>OX459195.1:7313371-10243757 GCA_949775195.1 Diarsia dahlii | reverse complement strand
TTGCTTGTAATGTACAACTTATATAGGTACCACAGAATCAGTTTCAGGTACTTAGGTATACTAGAAAAAAGACACTAGTTTCAAATGTATGAACGATGAGAATCTAACATAACATCAATCCCCGAATGAAGGGAAGTTAGAGGTGTACCCAGTTCATTGTGATTGTTCTCATTATGAGGCACGATGATATAGCTGATTTCTAGCTAATAAACGAGCAAATTGAGAACCTCCTATTTCTTTTTGAAGTTGGTTAAAAAGGAGGTGACTACGGACTGTAAGGTGCGAGGTATAAGGAAGAAGAGGACATTCTGTGTCGGACATCAAATTAATTGGAACAAGGGTACGAGGATAATTTTAGTTTTAACTTTTGTTTTATCTTTAGTTATGTTGGGTATATTTTTAGTTTAGTTTGAATCTAGCGCGTTGGTATGGTTTACAGACATGTGACAAATAGAAGTCAGTCTATCAGATGTCTTACATCTGTTCAACACCCTCCCACATGGATTTATCTGAAATGCTTTCAAAACATACAGTGACAGGCTGTTTAGCATAGCAAGTAATGTGTCTTGTTCGGACAATAAAGTCTTGTGGATTTTAGTCACCTTTGAAACACATCCTTTCTTACGATTTACTGATCAAGGGGCCGGACAAATCCCCACCGGAGTGTTCCCAACTTCCCACGTTGCCGTCGTGGTGGGGCTTGCGTGTCTCAATGACCCTTGGGGCTCTGCCGGTAGATATACTCATGCCGGAAAGGTCCAAGGCGAGAGACCAGACAAAGAGGGACACGCGGGGGGCGCACCGCCCGGAGACGTGAACAGTGTTCGGGTTCTCGGGCGGTGTGCCTGTCGCAGGAGGAAACCCTACTTGCTGCTCTCTGGTTCGCGTCTGCTCATCAGACGTGACTGTGAGGGCAGCGAGTAGAGGGCGAGGAGGGCGGAAGTTTGTAGTGGAGAGGGACCACACCCTTCAAAAGGAAAACTAACATGATAAGACTCACGCAAAAGTATTACCCCAGGGCGGTACCAGCTGCACAGCAGCTGGAGAATCCGCCACGGTCCCTAGCGGATCGTCAAGCCCCTCGTATTCTGGGGGGGGGTAACGTCAGTCCCATACCGCATGCCAGTGGCAACACTGGCAACATGAGCCGAGGAGGCTCCCGGTCCGGAAGTGTTGGGTCCGGTGACAGTGTCGAGGTTAGCGCGTCTGACAAGATGTCGGGTGAGTGCCGGGAGAAGGCTCTCGGCAAACTTTGGCGGGGGAGCTCGCTTGAGCGGCGACGAGATTCGGGGTCGGATTCTGACTCCGGGTCGGGCGCTAGCTTGGCGGGCTCCGGACGCGAAGCTTCGGGGGCTGCTACGGAGAACGCAGAGCGTTTCCTTAAGCGGCCCAGAGCCAGAGCCAGAGCCGAGGAGTCGTCGTCCGGTGGATCGGACCGACTGACCTCGGCCCGAAAAATCCCTCGGGGAAGGCGTGCCGCTTCTCTGGAGGCTGCCCGGCGAGCCAAGGGGGACGCCGGAGAAGGGCTCCATCTCGGCAGAAAGGTCATCTCGTCGTCGTCTTCTGGCGGCGAGACGGAGACCGGTGGAGAGCGCGGTGAGCCTGGTGAGCCAGAGACCGGTGTCGAGGCCAACACTGGTGGAGACCAGGTCACCGGCGGTGGCTCCGTTGGTGAGCGCCTGGCCGGGTTCGCGGAGATCGTGGGGGCTGCAATACGTGACGTCTCTCTCAAGAGGACGCACACGTCAAAGAAGGCCGCGATCGCCGCGGCCTCGACCTCCATTTTGGCGGCAGCGGAGGCACTGTGTGGTGGACCTCCGTCGGACGAGGTGTCCGTACTGCGGGCGGAGGTCACCCGCCAGGCGGTCGCCATAGAGCGTCTCCAGAAGGAGAACGCGAGGCTCCAGGTGAACCTGGCCAAGCTCCGAGGAGCCTGCCCTGAGGAGGTGCCTCAAGACGGGCGCGGGCAAAGCCAGCCCCCGGCTACCGGGGACCGGGACCTGTACCTGGTTCGGCTGGCTGACCTCGAAAGAAGGCACTCCCTCTTGGAGGGCATTGTTCTGCGCCCCTCCCTGGGGGCAAAGACATATGCTGGCGCGGCAGCCGGTAACCCTAAGGCAGGGACATCCAGCCAGCCTGAAGGCGGGGCTCAGCCAGGTGGGAAGCCGGCCCCAGCGCCACCGCGTAAGACGACTGCCCCTCAGAAGGTCAAAGCGGGACCCCCTCCGAAGGGCAAGGTGCCTGCCCAGGCGAAGGGTAAGGCGCCCGAACAGGAGAAGGGCAAGGCGCCTGCCCCTCCGAAGGACAAGGGGCCTACCCCTCCAAAGAGCAAGGCGCCTGCCCAGAAAAAGGGCAAGGCGCCTGCCCAGAAGAAGGGTAAGGCACCCACACCTGATCCACCCCCTGAGCCTCCAGAGGGCGAGTCAGGTTGGGAGGTGGCAGGTGAAAGGCAGAGGGAGCGAAAGGCGGCCCAAAAGGCCAGGCGCAGAGAGCGCAAGCGCCGGCAGAGGAAGCGGAGCGCTGCGGCGAGGCTCCGTGCGCGGCTGTAGTGGTAACGCTGCAGCCAAACGCGATTAGTAAGGTCATGGAGTACAAAGGCGTTTTAGATGGGCTGAAGGCGACGGTGAACCTCGAGGAGCTCGGGATCATCGGGGGCCTCCGAATTCGACCCACCGCTACGGGGGCTCCATTGTTGGAGATCTCCGAGGGTTCGAGGTTCGAGCGCCTCGTCGGCGGACGCTCTGGCTGAGAAGTTCAGGGCGTCTTTAAATGCGGACGAGGTCCGGGTGTCCAGGCCCATCAAGTGCGCAAGCCTGCGCATCGTGGGTCCGGACGACTCGGTCTCCGAGGAGGAGGTGTTGGCCGCCGTCACCGCGGCTGGAGGGTGCTCTGCCGAGCAGGTCAAGGCGGGCACCCTACGCCCGGACCGCGAAGGCATGCTGACTGTAACGGTCAGCTGCCCTGTGACGGCGGCGAAGACGATTGCGGAGGGTCGCACCCTCAAGGTGGGCTGGTCGAGGGCGCAGGTCAAGCTCCTGGAGCCCAGACCTCTGAGGTGCTTTCGCTGCCACGTGGGGCAGCACGAAAACCTCATTTTCCTGCATGGATGTCGGCACTCCTAAAATCACTACCCTAGGCTTCCTTTTATGTGGCTCGTCGACTGTTAGGCCTGTCTAGGATAGCTGCACCGATTGTTTTAGCTTCTCGATGTCGTCCTTCGTCTCGGTGCTGATAATAACACCGCCGTTTTTCGTCTTGCGCAGGCCTCTCACATGGAGTTTCATTTCTTCGGGTGTAATAATTTGTTGTACGAGAGTTTTAGTCTCGTCGCTGGTCTTCAACTTGTCACTAGGATAGATCGCCACAGAACTTATATGACTTGGCTGGATATAATTGTTGGCACCTTTCTTTACCATGTCATTTTTAGCTGAAGTTTCCGTAGCTACTGCGAAAGATCGAGTTGGCTTTCAAGAGTTTTGACGATGTAGTGCGACTGGATGGCTTTTGCTTTAATGGACTGGTACATGACGGCCATATGCGAGGTTTCGTAGCTGATTTTCCGGCAAAGGCTGTTGATGCGACCTTTCTGCTCAACATTTAGCTTTCCTTCTGATGCAATAGCGCACACCTCCTTCAGGTTCTGTTCGATGATCACCATCCAGTTTTGGATTTCTGGCGTCGAGACAACTTCAAGAGAATCATTCTTTTGAGAAGGCGTTTGAGGGGTTGAGGCGGGTACGGCCCCGGGCACAGGTGTAGAAGGCGGAGAGCGAACACCTTTGCTACTATCCTCCATCGTGAAGCAGGATACTTTGTTCCCGTTAAACACCGGTCATTTCTCCTAATTCACTTTACAAAAATCTAATGTACGCGTGTAGGTATGCGTGTTACTGCTGAGTATGGATTAAACTAGGTCACAGTTTCGCAAGTGATTATTTGTTTATTGTAATTTGTTCGATACGTCTGTTCACAACGACCGCCAATCATATAATCATCAATATAGTATATTTTTGATTTTGAAGAGTTAGGCCTGGTTTCCACCAAAGCGAAGAGGAGCGGAGACGAGATATGTGCGGAAATCGACCAATCCCATTAGTTAACATTTACATCTGGTCTTTCGCCCTTCCAGTGATTGGTTGAATTTGAACAAAAGTATTTTAAGAACCTCGATGTCATTTTTTAAGAGTTGTCTGTAGTCTCCCTCCACAAGTTAATAAAAATAAAAATCATACCTAATTCAGTTAGGTACAGATATCGTGGACCACCACTATTTTTTTCGTAATTTCATAACACTTTTTTTTAGTGGTCCATAGAAAACAGCTGCTCTCGCAAGTCGCACTGTGTAAGTAGTGCCAATAGACTCGGAGCACCTAAAATGGCTGTGACATACCTACCGACGGACAGACAGACTGGGCGAGTAAAGTATAAGATGGTTCCATTTTTTGCCATGTGGCAGCGGAACCCTAAAAAATGAATTCAAGTAGGCAATGCCATGTAAAAGGCAAAGATTTCAATTTGCAACGAGTTCGCAAAAACAAAACATGCTAGTATTTTGTCTACAAAGACGACAGACGATCTCATTATAATGGTATCAATGTCTCCGATCTTACTCACGACACGACTCGAGTTAGCTTCTTAACCACGGCTGGAAAAAGGGCAAATGAGACACATTTGTGTCTATTTAAAAATGTTGACGTATATAATGTTTTATGAGCCTCTCAGGGTTGGATTATGATGGTCATCAATACGTTCTCCCTAACGAGCAATATTTTCAACAGTTAGGTAGATTTAGTTAGTTATCAAAAAGTTGTATGTAGGAAGTATTATAATATCTGTGATGTAGGTAACATCGAAATTAGCGGAGTATAAGTTTGATATATAATTAACTTTCTTGGTGCTACTACGGTGGTCCATTTTGTACTATCATAATTTATAATTAGTCTCACGATTTCACAGATGTTTGAACTTCAACGTACGGGCGTTTTAGCTGCAGACGATAAAAACTATGGCTGTCTGAGAACACTTCATCTACACGAGTTTTGATAACAAGTGGGTATTAGCTTATAAGTACCTAATTCCATTTGATTCGTAAGGCAACAAAATTAGATTAACTATATCTACTTCATTTTGCTTGTAGTTCTTGAACCGACAGTTCCTTAGTTTTATGTATCTTTTTATTTCCGGTGAAAACAATATAATTGGTTAAATATGTCAAAGAAACGGTTCGATTCTCAGGTCGGGCAAAGTGTTGTTTGGTTTCTGTCGGAGGTACCTCGACTGGCGTTTGTCACGCCGTGACGTAATGCTTTCAGATTGATGTTCACATCCCTGAATACCTAATGAAAATATGATCCGTTTCTAGTTTTTAAAATAAATAATATCCACGGGCGTAGCCAGGTTTTAGAGTCGGGGGGGGGGGGGGGGGTGAGGAAAATAAAACGACTAAAAGTGCATGCAGTGCCGTAAATAGCCTTTTCGGCGCCCTGTGCGAGTTGGTGAGCCAATTAATTATCTAATATTTTGGAAGTAAAATAGAACTGATGTGGGCCATACACAGGGGCGGTCCCAGCCTACGATTTGAGGGGGGGGGGGGGGAGTCACAAAGAGCCGAACTTATGAAAACCAAAAGTTTTTTTGGGTTTAAGAACAACTTTATTTCTCATAAGAATTACATAGTTAATTCACTTGAGAAACACACTAAAATTAAAAATTTATGATTAGAGCACACAGATTATGTGGGTACACCTAGGGAATGCAATCTCGAGACGAGATCGCTAAGTCGAGATCTCGAGGGATCAGAAATTCGATCTCGGCGAGATCTCGGATGGATTTCAAAAAGTATTGTTTTAATTAGATGACTGAAACACGATTGAAACTGCTTAGTAGTTTTCATTATGATGCGAGTATGATACAACATGAATTATTGAAAAAAAATCTTTAGTTTTACTTATGTTAGGTACCTAACTAAAACTGCATCGCGGGGAAACCCCCGATTTGCGGGGAATTGAAGGTTAGGGCGTGGAGAGCCCGTGAAATAACATAAATCAGGGAATTTCGGGGAATCCCGACTCGCTCACGCACAGAGAACACGCTACATGCCTCGCGACTACTGCCACTCGATCCCGCCAATCTCGGCCGAGATCTCGACATTTTATGCTTCGAGATTGATCTCGAAAAATGAGGCGAGATCTCGGGTTTTCGGGATCTCGCGAGATCGAGATTGCATTCCCTAGGTACACCGCTCAGGTACACCGATAAAAAATAACTTAAACTCGACCATAAGTTTAACAAAGTTTACTTATTCAAAACGTGCATAGGCGCCGGCAGATTTTTTTTTTAAAAAAAAACGTTGCCCCACACTAGGAATTTCTCCTGTATCGTGGGTGCGTTCACAAACATTTAAACTCACGTACACAAATACCCAGACCCGGAACAACTATCTGTAGGTCATACAAATATTTGTTCCGTGCGGGGATCGAACCCGCGACACGCAGCGCAGCAGTACATTGCTTGAGCCGTCGTGCCGTCGCGCGTCGTCAGATTGATCAGATCTTAAGGTTTTGTGTGGCAAGGAGTACTTTGTCGAGCCCCAGTATTTAAACAGCCAATGCGAAAATCTCTCGAAAGAAACAAAAAATTGCATGAGCGAGCGAAGCGAGCTCGAAAAATTTTGTCACATATTTTTGACACCTCGGATAAATTTGATTCTATTCATTCATTCATACAGGATCGAGAATAGGATGCAGTCTGCCAACTTTTGCAGAATAATATGATGATGATGAGTTAGATGAATGCAATAGCGAGCGAAGTGAGCTGGCCCTCGATTACGTTAGTGTTTTTGGTGCTTTCATACAGAAACACGATTACACACAGTTCAGTCGTTTGCCATCACGCCATGTATTTTTTTTTTTAATCAAAGAGGGCAGAACAATGACCACAGATAGCCTAGACCCAGCCCAGGGCGGGTGGTCTTGACGCCCATGACCGCCCCAATAGTCGGTAAATAGTAATCTTATTACTTTTTACTTACTGTTGTGTTTATAACTCAAGTTTTAACTCCTGTGTTAACTTGAAGTCAAAATCAAACAAATAAAAAAAAAAAACGTGTGGTACTCGGAGACTGCCGCGGTAAAGCTATTGCATAGCATTTTTTTAACAACATGCAAATAATTAATTATTTAATTTGACAACCTTGTTATTTTCCGTAACCATAGCAACCTGGTTGAAAATATTTTCGTTACGGAATTTCTGGATTCGCTCTCCACGCTCAAGGCCCGCATCGATAGAAGCTATGCAATAGCTTAAAAAAAACTTCGTACACTGCAAATTACAATCTCCTTTACTGACTCACTCGATAATAATAGGTAATGACTGGCAACAGATACGATACGGCACGAAAATACGAAGGTTCCGAATGCGATCGGAGTATCGACAGCCGGTGGCCGCGAATCCAAAATTATTACTGTAATAATTAGTACCTACTTAGTTACACCGCTCGCTTCTCATTATTATTTTAATATTATTAATGTTAATATCTTAACTTTTCGAGGGGGGGGGGGGGGTTTGAACCCCCCAAACCCTCCCCCTGGCTACGCCCGTGATAATCTATGCATTTTCTTATCTCTAGGTAGGTTCTACCTATATCACGATTCATCATTCGAATTATTTGTTGTGAACACAACTCACACAAGCCACATTATTTTACCAACAGTACTCTCCTGACATTTTATTCAGGCGCCAAAATAACGATTTTGCTCTATACCGTTTATTTCTTGCGGATGAGAAATCGTCGTATATAAACCGTTCCCGCTCTTGCTAGAGCGGAACCACCCCATATTCCTTCTTAACCCTTTGTGTTTCGGGGCCGCGGTATCTCTTTCAAATAGGTACCTATCAATCAATCTTCGTCAGTAATTAAAACAAATTTTCATTATAATAAATCCGTGTAATATAACATTATAACAGGTCAGTTAACAAATAATATAGGTATATTTTTAATATATAACTTATACAATATTTTACTACTTAGCATACCTATAAAAAACGTCGCAACAGCACTGCACCCGGCGCGCGATCGTTGCGATTATCTTAACTATCATTGCACTTTCTGAAACAAACATTTTACAATTTAATTTACTTATGAATGAAGATGATGATTTATGGAATGAAGGTAGGGATGCCTTCCGTACAACAAAGAGAACCAGCCTGCGAACGAGGACTATCGGTCATCATCACTGCTCAGTATTAATCAGGAGTTCAGAAGTGTTCCGCAAAGACTGAGTAAGACTGAATAGATAAATTAAATAATAATATGGTACGTCTGAAAAGACAAACACTGCTAAAAAACCACAAAGCGTTGAAATAAAAAAAAAAAGATTTTTATAATCAAAATCAATTAAATTAAAAAAAAAAAAAACCTAAAACGCATTCAACTACTTAACTTACTTAAATTCATATTGTATTCTTTTTGCATTGCAACTAGAAGTTATCATGAAATTAAGAGAGACAATTGACGTAGGTTTTCAGCTTGCTAATGAATTACTCTACCAAATATAAAGAATCATGTAAATCGCTGCAGTAACTACGGAGAAATCGATGTATAAACATGAAATAAAAAAGTTCTGGCTGAACACGTAGCCTTGGCCTTTTTTGAAGTCGGCTAAAAATGAAATAATAGATAGCATGCACACTCACCATAGTAATTTCTGGAAATATGGTACTTAAGTTGAAGTTGGCACGGGATGTCACAGGAAAACTCGCCAACGATCTATCCACGTTGTGCCCCATACCTTGCACGTTGGCAGGCATCAGGTGGCTGTTGAAGAAATCAGCCTGATACTGCGACGGCATTTGATTGCCCACATAATTCGGAAAAGGCAATTCTTCCGACATTAAATTAGGATGCTTTTTATTCAACGCCTTGTTCTGCCAAAATAAATGAGGATCGTTCCATTCTTCAACTTCGTTATTGATCTTAGCTTTTTTACTTTGATACTTTTTACTCGACTCCTTTTTAGAACATTCCAGTTTATGTTTAGTTGCCGACTCTCTTCTTGAGCTCTTGTAAGTAGGCGGCACCTTCTCAGATTGAAATACTGTTGAATTGTTTCTCATCTTCAACTCTTCATATTTGTGGTTTCCGTAGTTGCATTCAGCTGTCTGATTGTAATCAATAAAGTCGCCAGTGAATGGTCCACTGGCATAATTACTTGACATTAGATTACTACTGCCAGGCATGAAGTTGGAGTAAAAAGAATTGGACATGGTATTCGTAGTTGAGTTGTACAAAGTTGTGCCCGAGAACTGTTGGGTAGCATAGCTGTTGTCAGAGTAATCCAAAATTGGTGGGAAATGAGAGACTTGTGCTACTGCACTATCCTGCGGAGCGCTGAAATCCGTGTACTTCTGGGGTGGCATCATAAATTTCGCACTGTTGCTGTCTTGAATCTTTTGCGTACCATTAGCACCTCTTAACAATGCTTCAGTTGAATAGTTGTTGTTCTTTTGAGTTTTAGAAGACTTTTCTGTTTTGCCATTAGATTTCGTTTTAGTTGGCGGAAACTGACTATGTGCCATACTTTCATATGAGTTCACTAATTTAGGGTCGTTAAAAACATAACAAGGTTGTGACATATGATTATCTAAATGTGGCATAGCTTTGCGGTTAGCTTCGTTTGTAAAGTGGTTAATATTTTGCTTTCCAGGAACTGTCTTCGATGCATCGATATTTGGAACTTGATATCGAGAAGCCATATTATCAGTTGAACGGTTCATAAGCTGCGTGACTGAGAGGAAATTACCGCAATTTTGTATGTCAGCGTGTGGTATGCCACGATTCGATGCATCTATTTTCCTATTCTTATCATGTGGGCCTAGTGCCAGATCACCAACTAAGGTCGGCAAGTTGATAGGCGGTGGATCTATACTTATTTCCGTGGTTCCCAAAGGTCTAGTAGAAGGCCACACTTGAAACTCGTCTTGAGGTGTTTGTGTTGGAAAATTATGCATCGTTATAGGAAAGTAATTACTTTCATTGTGGTCTTGTTTCTTAACCGAATGATCCGTTTGATTGTAGGTCGCTTTGTGAGTGTCTTTTATTTGAGGATGTATCGGATTGCAGTTGTTTTGTACAGATCTTGTTTCAGATGTCATCCAATTGATGTGCATTTTGCTCGGAGATTTTTTGGTATACTTCTCGGGAATATGTTGAGTCACGATATTATTGCCAGCTTTTATTCCACTTTCCACGCTAACTTCAACCGTTTTCGGTTCGTAATGTTTGTTAGTATTTACTTTTAAATTGACGTTAGTATACACTGGATCAAATGTTGTATAATTTTGGTTTTTGGTTGTTAAAGTTTTGGGCATGTTATTATTGGTATAAAACGGTACGTCTTCAGTCCATAAATTAGTAGGTTGAGAGTAAAAACTAGTAATAGTTTCAGCAAATGAGGAGGTCGGTTTGGTCGTGTTATCTTTCTTATTAGAATTAGCGACTAACGGGACATGAAAATCTGGATTGAATGGATTGTAAGATGTCGTGTAAGGTGTGGCAGTAGTCGTTAATATGGTGTCCTTGTTGAAACTGTTTGTGGTTGTTGTGCAATTGACAAAATCCAGGCCCTTGTGCGACCAGCCCAAGTCAATATCGTATGTTAATCTTGACGATGGAATTTTCATAAGATTGTCATCCACATTTGAATAATCTGACTTATTTTTCGACGTATATTTTTCCATTGCGCAGGGGTATAGGCCAAGTCCGTTAAATTCGTGGCTGGATGTAATACTGCTTGTACTATAAATAGCACTCTTGGCAAAAGGATCACCTTTGTAGAAGAAGTTGTTACTACTCGCATAACCAGTGGACTGGCTTGGTACAGATTTACTAATATTGCAATCGAAATCTAATCCGAATGTGGTGTCTCCTAATGAACAACTGGTTGTTATTATTGAAGGCACTGACAAGTTCAAGAATGGATTTTCGCTCGAAACGTTTGGCAACGTCACTGAACTCGAACTTTTAGTTACTGCAGCAACAATACTAGATTCTTTAGTTACGACGCTCACAGGACATTTTTGTTGTTCGTTTTGTTTATTTGTAGGATTGCATGTATTTGGAAGTTTGTTGGCCACTGGTTTTACTTTTATATCGTTATTGTTGGGTTTTTCAAAGTATGGTATAGGCGGAGCCACTAATTCGGGTCTCTTTTGATTATCCTTTAGTATAGCTTGCGCTGTGCTATGACCATGTTCTTCAGCAGGGCTATCTGCCCTATTTCCACTTACTAGTGGAAAAGACATAAGAAATGCGGCGGTCGGTGAAGTTGCTAGAAACTCTTCTGCTAGTTCAAGACGTGCATTACCTCCGTCAACGACATTATCGCATAATGTTGTATCTAAAGGTAAAATGCTGGGCAATTTGTTTTCTTTATTTATTACAATTGTTTCTTTGCCATTCAAAGTTTTACTTGGTTTAGCGGTTTCACTAGGTGTCTTTATATTTTCTGTATTTGTTATGATAGTAGTGATTGAAGTAACAGCTGGAGCTGATGTTCCTTTGACGATTATTTCCGCACATTTAGGTTTATCAATGAGTACAGGAACATCTTTGTCTTTATTTTTGTTACAAGTTTTATCAGCAGTATTAGTATCTGGTTGCTTACTTTTAGTGTTCTCTTCTTTTTGCACATTATCTGACTTGGCTGGTTGGTCTTTACTTAAATTTGTATCACTTTCAGTCTTTTTATCACCACTAATGATGCTGCTACACGCTGGTACTTTGTCGTTTTCCTTATTTTCGCTATTAGAACATTCGATGCTTTTACTTTCTTTAGAAACCTCTACCAACGGTTTGTCCTTTATCTCCGTACTTTTCGCAGTTTCCTTAACAATACTAACAACTGCTTTTAATTTCTTTGTAGGTTTTTTATTAGTAACTTGCTTTATCTTAACATTATTCTTTTTACTCTTGGTAGCTGATAGTGGACGGGAGTAGGCAGATATCGGTACAATGTTAACCATTGTAGTTTTGGTGATATCTACATTATTTCTATTGACTATAGGAACAGGTGATTTATTTTGAGGTTGTAAATTTTGGTCTATTAAAACTATAGCAGGCGGCCCAGATGGAAACAATAGTGGTCTCTGAGGGAAAATGTATGGTGCTGCAGGCAGTACCACTATTGTATTTTCTGAACCTGAAACAATATTCGAAATTGGTGTATTTGTATTTTATTGTCTCATTCCAAATAAATAAAGATTTATATTTAATACTAGACCTGTGACCTTTGTCCATGTGAAATCATTGTAAAATTATTACTTTCCTATTTGCATTGAATTAGATTAGTAGTCTATGTTACTCCTTATAACATCGGCTGCAAGTAAAAGTCCCGTCAAGGTAAACAGACAGACAAAACTCTAAAATGTTTTTTTTTTTGTTTTAAGGACCTTGTAACTACATAAAATAACAGATACTTCAATTGTATTTATTTTTAAAGATTGGCGTACTTATTGCGCTCATACGCAACGCATTACAAAAATCTTCCTACGTCACCTTCATGAATACACCTACCCCGACCGAAGTCCGAAGAAAAATCGCAGAGAAGAGACGATTTCGCAGAATATGGCAGTCATCACACAATGAACGGGACAAAACCCGTCTTAACCGTGCCATTAAGGAACTCAAAGACCT
Source organism: Diarsia dahlii (assembly GCA_949775195.1). Taxonomy (NCBI): domain Eukaryota; kingdom Metazoa; phylum Arthropoda; class Insecta; order Lepidoptera; family Noctuidae; genus Diarsia; species Diarsia dahlii. The sequence continues at coordinate 10,231,066 of OX459195.1, read as the reverse complement.
TCTTGAGAAAACTAGGAATGATGCTCTTCAACACAGGCTAGAAAGAATAACCCCTGAAGCTAAAGGAATCCACTCCCTGTGGAAAGCAACTAAAAATCTAGCACAACCTCAGCAACGCTTCCCCCCCATCAGATCAGACAATTCATGGGCTCGTTCAGATCAAGAAAAATGTGAAGCTTTCGCCAATCACCTAGCCAATGTCTTCAAGCCGAATGAATCTGCAGTTCCTGATGATCCTGAAATAGATGCCATTCTCAAACAGGACTTGCAACTCTGTGCTCCTCTGCGACCAACATCCCCACAGGAACTATCTAGATTAATATCTATGATGAACTCCAAAAAGGCACCTGGATTCGACCTGATTACTCCGAAAATTCTTAAGGAGCTGCCAAGAAAGGGATTAGTATTTCTTACTATCCTGATTAATGCCTCTCTCAGATTCTCTTATGTCCCTGCTCTCTGGAAAATATCACAAATCGTAATGATCTCTAAGCCTGGAAAGCCGGAAAATGAAGTTTCATCTTACCGCCCTATTAGCCTTACACCAGTTCTATCGAAGCTATGGGAAAGGGTTGTCTTGAACAGGCTGAAACCTCACCTACAAGAAAACCAGGTAGTACCTGACCACCAATTTGGATTTCGTGAGCAACACTCCACCGTTGAACAGGTACACCGAGTCTACCGCACCATAAGAGAATGCCTAGAAAAGAAGAAGTATTGCTCGGCAGCTTTCCTGGATGTCCAACAAGCCTTTGACAGAGTATGGCATAAAGGACTACTGTGCAAGATAAAGTTGCTCCTGCCTCATTCATTTTACTTGCTGATGAAATCATACCTTAGTGATAGGCAATTTCAAGTAAAGGTACGAGACGCTAGATCCTCTCTCACCAGATGCCTTGCAGGCGTACCCCAGGGCTCCGTCCTGGGCCCAGTTTTATATAATATATTTACTAGCGACCTCCCTCAATGCCCTGACGTATTTGTAGCAACCTACGCTGATGATGCCGCATTCCTAGCCTGTAATCAGGATGCCAACATAGCAAGCAGCATGCTGCAAAATCAACTTGACAGGACCCATGACTGGCTAAACAAATGGCGTATAAAGGAAAGTGCACCAAAATCGCATCACATCACCTTTGCACTCAGACATGGAAACTGCGCCCCGGTCAAATTGGGTCAAGACACCTTACCACAGTCACCATGTGTTAAGTACCTGGGGTTCTACTTGGATCGTAGGTTGACATGGAAGGATCACCTTAAGAAAAAAAGAACAGAAATAAACTTCAGATTCAAGAACTTTCTCTGGTTACTTGGTAGACAATCTTCACTCACCCTGAGTAACAAACTTAGAGTTAACTGTTCCGTCATAAAACCTATATGGACATATGGGATTCAACTATGGTCTTCCCCGCAAGCAAATCAAACATCATGTGCATTCAAAGGAGTCGAAACAGTATCCTGAGGGTCCTAGCAGCGGCGCCCTGGTATGCTCGCAACTCTGAAATACATGAGCACCTGGAAATCCCAACAATCCTAGAAGAAGCGAAGTGCCATCTAGAGAAATATAAAGATAGATTGTCCAACCATCCCAATCCCCTTTCACGATCACTATTGATGCCAAATCATGCTAAGAGACTCAAGAAGGCTGATATTGTGCTGCCTGATTAAGCAGAATTTGGACACTGGTCCTCATTCTGTAAAGATGTGATGTATCTTGCCACACATCTGATCATAGTCAGTGATGACTGATAGCAGATAAGAAGAGGAACAAAAAAAAAAAAAAAAAACCTTCATGAATTTTGTATGAACCATATTGCAGCTCTAATTTATTATGCACGGCAGTTGGCAGACATCAAATATTCTAGCCTTCGGAAGTTTAGTGTGTACAATTGTACACACAGTTTGATAAATAATGGAATATAAATAAATTATGATCTTACCTTTTTTATTTATGAAATTTGATCTTGGAAGGAGTAAGGGTAATTTCTTTTGGGTTGCAGTTAGTACAAGCTTCTTGGCTTCAGAGTTTTCTTGTTGACTTTTATTTTGTTTGAATTTCAATAATTTTGTTTGTTTCCCACCTGAAGAAGACGGAAATAAAACTGTTATTAACAATATAAGTAGAGCTAAGAGGTAACTAACCAGATATTATGCAATAAATATGTTTGTTAATTAATATGAAATGTGTTAACAACTATGGTTCTTCTTCTTATCATGTGGGCAGTAAGGTCTAACGACCCCACACACCCTAGTGTCAGAGTTTCTAAACCGCCTCAAGGGCCTCAGACATAGCAAGGAGGGGCCCGCAAGGGCCGACGCCCGTCGTGGCTGTGGATATCGAAAGGTTACCGCGGCTCCGACACAAGGGCGAAGAAGAAGGAACATGGGTTTGGTTTTTAGTCAGTAAAAGTCTGACACTCCCCTTCGCTCTGCCCAAGAGCGGGGGGGGTTATTCGATGATTTTCCACCCACCAAAAAAAAAAAAAAAAGGGCCTCAGACATGGTTTTGACGACCACCATTTGGCGGCCGGCCGGGACCATCGGCTTATACGTGCCTTCCGAAGCACCCGATATTTTAAAGGTACAGAAAATAACATAATATCACGCCTTGTAATCTCCAAAGGGTGACGCAGAGGTGTACCTAATAGTAAACCCACATTTCAACGACTATAGTTGAACAATATAATGTAGATAGTAAATTCATTTACGAGAAAATGTGGGACATTACAGTGTTTTCTGTGTGGCTCAGTTTTATATAATAACATATCGAGCCTTTTCAGGAAGAAGATCGTAACCGCCATTTTGCATAATTTTACAGGAGAACGTTTTTTTTTAATATTTCTCAAAATATTTACAGCATCAATTTGAAATTTTTACTTGGTGTTATATGGGCACCTCCCTATTAATTCAAAATTATGAACTCAAGTGACAAAAGATTCAAAATCAGTTGATCTGGCGGTTAATAATTAAAACCGGTTTTTGGGAATTTCGGCGCTTACGATGTTCTTCCTGAAAAGGCTCAATATATATTTAGACATCTACTAGATTCTTTTCTGTAAGGATAAATTATGCTACAGTTGTACTTTTGATGATTCTACCTTCTCACCTTTACGTTTCTTAGTCAGGCTCATGTACACTTGAGTTGAAACATCTTTGCCCTTGCCTTTCTTGTTCTTCTCTGTGTCTAGTTCTACTTGTAGGGCTAATATTTCTGCTTCTGTAATTGAAAGATAAAGATGATTATGCTTTTTTATATATGAAGTGTCAATCTTGTTATGAGGACATTGAAGAGGTCCACAATAGAACAATTTGACCTAAAAGAAGCCTTTTAACTCACAAAGGGTTTTGAACTTTTTTGTATGGGAGCTGGCATATTGACCCGCCGCTATTTTGATTTTTTTTCGAAATCGCAGCCAACGATGAAAGTGGTTTATATGAATAGAGGACATTTAGACGACCAAAAAATGTCATGTAACATGGTACCCCAAAGTGTCACGTTATCGAGATATTTGAAGGTAAAGATCGACATATTATGAGTACAATGACCACATCAAAAGTAGACCTTTTGCGTGTGTATAAGGGTTGATTATTATTATTACAGTTTATTGAAAGAGAGTACTCACATTACATTCTACTAGGATCACGAGAAAACTATTCTTTGACATAACATAGCATTTTATTGCGATGCGAAGCGATTTTCTCGTGCGTATAATAATAATCAACCTGGGAACTGTTATTTGGATACAATTTAACGCCTACAAACGTAATAAGTCTATTTTTAATGATTGTCGTTGTACTCAATTGTCGATGTTTACCTTAAAATATCTCGGTAACGTGACACTTTAGGTACCATGTTACTGGACATTTTTTTTTCATCTATATGTTCTCTATCCATACATACCACTTTCATTGTGGGCTGTGATTTAAAAAAAAAAACAAAATGGCGGCCAGGTTAATATGCCACATCGGTTCTATCCCCTTTAAATAGATTGGGATCATATAAATTTGGTAACACCAATGCAGGCAGGGAATTCTACTTCTTGCTTGTGTCCATTATATAATAAATGTACCTAGCAAAATGCTTGATGTAATTATTTTGGAAAGTTTTCTTTTTCAGTTAAGAAAGAAAGAAACTTGACACAGAATTAGGCCCATTTTCAATAACATTTTTGAGTATTCTTAGGTCTGTATTACAGAAAATAACATCAGAACTGCTTGCTGCCAGAGATCTATAGCTTGTACCTAACCTATCTTACACATTAGTTCCTTGGTTTTACTTAGAACAGTTTTGTATGACATGCAATTTTTCTAGAGATTATGATCTCTTTACAATAGTTGAACTGACATCACACCAACTTTATCTAAACAATCAATGGCTAAGTTAATTCTGTAAATCCAAAACATGATTCTATAATAATACACTCACAGATAATCGTGTAAAAATAATTGTATCAATAGAAAGAAGAATGGGTATTTTTGTATAGACCCCGTCCCTTTCCTTGTAACACTTTCTCCTATATATCAAATGAAAGAGCGTTAAAAATACATCATTTTATCGTATGACAGTAAATGTGTGAATAATGGGGTAAAAAAGTTATTCACCGATAAAGAAAGAAAATATATATTTTTTTTTTTCGTAGAACCTGCTTGAGTGTGGTGTCTATTGATAGGTCTTTTAAAATGACACTGAGGTTACTAAAACCATTTCTTCTCAAAGTCAATCGTTTGAAAGATAGATACTTCCAAAGAGCAAAAATGTGCCCCCACCCCCTCTAACTTTTAAACTAACTTGGTGAAAAATCTAATAAAAATATATGCTGTAGATTGCAATGAAAACTCACAACCGAAATTAGTTTGAACGAGATATAGTCAGCAGTTTTTGAGATATAGCTCATTTAAAAAACCGCAAATATAACTTTGTCATTCATACAAACACTATGAAAAACAAACTTATCACAAAATACGTATTTATGTTGCCGCTTTAACAACAAATAATACAAATTAAAGGGGACTTCCCTACTACGATGATGCAGAACCTTTCATGTGCGAGTCCGACTCACACTTGGCAAGTTTTTTTTACCCAATTCATTTTTTTTTTTCAATTATTCACACGGTTACTGAACCGTGTGAATAATTGAAGAATTGAATTGATGAAATGGAATACTTCTATGGTGTATACACCATAGAAGTATGTCTAAATTAAAGTCCAAGAATGACTGACTAAGAAATCAGAATCGACGGATCCGTGTTGCTGAGAGGCCGCATTTTATCGTGGCACATATAAAAAAAAAACTTATATTTTGTTCAATCCTAACACAGAGTGTAGTTAGCTTGGGGCAATTTTCAGCAATAGACAGAGTGATTCAAGAGGAAGGATTATAATATGTAGCACTGTAGTAGCACATTGCACCCGTGCGTAGCCGGGGCGGGTCGTTAACTAGTTAAAAAATAAAGAATAAATTCAATTCTTTATCGGTGAATAACTTTTTTCCCCAATTATTCACACAGCAACCTTGTGAATAATTGGAAAAAAATTAATTGGATTAAAACTTTGCCTAGTCGGACTCGTACATGAAAGGTTCCGTACCATAGGGCACGCCACGATAGCGGCGGTAAGTCCGCTCATTGAGGAGTGGCTGAAGAGGCACCACGGGCGCCCTCTTCAGCGGACACGGTTGTTTCGGGAGGTACCTGCACCGAATCAGGCGGGTGGAAACACCTGAATGCTACTATTGCGAGGATCAGCCGGAGGATACGGTGGAGCACAACGTGGAAGTCTGCCCCGCTTGGGCGGAGCCCCGCCGTGATCGGCGATTGGCGGCGGTGACCTCTCGCGTCCAAGCTCTGGTGCAAGCCATGGTCCGGGGCGAGAGGGAATGGGAAGCCGTCGCCTACTTCTGCGAAGCAGTAATACTAGCGAAGGAGGTGGTAGAACGTGAGAGGAAGAGAACCTCTCGTCGCAGCCGCCGCGGGAGACGCTCCGGGCGTCGGGGGCCACGTGATGGCTTCCAACAACCATAGACGCGGACCTGAGGACGGTGAGTAATGGGCTAGCTCGCCGCCGTGCCCGTCCGTCTTAGGAGGACGACAGGCGTGTCGACGTCGAGTTCGTGTTCCACGCGCGCCTCAAAGAGATGTCAGCAATATGGAAGGGGCCCGCAAGGGTCGACGCCCGTCGGGGCTGCGGGTTGTTCGAAAGAGATAGAGCGGCCTCGACATAAAGGGCTAAGAAGGAACATGGGCGGTTTTTAGTCAGTACAAGTCTGACTAAAATCTGGGTTTTAAAAAAAATGTTCCGTACCATCGTCGTAGGGTCTGCCCTTTAATTTGTATTATTTGTTGTTAAAGCGGCAACAGACACTCACACATTGTGATAAGTTTGTTTTTCATAGTGTTTGTATGAATGACAAAGTTATATTTTCGGTTTTTTGAATGTTCTCTATCACAAAAACTGCTGACTATATCTCGTTCAAACTAATTTTAGTTGGAAGTTTTTATTGCGATCTAGAGCATATATTTTTATTAGATTTTTCACTCCCTTATTTTAAAAGTTAGAGGGGTTGGGGGACACCTTTTAGCACTTTGGAAGTGTCTATCTTTCAAACGATTGACTTTGAGAAAAAATGGTTTTAGAAACCTCAGTTTCATTTTTAAATACCTTTCAATAGACACCCCACTCAAGTAAGTTCGATGAAAAAAAAAATTTTTTTTTCTATCTTTGTCGGTGAATAACTTTTTTCTCCCATTATTCACACATTTACTGTGATACAATAAAATGATGTACATTTAACGCTCTTTCATTTGATATATAGTAGAAAGTGTTACAAGGGTAGGGACGTTTTGCCCCTTCTTCTTTTACCTCCATATCAACTTACTCAATTGCGTTTTCTCCTTAGCATAGTGTCTCAAGTATATTATAGCTTTCTGTACGATTTCTATCTTCGGATATTGCACATCTTCACTATCTTCTGCAGGACAATTGTTTTTATGTATAGCTTTGACAATTTCGCCAAGTTTACTTATAGCATCGTTGAACTTATTACGTCTAGCCCGTTCCCATTCCCTGCAGCGGCTGAAAAGTGACAATTTGGTGTTATTTAACCAAATCATTTTGGAAAAGTAAACAATGTTTGTAATTTTAGATTGGGGCTCATTACCTTGGAGTACGTTTACTGTTTACTCCTTCCATAGTCCAGAAAGAATTGGGAATACTAGTTCCTACTGAAATTTATTTAATTTATCCATTTTATTAACAAATAATGAATTAAATTTTAATCTAGAAAAAAAGAACTGAACACAATCAGAATCACATCAACCATTCTTTTACTATTGACGATTTGACATTGACATACCTAGTCAATTAGTCAGTGATTGACATTAGTGACATCTTTCAGTCGGCCTTCTTTGAGCTGTCACTTGGCTGTCACAAAGTGCCAGAAGTGAAGTGACTAAATTGTTTGGACAATGTTACGACTCAACTAACGATTTTAATCGAAATCAAAAGAATTTATTAGATTCATACAAAAACGAAAGGCTTGGCATGGCTGGTAATCGAAGTTATCATAGTCCGGTTAAGCCGCCACCACCAACATTATAAGTAATAATGCGAGAGGTCCTACAAAAAAAAATCCCCAAATACTTAATTTTTGCAAAAAAAAGAAAATAAAGATGTAAAACTCAACTAACCAATGTTGTGTGCCATCTGTGCAAGTGTTCTAGTTTTTAGTTTTTAGTGCTGTGGCACGTCTCTAAACGTATCAATTTATCAATTGGGGTTTTTGTTGTTGTGAGCGATGATTCACTGTGTTTCCAATTAGTCACTGAAATAGTGTTAACAGTTACATACCGCGCACGTCGATCTAACGTAACACGGTTCTTGTTTTGTGGATCAAAAAGTGTAAATTTCAATAACCAAGATGTCTTTGTACCCATCCTTAGAGGACATGAAGGTGGATACCATGGCGAGAGCTCAGATGGCTCATCACCAGGCGCAGCCCTCATACAGCCTTCCACCTGCTTCCATGGCAGCCAGCGCCCCTTCTTCAGTGCATATGTATCCAGCGCTGGGGGAATACATGGGCCTTGAACTGTCTAGTGATGTTATTGCAAGGAATATGCCAGAATATCAACTGCAAACGGTAAGTTTTTGATCATTGTAAAAATAGAAATACCGGTCTAATAAATTCGGTCAAAACGACTGGGATAACTACTTTCTCATCACCTGATTTTCCTCAAAGAGCATTCATATTTTTATGGAAATTATTTCCATATTTCTCAAATTTACCATTTTGTTGCGCAATTATTGAGAAAGTGTATAAAACTACGCACATTATGCCTTCTCTGCTCATTTTAATGACATTACTATCTAAGTAAATAAAATGTTATACTGGTTTTTTAATACCAACAGGTTCAGCCACATGGAATGGTAAGTAATCTGATAGCACCTTTGTCGTCTCAATCAACAACTTTGGCAAAGGCTACAGTAACTGGGGCCATAAGACCCGTTATACTGTGCAAAGACAAGGATGGAAAGTGTGGTGTGAGGCTCCATTCAGTAAACAATGGAGTGTTTGTGTGCTACGTGGCTGCCAACAGCCCTGCTGCACTTGCTGGCCTGAGATTCGGGGACCAAGTTCTGGAGATTAACAATGTTGCTCTGGCTGGTATGTCCATGGACCAATGCCACGGCTTGCTGAAGAAGTCTCCTGCAAATGGAATTTCAATGGCTGTTCGTGACAGGTATGTTGTATATTCTCCAACATTAGATGGATTGATATGAAACAATGGATGAATAATTGGGGAGAAAATTAAATGATATGAAAGAAAAACAAGTAAATGATAGCGTGACAGTTGACGGTGGGTGTGGCAGTTGGGAGAATGGAAGTAAAAAATGTGTTGCGCCAACCCCGAGTAATATGGAAGGATGATGATGATTTACCCCCATACTGATTATAAATTAACTTTGTGATATGATAAATTTTTAGTTTTTATATTTTATTAATTTCATGTTATTTTCCATTGTAGACTACTAGAACACACAAGAAACACAATTATTTATTTTTGTTTTCAGGCCATTTGAGAGGACAATAACTCTTCACAAAGATTCTCTTGGCCATGTGGGATTCCAGTTCAAGGATGGCAAGATTGTTGGCTTGGTAAAGGATTCATCAGCAGCTCGCAATGGTTTATTGACTGAACATCAGATACTGGAAGTAAACACTATAAATGTTGTGGGCATGAAAGATAAGGAAATATCTAGAGTTATTGAAGCCAGCCCATCTGTTGTAAACATCACAATAATTCCCAGCTACATTTATGAGCATATGATAAGCAAGTGAGTAATTAATTTTTCAATACTTGTTAATTGTACCAGTAGTTACTCCTCTGTACTTTGAATAATGCCAATATGTAGCATTGATTACATAAAACCAATTCCCATACAAAGGCAGTTGAAGTTTTCAAAGTAATAAGGGCCCATTGTTTGCTAAGTAAAATTATGGGAAATAGCTTATCTATATGGCAGCTGCATGTGCATTACTGATAGTGATACAAAGTGCTTCTGTTTGCTCTATTAATTTGTTTATGTTATCTCTTTCAGAATGTCATCGTCATTATTCAAAGAATTGGATCGCACCCCTGCTGTATAAACAAATTTTCTATATTATGATGTTATAAGCAAAGTCCGATACTGCAGTGCATTTACTGAACCATTGAAAATTTATACATACGTTTATATACTGTTACAAAAAGTCTGATATAATTTGCACATGACAAGGACTTTGCTCAAAATGTTACCTTTGGATCTAAATGTTTAAAGCTTTACGTGTCACAAAAATTATTTCTATCAAATCTAAAGTGCACACAATATGGCACAGTTTTCAATCTACGTAGTTGCAATTGAATGTTTTTATATTATTTCGTAAAACATAAGTGTTCCATATATACAATGATTAGATTTATTTTATGTTAAGTGTACTATCGTTATATTTGTAGTGCTTGTAATAGTCAGTAAGGGCTGTGAAGAGATGCCAATGCAGTGTGATTGAAGTGCAACTAACAGAAAGGTGTGCCGTGTGTGAGTTCTGCTAACACGGTGCTTATCTATGGAAATGTGAACGGTATGAGGGAGATGACGAGCTGAAGGTAATTGTTCGTAAAGTTTTTACTATATTTACATAAATATCAAATTGTTTAGGTCGATTGAATACTGTATATTTTAGATTCCCTCCTTAAATGTGATGATATATATTTATGATATAGCTTCAATAGTTAAACTGGCTACATTCCTGTTTTGCCCAACTACACTCATTTCCATAGTCCTAGTAAAGTATATAGTATTTATTTCTTAGTTATAACAATACTCGATGTTAGCAAGTAAGGAATTAAATTCAAGAGGTTTATGTTTACATTTAAGTTAATATGCGGCCATAGAATTTTTATTATGTGTAGGTTAATTTTGATTCTGTACTATCCAATGTATGCCAACAAAAGGTTCCACATCGCGTAATGTTTGGACCGAAACACGATAACTATTTACTTGATTACTCTATTGACGCCGAATTTTATTGTAATTACCTACTATTTTTTATATTCAATAAATGATTTCGACAATAAAAATGAAAGCTTTTAGTTGCCTATCAAAACATCACTATGCGTGACGCAGTCGCTCAGCAATAAACCGGAAGTCGTGCGACCGAAGAGGCTAATAATATGACGGTCTTGCTTGGTTTTCGGGGTTTAGCCCATAAAAGCCAATTAGCAGCGGCTTCAACACAAGTTATCGAACAGTCCATATCACTCCTGAAATTAGGATCCTGGAATTTCGCCAGAACAGTGTTTCTATTTCCTTACCTATGAATAATAGTATCCGGTAGGTAGCTTACTTAATTTAAGTCAATAGGCACAATAATACAAAACACAAAGTACAAAAAAAATATTTTACTTATAAAAGTATAAAAAAATAACATTTTATTAACGTACGGAACCTATGAATAAATAATATTATACTTTTACTTATTTAAAAAAATGCTCAGTGGGTTCTGGAACGACCAGTCGGGTTTCAATATGACTTCAGGACACGTCCATGACTTTGGTATGAAGAAACTGTCGTTTTCTGAAGGTGGACAGTTCCGACGAGCGAAGAACTCCATTGGGTATAGACTCCACAGGATTCCTGAAACGTAATCAGTAATAATACATGCAACTCAGTACCTACGAGACCTCTTAGAAATACCACACCTAATAATTGAATTAAGTTACATTTCGGTGTGTAAATATAGGTACCTAACCTACCTACCGAAGGCGGAAATGAAACGTCACGTCAGTTCCATCCAAGTTATCTTATTTGTACAGATTTGTTAGGTAAACAGTAAGTAGATAGGTAACTAACACGTGTGCCTTCCCAGTTCTGTAAACATTGAGGGTAGGTACAGTTAACAACGGAAGTCGGTTAATTGCCTGTAGGAACGCCAAAGTATTTAGGTATGTCTCTTGATAGTATCATAATCTATAAAGCAGTAAGTATCTCATCTAGTACCTATCTAATGCTAGGTCTAATCACTATAATATATCTAATAGGTTATTGAAATACCTATCATACTAAATTATTTAGGTACTAATTCAGTAAAGTAGGTAATTAAAATTTGCACAAATTTTGAGCGACGAAATTTGTGCGACGTTATCAATATATATATGAGGAAAAATGTGTCAAATCGTAAAGGCAGGCATAAAAGTAAGTAGTGTTTTGTGGTTTCAATCCAATAATGATTTACGTCATAGGTAAATAGGTACCACAGCGATTTGCCATATTGTGCCAATTCGTAGGCACAATATAATTGTTGATTTGTTTTGCGTACTGTTGTGTAGGTACTGTTTTTTTTGACTGGCCTACTGGTTTAGGCGTCGCGCTATTGCTGAACATGGGGGTTCGATTCCTAGGTCGGACAAAGTATTATTGGGATTTCCTTCAGCCCTAGCCACGGAGTTTGGACTTGTGCCCGATTGAATAGCTCTAGGTATATACCTATACCGCGCGCGCCCCCTATTACATTGGACTTAACTTCCCATAACTGGGAAAAGGTGGGTGTAAATACTATAAGTGTACCGCTGCCCAGCCCTTCGGGGCTTACAAGCGTGATGTTATGTTATAATTACCGTTTCCAATAAAGAAACCCAGCCACATGAGGAGGTTGAAGGCGTTTGGGAAGCGACGCCCAGCGGTCGCCGTCAGCGGCACCATTATGACGCCGAGCACACCGAACTCGACCAACAGCACTGGATAGAAGAAGCCGAACGACAACGCCAGAATAATCTCGTGGGCTACCGATGAAACCTGTAAAAGAAAACATGAGTGTTACGGCTCTTTCACAATCTTGGCCGAAGACGAACGATGTGGAGGAGACGCGTGGAAAGTTGGAAACCGACCAATCATATTAGTTAAAATCTACATAGTATCGCGTTTTTCCTGTGATTGGTCGAATCTTACACATCCTCTCCGTTCCTCTCTGCTTTGGTGTTGTCCGGGCCCTCAGACCAACAAAAAAAGGAAGACGGCGCGCCACGAACATCAAAAGTGAGTCAACTTTTTATCTATGTGTGTAGACAATGTCTCGTGAAGTCGTAACGTACTAGGAGAAATGCGTGTGGTTTTAGTGTAGGTGTGTGCGTGAGCTTGTATGTTCACTTGCTATAGGCGTGTGGTTTTGTGACTTCACTGTTGGTGACTTGGTGTTCGCGGCGCGCCGTCTTCCTTTTTTTCTTGGTCTGAGTCCGGGCCATGCTTGCATCACTTGTTTTCTTGCGTGAGTAGCTAGGCAGGTAAGGCAGGTACAGAGGTACTGTTGGACTGTTAAGTCGGCGTCATGTCATGCTCCAAGAATTTTCTTTTACTTATTTTTTTCCGCAGTTAGGATATAACTGTCGTAACACACGTATTGTTTGAGCGGCGGTTAGCTTGTGGCCAAACGTGAGCAAGTGAAGCATCGAAATTGATGGAAACTGATGGCAACAATTGCTTCGTGCATCGTAAGTAAGTCCGTCCTTAATTTACGAGATAGCAAAACTGTTTACGTCGTGTAATCGTAGGTACCTACGTTCATTGTTCACAACCGTCGGATATAATGCAAACAAGGCTCTTATCTTGTCACATGCACGGCTGCCCGTTTGCGTCCGACGTGAATCAGGGATCTTTGTTTATCTTTTGACCGTTAAAGGAAAAAGCATTTCGCTTCAACTTTTGTTATTAGAGCTGATTATTTCTTTTTATATACCTATTTCAGTTTGTTTTGAAATTCATAAAATATTCCTTTGATATTGTTGTATTCAGGTTCATTGTTGGCCTGTTATTATCCCAGTGCAGTGAACAATAGCTATTGTCAATTGTCTAGGTAGGTACAATGCGAGCCCGGCTGTTGAACTCGTTAATATCTAATTAGCAGTTCATGTAGGTCAACGTTCAATTAGAGATGAATTACTAACACCGGATCAAGATCTTATATCAATTAGTTTGATAAATGATGTCTGTTATTTGCGGAAACACGCACGGGTAGATAGTATAATATACCATCGGGTGGTCCAGAAAAATTGAATCATCAAAATTCTGGAAGACGAGACCAATATATTATGTCGATAGAATACAATATAGGTAGGTACCTACCTAATCGTTTTTTTTTGTGCTGTCTGACAAGATACAATAAGGATCCGTAGATTTACAATAAGGTAAGTATCATATAGTACACTAGCTTTTGCCCACGGCTTCGCCCGCGTGGATGTCGGTTTAACTACAAAAATGTCGATTTTCCATACAAACCTTCATCCCCTATTTAACTCCCCTAGGGGTTGAATTTCGAAAAATCCTTCCTTATTCCTTGTCTACATTATAAAGGGAACATCTGTGCAAAATTTCAGCTTTCTAGGTCCAAGGGTTTGGGCTGGGTGTTGATGAGTCAGCCAGTCAGTCAGGATTTCTCTTTTTATTTATATAGATAAGCTCACAGGCTCACGCCCTTTTCCCATGGGGGTACCAGATACCACTGAACACCACCTGTTACGATCGTGACTACTCCTTTTTATAATCAGCCTATATTGTTACCACTGCTGGGACAGGGCCCTTCTCTCTATGAAAAGGAATGTGGGCATATAATCCACCTCGCGAGCCCAGTGCGGGTTGGCAGGATGTGTCACATGTCTTCGAATGTTTTGGTTCTAGGACATAAGTAGGTACCTACCGGTTTCCACACGTAAGTCTATCATGTAGGTACCTAATTAGTACTTAGATATATTTTTCCCTTACAAAGAACACGGTGAACGTAGCCAGAGGTCGTCCTAAACACGGCGCCAGAGGAAGGTAGATGTGGTCGCGCAGCCAGGAGTGCACCACGCGGTTCCAGCGGCGGTAGTACAGTGAGAAACGGGATGTCGTCCACCAGTCCTGTAATTGCAATATTATTAGATAAGTACTTAAGTCACACCACCATGCTAAGATAAGGGCTTTTTGGCCTTGTGTACAAGACCAATTTCGTACGTCAATTTCTTATTTTTAATTTAAACATTTTTTTGTTTATCCTTTGCATAACATACCTAGGTACCTACTTTGTCTTTCTCCAATTTATGTACAAAGGTGTCTGTAAAACTAACTACACACATGTCTCCAACAAAAGTTTGTTACCATGATATCGATTACCCTACTTAGCTAGCTAGAAAAGGAATAGTAGGTATACCTAGCTAACCCAACTTTCATAACTAAACCACGGTAATATTATCATAACTAAACTCTTTTATACTCCATGCTTTTATAGTATAGGATTTCATTGCGGATAGTATTCAGTAGAGTCTAAAAGTTGCTCGTAGGTCTTAAAACTGATTTCACTAAGAACCTATAGTTTCAGCTCGCTTTTAAACTAAAGCGTTGCATGAATTGCATAAAAAAATATTCACGTTACATTATGCATCTAATTACCTAAGTAAATGTAGTACATGTATGTAGTGTGTGTGTGTGTAGTGTATGTATTTCTAAGAACTTTTGTGTAATCATCTGCCTAGCCTTTTCCCCAATTACCTATATATATGTTGGGGTCGGGCTTTCAGTTTAATCGGATGCAGCTGAATACCAAGTATTTTACAAGGAGCGACTACATATCTGACCTCCACAACCCAGTTAGTAGGTACTCGGTAATACGATACCCCTTCATCAGGTTTTTGGGCCACTGACTACTTGTTGTATTTGTTTTTTTATTTTTATTGTTTGTTGTGTGCACTTGTGGCATGTACTAAATAAATATGTTTTCTTTCTTTCTTTCTTAAAGACTAATAAAAGATCTACAAATTAAAGCCAACGGCTTAACGTGCTGTCCCAGACACGGAGCAAACTCGGTCCCCTGTCCACGGACTAACCAAAAGATCGACCAGAGCGGCTGTTATTATTTAGCCACAAGCTCCTCTTTTACTTACGAGTGTAAGTAAATATCCTATAAGGTAGGTATTGCGTAGACATTCAGCTTAAACAAATGAACATACAGGAAAATGGGGCTCCTTGGTATACATATACCTGCCTACTGTTTATTACTTAGATAGGTACCTGTCTACCTACTTTCATTAGACACATTACCAGACAAACTTGAGTGCCAGCAGCGTTCTGTAGAGAGAGGTAGGTACTCCGAAGTTAGGAAGGTACCTTACAAAGTTACAATCCATACCTAGTTTCAGTCGGGGCCGTGATTTAAAAAAAAAAGTGGCATTTATATTGGTACCTCTGCAAATAGGTGATTTATACTTTGTTGACTCAATTGTTCGGCCGATAGTTGGGTTAAGGGTTAAAGGACTTTACCTCATAGAACAAGCGGTCGCCGAACTTGAGCATCTCGGCCCAGGCGTTGAGCCAGGCGTGCAAGACGCAGTAGAAGCCGCACAGGAAGGAAATCACCCCTGGCAGCACGCACGCGAACATACCGCGGACCACCGCGCCTGCGTCGACCTAATTTATATAAGTACAATAATTAGAAAGAAAGAAAGAAAAAGTATTTATGGGTCTCACACTGGAAAAAACAAATTGATAAAAAATTAAACATTAAAAAAATAAATGAAAAGTTAACAAGCATCACGCCAATAATCTTCGAAGGGTTAGTCAGAGGACTCAGAGGTGTATCCTACATTTCGCCAGTTACGTTTAAGTCCCATGTAATAGGGGGCGAGCCTATTGCCATCAAACGGGCTCAATTCCAGACTCTATTGCAGTTACTGTGATAATCCTTAAGGAAAAACCCAATAACACATTGCCGACCTGGGAATCGAGCTCAGGACCTTAAGCACAGCAGTATACCTACAATAATTATAACTAATAAACATACCTATTTCAATATTTGCAATACAAGGAAAGCAAAGAACACATTTTGTGCGTATTGTATTTATTAAAGAACCTAGGAATGGGAATATTAATTACCGTCACTACCTTTATTTTTACTAAATAATTTTATTAGTAATAGGTACTCACTGGAAGTGTACACACTTTGTTCGTATTCAATAGGGAGAGACGGGACTATTTTCGCGGGGACATTAATATTAATTAAAAGAGGGTAGGAGTATAGTAACCTACACCATCCCATAATACACGCACTGTAATTGAAGGAGAGATTATCTTACCGTTTTCTCTTTCCCGTAATCAGACCAGTAGGGCATGATGAACCTCTCCCAAAGAAAACAGTTGTAGAATACAATTGCCCCCACTTCCAGCAAATGAAACACCACCTTGCCCCATCGGATCTTCTTTGTTCTGTTTAAATGGAAAATAAAATAATTGATCATAATTATACCTTCGCTATACCAAGCCACGGTAGAAATAAAATTAATGACCGATATTACGATAACACTGAAGTACGGAGCCATTTATTTGAAATGGCCCTCATGTATCAAACGTTTGTTTTCTTTTTTATAGAACACGGTTTTTGTTAAGTTTAATAAGTACAATGGAATACAGAATTATAAAGCATTTCTACTTTTGCATTGTACTTAAAGCAGAATATTAAACAACTAAGTACAACATTGCCGTGCGACACGCAGATTATAAACTTGTAACACTTGTTTTACATAACCTGGAAAAGTGTTAGTTGTGAACTTTGATTGCACGAGCTTTATGACCATTAAGATGCTATCATTGAATGAGCTTCCACCCAAAAGCAGGAAAGCGTCGATCAAGCAATTTATTTGCTACCGCAAATACCAAATCAAATACCGCCGGCTGAACTATGTGGAATTACCATGATGGCAGATGGCAGTTTACGACAGGTATCGTGACGACTCCAGCTGCGATATTAGCGCACATTAGTTCCGAATATTGTGGCTTTAATTAGACACAATCACGGATTGAGAATGTAATACTATTACGCCGTGACTCGAGTTAATTTGTCGTAAGTTAAACGATTTATGAATGTTGAAATTGTAGGTAGGTACGCAATAATACGTTGCGTGTTTTGCTTTTGGAGAGACAGTAAATATCTACCTAATCCAGGTAAGTTGGTAGGTTACTTCATTAATCCAAGTTACTCCTTAATTTCAAGTTGAGTCAAACAGCTCAATCGCTCAATTACACCAGTCAAGTCTTAGACATAATTTGATTCAGGTAAATTCTCGCAGCCTTTGCCTAACTGAGACGTGGAGCGTTTCTGCAAGTAACGTGCAGTCAATTTACCTGGGATATTGATCTCTGTAGAGCAGCGTTGGCGCGAACATGAAGTACACGTAGTGTTGGAAGGTTGGCAGCGGAATGTTCCCGTTTACACAGCGTGGCCCGCAAGCTGATGCAACGGACACGAGTTTCATCATGAAACGGAACTGGAATAAAGAAGTAAGGTTATTAGAAAACTTTAAAATTGTTGAAGATGAAAAAAGCTTATCAGCGTCACGGGACATGGATGTCTACGTCAGTGACGGTTAAGGTTCAAGTTTTGGTGTTAGGTTATATTAGCTGCTATCCGCGACCATCACCGAGTCTTCATTTTGAAGCCTAATCCTTTTTGAAAAATAAAATCCTAAATTACTGCCAGTAACTTCCGTCAAAATCGGTCCAGTACTTTCGGAGATTAGCTGGAACGATACAGATAAAAATAAAAATAAAATATTTTATGTTATTGGTACTTCGATATGTACATTCAGGTAAAAAGTTATTTTGAAATAACAAACAGAGATAAATAAAACGACCCCTGGTATTCTTATAGCTTTTAAGATGTCAGGTGATGAGGTTCTGTATTGTAGCTACTAGCTACTATCTACTTCTCACATAACTACTTCATTGATATGAAAGATATGAACTGCCACCTTCTGTGACCTTCTATTTTATTTAAAACGCACTATACTAGATCTTACAATGGGTTCTAACTCAGCGTAGTTGTAAATGTAACAAAATAATGTCTTTCTGTCTTATACCAATGCGTACTTATTTATCAAGGAAATCCTCTAAACAGAGATCCGATAGAGATACTGTTTAATATCAACCACTTCAGTTCACGAGTGGTCCACCAAAATTGTTCTTGGTAATTCATTAAGTCTTCATCTCCAAGTGTGCAGCGTTGGCCACTGTGTACACTCTAAACACAATTACTCTACTTTTCAGTAAACTTACTTAAACTCTAAATATCGTGACCTGAACTTATAAATAATTAGAACAGGTACTTTCATACTTAATTAGCCGGCCAGGTATATTAGAAACTTAATTAAATTCTTTTACTAAAGCCATATTGCAAGGTGTTTTCGAACAATTAATCAAAAGTTAGAGCCTGTTCAGTTTTGTTGTTGATTTTGAATAATTGCTATAATAATTCACACCATATTTTAGTACTAACATTGAAGGTGAAAATTGGGGGAGAAACAATGCTAACAAAGTAACGAAACTTGCCTACAGTTACAGAACAACAGACTTGCTTTGTAATATATTATTAATTAGGATTGCCTTTCTTTTTCTGCTGGGGAGTTCACATGCCCAGTGTGGCATCGATCCGCCCATGCAAAAGAGAGATGCGAACTGCGAAAGAAACATCCTATCCCTCCACATTTCACCAAACCGCAAAAAACACCTGCCACCCGGAAACGAACTGCAGTGGCCAATCTGGAAATCTTTTAACCGATTGCGAGCCCAGGTTTGCCGCTGTAGTTTGGCTAAATTCCTGCCCATCCTGCACAACCACTTGAACCTTTCAGGATTTATTCGAAGTAGGTAAATAATGAGCTGCGCAGGTGGCTACATAATGGTCTAACACGATTTGAGATCATGGACACGTAAAGAAGAAGAAGCGTGCTTCAGGCTTCCAGGGTTATGAGACAGAGCCTTTACGGTGATTGTACTAACTTTGCTCTATAGCACATACAACGTTATTACGCTGTACCATAACTCTGCGTCTACGTTGTATTATAATCGGGGGGCACGGCAGTGCCCCCGCCGAAGCAAACACTGCCGTACCATCCTTTACTGGAACCATTTCGCCGCATTTTCAGGCCCCTATTTGAGAACCTCTGGATAAGACCAGAACGCTGAAATTTTCGTCATCCAGTAAGCTATACAATCACACTTAAAATAAAAAGTTTCAAGTCTGTAGGTCATTTAGTTCCGAAGTTAAGCGAAAGCAAAGTTTCGCATTTATGAAACTCACTCACTCACTCACTCACTCATGATCATCAAAATAGAACTAGTACTTCCCATAAACTCAGAGAGCTGAAATTTGGTACAAAGTTAGGGTTTAATGGCCACATAAAGGGAAAACTATAAAAACTAGGATAATCGAAAAAAAAAAAATTAAAAAAAAACTACTTAAAAAAATTGTTTTCAATAAGAAAATCTAACAAAATAAATCAACGTTTCTACAAAAAGAAGTGAAATCCCAACAAAAACATTCTGTAAAAAACTAGCCAAGTCTCGATGGAGCTGCTTGTTTATCTCTAAAAAGTAATGATATCTAGACAAAGTCGTGCCAAGTCTAAGGTTCCTTATTGCGATTTCTTTATTATTATAGTTAATGTTGTGTGACTTGGCCGTTGTTCGTTTCGTTTAGTTCTGCTACTTTTTCTTCTTGGCGTCCAATTACCAATACCAGTATGGGTTATTATCTCGCTTAACAATCATAGGTAGTTACAACAGATATAACATTACGTATAAACTAAATTGACTTGTACCCACTAACGTATAAAGAATGTTCAATGGCCAAGACACACAACATTAACTATAATAATAAAGAAATCGCAATAAGGAACCTTAGACTTGGCACGACTTTGTCTAGATATCATTACTTTTTAGAGATAAACAAGCAGCTCCATCGAGACTTGGCTAGTTTTTTACAGAATGTTTTTGTTGGGATATAGTTTTGAGCAAGAGGGCGAGTTTAATCACTAAAGTACATAGTAGTAGTTTAATTTAAACTTGTAAGGTTTTTATTGCGAGCTTTTAACGTTGCTGATAAAAAGTGTATTTTATTATCATTAATGAAATGAGAATTTAGTACATTGTTTAGTTTAGATTGTTTTATATAAAAAAACATCAAAAATTACATTATTGTAATAAGGTTTTGACAAAAAATAAAATCAAATTATTGCAAATTTAAATAAAGCTAAAGTCATTAATATTCATATGCATAAATAGTTACTTATATTCATTTTTGCTCAGATAATGTGACTGTAGGTTAAAAAATGCTGAGCAAAACAATGCTTCCAAAAAATGTGCCATGTCCACTGGGCGTAACGCCCATTAATTCTGAAGAGTCGCCCACAAAATACGAGAAGTATCCAACAATAAATCATAGTTACAGAAATGTTGTATCAAGATACTTTCATAATCATGTTTGTATTTTAATTAACAAAATGGTGTCGGGTGCGCAAACGTAGGATGGTGCTACGGGCTTCGCGCTACGAAGGGCTTCGTAGCCGCTACGCGAGGCTACGCGAGGCTACGCGAGGCTACGCGAGGCTACGCGAGGCTACGCGTGGCTACGCGAGGCTACGCGAGGCTACGCGAGGCTACGCGAGGCTATGCGAGGCTACGCGAGGCTACGCAAGGCTACGCAGGGCTACATAATGCCTCGTCAGCGGCATGCGGCGACCCTGTTATTTACTGGCGCCGGCCACGCAGCCTGACAAGGGTCCAACTCAGGTGATTTATGTTACGTTTCACTTTCGACGCTGTTGTACCCGTTCAACTAACATCGGTCTTTATAATGTAACAACTTATTTTGTGGCGTATAATTTAGTGTTTTTAGAAAATGTAATTTAAGTCATAATTAAATTACTCAGGAACTTTTTGAAACGGCTATTTTGATAGGGTGTTCCTATGAGATACCTGCTAAACTTGAATAAATATGTTTTTAAGCTTATAATCCCAAAAATATATTTTGCCTTACCCTGATATATCTAAGTGTATGATAAGACGATCCATATCAAGTTGACATCAAAGACAATTTCAGCACAAATTGCTAGCATAAACGTAAAGTTAGTAAAGTAATTGTCCAAAGTAGTTGGAACAGTACCTGTACAAACAATCACACCACGTACAAAACTCCATACTTCTTCATACGTAACTAATAAAAGTTCGCGAGCGAGTTATTGTTGCAAATTACGCCAATAAGGATTTACGACACACATACGTACAATATAATAATATATATGTATTGTGTAGTAAAGGGGAAAGTTGGTGTTTGTGTATTACAGAGTTGGCTTTGTTTGGCGTCCGCCTGGAAGTTTCCTTTTGTAATGTAGATGAATCACTGGCGCTCCCAACTGCCACAGTGGCACACGCTGCGATATCACAAACAAACACTTAATTATTGTGACCAGATTGATGTCCCTTCTAATTTGAATACCATGTCAAAGTTCAGACGCCCTATCTTGACCGTATCTGCCTATATGCCTATAATATATCTATGTATAGATATTATCTTGTTCGTTGAACGGTCCGGTATACCTACAGAATAAGTAGCAGTGATGTTTTATCGTAGAATTTGTTGTGAGGATTGGATACTACTTGGATTAGTCTTGGATCAGGTAGATAGTACCTAATTTTAGTAAATTGCGCTTGGAATTTACAGTATTTCTTAAATTTATTTAAAGACCCAAGCCGCCATGAAAAAGCAAAATAAATATGCCTAGAATAAAACTTAGGAGCTAATTTTACGGAACTAGGGCGCGTTGTTTTCTTTTTTGTCAGTTACTACGTGTCTTATTACTTTTTATTAGCCTACTTGCCTTCCAGTGACTAGATACCCCAATGTTTAAGAAATAAGTAAAACAATGATACGATCTGCTTAATTATTCAAAATAAATTAGGTCCTATCTCGCAAATGCAGATATCCTTTGTTTCGTCTTTTAATAAAATAAGAAGACAATTTATTTTTTACCGCAAAGCAAAAATGTATTTATCAAAGTATTTGGAGATTCAGCAAACGTTATTATTAAGACGAAACTCTTTTATTGAAGTTTTTTTTAAATTTTCATCAATAAAAAAGGTCCATTCAAAGACCCTATAGGGATATTGCAGTAATCAAATGGATTGGCGATCTTGCCAAGCCATTATTATAAGAATAAGGGTCCTCGTCCTTAGGTATCCCTTTTTATTCTTTGGCAGTTTCTGACGACACCCACGAGGTCAATTCATAGCTGAGTTCAAACGCTGACGACATTTATCTAACTGTTTGGTGTTATATGTTTATGTTTCAACTACAGTTAATGGAACGTTCATTGAATAACGCCCTAGTTTAGCAAACTGTGTCAAAACGGTTGCCAAGCGAGTTCGTTATATGTTTGTGCATATATTTGTCAACTGTCGTTGGTTCTAGCTTTAAGTTAAACAGTAGTTTTAAGGTAATTTAATGTATGTTCCTGTGGGATCATAAATCAAAGCCGGTTTTTGTGTCCGACTGTGTGAAAGCTTGGCTTCTCAGTGCATTTGATGTCTTAGACTGCATTATTTAGAGAATTGGGGGTCTAAAAGGGCCAAATTCGTAAAATTAACTATTCATAATAGTAACTGCATCTGTGACCATTTTACGAATTTTAACATAATTCATATTATGATCATATTATGATCTGCTAAAGTGGCCAGCTTAGACCCCTTGATTCCTGAAGGTTTGTGTGTATGATACATTTAAATTTGGCTTAGGTACAGTCCACAAACTTCTATATTTTAATTATCAAGTCAAGTATTTTTGAACTGATTAATTTACTCCGATTTTGATGATAGTATACAATAATTTCTAGCAGTTAAGTAGCAGTATAACATTTTATCCAATAAAGGGAGAGAAAATAATTTGATTTTGTGAGCAATATACAAAGTGAAATCAAAGCAATTATTCAACAGAGATTGTACGAAACAAATTTCAAATAAGTTGTGATCGAAATTATCAAAACTTAAACGAGTTTGAGTGCTATCCATTCATTTAAAAAGCAGCAGATGTTTGTAAGCTTCAAATATTGATTTGAATATTATTTTTATATTAGTTATCTATATCAAATCAATAGATATTAGTTAGGTACATCAATAACATGCAGACTTAAATGGAACGCATTGATTAAACCTTTATGAAAAATCTTATTTAAACCGGTATAATATCATTTATTCAAGTCTTACTTAATTACACAATATTAATATTTTTTATAACGAAAAGTTCGTGGCCATATACGCAAAGGTTCGCTAAGTCCCGGTTGTCATTTTTAGATCTTTGTTGACAGTCGTTTACTCGCAGGTAGTATAATAGTGGCCCGAACAACCAGTATTACTAAAAGGTATCGTATTGTCGATTATTGACAGAGATGTGGAGGGGAGATAGACTGTCGCTCCATGTAATATAATAGTATTCAGCTGCATTCAGTTAGACTGGAAGGACTCCAACAGTTGGGAAATGACTAGGCAGGCAGGACTATTTTAAAATCATGTTCTTATAACTTACCATTTCACAGGTGACGGCGACAGATGAGCCCAGCTCCAGATGTTTCCTGCCCAGCTCGAACACCGGTACTGCAGCCACAGCCACTTCCACTGCCACTATTCCAACTATGCCCAGCAGCACTACCGTTGGACGTAACACTGCGAAAAACACACACACAACGATGTTGTTATTAAAAATAAAGAAAATTTTCATCGGATATTAAAATAACAGCTGTTTCCTACAAAACTGCAGTACTCACAGGGTAAGGAGTATTTGAATACGGAGGGAGGTTGTGAAGTAATCATAAACATCAATATATTTAAAAAGTTAAAAATAAACAAGTTGCCACGTCGCGGTCGCCAAAATAATTCGCGTGATTAAACCTAGATGAAACCCGATAAAAAGTTTTAAATTAGAAATTATTTTAAAATTGTTTTCTCACTGGTTGAAAACCAACAAAGGACAAGGTACCTAATTAAAACTTTGTGAAATATTATTAAACTTGTCCGTAGAGTCAATATTTCGAAGCATTATTTAGTCTCCAGCTACACCCGTTATTTAATTTAAGACACGTTTGGGAACAATGGAAGTTTATTCGTAACAAGGTCTTATTGGGAAATAGTTCGATACCAAGAGGTGGCACGAGGGTAGATCGCCGTCGCAGCTAGATATATATGGTGGTGTATAAGAGTCTGTGATGCGGCAAATTGGAAGGCACAGTGAGTTAAGCCATGTATTCACTAGAGAAATTGCAACGTAAAGCTTCGATTTATATCGAGCCACAGTGTTGGTAGCAAAGGATTGTGTTACTTATCTCTACCTGTAAAAGTAACAAAATAAAATAGGTGTTCAAGCTATACAGATGAAAACAAAGGGTACTACGTAATTGTTGCAAATAATAACTAAAAACCATTACCTACCAATAAACTCAGCATCAGATGTTCGAAGTTAAATGCAATATAATGAGGGCAGGGCCTGTTCATAGCGAACGGCTTTTGAAATTGAACGTCTTCACCGTTTTTAATATCTGAATCTGAGGTACTTTCCCGACCTTTGAGGAGGTTTTATCACAGATGCTTGCTATTATTGAGACGAGGGTTCTTTGATAATACAGTCTTTGAATGAGTAAAGTCATGCTGCTACGTTTACATTTGGATTTTGAATAAAAGATTTCGATGTAAGTTTCCTTCACAATGCTGGTCCGACACTTACGAGTATATACTAGTCGATGCCTAATAGGTGATCAGATGGCTTCTAGTACTGAGACATCTAACATTTTTTGAAGACCTGAATTATTTTCTTCCATTCTGTATAGAGTCTACGATATGGGAAGATTGAAACGAAGCTTCAAAGCAATAATAAAACAATTTTCCTAGTTTGAGCAAACAAGCATACCTACAAATAGCTTTGCAAGAGTCGGTAATAACTTTAATATACCTAAGTATAGTAGAAACTATAGTACAAGACTTATTACGATAGTTACTAAAGTGAACACAAGAAAAATAAAAAGGAAAGGCATTTTGCCCCCACAGTTCTGAGAAATGGGCTTTCAGCAGCGAAATAAAACTAGAGAAAACGAGATAGTGTGAAAAGTGCACAACAGTATAAAAACTAGTCATTCCGGGTGCACGGTTATGACCAACCAAGTGACTAATTGGAGGGCACGGTGAGAGCGCGGTCGGCCGGCGCTTGCAACAAAGGCCACTTGCGACCTGAGGACGTCTGGCTTGCACTTGCTGCTACTTTGCCCACGACTTTAATTTATATCAATAGCTACATCTACCTTCATCACGTCAGTTAATTCCTTCACAAAGACAACCGGTTGGGGAAATATAACGACGAAAAGTTAAAGTAATAATTGGGTTCCGTGCCTAAAGAGTGCCAGAGCTATTCTTCTGAGACTTTCCTGAAAGAACAGTCGTTGAAAGTTGCTCTATTAAAAAACGGTATTCCAGCTAGTTTTTTTAATTGGGTCGTCCGACCTGTTGTCCTATTTAGAAGCATTGTATCACCTGCTAAGAAGTTACTTGAGTATTACATTTCTAGTGATTTTATGTGAAAGTTAACAATTAACCAATTTATCATAAAATACATATTTGAATGTACATAACTGGTTAAAAGAATGACGATATTAATTAACGGAAACTGATTGCGTATCATTTTCCATGTAAATACAAGTTGTACCACTTCAACGTTGAACTTGACCATTAAAAATTATCTTGTCCGTTCTACTTTTACAAGTTAGATAGTAAATTATTTTATTAATTTTTATTTTTTTCCTGATATGCAGCTGTAGTTACTACAAACCCCCCAACCCCCACTTAGTGGCAATACATTGATGTGAATTTATGTGTTGTAGAAATCAATAATAGAAACTGTACGTACCTGGATATTTTCTTGAGATGGCCCCTGTCCAAGAATAGGCAACGAGTAAGGGGTAAAATGACATTACAACAAAAAAGTCATACACCCATAACTTTATTCCACGAGTTATATCACCGAATCCCGCTGCAACTATTGACAGCCCGATATTTATCCTGCAAAAAATAACCAATTAATTAAGTGATTTTTGAACAAGAATATTCCAAAAACCTGCCAGGTCCGTCAAAATATACCCAAGTTTCCATTATTATGAAGTAGGTACAAACGAAACTTTAGCATGTTAACGCCGTAAAAAATGGCGTAATTTGGCGTCGACGTAACAAAAAGTGCTCGGTGCTTGTTCAACATTTTTTCGTAGCACAAAATATTTTGCATAATTAAAGCAACGCGACTGAAAATTGCAGTATTTAGTCTCTGCCAAGCTGAGAGATAAAAGGTCTGCAGATCAGACATCTCGAATTTAAACGATAAACATCCTCGGGGAGTTAATTATAGGAAGTGCCTCTGAATTGCGACAACACGTCCACTGCATTATTTTTACAACTTTCGGGAACAAAATATCGTATCCATTGAATGTTATACGGAAACTAATAGTCTAAGATCCCACTGCAGAATTACTACGTTCATCGAGTAGATGAATGAAACCAATTTTTTACGCATATTTATGATTAGGAGAATATAAATCTACTAGGGTGCTTATCAAAATGTGGCCGCAAGTAGTTTTAATTAAATAATTTTACATATAGTTCTGTGTTTTACTCTTTTACAATATACTTTTACTAATATAGACTCATTGAAATAGCCCAAATAACCAAACTCTGAGATAATGGCGCCCAACGTGGGACCACTTTACACAAATTATTTAATTAAAAATACTTGCGGCCAAATTTTGATAGGCACCCTAGTAGATTTATATTCTCCTAATCTATATATATAAAAAGAGAAGTCCTGACTGACTGACTGACTGACTGACTCATCAACGCCCAGCCCAAACCCTTGGACCTAGAAAGCTGAAATTTTGCACAAAGGTTCCCTTTATAATGTAAACAAGGAATAAGGAAGGATTTTTCGAAATTCAACCCCTAAGGGAGTTAAATAGGGGATGAAAGTTTGTATGGAAAATCGTCATTTTCACGCGGGCGAAGCCGCTGGCAAAAGCTAGTCGTAAATATGCGTAAAAAATTGGTTTCATTCATCTACTCGATGAACGTAGTAATTCTGCAGTGGGATCTCTTAATAAAATATATTAAAGTGAAATAATGTCACTGGAAAATATAAAAAGTTTTAGTTGGTTCCATTTTCGGTAATTTGTCTTGTTATAATGTTAAATAACTTCCGTATCATAAACGGAGCATTTTGTAGAACGTTTGGGAAATTAATTTGAAAAGTTCCAATGTTTCTATAAGAAATAGTTCGACAGCCATAACGTATTAGAGAAGTATTCAATTAGAATTCTAATGAAAAGGAATATTATGGTATAAGTCATAGTATTTATAATGTTTACTTGCTTTCCTCTATCGACGAGGTCAAAAATGACGGTATCACAGATCAGTACTAGAAGAATTACGACGAAGATGTGGTATATAGCCCTTATGTGTAGAGAAGAATCTAATAGATTTGTCAGTGGGGACTCTCTTATGGCGAACTCTTCTTCCTTGTTCTCTTCTTGTTTTGTCGCGTTTCCATTCTGCTTTCCATTCTGTTTGCCGTTCTTGTAACGGTTTCGAACACCGTTTTCTGTCATGTTTGGCTTTTAATCTGAAACAAAATTAACAACTTCGATTTAAGTCTTATTGCAATCCCTGCAGTGGGAATATTATAGACTGATGATGATGAAGTCTTATTGACTGACTGAACTATTGGTGTATGTGCCAAGCTGGGAAGCATGGAGCACACTACGATTTCGAACTTATTAAATAAAAGATCAAACGTACATTTGCTATTCGTATAATAAAATTATATCTGACAATGCTGATATGTTCGTTGTCCTGGAAACTCACCATTGACAAAACGTCAATCCAAAGACATAACAGCCCTCGGCCGTGATTCCAGTTGCTGCACTTGGGGTGCTGCCAACAGCTGGTCAAGATGACGGCGCCAGACCTTGCCGTCATCTGTGAGCACCTCATAGTGTAAATGTCCCAGGCGAGACAGGATCCTACCGAATGTCCACCTCTGATGCGGTGACGAGTAACTCCTAGCTTGTACCCTATCTCCCAGTTTGAATTGTCGTAAATTATCCGGCAATGTTCGGTAATGAGTGGAATTCTCTATTTTGAGCAGCATGGCGTGCAGCCTGGTCCTTACTTCCCTGCCAAACATCAACTGATAAGGGCTCTGGGTGTTGGGGCCTGGTGTACGTCTCATTCAAACTGGGAGATAGGGTACAAGCTAGGAGTTACTCGTCACCGCATCAGAGGTGGACATTCGGTAGGATCCTGTCTCGCCTGGGACATTTACACTATGAGGTGCTCACAGATGACGGCAAGGTCTGGCGCCGTCATCTTGACCAGCTGTTGGCAGCACCCCAAGTGCAGCAACTGGAATCACGGCCGAGGGCTGTTATGTCTTTGGATTGACGTTTTGTCAATGGTGAGTTTCCAGGACAACGAACATATCAGCATTGTCAGATATAATTTTATTATACGAATAGCAAATGTACGTTTGATCTTTTATTTAATATTGGCGAAATCGTGCAAAGTAGTACGTACACTTTTACCTTACCATCTGTAATATTGTTCAGCAAGAAGTAAACCTTTAATCGTTTGGTAAAATTCGTAAAAGTTTCGTTCTCTTGGAACGGCTGAAAGTTCATACGAAACGGTTTATCTTTGATGCTGATTGCTGATTCGTAACTTGACTGTGTGTCCGTTGCACTACTAAGAGGCACAATTGTAATCTCACTTTCTTTTTGTAATTTTAGGAATTTTGAACGTAATTTAGTATATAATTCTTCAACTTCGAACCTGTAATCTATTTCTTTGTTTAGTTCACTATCCTCAGTTTCTTTTTCAATTTCGTTTTGAATCTCTTGAAATTTTGAAAAATTCTCTTTCAGTGTTTGTAGTCGTGTTGCAATTTCTTCAAGAGAAAACTGTAATTCCTCATTAATATAGTTTTCAATCCTTGTGAATGTTCCTCGTAATGAGGATCGTATGCGTTTTAACTTTTTAACTTCGGCCATCTCGTCGCCAATATTAAATAAAAGATCAAACGTACATTTGCTATTCGTATAATAAAATTATATCTGACAATGCTGATATGTTCGTTGTCCTGGAAACTCACCATTGACAAAACGTCAATCCAAAGACATAACAGAACTAGATTTTTGTAGAAAGCCGGGTAGGTAGATAAGAAAGAGACAACGTAGGGAAAATGAACCAATGACATCCTATATGTCTCTGCAATAAAGGCGAGGTAGACATTGCAATTTGTGGTCAATAATAATCTTTTTGCAAAGCTATGGGATTATGATAAGAATAGCTTTTGTCATGACATGCGGCAGCTCATTAACTATCTAATACAAACTCTATGTCCAATACTCATCAATAGACGTTAACGGCCGGTATACTGATAAGATAACTGTCGGTACAAACTCAGTACACACGCACCAAGCCTTGTTTTGTCTGGCTTGTTGGCTAACTAATACAAGGAGACGGCAACCTCAAGCATGCGATTGGTTACCGGTTTACCACATGTTTAACGCATGGTTACCTTTTCTAAGAGGCCAGACTTTTTAGTCTGCTAAGTTTTCGAAATTCGAAGAGTGTTAAAGCTTAAGGTGCTACTCCGCAATGTCTTAAAAACAAGTAAATTCGATATAGTGCGGTCTCTATAGCACGGATCCAAGTTTACTGAATTTTAAAAGATTTATGCAGATCTAACGAAACAATGAGCTCCCGTCGGGGCTGCGGGTTGTTCGAAAGAGATACCACGGCCTCGACACAAAGGGCTAAGAAGGAACATGGGTGGTTTTTATTCAGTAGAAGTCCCTACCGCTCTGCCCAGAGCGGGAGGAGTCATTTGATGATTTCCCACACCCCAAAAAAAAAACAAGGAACAATGAGCTTTATCTTTTATGGAGACAATATCTATTAAGACAATAATATCTTGCATTTTTCCCGTGTTATATTAAGTAACTGTCAGAGACAATCCGCTTGTCTCGGCCGTATCGTAAACAGAGCACACGTAGGTAATGCTTATTCTCTGTTGACACTATGCCCTCTATATTATTGTTGCCAGTACCTATATCGCTCTAATGTCGACTACATTCGTAATAAAAACAAATGTTTACTTACTCTATCTAAAATGTGTTGTTTATTTTTATAAGCTAATAAGATTTTTACAAAACTAATGTTGATGTCAGCGAGCTGGAAGGTATTGCCATTGACCTTTTAAGTTAATAAAAGTTGATTAAAAGCACTCGTACAGTCGAACAAGCTAATAAGTATACAGGGTAGAGATCTTTATAATTCTATGACATTGAAAATATTGATTCTAATTTTGTTTTATTAAGTGTTTCGCATTAAGCGACTGATGTCAAACGCTGTATCGTTTGACATCAGTCTCGTATAATCTTAAAAGTAAATACAAGTTAGCTGGCTGTATACTTATTAGCTTGTTCGACTGTACTACATAAGCAGAACATTGCTTTTTACGAAATACAAATATTTTTTACTATTGGGATTTATTGTTTTTTCAACTGCCAATAAGATCTTTTTCTCAATGAATTTTATCATGTTTTATTTGAGATTTCAGCAAGAAATCACAAGCAGCTGTCGTAACTGTTTTCCTTCCGTGTCAAAAAACGACGGTAGCCAAATATAAACACTAAAATACAATATGAATATATTGTTGACGGGCACAATAATTGCACATGTCAGTTAGCCTAATTGGAACAACAAACAGGGTTTAGATCAAAGGCGGGTAATGCACATGCGTCCGACAGTGGTACAAACCACACGGCTACTGACAACGGAGGTGTCAAACGGTTTATTTTCAATTATCCTCTAATATTGGCGCCGCCACATGTGCACCTAATCACATCCGCATAGTCTGCGATAGATAATTCTAATCTATAGGAATACATGCGAGCACCCACAATCACGCACACTGTCTACCGATTTGCACTTGACCTCGAAGAATAGGATTAAATACCTTTGGTTTGATCCTAGCAACTAATACCCCTGGAAACCCCTGGATAAACTCACTGTCTTATATAATTAACACACATTTAATACATGTAGTGGCCACAACACATTAAAAACATCACAGTTTTTGCACTGACAATTTTTTTTGCCAAGGTATGTTACATTGTTGCCTATCGAAACCGAACTAACCTTTCACACTCGATAATGTTGCACATTAATAATATATTACTATTTCATTACTGAAAACGCACTAGTGACTCCTTTTGCATCAGATGTATCAATAAAATTTGAATAACACGTCAGAGTAGGGATCGATCAATTAGAATTAGGGAACTGATTAGATAAGAAGCACTTGGAATTATATCTAAAATTATCAAATCATTTGTCAACGACGTTTCAGTTCTTTGTCCTGACGATCACTGTCACAAATTATATAATAATGAGATGTTCCAGAGAATAGAAAACATTAATTATTTACTACGAAATGTTTGTTATTTATTCGCGCACGCCTATCGATCTCATTAGCCTGTTTGCTACTGGACATGTGTCAATTATTTATATTTTATCAAACATCGAGCAACGAATTAGATTTATCAAGAAAGTCGAATAAAGATAAAACAAAAATTTCTTGTCACTTCTACTATCAGATAGAATTAAAAACAAATCGATGATAAACAACGTTATTATCAGGGATTATTACACAGTGTACAATGTAAGTATATATTGTAATAAATATACGTTAGGTATTTTTTAAAGATAAGAAGAATCACCAGACACGTGGAGTTCGGAATTCATATTTTCCAAACTAAGAACCTACTTTCGTAAATTTTAAAAGCGTTGCGTTTGATTCTATATTTTGTCGGACTTTTACACTAGGTAATAAATCACCAAATAAACAGTGAACTTCACTTACAAAATGGGAATGGCTCTAGCTATTTTATAATCTAATGCATTTTGCGACCAGGCAGCTAAAATTTAAATAATATAAAGATAGGTGTGCACCTAAAGTATGTAGAATCTTTTCAATCCTTATAAGTTGAAAACAAAGTGAAAAAACTAGCATACATGCTGGTTGTGGGACGAAAGCGAAGGAATGAAAATACATGAGCTGAAGAAAACTTCATCCGAATTTTCCACCATTATTATTTTTTTAAAATAAACTAATCAATAAAGTTATTAGGTTTGATTGAAGTTTTGGTATTATAACTCTGTTGTTATAAGTTAGGTATTTAGTTGTCATAAAAAATTACAAGCGCGCTATGTAATATCCGAAGGCGTAAATATTCATAGAGGTCATTGACATTAAAACTGATAACATAATTACCTACATACCTTCTTCACGATATGAAGAGGTAGCTATACCCATAATAGGTACATACCATCGAGATATAAGTACTAACGTACTAGAGAAGACACCGTAAATTCCTACTTTGTCCCGTTCAACTGCGGCGATCGCGCCGCACCATCGCCGAAGAAAACGCGTAAGTGCCGTGATTTAGGTACATGGCGCTTTAGACCGGAAACTGAACTAATTTACTACTTTTCTTTAACTTGTGGTAAATTAGTTACGGTTTAGACGAATTGTTATTATTTTAGCGCTGCAGCGAACTAAAGATTCAAATTACGAAATGGGACAATTCAGTTATTTGACGTAGCTTCTCTAGTACGTTAGTATTTATATATCGATGGTACATACATATTTTGAAGGCAAGCAATTCCTAGTCCAAAAAAATTGGCCAAGTGCAAGTCGGACTTGCACATGAAGGGTTCCGTAATATTCTAGTAGATATTGAGAGATTTTCCTTGTTATTTTAGCACCATAGACTTCTTATAGGTTTTCCTGTAATCTATAAGTGTTAAACTAATTTCTGCAATTTTTTAAAAAAAATTGGCTCCGCAGTTTTGGAGATAAGAGGCAATGGTCGAACAGACAGACACACGAGTGATCCTATAAGGGTTCCGTTTTTTCCTTTTCAGATACGGAACCCTAAAAGTTGGTACCTATTATTACTAAGTTAAAGCTGCCTTGTTTGTGTAGTGATCGAAAGTGCGATTTCTGAGCATGAGGTGTTTCGAATTCCGGGTCGAGCGAATTGTTATTGGGGTTTTCCTTATGGAAGCAGCCACGGAGTCTGAATTTGTTCCCGATTGATGGCAATAAAGTCAAAGTCAAAGCATTTATTTCAAGTAGACCGCTACAGGCACTTTTGAATAGTCGAATTAAACTAACTGCAGCACTCAGAGATATCCAACGATTACTCAAGCCGCCACCCAGCAAAGGCCTGACATACTTTTGTATGACAAAACTGCCAAAAACCTTTACCAAGCGACGTCCCAAGCAACCACTGAAGCTCTCCGAGTGCGGCAGTAAACTACTGAAGCTAAATAAACTAAGCTCCAGTCACAAGGCATAATAACTCGTGATTGTACTGTAGTTGCCCATTCCAAAGCGTTGGTCTCATGAGAAGAATGGCAAGAAACTTCATGGACACTCTTTTAAAATCGTTTGGGTTTACAATATGTTCAAGGTACAGACATAATCTTGGTATAATACAGAAGACTATGCAAATTAGTGTCTGAGATGGTCTTTTGAAGAAAGCACCACACAGATTTGAGTGGACCCGTCCAGTCAGTGCAAGCATTTGTCAGTTATCGTGGAGCTCAACGTCACGACGAACAATACCAAAGAAAGAACATTTGGGTGGGTCGCTTATAGTACTCAAACTGCCAGACAATCGTTAAAATTACATAAAAACCCACACGGTCCTCACATTCACAATATAAAAATAATAAAATACATGAAGATTATACAGATTAGTGTCTGGGATGGTCATATGAAGAAAGCACCACACAGATTTGAGTGGACCCGTCCAGTCAGTGCAAGCATTTGTCAGTTATCGTGGAGCTCAACTTATAACGCAAGGAGCTCAACGTCACGACGAACAGTACCAAAGAAAGGA
This sequence comes from Diarsia dahlii, assembly GCA_949775195.1. Taxonomy (NCBI): domain Eukaryota; kingdom Metazoa; phylum Arthropoda; class Insecta; order Lepidoptera; family Noctuidae; genus Diarsia; species Diarsia dahlii. Next base: position 10,196,683 of record OX459195.1, on the reverse strand, counting down.
CATTTGGGTGGGTCGCTTATAGTACTCAAACTGCCAGACAATCGTTAAAATTAAAGAAAGACCCACATGATCCTCACATTCACAATATAAAATAATTAAATATTAAGCATATTAAATAATGCGCTGGTCAGACCAGTTCCGCTCGGCCCTAAACACTTCTGTCTGCGATGCCCTACATGCTGCCGAAGACAGAGTGAGCTGGCGCAAGACAGTCAGAGAGAAAGTGATCCGAAGAGGCCACGACCCTCAGCATTGAGGAAAAACGACGCAAGGAGGAGGATATTAAATAATAATGTCAAACTATTTAAACATGTCAAAAATACGCAAAATTAATAAAAAACAAAATAAAAATATTTAACAAGGTAAATATTCATCAAAAAAATAATAATATCATACTTGAAAAAGTAAATAATGTCAATTTGTATACAGAAAATTAATAAAATGTCAAATTGTAAAAATAAAATAGGTATTACGTCAATTCAGATTGGAGCAGTTCAATCCCAAGCTTTTTTGTCCTCTATCTATCTATATCTATCTATACTTATAATAAATCTGTAGAGAGGTCAATTCTGTACATGATATATATTTTCAAAATAACTATCAGGGGGTAATAAGTGATCGATACTGATGCCAAAAATGCAATCAGTAAATTTTTTGTCTGTCTGTCTGTCTGTCTGTCTGTCTGTCTGTATGTTCCTTATAGAAACAAAAACTACTCGACGGATTTTAACGAAACTTGGTACGATTATTCTTCATACTCCTGGGGAGGTTATAGTATACTTTTCATCACGCTACAATCAATAGGAGCAGAGCAGTAAAGAGAAATGTTGGGAAAACGGGAGAAGTTGCTCCATTTTTTAAGCTTCCGTCGCGTGTGCAGCCTTAATGGTTAAAGCTACATAGAAATTATTTATGACGGAAATGTTCTACATAAAATTATCTAAAAAATATCCCACAACAGCATATGTCTATCTTTTATGGTTGACTCACAATATCACGTGTAACTCCCGATAGCTTAGCAGTTCGGAGCTTTCTGATTATATTTGTTTACTCTTACGTTTATAATACTCTCTCACTCATCCCTAATTAAAAGTTAATATTATTACCTATTCAATAAAAAAATAATCATAGTAATCGGTATAGAAACAACAGACTTATACATGAAATACGCTAATAAGCCATCGCGCCGTCGCCGTCGCGCGTGAATACTGAATCATGCCTTATGGACTATTTTTGTGTAACGGTTGCCGCGCTCGACGCGGGTCGTGGCTGTTGATGCGTTCAGAGCGTTCGACCTTAATGACAGACAATAATTGATTATAACAAACAATGCTTATCAGCGCGACTTTTAGTCTTTAAATAGTTTTTTTTTTTAAAACGTTGCCCCACACTAGGAATTTCTTCTGTATCGTGGGTGCGTTCACAAACATTAAACTCACATGCACAAACACACCCAGACCCGAAACAACTACATACAAATATTTGTTCCGTGCGGGGATCGAACCCGCGACACGCAGCGCAGCAGTCCAATCGCTCAGCCACTGCGCCAACCGTGCCGTCAATTTGAATTTCTTTTGTTGTTATTTTATAAAATAGGTATTAGTTGTTTTGGTAGTGTTTAAATATTCGTCTTTCAAATTACAAATTATTAATAGTTTGCATTTTATTTCCTTGGTGAAGTAGTAGTAGAAGTAGAAGTAGTACCTACGCATGGTTTTTTAGATACCGATAGGTAAGTTTTGGCTAATTTATGTTCAATTTTATTTTTGTATTATGTAGGTAAAAGCGTAGTTACTTTTATTAATTATAGTAGTCATAGGTATTTATTTGTAAGTAAAGTAGGTATAGGTAGATGGTATTGCACAGGCGTTTCAGCTTTATTTTCATTTCTTTTTTTGTTGTAAGTTGTACATATTTCTGGGTATAATTCTATTAGAATATTTTAGTTTAAATAGGCACTTAGATTTTAAGTGTAAGGTAGCTATAGTTAGGACCTCTATCGTAGGTTATTTTGTTAGGTAACTGACAGCCTTTTCGTTACCGTCGATTAAAAATAAAATACACAATGCCACCTAAAAAACGCCACTGAACCGTGAGGAAGGACATATGGTAAGTACTTTTTTACGAATAACGACGGAAACGCGGACGAAGTCGCGGGCAAAAGCTAGTTATATAATATTTAACAGCATAAAAAGCTTTCTGGCAAAGTTTTCGTTTTATGAAGGATTTGAATTTATTTAGGCTTAAATTTTGAACGTGGCACAAACTACCAAGTTTGTTATAAAAACGAATACATTGGCATTTAAATGATCCACCTATTTTCTTGAGCCTTGTTGTGGGTACAATAAATTTATGCTTATTTCTAGTATTTACATTGTGAATATCACTATATTTCTTAAACATCTTTATATTTTTGTGAGCATACATAACATTTTCATAAATATACTGAGAAGGAATAGGCTCGCCCCCTATTACATGAGACTTAAAAATACAACTGGCGAAATGAGGTTGTGTGGAATACGCTGTTTTTACTAAACAGTATGTAATTAGGGATTGCAAAATCCAGATATTCCACTTTTCCCCCCTGAGAAAATCCCCCTCAGGGGGGAAAACTGGACTCGGATGTAAGACATGTCCAGAAAGTCCCCTTGGCATTTTGAGTTATTCCACAAATCCCCCCTGAGAGAATACTTTGGGGTGGAAAACTGAACTCAAATGTAAAATCATTCCGAAAATCCCCCTTATCATTTTGAGTTATTCCACTTTTCCCCCTTAGGGTTACATTTTCAAACGGCATTGGCGAGGACAAGTAGGAGATGAGAAAAAAAGGATAGTAAAGTCCCACAAACTACCAGGACATCAGCAGTAGGCAGGAGGTATTGAAAACTGGAATGAAAGTTAAAAAAAAAAAGCATAGATGGTAAAGTCCCACCACAAACCTACCAGGAGATCAGAAGTAGGAAAAGAGTTTTGAAAACTGGAATGTTTTTTTTTTTAAAAAAGCATAGATGAAACTACCAGGACATCAGAAGTAGGCAGGAGGTATTGAAAACTGGAATGAAAGTTATTTTTAAAAAAAAGCATAGATGAAACTAGTTACCAGGACATCAGAAGTAGGCAGGAGGTATTGAAAACTGGAATGAAAGTTTTTTTTTTAGAATAGGTGGTAAAGTCCCACAAACTACCAGGAGATCAGAAGTAGGAAAGAGGTATTGAAAACTGGAATGTTTTTTTTTTTTTTTAAAGCATAGATGGTAAAGTCCCACAAACTACCAAATAAACTATAACATAACATAAAGTTAACTTAATAATATAGTTATATTATTATTTTTAATCATCATCTGCCTAGCCTTTTCCCAACTATATTGGGGTCGGCTTCCAGTCTAACCGGATGCAGCTGAATACCAGTATTTTACATGGAGCGACTGCCTATCTGACCTCCACAACTCAGTTAATACTAGGTAATACGATACCCTTTGGTAAGACTGGATGTCAGAATTTCAGGTCACTGACTACCTGTAACGACTGCCAAAGATCTATATATATGGCAGCCGGGACCAACAGCTTAACGTGCTTTCCGAGGCACGGAGGAAACTCGATATGTCGGGCGGTCACCCATCCACAGACCGACCTAGGCAAGCACAGCTTTACCTAAAGATCGACCCGAGTGGCAGTTCTTAATAAGCCACGAGCTCCTCAATATTATTATTTTTAATATAATAAAAAAAAAACATTTCATTAGACTATAACATGTCTGCCAATTTCAGTATTCAAACTTCAATAAATATAAAGCGATTTTAACTTGCCTTTGCCCAGCAGTGGGACAATATGGGTTAGTAAAAAAATAAAACTTGTGAATGGTCAAAAGAGTTTGATTCCCTCAGGGGGGATTTCTGGACGTTGTTTCTTTTCGATTCCACTTTTCCCCCCTAGGGGGGATTTTCAGGGGGGATTTGTAGACTTGTTTTTTCTTTGGTGTCCACTTTTCCCCCTTAGGGGGGATTTGTGGAATAATATTTTTTTCAATTCCACTTTTCCCCCCTAAGGGGGATTTTAGGGGGGATTTGTAGACTTTATTTTTTGGATTCCACTTTTCCCCCTCAGGGGGGATTTTCAGGGGGGATTTGTGGAATAAGCCATTTTTTTAAATCCGGATTTCTGTATTCTTGACCGATTAAAATCCGGATTATCCGGATTTTTCGATCTTTTGAGTGTTTTAAGTTGATTTGATAAATTGGAATTAAATAGCATAAATTATTTAAAATCAGTATTTATTCGCTCAAATCACAGCACGACAGAATAAAATCAACTAAAATAATCAACAATACTTAGGGTATACGTCATTTTTCCCGTTATAAATTTACATAAACATAAGTAAAATTTAACATAAACTGTTCTTAAACTTTAGATTATTAGGTAACATAACATAAACTTAAGATAATTGAGGTATCCTCCTCCTTTTTTATAAAAATGCAGTCTCATGAAAAAAGTCTAACGTAAGTCAGTTACAAATAAGAAAATAATTACTCAATAATAGTACATTATGGTACAAGTGTGTAACGTTGGTGATTACCGCTGAGGGGCCATTGAGACCCGAGCCGCCAGGTGATGGTCTTAAGAAAGCCGAGGACGGTAATCATTTTCATCAATACACATGTGTATCATCCGACGTTTTTCAACACACTTGTGAAGAAAATAATACTAAAAAGTCATCTTCAACAGAAACGAGTTCTGATTTTTTTTTTCACAATAGCGGGAAAAATTAATCGGTTTTCCTATACGCGCGCATCTACAGTTCTACCAACTTATCTGTGCAAAACACGGAACTAAAAGTACATTAATTTATTTTTACTATTGAACAACGATCTTTTTTGTATCGAAACTTTTTTATGAACGTAGCAACTCAACCAATAAAATAAAAAAAAACCTTATAACTCACTAGTGAATAATGGCAATGAAAAAGTCACAGTTTGATTATAGGTGTCATTATGTGCTTAATTGCGGTGAAATTATAGCCACTTTATGAGCAAGTGTGTTGAAAATTACATTTTTATCAAATCAGTCAGTCTTATGCATTATCATAATAATAGTAATACGTATTTTAATCAGTCTTCTTTAGAAACCGAGATCTTAAAAACATGAACGAGTAGTGTCTTTTTTTAACCGACTTCAAAAAAAGGAGGAGGTTATCATTTTTTTTTTTTTTTTTTTTTATGTTTGTTCGCTCATAACTTGCGACTGGGTGAACTGATTTTCATGATTCTTTTTTCATTCGAAAGCTGGTGCTTCCCGTGTGGTCCCATTGTCACCATTTCAATATCTGATGATGGGATCTTGTAGAAATCGGGGGAACTCTTCAATAAATAACAGCAGATTAACCGCGATTGTTGCTATAGCATATCTAAGCGTTGTTTACGCCATCACACAACATAATATCACGCCTGTACTCACTACAAAGGTTGGTGAACATATTCTGATGAAGTACTTCGGAGATAGACAACGGAACTCTTCAATAAATGATAGCAAATGGACTGGGATTGCTGAAATCTCATGTCTGTCTATTGTTTACACCAGTTCATAACATAACATCACGCCGGTACGTTGTGAAGGGGTAAGCATATGTGAACCACTAGAAAGTGAAAAATAAAAACGTTTTTTACAAAAAATAAAACCGACTTCGACAAAAATAAAACACAAAAAAGTGAAAAATAAAAATCAGCTTATGAAGTCGGTGGCAAAAACATGAAATCAAACAAACGAAAGTCACCGACTTCAGAAGCTGATTTTTATTTTTCACTTTTTTGTGTTTTATTTTTGTCGAAGTCGGTTTTATTTTTTTTATTATAAATGGGCTTGCTCTTGACCTCAATCTTGCCCTAAGGGCAGAGATGAGGTCGACGATGGAACGAGCTTACCCAGAAGAAGCCTGTTTACTCGCGACATAAATAGATTAGGGCTATATGAACTCGGAAAAACCGACGCAGGCAGGGAGTTCCACTCCTTGGCTGTGCGCATAATAAAGGACTTAGCAAAGCGCTTCGTTCGAATGTGTGAAACGTCGACTAGGTATGGGTGATAACCTGCAGTACGTCTAGTCCCCCGATGGAAGAAGGGAGATGGTGGAATCAGCACGTGGAGCTCCTGAGCACACTCTCCGAAGTATAGTCTATAGAAGACCGACAGACATGCGATTTTACGGCGGTGGGCCCTGCTATGAAGCTTGGCAACCAGCTTATAGTCACCAATTAGCCTCCTGGCTCTGCGCTCTACAGAGTCGAGTGTGGCAAGTTGATATTTGGCTGAGCCATCCCAAAGGTGACAGCAGTACTCCATGCCGGACCCGACTTGAGCTTTATATAATATTGAAAGCTGTCCAGGCTTGAAGTACCGCTTAACCTTGTTTAGGATGCCCAGCTTTTTTGCCGCAGTTTGAGCTTTCGACTCGACGTAGGCGCCGAAGTTCAGACTCGCGCTCAACTTCGTGCCAAGAAGCTCGAGACTGTCAGTAACTTGTACTGACGCACTCCGGAAAGTAGGGGCCAGATTAAACGGACTCCTTTTGGCGGTGAACAGACACACTTGCGATTTGGTGGCGTTGAAATCAACCAGATTCTCGTCACCCCACTCGGAGACAAGTCTTAAGGCTGAATTCGTTCGCTCTACCATGGCCTCTCTCAATGAACGTACTTCATCACCACCGGCTCTAGCGCTGGATGTATAACTCTCCATGACAGTGCTGTCATCTGCGGACCCAACAATACCAGGAACAAGGAGGTCATTGATGTGCAGCAGGAAAAGTGTCGCGGAGAGAACAGACCCCTGAGGAACTCCGGCATTGATAGCCATAAGGTCAGAGGAGCAGCCATCAATGACCACTCGGATCGACCGTTCACTCAGGAAGTCAGATATCCAGCAGCAAAAGTCAGCGGGAATGCCGTATGCCGGAAGTTTACTTAACAAACTTGCGTGCCATACCCTATCGAAAGCCTTCGAGATGTCCAGCGACACGGCAAGGGCTTCGCCGTCTTTCTCTCGGTGGCTGAGTAGATCGTTCGCTTCAAGGTGCGCCAGCAGCTTACCGTTGAGTACCCTTTCCATTACTTTACAAAATATGGAGGTGATGGCGATTGGTCGATAGTTACAGGAGTCGGCACGACTACCCTTCTTGGGTACTGGTTGTACATTGGCAACCTTCCAGGAGTTCGGCACCGTTCTGGGTTTGAGAGAGAGGCGGTACAAGCGTGTCAGCCCAGGAGACAACTCAGGCACACAGTTCCTTAAGACCCTTGCTGGTATGCCGTCCGGACCGCTAGCCTTATTCACGTCTAGGCACTGAAGTACTTTACGAACCTCTTTCAAGTGTATTGTGATCTCCGGCATCGAAGAATCACAGCGAGGAATCGTTGGTGGCTGTTTTGACCCAGTATCTAGACGCAAATTGCTCGCAAACAGAGATGCAAATAAATTTGCCTTCTCGGTAGCGGAGTGAGCCAGCGACCCATCTGGTTTTTGCAGGGGGGGGTAGTCTCATCGTTTAGGCGCGATCTTATTTTATTACAGAACATGCCAGCAGTAGAAAAAGCTCTTTCGGACTCAACACTGGTCGGCAGTATGGAAAGCAACCCGCTCAGAGCTTTTTTTAGAATTTCTCCACGACTTCCACCGTTTTCAAATAACGCTATTTCAACGTGAATCATTGAAGGCAAATCAGTTGCGTTGATCACACTCGTTGACTGGTGATGATCACTACCCACACTTGCATTTGCACATTAGAGTAGGTAGGGAGTATCGATCAACCGATTACTTACACAGAAAATTTGTGGATAAATACAAATATTATCCGTCAAAATCGGTTTTCACCGAAATCCGAAAAAACCGAAGTTGTGTCTTGAAAACCGGTCTTTTCAGTTATTTTCGAATTTCGAAGAATCCGGATTGCAATCCCTCTATGTAATATAATGTTTAAGTAATTTATCATAATATTTTCGTACCACGTCAGCTGCCCGCTCAGTCTAAGATGACGTATTTATTCTAAGTATAAGGGTACGTAAACATCCCATGTTGAACTTTACGTTGTTATTTTAACCCAAAATAACAGCAATGTTGCTATTGCAAGCAATATTGCAATAGCGAGTGTGATTATCGCGTATATTGCGTATCGTTGATTATTCTACATATTTTATCTTTGTGGTTTACCTACTAACATAGTTCTTAAGTGATTAGTACTTATCATAATTATAATATGGATCTGTGTCTATTATAGTATCAATGTGATGATTATGGTCTGAAATAAAGTTCTTATTAATATTTATAATATGTAGTGATTACACTAGCTGATGCCCCCGACTTCGCCCGCGTGGATGTCGGTTACATACTAAAACCTTCCTCAAGAACCACTCTATCCACTGGTGAAAACAGCATGAAAATTGGTGCAGAAGTTTTTAAGTTTATAGCAAACAGACAGACGCGGCGGAGAACTTTGTTTTATAATAATTATGTAGTGAAGACCAAATAAACGTACTCTCTTCTTTATGAATTCGTTACATTTACCAACTGGTAAATACTAAGATAGACTAGTAAAACCTAAGCCTCCTAACCTACATTATAAATGTACGGGCTTTTACAGCAATAAATAGGTACCTACACAAAACTCACTTCTACCTCCTGAATTATTATCGTACGTTGTTTAATAAGAAAAAAGTACTTACTTAGTACCTACTTGCATATTTCCACTTACTCCGCGTCTATTTTTTCTGCTCAACGCGAGGCGATAGAGGTCAATGCAGGAACCCAAGAAAATACCATACTGAGCTGGATTTCCACTTTTCGCAATCTTCATACGGGCATCACACACTGGTCCTTGCAACATCAAAAGCCATTGTGTCCGTCTTCTGTAAAATATATCCTGCAAGTTTTTTAAAATATTATTATCTAATTTTCAATAAATGTTGCCTTATTGCGTTTTATAATAATAGGATTATCAGATAACACAAATAGCTTAATTACTAGGTATAATTAATGTTTGGTCTAAATATTTGTAATTAATCCCAATGTCATTGTTCCTAAAGCCGATAATTGCTCGCTGTTAGCCGATGATAGGGCGTTGTAGTTACGTAATTAGAAATACGAGAAATATTTGATATCTATCTACCAAAGATTATATATTTGACCTTTTACCTAAAAGTTCATGCCGACCATAATAAATTAACACAAAAAAGTTCTTGATTTGAAACACGAATTTCAAATAAGCAGTAAAATAAAAGGACTGCAGTAAATTATTTATCAGGAAACGGAAGTGGGACTGTGGAATTAGAAGGCTATTCCGCCTTTGTCTTGTTTCGTAATAAGTGTGCGCGTTTTAAATGTCCGCCTTTAAAGAATTAAAAAATCTGGGATTTTTACGAAGATTTTTTTTGTTAAAAATAGAGCGAAGATACGTAGAGCGAAGATTAGTGGCTTTAATATGACCTTTGCCTTCGTGCCTTTGAAGTAGGTCTACATTTTAAACCTCATTTCCTTTTTAATGTAAGCTGTATTCTAGCAATATAATTTTACATGAAGTCGTGATTAGCTGGCATTTCGGACTTGAATGCTAAGAATGTAATTATAACTAAGATATTTTCAAACATAGTATTTTTTTAATCACATTTTATTGACTACATTTATTTTGTCAATTCATCCCTAAATATTGTGAACACACACATACACAATATTAATTGGTATACACATACAGTAGTGTGCAAACCCAAGAACGAGCACGTGAAGCATCGCCACTTTGATGCTCTGTCAATGGGGTTTACAACAAGCCAATTAGAGAGGGAGCCAATTTTCTGTAAGAGCTCCACTTAACTTCATACTTCGAGGAGAACGATATGTGAACCATAAAAATTACCTAACCGGGTAGTAATTTCTGTAGGTACAGTTCGAACGTGAGAATGTAGGTCAAAATCAACCTACGGTCTGTTTAACGATATGAACTTAAAAATCATTACATTAAAGGCCAAAACTGGGTCAGTTGTACTGAAGGCTGGAGGGTAAAAATCTTTTTGCCGTCAGAAATTGATTTCAAATAAGTTGAAATTCGCTGGAGTTTGACCCTTATCGGTGTTGCGCCGTAATGCACGTTCATGCACGTACTACGTCATACTGGCGTTGCCTATCGCTGTTCCACGCTACACAATGTATCTGCACATGCCGCGAATATATAATATTATGAACGAGAAGATTTACTCGCAACGCTACCAAGAAATTGCCTTAGCTTTTGTAAGATTGGATATATTCCAACTATGCCAAATTCTAAAAGAGTTTCTACTGAGAAAAGTTGGAAATTTATTTTAGGTGTAGTAAAGAATACCAAGTCGTTTTACAACTTGATTTGGTTTAGTTAGTTCAGTCCTGGCAATGGACGTCGAAATAACTCTAAAAATGTCATCAACAGAATTTCAAAAGGACCAAAAAAAAAAGAAAAGCGTTGACTAGTAATCTAGTATGTTTGGGGTGTTGCAATATTATTCTCTGAAAACTTCATTGCTGTGGTTTATATAAAGCGGCCTGAAGTTTATGTTTATACACCACTGAAAGTTCAGTGTTTATAAATGAGATCGTACAGAGCGCTTGATTAGAACGTTAAAACTTGGTTTTAAATACTATTAAACCACTTCTTTAATGTTTACTCACTCAAATTATGCACTAACTAACCTATATTCGTATATTTAATACGATATCACATTTAGAATAATAACAACTAAATATTAACAAAACAAAAGAAACTTATTTAAGTAAAATAAACGAACTAACTAAATAACTAACTTAGGCATCTTAGTACTCCTCCACATTGCTGCCATCCGCAAACGTGACCAAAGGGCTGGCTCTTTCTTTGGCCAAAGAATTAGCATTGCCATTCAATGTGAAAATGCTGCCAGTGCTAACTCTTAGACGCATATTTTACGTTGCAGAAAAGTTGTGAAATGGAAGGGAAAAATATCGTTCAAATATTGCCTCACCACTCACTTTGCGGTGCATGGTAAATATATTCCTCAATTGATAAGAATTCATCCAATAGTGAAGTTTGAAAGGAGACCGTGATTTTATTGAATTAATGTATTCATTTCAGTCAACTGCTACTAAAACTAGCACACAATGAAGTTTTTTCCTTCTATTTACACGTAAAGGCTTGAAGGATTCATCATAAAACTTTGAATACTCAGCAAACAATCACTTGATATCCTCAAATATTCACGGAAAACTATTCATAAAATAAACGAATCGTAAGCAAATAGAGCGAACTCAGAATATTGTAATAATACAGTCGCAGGTTGTATGTGAAGGCATTTCTGGAAACACGGCGGGGAATATCAATCTCTTAAGATATTGGATATCAATAGCTGTACACGCGTGTGTAGGTAATATCGCCAAATCGTTTCTTTTCAAAGAAAGTTCGTTCTACTTGCCTATTGCCTTTTCTCAATTTAATATACGTGAGTATCTCTCGTACATTCGGGCAGTATTATCAACTAAGTTTATCAGGTAAAATTACACGGAGTAAACACAATTTAAAGTAAATTAATTACTAAGGTTTGTTTTTCACATTATTTCACCTTGTGTCAGTTCGAAGCGACAAGAAAGAAAGCTTTAGGTCTCCAGAATATTACTAATTATATATACCTAAGTAGTTGTGAAAAACTATACCCACTTTTACATACTCTCTAAAGCATAAAAGCATCTTAAAGTTAACAGCAAGCGCTTTTCTATTCATGAACGGTCAAGTCTATTTCTATGTAATGCAGGAAGTCGTAGGCCACTCGTAGACTTGTAGCACCTTCGTAGCACCTCGTAGCACCGCGTAGCACGTAGGCCAAAAGTATTTCACTCAGTTTTTTCGTAGCAACCTTTGTTTATTTCACCTTTACTAAGTAAGCCAAAAGCCAGCATGCCAATTAAGTTAAGAAGCGGTATTGTAGGAAATCAGGGTTTGGGCACGAGAAGGGTAAAAGCGTGGGCGGTTCCATTTGCTTAGAATGGGTATGTTTGTTCTAAGTGACAGTAACTCCCTTGAAGCCTTTTTATACAATTGAAATGGTATATATTCGACTAGTCTTGTTGTTGCTGGGTTAGCTTAGTAAATAAATACGTTACTTTCTATTAGCCTGCACAGAAAAATCAGGGTTCAGCACAACAAAACCTCCGTCATTTTTATTTTACTAGAAATTGGAATCAAGTAAATTGTAATTAAGAATAGTCAAAGTTCTGAAAACTGCTCATTACGCATACTCTTTTGAGAAGCATCGTAGTATTAGTGATTGCAGTATACTATCATTTATCGTCACACTCAGGTAGCCTTTAAAAGAAAGCAGGACACAGAAAAAATACTCAATCTTTGCTTGTATCCGTTGCAATTCAAAATAATCCCTCAGCCGTGCAGTCCTACAGAAAAAGGCCTAAGAGCCGGGAACCAGTAGACACAATTCAAGCTCGGTTAGGTTCAAATAAATATATGTTTTATGTACTCCGGACCATTTACTCCGTGTATTACTAGGCATATATTACAGCCCCGTCGCCACCCTTGTCAGATAGACTGAATAGAATTATTATCCTATACAGCGTGTTACAGAACGGGTGTAGTTTTATGAAAGGGGGTGCTAGAGGCTGCGGGTTGCTCGAAAGAGATACCGCGGCCTCGACACAAAGGGCTAAGAATTTTTATTTCATAGGTGATTTTTAGTCAATAGAAGTCTGACACTCCCTTCTGCTCTGCCCAGAGCGGGAGGAGTCATTTGATGATTTGCCACCCCACAAAAAAGAAAAAAAAAAGGATGTGGTAGAGTCTATCAATCTGATCAACGTTTTCCATGGGTTCGTCATCGTAATACGAGGAAAAATAATCAGATGACTTATACAATTAAAAAAAAATACGAGACTCGTCTAAAGCGTCATGGAACTATCCCTCTTCTGTTACACGCTGTATACCCAGAACTTGGTATTTATAGGATTTGTGACGTCATACAATACATATGCATGTAATGTATGGGAATTGTTCCTGATTGAGTCTCACTTGCGATACTCTCCGTAGTGTTGATACGTGACAATCGATTCCGTCTGCGTTCAACAGCTGTGATTACGTGACAAACAGTGATTGCTTTTGTAGCTATATTTAGTCGCAACACAATTTGTAATCCGATACATTTTTTTCTTTAGAATTTATATATAGTCGATGAAATTGAGACGTGTCGCGTATATGTCGGCGCATTATCGACGTCGTTTTCGGAGTCAAAGATATTGGTTTTCACACCATACAGCATCAAGAAATAAAAAAAAGTGCAAAAATAATACCTTACTCCAATAGGGAATCGGACTGGGTCAAAATAATATGATTCTGTTTAGTCCGTAAGTTAGATTATCGAAAAATATTGAATACGTGTTTTTTGTTTTATCAAATCAATAAAAAATGACGAAGATAAAACGCGTCAAAGATCTTGGAGTGGGGCTTGAAACGTCACTTGTGTCGTCAAAACGTACTATCATATGACGTCACACGAGTTTTCGAAGCACTGTATCGTCTTCATTTTAAGTTTACGTGAAAAAAGAAAAAATACGTGTCCAATAATTTTTGGAAATCTATCTGACGGACTAATTAGTTTTTTTTTGTCCGATCCCCTATTCAGGATGATTATTTCTTGAGCAGCGAAAAAACAATAACCTCTCATTCGACTTAAAAGGGCTTTTATACACAAAATGCGATAACCAAATCTGAAGTTTGTCAGCGGAAGGGAAAAAACGATTACTTTTAACAAAGCGGAAGTATTTAAATGAAACCTTAATAGCAGGTGTACCTAATAATATATTATTTACCTTAATACACGGAAGTTTTGAACAATTGTCTATAAATAAATAACGGAAATCCAAATATTAATTACTTAAACCAACACGAAAGTTGATTTAAGACAAACTTATTTCCAACCAAAAAGTTCGGGCAGTAGGTATTACGCGACAAGCGAACCTAAATGACATCATCCGACGAACTCTTGTTACCGTCAGCGTTCCAACTGTCTTAGAGCCCAATGGCCTAGCACGCGACGATGGCATAACACCAGACGTCATGTCTTTGTTTACTTAGAAGATGGGTATTAGGCTTTTAGTGTGACACGCAACATGTGTCGATACTCTGGCACCATTACATCTTACAAGCTCACTGTGCTGTGCTGGCGTTACCTTTGCGGCTTTAGTAAAACTCAAACAATACTTGTAAATATTTGTGGATACTATATTTTTGAGCCGTTTGGGGTTGTGTTGTTGGGGCCGTGTGGGGTGCGAGTGCACACATCCTTTTACAGGAATTTTCTAAAAACCTAGTTGACGCTTCCCGTAACCCAAGGGCTGGCTTTTACCTTTTACGCCGCCAGTCTATTGGGCACATTACAAGCTGACAGCATTGTGAAGGAGTTTTTGACGTTTTCTTTATAGTTTGTTGTAATTAAAATCAAGGTTCAGGTGGGTGGTGCCCCGATCGGACGAAGTTTTATTGGGTTTTACCATAAAGAATTTGTCAGCAGCAGCCACCGAGTCTGGATTAATGCCCGGTTGATGTGAATATGGTACACCTCTGCCCAACCTTTCGGGATTACAGACGTGAGGTTATGTTATTAAAATCAAGTCAATGGTTGTTCATCCGAGTAGCTGACTGCTTTGCTGTAGAACCGGCAAAGTTATTGAAACTGCCGAGGGTGGGTGGTGGTGGGAAGCTAAATATAGGGTAAAGAGGGTTAGTTAACGTCAGTTTAAAACTGGGTATTCTTCTAGATAAACCGGGAATCCTCCTCATAAACTCAACAATGGCATACATGTTCATAAAAAGTTCCGTCATGCTCCTTCCCTAAGTTTGAATAAGGCACAAGCTAGTCTCATAATACTCTTTGTTAAGGTAGGTCAAAAGCTTGTTTGTGCACCTGACTCTGCAACTAACATATAGTAATAAGGCCGCGCAGAACGACGCGCCGTAAACAATGAAAATCCATAAAAACTTTATGAGCTTCCACCGTTCCTGAATCACCTTCTCACCTCCAAACACGAACTTGCTTTATACATTAGCTGTAATAGCATCCATTTTAAAGTTGTCTGTGCAATTTGTAGGAAGAAAGGATATTTCGGTTTGGTTTTACAATTTTGTTGGTTTATTTACGTGGAATAAAACTGATAAACCTACATTCTAATTGAATTTGCTTGTTATACTGAAACTTATAAAGACCATGTGGTTTTGATGAGTTCAAAGAAAATTTACTGAAATTACTCAATCGGTGGGTCGCATTCAAACAATAATCGCCGTAACATCAATCATAAGCAAGTAATGATTTATTCAAATAATCAAATCTCGAGAGAAATAGGAATCTTTCTCATATGTATATAAGAGGTCTACACCAAGGCGCGGCACGGCGACACATCCTACTACGCGTCGGTCAGACCATTTTACAATTGCTTTATCGTACCTTCCCTGGCTCGATTCTACGTCACACGTTAAACCTTCTAGTGTCATCGGCTCCACGAGTTATGACTACAATATTTCACCTTATGAAACACTTTTGTGCCATCAAATATTCAATTTACGTGATGAAACAGAAGCAATTTTCACAGAAATAGTAAAAAATATGTTACGTTTAGTGCGTTCATAATTCACTCACCTGTCACGCACACGTTTAATTATTCGTTTTATAGGCGTCGCCTCGTCGATATGTTACTAACTAGGGCCAATATTTTATCTTCAATGAACATTCATCGTAGGATCTACCACAGTACGTTAGTGCCATCTATTCACGAAACTCCATAATTTCAGCCGTCAAGCTCACGTAAACATGATAGCATATAATACATTAGGTAGGTAAATATTTAAATACATAATAGATTTTCAATTACTTACGAAGCCTTTATAGAGCAAGAGAAAGGCTATTAAACAGAATTTCAGATGAAAAGCAGGCAAGGAGGAAGATAGCGGACAGTTTGCTTTTTCATCAAGCAGTTAGAATTGAAAAGAAGTTAATAAATTGGACTAATAAATATGTACTTACTCATTGCACTGTTACGAAATTGAACGAACCAGTGCAGGCGTTTCAATAGAGCGAAATATGATTTTAAAGGCATCCGTTACTAGGTAAGTACCTCTCTTTGTATTAGAGCAGAGTTAATTTATATATAGCTGCACTGGAGTGGCCGGGTGTTTATTCTTACTCATACTAATGATTTGCATATAATATTTTATTCTACGAGTACTTTCGGCCTCGAAAACTGACTAGGATCTATTTAGTTTTGAAATTCACAATAAACTTACCACTGTTGTCCATCCCTAGTATTCCCCACAGGGTAACCACTCGACTAGCGAGGAAACAGAGCATGACTATTATAAACGATGTAACAAGATGTAACATAAGTATGGAAACAACTAGAGAATGGACACTGGTCCATTCTCTAGTTGTTTCCATACTTATGTACCATTTTGCAATGAACGTCAGTACGTTCATTGCAAGCCTGCGGTTGAAGCTGCTCCTAATAACATACAGGGCCGGGGAATAAATTCGGTTTGCTATAATGATGCTTGCGAGAAACGCATCTTGGATGTAGAGACTTGCTTTACTTGCAAGCATCATTATTGCAACCGAATTTATTCGTTAGTAATTAAGGATTGAAAGTTAGCGATTTTGTCGTTATCTCTGTAGAGACTGACGGGCCCAGGTCAATCTAATAAAAGCGTGTTAAAAAAGAAAGATCAGATTGATAGCTCACAAACTCACAACGAATTGCATATGTAAGTACCTAATATTCTATGGTCTTACTTTCGGCCTCTAAAATTGACAAGGATCTCACTCGAAATGTAAATCCGCCATGATACCATGAAGGATTTACTTAGTGTTGGAACTCGAAACAACCACAAATTCACAATAAAGTTACCACTCGTGTCCATCCCTAATATTCCCCACAGAACTACTCGACTAGAGAGGAAACAGAGCATGACTATTATAAACAATGTAACAAAACTGTACATAAGTATGGAAACAGTGAGAAAATGACACTGACATTTATTGCAAGCCTGCGGTTGAAGCTGCTCATAATAAAAAAGAAAGATCAGATTGATAGCTCACAACTGCTCGCACATAAATAACACTGACTGGGTTTTAGAATTGCAGCTTTATTTTTTATACCGTGCCTGTTGCGAAGTTTTGTAACGGTATTTTTTAATTTCCGCAGTATTAGAGGTTTATAGGTCAGAGTGCAGTTTAGCAACATTGTTCACATATATTCACAACGATACCCACACTTGTCTTGTTAAAATTCACGGCCCCACACAATTCCCTTAGAAACGGCCTCATCTAAACGAAACCATTCATTTATCAATGAAAGAGAAATAAATAATCTTACAAACCTATTTTATCTACAGTGGCACTTTTAAGGAAGGTGTTATTGCCAAAGGCATGGCACACAGGCCATTTTTATTTGTAAAAAACCAAGGAAGTCGTACAAAGGTGGTCCTCAATTTCCACCGGGCGTGGCGAAGTGGCCACGACGACGCAACGTTAAGCGAATGGCTTTTGTTTTGAAACACTGGTATGGCTGCAACGCGCATTCGGTCCACTCCGCTTTTTGTACTGGAATACCTCGACAATTATGACTAGGAAACCAGTTTACGAGTAACTGCAGTGCTTTTACTTTTACCCAAAAATAAGTGAAGGTAAAAATTAACAACAGACGCAACGGACTTGCAAATGCATAATATACCAACCTACATGTCTTTGAAACGTAGGTAATTTTGCAAGTAATATTTAATCTCGTATCTTGATCTCATATCGCAAATATTGATTTTATTAAATAAGTGCAGGTGTGCAATCGTACAAACTGCAGATTAATGGAGATTAATGATAACGTAAGTAGTAATCAAGCAAGTAATCACTTCCTGTTTAGGTAGAATACTTCATTCAAGGTTTTACCACCTGGCAATCAAAGATCTTTCATAAGGCAGCATCGTAACAAACACAAAAAAAATCCTCCAAACATTCAGTGGCCAGTTGTTTTAATCAGGGTCTTAGTTTGCTAGTTCACAAAATGAAACTAATTTACCGGAAATGTTACTGTAATTATGTCTTCCAACCTAATTTACATTCCACCAAGTTAGGTATCGTAAGACCAAATCTACCTAATGATAACTCAGTTTCGCATATCTAATATATAAAATTCTCGTGTCACAGTTTTCGTTGCCATACTCCTCCGAAACGGCTTGACCGATTTTGATGAAATTTTTTGTGCTTATCCGGTATCTATGAGAATCGGCCAACATTTATTTTTCATCCCCCTAAATGATAGGGGTAGTCCACCCCTAATTTTTTTTTATTTATATGGCAAAACAACGTTTGCCGGGTCAGCTATAGTAATCCATATATTTTACCTAATATCAGTGGCAACATTAAATATGTATCGGAGTCACTAAGTAATACTCCACTCTTCAAACCCCCAGGAGAACACTGGCAGAGTAGACGGATTTATTACTGACATGCTGTTTCCAACAAGTTCATTCGCTTGAAAATTTGATAACATGACGTCTATATTCAAGCATGTTCTGTATTACATAACATAACACCTGTAAGCCCCGAAGGGTTAGGCAGAGGTGTTTAAGCCACATGTAGAAGGGGGCGAGCCTATTACCACCAACCGGGACAATTCCAGACCGCCAATGATAAATTACTGATGGAAAAACCCAAACCACTTTTTCCGACCTGGGCCAGGACCCAACACCTCATGCGCAGTACGCAGACGCATTTGTGACCACTAGTAGACTAACTAGGCACTATATCCTGTTCAGTATTCTCGCTATAAATAATAAAAAATTCTGGCTACTGGCTATCAACAATACCACATGACAGAAAATCGATGTCATACCGAATAGGAACTCGATGCATACTTCATTCAACTTCGTGGTCAAATAAAAAGGCGTTCCTAACTGTTCCCCGCATAGTTCTTTAACTCGTTTTATGCAGTCGTCTCTTAAAGAAATTGTTCACCTATTGTGCAGGGGGTGAGTGGGAAAAGAAAGGAAGAAACTACAAAGTGGGGTGCAGAAGAATTCTTAACTTTTTTTAAAAAGAAACAAAGATATTTTTCGGTATTTATGAGCTGATTTTTTTCATGATCGTTATAAAAATTACATATAGGTATATAGAGTATAAGGGTAGGTATATCTTAACGCCGAGGAGTAATCTTGGTACATACACCTCGGAGGCATCTCAGGGGCTCACGACAAATAGCGGAGGGGGTCTCTCCAAGCTCCTTGCTGTAAGTCTTGCAAGCAGCACCTTCATCTGAAGAAGAAAACAAAATCAGTTTTAAAATAAGACTCTGACGTCATTCAGGTATTGGGAAAATTGAGAATTAAATTAGCGGATTAGCAAAGTAAGTAAATAAGTCTTCGGGAGTCCCAGTCTCTTACAAGATTATAACTTTAGAGCTTATCTAAAAATAAACCAAGTTATAACGGTTTATCTTTTCTGATATTAAGGAATATGCATGTATTTTTTTATATTTTTAAATGATAATTTACGTCATTATATATATGTAAAAAAAATCTCCACCTAAAATACAATATTTGGTCCAAAAAACAAGTTTTAAAATAGTAGGCTGATTTCAGCTTTTAAACGACCGCCATTTTGCCGCGCTGATCGTGACGTCAGCATCTACAATATAATCGCAATTACATAACTGTACTGACTGACATTTGTATAAATAGACTTCGACGTCACAATTCGTTCCGACCATAGCGTTGCGTTTCAACTGATTTGAATTTCCCTCTCATTTTGTGCACTTTCCAATAATTATTTTCTTAATCAAAACGAAATTATAGGTATTAAAAAATATTAACATACCGTAAATATAAAAGTAAAAAGATCATACAAAAAAAATGAGCGTTATTTGAATCACACGCATATTCCCTATTGCGGCATCTTTTGCCAGAACAAATAAGTACTTTCTATGTATGCTGTATTGGCACTTAAAACACAAGCCAATAACCATTTCATTGATAGTTACGTCCTATGTGGCCATCGTATATACCGTTATATCGCTATAGGGAAAGAAAAAGTGTCGTGGCTTGTAAAAAGATGACAATTTCCATTATTTTATACAGTAGCGTTGTCTCACCGACAATGTAATCACTTCCCACGAGTGCCGTGGAGATAATAACAGGATTATTAGGAAGACTTGCCATTCTTGGAACTGCGACGGTTTCCACCTGTATACTAATGATATCATACCGGGAAATACTCTCCCGTGAGCTATATTGTGTGGACTTCAATTGAAACAGATGTTTAGTTTATTTACAGACCGTTGATGTAATACACAAATTTCTGTCCATCTGGTTACCTTTTCACACTTAATCGGTGGTAGAAATTTCAATAAATTTGATGGACATGGGTTGAACCGCGTATAGCCTGTCCTAACCTTTTCTCTCGCTCAGAGCGCTCGCCTGTTTCTCGCCCTACCTGAGGCGATTCCCACACGATACCGCGCATCGACACGACCGGTGGCGGTGGTGAAACCGATCTCACGGCACATGGGTTTGAAACTTTCAATATACACACGAATTACATCGCCGCGGTGGATATGTGAATGAACACACGTACACCGCCGGACCGCACGGACAAGCGACGCTGGCTCTGCCTCCGTTGGCGCATGGCATAAGAGTCACCGCATTACAGTGCGGATGACTGTCGGTCTGTGACCGGACAGCACGACTGATCGAAAAACCAACTGCGTGGATGGGCACGGTCGCCGGTTTTTCGCGTGGTGAACCGCCACAAAATCCGCTTTTCCATCTCCGGCCTGCGGTAAGCGCCTTATCTACTTGGGTAGTATTGTATTCGTTCCCATGTTTATTTCCGTCTTTATGCAAGTGAAGCCGCGGGCAAAAGTACAACAAAATATTTGTAATATAAGTCCCAGAAAGTTCTATAAATGGGATTGGAAGAGACCCTTGACTGATACCTAAATACATAAAAATGATCTTTTCAGTCCTAAATCAACAATCTATCTACCTGCTCCGTTTTCACAGATTAACCTTAAAGTTTCTTACAACTCAAGTTTTCTTTTCAAAGTTCACAATGAAAGCTTTGCTATTTAAAGGTATTTAATGGGTTTAAAAATCCCCTCAACGAATTCGAAAGGTGTGATTTTTTTTTGTTCTAGACTACACCTGGACAAACATCCGCCTTTTTAATTTTTTTTTTTGTTAAATAAATAAGTTTTTAATGTTATAAAATCCCTCCACGATACTTGTACTATTAAATGCATTCCTCAGCACAGGGTTTTGAGTGCGTTACATGAAATCATAATTTTTTCACCCCAATAAAAAGTCGTTAACACTGTTTTTTTTATTTTTTTTATTGGTTCACCAACAATTGTTTACACAGGTTCTAAGCTAAATATTACATGCAAAAAAAAATGCAACAGTGCAACAATCACTTAAAGGTAAACTCCGCATGCTTAAAGAAGTTGTACAATTAATGATATTAATCTATTAAGTATTTTTGTGTAGAGTTACTTAATTTGATGTACATAATACTTGTTTGCCGGCTTCGTAAAGGGTCAGTTTACACCTTGTATATTGATATTATCGATGTAGGTACAGTCAATCAAAAAAAAGTTCAGGAAATAAACTTAGTTTTTTTCTTCTTAGTTTGTCAATTGATGACTCAGATTTTGTCCATAATATAGTAACTATGTGACTTGGACAATTCTATCGTTTGCCTAATTTTAATCCTCGACAGTGCAGGTAGTGACTAAACAAGGGTATAGGTGGGTATCCTCCCGTCCGCTAATAAATCTCCAGGAGATTTATAACAATGGCTTTTTAATTGTGTCTATAATAAGGCGTATGAGCTCTTATATAAAATGTCTACTTACTAAGGAAGGTGACGCAGGCTGGGCAGCAGGCGCACTTGCCGGCGTGGTTGGCGCGGTACACCGAGGGGTTGCGGCAGCTGCTGCTGGCCACGGGGGAGCCGCAGGGGTTCTGCTTGCAGTAGTTGGAGCCGCAGACCAGGTCACCGTACACCGCCGCCATGACACACGCCAGTAATAACAGGATGAGGGTCACCTTCATTCTGGAAGTTTTGTGGTGGAGTCAAGATTTTGGGTAGAAGAAACTGTTGTTTTTATTCGATAGATGACTTCTTTCAAAATTGTCCCAGTAAATTTCTAAATGTTATACTGGGCACAGACATATTTAACTGTACAGACTTGTAATAAACTAATAATGCATAATTATTGACTAGATGTGTGTTACTAAATATTTTAGATGTATAATAAGAACTTCATGTACCTTACCATATAAATGAATTGAATTGATTTAATTGACAACTACTTATTTGCTGGATGGATAATACAAGTACGATTCCTAGCTAATTTACAAGGTAAGAGTCTATGAAAAGAGTAAGCAGAGCCAGGATGTAAATTAAAAAAGTTAATTTTAGGTGCTTACTCAACCGGAATAAAATAAACTAAAAAGTAAATAAGAAAAAAATATTTCTAAAATAAAATAGGTACTCGGACAAACTCAATTTTGAATAAAATTATAAAACTCTTATGAAATTGTGCAAGTTGGGTTAATTTAGGTACTTATTTAAAAAAATATATAACAAGTTAAGTTTATAATCGGATTCCATAAATTTTCCTGTTTAGTATTCCGTGTTTATCTGATGGGCGTAATTTGGGATGGCATTTGTTTGTAGGGTTGCGTACGACATGGGGCAATGGTATTCGCTTAAAAATGCGGTCACTAAACAGAGAAAATTCAGAGCAGGAACCTATCAGTGGTAACAGGCAGTGTCCGGCTCCCGACCGCGGCCGGACGGCCCCCGTGCTCCTCTGCCAGAGATTAATATTCTCCTACCGTCCGCTTTGCCCGTACGCGCAGATAATGTTTTTTGTTTATCGAAAAACTTCGGGTTATCTAATTGAATTATGTAAAAATCCAACATATAATGCAAATTAAGGTTTGCCCTCGTTTTCAATTTGGCCCGGACCTAACCAAATCAGAATTGATCCATCGGACGGTCGAGTAAACCCCGAACGGTTCTAGCCAAACTGAAAACAATCTTCAGTTTCCCGAGACTGGCACTGAACGACACTAACTTGCGAGCGTGTTGCGAATCAACAATAAAAGGGAAGATTACGGGAAATAGGTATTCCGGGATTTATATTTGATCAGCGATTGATGCTAAGTGGATTTATGTATCGTAATATCTTGCTGAAAACATTTACGGTTTTACTTATTTATGGAAATAAATGGATTATCTTTTAGCGCTAAATGGTAAAAAATGAGCTAGTTTGATGTTTGACTTGACATGCTACCAGTGAAATATGATAGTCTGCTTTACAGGGTTACACTATGTAGTGTAACCCTAATCTATCTTCTATCTATATCTATCTTCTATACTTATAATAAATCTGTAGAGAGGTCAATTCTGTACATGATATATATTTTCAAAATAACTATCAGGGGGTAATTAGTGATCGATACTGATGCCAAAAATGCAATCAGTAAAATTTTTGTCTGTCTGTCTGTCTGTCTGTCTGTCTGTCTGTATGTTCCTTATAGAAACAAAAACTACTCGACGGATTTTAACGAAACTTGGTACGATTATTCTTCATACTCCTGGGGAGGTTATAGTATACTTTTCATCACGCTACAATCAATAGGAGCAGAGCAGTGAAGGGAAATGTTGGGAAAACGGGAGAAGTTGCTCCATTTTTTAAGCTTCCGTCGCGTGTGCAGCCTTAATGGTTAAAGCTACATAGAAATCATTTATGACGGAAATGTTCTACATAAAATTATCTAAAAAATATCCCACAACAGCATATGTCTATCTTTTATGGTTGACTCACAATAACACGTGTCGCGCCGTTGCGCGTGAATACTGAATCATGCCTTAAGGATTATTTTTGTGTAACGGTTGCCGCGCTCGACGCGGGTCGTGGCTATTGATGCGTTCAGAGCGTTCGACCTTATTGACAGACAATAATTGATTTTAACAAACAATGCTTATCAGCACGACTTTTAGTCTTTAAATAGTTTATTTGAATTTATTTTGTTGTTATTTTATAAAATAGGTATTAGTTGTTTTGGTAGTGTTTAAATATTCGTTCAAATTACAAATTATTAATAGTTTGCATTTTATTTCCTTGGTGAAGTAGTAATAGAAGTAGAAGTAGTACGCATAGTTTTTTAGATACCGATAGGTAAGTTTTGGCTAATTTATGTTCAATTTTATTTTTGTAGTAGGTAAAAGCGTAGATACTTTTATTAGTTATATTATGTAGTAGTTAGGTATAGGTAGGTAGGTGGTGGTTGGGTATAGGTATTTATTTGTA
The DNA here is from genome assembly GCA_949775195.1 of Diarsia dahlii. Lineage (NCBI taxonomy): Eukaryota > Metazoa > Arthropoda > Insecta > Lepidoptera > Noctuidae > Diarsia > Diarsia dahlii. The sequence goes on along the minus strand of OX459195.1, from coordinate 10,172,287 downwards.
AGTGAAGTAGGTATAGGTAGATGGTATTGCACAGGCGTTTCAGCTTTATTTTCATTTCTTTTTTTGATGTAAGTTGTACATAATTTCTGGGTATAATTCTATTAGAATATTTTAGTTTAAATAGGCACTTAGATTTTAAGTGTAAGGTAGCTATAGTTAGGACCTCTATCGTAGGTTATTTTGTTACCTAGGTAACTGACAGCCTTTCCGTTACCGTCGATTAAAAATAAAATACACAATGCCACCTAAAAAACGCCACTGAACCGTAAGGAAGGCCATATGGTACTTTTTTACGAAAAACGACGGAAACGCGGACGAAGTCGCGGGCAAAAGCTAGTATTTAATATTTTTGACATTTTTTAACTCATACATGTATTAAGTTGCTAATAGGCATGTGCCTATTAGCAACTTAATACTTATATGAGTTAAAAAATGTCAAAAATATTTTTGAACTTACTTGAGTTTTGTAGAGAGGAAGAGTACTTCGTGCGAACTGTTCGATAGCTATCCTATATAATGGCAATAGGAAAGCGTATCTTAAGTAAATATACAGAATGGATGCAGATAACCCCGACCTGTTTACTTGTAACTTGCACCCGTAGTCATAACTGTATATCACTTATTATCTTACTCGCCTGTTATTATGAAACTCAGTTAGGTACACTATTTGGGTACCTAACTGCTAGATATTTATCGTACGATTACACCACCAACTATAGTTCTTTTTTTACATTTAAAATGTAAAAAAGAACTAGTGTTACTAAGTGTTTTCTGGTTTATTTTCGTATTATTTAATTCCCGCCAATACGCATTTGGAAATACCAAATGTAATTTATGACCATTTACCAAACCGAACCAAAATATGTAGATACATATATATATAAAAGGAGAACTGACTGACTGACATATCAACGTACAGCCGAAACTACTGGGGCTAGGAATGTGAAATTTTGCACACGGCTTCCTATTATAATGTAGGGGAGCACTAAGAAGGGGTTTTTGGAAATTCAACCCCTAAGGGAGTTAAATAGGGGATGAAAGTTTGTATGGAAAATCGTCATTTTTGTAGTTAAACCGACATCCACGCGGGCGAAGCCGTGGGCAAAAGCTAGTTGAAAATAAACGTGGGTATCACATAATAAAGAACAAAAAGTAAAATGGTATTTATTATGCTAATACAGTGTACTTACCAATTATAATGTTTCTGTTATTTCCCGTTTTCCTACAAATAATTGAGGTAACCTATACTTCTGGGAAATGAAATAAAATGACGATAAGAGTGCGATTGCGATTCTAGAAACCTTAGTCTTCCTCCAGTAGTAAATGAAATTACAATTAAATTGCTCTGGGATTTCCCTTGTTTTTCCTCCTCTATTAGAATTCCTAATAAGCGTAATCTATCTTAATTTACGTTTTCCTCCTATTTAGATTTAGTTATATAATTATATGGAACCGATTCATCATCAAAGCAAATGAAAAAGTAAAACCAATAAAATAGATGTTTATTTAAGAGGGGAGTGAAAATATTTTGACATCTGCCCAAAAATACAGAGAATGTAAATATTTAATTATTTATGGTCTTTTATTTATTGAATATACTGAGCGATGATAAGTAAGGAAGGAAATAAAGATTATGAGCGTAACCTGCTGTTATATAAAGACCAGGCGGATTTCTTTTCCAACGCTTAGTGTCAACTGAAATCTTTTAAGATAAAGATGTTTATGTTGAAATTAAAATAAGCAGAATAATAATGTTTCTGAGATGTATAACTTCATGTTCTTATCATTTTCTAGGTATTTCTTCCCTCGTTTATATTTGCATTGACGTATATTAAAATTATAGGTATAATATGATTACTTTTGGACGGTTTTTGATATTAAAAAAGTTCAAATAATGAATTAAATCGGATGAAAGATAAAAGAGTTATAAAGCTTTCAAAGTTACCAAAGTTACATCTTCTGCGAAAACGGAGATTCGCGTAAAACTTTCGTGGAGAAAGTCAATATTTCGTATTTAATCGTTTTATGGGGCGGCGACGGTTCTTAGGCGTTACGGGTCGCGAAACCCACTTCTGATTTCCCGGAACAAATATTTGTGTTACCTTTGGATGGTTGTTACGGGTACGGGTGTTTGAACATGTGAGATTGGCGTTTGTAATCGTACACGATAAGGAAATTCCTATGTACCGTCGCCCTATATACTTATATAAGTTTTTTTTTTTGGTATTGGCTTCTCGCAGTTCAGTCTAGGAGACAGGCTTCTGCTTAACCGGGCAAATCCCTGTAGATGCCTTGAGTTTAAGGCCTCCAGCCAGGGGCAAATAACTTATAGACTAACTAACAAATCGCTAAGGGCACCCCCTTGGGGTACGGACCTCGGCTTAGGACGTCACTGGGGGAGGGCAGCAAAGGGACAGGCTGGATCTGAGTGAGATACTTATATAGGAAACCAACTGCTGTAGTTAAATAGTTCGTCTGACATGGACTACATGTAGTCCTAAATTCGTAAAGATAAAAGGAAAGTTAGACTATTAGCAGTGAAGTCATTAAGTGTGTTATTCTAACAGGTGCTTGCAAGGTTAGGTGCATTAGCGAGCTAAGTCTCGCGACATCTCGACGTAGGGCACTTAAGTCGTCTGCGAGCGTAACGTCGGTGTAACTCATTAGTTTCGTATGAAAGCAAACGAGAATGTTTTATGCAGTTTTGTTTATAAATATTTAAAAATAAGTCTGGGCTGCTACGGATTTTTTAATAGATTTACAATAGGTAAACCGTTACCTACCTATCACTTCGGCATGGAAGGATATATTTTTCTCCTTTCTGCAACTATCATTACAGCTTATTATGACATGATAGTGTACACTTGTTATGTTATAAATAAAAAAATGTAATATTAAGTTCTTTATGTCGCTATTTACACCCTGTCTGTATCTACCTTCTTGGACGTATATAGTAGGTTTACGACACATTTAGATGGTATGAGCCAAAATTTCATGTTGACATCAACAGATTGTCATTACTCCTACATATACCTACCGTTTGTCCTTTCTTCCAGCTGCCCCTTTTTCATATTCAAATGTGGAAATAAAAATAACAAATACAAGCGCTTTATTAAAATAAATGCAAATGCAGCAGAATGGCGCGGCGGTCGGTGTTATGCGGTTAGGAAAACCAGCAGCAATGTGTTTTTACACAGGTACATAATACAATTTAAAATTTAAATTTATTGCCGGTTTCAAAAGAAATTCCGTGTGAGCTGGGCACAGGGAAACATCAGGGAGCAAATCACACTGGTATTACTATAAACAGCTACTTTAATTATTACACAGTATAGCAAAAAGATAACAGCAAACATTCCAGTTCCACGTATGCAGCGCTGCAGCGCTATCAATGCGCCTGTCACGATCCTCGAGCAAAACGTAGCTAATTACAACCATCCATTTATATATAAATAAATCGTCTTTCGTCTTTAAGACTTAGCAAGCTGCAAGCAGCCGCCTCCCCGGCGACGCTCCCCAGCCCCCCTCTGTAATGCGACTCACAACTGCCATTAGGGTCCCCGATGCAAGCACAGGACCCATTTCACTAACGAGATTAAAATGTAACTCAAATACTTGATTGTTTCTCCCACGACCCATCTCTCTATAAGCACCACGTTTGTTTCGGCATCAATTGTTTATCTTATATCAACTAATCTTATTACACGTCTAATTCATTAAATCTGACGAAGATAGACAAGAAAATACAAACAATAAATAAAAGTCCCTAGTACAAATAGTAACGCCCAAATACAGTAAACTTGTTATCTGATTCTGTCTCTATCTGAGAATCAATCTATTCGTCGTCCGTCGCTGCTACGGCGTAGCAAATAAATAGGCACCGTCTACGTCATTGTTGCTACGAGAAGTTGTTATGCGTACGAGTTTTTTCACTTTTCACGAAGTTTACGATCCTACGTAGAATAAAGTTAGCGTATTCATTAAATATTCATCGTGAAGAACGTATTTTGTATGAAGACCATACTTACCCAGGGCTGCTTTAATTCAGACAGCTGAGAGACACCTTTTAGAGAAGACAAGTAAACAGGCTTCTACTGGGTAAGCTCGTTCCATCATCGACATCATCTCTGCCCTTAGGGCAAGATTGAAGTCAAGAGCAAGCCCATTTATAATAAAAAAAAACAAATAACGTAAATTTTACGTAACGCACATTTTTAGGAAAAACCTCACAGGGTTCGTTATTTATTTCGGAGAACATGAAAGACGTTTATTTAGATTATATTTACACGTATTTCAGTTACAATTGTTTACCTGAAGGTAGTAATTTGTTTCAAATTGCCATTCAAACTTGTAGTTAAAGTGTCAATGTACTTTTATATCAATCGAAGAGTCAAGAGGTCAAATGACAAAGTTATCGAGTTAATCGGAGCTGGCGATAACTATTATCTATCCACCTATATATCTTTATCTTATATAAGAGAAGTCCTGACTGACTCATCAACGCCCAGCCCAAACCCTTAAACCTAGAAAGCTGAAATTTTGTACAGACGTTCCCTTTATAATGTAGACAAGGAATAAGGAAGGGTTTTTCGAAATTCAACCCCTAAGGGAGTTAAATAGGGGATGAAAGTTTGTATATGGAAAGTCTTTTTTTCACGCGGTCGAAGCCGCTGGCAAAAGCTAGTTAAAAATATAACAACATAATGATTGAACTTTGTAACTCAATATATTTTGCATCGTTATCTATTCACACAAATATCAACAACAAAGGATTGAAATTGTTGGATTCAATTTTGTGCTACATTTTTCATCGAAACGAACTTTTTTGATTGTTCCATTGAAACTTCGCTCGAGATCATCATTCGTTTCGTAAAAAAAAAAACGAATGCAATGAAATTCGATAACTAGTTCACTGTTTCAGTTACACCCGGCGTTTGTATTTTTAAAACTTTTTTTTAAACTTTTAAAAACTTTAACTTTAACTTTTTAAAATTTTCATATAGCCACAGACTGGATCCGACATGGAGTACGATAAAGCTTAGATTTACACAAAATTGAAAACTTTTCTTAAAGCTGTGAAGCTTCATAAATGTCAATTCACTGGTGTTATCTTCTTTGTTCGCTTTATTGGAGACAGTGTCTGACAGGTAATTATAATAAACATACGCATAGATAATGTAGCGGCCGACAGGTGGCGCCCTGCCCCGCGTGGCAGTGTGAGGCCCTGGGGTCGACCTTTGCCATTCTCTCACTCACACCCTAATGGACTTTTATGAACCTTCTAATGAAATTTTGTGTACCTTAGCCCCACTGAGTGGCAATTGGCATATCATCTTACGTGAACGTGAACAGTTGAAATGTTACGCTATCTTTTTATAAATTTAGATTTATTTTTCATATTTTTAAGACGCGATTGTAATATGTTTTCGGATTTAGGTTATCAATCAAAACGTCTTGCCTATCACCTGAGCATTAGCATTGCAGTATCTTTTAGGTATTTTTTTATTATATTGTTTAGATACGGTTTGCTCAAAATTTTCAGCTGTGAAATATTTCAGTACACGAGCAAAATGCCGTGCAAACAGAGCCCTCGTGTGATTTTTTCGCGCAAACAATGCTCGCCGAAGGTGGCGAGCAGTGAGCAATGTGTGCAATTAATTACGAGCCGCAAATCCGAGCAAATGTTGACCGACGGAGTCTCGTCCTGCGCCCTTGGTACGTGCATCCCTCGTGCGACCTGAGCTATTTCGTTGTTATGAGCAAAGATCATCATTTTCCGACAGTTTGGAAGTTTGGTTTTTGGGCCTGATCAGTTAATTTTGGTATATTATCCATATTTGTTATTGTTTTTTTATAAAATATATCCTCATTGTCGACTATTATTTCTATATAGGTATTTTAAACTAGCAACTAACATACATAACATAACATCACGCCAGTTATCACCGAAGAGTTAGGCAAATGCATCCACATTAGAAGGCAGGAATTTATTATTAAATTCGTATTTGATAACGTTAGTTGAATAACCTCTTGCAACATTTGTTTTTTTTTTAAATAAATTTTACACGTACCTTTATAGCCGCAAAACCGAAAAAAAAATTAAGTATGTTATATACTTAATTTGGTTTTTGGAAGACATTGATTTTTACCCGACTTCGGCGAAGCCCAAAAGGAGGGTTATGTGTTTGACGTGTATGTATGTGTGTATGTCTGTTTCTTTGTTCCCTCATAACTCCTAAACGGATGAAGGGATTTGAATGAAATATACGTCGTTAGATTCGTCTTGATGTCGCGAGTGAGGCTACATTAAAATTAAAAAACAAAGAAATATTGCGGATTTTGGGGGCCAAATCGCGGAATTCAAAAAATCTGTTTTTTCCTGTACCATCGAAAGGGTATCAAAATAAAGGGTTTTAAAAGGAGATTACAAAATTAAATAACACTTTTAAGTTTAAAAGAAATTTAAAGTGACAAATCTTTTAAACAAGCACAAAAGTTAAATCATCTGTGAAGAATTTTACGCGACCAACGAAAGAACAAACACAAAAGAACTAAAAAGTTGGAAATAAAAAAAGTAGTTAAAAAACTAAAAAACCCGACTGAAAAAACTGAAAAGCAAAAAACAAGCACATTTTAAATTAAACATAACTTGGAACCAGGCGGCGGGGTTCATTTGAATATTAAATTATCAAAGGAAAAAAGTAGAACCCCGCCTGCTTCCAAGTTTTGTTTAATTTAAAATGTGCTTGTTTTTTGCTTTTCAGTTTTTTCAGTCGGGTTTTTTAGTTTTTTAACTACTTTTTTTTTTAATTCGTTAAAGGATTCAGTATAGTAACAAGTCTCTACAAATTGATTCTTAAAATTCTTTATTCAAGTAAGAATTAACTTGAATGCACACCACGCTACGACGCATTACTTTATATTGTCTGCTGAACTTGAATTTTACTAATTTAATCATTATATTCTGAAATTATTCTCAAATTTGAAAGCAATGGCTTCGAATCTAGTTGTAGACTCCTTTCACACAATATTCAGCAGTAGGTAATCTTTGGACAGTAATTATAAAATTAAAATATAATAAACTTTCAAAACGTTCATAGTGGACGTTGGCAAGATGGCTGCTAGGCTAAAATGGAATTGGGTGGGTACGATGACCACTGGGCAAAAGTCACCACACCATGGTTCGTGTGGAGCACGATGGACGGCGTCGCCGAGGCCGGCCCAGAAAAAGTGGTGGAACGGTAAACGATCTGGACGCGCGATCGGGGAAGGCCTGAGCGCAGCAAAGGCTATTAAAATACAACTCAAATTAGGTTTTAATTATTATATTTTAATTATCTGAAATATCACAGTTTAAAAATCATTAAAAAGATAAACATTTCTGTTATAATCTTGCTCTCATGCAATTTTTTTTGATTAAAGGGGTTTCCGTGTCCAAGTTTCCTTGTAGATCGATCAATCTGTGAGGTAAAGCCGTGCTGCTCCAGTCAGGCTTGAAAGGGCTCTTTATTCCTCGTTCGTGACTCCTCCGTGACTCGTAGAGATCGTTCAAATATTCACTCCTTTTGACGCGTTATTGGTCACATACCGATTTGTCGGCAGTACTCAGCAGTAGTCCCAGGAAGTCGCAAGTCATATAGTCACAACTTCTAAACAACCTATCTACGAGTATATTATATTCCTGTGTACGACTAAAGTGAAGTCAAACCCTCTCCTATCCCTTGATCAATGAAATGAAACGACAAGCATCAGTGGTTTTATTCGATGTCTTCATAAAGTATTCAACTATTCACTTCATTACATGTATTGATTTTTGTCACATGTGAAATGAAATAAATTGAATTTTGATAAAGAATGGAGACATTTTCTTATCTCACAATCAGAATTGTTACATTAAACTTTTTACGAAATTGGCTGAGTCAGCCAAATTTAAACGTATACAACTGATGGGTAGATGGTACCATGTAATTAAAATTTATTAAAAACTAGCGGTAGCGGACCTCACGCGGTTCCCGTGGGAATACAGAAATAAAAAGTAGCCTAATTATGTTACTCGTGGATAATGTAGCTTTTTTAATGTAGCTTTTTTTAAAGAATTTTTGAAAACGGTCCAGTAGTTTTTAATCCTATTCATTACAACCAAACAAAGTTTTCCTCTTTATAATATTAGTGTAGACATAGAAAAAAAGAGCGAGATAAGAAAGTTGTGCTGAGCTTTTAAGGAATGTATCTATACATCATCATATTCTTTTGCCCTTATCCCATTTCATTTGGGGGTCTCGGCGCAGCATGTCTTCTTCAAGAATCTATCTACGACAGGTAGAAAAGGAAATTAAAACTTCAAAAAAGTAAATTAATGACATGGCTTTTAATTTGCGAAAGTATTCACTATCCGAAGTCGTCTGCGTCGCGGTGGGCTCTCGTCTCGAGGCGGCTCCAATAATACCAAGCCAGCTATATTGATCGCCTCGTACATTGAATTATTGAAAACAACTTCACTTCATTTATTAAAACAGAAACATTTTTACTGCATTAATTTAATTAACCGAACGAAATGTGAAGCGAGAGGTTCCACACCGCACTTCGCTCCAACATTCGTGGCACATTTTACGATGGAACCCGATAGATCCAACGTTCACGTTGCGTGCCAATACGTACTTAAAGTTATTACGTTATATAAAGCTGAAGCAATTTACTTAATTGTATTATTAAATATGAATGAAAGTAAAAGTGTTATAAAAAACTGCGCGCTTAATCTTAAACATTAATGTCCTCGAGGACATTTATAACTGGACGGTAAATCGAGGTTGAGTTTATTTATGACAGGCCAAACATAAATATGAGCACTAAGAAGTGCCTTTGTCCCTTTCGGTCGCACCGGGGGTAGGTACAATATGTTATATATATTTAAGTCCACACGTTTCGTAATAGCCAACAGTAAGGGTAAAAGCGAGTAATAACTTAGGACCGGGAGCGCGGAGCGTTAAAAGGCGGGTCGAGTAGGTATAATGTTTCCTTACAGGAATACGAACGATAGCGGAGCCCACATAATATGAGACTAGCGAATGTGGACCCCTGTCAACTTACCACAGCACACTGCTATTGTGCTATTTCTCCTTCTTTTACGTACAAAGCCATTGTGAAAAATCTTTATTTTTATTATGGTTATTCTTGTTAACTTTTAAAAGTCTGCAAATATGGAGCATTGTAAAGGAAAGTAGAAAGGTAAATGTTTTCTAAACGTATACAGACTTTTATTTGGAGAGATGGACCATGAGCCTGTTGTTCAGTCAAACAAAGGACAAACAATAAAATGATTGCAAAACGTTCTCCATTTTATTACATAGGTACCTTTATTCTTAAATCTTACAGAGGTCAGAATCTTCTTGTCTGGTAGATAGGTGTTCTTAGATGGTCGGATGTCTGATAAATCCTACGAAAATAGATGAGGCAGGTACCCTGTACGTAATGAAAATAAATGAAGTTCCATTTCAATCATACTCTATTCCCAACGCGTTTAACATTTAATTACATTAGTATGTTTCCGAGAACGCAGACTAATTTGTATGAAAGAAACCAGAACAACAATATTTAATGCTTTGACTGTAAATCCTGATTTGAAAACAATGAAAGTCAATTGGTACACTTCAATGAATGCATATTTTGTTTAATTTATTCATTTTAATTCAATATTGCGGTTAAATTGTTTTCCGGATTAACGGGGCGAACTGCATGGTACAATATTTTACGTTGCATATTTTACCGAGTGGAAAATGGAAATGAAGTTCAGCCATAAAACCAACCATTTTATTGGTTTGTACATTTGCAAATATGTAGCAACAGCCCTAGAGTCTAGGAGTCATGTGTAGACGCTAGTGGCCCTATCCAGGACGTAGTTAAAGTCCAGGTCGGGAATTTAATCGAAATAGTTACCGGGGCCCTGGAATGCAAAGGGCATTAGAAGAAATACGAATTAGTTCTAGTCAGTAAGAGTCTGACACTCCCTTCTGCTCCGCCCAGAGCGGGAGGAGACATTTAATGATTTCCCATTCTTAGAAAAAGAGTGCCCTCTGAGTTTGTTTCGGCTGTTCCTTCTTAGAGTAGTTAGGTACGAAACATCAGCCCACCCATGTAGATTTAAAATAATGACGATTTAAAATAATGTTATGTGTTTTTACCCGACTGCGGCGAAGCCCAAAAGGAGGGTTATGTGTTTGACGTGTATATGTATGTATGTCCGTTTCTTTGTTCCCTCATAACTCCTAAACGTTAGATTCGTCTCGATGGCGCGAGTGTTGTAAGCTAAATTAAAATAAAAAAACAAAGAAAAGTTGCGGTTTTTGGGGGCCAAATAGCGGAGTTAAAAGAAATTCAAAGTGACAAATCCTATAAACAAGCACAAAAAATAAATCATCTGCAGAGAATTTTACGCGACCAACGAAAAACAAACACAAAAGAACTAAAAAGTTGGAAATAAATAAAGTAGTTAAAAAACTAAAAAGACTGAAAAAACGGAAAAGCAAAAAACAAGCACATTTTCAATTAAACAAAACTTGGAAGCGAGCGGGGTTTATTTGAATATTAAATTATGAAATGGAAATAGAATGGACCCCGCCTGCTTCCATGTTTTGTTTTATTTAAAATGTGCTTGTTTTTTGCTTTTCCCTTTTACTTACTTACTTTTTTTTTAAATAACATCATTTATGATTCATGTAATAGGGGGCGAACGTATTGTCATTAACCGGGTGCGAATCCTGACACCATGGCTGATTTTGTATAATTCCTGATGGAAATACCCAATAACACGTTGCCCGATCTGAAAATCGAACCTAGCACTTCATGCTCAGCAGTCGCCCTTCGCCCGCGACCGCTAGACTTACGGGACGTCTACTAAAATTATTTTATATTTGTAAAACCAATTTATAAGCTGAGTGATTTATCTAAAATACAAACGTGTCAGCTAAGCTACAAAATTATCGATGGAATATTTTATTTGTAAAAATAGAGTCACAAAATCAATCGGCAGCATAGACAGGCAAAGTGCCTACAAAAACTGTTTTATAAAACAAAATTTACTTATCTGAGATACAAACGTGTTAGTCAAACTAATATTTAAGTGTCCACTGACTTGACGATAAAGTTTTAGTCCTTTCGCGTATGATTTATTCAGAAGGCTTTATGAGTAAATTGGGTCTTAAGGGTACGTTTACATAATGTAGAACACTCGGACGTAATGTATCAGAGGTTCGAAAACTTCGTACAAGGTAATTTCGGTTATAAAAGAGTCCGCAAATGATAAGGACAGCACCCTCGTCACTTTTCTGATAGAAGACGTGCGGCTTTGCTCGCAAACACGACGAAATGTATTTAAGTTTTTTTTAGCCCTTGTTCTTTTCTTTTGTGGTTGTATAACGCTTGCAATCTTATAGCAAATGATAGTTATATCTTAAACGTATCATGTAGTTGCTATGCTTAAGAATTGGGTTCATTCATCTCTTGTTGTTTGATGGTATAGAGCTGGAGATTATAAGTCGTGGAGAAAACGTTGTTCGTCGCAAAGTTTATACCCCCCTCTTTTTTCAGCTAAAATACATAGGTACACATTTTCCGTTTATAAACAAAACATAAAAGACAAAATTCAGGTACTGATAAAAATCTATTACAGAATTAATTGCTGAAATACTACGACGGTCCCGCTGCCCTGTCGCAAATTTCATTATGTGACCAACAAGGGAAAATAACCGTGAAAATATGGGAAGTTTATCACTTAGATAGCTTTATTTATAATATGGCATAAAAGTATCCTATGTCCTTAATATCTAGGTTACGTTTACCTAATGGGTGTAAAAAACCCCTAGCAAATCCGTAAGGTAAAGTTTTGTTTTGTTTAGGACCATACTTGGGAAACCTTCTAGTTGCGGAGATACTGGGAGTCAATATCTCTATGACTCCTGTACCACCACCATCTATCAGCACGTTTTGAGTCACATTAAATCGTTTTAGCCCTAAAAAGTCAATATTTTTTGGCGTACAGTTACTTAGTTTGATAAACGGAATCCTTGGTTGACGGTGAAGGGTTATTGTGACTTTCATTCGAAATCTATTCAGTCACGGTAAAAGGTCAGGCAGACTTCGTATTTATAATTTTAGTATGGATTTATGTGAGGTTCGCCTAAACTTTACATTATGTTTCATTATTAATGTCTGGTTCAGTCATGGTTTATTGCAGTGTGTATTTGTGTAGGAATGTCACTCTTTCTCAGCGGCAAACAAGAAACTTGTCCGCAACACCAATTTATTATCTACTCCAGTTTTTTGCTACTACACAAGGGAGATTTATTTACGTTAAATTACATTCGCAGATAGACGCAATGTTTTGTTTGGCTACTACGATACTTTACTTACTGCCGAGCTCAGAGAGCTTTAATGATTACTTAGGCCATCACTTAGTAAAGGTTTTGACAGTTTTGTCATACTATAATAGTATGTCAAATCTTTACACTTGACATAGTATTGAATCAAGAGACACTAGAATTTGTCGATGAAACTGTTTTCTTGGGGATAACGATTGACTCGAGGCTACAGTGGGGTCCGCATTTAACATCTCTTGCGGGACGGCTGAGTTCAGCAGCATATGCTGTTAGGAAAATCCGCCAATTTACTGACGTAGATACCGCGAGACTAGTCTATTTTAGCTATTTTCATAGTGTTATGTCATACGGTATTTTACTATGGGGACGGGCTGCAGACATCGAGTCTATATTTATTCTGCAGAAAAGAGCCATTAAAGCCATATATGGTCTACGAAGGCGCGATTCTCTGAGAGAACTGTTTAAGGAAATTAACATCATGACAGTACCTTGTCAATACATCTATGAAAACATCATGTACGTTAGGAAAAATCTGCATTTGTTTAGCAAAAGAGGTGATAGACACCACTATAATACGAGGAATAGGGACCAACTAGTTCAGCCAGGTTTCAGGCTAGCTAAAGTAGACTCATCTTTCATGGGGTACTGTTTAAAATGTTACAATAAAATACCCCCTCACATTCTTCAACTGAGTGAGACGAAATTTAAAACTTGTGTAAAACGCACACTATGTAGGCAAGCATACTATAAGTTGGGGGATTACATTGATGATAAAAATGCTTGGCTCAATGCTGGTCCTGCTCCACAACCTTAGGGGCAAATAAATCGACTATCATGTGAAGTTATTGTAGAGGCTGCAGAAGATTGTAAAAATATCTTTGCATTGTATAGATTCAATGTCTTAATATTGTATAATTGCATGGCACATGTGTGAGTACTATGTACTATAAAGCCACTTTTTACATTTAGTTATATTTTAGTGACGTTGCCCTGGTGGCTGAGAGAATGTCATGCTCACTCAAATGTCTCGCTGATGGTGGCGGGTGTGTCGGATCATTTAGTTCCCTTCAAAATGGTTGAGTTGAATGGTGCTGATCCATGCGTCATGTTCGTGAACGGGCGCTGTCAGTGGAGACTGGTCATTCCTTAGTTGCCATGGTGTAGATTTTTTTTTTTTTGATTTGTTTATTATATCTTTACTCTGGACGCTCTTAACTTGCACGTCTTGCTACATAGTTCTCACATAATATACCATCTCAACATGAATGATATAATGTACCAAGATTTTGTAACAAATTCTGATTTAAAAGAGTGTCCATGGAGTTTCTTGCCCGTTCTTCTTCATGAGATCTACGTTAGGGAACTGGCAACTGCAGTACTTTCACAAGTTATTATGCCTTGTGATTGTGACTGTAGCGTAGGAGTGCAATGCGTCGTTTCGGGAGTTGCTGCGTCGGGCTGCGCGGCGCCGGATGTTACCGCCTGCGAGTGCTGTGGGTGCGGGGGCGCGCGGTGGCGCGTGCCGTGGCGGCGGGTGCGCGGGGTTCCGGGTCGCGGAGCGGCGGTTGCACGTTGCGGCGTGCATTTGTTGTTCCGTGATTCGGGGTTTCGAGCATTCGTTGTTGCGGTTTGCGTCGCTGCGTGCTTTCGTGCTTGCAGTGTTCGTTGTTGCGGGCATTCGGTGGCGTGTGGTTCGGCGTGGTGGCTTTCGGAATGACGTATTGCACTCGTAGTTTCGTTTTTTTTTGTGAAATGTTCTTCTGACATTCAAAAGTGCCTGTAATGGCTTAATTGAAATAAAGAATTTGAGTTTGAGTTTGAGTTTGAGTTTTACTAAGTGACGGGTTAAGTAATCATTAAATATCTATGAGTACCGCAGTTACAGTGTTTTGTAGTTTGAGTTTTTGCTAAGGAGTTTACTTTCCCTGCATCCATAAACCACCCTTTCTATCACCCTCTAACTCGTGCCAGTCATAGAGCACACCTTTACCTTCTTCCAGATGCATGCATCTTTTCAGAGTCGCCCGTCAGTTGCGACTGAAGTCTGAAACACACCTGCTTCAAGGTCAAGGACGGCTGCCACTAAAAGCTAGAACAGCTCACTGCGTGGTCAATTGTGCAATCTGTTTGAAATATGCAGGAGACTTTAGCAATTTGACTCAAACCTCAAGGTGTTAACGCCAGTTAGTACCTGAGTTACAGTGTTATTAATATGTTATTATTTCGCTGCATGGTGAAACACTTGATTTGAAATGAGAGAATTAACTTTTTGAAAGAGTTATGTGGTAGTTATGGGACTTTCAGCGAATACGATACTTCGGAGGCCGACGTTGAAAATACATTATATTTTCTGTAAAAAAAATCAGTAGGTTGCTTTATATTGCAAAGGTTTAGAGGACGAACTCTTTCACCTTCAATTAATTTCAATTGCAGGTTTTGGGACAACGATCTTATTTTGATTATATAAGGGTTAGTAGACATCACCGTTTTGCGTTATTCCATTTCACTTCAAATTTTTAGTCTGTCATTAAATTAACCACTTTAAAAGCATGGATGTACTTAAACCGAATTAATAATGAACGAGACGGTATCATAGGATCAGGAGGTATCAGGGATTACGCACGAGGGTGGAATAACATTGTGCGCGATTGCGATATATTATGCTAATTCTATTAATCAATTAAGTATAAATATCCATCAAGGTCGGAACGTGATGGAGTGACACTTAAGCTTAACATTGTATAATTAATACACACCTATTTTGATGGAGTCAAGAATGTCATGTTATCTATACCAATATAATATTATAAAGAGTTAAAATTTGTTTGCAAGTTTGTATGTAGAGGTAATCTTCGAAAGTATTTTTTTACCTGATAAAAGATACATTAATCGTGGGTGCTTTAAGCTATACATTATTTAATTACCGTGCGTATGGGCAGAGGTATCCTAATTTTTGCGGACGAAGAGTTTAAGTATATACCTAATATTTAATTTGACATATAAATAGGTGACTTTTTTTTTCGGGTTGTAAATCATCAAATTCCCTCCTGCTATGGGCGTAGCGGAAGGGAATGTCAGAGTTGTACTGACTTAAACCCACCCATGTTCCTTCTTATGCAAATAGGTGTCTGTGAATGTTTTTCTCATAGCCATACATTTTTCTGTTCGCACTCTAACCTACTTTAGACCATGTGTAGGTACTGTAAACATCACATTAGTGGTAACAATTTAACGTTGTCGGCACCCATAAGTAGTGCAAAATACACAATTAAATATATTTCTAGAGCAAACTTGAGAATTATGTTACTTAATATTAATTTGTAGGCTAAAAATGACCTCTATGTTAGCTAACGGTACTTGACATAACTTAGAAATCCGGAATTATTTCTGCAGAAAACTCTCCAGGCAGGGTTTGACCGATGCCACCTGCCGTTAATAATATATATTCGTTCACATTCTTTATTCCATCAATCAAGACCTAGGTTTTATATAGAATAGCCTACTCCAATGCGCAAAACACAAATAAACACTATTGATGAAAAGGACTAAAATAACATAACATTACCTGTAATCCCCGATGGGTAAGGCAGAGGTGTACCTAATAGTACACCCACATTTCGCCATCAGTTATGTTTAGGGTCCATCCATGCAATAGGGGGCGAGTCTATTGCCATCAAACGGGCATAAATCGACTACTGTGAAATGAAACTTCTGATGGTTCCCATCAGAAGTTTCATTTCACAGTAGTCGATTACCGTTACCTAATATCACTTTACCCGACCCCCGAATCCAACTCAAGACCTCATACTCAGCAGTCGCGCTTTCCACCACTAGACTAACAAGGCAGTAAAACATGTAATATACTTGATAAATACGTCTTTAAAATAAAAATAGTGTTATACTCGTAGCAAGAGGACAGGATCTTCACAATACGTCAAATCCAGGTAGTTTCACCGGGACCCATAAACCATTGTTGGATATTACAAAGGGCTTGGAAAGTTGTGTGTGGTAAAACAATTCTGAAACGCGTGGGCCCAAGTTCCGAGTGTAAAAGCTAGTTCGTGTATGGACAACCAACGGACATCATTTTAAAATGAATATAGGGAATCATATTCAATTTTTGACTTTGTTTGACGTTCTTCTATCAAGAAATTTTTAGTAGCTGTGTGCGTAGCAGTGTCCTTGCTTGCCCAACTTTTCACCATATCTATTTATTTTTAAAATAGTAGCAACACATAAAACCTGTACCTGCCATAAATACAAACAAGTTAGTACTGTATGAGACAAAATCTTGTAATGTGTTACATTTCCGAAATATTAGGCTAGACTTCATACAAAAAATATACAAAACCCCTTTTCACGCTCGGCGCTGATTGCAACTCTCGTAATGTATAGTGAACTCTTCTAACTTCGTGATAATACTTAATAGTAGTAATAAGTGATATTAGTACCTACTAATAAGCTAATAAGTATTAATATCACCGAATTAGGCGAATCACAGAATTAGATGAGTTCACCCTACCTAACATAAGACTTGCATCAAAAGCTGCCGCAGTCACTGCTGAATCCGATAAGACTTTCCTGAACTTTGTAACACCAAAGTAAGATGCTATCCTGGAACCTAATAATGAAGAACACGTTTTTACACATCCTCCATCCTACTGGGAGACTCAAGCAGCAACTCGATTTACTCATTCGCGACACATTCGCAGAGTTAGTAATTACTCATTCGAACTGATTCATCCGAGCACATTCATTTGAAACTTACCTACATTAGTTGAAAAACTAATTTAATGCCGTCGGTATCAAAGCTAACCTTTGCTGAAGTTCGCTGCGTCATACCGTTTATTGCGTTTGTTGCAGAGCTACGCAAAAACCGCTGCAGCTGCTATTATATTGCGAAGTTATTGCTGTAGCGACATTTAATATGAGTTAGTAACTCATATTAAATGACACATGAACAGAGATCCTTTGTTTTTATGACCCTCTAATGTTCTAATGCATTATTCTTCCAATATTTTCTTTTTTTTTGCCTTCTTCGGTCAATCTAAATGGAACGCTGGCATGGTAGGTACCATGCCAGCGTTCCATTTGCGTTTCTCGGCGATGACGCTGCATCTTCTTCAGGCACCCACTGTGTTTAGTTTGTGGTTTATAGCTTCCGAAAATAAAAAGAGATATGGAGAGAAACCAGTTATGAAAACCTGTGTACTTTAGATAAGCATATAAATGGGCAAACATAAAACCATACACGATTTACGTCGTCGGAACAGCGGCAAGCAGGCACAAATAATATTGTCGTATAATTTTCTATTTACACTTTGTTTATGACGCCAAAGGTATAAGAAAATTAAAGGAAAACATTCAGATCGTGTATAATCTGGAACAAATTCATAAAGTAAACTGGATGGAGACACGACGCGATGATGAAGTGACGAATTATTCGCTCAGTGTTTTTGAACTTTAGTGTTCTTCAAATCGTTGGAGTAGCTCTGTTATCCAGCTCAGCCAGCCGTTAATTACATGATTATAAATTATTACCTTACAGTTTTACTAACGTCTATATTTCTCAAATAAAAAAATATATCTAGGTATCTACTTTTTTCAGCCAATCAAGAAAATTAACCGTTCAGAAATAGGTACAAAACAAAACCAAGTAAATTAAATGAATACTTCTGAAACTCCGAAGGGCATCTATAGCATAAATCTTAAACATTCCACTATAAACTGCGATTTATACACAAAACGAAGTACATCAAAAGTACTCTCAGTTCATAGATGGTATCTAGGCGAGTCGGTGGCACAAACGTGAGCTCTCGACGTAACATACGGACGGGCGCACAACGACCTCTTTGTAGAGGAGCTGAATGTGAATGTGCTGTAAGCTCCTCTACACATCAACCAAATTAACTGTACAGACGGGAAAACACAGAACTAAAATAAAAGTACCAAGTTTGACATGTTGATGCATTTTTTCTTGACCAGCAGCGCCAAATTGAATTGCAAACTTAAAGTGGTCATACTGTAGTAGAGTACTCACGCTGAACGAAACTCTTGTTCTGTTTAATATGATATGTGTTCGTGATTCATTAGCACTATAGCTTCATACGGCTATGATGTAATAGTATATTTAAAATATAACTACAGTGTATTATTTTTCTAAATGTAGTTTTTCATGAAAAGTGATAAACAATCAAAAGTCTCTCTGGTAACCAAATAAGTATACTGCACGCCTGCACGCATTTTACGTTTTGAATGATACCTAAAACTGCTTCAGCTAAAGGTAACATTAAAGTATCATTTCTTTCACAAAACTCAACAGTTATAAAATAAGCAAGAGTTAAAATAAGACTTGTAATGAAAAACTAGTTTAAAATATTCTTTTCACTTCTCTCGCTCTAAAATTCGTCTTTATGTCGTGCGTAGGCGACATAAAGTCGCGTTTTATGCTCTAGAGCATAAAGTAAAATCTTCGTCGAAGACCAAGGTAATCGGCACAGGTAATCGGCCCAACAGCCACACGAACAACTTCAACTTCATAGAATAACCTCTTTAGTTCGTTTCGTTAGTATTCTAAGAACAAGGGATTACTGCTTTTCATTACGAATACAAGGAAAGTTGATGGGAATAGGCTTCCCCCAATTCCCTAAATCGCTTGATGGCAATACGCTTGCTCTTAATTAGGTTGATTGATGGCAATAGGTTTGCTCCTAATTACATCATTTGATGGGAATAGGCTTACTCTTAATTACATTGATTGATGGCAATAGGCTTGCTCTCAATTACCTAAATCAGTGGATGGCAATAGGCTTGCTCCTAATTACATCGGTTGATAGCAATATGCTTGCTCCTAATAAGATTGGTTGATGGCAATAGGCTTTTCCTAATGACATCGGTTGATGGCAATAGGCTTATCCCTAATTTTATGACTGGCCTGTTGGTCTAGTGGTTAGTGACCCTAACTGCTATGCCGGAGGTCGTGGGTTCGATTCCCACCCAGGACAAATGTTTGTGTGATGAGCACGATCATTTGTTCTGTGTCTGGGTGTAATTCATCTATAATATGTATGTATTTAGAAATATATAAGTATGTTTATCAGTTGTCTAGTACCCATAACACAAGCTCTGCTTAGCTTGGGACTAGATGGCGTTGTGTGATAGTTGTGGAATATTATTATTATTATTATTATTATAATTACATCAGTTGATGGCAATAGGCTTGCTCCTAATTACATTGGTTGATGGCAATAGGCTTGGTCCAAATTACATCAATTGATGGCAATAGGCTTGCTCCTAATTACATTGGTTGATGGCAATAGGCTTGCTCAAAATGTTTTTATAACTGAGCAGTATGAGTAACGACATAAGTCAGGTGTTATGTCAAGTTTCCTACCGAAAAAAAAAAGTTAATTGGCGGGAACCTTAATTATTTTTTACAATATTTACAAGTTGCTGTTTCATTTCCTCGCAATCGAAGTGAAAAGTAGAGTGTAAAACACGTCCATAAAACCCATTTTGCTCTCTACTTTATATCCATCCTCGCTCGCAAGCTCGCATCGGATGGATAAACGTCTCGCGCAAAATGGTGCGTTTTATGCACTTGGTGTACAATCTACTATTTCATCCCTTCAATTCGAAAAGTGTCGTTTTGTTCCTCTTTAAGTGCGAGCAAAGTAGCTCTTTTCTCCATTAGACTTTTTAGCGGGCAGTAATGAGATTTGAATTTAGAACATGAATCGTTCATTGAATTCGAACGCAAATTGTATTGTGTTGGCTGTACGCTGCAAGGAGACGCGGTACTAAATTAAAAAAAAAAAACAAAAGCTCGCGATTTACTTCCCTGTTCTAATAATCGGTGCGGACTTTATTGTATTTTGTGCAAAAAAAATGAGCTCTACGTCGAGTTCTGAAAGTGATAGTGCATTAACTCCTGAAACAATAAAAATAGAAGCTAATAACGTCATACAAAACTTAATCCCTACGAAATCCCGGGAGAAATATTTAAAGGCATATTATACGACAATTTCTTAATACGGAGTTGATGGTTGTTTAGTAACGTATTGTCTTAATAAGGACGTAAAACTGGACACATATTCGTAATTAATATGTCTGATGGATTTAAACGTGTCGTCACTCTATTTTTATTAAATAATAATAGGTATTACAATAAAATATGAGGCGCCTTTTATTTTCTCATAGAGGGTGATGAAAAGTTGAGTGTATCACTCGGGTGCAAAATATATTTTGGACTCGGGCGACGTACTTTGAATCCCTCGCTACGTTCAGGATTCTACTAAAGAATCCCTCACTACGTTCGGGATTCTACTCTAGAATCCCTCACTTCGCTCTGGATTCAAAAAAGCGCCCTCGCCGTAAAAATATTATTTTGCTCCCTTATGATACAATCTACTATTTTTGTTTTTGCTTGCGACGCGACGGTTGTAATAGACAGCGACGACGAACGTTGATAGATTCAAGATGAAAATTGAAGTATTGTAAAAAGCTTAAAATGTTGCCAATCTTCGTAATAACTGAAAAGATTATTATAGAAAGCTCTTCAATTACTGTACCGTAGAAGCATTGAGGTATAGAAAGGGAATATTTAAACACAGATTTAGACATGAAAGAAAAGACAAGAAGCACAATGATTTAAGACAATTTTATATAATAGGCCCTCGGGACTGTGAGTTTTTCGCCCCGGAACACAAAAGGTTAAGAAGGAAGGTGGGTGTTTTTTGGTCAGTAGAAGTCTGACACTCCCTTCCGCACCGCCACCACCCACCAAAAATAAAAGACAGTTGTTGTCATTTCAACTGTTGATGTAGGAAAGATGCGAATTACAATATAATAATAACTAGGTTAAAACCCATCTAGTTTATTTTAATAACACAGGTTTTCTACCACTAAGAATAGGTAGATACTTCATAATTCTAGTTTATAAATTCGGAGAACTCTCTTTTTCGGAGAAATTGTAATAGTAGATGGGAAGGTACACATGCTACCCAATTTCGGTGTTTGCAGGGTTACTCAGACCATACTTACTGGAATTTCAATAGAACCCTCATTAAATGTGATGAGAACACGCTTCTGAGTCCTTTCTAGAACCCACACACACACACACACCCACACGAACAAGCAGCAATTGTAAAACTTGCTATCTTGAAAATTCTTTCTTTCTTTCCAACTGAATCTTACTTCGGAACAATTTTTAATTAATATCTTGAAATTAGTATGCAGAAAGAGTTTTTTGTTCTTCTACAAGTTCTTTGTAATATTTTAAAAAGAGCTTTTATTCTCTGTATAAAACGCTTGTAAGCAGATATTCTTGAAAGCATATGAGCATGAGCTTGTTCATGCGGGGGGAACAAGCTAACTGAAGGGAGGTTTTCCCTTCAGTTAGCTTGTTTGGATTTTAAATAATGACTTAAAAAAACTTAGTAATCGTGTACGTTGTAAATGCATAATGAAGAATAAAGATTACCTACTTGCGCGGGTTTTTTTGCTAACATTTAAGAACCGAGACAAAAAATCTGAAGTTTTATAAAAGCAGGGCTCCATTATACTCACATAAAACAAAGTGCAGTAAAATTGCAATTTGTTTTGGAACAAGGAAACTTTCAAGGAATCATGCAGCAGTTTGTAAGTACGTAGACAGCATTAAGTACAAGACAGTGTCGCAACAAGCTCTTAGTTTTACACAGCGGGTAATTTATTGCATCGGAAACTGCCGGTATCTGGACACCCGACAAACTTTATAGAGTTTCCCCGTCGTTAAACTAATTTATACACCTCCAAGGAACTAATAATTTATTCACAGAATTCAGAAACTTTTTAAAGAGGTGACAATATAAGGTCCACATTTCAACGTTATTTACTTATCATCGATCGGAGGTGACTATATAAATGGTTATTAATAACACTCAAATATTTTAAACGATAAAATAACTTGAAATATACTGATAGTTTACAAACATTGGCACCTAAAATTCCAGGAAAAAAACAACAATGTACGGCAGCTCAATTAAAATGGACCTGATCATCTAAATTCCGTTTGTGTGTACAAACACCGGGCCGTTGATTACATTTCATTGTTGAAGCATTCGCCGAACGAACATCCGTGTGTTTAACATTTGCACAATTAATACGCTAAACAAATTCGTTAATTAATGCGCTTATAGCAGTTTAAAGTAGTATCTGACTCATTTCTTCCATCAGTGCTCTATTTATTCAAATACCAGCAAGTTTTTCATAGTATTGTTACATTTTCATCCGAAAATAGTCGTGAACATAAACATTTTTGTGGCGAAAAACTTTGTCGTATAAGACGTTGACTTAAGTGGCGTTCTAACACTTTCACTGCAGAATGCAGTTGGTAAGTGCCCTGCGCGGCGGGCGGCGGGACTCGACCGCGGGAATTGTTTTTGTTTTAAACGATTCTGACGGACATTATTCCTCTTAAAAGTGCCCCAGACTCATTGGGCGAGGCTTCAAACTTTGCGGGTGGAGTATTCTTCGGTCTCGAATTGCAGAGGGCCGTTCTTCGAGACGGGTCTTGAAAGCCAACTTCGAGATTAATGATAATGGTGGCTCACTCTCGCAGACTGTTAGACACGTAGGTATTAGCCACACGGTTTTATTTATATGGGTAGTTCGCAATGTATCTTGAAACTTTCCCGACGCATTATCTATAGGTCGAAATAATTAATTTCCTCTAGTCGCGTCTTTGGCTTGCGTGGGACCAAGATTTATGTTCATTCTAAATTAGACACATTAGATCAGAATTCAACTATCTATTAGGAATGTGGTTTTACATATACGTTTAAGAAAATGTCATTAAACTTCCATGACGTCACATCTAACTAAAACATATAGGCGAAAGAAAAAAAAAAAAAAAAAACCGGGCAAAAATCTACAATAATTTAATGGACATTAAACTTATGGCCACAAAAAATACATATTTTATACTCTTACTTAATTAACAAAACCGAGTTAATAGGCAATAACGACTACAAAAATTGGCCTTCCATTAAGTCAAGTTGTTTATTTCTGTACCTATTTAGAATCGAATAACGTCCGACTGTGTAAATTGTTTATAACAATTAAAAGTAAAGATAGGCGTCGTCAGGTGAGATGCATATCATTCGGCATTATTGCGGGTAGCAGCTGCTCTTAACGGGCCCGGCCGCGGCTCGTTCCGGTAATGTAGCTACCACCACACGGCACACGCGAACGCCTACGTAACGCTTGATTTATTTAAGTGATTTATAACCCCCGACTTTATATGAGTACGAGGCAGAATTTAACTGTTTTAGAGCCGTTAACCCTTGGCCCTTATAATCAATTTTTTTTTCATCCGATTTCTAATGTTCTTTGATTAATTATCCACCATTTACGATACGATACGATAGATAGACGTATGGGTAACCTACGTAAACCCGAAAAATTCGTCCGTTCGACCGTCATTTATTTTCAATAGTAACTCTACAGTATTCTAGTGCAATGCATTTGTAGGTCTCCGTGAAATCAGCTTACATGGTCTGAAATAGTTTCATGTCATGAAGCGAGTGTAAAGGATGGCGGAACGTTTCGTGAAATAAATGGGACTTTTTCGTTTCGGCGCCATTATGTTGCAGATTAAATAATTTAAATTGAAAGACTGCATTTAATTTAATTTGGAACTGTTTGTAGAAGTGTCTTTGAAAAAGTTGGGCTTTTATGGAAATACCATAAGGAAACTACGGAAAAGAGTTCTTTGATACTTATGTGTAATAATATAACTACTGAAATTAACATAAGATACGTAGACAAATGCTCAAAACAACCCTCCTGAAATTGATGGTCAAAGATGATGTGGGTAGACAATGCGAGCTTAAAACACCATTGCTCAACCGAGTAATGTAATAGTAGGTACTAAGAGTCTTTGAGATATAGTGCGGACGGACAGACGGACAGACGGACAGACAGACAGACGGACATGGCGAAACTATAAAGGTTCCATGTTGACTACGGAACCCTAAAAATTAAAAAGGCAACGCAAAGCCCATCACTTTAATTAAAGGATAGAACGGATATAAAGTCAAACTTTTGTATGACAACCTTAAAGTAATTCTTTAAAGTTTCAGACGACCTATTAAATCAAAAGGACGTCACGTCTGAAATTGAATTGCCATTTCCTCCAAACGGTCCCAAATTGTAACTTTTTATGTGGAAACTAGCTTTTGCCCGCGACTTCGTCCGCGTTATACTAAAAATGTTATCTTTGGTAAGTAGATATCATTGATTTTAATTTTAAATGAAAAACTCTTGCGATAATATCATGGCGGTCATGCGGTGCTTGACCCTCAAGAAGCTCCCGAGTGATTTCATCCCACTTGGGCTTGGTAGTTACCTACAGTAATAAAAAAGTCGGGACGTCCATATTTTCTTACGTAACAAAAAGCGTCGTGAGTACGTAAATTTTACCCAAAGGAAAAATTCCTTATTTTTGAATAGAAAGCAAACTGCATTCAAAATTTTTCGAAAATTCTCTTCTCCCACACCCGGGAATCGAACCGGCTAAAATCTGGAAAAAAAATATATTATACCCTGTACTTTTATTGCATCGATCGTTAGGGTCAATTATAAGGATGAAATCTCTCTAACAAACATGATAAATTAAATGAAAAGAAAACCAGGAAATCTTAAATTAATTTAATTATTTACAAAAAATGGTAAACTAATTAATTAGTTGCTCGAAATGAGCTCCATTCTCTTGGATACACAATTTTTTTTAGTAACCTTTAATAAAGTGTTGTGGTGAATATTATAAATCGTATTCTGAACTTCAACTCTCAACTCGTTGTCATTCGCATAAGATTTCATGTAAATTTTTTATTTTTTACATATCGGGGACAAAAAAAAATCTAATGGGGTGAGATCTGGCAATCTCGCAGGCAGGTTTTCCTTCCATTTAATTTATCATGTTTATTAGAGAGATTTCATCCTTATTATTGACCATAACGATCGATGCAATAAAAGTACAGGGTATAATTTTTTCAGATTTTAGCCGGTTCGATTCCCGGGTGTGGGAGAAGAGAATTTTCGAAACTCTTTGAATGCAGTTTGCTTTCTATTCAAAAATAAAGGAATGTTTCCTTTGAGTAAAATTTTCTATCTGCAGTATTAAGAGTACTTTCCCTCCAGGTGGCATTACAAAATTCCACCCTGTTTAATCAGAAAGCTCCGAACTGCTAAGCTATCGGGAGTTACGCGTGTTATTGTGAGTCAACCATAAAAGATAGACATATGCTGTTGTGCGATATTTTTTAGATAATTTTATGTAGAACATTTTCGTCATAAATGATTTCTATGTAGCTTTAACCATTAAGGCTGCACACGCGACGGAAGCTTAAAAAATCGAGCAACTTCTCCCGTTTTCCCAACATTTCCCTTCACTGCTCTGCTCCTACTGATTGTAGCGTGATGAAAAGTATACTATAACCTCCCCAGGAGTATGAAGAATAATCGTACCAAGTTTCGTTAAAATCCGTCGAGTAGTTTTTGTTTCTATAAGGAACATACAGACAGGAGGACAGACAGACAGACAGACAGACAGACAGACAGACAGACAGACAAAAATTTTACTGATTGCAATTTTGGCATCAGTATCGATCACTAATTACCCCCTGATAGTTATTTTGAAAATATATATCATGTACAGAATTGACCTCTCTACAGATTTATTATAAGTATAGATAAAAGGCTTGGCTGAGACCGACACACATATACTAAAGTATTTTATAAGTATTCGTTTTATGAATGTTTTTCTTTTAACTCCGAATATAATAGTTATTTTTCATTACTCATACTCTGAAAGTAGGTCATGACATGCCTACGGAGCGGGTTGAAAGTACTACTTTTCAGCCCTAGGGAGAATCGCTTTCTACTGACAGCTGTCAAATTATTTGATGTAATTGGGAGCAAGCCTATTGCCACCAACTGATGTGATTAGGTGCAAGCCTATTGCCATCAATAAATGTAATTAGGAGCAAGCCTATTGGCATCAACCAATCTAATTAGTAGCAAGCCTATTGCTATCCACCGATTTAGGTAATTGGGAGGAAGCCTATTGCCATCAACCAATTTAATTAGGAGCAAGCCTATTGCCATCAACCAATCTAATTAGGAGCAAGCCTATTGCCATCAACCGATGTAATTAGGAGCGCGCCTATTGCCATCAACCAATCTAATTAGGAGCAAGCCTAATGCCATCAACCGATTTAATTAGGAGCAAGCCTATTTCCATCAATTGATGTAATTGGGGGCAAGCCTATTGCCCCCAACCGATGTAATTATTAGGAGCAAGACTATTGCCACCAACCAATCTAATTAGGAGCAATCCTATTGCCATCAACCGATGTAATTAGGAGCAAGCCTATTGCCATCCACCGATTAGATTTAACCGATTTTAAGTGTTTCTCTTATGTTTACTTTTAATTTTTTTTGTCAATTTGTTTTTTCTTTTTTCTTTCTTTCGATTTAGGTAATTGATAGCAAGCCTATTTCCATCAACTTTCCTTGTATTCGTAATGAAAAGCACAGTGTTTACCTCGGGTTAAAGACTTATTTAGTCCCTCGAACTATTAGCGCCCTCGCTGCGCTCAGGCGCCAAACCCCGTCTCGGGGACTAAATAAGTTACTTTCACCCCTAAGGTAACAATGTACTATTAAATAATATACACACATCAAAAGTGTCTAGGGATCGACATATATTTTTGCAATAACTTTTCTCCTGATTGATATTAATTAAAATTTTCTTTAAGGATTCATCAAATAAAGTGTTTTCGTTTGTCACAGTAACGATAAACCAAGTCACCTTTGCATTAATAAAGAAATTTGCCATTTTCCTAATAAAGGGATTTTTGACATTTGAACCACTAACATTAAAGTTCGAAAAAAAGACTGAAATAACAGTTTTCTTTAAAATTTTATTGGGTAACTTAAACAATTAATAATCCGTGTTTCTACCGCGAACACTAACAACACAAGAACATCGGTTTGGCATACTCAAAATGAGTTCATCCAAATCACGCTGTGGAATGGCCGCCCATGTTCGTTGCAACAACAAAAAAAGGTCTTCTTGCGACTGGATACCCTCCATATTCGGCAGAGCTCTTCTCTGTAGCATATCCCATGCATGCTCAATCGGGTTCAAGTCTGACGACTGAGCAGGCCAGGGCAGGACATTGATGTTAGCTGCGGCGAGAGTCTGTCTTACAACTCTTGCGGTGTGCGGTCGTGCATTATCATGCATTAACTGAAATAAGGGACCGATTTGCACTTGTAGAGGAACGATGACGTCTGATACAATCGTCTCAGCATAAATTTGAGCGTTGAGGTTGCCTCTGATCCAAATCAACTCAGTTCTTCCGCCGATCCAAATACCCGCCCATACCATGATGGTTCCACCACTATAAGGATGGACTTCCTGGCAGGATTTTAATCGCTGTTGGCGTCCAGGGGTTCTCCAGTGTCGTATACGTCTTGTATCCGGTCTCATACCAAAACGAGACTCATCAGAAAAGCACACGAAACGCCATTGTTCTTCTGCCCAATTTCTGTGTTCAAGAGCCCATTGATATCGAATCCTATGATTGTGCATTGCTATAGGTGGTACCCGTAGCGGTCTTCGGGAATGAAGGTTCACTTCATGCAAGCGGTTTCTGACTGTTTGGTCGCTAATTAAGTTCCCTGAAGAGTGATGAAGCCTCACGGCTAACATCATGGCGGTTATTGTTGGAGCTCTTCGAGTTAAGATTTGAATGTATCGGTCTTGTCTCCGTGTGGTGCAGCGATACCGTCCTCCATGGCGCTCAGCCACGGTACCAGTGCTTCGGTAACGTGTCCAAAGTCGACTGATAACACTCTGACTTGTATTCAGAGCTAAAGCCACAGTACGTTGCCGGGAACCAGCTTCTATCATTCCCACGGCTCTGAGCATTTCTTCCCTGCTTAAATGACGTCGCCGCTCCATAATAACGTTGGTTTTAATCAGTAGTAGGGAAACAGTAGCACTATTAATGTCTTCAATGCGTTGTATGTTTTTATAGGGAAAATATTGACAGCTGATTTTCATCTTTTACTCGAATTTGATTGACAGTTCCTGATTCAAATTATGAAATGCACCAAAAAGGATCCATATAAATTTATAAAATCATAAATTTATTACAAAGCCACATCTCAATCTCAAGAAATCCGCATAAAAATGCTTGATCCCTAGACACTTTTGATGTGTGTATTTTATACGTCACGCCAGCAAGGATTATTTAAAGAAAAAATCTACTTATATATCAAAAGCGCTAAAGAAGCGTAATTTGGACCCATTGCTTATAAAAACGTATAAGTAAATAAAGTTTACCTGAAATAAAAATGCTGATAGCATTGAATAAACATGAGAATATTCATTGTCAATTCATTTATTTATGTATTTTTGACAATAAATGGCATATAAATTAAAGAAACATGCTTGTTGCTACACCGATACTTGTTTTTTGACAAAAACGTCGAAGTAAAGTCGCACACTAATTCTCAGCCACTTTATATAAAAACTGGACAAATGTACGTCATATTATTATGTCACTGATAGCAATAATATCGCAGCTGGGCGAATAATACACGCGTCAGCAACTGTTTATAGACTCATAAATACTGCCTATGCATTAGCTGATTGACTCCGAAAGCATGTAGATACGGAGCTGTATCGCGTTATCCAATAAAACTAGGTAAAGTACGGTCTGTTCCCAGCATTACCTGACCCTTATCTATATTGTATATATATCTATATATCTATATAAAAGAAAGTCGTGTTAGTTACTCCATTTATAACTCAAGAACGGCTAGACGGATTTAGCTGAAAATTGGTAGGGAGGTAGATAAGAACCAGGAGAAGGACATAGGATACTTTTTTTTTTTTTTTAGGTAGGGTAGTAGGTAGGGTAGAAGGTAGGGTAGTAGGTAGGGTAGTAGGTAGGGTAGTAGGTAGGGTAGTACGTAGGGTAGTAGGTAGGGTAGTAGGTAGGGTAGTAGGTAGGGTAGTAGGTAGGGTAGTAGGTAGGGTAGTAGGTAGGGTAGTACGTAGGGTAGTACGTAGGGTAGTAGGTAGGGTAGTAGGTAGGGTAGTAGGTAGGGTAGTAGGTAGGGTAGTAGGTAGGGTAGTAGGTAGGGTAGTAGGTAGGGTAGTAGGTAGGGTAGTAGGTAGGGTAGTAGGTAGGGTAGTAGGTAGGGTAGTAGGTAGGGTAGTAGGTAGGGTAGTAGGTAGGGTAGTAGGTAGGGTAGTAGGTAGGGTAGTAGGTAGGGTAGTAGGTAGGGTAGTAGGTAGGGTAGTAGGTAGGGTAGTAGGTAGGGTAGTAGGTAGGGTAGTAGGTAGGGTAGTAGGTAGGGTAGTAGGTAGGGTAGTAGGTAGGGTAGTAGGTAGGGTAGTAGGTAGGGTAGTAGGTAGGGTAGTAGGTAGGGTAGTAGGTAGGGTAGTAGGTAGGGTAGTAGGTAGGGTAGTAGGTAGGGTAGTAGGTAGGGTAGTAGGTAGGGTAGTAGGTAGGGTAGTAGGTAGGGTAGTAGGTAGGGTAGTAGGTAGGGTAGTAGGTAGGGTAGTAGGTAGGGTAGTAGGTAGGGTAGTAGGTAGGGTAGTAGGTAGGGTAGTAGGTAGGGTAGTAGGTAGGGTAGTAGGTAGGGTAGTAGGTAGGGTAGTAGGTAGGGTAGTAGGTAGGGTAGTAGGTAGGGTAGTAGGTAGGGTAGTAGGTAGGGTAGTAGGTAGGGTAGTAGGTAGGGTAGTAGGTAGGGTATTAGGTAGGGTAGTAGGTAGGGTAGTAGGTAGGGTATTAGGTAGGGTAGTACGTAGGGTAGTAGGTAGGGTAGTAGATAGGTAGGTAGGAAAAACAGCTTATATTATATATTCAAGTTGATTTTTTAGTCACCGCCCAATTTTTTTTTAGGCAGGTACATCATTTTTGAAAAAAAAAAAGATAGGTACGTAAAATTTTCATATAACATCATTTTCTCGAAAGAATTATCCGTGAAACGTTAAATCTTTGTGATGTGATATCTCAATTGTTTTGTATTGAGTGAAACACGTATTCAATGATTTTCGCCAAAGATTAATATACCTACCAGAATTTGGACGGTGACTAAAAAATCATCTTGTGAAGAAGCGGCCAAGTGGTGTGACAAGAGGGGTCAGACAGTGCTGTCTACAGACTGTACTACATTTAATTCGTTTCCGTAACTGGAACTTCACAAAAGAATGTGCTGTTGTTACACCGTAGACGTTGTTGCCGCGTTCCTTGCTACGGAGCGCAAATACTTCTTGTTTTAATTTAAAACCTTGTTTCGTCTTTACGTGTAATTAAAAGTACAATTTTGTGTTAGCGGTAAAGGGTTTGATTATGTTCACATTGTTTTACAGCGCTTGTCAAGCACGCAGCTTGCTGGGATTTTCTTTGTAGTATTTATTTGAAATAATGTGATAAAGAGTTAAGATATACTTCAAGTCTTTGAAGGTAAATTTCATTCACAGTTTAAAAAAATGTTGTTGTATTCTAATAATGTTAACTTGCAAACTTGTTAACAATCATCACCATCATAAGACTAATGTTCCCACTACTGGGACACAAGCCTCCTCCTTGTGAGAGGGGGCATTAAGGGTAAACAAGCCAACGGCACGAACTAGTTGGTGGGCGGGGCTAAAATGCATGCTATTTCATCCGACATCACGAGCGAAATGCATAGAGCGAAAGAGACACAACTAAAACGGGCGCGCGAAATTTTCTATGCAGACCTTTGGTATATTTGGTTTCATGAAAAATCTATTGAATGTATCTGTTCAAAATCAAATTATTTAAATTTTTTAATAACTAATCTATGTCCGTATGGTTTAACTTTTTTCTTTTCATACTATATACGTTACTTATTTACGCCCAAAGATGAGTTAAAATCAGTGCTAAAATATGAAAGTTTTGACGTTCATAACTTCCAAATCAATATTTTTTTTCCAATTCTGCTTCCATACAGACCTAGATAATGATAAGATCAGTAGATACAATTTTTAATTTTGAACCTACACCGTCAAACAGAGGAGTAATCACCTTCATAAGTTTGTATGGAAGAATGACTGGCTTGTTCAACCTTAATACACCCCGCGGGCCCAGTGCTGGTTGGTAGATGTCACATGTCTTCAAAATTTTGAGATTCTATAGGACATGTTGGTTTCCTCACGATGTTTTCCTTTACCATTTTTGAGTGCAGTGGTAATTAAATAAATTACACAAAGTAATGCGCCTGCCTGGGTTCGCGAACCCACGACTTACTGCTCAGTAGTATACCCACCATTTCAACTGTCTATTAAAGTAGGTAGTGTTTTATTTAAGGACAAATAGGTTGCCAATTTGTTAGCGAAACAAACACAATAAATTTTAAATAATAGTCAGTAGCACGTCTGGGATATTCTGTACATCGGCCTCTCCTTCTCCCAGTCATATCGCTTAGTATTACAGAGTCGTGCATAATTCCCTAAGCAGAGACATAGCCAATCAAATTAAATGAGGCGCAAAATTTTACTGTTTCTTTAGGTATACGTTAGGTGTTCGTTGTTTATATACGTTAAATTAAATGAGTATTGATGTTTTTCTCTTGGGAGTGGAATCTTCAGTCATGAACATTAAATAACGTTTTAGTCTAGTGTGTCTTAATTGTTCTTTTCTTGTATAACATCACGCTTGCAATCCTCGAAGGGTTATGCAGAGGTGTACCTGTACATTTCGATAGTCCCAGGTAATAGGGGGCGAGCCTCTCCACACTCCGTGGCCGCTACTAAGAAATTCTTGATGGAAAACCACATTAACTCCATCCAACCCAGGACCTCATCACAGCAGTCGCGCTTTTGAACACCAGTGTTCTGTTTTAGGTTAACATGAACTTAAAAATATACGAGTGGTTGTTTATTTTAATTTTTTTTATTAGTTTTACAATCTGCCTTCATTGAAATTAAAAATATAAACTATAAGTATTTGAATTTCACATACCATTTTAATTACCCACAGCATTAGTATGTTTTTTGCGTTCACTCCAGCTAAATTACAGCGCTCTGGCCAAAATGTACGTGCATAGTTCGTGTAAAGTTGGCTGGATATTTCATTCAACGTCAGCCAATGTGGCGAATGCTAGTTATTTAATGTACATCCGAGAACCGGTAGATTCTACCGCTGAAATAACTTACCTATGTTAATTATTATGTAGGAATCTTGAACAAATCTCTGGCAAAGATAAAATAAAATATGTCTTAGGTGGGGTTTTGTTAGTACTTTGAGCAAGCTTGAAACTACTTAAGGTATTAAAATGGTCCTTAAATTATGTAGTAGGTACTTAAACATTAGAGGCAAATATTTAAGTAGAGTAGAGTATATACCTAATGCAGTAACAAACATGTGGGTGTACCACTAATGCCGACACCTACAGAGGTGTAGCTTTGGGAGCTTTAGGCAGCTGAAGCTTCGCGTAAAGTAAGTGCGACAATCTATGGCAAATCTAACTACCATTGACTGTAAAAGAAAAAAAATCAGAATCATTTACTTGTTAAACATAGGTATCAACTTTAAGGATCTTATAAGTAGTCAAAGTTCTTGTCATGTTTCGAAGAACGTGAAGTTATTTTGATATCGTGTTGAACCACACAAAATTATCGTTTACAAATTACACTAGAATATACATGTATCTGCATTATGTAGGTAGATACTGTAGATATTTTAGTGTAATTTGTAAGTATTAAATAAATAAAAACTCCCTCGCCATTTCTTAATAACGTTAATAATTTTAAAGGCGGCCACAAAACACATAAATACGAAACTCCTGTTTTGAAACAAGGAACGAAACGAGCCCTGAGACAGACATTATTTATCACGTACGAAAAATTTCCACCATTCTCCCAAGTTTGGGAATGTGGTGAATGTACAGTAGGTTCGTTCACTTTGTTTACTGTTTAATTAAATGTCGTTTTAATTAATTAACTGCACACCTTGTGTGCACCTACATATATTGGCTTTGTGTTTGAAGACCTCACATTAATTTCCGCTTGCCTAATTAAAAGGTTATTTTGTGAATCACAACCCTTTCATGCATGTTGTGTCGTTGTCCTCTTATCAAACAGCGGGGGCGAAAGGTATATATAGGCTTGCAAACAATAATATAATAATTAATAACAGCATATGCATATAGCCTTTAAGGTAGGTATGTTCGTTGTACACGTATGTCCAATAATTGTTCACAGCTGGGATGTGGAAGAGAAGACTCTGTGAAAGGGCTGCAATTCACCACGCGGTCACAGTGCTGGTTGGTTGATGACACGTCATGGATCCTACAACATTGTGATGTTACAAATGTTATGGTGATGTGGATCGGTCATACAGACCACGCTTGGCAGTCAAATCCTCGTCAATCATATGTGATGACGAGACTGACATATGACGCAAAGGTTCACGTCATCTAATAGTTGCAAGTTGCTACCATTTTACGTAAACCACAGAATCTCTGACAATAACAAAACAGAAAGTCCGCCTCCATTATCTAATTCCTTAATCCAGTCTTAGCTAGCTATTAAGATCAATATACCTAAGTAGGCCTATTCCGTTCAAATACGCCTTCCGTGAAAGTTCCCAAACAAAAGATTAACCGTAGCAATCAGCTCGCCACGAGGTATTGATCTTCGGAGACCAGGGTCACAAAATTTATAAATACAGAAGGTTAACTTCACACAACGATCTAAAACGTACGTAAATATACTCGGCTTACGTGAAGCACAAGCGCAAAACACTCATACCCCTTCTGGAATACCTCATTATTTCAGCCAAAAGACGTCCACTGCTGGGCATAGGCCTCCCCCAGGTGTCGCCACATTGACTAGTCCCGTGCGTCTTGCATCCAGCGGGTCCCCGCAACCTTCACCAGGTCATCGGTCCGCCTAGTGGGAGGCCTTTCAACGCAACGTCTTCCGGAATCTTCTGGAGTGCCTAGGAGATGATTAGTTGCATCGTGTACCTACTTCTGTATGTCTAGGTATGTGTGCATACGGTTGATTTTCGCTATGTGGTAGGTACTAGTATTCTGTGCCTCTCTATTCTACGGCACTGATCTTAGTAGCCCCGAGTCACTAGCTACGAGCTACGCTTACATAAATCCGATCACACATAAATCTATATCGAACCACGGCGGCCGCGGCTGGAAACAGAAGGTTTTTTTTCCTAATGTTGATTTCTTAAGTCTCTTCTATCCTTTTAAAATGATAAAAGATTCTTTTCAATGAGAGTTTCTTTTTTTAGTGATTAAAAAGTAGAATTTTGTATTATTACTCGCAATGGGACTATCGTCCTCCGAACAATTATTTTAAAAAGTAATCAAGGAAAGCCATTAATACTTTTTAAAACAGTTTAATTAAAAAAATACTATCATCAACTAAAACATTTGTGTACAAGGTTACATCATTACATGGTATTAAGATAAAACTTTACTTTTAATAAAGCGACAATGTTCAACATTAAAACAGGCTGTATATACAGGTGACATTTAACTCGACACGCCACAAACCTCACCAGCTACTGCAGTCAAGGGACTCAATCAATCATAATTAATTTACCAGGTGTATCAGAATCTGTGGTCGCCGTTCCGTTTTAATTAGATCAGTAACGCATAGACAATGTAACCGCTACTACTGTAATATATCCCTGTCAGCCACGCTCCGAGATTACCCTCTATTGATTAATTAATACACTTTTCTTTAATCTCTTAATTTCCGGACTAATCCTGTCCCTTTATACACTAGAACAATATTTGAACCCTTTTAGAATTAACACAAATATTTTATTCATTAAAATTAGTTAACATTATTATTACAGTTTAGTGAATTTTCATACAGATTATAAGAGCTCATACGCCTTATTATAGACACTATTAAAAAGCCATTGTTATAAATCTCCTGGAGATTTATTAGCGGACGGGAGGATAAGAAAGGTAAACATTAATCTTTCTATTACTACCCCCAAATAGTCGCCCTATTACAGATACGATAAGATTAATTTACAGTAATCCCTTCCAAAGAGTAATTTTATTTTAATTGCATCTCATTTGACTGTATTCCGACACAAAATTTTAATTAAATTAATCAATAGATTGAGGTAATCTTTGTCTTCATTTTGCGAACTCAAACCATTTCTTTCTATTAGTCCTTACAGGAACTTTTATCAGAAAAATAAAGATACTGCAGCTTCGCAGCCCAGTCACAAGGCATAATAACTTGTGAAAGGACTGAATTTGTATATTCCAAAGCGTAGTTCTCTATGGAGAAGAATGGGCAAGAACCTCCATGGAAATCTTAACCCAAATACTATGGCATAATAATAGGTAAGACTTTTGCAAACTCCTAGCGTTCCAAGTGCTGTCTTTAGACTAGACCTTCTTGGAAATATTTACCATAATAGTGATAGTATTATCACTCAGCATTTCCCCTTTATGACTGAACTGACCCTCATAAAATAACTCTTAGATCATGTCACGTCTGAGGCAGAAACAAATGGAGTGACATGCACTCTCTCTACGGAGGTCCAAAGAGGTCGCTTTATTATTCATTGTCCAGTACCAGTCTGGCTACAGAATGTTATGGGACACGTGACACGACACTCTAGTACATATTTATATAAATCTAAGTATATAATATTGCGGTGGCATTTCTATAACCTGCTATGGCATATTTATCAGGGGCTTATAGAGGCCCGTAGGGTCTGACAGGTATATGAACCCCACATATCAACTTGCACGTTGCTCGTGAAGGAAATAAAGTAACGTGTATGTTGAATTGAGGTTTTATGGGGTCTTATCATGCAAAATGGCATTACGATTTCGGGGATTTTTTTATGGGGCATGGATTGAATTCCTCATAATATCATAATTTTGCTAACGTTTATGAAAAGACGTAAAATATTAAGTTATAAAGATATCTAGAAACAAGTTATTACAGATTACAGTAAGTAAGTATTTGACAAAACGAATTTTATGTAGGTCGTGTAAACCTGGGTAGGTCTTGTCTACGAAATTATCAAAAAATAAAACGTGAGCCAAGTGATTTAGCTCCAAGCAGTCGTGTGAATTGCCAAAAAAAGATTAAATGAGTACGATGAACATAATATACATGTACGTGTACATTAAATTATTCAGACAACGAGTGGCGACGCCGGGAACAAACCTTTGTTCAGCGAGTTCGCGCGCGAATCATTCCCGGAATGCCAAAGGTCGCGTGCCCTTCCCTTGCAATGAACTTCTACATTTTCAGAGTTTTTAAGTGATTGATGTCGATCTCTTATTGCTTTTATTTCTAGTGCATTCTTGGCTTTCACTCAGAAATGTTCAAAATAACATTAAAGTATTTTAAGCCAGATTCTCCATTCTCCAAAGTAATTTGTAAAAGGAAACTCAAAGGCGGTAAGGAGAATCTGAATATTTTGGCTTAACAGCCTCGCGTTTAAGAAGTCAAATACACAATCCGGCATTTATAAGTAGATGTTAATTACCTAACTTTTGATCGAGGTCAATAGGGGTGGCTGCGGGAATTCAGTTAGGGGTTGGTTTATTTTTTGTTTTGCTAAGTTTTTGTCGGTTGATTTGCAAACGCTATTTCAATCAGAATGTAATTTAGTGGGGCTCGTGTACGATATTGCGGGTAAAGCCGGTAGCTTGCCGCGCAGGATAAAGCGGGCCGCGGTAATAATATTGGAGTTAACCGAGCAATGTAATCGCGTTATCGACTGTTCCCTTCGGTTAGAGGTGATTATTTCATTAAGCCCACTAGTTACTAGTTAGCACTATACCTGTTCTCCTGTGTATTAATCTGACATATATATTAGCTTTGATTACTACTTTATTTCTAGATTAGTATTATATTTGCACACGGTTTCTGCTTCGTGATCTGGTGGTCGCAAGCGCGACCGCTAAGCATGAGGTGAGGAAATTGCATGGTGTCCGAATTTTCTTTTGCATAGTTAGTTAGTTTTGCACAGGTAGTGGATGGCAGAAACGTCATTTCGCCGAAAATCATTTGGCGTACACTCATTTACCATAAATTCATAACGCATAATTTTGTAAGTCGGAATCGTCTTTGAGCATAAACTTCATTTCCAGAATCATTCAAAAGCAGAACCATCATAATTTGCCGAAAGATCAGAATTGTCTTTTGCCATACATTTAATTTCAAACATACATGCAACAAGCAGCAGGCATGGTTTCTCACAGCTCCGGCGCTGCGGTGCTCCCACGCAAGCTTATCGTCGCAGATGGTTTTTACCCACGACGGAACGGAGACGGTATATGACGGTATATATAGGTATGAATGTGTTTGGGGTGAGAGGTTGTTTGTTTGTTTGTGTGTTTGTGCAAATACATGTTGCCATTTTTCTCCAAAACTACTAGTCCGATTTTGATTCAGTTTTCAGCTATGGGTTTAGGTTTGATTGGTGCATGTTTTTAGATAAAAAAATAAGAATAAAAGTAAAAAGTTTAAGAAAAGTTTAAAATAAAAAGCAAAATTTAAAATTTTGAAAAAACCCACGACTTAAAAATTTATTGAAAAAAGGATAAAATAACATAAAACACCCACCTTAAAAAAACCCAAGAATGTCCGTCGGGAGCTGAACATTGCAAAACTAGTTCATTTAATGGCAGCCCCCGAAGGACATTCTTGGGTTTTTTTAAGGTGGGTGTTTTATGTGTGATTCGTTTCTGTCACTAACTTTTGTAGCACAAGGTATTGACTTTTAGGTCTAGAAAAATATTGTAATAAAATTGGCAATATGACTTATATTAAAATTATTGCAAATGAAATCCAACCATCTTCATAGTATGCCATGTGAAATTCTACCAAATAAAATTCTGCCATCTTAAAAGTATGCCATTGTAAATTCGGACATTTAAACATTCGGCGAAACGATAATTCTATTTAATAACTTTTTTGCCTTAAACACATTCGTTCAAAGAAGAATATGCCAAGGGTGCTGTTATGCGAAATAAATTTCGGAGCATCAAGTTTCTGCCAGATAGATGGTACCCTGGTATTTTGTACTGAACACATTTTTGGTGTGCGAAAATGACTTTTGTTTTTCACAAACGATTCGTTTCCTCACGTTTTTACATTGGATTCATTTAGCTTCAATTACTTACGCTCAAGGAAAAGTCTCTTGACGTGTGAAAATTGTACATTGTGTGGCAGTTCAGAAAAACATTGAGGAAAACCGTAAATTCATCCCTAGATAGAATATACTTACTCTTTAATTTTATCTATTACGTTATCTTCTATTCGTCAATATACAGGGTGAAAAGGACACGACGCACAAACATTTACCACGCATACAGGACCCACTTATAATTTTATTATCGAAAAATAAAAAATCTGCTACAAAAGTGCAATACATTTTATTATTTTAAAACTACTTACACGGTCAAAATGTTTGGAACAGCTTATTTCTTTTTAAATTACCCACGAATTTTTGTGTAGGTTCAGAATAATTGACTGAATACTTGGTAACCGTCTGTGCCTTTCCACCCTGTATTACTATAATACATTAAATAATTATTATAAAGCACATAATTGTATTTTCTCTCTGTTGAATTAAATAATGATATCCTTTATAACTTACATACATAATTAAAAAGGTAATTGCTGTAAAAGCATACACGTAACAATTATGAACATTATTTTCTCGTAGTCGCGACATATTTAACGGTCTAGGCACCTATTACTAAGTAACCGTGGTGAATTCTTAAGAGCAGGCTTACGAAGAAGGAATATATGAAGCACTCCCGTTATGTTATACTCAGCATAGGTAAGTTTGTTTGTACTACGCAAAAGCTTTAGAGGCCCCAAGGAGCCTTTTAAGATATTTATGTCACCCTCCAGTTTTGGGGAAATGTGTTTCGGCAAATATGGAGCTAGTGGCCCAGAGGCGCCTCTAAGTAGGTATATACCTGTGATCCGATTGTCAAGTATTGATGCAACCACCCTGGCTGTGGTTGGTGTTTAGTTGAAACTACCAGGAATAAATTATTAATGACTTTTTAGTTTAGGATGTGAATGATCTAAATAATTAGGCGCTGAAAGCTACTCTTGCGTTTATCCAGAACGGATATAATTTTTTTCGTTTAAGTTCCTGAATTTTCTCATGCCATGTAATTAGCGTTACTTCCGTCATCGTCCTTTATTATGTAGTATTTCAACAGCAAAACGTCCGCGTCGTGAGTGGTGCGCACAAATAATTGATTAGTCGTTAGTAGATCCCGACCTTACTCAAACTCTACGTAATACTTAATTACATTATTTCCCAGATTAACGAACACAAACGCATAGAAAAAGACGATTGATATCTTATCAATTGTGTATTGTTTTGTCTGTTATGTATTTAACTTCGTGTCATGTCATGGAGCAAGAATGGCACAGATATGTAGCACTTATAATGAAACTGTTTGCTCAAGACAGTTGGGTCGGCGGCCAGGGGTACTCCATCGGAAGTAATATTTTTTGGCGACAATCGCGAGCCGGTCCACGTCTTTGAACAGGGGCTACAAACTCTTAAGTGGATTAAATGTCTGACAAAGGCGGTTTATTGCGCGCAGTTACTCGCGCCGTCGTCACGAACATACGGTCTTTGTTAATACTCACTTGCTATTGTTTGTCCCCTCCTCACTAATCTATAGGTACATGTATTTTTAGACCCCACTCAAGGTACTTTACTGCTAACCAGATTTGGCCGAGACGCTTTTTTGTTGGATCAACAAGCTCAAATTGGATCATGTCCCTTACATTGTCCGTGCTTTATTTAAAGTAAACATGTAATGTGTGTTGAGGTCTGGGTGGGATCAAAGTTTTGCTGATGAACATTTTGTTTTTACAGGTAAGTATTTGCTAGAAGAATTTGAAGAGTTTATTTTCAGGAACACGTTCGTCTTTGTCTTCTACGTCCGTAATTTTGCATCGTTGATAAACTTCATATTCATTCAATTGTAGTTTTAGTTTCCTCGGTTATTATACTAACTCATGATTTAATAATATAAATTCAATTATGAAAGTTATTGGCGTATATTATCAAAATTATATAAAAATGCATAGGTATATTATACTAAGTCAACTATAGGTACTACTTTAAATAGGTATTAAAAAAAACTTTCATCAAGGTTCGTAAGAAACTAATTTGTTGTCTGTCCTCGAATAAGAAGTACCTAAACCTATATTTGTAGTCGTGACTCTACATTAGTGTTTAAATTGTATTTTCGTTTTATGTGGGTAATTCGACAAAGCCAGATGAGTCAACAATTGGATAGTAGGTAATTGTAAAACGTAACAAAGTCCAGATACAAACAGAGCAAAACTATGAACATAATTGCAGTTTAGTAGATCAATGTTAAGTTTTTACGTTCATTTGTTACCTAACCGTTCATCGATCGTTTTTTAAGGTTGTACAAGCCAGTCATTCTTCCATACAAACGTAGTATAGAGATTACTCTTCTGTTTGACGGTGTAGGTTCAAAATTAAATTGTAAATTG
This sequence comes from Diarsia dahlii, assembly GCA_949775195.1. Lineage (NCBI taxonomy): Eukaryota > Metazoa > Arthropoda > Insecta > Lepidoptera > Noctuidae > Diarsia > Diarsia dahlii. The sequence continues at coordinate 10,131,316 of OX459195.1, read as the reverse complement.
TATCAACTGGTCTTGTCATTATCTAGGCCTCTATGGAAGCAGAATTGGAAAAAAATATTGGTTTGGAAGTTATGAACGTCGAAACTTTCATATTTTAGCACTAATTTTAACAATCTTTGGGCGTAAATAAGTTACGTATATAGTACGAAAATGAAAAAAGTGAAACCATACAGGCATAGATTAGTTATTAAAGAATTCAAATAATTTTATTTTGAACAGATACATTCAATGGATTTTTCATGGTATCCATACTACCAAAGGTCTGCATAGAAACAATCGCGCGCCCGTTTTAGTTGTGTCTCTTTCGCTCTATGCATTTCGCTCGTGATGTCGGATGAAATAGCATGCATTTTAGCCCCGCCCACCAACTAGTTCGTGCCATTGGCTTGTTTACCCTTAATGAAAATCATTTTAATCAAATTTTTTTTTTTTTTTTAGCCGGTTCCGGCTTCGCACGGGTGCGATGTTGCATGTATTTTGTTACAGATTTGATTTTGTTCTTTAGGTACCTATAGAGGAGACCTGTGTCCCAGCAGTGGGAACATTAATAGGCTGATGATTATGATGTTGATATTGTTAAATACTGCATTAAAATCCGTAATTCAACAGATCTAAGCGTACAAACAGCGGGAGCGACTTTGTTTTATACTATGTAAAGATACTTAATATTCACTCGCCTTTCATTAGTACTTTCCGGTCACGGGCTGTTGAGAATAATATACTTTCAGGATCTTTTTACCAAAGTAATATCCGCGCGATTTAGGGGTCTCTTGCGTTTATTATTTCGTCGCAGTTTTACAAAAGAATGTAAAGTTCGCTATTTGCATTTTATTGGAATACGGAAATGTAATATTATATTGGAATCCGAGAGCAGTGGCGGGAAAGTGTGAACGGCTTTGGCATAAGAGTTGATAGCGTGTGATTTGTTAATTTATAAAAAAAATACATTAATTACTCTTCAAAGGCCGTCAATTTTAAGCTAACAACAATAAAGGGAATGATCATCACCAGCCTATAATGTTCCCACTGCAGGGACTCAGGCCTTCTCTCTGGGAGAGGGGGATGTGCCTCTCCCTCTCACGTTCCGTCACCTTCTTCGCTAGCATCACTGCTTCGCAGAAGGAGGCGACGGCGTCCCATTCCTCCTCGCCCCGGAACCCACAACGCGTGCCCAGTGCAGCTTGGTAGATGTCACATGTCTGCGAATTTTTGTTGTAAAACATGCCGGTTTCCTAACGTTGTTTTCCTTCACTTTTTTGAGAGCAGTGGTGATGAAATAAATTACACAAACAAAGTAATGCGCCTGTGTTCGAACCCACGATTTACTGTTCGTAAGTCGGGGCCGCCACTACTGGACCACCACTGCTCTTAGAAATAATATTACACTATATTTTGAGTACAGTCACTATCAACCATCTTTTTATAAATATACGCCAGCTGGCTTATTTACTTACCGTCACTATGAACTCTACACGTAAATGTGATTTCTAAAGTTACCTAGAGTAGGTGCAAACCACTTCGCGCTGGATTCCTCGTGAAGAGAAGATCAAGAGAAAAGCCAATAAGATGACTTAGTGCTTACTGTTTAATAGATGAAAATGAATCGATGTTGGACCTATTTTTAATGAAATAATTACTGTATTATTGGTTAATGATCTCCGCACTAAAACAACCTCTTCGAATGACGAATTTGTTTTGTATCTAGCTATCTACGCACATTTTAGCTTTTGTTTTAGCTAAGTCACTTCGTCTGTTTATTTCTACAGCGCCTTTCGACAGGATCGACATAAACTTTTCTGTAGCTTATACCTATCAATCTAATAGCTTTTGACTTTTTAACGTTACTACCACGGATCATCTCACTGAACACACGTGTAATAGTAAAACATGAAAACGTGACATGACAATTAAATCTCCTTCCATTCATACGCAAAAAATCAAGAGATCATGAAGTGCAGTCGAAGAGCGAGGTTCTGGTGACTTAGTTAGCACGCGCAAAGCTCAGGTGAGCTCAACTCACTAAACAACCTGTTTATTCTGCCACGATAGTAATAGTGACAATGCACGATTCTATACAATCTGGTTCTTCTAACCTAACAGACAGCCCACTGTGTTCCTAGTGAGTTTGTTCCGCCATGTATGAAGAGTGGGCGTTTTGGGGGACGGTCTGTCGTAAACTTGGTAATCCAAAAGTGCTGATACTTGCCAATAATTCAGAACTTCAGAAAACCCGAAGCTAGAGAATACAAACGCATGATACGCTTCCTACTACTTTAATTTAATAGCAACGAAGAAAACAAAAAGACCAATTAAAGTTAAAAAGGACGCATCAATTATTTAATTTCAGATATTTACGAACGTTTTAATTACATGGTAATGCAGCTGATGTCACTCTGACATTATTTCAGATCTCACCATTCAGTGTACAGTGTTCTGTTGGAAGGAATTGTTTAAATTGAAAAGTGTTCGTTACATAATTTTTGTGATATTGAAGGGAAGCCCGAAGTGATTTTAAGTTAGTCCGTGTCAAAGTTGGTAGGTATGTTTCCCAAATCATCTTACTATTCTAATTTGTAGTCCATTAACAAGTATTTGACAATCATTATGTACTATCGTTATCTAAGTGAATAAGTGAATTGCAATGTATTAAGATTAAATCTTTGGTTGCACATTGAGAGTCGTTTCAGACATTTTTCAGCTTTTCAACTGAAGATGTAACTTCTGTAAAGACTTTTTGAAACTTAAACGTTAACGACAGTCAAATAAACGTTAACAGCAAAGTTTTGCAGGGATCTCATTTGCATTGTTATGCTTAATAAATTTCAAGCAAGTCTGGGGCATTACCGTTGAACTCTTGGGCTCAGCTCAAGTCGTTGCAGCGATCAGCGGTCGCGAGGATTTTCGGAGGTTCTCGTGACGTCAGCAGCAGCGGTGCGGGGAGTGAGGGGCAGTGGCGCGCGCCTCTATCCCGGCGTCGCGCGCTCGCCGTCTCTACCGTTACGTACTATCTGTTGCGCGCCGAGCGCGGTGGACGCGCTACGAACGCGCCGCACGCGACCCTACCGCCCGCCCTTCACGCAACCGTAAACAAATTACTACGTATCCCGTGTCCAATGCCCCTTACGCTTCTGTGAAACCCCACTTCAGTTTCGACTTCGACTTATGTGATTCAGTTTTAGTGACTTTTTGACGTCTGTCAGTGAAGTAGACAAGTGCCGACTAGGGGTAAACGGCCCGTCTGCCGCCCACGGACTGTAGTACCGCCGTAGTACCCGCGCCAGACTTGCCCACTGGTGATGCACCGACATAACACTACTCTACGACTTCGGCAACTTATAAACACGACTATTGCTCTAAGGTACATTTAGATATTATATCCTGAATCTATGTTCTGTCATAGTTTTACAGCATTTTGTGTTTGTAATTAGATATTTATTTTTTGACTTTAAGAGCTCTTCTTAGAACTGAAATAGAATTTTAAATTAGAACTGGATTATTTATGTTACAGTCTCCAATGTTTATCACAACAATTTCAAGGCAATTGGATTGTATATAGTTACATGTACTTACCTACAGCTGAATACATAAAGTTGATCAAAACAAATACTTATCAAACATTAAGTAGGTAATTAGAATACCTACTTGGATCATCGGATTAATTGAGTAGGGATCGGGATCTATAATAATATTAGCATTGACTTTCTTTTATTCACAATTTTCACGGGGTTGTAAAACGGTGAAAATCTCTTGAGATGTTAATAATGTAACACCGATTTGATTTTCACCTAAATCCCCATGTTAGCGATATGTTCTAGTGCCATATTTTCTATCATTACAGCATTTAATGATCCTTCCAATTAGTCTTAGTTCTAACTCTTTTCTTAGGTACTTACCTATTCTATACAAATTAATTAGACATCTAGGGATTAAATACCAACCGCCTTATTACAAAACGTAGTTAAACCTGGTTTAACTTAGACTTGGTTTATCTCGCATGACGTCTCACTTCAATAATATTCAAAAGAAAGTGACAGCATGCGAGATAAACCAGGTCTAAGTTAAACCAGGTTTAACTATGTTTTGTAATAAGGCGGCGGTTTTCCATACAGGTTTACTGAATTTACTCAAAATGTTTGCACCTCGTTCTAAAAATAGGTCTCATCTATAATTCAGATGGTTCCAAATGTGTGCCTCTGTCTAGCCGGTCGAAGTCATGATCGCAAAAATGTCTCTTGGTATTGTCAACAGAAAAACAACTTGAAAATATGCCTGTTATATTATCCTCTAAAATCCCTATATCCTTTTCTTTTCTAATAAATGTATCATTATGTATAACAAAATCTATCATCATAAAACGGAATAATTGAATAGCCGTGTGCGTAAATTTCCACGGAAGGTTTTATGATCTTCATAAAATCTTATTGCAAATTCATGAAAACGCCGTGATGTAGGTTGGTCTCAAGCTGGGTACTCCCCAGATGATTAAAAAAAGATTTGTTGTTTTTATTACATCTAGCATTAAAATAAGTATCATTTTACTGAAACTCAGATTTTCTCAGTTAAAATTTTCCATTCAATCGCATCGGTCATAACAAGGACTAAACACAGATAATCGTAATGTCGTGATCATGAAACCTTACTTTGTATTATAAAGTATTATTGTTTACAATTTACTTCATTTTACGATTATTAGTAATTAATACATACGAAAGTAATACAGTTTCATATTTAAATTAACAAAGGTTATGGACATGGCACGTGTATGTTAAAATATTCCTGGAACTCAATTCCGGGACAAACTCAGGTAATGTACCTGATTTCCTGTAATTTTACCAAAGTTACACCGATGATAATAAATAATATTCAGTTAATACTGTAAAGTGTTAATAACCTAGTCACTCAAGATACAAATGAGTCTTAAGCTCTAGATTTTTACATTTTCCCTGGACTCTTCACTAAGTTATCCTGTGTCGTGACTCGTGAGGTCCAGTCTATTCCCAAATGATCCTAGGGTTATCCGCAAGCTCATGCTGGTTCGTTGTTCAATAACTTTTTTTGCCTTCAGACTTCGTTCCGGACACATACCGTGAAATAAGTTTTTATACCTTATGGCAAAATCAACAACAGATAAGTTTGATTTTTGTCCGTTGATGATGTTCATCACATATTGACTGAGTGTTAAAATTTGTAAAACCAACCAGGGCCTGCAGTCTCTACACTAATAACAGCGCTACGAATGTCTCTACGTCGTATCGATGTCAAATTTCTTTAATAGATTTCCAACCTTATTTCGACAGCATAAGATTGAAAACCTATTAAAGAAATTTTACGATTTTACGACTTAGCGACATTCGTAGCGCTGTTATTAGTGTAGAGACTGCAGGCCCAGGGCGGCATAATCGCATGTGCGACAAAGCCCTTTTTATTGAAATAAAAAAAAATAAAAAATCTTTTTTCTGACTGGACTGCCTCGCAGGTCTAGTGACGCAAGTGTCCTAGGTGGAGTGTTATTGGGTTTTTCCATCAGGAATTCCTCATTAGCAGCCGTAGTGTCTAGATTTGCGACCGGTTAATGGCAAAAGAGTCACCCCCTATGACATAGAACTTAAACACACCTGCCAAAATGTAGGTGTACTTTGTACTTATTAGGCCTCTGCCTAAACCTTCGAGGATAACATCGTGATGTTGTATTAAAAATCGAAGATTATAGGTGTGATGTTGTATTATATACGAAGTAGTAGGAAGTACTTACCTGGTTTCACTACAGTCAACCTATGACCTCGAGGCGTGCGGTAAGAAACGATTGACGACTCGATTAGGGCAGTAAGCTTTCATTGGTTTTCTACGGTAAGGGTCACTTGTTCGATCACAAATATTTGAACTATATCAACCCGAAACATTATTATGTCCGTTTAGGAATTTACTGGGATGTTTGTCTTTTTGAGGGCCTGGAAAAAGGACGTTCTATCTGAGAGAACCTCACTTCGTATATCTACCAAAATAAAAATAAATGAAAGGAACCACTTACATATAAAAGATAACTAGTGTTATCTAGGGTACACCTAATCACCTACATACACTCTTTATATTACCTATTCGTAGTTTTACATATCTAAAGTACAAAAGCTATTCTTAAATTTTAGTACGTACCCACATAAAAAGTAAGTTGGGTTTTAAATATTCCTTTATGCATATCTTTCTGAAAAGCCTGTCCCATTTCTATTCAACTAGGTAACGCTGAAATTCTATGGGCGGAATTACTCGGGATGCACGATGGCCAGTCTATTATACTTGTCATGATGTAAATCCCCCGTGCCTCACATTTTACTCCTTTAAAGCAAGTCTATAAAGGCGATAAGTGAATCATATTCATATTTTGAAAAAGACCTATAACAGTAATTGAAAATATAAATAACATAAAAATATACCGTATATAAACCTAATAGTAAAACTCGTACGATTTCATATTTGATGTATAATTTTATTCTGTATCCATTGTGTTCTCCCAATGTTTCGTAATAACGGAAAAATAAAGAGAAAAGAAAAAGTTTTGACTGGCTTGAACATCTTGCGGGAGTAATTTAATTTATTTTCTCTGTATCTCTGTTTCATTTAAATAGCATTTGAACTGCGAAGGGAAACAAAAACATTTTCGAAAAGGGCAGTTAGCGACAACTTTGGCAGTAAATAAAAATGAGATAGAACAATTGGGACAATTCCTTGTGTATTATAGCTATAGGTAAATAGAGAGCGTGGGATACAGGAACCAGCTTAACTTAGTACCATGTCTCTCAAACGGATGAGTGACAATGCAGAATATGATTTGTCTTTCTGCTCAAACGTTATAAAATCGAAAAGTACTATATTAGTATATCAAAATATGGTTACAAATATCTAAACAAGAGGCCGCTATACTAACGAACTCCCTAACCTAACCCTTCAGTGACTTCCCTCTACATTCCTTAAAAAGGGTGTATTCAATTCTTTGTCTGACAACAACCGACACTACAACACATTTAATTACAGCAGGGGTCGGAAGTACGTAACTTGCTGCGAACGTTAAACTAACAGCCTCCACAACAACAATGTGGACCTATTTAAAATTCACAGCTATGCCTATTGTGTGATATTCAAAATAGGACAGAACGCGATTCCGACCGTGAAAATTTCCTTAATTGTGTACGCTGCGAAGGGTTTATCATACGTTTAAGAAGTTAAACGACCGCAGATATTTATTTAAGTTTGATTTTGAATGTACAGATGCGAGTAGATGTTACAAAGTACAGTCAGGAATCAGATTAGCAAATCGAGCGTCAGCTTAAATACACCGTACGTTCAAATCACAACGGTTATCCTGTATCACATGAATAAAACAAACACGACTGCTGCTAGTATCCCAATATGCAAAACAGCATACCTATTGCCCTTTTTTTTTGGCGGTTTGGAAATCATCAAATAACCCCTCCCGCCCTTGGGCAGAGCGAAAGGGAGTGTCAGACTTCTACTGACTAAAAACCACCCATGTTCCTTCTTAGCCCTTTATGTCGAGGCCGCGGTATCTTTTGCGAATAACCCGCAGCCCCGACGGGCGTACCTCTTGCCCTGACTGTACATAACCACGATGAAGTTAATGGCGCGTAACTTAGGACCGCTCAGCGTATCAACGTCGTATCGAAACCAATCTATTGCTATGCATGGAATATCGCTCGTCCTCTCTCTGTAAGACACATGCTTTATGCATGAGCATTTATCATTGCCGCATAAAGGCAAACGCACATTTGTCCGCGCCGAAATAATCGACCGCGCCGAACGAAACGTTCTCCGTCATCATCTGCCTAGACTTTTCCCAACTACATATATTGGGGTCGGCTTCCAGTCTAACCGAATGCCACCGAGTATCAGTATTTTACATGGAATGACTGCCTATCTGACCTTCACAACCAGTTAATACTGGGTAATACTGGCTGTCAGACTTTCAGGTCACTAAGAACTTCCTGTAACGACTGCCAAAGATCTATATAGCAGGAACCACATATGGATCTTAACGCTTAACAGCTTAACGTGCTTTCCGAGGCACGGAGGAAACTCGGTAGGTATGTGATGGGTGGTCGCATATCCAACCCAGGCAACCGCGGCTAAACCTAAAGATCGACCCGAGTGGCAGTTATTATTAAGTCACGAGCCCAACGAAACGTTCTATTAAACGTATAACGTCATCGATCTTCGGTCGATTCATGTTTTCAGTCAAGTAAATCCAAAATTTGATTCTTTCCACTCCTTCGTACGACTCTGATAGGTAAGTGTGCGTTTCTCTTAACTGTGACTTCCGATAATCACCAATAAGAAATTCTCAACCGTTTGATTCTCTACTGGCAAATTGTCACAGTTCTCTTTTATTTCGTTCCATTCCCTAGCGTACATTATTTTACGCATGTTTGACTGACGACCTTTTCCTCGAGTTACCCAATTCGAGGAAGAGCCCGTAAATGTTTAAAAACAGTTCTATTTTCATGAAAGTAATTAAATGTTATTCAATATCTCGTTTTTACATTTCATAAGTACACGTTACGTAGAAAAATCCTTACGAATGACTATACATCGAATAAAGATGACGAGGATATTGCATTACCGATGTCTGCTGTCTGAAAACCTTTTCCTCTGCATTTTCTTCGTTAAGCTCTGTCTTATGCACCTTATCTTTGTTCTCATATCGGCTTTCATAACATTTTTCGAACGGCCCGAGGTCAGCTTGCTTGCAATGTTAGATATTATTACTACAAGGTTAGGTTATAAGGTTACTACCAGTATTACTCCTTTCCTACCTAATTGAGTAACGTTGGTACATCCAATAGTGATCTTCATTAGGTTTAGGTAATAAATTTTGGGAAACCGTGTTACCTCGGGGTCTCAAAACAAATTGCAGCTAACACAAATGAGTACTAATCGACGTAACGTGTACTTATGATAATTATGTAAAAACGAGATATTGAATAACATTTAATTACTTTCATGAAAATATAACTGTTTTTAACATTTACGGGCTCTTCCTCGAATTGGGTAACTCGAGGAAAAGGTTTTCAGTCAAACATGCGTAAAATAATGTACGTTATGGAATGGAACGAAATAAGAGAACTGTGACAATTTGAAATATAATATAATAAAAGCAAAAATTCAAGTATTAGTTTACCAGCCTTCCTTTCCTCGATCTACGGTACAGAAAAATTAACCAGGAATATTCTTTCTTCCTCACTGGTTGATTTTGAGGTACCGTTTTTGACCGATGCGTTGAACGCTTGGAAAATGGCTTGTCCCAATACGGATTTACCCGACAACCTGTCCTCCCAGAGACGGTGGGACGAGCCGCTCTGCAGTATTGTACGTAATACCCTTTTAAACACGTCAATCAATGCTGTGGAGCGTGCTCGTCTGCTGGCTGTGGGAGAGTGGGAGTCGAGCTTGTGGCTTCAGGCACTCCCGTCATCCACCATTGGCACTATGATGGATGACTCATCCTTCCGGGTCGCTACAAGTCTACGCTTGGGCACACCTTGTGTTGCTCCGCATCGTTGTCACTGCGGTGATGCTGTCGACAGCCTCGGACACCATGGCCTGTCCTGCTGCAGGAGCGCTGGTCGCATTGCACGACACGCCAGTATTAACGACACTATTCGTCGAGCTCTTTCCAGCGCCGGCGTACCAGCGGTTTTAGAACCTAACGGCTTGGTACGTGACGATGGGAAGAGACCAGATGGCATGACGTTGGTGCCTTGGAAGGTGGGTAGGCCTTTGGTGTGGGATGCAACTTGTGTCGACACCCTTGCGCCATCTCACGTTGCAAGCACGGCGGGCTGTGCGGGCGCTGCTGCTGCAACTGCTGAGTCCCTCAAGCGGCGCAAATACTGTAACCTCATTGGTAATTATAGTTTTGAGCCGTTTGGGGTCGAGACGCTCGGGCCATGGGGACCGAGTGCACACTGCACATGTCCTTTTCAAGGAAATCTCGCGCCGTCTAGTCGACACTTCGCGCGACCAGAGGGCTGGCTCATTCTTAGGTCAAAGGATTAGCATTGCCATTCAACGTGGCAATGCTGCCAGTCTTCTGGGCACGTTCCCGGTTGTCGGCGATGCGGAGGAGTACTAGGACGCCTAAGTGTCTTATTTGGTCTTTGTATATATGTAAGTATTAACTTTTAGTTTAAATTTTTAGCATAATTATTTTTAATTTGTATTTAAAAATTGATTTGTTTTTGCCTTTATTTGCTATAATAAAACAATTGGTTTAAGTATGTATTAATATTTAAATAAATATTTATCCTTTAAAAAAAAAAAAAAAAAATATATAATAAAATAACTGACGAATTATGGGTGTAGTAATGGGTACAGCTTTGTCTGAGGCTTCAGGGATTACAGTCAGGATGTTATGTTTTTCCTTTATAGTTTAACGGGTTTAATAGGGAATGAACCTTTGTATGGAAGTTTGTAATTTTTCCCATGGGAACGCCATTGCAAGACACATTCCATGCAGTCATCGCACAATCTTTCATCACTTTCTAAGGGACCATAAACGAATCAGTTTCATTGCAAAAACCGCCCCAGTTTTGTTAAAGTAAAACTACAATGTTATACCTTATCGTCCCCACCCATTACAGTATTGAAAGTAAAACGTCGACAAACCCACGGTAAAAAACATCAATATTGGCTATCTGTCTACGATTCACTGGCTTTGTCTATAAATCACCATAAAAACCAATACGGAAATGTAAAACATTGAACAGGCGAATGCTTCTCGGAGATATGAAATTGGATACCGTATAGGCGTATAGGCTTGGAAATCGATACAGCTGCAACAGTTAGCATCGATATAACTCAAACAATATCTTTTCGATCAATACCTCGCGTTGACTTTTGAGCAAGAGAATCAGTGAAATATACAGTATGTTAGTTTGAACGAGAGACATATTGAAACTTACTATACTAACCTGCATATTGCTTACATGATACTAATGAAAATATGAATATTTTTGTTAATATTTTCATGGTATGGTTCTGTCTGTTTTTCTAACAGACAGAACCATACCAAATACTTCGGAAAAGTCTCGAAACCCTTGCGTTTACCACAGAGAATGTGCGCGGATCAATGACTTTTATCCATTCCATTTATCAGATCCATTTTCCTTTTATATTTTAAAACTGGCGTAGGACAATGGCAAAAAAAAACGTCTAATAAAAAGAGATCTGGAGAGCGTGCGGGCCATGGCACAATTACGTCACAAATAAAGGTTATAGAAATCAGTATTAAAAAAAAAAAACTCCAGCACCTCCGTAATTAGAAGTTTCCCAGGTATGGTCCAGAACAAAAAACAATAATGCAATGCCGGTGAGAACAAGTGCCTTTCGGCTTAGTTATGGATACTTTTAAACCTATTATCCACTTTGATAATAATCTTCAGTAATAACTACCGCACTAGCAAACCGCCACGCTTGCCTAGGTTGGGTCTGTAAATGGGTGGTGACCACCCTTTAGATACCTGCCGAGTTTCCTTCGTGCCTCGGAAAGCACGGTACATTATTGATCGAAGACGTTAAGCCGTTTGTCCCAGCTGTCATTTATGGATCTTTGGCCGTCGAAACAGGTAGTCACTGACCCGAAAGTCTGACAACCAGTCTTACTAAGAGGTTGAATTAGTTATTACCATCCCAGTACTAACTGGGTTGTGGAGGTCATATCTGACCTCCGCAACCCAGTGCCTATCGGCAGTCGCACCATGTAATATAGTATTCAGCTGCATCCGGCTAGGCAGATAATGATGATGACATTCCATCAGCCGTTACATTGTAAACAAAAACCAGCAATGGTACTGAATGAACATAAAGTAAATACATTGGCTTAAGATTTCCAACATCTAACGGAATAGCAGCTTAGCTTAGTTGAACATCTTCCGTCACCCAGGAGGATTAACATAATGCTTTAGCAAATTCTATAATTAGCCCAAGGCTTTCGATTGTTTATTCATCAAACACTAATAGGGAAATAGTATTAGTTAGTGCTGCATTAACCTCTCCGTCAGTCAGTTTTCTTGTTTCTTGATTGAGTACATGGTTCAGTCACTCAATGTTCATAAAAAAGATCCTTAAATTTCCAATCCATGTTGGTCGTCTCTTCATTTATAATCAAATTACAATCAACTTTCTCATGTAAATGTTGCAAAACAGTTTTGACGTTTGCTAGACCAAAGACATTCAGATTAATTTTAGCTCATATTTCTTCAAATTCATTAGTTTAACCTCAAATAGCCTACTGCGGACTATATTACACTCACTGCGAGAATCTTTATTGTCTATTGTGTGCATCTGCATTACTGTCACAAATCTTTTGATTGTCATCACAAAGTCATCTATTTTGCCCAATTTAGAATTGCCACATAAATATATAGTATTCATTGAACATTAAAATTTAAATTGAGCCGGTTAATTTAAGCGCACCGTCAGCAACGTTGCCCGCTGATGTGGAAGTTTGATAACACTGTGGTATGTTCTTGTCGGGACTTCGACTATCTATTGCAAGTTTTATATCGGTCATTTAAAGGGCTTTGTGTACTGTAGTCAGTTTCATCCGACATTTATCATCGATTAACGTCATCATCTATATCTATACTTATAATAAATCTGTAGAGAGGTCAATTCTGTATGATATATATTTTCAAAATAACTATCAGGGGGTAATTAGTGATCGATACTGATGCCAAAAATGCAATCAGTAAAATTTTTGTCTGTCTTCCTGTCTGTATGTTCCTTATAGAAACAAAAACTTAGTACAATTATTCTTCATACTCCTGGGGAGGTTATAGTATACTTTTCATCACGCTACAATCAATAGAAGCAGAGCAGTGAAGGGAAATGTTGGGAAAACGGGAGAAGTTGCTCCATTTTTTAAGCTTCCGTCGCGTGTGCAGCCTTAATGGTTAAAGCTACATACATACATTTATGACGAAAATGTTCCATATAAAATTATCTAAAAAATATCCCACAACAGCATATGTCTATCTTTTATGGTTTACTCACAACAACACGTGTAACTCCCGATAGCTTAGCAGTTCGGAGCTTTCTGATTATATTTGTTTACTCTTACGTTTATAATACTCTCACTCATCCCTAATTAAAAGAAGTTAATATTATTACCTATTCAATAAAAAAAAGAATCATAGTAATTGGTATTGGAACACCAAACTTATACATGAAATACGCTAATAAGCCATCGCGCCTTTGCGCGTGAATACTGAATCATGGCCATAAGGATTATCTATCTATCTGTCTGTCTGTATGTTCCTTATAGAAACAAAAACTACTCCAAGGATTTTAACGAAACTTGGTACAATTATTCTTCATACTCCTGGGGAGGTTAAAGTATACTTTTCATCACGCTACAATCCATATTAGCAGAGCAGTGAAGGGAAATGTTGGGAAAACGGGAGAAGTTGCTCCATTTTTTAAGCTTCCGTCGCGTGTGCAGCCTTAATGGTAAAAGCTACATAGAAATCATTTATGACGGAAATGTTCAACATAAAATTATCTAAAAAATATCCCACAACAGCATATCAGTTCTAGAAAACTTTATGATCACGTGCCGGCCGGGTCATCTTTCAACATAGTTTGCCTCATGTGAAAGTGATCTAAACAATATTACTAATACATTAACTTAATAACATACAAGGAGTTACACGCTGATATTTTTCAACAGTATTGTAGATTGACATATTATGTTTCCCTACTAAAATACGAAAGTTGATCTGTCTGTTACATCAAAACCACTGAACCGTGAGGAAGGACATATGGTACTTTTTTTTTACGAAAAACGACGGAAACGCGGACGAAGTCGCGGGCAAAAGCTAGTAGGTTAATAATTCTGTAGCTTGATAGGACAAATGTGCTATGTTGTAAACTTTAAGGACAGAAGATAACAAAAACCTACTGCCCTTATCCCTAACCCATACTTATCCTACTTCTGATCCCATTTATATCAAAAGTAGGATAGCATTAACTTTGCTAATAGGTATATTATACGTTTACTATTATAGATGTCCGAGTAGTCCGTGTTTTCTCTCCAGCTTACATAAAATGGTATTTCCACAATGTCAAGTGCACTTCTATGAGAGAGCACTATTTCAAACAAACTCGCATTGAGGGAATGTAATTCAAATTCTCATTTTATCATAGAATTTTATTTGATATTTTCTTCGACTTAAAATACTCTCTTAAAACCCTGAGAACGATATTTTCGAATAGAGTACCGAATATTCATAATTCGAGACGTGAATAGTAGGTACAGAAATTCGTAGACATACGAGTAGGTATGAATAAAGTGGAGAGCTAAGATGTGGCTAGCATCGAATATTTCAGTTGAAATAAATTTCATTTCGGGTATCTGTCTAAAATACCCGTTTCGTTTAAGTTTACTATTATATTCAATTCTATTTGACGTTTAATATTAGGCTAATTTAGGTTACATTCTGTTACCGAGCGAGAAATAGCTGTCGCTGTAATAATGGTTCGGAATACCAATCAGTTAAACAAAAGACGAAGGTTTCCTATTATAATACCAATTAATTGAGCTGCTAAAGATAACAGTTATGTTGTATCAGCATTCAGAGTACAATGGATCCTAAAGTAAGGTAACGTATGTTCCCAGACTAATGACTTTATACAAAACATGAATTACCAAGAAATCTTAATTCTTTACATTTGAATAAACATCGAGAAAGCCTACAGGAGTAACCTATTGTAATTAAATTCGGAATAATTTCTGTTTAATACTAACAAAAGGCCTGTAAGCATTAGTTATATCAGAATAGTCAATAATAAATCGTTAGGGTTTAGATCTGTATTTATCAATACTTGGTCAGCTTCATACTTGTATGTAATATATAAATGCTTCAAGTTTAACTAAAGTTTTAAAAACGCTTTCCTTCCTGTATAAAAGACTTGATCATATTCTTATCAATAACTGCTAGACCATTCAATGGGAATATAAAAAAGTGAAAAACATAAAAAAAAACAGCAATAAACAAAATATCATATTATCTTCATAAATAGGCCCCTAGCCTACTTACACATTAGATACACGCAAATTACTATACAGAACTGTCGATGTTGTTGTAGGCATTGTGTAATCTATCTTTATGTCGCAGGCCCTTTATGCCAGAATAAAAGTTTTTTCCTTCATAAAATGTTGGGCATCACCCAACAAGATTAAAGGCCAAATGTGACACATGTCAAAAAGAAAAATATTTTGCTGCTACATATAAAAGGGAAGAGTTGTCCCATCGTGTATGGGTGAAACATTGTGATTCAGACTTTGTTTTTGTAACTAAACTATTATGAAAAATAAAACTGCAACTATGTCCACAACTAATTATCCCAGTTTTCGTTAGAACGTAGAAATGAACGTTAATCTACAATCGTTGTTATTGTTAATGATGTTATAATAATACGTCATTGGTTATTGTACATTGAGATTGCGTTTATAATATTTGGCATTTATTATAAACCGTGGTGCTTACGGCAGGAGTTTAGTCCCAGCACAATTATTTGCGATCCCGGGCCATTCTCAGTGCTGCAACAATGTCTAGTTAACGGTAAAGCGGTTTATTCGGGATTTGTGGCCGGACGGACGAAGCCACTGACACAATTTGGCAGGCCATATACTCGTCAATACAAATCCTTGTAAATGCAACCGTATCAGTTGCTTCTATACCAATATTATTTCTTCTTCGGAATACAAACGTATTTCTTGCTCGTGATATTTTGTAGAGGTAAGAAAAACTGAAAAATAAACGTTATTTAAAATGCGTTTGTAATGTCTTACATAAGTTATTTATACGACAGATGTGAGTTGAAACGCCGCACCGGGAGATGACGCCCTAGATAGAAGGACATACTCGGACGGACCTTAATGGTGATGTTCTTTAGATGTCTGGTCCGTATATAGTAATCGACGTGCGTGCACGACCAAACCCGATGTATGGACTTAAACGAAGCATGGGAGAACCTATTATATGATGTAGGTACGGAACGTAGCAGAGGCGGTTCGTAGTTTCTGCCTACCCAGATAGTTTTAAACCATCGAGATATAAGTACTAACGTACTAGAGAAGACACCGTAAATTCCTACTTTGTCTCGTTCAACTGCGGCGATCGCGCCGCACCGTCGCCGAAGAAAACGCGTAAGTGCCGTGATTTACATGGCGCTTAAGACCGGAAACTGAACTAATTTACTACTTTTCTTTAACTTGTGGTAAATTAGTTACGGTTTAGACGAATTGTTATTATTTTAGCGCTGCAACGAACTAAAGATTCAAATTACGAAATAGGACAATTCAGTTATTTGACGTAGCTTCTCTAGTACGTTAGTACCTACTTATATCTCGATGTTTTAAACTCGGAATCTTGAATCAATTTAAAATCATTGACAAAGTCCAAAAGTTTAAAAATGGCGATCGAACGTAAAGAATAACATCTAAAAATGTGTTAAATGTTGCGTTCACAACGTAATGGTTTCTTAAATTCCGTTTACAAACATTAGCAATACGAAAAGGTTCCGCATAAAATCTAACACTCATTGCTTCGCAATAAAAAGTTGTTACCGTGAGGGTATTTCAGTTCAAGCGGCTTTCCCGATATCATTGTATAATTCGATCGTCGCCCATCTCTGATGTTATTGGCATTTTTACTCCATCAAATGTTTTATATCCCGAAATATCATCTCGTCGTTGAGATCATAAAGAATCATTTTTCCATAATATTAAAACGATTCTAGGAAGCTATTGGGCTGTCAACAACTGAGAAGATAAACATAGAATCTAATGAAAGACACGTACAGTAAATGACGCGTCCTTTTACTTATGAGTGGCGTGCCGCAATGACTCATTAAACAAACGTAATGGGCATAAACAAAATGAATATTGTATCTCTGTTTGTCTGTCAGTAAATATTTTACAATTCTAAAGGAAAAATGGGGCTTCTGTAGCAAAATATTTCAAAAGGTTTTTCCAGTTTCACTTATTTGATTAAGATGAATTGAGTATGCTATCAATTTTCATAACGTGGAGTCGGACAGGTGCATCCATTTATTACTCGACTGACCACCGCAACGTTATGCGCTTATATTGATCTAGTTAATGGAGCCTAGCCTTTCTTCGTAAACGTGTAATATCCATATTTTTATAAAATATTTCACATGTTATTTCAATTACTTGAAAACAATATCCATTAGAGTGATGAAAAGGGAGATAGGCTTGTAATAATAAAAGTTTTCACGCAATAGAAACATTAGAGTTAAAAATACATTTCGTTTCCTGAACCACATCACAGTAAATTAAACCCTTCTGTTTCATTCACCTTTTGTTTTCGCAGAAAGCCGTGACTTTACAAAAAGACAAAATAAATTAAATTCGAATAGGTTGGTACTTCCTTCCTGGGAGTTTATGTAATAGGAATAAAATAAAATGGATTTTTAGAGATTAGTGTGTGCTTTTAGATTCGACGATTGTAAAGCTTCATCATTGGCGAGATCAACTTGATCGTTTATTTTTGATCGTAACAAATCTAAAAGTTACTATTCCGTTGATGTTTCTGCTCTTATCGTGATTGAACGTTGAGGGATGAAGCCGACGTTCAGGGAATACCTAAGTATCGATGTTGTACCAACGGAAAGGTTCACCGGTCGCTACAGTAGGTGTAGGTACCTACAGCGACTAATATCTCTGCACTCTCAAAAATACTATTGGCTTTGAATAAGTCTACATTCTTTGCCTATTATTAGTTTGTAATATTAACAATGTTCATAGAAAGAGAAACACTTGTTACGTGTTATTACAGAATTAGACATGCTATTATCGTTTTCGCGAAAACATTCATGTGTAATGAATGAATGACATACACTCCGTACGGAAGTGCTACAGATGGTACCCTACTTATGTATCGTATGTTTACCAGTACTTTAGATAAAACGATTATTTCTTTCAACTTATTATAAGTCTGTTCCAGTGGGTATTCTTGAGCAGGAAACTTGTAGCTATCTGACTTTTCGAAAACTTTATGGCGAGAAGTTTTATCGTTAGTGTGTCGCTGTGCACACGAACTTAAAACTACTTAAAAGTTTAAAAAAGATGCACAAACTAATAGAATTGATATTGTGTTCTTACTTGATTGGGTTTCTTCTTCAAATATGTGCTATTAAACTAACTTTTCCTAACGTTTATATTTAGTAAAGAACTAAATAGCAAACGCATAATATAACATTAATAATTATGTTAAACAAACAACCTGATTAATACATCTACACACTGTATATGAAAACAATCAGAAACTTGCGCACATTACAAGAAATTCGGCGCCTGAACTAAGTACGATGAGTCACAACCCTCAGCCTGGAGCTAGATAATAATAACATTCCCGTCGTCCATAACTATACTGATAAAAATAACATTCAACATTAAAGAAACAAACGCCCTTGTATTGATATAGATGATGTCACGGCAATTACCATAAAATGATGGTAATTACTACTTATCTTTGTAAATAATCCAACTATTACATTGATACTAAGATATTTCCCACGATTGTATATATATGACACTTATAATGAAGAGAATATTATAAGGCCTTCAAAAACCGAGAACCTAACTCAATACCTACGTGCAAAATTTCAAGTTGGTGTATGTAATAAACCAATAGTATTTCATTTTAATACCTTTAGAAGCATATGAAGTTGGTTTATATTTTACGTCGTGCCGCTTCAAAAGCTCATTTTCAGTATCTCGGAGAAAATTTCTCGGAACTCACAACGTTGCGCCGTTTTAAGAAATAGTTTCCAACGGAAAATGTTAACGTGCTCCGAGGCAGATGCATCGTCTAGTGGTAAATATTCCTTAAGCATATTTTTAAGGTAAATATTTTAAAGTAGAGCAGTGGTTCTTTGCTACCGGAACTTTGATTAAAAATACTGCTCTCATCTAATAGCCGGGATATTTTCCGGTTATTATGGTAGAGCAATCATTTAATATTATAATTTAATTGCTGTACTAACGTATCAACATGCGTTATTACAGCAATTTCAGACAATAATGAGGGGTCATTGATTTAAACTTGATTCATTTAAAGTTATCCGCCCGTCATTTCGAACACCGTAACAGCTGGTAGGTATAACGATTAGACCGTTGACAGTCGCGGTGAATGCCATTCGCACTGCTAATTTACTTTTAATTAATATTCTGATAAATGCGTAGTTATGACTTACGGTTTACTATTGCTCCGCCATTTTGACAATTCCGTGACATTTCATACACGGTATGTGCACGGTTATACTGTGGTATGTGTGTGATTTATTTAACGTGTAATTAAAAGAGACAGATGCTTATAAGTAATGGCCTCGCAACGAGGTGCATTTCATAAAAGATGAAGAGATTTATTAGTTTTCGTGTGACTGCATTTCACGGAGTCTTAACTTTAATTACATTAGTTTCTGTTTATGTACCTACAGTAGATACTTATGAAATATTCACTATGACTTGTGGTTTATTTTGTTTACCACAACAAAATAAACCACAAGTCATAGTGAATATTTGACTGCATTTCACGGAGTCTTAACTTTAATTACATTAGTTTCTGTTTATGTACCTACAGTAAATACTTATGAAATATTCATTAGGACTTGTGGTTTATTTTGTTGTGGTAGGTAAGTGACAAGAACTAGTTTGAAACTATAAGGCTAAAGAGATTTTGTTAAATAAATGGTAGCTACTCCACTGCTTTCCAGCTCAGCTTCTTTATGTAAGCTACAAAAAAAATGTAGTATAGAAATTATTTATTTATTCATTTTACATTTTCATACATTATGTTGGTGCAAACATAAACTCATTAGAGGTTTAACCGTGCACCAAAATCATCGACCGTGTTCCTAATTAAAATATGAAACAATAACAATAACAACGAGGGTATTATGCGAAATATTTATCTATTACAAACGAGTGAACATTGGTGACCAATCTGCCCCATGAGATGACACATTACAGTTATATCTATAACTAAACAAAGACGAGTAAATAAACGCGATAATCACATTATAGGCATCAATATTTAACGATTATAGACTCGGTATACAATCTGATACCATAATCGGATATTCGAGTAATTCCAAGTCCTTTTAGCTCGCAGTTGGGCCAGGGAAAACAATAGAGCAAAGGTATATGGTAGTTCAAAAATCTGTATGATAATTCCTACTATATCCGCAGCAACCGTGAGTGTACCAATATTTAGGCTAGAGATGAGAAAGATTTTAATATTTTTTTAACAATTGTTATTTGATTTTATTAATAACTAACTGTTGGCACAACCTTCGTTCATGTGAAATTATTATTAAAAATATAACTTCCTTTTTGAATCGGCTATTGTACGTCTTCGAGAACCACTCTATCCATTGGTGAAATCAACATGAAAATCGGTGCAGTCGTTTTTGAGTTTATCGCGAACAGACAGACAGGCAGACGCGGTGGAGGACTTTGTTTTACAATAATTATGTAGTAATAGTGATACAAAAATGTTCCTATACATAATAGACTAAGTTTTGGTTCCCTAAATTATGTCTAGAAATAATTTATGGAGTTTTATCGTTGTAGTGTAGTTGTTTTAAACAAATTGGGTTGCTGTGACAGTAGCCACTCGAAGTAGGTGCTCTTGCATTACCTAAATATATATATTTAGATCTGTAATCTCAACACAATAAAGTGTGTCCCAAAAAAATAATTTACATCTTCCTTCACCGTACTCAGGTGTGAAAGGCCTAATGCTAAAAATAAAAGGTTTCTAAATCTCGCGAAATTCATTTTGGAGCTTGATAACATCCCTAGATTATCCGGGTTATTCCCTTCAATGTGTCCCCTACACGCTATTTTCCTCACGTTACGTTCATTTTATTCATCAAAATAAAAAGTATTTTTATTTTGATGAATAAAATGAATGTTACTTTTTTGCTTACAACAAAATTAATAACGCTACCATGTCTTGGAAAGTACCTAATCAATATGTGAGTAGAACCTCATTTCTTTTAGCTGTGGAAAGTATACTTTTCCTGGTTATACATAAAATAACAACTGGTGACTTATTTTTGTATTTCATTTTATTAAATTTTCTTTGTGTCTCTACAAAGATATGGCAATTATAATGTTGGGATGATTTAAATTGGTATATTATACCGGTAACACGTGTTACCATGATTACAGGAGAGTTTGCATTGGCAAATAGCAATCAATCAGTGATCGCCACCACGTAGACCTACAAGTATGATTATTTCCCGTATTTCCCCCGGGTAATACAAATTGAACTGAGCGGTGGGCAAAGTACACATGCTACCGGTTTTTGATGAAAATTTTATGTGAAACGTTCAATGTAATCGACGTGTAATATCAGAGCGTTTACCGACAGAAACTTGGATTTATTTATTTTCATTATTTTTACTGTGTAATTAATTTTAGAGGGTAGTTAATCCTTTAAGCTTGTTCATTAAGGTTTTTTTGTGAGGTTTGTAATACGTGGCGACTAGCGACATCTATCGCAACACCTGCGTACTAACAACGATCGACAGAAAATCCTACATCGCGCTATGAACATTATCCGCGACATAAGCCTAGGTATATAGGAGTTCCCGACTTACAACTGTCGGGCAGTTAGCTCGCCGGACACAACACCCGTCCGGTCGGAGGAACCTCCCTTTTCAATGGAGGATGAGAAACTTTACACCCTGTTCCTCATACCTCCAAAGATCTTATTCCCAATGCCAGGAGCCCCGGACATAATTATAATGAGAGTAACGGTTGAAATAATTAAATTGTCCGGACATGTAAAATACATGTTACACTACTATTCTTGTACTGTTCAACATGAAATCGAAACTTTTAATACAACAATGACTAATTTAAATTGCAAATTGATAATTGGCAATCAGACTCAAAATTGAAACAGTATACGGTTAGAACTCATCAAAATATGAATAAGTTTAAGGCACCCCGAGTAAATGGTGAATGTGTGAATGAGAATGTGTTTTGAAGGTTTTGATAGACCTATAAACTAGGTTCTATCTCAAAATCTTAAACCTAACTTGTAACCTAATAAATATCATATTAAAGCATTACATCAACGTCATAGTATATCAATCCAGGTAGAACGAAATAACCTAAAAGTATGATGGATGAAAAATCGTTACGTTAACGCTCCTGTGGAACCCTGAAAGGTACATATTGCTAACTCGATACACCCCAGCGAAAATATAAGAAATATATGTGTCTAAAACCTTTTAGTCATTAATTTATGAAGTGAACTACACAGCGACCTATGTAGCCGTCAACTGTCGTGGGACAAAACATTACAATTTTGTTCTACTAATAGCTAATAGTAAAGGGACTAGGTATTTAGGGCTCTGGTCAAACTGAAGCATTCCTGCACGGGATTATTATTATTATTATTATGAGCCCATGTTGTCCCACTGCAGGGCAAAGGCCTCCCTTCCCTCCTTCCACTTTTCGCGATCCAGTGCGATGTTAGACCAATCCCTTGAGAAAGAGTCCAGCTCATCCCGCCATCTCCTTCTGGGCCTGCCGCGTTGTCGTTTCCTGCCTTTTGGTATCCACTGAGTGGTAATTTTTGCCCATTGCTCCTCCGACATGCGACAGATGTGACCAGCCCAGTTCCATTTTAAACTCGCAGCTGTAAGACCAACATCAGCTATTTGGGTTTTAGAGCGAATTATAGTGTTTTTGATGCGGTCCGTAAGTTTGACACCCAGTATACTTCGCTCCATAGCTCGTTGGCAGACCCCAAGTGCGGACTTCTGACGTTTCGTAAGCGACCATGTTTGCGCTCCATAGGTGAGGGTGGGGAGAATGCACACGTCCATGAGCTTTCGCTTGAGTGAAAGAGGGAGAGATCCCTTCATTAAATGTTTCATCGACCAGTAGCTCTTCCAGGCATTCTCGGTGCGTCGAGCAACTTCTTTGTCTTGTCTTGCCTGGAAAGAGACTATCTGGCCGAGATATATGTACTCATGGACATATTCAATCACCACACCCCCAGTTTCTACGTTGCGCTCTGTACTGTTCGTCATCAGTTTTGTCTTGGCCATATTCATTGAAAGCCCGACTTGGAGACTGGCGTGGCTCAGTTGTTCGAGCATTAGGCCTAGTTCAGCTGCTGAGGAAGAAAAAAGAACAATGTCGTCGGCGAAACGAAGATTAGTTAGTCTTTTTCCGCCGACGACAATCACGGGATGCGGGATGAAATTCGATCGTGCTGAATGTGCCTCAACAGAGGTCTGTAACTCATCACTACAGCCAGTTCTAATCAATAAAAGATGTAGTGACAAAAAATTAAAAGATTATGTATACATAACACACGATTATACCATCATATAGATGCTATAGTCGTGTGGAGAGGATGAGTGAAAAGTATTAGTGGCAACAAGGCAGATATCCTATGAAAGGCAACGTCGCCGTCGGGATGGGACGCACTAGAAATATATACACTGACCATTGGTGAGGCTGTTCAGAAAGGACACGCGCGTAATACCTTCTTGCAACGTGTGCTGCGTGTGTGTACCAGATTCATGAACTTGGGACAAGGTAACAGGACTATGTAATGTCGTGTCTTAATACGTGACCCAGATAGGCAACTTTCCTCTTTTTGATGGTCTGCATTAATTGGCGTGTCCTCCCAGCACGACGTAGCACTTCAACGTTGGTCACTCGATATGTCCAGCTAATGGCCAACATACGTTATTACATTGCATGTACAAAAATATGACGTAGACAGAACATAACATCACGCCGTTAATCCCCCAAGGGTTAGGCAGAGGTGATGGCATTAGAATACCCACATCCACATGTAATAGGGCACGAGCCTATTGCCATCCACTGGGCACAATTCCAGACTCCGTGGCTGCTACTTAGAAATTCCTGATGGAAAAAACCCATTAATACTTTGCCCAACCCAGGAATCTAGCCCAGGACAGGATTTCATGCTCAGCAGTCGTGCTTGTGACCACAAGACCAACAAGGCAGTCAGTTAGATTTAGTATATTTTTAAGTATTTTTAATATTTTTTTTAGTTTTTGGATTTTATAGATATGTAATATGTATATATACTGTATGTATTACGTATATTATATTGTATGTATGTAGTTTAGTTTATAAGTCTATTTAATTTAAGTAACTTAATTCAATGTTAATGCACATACATTAAGTGTATCCTCTATTGCAAATCTCACTTTCGAGATTAGGTTTGCTGTAAGAAAACCCAATTCTGGGTTAAGCTCGCCTTTGTACATAAGCTTTGCAATTTATGTTTATATTTGTTATTTTATGTGTGCAATAAAGAATAAGAATAAGAAAAATAAAAATTAACGTTATATAAATGATTATATTCTGCTGTATCTATCTCATTGCGGAATCGATGACCACAATGCTTCTGATCATGGCGAAAGTTTTTACGCAATGCTCCCCTTTTTCATTGAATAAAGACATTCTGACAACAAAACGTGCATAAAAATGTCAAGCTCTTTGATTTATGCTTTATTTCTGTGACGCGTAAAATATACGGGTCTGGCCGAAAACACCTGATTCATCGTCCGAAGGGCTGCGTGGATGTGACGAATTTAGCATTGTACATTTATTATAACGTCAGCCTCCATATCTGGGTTAATTTCATCAGAACGATATCACTATGTTACATTTTTAATTTGTTTACGTTGTTGGCAGTTTATTTATAGTGATTAAGTTTTCTGGTTGTTTTTGTGAATTGCTCGTGTTTCCTTGCTTTCAATTCTTTGTCAAATTCTTAAAACTATGAAGAAATCGTCTAGACTGGCCAAGGTTTCAAATGAAAGACGTTTGCCACACTATGTGCATATTTACAATATTAATTTTTAACACGTTCAGTCAACGATATCTATAAACACTCCACAATATTAAATACATTTTCCAACTTTAACTAACGTCTTACAGAGGAAAATTGGATCGTAGGTCTGTGAGATGGATAAATATAACTTTTTGCAATGGCTCAAGGCGTTAAAAATTTGACGAAAGCACAGTGATAAAAGTATTTGGGTGTTATGAGCAAAAAAACTACTAAATTGGTCATTTATTTATGCTCGCCAGTTATCAGCACATATTCCAAAATAGATTGTTGGTTTTCCTAAATTGATAGCGCGTTCACTATTAGCTTATTAGTCTAAGTAATTAGGCATTTGTACAAACCCGTATGGAGTACCTATATATTATTATAGTCTATGGAACAATAACACTTAGTTCTGTATTAGTACACAGGTTATTGACATTGAATATGTGTAATATGTCTATTTACACCGTGTTACATGCGAACTCTCATAGACATAAGAAGGCTCGATCGATCGGTCTGCCTCCCGCGGTATCTCCGTAGATTTATTGATACCATTCTTACACAGACTCCTCGGTTCTCTGTGCCTAGGAGAGCACGTGACACAGTGTCATACGGACACACTGCGTTTGACGGTGATATCGTATTTCCGAGCAACTGGGTTAAGACCGTATAGAAGTTATATAATTGCAATACTGACCTTTTGAGTTACCTCGGAAGTGCTTTTTTTTACCTTTGTCGGCTACTCTTACGTTCGCCACCTTATCTAGATACCTAACGAAATTTGACTATGTAGGAGAAAGGCCACAAGTGCGCAACAACACAGCTGGAACTGTGTTGAAGTGGGATTGGGCGGGAAATGTCTGCAGAATGCCTCAGAACCGATGAGCCACAGACGTCCCGCAATGGAAGGCCTTTGCTTAGCAGTAGGACAATAAATCATTTTATGTAAGCAAAATAATACTTGTTGTAAAACATTTCAGTGTACACAATCATAATTTCACTTCGACTACGAGGTTAGATAACCTCAGAAACGTTTAATAACAAGCTAATAATGTTTACTATGATAATGCAAGTACCCATTATAGATTGCTGATATGGTAAATGGAAAAACAAAGTGTGAAAGCTGAGAATGATTTCCCGCTGCTTGTTAATGGACCATTTACAGGCTATATTAATGAATGACAACGCAGTTTCTACCAAATATAGGTAGGTAGTACCGTTTCGTGTGAAACATTATGCAATATTTTTTTTTATTTGCATTTTTAAAAGGAGATGATGGTAAATGGCGATAGCTGTGGGATATAATTCCACCAGGTATTGCCTCAACCCAATGTCTGGGGGACTGTCGACCACGGCCCCGGGACATAAAGGGCGAAGAAGATACCTACATGTATGGGTTTTAGTTAATAAAAGTCTGACACGCGTTCCTCTCCGCCCAGAGCGGGATCATTTGATGATTACTCATCGAAAAAAGGGTATGCCACAATGCATTAGGTACTACAACATCAACCCAAACACCAAACGCACTGATTCATAAAGCATCATGTTCCTAACATATTGAACAAATGTCCATACAATGAAGGGAAGACCCACGTTCCCACAGCAGACTTTTACGGTCTAGTAATATATCCTCAATCTCAAATAAAAACCGAACGATAAAAATGTACATAACGAAGTGACATTTTATACAGAGCAGACGTTCGCCCTAGAAATAGGTAAGTGAAAATAGTACCTATAGCTACAATATTTGCTCGAGTAGAGTAAGGTTTCATAAACAATATTGTGTGGACCGTTTTACATTATGGAACGCCTTCCCCGCCGGCAACTGAAGGTGGTACATGTTTTGCTAAGTTACAGCTGTTTGGTGAGCAGGGAAACATTGATGACTTTAGACGTGAAATGTGTTACCTACGTAGTTTAAATTGAGACTAGAAGTCGTAATGTGGGCTATTGCCTGACTTCATCTCCTGAATTTCAGTTTGCACGCGCTAGAGCTATAAAAGCCGTATTCCGTGTGTTTATATGTCTAAGCACTAAAGTCAGATACACTGAAAGTGAAAAGTCGCATATGTTTACATTTTAGACTAGAAATTGAATACAAAATTGGTTGGAAATAGGCAAAGCTGATGGTGAGTTAGTGAAATCATGAATCACAAGTTTGATAATTTCCGACACGTGAAAATGCGTGATCGATGTAATTTTGCATAATTAGGGCTAAGCCGCCGTAAGACTACACGACATGAGACGTCTCATGAATTATTTAGCGGTCGGCGGGTAATCTGCCGTCTGTACAGTGGGAGCACGATCGATCTAAGTTGCAAACTTCACCCATGAAAAGATAGAACTGATTCTTGAAGGAAGTTTTTAAAACCTACGAATATTTGAATAAGTGATATTTCATTAAGGAACTCAGTTTCTTTTTCAATAAATGACCTTTCATCAAATTATCTTATTAAATGAATTTCAGTTTCCTGGAACATTACCGGTTCTTAATGATAAATTAAAGCTTAATAACTGCTTCATTAAGTATCTCTTTACCTTTCAATCAACGGCATTAAAATGGACGTCAAAGCAATTTTATTTATTCAGGAATTAAATATTTTTCAATAAACAAGAACTCAAGAGTTTTAAGTTCGTTCAGGGGTTAAACAAAGAAGAAAAAATATACGAAGTTGAGAAATGCAATTTGCATTCTACTGCGAGTACCCTATGTATAACGCTAACATTTCATTATTTTGATGTCCAGTCCCGACTAAAGGGTGAACTTTTCTTCAGCTATTTTACTTTCAAAGATATCAGTTTCAATTTTGATACTTATTGTTGTTAAACAGCACTCTGTATTCGCTCGTAAAACTCGTGAACGATAAAGTGTCACAGTTTCCTGGCTAGGTATAACGATGACTTGCGCTGCTCATTAAAGCGTCAACTTTCGGCAATAGCGCAATATTGCAAACGATTAACTACAAATGACGTACGGTGAATAGGTATGAAGTGGGTGAGGTTTCGGGTTTCAGTCTGCGGTCGAGTGGCCAGGGCGCCGTGCTCTCAATCAGGCTGTTTCTAGTCGAGCGAGCGGGCGCTGCGCGGTGGCGAGGCGCGCGCCCATGCGTGCTACCGTCACCGAACCCGACCGTACCCGTGACACTTCGCCAAGACTGCCAAGACGTCGCACACTAAATCAGACTGCACTCGCTTTGTACGCCGCGGAAAACTCGCTCAAATACGTGCTCCAATATCACAGACGTCGGGAACTTCCCAACTCCACTTACATACTTTAAGCCCTACAAACGCTGTTGTTCCCGCCAGAAAGTCCGACTATAATTGAGAATCAAATATTCACGGGTTGTTTTATACTACCTAAGAATTACGCTGGATAGCCCAATTTAACGGGTGAGCGAAAATTAGATTGGTCGCGTCGATATATTAATCTACAAATTCTATAAAAATTATAATTAATAGAATCGTTTTTAATGGACCAATCTTTTATATAATGGGTAATTCGCCGGTTGTATATAATATAAACTCAGTATTGATGAGGTCACGGGGTGTGTAGGCATTTTAATTAATAACGGGGCAGGTACTGTTCGCGTTACCTTTTTCTTCAATACAAAGATTGTCACAATTCCTGTGTTCAGACAGTTTATTCCGAATCATAAGTACCCTTTTCTGTTTCAACCTAACAGTATTCATAATTCTTCGTTGGCTGTAAGTCTTTTTGCAACATTTGTTGAACATTATGGAACGCAATAAAAGAATGTGATTAGATATACTTATTCATCCATTACTTCCATCTTTACAATGAATTTGAAAACGAAAAACAAATCACTTTAACAAAAAAACCAGAAACCTACTTACTATGACTGTATTTAAGTTCCACTAAATAGTTCTCAATAAATTAGAAGTCGAGTCATAGTAATTATTGTTTCTCGTTTTTATTTTGGTATTTAATTTGTTAAAATATTTATAAGTATTAAGTAGTATTTTATTTGTATATGTGTTTAGTACAAGAATATATTTATTCAATACCAAGAAGTTATTGTGTACTCTATCTATATTGTTGACTGGTGGAGAATGCCTTTTAGCATTAAGTCCGCGTATGTACCACTATTATTGTAGGTACATGATGTTTAAATAAATAAACCTTGCCGACGCTCAAAATATACGCTTCCACAAAGCGCTAAAGCTGTGTATAGATAGGAAAATTAGCTCGTTTCTGTTAGTGCAAGGTGTTGTAGCGATCGGAAACAAGCAGACATCCGGCAGGCACAGACACCGGATGCATCCGCGTCGCCGCGTTTATACCAGCTCGAAATAAGTACCAAGGTACCTCTTTCCACTGAAGACAATCGACCGTGTGGACTATTCCTTAGGTAATTCGATCGGGCGGAACCCTTTTACCCAAATATATACCACCACCCAATCCAATTTTCGTAAGAAAATAGAGCTGTGGTTTAGTGAATCTGAAATGAATAGCAATAAGTGATTTACCTACTACGGAAATATTATGTAAGGTGAAATATGGCGTTATTGTCACTGAAATAGTATTCGTTTGTATTGATAGAGAACTGTTTGCGATAAACCAAAATACACATCGATAAGGTTACAAATCAGTAATGCTTCCGAAATATTACTAGTGAGGGATTAAATAAATAAATAGTCCTCCTGACCGTTTTTCGGCCACGGCGGCCAATCTCAGCGGAGATTAGCCATCTGCGCGGGAGATAATTATTATAGTGCACAACTGTGTGCGCAGGCACACGTGCACTCTCTGTTCCCTTTCTCTCATAGTCCGATGGGACGGCAATCCGACACGACCGGAGAGAGATCAGGCGCAGGACCTACGGCTTAACGTGCTTTCCGAGGCACAGGGGTATTATACCGCCAACTTCCAAACTCCGGGCTACTACTGGGAAATTTCTAATGAAAACCCATTAGCACTTTTTGTCCGACCCGGGAATCGAACCCAGGACCTCACGCTCTGCAGTCGTGCTTGCGACCACTAGACCAACGACCAGTGAGGGATTACTTAGACCCTAAACGTAAACCCGTGTATTACTTTAACATAGTGCGGTACAGAATAAATCTAGCTAAGTAATGTTCGACAACTAATAACATGTATGGGCACTTAACTTCACTTACTCAATATTTTACGACATTCCATTAAATGGATTTATTGATATCACATTGACACGTCAAAATGTCGATAGTGACAAAAAGTGTACACGTGGGGCAGATATCAATTATTTTGAAAATCAATTTCGATAAAATCAAATTCAGATAATTTTGCAGTGTGCGAAGTGATAACGATGTGTAAAAAGCGTGAAATAAGGAGAGTGACGGTGATATATTTGTGAGGAAGCTTAACGTTGGTCAAGATTTTAGTTGTCTTTAACAAGTAAGTTATCTGGAAATTTTATCCCGTGATTTGAATTAAGGTATTGTGAAGAAAATAAAATAAAAACCGCCTTAGATAATACTGTTTAAAATTTTCTAGGAATTACGAATTTTACATCAATATCGTACATCGTTTTCATCCATTATCCGGATTGTCCCACTGATGGGCAAATCAATAATATCATATCATAACATGAGCCATGTTACACTTATGATATTATTGATTGATGCTGTAACAAACTTCCGACATCTGACATACCTATAATAAAACGAAGGAGATGGATTCCCACTGATATCTTGATTGGCAACAGCCGACTTGACTCGACTTGACTTTAATGTGACATAAACCGATTAGAGAACTCATGGAACGACATAGAGAAACTCACATTTAAACAAAAGTCTATTTTACACGAAATTTATCATAATGTTCCGAGCGGTCGTGTTAATGCCAATTTACTGCATGGCTTGTGTACGATTCCTAAGTTGCAAATTGCATCAGACACTGTTCAATGCGTCGTCGTTTCCTCATACCATTACTCATTTCAAATCTAAATGGGTTTAAACTAGTTAAAACTAGATAGTAAATCGTATGTTTATGAATTTTAAATGTAGACTACTAGGTGTAAGAGTCTCTTAAATAAATATTCTATTAATAAGCTGTAACCAACAAAAAACTAAACTAAACTAAGCTGTAACCAACATTCATCATCATCATCATCAGCCTATGATATTCCCACTGCAGGGACTCAGGCCTCCTCTCTAGGAGAGGGACGGGCTATGATCTACCACGCGGGCCCAGTGCGGATTGGTAGATGTCAAATATCTCCGAATTTTTGGTTAGAAATGCCGGTTTCCTCACGATGTTTTCCTTCACCGTTTTGAGAGTAGAGTGGTGGCTCAGTGGTAGCGGCCTCGACTTACGAACAGTGAGTTGTGGGTTCGAACCCAGTCAGGCGCATTACTTTGTGTAATTTATTTCATCACCACTGCTCTAACCAATATTGTTTTCTTTTAATTCTAAACCTTAACACCTATATTCTCTATGTCGAATCACTTTTTCAAAAGAGCTGCTGCCTCAAATATGCATCAAATATTTTGCAAGAAATATTTTGTCTCAAATTCAGTTCTCAAGTAAACAACAAGATAAACAATTTCACTTATCTGAGTATCTGTTTTCATGTCAGCGGCAAAAATAAAGAGGTCGAAAGCGTACCTATTAACCGATATGAATTCGATAAAATCTGCAATCTAAGCCAGGGATATTTATAGATGGAAACTTTATATCGTGTTTTGGTTTTCATATAATCTTGCCGAGTCTGGTCGCAGAGTGTACGACGAACAAGCCGATAAGATTTATGTTTGTTCATAGATGGAACATCGTCCGGACAATAGCTTGTTTGTCCGGGTATTTGTCATTTGGCCGGCGCAAATGGGCTGGGAGCACTCGTATAAGGTTTGTTACACAAGCATTGGGAGCCACCCGGCCCTGCATGCATAATTGCGCAGAAATGTGCCTACAGGCCGCCATACAAGCCCGCTTTATTACTGTTTGTGGTACAGCTCTGTGAAGTACAGCAGCTATGCTGCTATAATAACATCAAGTGTTGTTGAAGCCCACTCCTAGATAAAACTATTATAATTGTGGGCTTACCCAGCTCTATTAGCAGTTACTGGGCTTTATTCAATTTTTTTTACACGACTACCCAAATGTGTTAATATGATTTTATGATCGCGGCAGACGAAGGAGATAGCGGGACGAACTGAAAACTTCCTTGAGAATTGTGACCGTTGGAAGGAATGGAGGGAGGCCTTTGCCCAGCTGTGGGACAATATGGGCTAGCTATAATTGTATGTTTTTAGGGTTCATGTATTATTCCTTGTTATTATATAGTATCCACTAGAAGCAGAACTAATAGGTTGATAACACAATTTACTAACTATATCACAGGCTCACCACACCACCAAGGTCCAATCCAGGATACGCTTCACCTTGGTAACTTCTCGCCATTCATGTAACTGACAGTTGTTTATAATGACAGCTATTTGACTCTTGAGGCTGTGAGACAGTGTGTTTACATAATTTGATAGTAGATATGTATATATTACAGTTTTGATTTTAAAATGTGCAGTTATTTACATTCTTCGTTTTCACTCGCTTTTCTATAGCATAGAGTCGTGCATGGCCCCAGTGAATAATTGTTTAACGGTATTAAATAAAGGTCTTTAACAGTTTCTATGGTTAAGGGTATCTTACCCGTCCTGTGGACGGTGAATAATGGGCTTGCTCACCGTCCGTCCCGCTTATAACGACGACAGGCCGTGTCGGCGGCGCGTATGTGTTCCACGGGCGCAAAAAGTGAGTCAAAATGATGTCAGCAACATTGCAGGGGCCCCGGGGCCCAAGCAAGGGCCGACGCCTGCCCGGGCTGCGGGTTGTTTAAGGCGCTGTCACAGAGGGACACCGTAAAAACGACCTGTTTTTCGTTGCAGAGTTAGCCGTATTGGTACATATTATAATTCCAAAAAAAATACAGTCTATAGTCAAATGTATAGGTAAAAGACTTATGCAAAAATATTTTTTAAAATTAATCAAGAACCTCGAAAATAAAAATCACTAGAAACAACACGAAAAAACTCTTTCGTCTCGAAATGCTCAATATTTTGAGCGATAACTGTTATTTTTTTTTTACTATCAGATAAGAAATTTAACCAACTAAAGACTTACGTAAAAATATTTTAACATTACTGCGTATTTTTTTACTGTGTGTTTTCATTGGATATTGTGGAAATGGATTGTCGGGTATCCAAGGATTTTCCACACAAGAATTCCAGTAAAATAAAGATCTTTAATATTTTCTACGGTTTTGTAGCTGAAAGTTAGATCATTGGTATTTCATGTTTTAAAGATTTAAGTTAGTTAAAAATGTAGCATGTGTGGTGTAACTTTTTTAATCATAATTTGAGGAATGAGGTTATACGAGAACCCGTCGGGGCTGCGGGTTGTTCGAAAGAGATCTCGCGGCCTCGGCACAAGGGCTAAGAAGGAACATGGGTGGTTTTAGTCATTAGAAGTCTGACACTCCCTACCTGTTCGTCGTGACGTTGAGCTCCTTGCGTTATAAGTTGAGCTCCACGATAACTGACAAATGCTTGCACTGACTGGACGGGTCCACTCAAATCTGTGTGGTGCTTTCTTCAAAAGACCATCTCAGACACTAATCTGCATAGTCTTCATGTATTTTATTATTTTTATATTGTGAATGTGAGGACCGTGTGGGTTTTTATGTAATTTTAACGATTGTCTGGCAGTTTGAGTACTAAAAGCGACCCACCCAAATGTCCTTTCTTTGGTATTGTTCGTCGTGACGTTGAGCTCCTTGAGTTATAAGTCGAGCTCCACGATAACTGACAAATGCTTGCACTGACTGGACGGGTCCACTCAAATCTGTGTGGTGCTTTCTTCAAAAGACCATCTCAGACACTAATTTGCATAGTGTTCATGTGTGTATTATACCAAGATTATGTCTGTACCTTGAACATATTGTAAACCCAAACGATTTTAAAAGAGTGTCCATGAAGTTTCTTGCCATTTTTCTCATGAGACCAACGCTTTGGAATGGGCAACTACAGTACAATCACGAGTTATTATGCCTTGTGACTGGGACTGTAGTTTAGTTTATTTAGCATCAGTAGTTTACTGCCGCACTCGGAGAGCTTCAGTGGTTGCTTGGGACGTCGCTTGGTAAAGGTTTTTGGCAGTTTTGTCATACAAAAGTATGTCAAGCCTTTGCTGGGTAGCGGCTTGAGTAATCGTTGGATATCTCTGAGTGCCGCAGCTAGTTTAATTCGACTATTCAAAAGTGCCTGTAACGGCCTACTTGAAATAAATGCTTTGATTTTGATTTTACCGCTCTGCCCAGAGCGGGAGGAGTCGTTTGATGATTTCCCACCCCCAAAAAAAAGGTTATACGAGATCGTAGCGGTTTAAAAGAAGATATTGTAGTAACAATATTTGAAAAGAGTAGGTATGCCTAGATGGTTTGGTCTCGTAGAGCAGATGGGTGAAAGGTGACTAATAAAGAGGTATTTACAAGGCAGATGTGAGTGGCAACTCCGGGAGGGGACGCCCCAAATAGACTTACACTGACCTTATTATTAGGTTCTTTAGGACGGACTAGTAGGTTTGTGCTCGCAACCGACGTGCGTTTATCACCAGATATATGTACGTGGACAGGGGCGAGTGAGTAAGGGTCATAGCAGGTGGTGTTCAGTGGTTTCTGCCTATACCCATTTGAAAAATGCGAGAGGTTACGTATGTAATTTTCTCATAAATCCAATTTGTGTTATAATTATAAAACAGCCATTTACATCAACACACAATATTTTGTAGGTTATAATGTAAATCAGCTAAAACTATTTTGCTTACTCCAGTCTCACCGAATAGCTAATTAGGCTCATGCAGGCACAGCTTGAGAACCCAGTTTTAATAAGATTCTGCGCTAGCATATTCGGGTTAAATTAAGTCTGTAGTTACGTCGTCTTAAATATGTTTATAAGAGGTGTTGCACAAGGTGCTACAATACAGGGCTTTCACCAAGCCGTCAAATAACATTATTGTACGTCAAATTATAAGTAGCTCACAACATTGATTGCTGGAAATAGTAGATTTTACAACAAGTGCACAAAACGAACCATTTTAACCCGAGACTTTTAGCAGCCCGAGCCGAAGGCGAGGGCTGATAGTAATGTCGAGGATAAAAATGGTTTTGTGGACGAGTTATAAACTCTGCTTTTCACTTCGAATGCGAGGAAATAAAACAGTATTATAACATATTATTTCTTTAATTAAAATCGCTTTTTTTTTAATCTTACGAAATTGATATTAGGCTTGCAGACCTTTACAGCCTACTATTAAATTAATTTTTTAACAATAATTTTCATTAATTAATTATATAACTTACCGTACTTGAATTTAAATTTTAATATCTTTTATGTCTTAAAAAACACATAAGGCAAATAAATTAAAGTAAATATTATAAAATAACAAATTCTATCTATGAACTTCTTATTGTGTTTGGCTGTATGGCTCATTTTCTTTGCCTTAATAAAGATACATTTATGAGTAGATTCGTTAATGCCCTTGTGCACAAAATTCGATTTTGTGCAGCCTATATCCTGCACAAATAAGCACTTTCAGAGCATGAGAAGTGAAAACTACTTTTTTTGGGTGTCAAACACTTTTTACCGTAAAACTTAATGTAGCTCACCCAAAACATGGTGCTCATGGGTGCTTTGAATAGTTACCGAGCCATGGAGGTATTTAAAGTAAAGGTCTAACTTTAAAACTAGTATTTCAAAAAAACTTATGTATAATTTGGAACTATGACCTTCCCTATGTTCCCGGTTCCCAGGTATGGTCCATTACAAAAGAATGATCGCAATGACAGGAAGAACAAGTGCTTTTTGGCTTAGTTAATTGTATTTTTACACCCTTTATACAGTATTCCCTATCATAGATAGGAGGCCTGGAGTCCCAGCTGTGGGAACATTATAGGCTGATTTTTATGCTATACGGTATTTTCTGTACCCTGTCATTAATTTGATTATTAACGAAATTGTTTTGTAACTTGGTGTTATAGAAGATAATGGTTTTTAGATGATAGTAAACCCTAGATAGACCCGTTTTCCACGGGTCACCCGGGTGTCGTAACTCGTAAATGGGGACTTGTGAAATTGTCTCATAAGATGGGTTTAGCGACATCCATAAACCTGAGTATTAGTAGGAAATAGCCAGGTATATAATAAGAAAACAGACCTATTATTACCAAAAAAATACATTAATCATTCTTGATTGAAATTCAGTGATACACATCGTTCTTTCTTGTTTCACCGAAACAAATAAAGTGTAACTCTTGGCTCTTTAACAACTATCCGGGAAACTAAGGAAATTCTGACGCTGAAGTACTTTTTCGAACCGCATTCCCGGATAATCATCATCATTCCTAGCTTTTTCAAACGATGTTATGTCGAAATGTCTTTCATATTATTTTTCCACACAAAATAAATAAACAAGGATATTGATGCATTACGTATTACATCTGCGTGACCTATTTTGAAGGATGAAACGAGTGCCTAACAAATAGGCCAACTGTGTGCTAATCAAAATCACTTCAACTGCAGGCTGTATGAATCGACGTTTATTTATTCAATAACAAAATATTACTTTCTAAAAATAAATGCCGATAGTATCAGTAAACTTTTGCTCTCAAGTTTTTCTTTTCATGACGCATTTCTCTCATTGGGACACGGTGTAGCTACCGTTTGTTTTATAAATAAGATGATTCAGTGTTGATCATATTTTTTTTTTTTTTTAAATGTCGAATTACTTTTTATTTATAAATGTAAGACTAACTAACTATAAAAGGGCATCGAAAAACTCCTCCTCAACGCTGTCAGCAGGTAAAGTACCCAAGAGACTGGCAGCGTTGCCGCGTTGTATGGCAACACTTATCCTCTGGCCAAAGAAAAAGCCAGCCCTTGGGTCGGAGGAAGCGTCAACAAGGCGTTTTGAAATATCCTTAAAAAGGCTGTGTGCACTAGGACCCCACGGCCCTAAAGTTTCTACCCCAAACGGCTCGAAAATATAGTTTCCACAAAGGTTACTATATTTACGCCGCTTGAGGTTCTCCGCAGCCGCAGCGGCAGCGCCAGCACAACACGAAGAGCTTGGAAGATGCGATGGCGCAAGAGTATCGACGCAAGTTGCGTCCCATACTAAAGGCCTACCCATCTTCCAAGGAAACAACGACATGCCGTCCGGTCTCTTGCCATCGTCGCGTGCCAAGCCATTTGGCTCTAAGACAGCAGGGACGCCGACGGTAACAAGAGCTCGTCGGCTGATGTCGTTTATGTTTGCGTGTCGCGCAAAACGACCCGCACTTCGACTGCAGGACAGGCCATGGTGTCCGAGGCTGCTGACAGCTTCACCACATTGACAGCGATGAGGAGAGCAGCATACGGCACCAAGACGTAAAGCAGCAGCGAGGCGAAAAGTTGTGTCGTCAAATAGAGTGCCAATGCTTGACGACGGCAGTGCGTGAAGCCAAAGACCCGACTCCCACTCACCAACAGCCAGCAGGCGCGCACGCTCAGCAGTAGTAGCAGACGTGTTCAGTAGATTATTCTGAACTACCCTGCAGAGCGGCTCGTCCCACCGTCTCTGGGAAAAAGGATGGTCGGGTTCTTCTGTATTCGGGCAAGCGATTTTCCAAGCCTCGGAGAAACACGGCACATCAAAACCAACCAGTGTGGAAGCCAGGATATTCCTGATTAATTTCTCCGTGCCGTGAACCGAGGATATAAAAGCCGGTAAACTAATACTAGAAATTTTGCGGACGCCGAGTCCTCCCATACGAATGGGAAGAGTTGCTTGTTCCCAAGCTCGGTCGTCCAAAGCCACATATAAAATGGATGACAAAGTATGTCTGATGATTTGGTCCATTTTGTCCAAAAGATGTTTGTGCTTCCATAAAGGGGAAGCACGAAGGAAATATGTTAATTTAGGGCCGAAACAGCAGTAGCGAATAATGGTGATGGCCGAATGCATGTTAATTTGGAGCAATCTTTCCGAAACATCATTAAAATTTAGAATTTTTTCCTCGATAAAATCGGGAAAAGAATTTTCATGGATAGGAGACCCAAGGAGACGAAGAGAGTTTTTTTCAATAATTTTGATGTCTGGAGCTATTGAGTTAAATTTTGAAAGAGTCAGTTGTCTGTCGGTACCGTCAGCTAAATATAGTTCACATTTCGAAAGATTTAAATCTAGGCCAATGGAATGAAGTTCATTTTTTAAGAAATTTAGATCATTTAAAACGGTATCTACTTCGCCTCCCAAAGTTCCATCATCAAGGTACCAAACGTTAAATTTAGAATTTAGCTGTCGAACAATTGTGTGAATTGATCATATTTGGTTCAATCTTATTAAGAAAAGGTGTAATTATGTTGTTTTTTTTTCAAGTTCGTGACGCACCTAAATTTTCCAGAAAGAACGGCTAATTTCAAGAGCGCCAATACAAAAACGGAAGATGAGATCTAACGGCATATTAAAAATTTAAAATAATCGTTTTCGGAGGCAGTACTTAATAGCCTGTTTTAAATTCGCTTCGTGACCGGCACTCGTGTTCGCATCTCCTGATAACAAACTGGAAACAACAATAAGTAGGTAGCTAAGGGAATTACGATGCTTCTAGCTTTTAACACGACACACGAACACGCCTATTTTCTCCAACAGTTATGCAGAGATGTAGAGTACTACAGTTATATCAAAAGCCATGTACTAGAGGGCGAACCAATTGCCAATCACCGGGAACAAACTCGGACTGCTACTGAGAATTTCATAATGGAATAATCCAATTTGCCCGACCCGAGGATCGAACTTTGTAGGACGGTCGCATCACTCGCGAAAACAAGTAGAGGGAAGCACATTGACAATTATTTTGATATTGTTTTATAAATGATAGATCCCACTTAGTTACCGCTAGGTATTAAATTAACACATGACACTAAAATAATCAATATTTGCATAATTCCCAAAACTATTGAATACCCAAATTATTAGAACGATCCGCCATGTCGTTATTATTGGGCTCAAATATGATATTCATGATGTATCCAATTACTACGCTATGCCATCAATGAATGCATTAATTTGTGTACATTAAACTATCGTAATTAGAATTACCAAAATAAACCCAATACTAAATCAAATTGACCAATTCGAAACCAATGATACGCTAGTATATTTTTAGATCGAACCGCTAAAAATAAATATGCGACCTTTTTCAACTTTGCAATTCGAATTTAGTTTCTGAACGCTAATGAAGTAAAAAGTTCTAACTTCCTTCAAATTAAGTTCCACAGGAAATAGAAGTCGTCGGCTCTGCGACGAGTTAATTGTTATTTGCATCGGATTTCAATGGAAATTGTATGAAAGGGCTTTTCCAAACCATTTCAGTAAAGCCTCTCATTTGACTCGATGGCACATAAGTAATGTTGGGTAAACCTACAGGAATTATGTTCATAGCGAAAAACCGGTTCATTATGATTTATGAGGGTAGGTAGCGCCGGGTGTAATATTAAACAAGAACTTTCTACACGCTTGAGGTTTTATAGCATACTTAAGTACATAACTTCCATTAAAGAATCATACACGTAACTTTCTTACGACTTTATAAAGATGAAGTACTTACCAAATTCATGTTTGTTATCCGCAGAATGGTTCATCAGAACAATTTATTACTTATTTATTAAAATGAAGTCTACTGTTAGGAAAGTGTTGGAGTTGATGAATTTGTAGAATCCGTACCAGTGTAAAATAAAGACTAGCTAGAAGATTTATGTCCTAGTAGTAACTCATTCAAATGTGCACATACTTACATTTATAAAAGTGGTGTCTGCCGGCAAAGCGGATAGCGCTCTACAGCGGCAAGGATAAATTATATTACTTTGTGAATCCACTGAATCAAAACTAAGTTACCGATTATTTTAAATTTTCCATAAAATTGTAACCTTCCAGGCGCTTGGGAAAGGCTCTCTCAAGAGCTATTCATATTACAGAGAAATGTGATGAGCAATATAGATCGCGCGCTCTTACAATTTACGTAATTACCTCGTAAGGACGTGCATAATTTATCTATCCGATTTACGTTTTATATCCCGATTGATTTACGTTCAAAAAACTATAAAGTTGGTTTATTGCTCTACCCTTGAATGTCTGAAAAAGTTTCCTTTTAAAGTTTTTTTTTTTAATCCTTAAAAGAGTCAAACTTTAGGCTGCCTATATTTGTTGAGACGGTCGTAAAACTTTAATTTAGACATGTACTGGTTACCTTAGGTTTCGTTACTTACGTATATTACATGGTGCTTCTTTTACTTTGAAATAGGCAATCGGCGATATATGTGTATAAGACTTTATTTATGTACTTTTGGCAATACGAAAGCACACGGGCACAATTTTAAAGCCAACTTTTAGATAATAAATTCCACTAACTTATTTAACTTTTTAAATATAATCTAAAATTTACGCACAGACAACGGTCACTGCATAAGATTTTCCCATTAAAAAAAGGTGGGGAATGAGGAAGGATTATTCAAAATTCATTCTTTATGAAGGTAAAAATGGAAGATGAAACTTTTTACAGTTAACTTTTTTCAATTATCTTGTGCACTTTGAAATAGGAACAATGGGGCATACAATTTGTCTCTAGAAGTAGAATGTAATATGTTGCCTCATAAGAGTTTTGTTTTAAAGCCATTAGCGCGTTGGATCGTGCAACCCTAGGTCAGCGCGGGCACTAATTGCACTTTCTAACGCTCCGCTGCAACCTGCGCAATTGTTC
Organism: Diarsia dahlii; assembly: GCA_949775195.1. NCBI lineage: Eukaryota > Metazoa > Arthropoda > Insecta > Lepidoptera > Noctuidae > Diarsia > Diarsia dahlii. The sequence goes on along the minus strand of OX459195.1, from coordinate 10,090,584 downwards.
TCCGCTTCGAATATAGTACAATTAGTCGATACCTTTTATTTCCCTGAGTACCTTTTGTTTTATTACCCACCAACAAACGAGAAGGAGTTTTACTTCCACCACGATTTCAAGATAATTCTTATCTCGCGTATCTCTAGTCGTAAAATGAAATCAAATGTAGAAACCATTTAATTTTACTACTATTCGTCTTAAATTATTATTGTTGCAATTTATAAATGCAATTCTAAGAAGAAGACAGTATTTTGTGAGATTTCTTTTAGTCATTCAGTATTATTATTGAACGAATCAGATTTTTCCGAAAAATTCATGAAATGTCATCTATTTATACACCCACAGGGAACCCGAGAGACGCTTGTACTTCTCGTCTTTGTGATTTATTTTACCTGCAGAGAGCGTTTACTTACGGAGATAAATTGGAGTCAAATTGACTGTCAATTGGACTGGCCTGTTGGTCTAGTGGTTAGTGACCCTAACTGCTATGCCGGAGGTCGTGGGTTCGATTCCCACCCAGGACAAATGTTTGTGTGATGAGCACGATCATTTGTTCTGTGTCTGGGTGTAATTTATCTATAATATGTATGTATTTAGAAATATATAAGTATGTTTATCAGTTGTCTAGTACCCATAACACAAGCTCTGCTTAGCTTGGGACTAGATGGCGTTGTGTGATAGTTGTGGAATATTATTATTATTATTATAAATTTCCAACGTTTTCGCACGTGTTTAAAAATACAAGTTTTAGTAGTGATAACTTTACTTTAAATACTGTACTGTTCAATGTATCCATCATCACAACAATGGTTCGAGTGCGTTACCTACATCGAGCGCTACCGTGAACCGTGATTATTCACACCAAAAATAATGACGTTTAATAGCAAATTTTTTACACAGTGTTACTTTAATGTACAGAATTCTTGCTTGACGGCGTCGTAAAGGGTATGTTTACACCTTGTATCGATTGGGGTTGACAAAAATCTACGTCAATAGAACCGCGGGTGGTCGACATTAAACCTAGTTTAGGTTTATTTATTGCGTGTTATATTTGGTAATAAAAATAATGCCAATAACGATATTTCAAGTGATTGGTATAATTTATCTTTCCGACTACACCCACTGGGAATAAATTGGTTTGAGGCCAGCCGTAGGCTTTTACTTTCAAACAGTAACTTGATTATTTATTAACCTTACTGCTAGAGAGAATACTCAATCTATCACGCGAGGGAAAAAGGGAGTCTAGCATGTCAGCCGGTAACCGATCATCACGGTTTTTCTATTGTTGATGTAGATTTGTGCAAAATTGGGTATAGATAAGGAGGAATACGTAAGGCTGCCTTTCATATTTTTGAAAGTTTAGATGGCAATGGCAGCAACTAGTTGTTACTAGTTCGTTTGCGAAAAAACACTTACAGGTGGATATTTGACGGCACGGTTGGCGCAGTGGCTGAGCGATTGGACTGCTGCGCTGCGTGTCGCGGGTTCGATCCCCGCACGCAACAAATATCTGTACTGCCAACAGATAGTTGTTTCAGGTCTGGGTGTGTTTGTGCATGTGAGTTTAATGTTTGTGAACGCACCCACGATACAGGAGAAATTCCTAGTGTGGGGCAACGTTTAAAATAAAAAAATAATATCTAGGTACTCCTATCCCTATCACCTACAACCTTAACGATTCTACTGCAATCCGTAGTTAAAGGCTATTTTATTATCCATACAAAACCAGAAAACCATCGATTCAACGTCCGCGATCCGACCCGAATTAAATCAGAAAACTTATTATTACTTCAAACTTTTTGATTTCCACCTAAAAGTTTTTCGGAAGAGAAAAAATATCCGAATGATTCCGTAAAAAGAGTATTGATTGCATGACTCGCGCGGGCGGCACTAATAAATTGTAAATTACTTATTGTAAGTGCAGTTAAGGTGTAATGGAAAACTACGAATTGAGCTTTGAAATATATCATCAGTAATGTTAGAATAATAAATAAGTCGACCGCAGATGGAATAACGTAATCCTGGTTTTTATATAACAGTTTATATTTATTGTCAGTTTACGTATAGAGTTACGAGCAGACTGTATGTCGGGTGTCGAAAACCGTTCAAAGGCGAGCCTCGCACTGAAATAAACGAAATAAACCAATATTCTATGAGCGGTTCTATAAACAAAAATAACTAAGTATTTATGATGTTGAATGATCCAATTGTTGAACGTTTACGTTTTACGGGCTCGGCGCTCGGCGCTCGGGAACAAGAAATCCTTTTGACGTCTTTCGGCAAGTTGGAAGAACGCGTGTGTTACATTTTTGTCATGTCATACGTTAAGCCCGGGATTTGTGGGATGTCAGTGAGAGCCCGGGGCCCCAAGACGTGATATATTTATTTATTTATGGCGCCGTAAGTTTGTTTTGTTGTTATTTTTGACGAGTTGCCGTAAATTGCGAAAGCGGATCAAGTGTTTTTTGGAGTTTATCGTTCACTAACCTCCTTCAAATGTAGGGATATATTTGAGGAAAGTAAGAAACTTATATACGTAGTTTATATTAGGAAAACGTGAAGAAGGAAAATCATTGAGGATAAAACTCGAACAGTTTCACACCTAAAATCTCCTTGAAAGAAAATCAATCTATAAATTAATATGAAGTACGCAAAGCATACAATAACCACATCAACCTGCTCTGTTCCGATTCTACAAAATTATTTCCAAACTGACGAAGACTTTCAATGGCGGGTTTAAATCAAAATTCAGTTACAGCAAAATGTTTACAAACTTTCGATTGTGGTTTGTTAACAAATGCTTTCGGACAACAACTCATTAAGTCCGGTTACAAAACAACCGGGTAGCATGACTCAAACTTGACCGGTTTTTAGGAACTATCACGCTTCGATAGCTATAGGTGTAGGCAGACTCACTGGTGGAAATTCAGGTCTGATGTTTATGGAAACTCATTTAGATTTTCTTATTCATTTGCACGGCTTTGCTAACATTTATACAGTGATAAGTACATTGTGATCGTTTCAGTCCCGTGGAAGATTGATCCGGAGCATGAAACACTATCCATTAGTAATGATAAAATTACTGCAAAGTACTATATTTGTTTTATTGTGAGGACCGTGTGGGTTTTTATTTAATTTTAACGATTGTTTGGCAGTTTGAGTACTTAAAGCGACCCACCCAAATGTCCTTTCTTTGGTATTGTTCGTCGTACGTACGTAGCTCCTTGAGTTATAAGTCGAGCTCCACGATAACTGACAAATGCTTGCACTAACTGAACGGGTCCACTCAAATCTGTGTGGTGCTTTCTTCAAAAGACCATCTCAAACACTAATCTGCATAGTCTTCATGTGTGTAATATACCAAGATTATGTTTGTACCTTGAACATATTGAACAACCCAAACGATTTTAAAAGAGTGTCCATGAAGTTTCTTGCCATTCTTCTCATGAGACCAACGCTTTGGAATTGGCAACTACAGTACACTCACGAGTTATTATGCCTTGTGACTGGGACTGTAGCTTAGTTTATTTAGCTTCAGTAGTTAAGTAGTTTTCTGCAGCACTCGGAGAGCTTCAGTGGTTGCTTGGGCCGTCGCTTGGTAAGGGTTTTTGGCAGTTTTGTCATACAAAACTATTATGTCAGGCCTTTGCTGGGTGGCGGCTTGAGCAATCGTTGGATATCTCTGAGTGCCGCAGTTAGTTTAATTCGACTATTCAAAAGTGCCTGTTACTGGCCTACTTGAAATAAATATTTTTGACTTTGACTTTGACTATTTTGTCTTTCTTTTTGTCAAACTCTATCGATTCGAATTGATAGTGTACCACGCACCGGGTAAACTCTCCACAGGTTTAAACCGATCAAGATGTAACGTTGTAGAATCGCGGATAGGCCATCTATAAATATCCAAACGAAAATAATAAAACCAAAGTGTATTCGTATGTACTCGTAATCACACAGAAATAGTTCCAATTAATTTTGTGCATCAGCATACGGGTGATAAAGCCGCGGCAACTGAAACGCTTTGTCCCTTTGAGTCAATCAATCAGCATGAATGGAGATAAGTAATTAGTATTGATCAATCAGTAATAGCCACAAATTAATGAAATGGAAACAATGTTATTATAACAATAAACATCGGTTATATTTGAAATGCAAATTGCGGTACATTTCACATTCCAAATTGGAGAAATTATTATTCTGTGGGTGCGGGTTGGTTGTATGAAAATGTTAACAATGGAAAGTCATAATACAGTAAAATTCCAGAATTTAAACATAATTTAAATTTACACACTGGTTAGAGGCATCGTAATTAGGTACATAGAGTACAGACAAAGAAAACTATAAAGCAATTAAATTATAGAACACTATCTAATACCCGCGGCTTCGCTTGCGTGGATGTCGGAATTTGACAAATTATATACTAAAACCTTCCTCGGGAACCACTCTATCCATTGGTGAAAACAACATGAAAACCGGTGCAGTAGTTTTTCAGTATATCGCGAACTGACACACAGACGCGGTGGAGGACTTTTGTTTTATAATATGTAGTGATAACATATTTACAGTTCTTTCTTATTTGCACTACGATGACATGATTTGCATATACATTAGAACCGAATTCGCTTGCATAAATAAACAGCTATTTAATGCACCGTCTATCAACTTGATGCATGACTAAGACTCGATATTCTGGATTCGCCAAAGTAATTTCCTCCCTAACAAGTTAAATCTGCTTATCTCCATGTGTATGGGATACCTAGCTTCATGTATTATGATCATTGACTACCGCGCTAAGTGATATTGCTAATAATATTCAATGAGCATCCGGCGTAAGCCCGGCTTGAATAGATCGCTCTAATTAGTCTCATAAGGATTACTAGCTGCATATTACAAAGGATGAACTATAGTAGATACAATTGATAATACTGCCATACTGTAGGTACTCGTACATGAATATCTGAGGGTAACTTACACATTAAAGAAGTCGAAAGTCTGACAATAAGCAGTCTTATAAAGGGGAGCTCTAGTATTACCTACTACTAACTGGATTGTAGAGCTCAGATAGACTGTTGCTCTATGTAATATATTGGGATTCTGCTGCATCCGGTTAAATTGGAAGCCGTTTCCAACATAGTTACGATAAGGTTAGGCAGAAAACAAATGTTTGAACTAAATAATATTGATTTGTTTCCACACAAATGGTGAAAATAAAATGACAGTAACAAACAACCAACACCAACAATTTTTTGTGCTGTTCGCCGAATGAAATATATATACCCGGAAAGCGAAGCGAAGGAAATGAAATTACACACAAGCACTGAAGACTAAACAGGCTTATAGATTTTTCTGAAAAAAAATGAATAAAAGTGAATACTGAAAATGGTTTTTAAACCCAGGAGTGGCGCGAAAAGACTTAGCTAAATGGGGATTGCGTGCAAAAGCGCCGCCATTCCACTCTGCTCTGATAGTGAGATTATTTACGACGTGCTGCTATTTTTATATAACGCGAAAAATACGGAACATATTTGCATGTCACATGATACGTTTTGTATTATTCATGAGGATTTGATTTTTGCAGTAAAAAATTTAAATTATGCATGAAAACGCGACAAAAAATTAAAAGCCTCGTTGAACATAACTAAATGAGTACGTGCTTATATACCAAACATAGATCAGATACTTTGTATGTTGAACACACCATCCGTAGGTAACTACCCAAATTCTCAAACACTCGTACCATTGACGCTCTGCCTGTATGTAGTCTGTTCAAATAAGATAACTAAACTTGCCTTTACTTTCGACGTAGACGTCATATGTACGTCCCCAGCGGTTTCGTCTCGTATCAAAACACATCCGACAATCCCAAATATTGAACAAAATAACAAAGATTTCTTGAAACTGTGCTCATTATCAAACAACTTTTGAAATTGTATTAGTTTGTAGTTTTCGTTATTTAAGATAGAGATTTTATTGGATCTAAATCAAAAACAACAATGACAAGAACTATGATTTAACCAATTAGAGTTTTATAAATCAACAGTCGTAGGGAGACATTTCAATTGTTTTTAGGAACAAATAACAAGTAGCTAAAAATAAAAGTTTCAAATTCTGTTGAACTACGGTAGGAATTGTCGCAATTTCAAGAGGGAATACTAATTGAGACCTACAACAAAGTATGTTCATAGAACGTCCTTATGCAAACGGTAATTCGATCGATGCTCAGCGATTGTATTACTCAACAAGGTACACAGGTCCACTCACCAGTCCCCGGCATTCTGCGATACAAACCCACACAATCAATATCAATGACGTGCTGTTGACTGTCCAATTGTTCGTGGTTAGCTACGAAATTATTCAGGGTACGAGCAAATGATTGACTTCGTATTCATATGCAGATCTGATTGCTAGAAGTCCAATAACGTAATTTAGTTGTATTTCGCTTGCAGTACGGGGTTGATGTCTTAAAAGCACATAGTGACTAATTATAATTAAAAGAAAATTTAAAACTTGGGTGATTCGTAGCTGCACAAGCTTAAACCTGTGCACAAACACTCGAAAAAAGATACCCCGAACAGGACGTAATTATAAGAACATAAAATTATCTCATATAGATCAACTCGGATGACTTCTACTGCTCCCTAGTAAAAGCCCTTTTTACCCGACTACGGCAAAGCCAAAGGAGGGTTATGATTTTGACTGGCTATGTATGTATGTTTGTATGTGTGTATCTTCATCTGTTCCCTCATAGCTTCTAATCTACTTATCGGAACTCGACGTATGAGGTATCGTTAGAACCGTCTTCATTTTCCGCTGAACATAGGCTACGTGACGTGTCACAAAAAGCGATTTGGCGGACAAAAAGTAAGGCTTAAAAAATAAAAATGGCCATAAACACGCCGTCTTTGGTATCATTTAAAAGGGCCTCACTTGTACATTTCCAAAATACTGCTCAAATTTAAAATCACGCCCTCTAGCGGACAAAAAGTCAAGAGTAAAAAAAAATATTTAACACCAAAATTGTTGAAATAAAAAAAAGTAAAAAACTAAAACCCGACTACGACAAAAAAAACGACGCTGAAAAAGTATGAAACAAGATTTTCAGGATAGAACAAAAAGAAAAGCCGTAGTCACACGGTATTAAAGTTATTAAAGTGTTTAGGTTGTTACCTATAACGTAAAAACTTTTTTACAAAAAATAAAACCGACTTCGACAAAAAAAACACTCAAAAGTGAAAAATAAAATCAGTTTCTGAAGTCGGTGACTTTTGTTTCTTTGATTTCATTTTTTTGTCACCGACTTCAGAAACTGATTTTATTTTTCACTTTTGAGTGTTTTTTTTGTCGAAGTCGGTTTTATTTTTTGTAAAAAAGTTTTTATTTTTCACTTTTTAGTGTTTCACATGTGCTTACCTCTTCACAACGTACCGGCGTGATGTTATGTTAGGACTGGTGTAAACAATAGACAGACAATATGAGATTTCAGCAATCCCAGTCCATTTGCTATCATTTATTGAGGAGTTCCGTTGCCTATCTCCGAAGTTCTTCATCAGATCTTCACAAAATAGTTTTTCTAACCTTTGTAGTGAGTACAGGCGTGATATTATGTTGTGTGATGGCGTAAACAATGCTTAGATATGCTATAGCAACAATCGTGGTTAATCTGCTGTTATTTATTGAAGAGTTCCCCCGATTTCTACAAGATCCCATCATCAGATATTGAAATGGTGACAATGGGACCACACGGGAAGCACCAGCTTTCAAATGAAAAAAGAATCATGAAAATCAGTTCACCCAGTCGCAAGTTATGAGCGAACAAACATAAAAAAAAAAAAAAAAAAAAAAAAAAAAAAAAAAACAAATACAGTCGAATTGATAACCTCCTCCTTTTTTTGGAAGTCGGTTAAAAAGCCCTTTTATTAAATCAGCCTCAGAAGAATCCGATAGATTTGCAAGCGAAAACATTCAAGGTTCATTTCATCTTGATCTTCATTCACCTCTAATCATCTTATTAAGGTGACACCATAAATGTTATAATTAACAATTAAAACAAGTAATCAAATCACTAATGTATCCCTTTTAACGCCGTTTTTATGCGCAATTACATCCATTGTTTGTAGACATTAATTGTTTAATTGATATTCTTACTCGCTACAACAATAAAGCTATATAAATCAACGCTCTACTAAGGACTGGTTTTTACAAGAACGCACACATTTAAACGCCATAGTAAGCGTATAAAAAAAACATTTGTGGATAAAGACACAGTTTCGCAGTCGTATCTGAACCCCGTCTGCTTATAATAGTGTAACTTTGTAAATGGCGAACCAATTTCGTTAAAACAAAAGTTTCGAACGTGCGCCGTATCAGGAAACATTCAACTCTGAACAATTATCTCTGGCATATAGCGGAGATCAGATATCATAAGGGCATAGCTTCACGTGTTCAGTACGTAGAGATGCGAACGTCCTATTTTATTGGAACGTGAAGCGCCTCCGAAGTTAGATATTGAAACTCCAGCTTCCGTTTTTCAATTTCATGCACGTACGAAGCCGGTCCAAAATTTCAAACTGAAAAGAAACGTTGGCTGCATTGTGAATACATATTGAAACTATCGAGACTTTGAAATTATAACGTCGAGTGAAGATATTTTGACATTAATTCAATCAGAAGCATTGATTAGATTCGCGACGTGAATATGCAAAAGGGATAATATAATCAAGCAAACAGTGAGTTGTAGTGAAAGTTAAAAGTTCATGACCGTCTCACGTCTGTGACGAGCACCGACCTCGCTCCGCTACATATCTCGCTTGTTAATACATATTTACGCATTCACATTCACACCATTAATTGAAAAAATATTAAAATCAAATGTTCAAATATTAATTTCTATCTGCATGCACTTTACATATCGGGGCCTTTAATGTCACCATCAAAGTGAGCACTGAGGGATGATCACAAAGAGAATAATAATTTATACTCAGCGTTTGGATCTCACTCCATGATTTGTTTCTAGTCGAATGTTTTTCGGATAATCTTGAACGAGAATATTGCCGAATCTGAAAATAAAACATGAAGCAATAACGATTCAGATTCACAGATATGGAGCGAAAAAGGGGTCTTAAATCTACATTCTCTTGTTCACAGATTGGAACGAAAGCAATAAACTACAATTAATGATGGTGGACCGAGTTTTGAGCAGCCTCTTTCGAAAATACAACACGAACAGTGAGTACCACAATGGTTACTAATGAATCTACGTAATCATGGCGCATTCAAACATAACGGGAGCTGTCACCCGGTTGTTATTGAATTAGTGGAAAGTTAGCGCGGCCCCAAGTTATTTTGATGTGGTGCGACTGTGGCACGGACTCTATCAGCGTTAGTTATGCACAAGCATTTACTCTCCGACATCATGATTCATGCCTAGTCACTAGGGGTAAGTAAATCAGTGATTATCAGTGTGATTATCATCTGGGGATATTGTTGTTGGGCACAAATACTTACAAAACCACACCACTTCTGTTACTAGAAAGGGCTTGTAACAATTGCCACTACAGCAGTTTGACTGAATAGTCTCACCACCCGTCATAATATACACAACAGAAATTGGCACTGTATCAGATATATCCCTTACAAATTCTGTGTCATTGAAACTCCTTTACCTTTTAATTTTAACCAGCCAAATATCATGTCCAGTATGCGACGTGGAGTCTCGGTGAGAGGGCATGGAGGGCGCGGACGGCCGCGATGAGCTGCTTGAATGGGAGGCGTTGTACCTGCGCCTGCCGCTGCAGAACTCGACGTGGAACGCCACGGAGTGGGACCCCACGGCCTGGAACGTCACCGTGGTGCCCAACGCCACGTGGTGGGAGGCTGCCGCGCCCTTCGACTCGCCGGCTGCGCTGGTACGCGCCGCCGCCAAGGCCGTCGTACTAGGACTACTGATTCTCGCCACTGTAGTCGGTAATTATACACCTTTGATATTGTAGTAGCATTGCTGTCTGTGACTGTGATATAATTGAATGTTTATTTAGAGTTTAAAACCATACATTATTATTTTCATTCACGTGGCCTCAAGTATGTCAATCTCGTAAGACCATGAGTCTATAAGATGATCCTCAAGATCATCTTCACCGATATCTGAAGCTTAGCTTCTGACTGTCGTGCCGATAATCCGGTGGATCAACATTCATTGTAGTATCTTTATCTCCTTACTGATAAAAAACACATTGTCTTAACATTTCTTCTGCTCTTATTTTCAAAATGCTCACTCCATATCTTTCTCATTGAACTGCATTTGTTCGATCAGTCTTTGACCTTGGCAGATCAGCGAACGATTTCACATCATATTTCAAAGCGTTCATAGCTTCTCTATTTTCACACTTCAATATTAATAGATGTGGAAAAATATGGAACCGATTCCGAAAATTAGACGGCATGAACTACAATTTTATGTCGAAAAGTTAAATGTAACTGATACCCATTTGACAAAATGTTTGTTCGGACAAAACATCCATTACGTAGTTATACATCAACATCAAGCTAGCGGGCTCGTTGCTCGGCACAGTCCAGCAATTTCGGGATTGGTCTCGGAACGTGTGCTAACGTCGACATGCGGTTATACTTGAAAGTCCGTGTTGTAGCACTTGTAGCTGACTTTGGCCGACCAATGCAGTTAGCTGTTTACGAGCACGTTAGGTACATCGTTCAAGTTAGTTTCAGTTTTGCTACAAACACTTTCGAAATGCTTTTAGTGGGTATAGGATTTGTAATTTGTTTGGACTGGTAGGTTATATTAAGTTCACATGCCTGTATTATTTTAAACCCTTCAAATAATGCGATGTCTCTGAGTAACAGAGATAATTAGTCATGTATAGCACACGGTTTGCTAGTGTTGAAGTCCCATCTATATACAGGCAGAATTTTTGAATAAAAATGGATCATAGGACTCCCGGGTCTGATTTCGATGAAAAGTAAAATGCATCTGTATACAATTTAAGTGGGATAATCATTTTGCCATAAACGGGTCACAGATAAGGTACTTTGCATAAACTAGATATCGAACCCGAGACCTTTTGCTTAGCAAAAAAACAAAATCATAGTTAAATGTATTGTTTCAGGAAACGTATTCGTAATAGCAGCAATTCTGTTAGAGAGGCACCTGCGCAGCGCGGCGAACCAGCTGATCCTGTCACTGGCGGTGGCCGACCTGCTGGTGGCGTGCCTGGTCATGCCGCTGGGCGCCGTGTATGAGGTGGCGCAGCGCTGGACGCTGGGCCCCGAGCTCTGCGACATGTGGACCTCTGGCGACGTACTGTGCTGTACCGCCTCCATACTGCATCTTGTTGCTATTGCACTTGATAGGTGAGCATTATACACCTATGGGAACAACACGGAAATTGATAAATGCCCTTTTTGTCAACTTGAAATCTTAAATATTGTTCTCTTTCTTTGAAGGTACTGGGCTGTGACAAACATCGATTATATTCACGCAAGAACTGCTCGCCGAGTAGGCCTTATGATTGCTTGCGTGTGGGTTGTTAGCTTCCTGGTGTGCATCGCACCGCTGCTGGGATGGAAGGATCCCGACTGGGACCGAAGAGTCTCAGAAGACCTACGCTGCGTTGTCAGTCAAGATGTAGGTTACCAAATTTTTGCGACGGCATCGTCGTTTTACGTGCCAGTTCTCGTAATATTAATATTATACTGGCGGATATACCAAACTGCCAGAAAAAGAATACGTCGGCGGAGAGGAGCTACGGCGCGCGGCGGACCTCCCCCCGTGCCGGCCGGCGGAGCGCTGGTCGCAGCCGGAGGCAGTGGCGGGATCGCAGCCGCCGTCGTAGCAGTCATAGGGCGACCTCTACCGACTATTTCTGAAACGACTACGACGGGATTCACAAATGTATCTTCGAATAATACGAGCCCCGAGAAACAGTCGTGCGCCAACGGCCTCGAGGCAGACCCGCCCACCACAGGCTACGGCGCGGTGGCCGCCGCCTACTACCCGACGCTAGTGCGGCGCAAACCCAAGGAGGCCGCAGACTCCAAGCGCGAGAGGAAAGCGGCGAAAACATTGGCAATAATAACCGGCGCGTTCGTAGCGTGTTGGCTTCCCTTCTTCGTGTTAGCCATCCTAGTGCCGACGTGCGACTGCGAGGTGAGCCCCGTGCTGACGTCGTTCTCGCTGTGGCTGGGCTACTTCAACTCGACGCTGAACCCGATCATTTACACGGTGTTCAGCCCGGAGTTCCGGCACGCGTTCCAGCGGCTGCTGTGCGGGCGGCGCGCGCGTCGCCGCCGCGCCCCTGCCTAGCCCCCTCCCTTCGCCCTCCCCTGACTGACCTCGTCTAGTTCGAAACATACTTGTGTTACCTTGTTACATTTTCAGAGATATATTTACACCCCATTATTTTTTGTACGTGATGAATGTGAATACGAAAACCTGTCTAGTAAATAAATCACAAATTCTCTTTAAAACGTTGTTTCATTCGTTCCTCGCCGCCGCGCCGCCGGCCGGCCCGACTCGACAGGCCGGCGAACAGCGGCCCAGATTAAAATTAAAGCGATATAATGAAGGGTCGGAGCTGGAGAAGGGACTCTACACAATTTCACAAATTGCTATTCGAGTAAATAGTTACGTTGAAGAAAACTTCCAAGTTCCAAGCCAAGCCAAATAAAGTACAATAAGCGGGAAATCATATTTGTCCCGAGAGAACTAAGTTTGTAAAGAAATGGAAAAAGTCCTAGTTTCAATCCCCAATCTGATCAAAGTATTCTTTAATATTTGCACTTCTAGAACTAATTTCGAGTAAGATTTTTATACTTATGATTAAAAAAGAGAGCGACTATTTCGATCAGCTGAAACATATTATGATACGTATAAATTACAGTTATAGCCAGATAACCGTTTCATTTTCTTTTAGTCTTTTATCTCAAAACTTCGTTAATATCGGCAGCTTTAAAATCAGAATTACGACTGTTCATCAAAAAGCGAGTTTCTGCAAATACAGATAGAGTTATGAAGTAATTGGTATGATGTACTAGCACGCTCAAATGGCCACTTTATCACAATTAATGGATAATCAATGAATAATTACTCACTCAAACCTTTAATAATACTATAATAGGACTCGCACCCTATTACGAGCTTTTCATGTAAATTGATGTGCCATTTTAATGAATTAATACGCGAAAGAGACTTAATAATCAGACTATCGAAAGTACCAATCCAGGTAGTTTTATTACATACCCTTATCGCTAAGACATAGCTACTTTAATGTCTACATAAAGTATCAAATACTTAGACCACAGAAACGTTATCTTTGTGAACGTTAAAAAGTCAAAGTCTTTAATGCGTAAACCGTGTTTATGTCACTGATAAGATACATAAAAACGAAGATCTCTCCGATGTTCAATAGAAAAAAATCTTTAAATTCTGTGATTAAATTCCCTTCAGGTGTAATGCTTTTCATAAAGCTGCTCTTATACTGACCGTAAACCTTCATAGAGTCATTTAACGATAAAATGTCCATATCTTTAATGTGCCATTAGATTCCCTGCTTGTTCTATATAGGTTTGTCTGGACAATAATAATTTTATTGTTATTACTTTGATGATAAGTAAGACGTAATTTATTCTTACATTACAAAATAAGTGCTACTTTTACAGGCTCTTTTACATGATTCGGAAATTATTTTTCATTCAATTTGTAATACAATATTCCATACTTTTCGCAATGAACAAACACAATATAACTCGTTTAACAAATGGCTGCACGGTAGAAACTCATCAAGCGAAATGTCGGTTTTATAGCTCTCGATAAATCTGAGAAAAATATTGTCCGTGCAGTCGAAAACTGCGCTTACAAAATATTTGTTTTATGAATCCTGGTGATAAAAACTTTTGACATTGCAAACGGCAACCCCCAAAAGTCTCACAATTATTTTAGGTAGCTTAATATAAACTGGAGCCCGTGAATAGAACATCACGAACTTCTCCCGTAGCAGACGTTAGAGAATTAGTATTCATTAATTCCTTAAGCCGGGTTGACTATAAAGCTGATCCTTTGTGCGAGCCTATAATACGCGTCCAATGGATTCCCCTAAATGACTGTAGTCAGTAGGTGTGCGGCCCTGGGCCAGAACTCGGTCCCAAAACTAACATCCACAATTTACTGACATCGGAAGTGTCTGATTACCATAAATCCGCTACAAAACTTTAGCTGACGCGAACTTTGACCATAAACAATATCAGCGGCTTCCCTCCAGGCTCTCTTCGTTGAGCACCGACATTGTTCGCCCACAACTTCGGCTGTTAATTTAAAGCTACAGTTAATTAAATTGTACAATTTTCGTAATGAAACAGTGTATGCGTAACATAGAAAACTCTTAATGAACTCCCAATAACACGTATTTTAATTAGTTTCGTTGATCGTTATCGAAATTGTTTTCGTTGAGCGTCGCTAAAGTTCAACTGTGTCAATATGAAATTGAACAATTTTGTTATTAAATGAAATGTGCTGATTCCAAAGCAAGTCTTTACAAATCATGAAAAAGGCTGGGACAAAGTAACTAATCAACTCTTAAACAAACGTGGGGCTCTCGGGACCTACATAGTTAAGTCGGTCACGCCCTGTTTTTCCGCTGGTTTTGTAAGCCTAGCTAGTCGAGAAACTTGGCAGAAACTACCTAGGTACTTATACGTACGTTTTAAGGTGATTGTGGAGTTTTCGTCAATAGGGTTAGTATCATCCTATTGGCCCAATCATGGTGGTGGATCATGGCGACTTTATCAATAGGGTATTTCACCAAAAAAATCTAATTAGTCCCGTCAGATAGATTTTCCAAAAATAAAGGACACATATTTTTTCTTTTTTCACGTAAACAAAAGATGAAGACGATACGAGTATAGTGCTTTGAAAAGTCGTATTAAGTCGTGTGACGTCACAAGTTTAGTACCTTTTTACCCACAAAGTGACGTCAAAAACCACAAACAAATTAATAAAAATTGACGAAAATAAAACGTGTCAAAAATCATGAGCCCCACTCATGATTTTTGACACGTTTTATTTTCGTCAATTTTTATTAATTTGTTATAACAAAAAACACGTATCTAATATTTTTCGATAATTCAACAGACGGACTAATTAGATTTTTTTGGTGAAATACCTTATTATGGGTAATAACATTCTTTTTTTTTTAAGTAGGAAAACCCTAATGGATACCCTTCGCCTGGGGTAAGCGGAAGGTTATATCATTTATTTCAAAAATCCTTCTTCTACGTGTCGATGACTCCCATTGTTATTTTAATTAGATTTGTTTTAACCAGAACTTAGCCACATTGACGGCGCTAGTAGTGGCTTGGGACAGGTCCCTTATAGACTTAAAGAGCAGGTGGAGTTGTTCAAAGAGGAGGTCAGGAGGTGGACCATGGTTTGTGAAGGACTCTGTAGTCACACTCACCTACCAATGACATTCTATCATTCAGACATTCATTAACTCATTATCAACGATTTATTCAGGTTTACAGTTTAGAGCTTGCGTGACTTAAAATAGTTAAAATATGTAAGACTACCAAGTAATCCAATAATAAACAAGACATTAGTAAGAAGTAGCTGCAATCTAAAAAGGAAACCTATGATGTTAAGTAAGATTTTATGACAAAAACACTCCGATCTCAAGCTTGGAGCCATACAATTATGAACTTAACGCCCAATAAACTCCAATAATAACGCTCGGACACAATGTTAGCGACTTTACTACAAAAACAAAGCTATTCATTCAGTTAATATTTCTACTGCGTACTTTCTAACGAACATCGCAGTTAAGAGTCGATAATAAACCCGCTATCTCCTACTAACGCATCCAATGCTGGCCAGTTAAGCACGAAGTTAATGACTGTCGCAACGTGCCAGCGATGGAACTCGCCGATATTATAACGTGGCTAATATCACCTGCAAGTAGCGACAATGGATTGAACGTAATATTTCCTTATCGAACTGCGATATTATCAAATCATAATGGAAACCGGAATGGACATGATCCTAATTTTATGTTACGTTATGTGAAAAAATATCTCCGTACGGGATGTGGAATGAAGCATTACTTTTTTATTATTTATCTGGATATGGAATGAGGTACCTAATGTTTTTAATATTAAGGTTGATGGTTAACCATTTACAGCACTGTAAAACATGTACAAAATAAAATGACATGATTGCCCAATAACATTATTTTTACGTATATGACAAACGTTTAAGCGATAATAACGAATGAAGATTAAATGATTCAACACTTCAATATTTCACACTCACACATAGTTTGTTTACTAAACACGTCAAATAAGCTCTCAACATCTTCAATAAAACACGTTTTAAAAACAAACATGTTTTTTATTAGCTTCACAGAGTACTTACATTGATCCATCTTTTGTAAAAGGTGAAAAGTAATTTCGTTCCTCTGCAAATAATGCGAAAAGATACCGACCTTATCGACATGTGTCTGTGAAATATTGCGTTCTAGGTAAGTAAGTAAATCCACGTACATAATAATGACACGTTATTATCATTATCTAAAATTATTCCGCAACAACAACATGGGTTTATTAAGGGACGATCTACAAACACTAATTTAGCAGTATTTCTCGAGAGTGTGGTTCGTGATATGGACGGTGGTGGGCAGGTTGACGTGATCTACACGGATTTCGAAAAAGCATTCGATCGTGTGGATCACGACATCCTTCTGCGTAAGCTGCAAGAGCTTGGAATTCGCGGTAACTTGCTCAGATGGTTCGAGTCATATCTTAGAAATCGTTCTCAAATTGTCACACTGGGCGGAGTAAGGTCTGACTGCGTAACTATACCATCTGGTGTGCCACAGGGCTCAATTCTGGCACCTCTCTTATACTCTGTTTACCTATACGATATAGGAGCACATGTTTTTGATGCAAGGTTCCTGATGTATGCCGACGATACCAAGATTTTTATGGCTATAAGAAATAAGCATGACTGTGAGAAGCTACAAAGCGACCTAAATATAGATTATCTAATTACTACATTATCAATAGAATCAATGTTAACGTAAGCAAATGTCAGACTATAACCTTTATTAAAAAGCGAAATTGCATTAACTACAGCTACAGTCTCAGTGGTGGTAATGTTGTGCGTTGCAACGTTATTAGGGATCTTGGTGTCGTCCTGGACTCGAAACTTTTGTGTTCGGAACATGTGTCCTATGTCGTCGGCAAGGCATATAAAAACCTAGGATTCAATACGCGTACTTGTAAGCTATTTAATTATATGAGTTGTATCAAATTAGTTTATTTTGCGTACATACGTAGTATTTTAGAATACTGCAGTAATATTTGGAATCCGCACTACTTGGTCTATAAACAGCAGATAGAATCAATACAATCTAAATTTGTCAAATACATTAACTATCGTAGTGGTTTCAGATCTTCAGATTATCTGCTATCTTGTAAACATCTTAATATTATGCTGCCACTCGAGAACAGACGTATGATTCTGGACATGCTGTTTCTTCATAATATCTGCAGTGAGAATATCGACAGCACCGATTTGAACAACTTAGTTGTTAGATTAAGTGCTCCGTCTCGACGGACTAGGCACACGCAGTTATTCGAAGTACCGCACAGTGGTACTAACTTCGCTTAAAACTCAGTCGTTGGTAGAATGCTAAGTAATTATAATAAAAAAATCTCTCATCTTGATATATTCAACACTAAAAAAGGTAAATTTAGGAAAGAATTAATAACGTCAGTATGTGATGAACTGACAAATACATCTCAAACTAAATAAATAGAATTGAACAATAGGTAAAAGGTATAATACAGACAATCGTCATGCACCACCATTACACACCCATTTGTAAGGGTGTGTTATGGTGGTGGCACACTCCTACACACACACACACACACACACTCACACTCACTCACACACACTCACTCACGCACACACACACACGCTGTACTCTAAGCAATGTAAGTATTGTATAGTTGTTAAATTGTAAATCCGTAATTGGCTGTAAGTTTAGTTTGCATTTCTTAGGATAAAACTTCAAGGGCTGTGGATTTTGTGATCAATAAATAAATCATAATTATAGACTGAAAAAACTGTGTGCTAGAACACAAAGTATTTTCCAGGGGCAAACTTCCCTGTGCCTCATATTGTTATTTAGAATAGAAAAGGCTTTTCTATAGACGAAATGGTGAAAATGAGAAACCTTTTCACTATAATTTGAATGAAGACTTAGTAAAAGTGTAATATAATACACAGCTACGACACGCAGGAAATGGGTTATAGTAAAGATATTATTAAATTTCGAATTTAGTCATATTATTTTACTAAATGTAATTATTTATCTATCTCTTTTATTTACCGAAGCTCACTCGTAAGAGTGGTAACAGCTTTCACTTTTTAGGTCGAGGATAACCCTGGTTAGCTTGCACCTTAACTTGTGCTCACCTATGCTCTTAAAACGGTGAAGGAGAATATCGTGACGACACAGCATGTTTAGACGTCTACGGGTTGGTACAGAACCCTTTTAGACTTGTTTTTAACCTGCATAGCTGCCACAATACCTCATACCTACGTATTAAGAGGGCCGTTCCTGATACGTCAATCATCAACGCGAATATGGTCGAAAAGATTATATTATTGTTTCATGCAGCGCAAGGTTTGAAAAAGCGGTAAAGAGACAAGGAAGGTTGTCATTCAGTCATTTCCGCCGCTCACCTGCAGAATGAAAAATAGTATTCTTTTTTTTTCAAACTTGACCCAGGAAATATGAATAAGTCTGACTAGTTTGAAAAATAAAACATTTACACCAAAAAATATAATCTTTCATTTAGCGTCTGGAAAAACGACATTGCTTGCTTTTGTTTTCTTGTATCTTTAATTAAGTTCATAAGAAATAGAAATGCAAGTATTTTTCCCACCCCTATACCCCTACTAACTTTGATTCATTCAAAAAGTGTTGCTATGTTTTTATAGAATAGGGTTGTCCCAGTGTCCCTGCGTAATTGGCACACGTGTAGTGGTAGTGTTGTGCAACGTCATCGAGCGATGCGGGCGCCCCTCTGCGGTTGCCAAACGTAATTAACGAGGTTTGAATAAGGGTGATCGCGCGCTTTGTCGGAACTATTACGTAAGCATAGACTGTTTGAAGTTACATCCCTGTTCCCATGATTTCAGGAACAGAACGTTACGTTTCTCTTATGGATTGAGTGTCTTATTAGGGGCATTAAAATGATCAATCAACCTTTAACCTTTCCGTGTTTTATGGTAATAATGGACAATGACAAAATAATGTCGTCAAAAGGATTACTTTTTTTTTGAATTTTGCTTCACACTTGGAATTTCTCCTGTATCGTGGGTGTGTTTACGAACATTTAAACCACATACACAAACACACCCAGACCCGAAACAACTATCTGTAGGCCATACAAATATTTGTTCCGTGCGGAGATCGAACCCGCGACACGCAGCACAGCAGTCCAATCGCTCAGCCACTGCGCAAATCGTGCCGTCAATTTTACGCTGTTTTACGTAGATATTATGCTTTTTCTGACAAACATCAAATATCAATAAACGACACAGGAAATGCTGTAAGCTATTCTGATCATCTCTTTTCATTCCCCAAGAGTCGTGTATCAAGCGGACTTATCTCTAAAGATTAGTAGGTCGCCATCCCTAACCATTATTTATTTCTGTCATAATTCTAATACGCACATGATGTATGTGTACAAAGTTCATACATGCAGTCTTTCAGTACTTAATCACCAAGTGCGTGTGCGAAATGATCAATGGATGTTATTTTTATCGAAGAGTGATAGCGGCCTGTGTGATTTATATAGATTACCCCACAACGCAGTACCGGATTGATGTAAGTATATTGAACTACATTTATAAATACGCATAAAGGTCAATGGCGAAGTACTGATCCGTGCTGGTATAAAATAGAAGCTAACCGCACTTAATTAAGGGACAATTTAAAGTACCATCAAAATATTATCCTCGGGAGTTCAGTAGTAGTAGTAGTAGTGTACTGTAACCACAGAACAGAAAGAACAGAATGTAACAATCAGTTATCCACTCACTTGCTTCTGGCAATGCTTATTTCCAAAACCAAAACTCCAACTTTGCTCTTGGCAACGATCGTTGCCAAAAAATATTTTTTTATCAAACAACTCTAAACTCTATTTTAAAGACTGTAAAGTCCTTTCAAAACGCCTTTAAACCATAGAATAATAGATTGTTTAACATTTAGATGCAAGTTTGCAACATCACCCGACGAATTTTTTTTTACAATTATTATGTGAAGTTTGAGGCCGACATTTTGTGTTTCTTTGTGCTTTGTGTCATTTTATTTTAAATGAAGATTTTTTACCACAATCGTTATTGTTTCTTGTTCAATAGTACAAATAACTAGTCTAGTTTATAAAAATGATGAAAAACTATAAACCTATTTCGCAATTTTTTTCACAATTTCACGTTATTCGACAAACCGGCAAAATATGCTCGACCTTAACTTTAGCCTCTTATAAAATATTGTACACACAACTTTTGTCAAAATAACAAACGTTACTCTTTTCCTTATCTTTTTGTCTACACAAAACAATAAACAAAATTACGCTAGGTCTCTCGTATCGATTGTAAATCAAGTTTTAATGAGGGGCGGCTGCGCCGAGTGTTTAAGGTCAGATGTCATGTGCAAAGTTCGACGGTTTTTTGAAATCGAAAGCAAGCGAGCGGATTATCACACAATATACGAGAATATCAATCAATTAAATCATAAATATAAAAACACTAAATGAATTTTTATGCCAGAAATGCATTGCAACTACGCGCGTAGCCATGCGTAGAGGCAATCGTCGATCGTAGCAAGTCTTAACATAAACAAAGCTCTGCTACGCTCGTAGCACGTGTTAACGCATACTATTTTTCCATAAATATTAGACACAGAGTTTGAAGATAATGATGTACAACAGCGATAAAATAGACTGATTAAATGTGCATGATAATAATAAGTGCTGTTTTGTGCATAAATGTACTACATAATGAAAATTAAAAAGCATGGATAACGCTACGGAAAAAATAAGACGAGGATTGTAGGCGCACTCTTCTTCAAGTGTGATAATGTAAATACATTGTACATTGTTATATGCGGTTTTGTATAGCAGAATGCTTATCGGATTATTGACGAATTTACCTTACAAAATACAAGACAAAATTAAAGACTTACAAGGTCCCATGGAAAAAAGCTATATTTACTCCAGATCATGCATGTTTTTGATCGGATTTGCTTCTTTATCAACATCTTAATCACAAGAGATTTGAAGCTGTGCAAAAAGTGTATTTTCCCTTTACACATATTTACGTTCTCATGGCTTAATATTTACGTACACAATAACAAAAACCATCAATCAGCCACCCTTGGTCTGTCAGTTTGAGAGTAACTTCCTCAAGTTTCACTAAACGGGACAAAAAGTTGAGTTTACGCTCCATTTGATGAAGCTGGGAGTATCGTCACCGCGGCCTGTTTGTGCCCAAAGTGATGGAGTTCGCAGTCTAATCTCATGCCACGACCAACAAAACTCGATATAGGGAAAATTCCTGTGACGCTTCGACGTGATTTATTGGTTATAACTAATTAACTGAATACACATTTATCATGGAATTGGTGGAACAAACGTTAGTACTTATTATACAGGCTTGTTCTAGTTTTACTGCAGGGCAACGACCTCTCATACAGAGAAAGAGCATTGATTGTGATTTTTGATCCTCCAATGTGATGTAACTCTCTTCATATCGTCGTAGATTTAGAGGAATCTTTCCTAAAGCTTTTCTTGTTACTATAACAACTTGTAATAGCAACATCAATATTAAGTTTTTCGATAACATAAGTCTATCCAATATATTTTCTACTTTCTATCATCGTTATCTCTGATAGAATGTGGCAGTGTCCAAGCCCTTGGCAAGAAAAGGGTCCCTAAATCTCTGCCCATTAAGTAAATATTGCAAAAATAAATACACTCCTATAAATAATATGAAACTACAGAACTAACGAGTACTCGTGGACGGCAATAGCGTGGTGATTGCGGGGAGCCGACAACTCGCTACAGTTTACTTTGAGTCTCGCCGCCCGGTCACACCGCCATTACACGAAGTTAGCTTACTTTAGCCGAGGAAACCAAATCTGGTCGCACTTCCACACTATTGCTCGAATGTAATACAAATACACGTACGTTTAACGCTTAACACTTTTTGGCTTTTTATAGGTGTCATTCACACGTGGAAACCTAAAGTTTTGTCTAACTTGTAGGTAACCACAAAATGTGCATGATTACGTTTTTCTTTTTAGTGTTTATGAGAAAAGTTTATTTGGATTTTAATATGTACCTAAAACCTTGTAGGTATTACTGTTACAATATATAGTCATAATTGTACCAAGTGTATAATCACAAATCCGCCGAAAAAAGAAGATAGTATTAGATTTCAACGGCACTGAGCCTTATCAAAAACCAACCAGATTCACAAGTATTGCAAAATTAATTCGTGTACAAATGGGTGTGATTCAAAACTGATGACGGAAGTGTCGCGTGACAGGCAAAGGTGATTAACTACAGCACTAACCGTTAATTATATAACAAAATGTATGTATGTGTACAGTAGGCGTGTTTCTCACAGTTATGTTGGAGCACTTAATTTATGTGATCGCGCAAACATGCATAGATGTTACCCGCGATTACTTACATGACAACATACTGAACATTCATTTGCATATGAAATGATTTCATTATAGTTAATTACGGTATATGTCGCACATTAACTACTGACTCACATGACAGAACCTTATACCTAAACGAGTTAAAACTAAGACTAACTGTTACCTTAACTTTAGATATATTGCTCAGTAGCTTATTAATAAATAACTAGATTCGACAAAAAACAGTGTCATGGATCACTAAGTGTTCGTTACATCGACAGAAAGTTATGTTTGTGTAACAGTTTCACCGAAACGTGGCGAAGTGCCAATCCTGACCGCTCTCGTTGCAAGCCATTTTCAACGTTTTGTAAAATTAAATTGAATCTCCGCAGAAGAATAATGTTGAGAAAGCAGAGATTTAAAAAGTAATTTTACCGATGTGCATAGCATTTTAGTTCCATTTTTTGTCTTCGCCATTGACTTATATTACTACTGCGTAAGGACTGGGCGGACCGCATGATAAAATGACACCTCGAATTTGGTCCCAAATAGGTCTTGACTAAACCGAAGTTTAAAAGAAAATGAAAATTAAAAATTAAAATTTAACATTTTTTTATTAACATTTTAATGAAAGCTTTATTTAATTTCTTTAAACCTCGATAATACCATGCCACGCCGCTCATACAAGGTTACGTTTACGAGCAGCCTGATTAGTTCTTTTTAAATATGACGTTAGTGTTTCTCTGTATGGGGAACGCATCGAGCAAAATGTTCGGACGACCGTATCTTTAGTTTTTATATCAATGGTCTTCGCTTTGTAACTCTGCTCACGATGCCTTTTAATAATAAATACGTAGTTTGCGACAAAGGAATCGTATTTTCATTGCGTCGTAAATATCATAACAGCTTTTCCATCACATTAATAAAAAGGCGATTGCCCCTTTGGTCGGTAATAGTTAGCTGTCAAGCGAGCCCCAGGCACCTGCGCTCAAACAATTACTAACAAGATAACAATGATAGTTATTTAATAGTGCGAGTAGATCGGCGGCAACAGGTTAGCGTGATTGATTGATCGCTATCGTGCGAATAATGCAGGGCTCATTAATCAAGCGCCCGCGCCGGACTCGGTGACGCGGCCCGCACCGACTCACCGACACCCTCACCGCTATCACAAGGTCACAACAAAAGCTGTCGACAAAGTGACAGGCTACATACCTATAGGTAACAGTTACAAAAATATGTAACGAAAAGTTTCATAATTAAGTCAGTCATAATAAGAATCAAATTTGTCCTACTCGCTATATTTCCAAAAATCTCCCAATATATTTCATTGTAAGCTTTTCCAGTGTGCAGTGGCGCAGCGGATGTGCAGTATGTGCACTACATTAAGCTGTCAATCCTGCACAAAAGTGAAATACTCTTTTTGCTTCGTAACTGGGGCATTTCAAGAGTCCTTGGCGCGGAACTGAGCCAAGCCGACGACGACACACCAGACGCGAGGGGGGAGGCACGGGGGGAAGGGGGGGAGTGGCCCAGCAAGGAACTGCTCGTGAAGAATTCATACCCATCGCACCCACTGAAAAGGTTTTAATTGCGAAACAGCTTGAGTTGTTTCGTTTCTTGCATTTTATCGTTTCTTTGGTCATTTTATAAGATGTCCAAGACAATTCCTAAAATGTTTTTCGCTATTAAAATTGCGTTAACAATTTCAACGGTTTAAAACTAAATGCACAAGATAGAACGCTGGAATAATTAGAGGAGAACAAAAGCGGTATTCTGTTCGGTGCATGAAGATAGTTCGTTTGGTGGAGCCTCAACTTCGTTGTTGTAACTGAAAGTTGCATTTCAAAGTTATCCCTCATGGTTGTACCTAGTTTCATTAACAATGAAGCAAGGAATAACTTAGCATACAGTTTCATCATACTTTTATTTTGCGGAGCGTTATAAAGTTTCTTTCAACTTATAAATAATTTGCTACACCGCATGTAACATTTGCATACACTAGAGGAATAAGAATGTAGTCCACTTTATCTGAATGACAAAAGAGGTAAGTTGAGACGTCGGAGCTAAATGCATGTAAAGTTGAGCTAAGCTAAGACGGTGTTTGCTGAGAGCACCATTAGGGGCCCATTACGTAATGGACTCGGGGTAATGGTGGCAAAGGGCGAACCCTCGTGTGCCGCCGCTTCTCTCACTAACTACCCCCGAATATAATAAAACTAGACTTTCCACTCTCACATACTTAGATATACTGCGGTGTTCTTGGGCTTAACAAAGTCAAAGGTTTTGCTAACTATGACGTCACTCAGTTACCAATGAATTAAATAAACACGTCGAATAATAACATTGTTCAGTGGAGTGTGGTGAGCAAATTAGATATGAAGAATTTATATTCATTTTCTGAGATGAATTAAAAAAAAAATTGAAGTTAGCACTTATAAAGTACTGTTTAATCAATATTGGACTTTAGCTGGATTTAACGTGCATTCACTTTTGTCATTTTATGAATAATCAACATTCGCTTGAAAACCGCTTTACCATCCTAAGTTTGAATGTCAGTTGAAAAGTGTCAAAGACGACAAGATCTACCTACATGAATTTGTAAGAGTATAATAGTTTCAACATATTCTAAACATTTTAGTCGTCAAAAATGGAAAAGCAATTACAGGGGTTTGACTATACCTACAGGATATGTATTTATAGCACCACGAAACTCGTATTCTATTACATAATACCAAATTACATGAATCTCATACAAACAAACAAAATCCTGTGTAAGTATATTCAAAGCAGGGACGTGTAACATACGCGATGTATGGAAACTATTTAAATGAAGTCCGCACTAATCCCCGTCTGGGTGCGATGCGAAATGCCAGAATGTAAATGTACGTAGACGTATGCTTAGGTACTAGATTCACAAAATATACAATGTAAATAGTGGTTAGAGGGTTGAGTGAGACCCCTAATGCTATTTATACCCTTTTTCAGTGAGAAAAATCTTTAGCGATAAACACTTTTATAGGCACTGCGCGCATGTATACTTAGTTGTGAGCTGCTGAGCGTCAATTTGCTATGAATATTTACATTGCGATTGCGTTTCCAGGGACACTGATAGCAAAAAGGCAAAAAGCTTTCGAAATATAACTTATACTGCCAACCTCATTTTACTAGCTGTCTATGTATGTGTAGGGTAACAGTTTTGACTGTGACATATACACTAGATAAGAACATGGTTAATGATCACAATTATCTTTTGGTTTCTCAATTTTCCTACTGTATATGGACGTAAACGGGTTTATCAATCACCAAGCCCTATGTTTCCGCCTGTATCGAACTAGCGCTAGTAATAATGGATGAAATATGCGCTCATCTGAACTACAGCGTTCATCGTACTTCGATCGCCTTCGGTCAGCTTACAGCCGGTGACTGTGAGTAATGTCGCTGTAACCTTGTAGAAAAATAGCATTAATCTGAACTGCTGGACACGAAATTGATCGTTTTGAATCGATACTGTAAGGCGATGTACGACACGTTACACACAATTTAGTTGACTAGAAGTATACGTATATACATGAAAACTCTCCTTTTTTTTATAGTGTTAAGCAGAAACCATAGAAGGGCAACTAGGCTACGATACTACCATCCTCCTTTTGCTTCATCCACGTTCCTACGTCTTCGTTGGAAAACCTCTAAACAGCGCTTACAAGTAAGTTTCAAAAATCTCTCATATAATTTCCCCAAATCCAAACAATCTGTTGTTACGGTTGGTCAAAATATCAAGCATAATATATCCATACATTTTTCGAAAACAATTAATTAAATGAACTTTCTGAAACCACCATAATTATTTTAGATTCTAGGAATAATCTCCCCAGGTGAATTGTGTGCTTCTACGAATAAAACACAACAATTTGAGTTTCAATCAGTTTGTTAGTTCAACCACCAAGCGAATATAATAAAGCCGCTTTCAGCAGATTTTCCTCACTTCCCCAAAGTTCGCCATTTATTTTCGGGTTCGACGACACTGGATGAAGTCACGGCGATTCACTGCAAAAGCCTGTTAATGAATTCTGAGCATGTGTTGAGCAAAAATAACCATTTAGCGTTCTAACCACGTATCCATCATGAAGCCGATATACCAAACGTTCACCACGATGTCATTCGATCGGTCTTGTTACCCACAGGGGATGGGGTGTTAAAATATTTTAAGTGAGTTTAACATAATGCTATGCCTGAAAATCCCGAGGGAGTAGGCAAAGTTGTTTTACTTATTGAGTACCTTTTAGTAGTTCAATGACATATTAAGTTTCAATGTACTTTCAATACCAAAAGGCGAGGCTTTCGACCTTTGTAAACAGCGATCAATTTTTTTAATACAAACAAAATAGTCAAATTATGCAGCGGTTAGTTTTTAGCGATTGGTTTTTAAGCAAAATTTAAACCTTGATAATTTATTCTCTATTGATAACAATAATTTAGTCGTTATAGAGACAACACGATAACGAGAATTTGGTCCTAATATTGTAGAGCAGTTATGAAAAAACATCTCGTTTACACTTGCTTACTTTTTAAGCATATATATATACCCAAAGGCTTTATTTAACGCCTATTTTAATTGAATTTTGCTATATTCTAATTCAAAATTTGACATTATTTTAGTGACAAAACAGCACTGGTCCTTCAGGCACTTGCTCTAAGGACCAGAACTAAAATCCCGCCATAGACGATAGGTTACGCATGACAATTTCAATGTGCATGCAAAACTTTTACGTAACACCAAGCTCATATTATTCAAAGCTGAACAGTTTTCTCCTACACACTGTATATGCAGGCCTGTACTTACAGTGTGGCTGTACTGGCAACTGCGGGCTAAAGAGGTACCGAGAAGAGAAATTGCTAGAAATCATAAACAGACACAAAAACCGGCCAAGAGCGTGTCGGGCCACGCTCAGTGTAGGGTTCCGTAGTAATAATTCTTTTTTTGTTTGAAAAAGATACGTTCAATATAATAAAATATGTAAACGAAGTTAAAAAAATGCTTGCTTAAACGATTATACTACAAACTTAGTCCAGAAATTATTTTGTACAAGTTTTTGTCTTTTTTGTACAAAAACTGTTTCCATCCAAGTTCAAAATGATTTTCCTAGAAAGTACCTCATATTTTCTAAACTTATGGTTCAAAAGTTAGAGGGGGGGGGGGGGGACACATTGTTTTTTTACTTTTGGAGCGATTATTTCCGAAATTATTGACGCCCTATTTATTTTTAAATACCTTTCCAACAATATATCACACGTTAGGGTTGAAATTAAAAAAAAAATCACTTCCCACTTTACATATAGGGGGGCTACCCTAATAAAACATTTTTTTCCAATTTTTATTTTACCACTTTGTCGGCGTGATTGATACACATATTGGTACCAAATTTCAGCTTTCTAGTGCTAACGGTCACAGAGATTAAGCGAGGACGGACAGACGGACAGACGGACAGACAGACATGGCGAAACTATAAGGGTTTCTAGTTGACTACGGAACCCTAAAAAGGAGTCCGGTATGACACTCTGAAAGCTGAAACTATTCACGCCCATCGGCAGTGACATTAGCTGTGACCGATACAAAGCCATCGAGATCAAATTACAAATGGAGCAATTAAGCTATCAATTGCGATAAAAAAATTATCCTCGATACCTCGCGTCTGGACAAATAGAACATGTATTGTGATGGACTTGAACAAGAGCATCTGTTATAATAATAATAATTATGAGCCTTTTTAAGGGTTCCGTTTGCGCTTGTGGAGACCGCGAATCGGCAACGGTGAGGTGGGACACCCTCAGGCTTGGTGGACTGACTATTTTTGCAGGGGGCTGGTAGCAACTGGATGAGGGTTGCTAAGAATCGAGTTGATTAGTTTGCGATTGATAATACGGCTTGCGTTTGGCTGCAACTCGCCTGATGTGAATGGTATAGAAAAGCACCGGTGACTCCAATGGAATATAGGGACAAGGGTAGTCCACAATGCCCGTCGGGGCTGCGGATTGTCAAAAGAGATACCGCGGCCTCGGCACAAGGGTGAAGAAGGAACATGGGTGGTTTTTAGTCAGTAGAAGTCTGACACTCCCTTCTGCTCTGCCCAAGACCGGGGGGGGGGGCAATTTGATGAACCCACACAATAACATCAATAACTTAACAGATAATTATGCATTATTATTAATAAGATCGGCATGTCCTATTTATTTCCTGGATCGTCACAGAAGATGGTTATTGGTTCATAAAGTACATCAGGCCATTGTTCCAGTTTGTAACACGTCTGCACGTACTTCTTTACTTAAAAACGACCAGATCTCGGGTGCTACAGACGACGTGCTAAAACTCTGGACCCGTTTAGATCAGCTATAAAATGGGACGGTTGCACCAATAAATTTCAAGATAGCACCTTTATTTCTACGAGTAATTGTCTCCAACTGAATCCGAAGTACTATACAAACATATTACGTACATTTATTAAAAGATTGAAGAGTACACGATAAAAGTAGGGGAAATAGGAACGAGTTTTTTGCCCGAAAAAGGTTTTCAGATCACTTGTGTGTCAATCTTCATAAATATTATTGTCATTATATGTTGAGCTGCTTTATGTCTATATAAATCGGTTAAATATTGGAAACAAACACAGACAAACACATACGAAAGAAAACATTACATACCTACCTTAAAAAGACTAGATAAGTAAATTCCGGTGAACCCTATAGTGTGATATGTCACACATTTGTAATCTTTGGTATGACGCCTATTATAATTAATTGCATTGTTAATTATACATCTGACAACGTTAGTGTTTAGTTAATGACAATTACGTTAATTTGATTGATTATAAATTAATTAATACGTAACATACAGTTTGAGTTATCTCTGCATTACTTAGATCATTCTAAGCTTAGATTATGATATTATTAATACACACTCCTACCTAATTACTTACCTACATTACATTCTGAAATTGTTTCTCGTTTAATAGATATGAATTTAAACAATCGCAGAATAGTTTATATTCACGGGTTTTGCACCTTTAATGGACGTAAATACGAGCTCCCGTTCACACTATTAATTAACGATATGGCGACATTTTACTACCCGCACTCAAAACTTGGTTTATTAAATAGTAGAGCAACTGTTCTACATTATTATTTTGAAAACAATAACAGTTTTCGTATTGTTTAGTTATGACTAAGTTCTCCATGAAACTAATTTCTAACAGTCATTTCTACAGGCTAGGTTGAATTAATTTTCCATGCGTTTTATGACTATCGAAATAGTGCTCTCTTAGGTTTTACGTAACCCTAGAAATGCAGACCAGATGTTTCCCAGCCCTGGGATTAGTTGAATAAACGAACGGCTAATAGAATTTCAAAAGTAAAATGAAAGTTAAACACAAACGGGGTGAAAATCGATTTCGTTCGGAACAAGCATTTATCCCTATAAGATTTCCAATATTCACTTGAGAAAAGGAAATGGCATATAAAAATGTGATATAAAAACTTCATTTCATAGTTATTAAATATAAAAAATATAGCCCATAAGATAAAGCTGAATCGACAGTCAAACATTAAAATCGAACATTTTATCATGGTGCGCAATAAAGGTCATGGGGCAGAATCTGACCCAGTTAACGATAGTCTTCCTACAAAAACCAAATTAGTTTTATATTGTTAAGTATTAACCTACACTAAATTTAAGATGTTTTTTTTTTTTTTAAACCATGGGAATAAAATGTTATAGATGAATAAAAAATAGATAATAAATGTATAGATAAAACAATTTCAGTGAAGCATTCTGTTAAATAAACAAAAGAAGCGCTCGCGTCAGCGTCGTCTGCTACGCGGACGATACGCTGGTGCTGGCACAGGAGGGGTCGTACGAGGCGGCGGCCGAAACGATGATGCGCGGGGTTGCGATAGTCGTCGAGTCACAAGTCGGAGGCCATGGGCTTCCATGGACGTGGGTAACTGCTGCCGTCGGGATCCCACTCCCCCGATCGGAACTTCGTGGAGCATTTCCGACGTTTGGCTCCCAGACTGGAGTGGGCTGGGGCTGCCTTCAGGTGGCTCTTACCCAATTTGGAGGGGCCAAACGCCTCCTGCCGGAGGCTCTATGCGGGGATCGTGCGGTCCATGGCCCTCTACGGGGCCCCAGTGTGGGCGCGTGCTTTGACGAAGCGGGCCGCCCACTACTTGAACGCGCCCCAAAAGGTGCTGGCCGTTAGGCTAGTCCGTGGGTACCGCACGATCTCCCGCGAGGTGGCGAACCTCCTTGCCGGATTGCCGCCATGGGATCTGGAGGCGATAGTCCTCGCGCGCCTGCGTGAATGGCGCGCGGAGGCGCTACACCGGGGGGTCACTCCGTTGCCGCGGCAAATCGCGGTGTGATCTCATGGCGGCATGGAGACAGCGACTGTCGCAACCCCGTGCAGGGCATGCCATGATAGTGGCGGTAAGTCCCCTCTTTGAGGAGTGGCTAGAGAGGCGCCACGGTGCCCTCACCTTCCGTCTGACGCAGGTCCTCACCGGACACGGATGTTCCGGGAGGTACCTGCACCGAATCAGGCGGGAAGGAAACGCCCGGATGCTTCCACTGCGAGGATCGGCCGGAGGACACGGTGGAGCACACTGTGGAGGTGTGCCCTGCTTGGGCGGAGCCCCGCCGTGTTCTCGTAGTGGCGATCGGCGGCGGAAACCTCTCGCGTACGGCCCTGGTTTTTTTGTCTTGGGCCCGACATCAAGATCAAGTAGATACGCCTGCGGCGTTATTAAACGATACAATTATTTCTGTGGACATTGATCATGTCGAAAGTTGAAGTCGGTTTTATTTTTTGTAAAAAAGTTTTTATTTTTCACTTTTTAATGGTTCACATGTGCTTACCCCTTCACAACGTACCAGCGTGATGTTATGTTATGAACTGGTGTAAACAATAGACAGACATGAGATTTCAGCAATCCCATTCCATTTGCTATCATTTATTGAGGAGTTCCGTTGCCTATCTCCGAAGATCTTCATCAGATCTTCACCAAATTGAAATGGAACCACTTTCAGAAAGTACTCTTCCAAAAATGGGGGAAAAATCGGTGAAAATACATTAAAAAAAATGTGTATTGTACACATCTGCATACCCCCTCAGAGCATACAGGCGTGATGTTACGTCATGATAATGTATATTCAATAAACATCCAAGCGATTCCAGCAATTACGACAGATTTGCCGTCTATTTTTGAAGAGTTCCATTGTATATCTCCGAAGATCAGCACCAGATCTTCACCAAATTAACCAAACGACCACAAAAAAACCACCACCACGGAAAATGGGACCACCTCAGGAGTTTACTTTTTCAAATAAAAAAAGAATTTTGAGAATCGGTCCACAAATGGGGGAGAAATCAGGTAACATACATAAAAAAAACCTCCTCCTTTTTTGAAGTCGGTTAAAAACTTAAAAACTCTTCTATACTTGTTTTGTTGTTTGTATTTTTTTTTCAAATCATGTTTACTATCAAGAAACCAATAAAATGTACTAAGTCTTGTTATAATTAACATAATCACTGTTTTTTTTTTTTTTTTAGATTAATGGTTTTTTCCCGGTATCTGCGTTAATGCGACATATATATTCGTAAACTAGAGACGTTTATCTAAACATCCTACCTATTTTTTTTTCTGTAGGCTCTGGGTATAGGTTCCATACTTAGTTGCCCAATGACCTTTATAAATTGCCACTCAAACTTCGTTCGTGGCTTAATAAAAAGCCGTGTTAAGCCGTGTTTTTTGGTTTGGTTAGATTGTTTCGTGGATGGTTGGAAGCTGTGGTTGGAAGCATGTTATACATTCAGTGTCGGCTGTCAATTGTAGATCTATGACAGTCGCTACAGGTAGTCAAAGGCCTACATTAAGTACTACTACTACTGGCCATTGGTTTAGTACTGGCCATTGACATTAAGTACTGGGTAATATTTTACCCAGTACTTAATGGGTTGTGCAGGTTAGATAGACAGTGGCTCCATGTAAAATATTGGTATTCAGCGGGTTCGGTTATCTGGTTAGACTGGGAGCCGATCCCAACATAGTTGGGAAAACGTTAGGCAGATGATGTTATCTATGAAGCTTTACTTGATTTCCTAAAAATAAGTACACAATCATAATTATTAAAATGTATTAGAATAAGAGAAGGTTTCTGCGTAACGTTGCATAACAAAGCACCTAAACTAGCTACGAAGATCACCGATAAGAATAAATCCGAAAAGAGAAAAGGGGAAATGAGATAGGTATAAAACTACGTTTGTTATACAAACTTGCAAGCTGATATGATGCCACAATGCCACTATTATATGCTATAGTAAACCTACATAGATACAATCAGCAGAATAAGAGTAAGGTTTCAACGGACTTCAAAAAAAGGAGGATTTTTCATGTTACCTCATTACTCTGTCATTTATGAACCGATTTGAAATAATCTTTTTTATGTGAAGAGGGTTTACCTTCCGATAGATCGCCCAGTCAAATTGGTATAGTAGTTTTGTTCATGATGGTCCTTAATCAGTAATAGTTACAATATTAAATTATTTATGACAATAATTATATAAATTATTATGCTATCTCTTTATTCGTTTAATGCAACCACAACTTCACATTTCTTGGAAAATATTTTACTTTTCGTAACAAAGAGAAGAGCTTGCAAACAAGCTTCTCCTTACAGCTAATCAAAACGAAGCTTACGGATCATTGCACGTGGTGAAGTAAAGCTTGTGCCTCACGGGATATAGACACGGTGTTTCGTTTACTTTTCTCAGGCTAGGATGATGTGTTCCGTAGTTAGAATTTTGATTTAAAGTGTCATGGTTACACGGAAGAGTCATTCAATCAGTTCATTTAAACAAATAAAGTGGTATTGACGATGACGTTTTAATATAATATAATGTTTTTATTTCTGTTTCCACGAATAAAAATACAGACACTGGCCTGCACATTGTCAAAAACTAAATTATTTGTTCACCGCAGGCCACCCATGCGCTTTGGCTTTAACCACACGAACGGAACGGGTGGCACTGGTAGCATCTAGTGTTATACATGTGTATGCCATTTAAATGGAAACGCGTCAGGGAAAACTGAATTTTAAACCGAATTAGCAACCCTACATCCCTCGCTGATTTACACGCGACGCCGCGACGCGACGTTCCGACGTACGTAATTAAATAACAAACGTGTTTCCCTAAACGGTACCAACATTTTATGTAAATTGACGTCACGTCATCTGCAATTCAGTTACATATTTACTTAGGTATAACGTTCACATACCTTTATCAGATTGGGTAGTAGTAGTGGTTAATGGTAGAGTCTGCGCCAGAAGTCGATGATCATCTCGAAGTATGATTTATTTCTAAATGTTTTTTGTTATTGTGTATTTTTAACCTTATTAAGGAAACCTAATTATAGTCTAACATATGTCTGGATCTACGACATATGTTAGACTATACGACATATGTCACAAACGCGCGTCACGGCACTTTTATAACAATAAAACGGTGGGAAGGGGAAGAAAAACGATAGTTTTCATTCGAAATCTCCGATAAAGATTCCGATAGCGTAACCTAGTTTCGTTGCTGACTGTAACAAACCACAAGATGATAGGAGTCGGGCCGGCAGGATCCCCTCACAATTGACTCGCTATCTATTAGATTATCACGATGTGTGTTGTTAGGGCATTCCGATAGATACGCGATCCTCTGCGTCGAACCGACGTAGTAAACACTAACGTAACTGTTATTGTAACACCATTCCACCTATACTAGCTGTTAGTGGAATTTATATTGCTGCGATACAATATATAAATCCCATTTTGATACTGAAAATACAGTTTGATATTTTTTTATCAGCTTTTCGTAACGACCTTTTTGTTGATGCTCCAACAATCACAATTTTGATAAAGCGTATTCGAAACAAAATATTGTTGATAGATGAAAACCATGTATCTACATTATTGATTTTACTGATATCTACATAACACGCCTTATAAACATTAAAATATTCAATAAAACTGAATAATTTTCAGGAAAAGCTCTTAACAACTCATGTTTAACATTGATTCTTATACCTCTTCATGCTAATGATCTTTAATACGGTTATAATACCGAATAAGACAGTTTTCGTGACATATTGTAGAGTGAGTATGATTCAGTATAGGACACAAGTACCCTCCATTATGTTTGTCACCGACGCGACGTCAAGTAGCTGATAATAGGATTACAGTAAAATGAGGATTTAATTAGGCACGTTTTATAACTCCCTCTTTTTATATCATTCTGCTGGTGTGGATCTATCAAAGGTTTTATGGGATTATGGTGAGCCCTACAGAGACGACGATGTTTTCCATGAAAAATATGTGTGTGTTGCCAACAAATATTTTGCCAGCTTGCCACCCTTTAGTAGAAGAAAATATTGTTATTTGAGGAAAATGCAGACAATAATTCCAAGTCCAAAATAAATACAAACAAAACGTTTACGTATAACCACGGACCTGTTAAGACCAACAAATACAATGTCAATAAAATAAATTGTCGTACGCTCTTGTAGAATATAGACAAAGTGAAATATAAGTAAAACATTCGGCTCCAATATACGTAAACAAAGAGAGACCAATCCCCATTTACGGTCACGACATAATAAGGTAAAAGAGTGGGATTTGTGAATGGAATTACACAAGCCCGGGTAAATAGGCTAACCTTTCTTTGAGGTTAAATATTTATTTTTAGTTAGTGACCCTTGCCAGTAGCCGCAATCTTTGCCCTTATACCGTTCTGAATGAGCGGCGATCTGATTGATCGACGACAATCCTGCATTATGAGCAAATGTGTTTCTTATATTAGCTCCAATCTATAGTAAATCTTTACATGTTGGGACAATACCTACATATTTGGTCGGTGTATGTGTTAATGTAATGTGCCTGCCTCTACCTCTCTCTGTGTTTTTAATGTTAAGATTGACCCTAACAATACTATTCAAGACAGAAGTACCCATTTCCGTTACCACAATACAGCTCTAATAGAGACTGTTGTAACCGAAATTATCATGTAATGTGTGAATAATGTTTATATATTGTCCAAACAACACACTCCGTTTATTTTATCACTGAAATACGGAACCTTTCATTATTTCGAGTATATTATATGGTTTGTTATCCACTACTAGTGAAGCTGTTGCCGGGGGCTAATCTTTCTGTATTTTTTTTTTCATTTAATATAAATGGTATTTATCAGAGAGATACGTAATGTAATGAACATTTTTATGTGCGCAACCTACGTATGTAGATACTCACTTACACACCTACCCTAACTGTTCGCCTACTCAAGTAACTTTTAACATTTCGACAACAACATTTTGAAGTTTGAACAATAAAGTATACTTTATGTAAATTATTGTTTTCATACGATATTTTTCTAAAACCATCGGTAATAAAAATAAAAGGAGCCGTAAAATAAAATAAAAAATTCACGCCTTCTTACTTTACTGAAAAGTCTAGTAAATGGAATCGGAACGTACCAATAAGAAGAAAATAAAACGAAAATGTCTTTGAAATACTAGTCGTTCAGAAATGTCAGAAGCCTTTGAGTCAAGATCAAATCTCAGGGAACTCCAACAGCTGGAGTTTGATATAAACATTGAAATTCGTATTATTTATTTATTTATTTAAACTTCATGTACAAGAGTGGTACATAGGCGGACTTAATGCCACAAGGCATTCAAGGCAAGGTATTATGCTGTCAATGGACCAAAGAACGATCAATGGAAATAAAAGCTCTGATATTTGAATTGTACATCAATGTATTTATCTATGTACTACAGGTACCACTATGTTTTTATCAATTTATTGCTGATACGGTAAGATAACCGCTCTAATCTTGATTTATTGCACATTGATCTCGCAATTTATTACGCCATCAGCCAGGGATTATAATGCAAAGTCAGCTCATAAATTATACGAGGAACAAGTCTGTGTGCTCATATTACTTTTTTGGTGACGCTGAGAAAATAGTTCCCAACGCTGACTTCATGAATACAGATTAACTGGCACGAATCATGGACGCGGCTAAGTGAATAACCAAAAAGCTTAGACTATGCTAGTAATTATAGCGAGCGAAGCGAGGACTTCTTACCCTAGTTAGAATTACAAATCCCTGATTCAGCTGCGGCTTGTCAAACAACTCGCTGCAAAGTTATTGTAACAGACGATGGACAATTTGACACGCGTCAGAAATTATTTAAACTTCCAAAACTGTAATAGACCAGGGTCGATAATTTTTGAAACCAAAAAAAATTACAGTAGGATGAAACCCATTAGAAAAGGAGGGGAATATGATCAAAATGAAAGGAAAAATAAATTACGGTCGACCTGAGGTCGGGAAGTGGGGGTGGGGGGAGTTTTAAGGGGAGGAAAAATGTTTTTCTACGAAATTTGGTGAAAACTTACCTTATTATGTCCCAAATACACTGTAATTTATTTGATTTAAAATATTTATTTTTTCGGCTTATTTTAACTTAATATCAAAAAAGCATCCTAATTTTCAATCGAAAATTCTGCCGTCAAAATATCAGCTTTTTTTTAAAAGTCGGTAGGCGTTGTGTTCCTTATAATCTCTACTTTCTGATGATGTATAAAAAATATACATTGCAATGGTAAATTTTCTCAGAAAATGCAAAATCAGCTGCTGCGAAATAATACCCACACCAAATAATAAGGCCTAGACAAGAAATTATAAGCGTATTTATTGCTGTTTTATGCCTATTTATTGTTATTTTAAGATAATTTATATATCGTGGAGACCTACGGAAAATTTTGGCCCACCAAAAGGTATTTCACAGAGAAGTGGGGAAGGGGCTAGGAGGGTTTGGCCCTTACTACCTGTTATTTCGTGGCAGCTGATTTTGCATTTTCTGAGAAAATTTACCTTTGCAATGTATATTTTTTATACATCATCAAAAAGTATAGATTATGATGAACACAACGCCCACCGACTTTTAAAAAAAAGCTGATATTTTGACGGCAGAATTTTCGATTGAAAATTAGGGTGCTTTTTTGATATTAAGTTAAAATAAGCCGAAAAAATAAATATTTTAAATCAAATAAATTACAGTGTATTTGGGACATAATAAGGTAAGTTTTCACCAAATTTCGTAGAAAAACATTTTTTTTTGAAAAAGATATAAATAAAAAACCAAAAACTTGGTTTTTTGAATTTTTCACCTAAATTTTGAGGTTATGTGAAAAAAGTGTTAAAATCAAAGTTGTAGATCTTTTTATGCTCTACAACTTTGCCATTACATTTTTTTCCATAGGACTTGTAGTTTTGCCGGAAATCGAGATAAACCGCTTTCCCCCCTCAAAAACCCCCCCACCCCCACTTCCCGACCTCAGATCGACCGTAATTTATTTGTCCTTAAATTTTTGTTATATTCTCTACTTTTTCCATTGGGTTTCATCCTACTGTAATTTTTTTTAATTTTTTACCATTTTTGAAGGCTTCGGCACTGGTCTATAATCTTGTCTGCTAAGCACCAATGACCAGTTTGGAGTAATTAATAATCATGGAGTCATCAATTCGGCGCAAGCCTAACCGCCTTTATAGGTGCTATAACATTAGAGTACGTAGCCTGAACGTAATGACTGGGTATGTAGATAGGGTGTTTATGTGTAAGTACCTACACCCTACCCTAGACATAGGTATTTTGCAAATATATATACTTCTACCTACACTCGTAAACGTAACAAACATAATTGATTCTAATTTGTATGTAGA
Source organism: Diarsia dahlii (assembly GCA_949775195.1). NCBI lineage: Eukaryota > Metazoa > Arthropoda > Insecta > Lepidoptera > Noctuidae > Diarsia > Diarsia dahlii. The sequence continues at coordinate 10,052,039 of OX459195.1, read as the reverse complement.
TAACGTAAATAGAAAAGTGACTTTAATATTTGCCAAAAATATAAAAGTCAGGAGCTATCAACGAGAGTGTCAATGAGAGTGGACAAGTGGCAAAGAATCAATACACAATGGAGACTGTGATCTGAAATTCTGAAGGCAGGTCGTTATAACCGCAAGGTGCACAATATTGTTCCGCTGCTGACAATACGCCGCGCTCTCGATTGTGTTGTGTGTACACACAACGGCAACCACATCCATTTGACAGTTCTGTATTCGCTATATACTAATGGAGCAGTATTGTTATGCAGTCAAATACATATTATTATGTATTTTTTCCTGTCAACTCGAAAATGAAAGAGTGCTTTGGACGCGTTGTGTACCCTTTCACTCTGTATTTACGACTTTTGATTTGTTGGTTATTTTTGCGACCCTTTTTAGGGGTCCGAACCCCTGTCGGTAAAACCGGAACCATTATAGGTTCACTTTGTTGTCCGACTGTCATGACTCTTTCACTCAGGAACGAGTGAAGCTCAAATACTCAGGTCACCCCTTGAAGCAATTCAAAATCATACTTTTAAGTCAACGTGCACTAAAGAAATGATCGTTAGGGGTACTTTCCAAAATCATGAAATTCCCGGAAACGATTTGTAAACAGTAAATATGTAGTATAACAACAAAATACCGTAATAAATTTATACGGAACCCTCGGTGGGCGAGTCAAACTCGCACTTGGCTGAATTTTTCATTATTCTGATCAAAACATAAGTAGGTATAAAGTACCTACTTGTAAGTTAATATGACAATAACAAGGAAAATTGATGGGCATGTCGTTATAAAAAGTAAAGGAATCGCACTTTAATAAATGAAGTTGTAATCGTTACAAAAACTTTTTTATTTTGGGTACAGCATCAAGTTGATAAAAACAGCGAAAAAAATAAATTTAGCACAAAATGAAAAAGCGAACTCGTCACGACCTCTCCTAACACGACGATACCATACGAAAAAGAATATAAATAATCAAGTAGATTGATACAAGAGCAATCATCCATCAAAACGCGTTACCATCAAAATTGTCCGTTTATCGCAAATCAATTTCTGAATAAATTCCCGCAAACTCAGTAATAAATGTCCCCGCCGTCGGTTCAAGAAAATCAGCATGTTGAAAACTCTAAACACTTTATCGGAAAACGTTGAGGCACGATGTGCATACGTATGACGGCTGTAGGTTTGTGATTGTACGCCGTCGCTGATATTCTATCCACGTCGGCAATCTCTTTTACGAGGCGGAGTCACGGTGACGGAATCTTAATGGCGTACCTATTCAATACGTAGTTGGTAAATATAGCTGAGGAATGTATTTGCGAATCAATATACATGTGAGGTGTAAATATATCTGAAATGGATGGAGGTGCAGGTGAGATTTCAGATGAAGCAGAGCCTATATATAATAAATGGGCACAAGGCATCGTCTAAGGCGTTCTTTCGCAAATCTCTAATACATAGAACGACACACGTATATAACATGGGTCTTAAACATAACAGGCAATACGTGGGTGTACTTTGTACTATTAGGTACACCAGGGGCCCAATTCTGTAACTTAGAGATAAGCAACACGCCATTGACACTCTATCGACACACTACAGACATTATTATGCAATAGGGAGAAGAGGTGTCGTTGTTCGATGGCTTCACAATGGCAGTTCGATAGCCAAACACGATAGACACAACTGTCAGATTTCACTTGAAATATATTTACAGACTACCCTAGAGTCCTACTATGGCGTTTCAATGTCACTACAGTGGCAAGTCAATGACCATAAATATTTGTAGAATACCAAATGTCAATGAATAGTCTATTGAGACACAACCGACACACTATCGACACACTATTGATAAGTTAGCTATTTTACAGAATTGGGCCCCAGACACCTCCGCATAACCTTTCGTGGATTACTGGGGTAATGTTATGTACGTTATGTTAGAACGAAACGATTCTATAGAATAGCACGTTGAACCTTAAATTGCACTTGTTCAGTCAAAATGTTCATGGAAATCTCAAATCTGCATCAACACAGACGCTTATCATAACTAGCATGTGACGCGAGGGTCGCCCTCTAACGTCCCCGGTTCAAAAACCTCAAATCAAAATTAAAATGTCAAGTGAAATCGATGCCGGATACATGGCGGCTTCAGTAATGCGTCTCGTATATCCAGTATTCGTTAGGCGGGTGATAGATTATGTTCGGTATAGTTCGTGCGTCATCGTAAGGTCTGTCACGACTCTAAATTGGCCAATCGCTCAGTCAGTCTCAATCTTGTAATATAGGTACGTCGGTGTCTAATACACCCCTATCTTTTATCATTTTTATCACGCCTCCATCTGTCCTTTCACATGATAAATCTAGATGTACGGACGACCAGTTCATTGGTCCCTATGCACCCATTTGTAAAAATTAAACCTATTGTTTGTTCAATATAATCGTACCTATATTTATAACAACGAAACAATAGGCGACTTGACTATAAAGATATTTCAAGGTATAAAGCTTTTTACGTGGGTATAAAAATAAACCCTGCCAATATGCTCAGCCTTTTATAAATCCCACTATAACTTCACCTATGCGATATTTCATTCCATAAACTTTGTAAACTAGCAACGACAATGCCTAAAAGCACTTAGATATCGCTCGTGTTGCCAGGGTTGCAACTTTACGGCCCTCGTTCCATTAGACACAGAGTTTAGATACAAAGTAGATCTGACTTTATGAACTAGGCGAGCTAAACCTACGTTAAGCAGGCTGCTGTTTTAATGTGAGCATTAATGTTACGAGATAGGATTTAATTTAAACGGTAACGTTGCCACTCTCTGTCAGTTGCGTGAATAAAGCGGAGTCGCGAATGTCGTGATTAACTTAATATACGTCGGTGTCAGTGTACACGCTGCCGTAGGAATTACTGCGTGTACGTACATGAATAACTACCAGCGCTTTGTTTTAATCAGACGGTACAGTGTAACATAGTAGAGGAACCACAGCGATATTTTTACGTTAAACTGAGATTAATGCCGTTTATAACATGACTTTGACCAGTGCGACCTGCGACTTTGTCCACGTGGAATAGTTACTGACGTGATGTTATATATAACGATAAATAGACTATCCAACACAAATAATATATTGTTTTAACTGCAACCAGTAGTTCCTGAGATTAGCGCGTTCAACCAAACAAAGAAACAAACTCTTCAGTTTTATAATATTATTTAAGTATAGATTTTAAGTCTTTGTTAAGTCTTTGTTTGTTTTTTCCTGAGATTTTTTAATCTCCAAATTGTAGTTTACAACCCTTCGGCTTTCGCAAAGCGTAATTCTAATGTGATTAAAATAAATACTCCACCGTTTGACTAACTTTTAGGTAATTTTAGAAAGGGATTTCAAATGTACCTTAAAGACAGCCAAGTCTTTTCAATAAAAGGGACAAGAAAAGTCTGGCTAATAAATTAAGATTTATTAGAGAAAGAGACAAATAATACGGCTAACAGCTGAGGAGATTATTTTGCTTTTACATCTTCTGTTTACTTTTCTAAAAGATATGATGTAGTCAGCTACAACGACGATTGATGTAGACGTACTAATTAAAATTATCAAATGTCGTAAAAAGATAATGTCAAAATGATTAACCTTTCTTAGTTACATTACATCAGCTAAGTATCTGCCAGTAAAAATCCCGTCTAAATCGGTCCAGTCGTTTCGGAAATTAGCCTCGGAAAAAATATTGATTTCGTTGTAGGTACCGTACTTACGTACTTACTTTCATAATGCATTCACTAAATAGCTGATATTTCCATAAAACAAACATACACTCTAATTTTATTTATTTTCAAAGAAGATGTATAGATTAAAGATAGATATATGTAGTTGCAATCGTATAAATGAGCTTCATTTTACGTGAAATATTTTAAAAGCTCTTAGTCAATCGAATAAGTTTTATAATAAAAGCATTAAAAGATTGCAACTGAAAAATGTAAGAGCTACTTACCAATTTGAATTTAACAGCGAAAAACCTGCCTTCTATTGATATTAAATACCAGCCATTCGCACTAATTCTAATAGACAGTCTCCTGAATTTAGTTATTTTAAATGTTAGCATCTACTTCTTACGACGACGCCGACGGCTTGAATAGCATGAATTTCGAGATTATGATATTCGTGTATTTTGTTCAAGTAGGTACTGTTTGCATATTGAAGAACGGGAGAAAAAAGCATAAAAAAATTACACAGTTCAGAGATTTCGTTTGAAAAGTAGTGGAAAAGAAAATGTTTTCTAACTTTGCATGAATGGTGGAGGGTTTATGTACATATTATGTAGTAGTAGTATCCACTTGCACCAATTGTTCAATTCGAATGCAATTTAACAGCACCAAATAAATTATTCGACATTGCAGGCCAACTGATAGGACTGTTCTAAGCACGTATAGAAAGCGAACTGGTGACGCACTAAGTTTCATAAAAAGCAGAATCAAAACATTGATTACATTTGCAAATTCGTTAAGACCAAATTCGGCTGCGAGAGTTTCTGCGACGTCTGGACCAAACTTAATCACACTGTACTTTTGAATAACTTGTCTATAACTGCCATACTATATTATGAATTTCAGTCGTTTTCTATAATTTGAACAGTATAAAACCTATTGATCTAGTGGAAACAAGTGTGACTGCTGTGTATGAGACCCCGCCGATTCCCAGATCAGGCAAAGTGTTAATGGAACCATCTAGAATTTCTCAGTATAATAGTCACGGAATCTAGATTTGTGCCCGCCGGTTGATGGCAATTGACCGGCCCCCTGTAACACTGGTTCAAACTTTTTGGTTTTAAACGATGTACTATAAGTCACATGTCTGCCTAATCCTTCGGAAATTTCAGACGTGATGTTATGAAAAAGAGAAAAAGCTTTAAATAAAACGTGATCATATTTCACTTAGCTTACCTAGATGGGTTTTACAATGTTATGTTATATTCCGATACTTATTGCTTCAAATAGCCCGACTTTCAAACAATTTAACATACTGCGACCAACATCCCCCTCTTGTGTTGTATAGTGACCATAAGTAGAACCCTTTACCGGGGAAAACCAAAGGGAAATGTGGGTTGGTAACAGAGGGGTTCAAATCCCTCAGTTGTTCATGTTATCTCACAGTTAGGACGATGGTGTTACCTTTCCTGTTGGCGTTATCCTTCAGATGATTTTAAGCATTAGGTATCTGTCAAGGTTTGGAAGGTATAGAAATATCTTTATATTTAAACTTATAGGCACACTTGCACATTTGAGCATAAGTATATGGTTACGAGAATCGATAGCTGTGCTGTAGCCTTGTGGTGTTACCGTCGGACTGCCAAGACATGGGTCCTGAGTTTGAACCCAAGGCACGCACGTCTGATATTTCGGATTCACGTGCGTATTGTATAATTATCACTTTCTTCGCTAATACATCGTGAGAAAACGAGTATGCCTAAAAGATATTTCTTGACGGAATGAAAAACTCTAACACTAGGTTAGGCACTAACCAGACGACAAGGAAAAGAAAGACGACAATCGATTAAAATACAGTAAGCTAAGTTGCGATTGTCAGTCGATAATGACCACTCTAGAATATTTGCAAGTTCAAGTTAAAACTGAAAACACGAGAACCCTCTAGTTCTTTGTGTTCTCCTGTTCAAAATTTCCGTTTTAATATTTTGAACGTAACATTTAGCAGTACGCTGTTCGTGTGATTTCCTCTCACTAATCCTCGCAGCGCTCCTTCCAAATTATAATTAAAACTTTAATCACGTTGACCAAAGTTAAATGCACTGGTATTAAACTCATTGCAACTTTATTAAACTTTTAATCACTGAACACATTCAGCTATAAACATTATTAAAACTTTATATAATTATTATACAGACGTATCAGGTTCTCGACTACATTAAACGAAAATTCGTTAAAATCTTGACGTGGAAGGGACACTTAGCTTTAATGAAAAGCGAAAAAGGGCGCTGCCGTTCAAAAGTAGAAATACATTTTTATTTTGATCTTGGAAGTAACAAAGGCAGGTCGCAAATGGCGCGTAACCGCCGTTAATTGCAGTTAATTGACGGGTGCAAATGAGCCGCCGCCGTCTACACAATAGAGCGTGCCCGACTGCCCGCCTGTCGCCGCCCCCATAACTTTTCTCCGAAGCCCGACGCCGGCCGACAAGCCAGTTTCCTATTCCATCTCTACGTAAATATACAGATTTAAAAACCAGAAAATACGTCAATTTCTTTGAAGTAATAATTTGTATTGGGATATTTTTTGTTTGTAAAAACAAACAAAAAATATCCCAATAAATATCATCGAATTTTCTTTCAAAATAAATAACTTTTAATCATGAAAAATCAAAGAAACACATTACTACAAGATGCGTTGTCATTTAAAATTGTCGTGGAGTCATTTTACCTGTCACTCATGCTTTACGTATGCTTGTACTTTACAGTGGCGAGTAAGCTCTATGGGAAAGTCGATATCCTATTATATGAATAGCAAGGTCGCGACCTCAAATTTACTCGCAAGTTTCTCTATCGACCTTCCCATATCAAGCAAGGTGAGGCTTCAGGCGGAAATAATAGCAGCTCACACGCAACCCTCACATTTAGGGAGGTCTCATTTACCCCCATACCCTCTTTGAATCAGGAAGCGATGATGGAGTCCAGAAATCTTGTTAATATTGGGCGTCCTCCAACCACAATGCTTCGCCCTAGTGAACACGAACATGTAATAAAGGCTAATGACCTCCGGTATATTGTAATGTTATCATTTGAAAATTAACGAACCGTTTTTTGACTTTTAATACACGTCTTGTAAAAAGCCTTGTGGGGCTTCAGTTAAAAGCTCCTCCCTTCTTCATCCTCTAGACGCATTAATTAAAGTATGAGACATTAATATTTTTCTGCTCGAATATTTATTACTTGTCTTTCTATTAGCGCGCGTACTTTGCTAAGATATTTAATATGGTACTCTACTTACCTAATATTTAAATAAGACAAAAGTGCCTTTTGAGGAACGTTAAAAACTACATGCTGAAATAGACAGATATACCTGCAAAGACTTACATATAGATACATACTACCAATTAACCAAAGGTTGTTGAGATAAAATGTATAAGTAGGTGACATATTCCAGATCCAAAAAAAAAAATTGCCAAATTAATAAATCGAAAAGCACAACAAAAACACGACAATTAGCTTACCTAAGTCTACTCAACTTTTCAGCAAATAAATTAAATTAGAGCTAAGTAATACTTTTATTGGAAATTCTTACCTCTCGCAAGTCCGAACAATAAAAACAAAAGTTTGACCGGTTACATGCACTGCGCGACTTGGCAGCCGTTATGTATAACCGCACACCGCGCTGAAACAACACAAACCTAGCCAACTAACTAATCAAACTGTACCGATGCTTAAAAGGAATAAATCTTATACGTTTATTTATTTCTTCTGTAGAGCTTATTTTATATTGGTCGAGGGAATTTATTTTATTTTATTTATTTATTTAGGTCTACCAACAATTGTTCACACTTAATACATCGACATTATTCATTTTTTAAATAATGCTACAGCGTAACAATTACTTAAAGGTAAACACCACATGCACAAAACAATAAATTAGATAACTAAGCCAACTTAGTAACTACCAAGCGCCAACATGCAAATAAATAACAATATGATTAAAATTGCTCCGTGTGGTGTCGGACGTAAAGAATAGCACCATCCCATATCTTCCCGTGGGTGTCGTAAGAGGCGACTAAGGGACTTACCAGAGAATGGGCAGCAGCGTTCTCTGTGTCTTTGTAACAACCATACTGCGATCGCCAACCCGCCTGCCAAGCGTGGCGATTATGGCAAACCCCCCCAAAAATGCCTGGGGGAGGCCTATGTCCAGCAGTGGACGTCTTTTGGCTGAAATGATGATGATGATGATGATGATTAAAATTTGATATAATACAATTAAAAATTAAAAATTGATCAGCTGGTTGGTGAATATATCAAAATTATAAATCTTTATTTATAATTTTGATAACACAAATAGATACAAATTCATTGAATAAAATTGATTGGTAAATTATTAAATTATTGATAAATTATTAGACATAAAAGAAAACATGATTTTTAAATTTATACAATGAAACAATAGATTAAGATTAGGGGTTACATGGTACACGATGAAGAGTGGCTTTTTGTTTAGCAAGAGAGTCAAAGTGGAGATCGATAACATCACTGTAGCCATTTACTACCTTACACATTCGTGCAACAGGAGAATTAGCTCCCAAGACTGTTCTCCTAAATGGCGCACAAAGAGGTGTGATGGCACTACGTGGGATTCTAGGGGGTGCACGAAAACTGAAAAGGGCAAGTAAGCTGGGACTGTCTATCTTATGATTAAAAATTTTGTAGGCAAACATTGCATCTATGAAGTGTCTACGCTTATCTAGTGAGATCATGTTAAAATGCTTCAGTCTTTTATTGTAAGAATATATTCTTTTGGCGATACCATTGGAAAATGCGAGGTGCCAAGCGAAGCGTTTCTGACACGTTCAAGCCGCAATGAATGTGTAGCATAGTGAGGACGCCAAATTACACTGTTATATTCTAGGATGCTACGAATGAGACTGTTATACAGCAGGATTTTTGTTCTGTTGTGACGAAAGGTTTTACAGTTTCTAAGGACGAACCCTAACATTTTCGAAGCTCTTTTTATAATATTATCGAGGTGTGGTGTGAAAGTTAACTTCTTGTCAAACAGTACACCGAGGTCCCTTATTGTCTCAACTTCCTTAATTTCAACTCCGGATATGTGGTAACTACTGTTTAGTGGGTTGTTTTTTCTCGTGAACTTAACATGGTAACATTTTTTGGGATTCAGTTCCATTTTGTTACGGTTGCACCATTGAACGAGACGATTGAGGTCACTTTGAAGTTCTAGTGGATCAACTTCAGACTTAATAATTCTTAAAAACTTTACATCGTCAGCGTACATAAAAAAATCTGAGTGCAGAAAACAGCGAGGAATATCATTAATAAAATAAATAAATAAAATTGGCCCTAAGTGCGAGCCCTGGGGAACACCGGAAGAAGCACATTGAAGTGTTGACTGATAACCGTTAACGACAACAAAGAAAAATCTATCCCTTAAATACGAACCCAGCCATTTCAAAAATGATCCAGAGATGCCGTAGGCGCGCAACTTAGATATTAAGATTTTGTGGGAAACTTTGTCAAACGCTTTGCTGAAATCCGTATAAATAACGTCAGCCTGATAGCCTGCATCAATAGCTTTGATAAGAAGTTCTGTAAAAGGGACTAGATTCGTACCAGTAGAACGGGTTCTAACAAATCCGTGCTGATGGTCGCTTAAAAACATCTTTAAATGATCCTGAATATAGGGGCATATCAGTGACTCGAATACTTTGGCAAACGAAGACAATATAGAGGCCTGTCATCTTGTTTGCTTTGTCATCCGATTTGTGAACCGGAACCACTTTTGCGATTTTCCACTTTGAAGGAAATATACCCGTCTTCAATGATTTGTTATAAATCAACATAAGCGGGTAAACCAGCTCTGATGAACATGCAATAATGAATACCGGGGGTATTCCATCTGGTCCAGCCCCTTTTTTTGGATCTAGGCTTTTTAGTTTTTTGTGGAGAGATTCACAAGAAATTACGGGGGTAGTAAGACCCAAACTGTTATTTTCTAAAAATTGCATAAATTCGGAATTGTAATCAACTCCACTACTATCATCTGGTCTATAAACGGACGAAAAATAATCTGCAAATAGGTCACATACTTTTGACCCGTCAGAAGTAATGGTAGTTCCATCGGTCATGGTCAAAGGGTAAGCACTTGAGCCTCCTCGTTTAGCTTTTAGATAAGTCCAGAATAACTTAGGGTTAGACGTCAATTCGTCTTCTAGATATTTTATGTAATCCTTGTAACAAGAAGACGCCAGATTTTCACAACGTTTACTTAGCAGTTTGAACTCTATTGCATCCAATGGATTCCTATACTTCTTAAAACGCATTCGAATCTTGTTCTTTTCATTTTATATTTTAATCAATTTACGACTAAACCATGACGGGTATTTTCGGCTTTTAGGTTTACGTAATGGCAAATGTTTTTGTATTGCAGCACCAATAGTATCGTAGAATACCTCCAGCATCTCATTAACACCCATTTGCTCACCGAATAGGGAATTCCAGTCTATTTCTTTTAAGAAATTACGAACTGTAAGATAATCCGCCCTATGAAAGTCAGGAGTTGCCTTTCCTATGTTGTAGGGGAGACTTGCCACCCTGTCAAATGAAATAACAATGTCTAGAGGGGGGTGCTGTTGATCCACATTACTTAAAGGACGCATGCTTTCATTTACAGAACACAGTGATATTGTTGAAAGCACAAGATCCAATACACGACCAGCGGCATTCGTAACAAAGTTAGTTTGTTTCAACATGTTAACACAAGTAAAATCTATTAAAAGTTCATTGATGCTGTTTTGTCCAACGCTATTCCCGGTGTCACCCACGCATTTCCAATCGATGCCACTCAAGTTAAAATCACCCACCAGACAAACGTCACAGCCAGTTATTTGTTCAAAGACCGCACTACAAGAATCCACAAAATGCTCCAAAGTACTACGACGCACTGGCGGAGGTAAATATACTGCACAGAGAGCTACTCGACTAACTGTTCGTGTCCATGGCAGTTCCACAGAAACCCAGAGATCTTCGCAATTACTTTCCCAGTCTTTTACGCGTTGAGACTTGATGCTCTTCTTAATAGCAATCAGAACTCCTCCGCCCTCTTTTTTCCCGCCATCTAAAGTACTTTCCCGGTCCCTCCTATAGACTACGTACCTGTCGTCGAACAGCTCGCTGCTCAGAACAGAACTATTAAGCCAAGTCTCTGACAATATAATCACATCATAGTCGTTACAACATAAATTCCGATAGAAAACATGGGTCTTTGTACGTAGACCACGACTATTTTGATAATATATTTTTAAGCCTTTGAATTTTGTTTTAAGTTATTATATAATGCATGCTTATGCTTAGATTGATATGGAAAAAGTGTATAGGTTTTCTTGTTTGTTTTCAGGAAAGCACTGTATCTCGAGATTGTTGGACCGCGCCTGTTGCTCCAAGTAACTAAGACGCTGGCACAATTCTGAGTTAGACCCTTTCAGTTGGGTATTTTCTTCCTTCAACTCCTTCACAGTATTTTTTAAGGCAACATGTTCAGATTGAAAGTCCTCAAATTGCTTAGTATGGAAATTTAGTGATACGCTTAATTCTCTCACCTCTCTCCCTATCGGCAGGGAAAAACAAAGAAGTTTTGAAACCTCAACGTGTATTAATGATCAGCTGATATTGGCACTAAAGTAATACAATGCTGCTGAATAGGCTTTGTACGTTAAACTAAGTTTTACTAACAAGTTGGAAATTGCCAATAACCACAAGCGTGTACCCAATAAGTAATACAGTAAAATATCAGAGGGTGTCTGCAAGTCAATTAAGGAGACAGCTCTAATTAGGAGAACGAGGGAGGGACACCGTGTCTGCCGCCGCCGCCGGCGCCCTTCATTGAAACCTCTTATATACGATACGACCCATGTCACATCGCCTTCCTGCCATCATCACCGCATTATTTTTTATCTTTTGTGCTTTCTTATTTCGATAAGGATAAATCAGACGTGACTGCTGAAGACAAGTAAAATAATAGAATAAAAACTATCGCTTGGTCCAGAAGTTTTTTTACGATTGCCACTCTCGGATGTCCATGCACTCTTCCTGTAAGAAAATATTTACAACTTTTTCTTATTCTTATACATAGAACAGTCATTTTGAGATAATATTAGAAGAAGTCTATCACGTCTTGAAAAAAACCTTGTAAAAAATGGCCAAAACATCACAAAGATGCACTTAAGTTTAACTAATTTAAGTTGAAATTGCAAAATAAAACTGCGAACGCGAAACGCCTCTCACTGTTTTGCACTTTGTACTCGTACGACGTCAACGTCCGCTAACAAGAAATATTTAGAAATTCACCCCAAACAGAACAGTTTCATGCGAATGAAGCCGCAGGTTAGCGTATTTCAAAGTAAATGGAAAATAGTCAATTTAAAAACGCTTTGAAGAAACATATGGAAGTGAAGAAAATTAGTGAAATGTAAAAATCGTAGCCGTCGGCGCGCACTTCTTCAGTCTGAAGTCATGATATGAGTAAGAATAATATGAATAGTTTATGCGACTGTGCATAATGAAGGGCATTACATTTACAACACAAGTGTGGGCTTAATAGCATCACACGAGTGTTGTATTGTAATGCCTAATTATGTATAGTTGCATACACTAATTTATCTACCCAAATATCATAAGGGCTCTATGATGGGTTCAGGAACCATAGGGAAAGTGACCAGTATTGTTACCAGTGTAATGCAATAAAAAATGTAGATGTTCAGATGTCTTTTTGATGGTCTTAATGTAGATACTAGAATAGCACACTCACTTGCCTCCCCCAGGCGTCGCCACATTGACCGGTCGGTCGGTAGGTTGAAAATCAACAACGCTACGAAACAACAACGACAAGCAACAACGACGCTACGAATGTCGCTAACTTGTAAAATCGTAAACTTTCTTTAATAGATTTTCAACCTTATGCTGTTGAAATAAAGCTGAAAATCTATTACAGAAAGTTTACGATTTCTCGACTTAACGACAGTCGTAGCGTCGTTATTAGTGTAGAGACTGCAGGCCCAGGCAGGCACATTACTTTGTGTAATTTATTTCATCACCACTGCTCTCAAAACTGGTGAAGGAAACCGGCATGTCCTAGAATCAAAAATTCTAAGACATTTGACATCTACCAACTCGCACTGGGCCCGCGTGGTGGATCATAACTCATTCCCTCTAGAGAGGAGGCCAGCGTCCCAGCAGTGGGAACATTATAGGAGGATGATGATGATAATGATGAAGGTAATAATTATATCACAATCTACAATAATATCTTTAAAAGGTATATAGGTATTCATTTATTTATTTATATAATAACGTAGCCATAGTCGTACGAAGACGCGATCCCCCGCATCTTGACCAAAGCGATAGGTTGCAAAAATTCGCATCGTCGCGTTCATATTTCATCCCCTTGTTAAAAACTTTCGGACGATGGATCGAAAACGAACGCGTGATGGTTGCGCGAAAGAGCCACCTACGTAGTTCGTTTTATACAATGTTTTCAGTAATGCAGTTCCTTTTTAACCGATTTCAAAAAGGAGGAGGTTCCCAATTCGTCGGAACCTTTTTTTATGTATGTTCCCCGATTACTCGAAGGTGGCTACACCGATTGTTTTTTTTTTTGTTTGAGAGTTTATACTTCCCAGGTGGTCCCATGATCATCAAGTCAGGATCTGATGAAGGGATCGGAGATAGGCACACTTGAAGCGATTTGGATAGTTTTTGGAAGAGTACTTTCTCGGAGTGGTACCATTTCAATTTGGTGAAGATCTGTTGAAGAACTTCAGAGGTAGGCAACGGAACTCCTCAATAAATGATAGCAAAAGTACTGGGATAGCTGAAATCTCATGTCTGTCTTTTGTTTACACCATTTTATAACATAACATCACGCCAGTACGCTGTGAAGAGGTAAGCACATGAAACATGTGAACCACTAAAATCCGAAAAATAAAAACTTTTTACCTTAAAATAAAACAGACTTCAACAAAAAAAGTGAAAAATAACTTTAGTAGAACTTCTGAAGTCGGTGGCAAAAAAACTAAATCAAACAAACAAAAGTCACTTCAGAAGCGGATTTTTCTTCCTAAGTTTATTTTCAATTAAAAAAAAAAAAGAAAAACATTGCACTGTACTAACAAAAGAATCTGAATAAAACTACATTCAACATTTGGAAATATTGAAGGTCATCTCGATGACCTCGTTGTGATGCTCGTTCGATATCCTCTCGGCGCGAACTTAACGCGGCACATCAATCATCACCGCTCCCCTCGACAATTGGTTGATTTCCTTTCTCCTAAATTAGACATGAGCTGCTCGTTTTAATGAAAGGTATATATTTTCGGTTTAAACTTATTACCAAAATGAATTTCATAAATTCAAAGGTTACTTTTATTTTCCGCAAAGTCATTGATGTCCCCGTGCTTGATCTTTTGGTGCCAGCGCGGCTACTGATCAAGCTCTTGCGTTCGATTCTTAAGTTGGGGGGAAAAGTCTACCTACTTGTAATACTTTTTTTTTTTTTTTCTGGGATGTCACATTATAGTAGCGCGAAAACTGGATGTGTGCCCGGTCAAGTTCATTAATTTCACCGCTATGTCAATAACAATTATTAACATGTATATTTGGCATAGGTGTAGGTACGATACCGCTTGCTCCTAGGTGCCCCAGGTGGGTGAGCTGATGAATAATTTTCTTGTAAATTTCACATATCAGAAGACGGCTTTATTTTATTCCTTAGATAAATAACCGCTACCTCAACAAATAATAAAATAAATATACAATTAAAGTAAAATAAACTTGAGTCTATAAACTCAGCTTTAAGAATTTGTCGTAGATATTATTATCAAGTAGGCAGAATGTTCCAGACTCGTCTCGTAATTTTCTTATCGCTTTGTTGGCAAATAATGCTTTCATGTTGATTGTGTACTGTTTACTGTAAGTATAGTCTATTGTGGAATGAACTGTAATCGTACAGGATACTGTTATGTTTACTCGACTAAACTTCTTTCTCTGTAAACGTGGGAGTGGAGTACTCATAAATGTGAACAACTTTTACTACGGGACTAATTATCAAATACGATTTAAAAGAAGTGTTGTTGTTTTTTTTTTCCTGGACCAGTAATATATGGAGTCGATGATTTGTTTTTGCAATTACTTGGTCATGGACATTTGACCCTCACTGCTGGTGTACTGCTCTCCTCCCTGTGAGAGATAGTCTTTTTTTTTGGAGCTTGGGGGTAATCGTGAAATGACTCCTACCGCTCTCGGCAGAGCGGTAGGGAGTGTCAGACTTCTACGGAATAAAAACCACTCATGCTCCTTCTTAGCCCTTTGTATCGAGGTCGCGGTATCTCTTTCGAACAACCCGCAGCCCCGACACGGATTCCTTCACCCCTGCTCACCGACAAAATGTACACAAAGTAAAACGCTTTCTGGATTCAAACCAACCACAACCAGTGTTAAGTTTAATTAATAATAATATTCCACAACTATCACACAACGCCATCTAGTCCCAAGCTAAGCAGAGCTTGTGTTATGGGTACTAGACAACTGATAAACATACTTATATATTTCTAAATACATACATATTATAGATAAATTACACCCAGACACAGAACAAATGATCGTGCTCATCACACAAACATTTGTCCTGGGTGGGAATCGAACCCACGACCTCCGGCATAGCAGTTAGGGTCACTAACCACTAGACCAACAGGCCAGTAATAATAATAATAGTAATTCAACAAAAATCTAGATAATTCCACGTGAGAATGTCCGCCGCTGCATAAACGGATTTCTGGGGATTTGTTCACATTAATCGAAACGAGTGGAATGAAACTGGATTACAGTGACCATTGAAACTGTTAAAATTCAGCAAAGCGTTATTTAGTTCAGAGTTCACGTTAAAAATACAGCTGTAGGTACATCAGGTATAGTTCACTGGTTCCAATCATTGGATTTACTGGACACGCACTTGTACATAAATGAAATGCATACTGGCCTAGTAGTCTCTCTAACGTTAGATGATTTTTATTTATGGTTCGGATTGATTGTAGTTTTCTAGTTTTGATTACTACTTATTAAGTATTTAGCTTTAAAATCTAAAATATTGAGCTACTATGAATAAAATTTAATTTCCCTCAAAAATTAATGTTATATTTTTATCATAAAATCCTCCTACAATATAATATATATAGTGTAGCATAGATGCTCACCCAGAAATTGACTCCGCGACCCTCATAGTTGCCCCCATCCCGCCAGGATAATGGTAATAAACGACGCCATTTATTTCACTGATTATATCGTAAACAACTCCCGCAAGGCTTGCCTTACTCTATGTACGCGGATTTATCCTTATTTACTAAGCTTTCTAAGTTTCAAGGAATACACAGCGAACAAATGTGCTGTCAACTTAAACTATAACCCCTACTTTTTCTACATTTCATTCCACACCCACATATATGTACTGCGCACACCTGATAATACTAAAATGGGAAGGATCAAGCTACTTTTATTGCAATGTTTTGTTGAAAGTAGAATATGTTATATACTCCTATAAAATAAATCGTTCATGCACATACCAAACAAACAAGTAAATTACCAGGATACGTAATGTATCAGTTTCAGCAGTAGCAGCAGAACAAAGTTGGAGACTTCCCGTCTCGTAGCATCGGCGCTTCGTAGCGCTACGCCGTAGCAGAGTTAGCAGGTTGCTACGGCCATCAGCGGGAGCGAACTTTCGTTTTCCTGTCAGTCATTACACCCAAGTTGAACGGGACTTGAACTACTTTAGACAGCTGACAGCTTGGTAATGAGTTTGCGAGCTAAAACAAAAACTTAAATCACCACCAAGAAAACGTTTGTATCTAAAACAAAAATTCTGAACACGCCGAAGTATGTAATTAAGCACGACACGACTGCGAACACTTTAGACAAACTTTACGCTACGTTGTTTTGCCAATCATAAAATAATCAAAAGTCGCTTTATTCAAATTATTCTGTGGTACCTACTTACCTAGTCCAATATTGGTTCTATCGAAGCCCTATACATATATCATTAGAAAAGTCTATGATAAAATATTTGAGTAATATAATTAAGAGGCACAGTTACCTAATGATAAAGTAATTTGAGCGGTACGTGCTATGGAATAATGTGCTCGTCTTGGTTTTTAATTACGGAGGTGTTCGGCACAACGCTATTGTTCTAAAACTCGTGTTTGTATAGGGTTTCCACATAATTATACTATTTCGTGTTATGTCAGTTTTAGAGCAGCGGTGGCCCAGTGGTGTTGGCCACGACTTACGATTACGAACAGTAGGTCGTGGGTTCGAACCCAGGCAGGCGCATTACTTTGTGTAATTTATTTCATCACCGCTGCTCTCAAAACGGTGAAGGAAAACATCGTGAGGAAACCGGCATGTCTTAGAACCAAAAAATTCGAAGACATGTGACATCTACCAATCCGCACTGGGCCCGCGTGGTGGGTTATAGCCCATCCCTCTCCTAGAGAGGAGGCCTGAGTCCCTGCAGTGGGAACATTGTAGGCTGATGATGATGTCAGTTTTGGTGGTTAATTACCAATTATAATTATCGGAAAACTTTCTCTTTACTTTCATCAATGTTATATATGAATATAACTAGCTTATACCCGCGGCCCGCGTAGTGTACGATAATTGTCCCGCGGGATGCTATTACCGGGTGTTAATCCAGGTTATAAACTACGTTTGTGCCAAATTTTATCCGAATCCAGTTAATAGTTCCTATGATGTGCGTGCGGTGTGAGGGCTCCCACACATAAACACGATACGACGTCGCGTCGTACAACGATGCGGCGTCGTTTAACGATACGACGTCGCGTCGTGGAAATCTACGATAAGCATCGTAAAACAACACGACATCGTAACGTAATGTGCCACGCACGATACACGGCACGATGCCGTCGATACAGAGGGGTGGTGTTTTAGTTCATTTCGAAAAATGGACCGCTTTAGACGCATTCTGAAAAGGATATTTGAGTATTTCTCAAAAAAAGTGTACGTAACGAAAAAGTTGTTACGAAATATTGTTATGAAATAGTTCTAGATGTTACTAAATAGTAAACATAAGGCTATAAACCAACCTAATAAATAAAGCATATGAGACTTTAAAATTCGTAAAGAACTATTTGCCAGTGAATGTTCACTAAGGTTTTAATATTGGCAAAGTTTTAAGAACTGTATACACTCAGATTTACACTATACTTTTTCATAACGTAACGAAATTCATAAAAAAACGTTACGAAAAAGCAACGAAAATTGTACAAATTAAGATCATAATAAGTCGATGGTTTGATAAAACCTGAAACTGCAAATAATATAATACGCTTAAATGTTCGTACGACACGTATTACAATAACATATATAAATCAAGACTTATCTTAATGTGAAAAAGTGAAAAAGTATTTCTTATTACGAAAAAGTAATCTCCCTTGGACAGCACGTTCAAAACTGATTTTCACATTATAAGCTAAGGCGGAGACGTCAGACCTACAGCCAATCAGAATGATGCTAGTGTTGTCCGTGTTAAAAGGTAACGGATGCGTTCAGAAATTACGTGGAAGTAGAAATAAAACGTAACTAAAGAGTAAGTTACTAAAAAGTAAATGGGCACGACTCATTTTGTTTTTCGCATTTTTTTTAATATTTTACTATGAAACCCTATAGAAAATCACTTTAATTAAGAAACTACATTTAATCAAGGTCTGTAATACAAAAAATGCACAATATTAACGCGACATATCGAATTTTATGAAGTGTTACATGTATGAAGTCGTAGGGTGGCAATTTGATTTTTGTATGAAATGCAAAAAACATCTTTTTAAAAAAGCTTTCTAAAATTGATTGAATACTATGGTTTTACCATTTATTCTTCACAACTTTAAAGTTTAATAGTTTTTCTTCACAAATATGTTATTTTTTGTATGTATGGTTAAATAAAAACATTGAAACTTTGTTACTATTTCGAGGCACACTTTTTTTTCAACAGATGTACACTTATTTTGAGAAATACTCATTTAAATGTTTTTGAAATTAGAACCCCAATAAATGTTAATTTGTTCATTAAAGTAACAAGACAACTGCGCAGAATTGCATAGTGAGTTTCGAACGTCACGACGCCGTATCGTGCATCGACACGTTACGACGTCGTGTCGTAGATTTCCAAGACGCGACGTCGTATCGTGAAACGACGCCGCATCGTGAAACGACGCCGCATTGTTGTACGACGCGACGTCGTATGTAAAAGAGTAACAAACATCCATCCATCGTCACAAACTTTTGCATTTATAATATTAGTAGGATTACACCACGTAAAAGCATAAAAAGAATATATTTACATGTGGTCACTTAAATCTAGCACTTACAACCAGAAAGAAACCAAATCCCTTATCCTATCTGAAATTCACACCAAGAGAAAGTACGGTACATATAACTAAAAGCATTTTAATGTCATGTGACGCATCCTACCTTTAATTTAAATACGTTATCTATCTATTCCCGGGATGGAGCGGCACTTTCACGGGACCAACGTGCGGGATTCATCTGCATTGCAAATGATACTGGCATCAATGAATTCCATCCCACCAGACCACGCTGCAATGTCATAAGTTACTCTACATGGACTTTTTTTTGAACTCGTGTTATGAATTATTTATTCCTTTTACTTTATTACGACTATGGTGCATGTTGAACTTTGTGAACATTAAATTGAATAATTAAAATATGACGGTTTTTCCAGTTATTTAGTCTCCAAAAATTCCAATCTAGGAAAAATATGTACTGCCTCTTTTTGGTCTATGGGAAATCATCAAATGACTCCTCCCGCCCTGGGCGGAGCAGAAGAGAGTGTCAGACTTCTACTGACTAAAAACCACCCATGTTCCTTCTTAGCCTTTTGTGTTTCGGGGTGACGGTATCTCTTTCGAACAACCGACGCCGACGCCTGCCGGGGGGCGTCGGCCCTTGCACTATATGTTGTTATGGCGAACGCAGTGTACAAACTTCTCTTTCATTAAAATCAAAGTCATTAAAACTTTATTAATATTGCAATGACACTAGATTAACTTTCTTATAGTCGATAAGAAAGTTATTAATACACGTTTATATCTATCAATCAAACACTGATTACTTCTATAAAGAATTTTATTAGCAATTTTATATGCTCCAAGAAAACTTAATAGACATGTTTTAACTACATGATATCTAACCTCAAACACTTGAGACTAAGTTTTGATGACTGGCCTGTTGGTCTAGTGGTTAGTGACCCTAACTGCTATGCCGGAGGTCGTGGGTTCGATTCCCACCCAGGACAAATGTTTGTGTGATGAGCACGATCATTTGTTCTGTGTCTGGGTGTAATTTATCTATAATATGTATGTATTTAGAAATATACACTCCTTTGCAAAAAAAACGGGCACCTTAGGAAATTTACGTTCTAAGGTCGATTTGAGTTAATTCAATGAAATTTAATTGTTTGACGTAGTCTGTATACTTATAATCGTGTAAATTAATACGCGTGAAGTGAACTGTGGCAATTTAAAAAAAAAATCTATGAATTCTTTAAAACCGATGTACACGGCCAAACAATAAGAAGTGGTCGGCAATAAAGACAAGAACATTTTTTTACTTTGTTTAATTAAATAAAGTTACAAATGTAATAACCTAATAACGAGTGTGACCTCCTCTTGACAAAATCACAGCTTGAATCCTTCTGGGCATGCTTTCCACGATGTTTTTAATGACGTTTTGAGGAATACGTTCCCACTCTTCTGCAATGACTCTTTTTAGCTCCCTGATGTTTTGTGGAGCATGTTGCACTGATCTTACCCGTCTCTTTAGAACATCCCAGACATGCTCAATTGGATTGAGGTCAGGACTTCGAGCTGGCCAATCTAAACGACGGATCCCAACTTCTTGCATGTACGCTTCCACGTCGCCAGAACGGTGCGGGCGAGCATTGTCGTCCATAAAAATGGAATCTTCCCCAAGTGCAGTCAATGCGGGTTGTGCATATGGAATTAGGACTTCCATTATGTACCGGTGTGCATTTAATGTTCCATTTTCTATGAGAACTAACTCCGTACGCCCCGTCGAATTAATTGCTGCCCAAAACATAACGGAGCCTCCGCCATAAGGAGTGATTTCTTCGAAACACACTTCCGCATAGCGTTCCCGTGGTCTTCGTAGCACTCGCCGGCGTCGGTCCTCTCCACACAAAGAGATTCTAGCTTCATCAGAAAACAATACTTTATTCCAGTCCTCCAGAGTCCATGAAGCACAGTTTCGAGCAAACTGAAGTCGAGCAACACGGTGCTCACGGAGTAATTTAGGTCCCCGAGCCGGGCGGTAACTCCTGATATTGGCAGCCAAAAGCCTCCTCCTGACGGTCCACAAGCTAACTTCTACTCCTCTTACTTCTTCAAGGCTCTTCTTCAGGTCCACACTTGACGCCTTACGATTCCGCAAGGCCTGACTCACCAAAAAGCGGTCATCTCTTGGTTCTGTGCGTCGTTTTCTTCCCGAACCGGGTCTTCTTTTGACCGAACCGGTCTCTTGATACCGTTGCCAAGTCCTCTGGACAGTTGAACGACTCACATTTAGCCGCTGAGACACGTAAGTTTGCGAACAACCTTCTTCAAGTAGGGCTATAATTTTACCGGCCCTTATCGCTTTATCACTCATGTCAAAAAGTGGTATTTAATGTAAAAAGAAAGATAAAATTGTTTAATTTGCAGAAAATATCCAAAAAGTTTTAAAATTTTAGTAATCAGTAATAAAATCGTTTCAGCAATTCGCGCCATTAGTAAAGCAATTTTACAATAATCTACAATAATCATTATTTTCCTTTTGTTAATTTCAAAATTTAAATTTGGAACGTACAGAATCATGCCAGGATTCTTCAAATAACATGCCAATACATCGTCAAATTAATAAAACCTCTTACTTGTCCTTCTTCATTGAAGTAGAGAAAAAAATATGAAGTGCCCGTTTTTTTTGCAAAAGAGTTTATAAGTATGTTTATCAGTTGTCTAGTACCCATAACACAAGCTCTGCTTAGCTTGGGACTAGATGGCGTTGTGTGATAGTTGTGGAATATTATATTATTATTATTTATTATTACATAAAACTACTCCACACACGACTTTAAAGGTACAATTCCAAAGACATCAGCCATCAGCAGACCACAAACTTCAGCGGCACACGTGGTTTCTATTTTATTTTATAATATGTTAGTGTTTTATATTATATTCTTAAAGTGGAAAAAAGTATTTTACTACTAGCTATACCCAGCGTTCCAATGCACTTTTTCCTACCTACTAATCTCATACCTAAGAAATAAACATAAATTTCTGAGAAGTGCTACAACAAATACCGTGTTATACATTAGATAGGTGTTTAATTTGTTAGCTTACTTTTTATTTTATTGTGCATGCTGTAGTCTCCTATGTGAAGGAATATAACACTACATAATACTTTATGTTGCATATTATCTATGATGTGTATAGATAAATTATTTGCAGAAGCGATTTCATGGAGGTACGCAGAAACCAGTTCCACTGCGGCCTGCGATTGCGATTAGTCGCTGCGGTCTACGGTGGTTTTCGGAATTGTACCATAAAGATGAAACTAAAATTGCTACAATCTTATGAACGTGTAGTAAAAGTTCAGATGACAATTTTGATTTGCTCTATAAGCACATTAAAATTGTGAAGTTAAATTAGTTTATTCAAGTGTTTTTGCGATTCTTTACGATATAATTTTTCACACGTATTTAAGCAACGATGTTTTACCTGTAAAGCCTGGGAGCAGATGGCCGTGTTTTGGTATGATCGTTTAATCTGTTGTTATAAATTGAAGCAGGTACGTGTCGTATTAAATACACCTAGAAAACACGCAGCAGGCAATTACCTATATTATAAAGTTTGTTGTGACATATCTTGCAATAAACGAACGTGTGAACACACAATAATCACATAAAATGTTTGTAAGTATATCATAATCGCTTAAGTAAGTGTGAGCATCTGCGAGTGCTGCGTGATGTGCATGCGTCCCTGCCGCGTAGCCGGCTCTGTGCGCGCGCGCATCTTACAGCGCAGCAGCTGAAGAGTGTTCTCCCACAACTTCGTCTGCTCCTCCACAGCCCCCTGACGAGAACTGATAGCTTGCTGCTCCTGGAATTAATTTTCTATGTCAACATTCATTCACACAGATACAATTTTTTTTTTTTTTTTAAACTTTGCCCACACTAGGAATTTCTCCTGTATCGTGGGTGCGTTCACAAACACTTAAACTCACATACACAAATACCCAGACCCGGAACAACTATCTGTATAAATATTGGTTCCGTGCGAGGATCGAACCCGCAACACGCAGCGCAGCAGTCCATTGCTTGAGCCACTGCGCCAAACGTGCCGTCATATAATTATATACAATTTCATTTAATTTATTAATTAATAACAAATATAATTATTTTATCGGATACAAGCAGAAAGAACAGATTTGTTAATCAGATATTTTATTTGTTATTAATTAATAAATTAAATTAGATTGTCGTTTGATGGATGACGTCATATCTGTGTCATTGAGAATGAAATCCGCGATCTACATTCAGAGACAATACATTGTACTCGTATGCCTACCTCTTCTAAACGCTTTACAATTTGTTCCGTGTCAGCAACTTTTTTCTTCAAAGCCTCCATTTTGGAGGGCTTCCTCGGGGACTGCATTGAATTTTTCATTTCAAACATTACGACTTCTTGCAAACTTTCCGCTTTTGTGATTCTTTGTCGCAAGTTTTTCCATTCATCCTCCTTGCTATTCAGCCGGTCAGTCAACTCCTTTACCTGATTCTTGAGAGGTTCCATTTGCGAGGTTATATTGATGGACGTGGCTTCGTAAACCCTTTTCTTCTGTTCGTATTGTTGTTGGACTGTTTGGAACTCTTCCTTCACAGGCTTTATACTGTCAGCGAGTGGCTGGATTTCTTGCCGGACTTGCGATAGCTTTTGGGCAGTTTGAGCGACGAGCTATAAAATATAATTACGGTTTTTAGCAAGAGCTATTTAATTATTACCTTACGTACGACTTTAATATTATATATTGTTATATGAGCTCGTAGCTAAACAATAACAGCCGCTCGAGGTTGATCTTCAAGTTTAGTCGCGCTTGCCTAGGTCGATCCATAGATGGATGACCACCCATTACATACAGAATTTTCCTCCGTGCCTCGAAAAGCACTCAGTTGTCATTTACAGATCTTTTTAAGTCATTACAGTCAGTGGCCCGATATACTGACTGTAATACCTAAAGCTATACCCTATAATATCATCAATGGTGTTCTGACATGTTCGCTTTGTGCTCGTACCTTTTCGGCCAAAGTTGGATATGCTAGCCACTTAAGAGCACACGAGAGAGCAGCAGAACAAAGCTCTTGACAATCTTTGAAAAGTCAGCGAATGCAGTCGCTGTGGCCGAAATCGGCTAGATAGCATCATACTGACAACCAAAAATACTGAGAACTAATCTTATCAAGGGATATATCGTATTACCGAGCACTAACTGATCTGTCAGATAGGTAGTCACTCCATTTAAAATAAAGGAAGGAAGCAGTATCATAGTTGGGTAAATATTTACTCATAAAGATTAAGAGTTGTTAATACGACCTCTATTCTTTACCCACTCAGATCGCGTACAGTATTTATGTATTTAAATATTTCTACGAATATCAAACCTGAGACAAATCATGTAGAGACTTTTTGGTTAAATCCGCAGATTTATCGAGATTATTTTCCATCGTTTCTTCGTCCTCTATTTTTAGTTTTTTGTGATTTAGGAGTGCCATTTCGACAGTTGGGTCAGCAGCACTTATGATATGTATCGTCCTAGCCAAGATCCCCGCCTCAACCTGTGACCCAAACGAAAACAAATATCAACATTATAGACGACAACAGTAACGAATAAACAAGCTTTTGTATTAAATGAAATACGTATTTACCTTGAACGTAGAGAGATTGGCTCTTTGCCTTTTGTACACAGTGCTCTTTGTACGTAGAGAATTAACGTATTTCTTTAATTCTTCTCCTCTGAGGACTGTATCTCCCAAGAGCTGTCTAACCTGAATATTTCATAAACCAATATTAATAATAATAATAAAAACGTTTATTTCGGACGTAGGTAGTCCATATACTGTTAGTAACACAAAAACCTTACAAAACTATTGTTAGTACATACAAAAAAAAAAAAAAAAAAAAAAACACAAAAATAAAATAAAAGTGGCATCGCACGGAATGTCAGTCTATGGCAAGCCCTGGACACGACCACCCGCAGTGTGTAGTCGCATCCAGTGCCGCCACAAAGGCGAGTCCCAGCGGCCCACGAACACGCTCAGAAGGCTGTTCGAGCTGGCCTGCATGCGCTTCATGAGCGACGCACAACGCTTCCGCATAATGGCATGAAAACCGTCCACGCTTTTATCCGCAAACATAGCCGAAGCGCTGCAGTGGCGCGGCAGCCCGAACAGCACCCTGAACGCGTTATTATACTGTACACGCAGAGCACTGTATGTACGCTGCGTGTACTTAGTCCACAGGCTGCAGGTGTAAAAAGATTGACAGAAGGACTTAAATAATGTCACCTTGACTTGCTCTGTACACCGTGCAAACCTGCGGGCCAGCATGTTACAGCGCACAGACAGCGCCCTGCGCTCCCTCTCCATATCAACATTGTCACACATATCCTCTGAGACCCAGTGACCCAGATACTTAAAATTAGACACTCTGTTTAAGCTGGTACCGCAAAGATATAAAGGAGGCACATTAGCGAAAGATTTATTACCAGCCTTAAACACCATCACTTCACTTTTCTTCACATTATATCTGAGTCCATGGGTCTGTGCGTATTTTTCACAAACATCTAACAGTCTGCGCATGGCACTGATCGACGGGCTCAGTAGCACCATATCGTCTGCATAGCTGATATTATTGACACACTGCCCATCAATATGGCACCCTATGCTTGTTCTGCTGAGCTCGCCGACCAGCTCGTTCATATATAGGTTGAAGAGACGAGGCGAGGTTAACCCCCCCTGCCTCACCCCGCACTCCAACCCATACACATCCGAGTGTGAGCCTGCCCACCGCACAACATTCGTTTGACTCGAGTACCAATATTTTAACATTGCGACTACATCACGTGACACATCTGTTTCATTTTTCATCTTTTGCCACAATACATCATACGATACCAAATCGAAAGCCCGGGACAAGTCCAGGTAACAGGCATAGACCGGCGTATTCCTGGCTGTATAATACTGCACAGTCTGCTTGAGGCACATGATGGCACTCTCGGTGGAAAGGCCAGGTCTAAATCCAAATTGAGCATCATGAAGTTCCATGTGACCATCCAGGTGTTTGTCAAGCAGACTGTCCAGCACTTTTGCTATCACAGTAGCCAACGAGATGGGTCTGTAGTTTCCCAGGTCTGAGACATCGCCGGTCTTGTTTTTTATAACCGGAACCACCACGGTATGTGTAAGTTTATCCGGCAGGTAACAATGACTCATACATAAGTTAAAAAACATAGCAAGCACTCGAGACACATGGAAACCAGCATATTTCAAATGCTCAATGCTGAGACCATCATGACCAGGGGACTTACCTCGCACCATTTTATGAATTACGGAGGCAACTTCCTTGGCACAAAATCTAACAGTAACGTCCCCTGCCATGATCCCAGCACCCCGAGTCAGGTCAGTTGAGCCTACAAGAGGGGATTCCACCCTAAAATGACGCTGAAACTGGTTGGCAATATCACGAGGTACATGCACGCCCGCAACGCTCACAGGGAGACTCGATTTTGGGTTCAATTTATTAGTCTTTTTCCAAAATTTACCAAATTGTTTACTCAAATGATGCTGTGCAATAATATCTAACTTTATTTGTTTTTCATTATTTTGACAAAATTTTACCCGGGATTTAAAAAGTCGCCTGGTTTGGCACATGCTATCATAAATAGGTCCGCATTTTTGTTTGCCACTCAATATCCAGTTTTGATAACATAATCGAGCCTCTCTGTGAGCACTGCTGACGTGCTTGTTCCACCCCGGCATATATTTATGTTTCCTGGACACAGGACCAACATAGCTATCTGCCGCCGCGTTGCTAAGTATTAGCACAATATCGCTATACATTTGATTTAAAATGCGCTTGTGATCCTCATTATTACAACAGCGATCAGCGCAGTCTGTAAATTCTACAGGAAAATTAATATTTCTCAGTTGCGAGTGACAACTATCAAAATACTTTCCGGTCTGTTCACTGTTTCTTTCTCCCCAAATTACTTTATTACATTAAATGTTTGTGGAAATTTTTTATATCGAAAACATGACGTTGCAAAACGAAAGCTTGAAAAAAGATACTGGAGGTCCGCAACGTCACCTAAAAGTATCCATTATGTACGATAAATGATAAATCAGACAACAGTATTTCTTCCATATCGATCTAAAAGGAAATAGCGTATTATCTCAATGGAAACTCCCGCTTCTCGACATAATGACCGATTCTTTGCAATGGGGGAAAATGTTTTATCTGATTGCTATGACATACTCGAAATAGTCCGAAAACAAGCTTCTATTTCAATTATATCCAGATCAACGTTCACCGCTGCTCTAAAAAACTTCGAAATACTATCCAATTTTTGCGCAGCGGTTACGGGTAGCATTAGAGGGCTTAAATAATATTGACAAAATACATGTAAGTCGGTAATACAAACAACGAAATGATATTTCGGTTTGAATTTATTGCAAAAAACGTAATGTTGCTCCTACTTTTCCGAGCCCAAATAAAAGAAAATAAATAAAAGCCACCACACCACTGCCACTGCCGTGCGCTATGTCTGCTGTGTGCCACTTGCCGAAAATCTTCCGCCTGGACACGAGTTGCCATGGCTAACCTGGAAGTCTCTAAATAGACTCCGGACACAGGTAGGCCGAAGCAAGGAAAACCTGTTCAGGTGGAGATTCATAGATGACTCTGCCCTGGAGTGTAAATGTGGTCTTGCCCTACAAACTATGGGGCACCTGATATCGTGTCCAGCCTGTCCCGTTACTTGCACTCCACAGGAGCTGATGGAGGCTACTGAAAGTGCCAAACTCGTCGCCAAATTTTGGGCCGACTCAATTTAAATTGTCATCGACACGCTAAGAAGAAGAATAAAAGCGAGCTCATTACTCTTGTAATGAGCTCGCTTTTATTTTTGCCCAAGTGGGCACATTGTGAAAAATTATAAATAGGTGAAATTTTACAGATTGCATTAGGTAGCTTTTATAGATGAATGATATTGTAGGTAGCAGTTAACTAGATAGTACCTGTGACTGAAGATCAGCTAGTGTAGCCTCATAGTCTTTGAGCGTGGCAGCAAGCTCATGAACGCGAGTCGCACTGGCCTCCTTGTTACGTCTTATGACCGTAGCCTGTTGTCTGAAAGGGGCCAGCTTGTCCTCTTGAGGCCCGGCTGAGGCTAACTTGCGCTGAACTAGATGCTCCATTTCACCGTTTACTGCTGCTATCTAAAAACATTTTTAAGCAAATGTTATGGTTTTTCCTTCTTAATAAGACGTAGCTAAAGAAGAGTCCATGATTGATATTATAATTTAATGTTCATTACTTTCATTTAAATTATTGACACTACATCAAGGCAAAATAACTACATTTCGTTTATGGAAACTGCCACATTTTGCCTTTGTTTAGAGCATTTCTGTGGTCTCCTATCGCCTTTGAAGTTCGAATCGGCCTCCAAAATTAATGTTATATTATTAGCTGCCTTATCACTTGAACTATTAGGTAATATTAATGATTTCACCTTGTCCTGGACTGCTACTAAGTCGGAGCGAGTAGGATGTTGTTCAGCGGCAATCGTCTGCATGATGTTCAACTCTTTTTGTAGATTGCTAGTCTCTTGGGGCAACTTTTCTTTCACCAGATAACTATTCAACTAAAATTATAGTCATATTTGTTGGGTTAATTAGACAAAGTACCATAATAATACAAATAAGTAAAATGAAAATTAAATTCAATGAAAACTACCTGAACTTCTTCCTGCAAACGTTTCATTACGTCATTTGCCGTTTTCGGAGTAGCACTTTGCCCGTGAATGACATTCAGATATCTTTTTAATTGATCTGACGCCATTTTTAATTGTGATTGCTGAGCGTCATACTGAAAAAAAATTCGTGTGAAAAATGAACGCATGTTTTACAGTAGCAAACAAAAGTTGTCCAAAATAAATTTAGTTTTTCTCTTACCTGATTTTCCAGTTCTTTAGCCTTTTCTTGCTGAACTCGTAAAGCTCTACTAATATTTAAAAGCTCCTCTTTGTCATTTACGTCCACTAAATTAACTTGCACGTTTTCTAATCTTTTTATCACTGCAATGTCAGTTACAGAAGAGAATTTAAAGTTCATCGGTCACGATTAAATTGTAAGTCACATTAACATTTAAGAAATTAAGTACAAGTGTCACAACTTGAGAACAATTAGTGAAGTTTGGAAAGATTTTGCTTAATAAATGTTAGATGAGAACTTACCGATGTCTCTCTCAAGCGCCATTTCCTTGATGTCGTTAATTATTTCCGAGGCATTCTCCTTCTGTAACAATCTGGTTCGTTTGTGGACTTCCTTGAATTCGTCGATAAGATTTTGGTAAAGGTCCAGAAGATCCTGAACGGTATTGTTCCGCGCTACGTCTGGTGGTATGTCAGGCAACTTTAAATATCTGAAAGTGTACCTATTGTTTACTCAATAAATATATAGTGTTTTGTTAACACACGAAACTTCATAACATTCCTATTTCCCAGAAGGGTGAGGCAGAGGTGTACAAGCTGCAAGGTGAGCCTATTACCATATACAGGGCACAAATCCAGACCTTGGTAACAAACCCAGAATACCATTAAGTAGTGCTTGCGGCCAATAGACAAACAAAGTGGGCAACAATAAAAGTGTCTCTACAAGTCGCTCTTCGAGTGACGACACTTCACTTATATGCCCACTACACCATGGACAGGCAGCAAGTTAACCTTGGATACTAACTATATAGAGCAGTGGTGGCCCAGTGGTGGAGGCCCCGACTTACGAACAGTGAGTCGTGGGTTCGAACCCCGTCAGGCATTTACTTTGTGTAATTTTTTTCATCACCACTGTTCTCAAAACGGTGAAGGAAAACATCGTGAGGAAACCGGCATATCTTAGAACCAAAAAATTCGAAGATATGTGACATCTACCAATCCGCACTGGGCCCGCGTGGTAGATTATAGCCCATCCCTCTCCTAGAGAGGAGGCCTGAGTCCCTGCAGTGGGAATATTATAGGCTGATGATGATGATGACTAACTATATTTTTTTGACCCCTGACCTGACAACTGAGAAGAAAAACAATTTTATTTAATAGTAAAATGGGTTCGTATAATAGTTTATTCTTGTGTTACGACGCCTCTAGAAATAGGACTTTAGTGGCTTAGGTTAAATCCATTATTTAAATTTTAAAGGTCATAGCAGACATGTCAACTCGAAAAGGGACCGCCTTTCTCTTCGCTGCGCCGTCGAACAAGCGTCAACCTAACGTAAGCACGTCAAAAAAGCGGATCAGAAGCTCCGATACCTACGTGCTACGGCTAGGCGACGACGCGCTTATGCTCCGCACCGGGGTTCGTGAGCTTGTCCCTAGGCGAGGCGATTACGTTACGGCTCCGATTAGTGTGCGAGGGTACGTATCAAAATCCCGAAAGTTCATAATACCTATGATTGAAATACCGACGTCCAAAACACCGAAATTCAAAATACCGAAAGTTTTAAATGCCGATAGTCGTTATATCGAAACACAAAATACCGATGTTCAAATGCCCGAAAGGACGAAATCCCGAATGGACGAAATACCGATGGATTAATAGGTGCCCCGCGAAGTGGGGCTCCGTCGACCTGCTGACGGAAACGCTAACCTTAGACGGTCAACGTCAGGGGCACCCCGAGGTTCGGTTAGTTAGGTCCCTTGAAACCCTGCAGACAGAAATAGGTGCCCTAGTACTCCAGTAGGCTCCGACTACGCTTTTTTGGCAACTTTTAAGTGTTTTGACTTAGCCTGGTTTACAAAAAATCGTTTTTCTCGGAAACGGTGGCAATTTCGGGATTTTGTACTTCGGGATTTTAAACTTTCGGGCAAATGAACTTTCGGGATTTAAAACTTTCGACCAAACAACCATTCGGCGTTTCAATTATCGGGATTTCGTCTATCGGTATTTTAAAATTCGGTCTATTAAAATTCGGGATTTTGATACGTACCCGTGTGCGATGCAGTAGGGAGTTTCATACAAACAATACTGAATGGCTCGAGTTGATACGTGTGCCGTGACCTTATTACTGCGCCAGTGATCTAGAAGTAATCCTTTATCGTCTTTTACGACACATAAAGGAAATCACTCTTGTTTATTCCTTATCGGAAATCATTCGACCAGTGGCTTTTACGTGAACATTCATTTTATAAAGCACTAGCTGATGCCCGCGGCTTCGCCCGCGTGGATACTGTAAAAACAATCCTTGATGCGGATTATAATGTCGCCGCAAGAATGTCTTTCGGCTAAGATAATTATTCAATCTCATTGATAACCAGCTTAAATTGATGAACCTGCCATCTCGTGAGATGCTGGCACAATTATTACAAAGGTCAATAGTGCGACAGTGCCATCTATTGACTTTTCTGCTAAAACCACCACTTAAATAGATGGAATGTAATTAAATGTTCCACAACTCGAATAGTAATTTATTAAACAGAAGTCTCTAACTAGAACTATAGTTAAAATTAAGATAAGCTAATGTTTTATGAATATTGGGATTTTAATGATTGTCACACTTGGAATGAGGCTGTCTATGAGACGTCATCGCACAATGTTGTGATGATGACGGCGAATACGATTTTAATGGTCAATAACTCAATTTATAATCTGAAACTACAACTAAATCAGTTTCTTTATGTAATTATAAACTTAAAAAGTCATAAGATCATTTTGTAGAGCAATTCAATAATAGAAAACCCATTGTCTGTTTTAAATCCTAAATCAACCGGAAATGCTTTGTAACATTTTGTTGTAAAGAAATGAACCTATTAACTAGACATTAACGCCATTGCATTAATAATGGTATTGTTTAATTGTAAAATAATTAATAGAATCAATTGTGAAGTATTTTAGTAATGATTGTTAGTTTTAACTAATTAGGTCATTAATTACTATACTGGTTTTGTGGTACTTCCGCTGGGGACTACAGACGCATGCGACGAAAAGTTGAGATGCTAGAACAAGATAAGTCGCGCTTAGCGAATAATTGCAATTCAAGTAAATGAAAGTGGTTTTTGATGTGATTAATGTTAATAGTGCAAATGATAATTGTAACATGATTTAAAACAGTGTTTAAGGAGTTTCTTTGCCTATTCTTCTCCTAAAAGACTAACCATGTATTCGAATGGGCGATTCAAACCGTAAAGTTTATAAGTGCCTGTAAATGGAGCAATGTAAATAAATAAAAACAATGTAAATACGTTTGGTATTTGAGTCAAGTAATGTGTGTGATTTCAACTACCCATTTACCTATCAGCCACGAAAAGGAATCTAAGGCGACGACAATATGGCGGAGCCCAGGAACAGCGTCCCTCCAGAGGGTTTCCCGCCGCGTCATATATATCATTCTAAAATTTCAGCTCGATTGGTGCAGAACTTTTTGAGTTTTTGAAGCGTACACAAACCAACATAACATTTTTATATATATAGATTTAAGTTTGCGTTTGTCCTACTTATATTACTGCACTTTCTATAGTAATTACAGTAGCAACCTAAACTCTGGATTTGTAGCCGGTCGGTCATACGAAACTCGCCCCTATCAATATAAAATATAAGACTTACCAAAAATTAAATAACTGTCGAAATGCCGTTGTAATAAAGGTATAGTGAACTCATCTAACTTCGTGATAAAGGCATTTGTGCACTCGTACAGCCCTATGATACCGCTCAAACCAAATATCACCGAATTAGGCGAATCACAGAATTAGATGAGTTCACCCTACACCCCTGCCCAACCCCACTGTGTTTTACTGGCACGAATGAGTGATATCTAACTAAATATCAATTAAGTCGCTAAAAAAACGGGAAAATCGTTGAATTCAAGAACAAAACATACGTATTTGGTAGGTCATTCTATGTTCTAGTCACGTAATGCCTAACACGGTCGTACCGATACCAGTTAATCCATAACTGTATCTAATTCGTTTTCCCGAATGGACCCGAACAGCTTTCGGTAAATAATAGCAAAGAGCTAAACAAAGGCCAAGGTTCATTGGAGACCAATGCCTGAAAACATGTGAATTTGTTCTGTTTCACAGATGACAGAAACAACAGCAGATATGCCCTTTAGCCGAAAATGTATGGGGACCTGTGTCGTCAGTTCACACACGCAGAGCAGTAAAAACAATAGATATACGCATTCGCAAACACATCCGCATTTCTTAAAACATTACGTACTACACAATCAATTATAAACCTTATCCCTTCAGTCACAGCGTGTATTTACCATGCACCGCACAATTTACATAATACATTTTGTTTTACTTCGACGCTAGTGATTGACTAAATCGAAAAGTTATCGATTCGTTCTATTTATTAGTATATTGTAATAAAGTTCTTTTGGGGTCCTGAAAATAATATATTATAAATAAAAAACAATATGTCCAGAAATCATTCAAAATAAAAAAAAGTCATTTATTCAAAACAGGTTGATTAAAAAAAAAAATACATTGATTTGTGTCTGTAGTAAATCGTAATATTAACTTACACCACAGATGTGTTGCAACAGATTTTGATGCTGTTTTTTTTAATAGATAGAGTGATTCAAGAGGAAGGTTTTAGTATATAATTTGAACGACATCCACGCGGGTGAAGCCGCGGGCATCAGCTAGTATAAAAGCAAGATGCAATGAAAGAAGAATCATGCACGAGTACACACGGCTACACATCAAGCTATGGGAACATTTTCAGTTTACAGTGACCACGCATTGTACGACGAAAATCCTATACAATGCGAGATCAGCATATACTAGAAATGTGTAGCTTGATGTGTAGCCGTGTGTGAGTCGCCAATAAAGAAAATCCAATGTCTTTAAGTATTCGCTTAATTTTTTTTACACAATACTTTTTTACATTTCATCGGCTATTTAATGCCCGAATTCTGAAGTTCCCAGTTACATGCATTCCCATTAGCTATTGATTTAATAAAAGACTAGCTTTTGCCCACGGCTTCGCCCGCGTGGATGTCGGTTTAACTACAAAAATGACGATTTTCCATACAAACTTTCATTCCCTATATAAGTCCCTTAGGGGTTGAATTTCAAAAAATAAATCCTTCTTTATTCCTTGTCTATATTATAAAGGGAACCTCTGTGCAAAATTTCAGCTTTCTAGGTCCAAGGTTTTGGGCTGGGCGTTGATGAGTCAGTCAGTCAGGACTTCTCTTTTTATTTAAGTATATAGATAGATAGATAGATAACTCGAGCAACCAATGAATACTATTTATTCAGTCAATATTAAGCAATAAAAAGCCCTTTCTATTTTCAGTATTGCTTGCAAAAATAAGAAAGCGTGATAATATAAACGTTGTTATTAGTACCTACCTATATTTATAATTAGTTGTTTAAACTAAAAATAAATTTATATTTTATTAGTAAATACATAGTACAGAATATTGGTTTTTCTTATCTCCATTTACGGCAACGCTCAGTAACGCCATAAAATACGCCTTATACTGCAGTAACAATTGTGTAGAGTAATTAATTGTATAATGCATAATATGTATAACCATTCGTACGTATACGCAGAATCATCGTATAAAATATCGACAACTACAAACATCACAAATAGACATCTCTAGCTCACAAAGACTGACAGCAGCAGCTTTTCGAAAATATTGTGTGAGTGAGAGCATCAGTAAAACACCAATCCATTGCGCTATTAGATCAGCCGATTCACTGGTCGATTTGTACTAAACAAGCAATGGTTTTTGTTCCTAATGAAAACAATTGATTTGGTTTTTCATCATGTTTCTCGTACCACGAAGTAATGTTTTAATGAATTTAATATGAAAAACATTATTTTTATAGTACTTACGTGTGAAATGAGATACCATCTTTCGTGTAATTCACAATACAGCTATTATTTTAACAAACATTCACTGAACAACGCGGCATTTTGTAAAAAATCACGAGCAGTGAAGACGTCGCAAGTTGACATTCGACTTATTATTGAAAGTGGCATAAGGCCCCGTCGTGGCCACATGAGTTCGCATGTACCACGCCTCCTTGCCATATCTCCTGTTGTTTCTGTCATCTGTGTTCTGTTTGTAGTTTAAAGACCATTATCTATACTAATATTATAAAGCTGAAGAGTTTGTTTGTTTGTTTGTTTGTTTGTTTGTTTGTTTGAACGCGATAAACTCAGAAACTGCTGGTTGGAATTGTAAAATTATTTTTGTGTTGGATAGTCCATTTATCGAGGAAGGCTATAGGCTATATAACATCACGCTACGGCTTATAGGAGCGGAGCATAAATGAAAAATGTTACAAAAACGGGAAAAGGTATATCCTTTTTGAGAGCTTCTGCTGCGTGCGCTGCGATAACGGTTTAAGTTACGCTAATATCATGTATGAAGGAATTGTTCCTCTTTAAAAGTTCTAAAAAAAAGTTCGCGACAGCATATATCTATCTTTTAAGATTGACTCACTGTAACCTTTTATTACAGTTAAACTGTTAGGTTAAAAAGAATTATTTTTTGCGAAGCTTATTTAACCCATATGGTATTAATCTATATCTAAATAAATGTGTTTGTTAGAACGGAAATTTAATATAGAATATTTGTGCCCTTTAATCTATACAGTTTAAACAAATATCTTAGAAGATATCGCAATGTAAAAATATCCGCGCGGCAAAATATTTCGCGCGTCGCAATGTTGGTACGGGGGATTCTGGCTGGCCTCCGGGAAATTCAAATTCAAAATATTTCCTACATCATAATGTTTACAAGTATAGAGTGTTATAGTATATTTAACAGTAAGAGATACCTATAGTAATTCACACTTTAATAAATAATCTAAGCTAATCTAAACCATCTGAACTATTATAATAAAGAGGAAAGATAAGATTTTTTGTTTGTTACGATTTAGCTTAATTTATGTCGGATAGTCGATATCGAGAAAGGTTATAGCTATATTTATGTGACGCAGACGAAGTTGCGTGGGTCAGCTAGTGTTTTATAAAAATAGTAAAAAATACCCAATTATTAGTTTTCATGGTATTTACCAAATAATCATAAAACCGAAATGCATTTTCGAAATGGATTTTTGTTGCATTCTCTGTACGATTTTCGTATATAAAACTCACGCTACTTGAACAAAAAAAGGTCTCCTTGAATTTCCCATCATTTCTCTTTGATTCATCATCGTCATTTTAGTCGAAAAACGTCCACTGCTGGCCATGTACCTGCATCCCCTAAGTGATGCCACATTGACCAGTCCCGTGCGTTTCGTATCCAGCGGATCCCTGCAACCTGCACCAGGTCATCGATTCACCTAGTGCGAGGCCTTCCAACGTAACGTCTTCCCGTTCGCGGTCGCCACATCAGAACTTTTACAATTCTACATTTTTAATTATATTGAGAAATAATACCTACTTAGCCAGATACGCCGTATTCTTAACCTGGTCCTTGTTAGTCAGGAGCCAGTGTAGAACATGATGTATAGCTCTTGCGTCTCCCGCTAACAGCTGGGCTCTGAACCGCGTCGGCTCCACGCCTCCCGGAGGACGATACTTCACACTGCCCAGCATCTCGAGTAACCGTAGCGACACCGTCTCAGAATCGTCTTCGTTTATATCTAACTGTAAAAGTAAAACTTGCTCTTTTTACCCGACTGCGGCGAACCCCAATATGTCAGTATCTTTGTAACCCTCATAAAGTCATAACTCCTAAATAGGAGAACGGATTTGGATAAAAAAAAACCGTCGTTAGATTCGTCTCGTTGGTGCAAGTGTCAGTTGCTACATTATAAAAACAAAGAAAAATGGCGGAGCAGCTAGAGTACCTATAGATGTAGAGCCGCGCGCGGTGCTACGGCTACTAAATATGCATGGGATTTAAATGGAGGTTGAGTGAAAAAGCGTAGCAGCTGGCGTCACTCAATCCCACAGCGGCCACGGTTCATAGCAAAGCAACAAAGCTAGGCAAAAATATCGTACAGGTAAGCCCCGGGTGGTAGGTACGTACGCGTTCTTTGTAGTAGCTTTGGCTTAGAGGCCTAATCCCCCATAAGTATCCACCGTATCCATTTACAGCAGAATATATTTTGGCCGAAATGGTTCCAAAAAAAGTAATGTAGGTACGGAATAGAGACAAGTATCTCAATTAAGTTAAAACAAATTGCTAACATTATTTAGATAAGGTCGTAAGGTTCTCATGTTTCAGTAACTAATGGGCCAAGATAATAATGGGATACAATTATGCAGACATTATACTTCATAGATAGGTTTTGAGTTCCCGAATAACAAGTTGTTAATTGAAAGCTAACTTTTTCGTCATTACTTATTACTGGTCCAATGATTGCCAAATTGACTAATTATTGTAGGTCTTATCGATTTTCAAGTTGAACAATGTTAAATACTTATGTCCTGTTGGTGGAATTCTCTTAAGCCTTAAGCATCCAGATTCTGAACATGGTCAGAGTTCGACATCATTCGACATAATCAGCTTAAATAATAAACTAGCTTTGAATAATGAATATTATTATAATTATGAATGTTTATATATATGGTCCCATTAAAATAGGTGGACAAAATTTCAGAAATCATTCAGACCACCAAAATAAGGACGATGGGAAAAAAAAATAATAAGAAAAACGCATCTAAGCACCTACTCCTAAAGGATGAGTTTGTTCTAGAGTGCCGGCAATTAATTATTTTAGGTAAAAAAAAAATCACTTTATCTTTATTTGATGTTTTTGGCTATACCTACTGAACGCTGTGTTAAAATTTGTCCACCTATTTTAATGGGACCTTTTAAATGACTTGCCTTCTCTCCAGCATTAAAATTCACTAGTAGATCCACAAGCAACTGCAAAAGTTGTTTCTCATTCAATGCGTCGAATTTTATCAGGTCATAGTTTCTCCCTAATGTCGCATTTACTTCTTTCACAATATACTTCATTTGTTCAGACATTTTTACGAGATATTTGCAAACAGTCCCCACTTAATTAGGTACCTACTCACTAATTACCGCAGAAATAAATGAAAGACCCCAGAATTCGACGAAATTACTCCAAAGAGCACAGGTTTCGTTGACATCAAACGTTGCCATGGCAACCTTGGCAACTTTCAAGTGACTTTGATACCAAACCTTTTTGCTACGAATATTTCCAACGATAAGGTTAATATAAACAAAACTATTTCGAATTTCCATTCATTATTTTGTGAACAGCTGTGAGATGAAGATCCAGATTGACTAAATTTTATTTTTTTTTTTTTTTTTTTTTTTTTCGATGCTTGTAGCTAGATGATAATAAAGGAAATTCTTGCCCCTAAAATGTAATAATTATAGTTAAAACGTGATTATTTGAATAAGCAACTCCAAATACCGAACACTCGCATTTCAATCTCATCAAATAGGCACGAGAACCGAAATAGCTTATACCCTCAAAGGACCGGTAGATATCAAATAAACAAAGAGAAATAGCTGATAAAATACCCGTTTTCAAAGAGGACTAAATGCTCCTGTTTCTATAATAATTATTCCTATGTAAATGAGAATGGCGATCATTATTAGCTACCCAAAATTTTCCTATGCTATAGTCCATTGAGGTATACCTAATGTCTAGTCTCAACATTTTCATGAGATTTGGTACATACATCATAGTATTGGCAGGCAGGCGCATTACTTCGTGTAATTTATTTCATCACCACTGCTCTCTAAACGGTGAAGGAAAACATTGTCTGTCTTAGAACCAAAAAATTCGAAGACATGTGATCCCCCACTCACCCCACTGGGCCACACGTGGTGGATTATTAACCCATCCCTCTCCTGGAGACGAGGCCTGAGTCCCTGCACTCCTGCAGTCAGTGGGAACATTACCTATAGGCTGATGATCATAATATTCATAATATCAAGTTTTTAGGGCTCGATTTTGTTAAGATTCTGTTTTCGTAAATGGCAGGTACCTAAATGAGGTACGAGTAGGTATCTTCGGATTCGGAAGAAGCTACAAGCAGCTCAGCAGGGTTCGGTGTCGGTTATGACTAGGGTTGCCATCCGTCCGGGTTTCCTCGGATTTGTCCTAGTTTAGAGGGCGTCCAGGGAGGGCCCGGGCGGGGGCTTCATATTTTGTAATCCGGGTTTAAAAAATTAAACTTTTGGGCCACCCGTGATCAACCGACGAACCGACTCGCAAATTTTTTCTAACTGATTACCTATGAAAATAGTTTTTCTGTAGGTATGTTTAAAAAAACCTGTTGACATTGTCCTGGTTACCAAAGGGGATAGAACCGATGTGGCATATCAACCTGCCCGACATTTTGTTTTTTTTTTCAATTTCGCGGCCCACGATGAAAGTGGTATGTATGGATAGAAGACATTTAGACGAACAAAAAATAACCCCTAAATCTGATCTTTACCTTCAAATATCTTCATAACGTGACACTTTGGGGTACCATGTTCCATGACATTTTTTGTTCGTCTAGGTGACCTCTACTCATACATATCAATTTAATTGTGCGCCGTGATTTCTAAAAAAAACACAAAAACAAAATGGCGGTGGGTCGATATGCCAGCTTCCATACAAAAAATTTCAAACCCCTTTTTGAGATGGCAACCCTAGTTAGGACTATGGGAGAAGACTAGAGTCCCTAGTTCCCTACAATATTCTCTCCACACCCCCGTGGGAATTAATCATGGGTGAAGTATCTTCGTGAATCATAAAATAATCATCTACGATGACATAATTTTATTTGAGATAAGTTCCGTTCTGAAAATAATCCATGAAGTCGACAAGTGCGCCATCTGTTGCGTTGAATGAATACTACATCATGCCGATGGTTTGTAGTCGTCCCACAATGAAAAACGTTGATTAAATGTATGATCGGCATGATAGATGGCAGTAATAGTACATTGTTACCTTAGGGGTGAAAGTAACTTATTTAGTCCCCGAGACGGGGTTTGGCGCCTGAGCGCAGCGAGGGCGCTAATAGTTCGAGGGACTAAATAAGTCTTTAACCCGAGGTAAACACTGTGCTTTTCATTACGAATACAAGGAAAGTTGATGGAAATAGGCTTGCGATCAATTACCTAAATCGAAAGAAAGAAAAAACAAATTGACAAAAAAAAATTAAAAGTAAACATAAGAGAAACACTTAAAATCGGTTAAATCTAATCGGTGGATGGCAATAGGCTTGCTCCTAATTACATCGGTTGATGGCAATAGGATTGCTCCTAATTAGATTGGTTGATGGCAATAGTCTTGCTCCTAATTACATCGGTTGGGGGCAATAGGCTTGCCCCCAATTACATCAATTGATGGCAATAGGCTTGCTCCTAATTAGATTGGTTGATGGCAATAGGCTTGCTCCCAATAACCCAAATCGGTGGATGGCAATAGGCTTGCTCCTAATTAAATCGGTTGATGGCATTAGGCTTGCTCCTAATTAGATTGGTTGATGGCAATAGGCGCGCTCCTAATTACATTTATTGATGGCAATAGGCTTGTACCTAATTACATCAGTTGGTGGCAATAGGCTTGCTCCCAATTACATCAAATAATTTGACAGCTGTCAGTAGAAAGCGATTCTCCCTAGGGCTGAAAAGTAGTACTTTCAACCCGCTCCGCAGGCATGTCATGACCTACTTTCAGAGTATGAGTAATGAAAAATAGATTGTAGATTTCTTCTTGTAGATTTCGATGTATTGCGAAGCAAGTTGCGAGATGCATTGTGTTATTTTTTATACGCGGCCTTAATCGTACGTAACCATTATTATAAGATAGATGTGCAACTGAGGATTTCGTTTTGAAAAAGTTGTAAACCCAAACTGTTAGATGGCGCTGAGCTGGTAGAAGAAAATAAAATTCGAAAAAATGTGTAACTTGTTGAAGTTCGAACTTGCGACCAACAGTTTACAAAGCGGTCACAAAATCAAAATCAAAATCAAAGCATTTATTTCAAGTAGGCCGTCACAGGCACTTTTGAATAGTCGAATTAAACTAACTGCGGCACTCAGACATATCCAACGATTACTCAAGCCGCAATACACGCACACTTCCGCAATACTGATTACTCCGATGACACTTGTTTCTAAATAACAATTCTGGGGGTCTCAAAAATGGCCACTTTAGCAGATTCAGGATTCAGGATAATACTCTAGTGTGGTGTGGCCTAACCTCACAGATGGCAGCACTACCTATGAAAATATTTTTTGAAGCCATGTGTGAAAGTTTCACCCCCTGTTTCTGAACGTAACTACACCTCCTTCGTGTAGACACAATTTCCATCCACAGGAAATTTCATAAAGGTTTACATCCTTTTGTTGTAAATTTTATTAGATTTTTTTCTGTCGCTATCAGAGATCGTGTTTAACAACAAGGAACCGTTATGTCTTGCGAAACAACAAAATTGAGTGAGTTAGTAGAGTTTTAGTTAGTGAGTTACTGGCGTATTTCAGTGCTTTTTTATGCCTGTAGCACACCTCCGCTGCGAAACTCAAAGGGCAATAGTTTCGCTGTGAGTTCTTTGGCGGCGAAACAAGAGCGAAATTCCCTGCTCTAACGTACAAAACTATGATTCTGTCTCTTTCTAACACGATTTCGCTCATTTGCTCAGGTGCCGTCTACATCTCCGCCCGTTGTTCGTTAATATTTTCGCATAAATGGAGTACTGTTTTACAGCAAAACTCGCGCAGCGGTTTCGCAGTTGTTGTTTCGCAGCGGAGGTGTGCTACAGGCATTAGTGCTTCGGTGCACAAGAACTCTGTGTAATGAGGGAAATGAAAACCACGTGGATCACGAAATCAAACACATTTTCATTCAATAAATTATATTATATCTCTTTACAATTCAATCATTTTCCAATTTTTTCATAATCGTCAAAATATCAACAAATTCTCCTTAGACTACACAGTTTGTGCCTACTTCACTGTAGTAATATTGTAATCTCAGATATTGACACACACTCGACTAACCATCGCGCATTCAGTCACCTCACAGCCCTTACACATTATACTGCGTCTTTACATTTTAATGATTCTTGTAACGTTGAAAGTGAAACCCTGGCCAAGAACATGAATGATACATCTTTACAACAACCAAAGAGAATGTAGGTATACATATGACCAGTTTAATAGTAATTAACATAACATCACTGGCTGAAAAAAATAATTATCTAGCACCAATTTCAATAATCTAACTAAACTTTGAAATTAAAGTACCAATTGGCTGCTATTAAAAAAAATATCAACACGAACTACTGAATACTCACTTGTATTCATCGAAATAATTAATTTAAAATGAATTCAGTTTTACTTATCCTATGGCATGCACCATTATTTTACTCAGACCCTATGTTAATAACAACTTTAGCACAAAAGAATTCTCGATCGAACTAATTTATTTAAACGGTTTTAATGCCAAGACGATACAATGGACCTAAAGAATTCCGACAAACGCTAATAAAAAGAAAAATCAATTTATTGATGATATTCTGCTATTCATTATGAATTACACTAAATCGGATTCATTAACATAAATACTTTGTACTCTTCTAAGTTAATGGAAATTCAATTATTTACAATACCACATACAAAATTTATAACTAGAGAAATAGTAATAATCATAAGCATGAAAATACTACGCAATGAGATGAGATTTGGGAATATGTAAATTATTACTCATAAAGCACCTACAAAACCTAGTGTTAAGTCTCACTATTCACCTATCCTAAGAAATATTACAACCCTTAAATAATTATATAATACTACAGACTTCTGTTTCAGGATTGTTTGGTTCGTATTACTACAAAATCTACCAAATTAATAACATCAATTAAGTATTAAAATATTAAAGTAATAAAATTTTAATAATTCGTGTGATGAGTCGTTCACGCAGATGTTGATCAGATTTAATTTCTCCCAATCCTTCAATATCAAATGCGGGCAAACTACATCCGCTCCTGGATATACAGGGGAACAGTGCTAAATATTGATCACTAAACGCTTGCATTCATTAGTAATTTGATATCATTAGATACTAAACCGTTACATATGAATGCAAGCATCAGTGCACTAAATAGTGACGTAGACCGGGAGCGGATCGCACCTACATGTTTATAAATGCACTCGAGCTAACCTCGACTCAACAAAATAATTCCAAAATACACACGTCAAAACGTAAAAAAATCCTAAATAATTTAAGGTCCCAGGGGATAAAACCAAAGCTAGGGACGGCAATGAGCTATTAAACGTAATCGACTATTAATAACGAAGTATCATAGCTCATGGATTCACGGAGACTCGTCTATAGGAGACCACCTTTTCGACCAAAGAGTAGGCTCAGAGTGCCCAGCGCCGACGAATGGGATGAGTGTGCCGGCACCGTCGGCGCAGGCACCGGCACACTCGACCCCACCGTGCCCAGGTCCGAGCGCGGCCGGGGGGCTCGCGCGCGCGGCGGCCGGCGCACGCAGCCCGGCGCGCTCGGCGACCCCGCCGTGTCCAGCGCGCCCGAGCCGGGCGGCGCCGGCACGCCCATCGGCAGCTCCACCGGCTCGCCCAGGCGTCGCTCGGGCGCGGCCGGCGAGCGCAGCGTGCGCTTCAGGCACGTGAGCTGCTCCATGGGGCTGCGGTGCATGAGGCCGGTGTACAGCGAGCCCGGCGTCTGCAGCGCGATGGGCGCGGGCGAGCCCTCGCCGCCGGGAGAGGCCAGGTGGCGGCGCCGCAGGATGGACGTGCCGGACGCGATGAGGGCATGCAGCGAGGGCGGCGCGTCGCCTGGTCGTGGGCTGGCGGGCGGCGTGCCGTCGGGTGAGCCCAGCAGTGGGCTGTTGGTGGGCGTGGCGGTGGGCGTGAAGTGCGCGGGGTGTATTGGCGGCAGGCACACGGAGTCGCGACGAGAGTGCACGGGCGAGCCGCCCAAGGACGAGCGGCGCGACGTGCGGCGCGACGACCAGGCGCTGCCCAGCACGGACGACGCCAGCGAAGACATGCCGCTGCTGCACACGCTGCTGGCGCTGCTGCTCAGCATACTGCCGTCGTTAGGATGTAGCACCGTGCTATTGACGAATGTATAGACGTGACTAGAGTGCGGTAGACGCGGCATGTCGTCGTCTTCCTCGACGTCGGACAGACGGTACAGGCGCAGGCCTTGCCCGGATGAGCGCGACCCACGGACGCCGACGCCCTCGTGATCATCTAAGAGACCTATAGAAAATACAAAATTATAAGAATTTAAGAAATAAATATAGAATACATAATTACGTACACCCATCACGACTGAAGTTGCAAAACTGTGTCTGTTAAAGAAAAGTAATAAAATAGGTATATACCTGACATAGAAGGTTTGGCGAGCTGAGCCCAGGTGTGTAAGGTGAGAGAGCCCTCCATAGGTTTGACGATCTGAAGCTTGTGTGGCGGTCGAAACCGAGCCATGCCACCCGCGCCCGCTCCCCACACCGCACTCTCCTCGCTTGAATCCCGCTCTTTAACAGTAAATAGATAAAACTAAGTAAATACTTCAAACACAATGAAATATCGCGCTAAACACACAAATACATCGATAAAGAGGGTAAAATTTATCGAAGACTATAAACAATGGTCTTAAATAGAGAAACCATATCTTCACAGACAAACACTTTCGTAATAGCTTGTCAAACAATTAGCAATGTTGTCTGAAGTGGTTATTAAATCTTGGATATTATTATGACTCACACTGGATTTTTTTATTGGCTCTATCCAATTTTTTTTTGGG
The DNA here is from genome assembly GCA_949775195.1 of Diarsia dahlii. Lineage (NCBI taxonomy): Eukaryota > Metazoa > Arthropoda > Insecta > Lepidoptera > Noctuidae > Diarsia > Diarsia dahlii. Next base: position 10,007,149 of record OX459195.1, on the reverse strand, counting down.
TTTGTTATATTATTTACAACTGGGGTGAAACATAGTGGGCTGGGTACCAATGTTTGTATATCATTCTCACAAATACGCCACCAAGCAGACGGGCATACCGCATTGAGTGAAACTCTTCCTTAGGCCTCGCCGCGGTGTGCCATCTTACAATATAGAGCTACAGTCCTTTCACACATATTTTACCTGTGACATCTGCAATTGCATCACTGCCAAAATCTTTAGTCTCGATAAAATAAGGTTGCTGTTGGGTTGCTGCCTCTGACATGTCTGTCAAAATTACAGTGATTTAGTATTTTATTTGAGAATAAATACTTACTGTCAGCTGCAAAGCTGACAGTAAGTATTCGTTTTTACAGTATTATTACGTAGTACACAGAAAAAAAGTATGGAAATAACTGAGAGTGACTCGAATTCGTATTTATACTGTGTGTGTGTGTGCGATGTTTATTTTTGTTACAATAGGGTTGCTGCCAGAGGTATATTAACTGTGAAAGGACTGTATCTATGTTGCGCCGACCCCAAATAAATTGGGATAAGGGCAGGAGAATGATTTAGATGATGGACTGTATCTCAGTGGCGGTACTCCCATAGAAGCAGAAAAGCACAGCTTGCCTTAATAAAACATAGAATCAAAAAAAAACAGTCAATACAAAAATAAAATATATATCTTCAAACTGCATGCCACGCGAAAAACGGAACGTAATTGATGCGACGTTGTCAGGTTTACGTACTTAATAACTGTATCATTCATAATAATCCAGAAAATACATTCGCGCGCAACTCGCACTGCGACGTTGCCAAACTTCTTATAACTCCCGAACTCCCGACCCGACCCCGGCCGATTGATCAAACAGGTCGATCGGGCATGATCGGGCTAGGCTAGCCCTTTCTCTGTCACACCCACTAATCGCTATGTAGCTTTTCTGACCTCCTACGAACATTTTTAGCGTTGTTTGTTTACGTACTTTTTGCCGGTTTTACGACAGAACGTATAGGATTTTAAGCACAGCTTCTGGTCGAAATTTGAATGTGTGTAATAATAGTCAGTGTAAGATTGCGAGGGAATGAGAATGTGTGTGTGAATGCAGGTTCGCGACGCGATTGAAAGGGATTTCGATTTAGTTCAAATTATTCTTGAGCGTTGATGGTTGATTGATGGTGCATTTTTTATTGTGATTTGATTTTTTCCATTTCTAGTTAGTAATTTAAAGTTTTGTGAATAGTTGTTGCTGTAATTAGCTTTGTTTTGAAGTGATTACAGTTTCTTAATACCTACTTAAAAGAATTCGAAAACGCAGACAATTGTTCCTTGTGATGGATTAAAGTGTGTGAAAGTGTTACTGGGCAAGGTAAACTAAATACTTTGAATTTTACAGATAAATATAATCTCGTTACTTCACCTACCATAGTAGGCATTTTAATCGATCAGCGTAGGTACAGGTGTTCAATAAATTGGTTGTCGGCTGCTCTCATTTTAACATTTTTTTCTGTTGGCTTTGCATATTATTTTTCTAACGAAAAAAATGCTTGAAGTTTATCAGGTGACGATGCGAATGCTGTTATTTCATTTATAGTTTTGGTAAAACACGAATTGAAACATCTTTATCTCGGCAGTTAGGTGACGAGATTTCTAAATACAATATTATGCGTGTCGATCATAATCGCGTCGTGTTTCAAAGGTTGGTTGATGTTGTATGTCTTTTAGCACTACAGGAACTTCCTTTTCGAGGACATGATGAGTCTAACTAAAACCTCATTAAACAGAGGTAATTTCATAGAGATTGTTTCTTTGCTTTCTAAATACGACCTTGTCTTAGAAAAACAAACGCAGCAACAAGAAGGCAATAAGCCAGGGCCTAGTTACTTATCAAATAAGATGCAAAGTGATATGTAAGTAGGTATCTGTAAATCTATCTAGGTAGTACCTAATATTATGCATCCAGTGTTTTTTTTTTGGAATTTGTGCTTTACTCCCAAATCATTGCTGGCACGCCACTGCTGTATCTATGTGGACTTAAGGCAGCATGACATACCTGTGTACCGTCGGTGTAGCAGCACGTGCGAGGCGGTGAGCGAGGCGCGGCGCGAGTTGATCTCCTGCGGCGTGAGCCGGCGCAGGCAGCATGACATACCTGTGTACCGTCGGTGTCGCAGCACGTGCGAGGCGGTGAGCGAGGCGCGGCGCGAGTTGATCTCCTGCGGCGTGAGCCGGCGCAGGCAGCATGACATACCTGTGTACCGTCGGTGTCGCAGCACGTGCGAGGCGGTGAGCGAGGCGCGGCGCGAGTTGATCTCCTGCGGCGTGAGCCGGCGCAGGCAGCATGACATACCTGTGTACCGTCGGTGTCGCAGCACGTGCGAGGCGGTGAGCGAGGCGCGGCGCGAGTTGATCTCCTGCGGCGTGAGCCGGCGCAGGCAGCATGACATACCTGTGTACCGTCGGTGTCGCAGCACGTGCGAGGCGGTGAGCGAGGCGCGGCGCGAGTTGATCTCCTGCGGCGTGAGCCGGCGCAGGCAGCATGACATACCTGTGTACCGTCGGTGTCGCAGCACGTGCGAGGCGGTGAGCGAGGCGCGGCGCGAGTTGATCTCCTGCGGCGTGAGCCGGCGCAGGCAGCATGACATACCTGTGTACCGTCGGTGTCGCAGCACGTGCGAGGCGGTGAGCGAGGCGCGGCGCGAGTTGATCTCCTGCGGCGTGAGCCGGCGCAGGCAGCATGACATACCTGTGTACCGTCGGTGTCGCAGCACGTGCGAGGCGGTGAGCGAGGCGCGGCGCGAGTTGATCTCCTGCGGCGTGAGCCGGCGCAGGCAGCATGACATACCTGTGTACCGTCGGTGTCGCAGCACGTGCGAGGCGGTGAGCGAGGCGCGGCGCGAGTTGATCTCCTGCGGCGTGAGCCGGCGCAGGCAGCATGACATACCTGTGTACCGTCGGTGTCGCAGCACGTGCGAGGCGGTGAGCGAGGCGCGGCGCGAGTTGATCTCCTGCGGCGTGAGCCGGCGCAGGCAGCATGACATACCTGTGTACCGTCGGTGTCGCAGCACGTGCGAGGCGGTGAGCGAGGCGCGGCGCGAGTTGATCTCCTGCGGCGTGAGCCGGCGCAGGCAGCATGACATACCTGTGTACCGTCGGTGTCGCAGCACGTGCGAGGCGGTGAGCGAGGCGCGGCGCGAGTTGATCTCCTGCGGCGTGAGCCGGCGCAGGCAGCATGACATACCTGTGTACCGTCGGTGTCGCAGCACGTGCGAGGCGGTGAGCGAGGCGCGGCGCGAGTTGATCTCCTGCGGCGTGAGCCGGCGCAGGCAGCATGACATACCTGTGTACCGTCGGTGTCGCAGCACGTGCGAGGCGGTGAGCGAGGCGCGGCGCGAGTTGATCTCCTGCGGCGTGAGCCGGCGCAGGCAGCATGACATACCTGTGTACCGTCGGTGTCGCAGCACGTGCGAGGCGGTGAGCGAGGCGCGGCGCGAGTTGATCTCCTGCGGCGTGAGCCGGCGCAGGCAGCATGACATACCTGTGTACCGTCGGTGTCGCAGCACGTGCGAGGCGGTGAGCGAGGCGCGGCGCGAGTTGATCTCCTGCGGCGTGAGCCGGCGAAGTGCTGCTGCCAATTCAGCCGCACCGGGCGCGCCCGGGACTCCCACGCCCGTACCACCACTGTATGTAAAAAAAACATTAGTTGCCAAATCAAAAAAGACCAGGCAGGGCTTAAAATCAAGGCACCCACCCAGGATAGTCCGGTTAAGCAGACGGTAACCTCCCGGGTTGACCTGCGATAGGTCATTCCCAAAAACACTTAACATAGTAGTACACAATGCTTACGGGTAGAGATCATCAGAATCGGTATCCGATGAGTCGTCGAGGAAGGAGTCGCTGGACGGTTTGTTGACCGGCGGCCGCAGGTAGGGGGCGCTGACCGACGGGCCGTCCGCCACGTCCGAGCCGGGCAGCGACGGGCCCGACTGCCCAGACCAACGCGATGCACACTGCACCGTCTCAAACACTTTGTGCATGCTTGATCTGAAATTATAAATTACCTGTTAAACAAACAAGAGAGTGGTCTTATAAGGGTTCCTTTTGTACCTTTGGAACTATGGAACCCTAAATACTAAATCGGTTCATCCGTTTGGGGGCTACGATGCCCACAGACAGACAAACGGAGGACTTACAGCTAATAAGAACAAATAAAAAAAGAAACCATAGTCACCAGAAAGGCAATTACAAATACTCACATAAAGACTTATAATTATTTGTAACGTAACGGCAGAAGTAACGTTAACATCATGGAACATTGGGCAAACGTCACAAAGGTAGACCCTTTGCGCGCTGGGAGGACGACATCAGAGACGACAGAAATAGCTCAAGACCGCAAAAAGTGGCAATCTATGGAAGGGGCCTTCACCCGAGAGGGGTTCTTAAGTAAATATTTAAAGTAAATACATTTATATATAACCTACCGCTACTTAAAACACTTTTCTTTTACGTTCGGTTAAAAACAGCAAGTCTATCAACGAGAACAGACTGTAAACTAACTCTTTCGAGATAAAACTTATCTTTGAAGGAAGTGGGTTATCACACGGCGATCAGTTATCAAATCTGGTAAGCTGTCGCTGTTTGTAAACATTGGTTTTAACTTGGTCAAAACAATAGGGATGTTTACTAACTAAAAAACATATGATTCTAATTAGTCCGTTTGTTAAATTATCGAAAAATATTGGACACGTATTTTTTGGTTTATCAAATCAATAAAAATTGACGAAGATAAAACGCGTCAAAGATTTGAGTGGGAGGTGATGACGTCACTGCTCACTAAGAAATGTCATACTAATGTCTTAGAATATGACGTCACACGAGTTTTCAAAGCACTGTATCGTCTTCATTGTTTGTTTACGTGAAAAAAGAAAAAATATGTGTCCAATATTTTTTGGAAATCTATCTGACGGACTAATGAGATTTTTTTTGTTGACATCCCTATTCTGAATACTGACTAGTATTCAGAATTGTTTGTAGAATGAATGGTGTGGGGTAGGCAATAATGGGTGGCAAAGAACCAAATTTTAATATGAGCAGTGAACTAGTGAATGATATGTTAGACCCAATTGCGTTTTTTATTCAACCTGGGCTGGTGTATTAAAATGGTAGATATGGAGCGATATTAAAATGTAGCCCCGTTAGTCCTGGTATAGGTTGTGCTTATCACAGCACCCGAAAATGCTACAGACCGGGTTGTATTCCGAGCTATGGTCGAACAAGTTATTAAGTATACAGCCAGCTAACTTGCATTTACTTTTAAGATTACACAGATACATTAAGAGATTGATGTCAAACGGTACAACATTTTTGCCATCAGTTGTTTATTGCCAAACGTATAAAACCGAATTGCAATCAATATTGTCAGTGTACTAGAATTATAGAGATTTATGCGTGTATACCAAATAGCTTGTGGTACACACGGCTACACATCAAGCTATACATTTCCAGTTTACGCTGACCTCGCACTGTACGGAAATCCTTTAAAATGCGAGACCAGCTTATACTGGAAATGTATAGCTTGATGTGTAGCCGTGTGTACCATTACCAGAGAAGTGGTCTGGAACAGTGCACTTGTAAAAAAGAAATATTCTATCGAGGTATGATGTACTGCCCGTCGGGGCTGCGGGTTGTTCGATAGAGATACCGCGGCCTCGACACAAAGGGCTAAGAAGAAATATGGGCGTTTTTAGTCAGTAGAAGTCTAACATCCGTATCTATAGTCAAGTTAAAGTAATTACTTGAACTTAATTAATTACCTAAGCATACATTTTTATGCGATGGACAAGAGTTTAAGCGAAGTTAGAACCGTCAATGAAAGCAAACTTAAGAATTCTAACTTTTGATAGTTCTAACATCAAGGAATTACTAAACTACAGAGAAAAAATCGTATCTTAAACAATTACTTTTACTACAGTAATCACCATGAATTGTTTATAGATATGGGTGTTACACTCCCTACTGCTCTGGGCAGAGCGGAAGGTGTAATTTGATGATTTCCCACCCACCAAAAAAAAAACTGTATCATGTACTAACTGTGCAAGAGGATCGCCGATGCCGGAGTCAAGGCTGAGCTCGGAGAAGATGGAGGAGTGCATCTCGCGGTGCAGGCTGGGCGGCAGCAGGCCGGCCGCGGCCGCCACGCTGGGCATGAGCCCGCGCGCCGGCTCACCACGCTTGCGCAGCGCGCGCAGCTGCTCCTGCGCCTCCGCCAGGTGGGCCGCCACCTCCGAGTAGCGCTCCTGGGAGACAAATATATCAATGTTATATAAGGTCCCATTAAAATAGGTGGACAAATTTTCACACAGCGTTCGGTAGGTCTAACCAAAGATATCTAAACCAAAAAAAAAAACATTAAATAAACTGTTTTTTTTTTACCTAAAATAATAAATTGCCGGCACTCTAGAACAAACTCATCCTTTATGAGTAGGTACCTAAATGCGTTTTACTTATTTTTTTTTTACCATCGTCCTTATTTTGGTGGTCTGAATGATTTCTGAAATTTTGTCCACCTATTTTAATGGGACCTTATATAAACGGCATAGGTACCAATACTGTTTCTTCTTCTTTATAATGTACTAGCTGATGCCCGCAGCTTCGCCCGCGTTAATGTCGGAAATATAAAAAATGACGATTTTCAATACAAACTTTACACCCCCGTTTAACCCCCATAAGAGTGAATTTTCAAAAATCCTTTCTTAGTACTCCCCTACGTTATAAAAGGAACCCCTGCGCAAAATTTCAAGTTTCTAACCCTTACCGCCTTATTAATAAAAATAGTTAAACCTGGTTTAACTTACGCTTGGTTTCTCTCACTTCAAACATATTCAAAAGAAAGTGACGGCATGCGAGATAAACCAAGCGTAAGGTAAACCTGGTTTAACTATTTTTATTAATAAGGCGGTTATAGTTTAGGCCCTGCGTTCACTGCGTTGATATGTCAGTCAGTAAGCTTCTCCTTTCATATATTTTAGATAGATTTAGTGCCTAACCTGGTTTTTATACCGCCCATGGGCCTCCGACTTGACTTACACTGTATCTAATTGCATATATACTTATGCTGTATCTAACGGCATACCAATACCGTACTAATATTGTATTTTTATGTTAATTGGAATTTGATGCCTTTGTGAATAAATAAATACTGCCGTATGGCTTGCAACCAGGCCTAAAGCCATCCGTCGGGGCTGCAGATTATCGAAAGAGATAACGCGACCTCGGCGCAAGGGCGAGGAAGGAACATGGGTGGTTTTTAGTCAGTAGAAGTCTGACACTCCCTTTCGCTCTGCCCAAGAGCGGGAGGAGTTATTTGATGATTTCCCACCCCCCCAAAAAGAAGGCCAGACTGTTGTTGAGAAATTGAAGATGGAAAAGCCCAATGATAAGACACAGGCAAGCAGAATGATAATACGTATGCACTTGCGACCGTTATTAAAATGGCGGCAGTAAGAGTATCGTGGGTAGCTCAATTAAAATCATCACGCATGTAATCCCCAAAGGGTTAGGCAGAGGTGTATCTAATACAGTGAAACTTGGTTAAGTGGGACCTGGATAAGTGAGAAACCTCCATAACTGGAACTCATGCTTAGGTCCCAACATTTTGGCATGGATACCTGAGACACTGGGTAAGTGGAATACCTCTATAACTTTTTTAATGGGACAAGCCCGCCACACTATTCCCAAACCACTGTAACTCCTGTTAGCCAGAATCAACAGTGGTGTAATACCTCTATATGTGTGACAATTTTTCAGGTCCCGTGAGGGCTCACTTAACCAGGTTTCACTGTAGTACACCCACATGTCGCCAGTTATGTATAAGTCCCATAATAGGGGGCGAGCCTATTGCCATCAAACGCCCACTAATCCGGCAACCGTGGTTGCTACTGAAAAATTACTGACGGAAGAACACAATAACACTGCCCGACACGGGAATCGAACCCAGCACCTCATGCTGAGCATTCGTGTTTGCGACCACTAGACCAACGAAGCAGTCAAAAAAAAATGACTAATAAAAAATCTGTAAGAATCAATCTTACAGTTTATTTTAATTTTTTTTATTAGACATTTTTTTTCATCACCATTTTTTCATCATCATTAGCTAAGACTAAGATTCATACAAAGTCAAAGCAAACATAAAACAATTATTCGTGTACAGCTGAAACAGACATAATCAGTAATATACATACCTTCGTGTCAGCGAGCTCTGCTGCGAGAGCATTTTGATTTTCTTTTGTTATTTCTAATATCCGTAACGTGTGCTCGTGCTCAGTAGTTAACTGTGAACAATTAAACATGAACATTCAAGTGCATAATTCAAGTAAAATCAAACATCTATTGGATACAAATAAGAGGCTTCTATACTAATATTATAAACCTAAACCGCTTTATTACAAAACGTAGTTAAACCTGGTTTAACTTAGACTTGGTTTATCTCGCATGACGTCTCACTTCAATAATATTCAAAAGAAAGTGACAGCATGCGAGATAAACCAGGTCTAAGTTAAACCAGGTTTAACTACGTTTTGTAATAAGGCGGGAAGAGTTTTAAGCTTTCACGGTTCATAACTATATTTAAAATGTCACTTACGGGATATCTTCCGTGATTTTTATTTGTTATGAGTTCCCGATATTAAATAAAAAAGTGATTTCCGTGATTTTAAATAAAAATCACGGAAGATATCCCGTAAGTGACATTTTAAATATACCTGAAGAGTTTGTTTGGTTAATCTCAGGAGCTACTGGTTGGAGATGGGCAGATGATAATTATAGTTGCCATCGCGGGAGAAACCTGGATGAGGCTGGCACAGGAACGTGGACATTGGCACAAGAAAAGAGAGGCCCAACTGCGTGGCATTCATAACTCAAGGCGGTCTTCTGAGCCTGACGAAGACCGTGGCAGCAGGAATGCCATCACTGATGATACCAGTTCTGGGAGACCAGATAGGGAACGCCGCCTACGCCAAGCGGGCCGGGCCCATGTGGTCATCATCATCATCATTTCAGCCAAAAGACGTCCACTGCTGGACATAGGCCTCCCCCAGGCGTCGCCACATTGACCGGTCCCGTGCGTCTCTCATCCAGCGGGTTCCTGCAACCTTGACCAGGTCATCGGTCCACCTAGTGGGAGGCCTTCCAACGCAACGTCTTCCGGTTCGGCCCATGTGGTGGATTATAATAATCCACAACCCAATGGGGAGGCCTATACCCAACAGTGGATGAATTCGGGCTGTGGATAATGATAACTGGTTGGAATTGAAAAAATATTTTTGTTTAGGTGTGTCCATTTATCGAGGAAGGTTATAAGCTATATTATGTGACGCAGACAAAGTTGCACGGGTCAGCTAGTTCTTCGATAAAACCTGTATTAAGAAGCCTAAGTTGGTTCTAGACTAGGTAATCCGATTGTCTCCCTACGGCCCTAATCTTCGCTTTTGACGTAATCTGGTTTACCTACTAGTTTTAGCCAATTCCGTCTGTTGTTTTTATCTAGGTATTGTATTATATCAAATTGACTTTGAGAAAGATTACTAATATGATAATTCCGAAACATTCAACTGGCAATTATGTGCTTAAGATTATGATCATATTTCAGAAACGTGAGTTTTAGGGGATTTTTTCTCATACAGCTACTTAGCTGTATTGTATTTGTTTTTCAATCTTTTATCGTGTTTCTTAACATTTAATTACAAACAAATGATTTAAATATTTATTTGAAAGTATACGTAGCGTCCCACTCACTAGGTTGACTAGGTGGACCGATGACCTGGTGAAGGTTGCGAGAAACGGGGATCCGCTGGATGCGAAACGCACGGGACCGGTCAATGTGGCGACACTTGGGGGCGGCCCATGTCCAGCAGTGGACGTCTTTTGAATAAAATGATGACGATGACGTAGCGAAATCGCGCTTAGCGTTATATTTCATATTTAATGTTTAGCACATGTGGCCAGCAAACGCTTTGCATGTTTTTAAACAGAATCAACCATGTGTTCGGTTACCCGAGTGCGGGTTTACCACATGGTGCGCTTGCCAAAAGAGAAATATTTATGTCACGATGCGTCGGCCACACGCCTAGATCTCTTTACAAGAATGTGAATTTTAAATTGCAAAAACAAATCCGCAATCATTTAAAAAATTATGACTATCATAACATCGACTCTTGTATTCCCCGAAGGGCTGGACAGAGCAGTTCTTTAAAATACACACACATTTCCCCAGTTTCACAAGTCCCAAGTAATAAGGGGCAAGCCTTCTGTCGGGCTCTGCTACCGAAATATTCCAGATGGAAAAATCCAATAACAATTTTCCCATCCTGGAAATCGAACCCAGGACCTCATAGCCAGGGACCGAAAACCTTTATAAATTACGGTACAGGTATTTAAGAATTTTGGTTATTTTTCAGACTTTGGTTACTGCTATCTGGGTAACCAGACCGAAGAAAATTGTAACCTCTATTCAGGTTACCGTTTTAATACCGGCTACCTAAAAATGACCTTGATTACGAGAAAAAAGTTCGCGTTCGCCTAAGTTTGTGTGTCTGCCCGACTCTTTGTCACACACACAGGCGATGCGCGCCCTTTGAATATTGCCGACGGCACGTGTAAGATAGGGGTAATTTTTTTTTTCGGTAACCGGTATTAATATTGGTTAAATATTCAATTTAATAATAAAGGTAACCTTTAAAATTACCTGTAAAAGAAAAAAAGGGTGTTCCCGAAAAAATACCCGTATTGATTATACCGGTTTCGGTCCCTGCTCATGGCAACTTAGAACATCTAACTAAGGTAATGTTCAAGTTAATCAGTAGGTAGTCATGAATCACAAGAGGAAAAACAAAAATAAAATAAAAGATTACTACCTGTTGATAATTTCTTTCACTAACGGCGAGTCTAGAGTTGATGTTCTCGAGCTGTTGCTGGATGTCCGCCGAACGTTGCCGCTCTTCCACCAGCTCGGAGCCCAATGCACTGGCTTCCGAATTCGCACTGGCTGGAAATATATATAAACATCAGAACATAAAACATGTAATACCTGAAAGATTAAGGAATTAAAAAAAATACTCAAACAAGGCAATTCTTCTAAAGCCAGTTAACTTGCATTTAATTTTAAGATTAAACAGGTACAATATAATTATGGCTTATAACCTTGTTCGATAAATCGACTATCCAACATAGAAATATTTTTTTAATTCGCGCGTTCAACCAAACAAACTCTTCAGCATTAATAGTACATTGTAATACAAGGGCCTAAAATTACCCATTATATACGAGGAGTGAACCGAGTTATAATGGGATTTTAGCGCCGTGTGTTACACTGTACTTTTCACTACGATTGCGAGAAAATAAAATAACCATGTTCAATATGAGTTTATTTTATTAAAAATTAAATTCAATTTAATAATACAATTCCAAAAATTTCGCGCCAATGCCTTTTTTTATTTCTTCTGTAGCTGCAATGCAACGCACATATTCTACCAAAGAGTTCGGCATTCAGCGAGTTTAGTTCCATTTTTAAAAATAAAACATTTTTTTTACTTGAAACTAAATCACGCACCAGCTGGCTGAACAAGTTGTCGTACGAGATTTACTTTTAGGGCAATATATGCAATTTTACGCCCGCTCTGGTATGCTAATACGACGTTCTTTTTCAGCAAGAGGAGTGAAAAATTGTATTCGTCCGCGTGTATTTTGAAAATACGTTGTTGTTGTTGTGCTTTGTTTACGTTGTGTTGCGTTGTTGCTATGTTGCTCGGTAAAGGTGTAGCTATCCAATGTTGAAAGAATTTTCAAAGTCGGCAGAGCGATTTTTGAGTGCCAAATCACATCGTAACAAACAAAAAATCGAATGTGTTCTCTCCATAATATTAGTTTATATTATATTTTATTATATTATATTTTTAAAGTGAGAATTACTATAGGTATCTCTTACTATTAAATATACAATAACACCTTGTAAACATTAAGGTGCGATAAATATTTAGAATTTGAATTTCCCGGAGGCCAGAATCACCACGTGTGTACATTGGGATGCAAGGATTGCGAGGGCCGGCCGGACCGCGTAAATATTTTGTTGCGCGGGATTGTGATATCTTCTAAGATATTTGTTTAAACTATATAGCGTACATGGCACAAATATTCTATATTCAATTTCCGTTCTAACAAACACATTTATTTAGATATAGATTAATATCATATAGGTTAAATAAGCTTCGCAAAAAATAATTACTTTTAACCTAACATTTAAATAGTAAAAATAGTTACGGGTTAATGGTTACAGTCAATCTTAAAAGATAGACATAAATGCTGTCCCGGACTTTTTTTTTTAAAGAGGAACAATTCCTTCATACATGATATTTTCGCAGCGCACGCAACGGAAGCTCTCAAAAAGGAACAGCTTTTCCCGTTTTTGCAACTTTTTTCCTTTATGCTCTGCTCCTATTAGTCGTAGCGTGATGTTATATAGCCTAAAGCCTTCCTCGATAAATGTACTATCCAACACAAAAAAAAACAATTCCAACCAGTAGTCCCTGAGTTTATCGCGTTCAAACAAACAAACTCTTCAGCTTTATATTATTAGTATAGATAAAAAGTAGGTACCTATAGGTAGGTTACATTCTCCATCGGAATCCATCACTTTCAATTCGTAAGAAGAACTCGATAAATAAAACACCACTTTGGAAATCTAATGTTTAAAAAAACAGATACGTACACTTGGTGAAACGGTCAAATTCCGACTGACACCAAGGGTTAGGGGGTGCGCACTAGCAGGTAGATGAAGCATGGGTATTGTTTCCGAGTTCGTCATCTATTCGTGAAACTAGATTTTACAAATGTTATTATTACTTTGTTATTGGGACTTTTGGCCGCTTAGATCGTGCAAATACCTGAATATGCGACGTTTAACATCAGTCTCATAATGCCAAACGGTTTATAAAACAAAATTGCAATCAATAGTATACTAGAATAGGGTAGTTGACAAAAAAAAATCTTATTAGTCCGACACATAGATTTCCAAAAAATATTGCAGACATATTTTTTCTTTTTTCACGTAAACAAAAAATGAAGACGTTACAGTGCTTCAAAAAGTCGTGTGACGTCACAGCGTGGTACATTTTTTACCAAGAAGTGACGTCACCAGCCCCCCCTCATGATCTTTGACACGTTTTATTTTCGTCAATGTTTATTCATTTGATAAAACAAAAAACACGTATCCAATATTTTTTTCACTTCTCATGCTATGAAAGTGCTTATTTTGCGAATTTTGTGCACAAGGGCATTAACGTATCTACTCATAAATGTATCTTTATTAAGGCAAAGAAAATGAGCCATACAGCCAAACACAATAAGAAGTTCATAGATAGAATTTGTTATTTTATAATATTTACTTTAATTTATTTGCCTTATGTGTTTTTTAAGACTTCAAAGATATTAAAATTTAAATTAAAGTACGGTAAGTTATTTAATTAATTATTGAAAATTATTGTTACAAAATTAATTTAATAGTAGGTAGGCTGTATAGGTCTGCAAGTCTAATATCAATTTCGTAAGATTAAAAAAAAAACAATTTCCTTCAGTATTCAAAACTGTACAAATTTTACTTTGAATTTTAATTAAAGAAATATATTAACTACTGTTTTATTTCCTCGTATTCGAAGTGAAAAGCAGAGTTTATAACTCGTCCACAAAACCATTTTTATCCTCGACATTACTATCAGCGCGAGCATATTACATTGGCCGAACTGGAAATCAAATCAAAATTGATTTACTGCAAGGCCGAAACTAGGCTCTAAGATTATCTAATTGAAATGCATTTTGATATAAACGATAAACACGTCAAACAAAACATGAGTGATGGATGGATAGACATAAGATTTCACAATTTCACATGATTTATTACATTTTGAAGCCAAATTGAAAACACGGTGAAACAATAGTAATAGTGAAGATTATCAAAGTACATAATAGGTGTAAAAGTAACCTTAACGAAGCCGGAAGGCGTTTGTTCTTGCAGCCATTGCAGTATTTTTTTGTTCTGGAGCATACCTGGGAACTTCTAGTTACGGTGGTATTGGCTTTTTTTTAAATGCTGTAGTCTAAGATTTTTTTTTTTTTTAAACTTTGCCCCACACTATGAATTTCTCCTGTATCGTGGGTGCGTTCACGTATTTGTTCCGTACGTGGATCGAACACGCGACACGCAGCGCAGCAGTCCTTTGCTTGAGCCACTGCGCCAACCGTGCCGTCCAATTTACCTCCGTGACCCGTGTAATTTCAAAGCATCTATTAGCACAATGTTTTGAGAATGCTTATACATTGAGTTTTACCGGAAAACATAATTTTTCACCCCAAAAAAGAAGTAGTTTACCCTGCAATATTTTTTTGCGTAAGGTTACTTAGTTTGATGTACAGAATGCTTGGTTGGCGGCTTCGTGAAGGTTCCGTTTACACCCTGTATATACAGGGTGGCAAGTAATATTATAAGTTGAACCAGGTGCAGTCATTCAATGCAAAACGTAGAAAACTGAATAGTTTCTACGTATCTACACCATCAGTTTTATTGTTTATTGAGGAATTATCATCAATCACATAATGCAAACAATGTGAAATATAAATAGCATTATCGTTTATTTTACCTGTGCTTTGCCATTAAATAACGTACACCAGGTATAATCAGTACTATAATAGACAAATAAGTATAAATATCTTCTGTTTTATTTCTTCTGCCGATGATTAGAGGCATGTTGAAACAAGTATGGTCTGACAGGGTGCAAGCCTTATGAGAAAACACGCTGCTAGGCCACCTTGTGTCACCAAGCTCAGATTGCAGGATTTCTTCAAACTTCTCACAATTTCTTCCACATTCGATGTGATCATCATCAGCCTAGTCTTTTCCCAACTGTTGGAGTCGGCTTTGAGTCTAACCGGATGTAGCTGAGTGCCAATATTTTACATGGAGCGATCTGACCTCCATAACCTAGTTATTACTAGGCAATACGATACCCCTCGGCAAGGCTGGTTGTGGAACTTTTCCCGGACTAACCTAGGCAAGCACCGTTTAATCTAAAGATCGACCCGGGCGGCAGTTATTATTAAACCACAAGTTCCTTATTAATTTTCTTCCATATTCCATATGATGTAGCTGAATAAATCTTCGTCGTCGACAGTATTGGATGGTATAATATTAAGTAAAGCATCACTCAGTTCTTTGATCAAGATAGATCATTAGGAGCTAAAAAAACTAAGATTAACCTGTACCCTATAGTGATTAACCTAGCTAGGATGATCGCAGTACCACATGAGTGAGTGAGGAGCTAAAAAAACTAAGATTAACCTGTACCCTATAGTGATTAACCTAGCTAGGATGATCGCAGTACCACATGAGTCATAATTATATGCGTTGATTGAAAAAATCGCTTTATATAAAATTAGTCTCTCAAGCACCAGTCGCTTTAACTTAAATATAATGCATGGCCATCACTTGAAATAATTTCAATATACACGATAACGACATACAAACTTCATTCGAAAATTACTTCCGCCACCTAGAAAAACGTTAGAGTTGTTATTCTAGTCTGTCTGTCAATGTCACCAGGCGTAGAAAAAGGTTAACAACAATCAAATGAGAATAAACGTAAAAGAGTTTTAAAACAAACAAGATAGGCATCTTATTTTGTTTAAAACGACCTAACTTTGTGTTCACGCAGTTTAAGTGGTACTGCGTGAATAATCGTGTTTACATGCGAACTAAATGAACATCACTTGTGAATCAACATTTTGGCGGCTAATGATCATGTGAACAGGCTGGGTCAACACACTGACCACACCACGAGTGCGTGAACCTCCTTATACAATGGTTACTTGAAAACATTATAATTACAGTGCGATCAAATTATCTTGGCAGCTCCGAACTTCGTGCAGGTCATTTTGTTACAACGAATGTATAAAAGTGTTATGATATTTATTTTATTTGTATTTCTCACTGTTTAAATTAGATATTTTCTGATCGTTTAAGTATTGGTTTATCTGGCAATAACAGTTTTATTCCCAAGTTTACATGCGTAAAATTTCGCAAAGCCTATGTTCAGAGCTGCCAAGATAATTTGATCGCACTGTACTTGCAATTTGTATTCTACTGCATCTTACTAACAACATTGCTGACCTCATTACTGTCTGCGATATGAATACTTTTATCTTAGATAAGCTATAATTGTCGCACTATCGTACTTTATCATAAATAATACTCGTGCTGTTCGCCACAAAACTCTTCACACTAAGTAAATGTCTTAAGGTATATAATGCAAAACATTGTTTTTATTATTTTAGGTAGGTACCCTACATAGTTCAGCGAAAAAGGCTTAGGTTAAATGCTCAATCTATCATCTATCAAGATAGTCTAATTTATTGCTAAGTAGGCTGCAAAGCCGCTTGTAGGTCGTTCGTTTGACTGATAACGATAACCGGCGACCTTCTATCAACTAGACGCAACAAAACAATCGGCTACAATTGCTTTGTATCCAACATTACCGGCTACTAAGATGCGGTGTGATAATAAAACATTACATAAAGTAATATCATCGCGCATCGCGCTCATATTGCTTGCGACATAATCACATTTAAAGTCAATCAATTGACTTGAGTGGCAATTTAGATAGTTATGAAAACTTGTTGGCGTTCAATGAATCCAGGTTACGCCAGGATTTCATGTCCCACATGACGCAACCTTATAATCCTCAGCAGGATGTTACACATTATTCAGACAAGACCTACAACTGTCCTTCTTACGGTATTATGCCACCGTAGGAAGCTTGTAAATGTACAGATTTTGGCATATATATTTATTTATGAAAGGTAGCTTCACAGCTTACAGTAAAATAACTTATATAATTCGCTAACCGCTGCCCTTACGTATGTCTATATTGTCTATGACTTGAGGACACAAATACCCAATTATAGCATTAAGCAGACAGAGACACTAGTGACAGTTCTTAGAAAAAAGTCCGTAAAGGTCATTTTCACTGACTGTTGACATTACAACATAGCTATTATGTATTACCGAAAGGTAAAAGAACATTGTGAGAAAAATCTTATGAGTAATCGTAGTCTAGCTATTTAGAGAACAGAGAACTTAATGAAAAGCGAATAATCCTGTTTCTTTATTACTGTTACGAGCTGGGTATGGTTGCATAACCCAGTGCGGAGCAAGGGAAAGTCTCCGAAATTGCAAGCAAAATGGGATGGACCATACAGAGTTGTGACCAGGATCAACGATGTCACCTACCGAATACAGAAGAGTCCGCGAGGTGCGCCTAAGGTTGTGCATGTGGACCGACTGGCGCGATATTACGGGACTAATGATGCTCGGGACGAGCATGTCTAAGGAGGGGGCAGTGTTACGACGGTCATCTAGAATCTTCGAGAAACCGCGCTAATAACTGTGTAGTACCTAGAAAATACGAGTTCATTCTTTTAGGTACCTATTTCCGTAGTAGGTATAGAACTTACATTGTATTCAAGGTCAGGCGCCGGGAGTCGCCGGCAGTTGTCATTGTAATTTCGACCGTATGCCGACGACGTTAAGTAACTTCTTCCTTGTCGGTTCTTTTATCTTTAAGTTTATTTTTTGTTAATGTTTTTTTGTGGATGCTTTCTTGAATAATAGAGAATTATCTCGAATGTCTTTTGTTTGCTTGGGTATAAAAGGACCGATTGAGGACGAAGTGAGGCAGTCTACTTTTAAGCGAGACAACGAAAGGATCAAAGTGTTCAGTACTGTTTTGCGATTGTGAATAAGTGTTTTGCGAGTAATAAAGTTAATTCGTGTGTTTAATTGGTAGTGTTTTTATTTATCCCATACCCAGCTCGTAACAATTTGGTGTCAGAAGTGGGATAAATAATGCCGATTCTACCGAAGGAGGACACGGATAGTATCCGTACGAGGAGTCAGCGGCAGCTAGGTATGGACCAAAGGCGATTTGGAGACTCTCCGATACAGACACCGGGCGGTGTCCAGCCTACGTCAGAGCCAGTCGCTGGCTCATCCGCAGTTGCTCCAGCTGTAGCGGTGCCTGACTTGTCTGCCTTAATGGCACTGCTGCAAGACCAGGCCCGTCGTCAGGAGGAGCAGGCTCGTCGTCAAGAGGAGCAGGCTCGTCGTCAAGAGGAGCAGGCTCTCCAGTTGCAAGAACAGTTGCGACGAGACAAGGAGGAACAGGCTCGCCAGTTGCAGGAGCAGCGGCAACGGGATAAGGAGGAGCAAGCTCGCCTTCAAGAGGAGCAGGCCCGTCGTCAAGAGGAGCAGGCCCGTCGTCAAGAGGAGCAGGCCCGTCGGTTGGAGGAAAAGTTGCAACGCGATCAAGAGGAGCAGGCTCGACGTCAAGAAGAACAGATGCTCCTGATAAAAGATCTTCACGCATCAGTTGGGAAAGAGCTGAGCGTGATGAAGGAGCAGGTAAAGCAGCACGACAACCGTATCGCAAAGGCCGAAATTCAGATCGCCGACGTGAAGAAGGCCTTGAGCGAAATTAAGGTTGGAGACGGGGCTGTGGCTTCGGTGATTGCTGCACCTTCAGTACGCGGGTTTAAAGTGCCGCCATTCGACGGAACATCTTCGTGGTCGGCCTATAAAATCCAATTTGAGGCCGTTATGAAGGCGAATGGGTGGACCAAAGGGCAAGCCATGACCGCGCTCACTTTGGGTCTCCGAGACCAGGCCCTTACCATTCTTGAGGCACTCGGGAAGGATGTGACCTATGAACAGCTGCTAGAGGCATTAGAGTCCAGATACGGCGACGCGCACCTGGAGCACGTTTTCCGTGCTAAACTAAGGGATCGCGTTCAACGAAGTGCCGAGAACTTACAACAGTGGGCCCTGGAAGTTGAAAAGTTGGTTCGGAAAGCTTACCAGTCTGCCCCTGCACTTATTGATGGCAATCTGGTACAGGTGTTCATCGATGGAATACGTGACTTGGAGGTTAGAGCTGCTGTGAGACTTGGGCATCATGAGACGCTGAAAGATGCCTTGGCCCATGCCTTAGAAGTAGAGGCAGTAAGGCAGGACCACCGTGCGCACCGGGTCAGGGAGGTTGTAGCGTCACCTGTACGCGACCGCCCGCAAGGATACAGCCCTAGGTGCTACACTTGTGGAGAAAGGGGTCATCTTCGATCAAGCTGTCCTAAGCGCAGCTCACCAAGAGAAGACCAACCTCAGCAGGGAAAGGTGGCTGAAGTGGCTGCCCAACCACAGCAGGGAAACGAGTAAATGCCAGGACTGGGGGGCGGGTGCTGGCTGGTTTTGAAAGAGCCCCGAGGATCTCGATCTCACAAGCACATGACGGGAACAGCCTGACTATCAACGGCGAAGTCAACGGAACTCCATGCAAACTGACGTTGGATACTGGAGCTTCTCACACGGTCGTCAATTCTCACCTGGCGAATCGGTTTCTTGGGGGCTACTTCAACAACCACGACCGTATACAATTACTAACAGCTACCGGTCAGCACATAACCGTCCGAGGTAAGAAAGAGGTGGAGTTAAAATTGGGTGATAGAATTTACCGACACAATGTCATCGTGGCCGACATAGTCGACGATTGCATCTTGGGCTTGGACTTCATGCGGAAATATCGTTGTGAGATCGACATTGACCAAGGAGTGTTGAAATGTGGTTCAGAGGAAGTCTTCATGGAAGGTGCACCATCAGGGAGAGTGTACTGCCTGAAGGAAACTGTTCTTCCTCGCAGATCAGAAACGATCGTGCCAGTTAAGTTACCACAGAACTCTGGACACAAAGATCGAAGTGTTCTGATAGAAAGGGTGGACAATGAGTTTTCATGGAAGATGGCAAGAACTCTGGTAAAGGCCAACAACATCTCAGCTGTACGAATCCTGAATCCAAGTGACAAGGAGCAAGTAATTAAGAAGGGCACCCTGATCGGCACTTGTGAGGAAGTAGCTTGGATGCGTCAATTGCAAGATCTACCTACTGGAAATCAAACTCGTAGTGCAAAATTTGACGTGTCAGCGCTTTTAGAAAACTGTCATCTAACTGAAGGAGAAATGGACAAGGCTAAGAAGATGTTACTTCAGTACGCCGGTATTTTCTCTACGAGTGATGCTGACATAGGCAGAACCGGACTGGTTCAGCACAGGATTAATACAGGCAACGAGTTACCTATCCGTCAGCGACCAAGAAGACTGCCAGTTGCACGGGAAAAAGAAGTGGAAACCATGATTGAGGGAATGGTGAAGGACGGTGTTATAGAACCTTCATCCAGTCCATGGTGTTCTCCTGTGGTCCTGGTGAAGAAAAAGGACGGCAGTATGCGCTTCTGTGTGGATTATCGACGACTGAACGACGTCACGAAAAAGGACAGCTATCCACTGCCTAGGATCGATGACACACTGGATACGCTGGCGGGAATGAAGTGGTTTACGACACTGGACCTGAAAAGTGGTTACTGGCAGGTAGAAATAGACCCCAAGGATAAGGAGAAGACTGCATTCTCAACAGGAAAAGGGTTGTGGCAGTTTAAAGTTATGCCTTTCGGTTTATGTAATGCTCCTGCAACGTTTGAAAGGCTGATGGAGCAAGTACTTGCCGGGTTGATTGGTGACGCATGTCTTGTCTATCTAGACGACATAATCATTGTGGGCCGTACGTTTGAAGATCACCTTAGAAACCTGAACCGAGTGCTGTCGAAGATCCAAACAGCAAACCTGAAGTTGAGTCCGAAAAAGTGCTCGTTTTTCAGAAAGCAAGTGAACTTTTTAGGACACATAGTTTCGGGAGAAGGTGTTCAAACAGACCCAGAGAAAGTAGTTGCCGTCAAGGATTGGCCAGTGCCGAAAGACAAGACACAGGTCAGAGCATTTTTGGGTTTGTGCTCCTACTATCGCCGGTTTGTGAAGAATTTTGCCGACATTGCGAAACCTCTACACAGACTCACTGAGGAAAAGCAACAATTCTGTTGGGACGAGAACTGCGACGCCGCATTTCAAGAATTAAAGGGACGTCTGTGCAATACTCCTATTTTGGGATATCCTGACACTGAAAATGACTTTATAGTCGACACAGACGCAAGTAATACTGGGATTGGGGGCGTGTTATCTCAACGGAAAGGAGATCAGGAGGTTGTTATAGCTTACTTCAGCAAGTCTTTATCCAAACCGGAAAGGAATTACTGCGTAACGAGACGAGAGCTGCTCGCCGTAGTGAAGACATTGCAGCACTTCAGTAAGTATTTGTTGGGACGGAAATTCCAGCTACGAACTGACCATGCTGCATTGAAGTGGCTATTACAGTTCAAGAATCCAGAGGGACAAGTGGCGAGATGGATTGAACTACTGCAAGAGTTTGACTTCGTAACTGAACATCGCAGTGGGAAAACTCACGGTAACGCAGATGCCTTGTCAAGAAGACCTTGTCCTGAAGACTGCAAGCACTGTGCCAGGCAAGAGACTAAGGAAGTAGTGCCCGTGAGGATGCTTAGAACGGATCTCAGCGATGAATGGAAGGAGACTCTGCAACAGGCCCAACAAAATGACTCAGACATCAAGCCAATCTTCGACTGGATTAAAGCTGGTGCTCCGAAGCCCAAGTGGAGTGATGTGGCTGCGATGAGTTCCATTACGAAAAGTTATTGGGCACAATGGAACAGTTTGGAGATTCAGGATGGAGTCTTGTGCCGTAAATGGGAAAACGCTCGAGGGGACAGCTGTCATCTACAAATGGTTGTCCCTAAAGCTAAGGTACCGGATGTTTTACGGCTCTACCATGATGGATGCTCAGGAGGACATATGGGGGTGAAAAGGACTCTACTGAAGATCAGAGAGCGCTTTTACTGGATCCACTGTCGAGATGATGTGGAGGACTGGTGTCGCAAATGTACCAGCTGTGCGGCTGTGAAAGGACCCCACACACGAAGCAGAGGTGCCTTAAAAGTGTACAACGTGGGAGCCCCCTGGGAGCGGATAGCACTGGACGTTGCGGGACCATTTCCAGAAAGTGATAGCGGAAACAAGTACTTCATGGTTGTCCTGGACTACTTCACAAAGTGGCCAGAAGTCTTCGCCATTCCTAACCAAGAAGCAACAACAGTCGCGGATAAATTGGTTCAGGAAGTCTTCTGTCGTTTTGGAGTACCCTTAGAAATTCACAGCGATCAAGGAAGGAATTTTGAATCGCAAGTTTTTCAGGAGACTTGTCGATTGATGGGTACACACAAAACCAGGACCACCTCTTACCACCCACAATCTGATGGAATGGTGGAACGATTCAACCAGACATTGGAGAGATATCTGGCTAAAGTCGTGGAAAGCAGGCAAAGGGATTGGGACAAGCACATACAGCCGTTTCTTCTGTCCTATCGGAGTGCAGTTCACGAAAGTACGACTGTAACTCCAGCCTTCGCGAACTTTGGAAGGGAATTACGGTTGCCTGCAGATTTAATAACTGGAACTCCCCCTGATGTCCCACGCAGTGTAACGGATTACGCGAATGACCTGCGTAACAAGTTAAATGATGTGTATGAGCATATCAGGCAATCCGGGCAACAGATGTCTGAGAAGATGAAGACTCGTTATGACCGGAAGGCAAACAGTCGTGGTTTCGACGAAAGTTCGCTGGTGTGGTTGCATAACCCAGTGCGGAGCAAGGGAAAGTCTCCGAAATTGCAAGCAAAATGGGATGGACCATACAGAGTTGTGACCAGGATCAACGATGTCACCTACCGAATACAGAAGAGTCCGCGAGGTGCGCCTAAGGTTGTGCATGTGGACCGACTGGCGCGATATTACGGGACTAATGATGCTCGGGACGAGCATGTCTAAGGAGGGGGCAGTGTTACGACGGTCATCTAGAATCTTCGAGAAACCGCGCTAATAACTGTGTAGTACCTAGAAAATACGAGTTCATTCTTTTAGGTACCTATTTCCGTAGTAGGTATAGAACTTACATTGTATTCAAGGTCAGGCGCCGGGAGTCGCCGGCAGTTGTCATTGTAATTTCGACCGTATGCCGACGACGTTAAGTAACTTCTTCCTTGTCGGTTCTTTTATCTTTAAGTTTATTTTTTGTTAATGTTTTTTTGTGGATGCTTTCTTGAATAATAGAGAATTATCTCGAATGTCTTTTGTTTGCTTGGGTATAAAAGGACCGATTGAGGACGAAGTGAGGCAGTCTACTTTTAAGCGAGACAACGAAAGGATCAAAGTGTTCAGTACTGTTTTGCGATTGTGAATAAGTGTTTTGCGAGTAATAAAGTTAATTCGTGTGTTTAATTGGTAGTGTTTTTATTTATCCCATACCCAGCTCGTAACATTACGAAGAAAGTTATAAGTTAGCAATAAACATCCTCATGAAATTTTAGAAAATATACACAAATAATAATAAACAAATCACATACACAACAGAAACTTCTAGAATAGCTTATTATCCCTAATGATAAAATGTATGAACCACCAATTAAAACTCGACACGGCTAAGTATCAATGCTTAAGTCTTGATAACATATAATAGCATTCCAAGACAATAATATGGCTTTTGCTATTGTTTACGGGCATAATGGCCAGTACTCTGAATTGATACTTATTCAACCTATTTTGTCGGTATCCTTGTTTCATGTTTTGTTAATTACGATTTTCATGAAAAATTGTACACAGTTTCAATATAAAGTTTTTTCTATAGATAAAACTTTGTACATCCGACAAGTCAGCTTGCTGATAGTTCACTATTGACTGATAGCGGAAAAGTCATCCATTACTGCGACATTGCGTGCAGGAAATCTGCTTTTGTTCAGAGCGGTGATGCCTGTGTTCATGATAAACAAAAGTTGCAAAACATTGTTGCAGTAACATCAAGTAACATGACTTGCTTGAAACACGTTTGGCACACATACTGTATGAAATGTTAGCAGAAAAATGTTTCCAACAACATAAAATGTTGTAACAACAATGTCATGCAGCTTTTGTTTTGCTTCCACATGAACGCGGGACTTCAGGCCAATATCTCCAAATTCAGAGACAATATTGTCCAAATCATTCTGGACAAAACAGGCTGAATAGAAAACGGTTTACAGACTAAAGCATCTCTTTTAGCGCTTGAATTACATTTTCAAGAGGGCGTCGTTTGTAAACATTTGTGGAATAGTATTTAATAAAAAAAAACAAGATAGCGGCGCCAGTTTCTACTATAAAAGAACCCTGTATCACTAATAGTAGATATTGCAGGCCTTACATTCATGGCATCCACAGGAAAGTCTGGTTAAGCAGTAGCCAACCTCTCCTAGATTGAACTGAGAGATGCCCAACACAAAAAAAAAGTAGGTATAGTCATACCGAGCTGGTGTGCGATATCCCTGAGCAGCTGTCGCTCGGCCAGTTCTGCACAGTCAGCGCCGGCGGCGAGGCGCGTGGCCTCTTCGCGCAGCGCTCGGTTCTCGCGTTCAAGCGCTCCCGTGCGCCTGCGCAGTAGCGCCGCGTTTGCGGCCTCCTGCTCCTCGGGGGATGAGACCTCCTCTGTGTCATTTGTTAATACCTGCACAATGTTGCGGAAATTGAGGGATGATGTGGCATGACAACGTTGCGGTTGAAAAGATGATGTCTCAAAACTTGGATATTGTTTGCTGAGATGGTTGAGCCATGTTGAGAGCATACGTGACTACGTGTACTAACAAAAAGTATTAACAAGGCAGATGTGAGTGGAAATACCGAGAAGAGATACCCTAGAAGTCTTTCTTGGGTGTCTCCTCCGGCAATTTCCGTAAGAATGTAACTGACACTTATCTATTTGGTGATAGTGATAACCCTCATGGGAAAAATGCGTGACTTTACGTTCGCATGTTTTTGAAACGGTGTTAAAGCCCTGGTTAACTTGAAGGATTCCTTGGACGCTCATAACTTTAATTTATACCGGGTTTGTAAACATTCTGACCAAATAGATTTACCTACCTGCTTGCAAAAAAATATGAATTCGACTTTTTTATTGAGTAAGCCTGACAAGAACTTTCCTCAAGTTTCTGTTTCCCCAACAAGATAATACTAAGTTTTGTGCTAAGTGATGATTTTCCTTGTCTGATGAATAGTGATGATATCATTCAGGATAATAAAAGTTTATTTATTCTTAACATGCTCAACAACGGCGAGAATAACGCATTAGATACAAAAGTCAGATGAGTAAATAAATTCTTATTGTTATTGCTATTCAGAACCTTAACAAATCGTTCATTCTTGAATTCCCACACACTCACTAACTTTTTGATAGGTTGAAAGCGCTACAGATTTGTGGAATATTTATTATATTATTAAATGCTAGATTGTTTTTTGGGAAATATAGAATAATATTTTGGGTTTACCTGTAGTAGATCCGCTTTGGCGTTGAGGTCGTGCCTCAGCTGCGTGATGTGATCCCGAGCGCTGCGCAACTCGCCCTCGAGAGCGGTGACTCGCGCCTCCAAACGACCATTGGCAGTTAGCAATTCCTTACCGATGCGAGCCGTTAGCTCTAAATCTTTTTCTTTCTGTGAAGATTTGCAATATATCAATAAAAATGGTGACGATCTTCCCACCCCCTATAATCTATAAGATGTACCTACAAAACGATCTCTACATAGCCCAAATAATATTAAAAAGCGCCAAATATAACAGCGATAACTTAAAGGTCCAAAACAGACAAAAGTTTAAAACCTGTACCTACATACAAAATAATGAACTCTGAGGACAATATTGTGACATAAACCAGTCGCCAACAAGGCTTGGAGTTTGCCTTGAAGTTCTCGGACTCCCATTTACGTAATCCTCTCTAGACGAATTACATTAGCAAATGAAATAGCATAACTTACTTCTTCTAAGAGCCGTGTTACCGCTTCGATGTCATTGTAGGTTTTTGTCATTTGGCTCACCCTGTTGCTGCATAGAACTGTAAAAAGAACACCACTATGTAGCAAACAGCTAACCACCTCTATGCTATAGTATATATAGCATTTCTAAAAAGCAAGCGCAAATTATATACAGCCTTATACATAATTATATTAGGAATGTGTACAGATAATTAAGTGATACAAGTAATCGTACTTTAAATTATCTCTGGCGATGAAGAGATTAATCCTAAGTGTTTTCATTGATTGATAATATTGTGGTGGTGATTAATAGATATTTAATTAGAGAGTGTCTACCATTTTTTTTATTAACCTTTGTTTATAAAGATAATAGATATTACGAGTACATTAAATTATCAACTTCACAATATTTATTATCACACTTCATACGCATGCTAAAGTGCATAGATTTATAGGCTTTGCTTGACAACGCTACATAGTGCATCTGCTCATATTTTAACATTTCGTTACGCATAAGTAATAAAAAGTTAATTGGTTTTGAACGATGACTAATACTGTCGTACAATATCTTACAAAATATACTTGGTCAATCGATTACATTGCTATCTTCCGCTTAACTATGAGTGAGTAAAAGCACCTTTGATCATAATTTCGTTGAGTCGAAAAACCGGATCTGGGAGTGGGTTAGATAAGTACATTCTTGGGTCAGGTACTTACTATATTGATACCAAACACGATCAGATAAAGATATCCAGAGAAACTACTTTCATTGGTTCAATTAAAGTCAAGAAATCGGGACTTGTTTTCTTCTCTAATTGCTGGGCAAAACTTAAATTAAATGCTAAGTTTTAATGAGATTTATTTTATGTTTGTACGCTTACAATGGATGAATGATTAGTTAACTCTACTACACGAAGACGGCAACTTGAGTGAAAATCTTATTAAGAAACCAATTTTCAACCGACTTCAAAAAAGAAGGAGGTTCGCAATTCGACTGTATGTTTTGATTTCTATGTATATTACCTCATAATCGAGTGTTTGTATTGTAATTCAGAAAATAGATTGATCTATGTATATTTAGATAGCAAAATAGTGTAAGTACCTAGCTATTACCGATTTTCTAAATATTTCTGGCACTACTTCCAGACGCTATTAGACATAGTCTGCGTCTGCACATCATCATTCTGATAATGTTGTCTTTACTTAGATACTCGTTAAATGAAACTCGTGATACGGTAAAACATGTCCGAACCACTTTACATACATTATGTCAACCTTCAAGATGACCACAGACTGCGGTAACATTATCGATCGCTTCATAATATAATTTTTATTATACCTGTAAGATCACCGGATACCGATTTGATAAAATAGGAGGAGTAAGTGCATTTTGGATGTTTTATTTTTTTTCCGATATCTAAGGAATGGTTATGTTTTTTTTTGCGTCTTTTATGTTTTAAACACATCAAAAAAGGCAGCAAAAATATTGTAAATAATTAAGTCTTTTCTGTCAATATAATTTACTAGCTTTTGCCAGCGGCTTCGCCCGCGTGAAAAAGACGACATTCCATACAAACTTTCATCTCCTATTTAACTACCTTAGGGGTTGAATTTCGAAAAATCTTTCCTTATTCCTTGTCTACATTATAAAGGAAACCTCTGTGCAAAATTTCAGCTTTCTAGGTCCAAGGGTTTGGTCTGGGCGTTGATGAGTCAGTCAGTCAGGACTTCTCTTTTTATTTACATATATAGTATAGATGTCTATCCTATGATTCAGATTCAGGTATTTCAACTAGTTTACAAATAGTTTACGACCTTGCCCAAAAATCAATATTTATTATTCTTGAGATAGTGAGCTAACAATCTATTTTAGATACTCCCAACTCGTTTATAAACTACAGAGTATTCCCAAAGGGGAAGGGGCCACAGTGGATCAATATTTTATATTTGGAAGTACATACTATAATAGCGTCAAGACTAAATTTATCTGAAAGCTGACCTATTAATAAAGCAATCGATTGGATCTGTGACCTAGATGTGGTTCGCACTTCGTAGCCATAAAGGTTTAGGTTGTATAGCAGCGTTTATAACAATGGAGGATCTTTTATTTACTTTTATTGATATCTAAAGAATGCAGCGAATTTCGAAAAGTGTGGATTAATTGATGTGATTCATATAAATGCTAAGAATTTTATAAGGAAATTTTAAAGTGAATTTCCTTAATGAGGAAATCTTCAACAAAAAATTAGATAATTAATTTAGTAAACATTGTTGTATTTAATTATATTAACCCTTTATACAAAGAATGTTAACAAAATGTTGAAACTTCGAATGAAATCTTATTCAGACTTTTGTTTAGACAAATGGACGCACAGACAAAACAAATACTTATGTAAGTATTGTTGTTTGGGTTAAGCATGGAGTATCCAGCCAGTTTTAGTTAATTTATTTGATCTAATTCTTTATTAGGTTCCAGCAAATGAATTGAACCAACATACCTGCCTTAAAATGTTTTTAATACGGGAATCTTCAATTAAAAAAGTGAAACTTTAAACGAAATTGAAAGGCTTTTAATGTATAATTCAAATCTAAATTACTTATCAAATAAAAACAATCAATATCAAACCGGTATTAGTTGAATAACGATTCGGTGTTTTTATAGTACTGGCATGTCCACCCGTCGAGCCTTTATAAAAACTTTTACACACTAAAAACATTGTAACTAGAATCTCGACTTCCCGTGCATAATATTGCCCCTTTATTCGTGCAAACAATCACAGTAATACACAGGCACAATGGGCGGATAATTCGATACTATGCACGGTACTTAGCGAACTCAAATCACTAAGTATCGCGAAACATCGTGTAAGCACGCACTGTAAACACCGAATAACGTTTAGTTTCGCCGCTTGCCCGCTTCAATCACATTGATAAGATATCACTGAATTTTAAATTTTGCGCTCTAATATTTACAATTCACCCATTGTGATTACAATTACTTGTTCTACTTATGAATTATCTACGAACCCGGGAGTACATCACGTGTGTTTGGCCTCTGGGCGTTCATCGAACCCCTATTGTTCGATCACTAAATGCAACATTACACATGAACTAGCGATTCGAGGAATGGCACTAGCTGGATGTTACATCGATGAACCGCACTGGCTGTATCGTTGCCATAGGCGACAAAGCGACAAATACGAGCGTGAAGTCCCCGATCAAGTAAGTGACTGTGGAGTGCGGGTACTACGCAATGGCGTGTGATCTCCATGGCGCTCTTGTGGAGGGCACACAAAACATACTTTTCTATTGTATCCAATCTGTGGGAACAGTGAATTACAAAAACAAATACACATCGACATTTTTTTACAGTTAACTTGGTAATTCTTAATGTTTTGCTAAACACATTGTTTCAATTAATTCGCTTTCGATTCTCACACGAGTTTTAGTATTATTGTTTTAAGAATTAAGTACTTGTTAGTTGGTCTATATGGGGATAAAACATAAACGTATACGTCCAAAGAAATTATAAGTCTAATTTATTACACTTTACACTTATTACACTAATAAGTGTCAAAGGTGTGCAAGAATTTATGATGATGAGTGTTTTAACTGTATAGAGCATAAACATTAATGAGGTACAAATGTTTTAACGGCGAAGCTGCTTTCAAGAATAAAAACTTATGGGAACTGACTGATATAATAGCTCCATTGAATGCGGCGCGGGCGCAGGTATGCGAGTGTTTCCCACTCTTACCTAACTCGTAAGATTACAACGGATATTGATTGTGTTCGTGGTTACATCTCTCACACGATACTGAAAGACTTTCACAGTTTTTGTTGCACCCACTTCCAGTAGTACAAAACATGATAGTGTTGCCATATTTAAGACGATAAAACTAACAAAATACATTTCTGTTTAAATATGATTGAATTTTATTGTTATGTTCAAACATACAGGGTGTTTGTGTTTGGTAGAAGGATCAACATATTTCTTTTAGGGGGGTCACTTGCTAGCATAGAAAAGGTCAATATTATTGTAAAATTTAAAATATAGGGATTTGCCTTCTCTACTTGTATTATACTCACTAAGTAAGTAATGTAGTACCCCTACATTCCTTCCGGGTAGAATCGCATAAAACAAGTTAAATAAAAGCTAGTAATATGACAAATCGTGGAATGTATCTGGCAACCCTATCCAAGTCTACTCATGGAAGTCATAATTGTTAGGTCATACATAGAACGCGACAGGAATGCTATTAATGAAGGAGTTCACTTCATACTACATAAGTACAAACACATTTTTTTATCTGCACTTTGTTCAGAGCAATAATTAAAATGATCTATCGACGTAGGAAGAAGAGCACATTTTACTACATCAATTTGGGAATGAATCAAACGGGTTAGTTACATACATAGGTAATGCTGAATTTACAGTAAAAAAAGGTTTTATATTGTTCAGGTAACTTGCTAAACTACGTTACATTCAAGGTTAAGTTTCAGTTAAGGTTATTCACGGGCCCTTTATTTACATTGTTAAAGTGATTACAAGGCAACAAGCACAAATAAAGGAAATGGTATGCAAATCACCGCTTTGCAGAGAAGAAGAAAAGCTAGAAAATGGTTAGACGACACTGGAAGTGGCAGCGAGCGATGAGGTGATCGACAATGACAACCGTACCCATCTACATGATGCTATATACCTCGATCAAGAAGCAAGGTCCTGATGACGCGAAAGTATAGCCGTCCGAATTTGTCCCTCGCGAGGTGGTACAGGAAGTCGGGGTACTCTCCGAGACACTCTTTGAGCTCCGCGTCGGGCAGGTAGCTCAGCTCCTGGAAGAGCTCGGGATCGAAGCCTGGCGGCGGCGAGGCGCGCGAGCCGTCCGCGCACCCCGCGCCCGCGCCCGAGCAGCCCTCCGCCGTGACGCGCAACACCCGCGACCATCTGCTCCGCCCGCTTCACGCCGGCGACGCACCAAGCGCTGATCAACTGCCTTCTATTTGTCCACTTGTACTATATCACTACGACACCTATGCACAATGTCTCCGACGTAAAGTCACAAGCGAACTGGACTGACAAACCATTTTACACTCTGCTAAAACCAATATTTATAGTGACGTAATACCTGTAAAATCACGACAATCGTGTCGAGCACTCACATGAAGATGTAATGGAACACGTCTGACAGGATAGTGTAAGTAGCCGGTGGATATCAGCAGCGCGCTCGGGTGCCCAAGCGAGCTGCTTAAATTAACTCTCTTATGAAATTCATAATACGCGAAGCCCGATTATAGCGCTCACGCCATATAAATGTCTAAAACCAAGTGTTAGTAAGTGAATGAGGTTTTACTCTGATGTTGTAGTTATCGATTTTAACACCGAAATGAGGGCAGAGTCGGGCGCTCCCACGCCTTCGTTCAGGTAATGTTACATGTAATAAAAGGTATGTTTCATAGGGTTTGGGTAAGTAAAACCAAGGATGGTCTACGGAAAGAAAAACAATGTTAGTACCAAAGTCACAAATCACAATTAAACTTCTATCTGAATGGAAAAGATAGACATTAGCATTTTTAATTTGAAGGCAATTTCAGGATATATTTATAGTTGTTTAATTTAAAAAAAACCTTTAATTCATTAATAATAGACAAGGAATAGGTTGACGTTACAATCAGAAAAATAAATAAACATCAGCGATAGCAAAAGGTTGGAACAATACCCTACCCAGACAAACAAGTCCTATTCTTCATAGATGTTTATCTAGCTGATGCATAGAACTTGTATTTTGGTATTTAACTATTGACACTCGCCTAGTTAAACAACGAGGCTGAATGATAGAATGGATGAATGTAAATCATCCAATGATCTTTGCAAACCCAGTACTCTGTTAATCACCAGTATTTTACTTGGTCGCATTTTCACGGTCAAGTCAAAAAAACAAACGCATTAACGTTGTAATTGCTTGGTTTCCACTAATTTTCTAAATAACCTTAAGAAGATGAGCCTGAAGTACGCTACTGACATTGTCTAATGAATAAAAACAGCAAAAACAGCCCTAAGTTTTAAACAACGGGTTTACTTACTAGAATTTTCCTATGAGTGGCATAATAATATGACCTGAACTTTTTTGTAAACTGTAGGTACATTGTAAATAAATGTATTTGATATTTCTTAGTTGATATATTTGTCATTTTGTATAGTAGTTTATCGAGTTGGTTGAGAAGTGAAGGCCAGGCCGCACGTGATTCAATATTGACGTCGAACAACCTCTCCGAAAGGCTTTGCACCACAACCGGTAAGGCACAGAGGCGTACAAACGACAAACTACTAGACTGTACAGTGCACGACTATTGAAAATATTCCAGGCAAATACATTTACTTACTTTGATTAAATTTATAACGAATTTATGCATACAAGACCTCGCGACGTTTGGCATAGTACAATCGGTTTTACATCAATTTAAACGTCATACCAATTTTTTTATAATTTTTATTTTCCATCTCAAGGTCACGGTCATTTTTATGGTCGTTTACCTTCGTCCCGCTGGCCTTCCCAACTTCAACTTGGTTGACTCAAGACATTTTGCTTACTTTACGATTCAGGTGACTGCAATGCATTTTTATAAAGTTGAAGCAATTAGTCCAACGTAACATAATATACATAATGTCACGCATGATCAACCTGCATGATTAACCGAAATAATCGCACATACCTAATCGACCGAGTCTGACTGGTTCAAGTTACCAGACCGAATGATTTATCGGTCTGTGTAATTTATGAAGTTTTACCTGTCTCAATTACTAGTGTACTTCATAAATTATAATCGTTACTTTTAAATTTTGCTATCTATTTCAAAGAGATCAATAAATTATGAAAATTATACCAGCATAATTTTAGTTTCAGTGTACAAAATTACTATGAATCGAGACCGTTAAATCTTCAGACGAACAAATCTATTACGTGGTTATTTATCAATGACATTGATCTTAAATTTTGCTATACCAATTACCTTACAAACTTTATAGTGAAATGAAAGTAGGTTAACAGAATCTGACGTAATTTTGGCCCTGTACGCACACCCGCGAATACACTCATACCAATGAGCAGGCAATGTCAGACGCGCTTGTAACTAGCCATTATAACAGCGTCGGGGTCTGTTCAAGTTTAGTGATGGTGTGTAATCAGGGGACGCCTCACGTGACGACCAACACTTCCAACTCCAAGCTTAACAAGCATATCCAAGTGAAAGGTATTATCACGTATTATTGGTAAATATATATCTCAATATAAGTAGTACGTACGTCACTATACATACTGCATGCATACACAACACATGATTCACATAAACAACCGACTATTACAAAAATCCAGAGCATAAAATGAATTATCGATAAGCTTTTGAATTAAGCCACGCAATGACAATATAAATTCCAATCTAACCACTGAAATTACACACAAAACAACCTTTATCTCAAAACAAGGCGATTTCTTTTAGTAACGGTTCTAATGTTTGAGGCCAGTGGTAATAAACTTTCACGATCAAGTGCAGGCGTCTGCAGTACGGAGGCAGCACGCAATTTGCGCGAACACGACACATATGAACGGTATCGAGACAGATTCGCGCGGCGAACGACCGGCCACGTCCACTTCCGTCGATACCATACCAATAACTAAAACTAAATTAGTATTCTACACTTACGTTCAAGTCATACTAACATTACTCACGACGTGCACTATGTATATGATAAAACGGCGCTACTCATACACACTACGACCGACCAATTTAATAAGATAAGTTGTCTGAGATAACGAGCACGCAAGTGATACGACAAATATATTAAAATATTAAAGTGCGATTATTATTAAATTATCTACATAAGTATGTAATGAAGACATTTCAGCTACCTACATAAAGTAAATTGACTAAAAGCAAAGCTAGTATCGTAAGCGATGTAATGATCACTTTTATTAAGTTTTAATTAATTTTATTATATATTTAATATTTTATTATTTAATATTTTATTAATTATTATTAAATAATTTTATTACTTAATTATATTATATATATTCTATAAATATGTTTATGAGAAGTGGTAAATGTTGTGTCGGATAAATATCACAACCTAAATATAGAGTAAACTTCATTAAACTCATGATACCACATTGACGAAGGTCTTAGGTCAAATAAGCAAGTTTCCTTACGAATACATAATACGTCATACACATTACACATAATTATAATTTCATAAATATAGATATAATGAGCAGAATAAATTAAATACATTTGTGTACCTATCTACAATCGCGTCATGATAATAAGACTCAATCTGAATTACAGGAAGCACCTAGAACTAAGACTTTTTATCGCAAGATTTTTTATAAAGGATGTTGACAAAAATTAAAATCGGTCAGTTTATTTTCTCGAAACTTTGTGAGCGTCTTTGTTGTTTATTTGGGCTACCGGCTTTTATTAATCATCCATTTAGCCATTTTCTGAATGAAGAAAAAATTGTTAGTTAATGAATGCAATAAACTAAATTGCTCTTCAAATAGTAATGTTGCATGCTTTAGTTGAAAATCACTTGCACCCAATGAACGTTCAATCGTAGACCGTTACGCATAATGATTCAGGTTACTATATTTCCTAGTCAGTGGTTAGGCGCGCTTAATAATATTCTTTTTAACTGTATTGTGGCAAAACTAACGTTCTTTTTTATATAAAAACGGAGTGAATTAAATGTGCAAGTTTGAGCAACGGTAGAAAAAAGGGGGTTTTAGAAAAAAAAATGTTTTGTTGGAAGTTGAAGTTTAATGCCGGATATATATCCACAAAATATTTATATACTGAGAATGGTTGATGTCGATACATCAGAAGAGAAATAAATAACATGAATCAATATTTGAGAATCCATGTAAAATATTAGGATATGTAAACCGTCTGCTTTTCCCATGAATTATGTGCAATCAAGCAGCTTATTATTTGAATCAAAGATACATCGTATTATATGGATTAATTAGACAACTTCCCATTTATAAGTGTGAGTGATTGCGTTGAAAACAATGGCTTCGAATACTGTTATACGCATGTCCACAATGCTTGGATCTTGCGAAATGGCTGAAAGATGGCTAACTATTTTTAAACATTAGAAAAATCTCCAGTGTATACACTAAAACATATTTAAATACTTATGTATATACTTATATTTAATAAAACATATAGACTTAATATAATTATGGATGTGTATGCATACATATAGGAAACTAGACTCATTTAAATAGATACTTGTAAAATAGATGTTCTTTACAACTTTTATATTTATAAAACTTAAAGAAACTATAAAATAACTCAAGGTCAGTGTTATTATTTAATGGACTGATTTACGGAAAGTTAATTGAAAACATCGCGCTAAAATTGCAAGTTTCTTGAAAGCCTAAATACACTTAAATGCGGGAAACAGATAGTTGCTATTATATTTAAATTTTGTAAAGTACTACTCAACAAAACAATGAACATAATAATAATTATGCTCTCACGGTCAAGATTACAGATCTGGCTCACAGCTGTTGCGCGGTGCGGCGTCGCCGTCGCGTCTGTGACCCCCGACACCCAAACCACCCCTAATCGATGACGCACAGACTTGCTAATTTACCTTCAACAGCATGCCGAATATTAAGTACATTGGTATTACCAGAATGTTGATCAAAATGAGAAAAAAATGTAAAACACTAATAAGGCTACAAGCGGAATATTTCACCCTCTTACATAAGATATTGTATCACAAAATACAGTCTATATCATTATATTAACACGAACGTAAAGAACTTGGTTTTCCTAGTTTTATACCGGTTCTTTTGTCATCAGGATGAGGCACGTGTGATAAGATACCGGGTCGGTGCAACGGTGCACCTCTACTCTCTAAGTTTAGCACGGCTCGGGGCGTATATGCGCGATGCGTGCGGCGCACGTCGGTTTTCGGCGTCGCGGTATCGATCGGGCCGTTGCGGCGCGCGACGGGCGATGAGACACGCGTGCCGCGTGGCTACCGGCGCGACCGGCACTGGTGGTCGCGCGTCTCTATGCTCGCGCAAGCGCAGTGCTACCACAGATACGACGAGCATACCGTCCGACCAGCCGCCCGACAGATACGTCACTCACCCACATAAACAATGCGGTAGACTATAATATTATACGATAGAAAATACTTTAGTAAATGGTACAGATTCGCGGATATAACATAGAAGTAATAATATACCTCTTCTGTCTTAAGGCTCCTTCCACAAAATCATCTCATTTTGATCAATTTTGATCGCTTGGTGTGGGAAATCTATGAAGAATTTGAAGCTTCCTTTTGGCTATTATAAGAGACGAGTTCTTTTTCTGGTGGATAGGTTTCAATAATTTTCAAAATAATGTTTATATTAATGACAATCACCCGTATTCAAAAGCCATTTTCCGCACAAATACCGATCGAGTTACGTTTGGCTTAGCCGAACATAACACTACAAACGATTTTAAACATTAAAAAAAATATAAATAACATCACCGTATGGTCTACTGGCGGACCTATTTGTCACATTTTCGACTTCAATACAAAATATAGCAGAAAAAAAATGTTAAAACATCGCAATTTTTACAAAATGTCTCGATAAATAAGATTTTTTTTCTATACCTTAGAATCACGTTAAAGAAAATTTAAAAACTACGTATTAATTTTAAGGTAACCTTCTAATAGAATCGTATTTTTATTTTATCAATAAACTATAATTTCATTTCGTAAATTGAATCCAAAGTTAACTATATTATCGACCGCGCAAACTCTATCTCGCCAGTACTAATCGGCCACTGCCAAAGGACGGACGTATCGCTTTGTGTCACAAACGCTCCCGTGTTTTTCGTAAACATATTTTCGAGATAGTAAGCCGATTACCACAATTTGATACACTTATTAATTTTGATCAAACATGTTTTTTTTGCTAGTTATTAAAGATTGCTAAAATTTTTTTCATCTTCAGATCGAAGTCGAATTTCACGATCGATTGTTGTTGTCGATTGTACTTCGATATATATTTTTAACCGACCGCCAAAAAAGAGGAGGTTCTCTATTCGTGTTTGTATGTCCGCGAATATCTCCGTCAATTGTGGACTGATTTTCAAAATTCTTTTTGTCTTGGAAAGGGTATACTCCCGAGGTGATCCCATTGTCACCAAGTCAGTTTCTGATGATGGGAACTCTGAGAAATTGAGGGCAACCCTCGAATATCATAGGCGCACATAAAGTTTTCCATACATTTTCAGAAGCTGTTCAAGTATTTGCGTCTGATAATCATAATTTCATGTGGCTGCGCTGATGACGGAAGGTGCAACTCCTCAACGGTCAGGACTTGAAAGAAAATTCCTTCAATCCTTCAAATACGTACTTATGGATCGATAGTTCTATTCTTTCAGGCTATTAGGTTGAACTGATGATAGACGGTAAATCTCATTAACCGACTTAAAAAAAGGAGGTTCTCAATTCGTCGGCTAGTTAAATTTTAGGTTTTTCCGTCATGGGTGTCGTTTTGATGGTTTTTGGGGTCGCTGATTACGAAAATGAGGTCAAAATTAAAATCAAGATGGCGCCGACGAAAATTTTTGGTTTTTCCGTCATGGGTGTCGGTTTCATGGCTATAGGGGTCGCTGATTACGAAAATGAGGTTAAAATGAAAATCCAAGATGGCAGTCAAGAAATTTTTTGGTTTTTCCAACATGGGTGTTGTTTTCAAAGTTTTTGGGGTCGCTGATCACGAAAATGAGGTCAAAATTAAAATTCAAGATGGCGGCCAGGAAATTTTTTGGTTTTTCCGTCATGGGTGTCGTTTTCATGGTTTTTGGGGTCGCTGATTACGAAAATGGGGTCAAAATGAAAATCAAGATGGCGCCGACGAAAATTTTTGGTTTTTCCGTCATGGGTGTCGTTTTCATGGTTTTTGGTGTCGCTGATTACGAAAATGAGGTCAAAATGAAAATCGAAGATGGCAGCCAGGACATTTTTTGGTTTTTCCGTCATGGGTCACCCCAAAAACCATGAAAACGACTTTCATGGTTTTTGGGGTCGCTGATTACGAAAATGAGGTCAAAATTAATATTCAACATGGCGGCCAGGAAAATTTTTGGTTTTTCCGTCATGGGTGTCGTTTTCATGGTTTTTGGGGTCGCCGACTACGAAAATGAGGTCAAAATGAAAATCCAAGATGGCGCCGACAAATTTTTTGGTTTTTCCGGCATGGGTGTCGTTTTCATGGTTTTCGGGGTCGCTGATTACGAAAATGAAGCCAAAATGAAAATCCAAGATGGCGGCCAGGAATTTTTTTAATTTTTCCGTCATGGGTGTCGTTTTGATGGTTTTTGGGGTCGCTGATTACGAAAATGAGGTCAAAATGAAAATCAAGATGGCGCCGACGAAAATTTTTGGATTTTCCGTCATGGGTGTCGTTTTCATGGTTTTTGGTGTCGCTGATTACGAAAATGAGGTCAAAATGAAAATCCAAGATGGCGCCGACGAAAATTTTTGGTTTTTCCGTCATGGGTGTCGTTTTCATGGTTTTTGGTGTCGCTGATTACGAAAATGAGGTCAAAATGAAAATCCATGATGGCAGCCAGGAAATTTCTTGGTTTTTCCGTCATGGGTGTCGTTTTCATGGTTTTTGGGGTCGCTGATTACGAAAATGAGGTCAAAATTAAAATTCAATTTGGCAGCCAGGAAAATTTTTGGTTTTTCCGTCATGGGTGTCGTTTTCATGGTTTTTGGGGTCGCTGATTACGAAAAAGAGATCAAAATTAAAATTCAAGATGGCGCCGACGAAATTTTTGGTTCTTCCATCGTGGGTGTCGTTTTCATGGTTTTTGGGGTCGCCGAATATGAAAATGAGGTCAAAATGAAAATCCGATAAAACGGGTTTGTTAAACATGAAATCGAAATTAAATATTAATAAGTTATACAATAGACTACTGGCCCGTGTTGAAAAAAATATGGGTCATGTGAACCACCAGGTGACCTATCTAGAACGATATAAGAGCATAAAATAATAAGATTCAGCACTATGCCGTCACTTGTAAGCTGTCCAACCGAGTGCAGGTGAGAATTCAAAAGTACAGGTAGAGTGGGTACATTTTGGTCATATATTTTTGTACGGCATTCTTACCATCGATAGATCCATGAAAAATAATAAGAAAACGTGAAGTGCCGTAAAAAAATGGTGCGCCACAAAGTCGTAATTTATTTTTTGTTTTCCGACAATTTCCAGAGTAAAATTGGTCATTTGATTTTATACGGCATCAGTTTCATACTATTTCAATACTGCTTCTAATCCATTATTCCGCAACGCCGTACAAAAATCATGCGACAAGGGGAAATAATCGAGGGTTGCAAGTGTTGCAACCCCCTCTCTTTCCGTGGTCCAGGGGGTGATTTGACACAACATAAAATTAATTTATTTTGAAAGTATTTTATGCATAGATAATATTTTTTCATATGCCGTACATTTTCGTTGGTCCAAAGAAAAAAAAAAACAATCACTTTTTGGTCTAAAAAGTGATTGTTTTATTTATTCACATCATTAGAATGAAACAAATCAATTACATATTTATGCATCAATAATGTTTGAAGTATATATTAAACCAAAAAGTATACAAAACTGTTGATACTGGGATTGACAGTTTCAATTCTTGGATATAATATAAACACCGTTTCAGTTCAGTTAGACGTCATAGTTTTATTTTATCATATTATCAATAATTGTTCTCTTCAAAAATATGTTAATGCCGTACTGTATCAGATGGCCTATATCAGTACCCTAGGCCTGTATCAGTACCCTTAAAATGGTAGCGTCATTTTCATCAGCCTAAAAGATATGGTCTGCATTAAAATGTACGGCATCATTTTTTCCTAATTTATTTATGTTAATACTATTTAAAACAAGGGATAAAATTTAGAAAACTGCTATATTTCATTAATCTATGATATTTAAACTAATGCAATAATTTTCAAAATTTCAGTTTTTGTATTTCTCTATAACTTTTTTTAAAACAGTTTCTTTTGAACGGCAATACTATATAGCAATTGTATTTCACAATATCATGTTAAAAAAAAGTTCCCGTACAGGATCAAATGACTTTACAGTTTTAAAAATCAAGGATACGATGAAATAAAGATAATTATTGATATACATTTAAAATGAACAATAATTTTTTGACGGCAATATTTTTAATAGTACTTTTGAGTGCTAGATAATGTTTTGGATCGGAAGGTTGAAAAGACGGGGCAGGCGAGCTCCTAGATTTCCTATTGATCTGCGGAATACTTTAAATGCAGTTCTTCAGGAAATTCCCCGAACGAACAACTCCGTTGAAGGCTTTCACAGGGAATTCTCGTCACTTCTATCGGCTCATCACCCATCTATATGGAAGTTTTTGGATGAACTTCGTCGGCAGCAAAGCCTGACTGAGCTGAAATTGGAGCAAATTTTGTCTCGTGGATCACACACAACTAGTCGGCCAAGATTTAGGCAAACATCGGCAAGATTGAAAGATTTAGTTGAATCATTTGGGGAGAGACCACTCCCAGATTACTTACAGGCCATTGCTCATAATTTTGAATTCCAACAAATATGATTAAATAAATACATAAAAAAAAACGAAACAAACAAAATGATTAAACGTAAAAAACTAAAAAGCATTAAAATTTAAAATAAATAATCATTATCTATCTGGGGTCAAAGTCTACATACTGCATACGGCCAATTACCGTTTTTTTTACAAAATAAGCCAGCATTCCTTCAGGCGTGATCGAGTTTCTTGACCTCGAAAGCACAAAACCTAACAAAAAATCAAATGATTTTTTTTTCCTTCATCACGTATAATACTTAAAATCTGATTTTGTGTATAAAAATCAATGAAAAAAAAAAATTGGTTGCCTGTAAAGTCGGTATACGGGCGAAAGTTTTACGTGACAACGACTTTGAGTGGTAAAATAATTTTAATGTGAATATTCATTCGTATAGGTAGGAAGAAGGATGAAATAATAGTAACAATTTAACAATTTAGGCGGGCTAACCATGCCCGAGTGGAAGGGACGCGTGCCTCTCACTCGCTCTCATTGTGAGCGCATAACGTGAGCGGAGCGTAACGCAGTTTCTTGAAGTGTCACCCGGCAAACCAATTTATAAGACGTTGTCACGTCAAAACAACCATAAAAAAAACGCTGGGTGTCAGTCCACCTCCACGTGGTGCCCGGTGGAAACGTGATAACGGCTAACGGACTATTTGAATGACAATGCCTATAATTCAATTTTTTTCCTGTTCATGTTATTTTACATTTTGTCTAGTATAACTTATTAATATTTATTTCGATTTCATGTTTAACAAACCCGTTTTATATATTATTACTAAATTTTGAGCTCATTTTCGTAATCAGCGACCCAGAAAACCATGAAAACGACACCCATGACGGAAAAACCAAAATTTTCCTGGCCGCCATCTTGGATTTTCATTTTGGCTTCATTTTCGTAATCAGCGACCCCGAAAACCATGAAAACGACACCCATGACGGAAAAACCAAAAATTTGCCTGGCCGCCATCTTGAATTTTAATTTTGACCTCATTTTCGTAATCAGCGACCCCAAAAACCATGAAAACGACACCCATGACGGAAAAACCAAATATTTTCCTGGCTGCCATCTTGGATTTTAATTTTGACCTCTTTTTCGTAATCAGCGACCCCAAAAACCATGAAAACGACACCCATGACGGAAAAACCAAATATTTTCCTGGCCGCCATCTTGGATTTTCATTTTGGCTTCATTTTCGTAATCAGCGACCCCGAAAACCATGAAAACCGCACCCATGACGGAAAAACCTAAAATTTTCCTGGCCGCCATCTTGAATTTTAATTTTGACCTCATTTTCGTAATCAGCGACCCCAAAAACCATGAAAACGACACCCATGACGGAAAAACCAAAAAAATTCCTGACCGCCATCTTGGATTTTCATTTTGATTTCATTTTCGTAATCAGCGACTCCTATAGCCTTGAAAACGATACCCATGACGGAAAAACCAAAAAATTTCGTCGGCGCCATCTTGTTTTTCATTTTGACCTCATTTTCGTAATCAGCGACCCCAAAAACCATGAAAACGACACCCATGACGGAAAAACCAAAAAAATTCCTGACCGCCATTTTGGATTTTCATTTTGGCTTCATTTTCGTAATCAGCGACCCCGAAAACCATGAAAACGACACCCATGACGGAAAAACCAAAAATTTTGTCGGCGCCATCTTGGATTTTCATTTTGGTCTCATTTTCGTAATCAGCGACCTCAAAAACAATGAAAACGACACCCATGACGGAAAAAACAAAAAAAATCCTGGCTGCCATCTTGGATTTTCGTTTTGACCTCATTTTCGTAATCAGCGACCCCTATAGCCATGAAAACGACACCCATGACGGAGAAACCAAAAATTTTCGTCGGCGCCATCTTGATTTTCATTTTGACCTCATTTTCGTAATCAGCGACCCCAAAAACCATGAAAACGACACCCATGACGGAAAACCAAAAAAAATTCTGACCGCCATCTTGTATTTTCATTTTGTCCTCATTTTCGTAATCAGCGACCCCAAAAACCATGAAAACGACACTCATGACGGAAAAACCTAAAATTTTCCTAACCGACGAATTGAGAACCTATAATTTTGAAGGAATTTTCTTTCAAGTCCTGACCGTTGAGGAGTTGCACCTTCCGTCATCAGCGCAGCCACATGAAATTATGATTATCAGACGCAAGTACTTGAACAGCTTCTGAAAATGTATGGAAAACGTTATGTGCGCTTATGATATTCGAGGGTTGCCCTCAATTTCTCAGAGTTCCCATCATCAGAAACTGACTTGGTGACATTGGGACCACCTTGGGAGTACCTATACCTTTTCAAACAAAAAAATAATTTTCAAAATCGGTCCAGAATTGTCGGAGATATGCGCGGACACACATAAAAAAAACATACGAATAGAGAACCTACTTCCTTTTTAGAAGTCGGTTAAAAAGAGACGGAAACATTATTTATTTTTGACGTGTTATAGTGCTTTCACAACCAATCTACAACAAATATTAAAATCTGTGATTAAAATAGATATCATAATTTTTTATTTTAATTCATTTAACACCAAATTGAACCATTTTTATGTTGATTGATATACTGTACACACGGCTACACATCAAGCTATACAAAACCAGTTAATCTTGGCCTCACTTTACTAGATCTTTTCGCACAATGAACGATCAGATTATACTGGTTTTGTATAGCTTGATGTGTAGCCGTGTGTACCTATACACAACACATATTCCAGACTTTTTTCAAAGCCGTACGCGTGTACTTACTTACTATAAAATTATGTCACTTAAAATAATAATCGTATAAATGATCAAATTTTTCAACCGTAGTTCAACGCTCGAAATGCCCGTGTGTGCGTTCGTCGGTGT
The DNA here is from genome assembly GCA_949775195.1 of Diarsia dahlii. NCBI lineage: Eukaryota > Metazoa > Arthropoda > Insecta > Lepidoptera > Noctuidae > Diarsia > Diarsia dahlii. The sequence continues at coordinate 9,963,771 of OX459195.1, read as the reverse complement.
TATCGCTGCACACAAACATAGCATCGCACCGAAATTGCCTAAAGTTCCGCAAGTCTTGTCTGTACAAGGCCCCTTAAAGAAGAATGTATGAATGTAACTAAATTTTTCATGATAATTTAATACTATACTTCTTTAGTACCAATCCACATATAACAAAATGTTATCTGTCGCAATAATTAAAATTAATTAAAACTTGGCAATACATAATATTATTTTACTGAGTACGTAAAACTTGTGTTTGTTTCAGTGACACATCTTCATAACTTTTTACTATTCATTTAATAGATTAAAACGTGTTGCGCCGATCCCAAATGGCATGGTATAAGCGGAGGGAAGATGATGAACAAACAAAAAAAAATACCTTAAGCCTCGAAGAGAACCTTGCCATCTTTACCGTAACCTTTTTTCGACAATGTAAAATTGCAAAACTATGACCAGCAACAACAGCGCTTCAGCAAATTTTCGTCATTCAATGGAGTTTTCAAAAACATAAGTTTCCATGCCCTTTCCATGGGACAAGCCGATCCTTCTCCTTTTCCTTTGTCTACGTTCGTGCTAACAATTCATAATAATATTAACTGAGTCTGTGACCATTTAAAGCACTAGGAGTGTCCAAGGGTGAGCGTTTTAGGGGACTGTCTCTTGTAAACTTTGACGTATAAACAGTGCTGATTATTTTCCTATTATCATTCTGCTGAAGTGGCATTTTAGGTCCCCTGATCATACACGTCCATGCCTTTTTTTACAAGTCCGCCACACTACCCACGATCAGTCCCACTCCTGAAATCAACAATAAACAAACAACGACCACAAAAAGCGCACTAGCAATGACACTCGACGAGTCCCGGAGAAACGATGCAACTGTCTTGGATCCCGCAACCAATCAGAAAAGAACAACAAGTGTATATAAGAATCTTCATAATTTTACATTCCTCTATCTAAATGACATAATAATTATGTCATGTGGTGTATATTATACACCCACAGCACAGCTTTTATTTAGTTAGAGAGCTTAGGTCCAAAGTTTGATATTCTCAAGGGAGTCAAATAGGGCCCGGTGTCTCCAAAATTGTTCACCAGTACCCTGGAAGAAGTCTTTCAGACGTTAGCAGTCAAATGGGAAGGGGAGGGCATTATTGTCGGTGAAACAAGGCTGAGTAATCTGCGTTTCGCCGAAGACATTGTCCTTTTCTCTCCCACAGCCACAGGACTAGGAGAAATGCTTCAAGATCTTAGCGATGCAATCGATGAGGTTGGACTAAAGATGAACATGTCGAAGACCAAGCTGACCAACAGCTCCAAGAAGAGCATACACGTAGGCGGGGAGAATATACAATAATTATGTCCAAGAGAATATGTCTACTTGGGCTAAGTAATCTCTTTCCAGGCAAAGGTAAGATAAGGAAATTGCAAGAAGAACAGAAAATGCCTGGACTCTGCCAGGCATTATCTGGTCCATGAAGGCATATTTTAAGGGCACACAGGCCATGCCTCCGAAGCGAGCTTTCGCTTCAGAGACATGTTTGGACAGAGTTTGGACTTTTGGACCAAGATCAAGACCAAGAGAAGACCAAGTTTGTGCATAGGTCAAGATGGGGAGAATATACACATGTCATTAAAGCTAATGGACATGTGTATTCTCCCCATAGCCCAACTTGGTCTTTGACTAACATCCAAAAGTCCAAACTCGAGGTTTGCCAACGTGCTATGGAGCGCAGTATGGGTCCATATTGGCTCACCTAAAGTTCTTTATCCGAAATTGTTCTTCCTAACGATTTGTAATCCGAATGATCACTCTTCCTAAAATTTTTCATCCTAAAGTTTTCATTCATACTATTTGTAGTCCTACCGACGATGTTCATAACACTCATGTTTCCGAAAATTGGAACTCCTACTGTTTTTTATCCTAACGCTTTTATTCCTAAACATAATTACCATAATATTTTCACTCATACAACTGTTTAGAATGATTAAAGGTCGTTTCACTGATTTTTGTCTTGAAATAAAATAAATGAATGAAATTCAGGTCCGAGTGTCGTCTTGGGGGCAATATGAAAAAAATACTTACAAAAATTTCGCGACCAATTTCGAGGTAGCGCTCGCCGGCCGCTGCCGCGGCACCGCTCGCTACGCTCGCTCGGCTCGCGCGTAGTTGGTCACAGTTCTAACCTAACCTAACCTAACCTATGGATATCTTTGCATAGTATATAAGGTCCCATTAAAATAGGTGGACAAATTTTAACACAGCGTTTATTAAGCCTAACTAAAGACATCTAAACAAAAAAAAAAAACTATTTATAAAGTGATTTTATTTTGACTTAAAATAATAAATTGCCGGCACTCTAGAACAAACTCATCCTATAAAAGTAGGTATTTTATTTCTTATTCTTATATTTTTTTTTGCTATTGTCCTTATTTTAGCGGTCTGAATGATTTCTAAAATTTTGTCCACCTATTTTAATGGGACCTCTTATAATACTGATTATTATGAATAAAAAGTAATATAAACAAAAAAAAAGATATGACTTTGAATAATAGTGTAAAAGATGGTTAGGTTGAGAAAATATAGGAAAACAAATAATAGTGTAATAGATGTTTATTGCTACAGACATTATGAAGTCGAATGCTTCGGAATTAAAACATTAGAGACAGAGAAGTTAGGAATTGCGATTGTTAGGATGAAAAATGTTAGGAAGAACATTTTCGGATTTCCAATTATCGGAGTTGTTTTAGGTGAACTTTGGCGCACCCGCGCAGTATCTTAGGTGTAAAATTAACAGATCATGTTCGAAACACCACTCTGAGCTCCAAAATCGTTGACGTGGCTCAAAAGGTTGCTCAACTTAAATGGGACTGGGCTGGACATGTCTGTCGCATGCCGAATGAGCTGTGGGCCCATAAAGCTCAAGATTGGTGCCATGAAACAGCGACAAGGGGTCGCGGCAGACCACGTAGGAGATGGCGGGACGAACTGGATGTCTTCCTTGAGAATTGGAAAGAATTTGCACAGAATCGCGAACGTTGGAAGGAATGGAGGGAGGTCTTTGCTCAGCAGTGGGATGGTATGGGCTTGCTATAATAATAAAATAATATATGAAGCAGGAGACGGACCAGCAAAGCTAAGACGACAGGCACAAAGAGACGGTTACATCTGAAATAAGCCCAGTTGCCAAGCATCACACGGATTAAAATTAACATTAATATAAATGGTTCCTAAAGTGTAAGCTGTGATATTTAACGCACGCCGATTGTGAGTACTTCGCATTTGACCTTTCTGTAAAACAGCACCAGTAAGGTCGGTGTATATCTTTCTCGGGCATCCCCGGCCTTCTTTTTGTAACCTTTTATTAGTGGCATTTTATGTAACATGACCAAATTATCTACAATGAAGATACTCTTTTTAATTTTGACACTTCATCTTCATTTAACCGCAATATTACTACTACTATAAAATTTATTGTATTAAATTAGTAGTATAAAAAGAGTGCGAATTTTGTGAGTTTGTACGTATGTGTTTGCATCTATGTGTGTACCGTAGTTAATGTCGGGGATGCCGCGATTTTTGTTTATTTTATTGCATTATAAAGTTTTTAATTTAAATTCAATTAACGAATTCATATTTAATCTCTTAATTTTTTCGCAATTAAAATCAAATCAATCAATTCGCAGGTGATTTGACATACGAATCAAAAATATATATATTTTTTTAAATAAGAATATCTTGTTTTGTGAACCAGAACCCTTTGCGTGTTAGTCCGACTCGCACTCGACCGTTTTTTTTTTTAATTTCCCTTTTTTCATCCAATTATCTAAAATAGGGGATCGGACTGGGTCAAAATAATATGATTCTGTTTAGTCCGTAAGTTAGATTATCGAAAAATATTGAAAACGTGTTTTTTGTTTTATCAAATCAATAAAAAATGACGAAGATAAAACGCGTCAAAGATCTTGGAGTGGGGCTTGAAACGTCACTTGTGTCATCAAAATGTACTATCATATGACGTCACACGAGTTTTCGAAGCACTGTATCGTCTTCATTTTAAGTTTACGTGAAAAAAGAAAAAAAAACATGTCCAATAATATTTGGAAATTTATCTGACGGACTAATTAGTTTTTTTTTGTCCGATCCCCTATTAAACCGCTCTTATAATCTTAACTTCATTTATAGTATTCTCAATTCAATCATAATTATTCTTATTAGACGTTCCGTCTCCGTAAATAGCATAATTAACCAAGTATATTTCGAACTAGATTATTGTGATGTTTAATTTAAGCTGGTTGCACTGTGGCATCTACCTATCCCAAAATTCGACATAAAGGATGCAATACTCTAGTTTAAGTTTGATTTAGACTATAATTTTTGTACTGATGAGCGTAGCATAATCAGTTTAATAACATTACTTATAGTAAACTATTGTAGATTAATTGAACATGTTAGGGGGCGTCCATAAATTACGTGAGGTGTTTTTTTGTAATTTTCTGTCCCTCCCTCCCCCCTGGTGAGATGTCGTGAGATTTTATTCAACCCCCTCCCCCATCGCCCAATATCACGAGAGATTTTTCAAAAAGTGGGTTTCTTACGTAAACGCGTTGGATTGTTATTGCAAAAAGAAAATAAAATTGCTTCGTGCTTTTATTTACGACTAGTTAAGACTAGTGGCTAAGATTAAATCTTAAGCATGTACAATCTGGATTAAATGGACCAAAATAGTAAATTTATTTGTTTCAATCAGAAAAAAAATTGCGTGATATTTACCGAGACCCTTCCTCTCTCCAACGTAAGATTAGATGAGATTTGACTCGACCCCCTGTCCCCCTTAAACACCTCACGTAATTTATGGACGCCCCCTTAAATAATTAAAACATATTTAGTTGGTAATCCTTTCGTTACAAAGGATTACCAAGAACACAATGTGCGGGTGGGTAACCGCACATTATGTCATTGTTTCCATAATATAATAACTCATTACAAGTTATTGAAATAAGTCCCTCTTGTTGAAAATAACTTTCATGAATATTGCACACATAAAGAATCTGTTTGTCCTGTGATACAAAAACATTCAGAGACAATGCATGGTTTACGATAACCATAACTTATAATAACATCATGCATACTTACGGAAGTAATTGAGAGTCTCCCTGATCTGGTCAGGAGTGAGTGCGAGGTCTTTGTCGCTCACCGGCAGCGCCGGGGATGGTATGAACCAATCTTGATTCTGGTATCCTGGAAAATACCAAAATGTTTTAGGATATAGCTGTTAAAAACGTAACAATACCATATTATATCTAACTAAGACAGGAAAAACCTTTGTACTTGGTATGGTATGTGCTAGTACATAGTTCAATTTGTACCAATTGCTGTATAATATGCTCATTGAAATAATTAACACCCGGTACCGTATGAGCCCAAACACACGACAACGTCACAGGGCCGCTGAATCACACGATACATCAACCGCCGTCAACCGCTTTATCCCACCACCAATTCAAATCTATTCAGATCGCGTCCTATTACAATGACTTTTAACTAAATGTCGAGAACTTCTCATGAACTAAGAATACATTGCTTTAATTTTACACCTGTGAGTACACCTACTTACTACAGGCCGGGCGGGTGTAATTATATCATTACGGTTTTAAAGTTATACAACAGCACATGAGTGCACGTAAACTAGCTGTTCGACTTAAGAAGCCACTAAAGGTCTTCCTTGTTGTACAGTTACAGGGAGCATAACGTAATCTAGCAGACTGTTTCATTATGCAGGTGATTAGTAGAGCATTGGCTTGAACGGTATTTCCATTAGTGTCTCAGCATCGAATAGTGATGGTGTTAGTGCAGCGATCGCAGCAAGTTGACAGATGGCACGCATCAGACCGGTCGGGGACGCATACTGGCCAGCGGGCGATGACTCGACCGATGAGACACCATTATTTATAGCGTCAAGAACGGCGCCGGCGCCGGAAACCGCGACTCAAACACTTACGAAGACGGAACACCACATATAGCTAACCCATCAGAAACTTTGTCAAATTCTTACCATTTCTCTACACATTTCCTTTTGAATATATTATGTAAACAGAAAGATTGTAGAAATGGAAGGCTACATAAATATCGTTTCACAAACTGCTTAGACAAATGAGTCATAATATTTAACGATAGTCATATATTATGAGTACCATTACTATTGAATAAATATAAAATGAGGCTGCAATGAGTAGAAAGTTCGCCTGCAATTAACTTACAAGAAATATTGCGTTGGTATGATATTGAATTTATTTATTAAACTTCCTTGTGAATATGGCTAACGACAGTTCCAGCGAAAGGATTGTCATTCAGTTTTATTGGAGTGGACCTTACTACAATTTAGCACTTACTAAAAGTGAATAAAAGTTTTTTACGTTTGGACCACAAGCGACCAATTTTGAATGATGCGAAAATATTCATAATATGACCGTTTACTTTCACAAATTACTTGCAAACCAAATTCCGTTTTGTTGTGCAGTCTGGCATTTCGAGAACTATGGCACCCCTGTTTCGCAAGAGACCTTGCCATTCCAATAGAGTCGTTGCACACCGTCTTTCAATAGGCCTGGAAACTAAACGTTCGCGTTCATTGCAATGTTTTGAGACTGATGTATTATTATCGAATGAATACACCTACATTTGTTATAATACAAAGCATTCAATCATAGGCCTTATCACGCTAAGACGGTACAATGGTTTAATGCGAATTGTAGGTTTAAACATTTTACAACCAACAAAGTATTACTCTCCCAGCTCAAACGTCTGAGCCTATCAACAATGTCGAGCAAAAAATGCTTACAAGTAGGCTACGGCCTACTTACTGAACACTGACCTGATGAAATTTACGCAGAACTACTGAAACAGAACTAGGACGCTCGGAGATGGAAATTTACATAAGGCTTTGCTCATGCTTATTTTCAGATCAATCCAAATGTCAACTTATGAAATATGAGTTATACGAATCTAAAGTGACCATATTATTTTGCAATCATATGAAAATTGCATAACATTTTCAATTTGTGAAATAATACTTTTTTTAATCACATTTATAAAAAAACAGACTCATCATAAAAAATATATATCAATGACTACTTACCAAACAATTTTTTCGAAGTCGATTTGTTTGCAAAAAGTTTATTAAAATTTATTATGTTTATTTAAAGTTTATTGTTTGATTACTAAATTGGATAAAATAAAATCATAAATCAATCTTACATTGGAACTAGAAGTTAGTAAGGAACACCATATCCTTTCCCATGTACCATAAAGGTAAAAAGGTAAATTACTGAACCGATTTTGATAAAATTTCTATGCGACCAATCGGAATGTATGTCCTTTTTATCCATTTTTTTCAAATCGGTTCATAAATGATAAATTCATGAGGATACAAAAAAATACACCTGAATTTAAAACCTCTTCCTTTTTTTGAAGTCGGTTAAAAATATTAGGAGTCTGGTCAACTGGACCCGTTTGGTACTGAACCTGCGTCAAACTGTGAACAAATAGGTAGACGAAGTCAAAATGTTACTTGTTCGGCAGATCCCGCGGGTCCATTTCGAGTGGGTCCAGTTGGTCAAAGACTCTTAGATCCTGTGGGTGTGATGCTGTTTTATCTTTTATACGTTTTCAAATTCTTATTTTCTCTCATTTTTATCCATGAACTTCCCAAGTATTAAGCAACATTTGACTTCCTGATTCAAGGACATTTTTGCGTATGTCCGCGTCAAGCTGACAAATTAGTACCAGGTCGTGCCTGCCGCTTATTTGAACCAGTAATGGCTTACCCTAACGTAACCTGCGTATACATAGTATTTAAGTTTAAGATAATTCAGAGGTTTTAGCAGAGTATTTGTGTTCTGTACCTTCGCCTGAAGGATATGGCCAATAAATCTATTCAAACTAAATAGAAACGAGCGTTAATTCGAATAGTTGGACCTATTCAACCGTATACCTAGTTTTATTTAATAAGAATTCTTCCTACTTTAGTATGGCAAAGAACTCCTAAGGGCTACTTACGAGTTTTAAGTTGTCGGAATATTCTGATTTCCTGTCTCAAATCCAGCTTAAATTAAAATAAAAACAGTGACTCAACTTCACCGAAAACACAAATCAAGCGAAGAAAGTCGGGAACTAATCAGAATCGCAGGAACTCTCGGATATTATGTTTGCTATTTAATATCCTTCACAACCCTAAAACGCCATCGTATTTGCGTGAACGTTTTTCCTACTCCCGTCCTTCTGATGCGCCTTGCAGGTCGCATCTTAGGAACCTCCTTAAATCCCCTCCACACTCTACCGACTTCTACTCTTATTCCTTCACTGTACACGCCGCACAGTGGATCGAAAATCGAATTTCGAAGACATTTAAATTCTTTTCGCTTTTTAATTTTTTTTTGCTTGTGATAAGCTTCTAATTACTCCAGCAGCTATGAATATATACAAGGAATATGATTTGATAGGTAAACTAAAATAAAAAAAAATTAAAATGAAAATTTTGTATGGCGTCAAAGTAATAAATCCAAATATCTTCAAAACCATAGTCTCGCAAGATATATCCTTACAGATGACTGTTCTACAAATTATTTGTGATTTTTTGGTGTATTTTATATAACTCTGACTTCTGCGGTTTTTTTATAAAAAATATATACGTTATATAAAAAAAATGGTTGAACTATAACTTGTATTTACATCCAAACCAATGGGTTTATAAACTTGAAATTTTGCAGAGAGGTGTCTGTATTTTAGAGAAACACTACTGCATTATCCAAATTAAGAAGTAAATTTAATGACATCTTAAAAAAAAAAAAGTGATAATTTAATTACGCATTCCAAGAACTCGTTTTTAATACTGTATTGTATGATCGTTAACATATTAGGAAATATCTAATTACCCAAATTATATAATAACCTTAATTTTGATGACATAAATTGCTGTAATTAGTATCTCACTATTACTTTTATGACATCATTAAGGGTAGCTAAGCTAAATATTATAAAATGAAAGTTATTATTTACATTATAATATATACATAATAAAACTAACATATTTATACAAATAAACTAAAAATAAGTACCTACATACATATAAATAAAACGACGACAATAGGACACTTACGCGTCAAAGTAATATATAATAGGTTAACGATCATACAATACATGTTTGATCGTTAACCGTTATCGATCGTTAGGAAATATCTAATTACCCAAATTATATAATTACCTTAATGATAATTAGTACCTAATTATAAGTATTGTGACATTAATAAGGGTAATTAGGCTAAATATTATAGCGTTAATGAGGGTAGTTGAGTATTACATATAAGTACAACTGCAGAATATTCTATTATTTAGTTCGTATTGAGCATTTGAATCATTCCGGTAGATATTTAAGTGTAAAGTATGGAGGGCCTTGTTACAAACCTAGATTTGTTTGTCATATTAAAACAATCTGACAAGAAGAATGATAGTGACAAAGTGTTTGAAACAGTGGTATCTTGCTTGGATCATAGTCTTTCTGACGAAGACCGTTTGACTTTGAAAATCTTTTGCCAAAGATTCACGAGAGTTGCAGTTATAAGATGGCAGAAATCCCAAAGGAACTTTACGGATTTTAAAAAATATTACGGAACTTGGCTTGAAGCAAACATCGACTGGCCTAGCTGTATACAACCAACAGCTGAAAGTTCTGAAACAAGCTGTACTGAACCTGAACCTTCGACATCAACAACATCATTAGTAGAAACGATGACAAAGAGAAAATCTACACCTCGAAAACCATTTGAAGACCTAAGTACTAAGCAGAAAAAAAGAAGAATAATGGATCTGAAAGGTCACGATAGCGCTGAATTAGCATATGCTACTGCAGCTCAATTGAGAGAACAAGGCCAGGGAAATATTGCAACTGTAATTGAGTATATGATGAAGAACCCCGAAGCAACTGGCAAATTTATGGAAATGATTGGAAAACCATCTTCTAAACCTGTGTTTTCGGCCGAGAAAGCGCTGGGTCTACTTCTTTCGTTAAAGCTGTCGAAATGGCAATATATAACTTTGAGGGAAACAGCTATACGAGAAGGTGCAAAGGATGTATATCCTTCTTATTATAAAGTGCAAAAATCAAAAGATAGCACTGAATAGTGAAATACTAATTACAATTATTTATGTCATCAAAATTAAGGTTACTATATAATTTGGGTAATTAGGTAGGTAGATATTTCCTAATAAGTTAACGATCATACATGTATTGTATGATCGTTAACCTATTATATATTACTTTGACGCGTAAGTGTCCTATTGTCGTCGTTTTATTTGTGTATGTAGGTACTTACTTTTAGTCTTAATTGTATAAATATGTTAGTTTTATTATGTATATATTATAATGTAAATAATAACTTTCATTTTATAATATTTAGCTTAGCTACCCTTAATGATGTCATAAAAGTAATAGTGAGATACTAATTACAGCAATTTATGTCATCAAAATTAAGGTTATTATATAATTTGGGTAATTAGATATTTCCTATTAGGTTAACGATCATACAATACAGTATTAAAAACGAGTTCTTGGAATGCGTAATTAAATTATCACTTTTTTTTTTTTAAAGATGTCATTAAATATACTTCCTAATTTGGATTATGCAGTAGTGTTTCTCTAAAATACAGACACCTCTCTGCAAAATTTCAAGTTTATAAACCCATTGGTTTGGATGTAAATACAACTTATAGTTCAACCATTTTTTTATATAACGTATATATTTTTTATAAAAAAACCGCAGAAGTCAGAGTTATATAAAATACACCAAAAAATCACAAATAATTTGTAGAACAGTCATCTGTAAGGATATATCTTGCGAGACTATGGTTTTGAAGATATTTGGATTTATTACTTTGACGCCATACAAAATTTTAATTTTATTTTTTTTTTAATTTAGTTTACCTATCAAATGATTTTCCTTGTATATATTCATAGCTGCTGGAGTAATTAGAAGCTTATCACAAGCAAAAAAAATTAAAAAAACAAAAAGAATTTAAATGTCTTCGAAATTCGATTTTCGATCCACTGTGCGCCGTGCGGCTGTGGAATTCACTTCCGCCTGACATTAGGGACTGCCAAACTGTTGCAATCTTCAAAGGAAGAGTAAAAGAACATTATCTTTCCATTTCGTCATAGATGCCTAACTATTTATTATTAGTTATTTTATTGTATTTATAGTATTGTTATATGTTTTGTCTGTATTTGAAGTACGTTAGTTTATTCTTATATGGTATATTATTTTTAATTAGTTCTGATGTTTTACGTATTCCATTTTCTCTTCTTCTTTTACACACTGTGTCTACCTACATCTCTTTTTTAGTTTCTCCTTTCGCAGGTATGCTGGAAGAGATTTCTTTAGAAATAAGCATTACCTTTGTACTATTTTCTGTTCCTTTCTTCTTTTCTGTATTTAGTGTGTACATAAATTGTTAAATAAATAAATAAATATTTTGATTAAGAAAAAAAGTCCTATATGCTTTGGAACGATTCCAAAAGAATGCTACAGTGTTTGAAAAAATACGTGACTCGGCGAAAATCTTCTAAACATTCGTGCGATCACAGGATACGCTCAATTATTATTTTAAAACGACTTTAGAACACATAGGAACGTTGTTCCAGACGCGTTACTCATACTTCAACAACACCCTTCCAGCAATAATGATCCCACTAAGCTAAATTTAGACGTTTGTAAATGATGAACGTGGCCGTGAAACCAAGTATTGATTTTTGGGTGAATCCGGCCGTAAATGGCGAAACTTCCCCCCACCCTCCATTTTGACTTACAACTTTTTACAGCTGTAGTCACGATGTTTTCATTACAACCTCTCAAAATTTTGATAGAGATGTCATTTTCAATTTTGCGAAATCAAGCCTAAATGAGCGAGGGTATAAAATAAAAAGAAAATGATGTTGGGTGATAATGATTAGGCAAACATTAAACAATACTTGCTGAATGGTCGCTAAAAGCTCAGTGAAAGAAAGCTTTGCTCCTTCGAAATCAATTAATGAAAAAATGAAAATCTACAAGCAAAGCGCATAAAAGTATCTGTACCTCCAAATTGTGTGAGACTGTCGGCTCTCAAGTGATATTTTGGTATTTGTTCTTGTAGAAGACTGACTATCTCTACCTCGGGCACCTCCTCGCTATTGCACACCTCTGTTGACAAAAGAAACATTAAATGGAAATGTGCTAGCTTCAACAATCAAAGTAGCAGATTTATTTACAATTTTCTAAGCAGTAGTAGGCAGTAGAACAGGTATGGATCAAGATAATGAATAGTTGGAAAGCTGCAAGTTTCAACGCAATGTCGTGACTAGAAAAGTTGAGCGCATTGCAGTATTTAACTGTATAGCCGCTTTGTATGTTGCAGAGTCTACTTTCCGTATTTAGTCTGGGTAGGGCGCTTGCAGACGGAATCGATATCTGCCTCCTGGCACAGCGGCTGACCGATCTGTGGGGGCATGCACTTCTGTAAATTCCTCGCGCCCCTCCGTACGTACTTCGTATGTTAATGATAATAGTATGAAATTATTGAAGTTGGGAACATACGCATTTTCGAATGTATGTTTATTACGTTTAATTAGCCACACAATGAACTTGAGTTAATTATGTACAAATTAAACCAACACAGTTAAACGAAAAAGTTCTAATTAGTTATTACCACAAACGTAATGAGATTTTTTTTCTCAGTAGTGTAGATTAACTACACTAAAACAAATTGTATGTTACGCTAATAGCACATTACTTATGTGATATTTATTACATTTTCAGCATTAGATTCAAGTTCAACATTTATTTATGTATTCATTATGTATTTGGCACATAACTGGTGCACCCTCATTAGGGCGACTGTCTTCTTATCAATTTAATAACAATACTGTTTAATTTTGCCTGCTAATTGTACCACAACAAATGCATTAATGTACTGTCATTTTGCTTGCGATTAATCAAGCTCTTATTAGAAATGTATTAGGTATGTATTTAGGTCTCGGAGCTGACCTAATAGGTACTTGACAGCCCCGAAGGTCAAGTAAAACTGCTCTAGCTTGCCCTCGATGAAACTTTCTTGACCTAATAATCTTGTAAGTACATTGATACACAATAGCAATTATTTCTAGATGTAATTCATGTATCCATTAACATCGCTTCAAACAACCTTGTACTTTAAAATAAAACTCAATAGCTCCTACTTGCCTCAATAATGTTTTTTTTTTAAGTATTTTTTACCACCTGCCTTACACAGTAACTAACTTAAGACACATAAGGTATGATTATTTTTGCCTGTAGCTTCCCATTAAGCACCGGCAAAAATTTTAAGTGTTTAGTAACAAAAGCCAAGTAGTCGTATACATAAATAATATTGTATTGGTGCTGAAACAAACGCAACTTTCCTCTTTTGAATATATTTAGAATGATGATATCAACGTTGTGTCGTGTAGTTTCTACTGAATAATAATAACCCACCTCTACTCGTGGGCAAGGAGCGTGGAAACTAGTACGATGGTATATCAAATGGTTCTCTTGTCAACTGATAACCTGCAGTTAGTTTTCGTAAATACCTACTAGAGAAGTTGCAACACCGACGGTACGTTTAGAATATATATATATATATATATAATATATCCTACTTAAAGAATCGATCTTTCCAGAAAATTTTCTAATCAAATGCAGCCTGAGATGATCTTAATCAATTGAATTGATACACATCGCATCATATCTGTGATTGCACCTTTTAAACAATTTTTAAGTGGATGCTCTACACACAGTACCTATACGATACACTTGGGTACAAGCTTGGTACAAGTATGAGAAGTGAGTTAATAGTCACATTGAAGCTGAATTGAAAAACTTAGTAGGTAGGTACTATCATTTATTTTAGCACCCCAAAACGGAAATCGATATTTTTAAAGTCAAGATAAACATTTCAATGCTATCAGCTGAATTAGAGCAAGTTTGTGACATTCAAATAAAATGATACAGTCCCGACTACTTTATTGAACTGATAAGGGTATTACCGGTGTAGGTGACAACGTAAATTATAAAATATGTTCCATTCATTGACGCCTTTTTTTCACGTGTATAGCAATATCATTCAGCAGCGATCGCTTGATATCATCGATTTCTATTACTTATGGCTTGTTTCGTATTTCAACAAAATACTATAAACCATTATCATACAAACAATAACATACTTGAAGCAAAGGCGCTACAATCATAGCATGTGAGTTTAAATGTTTGTAAACGCACCCACGATACAGGAGAAATTCCTAGTGTGAGGCAACGTTTTAAAAAAATCATGTGCCCATTCGCTGAACAATGTTTATTTTGGTGTACCCGTTGGAATTTGCCCAAAAATATTATACGCACTTTCGAGTTTGTCGATATAAATGCGTAAACAAACAAAATTAATATGTAAGTAAGTACCTAAATTAATTTATTTGAGTATAAACTATTCCCGTTTACATCTATGTGAAAAGGAATGTGCCAAAATTTCCCACGCAAAAACATACCCTTTCGCTTTCGTTACATAATAAATGCAGTTGATTATGTATCCGTTCAAAACTTGCATAATTGAAACAAAGCGAAACAGGTGCTCAACCAATGCTTCCGTGTGAGTACGTTGTAAAACGCCTGCGCTTACTTGTATGTACCAGCAATCGATATTTTAGAAATAAGAACAGTCCTCTCCGCCATTCTCATAAGACGAATAGCAGCCGGTATATTCATGACTAAGATCATAGAAAGTGTAGGGAAGTTCTTACAATAGTAGACACAAAAATCTTTGTGTCTATTGAACAGCTGCATTTCAATAGCTATCTCTTACTTTGCGAGTTATACATTTGTATGGTGCGTAAAGTTACTACATTAGCGAGACCAGAGAAAATACATTTTCTTTTCGTGTGAATAGTCTAGAACTACAGTTCTGTTATAAGCAGTTACTGCTCCTACTTAAATGTACGCTTAGGCAATAGCTCACCATGACTCCAAGCTAGCAGCAAGTCCTGTTGCCTCTCGTGCAACTCATCCCGACGCCGCGGCCGAGGCCGGAGTTTTTTTTCAGTCATAATCCGAACACATATATTACACTAACTTATTCTATTATCACATCACATTGCACATCTTTTAGGTACCTAAGAGGAACATCACTTTCACCATACATCTGCGGACGTGCACCGTGTAGCGGCCTACCAAACAATCATCGATGTAATTAGCTACAGATAGGAGATAATGTCCGCAACGTCATAAATCCGATAACGAACGGCGCTGAACCAACAATGATTGAAGAAAAATAAAAGAGTGAACGTGACTTATCGCCGATCACAACGTCTATAATAATGAGATTTCAATAAAATTATAACGATTCCTTTGTATTCTAGCCCACCGTGCCATAACACTTAGTGTTCTACAGTACAAGCCAGTCGGTTGACTAGAAATTGTTTGCTCAGCCACCGGTTCTCCGCGCTACAACGAATGCGCACCGATCACATGCAAATTTATCATTGCATCAATGTTTCAACAGGTTGTTAAACAATACACATCTCTCTAACGAGATGAGCGTCACGACTCCCGATCTTTAACAACTGTGTCAACATGAGCATAATGCAGATGACACTGATCGAAAATGGCAATGTTGAGAGATAACATTTACACCAAATCATGGCTAACAAAGTTATTAGAAGCGAAACGAACACTATCATCCACGTACTGTCTGCAACTTCGTATGAAGAATTTATCAAAAATAAAATGATATTTTTATTTGTACTTGGATAAACATAGATAGCAAATACCGACCGACCGTTATACATTTATCTTCACCGCATAATTTTATGCATTTCTACGTGTGAACTCGTCCTAATTTTCGTGTACGGAGAAATTCTACAGGCTTTCTATTTTTGACCGATAGTGGGATAGTACATTTAGTTAGTTACTATTGACATGGAAAGGCCTGCAAATAGACACATTGCGAGGCCACACGCACAATTCAGCGGCGGAGGCGGTACGGTCGACGTACTCATTCGAATAACCAATAAAAATAAGGATGTCGTCAATATGTTGGCATCGCTACCATAGCGGGGTCACCTCCGCCACGGGCTGCCCCGCTAACTCGGTGACGCAATTTTGTGACCTTGGCACTTACAGCTTAAATAAGGGCCTTACATTATAGCATAATTATCCCATACATTGAAAAAGCCATAATAGAGAGAACGATTACTTATCGGACAAAGGTTAGCTGTTCCAATTTGGCTGCCGTAGTTTAATTCTGCAAAACCTAAATAGTACAATCGTAATGAATGAGTAACACGAAACAAATCAGTGCTAAAATTCCATGTGATTTTAATCAGACTTGAGATGAACTGTGCCTAGAATTGATTACATAAGGCTGACAGTTCATAGCGCCGCTACGATGTATAGACTCAATACAATAGATTAATTGGCTCGATTTCTTTGACGTATTGTAAACTCACTTTCGATTCACTTTCGGTTTTTTGACTTCTCTTATCAGTTAAAATGAAAGCCAAATAACACGATTAATTGGTTTGATACCGTTACACAGACCTTATTCAACAACAAATAAATTGTCAGTCGACAGTCTATGAAATAAGATGTTCAAGTATGACTTTCAGGAAAAAATTAAGATGAGTTGTGAACAAATAAAACTTGTTAGTTTTCAAGAATGTCTCTAGATTTTACAATGTTAAGTGCCTTCAAAAGTTGCTGTGATAAGTACCATTTTTTTTTCTTTTTATTAGAATTGTTAATCATTTTAAATTAAAAGTTCACAATTACAAGCATGCCATTCAAGACAAACTGTAACTTGGTTTGTAATACCTTTCATTCTTGTATTAGGTCGAGTTTTCAGGTTGTCATCAGTAGACCTTGATGGTAAATAAATAAAAAACACTATAATTACATCATCAACACAACCGATTGTTTAAAAACTGTGAAAATACTAGTTCTAGTGATCGTAATGAATCTTAAATATTAAGTCAACAATTAATGGCAATCAGTCAGCACACTATTTGTAATTTACGGAGAAACCCAACAACCTAAATTTATTAAGAAAAACCGATATATCTAAATACAAAACAAGATTGTTTCAACAAACCGAAAATAACGTCTACTTTGGGGCATCATCTGAAAGATTTTCCTACATGTTCTTTAGTTTGAGCAACCGTTTAATTTTTATGTTAACTTAATTAAAAACAAATAATCAACGAACGGTAACAGTCTCCTATGCTATGTATGTATCGTGCAAGCGAGTTCCTCCCAGTCAGTTGGGAGGTAGAAACGCGGCGATCGACTGGATGAGCGCGCGCGCACCTCCCGCCCGCCCAGAATAGCCACCATCTGGCACCCAGCCAATCCCACGCTTCCATTACAATTTTACCCCATTCATAATCAACTTAAAACCCATAAAGGAAAATAACACGCAGACCACCACGAAACGTTTCATATAAATTAAATGTTTCACCATTGTTTCCCAATTAGTCATACCAATTTACAACACTTGAATACTCGCGTATTTTCGGACGTGAAGTTTTGCTAAAGCAATTTATTGTAGCTTAAATCCTTTATTCCTTTGTTACAAATGTGCAGAATAATAAAGTGCACATTTTTTCATGATGTCATAGTTTTCATAGTCACTTCCTAATCACGCTCATAATTTTATTAATCCCACTTTTGGCCTGAATTAATATATTTTAGTAATTATGTTTTTTTATTGCAAGGGGCTGATGTAGAACTACAGCACTGCGGAAGCATAGATGAGCTCTTGGTACTTGGCTGTCTGCGGATGACTGACCATTGTTTACAATCCGAGACCTCCGTACCTTGAAGCCGTCAGTTCCGCCCGGTTGTCTTACGATTATTCGACATAGTTAAGACAAGGCTGGCTGGATAATTGGTTTATTGCTAACTGCTAGACTGATCGTTCAGCTATGAATAGCTCTATCTACATACAGGGAGGAAGGGACGAACAGAAGCTTACCACGTGATCAGTAAGAATGTATGGAACGGCATTATTTTTAAATTATTGTTGAAAATATTGTATGTGGAGGGTTTTTTTGCGAGGGTGGGAAATCATCAAATGACTTTTCCCGCTCTGGTCGGAGCGGAAGGGAGAGTCGCACTTCAACTGACTAAATACCACCCATCATCATCATCATCATCATTTCAGCCGAAAGACGTCCACTGCTGGACATAGGCCTCCCCTAAGTGTAATTTTTGCTTAGGGGGGGGGTTGCCATAATCGCCACGCTTGGCAGGCGGGTTGGCGATCGCAGTACGGTCGATACAAAAAGCACAGAGAACGCTGCTGCCCATTCTCTGGTACATCCCTTAGTCGCCTCTTACGACACCCACGGGAAGATATGGGATGGTGCTATTCTTAGCGTCCGACACCATACGGAACAACCACCCATGTTCTCTCTTAACCCTTTGTATCCGGGGCCGCGGTATCTCTTTCGAGCAACCCGCCGGATTAAATGTATACCTAATATACGTTTGTGTGTCGTTGTCCCTTCCACCAGTATACGTAAATTCAGAATCTTAGAACTATCTACTTCAGAGTTATAAAACCAAAGTTATACACTGACTGAATGACCAGTATTAAATAAACATTCCTAAATAAATATTGGTAGCAGTGGAATTTGAACTTTGTGATGGACGATGGACGTCACTGAGTTATTTGTTCTAAAACTTGGGTATGATCTAAGATTCTAAATTCAAGTTTACTCTCGCACACAGTCCGGCTGATGTAAATGCTGGATGTATTACCTGTGATTGTACCGACGTGGCAAACGCGCGGTGCTAGCGAGGGCGCACGAGCCGCATCCTGAAGGGCCGCCAGCTTGACGATCTGCCCTACAAATACACATGAAAATTAGAACAAAGACCACCTATTATTAAAGAAGTAACAACTAATAAAGAAAAGATGAAAAAATAATGAGAAAACTACACTTTCCATTGTTTACCTAATGCAATGTTATTTATTTTATAACACATGATCACCGCAGCACCATGGGACACTGGATCCACTTTCGCTCAGATAAGTTTTATATGTAGATTATATCAGACTATCTCTCAGTAGTCCTTTACTTCAATGGACTCGCTGGTATAGATAAGCCACAAATCAAATATATTTAAATGTATAGTAGTTGTACATGATTTCTAGACAGTCTGTTAATGCATTGTGATAATTATGTGAGTAAATACAGCCTCGACATCATTACAGGCGATAGTCTAGTGTCGCTGATAGTTTTATTAAAACACTGGCTTTTACCTGTGGCCCCTTATATATTTTTAGATTAGAATTTTCCCAGCAGTATATGGTACCTAAATAAAATTAATCCATACTCCTGGCCCCAATTCTAGTCTACCTATGTGCCAAATGGATTTGAATATGTTGACCTGCATATTCTATATCTCAGAAATGTGCTGCTTTGGAAGATTTTTCCTAATGCAGTACTAGTTTGTATTGTTACCAGCTACTTACTCAGGTACTAGTATATAGTATACAGGGTTTATGTATGGCTTCTATTTAGTAAAATAGTATTGAAAAAGTTAGGCAGGCAAAAATATCCCCCCCCCCCCCCCCCACCCCTTTGTAAGATGTGAAAAAAGAAACAACAAGACAGCCGGCAAATAGACATTATGCGTGTGTGCTTATATTTTATAATATTGGTAAAAGACAATGCATGTTTTATACCAGAAACATGAATCAGGAATGGAATACCATTTATTGACATTTGAATTTTAATAGGTTCAGTTCGCTTTTATTCTCAAGTTAAGTGTGTGTATTTAGTCAATCATTCATACAAATCTTAGACAATCTTGCTTCTACATTATCTTATAAGTAAAAAGATAAAATTAATCAATAACCCAAGGATTAAAAGTATTTTATTTACTCACAGAATCAATTTAGATGACCGTGGCTGGCATGTATTAATTTTAATTTCTGAAAAATAAAAAGTTTTCATGAAAAGGAGTCTGCAAGGAGTTTAAGGCATAAATAATTATTGTTTGTCCCTATAGCAGAACAGAAACTAAATAGCATTGTTTCTTATTATTATAGTGTTTCACATACATAACATTCCCACATAAGGCTCTGCGTCTATCACAGAGTGATCTTTAAGCTTTCAGTTCTTTAGTGATATTTTAATGGTAAAAGTGTAATTATGTACCAACTAGCTTTTAACTGTCACTTTACCCATATCAGAAATAATCCTGCACGAATATTCTACATAATATAAAATTAAATGTTATCTAGGCAAAATTCGTTTATTTCATTCAATCTGTCACTCTGTCTGGCAGTCACTTTGTATTTATAATATTAATATGGATTAGTACAGTCCTGAAATTGGCCAAAATTCCACATAGCCTGAACACCCGTCTCGGCAATCATTTTATTCTGCCCACCATAACATACAGTGCTGTGATGTGGTCGCTCACACAGGAGGCTATGTACAAAGTCAGAGTAGCACGGAGAGCCATGGAGCGGTATGAACCGCTCCGCATAAAACTACTAGACCGAGTTCTAATGAGAAATTCTGGAGATGTACAAAGGTCTTTGATATTGGAAATTGCGTTATTGAACACAAATGGAGTTGGGCATGACACCTAGCAAGGAGTGGTGATGGCACAAGAGCGTGGAGCTTAGCACAAGCAAAGACAGGCCTACACCCAACAGTTGGTGAAGTCAGGCTGTGGATGATGATGATGATGAGTCCATTTGGTTGAAAAGTGAATGTTCATTCAATTTATGTTTGTCAGCATATTTCAATAGATACTGAAAACTAATGGAGACTTTAACTTACTTAATGGTAATGATAGCATGCTAGAATCGGAAATTCAATTGCTTTGTTTATTTCATGAGAACCAACAGGAGTTATGAAACTATTACAGAGATGGAAACAATTCAATTTGAACTATACCTCTTTGTTTTAAAGTTGAAAACAACCAACGTCTAGCTACTGAATTGAACAAACAAATTATGACAAAATTGCTTGAATTTTCAACAAAAACGTGACTAAAACAGTAGGTATGTAATTATAATCAGGATAACTTGGAGTTGTATGATTTACTTTTGGACCATGACAACAGTTTTATTTTGAAACGTATGTGTGAGTGACCTAACATGATTGATAAGACTATTATTTAATACTTCCCTTGACATTAAACATAGATAAAAGGCAAAATTACTGTTAGCGGGTGACCTGTGCATTCGTCACACTTAAACACCTAAGTATTAACTAGAATAATGAGTAACAATTCCAGTCAAGTACTTACACAACAAAGAGTGGAAAGTAAAGCATAGTAAAATAGTGTTAAATCCATTATACTTCTTGAAATGTAATTCTTCATGTAAGCTTACTTTGGACACTTAAAAAAGCACATCAAATGAATCGTTGCAAATCTGCAATGTGCAATTTCTAGTTGCATTTTGAAACCTGTGGATTAAGTGATGTAATTTTTTTCGGCACATGCTCCTCTACAGTTACTGCTAACAAAAACCAGTTAAAACTTACTGTCATAATTTACATCATTGCTGCAACTGTGACCTTGCTGCCAAAAACCCCAAAGACTTGATCCATCAGTCTTGTAACAGTTCTTTTGTACACACGTTCACGTATTGAGTTCAAAGTTTTCTCGTGCATAATATAGACACACACAGCTATTACTTTATTCCACCAAATATCTCTGTTTGATATGTTTTGTATTGGTTTATTTTACTACAAATCTTAATTTCTATCCCCGCGTTCTCCGATCGGCACTATCATCATTCGGTACAACTACAATACGTTCCGATTTTTTTTTATTCATTCATCACATTCACAGACAGTCTAAAACAGTGTTGCAAGCTTAATACAAATCTCCCCATATATGCATGACGCTACATCTTAGATGCACAGAACATTATTTCAAATTATCTGCAATATTCCACTGGTTCACTCTATCTGAATGCGTGTATCTAACAAAGCGTAACTACATTCTACTAAACAGCACTAAGTTATTAAGTTACAAGTTGTACGATGCACCAAGAGTATCTAGTGAACTCATTTGTTTTTGGCCTACAGCCAAACGTTCCCAGATCAATAGGAGTAAGGACTCTCATAAAATAAACCCAGTTCAATGACTCTAGATGTCTTGATCAGCAAGCATTAGTAAAAAACAGACATTTGAAAATTCCTAACTTTTATAATAAAACAAAACAGTGATATAATAACTTAATTAGACCAAAGTTAGCTAGGTGTCAATTTAAAAGTTGGATTCTGACAATATTGAATCTCAGAAAAAATAAAACTATTTGTACCTATTTGGTTTGACAAAAATCTATTCCCATAAGCCTTTGTCCCAAAATTATCGTAAGTTTTTGCTAATCGCAGTACAACAGACTGTTAAATATATTAAATACTGTAGACTGCACTGCACATACTGTGTACTGTATTTAAGACTGTTAAATATGTTTAATATATATAAACCAAAAGTGAGCAAAATTTCCACCACAGCTCCATACATTTTGGTCATTGCTTTTGTGGACAAATGATTATATTTTATAAAACTAATTGAAAATACGGTGGTTGCCATATTCCCACAAAGATTGGTTGGAAAATAATATACATAACTATGATAACATTTGTATACATTTTAAAACTAAGCTGTAGAATTTAATAATAACTATACTTAGTGTACCTACTATTTAATAAGAATTTACACAATAATATCATTGTCATTATTACTAGTATTACTACCTACTCATAAACTATGTTAAAAAATAAACGACGTCCAAATGATAACAACCGTCCTAATCTAAATTATGTATTATTGAGACTTTGTACTTTACTCCAACTACTATCATTACAATTAGGGTGACTGTAGCAATAATCATACTAATTACTATTACAAGTACGATGAAAATGAAACCTGAAACAAAGAAAAGAATTAATTTAAGGAATAGCGTGCAAAATAAATCGCTAATATGGATAAAAATTGGAAAGAAATAATACAAAATACATAAATTCATGCCTCTTTTTCCCCATATGAGTAGGCAGAAACTACAGAACACCATCTACTACGATCCTTACATACCCACTCCTATATGGAAATAAACGCACAATTGTGTAAGAATCTTACCTTCAAATAGCAAAATAATTACAGCAATGATGAGTACTCCTACTAGTATAATAAAAACAACTGACAAAACAATAATGAAAAAAATTATAAGCACGGAAAATAAAGCCGTTGTTAGAAAAGGTCTCTTCAAGAAAAAACTTATCATTTGGAAACATAGCTTTTGATTAATTTCCGATAAAACATGATATTTCTCGACGCAAGGTCCTGAAAAAAACAAAACACCTATATCACAAGCTAGTTTCAATTTTTTAAATACTAAATCCAATAACAACAAAAAGCGGACCAAAGAATATTAATTCGTGTACCTACTTACCGCATGAAAATTTTACTGCTTCCTTAAATGCGTTTTTTATATTAATTTCCATATTTTCCCCGGAAAATAAAATAATGAGGGTACACTATACGTCTAATCAACTGTTGATCACTTGATGAAATGCGGCTCAGCGATATCGTGCTTTTTGGGTAGGTATATGCGTTTGCGTTGAAATCAAATGAAAGGTTGGTTTGAATCCAACATTTTATAACGACCTTTTTAACTTTTCGGGTTCTATTCTTATTACTAGAATGAAAATATCAACTTCAGGTGGACGTCCGTTCACCTGAAGTTTAGAAATTTATTCGTTAATAGGAATGGCGTCGGGTTTCCTTAATGTTTCTTGAAAGTGGGAGGGGTGGGTTTGAAGTTGGCAACACATTTCAAGGCTTAATAGTCTATGACCTCTGCCTGCATAATGATGACCAATTTTAAAAACATTACTTTCGCGCCAAAGTTTGACAATTGACATTGACAATGACATTTTGTAAACGTAAAGACGTGCATTTTGTTGTTGAAATTGAAACCTAAAATTATTTTTATTAAAAAAGCCAACGGTTACCTACTCAGATATAACTGAGATCATTGAATAAACACTCAGTTGACAGTCATCTACAAGTTTTTTAAACATGGTAATTATGATTTTGTTTAATTGATTTTTTGTTCTAGAGAAGTTCCGCCAAGTTCTTTTTGTACTAACCAATCTCCTTGCTTTCCAGGTGGGGCATTATGATGAGAACATGTTGCCTGAGATGTTGCCTATCTATTACACTAGGCTTTTTCCTCAAAACATATTTTGTAGGTGGCTGACCTGTGGAAGTTCGCCACAGCCTCTGTCGAACAGAGAGTTATCGTTCACTCTAGCAGATGATGTTTATTTGCGATATTTGTCAATTTGTAACCAAAAAGAACTACAAACTCTGCTTCAGAAGAAGTGTCCACACAAGTTGGATATTGGAGCTGTATATAATACTAAGTAAGAAAAGTTGTTACATGTATTTTTGTGTTTATGGTGTAAGTTTTACATTACCTTCTTTATCATGGTCGGTTATTTATTACACTGGGTTCCGCTTTATATCTACTTAGTGTATTTATTTATTTTAATAAGCTGTATTATATAATATAACTAGTGACCTGCCCCGGCTTCGCACGGGTGCAAAAAAGATACTAAAACCTTCCTCTTGAATCACTCTATGAACTCTATCTATTAAAAAAACCCGCATCAAAATCTGTTGCGCAGTTTTAAAGATCTAAGAATACATAGGGACAGACAGCGGGAAGCGACTTTGTTTTATACTATGTAGTGATAGTGATATAATCTTTAATATGTTTGCAGACCATCAATAGGTCGTCATGATGCCGTGGTGCTGTCTAGAGAACTGGTATTTGATATAGATCTCACAGACTATGATGAAGTCAGAACATGCTGCCAAGAAGCGAAGGTCTGTGAGAAATGCTGGAAATTCATGGTGATTGCCTGTGAAATCATTGATAAGACTTTGAAAGGTGAATATTTGTTGATTGTGATTGAATACACTACAATATTTGTATACTTTACAATATTTTGTATATGACCAAATACATGTTGATTACAAAAAAACTACACATAATACAATAATCCCTGAAGGGTTTGTTAGAGTATCTAATAGTACTCTCAAATGCTAATGTTTAATTTTCATGTAATAAGGGGTGAACCTATTGCCATCAAGATAAAAATCTCAACTCCATAGCTGCTACTGACAATTTCCTGATGGAAAAACCTATAACATTTTACCTACACTAGGAATGTGACCTAGGACATCATGCTAAGCAGTTACGCTTTTGACCACTAGACCAGTGAAGCAATAAAAAGATACTATTTTAAATAAAGCAAGACCTTTCATGTTGGGAGGGGGGGAGAGGGGGGGGGTTGATACACACTCACCCCCTCATCCCTCATTTAGGCTCACCCCAACAACGTCATAATAAGTTTTGTTGTGGTTTGCTCTAATTCTTTCTCTGATGCAGATTACCTATAACAAAATTATGGTGTTTTAAAACCCACTCAATCTCGAATTTTCAGAGGACTTTGGTTTCCAAAGCATCCTATGGGTGTTCTCTGGCAGAAGAGGTATTCATTGCTGGGTGTCTGATTATGAAGCAAGGACACTGGACAGTCCTGGTCGAGGAGCAGTGGCCGACTACCTGTGCCTTATAATGGGAGGTGACAATCAAAACAAGAAGGTGCATTTGGGCAGTGATAACCTTCATTCAAGTATTAGGTAAACAGAATTTTGATTGATATCCATATCAATGCTTGAAAAGCAAAAATTACCAAGTCACATATATCACAATGTCAAGTGTCACTGTAGACTACTTAGCATACTTATCTACTGCAAATACATTTACGGCACGGTTGGCGCAGTGGCTCAAGCAATGGACTGCTGCGCTGCGTGTCGCGGGTTCGATCCCCGCACGGAACAAATATTTGTACGGCCTACGGATAGTTGTTTCGGGTCTGGGTATTTGTGTATGTGAGTTTAAATGTTTGTGAACGCACCCACGATACAGGAGAAATTCCTAGTGTGGGGCAACGTTTTTTTAAAATTTACACTTATTTCATTGAATTAGTTATCTTTGTTTCAAGCAGGGAATTTATCATCAAGTACCCTATGGCTATGCATGCACTGTCTGGTGGCTTGATGAATGCCTAACGAGTAGCGAAGTGAATCAAATATTCAACTACAATTCACAGTTATTATTATATTATGCCATGCGGCTCTGACTGTAGCTTCTTTTTATTTTGTACATGTTTCAACAATTAAAAAGTGCCCCTGCAACTGGCCTACTTGAAATAAATGCCGCACTACGCGCTTGGCGCCTTTGGTAGCAAATAACCAGATGTTAAATAACTAGGCATTAAGCAAAACATGGACAGCATTAGTATTTTTGATAGACTAACATATTGTTGTCTCGAGCTTCTTGGCACGAAGTTGAGTGCAAATCTGAACTTCGGCGCCTACATCGAGTCGAAAGCTCAAACTGCGGCAAAAAAGCTGGGTATCCTAAACAGGGTCAAGCGGTACTTCATGCCTGGACAGCTTTCAATATTGTATAAAGCTCAAGTCCGGTCCGGCATGAAGTACTGCTGTTACCTTTGGGATGGCTCAGCCAAATACTAACTTGCCACACTCGACTCAGTGGAGCGCAGGGCCAGGAGGCTAATTGGTGACGCTAAGCTGGTTGCCAAGCTACATAGCCTGGCCCACCGCCGCAAAGTTGCATGTCTGTCGGTCTTCTACAGACTGTACTTCGGAGAATGTGCGCAAGAGCTCCACGAGCTCATTCCACCATCTCCCTTCTTCCATCGAGAGACTAGGCGTACTGCAGGTTATCACCCATACCTTGTCGATGTTCCACACCGTACGAAGCGTTTTGCTAAGTCCTTCATTATTCGTACAGCCAAGGAGTGGAACACCCTGCCTGCGTCGGTCTTCCCGAGTTCATATAGCCCCGATCTATTTAAGTCGCGAGTAAATAGGCTTCTTCTGGGTAAGCTCGTTCCATCGTCGACCTCATCTCTGCCCTTAGGGCAAGATTGAGGTCAAGAGTAAGCCCATATAAAAACTAATATTATAAAGAGGAAAGATTTGTACCTATTTTTGTATGTTTGTAATGAATAGGCTCAAAAAGTACTGGGCCGATTTCAAAAATTCTTTCACCCTTGGAAAGCTACATTCACCCTGAGTAACATAGGCTACTTTTTATCCCTGTATTCCCACGGGAACGGGATCTACGCGGGTGAAACCGCGGGACGTCCGCTAGTATAAAATAAATAAATAAAAATTGTCTAAAAAAAAATACTAATGCTCTTTTATAGCAAAGGCTTTCTTTTTGCAAAATCATGTCTGCTATATGATCCTGTATTGCTTTAGAAGACACATTTTAATATTTTGAACTCAATATTCACTCTTATTTGTTCCAGGAGAGCACTGACAGTCATTGATAAATACTTTGAGCTGCTACTGCAGGATCAAGAGTTCTTTAGCACCTCAGAACGTTTAGATAAATTACTGAAAA
The DNA here is from genome assembly GCA_949775195.1 of Diarsia dahlii. Taxonomy (NCBI): domain Eukaryota; kingdom Metazoa; phylum Arthropoda; class Insecta; order Lepidoptera; family Noctuidae; genus Diarsia; species Diarsia dahlii. Next base: position 9,936,206 of record OX459195.1, on the reverse strand, counting down.
TGATTCCAGATGAAACATTAAGATTACAAGTTCAGAAGAGCTTGGAATGTATGTCTGATTCGTCTTTAGAGAGATGGGAAACTTTTAAAAGTGTGCATGAAAATTATAGTAGAGAAGTAAGTTGATTTCTGTTATTGAGAGAACTGACAAATTCTTTTATTATTCCTATTTTTTATATTATTATATAACTCCTATTACAACTTATTCAAAATCATATTTTTCAGTCAGGAAATAACAACAGGAAAATAAGGTACTTAGTGGAAGAAATTAAAATACAGTACTGCTACCCCAGATTAGACGTAAATGTTACAAAAGGGTTCAACCATTTACTCAAGTCCCCATTCAGTATTCACCCAAAGACTGGCAAAGTTTCTGTGGTATTCAAACCGAGTAATGCAAAGAACATGAAATTGGATGAAATACCTTCAATCTACAGTTTACTAGATGACAGCGCCCCAGATAATGCTCAGCATGAAATCAATATGAGGACAGCTGTGAAAAACTTTCAAGAAGTAGTATTTTCTTTGGAAAAGGCTGAGGCAATCAGAAGAAAGAATGATGCTAGTAAGTACCTACAATATGAATTATTTTTTCAACGAGTTTTACAGTGCGATCAAATTATCTTGGCAGGTCCGAACTTCGTGCAGGTCATTTTGTTACAAGTAATGTATAAAAGTGTTATGATATTTATTTTATTTCTCACTGTTTAAATTAGATATTTTCTGATCGTTTAAGTATTGGTTTATCTGGCAATAACAGTTTTCTTCACAAGTTTACATGCGTAAAAGTTCGCAGAGCCTATGTTCAGACCTGCCAAGATAATTTGATCGCACTGTATTTGAGGTAAACAAACTTTTTTTTTTAGCTTTGCGCCACACTAGGGATGTACTTTAAATGTACAGACATTTAAAGTACTTTCCTAGTGTGGCGCAAAGTTAAAAACAAAAAAAAAGAACGCACAGACATTTAAACTCACATACACAAATACCAGACCCGAAACAAATATCTGTAGGCCATACAAATATTTGTTCCGTGCGGGGATCGAACCCGCGACATGTAGCGCAGCAGACAACTGCTTGATTGGTTTCTTCTTACTTAGGTTTTGTGTAAGGTTAAGATACTGATGCTCTAGAATCATGGTGAGTAAGCTTCCACTCAAGTGTTTATGATTTGAAGAGAACCTTAAGTTTTTAAAATCCCTGATTTAGGCTATGCTACTTAATCTTGAGCGTGATATGTGCCGCTCGAAGTCTCATTCCAAACCATGGCCCACCTCTCACCTCTTTTTCATATTTTTGTGGATAGGTAGGTAATCATCAAACAACCCTCTGAAGGGTGTGTCCACAGGTTTTGTAATGATATTCTAATTTAAAGGAGTGTCCATGAAGGTCCTTACCCGTTCTTCTTCATAATGAAAAACGTAAGATATTTTTTTTGCGGGTCGTTCGAGTGGATAGAGAGAGTTATTATGTCTTGTGACTGGGACTGTAGCTTCTTTTTATTATTGTTGTATTTGTTTCGACAATAGAAAAATGCTTGTAAAACTAGCCTACTTGAAATGAATGCTTTGTTTTTTACTACAGGTTTACTGTTTCAGATATGTCACTGGAATTTTGATTCAATTCTGCCATCGAATTTCCGGTTCAGTCTATTGTCGAGAAGAGGTCCATGCCATGGGGTCTTTCAAATTGTATTGTAGGTAACATCTAATTAAAAAGAATCATGTAAGAAGGAAAACTCAAATAAAACAAACATAATTACAAAACATCTATTTATTTATTTCCCTTTACCAAGCAATAGCTAGCTTCGTCAATTTCTTCGAAAAGTCGATTTATAAAATTTATATTGCTCTAATAGGCATAACAAAAATAAAGATAATTTCATCAAGAATGGGAATTAAATATTGTATCAACAACAAGCATCAAATATTGTATTATTTCTATCAACAATTAAATTAAATTGAGGTGGATTATCTTAGCTCATGCAGTATTTCTATAGCATTTAGAAAGCTATTCCTTGTGTGGTGGCAAATCTGTTTAGGTATTATAAATTATGCTATAGGCAAGCAACTCTTTGATGTATTAATTTAGTGCTTATTTAATAAGTTAGGGTCATGTTATGACCTTAAACTGATTTTATTTAAACTCGGAATCTTAACAAGTAAACATATTCGAGATGAACTGCGAAAACCATTAAAATTGCGATTTATGACTAAACATTATTTAAAATGTTAAAGCTGGTTGCAAGGCATCTGGTATCTTACTTAGGTTAGTCAACTATTTTGTTTTATCATAATCATACTAAGTATGCTTAGAAAATGTAAAGCAGTGATATGTTAAATTAAAATAGAGGTGGAATATTGAAACTTAATAAATTAAAATAAAGCTATTATAATCACTGCTTCACAAGGTGTGAAAGCAGTGTGTAAAGAGAATTGGTTCAACTCCATTAGGCTCTTTTTCTCATATAGAGCAACTCAGAGCCACATTGAGGAAGTCTTCGAATCCGATGGTAACAGTTCCGTTCTGCTGCGTATCACGTGCTCTAAATGCTTCAGTAAAACGTTGGACCTGCACGCACAGGACAATGAAGTTATCCACCGAGACTTTCCCTTCCTTGGGATCGCATCTCTTCACTAGGAAGCTTACGAACTCCGGTGTGAAGCGGAAACCCATCTGCGTCAACGCTGGAAAGTAGATAAAATGAGTAAATTAAAAAAAAAACGATTTTAGAGGCGAGTATGTCGAGCAGTATTTGAAAGTCAAGACTAACTGGACTCTCACTCTTGAGGGTTGCAATCGCGCCACAACGTCAACTTTAAGTCTGTCGCTTGAGGGTTGCAATCACGTTGCAATCGCGCCACAACGTCAACTTTAAGTCTGTCGTGGTACGAGTTCCAGCCCAGCTTCTACAGACCGGAAGGAAGGAGGAATTTTGGCCGAATTTGGTTTTTTTTTTATAAATAGATTTCCAAACATATTTACCATCCGAAAGTTCTTTCTCCTCTATGCTCCCCGATTGATCCGTATCGTATGTCTTGAACACCGCCAGCCACTGATTAATATAGGTGTACAGTTTCTCAAATTCTTCAACATTTATGTGTCCTGTCCGGTCTTTGTCGAACATTCCTGTAAAAGAACACAGGAGATTTATTAAAAGAATACAAGATAGATGATAAATGATCCCGCCATTAAAGGTAACGGTGTGTTGTGCTAGTTACTCAACATCATCATCATTTCAGCCAAAATACTTCCACTGCTGGACACAGGCCTCAACCAAGTGTCGCCACATTGACCGGTCCCGTGCGTCTCGCATCCAGCGGATCCCCGCAACCTTCACCAGGTCATCGGTTCACCTAGTGGGAGGCCTTCCAACGCAACGCCTAGTGCTAGTTACTACCTACTTACTAAAAATATAATCTTACCGATCATTAGGTTGATGGCAGTTTCAGAGAAGGTTTGACCTTGTGCATTCACCAATGCTGCCTTCAGCTCTGGAGCTGTAATGAATCCGGAGCGATCTTTGTCGACTGCAAGAAACCAATTCTGGACTTGAGGATTGACTCCCCCTCCGGCTCCTATAGACGGGTACGGGCCATGTCCCATTTCCAATTGCCCCGGTGGCGGGCCTCCGTAGCCAGCGGGAGGCTGTCCATACCCTTGAGGCGCACCTCCACCGCCGTAGCCAGGCTGGAAGAGCATGATTTTTATAATTAGTACGTTTGTTAAACATGACATTTATTGACCTAAGTAGGTAATGTGGCTCTGGTTGGCTGGACATTTCTTCAAAACTGCTCGCATTTAAGTAGGTCAATAGGGCACTTTATGTGACGGCTAAACACCCTTATTTCAGAATAGGTGACGCTACAGAATCTTAGATAATCGATCGAAAGCGTGTCCAGCCAGCTTGAAAAACCACTTTTCGCTGGTCTCTCAATCTCCGTAACGGAAGTGATTTTGACGACTTTTTGCATATCAACGGGCGTCACATAAATATGTGACAGGCATCAAGCTAAAAGTTTTGTGATACGTACAGTGGTTTAGTAGAAAAATGCAAAAAACTGTGTCCAGCCATCTTGAATTTACGTAGAAAACTTTTGGCTGGCACTTCCGAATCCCACATAACGGGAGCGTTTTCGAATATGGTTCCTTTACTAATACTTGGTGACGCAATGTGTGACAGTAATAACGTTTGATTTATGCCGTCACATGCAAGGGTTTACGAGATATCAATGAAAACTTAATGTATACTTGTGTCCAGCCATCTTGAACTCAGGCTGGCTGGACACCTGTATCTCCGCTGCCTGATGATCTACGACCTTCAAAATGGTATCAAAATGTTGTGACGGGGACGATAATGATAACCTGAATTTATGACGGAGAAACTTTGCGTAGTTTCAAAGATATTGATCATTTAAATTTTCCCATACAAACATCCATTAATATTGTGAGGTGACCATAATTTTTACATAAATAAAGGATTTCTTTTTAATCGACTAATCGGCCGGTAGCAGCCACGCCTGCTTTGTATTTGATTTCTCCGTGGGAATAAAAGGTTTTCCTGCAGTAAAAAGCGTAAGTATGTGTTAATTCAAAATAATAATTAAAAACACTAACAAAAAAGAACAAAGTGCATTGCACTCAGTGATGCCAATTTAGCATTTTTTCATGTTGTTTAGCAAACTTATTAGTTGTTTAGCATATTTTTAGCATATAAAATAATTATAAAATAAAATACATTAATGCGTACGCAATTATTTCCATTTAGAAAAAAAATCCCTTTACTATATTGTTGGCGCTTCTGGTGCCAACATAATGGAAAGAGTATTTGAGATCATAGTCGATTAAAACAGTATGTATATTTTGTTAAATAATAAAAAAGTTAAAACTATTTTACGTTTCATTTGACACTGAAAAATGTTAGCAGATTTTTTAGCATTTCTATAAAGCAATTGGCATAAGGGGTTTGAACTTTTTTGTATGGGAGCTGGCATATCGACCCACCGCCATTTTGATTTTTTTTCGAAATCGCGGCCCACAATGAAAGTGGTATGTATGGATAAAGGACATATAGACGAACAAAAAATGTCTAGTAACACGGTACCCAAAGTGTCACGATACCGAGATATTTGAAGGTAAAGATGGTCATATGAGTACAATGACCACATAAAAATTAGACCTTTTACGTGTCTATAGGCGTTTATTATTATTATTACTGGTTACTGAAAGAGAGTAGGTACATAACATACTACTAGGAGCACGAGAAAACTATTTTTGACATAACATAGCGTTTCATTGCGATGCGAAGCTATTTTATTGTGCGTATAATAATAATCAACCTGGGAACTATTATTTGGATACAATTTAACGCATATACACGTGAAAAGGCTATTTAAAAAAAAAAAAAAATGTTTGTCGTTGTACTTATTTGTCGATCTTTAACTTCAAATATCTCGGTAACGTGACACTTTAGGTACCGTGTTACTTGACATTTTTTATTCGTCTATATGTCCTCTATCCATACATACCACTTTCATCGTGGGCCGCGATTTCGAAAAAAAAACAAAATGGCGGACAGGTTGATATGCCACATCGGTTCTATCCCCTTTTAACACCATTTTAGCAGATTCTATATCGGTCTTGTTGGCAGCACTGATGCACTGACACTGAGATTGTACACAGGCTGTGAGTGTGACAGCGTAATAATGGTAGTACGTAATAAAACCAAATGAAAACTGATGCTGTGATTTATTTTGTGTAATAATTTTATTCTTTTCCATAAATAGGTATTGAAGAATATTTTAGTTTATTCAGCTATTTATATGATTAAAATGACGACCACCGGCTTCATTTGCGCTTCAAACACTTAGGGCGGCGGTAAAAACAACGCTTTGGTACAAGGCGGGGGTTATTGAAGTGCAAATGGAGTTGATCGTCGTCATTTTCGTCATTGAAACGCTCTAGCGCAAATAAATAAATGTGATTTTATTTACCTACATTATTTTTTCATTTAAATACCTTAGAGCATTAGTCTGTTATCCTGACACAATATCTACCTATGTACTTACCATAAAAACACCAATAATTATCTACTAAAAAGAGTAGATAGGTATCTGCACGTAAATAATCAATAACATTAAAAAAAATCTCCCCCCCCCCCTTCCTCACTTCTACACTTTTGTCTTCTATTGATTAAAATATCTACAGTTGTTCGTATTAGTATCACCAATACGCGAATTTTCGTCCATTAAAGAAAACACCTTAAATACTTAGTCCTACATAAAACCTACAATATTGGTAACCCTACTACAGTGTTTGTATGGGAAAATTTAATAGATCAATATCTTTGAAACTACGCAAAGTTTCTCCGTCACAAATTCAGGTTACCATTATCGTCCCCGTCACAACATTTTGATACCATTCTGAAGGTCGTAGATCATCAGGCAGCGGAGATACAGGTGTCCAGCCAGCCTGAGTTCAAGATGGCTGGACACAAGTATACATTAAGTTTTCATTGATATCTCGTAAACCCTTGCATGTGACGGCATAAATCAAACGTTATTACTGTCACACATTGCGTCACCAAGTATTAGTAAAGGAACCATATTCGAAAACGCTCCCGTTATGTGGGATTCGGAAGTGCCAGCCAAAAGTTTTCTACGTAAATTCAAGATGGCTGGACACAGTTTTTTGCATTTTTCTACTAAACCACTGTACGTTTCACAAAACTTTTAGCTTGATGCCTGTCACATATTTATGTGACGCCCGTTGATATGCAAAAAGTCGTCAAAATCACTTCCGTTACGGAGATTGAGAGACCAGCGAAAAGTGGTTTTTCAAGCTGGCTGGACACGCTTTCGATCGATTATCTAAGATTCTGTAGCGTCACCTATTCTGAAATAAGGGTGTTTAGCCGTCACATAAAGTGCCCTATTGACCTACTTAAATGCGAGCAGTTTTGAAGAAATGTCCAGCCAACCAGAACCACATAGTAGGTAGGTACTATGTAGGTACCACACCGAGGTTACTTTGCCATACGATGCTGCCCACTTACAAAGGTTGATCCATATAATTATAATATTAGTAGTTACCTAAAGTACTTTTTCTTATAGTTGACTCCTAATATTCTATGATACTTCTTACTATACTTTTATGTAGAGATCGGATTATGTGTAAATGCATATTTGCATAATTATTATGAATTTGCAATTTATGGGGTATTTTACAAGAAATGGCTGATCTACTTCCCATTTTTAGGGTTCCGTAGTCAACTAGGAACCCTTATAGTTTCGCCATGTCTGTCTGTCCGTCCTCGCTTAACTGATCATTGATGTTTCCAGTAAGCAGCAGCATTGCTATGTCCCGATTGAAAGGACAGCTTATTATGTGCCGAATGGATAAGCGCATAAAAACATTTTCATTCATTTAGTTTTTTTTTCTAAGCTCGACAAGGCTTCGTTGCAGGTGGCTACACATTTTTGTCGCTCCATTTCATAAAAAAAAACTTTGATGGCGGAGGGACTCATTGTCCAGACAGGTAGGTAAATTCTTATTCGTCCCGTAACCCATTCTGTAATGGATGATATTAGATGTCAACTGGCCTCAAAGCTGTCCCTATTTATTCAATTTATAAAATTGTCCAATCCATAACGCGTGTAGGTAATGCAAGGCTAAGCCGAAATCGTAGTTCGATGTGGCCTCAATCTATAAATTGCGATTGAGAACCACGGTTCAGTACCTACCTAAGGCAGAGGCATCCGGAGTGGAAATGCAGCCTGTCTCATTTATCTGATTATTTATAGAAACTGCATGAAACAGGACTAAAGGTAGGTACTCTACTAGGTCCTAAAAACATTATGGAATCGAGCCCGAAGTAATGTCAGACTCATTGGCATATTCATGGCACTAACCAGAAGTTCGGTAGGTGCGGTATTTTTTTTTTTAATATTTTGTGTTTGTGGAGAGGTTTGCGTCCAAGCAGTTGAAACAGGGGGGTCCAGAGTCAGGTACTACACTGATAAATAAATAAAAATTATTTTTCTTAGATTATTTTATTCTGTAAAGTATATAAATAGTTATTACCGTATTTACACAGTATGAACAATAAAAAACAGCATTATTACTATTTACATTTTTACACTTATCAATAGGTAATAACTAAGAAATGCAGCAACGTAAATTCCACTGTTAGATATTAGACGAATCATAATGATGGTTTTAATTAGTAACTGAGGTAGATAAATAAATCTTGAATTGTAAATCTTGTATAAAAAAACCGAAACCATGAAATAGGTAGTCAAGAGGAAGTAAAAAAATACTTTTTGATCATTAGTTTAGGCTTCTTGGTTCCCGACCACAACTTTAGGTGGGGGGCCACATTGCTCCTACTCCGTCTCTGAGATGGCAGAACTTCGCCTTACGTGCGAAGTTCTTATCTAGCGGCCAGTAACCCACAGAACATATAATTCGACTTTAATAGGCGTTGTTATTTATATTGGCATGATATGACAAAGCCGGTTGTCAAGACCGAAAGACATGTTTTCGGGGAACCGCTCGACTTGGTCCTGATTAGTGGCGCCTGCCGAGGCACTACTCGCCAAATGGATCTTGTGTTCAAAATGCTAGCGAATGAAATTGCCGACATGGAACTGGTGTGCAGATGCTAGGAACGGTGTAGGTTTTATCTGTGCCATAATTACATTTGTTTAATCAAGCTGAATTTCGATGCATTATATTATATATACAATTGCTGCACTTCCTAGGTACGTAAGAAACATGTGTCTTTATAAATGAGCATTGTCTATCCGATCTTTTGACTTTCTCAGGCAAGAAAATAAAGTTGAATAAATTATTTTCCTGCAGATTTGTTTGTACAGCAAGAAATTCAATAAATATTATCGTTTGACCTGCTTGCATTTCTTAATGACAATAGTTTGTGTGCCCCAAATAATAAATATCCAATAATCTCACTCCCACACACATATTGCTACACCTATCTTACACATTTTAGTTGCTACTTATATTACCTGCAATATACATATTATTATAACATTACTAAGGTTTGTATTGTTCTTTACCTTCAAATTAATGACATTTTATGTTTTATTTAATTTCTAGTTACATGTATATGTATAGTACTTAGAGGTGGATAACTGTGGTAATATAATTTTAGGTGTTATGCCTAAAAGCACACACTCTTATCACTGCATTTTACAGTCAATATAGCACAAATCAATTAGAAAACTTGTTCTGAGCATGACTTTGGTTTCATTATTTTTAAGTGCACTTTAAGTATTTCTCCAAAATGCAGATGAGTTTCTAAAATTATAATGTCACATATACATTATATTATTATACTTAAGTCCATATCAAGTTTCACCTAATATTTAATAAAAAAAGCTGCTAGGTAAATCACATGACATAGCATCTAGAAAACTGTTATGAAATAACAAATTTAAAAATATTTATTGCCTATTTAATATTACAAAATAACAGTAATCATACACTTATTACTTACACGACATTCAGTCTTTTACATCAAAACCAATACTGGCAAGTTTGTTACATTTTGTACTAAGCAATCATCAAGTTACATAGATGCCTAACTTTATTGCCATTTCACTAACTACACTATTATTATTTATAAGTTTTTATAAATATTATTTGTATAACTGGGAGAATAGCGACTAACTCAGTATAATACTTAGATAAGTATAAGATAATAATATATGCAAGTACATAGCTGCCAAATACAAGTTTTGTTGAAATACCTATATGCTGTAGGTCTTATAATAGGGGATCGGACAAAAAAAAACTAATTAGTCCGTCAGATAGATTTCCAAAAATTATTGGACACGTATTTTTTCTTTTTTCACGTAAACTTAAAATGAAGACGGTACACTGCTTCGAAAACTCGTGTGACGTCATATGATAGTACATTTTGACGACACAAATGACGTTTCAAGCCCCACTCCAAGATCTTTGACGCGTCTTATCTTCGTCATTTTTTATTGATTTGATAAAACAAAAAATACGTATTCAATATTTTTCGATAATCTAACTTACGGACTAAACAGAATCATATTATTTTGACCCAGTCCGATCCCCTATTATTAAGGTATGTTGAATTTAAATACCAGGAGTTGATTAATAACTCCTTATTATTTTACATTTATACATTTTATTTCATACATTATTATTTTATTGAGAATAATGTAAGTTCTTATTTAGTAAATTATCTTTAACAGTTTTTAACTCAATAGTAACTTTTGTGTGAAATTTCATTAAATATCTGCAATAATAACTATGGCCCCACTGAATTATTCAATACCTGGCAGTTTCAGTGAAAGTTACTGAACATAAATGTTTAAAACATGAAAAATGCTTGAGGTTTTCTGTATTATTTTTATAATAGGGGATCGGACAAAAAAAAACTAATTAGTCCGTCAGATAGATTTCCAAAAATTATTGGACACGTATTTTTTCTTTTTTCACGTAAACTTAAAATGAAGACGATACAGTGCTTCGAAAACTCGTGTGACGTCATATGATAGTACATTTTGACGTCACAAGTGACGTTTCAAGCCCCACTCCAACATCTTTGACTCGTTTCATCTTCGTCATTTTTTATTGATTTGATAAAACAAAAAACACGTATTCAATATTTTTCGATAATCTAACTTACCTACGGACTAAACAGAATCATATTATTTTGACCCAGTCCGATCCCCTATTGCTATTAAACAAAATGATTATTGTTTATTAGCATGAATTACCTATAATATATTACTTTCTAAGCATTGTAAAAAATATTAAAAATGTGTGAAGTGAAATAAGAAGATAAATGTAATTAGTGAAACTGCAGGAAACATAGGTACTGTTATACCTATTACATATTATAAACTATAGAAATATACATTCCAAACTTAAACATTACCACTGTGACTAGAAAAACTATATGTAGCAGGTGTAACAGATGTATTTACACACACTTGAATTGAGGGTTTAAAAGATGATGGAAGAAGTTTATGTGCCTCAGGCACTGGAGAATAACTCTGGCATACAGTCTCAAAATGCACTTGTTCACTTCTATCGGTAGGCACTCCATCAAAGCTTGTTTGTTTAGCAGAATCACCAGTCCCACTATCTTTGCATGATGAGTGCTCCGATATATTGTCTGAAAACATTTGAGGTGAATCACTGTCACTATGCACCACATGTGTCATTTTTATACTTTCGGCGGGAAAGGTATGCACGGCGCTAGCCATACGTCTACGAGTGTGATAAATGATTACCACCCAAATAATAGAAGTTCCTACAGCACAACACACAACTGTTATAATTATAATACCGGCCATATTTTCTTCATTCACCATAATGGCTACTGGAGGCAACACACGTAGCTCAGTCATATCTTTTTTAGTACCCAGTTCATTTGTAATTTCACATTCATAACGTCCAGCATCATTCGCCTCTGATCCAATTATGATCAGCAACTGATCATCATTTGTAAGGAAATGGCGTTCTGTACCAGTAATGGGCGTTCCATCTTTAAGCCATTTTATTACAGGCTTGGGAGATCCAGATATCATACATTGTAATACTACCGAGTCACCACTTGTCACTTCTTTATTTTCCATAACTCTGACAAATGAAGGTTCTTGCAATACTGTAAGTGTAGCATTAGCTATAATTGTTCCAGCTGGATTTTTAGCTGCACAGCTGTATATTCCCATATCTGTGGTTTTTGCATTTACTATAAAAAACAAATGGTCAGTTGGCATTACATTCATTCTTCTTTCTCTTGCAGCAGGAAAGTCATTACCTCCATCTTTTTTCCAAGATATCTCAGGTGGTGGATCTCCTGTAGCAGCACAATTAAGTGTTACTGTCTCTCCTGTCTTCACAGTAACATTTGTTGGAGTTTTTGTAAACCGTGGAAAAGTGACTATATTTACTTTTGCCTTAGTAGAATATGTTGTTCCAAAATTATTACCAACAACACACTGATATTTTCCAGAATCAGCATGAGTTACATTAGGAATCACTAAAACTGAAGTTGCCCGTGGTTGACCATTAGGTCCAATAGTGATATTTTCGTATACCACAGGGTTGCTCACATTACCATTGTTCTTTCTCCACAAAAATGTCATGTTGTTAAATGGAATGGATGTTGCAGAGCAAACTAAATTAGCTGACCTTCCTTTGATGGCAAGATGAGTTTTAGGATGTTCCACCACCTTAGGCTTAGGAGAGTCACCACAGTTTTCTTCCTTCAGTTTTGTCACTGAAACTCCTCTGACTTCAGATGGGTAGGCACAGTTAGCCGTTACATATTTTTGTTCAGCCTTCTCTTTAATCCATTTTACTATCCATAATAAATTGCAATCACACAGCAGCGATGTCGAGTTCAAATGTAACTTTCTTAATTTTGACATTGAATCAAAAGCATGCTGTTGTATGGAGGTAATATTATTTCCTTTTAAATCTAATTCAATAAGATTTGACAATCCATCAAAAGCCCTTGAATTAATAGATTTTATATGATTAACAGCCAGGCTAAAAGAATTCAAATTCTGTAATTTTGAAAATGGTCCAGACATGTCTTCAACAGTCCAAGATATTTTGTTGTTATTTAACTGTAGTGTTTGCAACTGGGTCATATAGCCAAAAGCATCCTGAGAAATTGATGAAATTTTATTATACCCAAGGCTCAGAGTTTGAAGGTTTGCCAAGTGTTGAAATGATCGCCCCTCTATCTCTAATAAATGATTATGAGATAAATCCAAAATTTCCAGGTTTGTGCATAGTTCCCAGCTTCCTGAATCAATTTCTGATATCAAATTATTTGACAAGGATAAAGTTATCAATGATTCCAATCCATACATCCATCCTTTAGATATATTCCTTATTCTATTATGGTCCAATTGTAACAAATTCATAGATTTGAATCCAAAAAAGGCACCATCCATTATATTGTCAATATTATTAAATCTCAGCTTTAATGTTGTCAAATTAGACAACCCTTGAAACAGCAGTGGACTGATCACATGTAACTTGTTATGGTTCAATTCTAGTGTTCTCAGATTAGTTTGATACATAAATAAGTGATTAGGAAGTGACTTTATTTCATTCCTATTCAGTTTCAAAACCTCCATATTCGTCAAGTTTGTTAAAGCCCCTTCCTGTATGAATTTTATATGGTTACTGTTTACATTTAGTATTCTGATGGAACTATTAGCAGGAAAGGTTCCTGTGTCTATTGATCCAATGTTATTCCTATTCAAACTTAGTTCCTGTATTTGATCATGATGCAGCAGGCTTGGTATGAAATGAAAGGAGTTTTTGTCCAGTTTCAATTCTTGTAAATTCAGTAGTTTTTCAAATGCCTCCGTTACATTTTCATTCAACCTATTGTAACTGAGATCCAAGCGTTCCACCCACTTAGGAATTTTTGGCACAGACACGAAATTCTTCTTTGAACAATCGACATACTGTTCCAGGCAATCACATTTGTGTGGGCACTCAATGTTTTCTGCATGTATAGAAAAACATATCAAACGGATTATCGCTATAAACAACAACAAATGAGAGAGTCCCATTTTCATGCATTTGTATAGCTGCCCGATTGATACAACAAACGACGATAGCTTTTTGTTCTTACATAATTTAGGACACTAATGAGACACACACAAAGTCTTTAGTAAAACACACTTTTTCAAAACTCATTTCTGACAATATTCGCATTGTAATTGTGATAAAACCGAACGATTTGAAAAATAACTCGACATATTTACGGCGACCCACTCGACGGCCATTTTATTTTCTTCATTGTTTGTAGTGATGTCCATTAGGCACGTCGCACTTTGGTAGATTTGACGGATACCGGTTTTTTCACATAACAACACCGTTTTAAAATGAAATACAATTTAATTTCGAAGATAAAACGACTGTCATTAGGATTAATTCTTGGATTAATTAAACGATACAATAGTGACGTATAAATTGTAGTTTTCCTATCATCACTAAATTACGCCGATTTTACGGAACGAAATGCCGGGTTTACACCCATGCCCATGCCAAAACTTAACATAACTACAGTCCATCTATGTTGCATTTGTCAGAGGACGCAATAATTATATTTTTTATTAGGTACTTAACTAGTGGGGGTCATTTTATAGTTAAATTCAAGTTTGTGGGGTTGTTGTAACCTTGTCCCACAGCCGCCATCTTGGAAAAAGGAGTGGTTCAAATTGTTTTTTAGAAAAAAACTTGTTTTTTTTTCTCAAATGTTCATGCATGGATTATCGTTTAAAAATCTTCATATTTCTACGGCTAGTATATTAGTTGTATTATGACTTCACATAGCCTAATACTTATGATACTTTTTAGGGTTCCGTAGCCAAGTGGCAAAAAAAAATAGGTAAAAAAACTTTTTAAGTTAAACGGTTTTATGTTAAACATACATTGCAATGTTTAAGATAAATGTACTAAAAACCAAAAAATAATAAAATAGATACAGTCGTGGGAATTATAAACATATGCCTATGCATATGTTTATGTTTTACGATTAGAGACAATTGACGTGCCCCACGGTTTTATTTTAGTCTAGTCTATACTAGACTAAAATAAAACCGTGGGGCACGTCAATTGTCTCTAATCGTTGATTAAAATGTTTGTTTTGTAATGTTACAAAACAAACATTTGACGTTTTTAGTTATTAGTTCCACCAGTTGCCCGTCCCATTAAAATTTATTAATTTAATATTTCTGAAATCCTGGGTTTGTTGCATGAGTTGTTGCATCCTTGCATCTGTTTTTTTTTGTGGTGATAGTTATTATCACAGAACAGGTTATTAAAGCGACCATTATAAAAGATACGCCGCAAAAAAGAAAATCAAAATCATAGAAAAAAAAAATATTCTCACCTGCGTGACCAAAATTTTTAGTTTTCAATTAAAAAATGGTTCACTGAATTTCTATCACATCTTAAAACATTTAGCGTAAAAAACAAATCAAAAAACGAGATATTGTGTTTCTATGGTTTTTATGGATTTTTCTCGATTTAATTAATTTCGGTCAGTGGGTCGTCTTAGGCTCCTAACTATAGTAGCTAGCGTCGGCGGAGTTTTTTATAAGTTTTGTTTGATTGTTAGCTTTCCAAAAATTACATAAAACGAGCATGTCCGCAACTAAGGTCAAATTACACACTGTGCGTCGTGTCTGTCTGTCCGTCCGTGTGTCACAGCCATTTTATTCGGAAACTATTAAGACTACATAGTTGAAACTTGGTAGGTAGATCTGTTCTGTGAACAGCGTTACGATTTTTTTTATTGGGGAACTGGGCGAAATAATCCACAACGAAAGGACTGATCGCCCGTCTGGTGTCTGCCGGCGTCCCCGAAGATAAATAGAATAGGTACGATTTTTATACAAAATAAAAAAAAAGTTTAATTTATTAAAGGCTTTTGCGCGAGATTGGCCGGAGAAAACCGCACAGAGAGAAGAGTGGAAGACTATGGGGGAGGCCTTTGCCCAGCAGTGTGACAATATGGGCTAATAAAAATAAATAAAAATATATTGAAATACAAATGAAAAAACTGATCAAGTGCAAGTCGGACTTGCACATGAAGGGTTCCGTACTATCGTAGTAGGGAAGCTTCTTTTAATTTGTATTATTTCCTTTTAAAGCGGTAACAGAAACACATATTTTGTGATGTTTGTTTTTCATGTTTGTATGAATAACAAAGATATAAATTGCGGTTTTTTAAATGGGCTATATCTCAAAAAATATTTACTATAGGTATAACATTTAAACTAATTTCGTATTGAAGTTTTCATTGCGATCTACAGCATATTTTTTTTTTTTTTTTTCGCTCTCACAGTTTAAAAGTTAGATTTTTAAAGATCTATCCATAAACACCCAACACAAATAGATTTGATGAAAAAAGATTTTTTTAGCTTCAGTACCATGTTTGGGGAGACCCCCTTTATTAATATCTTTTTTTTTATTTTTGTCCATAAATCGTAAAGGCGTTCACAGAATACATCAACCTACCAAGTTTCAACTGTGTAGTCTTAATATTTTCCGAATAAGTGTTTGTGACATACGGACGGACAGACAGACATGACGAATCTTTAAGGGTTCCTTTTTTGCTATTCAACTACGGAAGCCTAAAAAGGTCATGAGACTTTCATGATAATGCTAATATTTTTGGACATTTGAATTTTTAAAGGTTTGAAAAATCTCTCCCACCGGAATACCTCTTACTCATACACATTGCCCTTATTTCAATTGACTGGAGATGCTGCAGATAGGTAAATACTAAATACCAATTGATTACCATTCCTATGCCAAATAGTAGAAAATCACAACGAAAACAGTTGGGTTCTTTGTGTACCAATAAGAACCCATTTCCCATTTAAAGTAAGCTTGCTAAACTATACTTAATCACATCAGTTTCATCAGTCATATTTTAGGCAGGTTTGATTTATGCAAATTGTCTGCCCCTTTTGGACTTGACATTTTAAATTCAATGTGATTCATTTTTAACTAACTTTTTATATTTAATTACAATAATGCTTATCACAAACAACAACCGGAAACATTATGAAGGACTGGACTGTTGAAGTGTGCCGGGCATGCCACCGTCCCGCTGAATGTTATGAGAGATTATGATTCCAATTCTTATTTTCGGACCTTTATACAAAATTTCTTCTCTTTTCTTTGTTTTGATAACTAAATAGTCATCTCTGTTACCGGTTTCAGAGACATTTTTTAAAGGAGTTGTAAGTATTCCAAGAGTGAACTTATTGAAAGTTTGCAAACTCATGATACTTACATTATAAGCCATCACTTTTCTTCAAACCTAAAACAAATAGGGTTGTACTATAATTATCAATTGTTTATACATAAATTGCTATTGATTCATAAAACAAAATACAGATTAGAAAATAATATTAGACTGATTTGCTAGTTTTTATGAAACCAATACTTACTTCTGGTGCAAGTAGTTAAATGATTATTCTTATATGTTTACTTTGGTTATGATAACTGTAATTCACCGAATTTGCATAACTATAGACTTAAATAATGAAGGAAAGATTTTGGGCCCCCAGCTGAAGAGATGCGACAACCTACAACTTACAAACCTAACTAGACTGACACTGACGTCTGACAGTGACAGTGACGGACCAAGTATATATGTTCTGTGGTGACGGAGCACTAAGGGTGCATTCCGAATTACGCTGTAATCGATTTGAGCGTCCATAAACCCGTACCGAATTACAGTGAGCGCGATATCGATGTCCCTTGAATCGTCATAGATGACGTCATGACATGCGCCATCTTGCGATTACACCGACCATGCCCCAAATAAATATCACCGTGAGCGCTGTCAAAATCAAAGTAAAAAAAAAAAGTAAAAAACTAAAACCCAACTACGACAAAAAAACGACGCTGAAAAAGTATGAAACAAGATTTTCAGGATAGAACAAAAAGAAAAGCCGTAGTCACACGTTATAGGTACCAACCTAAACACTTTAATACCGTGTGACTACGGCTTTTCTTTTTGTTCTATCCTGAAAATCTTGTTTCATACTTTTTCAGCTTTTTTTGTCGTAGTCGGGTTTTAGTTTTTTACTTTTTTTTATTTAAACAATTTTGGTGTTAAATATTTTTTTTACTCTTGACTTTTTGTCCGCTAGAGGGCGTGATTTTAAATTTGAGCAATATTTTAGAAATGTACAAGTGAGGACCTTTTAAATGATTCCAAACACGCGTGTTTATCTCCATTTTTATTTTTTAAGCCTTACTTTTTGTCCGCTAGGGGGCGCCAAATCGCTCTTTGTGACACGTCACATAGCCTATGTGCAGTGGAAAATTAAGACGGTTCTAACGATACCTCATATGTCGAGTTCCGATAAGTAGATTAAAAGCTATGAGGGAACAGATGAAGATACACACATACATACATACATAGCCAGTCAAAATCATAACCCTCCTTTGGCTTTGCCGTAGTCGGGTAAAACTGACAGATGTCTGATGCGTGTGTGTGTGTGTGTCTGGGTGTGGGTGTGTGTTCACAGCTGAGGTTCACTGGCTGGAGTCGCACAAATACATTCAATTAGTTCTTTGAAATCTCTTTGGAGTCTCATACCCATGAGTATTCAAGTAAATATACAAGACGAGCCTAACGGGCGACGAATTTCTCTCATGCAGCTTATGTTTTTGTTATCACGTGACGAGTGAGCACTGTAAACGCGTTTACGAGCGTTCCGAATTGATGACAGCTCTTAGCTGTCATCGTGATATATAATTTGGAACGCAAAATAAAGACGTGAGCGCTGTGAGCGATTATTTTGTAATACGGAACGCGGCCTAAATGGTAGGTGTTACCAAACCTGACACTTTGAATTTTGAATTCCATAAACTAGAGTCATGGAAGTAATTATTGTCAATGAAATTATGACCTTCTTCAGTATCATTCACTTTGAATGATTTTCCAATACCATCTTTACCATGCATCTAACAGTGAAGCCACACGATACGTTAACAGTGCGGTGCGGCACCGGAGCGTGCTGCAACGTCATCCTACTGTATACAAATCACCACGCCATGTCACACGATGCGTTGCGGCGCCGGCCGTACGTCGTCACAAAGTATGTGCGCCGGGGTGCGTTGCCGCACTGTACCGCACCACAACGTGTAGCCTCACTCTAATAAGTTTTGAAATGAGCTCGTGACTTTATCAAATAAGAAAAGAACCGCAGGTCAATAATAATCAGGAAAAACCTTTTCTTTGTAATCAAGAAGAAAAACACCATGGGACAAAATAAAAATCTTGTTTCATGGCATTCCTGTAATATATTATTAGCAGCCTGCTATCGTAAAAAACAGAGTGGGTACTGTTGAGGGCAGGGAGGCCTTTGCCCTGCAGTGGGACAATGCAGGCTTAAAATAATGTGTACAGTACGATCAAATTATCTTGGCAGCTCCGAACTTCGTGCAGGTCATTTTGTTACAACGAATGTTTATAAGTGTTATGATATTTATTTTAATTGTATTTCTCACTGTTTAAATTAGATATTTTCTGATCGTTTAAGTATTGGTTTATCTGGCAATAACAGTTTTATTCACAAGTTTACATGCGTAAAATTTCGCAAAGCCTATGTTCAGAGCTGCCAAGATAATTTGATCGCACTGTACTGTTCATAACAATGCTGTATGAAGCTCTTCCTTTGCATTTAGGTTTTTTTTTGGGCACGTCACGTCACGTCACTAACGTCAATCGTCAATAGCTGTTATCAAAATACTTATCCCAAAAATTTCATTGTTTTTCATGATAAATTGAATTGCAGTGGAAAATGGAATCATATGAAAGTGTTATTCTTGTTAAGAATGAAGTGTTTGTGTTTAAAATACCTCCTAAAACTTCAAATAGAGGCTATAGGTAGGTGAAATATTTTTTTTGTATTAGCGGGTAATTGTTTTGTAGGAAAACGATAAAACGGTGGGTGTTTTTAGGGCAGCCGATTGGAACTTACAAGAGCCGCAATGGACGGGGCGTATGAGACTGGTTGCAAAAGCAGAAGAACTGATAATGAAACTGGAAGACAAAAGTTCTGGAGAGCTGTTTGCCAAATGCCCCATTGACAAATATCCTGGGCTGGCTCTCGAGTCCGTCACTGATAGTTCACGTTACTTCGTTGTCAGGATTCAAGATGATAATGGCAAGAAATTTCAATTTTATACATTTCACTCAAGTTAATGTGGCCAGATCTAGCCATATCCAATGATTTTATATTATTGCTATATTATTTCAGGTCGAACTGCTTACATAGGCCTAGGATTTGGAGATCGATCAGACTCATTTGACCTAAATGTTGCTTTACAAGACCATTTCAAATGGTTGAGAAAAGAACAAGAAGGAGAGCAAGCTCCTCAGCAAAATCTTGATCTGGGCTTTAAAGAAGGAGAAACAATAAAAATTAACATGAAGATTGCTGTAAGTATTATGTATAGTTTTGTATGTATAGAATATAATTTTACAACAATAAAGGGCAACTGAGTCAACCCTGCTAATGTAATTGTATAGTGAGTCATCTAATTAGATAAAAAACTGTTTGTTGCTTGAATGGTATTATTCCACAATAGGTTTTCAATGTAATGTGGTTTTCTATTTTGCAGAAAAAGGATGGTAGTGAAGGCAGCAGGCCGCGTCGCGGTGTTGGTGGAGGTGGTGTTGGCGGCCTGCTACCACCTCCACCAGGCGGCTCTCGATTGCCGCCCCCTCCCTCACCACAACATGCCCCTGCTCCAGCCACAGCTGCACCTGCTCCTGCTAGTTCAGAATGGGGTGACTTCAATTCTGCCAGGTAATTGTAATGATGTTTTACTAAAACTTCCTTTACCTGAATTTGTAGAATACTGCTTGTAGCTTATTCTGTGTGTCTATTTAGTTTATGAATGTTATTAAATGAGAACATCTAAGTTTCCTAAGCTTGAATAAGATATAGTATCTGTTTGTTAGCCCATCTAGCAAATGGGGCCACTCACATTAATGCAGATAAATAATTGAAACATGCCTGGTAAATATATGATTGTTGTTGTTTCCAGTGCTCCCAGTCAACAGCAGCCAGTGGCACCTGCCAACCAACAGAACTGGGTGCAGTTCTGAGCTCACACCACTACTATACTATTGTGATTTGGTGTCTGTCGTAGGATGGCACTTACGTGTGTTGCACAATACTTAAAATTACTTAATAACGTAGGCATACTATATCAATAGCTGTATTCATTCTGTAGTAAGTTAAAGTAAAATATCATTATCATTGTAGGATAAAATATGTTATTGTAACATTACTATTTGATGCCAGATCACAATATAAGTTTATGCAATAAATAATATTAATAAATGATGTACTTTACTATCTGTATATGTTGTAACACTTGTATAATTACTTAGATATGTGGTAGAATATTTTCGGCTCTATAATAATTATTGTTGTTATCGTATGTTGTTGAAAAATGCATGTCATAGACAGTATATATCTATGTAAATAGTTGAAAAATGAAACCACATTATGCTAGTTGATAAAACATTTAAACTATTCTCTATAAATCTGTATTGAACATGAGATCTGTATCTTTGGCATTTTTGATAGATGTACAAACAAAATGAAGGTATAAAAGTTAAAGTAAAATAACATTCTTATCTTATGTTTTTTGTTTTCTTTCGAAGAATTTAATAGTATTACATGTAGGATCAGTTCTATAAGAAACAGCTAGTGTCTGAGCGATATTAATTTTAATTGTATTACTTAACAATCATGGATATCTGTATTAGTACATGGTAGCTACTTTAAAATCGATGATAGAAGAAAATATTGATGTAACCAGTGAGTGTACAGTCTTATGAATGAGAGCTTTGAACTCAAATCCCCAGACAGCTATTTGCTTTGATTTCTTTACACAAGAACGATTTCTCGAATAAGATATTTTATCTGCTACTTATGTCTTATTGTTTTAGGTTCAGAGTTACAGAGTGAAATATAAATTACACCGTTTAAGTTTGTTTGAATTTAAATATTTATAAACCTTAGAAACAGAGTTCCGACCAGAATTGTTTGCATGATCTTGTTATTGACGTTTACTGATATAGAGCACTAATCTAAACAGGCTTAAATTACGTACAAGTACATAATAAATATCAACATCTGCTTTGATGCCCAGTCGGTATGGTACGTTGGCATTGTCCAATCCAGTACCAACATTCGTTACCATTTGACGAATCAGTTATCAGTACCTTGTTTGTTACAATGATCATTGAGCGCGAGTAAAAGTGTTATGATATTTATTTTATTTGTATTTCTCACTGTTTAAATTAGATATTTTCTGATCGTTTAAGTATTGGTTTATCTGGCAATAACAGTTTTATTCCCAAGTTTACATGCGTATAATTTCGCAAAGCCTATGTTCAGAGCTGCCAAGATAATTTGATCGCACTGTACTTCAGACTTTACATTTAATTGCTGGCTCGGTCTGGACGCACCATACTCCTATTTCACTTTAAAAATCGATTTACACAGTGGCAAAGTTTTTTTGCACAAGCGCATCGAACCTACAAACTTGTAGGTTCGATGCCCGCACGACACAAATATAAATCTTTCAGCACGCGACTGCCGATTGCACAACCTTTGGATAGGCGCCAAAATGTCAGCCGTAAATTGCAGTGTTGTACTTAGCGAGTTTTTTTCTACGAAAGTACGTAACTAGTTTCGCTTTGTCGATGCATTGTAAAACTAACGACAGCGCGTTCGTATTATAGAAAAAAAAAATTCGAGTGGAAATCGGTCGGAGAAACATTTACGTTGTATGTAAGTCATTTATTTATTTATTTTTATTTATTACAAACAGGTAGGTTACACAGGTACACCAACAGTACATACATTTCACACTGAATAATAAAAATATACCGGTTAGGGTTCTGATGTAGGTAAGTACCAATTACAGGTATTTAAACACAACATTCTCGGATACAATAAAGCTATCATCGTAAATTATACAAATGTAGAGAATCATATGGATCCGGGTCTGCTGGAGAGTGTCGCAGGCAGTAGTCAGGCACAGTACCTTGCCAAACCTGTCCTCGTCATGCTCTTACGGTCTTTGCCGTTTTCTCTTAAAAACATGTTTGTGTGTAAAGGCCCTGATTTGTTATACTGACTAGGTAGGTACCTATTCATAGCTTTACTCACATTTACCTATACCTATTATAATTCAGCGTTAAATAACACAATCATTCACAATCCTGTCATCCTGTTCACCAAAGGGGTAGGTACAGTTCCATTGCGAGAATCGGCCGGAGGACATGGTGGAGCACAGGGTGGAGATTTGCTCCGCTTAGGCGCAGCCCCACCGTGTTCTCGTAGCGGCGATTGGCGGAGGCGACACTGGTTCAAGTCATGGTCCAGAGCGAGAGGGAATGGGACGCCGCCGTCACCTTCTACGAAGCAGTCATGCTAGCGAAGAAGGTGGCGGAATGTGAGAGAGTGAGAAGCTCTCGTCCCAGCCCAGCCGCCACAGGAGGCGCTCCGGGCGTCGGAGGCTTGTGATAGCCACCGACCACCGTAGGCGCGGGCCTGTAGACGGTGGTTAATGGGCTAGCTCACCATCCGTCCATCCATCTTATGACGACATGCCGTGTCGACCCTTCGCTTGATTGAAGTCAAAACAGATATGGGCCCAGTTAATCATTAACAATTTTTTAAAGGGGTAGGTACCTAACTGGTCCTTGGTCCGAATTCCATAGTGGGCTGAATGACCCCTTTTTTTTCATCAAATAACCCCTCCCGCTCTTGGGCAGAGCGAAAGTGAGTGTCGGACTTCTACTGACTAATAATCACCCATGTTCCTTCTTAGCCCTTTATGTCGAGACCGAGGTATCTTTGTGACCAACCCGCAGCACCCAACTTTTACCGATAGAAGAACTGAATTGCTATGTCCCGTCGCGTCGGGGCTGCGGGTTGTTCGAAAGAGATATCGCGGCCTCGGTACAAAGGGCTAAGAAGGAACATGGGTGGTTTTTAGTCAGTGGAAGTCTGACACTGGGATACCGCTCTGCCCAGAGCGGGAGGAGTCATTTGATGATTTCCCAAACACCAAAAAAAAAAATAAAAATTGCTGGTGGTTTGGTTTGTATGGTTTTTATAAAGGTTTGTTTTTTGAGGGTACCTACAGCTTTCTCTAACGTTTGGGGTCTGTGGGTGTTGATTATAGAACCCTAGAAGTATCACTCTAGGTAGGTAAATCTAGGTAGGTACTACTTTTCACCGTTATGTTTAAGTCTCCAACAAATAAGTAAGTACTTACCTATCGAATACCTACCTTATCTACCTACCTCAAATTCCATAAGAACCCCACCTACCTACTTATCAATAGCTATTACTTATTTTCACGGACTTATAAATTCCTGTGATTTTCGCGCGTGAAATTGAAATTGTCTCAGAGAGCGACGTGTCGGGTAAATATTATCTAAGGATTTACCCTATATCACCCCAACGGAGTTATCATCGACAGGTTTTTTGGAGATTTTCTTGTGAAGGTATTGTACTGTGTATAGCTTACCTACCCAGTGAATATTATTATTTGTGTTACACTGATTTGTTTGAATTGTTGTTTAAAATGTGTTACCACTTACCAATTAAATGTTACTTCTTTGTGTAAACGCCTGTTCCATTTGATGTAGCAATGACGACGTTCGAAGTAGGATCTTAAAATGTTTGAATTGGCCTAAGGTATGGCCCTAAAATAGATAAACTGTGGTGTTTTATTAAATTCACTACGTACCTACCTAACACCGTGGCCTGTATGTGCATTAGGTACAAAAATAACTTATTCAAAGATTAAACTCGTTAATATTGCACAAGTGTTTAGGTACTTCAATGAAACACTCCTAGAAAATTGAGATGCGACATTGAATTTCCATTACCAAAGAATAACTTATGGAAGGCGAAAGTGCGCTCCGAATTTTAATAGCTCCTTACCTATCATGTCTTCGGTATAAGTAGGTATTCAGAATAAGGTGTATTCTTAACACATTTAGGTTCTGAATAATAATGAAATCCCTGTAGGTACTTTAAACTTAGTGAGGGAGTGTAAATTCCATTTCATGAAAGAAGTCCCGCAGACGCAGCGCTGTATTCGCGCGACATAATGTTGCTATCTCTCTCTCTCTCGCCATATGGGGATCTGTCAAATTTAGTTCCACAATTGTCCGCGGGACTTCTTTTGTGAAATGGACTTTAGATAACTACCTGTGGTACCTACATACCTATAGGATAAGTACTTTATCTAACCAAATATCATAAACCCTTTATACTTACTGCGTTCAAAAACCATAGGCAATGACCAGCATTACCAACCAGCAGAAATAAACGGAACTGATATGAACTCATAACCTACTGAAAACAGTAGGTTATGAGTTTAAATTTGGAACAGGTGTCAAATTAAATTTAGTGTGCTATTCTAGTATCTACCAACATTAAAACAGATATCGATACGAAACCCCAATTCAGTATGATTTTATTTATAAATCGCACGACATTTTGATCTCAAGTGACACAAGAAAACGATACTGATTGTGATAGCCAATTATTATAAATAAATAAACATTTTTTAAACTGTTCACCGCTTCAATGGAGGATGTCTTCAAGGTTCTGGATTGGAGAGGACTTGGCATCAACGTCAATGGCGAGTTTCGACCTTCGGTTTGCCGACGATATATAGTGGTCTTGGCTGAGACCATGGAAGACCTCAGTACAATGCTCGATGACCTCAGTGGAGCTTCCGAAGTGCTGATCCATGCGTCATGTTCGTGAACGGGCGCTGTCAGTGGAGACTGGTCATTCCTTAGTTCCCATGGTGTAGTTTTTTTTTTTTGATTGTTTATTATATCTTTTTACTCTGGACGCTCCTAACTTGCACGTCTTGCTACATAGTTCTCACATAATATACCATCTCAACATGAATGATATTATTATATGTACCAAGATTTTGTAACAAATTCTGATTTAAAAGAGTGTCCATGGAGTATCTTGCCCGTTCTTCTTCATGAGATCTACGTTAGGGAACTGGCAACTACAGTATACTTTCACAAGTTATTATGCCTTGTGATTGTGACTGTATCGTAGGAGTGCAATGCATCGTTTCGAGAGTTGCTGCGTCGGGCTGTGCGGCGCCGGATGTTACCGGCGGCGAGTGCTGTGGGTGCGGGGGCGCGCGGCGGCGCGTGCCGTGGCGGCGGGTGTGCGGGTCTCCGGGTCGCGGGGCGGCGGTTGCACGTTGCGGCGTGCATTCGTTGTTCCGTGATTCGGGGTCTCGAGCATTCGTTGTTGCGGTTTGCGTCGCTGCGTGCTTTCGTGTTCGCAGTGTTCGTTGTTGCGGGCATTCGGTGGCGTGTGGTTCGGCGTGGTGGCTTTCGGAATGACGTATTGCACTCGTAGTTTCGTTTTTTTTTTTGTGAAATGTTCTTCTGACATTCAAAAGTGACTGTAATGGCTTAATTGAAATAAAGGATTTGAATTTTGAGTTTTTTGAGTTTTTTTTGAGTGGGTCTTAAGATCAACATGGACAAAACCAAGATTATGTTGAATGTTCATGTAACATCCACTCCTGTTCTGGAGTGGCGACCGCGAACCGGAAGACGTTGCGTTGAAAGGCCTCCCACTAGGTGGATCGATGACCTGGTGATTAGTGGTGAAGGTTGCGGGGACCTGCTGGATCTCTTTCGAACAACCCACAACCCCGACTGGACACCATTTGCCCTCTTCTTCTTTATAAGAGGGGCCAGGTATGCTGTGAGTGTGTACTGACTGTACGTGGTCTTTGTTCCGCTAAATCTGCATGCTTCTTATGTATGTTAACATCAGATACTACCTAATTAGCTATGTTGTTTGCGCTGAAGTGCTCTATGCATTAGATTTAGGTACCTAGTACCTACTTATCTAATAGATTATTGGTTAAGTGATGTAGGTAAGTACATTTGTATGTTATTGTTATATTAAGTAGGGTAGGTATACGTCATTGGGTAGGTACCTACTTGTAAAATAAGAACCCACAATTATAATGAAATGAAACCCAATCAAGATCTATAACTCTATTCCTTTATTCACTACTAGCGACCCGCCCCCGCTTCGCACGGGTGGAATGTGCTAATGTAAACCTTCCTCTTGAATCACTCTATCTATTAAAAAAACCCGCATCAAAATCCGTTGCATAGTTTTAAAGATCTAAGCATACATAGGGACAGACAGCGGGGAGCGACTTTGTTTTATACTATGTATACTCGTAGTGATTCTTACATAGGTACTTATTAACTACTAGCTGATGCCCGCGACTTCGTTCACGTGGAAATTTTGATGTCTGTTATCGAGTGGTCCTAAGCGCAACTACTGAGCATGTGGTCTGGGGTTTGATTACCGAGACGGGCAAAAGGTTTTCTCATTATAGGCCGCGGAGTCTGGTTTTGTGCCCGTTTGATAGCAACAGCCCATATTACATGTACAAACGTCAAGCGCCCCCTATTACATGGCGCTTCAACATTACTTAGCCACACGTTCTTTGGTGACAGCACTGCCCTAATGAATGAGAAGTGTTTGTTAGTGAACAAACACTTTTCGCTATTTATATTAACCTCAAAATGAGGAAAAACGTGCATATTAAGTTCATTATCTGTTGGCACTGGATGGGGACATTCTTTTGAAAATATATTTTTCACAGTAGAAGCAGCTTATTTGCAAAGACACCTGCTTCGTGGTCGTTATACAGTTGGACGCGGATGTTGCACGTAAGATGGAGCTTCTCGACCATGGACCACAGTGATGGCGACGCCTAGAGACATGCGTTTATTTCCTCCACCGGTGTACCCCCTAAGTAACTGGCAGTGTCTGTCACCTGTGAACAACACGACAACACTGCCCATCAGCGTTTGGTCGCCGCGGATGTCCTGCAGAATGCGGTTCAACGCCTTTAATTAATGCATGCTTGTGCGATATTGTGCTCTCGTCCCATACTATTAACTTGCACTGCCACTGCTACAAAAGGACTTTCCGGTCGTGGTTTTTGGTGATGTTGCATGTTGGGCCAAGATTCAGTGGCAATTTGTAAACGGAATGAGCAGTCTGGCCATAGTAAAGAAAAGTTTTGGGAGGTACACACGGCTACACATCAAGCTATACAAAACCAGTATAATCTGATCGTTCATTGTGCGAAAAGATCTAGTAACGTGAGGCCAAGATTAACTGGTTTTGTATAGCTTGATGTGTAGCCGTGTGTACCTGCACCGAATCAGGCGGGAGACAACGCCCGGATGCTACCATTGCCAGGAACGGCCGGACGACACGGTGGAGCACACCGTGGAGGTCGCTTGGGCGGAGCCCCGCGGTGTTCTTGTAGCGGCGACCTCTCGCGTCCGACCCTGGTGCAAGCCATGGTCCGGGGCGAGAGGGAATGGGACGACATCGCCTCCTTCTGCGAAGCAGTGATGCTAGCGAAGGAGGTTGCGGAACGTGAGAGGAAGAGAACCTCTCGTCCCAGCCGCCGCGGGAGACGCTTCGGGCGTCGGGGAACACGTGATGGCTTCCGGCCGCCGTAAGCACGGGCCAGTGGACGGTGAGTAATGGGCTAGCTCCCCGTCCGTCCATCTTATGACGACGACCGGCCTCAAAGAGATGTCAGCAACATGGGCCGCCAACGACGATGACTACGACGATGTAATTTTAATTTCATTTTTGTTTTGAATTTTTGAGAGATTTTTTCTTACTTTCGTAATTTTTTTATCTATTCACGTAAAATATTCACACCGTGATTCAGAAAATGGTGTCAAATGAACAACGCCATCTATCAAAGACGAAGTTAAACTGCAAAAAATTAATGGAAAGTGAACACACACTATAGCAAAGTAGCGTCATTTAGACTAATTAAGAGTACCTATTGGTACCGTAACTTTGTAAAAAGGTCTATTTAAAAGTTATCTGAACACATTTATTAATTAGTACCGTTTTGATGCAATAGATGTCGTTGCATGTTTCTTTCGTAATGATAAGGTATAAGTTCTTTAAAATCATATACTTATCTGTTGATAGAGAGCACGGATTAAAATGAAACAAAAACTAAAACCCTAATCACATATTTTTGTCTGCAGATTTATTATATGTATTTAGATTTATAATCACCTAACTCTATTTTGAATAGTTTAAAACATATTCTATAAGTATTGTAGAAAATGACCAATAAATTCAGTGTGTCTTTTAAGGGCATTTACTATGGACCCCTATGCAAAGTTGATTCCAAATTTTTTAATAAAGATTTGAAAATTATTAAGCATCAAAATAAAAATAAATAGTAACTCACTAGTGTTATTCCAGACTATAATCTATCTCTGTGCCAAATTTCATTCAGATTCGTTGAGCCGTTCTGGCGTGAAAGAGTAGGTAACATACATCCATTCATCCTCGTAGCTGGGCTCTTGGAGTTCCACATCAGATGTTGCAGATCTTCAAATTTATTCTCTTAGGCAGAAAATGTTCATCACGTGGAACAATTTTTGCTATGGTCCTACCATTTTTGTATCTCTTATAGTTAAGCTGGTCTGTTGCGGTTCTGCATCAGGTGTTCAATTTTCCAAGTTAAATTATAGCCTATACCTATGTTGCCCAGAGGCCCAGACTTAATACGTATACAACAAAAAAAAAACATTCAAATCCGTCGAGTAGTTCCGTAGATTAGCGTATACAAACAAACAGACCAACAGACAGAATTTTTTTTTTGGATTCGTGCTCTGTTACTGTTTCTAAGCCCTACCCAACTTTTTTTTTTGTATTAGGTTCCAAAAATAAAACCAGTCAATATTTTCATTTTAGAGTCTATAAGCAACCAATTTTGTTTTGTGACCTTCGGGGATGTTGTTATTTTAATTCTTGAAAGACTTAATTTGTCGGAATAGGTACTTAAATAGGGTTTCTTCAGTCAGTCACTCTTAATACCTATAACTTGTCCTTCGTGTCCCTGTATAAAAATAGTTAAAGATAATAATTTCCGTGAATAGTTACTTTTTAGGGTTCCTCTGCTGGCTGTATCTCATGAACCGTGATAGCAAGATATTTGAAACTTACACAGATAATGTATTTCTGCTACCGTTATAACAACAACAAATACTAAAAACAGAATAAAATAAATACACTCGAGAGCAATGAATCCGGGTCACTTAAAGAATGTTAAAAATCTCGGAAACTAAAAATGATAGGTTAATGCAATAAATTGTATTTAATAGACAATGTAATACTCCTTAAATAAAGGTATTAAAACTTCTTAGTTATTGTAAAGTTATATCATAAAAAAATCAAATTTGAAAAAGGGCCACTTTCGAAGATGGAACTACGTAATTACAGCATTTGGTTTTGCTTTTATTTGTAATCTGTCATTTATGTGGGTACATAAACCATGTTGATAGTGCTCTATATTCATTATTCAAGCTGAAATTATGTCGCTTACGCCTGAAGAATGCACCAGAATACTTACAATGCTGGAAACCGGCCGGAGTCAGCGCGATACAGCCAGGACTGTCGGTGTGTCGCTGTCAACAGTACAAAGAGTTCTCCGACGTTACGAAGAAACTGGTTCTAACCTACGCAGACCAGGAACGGGCAGAACCAGGTGTACCACAGCACGAGAAGACCGATACTTGGTAAACAACATGCTTCGAAATCGCTTTCTCACAGGAACTGAACTCACAAATCAGTTTCGACG
This sequence comes from Diarsia dahlii, assembly GCA_949775195.1. Lineage (NCBI taxonomy): Eukaryota > Metazoa > Arthropoda > Insecta > Lepidoptera > Noctuidae > Diarsia > Diarsia dahlii. Next base: position 9,905,901 of record OX459195.1, on the reverse strand, counting down.
CCTCGGAGGAAGTAACCCAAGTGCATGGACAGTAAGACGTCGGCTTGCTGAATCTAACTTAAAACCCTTTAGACCTGCAAACGGCCCTAAACTGGAGCGTGGGCATCGTATTTCAAGACTAAGATATGCCCAGAGCCACGTAAATTGGAGTATTGAAGATTGGTCAAAAGTTATGTTCTCCGACGAATCAAAATTTATGCTCTACAAGCACGATGGAAGACACAGAGTGTATCGAAGACCAGGGGAAAGATTCAAGCAAGCATGCATCGAAGAAAAAGTAGCCTACGGTGGTGGGTCTGTACTTGTGTGGGTCGGAATTTCTCTGAAAGTCGCACAGAGCTGGTGATCATAGAAAACGGCTCTTTAACTAGCGAAAGATATTTGGAAGAAATCCTCAATGATCACGTTGGTCCATTTATGGTCAATTTAGGTGAGGATGCTATATTTATGCATGACAATGCCCGACCTCATACAGGTAGGATTGTGAATGACTACCTTCAAGAGATGAACATTACTCGTATGGAGTGGCCAGCGCGCAGCCCGGATATCAACCCGATCGAGCATGCTTGGGACGAGCTAAGCAGATGCGTAAAACAACGAAACCCTCCCCCAATCACGCTTCGTGAGCTCAAAATTGCTCTCACAGAGGAATGGGAGATTATTCCCCAAAATCGTATAAGGAACTTGGTGTACAGCATGCCAAACCGCGTAAACGCAGTAATGGAAGCACGAGGAGGCAATACGAAGTATTAAAATTCAAGAAAATCGTAATAAAGTTCAAAAAATTCATGTTTCCTATTTTTGTTTTAAGGAGAGATCAGCAGTTTTTTTCTTTATGTAATTTTGTGTTAATAAAATGTATGGTGACTCATATTTTTTTTACTTTAATTTAAGGAGTATTACATTGTCTATTAAATACAATTTATTGCATTAACCTATCATTTTTAGTTTCCGAGATTTTTAACATTCTTTAAGTGACCCGGATTCATTGCTCTCGAGTGTATTTAAGTGCATACAACAAACTTAATTATTTTACCGTTTTGGTACGGAACCCTGCATGTGCGAGTCCGAGTCGCACTTGGCCATTTTTTACCCATTTTCATGATTCGAGTAGTAGATACACACTGGCACACATCAAGCTATAAATATCCAATATACCCTGACCACGCTATGTATGAGCTTCTCGTACAAAGAGAGATCAGCTATAATTGAAACAAAACCTGAATTGGCGGTTGTGCGTATTTGTACGAGCAATTTCCTGAAGTGCCTATCAGTACAGCCTTTTAGTCATTCATAGGAACATTCAGTTGCGGCAACATTGTATGTATGACTCCCAAAGGAGACACAATGCTCGAGTGACTAGACATGATAAACCAGGAGGATAGAATGACGCACTGCCTAACTACGTACAATCAGTGCCTTGCATTATCTGACCCAAGAGGGGTCAGGATAATGCCTATAATACCTACCTACGTAAATTCCGAAAATGTTTTATAAAAAAAAAAAACTAGAAAATCAATTTAGTAAGTACTTTTAGCAGATTATTTTTGATTTTTGAAATCCAGCTCTCAATTTTTGCTGAAAAGAATGTAGCCTTTTCCTTTTTTAGGTATAAAAATAAATGCCGAAGTCGGTTGTCTAGTGGTCGCAAGCACGACTACTGAGCATGAGGTCTAGGGTTCGATTCCCAGGTCGGGCAAAGTGTTATTAAGTTTTTTCATCAGGAATTAGAAATTCCTGATGTAAAAACTTGCCACGCCACGATGAGTAACAGCCACGCCACGGAGTCTGAATTTGTGCCCGGTGTAGGCTCACCACTACTACATGGAATTATAAACATAACTGGCGAAAGGTTACTTTAGCAGATTATCATAATATGAATTGAATTATGTTCATAGTTCCAAGTCTCTTAACTTCCGAGATCCGCCTAAAGGGGGGGAGAAGGGGGGCAAGGGGGTCAAATTTGTAAAATGGATTTTACTTCCCCGAGCCTCCTCTATACGAATCCGTAAACAAAACAGAACACGAGTTTAAAAAAAAGGGGTGAAGAGGGGGGGGGGGGATGAAGGGGGAGAGGGAGCTTTGAAAAATGATTTCGACTAACGCATTGCCCCTTTCAATGAATCTGAAAAAAAATATGTTCCAAGTCTCTTAACTTCCGAGATCCGCCTAAAGGGGGGAGAAAGGGGGCAAATGGGGCAACTTTGAAAAAGGTAGGAGGGGAAAAGGGGGCAAAAAGGGGAGGTTTTGCACTTTTTAGCTACTCATGAGAGTTACTTATACGCTTCACCCACTCAACCTTCGTTACGCTACGGATGAACTCTATGAATTCAATTCGTAGAATGGACCATTCATAATAGTAATGCATCTGTGACCATTTACGACTCCCAGATGGGTAGGTACACCTCTGCCTAGTCCATCGCGGATTACTGGCATTATGTTATGTATAAAAGAAATTCTAACTCGATTTTGCCCGTTTTTATTTGATATAAAAACTTAGTCAACACTGCTACTCAATTAATTATCTAAACAACGCTCATAAATCCTTGTCTTATCCTTCAGATGTAGTCTAATGAAAATTTATGTTGGTATTATTTAGTACGAAACTCCAAACAAAGTAAATATAAGTCATTACTAAAAACGTTAATTACAAGTGCACATTTTTTTTTGGAGAGTGGAATATCATCAAATGACTTCTCTCGCTCTGGGCAGAGCGGTAGGGAATGTCAGACTCCTACTGACTAAAAACCACCCATGTTCCGTCTTAGACTTTTGTGTCGAAGCCGCGGTATCTCTTTCGAACAACCCGCAGCCTCGACGGAAATTACAAGTGCCTACAAATATGACTAATTGACGACCTTTTGGTCTAGTGGTCGCAAGCGCTATTGCTGAGGGGTCAGATTGCTCAGGGGTCGATTCCTGGGTTAGGTAGTGTTAACATGTTTTTCCATCATAATTTCTCAGTAGCCGGTTGACAGCAATAGGCTCGCCCCCTATTACATGGGGCTTCGCAATAACAGGCCTTGTGACCCAGTGGTCGCGGGTTGGATTCCCACGGGAAACATACTTTGTAAAGTTGCTTCCAGTTTGGCTAGGACATTGCACGCTTGAATCACCTGATTGTCTGATAAAAAAAAAGATGATTCCGCGCTTCGGACGGCACGTGTAAGCCGGTGGTCCCGGCTGCCAAATGGCAGTCGTTAAACCATGTCAAGAGGCCCTTGAGGTGGTTTAGAAACTCTGACACTAGGACCTAGGGTGTATGGGGTCGTTAGACCTTACTGCCCACACGATATGAAGAATTAGGTATATAATAATAATAATAATAATAATAATATTCCACAACTATCACACAACGCCATCTAGTCCCAAGCTAAGCAGAGCTTGTGTTATGGGTACTAGGCAACTGATAAACATACTTATATATTTCTAAATACATACATATTATAGATAAATTACACCCAGACACAGAACAAATGATCGTGCTCATCACACAAACATTTGTCCTGGGTGGGAATCGAACCCACGACCTCCGGCATAGCAGTTAGGGTCACTAACCACTAGACCAACAGGCCAGTCGAATAGTATATCTCTGCCATAACCCTTCGGGGATTACAGTCGTGATGTTATGTTATGTACAAATATGACTAACGACGTCATGCGTGTGATTAGGTACTGCAGTGATAAATAACTTTGTGTGCACAGATGCATACGAAATCTGCACATTTGCATGCAAATATCAGAGCATTCAGGGGCAATAACATATCGATATTGTGACTATGTAGGTCAACTGGTTTTACGGGCACGTTAATCGTGTGGAAAATAGAGCAAGCATTTTTGGACGCTTTTTAACGTTATCCGTAACTACAGGCAAAATAATCTGTGCAATTTAGCAGGGATGCATGAATTTTCAGTAGGATGTGATAGTTAACGTGTTTAAACTACAGGAAAAAACACGGTGTGTTGGAAAACACCTACTTTAATTCCCAAACAAATGCATTTTGGTGGTTTAAGTAATTTTTCGGAAGCTACTGTAACCGGTACAGGCCTACTGCACATGAACTATTAATATCATGATAGATGAGTAAGTAATATGGAGGAGCTCGTGGCTTAATAAGAACTGCCACTCAGGTCGATCTTTAGGTAAGGCTGTGCTTGCCTAGGTCGATCTGTGGATGGGTGACCGCCCGACATACCAAGTTTCCTCCGTGCCTCGGAAAGCACGTTAAGCTGTTGGTTCCGGCTGCCATATATATAGATCTTTGGCAGTCGTTACAGGTAGTCAGTGACTTGAAATTCTGATATCCAGTCTTACGAAAGGGTATTGTATTACCGTATTAACTGGGTTGTGGAGGTCAGATAGGCAGTCGCTCCATGTAACATACTGATATTCAGCTGCATACGGTTAGACTGGAAGCCGACCCCAATATAGTTGGGAAAAGGCTAATAGGCAGATGATGAGATGAGTAAGTAATATCTACTCCTCGCTTATGAAATGTCTGACATAAATAATGATATGGACATCTAAGAAATTGAATTACGATCATAGAGGGTCACTAAAATTACGCAATTTTTGGTGAATATTAAAGAAGCGTCGTTTTTATGGTAGAATAAAGCCTTATTATCAAAACGTCGCGTCTTTAATAACATTTTAGTGACCCTCTATGACCGTAACTCAATTTCTTAGATTTTTGAGTTAAGTACATATCATTCTGAAGGTGCGATTGTATCGTGAGAGATGCTGGAAACAAACTTTCACGACAGCCACTTACATATTATTACAGGATGAGGCTTCCCCTATAAACCGAACAAGCGGTAAGATCGCTCATGGCAATATCAGCGATATTAACTTTCAATCTCGACGAGTGTATTGGCAATCCCATTATGATAATATTACATGACAGATCCCGGATGCTGCAATATGTGTAGGTCTCAATACTCGTAGAACAAAATAATGTCACTTTGTGTCTGTCGGTTTGTCTGCTTAGATGTGTCTTTATTTTCTTTAGCTTTCCTCATCATCATCTACAGCCCAAATACACTCACATCTGGGTATAGGCCCCTTTTCTTATGCCAATCTCAAGGGTCCTGTGCCAGCCATCCAGGTTTTGCTGGCAACTATGGCAACTTTAACTTTACCTACATGGTATAAAATAAAGTCGCTCCCACTGTTTACGCCTGGATCCTTTAAACACCGCAATGGATTTTATTTTAATGTAGTTTTCAGCAATAGATAGTGTGATTCAAGAGGGTTTATATGTAGTATTCAGTATCTACATTGCAGTATTGCACTCTTGCGAAGCCGGGGCGGGTCGCTAGTGAACTAAAAAATGGTTGGAGGTTTCACCAACCATGAGATCATTTATTATTCCAGACAGATTATGTATTGTGTATATAAATATTATGATGGTATAGCATAACTACATTTCATATTCTAGATTACATCATCGCACCCGTGCGGAGTAAGGGCGGTTTGCTAGTATGTGCTTAATTGAATCTATGATTGCAGTCTGTCGATTTTGGCACGAAATGCTGGTCGGCTGGCTGATTTTGATAGCCTTTATGTGAGCTAATCTCTTAGGTAGTAGACGGCTGATTATGCTAATGTTGTTAGGTTTAGTACCCTAAGCTTTAAGTAGGTACTTTACCAAATTGATTAATTCAACGTTAACAAAATTGTATGGTAATCATTTTTAGATACCTACTAGTGCTAAATGCCTCTGCTTAATCCTTCGTGGCAAACAGACGTGATGTTTTGTTGTGTTATAAAGTAAAACGAATAACAATGATTTGCAATATTATTTCGAAAAATGTTGTGCAGATTTTCATTATTTACTTTTTTTATTTACACGTGCTGTGACAGTAAAAGTGAAAAGGATTTGTAAAAACAAGTTGTGTTTCCATGAAAACACCAAATTACCTCGTTAGGTATACGTACCAACGTGCATGGCTTCACTTCTAGGTACGAGTAATACAACATTTTCCGTATGTATTTTTTTATTAAATTTATATAAAGAACAAAACTCATTATTATACCATTCGAGGAAAACGTAAACAGATTTATAGCGAAGAAGAAATAAATATTCGCTCCGGTATCGGCAGCTCAACTGCTCAACCATGTGGAAAGGATGTGTGAAAGGCGATTAAGTTAAGGGGTTTATAGCGCCCATATAACTAGAAGTGCTGACTGCTGCGACGAGATGCCTCTGAAACTCATGGACTGGCCATAATAAATTGTGAAATCCAGTAAAAAGGTCAAGTGCGTAGCTTCGTAGCACATTTCGTAGAGCCCAGCTACGCTCTTGCATACGCTACGAGTACGTATAGGCACTACAAGACTCCTAGCTATGTATTCGGAAACTCGTAGCATGAAAATATTATTAACTGATGTTGAAGAACGAGCTTTCTGAAGTATATTTGCATACTCAAAGTAATTGGTATGATTTTGAAAAATATTATCTGGGGGCACGGCAGTGCCCCCGCCAAGTCGAGCAATAAAGCGGCACGGCCGTACCATCCTTTTCTCGAAACAGTTCAGGCCATTTTCGACCCCTTATAACTTCGTTGTCGATGAAACTAGTAACCTGAAGTTACACACATATTGGCCAATGAAATGGCGAATAGCCATAAGAATGGCTTGTTTAACATTGGCGAATGCGATGCGATGGCCAAGTCCATCTTTTATTAGACTGAATAAATATATTGACTTGGTATTACAAGGATCTCACTACTTTTTACGGTAGAAGAAAACAGTTGTACGACTTGGCATTTTTTTACAAGTTTTGTTTTTAATGGGATTAGATTAATCTTGCAGATTTTGTGTATTTTATGATAATATTCTGAATCAAACTCAACTTATACTAGCCTGTATTGTTTCAGTTGTTATATGTACACGAATATGAATATAATGCATTGGTTGTAAATACGAATTTGTGCTTATTGCAATTTGCTATCGGCGCGCGGCGTTTCAATTGCGCGGTTTTGTCGTGTCTGAGAACAAAAGAAACCTATTCCACTGTTCGCTTACTTGATTTTTTCGACTTGCGCCTGATGAACATTGCTATAATTATATGCAGTTGATTGTCTTTTGAAGTGGGTTAAAAAGACAATGCATAGCCTGACTTTATAAATGCAATACTTCAGTATTATACTGCATACGAATATATTTTACTAAGTATGAGTCCCCACTAAAACGTAAGGAAAATCTATTGTATTCTATTCTCATAATCTGAATCTCGGAAACAGCTTCAACGATTTCCATGAAATTTAGTATGCAGGGGGTTTCGGGGACGATAAATCGATCTAGCAACGATCATTTTTAGAAAATTTACCAAAAAAAAGCGGTCATTAACGGATATTATTAGAACAAAGGTCGAATACTGAATCGTTTTCATATATTCATCAGATGACTCTCCAAGTATCTACTTAGAGACACGTTTAATATAAATATCGATTGATTTTCCCTCACAGTTCACTTCCGTATCAATCATGATAAACGATGACGAAGCGCTGAGCGGTAACACCGCTAATGTTGCCACTTACAGGTTGAGTATCAAATATTTCCGCAGCCCCTTCAGGTATAATGATCGGGACTTTATACCTGCTATCACTTCTGAGTTTGAAAAGTGCTTCAAATAAGTATCATAACATAACACGATACTCTTCTGTATTCTTTACGCCTGTTCGGGTCGACGACGCGAGTAGTTGTTAGTTTTACTTTGGCAAAAGTTTGAGGGTTTTCTCGAAGGGGTTTTCATCATAATTTTTTTCTATGTCATGTTATATGTATGTCATGTTGAGTATTTAAGTTTTGTCTTGTTTACGATATAATTTTGACTTTTGCTCACCTCCTTAATTAGTTGAGATAATTCGGTCGAGCAAACTCAAGTTTATCAAAAACTAGTTTTTATTTAACCAGTATTTTAATGACAATACGACATACCTACGTGTAATTATCTAATAATGTACTATATCGATAAGTATTATGAATTGTTCTTTTTTCTTGTATATAAGTCGTATTTATGAAGGCTCCGCGAAAGTACCTACTATATCGTTTCGTCATATTGCTTCGCTTCGCCCCCCCCCCCCCCCCCCTGTTTCTTATCTGCTTTGAGAACAGCAATTTCTAGCACATTGATTTGGCCTGACCTTTATATTTAATGGTTTCACAAATCTTCGGAATTCCTGAAAAATCAGTCAAAGAAACCGTTAAAATTAATTAAAAATTTGCTCGCTGTGCTCAAAAATAGTCTAATCTCACCTTAATCTCACAGAAAGAATACTGAACAAGCTCGTAACTTGAGCTAATAACGTAGAATTACACTGTAAAGCGCCAAGTGATGGAAGGAACACAAAAGTCTTAGTACCTGGTAAGTACCAGGTACTAAGGACTATAGTAAGTACTATACTTTGTATGGTGTAACAGGTATTCCAGGTATTAGGTTAAACGCTGCCCTATTTTGCACGAACTTTACAACTCATTTATACCCACATTTCGCCAGTTATGTGTAAGTCCGATTTAGTCCTGTGTTAGCGAGCCTTTTGCCATCAACCACTGCTGTTGAAATCTGGGTGTTCTTATAGGATACCTCTGCTTAACCCTACGGGGATTACAGGTGTGATGTTATGTTTACAAGTCAGCCTGTTGGGAAGTTGTGTTCACTAAGTCAGTAACGCTAAGATAGTAAAAACTTGTTGTGGGTATTATTCTAATTAACTTAAACTTAGGTACTCTTAATACTTGCTTGATATGCAGTTTATATTTAGGTATTTACAGAGTTTAGAAACATAAATATAATGCTAATAATAGTTACATGATTGATCTGTTTTCTCAGTCGACAATTTTAAATAGGTACATAATATGATTGAAGGTGTTAACGTGAACAGTAATTTTGTGGACGTTGGCGTTGAAAACGTTTTCCGCAACTGTCGGTTGGTGAGATTGTATTATTCACCACAATGTCTTTTACTACTTGTTTATAATTGAAGAAACTCTAATAATACATTTCGAGATAATCATAAATACAAGCAAAGGTGTTTATGACGACGTGAAATAGTACTGCTGTGTGCTGTAGCTGGGGCCCTTTTGGCATTATTAGTTTTAATTATTTTGAATTTGATTTCTTTCTTTCTTTATTACTATACTATATATACCTATTTTAAACAAAAACTTTCTTTAAGAAGTTATGTGTTTTCCAAGTTCGAAGCGAATTTTATTAGCACAGTCAACTACAAGCGCTCCCAATTTGAAATCAATGTTTCATCAAATATTGGCTGATTCCTAATTTCTTCTGTCCTTAAAAAATACGTAACATTTTTTACATTTCATTAGATAGGTACCTATATTCGCGTGTTCTCAATGCGACTCAATGAAGCTGAGTGACGGATTTCGATTCACTCATCCAGCATTATGTTCGTATATATGGAACAAATGGGCTCTTGCCTGCAGGTGTCGATCGATAAATAGAGGGCACGGCTGCACCGTTTATTTAGACGCCTCTCTCACATAGTATTTGGCTGAGCTTATCATTTGAAGTTGAACACTGAATTTTAGGGTTCCGTCGTCAGTATAGCCCGCTGAAGCTTGGCATCCAAAGTTTGACTAAGAAAACTGTGTTACTTATCTTCCGCTTTCGACTCAAAAATATTTTTGTAATTATTTCAGTATTACTAGATCTATCATTACATACAAGTAGGTACCTACTAAAATAAAATGTAAGTATCATTTTATTATGCACTTATTATAAGAAAACGATTTGTATTTCCTACTTTGACACGATAATGTCAGTTGTTGGTACCTATCGCAGTAAAGTCAGAGAAAAGTTTGTTTTCCATTTTTATTAAGTAAGTTTTAAATAAAATGTCAAGTTTCATGGTCCACGTTATTTACAAAAAAACATTCCTTAAAATGATTGCGACAAGGACATCCCGCGAAAGTCGAATTTTCTTTATAATCATTAAACGCAGTTCTAATTAATTAAAAATCAAAACAATATTAATTATAGTATTTTCCTTCCGTGTGGCATAGCCTGGCCTGGGGACGCCGGACGCCCTATGCGTTACTAGTTTACTACCCCACTTACCCGACTGACTCACCGTTTCGCTGATTCTGTGCAGGTACAAAAGCAGTGTCCAATGAGGACCTGCGTCAGGTGTATCCAGCCACTCCTCAAAGTCTTGTAGTTATGACATATTTGTTACAGTATAGACTAGATTCCTAGATGTGATTATTTGGAAACCCATAATATGTTAACACAGACGTGCGCAGGACACCCCCATGCTGCTTTGCAATAAATATGTTGTGTCATCTCTCATCACGTCATCACTTATAAATACCGCAACACATCTGCATGTTTTGAAGTGTATTGACTGATAACGTGCTATCGTTACTACCCTGGAGTAGAAGCTCGAGTTGCTGCCAGTTGAGCAGTCGGTATATAGTTGTCTGTTAACACAATAGTATTGTAAAACATCTCTGCCTTATCTAACTAGTGTGACTGTGGATTACGTATATATCCTTATATGTTAGTGGTATCTACATAAAATGGCAGTAAATGCAGAAGCATCGCAAAATTCAGATTATGATTCCTATGATACAGTAAGAAATGTATTTTACAAGATGGACCACGAGCACCGGGGTAAGGCCCTCATTTTTAGTCACGATTCGTTTAAAAAACAACTAGACCTGAAACCAAGATCCGGCAATGATAAAGATTGGCAGCGGCTGGAGGCATGCCTGACACTCTTATCATTTAGTGTTGATGTTTTCCATAATCTAAAATATACAGAAATTATGGAGCAAATTGATAAGACGGCGGAGATGGATCACTCGAAGAATGATTGTCTTCTGATTGTGGTTTTAACTCATGGACACTCTCATGGATATTTGTTTGCAGATGATATACATTACAAAGCGGAAAAATTGTGGTGTCCGTTTACCGATAAAAACTGTCCTTCACTAGCAGGCAAGCCGAAGTTATTTATAATTGAAGCATGTCAAGGTGGAGAGTTGGATGGTGGTGTTACATTAAACTGTACCGAAGTAGACGGAGCGTTTGGAGCAGACAAACTTCCATTTCATCGTGACTGCTTGCTTGCACTATCTTCTGTACCTGGATATATATCGTGGAGGGATGTGAATGTTGGCTCTTGGTTCATCCAAGAACTATGTCAAGAGTTGGAGGCCTCAGCGACGGAAGCGGATATTTTGACAATACTTACATACGTCAGTCAAAGGGTTGCCATATATAAGAAATCGGATTGCCCAAAAGATCCCCTTTTAAGCAATAAAAAGGCAGTACCATACTTTTCGAGTCTGCTGACACGTCTTCTCGTTCTTACTAAAAAACCTGATAATTTCATCAGCCTAACTGATAGTGGGATAAGTTATGGGGAGGGGCAAACTCCTCAACCCATCAACTCGACTATCATCATCTCAACTCAACCTCAATTATCACCACTATCCCACCAAGAGGGTCATGCTCATGACAGTGTCAGTCGGGCTGACAGTGACTGTTCCAATAAAAGCCGTAAATCAATTTTAAGTTATTTAGGCGCTTGTTTCGGTTATTGATATATGATTTAGACGTCATAAATCCATACAATTTTAGAGGAATCTGTATCACCTTACTTTTATTTCACTTTCAATATTTTTTACTGTCTTCTAAGGTCCACATTGTATTACAAATAAAAATAAATTATTTTAAAATGTTGGAAACAGGGTCTTTTTCTTAGCTTGAAAACAAAGGGAACAAAATAGATTCTTTTACCATATTTTCATTTAAGTAGACATGCAGTAGGTACTTAATACTTATCTTATCTATACTTCTACACTTAATATTATAATGCTGAAGAGTTTGTTTGTTTGTTTGAACGCGCTAATCTCAGGAACTACTGGTTGGAATTTGAAAAAATATTTTGTTAATGGATAGTCCATTTACCGAGGAAGGTTAAAACAACACGCTATATAACATCACGCTACAACTAAAAGGAGCGGAGTATAAATTCATGATCTTCAGGTCAGGCACCAGGTGTCCCTCAGTCGCTCCTATTTTTATGAATGGTGACCTAGGGAACAGGGTGTACATAAAATACCTCGGCCACTGTATCCACCATCGCTGTACTCGGGGCCCTGTGGTTCACATAATTAGGTATACCCAAAAGGCCTATATAATGATCTGCGTATTCAATATAATATATGAGTTCAGGATAATGTTGCGACTGCCACGCTTTTGCAGTGCCTCGGAAATGTTTGCCAACGCGCACACTGACAGCTTTGATGCGTTGTGGCGTTAGAAATCTGCCTCGCTACTCCGCAGGCTGCGTGGCAGTCATATAATACTATCCTGCAATCGATAGCCGCCCGGGCAGACAGATCGCTCTAGTGTGGGCGCTCACCAATCGCACTAGATCTGTTCTAGTTATTAAGTACTAACATAGGCTAAGTAATATTATTACTAACACAGTGGACCTCTTTTGTAGTCTGATAAATAAATCATTATTATTATTCGTTTATTCATTTTTTCACAATTTTTGCACATTTTTAAATATTTCTTACAAAAAATGAAAAAAAGCATATACTTAAGCGTAAAAAAAATGTGTGCTGGGACACATAGTAGAAGTAAAACTTCAACAGACATCGCAACGGACAAGTGGAAAAACGAATCGCTTTTGAGATTGTTAATCCTACTTGTCACAGAAAGCCTGCCCGTAAAACTTAAAGTTAAAATTCTGTTGCGATTAGTTTTTCCACTTGTCCGTTGCGATTCGTTTAACAACTTATTAGTTCTTATCGACCGTGGATGTTACTGAGAAAATCTCCATGAAAAAACTCAATAACACTTTGTCTGACCTGGAAAACGAACACAGGACTTTATGCTCATTAAGGGCGATTGCGACTACTAGACCAACGAAGAAGGGTTCAGGTAATTACTGGCAAAGTACCAGTGCCGGACTGGGACCCGAAATCGGCCCGGGCATTTTAGAGACGGTCGTCCCTCCACTCTCAAGAGAAAGAGAAACTATTTACACTTTTATACCCTAAGTAATAAGGTTGAAAAGTGGTCAACTTTCAGTGAACTCGGTAGTACATCACTAAATGTATGTTTCTGAGTTCTCTAGCATAGTCTTAGAACTAAAAGAAGTAGGACTCAAGGAGCGAGCGAAGTGAGCACGAGAATCATAACCCTTATACAAGGTTTACTTGATCGACAAGATTCAAGAGGTAGTATCTACTAGCAGGCCGCAAGAGCGAGCGTAGCGAGCTCGAAAATTTTTGACACCGTGCCCTGAACTGTTTGGAATTTATTCAACCTACTGAAGTAATTTGGTCGATTTCCACCACAGTAAACTTAACCCTTTAAACTTTACAGTTTAAAGGGTTAAGTTTACTAGTTACGGCTGCAGCTAAAGTTCTTATAAGGATCTAAAATACTTCATATAATAAAAGTAGAAGTATTCATTCTGAAACGTTATTTGAAAAGTCTAAGAACTAAAAGGATTAGGACTTCTAGAGCGAGCGAAGCGAGCTCGAAAAACTCAACCCTTAGAAAAGCGTTACTTGATCGATAAACAAAGTAAAGACAAAGATGTAGTACCTAGCAGGACGCAAGAGCGAGCGAAGCGAGCCCGAATTTTTTTTGACACCGTGTCCTGTTAGAATGTTTCGACTTTGCCCGATTTGCCCTATGGCCAGTCGGGGCCTGGGCCGGCCTTTCGGGCGGCCGCACCGGCCCGGCGGGGCTCCGGCCCTTCGGGCATTTGCCCGAATTGCCCTTTGGCCAGTCCGGGCCTGCAAAGTACCCATGAAACAGGTACTGGGAGCCGCTATCGAGTATGTTAAGGTGAATGCGACAAGGTAGCCCGCAATTTACCGATCAGTGTCAGGTTGTATGTTAAATAAAATAGGATTGGCGACCGTAACAAATGTGACTTTACTGAGTAATAATGATTAAATAAAATCACCAATACAACCGTCTCAGTTCATATACTCGTAAGTATCTTGAATGCCTTTTTACCCAACTACGGCGAAGCCAAAAGGAAGGGTAATGATTTTGGCAGTCTATGTATGTAGGTATGTATGATATGTATATATGTATGTATGTTCCACAGTAGCGCCTAAACTACTGAACGGATTTTAATAAATTAGGTGTCAATAGATTCGTAAGAATAGCCCGGGTGTCATAGGCTATATAAATTTTATAAATTCTTATTATGCCGGAATTTAAATGTCAAAAACTTACCTCAAAAAATATTAAATTGAGATAATCATAGCAAGTTTGGTATCAAATGAAAGGTCTTGGCGAGAACATTACAAATATGTATTATATTATAGTTTAAGTACACACAAAAATAAAATTCAAATAAAAAAATTAAGTTCAAAAATCTAAAACCCGACTACTAACAAAATGGCGGTCTCATAAGTAGAAAACAAGAAAATAATTCTTGTCTGATTCTTCGTAGTCGCATGCCACCTTGCTAATGGCAATAAGCAGCTGACTTCTGTATCAATGAGAACGCCATGAAGGAGCATCAGGTATCAGTGGCATGCGACTACGAAGAATTTCAGACAGGAATTATTTTCTTGTTTTCTACTTTTAAGACCGCGATTTTGTTAGTAGTCGGGTTTTAGATTTTTGATTTTAGATTTAGCTTCTATCTTTACAGTTTCCGATATAAGAGGATAAAAGTGAAACAATAGCAGTAAATACAGATCTGCATACTAACTTGCAAATTGCTTACGGCAATGTTGTTTTTATTGGCACTGGAATAGGAAACGTGACGCGACTCTGAATATCACCTTGTTTGCTCCGTAACGTGAGATTCCACACCCCCACGTTACCATGTTCATAAAGGGTTGTTCTATGGATCAACGCTCGCATAGCTGAAAGGGGTTTTAAATTAAATTAATTTGATTCTCAGAACTAGTGGCTAGCTAATAACCCCACGTTACTATGTTCATAAAGGGTTGTTCTATGGATCAACGCTCGCATAGTTGAAAGAACTAAAAAAAAAAACTCAAATATTTTATTTCAATTAAGCCATTACAGGCACTTTTGAATGTCAGATGGACGGAAGAAGAACGAAACTACGAGTGCAATACGTCATTCCGAAAGTCACCACGCCGAACCACACGCCAACGAATGCCCGCAACAACGAAAACTGCGAGCACGAAAGCACGCAGCGACGCAAACCGCAACAACGAATGCTCGAGACCCCGAATCACGGAACAACGAATGCACGCCGCAACGTGAAACCGCCGCCCCGCGACCCGGAGCCCCGCACACCCGCCGCCACGGCACACGGCACACGGCACACACAAAGGGGTTTTAAATTAAATTTGATTCTCAGAACTAGTGGCTAGATAATAACAGCCGCTCCAATCAATCTTCAGGTTAAGCCGCGCTTGCCCAGGTTTGTCTGTGGATGGGTAACCACCCATTAGATACTCGTTTCCTCCGTGCCCCGGACAGCATGTAAAGCCATTGGTCCGGGCTGTCATTTGTGGATCTTTGGAAGTCGTAACAGGTAGCCAGCGGCCCCGCAAATCTGACATCCAGTCCTACCAAAGAGTATTTATTATTGTTAAGGGGTATACGCCGTATACAAACTGGGGGGAGGCTATATAGGCAGTCGCTTCATGTAAAATACTGGAAACTCAGCTGCATCCGGTTGGACTGAAAGCCGACACCAACATAGTTAGCCAAAGGCTAGAATGACAAGTGTAGAATATTCGTACACTTTTTATGAAACACCGAATTTTATGCAGTATCATAAAAAAGAAGTTCTATGTAATAAGGATCACCATTTTACCAACATGAACAAAGACTGCATGCAGAATAAACCGCACTACCGCCATAACCCATAAACTCACCGCCACAAGCCGCCTTTGTGTACTTACACACCTAAAAAAACAAAACTTTTCATGTTCCCTAGTCCGCTACACAATACACACACACACAGCATCAGTTTCATGTGTGTGTGTGTGTGTGTGACACGTCCATACACGAGATTACAGTTCCACAAGCGTGTCAAGCAATCAATCACGCTTCCGTGCCGCGTGTGTCCCGCCCGATTCTAATCATACAGCAAATAAAACTATATGTGTACTTTACAGTCCCGTATTTGTTCAGTGTTAGTGGTCCAATCTGATACTGTGTATGTTCATAGACATATATACCTATATGTAGTTTAGGAAGGTAGGGGATTACATAATGATTGCACGATCGTCTCCACGCATACGGGTCAAATCGGCTTTTCCCGCAGATGATACGAGTAACCTAGCATATACGCTATCTTACACAGTTCCGTCAACAGTTCAGTTATATGCGGAATGATATAATCCCAAACTCAGCCCGTTCTGTATCTATACGGGAAATAATGGTCCATTCTTAGCCGAAATAGTTTCCATTCAACCTTAGGGTTAAAATATTCATTATCGATTGTAATAAAATAAATAGAGGGTTGTTAATTCTTAGGGGTTAATTAAGTGGCCAATCTACACGTGCCTGGAATAAAATGGAGCAGGAAATGAAATAAATTCTACCATTACCTATGTCTCTTGTTATCGAACTCAAAACAAAGTAAAATGAAAGAGATCTTATTTTTCCACTTACTTTGCGCTTTTCCGATACTTTCTAATGTCTACAATATCATTGAAGAGGATAAGACAGTTGCAACGGAGGCAAATGAGATTCTTAACAAAAAAGAGAAATAATATAAAGTGTATAAGAGAAAGGCGACACAAATGTAACGAGACCGAGCCACTACTCTTGTTTTTCGATCAACTAAAAGTTGTAGGTTTTCAGTTCGTATTTACATTTCCAGTCGAACAGAGCTGATGTTTTCGCAGTAGAAATAAATGATTTATTCCGAAAATTTTGAACTTTTAGTTTGGGTCAAAATGTAGAATGGTTAAATATGGGTATAGCTCCAGTTTATAAGTGACGTAGTTGGCTCGTTGCAGCGTGCAGCGTCGGCAAATTGCATTTCACGGCTCGCGGGCCCGAGCGCACGCTCCGACTGACGTCGCGTCGACATGGCTCGCACCGAAACTGGGAATTTTAATTATTGTATTTACACAATGTTGTCACCTCGTTACCTATTAAAATTATACAATGTAGGTATGTCTGCTAGGAATTCTGTGAAAATGAAACCTTGGGTTTTGCTGGGTAGTGCAATAAAGAGGTTGTACGTTGTTTTAGGTATAGCTAATCGTTTCACATGATTTTTGTTTCATATTATCATTTCATACAATAATTCAATACCCAGAATACTCATGCAATAATGAAGAATTTTAAATCATAAATTTTTGTTTAAAAACAAAGTAAATGTTCATGTATTTTTTTAGTTATTTTTTGTTTTTTCTGTAAACGTGGCGTCACCATTGGGCCATACCAGAATACCAGCGCTCTGACATTTGTCATAAATGTTACAGCACCATGCTGAGATAGTGGCCCTTTGGCTTCGCACGGTACTTATTCAAATTTATTATGTCCTAATTTTAAGTGTTTCTCATAATTGGTGTGAAACCAATAAATACTCTTTCTTTCTTTTTTCTTTTTTTCTTTCCTTCATAGAATAACAAGTGCGAAGATAACCTGACGATGGCTGTGGCGGTAGGCGTTAATACCAGCTGGTATTAACGCCCACCGCCACAGCCAGCAGCACCAGCTTCGGCCTCCTCCTCCTTGCGTCGTTTCGCCTCAAAACTGAGGGTTGTGGCCTCTTTAAGTAACATTGTCCCCGATTTTCTTACACGGTTTCGGCCTACGCCGGCTTAAATTACAATCTAGGGGTAGGCCAGACAAGACTACGTGAACTGGATTTTGCAGTGATTCGTTTTTGTCACTTTTGTAGCACAACATATTAAATAAATAATGAAAAAAAAAACCATTTATTTCAAGTTTCCCCATACTTACATTGAAAAATTCAATGTAAGTATGGGGGAAAAAAAACAATCGTGATAGGTAATAAAATACATACAATGTCATATTATTATTGACTCTTTAAGAACATATTATTACTAGCTGACCCACGCAACTTCGTCTGCGTCACATAAATATAGCTTATAACCTTTCTCGATATCGACTATCCGACATAAATTAAGCTAAATCGTAACAAACAAAAAATCTTATCTTTCCTCTTTATTATAATAGTTCAGATGGTTTAGATTAGCTTAGATTATATTAAAGTGTGAATTACTAGAGGTATCTCTTACTGTTAAATATACTATAACACGCTATACTTGTAAACATTAAGATGCAGTAAATATTTTGAATTTGAATTTCCCGGAGGCCAGCCAGAATCCCCCGTACCTACATTGCGACGCGCGAAATATTTTGCCGCGCGGATATTTTTATATTGCGATATCTTCTAAGATATTTGTTTAAACTGGATAGAGTAAAGGGCACAAATATTCTATATTAAATTTCCGTTCTAACAAATACATTTATTTAGATATAGATTAATACCATATGGGTTAGCTTCGCAAAAAATAATTCTTTTTAACCTAACAGTTTAACTGTAAAAAAAGGTTACAGTGAGTCAATCTTAAAAGATAGATATATGCTGTCGCGGACTTTTTTTAGAACTTTTAAAGAGGAACAATTCCTTCATACATGATATTAGCGTAACTTAAACCGTTTTCGCAGCGCACGCAGTGGAAGCTCTCAAAAAGGAAATACCTTTTCCCGTTTTTGTAACATTTTTCATTTATGCTCCGCTCCTATTAGCCGTAGCGTGATGTTATACAACATCACGCTACCGAGCACGCTACGCTACCGGGTGTTGTTGCCTTCCTCGATAAATGGACTATCCAACACAAAAAGAATTTTTCAATTCCAACCAGCAGTTTCTGAGTTTACCGCGTTCAAACAAACAAACAAACAAACAAACTCTTCAGCTTTATAATATTAGTATAGAGTATAGATATAGATTTTTAACTAGCTGTTCCCGGCATGCGTTGCAATGCTCTTTTTCCTGCCCTACCTACCTACTACCCTACCTACCAACTACTCTACCTACTACCCTACCTACCTACTACCATACCTACCTACTACCCTACCTACCTACTACCCTACCTACCTACTACCCTACCTACCTACTACCCTACCTACCTACTACCCTACCTACCTACTACCCTACCTACCTACTACTCTACTTACCTACTACCCTACCTACCTACTACCCTACCTAACTACTACCCTACCTACCTACTACCCTGCCTACCTACCTACCACTTTCTCAACGTTTAAACCTTCCCTGGACTTCCACGAATATTTCAAGACTAAAAAAAATTAGCCAAATCGGTCCAGCCGTTCTCGAGTTTTAGCGAGAGTAACGAATGGAAATTCATTTTTATTTATATTGATAGATTTAAAGTTCTTAATCGCTTAAAATGATAGATAAAATAACGTCTATTTTTAGGGTTCCGTAGTCAACCAGGAACCCTTACAGTTTCGCCATGTCTGTCTGTCCGTCCGTCCGTCCCCGCTTAATCTCTGTGACCGTTAGCACTAGAAAGCTGGGTACCAATATGTGTATTAATCACGCCGACAAAGTGGTAAAATAAAAATGGGAAAAAAAATTATTATTAGGGTAGCCCCCCTATATGTAAAGTGGGAAGTGTTTTTTTTTTAATTTTAACCCTAACGTGTGATTTATTGTTGGAAAGGTATTTAAAAATGAATAGGGGTGTACAAAAATAATTTTTTGATAATGTCAATAATTTCGGAAATAATCACTCCAAAAGTAAAAAACAATGTGTCCCCCCCCCCCCCCTCTAACTTTTGAACTATAAGTTTAGAAAATATGAAAAAAATCTGAAAAGTAGAACTTTAAAAGGACTTTCTATGAAAATTATTTTGAACTTGGATGGAAACAGTTTTTGTACAAAAAAGACAAAAAGTTGTACAAAATATTTTCTGGACTAAGTTTGTAGTATAATCGTATTATCGTATATGCAAGCATTTTTTTTTAACTTCGTTTACATATTTTACTATCCTGAACGTTTCTTTTTTCAAACAAAAAAAGAATTATTAAAATCGGTTCTCGCAATCCAAAATTACCACCGAAACTTCTGGCACGTCTATGTATTAATTCTATAGTAACCCTATTCCCCGAGAGATGGCGCTGTAGGTACAGTCAGCATCAGAAGTAGCTGAACATTTCGGAATTTTAATTCTTTTATGTACAATACTCTAGCTATTATTTTTAATGTTTCAGAAGATTATGTGTTAAAAAAGTCCTTAAACACCAATAACATTTAGTAACGAGTAATATCTAACAAGTTTTTATTAAAAAAACAGCTTCGAAACTTTGAGTAATGTTAATATACTTCTGATGCTGACTGTACTTATTATATTGGGTCGGGTATTATCGAATTGTTCGGTTGGTCTCTCCTTGGCATTGGCGGTATTTTATCTATATCTATAAAAGCGAAAGGTCACTCACTGATTCATCACGAAATCTCGAAAACCGCTGGACGTACAAAGATGATTTTTGGCAAGGAGGTAGTTTATGGTTAGTAGACGTCCGCTAAGAACGGATTTTGCGAAAGGGCCGGATTAGGGTGGTCTAAGGGCCCTCGCAAGTTTGTATGAAACTCCTTCATTTTTTGTGCTACAATCTTGATTTTTGGCAGAGACGTAGTTTATAGTCAGTGGGCGTCTGCTATGAATTAATTTTGCGACAGGGCCGGATTAGGGTGGTCTAAGGGCCCTCACAAGTTTGTATGAAAGTCCTTAATTTTTCGTGCTACAATCTTGATTTTTGGCAGAGACGTAGTTTATAGTCAGTGGGCGTCTGCTATGAATTAATTTTGCGACAGGGCCGGATTAGGGTGGTCTAAGGGCCCTCACAAGTTTGTATGAAAGTCCTTCATTTTTTGTGCCACAATCTTCATTTTTGGCAGGGACGTAGTTTATAGTTAGTAGACGCCTGATAAGAACAGATTTTGTGGCAGGGCCGGATTAGGGAGGTCTAAGGGCTCTCGCCAGTTTGTATGAAAGTTCTGATTTTTTTGTGCTGCAATCTAGATTTTTGGCAGATACGTAGTTTATAGTCAGTAGACATCCGCTATAAATTAGTTTTGCGATAGGGCCGGATTAGGGTGGTCTATGAGCCCTCACAAGTTTGTATGACCGTCCTTCATTTTTTGGGCTACAATCTTGATTTTTGGCAGGGACGTAGTATGTAGTTAGTAGACGTCTGCTATGAACGGATTTTGCGACAGGGCCGGATTAGGGTGGTCTAAGGGCCCTCGCAAGTTTGTATGAAAGTCCTTCATTTTTCGTGCTACACTCTTGATTTTTGGCAGAGACGTAGTTTATAGGCAGTAGACGTCTGTTATGAAATAATTTTGTGACAGGGCCGGATTAGGGTGGTCTAAGGGCCCTCACAAGTTTGTATGAAACTCCTTCATTTTTTGTGCTACAATCTTGATTTTTGGCAGAGACGTAGTTTATTGTCAGTAAGCGTCTGTTATGAATTAATTTTGCGACAGGGCCGGATTGGGGTGGTTTATGAGCCCTCGCAAGTTTGTATGAAAGTCCTTCATTTTTCGTGCTACAATCTTGATTTTTGGCAGAGACGTAGTTTATAGTCAGACATCTTTTATGAATTAGTTTTGCGACAGGGCCTGATTAGGGTGGTTTATGAGCCCTCGCAAGTTTGTATGAAAGTCCTTACTCTCCTGATTTTTTTCAGGGACGGAGTTCATGGTGAGTAGAGGTTTGCTAAGAACAGATTTTGCATTAGGGTCGGATTAGGGAGCTCTAAAGGCTCTCGCGAGTTTGTATGTAAGTTTGATTTTTGTACTACCGGCCTGAAATTTAGCAAGTGTATTATCTAACAATTTTTTTATGACGATCTGGACTAAGGGCTACCGCAAGTATATAAATGAAATCCTTGGCGTTTTGGAGCTGAAAATTGGTATAGAGATAGAATATAGATAAGACATATGTATTTGTATGTGTGGGAACAGATTTTATAACAGGGCCAGTTTAAGGGAATATAATCGCTTCGATTGGCATTAATTGTCATTCGCTTTGGCATAGTACATCCAGAGGCAGTCCCACACATATATACACGTCAAAATTTCCTCGCGAACGAAGTCGCGGGGAACTGCTAGTAACTACATAAAACTTCTATCAGGAACATGCTAAGGCAATTTAGAACAAAACTAAAATTCATTTTCAAATTTTGAAATAAACCTTTAAACTCATAAGTCGGAACACTTATTGTGACGGACGGGAAACTACGGAACCCTACACTGAGCGTGGCCCGACACGCTCTGGCCGGTTTTTTTTCTATTTCCATTGAAATAAAATACCATGGAAAAACCGAACAAACAATATTCGTTAAAAATAATTCTATTGTTGAATGTTTGATAAGTTTGTTAAATAAAACATGTGATTATAAAATTAATTAAATTGTGTTTCTTTATAATATGTTTAATTCAAGTAAACAGTAATAACAGCGAGGGTGAACAAATGAGCTAAATAATACTATTAGGAACAACTTTTCAAAAACGAAGTTGTATCAAACATCTTGTTGAACGGTGTATTTATACAAAACGATCATGGGCGCCATCAGGCTTGTTTCGGAGGGGGTGCATCGTCAGCTTCCCGAAAAGATCTTGTACTCCACCATAAGGGCCGATTATACCCAGAAATCGTACGGCGTCCTTCGCGTTCAATATAATAATGCGTTCAGGATGTTGATGGGGTTGCCCCGCTTCTGTAGTGCGTCAGGGATGTTTGCTGAAGCCCGAGTCGATTGTTTTTATACAACGACTAGCGGACGTCCCGCGGTTTCACCCGCGTAGATCCCGTTCCCGTGGGAATACAGGGATAAAAAGTAGCCTATGTTTCTCAGGGTGAATGTAGCTTTCCAAGGGTGAAAGAATTTTTGAAATCGGCCCAGTACTTTTTGAGCCTATTCATTACAAACATACAAACATACAAAAATAGGTACAAATCTTTCCTCTTTATAATATTAGTGTAGATTATAGTGTAGATGTAGATGAGGAAGCGATGCGCCTCCCTGGTGCGCCGCGTGCGGGCCAGTCCCAATATCATCCTGCGCTGTGTGGCGAGCAGACTCGATTGTCTATAATGTGAGACGCTGCTGCAAGCTGTCCACATCTGTGATATGCGTGTGGCAGTGACTCACATGTATTGGTTTTAGGTTAAGTGATTAGAATAGGATTACTAACATAGCCTTGACTTGACTTAAAGTCCTATGTCCCCTAGATGGGGCAGAGGGCGTCCACAGATGTCCTCCATCGCGATCTATCTTGAGCTTCACGCTTCACCTCGCTCCACGTCAATCCGATGCTCGCCGCTTCTGCCAACACGGTGCGACGCCAGGTTTGTCGGGGACGGCCACGCTTTCTTTTCCCTTGGGGGTTCCAGTCCAAAGCTTGTTTGGGTATGTGGTCGGGATCCCTTCGGAGCGTGTGGCCAATCCATCTCCATTTGCGCCGCTTGATCTGGTGGTCGATCGGGCTCTCGTGGCATTTCTCCAACAGCTCCACGTTGGAGATGGTCTCGGGCCAGTAGATTCCGAGAATGCGACGAAGACAGCGGTTGACGAACACTTGGATTTGGCGTGTGATGATCTTGGTGACCTTCCACGTTTCGCACCCGTAAAGCAGCACGGATTTCACGTTGGACCTGAATATCTTTAGTTTAATCCTTCGGGTCAGTTTCCGCGACTGCCAAACAGGTCTCAACTGCGCAAAAGTAGCTCTGGCTTTGGCGATCCGTGAAGCGATGTCCTCTTCACTGCCCCCAGTCTCTGCCACGACGCTCCCGAGGTAAGTAAAATTGTGGACGCGTGCCACTGCCTCTGTGCCAATCAGCAACGGTGAGTGGTTCTTCACACCAGATCTTAACTCTTGGGTCTTCCTTATATTTATATTAAGCCCGGTTTCTGCCGCTTCTTGACGAAGCTCGTTCAATTTTGCTTGCATATCGGCGTGGGTATGACTCAGCAGGCATAGGTCATCGGCGTAGTCTAAGTCTTCCAGGACGTTAGACAATCCCCACTCTATGCCGCGTCGCCTGTTCTCAGTGATGCGAAGCATAATTCCGTCAAGAACGACCAAGAAGAGGAGCGGTGACAGGAGGCAGCCCTGCCGCACACCGGCGTGTACTGCTACATCATCCGAGATGAGGCCGTCATGTGTTACCTTGCAAGTATACCTCCTGTAAATACTGTCTAACAAACGGACGATTTTCGCCGGCACTCCAATATCCAGTAAACGGGTCCAGATGCTAGACCACTTCAACGTATCAAAGGCTTTTTCGAAGTCGACAAAAGTAAGATAAATCTCCCTCTGCCATTCTGATGCCTGTTCCAGTATGATACGGAGAGTGTTGATCTGGTCCGTGCATGAGCGGTTCGAGCGGAAACCAGCCTGTTCCCTGCGTAGAAGAGGATCCACGGCCTTCAACAGTCTATCCAGGATGATCTTGCAGAAAACCTTAGAGGGAATCGAGAGCAGTGTAATACCTCTCCAGTTATCGCATTGACTTAGATCACCTTTCTTAGGAACAGTTATTATAAGACCTTTGTTCCAATCATCCGGGAGCTCTTCAGCAGTCCAGATCTTCTCAATAAGAGGCGTCAGGACTTCGACGGCAGAGAGTAAGTCGGCTTGTAGCATTTCCGCCGTTATGAGGTCGAGTCCTGGGGCTTTGCCTGTCTTCAAAGAGCGGACTGCTTCCGCAACTTCAGAGGCTGTCGGTAGTTCGGTGTTGATGTTTAGTAGCCGGGATGGTGGGGAACAGACTTGTAGGGCGTCAGGTGCTGATGTAGCTGACAAATGGAAGACCTCCTCAAAGTGTTGACGCCAGCGCGTCAGCTGCCCTTCTGATGTCACAATGAGCTGACCATCCTTGGACTTCAGTGGCTTCTTCTTTGACTTGCTGTTACCTGCCAAAATTTTTGTAGCTTTGTACAGTTCCTTCAAGTTGCCGGTGTTTGCAGCTTGTTGAGCACGATCCGCAATACCGTCAGCCCACTGCCTCCTATCTTTGCGGGTACTGCGATAGATTTCCTTCCGTTTCTGACGGTATTGAGTGTTAAGGTCGGCTCTCATGGCATTGTTGTGGGTTTCCAACAGTCTCAGATGAAGCTTTCTTCTGTCTTCGATCAGGTTCCACGTGCGCTGTGACATCCAGTCCTCCCGAGAGTGAGTCGATGTGTGCCCTAAAACAGCGGAGCTGGTCTCTGTATAGGCCACCTTGATGCGGTTCCACTCCTCGTCCAGTGACTCCGATGCAGTGTCGAGTAAAGAAAAGCGATTGCGTAGCTCGAGTTGAAAAACTTTACGCGTGTCTGGGTCTTGCAGTTTGTTGACATTGAACCGTCTTCCAACCTTGCCAGTGCCGCCAGCCGCACGGGCTACTGCAACTTTAAGCCGGACTTCAGCAACCACCAGATGGTGGTCGCTATCAATATCGGCGCCCCTACGGTTGCGAACATCAAGCAGTGAAGAACGCCATTTGGAACTAATGGCAAGGTGGTCAATTTGGTTCTTAGTGACCCCATCGGGTGAGTTCCACGTGTACTTATGGTGGTCACCATGAATGAATAATGTCCCTCCAATGGTAAGGTCGTGATTCTGACAAAACTCGATATATCGCTCCCCATTCTCGTTGCACACTCCAAGTCCCTGTGTACCCATATCTCGCTCGCGATTAGTGTTGATACTCCCAACCTTTGCATTCAGGTCCCCCATGACGATGATGATGTCTTGCTTCTTTATGCTCCTAAGGGTGGCATTGAGGGCATCGTAGAAGTCGTCCTTGGTATCCTCAGGAGATGCATTGGTAGGGGCGTAGCACTGGACAATGGAGATCTTCCGGGCTCTTGAGTTGAAACGGGCGTACATGATCCGGTCTGAGATCGGTTTCCAGTCCAAGAGGCTATTCTTAGCTACTTTAGAAAGGAGCATCCCTACACCATACTCGCGCACATCTTCCTCACTTTCTTTGCCAGAATATAGCAGAGTCAAGCCCCCGGACGTTCTCAGTTCACCAAAACCGTTTCTCCTCACTTCGCTTAGACCGAGCATCTGCAAGTTGTAGCTCAGCATTACTGCTTCTGAAAAAAGCAATTCGTGTCCGTTTTTTCATGCCAAAAGTCGTCGGTAAAAGATCGGTCCGGTTTCTTTCTGTTTCAGTTTCGTTAATCAGTTATTGTCGGGCAAGCAGGTGATTAGCCCACTGTGCCTTAATCCGATAGCGGGGCTGCCGCTTTAGAGCCTTCGGATATGCTCGGTTTTGTTTCGGGTATCCTCCCTAGTGAGGCGATTTGTTTTAAGGCGCAAAATATTCGCCCTTCGCCCTGCATCCGTTAGCTCAGCTGCAACTCGGGGTGGCGGACGCGCGGCGGCGCGGTTGCAGCAGGTCCCAGGGAGAACGACGGGGACGTGGATGACTCGGACTGGCTAGGGTTCTGCTTTATACGGTACTCCGCCACGAGTACAGCAGAAAGTATTTTTGGCATTTTATAGGTAATGCTGCTCTCACCAACAGCGATTCCCACCAAACATACCCTAGCTTCTCCCCCCAACTAACATAGGAATAAGGAAAATTGTTACTAACACAATGAGTCAATGTTACTTGAAATAAAGAGATATAATAATATAAGGTTTTGTATTTTTCGGTGTTGATTCGTGCTAAGAGTAATTTTGTCGTCTTTATACGAGTATGTCGGATAATTAAGACTCTTTCGTTAATTAATACAGAAATGAGAATAGGAGGATCTCTGTCAACTTTTGCAGAATTGAGTATCACTGCCTTCCAACATTTTCAAATAAAAACAAACGTTCCAAACCAAACAAAATGATTAACACCTGTATATACTCGTGTAGACAAAGAGACATTTGGAGTGAAAAACTAATTGAACAGGAACATTTCACAATAGATTTTCATTAATTGAATATTCAGGACAATAGTGTGATGATGAATAGCAAAACATTTAGTGTCGTGTCGGTAGTTATTTTGATTCTTACCTATGGGTAAGTTGACAATAAGGAATCGAATACCTTTGCAAGGCAAGTAAGTATTATCTCATCTGTATTATAGATACCAGATAAACCTGGACCATTCCATGAATACCTACATAATGTAGGACTAGGTACTGACGGACGAACACTTTTGCTCCTTGTTACTCAGTACAAGGCTTTTCTGCGAGTGAAAAGTAGTCGAAATCGTAACTACTTACGTACACATAATTATGTATTATATGGTTACGGTTTTCTCTGCCATCTCATCCACCAGTTGATCCAGTATTGACGAATTATAGTGAATATCTGTATTGTTTCAAGATCACACAGGAAAACAATAACTTCGTATCCGATAAAGAAAATGAAACGGGAAATTTTATAGGAAAAGGAATCTTCGCAAATACGTCACAGAGTTACAGCTGGTCGCTATGTGTTATGAGCATGTTTACCGAAATGTGCGACTTTCCGCTGAATGTCGAATGCCACGAAAAAATACACATAAAGACACGAACATGATAAAAATAATAACAAGGCATCAACCCTCGAGCAAGCACTCCAAATGTGCGAGAAAATGGGTACATTTTTCCATGGAAAAACGACTCTTATGATAATATGAATTTGAATGTGTGACGGAAGTTATTCCGTCAAAAACTGCGAGCTAAGTAACGTGTATTGTTTGATGATTATTATGGGCGGTCATAGGAGATAGATCATTACTATCTTGACTGCTGTTGGCGATTTTCCTAATTATTTGTTATTTGGACCATTTGACATTATCCCATTTGGCTTTATTTTGGGAGGTCAGCAGTGGCCTAATTTTTAACACGTTTTTTAATTCGTGTTTCCCCGGAATATCGCTGTTGGTTAAAGTTTTTACCTTTTTGTTTTTTGGTTGCGTACACAACAATACGCAGCCGTTAGATAGTATTCAAATTAATTGAAGTGCATGCCGCACTGGTTCCAAATGGCAACAGCGCTGTGGGTTTGTAAATTTTTGTGAAAGCAAACAATTGATTTTATAATCGGAACAACATAATTCAGAATGTTTTTTATTTGTGTTCGGTGCAAATTTACTTTTTCAGCCATTTTCATCGTTTTGCTTGAACAAATTAATAGAATATAATGTTATGCGTTTCATAATTTTCCATTTCCGATGAACATGCTTTTAAACCGTTGCCAAAGACGTTTACAAACAAACCACCCATGCATAATTCACAATATCACATGATTAAAGTTGTTTTTTTTTTGCAGAATGTTTTACTTATGTTTTGAATAGATTAGATTTTAATGCATTCAAAATATAATTATTTTGCTTAAACCACGTGAAAATTAGTTCACAAATCCTCACCGAGACTAGCCTGGGTAGTGTAATACAAATTCCATTCCATGCACTATTTATTAAGTTGGAGAACAAATTCACTAATAGTTTGATAGCTGTAAACTCCAGGAATGCTCGAAGCTGGGCCACGGGAAATTAAAGCGAGCCTGCTCGTCACGAGCCACCGAGCCACGACCTACATTTACATCATTACTTACTTTATTACACGCGAAGCGAAATGCTACAACTTGCACTGCTCTGCATTTTATGAACAAGTTATTTTCTACGTACGTTTTAATGGAGCATATGAGTTTATTACTTTAATTCTTGACCTTTTACGTACCTACTGAATAGCATCTACCAATCATCATCATCATCAGCCATAATATATGGCTATAATGTTTCCACTGCAGGGACTAAAGCCTCGTCTCTAGTAGAGGGATGGGCTCCACCATGCACGCGGGCCCAGTGCGGGTTGGAAGATGTCACACTTCTACCAGTGGTGATACTTAAATATATCGGCTCACGCTGTTCTGCCAGCCAGCGTCGCCACGGCAACCATCTTACTGTTTGATCAATATTTTTACCACTCTATGAACTATTCTGGATACATAGTCTTCTTCATCTAAAGATGAAGATGAAACAATTATTCTAGCGTGAATGTACTAGCGTGCGACACTATACTACGTGATGTATCACACGGAGATCTTAATAGGTATACGACGATAAACGACGGTAAGGAACATGAGGCAAGGGGCTTAACCTTTTGCACTGTACGACCCGACTACTCGACGATGACGACAGCCGTATTTTAAAAAAAAAGTGATGACCCTAAAAGCTAGGCCACTAACAGCTATAATGTCGTCAATGGTGTTCTGACATGTCCGCTTGGTGTTCATAGTTTATCGGCCAAGAGAGAGCAGCTCAAGAAAGCTCTTGACAACCATTCTAGAAAGCTATCGAATGCAGTCGCTATGGCCGAAATCGGCTAGATGGCATCATCATCATCATTAAAAAAAGGAACTAACGATTGTAAGTAGAAACAATTGACACGTTTGTAGAACACGTTGTTTTCTACAAGACCGTATCTGCGGAGGCGGACATAACGTGGGAAGTAGCTGCCAAGGTAAAAGTATCGCTGGAAAAATAAATTGTCTTCTCATAATAGGATTGTCCGTCTCGCATATAGTGTGCTCGTGAAAATAATCGTCTAACATTGTCGAGAAATGTCTACATCGTATCGTGTAAAATTTTGAAAGCCCTCATTCATTCCCAGTCCGTCGTAAACGTAGAGAGAACATGTTGCGATGAAAATATCCGACAATGCCGTGTGATTGAATGATTAACCATTTTTCCTTTCTCTCCTCGGTCTTTGAAAAATGATTTCCTGTCAGATGTTGATAAATATTTCATCGCGAAGGAACGCTTAATCTAATGCTTCGGAGTAGATCGAGATGCGATTTCAATTTGATTGGTCTCAGAACACATCTTCGTTTACTTAAATTTATATCTATTAGTGTTTGGTTTAATTATAAATGATCAAACAACCAACCAACTGTTTTTTTTAAGAGTTCTAGAATAAAATTAGGTTTTCAGAACTAATTCAGTAGCAGCGGTTCCTAATAAATATGTAAATAGTTAACACGCATTACACCAGACTTTAGATGAAAGTCCTCTGTTGTTGTTGACTCTGCTCGTACATTGTTTACATAAGACTATGATGCTCAGCTAAAGTTCCTTGGCATGAATTGTTTGTGAACATTTCCTCTCCTGAATAAAAGCTGCTTTAATGGTGTTCGGAGGGATGAAGGGTGTTTGGCGCAGTAATTATGGCGGACCCGGTAATATTATAAACTCTTGCGAAGAAAGTCAGACTCATAAAATATAGTATTTCAATGCTTGCAAGTTCCTGAATCTTGGTTATGAATAGGTATATAAAGTATACCTCTGATAAGATGATTTAAAGAAGGTCAAAGTGAAACAGAAATAAGTACTTTTCAGTACAAACGCCAAAACATTATAATGAGGTCAATTTTTCAGTGTTTCGTACGTGCCTCAGATCGGCAAAGATTATTTTGTTATTGACGTTTCCCATCTTTCCGAGAATATTCAATGCCAGACAATTTTATTTATTTACATTATAGTATATTGAATGTCGAGATCAGGCTGGCGTGAAAGTAAATGTACACGTTGTGTATATTTACTTTACTATTTACAACTTCCCCTTGAATTAATTTAGCCGCAAGATCACATTAGTATATTTTACTATCAGGAATCGTTTGCTGATAGTCAACGTTGTAAAATTTTACATCTTATTCTAAATGTAATGAAAGACTGGTTTCAACATCAATTTGTCTTTATTAAACTTTATGGTAACTAATACTTTGTACTACAAGATTAAGTTTCAATATGTACAAAATATGTTCAAAACGTATATGCGTAATCATAACGTTCAGTAAAATAGTTTAGATTTAATAAAAGATACAGAATAATTATGTAATTAAATAAATAAATGAGATTTTAGGCACTGCACGTGTTTAACATCATATCACATTCATGGGTCTATACAACGTACACCACATTTATTATTCTAGTAAGCGTTTCCGTTCTTATAACAATTTATTATCAAAGATAATTTTTGAATTTCATTTCTACTAGAATGTACATTTAATTAATAATAAGATATATAGTGGGTTGGCCCTACTCTTGCAGGACCATAAATAACTTTGTTACTATACTCGAAGTCAAAACAAAGGCCTAAAAGTTCCAAATGTTATTGAGTTCATTAAAGTTTATATCAATCGTAAATCATTATGAGGCAAAAACATTTATCTAACAATCTCCATCTACTTACATGTATAGAAATATGTTTGAAACACAAAATTATCAATAGTAATGTATCTAGGACTACTAGGTATTGCTTACAAACAGTTTGAGATAATATTTATAACTACAATATTGACAGAATTTTAGTTAATTAACTGTATCTTTGTAATATCATCTTTATTTTTTATTTTTTCTGTTGTTATGCCTTAATGACAGACAAATAAACTATAGTAATAAGTTCTTGGAATATTGTTCGACAAGCCGAAAATTTAAATCCTCGTGAAGAATTATCCCCTCTTTCGAATGTTTTTCAGAACGCAGAGCTCTATACACTATACTGCTCTATAAAAATACGCGTAAAAAGACAGTGCCTATGGAAAATATCTCACAGTCAGAGTTGTAATTCGACATGATTGCTTTAGTAACACTTAATTTAATAAAAATACAATAATTCAATTTAAATTCTCTTCATTATACTAATTTGGTCACAATGGAGAGGGCTCAAAATGTACAAGTAGACAACTACAAATAATAGTTCTCGTAAAAAACTAAATAGCAATAGTTTGCTGTACTTTATGAGAATAGACATAGTTAATTAATTTAGTGACAATGTTACGAACATTGCGGATTTGGCACAAAGTTACAGTTGACCAGGCAGAGACAAGGCAGTTACCTAACTCGTCATACATCAGAGTTAGTTTACTGGTTCCTAATAACTTCAAAGGAAGACTACATCGTGTTTCTATAAATAGATATAAAATGTATTTTGAGATCAGAGGGAGATGTGGTACGTACATGAATATGTTTAGTATTGTCTTACATAAACATACCGAATCATCGGCATCTTTTAAAATTGATTTAAAAAATAGAAAACAGTTTTATGAAACTACGGATAAGTGTCTGACATTAACGTCTTTACATTTTTACAAAGGAGTTGCTTCAAGGCCATCTTCTAAAACATATTTTTTAATAAACGATTCTTTATTCCATTCCGTTAAGCGATGACCTAATATTCGCCGAATCGAAACTTTGGCATGGTGATACCTGTCTCTATTTTAAGGAAACTGGGGAATCAATGTTTCAAACGATCCATATCAGCGTAATTTGACACGACGACAGTTTCCACTTGACAAGTGTTACAAGTGAAGTTTCCCGCGGGACTCCACACAGTTACAACTCAACAGTTCGGATTTCAATATCAGTTAGGTACTCCGTACTAATGAAACGGATTCCAGTCAAAAATAATTCCCAACGTCTCTCTTTTTCATTAAGCCTACACAGTGACTAGATAAAGTAGTTTTATAAACTAAGCTAACAATTAAAACTTCTCATAAACTTGATATGTACAATCGTTCAGTATGTACTTTTAGTTATACATACTAACTAGAAAATATTCGTAATGATATAGATAGATTTCGTTGATTGAGAAGTAATGATAATAATTACAATAGTAGGTAGATTTATCTAAAAGTAACAAACGAAATACACTTACAAGGTAGAGTTTAAGGAACCAAATGTACAATTAAACTAATGGCATTTATTATTTGAAGTCTAAAGTCTAATGAGCATATTTAAGACGAAATGGAATCATAAACTTAGCTGTTGATGTTAAACTTGAGGGAACGCGTGCTGGGGTGCGTGGAGCGCGTCGCCAGCAGGCGCTCCGACGCCTCGCACAGGTCGCTGGCGGAGTAGCGGCTGCGCCTCAACGTCGCCGGGATATTGTCTTTGTCAGGTGATTTGTTCACTTCACATTCTATTTGGATTTCGAGATCTCTGACGCTACCCACACTATCACTGGGGCTTCTGATCTGCTCAATTTTCTCACTAGCAGTGCTAGAGGGCGTTTGACTCCCCGTCTCGGACTCAATGATCTGCTCGAGCGTGCTGGGGCGGCGGCCGCGGGTGTCGGTGTAGTAGTCCACGGCGCTGGGCATAGCCGGCGTCAGGTTGGCCATGGGGTCGATGCCCAGCAGCAGCATCACAGTCGCCGGGTGCTCCATGATGTACTGCGTGATGAGGTGCAGGAATGGCTCAGTTTGTGTACACTTGTGTGCTTTCGGACGCTCCGGGGTAAGCGGCCGGTCTTGCTGTTGGAGATATTTTTTGCATTATAGATAAAGTTTTATTATACTAATATAGATTGTCACAATTGCTCTACCAACCTGATCCCAGCAGAACACGTCAGGCGGATGGCTACAGCTCCGTGCGAGCTGGTTGGGTGGAGTACTCCACTGGAGGTTGGGATTGGAATGTGCTGCGTGCCACCCGGCGGGCGCTGCCGTCATCTCCTGCAGCGCTTGAATGGCGTGACGGACCTAAACGACAAACATAACAATGTAAGTTTTACTCACTAACACTAAAAACGGCACCGTGATCATAAGACTGAAGTTATTGCGGGTGGATGTTTATAGCGTCCACAATAATCCACAATAATGTCATCCATTCGGCGGCGTTACAAGCAACAGCGCCGAAATATCGGGAGCTCGGAACAAAAAGTAAGTATGATAAATATCCCGTTTTCAGTGTTAATGAAAACATAACAATATCTTAATCGCAGTTTTATTTGCTGTGCTAAAGTTCTGCTGTGCTCTAAAGTTTGAAGTACACTTTAGAGTCAGAATTTCAGAGGAATGTTCAAGGATCCAACTTCCCAGTAATTTGAAGAACTGCTTCGAAATAGTTCAAATACAAAACGTATTAGGTCATCACAAAAAGTAGGTGAATATACAACGAGCGTCATGAGGTCATAAATCCTTATCTGAAGACCGAATGATATCATTGTATTATTAAGGATCTATGTCACGTGGGATTTGACAAGTGGGTCAGCGTGGGATTAGAGACGTGACGTCATTGAACACTTGCCTCCATGCTGAGCGCCGCCACGTCGTGGTGCAAGCTCGACACCTGCGTGTCAAGTCTGTCCACAGACGATCTCGTATTGTGCACTTCTAAATTGAGGCCTTCCAAAGAATCAGCTCTTGAAACTTTAGGCGCAGCTATAGAGCGCTGTCTTTCTATTCTTTCACGTAACTCTCTATGAGACAGCCGTGGTTGTCCGTCCGTCCTGAAAACATCAATGTTTCATGATTTACAAAATAAACATTTTAGTTTACATTCACAAAACACGTGTATTATTAGTAGGTATTCAATATTATTTCATAAAAAGAATTCCATTTGTATTCACAGTGAAAATCAATTCAATCGGAAAACATCGAATGCTTTGATATTTTAAACCAAACACGAGGTAATATTTTTTGTAATCCGGTTGAATTTTTTTCATAAGTGTAATTGGCATTGAATAAAATTGAACCTGAATTTCTGATGCCGAGGGCTATTTGCGTTTGATCCGGGTAGTTTTTTGGGTGTGAGTGCTGAATCCTCAGCGGCGTTTTCATCGTCTTCTGATATTGAAGGTAGTGTGAGGGATGGGTGACCGTTTCCGTCAGACTCTGCCTCGGCCTCATAGCCCTCTCGCAAGTTGTAAGTCAGGTCGTGTTGGATGTCATGCATAAACTCTTGTTGGTACTCAGGATATAACCGTAAAGCTTCGCCTAAGCCACCCATGTGTATGCATTTTAAATCACAGTAGGTTAGAGCCTGTTGGTAGGGAAGGAAAATGCCGTTATTTCTATAAAAAATCTAAGTGCTGCTGTATATATGGCAACGGTGCTTTAGAAGCGGGAAATGAATAATTCAGTTTACCTTAACATCACTGCTCGATTTCACCACAACATCAGGATTATTCCCCTGTGCGTGCGACGAGCCTGAACCGTTGTAAGCTTGCAAATGGGTATTCATGTCGCATCCCACCAAATCTCCTTTGCCTATTTAATAAACGGTTTATGAATATTTTTACACATGCCGCGTAGGAGTAATGAGTGAGGTAGACAGGTGTAGCTTAGGTGTGTGAATGGTACGTGGTATGAACAATGGGTTCAATTGTGAGACTCACCCAGTATAGCGACGACCATGTCGTTCTGCATCACTTCCATAGAACCATTGCATATGTAGTAGATGTACGTCAGCGCGTCCCCTTTGTGCACGAGGTACTCGCCGGGGGCGCAGAAGTTGTTTCGAATGTGCAGAGACAGCAGCTTGAGGCAGCCCTGCGACGCTGACTCGAATATCGGAAGGGATAATATCTCCCGGTGTAAGTGTAGCGACACGTCCCCCCTCAGCTCCTCGGGAAATTCTTTAAGAGTCTAAAAATAAACTACCTTCAAACACAGCTACTGGAAATAATTCTCATATGACTTCAAAGAGGCCGAGATTTGCATCGACGTGAAGTCAGATCTGTACCACGTAAATAAGATTTTATAAAATATTAGGGCTCAGTAAAAATGTATTTAAAAAGCGGAGTTAAGGAGATTAAGTTTATCGCATTATATTTCGTTTTCAACCCATTTAGCACGGTTGGGGTTCGGACGAACTTCAAAGCTGTGTTATCTTATCCTCATATCTCCATTTGATACTTCCTCGCCGGTGCGTATTAATAATGATGTATTTATAAAAGTTCTATACCTTATCTTAATTAGCACCAAATCGTTTACTTTTCGGTATTCAGTTCTTAATAGAACATTTATTGTCAGATTATACCAAACTTTTCATTTTTGAAACTTAGTTCACTGATTGCCAACTTTTAAGTTAGTTTTAGCTTGATGAGTAATCAATAATTATCAGTAATTATTGTCAATTAGCCACACTAACCGCAACAGATATACATTACAAAGATAATTGATAATTAGTACAATCAACACATTGTGTTTGACAGGGCAATTTGAGAGTTCTAGAGACGGGAGCAAGATCATTTCCAAGTACATAATTACCTCATGTATATCGATGCCGTGGTTCAGCGACCACATAGTCTGGAAGTAGTCTTGCATCCGCTGCTTCAGCTCCTTGGGCACTTGGTTTATGCTAAGAAAGTCTTTGAGATCGCGCCACTTGCTTTGATACATGGACCGGCGGGAGTACATGCGCTGTATGATAGCTGTCACATTACCGAACACTACGGCGTGCATCAGTGCTAGAACAGTGGAAATGTGACATTTAATACTCGTTTTATCGTTTGATGTGGCGAAGGTTAACGCTGCGGTTTCAAGCTCGTTATTTCCATACCACAAAAAGTTATTCACGTTATTAACTACGTGGAAAACACATAATTAAAACATTATGTTGGTGCGCTATTGTGATCGAGTATGCCTGAATAAGTACGTGATATTAATCTACATTACGTTCTACTTCAGTGCATTGAGCCGTTCCATAATTAGAATTTGACAGTTTTATATTAATCTGGATATAGTCACGATCGATCAAAGAAACAGGATAGTCTGTGATCGTGTTTATTTTTAGGCTCATGTAAGGCATGATTTTCCAGTAGCCGTCTTGCGGTGTGTAAACCGATTGCTTTTTACCTTTGCTTACTTGTCTTGAAGGAAAATTATTGAAACGTTATATCCAAGACAAACAAGATAAAAATAAACACAAACAAATGTGGGTCGAAAAGTCGAATCGATACGGCGTTACAGGTGCGAAAAGGCGAACGATGGTAGATTGTATTGTAATGTTGTTGGGACCTAAATGATGATCATGATTTGATGAATAATGATGATGATAGGTGGCATACCTCCGATGAGCATGGTGATGATGCTGAAGATCTTCTCGGCGAGGGTGTTGGCAGAGACGTTGCCGAAGCCGACACTGGTGAGCGAGGAGCACGTGAAGTACAGAGCCGTCACGTAGCTCTCGCTGTGCGAGATGTTCGGGATCGGCACTTTCAGCCTCTCCGCCAGATTGTTTATCCATCCTAGAATTAAACAACTCCACTTTACGCAAACGAAGCAATAAAAAGTTTTATCTCCGGGAATCTTATTGATGTATCTCACAGCTGAAGTTTGCACAACTTGAAAATCGGATTGCTGAATTTATATCGAGTAGATTTATTTAGGCGTATTTTATCGTAAATGTATTTACTCGAACGACCTATATGTAGTGTTCTGTTAAGGTCATATTCTTCACTTTTTCAATATTAAACTTTAAATCAGTCTTGTATAAAATTACCTAAGTCCCAACTTTCGTTTTTGTGAATTTCAATCTCTTTGTCGGCGATAATGAACCAAATGCAGGCGAGCCAGTGAGCCAGCAAAGTGAAAGAGAGCATTAGCAACGTCAGTATCAAAGCCGAGTACTGCGAGTATCGATCCATCTTCTGTAGCAGCCGGGCGAGTCGCAGCAGTCTTGTTAATTTTACTAAATGCACGTTCCCGTGTGCCGACTCCTGTGCCGACAAAGTAAAGGATTAATTAGTCATATCTTCAAAGTAAAAAGCCAAAGAATGTTTTGAAGGCGCAAGAAAATACGGGACGGATGTAGGCATGCTAGTATGCGGCGGCAGGATTCGTGGCCATTTTAGAATATAAGATGAATAACAAGGTGTATTATATTAATTAGTTTGTAGTGTTAACTCACCGCGCCGGCGTACACGTCTGACGCGTAAAGTAGGTCAAACGGCAGCGCCGCCAGGAGATCCACCACAAACCAGCTCCGGATGTAATTAAGGGCTATCGGCTTTGAATCGGAGACTACTTCTCCTTTCTTACTTACGAATGTCGTCCGGAAATTAAGCACTATATCTGGAAAATGCACATATTATGAGGTGTAAAACTTTTCCATAAAGGATATTATAAAGGTAGTAAAGTGATTTACCGATAATGAAGAGCGCTTCCACCACGACATCACTCGTCACACTTATCCTGGGGTGTCCTTCGTCTACGAAACTGGCATTGTACGGAACCACCACGGCTACATAAAACGTAGCTATGAGGATCAGCCAATCCCAGAATGTTTTAAAGATCCCATAGTGTGATATTATAAATCTAGACTTTTTTAATGCTGACGTTTTATATTCAGGCAACGGAGGGTCCGATGAGTGTAATAGATTCTGAAATAATTTACATAATTTTATTGCAGCTCTCAACAGTCAACTGTATTAATAAAATTATGTCGGCGTCCCCGCCATATTTAATTCATGAAAAGTTTTCACGAGTACTCAGGAACCGTCCCAAACCGGAAGAATCGGAAGTGGACGCCCGAGTACCTACTGAAGCGGAAAACTAAAATGCCTCTCGGTTGAAAAAAAAAGTTTACCTTACTAACATTGTTGAGTTTTAGTTTTGTCTTCGCTTTGTCCGGTTTATAATGTCCTGAAAGCTGGTATAGTACCGCCCTAGAGCGTCGCCTGCCCATGTTCGCGGGCGACGGCGCTTCGGGGTCAAGATTGCCATTCGGGTCTGGAAGTAGGCAACTAGATTCAGCGCGGAACCGGGCGCCCAAGAGTGCCGCTGCGGGTACAAATGGGGATAACGCTAGAGTGACCACGCCAGCCGAAGGCCGCACCGCGGCTCCTGCATGCATAAACCACCCTGTTACACACTGGACCACTGGCTCAGTACCAGCTACGAGTAATCACTACTTACTGGAAGGAAACTTTGCCCCTTCAACGATTGTCTTATAAAGCTGTATAAAAGATATTTCTCGATTACTCTTAATTCAAGTAACCCTAATTAGCTGTAAATCACTGAAGTAGAATATCACAGTAAGAGAAATTTGAAGGAAATTATATACAAGAAATATCTTTCTACATTTCATATAAGAAAATCTTGTAAGTAGGCAGTACTGCTGCTTTGATATCACGAAAGTTCAAAATACCGAAATATAAAATTATCGGCATTTCCATAATGCGAAAACTTTGATTGGTTTATTATTAGGCCGTTTCCATTAATGTACCGACAAACAAACCGGCCGTGATAAAGTTTATTAATATATTGATAAGTAGATAGGTATTAAACTTAATGACGCGGTTATTGTCATTTTGAACTTTCATGAGTTTGTATCAAAAACAGGATGTCGCCAGAAATGAAAGTAAGCAAGTACCAAGCAGCCTACGGTGCGACAATTGAAAGATTTGTAGATCATAATCATAACAAATTTAATTATTATAATATAATGTAAATTAAAACATGACAAATATAATTGAAAGGAAGAGGATAGGTAAATAAAAAGTTTAAAATTTCAAAAGCACGAGGAAGCGAGGGTAAATATCTAAAAAAAAAAAATCTAATTCCATTGTCTAGCTATACTAAATATTTAACGATGAGAAGACTTTACTATTGGTTTGTTTATCTTATTGTCATCAAAGGCTGTTTACCATTAAATTAAGTTTCTCCGATACTATACACAACATTCTCCTTGACAGTCCGGTGATATGTTTTGACCGACTTAACCGAAAAACAGAAGGTTCTAAAAAGAATCTACATACTTTGAATACCTCTACGTTAACCACCATAATAAAATGTTAAGCTCCCCATACAAAATTTAAATACATGTTTAAGACAAATGTATGAGGCAGCAGCTGATTTTGCTGAACAATGCGTTCCGCTTCCAAAAGAAATAATTGAAATATCGGTAGGTCGCACCATTTTTGTTTTGAAAAATGTTGTTAGTAACTAACCTTTCCAAACTATGTTAAGTAACTACAAATACAACGACAATAGCCATAAGATAACTAGACATTACCTAAACTTTCTGCAGGTCAATGACCGCTACAACTACTACCTACCTGTAATTAAAAATAGATGTAGACTTTTATGTAAATATTTAATTAATTAGTAAAAGTTTTACCTAAAATTTCCATCACAAAAGGTATTTGGGAGGATATCTAGTCAGCGCCGATCACTTAATCCCCATTTTGTAGACGAGCACTCTTCTGACTTGAAACTTTTTGTAATTACACAAAATGGCCACATTCTGTAGTCATTACATAGCTGTTTAGTTTAGTTTCTAAATTGTGTTCATTAAAAGAAAAGTTTTTCGCTTGGCCCACTGTTAAACACAAACGGATAAATAGAAAAGTTTTGGATTCTGTTTACAGTTTTCATGGAATGTAAATCTAGTACGTAAAGGTTTTTAAAAACTATTATTACTTACCAAATGAAAGTTTGCTTTAATCGAAATTGCGCGTTACATTTTTTCCTTTCGAGAGCATTGGGGAGACCAAAAAAAATATTCGTTGGAATTAATTCCCTAGATGGACGCAGACTAACACATTTAGCTGATTGAAACCGGCAGAGTGCTGCCTTGTGTTGAGATTCACTCAATAACAGTAGAAACCGATATGGGTACTCAACAGTTTCGTGTTTTAATATTATTTTCTTGTCGTAGTAATTGTTATTTTGGGTGTTCACGTGAAACTTACTTGGGTAAGTACAGTTCTTTTCAAACTTATTGGCGGTTTGTAGATTAGCTGCTGTGCTGGTATTATTGTTCAGACAGACTTTATGGTTGCAAAGACATTTAACTGGCTTATACTTTCTTTAAAATTAATAACATAATGCACTTAATATTTCTTTTTTTCATGTTTTCATGTGACGCTCCAATTTTATTCACGCTTACAAATCGCGGATTGGAGAGGGTTTATTTTTCGCAAATTGAAGTTGATTCACAATAAAGCATCTTTGAATTGATTTATTCACTGAACGAGTAAATATCTCTCTAATTCAGTTTGTTTTCTAAAATCAACATATAATAATGCTGGTTTTTGTATGAGATGTAGCTTAGACAATTGTTTGAATTCTATCTACACTACAAAACGAACGAGTTTTATAAAACAAATAAAAAACCTTGATCCTAATAGGTACACAAAGTTTATTCAACTTAAGCAACATGCTTGACTTCGCAAATCATTTCTTTGCCGTTTACATCGACTCTATGAATATTAATATTTTTCACTTCTCTCGCTCTAAAATGCGTCTTTATGTCGTGCGTAGGCGACATAAAGTCGCGTTTTATGCTCTAGAGCATAAAGTAAAATCTTCGTCGAAGACCAAGGTAATCGGCACAGGTAATCGGCCCATCAGCCACACGAACAACTTCATAGAATAACCTCTTTAATTTAATTCGTTTCGCTAGTATTCTAAGAACAAGGGATTACTGCTTTTCATTACGAATACAAGGAAAGTTGATGGGAATAGGCTTCCCCCAATTACCTAAATCGCTTGATGGCAATAGGCTTGCTCCTAATTACATCATTTGATGGGAATAGGCTTACCCTTAATTACATTGATTGATGGCAATAGGCTTGCTCAGTGCTCTCAATTACCTAAATCAGTGGATGGCAATAGGCTTGCTCCTAATTACATCGGTTGATGGCAATGGCTTGCTCCTAATAAGATTGGTTGATGGCAATAGGCTTTTCCTAATTACATCGGTTGATGGCAATAGGCTTGTCCCTAATTACATCAGTTGATGGCAATAGGCTTGCTCCTAATTACATTGGTTGATGGCAATAGGCTTGGTCCCAATTACATCAGTTGATGGCAATAGGCTTGCTCCTAATTACATTGGTTGATGGCAATAGGCTTGCTCAAAATGTTTTTATAACTGAGCAGTATGGAGTAACGACATAAGTCAGGTGTTATGTCAAGTTTTCTACTGAAAAGTTAATTGGCGGGAACCATAATTATTTTTACAATATTTACAAGTTGCTGTTGCATTTCCTCGCAATCGAAGTGAAAAGTAGAGTGTAAAACTCGTCCATAAAACCCATTTTGCTCTCTACTTTATATCCATCCTCGCTCGCAAGCTCGCATCGGATGGATAAACGTCTCGCGCAAAATGGTGCGTTTTATGCACTTGGTGTACAATCTACTATTGTTTGTTCGTACTACAAAGCAGAAGCCGACGGATCAAACCTAATTTAAGTAAAGCTTAAACAAAACTGCCTAAACAACACTCAAAACTGACTCCTAAAGCGTTATATAATATATTTTAAAGGTTGAACAGAAAAGCCTAGCTACATACAGGTTTAAACTCGGTGAGGTAAGGGTAAAAGTAAAAACAAGTTTTCATAATAATTTTAATTATTAAACTCTTCTAAAATAACATAAAATAGCAAAGTAAAGTTGAACGTTAACATGCAATAGTGCATGCAGTCTGTAAAGTAAGAGTCTAATCTAGGGTTGAGCTGGTTTAGCATGGGTTTAGCTGAAAATACAGGCGGTTAGTTCACCTCAGAACTAAATTATCCTAGAATTTTGACCCTACACGGAACATTATCAAAAAGCTAAACGAATATAGGTAGATTAGGCATTGCAATTGTATCGCCCATTCGATTTCCGCATAGAATAAATATTTGATTGACCTACAAATAGTTGTTCCGAATCTGGCTTTGTGTGAGATTTCTGTTTTGGAACGTGATATAACTCATGATAGAGGACAAATAACAAGTGCGGAGCAAAGCTTTTTTTTTTTAAATAAAATTAAGTATATATTTTATGAATATATTTTTCGTTGCGGGTGCGATAACAACCGCCTGCATTCACAATCACGAATGTTTGTATACTTTGTATAAGTAAATGTGCATTGAAAAATGTTTATGTAAATATAAAACTAGAAAATAAAACATGTAGCGCAGCGTATGGACCATGAAATAATTGATAACACGCAAACTGGCGACATATATATTTGATCAAAATATATTAAACAAGGGGTAAGTAAATGCTGTAAGTTATTATTGTTCCTCAAAGTTAAATCGAAATACAGGGTGGTTTCAATTAATTTGATACACAAGTTGTGGTGTTCAAAGGGTATTTGAATTCTTGAACAAACAGCCCATGCTTCAAGTTTTATTAAACATTGCTGGCATCGAGCAGTACCGGAGTAACAAACTTAGCTGAAACCTCGCTAGAATTGTAATAAGTTTATAGGAACTCTCAATCAGATATTGAGA
Source organism: Diarsia dahlii (assembly GCA_949775195.1). Classification (NCBI taxonomy): domain Eukaryota; kingdom Metazoa; phylum Arthropoda; class Insecta; order Lepidoptera; family Noctuidae; genus Diarsia; species Diarsia dahlii. The sequence continues at coordinate 9,862,950 of OX459195.1, read as the reverse complement.
GTTCCTTTATTAATTTCGGTTTAAATAAACATTTTGACATCAATGTACTACGCAAAAATTTCATTGTCAACGTTTCCTTGAAGCATGAGCAATTCTTTATGAAAGACTTTTAGTAAAATCAAGCAGAAGTATTAAAGATATCATTAAAACTAAGTAGAGAAAGTGTTGCTGTTAAGCTTACACCTACATACAGTTATCGGACGAGGTCCTTTGCTAACAGATCGGCGCTAAGTTCATCCTCAATAAACGTGTGGAGTCAAGTGATGCATTTGTAGATACAAAGAAAAACAATAGAGTTGTATTCGCTATGAAGTATGTACTCGCTAAATCTATTTCTATCTACTCAGACTTATTGCCTGTCTAGCTACAGAAGTACAGACTAGTTTATAAAGTCTACACAGTGGGTACGATAGAATACTCGTAAAGAAACTTTACCGTGCGGTGATGCTCGACTCGCTATGGCAACGGGGAGCTACGGGAGCTCAATCTAATGCTATCAATCTTATAGATGTACCTAGAGCACTAGAAAAACGTGCTGAGTGATAAGTTAATACAAATGCAAAACTGTCACCATCCTCGAAAAACATCTCATTAATGATTAAGTATTCAGAAGGCATCGGAACAAGGTCACTATTTGAAAAGTAGGTACTTATTATAATTTTTTGAGGGTTGCAATTTGTTAAGAAGTTCCAAGTGTCATTATTACAAAGGCACTCACCGCTGTCGAAGTTCTCATTAGTGTTCATGGCGGCCATCTTGGTGTTGGTGATATCCTTGAAGGAGGCGAGAAATAAAACCACTTCTCGTTTCTCATTCTTAATTGGAACGATGTCGAGCAGGCACCAAAAGGGAGATCCTGTAAAGTTTAATGAATGTTAATTTCGGTCGAAATTCAAAGGAAGGAACAAGTAGGTACCCTAAGAAACATTGATTATGTATGAACGAAGCGCAATTTTTGTGAAGCGAGACTTTAATGTTCCGTAAGCGCTCGTCCGACGTCATATTGAAGTGGGTCCTCAACATGGTGTCGGTGCTCGGAAGAGCGTCATTCTAAAAGCAGTTAATGCTGCTGACGAGGAACAGCTGGCTGCTTGTAAAAGTTTAATTTTGTCGAATGGAATCGTAAACCTCTTATTGGTTTTGTTTACGATTGTGGCATGGACGACGCTTTGCAAAGCCATTAATGCAAAGGATCGAGGGTCGAATTAAAGTCTTTCTTTTAGAAATGAGCTAGTTTATGACTTTGCTTTTTTATATAATATCATAGCCTCTCTATGTATTTGCTTCTTTTTTCACTAGAGCGTGTGACGTAACTGTACATGCCACTGCGCAATTAATATTAATAGATAAGCAAATCATTTATGCACACGTGGCTTAGAAAGTAGGACATCAGAAGAAAAATAACACATTATAATTTTATGAGTTGACCCATCGATCAGCCAAATCTAATAGAGGCGAAAAAATAACGTAATAAACGTTTGAAAAAAAAATTGGTTGCGGACGCAGGTGTATTCTGATTACAAAAAGACTGGCACGTAGGAAGCTTCGATACAGGTGGAACTCGAAAGTGCAAAGCTGATAAACGTTTTCGTTGCTTTTCCACGAATGCAATTTAACGAGAAAGCTTCTCCCCGATATTGAGTTTTGCACTTTTAAAAGGCAATTCACTTAATGGTTAATTCTCATAATAATGTACATTCTATATTTGTTGTTTATTTTAGAGGTTTCGCGAAACTATTGGTTCAGCAGTCAGCTTTCACCAAAATATTCTAAAATAACAGATTTCGTGCAAGTTTAACCGAATTTCTAATACTTAATTTTAAAGTTTGCACTAATAAGCATATGAGCAGTGCCAGCCTCGAGATCGGACTCGCGATGAATATGGAGAAGACCAGGGTGATGACCAACAGCACCAAGCGCACCATAGGAATTGGGGGTGTGAGGATTGAGTATGTCCGTCCATGAGTACTTTTACCTCGGCCAAATAGTCTCCTCCCAGACAAGACAAGACAAAGAAGTTGCTCGACGCACCGAGAACGCCTGGAAGAGCTATTGGTCGATGAAACAAATAATGAAGGGACCTCTTCCTCTCTCCCTGAAGAGAAAACTCATGGACATGTGCATTCTTCTTACCCCCACCTATGGAGCGCAGACATGGTCACTAACCAAGCATCAAAAGTCCGCATTCGGGGTCTGTCAGCGAGCAATGGAGCGTAGTATCCTTGGAGTTAAGCTCACTGATCACGTAAGAAACTCGATACTGCGTTCCAAAACTCAAATTGCCGATGTAGGTCACACGGCTGCCAAGCTCAAATGGAACTGGGCTGGCCACATCTGCCGCATGCCGGAGGAGCTGTGGGCCAAAGCAACCACACAATGGGTCCCAATCAGCAGCAAACGACAACGCGGCAGGCCCAGAAGGCGATGGCGGGACGAACTGGATTATTTTTGCAGAGATTGGAAAACCGGAGCACTGGATAGAGATAAGTGGAAAGAGGGAAGGGAGGCCTTTGTGCTGCAGTGGGACACAAATGGCTGATAATAAATAAAAATAAATTAATAATAAGCATATCAAAGTCAGCTACTGGGGATAGTTCTACAAGTTGGTGCAGCACACAATTCAGGATTAGGGACCGTCTGGTATTGACACTTTGAAGTTCTCTCTCGCAAAACTTTTCAAGTGTCAATTACGTCGATGCGAGGATTTAGTGCAAACTGTCTGATGGTTATCCGTATGTTTGATCAATCAACATTAATTTGAGTTTCTAGATTAGGATTTTAAATGACATGTTGCGCCTAGGGCTGAAAAAATATGAATGATAACGAGAATCTTCACTATATTATAGTACAAAGTCACACACACACTTCACTATATTATAATACAAAGTCCTCCGCCGAGTCTGCCTGTCTGTTCGCAATAAACTGAAAAACTACAGCACCGATTTTCATGTTGTTTTCACCAATGGATATTGTGGTTGTCGAGGAAGGTTTTTAGGCAGGCGAAGTCGCGGGCCCATCAGCTAGTGTTAAATACATACCAACTCACCATTTTTCTTATAAAATATAAGTTCTAATTTAAGTTCGTGCTTGGCTTCCAGCGCGGTGTCGATCTCATGGCGGTGCTCGTCTCTGGTGTCGGGCCCATGCAGGAACTTGCACGCGCATCCCTTCTGCATGATGTGCGCGCGCGCCCAGCCCGTCAGCTCGCAGAACCCGTCCGAACAATACACGATGGGGTAGCACGGCACCTGCGCGTTGCCCAGCACGAAGTTGCTGTCTGTTGACAAGAAAATATGGGGATAAGTGACGGGTCCGAAGTCAACTGTCTCAATACGAACTTCTGCTGTTATTAAATCGGCTTTGTAAAGTGTCGGCTGAGAGTGTTAAATAAGCTGCGCGGGTTCGCGGTTTTCGGGTCACAAGAGATACCGCGGCTTCGACATAAAGGGCTAAGAAGGGCTTTGGCTCTGCCCAAGAGCGGGAGGAGTTATTTGAACATATACCATCCTGCCAAAAAAAAGAGTGTTAAACTCACACCTTTTTTCAACGGAAGTAGGGAGAAACTTCAGAACGTTACCTGCAACGAACACGTTTAGTCCACATCCCGAACGTACACACGGCTACACATCAAGCTATACAAAACCAGTTAATCTTGGCCTCTCTTTACTAGATCTTTTCGCACAATGAACGATCAGATTATACTGGTTTTGTATAGCTTGATGTGTAGCCGTGTGTACACATATATCGGTTACGAGTGCAACGCATTTGTACTTCCTGAAGAAGGGTTTCTTAGGTCAGTTTATGTCCTAGAAGGACTAAGGTCGTCTCCACGCCCGTAACATATATGATATAAGTGAAGCCACAGGGACATCCCTGAGTTTGTATTCACATCTCCCTTGCAAATATATTTTGTTAGACGTCTTTCATTCTTCCTCAGACTCAATATATTCGTAACGACTGGATCGTATGTAGGCATCTAGTGGTAGTTAAATATACACTTCTATACAGTTAAAGACTGGTTCTTCTTCTTATCATGTGGCAGTAAGGCCTTACGCCCCCCTCACACCCTAGTGTCAGAGTTTCTAAACCGCCTCAAGGGCCTCTGACATGGTTTGACGACCTCCTTTTGGCAGCTGAGACCATCGGCTTACACGTGCCTTCCGAAGCACGGAACAATCTTTTTGTCAGACAATCAGGTGATTCAAGCCTGCAATGTCCTATTCAAACTGGAAACAACTTTACGAAGTATGCTTCCCGTGGGAATCGAACCCACGACCACCGGGTCACAAGGCAAACATTAACAGTAGACTTTACGGTACGTATGTAGTCCCTGTCACTATTGATTGTTGGTTAATGGGAAAGGACACCGCTGACGCAAGGAAAATTGGTTTTGTAACGTGAGAAGTGTCCTACTGGAAACGAGGCGTTGGCAGTGCGATGGTATATAAGTGATTTTCGTGCATTCATCCAAATTTTCACTGAAAACTGAGGTACACAGGTACAACTGCCACCAGGCGAGAATATATAAAGTAGAGTATGATAAACAGATTCCACGTAACTCAGCAACATGTAAATTGTATTTTATACACCAACATAAATAGGATCAAACCAAAATTTACTACGTAGCTGCCCATCAACGCAAAATTCAATGAGCATTCGGCAATTGGCTTTCATGAAAGCATTAAAATAATTCAATTAAATGCTAATGGAAATAATTATAGACTAATTGAATTAATTTCAAAACGATAAATCATTTCCACAGTGCAGCGACATAAAACCACGTCGGTCGCGCGTTGCGTGTGGCAGTGCTTTGTTGATACGTCTTGTTTACACGTTCCGTAGTATTTCACACTTAGGATAACCCAAATTGCCATTCTAATATTCGCTTTGAGAGTAATACTAAAGCAACGTACCCGTTTATTTAATTACATTTCCGAAAGTGCTTTGATATCCCAACTGTTAGTATAGTAGCTTTCCATTTACTTACATGATTGTAATGGATTTCTGACTATTTGCAAATACACAGTTTATTTTCAGTAGACCGTAGGGTACCTAATCTACAAAATTGTTTTTTGTGTAGGTATGCGAAACCTGAATATAGGGACATAGTATGTTCAGAATGAGTAACAGAATCGATTTCTATAATTTTAAATCAACCAAAACCATGTTAAATTATGCCTCAAAAATTATTTTAAAAAAATTACTAATTGGACACCGAGTATGTATCTAACACAATCTACCCACAATCCATACTAGCACCTCGGTACTAGGCGCGGGCACACAGCTGGGTGGAGTAAAAGTAACGGACAGTTCAGTTCAGACAACCAAGTACCTAACATAACTAGTTTATAACTTTGTGATTTTTCTTGATACCGTTTTGTTGTGTCGTGTTATGGGTTTCGCATAAAATAAAACTAATGTGCTATATTCTAGTTGATAGGTTCGACAGAAATCAGTTATTACCACGGAGCTAAAATACGTTAAACCCACTCAGATGTGAAGCCAATTTAATTTGTAAATGCCACCATCTGCATCCCACGCAGAGGGTGTCCACGTTAATCGAGAATTGGTGTGCAAAGCGTAACCCGGTGGGAACCACAGCCACCCTACGTGGACATACGTGACTAGGATATCAGGACACACACACTCACATTTACAGTGGCGACTCAAGTCCATTTTTCAACTTGGGTCGACTGTCGTTGTTATGACAACCGGGAGACATCGCCCACCAAATCAAACCTAGAATTTCTTAACCACAATTGGCAGACCTTCGAATATGGTACCATATTCGAAGGTCTGCGGTCTCGGTCAACTTCTTCCGTTAATGTATGTTGCCTCCTACATCAGCCATCCTTAAACCCATAGTTGCATCTACTTTAATCAATGCTAAACATGTCATAATGTCACAATAACAAATGTTAAAGATGCCTATAATGTCATTCTTCATTACTACGTTTATGTCAAATTATATGTTTATTGGGGCGGCGTGTTCAGTTCACGACTTACAATACCAGTGTTAGACGTGTCTAACACTGGTATTGTAAGTCAGAGATACACAGATACATGCGGGTCGTGACCCGCATGTATCTGTGTATCTCTGACTTCATAAGTGGATGGTCACGTGTATGTGTGACGTCAAAGAACCTTGCACAACAGGTATCGGATTTTCTTTATTTCTGATCTCTGTCACAGGAATTTGTATCAAAAGAGTAACGGTTTAAAGTGTTCTTAGGAAGGAACGTTGTCGATATGTAAATACCTGCTCCCCTTCTAGCACTTGACCTAGTAGATCAAACGATTTGCGTGACAGACATTTTGTCGTAAGCTTCTCAATTTAAGTATACCTTTAAATTGCATTAAAGTTCAAAGAAGTCTGTTTTTTGTATCGCGTCTTATGATAAGAAGTTATAGGGAGCTGGCATGTTGGTGAGGAAATTCGCCGAAGAACCAGGGTAACCGATATAGCTCTCAGAATATGCAAGTTGAAGTGGCAATGGGCAGGATACATCGTTCTAAGAACCGACAACCGATGGGGAAGAAAGGTTCTCCATTTGACATTAAACATTATTCAGATTTTCGTTCATAGATTTCATAAAAGCTTAGGATTTATACGACTGTATTCACAGATATTTCATGAAAAAAAAGAGAGACTTTCTTTCGTTTGCAGGTAAAATAAAGAAAACGATTCGGACGTATACCTATTGAATATCATAAAAGCGTGCCTATAGGGACAGGTTAGGTTAAAGTTTTGATTGCTCTCCGGAGAGCGCCCCCTCCCCACATTTAAGCGGTAAGTGGACGATGAGCGTTTAATCCTGGAACTTTGTTCATAGCATTTGACGTAGGTGTTTACCATAAGACGCACGGGTACATTTTTTATGAAGCTCCGGTGGTCGCGACGGGTTGAAATATAATAGCAGGAAAATATGAGACGAAAATGGAGCCCCTTCATAGTTAATGACTTTATCATTTTCCCTCTTACCGCAATAATTGACGGCAAAATGACAACTCTACCGTTTTAGTCTCCTGAATAATAAAGAAGACAGGATTGAAAAAATGATGCATACTTTTTATTTCCAAGGCCTAAAAATACTCAGAATGCCTGTGGCCAATCTAATAAAATAACAAACCCAATTTAACGTTACTTTGTGGAAAAGCTCCCAAAACTAATCTATGAAAAGGGAAAATAGTTGATATTCATGGGTGGAATATTTGCGTTCGAAATTCCACTTTTCGGGTTTCGTTTACATCCCTAGCGGAACCCGGTCTCAAACGTGTTACATGACAGTATTAGTATTTAGCTCAACGGGTGATGTTACGAACGGACCGGAAGGGAATTGTATTGGCTTTCCAGTTGCCTTAATATTCAAGCAATCTCCCCAACATAGACGCAATTTAATCGCATTTCCACAAACTTGCTGTAGAATGAATAGCTAGCTAGAGAGTTACGTTTGAAACCCTTAGAGCAAGAGAGCAATAGATATTATGCATTTCCTAAAATTGTGAAACAGTTGAGTAGTCAGAAAATGGTTTTTCCATTTAGCTAGATTTTTAAACTATTGCAAACATTAGAACCACAAAACAGAATATCCTCCAGAGAGGTTGTAAAAGCTCATTCTCCACAGTAATAAATTGTCTATTCACCAAAATTCGACGCAAAAACGTTTCAACGTAAACGTTCTTTGTTTTAAAGCTTTAAAATCACTCGACCAATTTGAGATTCGCAAACTATTTCGAGCGATAATTGAGAGAAAATCATATTGGATTCCATTCTACGCCAACGCAAAACGTAAGCAATTCGGAAAATGTAGGTAGAAGTGCATTCCTACAAAATTGGTCAGGGTGACAACCCTGCCGGCGTTTCCTTATCGCCCCTCTCGACCTGTAGCCTGTAGCAACACAGGTATCTATATTTCATCTTTTCAAGGCACAAAGCTCACTCTAGCGTTAACGCGGGTAAAGTATCGTGTATACCTCGTGACTTGAGCCTGACTACGAAATTTATTTGCCGATTCTTCAAATATGATGTATCGATAAAGAATATTATTTACTTTACGGTTTATTTTCATAATGGTGTGCTGTGATAGGTAGTAGTTTAGGGGTGTTAATTAAACCGGCTTCTTTTTAATAACATTATTTGCATCTAAAAATCTACATTGCCTTCTAAATTACTAAGTCAACCACAATTACCGAGCATCTAAATAATACTATCTTGGCCACAAGTTATCTTTTCTGAAGCCACTCTAAATACAACTCAGCATCGTGGTTATTTTTTAGCATCTAAATTTGTAACATGGATTCAAACAGTAAACTTCTAAAATATTATCGAAAAAATATTCTATTAGCTTCTAATTTATTAACTCAGTACGTTTAAATTGTAAGTCATGCCACATTTACTGAGCATCAAAATTTAACTGAAATTGTCATCAAATATTATATTATAGCCACTAATAGTACGTAGAAACTACTGTCGTGTTATCGAAAGGCTTAAATATAGAAGTTCAGAGTATTTAGTGACCTAAATATCGATATTTATTTACACGCTGTGCTACAAAAGTTATCGACAGAATCGCTGCAGAACTTTATTTTTATTGGAAAACTAGACAATTGTGAAAACATTTCTGCAAGCATCTCGGAAGTAGCGCTCGCCGGCCGCTGCCGCGGCACCGCTCGCTTCGCTCGCTCGGCTCGCGCGCGTTTGATCACAGTTTTGACCTAACCTAACCTATTTCCCTCAGTTTACAATGAAGAATACAATAAACTAGTCAATTATACAATTGTCAAAAGACATTTCATGGTTTAAAGTCAAAAATCATTTCTGTAACTAGTAGGTATTTTTTATGTACCTAAATATAATAATCTTATGTGTATTAAAAGTTGACATTTTAAACACACGTGACTAACTCGTCAGTACATGAATCGAATGGCACTCTCTGATTAGTGCAAATGGCCGGTCGCTGTCGTCTCGCGCGCTCGCGCCAAATCTTGCTGTTGCTATTTTCACGATAAAAGAATGTGATGTATTATTTTTACATGCTAAGTTATAATAAATGATGTTGTGTATGGTCGCTACAATTATATTTTTTGAGGGCCTTGTTTTGAAGCTGTAACATGTAAAATGGTGCTGAGTGCCTATGTATAAATAACAAGGACAAGTTATATAATTGTTGATCTTCACTTGACGCTTTCTATAGAATATTTAGTGGGCGTTGTAAAAAAGGCGAATTAGTATATTAGAGGCTATATCATTTTCCCGTGGCTTAGTTATAAAATTAGAAGTTTGATCACGTGGCCAATTAAAAAATCTGTGGCTCGGTTTATTATTTCTCGTAGTTTAGTAGTTATGTCAGGGGGTCTAAAACGGCCACTTTAGCAGTTCATAATAGGAATTGCGTCAAAAAGCGTAAATGACCTTTCATAATAGTAACAGCGTCTGGGACCATTAAGGAAAATAGATCATAGGTAAGTAATAATAGGAAAACAATATGAATTGCGTTAAATTCGTAAAATGGTCACAGACGCAGTTACTATTTTAAAAGGTCAATTCATATTCTGATCTGCTAAAGTGGCCATTTTAGACCCCCAGGACTCAGTACAGATTCGAGTTTGCGATAACTGCGGAAGTGGTTATGTTTAGAAAATCATAATTAAAACATAATTAATTTCTTTGGAAGAAGCACACAATACGTAATATAATAGTAGGTACAAGTAATAGAAGGGGTGCATATTGCTTCAATTTAAAAGTAAAGCATTTATAAATTGAACAGTTGTATTGCCTGAACAAAATAACGAAAAATAAACAGAATTTTTGTTACTTGTAGAATTTAGAGTGTAAATTTTTCAATCGACACAAAATAAATTATTCATTTGGTTATCTGTCATGTTAACGAGATTTGGAACTCTGACTGATCCATTAGCTATAGAGTACTTGTAGATTAAATAAACTGATCAAGACAAAGGTGTAGCAAAATTCATGAATAAATTATGTTCAGTACCGATTATAATCTAAAATAAATCTCTTACTGCTGTCTAATACTTTAGGAATCCATAAACAATCTGTTGTTAACGCTAATTTTTGCCCGTAATTTAATGTTTGAAGTTTTGTAAGATAATTAACGTATTATCATCGGACGGTTTTCGATTAAATATTTAGGCAACAGCCAGCTTGTCGAGACGTTGTTGTGGCTAAACATTTTAACTTTCCACAAACAAGTTTTTACCACTGATAAATTGTTTCTACGGTCTAGAAACCCATGTCAAAGTCAAAATTAACTCCTTCACAACAATTACTTTTAATTAAATAACAAAAACATTAATTACTTAGGTACATAATAAAGGTAACTACTTAACGTTTTAAAAATGATAATTGAACCATCGCGCTTGTTAAGTAAAACTCAGAAGTCTCTATAATGGGGGAAAGTTTTTAAAGAACAGTAAAAAATATTAAAGTTCGTTAATAGACATACATAAACTCACGCCCTTTTCCCATGGGGGTAGGCAGAAACCACAGAACGCCACCTGCTACGATTCTTACATACCCCTTTTTGCCTCGTGCACATTCATACATCTGGTCATACACGCATGCCGGTTGCGAGTACTACGCACCTGACCTAAGCCTGGCCTGGCTAGCCTGGGCTAAGTTCGTTAATATTCTGTTAAAGTGTGGGCAAATATTAAAGCTTCGAAGAAAAGTGAGCTTTTGTCTAATAGAATATGAAAAGTGATAAAGTAGGTCATCGGCTGTAGAACAAAAAGTTTCCTACAAGTTCGTAATAGTCCTTTTATTATTTGCGGTAGTCTGAGTAAATATATCCAAACCAATGTATTTACTTGAATACATACGGGTGGGTAGAATCGTTTTTATACTGATAAATATTAGTCCTTATACTTATTTCACGTTATTCCTACCATTGTACAAAGCTATACCCAGATGTGATAATGATAACCATCTAGTTTACAGTCCAGTAGGCCTGAATAATAATAGGTCCTCGTTCCCGTCTCTCGTAATTTTATCCCATTTAGATTAAAACTAGTTTTTCTGATAACCGTGGGAAAAAGAACGAATTTTCGAAATAGAACAGCAAGCCAGACTTTCCAGAAAAAAAGCGTGTGGTGGTACCTAAATTGGTAACTGAAAGTTTGTATTTTAAACTGCAATGTTTGTATCTTTGTTTATTTATGTCAAATCTGGCAACTGAATTTTAAAACAGTTGTCCACAAACGATTGAGCTGAAATTTTGCATACATGTCTTACTTTGAATGACAATGCGACGTGCACAAAGTCACGTCGTTCTAAATCCAATATGGCGGATTCCTGAAAATGGCGGACTAGTTGTTTAAATAGGTATGTATATGTTTTATGCATACCATGTTAAAGGTACCAATTATAAAGGTTTGCTGAGAAAAACACGAAAAATAATGCCTCGTAACCAAGCTTGTTTTAAAAATGCTTATATGTTTACTAAAAGCTTGTTTCTAAACTAAAATAAGTTTAAAAAAATAATTGGTCTACTTTTATTTACTATACTTTGTTTTAGATTCGTTGGTCTAGTCGCAATAGCGACTGCTGTGCATGATGTCCTGGGTTCAATTCCCGGGTCGGGGAAATTGTTATTGTGATTTGGCTTGTGTTTAAACGCCTACCAAAAAAGAACCAATTTTACTACCAAAAAAATCTAAATGCCTGCCAGAATGGATACATGCTCACCAAATTGTGTTACATATATTGTAGAAATGAACCTATTTTCCTTCTTATTCTATGCCATAAAGATTTATGAACGCCTTTAAAGTTAATTTCAGACCAAATATTTTATATTATCGCTAAACAGATGTTACCAATATTTTATTTCAAGACTTGCAATTTAGTCAGTTTTACTGAGGTGACGCGACGCAACGTTCTTGAGAAAAACCAATTAATTATTGTTACATAAATTCTGTAGGCCCAGTCGACGGAGCCCCGATAGCGGGGCTCCTACTTCTGGACGGCTTAAAAACTTTTTTACAAAAAATAAAACCGACTTCGACAAAAAAAAACACTCAAAAGTGAAAAATAAACTTGAGAAGAAAAATCAGTTACTGAAGTCGGTGACTTTTGTTTCTTTGATTTCATTTTTTTGTCACCGACTTCAGGAACTGATTTTTCTTCTCAAGTTTATTTTTCACTTTTGAGTGTTTTTTTTTGTCGAAGTCGGTTTTATTTTTTGTAAAAAAGTTTTTATTTTTCACTTTTTAGTGTTTCACATGTGCTTACCCCTTCACAACGCACCGGCGTGATGTTATGTTAGGAACTGGTGTAAACAATAGACAGACAATATGAGATTTCAGCAATCCCAGTCCATTAGCTATCATTTATTGAGGAGTTCCGTTGCCTATCTCCGAAGTTTTTCATCAGATCTTCACAAAATAGTTTTTATAACCTTTGTAGTGAGTACAGGCGTAATATTATGTTGTGTGATGGCGTAAACAATGCTTAGATATGCTATAGCAACAATCGCGGTTAATCTGCTGTTATTTATTGAAGAGTTCCCCCGATTTCTACAAGATCCCATCATCAGATATTGAAATGGTGACAATGGGACCACACGGGAAGCACCAGCTTTCAAATGAAAAAAGAATCATGAAAATCAGTTCAACCAGTCGCAAGTTATGAGTGAACAAACATAAAAAAAAAAAAAAAAAAAAAAAAAATACAGTCGAATTGATAACCTCCTCCTTTTTTTGGAAGTCGGTTAAAAAAAGACCGAGTCGGGGTGCCCCAAGTCCCGAGGTCGTTTCGCTCGCTTTTAGTCCGGTGAGCATTAATCCATTTTGGTAGGCAAAAAGAATACAAATACAACACGTACATTGTACAATTATTCTGATGAGTGTCTAATTATTTTGGAACTTAAAACGTTGTTCTTTAGGCACCTCGGTATAGGGTGGGTTTATTTTATTTGAAGTTAAAATATTTTATTTGGTACTTTACTGTACTTTAGCCCGCCACACTATTCCCAAAACACTGTAACTCCTGTTAGCCAGAATCAACAGTGGCGACCACAAGAAAAGCGCCGAGACAATGAAGCTCGACGAAGTCCCAGAGAAGCGATTTAACTGTCTTGGATCCCGCAACGAAATTAATCAGAAAAGAATAGCGGAGGAGTAGGAAAAATTACTGTACTTTAGTATGGGGTCTAAAAATCTTTTTTGGTGAGCATTTAAATTCCATCAGGATTTGTACCCGGTTGATGGCCACATAGGCTCGTCCGTCCCCTATTACATGGTACACAGGGCTACACATCAAGCTATTCATTTCCAGTTTACCCTGATCTCGCACTGTACGGAAATCCTATACAATGCGAAACCAGCTTATACTGGAAATGTATAGCTTGATGTGTAGCCGTGTGTATTATAATCATAACTGGCGAAATATCCGTGAATTATTACGTACACCTCGGTCAAACCCTTCTGGGATTACAGGCGTGATGTTATGTTCACTTCCCATTTACAAATAACCCATATTTCCTTTCCGTTTCCGTGGATATTTCCTAGCCCAGTAATAAGCGAGCCATTGTTTTAGTGATATTTCACATCCGCAGCACATAAACACGGCTTGATAACGACTAGATATAAATATTATTATATATATGGCTTGTTGGACATCGTCCCTGAGGCAATGAGAACGTATTACACGCGTGTCGTCCTGCGCGACAAATTATAGCTTGGTATACTGTTACAAAAACATAAACATCAGTAGCTAAGGTCTGCAAGGTGGAGAGAAAATGCTAGAGGCAATGGTTTTTTTAAGATTTTTTTTAGGCCGCGTTCACATCAAATATGTCTATTATGAAAAACGGGGAAAAACAAAGGCTTGTTGGTCGGCGGTTGAAATTGTTTATTCATACATTTTGTACACCCTAGAATACACGCTTTGTTGTAAACGTAGCCTTATACCAGGTTTATACGGGTGTTGTAAACAGTGTTCGTTGCTGGTGGCAATTTCTTAGCGGTCCGCGCAGACTAGACACACACACGCGATTCTATTCATTTCACATTGCACGCTACGCTAAAAATAGGACACACTTAGACCTTCTCTTTTCAGATTTTCAGAACACGATTTTGTTTGCCAACTGAGATATCGCAAAATAACTATGTCAGTGTATATACACGGATATTATAATAAAACAGTTTCTTGCATTACATCTTCTTTACATATATAATTCTACTGTACGTGTATATGTCACTGAACTCCTCCTAAACGACTGGACCGATTTCTATGATTTTTTTTGTGTGTGTTCAGGTAGGTTCGAGAATGGTTTAGATTTACAATAAAAATGTCTACCCGTGCAAAGCCGGGACTGGCCACTAGTAATCACACTAATATTATAAAGGCGAAAGTTTGTGAGTGTGTGACTGTGTGAGTGTGTATGTTTGTTACCTCTTCACGCAAAAAGTACTGAACGGATTTGGATAAAATTTAGTATGGAGGTAGCTAACCACCTGGATTAACACATAGGTTAATTTTTATCCCGATTTTATCTATTTTATCTTCCGGATAATTTTCGAGTTGCTTCACCCGCTACAACTCGAAAATTATCCCACGTACTTATGTATGTTTGTCCCAATGGGACAAACATACATAAAAATAATCATAAAAAAGTAAAGTAATCATTAAAATAGGTGGACAAATTTTAACACAGCGCTAAGTAGGTCTAACGAAAGATATCTAAACAAAAAAAAACATTAAATAAAGTGTTTTTTTTTTACTTAAAATAATAAATTGCCGGCACTCTAGAACAAACTCAACCTTTATGAGTAGATACTTAAATGCGTTTTTCTTATTATTTTTTTTACCATCATCCTTATTTTGGTGGTCTGAATGATTTCTGAAATTTTGTCCACCAATTTTTATTGGACCTTATATAAGGTCCCATTAAAATAGGTGGACAAATTTTAATACAGCGTTCAGTAGGTCTAACCAAAGATATCTAAACAAAAAATACATTAAATCCTGAGCATTAAATAAAGTGTTTTTTTTACACCTATTTTAATGGGACCATAGATAAAGAGGACTTCACGAAAAATTAGGCCTGACTAAACTCTCGACCATTAACACGTAAACAGCCTTCAGAAGGATATCTATTGATTAATAATAACGAAACTTATCTGCTAATTACAGAGAGTGTTCGATAGACTTAAATGTAATTAATAATCGATTTTCCCTTTCTAATGAAATAATGGGATCAGCGCGACAAAATTACTTCACGTTAGATACACCGGATGTGCTCTATTGATGAAGGTTTGACACGAGATTACATTTGACACTTCTTTCATTGATTACTGAAGGATATGTAATATGGATATGTGTGTGTATGTGCATGTATGTATGTGTGTATCTGTCTGTATTTATAATAATATGTATTAGTATGTACCTATTTATGTTAATCAATTTATATAACAAAATAGTTTTCTCCTTTATTATTATTTTTTTGTACTCTACCACAGTGCTGTCTTATTTGACCCTAAGGTTGACTGGTAGAGAATGCCTTGTGGCACTAAGTCCGCCTATGTACCACTATTGTACATGAAGTTTAAATAAATAAATAAATAATATGGTAGACATTTAAGTCGAAAAAGAACAGATTTTTATCGTAAAATGAAAACGTGAATAAAGATGTTCTATTATTGAAAAATGCTAAGTATAGAGAACCTTTACTCCGCAGGTGTTCGAGGTATGAATGGACCAATGACACATTCAAGTTAAAGGGGAGGTGTGACCTCAACGTGACGGACGTGACGCAATCTCGCACTCCTCTCGACAAACGTAGGGGATCTGAATTGAACAAATGGTATCCAGTTACTTTCCTCCCGGCGAGCGTTGTTTGATCTATCGATTGAGCTATTTGTCTCCTCAAGATAATATCACTCTTCGATAAACATTTATTCAGAAACCCTTACAAATAAAAAGCAATATCTTTGACAAATGCTTCAGCCACATCGTTAGGGTTATGTGTAAGTGGTCGTACACCATTTACCACTAGAAATAACTTTATCGCGGTCATGACTGCAGTATAGTGCACGTTTGCGAATCTGTGGCTAATTTTACTGAATCGGTTCGGTCAATGCGCCGACGATTCAGGAGCGGAACAGAAATAACAGGCAGTTAATTGAAACTGGCGCCAATTCGACCCGATATAATGTGCAATCAAACTACTTCAGTAAGATGATGCGCATCATATACTTATGACCAGCATATTGCACAATATTATATTACCTATATACGAGCAGGTTTAATTCGTACAATTATTCATTCGTAATTCGTAGATACATGTGTTAACTGTTCGACAATCTGTTGATGTTGAATGAACACAATACATCACGAATGTTTATTCCGAGTCAACAAATAGCTGTAATACTGAATCAGTAGGTACCTGAAATATACTGTGTTCGATTTAAGCTCTAATACTCTTCGCCGAAATTGCAAGTCAAGTTGGCCTTGTATAAAATAAATTGAGTTTGTTCAACTCCAATACAAATATTATTACATTTTTCTTGTAGGATACGCTTTGAACGTGTCTTTTTGCGAAGTTAA
The DNA here is from genome assembly GCA_949775195.1 of Diarsia dahlii. NCBI lineage: Eukaryota > Metazoa > Arthropoda > Insecta > Lepidoptera > Noctuidae > Diarsia > Diarsia dahlii. The sequence goes on along the minus strand of OX459195.1, from coordinate 9,846,383 downwards.
TCCCCTGCATTCATCAGAATTCCTATAAAGGAGCAAGGGAGTGAGATTATGGTTGGCCGTTGAATAGCAGCTGATCCGCGGTCCTGTTTCGTGCTCCTTTTTACCTTTTTTCATAGCTTTTTCCCATTCAGCTTTAAGACTTAAAGGATTCGATCGTTTATTAAAACTTGATTTTTTCTTTATATTTATAAACTAAGTGCGCTTGTTAAAAAGGTTCACTGCATATGTAACAGTGAGTTTTCTAACAATAACAAGGGTCCTAAATCTCATAACCTAAGAAGATTGTAGAGTTATATATTACATTATATTCGTGCAGTTTATCTCAGTTTTTACTGAAATGAGAAAAGCAGACTGGCGTCGTATTAAACCGAGACTCATTAAATTAACTTAGACAAAAGGTTTATAATAAAGTTATTTCAGTGGTTTCTAAAGTAAACAAGACGAGCAAATCTTTAGTATAATCAGCGGATGAGAATGTGTACAGTCATCATATTTCGAAGTAACTCTCTCAGTAACATTATACCTAAGTATGCACTTAATTATATTTTAACGTAGCAATACAAGGATTCTCTAAATAAATTCTGCTTGTCTTTTTAATCTCTCAATTTGCTCGTTTATGCTCCGCTGTTGTTGTTTTCGTATTTACTTAGTTAATGTTGTTATACTTAATGGGAACAAGTAAAGCTTATCCCAAAGAAAATACTGTTTTTTATATTGGAGTTTGTATTTTTTATTTTATTTACCATGTTGTTGCGTATGTAAGCACAATATTAATTACAGGTTTAATGAGTGGGAAACAGAAATTTTAAAAGCCATACTAATTCATATCTGAAAGCCTTTTACAAACAAAGGGCTTAAATTGCGAATGTTGCAACGTTTTGCCTAATTAATGAGAGAGAGGTCAGCCTAGGTTTACGTAACATCACGCCTGTAATCCCCGAAGTGTTAGGCAGAGGTGTACCTAATAGTACACCCACATTTTTCCGGTTATGTTTAAGTCCCTTGTAATAGGGGGTGTGCTTATTGCCAGCAACCAGGCACAATATAATCTTATCTCGATACCTAATAACGCCGTCGTGGATCGGACACGTTTTAATTTACATATTGTATAATTACTAGGCGTTGGGTACACACACCAATTTGTCAAGCAAAGCCTCTCTTTGCTAGAACACAAATTCTAAAAAACTTTTTAACAAAAAATAAAACCGACTTCAAAAAAAAACACAAAAAGTGAAAAATAAACATTAGAAGAAATAGTTTCTGAAGTTCACTTTTTAGTGGTTCTGCTAATTGCCATTAGCAAGGTGGCATGCGACTACGAAGAATATCAGACAAGAATTATTTTCTTGTTTTCTACTTTTAAGACCGCGATTTTGTTAGTAGTCGGGTTTTAGATTTTTGAACTTAATTTTTTTTTAGAAGTCGGTTAAAAAGTGCCTATAATAGAAAAGAAAATTGTATCTCCTAAAAACACATTGTACAAGAGTACCCATTCAATGTTTCGGTAACCATTACAATAAAGGTACCCATTCATGCCTTTACGATGGACCTCTGTTTCCACTTTAAGAGACATGAAAAGCAAATGTTCGTTCATAGTAAAACAACCTTTTGATTTTAATATTATGTAAGAATGAGACTCAGACAGATTTCGAGGTTTGATTAACGAGACTGATTATAATCAGTAAATATATTTTAGTTGTGAAGGTAAAGTTAAAGAATAAATATTTTCAGTTAATTTTCAAGTCTCTGAAGTAGAGATCTTTGTTCTACAAACAACGTGGAAAGCTTTCTCTTTCATAGAGCAACGACCTGAAGAAGTGAAAGATTTTGAGGGAATTACCTACGTCGTCATACTTTATCATTATTCATCTACAAGGTTTCTAATATATTTAAATAGTCTGAAATTTCACTCAACTCACACAAAGGAAAACTGTCACTCGAAACAATTTATATTTTTTGGACTTTTATTCTAACTAAAATGGAAACAGTGGTTGTAAACAGGATTCAGATCGATTGCCGCATAAAATGCAATATTCGGTATCTGATACTTCAATTAATGTTAATTTAGATAATGTATCTATAAGTATCTAGTACTTGAAAATGATTGAAACAATCACTGCTGTAGTTTGTGATATCGACTGTTCACAACTGGATATAAAAACAAAACATTACACTGGTGTTCCAAACACAAACAACCTCTATTATTCCACACTAACAGTACTCAACGAGATACTTCAGTAAATGGAGAACCGTCTAGTCTACGAGTATTAGCTTATTTGCTTTATTAATAGTAGGTGTCTAATATGCGGTTCGCGTTGAAATCTCAGACGGAGTAATTTTCCCATCGCTTTCATCAGACGATCCCGCTTCGTGCCAGACATTCCGATAATGTGTTCTGTTCGGTAAATACGCAGGTAAGATCAATACCATTACACAGTACTGTATGTTAGTAGGTACCAGTAAATAAACCTATCGTCTGGGAGTGCAATGTAAAGCAAACGTTAGGATAGAGTGGCTACGTAACGCAAGACTGTTGAAACAGCAAGAGTTGCTCCTCAAACTGGGTAAATTTACATACGTGGAGGTAACGATTGATTGAAAGCTGATGCTTCAATTCCGAAGATGGCCAATTTTGACGATCCATGTAAACGATTGTACTCCTTGGAACGTGTTTTATTAAACACTTCTCTGAACTCATCATATTTTGTACACAAAGTACTCATATTTATTTGATGATAAACTTTACGATTTCACAATATTCGTTCAAAAACTTTTCTCTCGAAGTTCTAACCCGAGATGAAAATAAAAGCAAAAAATTGGCTTCCTAAAGATAATCCTTTTCCATTGGATTTCCGACTTTAAATTAGAAAAGGATTTTATTAAAACAACCCCCAGAACAATTCGAAAAGAGAGGAAATTACATAAGGATAACTGAAACGGTTTGTAAAAGAGAAATCTTATAATTATTAAAAGATTCCTTTCATACTCTTACGGGTTATCCTTTAAATTATAGTTTTAAGACTGATTCTCAAACATTGTTTTTTTAATAGGTCGAAGGCTGATCTAAAAAAATATACACACGTATTTACAAATAAAACACTACAATAAAACCTTGTCAAAGTAAAAAGCTTACGATTGCCTGAAAACGGACCTCTTATATTCCTACATTTAAAAACTGTTGCAAAATAGGTACCACAGTAAAAAGAATAAATAAGAAGACAAATAAATAAGACTTACAAGTTCTCACATATTGCTGTATAAATTCTATTTTGTATTCACACTAAAGTTCTAATAAAAAAACTTAGAACATTAACTTAAAGTGCGTTTGTGAGCCTGGAGCCGTGCAGAAACTTGTTATATAAGTACGCCTTGGAGCAACTAACTAAGAAACTATAACAAAGTGTAGTTCCAAGTTAGGACTATAACATTGATTGTGTTAGTGCCATTCAACAGAAAGTTACGACAAGTATAGTGAACTATTGTTTCAGCAGGTTTGGCGTACTACTAATACTACAGGTACTCTGTTTGACGTGCCTGCGATGAATAGCTGGCATATTGTAACTCATAGAACAGTTACATATCGAGACTATTGTAAACACTCTCGATCGTGGACCGTGAAATTGAAAACTTTACTGGGCTTGGCTGTTTGTTGTCGAATGTTGGACATATATTCTGTGATATGTTAAATTCTAGGTCGAATCCAAAGTGAAACAATAAAAAATATGTTATACATCTGATATGTTTGGACGTCTTGATTGGCATTAAGCCATATATCAGCCTAAAGTCGTTCCACTGCAGGGCAATGACCGCTACTCATACAAAGAAGAAACGACTGCTAATTGCCAACAGATGATAAATATTGCTAGCAAAATCTTTAATTAGAGGCCTTCCCATTAAAAGAGTAATATTTCCGTAAATTAGTTCGATATAGACAGCATTGAATTTTATTATGTAAAAATGTCTGATGCAGGTATCGATTAATTTCTGGAGCTGCGCTAAACGAGGCTGCGTTTAAATACATTATGCCACATTAGCAACGTCGAGAATGAAAACGTTAATTAGATTATTACGTAGTTCGCGCTCACGTCGGCTGCATAAGATAACGTAGATTTAGATGCAATCTAGTAGTAGCAGTAGTATGTACTATTTAATTATGTTTATTGTTATAGCGTTGCCTACACGCTCAAGCGACAACCGTATTACAAGAGCGGCTAAGAAGAAAACGAATTAATCATGTTTCGAGCATGCAAATCATCGCTGCACTGACGTAAGAAGCAGTACTCACGCGAAGGTCACTAGTAATATCACGCGTTTCGCTTCACGTAAGTCTTGTCTAATGAGACAAGACTTACGTGAAGAAGTTAGAAGAAGAAGTTCATCAGAAGTTTAAGGCCCCGTTCATGTTCATGTTCAAAGCAATGGCTTTAGGTGATGAACGGGGCCTTAAACTTTCGTCATAGACAATAGGTTCTAACGTAGTTTGCATGTAGAGTCAAACCGTTCAGTTATCGTTCAGTTATCGTTACATGCGACCTTGGGAATATTGTAATACATATTTTTTTCTGTTGACCATGCACGGCTTTAAGTTCTCAATTGTTTTTCATTCTTTGTTTCAAGTTATAAACCCACTAACTAAAGCAACCATATCGTCGAATGTTGCCGGTGATGCCATGCTTGCAAACGAGTCAATTGACAGGCTCACACTTACGTGTGTCTTTTATCGAAGTCGATTTTATCATGCATGTCCTATCGTTTATGGCTGGTTTTAGATGCAACGGCTGCATGCTATATTATAATTATGTATATTTGTTATGCAGACACTGTCGGCTGTCCGACTTGAATTAGGGACGTAATACGTTTAGACTCGACACGCCTCCGTTCTGTAAGGAGTTAGCCGAAGTTAACATACTATTGTATTTTATTAAGTTTGTGTTTAGTTAATTACGGAATTTAGAGCAAACTTCTGCTTGCAACTTAATTAACTTAACAGAAATCTCGAATAATAATAATTCTGCTGGTAATTCCTACACTTTGTCAGTACAGGCTACCACTACATCCGGGGCTGCGGGTTGTTCGAAAGAGACACCGCGGCCCCGGAACACGGTTGTTCGAAAGAGACACCGCGGCCCCGGAACACAAAAGGCTAAGAAGGCACATGGGTGGTTTTTAGTCCGTAAAAGTTTGACACTCCCCTTTCGGCCCCAGCGGGAGGAGTTATTTGATGAATTCCTACTAAACAAAAACAAGGCTACCACTGTTAAAACAGAAATAATCATTATTATTCTAATTAATAAATAACATTTTTTCTAGAATATTCAAATGCGAAACTTTATACGGGAAACCCCTCGTCATAAAAAGTTTAAGTGATAATTAGATAGAAGTGTAAGTGGTGTAACAAAATTATCAAGTTTTGAAGGAGAAGAGGAAAGTTTTGTTAAATTATTTTAAAGGTGTTTAGGCTATGTCGGATGGAGACACAAAGATATCGAATCTGGGTAATTTCCGGTGGTATTTTATTTTCCAAATGTCGTATGTACTATGTATAATATCTTTAAAATATTATATATTTTAAGATAAACTAAACTAACTTTTATTGTCACAATCGAATAAGACCTGCCTTGGACAGTTCATTCATTATAAATGTTACCGTTGTTTGATTGTGTGTTTTGTAAGTTATTGTATTTTTCTTTTTTAATTAACAAAATGGATTGTATTGTGGTCCGAAACTGAATAAATAATAATAATAAGGAACATAACGAATACGATAACCAATTCTGAAGCATTGATACTACATGTTGTAGTAAATATGTATCATAAATTGTTGCGTAGTTATGGCGTAGCAGTTTCGTAGCACTCGCGTAGCAGTGGCGTAGCACTCACGTAGCACTGGCGTAGCAGTGGCTTACCAGTGGCGTACTAGTGGTTTGTCAATGCCAAGACCGTACTGTTGTAATAATAATATGTATTTACGAAAACGTGAGTAGGAATCAAATTCTTTTTTTTTTTGTTTCGATCTGTATGGTTGTATAAATTATACTTACGAGTATCTGTTATAAAGGAGCAAAAACAACAAAATAATGTATAGTTCGTTTTACTATAATATATTATTAGGTATGAGATACTTACGCGTGCCATCGAAACGAGTTGCGATGGTATCGAGGAAGGTGTTCTGGGGCGCGAGCAGCCCCTTGCGCACGGGCATCCCCCCGCGCCGCGCACCCCGCGCTCACCCCCCTCCACCTGAAACAAATTATATCACACATTAATTAAATTAATCATACAAGACCTTGCTTACTTACATTTTATCGATTCTAACCGTCACACGAGTTAAAGTTTGAATCCCCGAAATGTCATGCCTCTAACTTTTTGGCTGTATCGAAATTCAAAAATGAAAAAATGTTCGGTAGGAGTTTATTAAACTTTTGATTGAAATTGTTTCAATTAAACATCGACCAATTAATACGTCCAACAGTTACGCAAAGTTGAGAAGTTACATGGCGACTAATCCGTCCAATTTTACGTAAGTCCTGCGAAATGAATTTTATTTTCTATTAAAGCTTAGGGTATTGATTTTCACAGAACCCTACTAAATCTGTGGACCAACACGTAGGTACCTACTCAGCAGGTTTTTATAAAGCGCGCCACTATATAAAAGCTATTTGTATCCAGTCGACCAATAGCGAAGAGATTTTTCACGTCTCGTATTTTAGTCGCGCCATTTTCCACAGTTGCTGCTCACTTGATTGATGATTCGGAGGTTTTCAGCCATTTGCTATTCACAAAGAGTAGTCCGTTAATGTTGTGGGCTTATATTCAAAGTACGTATCTATAAAAGGTATTTAGGCTTAGTTTTGATAAAGGTAGAGTAACACAAAAAACTGAATTTATTTATTTGGTGATTGAAGGTAGGTTGAAACAAACCCTCACGTAATTACAAGGTACAAGTTACCTCGATCGACTGAATGGCTCTAATTACGGGAGTTAGCTTTTGTTAAAAATGCACAATTGTGCCTTTTTCTTTCGTACTTAGGTCAAGTCGAAGTATTCATTAAAAGCAAATTTCAAAAACGTAGAACAAAAGCTTAATGAGAACAATCACCCTCTCTCGAATTGAGCTCCGGCAAAATTTCAACGTATATAAAGCGATTTTGTCATATCCCAGCGATCGTAGATGTGTATTATGTAAATTAGGGTCAAATTAATGTCGCCATTTACTCACTGGGAGGCATTAATTAATGGTTAATAGGAGTGTTACAAATAACGTCTATGTCTTGAGTCGACCTAAATATGATACTTCGTCTTACACTCAAATAGATATTCGAAGAAGACAGTTTCCATCAGCGTTGTTACTGGAAATAGTTTCGATAGGAAAAGTCTTAGTTTCTATATATTATAAAGGCAAACAGACTCGGAGCAACACAACAGGTTTGTGTAAAATCAATAGCACACCATGTTGTTACTAACGAGCACCACTTACATTACAAGAAAATTGTTCGAAGGACACAGACGAGAAAAATATTATCTAACATAGGTAGTAGTATCCTTACTAGGTAAGTTCTAAATATTTATTATAAAATTATTGATTGTATTCAAAATATTGTATGTTGATTCGTATATCGATTTTAAGTTGTTAAATTGTGCATACCCGATGGGTAGTTTTTCGAGTTACCTTAACGTAGGTACCTATAAGAAACATAATTATAGTGCCGACTCAAGTTCATTTTGGTGCTTATGTGTCGCAGTCGTTGTAATGACAACAGGGAGACATCGCCCACCAAATCAATTCTAGAATTTGCCGTTGGTTTTGCACCTGATTCTCCTCTCCGGTCGTGTCGGATACCGACCCATTGTGGTGATCATGGTCTATGAGAAAAAACGAACAAAGAGTGCGCGTGCAAAGATTTTGAACAGCATTTGCATTACATTACACCTACTCTAAGAACCAGAGTCATTATATACATTATTGTACAGATTTTGCAACATTTGTAACTTATTGTATTGTGGTGATGATAAATCTGTAACTTTGGTTGGTGAACAACAATATTTATTAGCTTTTCAGTACCTTGTGTAAATTCCACACATTTATCGATTTCCCATCATCGTTTTCACTAGTAGAATGTGACTTTGTCTTGTCTAGGTCCTCTAAACACCTAATCCGTCTGACTGTGACGCGTTGACACTTCCCGATATTTCAATGGCACTTCCCCTAATTCGGCACAAAGTTGTCAGTCCTTTAATTGATGGATCCCACCCACATTCATTAATTAATCTTTGTTAGATGTGTAAATACGCCTCGTAATAACTAGTATCTATACACGTAAACCAAATACATTATGTCATGATACATATCTACATAGTCATGTTTATTTAGTAAATGTAGTGACTTAATAATTGTGATATTCCATCGGCACAGGCTTGTGCGGTGACCCCTGAAGTGGTAATCGGTTAACATCCGACAAGCCCATAACGAGTTTAAAACGGGGCTACGTTTATGGAGCGTGAATATTGCTAGTTATTTTTGGAGGGTTGTGGATATTTTCAATGTTCAAGGTTATAATATAAAACCCCTAAGTTTGATAGGTACGTTGTTCCTTAATATACTTTGAGTGTAGAGATGAGTCAGACAGATTGCCCCATTTTTTATGTTACGCTAAGGAACCCTAAGCGAAGGATTGGTTCCTTCTCAAAGCTGAGTGAGCATAAATCTGAATGGGGTTCAATATGAAAATGGTCATGTCCGCAATTCCTACCGAAGGAAAATGTGTCGAACATAAAGATGAGTTCTGAATGTTCAATTTGTTAGTACTTTTGATATAAAGCAAAATGAAGCTTTTGGACTAAAGTGGCGGTTGGTTGGACATAACCGCCGGCTGGTACAAAAGGGTTGTTGTTAACAAATAGGTATAAAGATTATTTTTTCGATATTAATGTCATTATTTACGAGTTCTTCTTATTTTTTCCTTTATCACGAATTGTCAATTTCTCTCACTGGTGTCTTATAGCACTTTGTCGCAGCCGTTTCTTTCGCCTAAATGTAATTCTTGTTCGTAATTTATTTATTTCCTTGTTTCTTAAGAGCTTCCTGATACGCGGACCTCGGACTCGGAACGTTAATAAGTGATAAAGCAATATAACTGGCTAAACATTCATCCTAAATAAAACGAAGTAATGCTCTGATTCAAGGATTTATACAGTCAAATTGATTTTCCTTGGCACGGATATTTTATGAATATCCCCCTAATTGCTTGTGCAGATTCATAGCTGGATATTTTCTCTCTAATTCTCTTACCGAAGTGAATGAAAAAATGTCAGTCTTATTGAAATCGGATAAGGATATTGTTATTAATAGACACATTGGTTGAAATTTGGTTATTGTTGATCTAATTTCAGTTAAGTATAAATTACCCAGAATTTACGAAGTTTCTTAGATACTCCCATTCCCAAAACTTGACATAAACATTATTGAAACATAAATACTTTTGAGGAGCAACGGTGGCCCAGTGGTGGCGACCCCGACTTACGAACAGTAGGTCGTGGGTTCGAACCCAGGCAGGCACATTACTTTGTGTAATTTATTTCATCACCACTGCTCTCAAAACGGTGAAGGAAAACATCGTGAGGAAACCGGCATGTCTTAGAACCAAAATTCGAAGACATGTGACATCTACCAACCCGCACTGGGCCCGCGTGGTGGATTATAGCCCGTCCCTCTCCTAGAGAGGAGGCCTGAGTCCCTGCAGTGGGAACATTATAGGCTGATGATGATGATGATGAAATCCTTTTGAGGCTTTTAATAACATTAAACTTACTTTGGAACTCACAAGAAGTAACCACGACATATGCTTACATTAATAACATCTGCTTACGAACCTGCCAAACATACACCGCGTGAAGAACGCTAAATTTCCCTTAATGCCGCACTTAAATCCCATTTATGTCATAAGTTTATATTAGCTGGCTCGTTCGCACTAAAGGGATATTGTTGTATGACTTTCCAAAAATATCCCTCTGTAATGTATTTTACAATCACGAACTTTTAAACATTGATTCTGATAGACGATTTTCGGCATTTTCTAGAACATACTGATCGTTAGAGGTACCTAAGTTTTTCGCCCCGATGCTCATTAACCATCCGTAAATCTTATATGTCTAATTAAAGCACCATTTAAGGTGACCCATAAAATGTAGTGAGCGCGTTAGAATACTGCTGCAGCCTTCCTACTTCACCATAAACTTTTTATGTTTCATAAATACTGGGGCAGTAAATACGAATTAATGGTTTTCTGAGGTTGCGTTATGCCCTTTTGTTATCCATATTCTTTCGGTTCACGTAAACGAGATATGTTGAGTTAGCAGGTCAAAAAATATTGGCCTGTTCATAAATCTTTTTTAATGTTTTCTGAAATTAATAATCGTTACCGGGATAAAGCTTACCTTTACATAAATTAATTATGCGTAGCTAACTCATAGGTACAGGTAGATAGATAATCGTGCTTGACTCTTTTTGATATTGTGTTTCGTAACATGCATCAGGGATAATTCATAATTATCACATCGTAATTAAATTAAGTAGGCATTGCACGGTTAAAATGTAATTTTTTGAGCGAAAATTAACGGAAATGGAGAGCCATAATATTATAATAACGCTTGCTGGAAAGAAGCACCAGTGTATTTTATTCTGCTTCATTACTTGTGAATAATGCGGGTTTTTCCGATAATTATCAGAAATGGACAGGTTTTTTTTCCGCTCTCGATAATTGAGAATCGATGAGGATGAGGACCGAGAGGCTATTAAAATATATGAATAACAAATCAAAGTCCTATTCAAACCGGAATGAATTTGTATTTCTGAATGTTTGTAAAGAACCGCTTCTTTTTTTATTTTACATAATTGCTAGGGGATGGGGTTCAACGCCTGCGGGCAGAAATATTTCAGTTCAATCAATAATTTCTTCTAAGGGAAATAATAACTGATTGGTCACGTACGTAGGTACATTAAGTAGTTCAAGACTTTTAATCAAAGGGTAGGTATCTAGTATAGTCACGTAGTGTACGACACCCTGTGATGTAACCCAAACGGTTGTTTCTATCTACACAAACAAAAGTGGCTAAGTATCACCATTGTGTAAATACAGTGGGACCCTATGGCACAAAATATAGCGAGCGGAAAAGGGGAAGTAATTCTGTCAGATCAACTGTCAAAACACCAAGTCAACGCGCTAAAATGGGGTTTGGCGGAAAATTGATTCCAACGATGGGGAAGAAGTAACATATACCATCGGTGGCCAAATTAATAGGGACAGTAATAAGATTTTTGAATTTTCGAGTTTAAGTTGATTTGTGTAATAAATGATTGGTTGTAGGTATCTTATATATTTTTATTAGTATCTATGTTCTATTGGGATCACAAAAAATAAAAAAATGTATACAAAAGTGTCCATTATTAATCAGGTAAAAAAAAAAAATTTGATGAAGCTCTTATTTCAGCAAAGGGTGATACCACCCTTCTAGGGTTCTAGGGTGATACCTAGGTTCTCTGTGTCGGGGCATGCTCTAAATAGAATGTTTTGCATTTTCCTTTAGTTTGGCATTATGATGCCATTCTCTGGTGAGGGTTTCTATAAGTTGCCTTTCGGTGGTAGACACTTCTTTGGCAATGGCCCCTTTGGTGAGTTCCCACATTTTCTCAATGGGATTCATGTCAGTTGAATTCTCTGGCCAAGGCAAAACAGTGTCATTCTTTCAGCCAAAAATGCAGTAACGCTTCTGGCTTTGTGGCAGCGTACTGGGTCATGCATAAAAATGTATTCGACATCATCGGGGAACCATTATTTGACCTGCGGCAATACCTGGGTTTCTAATACTCGCTTGTATTGGTCTTGTTTCATCGTTCCTCTTACGGTGTATAGGCGCCCCATGCCTTTGGCTGAGATGACAGACCAAACCGTAACACTAACCGGATGTTTAACCCTTTCTACGATGCAATACCGTGGAATCGTTGACCAGGGCCTCGTCTTACAAAAGAACTTTTGTCGACCAAAATTTGAAAAGTTGATTCGTCAGAAAGGCATACCTGTAAATTAACAGAATAAATAGTAGAAAATAGTAGAAAAGTTATTGACTATTGCATTATTCAAAAAAGTTATTTTTCCTCAACTCCAACCTGCGACAGTCATATTTCGATGTTGTCTGGCCCATTGGAGTCGTTTCTTTTTCATACTGTCGGTTAGGCGTGGTTTTTTTGAAGGCCGTCGTCCCATCAAGTTCTATTCGACCAACCGCCTACGCATTGTTCTTTCCGAAATCCTTACACTCTCGTCGTTCATCATCGTGGTCAAATGAGCAACACTCTTTTTATGAGTTTCGAGACTTTCGAGGCAGATGCTCCTAACTCTTCGATCGGTACGAAGTGTGGTGATCCTTTTTCTGCCACATTTGCCAACCCGAATTGCCTCAAGAGGCTTTTTATTGTCAATTCTAATTTTTATTCGATTTACGACAGATTTTCAAACATCAGCCATAGCAGCTATGACTCTCTGGGAATGAGTGGAGTGCAGTAACAATGTTAATATCTCTCTACATTTTCTTGGAGAGGTGTTCAAAGCCTTGTCTATCCTAAAAAAAAGAAAATTTGAGGATATTGCGTTTAACTATTAATAAAATGTAAATTCATAGACAAAACATATCAAAACTATTTTACTACTGGGCATTACTTACCTTTTGATTATTTTAGACAAAAAAGTCGGTTAAATCAAATGAAAAAACTGTTTCTTGAAAATTCAAAAATATATACTGCGAACCGCGCTTTTTAACAGACAATGATCGAATTAGAAGAAACCTTCCAAAATTGACAAATGACGCACGGATTCACTGTGTTGCCACTTGGCAAAAACAATAATAGTAGCAGTAGCTATATCAGATAAAATAACCCTTTAAATTCATCATATTTTTTCAAATATACATAATAAATAAACTATAATAAACTACATAAAATCAAGCACTGTCCCTAATAATTTGGCCACGTACTGTATATGGTAGAGGAAACTTTTTCGCGAATCTGATCTACTAAAAATAGTATCTGATCCTTGTAATTCCATTAAAAGTTTTTGCTCATACTTTTACAAGGTTATCCCTAGTTGACGTGTTGATATTGAAAAAATCAGCCATTGAATTTCGGAATTTACTTTTTAAATGTGTTGGGTATGATCTTAAACTTCACAGACTTAGTCAAGTCTGGTAAGATTATTAATAATGGATATTGAGCACTTGGAAAACTTGACGTGAACGTTTTGAAAATTGATTTTCCTTTAGAGAAACATATTAGTTCGAGCAGTTTCTGTTATTTATATAGTTACAAGAGAGCTTCGTGGCTAGATAATAACAATCGCTCAAGTCAATCTTCAGGCTAAGCTGCACTTGCCTAGGTTGATCTGTAGATGGGTGACTATATATTACAGTGTCCTTCGTGCCTCAGAAAGCACACTAAGCCGTTGGACCCGGATATCATTTGTAGATTTCTGACAGTCGTCACACCCTTTAACAGGCATAACGCATCTGGCAATTTGAAAATAATGCCAAAATGACATATTTTTTCATTTTATTTTACTTTTTTGTGTTTTTTAAGGTAATGAGTGTCTGATAAGTTTTTAAATATTCTCTGTACAACAATAAAGTACTTACCAGTAACAAATAATTTGAGCTGAAAAATATGGTGGCAAATATATTCCCATTGCCTTATAAAGGGTAGTGCCCCGAAAGTCTTACCAAAGGCTATCATATTACCGATTACTAACTGGGTAATATAATATATAGACGCTCCTTGTAAAATACTCTGCGCTCTAATTCAGCTGCATCTGCTTAGGCTTGAAGCCGACCCTAACAAGTTGGGAAAAGGCTAGGCAGATGATGAATTGGGCAAGAACCCTAAACATTCGGTACGTAAAAGTACCGCAATGCCCTCCAGCTTTTATCTAGGATCAGCACAGATAGGGTACTTTGCGTGGGTTAATCGCTCCGGTCCAGACCGATCGATCTATCATGCCGATCAGTCACGTCTAACAATGTTGCCACGTTCTAGTTTTCAATCATTCTTTATGAAAAATATGTATCTTCATAGTGTGTTGCCTTTTCTAGGCAGCAGTATTACTATCCTTATTGGGTTATTTCATAAAAAAGCTTAGTCTGGAGATAATGTCGATGGCAATAGATTGCCCGCTTATCTTGACAAAAAAGACAAATCAAATTGAGTCGGCCCAAAATTTTGTGACGAGCATGGTACTTTCAGTAGCCTTAATCAGATCCTGTGAAACCGCCACACCTCTGTCTATCCGAACAGAGAATAGAGGCGTGATGTTAAGCAGAATTAAATTAAAACAACCCAGATGCCCGTACTTAGTTGTAATAACGAAGGAGGGGCGTTGTGGTATAACGTAATTATTGTTTCAACCCTAAGAGGTATACTTAACTGTTGGTAGAGGGTTTTATCATACAAGATGAGTTTGCTTTAATTAGGTCACTCGGCAGTGGAATGCTCGTTACGATGTTATTAGAGCGGACGATAGTGACTCTAAAGCGGATCCCAACACAGACCCTTTGTACACACACTTATGGAAGATGGTAAAGTTTTTTATGATTGGCTGGGAAGGTTGCTTTCATTGTAAAATCTGAAACTTTTGGTTCTATTTAGTGTGAGATAATAGTTTCAGCTCCATCATGTTTCTTCTGCCGTTATCCCAATTTATTAGGGGTCGGCGCAACATGTCTTCTTCTTTCGTACTTCTCTATAACTCGTCATCGTATTCGTAGCAGTCACCTCCTTTTTAGTTTCAGTTCCAATGATTCTGAATTTCCGCAGTTTTAAGATAGTTTTCAGATCATTCTGTGTTACCTACCACACTGTATGGTGAGTCGTTTGACTATAAGATAGACTCTAGCATCGCCATTGCCATTGAACGAGGCAAGTCTGAACATGTTCACAAACACAATATATTTACCCAATTTTCCACGTCGTCGTCAATCTTGTGACTATTTGCGGCGCACAGTACGCCGACACGACGGGTTCAGTACCTCCGCTATTTTTATATCGAAACCAGGAACTTTAACGTAAATACAGCATGTAATGTCTTGTATGTCAGTATTTTTGTCTTTATGATCTAATAATATAAGCATTCGAATTCGAAGAATCTTGGGAAACCACACGCTTGGCGGCTTGGCATGTGCTTTATATCAAAAATATTTCATACAAATAAAGTAATTTATATCCAACATTGAGTTGAAAGAATTGTGACTGATAAAATAAATGGAGTTTGCTCAGTCCATCGTAGTATTACAGCGTAATTCCACAGCTGGTCCTAAAGTTAAATGGACTGGCAGCTGTTCTACATTTGCCAGAATCTGATCTTTATTTTTATTTACAAACCCATCTGCTGAAACGGTTCTTAGTCTGTTGACAAATATGGTTTGTTCGGTACCATTCTAGCCGGCCAGTACCATATTTGTGATACATTCTGACTTTTACCAAGTCCGTACATACCCGAGAAACTTTTACGGTAGCTTCGGATAGTTCGCGAACGGCTTCAGCGATCCGCATATCACTTCCCACTTTATCGTAAGCCAAGGACGATCCAGTAAACTCCGTTAAAAATGTTTCACGTTAATATATTTTGATGCATCAGATTAAATGTATTCACAGTTTGACGTAATAAAACGGAGTGCTTTCTGCTAAAAATAACATCAAGTTATCATAATATTATGGCACATTTATAATATGAGGGAAGACTTGTGAATGCGAGTGTGTTGTTGTATGTCATTGTATGTGTATATCCACAATGTACGATCGCGATAAGTAATATCGCGCGTCAGTATGACATGTCTGTTGTGCCTTTTTATGACGCGAACATGATAGCTCTGAGTATTAGGAAACGCTAACGGATAGTGAAATTGTATCTACTAGTACATTTATTATATTCTTGATGAAAATAATATTTAAATAATGGACAAAGAGGATTTTGAATAGAGCTTTAGAAGTTTGTTATAGTTTAGAAATGATTGATTATCTAAAGCAAAATTGAACAGCAATTTTGGTTGGTTCCTGAAAATATAAGCCCAGTAAATACTGGTAATTTATTATCGTAGTTTACAACCTGTGCGGGAAATTTACAAATAATTCTGAAAAGCTATATTAAAAACCGTTATCGTTCCATTAACCGGAATAAATCAGCGCAGCTTTTTGTTCCTCTGGGGAAACCCTAAATCCGCGGGATATTACCAAAGCTAAACATACTTCCCGCCGAACATTAATTTGTATAAACGATATCCGATATTGTACTGCATGAAAACAAACGAACTCAGAACCGACACTTATATAATCGTATGAAGGTAATAAATTGTGACAGTCGAGTGCCAATTTACATGTTATGACTACTAGATATTGCGGAATGCGACTTTTTAATGTAGCTGTATCACAACCAGTACTTTATATAAAGCGCTTCATAAACGCTAGACTAGACGAAACATTTTTTTATCTTTTCGTTCCATTTATCTTAATTACAGTTCTTTAGAAAAAGGCGAGTCGCTAGTTAATTCAGAAACTTGCAAATAATTCTTAACCTAAAATTGATGGTGCAAAATGCAAACGTTATTTAATTTCTCCTTTGTGTACTAATTTGGTTATGTATTTAAGAAAATTAACTGAAGAACTTTAATTAGTCTTTTGTTAAGAGAATTAGTATCATTATTTAACGGGCGACCGATAAAGAAACTGGGTTCTGTTGTTGTCTGCCATCTTTTTACCATAATATTATAATGGAAAATAATTTGCTTCGGTTTTTTAAAATGTAAAACCGAGTGAAGTAACATTTACAGAACTCAACTCCAAGAATTTATGTGGAATACTTAAAATTCTACATAATTTCTTGGTTTATCTCGTTCTTGTGTTTATCTTCCCAGGGTACAAACTGTTAATTAAAGTTTTAATTAGTGGCAATTTCACGTAGATACTAGCTGGAAGCCCTCGAGGATAAATTATTTTACTAGTACGTGAGGTGAACTAATGTCGTACACTATATTTTGGTGGAAGATAAATAAATTGTTTAAGCGTATATTTTCCTTACAAGCGTACTTAGCTTAACGTGAAATAATGTTTTTTTCTTGTTTACCTTACAAATAGCATTTATTACGTTATCTACCTTTTTCTCGTAATGTCTTGCCCTTATTTAGAGAGAATAGGTTGTGGAAAAGTTTTATTTTCTTGTCAGACGTAGTTTTTCCGATTACTTTAATATCATATTTAAAATGTCACTTACGGGATATCTTCCGTGATTTTTAATTTGTTTTGAGTTCCCGATATTTCGACGCTGTTGCAAGCGCCATGATCGCGGGTTAACTGGAGAATGCGGGTGGATGGAAAAAAATGTTAGGAGCAGACGAATCTGTCTACCCTCTTTCTTTGTCTTTTATTACGCGCACTACTGGAACTCGACACTAAGTCACGGCAAAACACAATCACAGTATCACCAGGTTTTTTGAATTCTTTAGTATGTTGCTTGCTGCTTTTTAGCATACTCAAAACTGGATTCCACGTACTTGACAATTTAAAACCATCTTCTCGATTGAAATTTTTGTGTTTCTTTATTTCAATTGCTTCTCTTGTCAGCCTGGGTAAGTAATGTTTGTCCGTTGACAAAATACGTGGCTTGTGGAATTCGATCCAGTGATTGGGCCCTGATTGCAGTAAGTGTTCAGCTATGGCCGATTTCTGTTCGTCATTGTTTTTCACAGCCTAAAACAGCTTAAAACAGTGTTTACTTTAATATCGTTAGAGCAGTGCACTGTGAGGTGGAAAGTTCGCTGGAAAATCTATGATGACAGCTCAAACACAAATAGTACTACGGTTATTTCTGGACGAGTATTATCGGATTTAGATACGGGAAAGTTCAGCTTTCCGTAGCATAGCATCTTTCTTGTTTGCTGAAGATATTTATTTAAAACGTAATTAAGTAAACGTACGAACACGAAAAAACCTTTTTGCAAAACATCAAACATCCAAGCTATTTTTCAGTTTTCATTTTGGTGTTTTTAGAACTCGTTTTTATTTTTAGCTGTTATGTTTTTTTTTCCATTTTTAGTTGAAATATTCTTAACAAATTAATGATAAACGTATACTAGCCAGGACCTGTCAAGGTTATATGTTTATTAATTGAACTTAAATATAACTAAGTAACAGAAAAGCATACAGGGGTAATGGTATATTATTTTATTGTGGAAATAATACATTTTCATTAGATTTTAATTACATAGCTATTATTGCAAAATTTCATTGTATATCTCCGAAGATCAGATTCAGGTCGTCACCACTTTCAAACGGGATCACAGCAGAATAATGCTCATTCAAACATAAAAAGAACCGTCTGAATCGATTCGCGATGATACCGCTAAAAATGCACACAAAAAAAAAGAATTGATAACTTCCTTCTTTTGGGAGTCGGTTTAAAAGTATGCCTACCACAGTACGCACAATAGTATTTGTAACACTCCGAAATTGAATTTGTAGGTAAATAATATTACTGTGAACAATTAAAAGTATTGTTCTATCATTCATACTAATTTTGAAGGCACAGTTGGCGCAGTAGCACAAGCAATGGACTGCCGTGCTGCGTGTCGCGGGTTCGATCCCCGCACGGAACAAATATTTGTAAGACCTACAGATAGTTGTTCCGGGTCTGGGTATTTGTGTATGTGAGTTTAAATGTTTGTGAACGCACCCACGATAGAGGAGAAATTCCTAGTGTGGGGCAACGTTTAAAAAAAAATATACATGTCGCAGAGTCAACACCGAGGCACAATATTTAGAGTTGACAATTTAGAATAACGCCATCTATCATCGTTTGTCGGAAACGTCAAGCAGTGAGCTTGGGTGAGGTCGATATAGAGCGTGGTAGGTCTGGTTTGACAGTTTTCGGTTGACAGATGACAACTGTCAGTGGACAGTGGTCGGTTGTCGTTGACATTAGAGGCATTTGACTTAACGGATGTTACTTTTTGGTGAGACACGAGCGCGAACGGTTGTTCTGCCCGCCTGTATCGAACTTACCGCGTTTCCGTACTTTAATCCATTTCCATCGGCTTGATCAGTTGAGATTTGTTATCGGAAGTTAATAAATAGGCGGTTGTAATCAGTGTTGAGACTATTATTTTGTACCTCCGCCATGCCGAACTTGGACTCTGACAACGATATACCCGAAATAGTTGAACTACCTTCGTTATACATAACACTTTTTTTTTTTGTTACACCAATTGGTAGATAACATTTCTTATTATTCTCATCTGCAATGATATCTTCAGACTGCTGAAGGTTCATATTATTCCTGACTGAGAAGGGTTATTATAATCTCTGGTTTTCATTAATATTAGATGTTATCAGAAATATCCAAGTAAGCAGGTTTCCCAATGAATTGTTATAATCATACCCATTTCAATCGAAAATGTATATATTTGTATAAACCTGACAATTTGTAGGACGGCGAGAAGGCAGCATTATTTTAGGATTAACCTTTGGAACCGGTTCGTAATCAAATTACAAACTCTACCCACGAAATATTAAAACGGTATTTTAGAAACTAATTAACAATAATCTTTTCGGTGTGCTAAATACTCGACACTAAGCGAGTACAGCATAATAACATACTTCCACAATTTACGTTGGAACGAAAATACACAAGTGTGTAAGAAAACACGTCATAACATCACGCCTTTGCTGAGTTGGTTACCCTTTAGTTATGGGCATGCTCAGCGCAGTTGTTTAATTCACTGTTTAATTAATTTTTTGACGACACGGTTGGCACAGTGGCTAAGCGATTGGACTGCTGCGCTACGTGTCGCGGGTTCGATCCCCGCACGGAACAAGTATTTGTATGGCCTACAGATAGTTGTTTCGGGTCTGGGCCTGTTTGTGTATGTGAGTTTCAATGTTTGTAAACGCACCCACGATACAGGAGAAATTCCTAGTGTGGGGCAACGTTTTAAAAAAATAAAAAATAAATTGTTAATCTGTTTGTTGTTATTTGTTTATGTATGTGCTGCTCTTTTGTGTTGCTGCTGTCCATTAACGAATAAATAGTTATTCTATTCTATTCTAATCTATTCCTTTAATCCCTGGAGGGTTAGGCAGAGGTGTACTGTACCTACCTAACACATTTGCGCAGCACACACTCATTGCGCCAGTTATGTTTAAGTCGTATATAATAGAGAGCGAACCTTTTGTCATTAAACTAGGCACACATTTCCGGAGGTGCTACTGACAAATTAATATAAATATATATTTTATTTATTGCCACAAGATTCAAGTACATTGCACTATATACAGATTAAAGTTTTTCTTAGTTTAGCATTAATTTAAGTAATTAGAGTACAATAAGTTCAACCCTGTCCCTTAAAAAACTAGGCTAGGCCTGTATCTTAGGGGGCAGTGTCCGGCTATTGGGTATGCTTAAATAATAATTCCTTATAGAAAAACTCAAGAACACTTAGCTTTTTCTTTGGGTAAGAAATCGTAATATATTACTTTTATCATCGTATATAAACGTAGTTTTATTAAAATATTATGAGTACAATATATTACAATGAGCGAAATTAAATTTGAGCTAAGCGGCTCGGGAATTTTGTGATTTAGTAGAAGCCACTTCATTAAACACTTGGTTTGCCCACGACGACGACGCTTTGCTGGTTTTATATTTCTGTCTTGTGGAATAGGGGATCGGACTGGGTCAAAATAATATGATTCTGTTTAGTCCGTAAGTTAGATTATCGAAAAATATTGAATACGTGTTTTTTGTTTTATCAAACTAATAAAAAATGACGAAGATAAAAAGCGTCAAAGATCATGGAGAGGGGCTTAAAACGTCACTTGTAGGTACAAAATGTACTATCATATGACGTCACACGAGTTTTCGAAGCACTGTATGGTCTTCATTTTTTGTTTACGTAAAAAAAGAAAAAATACGTGTCCAATATTTTTTGGAAATCTATCTGACGGACTAATTAGTTTTTTTATGTCCGATCCCCTCTTTACATTATCACCCCTGAGGAATAGGGGATCGGACAAAAAAAAAAACTATTAACTATTTTGACCCTGTCCGATCCCCTATTGTAAACCAGACGTTTCAAGCTAGATTGTTTAGAGTCACACCCATATTTCTCGTATCGAATTAAGTCCATTTTTAGGGTTCCGTAGTCAACTAGGAACCCTTATAGTTTCGCCATGTCTGTCTGTCCGTCCGTCCGTCCGTCCGTCCGTCCTCGCTTAATCTCTGTGACCGTTAGCACTAGAAAGCTGAAATTTGGTACCAATATGTGTATCAATCACGCCGACAAAGTGGTAAAATAAAAATTGGAAAAAAATGTTTTATTAAGGTAGCCGCCCTATATGTAAAGTGGGAAGTGATTTTTTTTTTATTTCGACCTTAACGTGTGATATATTGTTGGAAAGGTATTTAAAATGAATAAGGGTTTATTAAAATCATTTTTTGATAATGTCAATAATTTCGGAAATAATCGCTCCGAAAGTAAAAAACAACTAACTTTTGAACCATAAGTTTAGAAAATATGAAAAAAATCTGAAAAGTAGAACTTTAAAAGGACTTTCTAGGAAAATCATTTTGAAATTGAAAAAAAAAAAATTAAAATATATATAAAAAAAATATAAAAAATTAATGGATACCCACCTTTAAACTCATAAGTGGGAAAACTTATTCCGCCTTATTACAAAACGTAGTTAAACCTGGTTTAACTTAGACTTGGTTTATCTCGCATGACGTCTCACTTCAATAATATTCAAAAGAAAGTGACAGCATGCGAGATAAACCAGGTCTAAGTCAAACCAGGTTTAACTAATAAGTTTTTGTAATAAGGCGGGTTGTGACGGACGGGAAACTACGGAACCCTACACTGAGCGTGGCCCGACACGCTCTTGGCCGGTTTTTTGAACTTGTGTAGACTGTCGTTGTTATGACAACAGGGAGTCATCGCCCATTAAATCAAACCTAGAATTTCTTGGCCGCAATTGGTGGATCTTCGAATAAGGTACTTCCTCCCTATATGTAAGTTGCCTTCTACATCAGCCATCCTTGCCAAACCCATATTTGCAGTATGCTGATTAAAGCTGAAAATGTCATATATCACTGTAATCAATATTAAAGCTGTCTTTAATGTCATTCTGTGCTGAGAAGTGGGCGTTTATTATGTCAAATTATATAGAAACTGTAGCTGTCAATATGTCTAATAAGGCGAAATAGGCGTGTCAAGTCCGATTCAAGTTCAGTCCACGACTAACGATGCCCAGTGTTACTAGTCCATACTTTTTCGGTTTATACATAAGATTTTGCGACTGCCTCGTTGGTGTAGTGGTAGCAAGCGTGGCCGCTGAACATGAGGTCCTGGGTTTGATTCCCGGGTCGGGTAAACTGTTATTGGGTTTTTCCATCAGGAATTTCTCAGTAGCAGCCATAGAGTCTGGATTTGTTCCCAGTTAATGTCAATAGGCTCGTCCCCTATTACATGGGACTTAAACATAACTAGCAAAATATGGGTGTGCTATCAGGTACACCTCTGTCCGACCGTGCGTGTTGCGTCGCTGCGTGCTTTCGTGCTCGCAGTGTTCGTTGTTGCGGGCATTCGGTGGCGTGTGGTTCGGCGTGGTGGCTTTCGGAATGACGCATTGCACTCGTAGTTTCGTTCTTCTTCCGTCCTTCTGACATTCAAAAGTGCCTGTAATGGCTTAATTGAAATAAACGATTTGAGTTTGACCCTTTGGGGATTACAGGCGTGATGTTATGTTATATGTACGTAAGATTGTTCAGGTAGGAACATTGTGTTTGCTTGTACTCATATAAGCCATGGGAAACTAATAGGTAGATATACTATACGACTTATTCAGGTCAAACGAGGTTAGATCTAAGTAACCAATGTACTAATTGCTGCCCTATATAATCCGTTATACACAGAAACGTATTTAAATGTTAAACTGGTCGTGAATATATCATGTTAATGTTAGCCTGCATCTTGGCAGTTCTGGGAAACCTGTGATCTGCAGAACTTTCAGTAATACCCAATTACGATCCAGACATGTAAGTAGGTACCTAAGGGACTTGTGTGGATCATGTTGGTGGTATATTCTTCAGTTATTGAACAAGTCTCTTAAATTAAAGAAGGCTGTCTACTAACCAATAAGACTAAGCCTTTTATTTTTGCGGGGCTGGGAAATCATCAAGTAACTCCTCCCACTCCGGGCAGAGCGGTAGGGAGTGTCAGATTTCTACTGACTAAAAACCACCCATGTTCCTTCTTAGCCCTTTGTGTCGAGGCCGCGGTATCTCTGTCGAACAACCCGCAGACCCGACGGGATGAGACTGAGCCTAGGAGAAGGATGCCTTGCGTAAACCTTGGATGTGGAGTTGCGTACACAAGAAAGTATTAGTACCTAGTTATTTATCCATAGGGTTTTGAATACAATTCGTATTAAGGCAACCTCAATAATATAAAACTGCCACTAGGGTCGATCTTTAGGTTTTGATTTTATTTATTTGGTACACCAACAGGTTAAGCCGTGCTTGCCTAGGTTGGTCCGTGAATGGGTCACTACCCATTAGGCACATACTGAGATACCTCTGCCACGGTAAGCACGTTAAGCCGTTTGTCCCGGTTGTCATCATAAATATACAAATCTTTGGAAGTCGTTAAAGGTAGTCAGTGGCTAAAAATCTGACAACCAGTAGAACTGGTAGCCAGATTTTGAAAAGGGGTATCATTACCAAGTACTAACTGCGTTGTGGAGGGCAGTTAAGCAATAGCTCCATGTAGAATACTGGTATTCACCTGCATTCGGTCAGACTGGAAGTTCACCCCAACATAAATGGTTGGGAAAAGGCTAGAAAGATGATGAGGTCCCTACAATATGTCTAATTTAGTTTATTTATTAAAATTAAAACAAATACATGTCAGGTTTTGAAAGAATAAAATAAAACACAAATCCTTATACATTAAAAATACATCAAACACAAATGCAATGCATGTTAACCTTTCAAAATGAATAGGGTTTTAAATTCGAGTGTACTAGATAAGTTATTAGCCCACAGCCTAACTATGCATGCATAGAGGCTTATGAAACCTTATATATTCGATATGAAATTATTCCTGCTATATAATATCAGAGTTGAAGGTAGGTAAATGAAAATCTAAAGGTCGAAAAGGTTTCGTTGCAGAATTTATTTCTAATTGTCAAATATTATGATATACAAATATGTGTGTCATTTGATACCTTTGACTTCTCATCAGAGTCGCAAAAACAACTATCATTTGAAAGCTGAATTTGCAGGTACTGGCATAGTTTCACATCGATATCCCATTTCGCAATATTAGGAAGAGGGAAAAAAATCCCTTGAGTATTATATCATGATATATTATATAACAGTACCAACACGCTTTATGTTAATGCCGCATAAAACCCTTTTACTCAAAGTATTCCTATAAAACCATGAGTGCTACATTAGGTAGAGTTATACAAACCCATTCAGAATTAAAGCTTTAGCACTTTACAAGAACAAACCCATAAATCGTCATCGAAAAAACTCGTTTTCGAAAAAACTAGCAATCAATTCGAAAACGGAAAATCGAATCTAATTTTTGGAGCTGGTAAGGTCGTTAGTTCTTTTCAACATTTGTTCGTGTTTGACAAAACTGCAAAGAAATCGCAGTAAGGAACCTTAGACTTGGCTCGACTTAGTCTAGATTTCATTACTTTTTAGAGATAAACAAGCAGCTCCATCGAGACTTGGCTAGTTTTTTACAGAATGTTTTTGTTGGGATAATTATTACAGATAAGACAACGTTCATAAGCAGTAAGTTCAGGGACATTAATAACGATGTTATTGGCTCGGGAGTTCTATTTCACAAGTACACTCAACCTCGCCTTATCCTCGTATATACCTACTTGATTACGTACTTTTGTTGGAAATCCTTCCCGGATAAAAGACCTCTGAAGGGATGTGCTGGACGCGTCAGAGGGTCTTATTTCAATAGAAACTTTATTGGTAATATTATAAGGATGACGTGACGAGATGACGTCTGTGTTAGACGGACGAGGCCTTTTTTAACTTGAATCTGATGAATGAACCGATGACCTTGAACATATATTTAATTTTATTAATAAAACTTCAAAGCAGCGAAAAAGAAATATGGGACATAAGGTGTAGATTAAATCAGCTGTCAAAACTCCGGAGATGACTATAAAAATGCTTAAATAACAGTTGTAAACAAGCTGATATTGTACACTTGTCTGAAAAATACACGTATAACATTCTGAATTATTTCACATAAAATTCATATATTTTCCACAAAATGTATTCTGCTGAACAACAGCAAAGCGGATTGTAAGGCAGACCGATATTGAGAAATTCCACTCATACATTTGAATAGAGCTCGTGCACGAGAAAGAATAGTACCTTAGTTACCTTAGGGGTGAAAGTAACTTATTTAGTCCCCGAGACGGGGTTTGGCGCCTGAGCGCAGCGAGGGCGCTAATAGTTCGAGGGACTAAATAAGTCTTTAACCCGAGGTAAACACTGTGCTTTTCATTACGAATACAAGGAAAGGTGATGGGAATAGGCTTGCGCCCAATTACCTAAATCGAAAGAAAGCAAAAACAAATTGACAAAAAAAAATAAAAAGTAAACATAAGAGAAACACTTAAAATCGGTTCAATCTAATCTGTGGATGGCAATCGGCTTGCTCCTAATTACATCGGTTGATAGCAATAGGATTGCTCCCAATTACATCAATTGATGGCAATAGGCTTGCTCCTAATTACATTGGTCGATGGCAATAGGCTTGCTCCCAATAACCCAAATCGGTGGATGGAAATAGGCTTGCTCCTAATTAAATCGGTTGATGGCAATAGGCTTGCTCCTAATTAGATTGGTTGATCGCAATTGGCGCGCTCCTAATTACATCGGTTGATGGCAATAGGCTTGTTCCTAATTAGATTGGTTGATGGCAATAGGCGCACTCCTAATTACATCGGTTGATGGCAATAGGCTTGCTCCTAATTAGATTGGTTGATCGCAATTGGCGCGCTCCTAATTACATCGGTTGATGGCAATAGGCTTGTTCCTAATTAGATTGGTTGATGGCAATAGGCGCACTCCTAATTACATCGGTTGATGGCAATAGGCTTGCTCCTAATTAGATTGGTTGATGGCAATAGGCTTACTCCTAATTAAATTGGTTGATGACAATAGGCTTGCTCCCAATTACCTAAATCGGTGGATAGCAATAGGCTTGCTCCTAATTAGATTGGTTGATGCCAATAGGCTTGCTCCTAATTACATTTATTGATGGCAATAGGCTTGCACCTAATCACATCAGTTGGTGGCAATAGGCTTGCTCCCAATTACATCAAATAATTTCACAGCTGGCAGTAGAAAGCGATTCTCCCTAGGGCTGAAAAGTAGTACTTTCAACCCGCTCCGCAGGCATGTCATGACCTACTTTCAGAGTATGAGTAATGAAAAACAATTGAATAACTTGGGACATATCTTTATTAGGTTTAAATCCTTTCTTGACCATATTGAACGCGGTGTTGTTTAAAGATGGACTAGGAAAGTATATCAATAGTTTACTAATAAAGAAAGGGAATGTTGGTTGCGGTTTGAGCCATCGGCTTACCATCACTCTCTATTTTATAGTTCTAAAGCACATGCTACCAAAACATGGTGTTGAAAATCATGTATTTCATCGCCAGTATAAAAAACATGTTGTCAGTTACCTTGTAGCACTTTAGTAACTGGTTAAACTCTTTGATACAATTTAAGTGTTTATTTATCGTATTTTCCCTCATGTCCATCAATCTGAGCCCATTACAGTGTCAATCACTACGGGAAGCGAATGATACTGAAGCGTGATCAGAGGCGAGATTAGTAGTAATCAATACGTCAATTATTTACTAGTAATATCCATTACAGCCTCAAGAGTAAACTTCGTTAAATTTGATTAATTAGGCATTGATTAAAGCCGATGTTTTCAATTCAGCGAGCCGTGAACTTTGGCATACCGTAACCAATTAGAGTGGTTGGTGCAGCCCTACACATACACACTCATTTGCAAGCATTTCTAACTAATGTTGGGAATTTCACTAGTGCTAACTTTGAGCTGCTTCTGAAATGCTACACGGACAATTTAACACTGACATTCGTAAGTTTTCAGACCCGCTCATAGTTTTGCTTCGCTTTGCATATGCCGGAAACAATTTGTGACTTCCATTTGGATTCAATTCATTCGTGTAACGAGTTTGTTTTCGTTATTTCAGTATATAGTATTTATTTCAGTGTGTGCTCTGCTTAGCTTGGGACTAGATGGCGTTGTGTGATAGTTGTGGAATATTATTATTATTATTATTATATGATTTCAAATTATCGTGTGTTTTCACAATTTTTACTTTATCAATGTTTATTTTATAAAATTTTAACTCCAACCTGCATTACTTAAGTAGTATAAAAGAAAACTACCGATTTTTTTTTGCTAACTTAATGAAAGGTCATTTTGCGGCGAAAGTAGCTAGATTTATTTTCTGTGGGAACCATCCGTAAATCACTTTAGTCATTTATCAATCATCGACCGGAATTTGTGCGAGTGTAAATGAGATGAAAAGAAACAAATCAAACTGGATCTTGTAATGGGATCACGGCATCCTTGAACAATTCCCAGCTGAGTAATACGACTAATGTAATGTCTCTGTAATTCCTTTCAGACTCGTACGGCGGCGGTAGGTACCTATCATCGCGCTACGTTCCGAATCTCACCTAATCCCTCAATGCAAGCTTTGTGAGTTTTCCACTTTTCCAACTCATAATGTTTGTAGATAACACGCAGTTACTTTTATTATCTACCTGCCTCGTTTTCGGAACAGGTATTTCATGTCATAAAAACAGAGCATAACGGGTAATTCAGGTAAACGATCGACTTGTTTCAGAATGCGAAAGCGAGTAAACATGAGATAACATCGTTACAGCTTCGTGAATGGTTACCTACACTCACAAATTCGGTAAGGGCCTATCATGTATGTAAGAGAATTGTACCAAACTTCTTAATACGTGTAATCAATATAAATCAGCTTCCTTCTTAAGTTTACGCTGAAAATTTAGATCAATATTGATTGAGGTATCGAGGTCTATCCATTTTGAAGACAAGACTTTTCCATGTCAATAGAGACTGACAGCCTCATATTAAATTACAAGTTGTTTTTCCTTGTGTTTATATTCTTTTTAATAAGATGTTATCAAAAAGAACACCTACTCACACAAGGAAAAATACTAAGTTTAAGGCTTTGGCTTTGACCTTTGGCCAAAAAAATCTGGGTGCCGTAAAAAAACGTACTGAAAGATTTGGAGGGTTGTCATATTAATCTTTCATACCATACATTGCAAGCATTATACAGAACCGGTGTTATACTTTTCAGCCAAATTCTGTAAACATATTTGTTATACTATACGATCCGATTATATTCCAACCATCGGTCAATAAATAAACCCTTAAACCTAACCGTCGCGTCGTTACAATGTTTTTTTTTACAAACATATATTAGAACATATAAGTCTCCCGTCCCTCTTCGTCTCCTAGCACATATATCTTTAGGCAGATCATACATAGATGTAGAATTGGATAGTAAATTTACGACCCGTGTTTTATACCCACATAACATTTGTTATTTATGGTCAGAATAGACACGGAACGAAAATGTCAACGATATTCATCTTTATGTCTCGAAAATATTTATTTGATGTGGAGGGGCACCTACATTACTTTGGTATGGATAATGTACTTTGCATCTTCGTTAAGCATTAGACCACACCTGTGTTTCCCCGAAAGGCTTATAATATGTGCAGTAGTTCCTAAACTTGGTACACCATGCAACATTTCGTGAGTAATGTTTAAGCCCAATGTGGTGTCCAACAGCCCTGTTGCCCTGGGCGAGCTTAGGTAACAACCGGGGACAATTTTAGAGTCCAGTCCACTACCAAGAAATACGTGTTGGAAAAATGCAACAACACTTTATACCCGTTCTGAGAATCGACCCGTTTATGTTCAGCAGTAAATTGTGCACTACTTTAACGAGGCAGGCTCTAATAATATTTTAGCATCAGTTTCTAAAGATATTATGGAAATTTTATCAAGAAATGTTCTCTTACAATAAGTGACTGGCACGGTTGGCGCAGTGGCTAAGCTATTGGATGTTGCGCTGCGTGTCGTGGGTTAGATCCCCGCATAGAACAAAATTAAATATTTGAATGACCTACAGGTAGTTGTTGCGGGTTTGGCTGTATGTGGGTTAGTGTATCTATGTGAGTTTAAATGTTTGTGAAAGCACCCTATCTACCTACCCTACTTTATTAGGAATTTCTTCAGTACGATACCTTTTACCAACTGAACACAAGGTTTTTGTTTAAAAAAAAACGCCTGATAATGTTTTATAAATCTAGACTGAATAGTTACTTAATGCTTAATTCCCAGTGTTCAATGAACATAACTATTATAAATCGGATATAGGTATACCTAATCCTCACACAGTAAAGCGCCTGCCGGTTTCACGATGACCTATTTCTCCAAGTTTAAAACTTACAACTCAAGCAGGATTACAAAAGTTAATCATTCATAGTTTTCTTCCCTTTGTAGAGCACAGATGTAAAATAGTGAAAGAGAATTATGTGTTCCAATCTATCTACTTAATTGAGTATTCATCATCTGCATAGTTTTTTTCTAAATATACTAGCGTCGGATTCCAGTCTTCACCAAATGGCGCTGATGGATGATGCTGGATGGAGTGACTGCTAGACCTACACACCGGTATCTGGGTAAAACGGTATTCCTAGAAAGACTAGCTCCTTGATCTTCGGGCTCTCGACTGTTTGTGACCCGTGACAACTTGCAAAGATCTACAAACTACAGCTGGGACACATAGTGAAACATACGTTCTTATTTGAATAGGTGATGTTTGACATGCTACGCTACCAGATAAATAAATGGAATAATTGGGTCACTCTGGTATTTTAGAGGTGGTACCAGAAAACAGAGGTAAGAAGTTAAGAATTTAAGAAAAGAGAGTTTAAGAAAATAGGAGGATGATTTGAGATGTTTCTCCGGAAAAGTTGTTTGTTATCATGAGTACTGTTCACTAATTACCAGTCACCCTACATATAAATTTAATGGAATATGTGGATCTATTAATATAATATAGGTCTGTATGTACTAGGAACAATTAAATGCAGATCCGTCTGCGTATTGTTTGTACGTACATAATTTACCGCGCAACCTTTGTACAGGAACCTCCCGGCGCCCGCTTCTTTGATCGCAATCCGTCGCTAGCCGCACATGGAAACAATTTAAATCCTCATTCTCGATTGAATAGCGCTGAACGATAAGCTGGATCTCTGAAATCAGCGCCTTTTATTACAAATAAATTTTTACTGCGAACAATAAGCTCTTGAGTTATTTCTTTGTTCGTTGTGCGTATTCATTTCTTTTTTTATTTAGTTGGTGTTTTTTGTATTTTAAGTGCCTATTGTACTGAACTAGGTAGACATTGAACATAGTCCTGTTGTTAGCTAGCTTTACAACAAGTTGTACCAATTTACTATGTACCTATATATATATCAGTTGTGTTCTTGTACTTATCATTATTTGCTGTTCTACTGGAGTTTTACACATTAGTACATGTACACGTACCACACATACACTACATACAAATGCCCACTTTGACATAAATTACATAAATGCCCACTTTTCAGTATAATGACATTTGACATCTTTACTATTAACTAGAGCAGAATCCAACTATGAGTTTGACAAGGATGGCTGACGTAGGAGGTAAAATACATTTACGGAGAAAGTACCTTTTTCTACAAATCCGTCAATTGCGACCAGAAATTCTAGGATTGATTTGGTGGGTGATGTCTCCCTGTTGTCATGACAATGTCAGTCTTCTGCCAGGACTTGGGTCGGTTCTATAAATACAGGTATTAGAATCTTTCTAGCGGAGAGGAGTCTTGTGTCCCAGATCCACAATACACATTCCCAGCAGTGAGAACCGGGCTAGTAATGCATACTAGCCTGTAATGTTTAAACCTAATTATGCCGTTTACTTAAATATGTAAAATACCAAACAATAGGAAAATAAAGCGGAGAGACCTACTTGTTAATTTAAACGTATCCAGTGAAATACCACGTACATTTCATAATTACAGTGGATTCCCGCATTTCAGTATAGCAAATGCTTGCTGTAAGTAGCACGGTTGATACTAAACAGAAATAACAAGTGACGCCGCGCTACTTTTAATAACCTGCACAGAATGCATAAGAACCTAAGTACTTACTCATTTGAAATTCTTTCTAGTACGATGAATAATTATAAGACCTTTTCTTTCTGATATCACTCTAGTGGATAATATGTCATTTCCCACTTTGCAAGTGATATATTACTTATGCTGTTAAAATATGGGTCCTTTTGATATACTGCTGTATTTCCTTCAACTTTATGAAAGTTTCCTATTCGTAGCGTTGGGAACTCATACGACTTTTTGTGATTTACGAGTTTTAAGTAACTTGTTTGTTTTCGGGTTCTAAGTACGTGGTTTAGGAAACAGTATCTTTGCCTTGGCATGTGGTATGGCACTCATAAGAATAACTCCTGTATATTTGAAGAATGGAATAGGGGAGCATTTTCCTTAAGAAAAGCTTTTATCAACAAGTAGTTGTTTGCAGAACATCTGGTCGGATGAAATAGATTGTTTGAGTTCCGCCATGTGTGCTTAGATCTTATCTTAGTTACCGAGTATCATAATTAAGCGATTACTCCAAAGCGTTCCCTAAGGCATCAAGATCTACTGCGGTATAATATTGGTTTAATTTTGATAGGTAAGTTAAGTCAATATTAAATACAGTGAAGGTACTGTTATGATGGCAATTATAATCGTAGACCCGTCATGATTATTATTTCGAATGAGAGAAAAAGAGCAAACATGTTTGTGAAAGTCAAAAACTTCTTATGTATATTTACACACGAGGCACGTTTCCATCGAACAATGGAAAAAAGGAAAAATCTGTAGCTGTACTATTGTATACGTGCGTAATATAATTACACCTGCCCTTTCCTGCTAGACCGCTCTCACAAAAACAATATACCGTGAAACAGAAATAAATAAAAATGCCAATCACGAGCTATGAAATATCAGTAGGTTGTTCGCGTTGATCGCGAAGAAATTAATTTAAACAGTGTCAGACGAACAGAAACATTTATTTTCTTGTACAGCTATAATGTTTGTATTAACGTAATTGCCCACATTTATTTTCGGAGGTTGGAGTAAAGTGTACAGGTACACTTGTCTGCGTTTCAGATTTTCACATAATTCCTGGCAGATTTTGCCATTTGTTTTCAATACTGAGAAAAGGTGGCTATAAATTCTGTGTTTATCATAAATTCAATATCATTGGCACACACATAAGTCTTATTCCGTTCAATGTTGTACCTAGTAAGATGAATCGTACAAAACTTTTTCTATGTTTTTATTAGGAGAAAACGTTCACAAGTTGTGTTCGTGTATAGAGGCACTGGGGAGGAATTAAATATGTAATACCTGACAATGTTTGTAGACAAAACTTATGAAGGCAAACGTACGAAATGAATAAAAAATTACTTACTAGTCGAGTTTTAACGGGATGGGAGAATAATTTTAGTTATAAACAGATTTTCTCTGGAAAAGCTTTCAAAAGTTCGAAATGATACTTTGAAAATTTGAAAGGTTAATTTGGCTATTGAGAAATCAATCTTAAAATTTGGCATTGTCCAATACCTAATCCAATTTATTCAAACTTTTAATTGCCTTCAATTATATTTTCAATTCAAAACATAGGTAAGCAAACATAGAAAACCTGTTCAGTTTCAAGGTAAATGCAAAGTTTGTAAATATTTTCTTATTTATAAGTGGAGTAGGCGTGTATATACATAATGCATATATTTGTGCTATTGTTTTAATAACATTTCATGAAAGTAACCTTGTTCCCGCACTCTCAACTCTCAACAGCCGACATAATACACTCAGTGAACATTACGTCTACATTCACGAGGAGATAATGCAGGCTCTTACCAAATAATCTAACCTTTTTGCTTGATTCGTAAGTTATTTACAAAGGAGATGACATAATAGCTGCTGGCCTTGTCGATAAGTCCTATTGACGGAATAATTAGTTGCCTCCAAATAAGTATTAGCTTGCAAGAGTCCACTGTGAGTGAGTGGCGTCGCGCGACGATTTCTTTGTTGCAAAGAAATAGAACCGACTGTACATTTTACAAACACTCACTGTCCATCGTATCGTATCTTGATTTTGATAGAACAAAAAGTAACGACAAGACGTTTCATGTCCTTCTTCACATAATATTTAGTTTAACATTTTGTATGTACAGTCATACATAAATAAAACTCGAACATATATTATAATATGTTGTATATTTACTCTCTGGTGATATAGTACAGTGATAAATCAAAAGAGGGCCTTAGATAAACGTGTGAAGTTAGTAGTCGACAGCTTTACTGACAAGAAGTTCCAAAAATAAGAAGTAAAATAAATAGGTATATACATTATTACATCTGAATGTTATTATTATAAGTCTGCGCAAGTAGCTCCGTATATAATGTCAAATAACAATGCTCTTCAAATATCTAAAATATCAATTTCCTAGAACCGTTCATGTCGACATACGAGCCTGTCCCAATTTATTCAAGCGTCGTACATACTGTCTGAGCTAACAAGGATTATCATATCATGTGATATTTCACCAATATTTGTGAAATTGCTTATCATGTGGGTCTTACTGATTTATATTCCTCTTATGACTACGAAGTAGGTCTATTTATCAAAAGCTACCTACAGCAATATTTTGTCCAGAACTAGTTTTTTCCGCAACTTCGTCCGCGTGAATTTCAAAAAGCAATTGGGGAAATGCGAGAGCTCCCATACAAAATTCAACGCCCACTGTAATTCTAAAAACGAGCTGTTTCCACCTTATAAGACAGGCCAAAGAAACATTACAATTCAATTTTAGTGTTTTATGTGTTACTTATTTTCGAATACTACTAGGAAAAATCCAAAAAGCGGTTTAGGTTGGGCCATATCTGTTCAATAGGTTTCTATCGTATCTAGCAGTTAGCGACTAGAACTGTTTATTACATTTAGGGTATAGATTTATTACTGATTGCGTCATTTCTATTAGAGCAGCTTTATTCGAAATTGTATCGAAAGGAAATGTTTGACAACCTTTGTTGAAAATTCATAATCAACAAACTTTTTCTATAACCGTCAGATTTCTCGACTACATTTGTTTGAGTTGCCCCAAGTGGGCTTGACAACTTGTCCTCAATATTGAAATAAGGAATTGAGAAAATTTCGTTTTGTGACTCCACTTTGGCAGTCAATCGTATTGAAATTGGAATGCTAAAGGCTACCACGAAATCTACAATACCGGCCGGCAATTGCGCAAATGGCGATACAAACTCAACTCTAATAAATTTTTTAAGTTGAATGAATACATTTACCTTGAGTTGCGCACTTCCTCTTCTTTTGCTCGTTTTTACTTCAAAGTGAAAAACAAACAATAAATAATAAGGCAACTGACGCCATTTTTTGCTGACAACTCGTCAGAAACCACCATCACCCCCTCCCCGCCCCCCGCGCCTGAGTTGACCTCCCCCGGCTCCCGTTTCAATTTACTTGTGAAATATTTATGTCCATTTAGACGTACGCCACTTTCAGACCTTTCGTTAAGCAGTTTCTCATAAATCATTTAACGAAATGACGAATTTAGAGTGTGAATTAATGAGTTTACTTCCCCGTCCAATAAAAAAGGTACAAAGTATACCGTCAAAGATGAGTTTGAGCACGATACAAAATAAACCGATATTACAACAGTAGATATTCCCGTTCATCGAATACACTGCTGACTTTAGACTTGCTAATAGAGCTTCGCAGGACAGGTTGCTAGTTACTCATCGCTTTGAAAGTCAATCACTTTGTTGGAATGAAGAGAAATTTGATCTCAAAATGGACGGAAAAGGTACTCGAATAAAATTGGCACCTTTAACTAATTTAAGCTTCCACTTAACTGAAATCACTTGTATTATAAGTTTTTAAACTGACATGGTCACTGACACTATAACTATTAATATCATAAACGGGATATTTACCATGTATGATTATTGTTTCGAGTTCCCGATATTAAATAAATAAAAAAAATAAAAAAACAAAAATCCCGTTTATGATATTGTTAGGAATCAGAAGTGAAATACGTGATCAAAATAAACAATGTTTAATATCGTTTAGATTACACTTTTACAAAAATATCACGACAAACATTTTAAACAATAATCAAATAGAAATAGCACTAGCAAAATGGAATAATCAGTACACGAGCAAAAACATAAACCAAAAATAGCGAAGCACACGATAATAGTCGGGTAGCAAGTCCTTTCCGAGCGCCGTCCAAGCAAAAAGTGACCGTTGCAACGCCGCTCGCCTCGTTTTATGAACTTCTGTCGGTTGCCGCACGACGACCGTACGTTGACCGGACGGCTACTGGCTGATGGCGTGACTTTGAGCCAACACGGCCTCTCCTGACGCTCTGACGTCCTCGTCAGCTTCCAACAAGGCGGCTGAGTCTTCGCTGTCTCCTTGATTGCGTGTCTCACAACGCCAGTGGGGCGTGCTGGCACCGTGGAGTGCCACGCACAACTGCGCCTGCAGGGCGCGCTGGTACCGTGGAGTGCCGCACACAACTGCGCCTGTAGGGCGCGCTGGCACCGTGAAGTGCCACGCACAACTGCGCCTGTTGGGCGCGCTGGCAGCCTGGAGCGACGCGCTTAACACGTCAGTAGCGCGCTGGCAGCCCAGAGCGGCGCGCTGTACACGCCAGTAGCGTGCTGGCAGCCTGGAGCCACGCGCTGTACACGCCAGTAGGGCGCACAGTCGGCCTGCAGCGACGCGCTCGGCCTACAGCGAGGCGCTCGGCCTGCAGCAGCGAGGCGCTCGGCCTGCAGCGAGGCGCTCGGCCTGCAGCAGCGAGGCGCTCGGCCTGCAGCGAGGCGCTCGGCCTGCAGCAGCGAGGCGCTCGGCCTGCAGCGAGGCGCTCGGCCTGCAGCGAGGCGCTCGGCCTGCAGCAGCGAGGCGCTCGGCCTGCAGCGAGGCGCTCGGCCTGCAGCAGCGAGGCGCTCGGCCTGCAGCGAGGCGCTCGGCCTGCAGCGAGGCGCTCGGCCTGCAGCGAGGCGCTCGGCCTGCAGCGAGGCGCTCGGCCTGCAGCGACGCGCTCAGCAACGCCAGTAGGGCGCGCAGTCGCCTTGCAGCGCCGTGCACGTTCATGGCATCACTGTGGCAAAGCCCTGGTAACCACTGCTAAGACCAAGCAGCGTTGCGTTGCGTCCAAACACACGCCACACATCCTTGTGTAATGGTTAGGTACTCTGCAAACAAACAAATTTACAATTACAACAGAATTTTGTTCCGCTCGATCACTCCTGACCAAACTTTAGTTCCATTGGGTGGCACCAAATTCGACTCTCATTAATTAAATCAAATGTACTGGAAATTATCGAAAATACAACACTCAACTACCTTGAGTCATCATTATACCATAGTCGTTCACACCAACCTTAAAAATTCTATTGCAACAAAAACTGCTGAAATCATCGAGTAAAACCTTTAACACCAAGGCTCTCTAACCGAGTAGTACAACAAGAGAGTAATCTCATTCATTAGGGACATTCAAGTCGAGAATAAAATTCAAAGAAACATTCACCAAACAAAACTTGTCAGACAAGAATACCAATAGGCACATAGGGATGTATAAGCACATTGTTAGCATATCACACAGACTTCTTCCACAACACTGTAGGCATAGGCTCCAAGTTTGCATACCCCTCAGATGTCGACTTCCACACACACTGTAGGCATAGGCTCCAAGTTTGCATACCCCTCAGATGTCGACTTCCACACACACTGTAGGCATAGGCTCCAAGTTTGCATACCCCTCAGATGTCGACTTCCACACACACTGTAGGCATAGGCTCCAAGTTCGCATACCCCTCAGTGGCTGTTGACATAGACACATTGTTAGCGTATCACACAGACTTTCACACACGCAGCTGAGGCCACGCGCTTGACCAAACCACACGTTCTTATGTAATGGTTACTCCGCAAAGAGACAAATCTACGACAGAATTTTGTTCCACTCGGTCACTCCTGACCAAACATCAATTAGGTCCCACTCTCGTTGATAAAATCAAACGTGGCTAAACTGGAAATTATCGAAAATACAACAATCAACCACCCTGGGTCATGTACCATTGTCGTTTAAATCAATCTTAAAAACATTATTGCGTCAAAAAAATGCCAGGTTCACAAAAATCATCGAGTAAAACTACAGATCTCTAACTGACTAGTAAACAAGTCGATCTCCCGTGTGTATCACCATTTGACTTCACACTACGGTCTTTCCGGACCCTGACCTCAACCAGAGCTAAACGCACAAAATACAACAAACACACCCACTGTCTACTCGAGTTTCCTCAAAAACCTTCAATTTTAATCGGACTACGACTACACAATAATTACTGGTACTGTCTAACACAATACAGCCGATAGAATCTCTTGGCTTGCAACCACAACTTTACTTCATCAAAATTCTTATAAGCATCAACTGATACGTAACTCATTGGCATCCTTCTTAGCCTATCATGTGTATTAGGCAACTTACTTCTTTAATAAAGCAAAACTTATCAGACTTTACAGTGCACCTGTATACGGCCTACGTCTTCACACGAAAACAAGTCAACTGATCATATTGCGTAGGGGTTTGCATTTACGCAGACCATGATTATTTAAGTTTGATTTGCCAACAACTGCACTTTTGGGTTTCAAATATACGGAAAACAAGACTTTTGACTGTATTTTGTTTAGCATCAGATATACCACAAATCACAACGTTGCCCCACACCAGGAATTTCTCCTGTATCGTGGGTACCTTCACAAATATTTTAAACTCACTTACACAAGTACCCGACTTTGAAAAAAAACTAACTAGGTCATACAGATACTTGTACTCATAACGTCATTATAGCACAGTGACCATATCGACTTCACGCGGACACAATGACCGAAATTCGTGTTTAAAATGAGTCCACGTGCTGTTATTGGTCAACCAATCGTTAAGCGACGTATTAGCACCACCATGTAAATAACCACCAATGCGTCCGAGGCATTGCCAATCACCCCAGTGACCTTATAAACACACACATAACATCACGCCTGTAATCCCCGAAGGGTTAGGCAGAGGTACCCAGTATACCCACATTTCGCCAGCTATGTTAAGACATAAGCTTAACCATGTAAATAACCACCAATGCGTCCGAGGCATTGCCAATCACCCCAGTGACCTTATAAACACACACATAACATCACGCCTGCAATCCCCGAAGGGTTAGGCACAGGTACCCAGTATACCCACATTTCGCCAATTATGTTAAGACATAAGCTTAACCATGTAATAGGGGTGAGCCCATTGTCACCAACAGGGCACAAATCCAGAAAATAACACTTTGCCCGACTCGGGAATCGAACCCAGAACCTTCATGCTCAGTAGTCGCGCTTGCGACTAATAAATCAACGAAATATTAAAATTTAATGGTTCGATCTTACTTGTATCAGGAACGAAAGTAAACCAACAATCCTGTCCGGAGCGTCGCCTCAACCGCGAGAGCGGTTACACAGGACTTCGCGTCCTCACGCGGCTCCTACGACAATCTCGTTCGCGCTTGGAACGGCGATCGGATCCCGAAACTTGCTACGTACGTGACCTTCCACTCCGCTTATGGTGGCTACAAGATCGCTTAGAACGAGAGGCACTAGTTTTTGAACGCGAACAACTCGATCTATCCATTGCTAACTACTACCGGCTTTTATCTAAAATTAAAAGCCTGAAAACTAGTTTTTAACTTGTGGGCGAAAACGATCTTTATCCCACTTCTGATGTTAGGAATCAGAAGTGAAATACGTGATCAAAATAAACAATGTTTAATATCGTTTAGATTACACTTTTACAAAAATATCACGACAAACATTTTAAACAATAATCAAATAGAAATAGCACTAGCAAAATGGAATAATCAGTACACGAGCAAAAACATAAACCAAAAATAGCGAAGCACACGATAATAGTCGGGTAGCAAGTCCTTTCCGAGCGCCGTCCAAGCAAAAAGTGACCGTTGCAACGCCGCTCGCCTCGTTTTATGAACTTCTGTCGGTTGCCGCACGACGACCGTACGTTGACCGGACGGCTACTGGCTGATGGCGTGACTTTGAGCCAACAATATT
This sequence comes from Diarsia dahlii, assembly GCA_949775195.1. Taxonomy (NCBI): domain Eukaryota; kingdom Metazoa; phylum Arthropoda; class Insecta; order Lepidoptera; family Noctuidae; genus Diarsia; species Diarsia dahlii. The sequence goes on along the minus strand of OX459195.1, from coordinate 9,806,927 downwards.
AATAATAGTATCACTTGTATTGTTTATGTAGATTGATACCAGGCTGCTTTTAGGTTAGAATGATTGTTACTATGTTACAATAAGCAAGCAAATTGAGTAGGTAATTCAGATTAATGGCCAGTCACCCTAACAAATAAAGTCAAATAAAATAATAAAAGTAAGTGAACAATAATAAAATAATATAACTCGACATCAATTACCTATACTTTTTCAGACAAGTTTTTCTGTTTTTTTTCTTCCAATATATCAGTCCACCCCGATAAATTTACATTTTACTGATGATAAAAGAACAAAATATCCATAGAAAAAATATTTTGTAGAAGAAAGTTTATCTTCGGAGACATCACAAACAACAGTTTCCATAAATTATCTGTTTGTTCCAGATTCACGGGACAACTGATGGACGGACGGGTTTTAATTGGATTTCATTGAAAACTAATTTAACGCCCGGATAAAAATATAATCAGTCTGTCTGTGTCTTTCTCTAATTTAATTAATTATTTTCCTCGAAATATTAGACAGGTTGCTTGTTTGCTTTTCGAGCATGGCATATTTGAAAATTTCGATGATTTTATTTTCTTCTTTTGACAATAAATATCCTCGAAAAATCGGAAAACTATTTGACTAATTCTGAAACTCAAGTGCATGAGCATCTTTTAAGCACGGAAATAATTTAACCCAACTCACGCGAAACAGTTGAAAGCTTCGCCAACCCTAGACAATAGGTTTGCAAATTGCAATCCAACCAATTATAAACGACCGTTCATCGGTAACTTCCGAATGGATGAATGTTCTAAGCCAATCTAAGCGGTTAATATCGAAGATGGCCAATTTGATGACTCAATTAATCACACAGTAATTACCCTTTGAAGCTCTAACAAACGGATAACGACCATCCCTTTCTTAGTGAAATACTTGGCTACAGTTCCTCATATTATAGGTTATAGGGTCATACGTACAGGGTTATCTGATATCTCCAGTAACCTTTGACCGCAGAAGGCACTTGATGGCCTTTACCTTACTAAAAGATAAGCTACGGACCCTTTCAGATAATAATAAATGATAGAAGAAAAGCCAGACAAATAAAACAGAACCACGAGAAGGACTGTCTCGGTTTTATTTGCTTTTGTAAATCAAAATTCCTGCCCAAATTTTTGAATATACCTAGAAATTTTGTATGTAACTTGATTATACAAAAAGTCTTACCTATTGAAATTATAATTGATAAAGTTTGTTTCTGTTCGTCTTACTTGTTTGTTTTCGATTGCGTGAACAGTTTACGGATTTTGACTGCTCTGTCCCACCCCTGGGCAAAGGCCTCCTTCCACTCCTTCCATTTCTCGCGCACCCGCGCTTCCTCCTTTCAGTTCTGACGAAACATGTCTAGTTCGGTCTGTCGTTCGTGACCTGACACGAGTTCGCTGTGTCAGGGCACCAGTTTCCTGCTATTTTAGCCTACAATTAGTAACATGTAGCAGAAATGTTCTGCCCAGTCCCATTTGAGCTGGGCAGCCTTTCGGGCCATGGCAGATTTTTTTTTTCAATTTTTTTGCGAATAAATGATAACGAATTTATTGTTTTGAAGAAACCTGTACCTATCGCATATATACATTACCCCTAGAAACAATTGCAAAAGGACCTACTTCAGTGTCGATAGAATTATAAATTTGTATATTTCTGATAATCCTAATAACCTACTTACGGTTTTCACATAAGAGTCTGTTTCTATAGAGTTGTAAATGTAATTGTAATATACTTATAGGATACACTTTCCTCAGCCGGGAGTTTTCATCAGAATATAATTATAAACAATACTTTGTAAGTGGAAACAGGGTTCGCTAACAGCTGTTATAACTTGTAACCTACTTACGTCTCACACACATGGTTCACAGCTTGGGCTATGTTTATTAAATGTAACAAGGCTTTGCTCTTACAAAATCGGTGTCTACAACCCTTAATTGGCTTTTTCTTTGAACGGATTTTAATCTTATAAAACCCTTTCAGGTATTGTACCTACCGTTAGAAAATTCCTTGTTCAATCAAAGAGAAGGAAAGGAACATTAATAATCTGAAGCCTTACACGTACTGGAGCTTGAACAAGGGGATAAAGGGATATGGAACATGCCTGAGATTATATTCCACAGGAAAATAGCCAAAGATTTACAGATTATGCAAATACTGAAAGTAACATAAAGTTAATTGTTCGAAGCGAAGAGTGAATTCAACTGTTTCTTATACAAACACATTCGACTATCATGCCGAGAGCAAAGATGAGATTGAATACGTCTGTCGATACTGCAGTTATTTACTAGAACATACAACAGAATATCTTTCATATCTACGTCGAGTATTTGCTAGTCTAGTGCTGGCATGTGATGCTTGTTCGATATTCGAGAACTTTGTTCTAAATAGTCAGCCATATTCCCGCTCAATTTCAGATAGCGTTGAGGACGTATTCAGTCGGTTACTCAGCTGTTCTAGAATGCTACATGTGTCAACACAGTCGTTCTATTGTCTGCTTATAGGATGAAACACATGCATCAAAAATAAAGTACAGTTTACTGCTCAGCCCCACATCTGTGTCTCACAATACATTCTATGTTGAAATAACGCGGACAATTCCAACTATCTTGCATTTGTTTTAACCATGATTTAACCAATCGGAACACTGAATAGAATATTAAAATATTCGTAGGCACTGGATAATTTATTTCGTAGACATGACATATATTGCTATCGAGTGTTTAATGTTCAAAGCTAGAGAATTCATTGCTGACTATAAAGTAGTCGTTCGTATTTGTCAAAACAGTCGGTCTTGATATTGCCGCTCAAGATAAGACTTTATTATTATAATATACATTCTAAGCTTGAAATCATGTCTTGCGTAAGTAATATAGCAAAATGGGGTGGTTATCTAAATAATATCTCAGTTGGATTTCAATACAAATAGACACTTCGCTATTATAATTTCTAAACTATGATTTTACTTGAAATAATAGTTCAAAATGTCTAAAGTTTGATTTGGGTCCACGTTTGTATGAGATAGACAAGACATGTCTACGATGTAATATAACGTATTTCCTATTGATAGAAACTTGGAGCATTGGCCGTCGATAACAAGTAGATTCTATATTTGTGTAATTGAATCTCTCCCTACATTCAGCGGGTATGAATCTGAGGTAAGTAATTTATTACTGCCAATATATCTCGACCGGAGAAAGGTCATAATAACTTGAGCCCCAAGCTCGTTACGGGGTAGTCACTGTCATTCGAGAATCTAATAAGTTATAGAAAAATATTCGTCGAAGTATATTTTTATAGGTAGGTATACTTGGTAAAGCGGATCATTATTTTTGCTGCCGTATCTCATACAGATTTATTCAAGCTTTGGGGACCTACATTACTTTATAAAGAATTTCGAAAGAACGTTACGTCACGTTGCTTTTGATATTTAACGTCATAATTAAGGTAATGTAGAGCAGCGGTGGCCCAGTGGTGGCGGCCCCGACTTACGAACAGTAGGTCGTGGGTTCGAACCCAGGCAGGCACATTACTTTGTGTAATAATTTATTTCATCACCGCTGCTCTCAAAACGGTGAAGGAAAACATCGTGAGGAAACCGGCATGTCTTAGAACCAAAAAAATCGAAGACATGTGACATCTACCAATCCGCACTGGGCCCGCGTGGTAGATTATAGCCCATTCCCTCTCAAAGAGAGGAGGCCAGTGTCCCAGCAGTGGGAACATTAATAGGCTGTTGATGATGATGATGATGATTAAGGTAATTGGGAAGAGTCGAAGAAGACAACGTGACAAATAGAAAGGAACAAGCGCAGTAAGATGATGATAGAGGTAATGTGGTGTAAATAAAAAACTTAATAATAAATATTATTATAAACGATCTTCAGAAACCGTATAAGAAACTTAATAATAAATATTATTATAAACGATCTTCAGAAACCGTATGATGTAACGAAGTGTTCAAAATGTAATCGCATCTATTCTACGAAATATAATGTTGCTCACTTTAAAGAGTTTAATTACAAACGCTGTCGGGTACCCGCGGTTCTGATTAATTATAATTTCCTTCTCGTTAAGAGACGAGTTTATTAAATCCTCTTCGGGAGTCCTTTAGCAGTAGAGTCCTACATACTATGCGAGTATTCTCAAAGAGCACTGATTTAAGTTTTAATCCCGGGTTTGAATAGTCGTGAACGAACAAAAGGGATCGTCCCTAGGGTGTTATGTAGCTTCTATCTACTCTTATCGTAGAAACCATGACCTATTGAATTAAAGTTAATTGAAGACAGATGGATGGGCAAGGTAATGGCTACTACTACTTACCTGTAAACTATCGGTCGCCAATCCCGATCATTGAGATGATTATCACATTTTCTTCTTTGATAGTCTTTTGTAGGCGTACTCCAATAGTAACAATTATGACGATGATATGAATTTTATGGATATACAGCAGCTACAAAGTCAACTTTAAATTAAATATATATTTCAAACAGCAAAAGCTGTTAAGTGTGTGCAGTTGTGTGTGATCTGTTTAAGTCGCGAGTAAACAGGCTTCTTCTGGGTAAGCTCGTTCCATCGTCGACATCATCTCATATTCTAGACCATACGGTCTAGAACAAAAAAATGATCGCAGTGGTGGGGAGAACAAGTGCCCTTCGTAATGCGTTAAGGGTACTTTTACACCCTTTATAACCTACATCACATCCACAGTTAAACATTGTCCTACGTTTTTATAAGTATAATGGATCGTTTCAGCAAGCGTTCGTGGCAGAAAACGGCGAGGGGGCGAAACTATCTTGTAATAAATTGTGTTTCCATGTAACACATTGTGTCTTCACACAAATGATCACTTGTTGCATTTCAACAAATGGAAACAAATATCTTTGACTGGCAAAACAAAGACATTTTAATTATGTTTCAAGACGACGAAGACGTAGGTCACTGGAGATTAAAGTTAGTTTTAAAATGTAGACTGTAGTGTAAACCTTAACCTTTGTGGTCATTAAGGAATGAAAAGGAAATAAATAATGAGGTCTAAATTAGAACAAGAAGTTTTATTTAGACAGCATATAGGCCTCCCTCAAAGTGTGTCAATGTTAGAATTTCTTTCCAAAATAATTATCTGAATACAATGTCTAAACGCCTTTTATTTATTACACCCAACATACAAGATAAGTATGTTTTGTTATGTTATCACTTATTTTTGTGAATGCTGGTTAACCAGTTATTGGCGACTGTGTAAGTCTGAGACTGTAAAACCTATGTACTTATGATATGTTGTACACAGAAGCTGTTGGTGAATCTATATCTACACTAATATTATAAAGAGGAAAGATTTGTACCTATTTTTGTATGTTTGTATGTTTGTAATGAATAGGCTCAAAAAGTACTGGGCCGATTTCAAAAATTCTTTCACCCTTGGAAAGCTACATTCACCCTGAGTAACATAGGCTACTTTTTATCCCTGTATTCCCACGGGAACGGGATCTACGCGGGTGAAACCGCGGGACGTCCGCTAGTTAATAAATAAAAAAATAAATAAATACAAATCACAACACCACACAGTCAAACCTAGGTAATTTACAATCTTTAGATGAATAAATCCATAGAATTCAAACAAAAACGGCTGAGATTAAAGTGACATAGTAAATAGACGTTGCCACATACGTGCCTTAGTGTAGTGCATATTACCGATTCTTGTGCTTCTGTTCTGTGGTTTATGATCACTGGCGATGTGACGTCACTATAACGAAGTACTGTGTTCTCTGTATTTTTAACCGACTTCCCAAAAAGGAGGAGGTTCTCAATTCGATCGGTATGTTTTTTTTTTTTTTTTTTTCTATGTATGTAGGTACACCGATTACGCTGCGAGTTATGATCCGATTTACGTGATTCTTTTTTAGTTTGATGCGGAATAGTTGCCATTTGGTCCCATAAAAATTTAGTATAGTTTTAGCCCAGTACTTTTCATTTTAAGAAGATTTTTCTTAATTTATGAACATTTTTCGTTTATGTGTGTTCGAGAATAACTTCGTCGTTTATGAACCAATTTTGATGATTCTTTTTTTATTGTGAAGGGGATATTTTAAGGGTGGTACTATGATATGGAAACCAGGACCTGGTGATGGAATCCCAGAGAACTCGAGGGCAACCCTCAAATTTCATAGGCACGTATTACGTGTTTCGTGTTTTTTTGTCTAATGTTAGGTTTCTTAGTCGAATGTTAAATGTATAGTAAATATTTCTATAGGATATTAAAACTACAAATGAAAAAATAAAAAACTTTTTTGCAAAAAAAACAACCGACTTCAAAAACACCAAAAAGTGAAAAATAAACTCCAGATCAGCTTCTGAAGTCGGTGGCAAAAAAACTAAATAAAACAAACAAATGTCACCGACTTCAGAAGCTGATTTTTCTTCTGAAATTTATTTTTCACTTTTTGGTGTTTTTGAAGTCGGTTGTTTTTATTCATTTGAGTTTTCTAAGAACTAATGGACATCAACCAAAATGGGCTAAGCCGGTGAACAGCCGTATTGGGAAAAAAGAAATTCATGAATAATTTAGTAATAATATATAGAAAACATTGGTCTCTATTCGGGAGTGTCAAAATAAATAATAAATTGAATCCGAGCTATTTATTACACATGATTGCTGCATAGTCGGTCGAAGGACTGTAAGTTGCTGCGCTCCTAACATGTCTGTGGTATGGTATTTACGCTGGGCAAGGTATTAAAATGTCACTCCACCTGCTCAGTTTTTAGACCATGTTTTATTAACATAGGTACCTAATGAAAATGAATAGTTTTCCAAATAAACAATTTAGAAAAGTTTTTTTTTTTGTTTTGTATTATACTAATCAATTTGATAACATACTTCTTACCTATATGTTTTCTGTGTACTGTAAGCCACTCAATAAAGTTAGAAATAGTGCGATATTTTTATGTCCGTGTCCAAGCCCAAACGCCATACAAAGTGGTTGATGTCCTTTATGAACCTTATATGTATTACAAAATCGACCAGCAAATAAATCATACAATATACGGCCCTAGTCGCTTGGCAACTTCAACAAAAATTTGTTCAGGGTACGGTTTGAATCTACATTACTATATGTAGAATATTTTAGGTAGCTAATATTATTAAACGGAAAGGTTTTGCTCCCTAATAACTTTGCTGTAAATCACTTGCTCTAACACACGTTTAATCCGTGTAAGGGATCAACACATTTTAGGAATATAGGATCTTTGTTACTAGGCTTATCGTGAAAACATTAATAGCAACAATGATACAGAAAACGATAATATTTATTTATTTAAACTTCATGTACAATAGTGGTACATAGGCGGACAGTCAACCTTTTAGGGTCAAATAAGACAGCACTGTGGTAGAGTACAAAAAAAAATATAATAAGGAGAAAACTATTTTGTTATATAAATTGATATACATAAATAGGTAAATACTAATACATATTATTATAGATACAGACAGAATATAATAAACTAATATATATTATAAACATATAAAACAGTCTAAGAGATTTGATTATTAATTAGCAATTTAGTCCGATTTTAAGAAGTACTTCCGAACTGCTCTTTTGAAAGCCATTTTGCTTTCGGCCTTTTTAATCCCAAGCGGTAGCGCGTTCCAAAGCTTTATAGTTGAGACAGCATATGAAGAGGACTTACAGCCAGTACGGTGTGAGGGAATTTCAAGCAATAGGTTCTTGGACGCTCGAAGGTTACGACTGTGTGAACTGCCCAGCACATTGAAATATTTTTTTAGGTAATTGGGAGCACATGGATCCTTTAAAATGGTGAAGAGCGTGCAAAGAGATCTGAGGGATCTTCTGAGCCGGATAGGCAGCCATTTAAGCTGAGAACGGTATGCAGAGATGTGGTCGTATTATTATGTAGTTATGATACGGTTAGTATTATTTATGAAACGGTTTTGATTAATTAATCTGTGGATAATTTACTTCATAAACTAAACAAGTGTACATACAAATTGCAATAAAATAACTTTTGTACAATGATGAGCTTTAAGCAGAATTGGGTTTCCTTACAGCAAACCTAATTTCGATGGAGAGATTTGCAGACGAGGACATATTTATGTACATTTACAGAATATTTAGGTACTTAAATTAATTATTTTTATAAACTAAGCTACAAACCTACAATATAACCTACCAATAATAACGCCATAATTATTTACCTTTATCATTTAATTTATGTGGTTTACGAAAGTAAGTCGATTTTATTTTTCCATACCGAACACAAAATGCTTTTAATTTTTCTTTTGAAAATGAAAATTCCTTTTCCACTAGATCATAATTATTTATTCGTAGCGATTGTCTTGGAATAATAATCTTATACCACCTTTTTATTTTTAGTTTCGATTCTATATTCCAATGCAAAAAAGGATCTGCAGTTAAATTTGCAGTTCCATACAATTCAACGATAAAATACCGATCAATATTCGAATAGTAATAATAACAATAATCTATATCTATATACTTATAATAAATCTGTAGAGGTCAATTCTGTACATGATATATATTTTCAAAATAACTGTCAGGGGGTAATTAGTGATCGATACTGATGCCAAAAATGCAATCAGTAAAATTTTTGTCTGTCTGTCTGTCTGTCTGTCTGTCCTCCTGTCTGTATGTTCCTTATAGAAACAAAAACTACTTGACGGATTTTAACGAAACTTGGTACAATTATTTTTCATACTCCTGGGGAGGTTATAGTATACTTTTCATCACGCTACGATCAATAGGAGCAGAGCAGTGAAATGAAATGTTGGGAAAACGGGAGAAGTTGCTCCATTTTTTAAGCTTCCGTCGCGTGTGCAGCCTTAATGGTCAAAGCTACATAGAAATCATTTATGACGGAAATGTTCTACATAAAATTATCTAAAAAATATCCCACAACAGCATATGTCTATCTTTTATGGTTGACTCACAATAACACGTGTAACTCCCGATAGCTTAGCAGTTCGGAGCTTTCTGATTATACTGCAGGGTGGAATTTTGTAATGCCACCTGGAGGGAAAGTACTCTTAATACTGCAGATAGAAAATTTTACTCAAAGGAAACATTCCTTTATTTTTGAATAGAAAGCAAACTGCATTCAAAGATTTTCGAAAATTCTCTTCTCCCACACCCGGGAATCGAACCGGCTAAAATCTGAAAAAATTATACCCTGTACTTTTATTGCATCGATCGTTAGGGTCAATTTTATGGATGAAATCTCTCTTCCAAACATGATAAATTAAATGAAAGGAAAACCTGCCTGCGAGATCGCCAGATCTCACCGCATTAGATTTTTTTTTGTGGGGATAATATGTAAAAAATCAAATTTACATGAAATCTTATGCGAATGACAACGAGTTGAGAGTTGAAGTTCAGAATACGATTTATAATATTCACCACAACACTTTAATAAAGGTTACCAGAAAAAATTGTGTATCCAAGAGAATGGAGCTCATTTCGAGCAACTAATTAGTTAGTTTACCATTTTTGTAAATAATTAAATTAATTTAAGATTTCCTGGTTTTCTTTTCATTTAATTTATCATGTTTGTTAGAGAGATTTCATCCTTATAATTGACCCTAACGATCGATGCAATAAAAGTACAGGGTATATTTTTTCCAGATTTTAGCCGGTTCGATTCCCGGGTGTGGGAGAAGAGAATTTTCGAAACTTTCTGAATGCAGTTTGCTTTCTATTCAAAAATAAAGTAATGTTTCCTTTGAGTAAAATTTACGTACTCAAGACGCTTTTTGTTACGTAAGAAAATATGGACGTCCCGACTTATTTATTACTGTAACTACCAAGCCCAAGTGGGATGAAATCACTCGGGAGCTTCTTGAGGGTCAAGCACCGCATGACCGCCATGATATTATCGCAAGAGTTTTTCATTTAAAATTAAAATCAATGATAGATCTACCTACCAAAGATAACATCTTTAGTGTAACGCGGACGAAGTCGCGGGCAAAAGCTAGTATAATATAATACTATTTTTTTATATTTTTAAATGTTTTTTGATATCTTTTTTTAACAAATATTTAAAAATGTAAATTAGTATGTAAGGAAAATAAATAAAGAGAATAACAATAATAATAATCTTTATTGACATAAAGTAAGTTACATTATTATAAGGAAACCCTGACTCCTGCGCTAGGTTGTGACTCCTGTGTTACAGGAATCAGTATATTAAATAGTGTACTGAGAACGTGGCAACCGTTTCTACGTCGATGTCCCATCCACTCTATATCATATATTCTCTGACTGCGACCAAATCAGAATAAAAGCCATCTAATCTGTTATCTGAAATACGGAACAGGCGTTACGGATTCAACATAGGATAGAAAGCAATAAATTGATCTTGTCGACAAGCCCAGCACACAAGCGTGATCAAATTTGTCGCAACTTGCAAACCAACCATTTGTACTTGAATGGGGATACATCAATAAACCGCCTCTATAGACTAAACTACTTATGTAGCATAGAAAACAGACCGAATAAAGACTAAAATCTTTCACAAAGCAGTTATAAACTAAATTGTTATGCCGAAGTCTTTTGTTCTGTTCCTTTCAGTATTAATAGTTAAGTCAATCGGAGACAGGTAGCCGTATTAACAACATTAATATTCAACGAACCGTCCGGTTCAGAACCTCAGAGGTTTAAAGTTAAATCTTAATTGAGCTATGGTCAGATTAAATTCCTGATACAAAGTTAGAAAGTTTTCCAAAGCTGCTCAGACAATACCACTGCCGTAAAGTTTGTCCGACAAAACATTTCAAGTAAACGGACTAACTACATAGACTTACTATGTAGGTATATTAATAGTTTTAGGTTGAATTTACACGAGATTCTATTAAGATTTGAATTAATTTACTGTTGATTTAAATCCTTAAGGTGAAAGTGTTAATAGTGGTTTAGTCTCCGGCTCTACGCTGATCAACTTTACTGAAGACGATCAAACAACGTAACGTCTGATTGAAACATCAAAGTCAAGCTTTATTAATTCTCTGTCTTGTTTGTGGAAGTGCCAAAAAATTACAGCTGCAATAATCTAAGAGTAAGTTATGATTTCTTATTTAGAAAATACAGGAAAAAAAACTTGGAGAGTCACAAGAGTTCCATTAATAAAGTAAGGAAAGATTATCGACACCTCCCCCTAACGAGATTAAGTAGGGGATGAGAGTTCGTATGGTCGTTCGTCAATTTCTCCGACAGGAAATCTAATCGGAAACCGTTTTGCAAAACAATAACTGTTATCCGGTACGTTTCACGCTTCAAGAATTCAACAGATTCCTATAAACCGGCCAGATTGTTTGAGTTTCATAGAAAGGACTCGGACGACCCTTAGATACTACAGACCTATTATCTCCAGAGAATTAACCAAGTCTTAACTTCGGACAGAAGGAGATTAACGTCATTCTCTGAAGTAAGACTTATTTAATAGGTATCTACGTCTATGCTATGTGAAACAGAATTTGATGGTCATCTCGGACAAAAGCTTAGAAAATTGTGGTTTGATAACTGTGGAAATATTTTCAAGTGTGAAACTGAAATGTATAATGTAACCGAATTCAGGAGCGTATCCTTTATCATGTTCAGTAGCGTGTAGGACGCTCGAGCGATTACACTGCTTGACAACGGCTAGGCGCACACTCACTCACCTCGTCATAAAACAACTATGCTGCTAGTGCATAGATGTGAAGTTCCCACCCACATGCACTTAAAATAGAACATCGTACAACTGATACCAGCTCTATTAATGCCAGAACTATTAAATGAAGTACTAGCACATAAATCTTGTAAAGTTATCGGCTCAGATCGGCCACATTCACCCGCTGATAAAGTACTTTCATAAAACTCTCGCTAAAATACGAGATAAGTATGGAGTACTGTGCGGTCTGTCTACGTAACGGATTAAAGTGCTTAGGTATACACATCCAGGCATTCTATAGGTGTCCCTTGCCGGAGCCTTCCATATATATCTTTGTATTTAGACGGTAATTAAGCTAAATTTACCGAGTGGCCTACATCAGCCGTCCGGCGGCGACGACCGGCGACAAAGTGAAAAATTTAACGCTTCAGCACGTCAACGTTGACATCAGAAAGATAACGTGACTCACTAAACGGACACTTTGTGTATTCTGTGCACGAACTTTGATATTATAATAGATAAATTGTTTTGTTTTTCCCACACGTTCCTCGCACATACCACTCCAATGAATCCGAAAGAGGGTGTTTCTCTCGGGAATTTCTAACAGCTACAGTAGGAGTGCAAGCTTTATACAAATATGTTTTGTCCTGTTTGTTTTTATTTCACACACTATTTTGGTTTCAATTTATGCCCGTCGATGTTGATTTTACATTGGTAAGCTCGCCAACTAGCCACTGTGAATATTTACATGTTGTAATTATCAAGTTTGCTAAATATTACCTATTTTTAAAGAATCTGGAACGAGTTTCATCTGTTTTAAAGCAAACGCAGCAGACATGTAATGGTTTACCTACATACACGTAAGAACACATTTATTACGTTCGGAAATCAATCACTCGTTTCAAACCAGACGGCGAAGCGCGAGCGGCTCTACTTTACGTAAGTATAACTTAAATAGTTACTATCTATGTTTAGAATTATTTCTATAGATGTTATCACAATAATTATGTCGCAACAGGTACAGGTGAATAAACTAATAAAATTAAGAATGATGATAGATATAGGATAGACTATTAACAACAAAGTGTGGTCTCATTGTTGGCGCTGTGCCAAATGTTCTGTACAATGCAATAGTTCGGATCCAGAACAGAGCGAAAAGTACACTTGTTCAGATCTGGAGTAAACTGACCTAGTATAACGAAACGTAGGAAATGGGTTTTACCATCAAACCAACACAAACCATAAAATAGATAAAACGTTGGGTATCTCCTACACCTATAGGGAAACAAAAACATTAATGATCTAAAGGTAAAAAGATCGACCTAAATATAAATTCCTCCTACTCGGGAGGCTGAGATCAAAACAAGAAAGATATACATCTGATCAGCTTGTTATAACTGAAATAGATCCAGACTTATTTACGAAGCTGTATCCGTTAGAGATCTCTTAGACTCTTAATGTCAAAGCCGAGGTCGGGCCAACTAGGACGAGTGGATTAGGTAAGGAAAAATTGCAAAACTTTGCTCCTAGAAAACCGTAGAAAATATTTTCCTGAAGCAGGGCCACGCATTTTATAGACGTGTTTACTATAGGATACTATAGTTTTATTGTGCTCATAAATAGACAATGTGTTTAGAAGAATAGATAGCATTATCTGTGTATTTTGATAATGATTAGACCGCAAGAGTTATTAAAGTTCCAGTTAATTGCCGTTCAGTGTTCAAGGTTAGATTTATTCATCGATTATTTTCGGATTATCACGTCGAATAGACAACGATACTCTGATTAAAAAATAGCACATTCATTATCGATGGGATCATTTCCGATTGGCTGATTCGTACGCGAAGCATAATCTCAGTTTCACAGATACCTCGTTTTTACATGATCCAACCGTTAATCAACGGCTCAATGTTACCGGGTCAGTAAAATCTATTTCAGATATCATGAAATTCTGATAAGCACGTGGTATTATCTTTCTACTTTTGTCTGGAATTTTAATCCTGAATAGGGGATCGGACAAAAAAAAACTAATTAGTCCGTCAGATAGATTTCCAAAAATTATTGGACACGTATTTTTTCTTTTTTCACGTAAACTTAAAATGAAGACGATACAGTGCTTCGAAAACTCGTGTGACGTCATATGATAGTACATTTTGACGACACAAGTGACGTTTCAAGCCCCACTCCACGATCTTTGACGCGTTTTATCTTCGTAATTTTTTATTGATTTGATAAAACAAAAAACACGTATTCAATATTTTTCGATAATCTAACTTACGGACTAAACAGAATCAAATTATTTTGACCCTGTCCGATCCCCTATTGCGCATTGCACTCAAAAACGGTATTATCAAATTGATATAAAATTGAAGTAGTATTTCTTATTGAATGCTACTGCGAGGTTTTTAATGTCAATCTACTGATGAATTTTACGAATATTAGAAAGCCTAGAAAACAATTTTCCATTAGCATGTACAATCTGCCGAGCTTTTTCCCAACTAAGTATGTTGGGGTCAGCTTCTAGTCCAATCGGATGCAGCTGAATACCAGTTTTTTACATAGAGCGACTACACCTGTCTGACCTCCACAACCCAGTTAAGTAATTCGATACCCTTTGTCAAGACTGGTTTTCAGACTTTCGGGCCACTAATTACCTGTAACAACCGTCAAATATCTACTGGTATTTAATGGGTGCATGGTCACTGGTCAAGTGGTCACCCACCCACGGATCAACCTAAGCAAGCGCGGTTTGACCTCACGATTGAACCAGGCGGTTGTTACTATTTAGTCGAAAACGCCCCAATAAACATGTATGGAAGGTTCAAATACCAAGAAACATTCAACTTCTAAGAAGTTACGCTCAAATCAATGCGCTCAAGAGAATAACTTCTCCTTAGAATCCGGTTACATTCTTTTAAAGGAAATTTAGTGCAAGTTACTTCTTGGAAGAAATGTAAAAACTGACGTATATATTAAGGAGAGTTTTCTATAAACTAGTATCGATGGTATCGGGAGCTGGCGAGATGCCAGGACCTGGAAAACAATGCAAGCCTTGACTCATTCTCTGTTAATTGCCTTACTTTTTGGGAGGCAATAAAAATTGGTTTAATTTTGTACAATAGTGTTTATAAACTATTCTTGAACAGCTGCTGAGGTAATCGTGTTCGGAAAATATTTGAATCGTTTCATGTCCGTGTGTGTGTGTCCGTGTCCGTCCGTATGTCCGTGTGTTTCTTGCGTCCGTTGCAGAATAGTACTTACTATGCTTGTGGGTAAAAATAGAGTGTAAATTGCCCTTGCCTTAGCACTTTACGGCTCCTACACATTACCAAGTCTAGCAACGTAAAGATGAGACGAGAAAGGTGAGTGTAATGGCGGCGTATCGTAACACCTGGCCCCTGATGCGTGTACTAGAAGAGGCTGCTTCTAGACAAGACCATAATAACTTCAATGTTATCCTCTTACTATGACGTAGATAACAAGATATAAATTGCCTTACAAAGATTGAACGAAGAATCCTCGTAGGTACAGCCAGGGAAAATTGGTTATAGTTTATTAAATTGACTCTCTACGGCAATTTGCTGCGTCATAGCCATTCAATCCGTCATTTATGTTTTATATGTTATGTTATAGGTGATATGCAATTCTAAATAAACGTCATTTTAATTGCTACTGAATACATACAATAAATTAATTTCTGTTTTCTTTCTATATTATGTGGTAGTGCCTACCTGTTGTCAGAGTTTTATGCCGAAATATCTCTCAGTCATGTTGGTTTTATAAAGATGTTTTCCTTCACCGAAGTACCTATGTGATAATTATAAATACGCAAAGTCAGGGGTGCGTGTCTTGGATTCGAGCTTGAGACCAATGACATGGCAGTCTGACGGTCACACAACTGTCTAATCATTGCTTTATTGAATTGAATTGAAATCATAGAGTGGTCATTCGGAAACACGGACATTTTAAGTTTATGGTCAGTTAATTTTCGTGATTTAACATTAATAAATGTCTCCATCTGGGTTCATGCCCCAGCCAAGTCATATAAAGCACAATGTACGACCCAATGTGCCGTAGTAATAACCAATAAATAATAGACTCTGTAGGTTACTTAATTGAATTTGTGGAAATTGATGGAGAAATGGGAGCTCCTACTACTAAAATATAACAAAAAATATATATTATATTTATATATATATATAATTTGTATTATTTACATTTGATTGCGTAGAATAAAATCAACAGGGTATTGCTCAAATAAATTAAATCAATTTATTTAAACAATACCCTGTTACTTCTATTCTACAAACGACGCGACGACGTACAAAATGCTGTGTCAAACAGAATTTTCACTTGAGTGATCCAAAGCTATTTCGTTTGTATAAGATGTAATTATTTGTTGTACAGTTGAACACAAGACTTGATAGCTGTGTCATTAGATTTTATAAAATTCCGCCGATAAAGTCTGAATTGTTGACCTCTTTCGTCGTAATATTATGTCGAACTAGAATTTCCAGCACCAGCTTCTTTAATACACAATGGTGACATCACACCTATTTAGATCACCAGACCGCATACTAAACAAGGCGACGTGTCATTCTAATATTTCCAACTTAATTTATGCCAACAGCCTTTGGTTCTTTCTGACTCACAGTCTGGCTAATGGCCATGAAAATGTATGCTTTCATTTCATAATATTCCGCCTTAATGATGACAGACAAACAACTTGCACATTCGTGACCTAAACCCAAAGGTCAAATTTTGTTTATTTCGCTTTTCAACATGAAAATGTGAAATTTTAATCACAATAGCGTACATAGCAAACATGCGACTTCCAAAAAAGGTACGTTATGTACACCGTTGTGCCGAACGAGGTTTCGCTCTCAACGGCCTAAATATCAATAACAAATGACTTCACATACACAACCCGGACAAAAGCGTGGCGTCAAGTGCTCTGATGATACAAAGGGAGAATATTGTACAAAGCAAGATTAACTAGTGTGAACCCGGCTTTACATTATCAATTCAGGGTTCCCAGGTTCGTTAAAATCCCGGGCGTTGCATCTGAATTTGAAAGGTTATTTAATTTGTAAATTTTCACGTTGGTTTGGGATAGTTACCAGGATTTGACATCGAAAATTTATTTTGGTGTTTACGCAACATACTTATATATTAGGTATAGCTACGCTAGTACAATATTTTAGACGAGACGGAATAGTTAAAGCACTTTCACTTCTCGTTAGTTAAGTTAACATATCTTTAGAGGAAAACAAAAAGTTTTTGAATGTTTTTCGTAACAAATAACAATACAAACACTGCAAAATTAAAATACAATCACAAAATAACAAGAGAGTGCGATGCCCAGCGAGCAGCTGTCGACATGACACATAAAGACAACGAAAGCCATAATGTTCATGAAAAAATAAAAGCAAACAAACTACTTATCGGTGCTACGAAAAGCATGACATTCACACACCACTTCATAATGCACATTTTATATCTGCTTAATGGGGTCTAAAATGCCCACATAAGCAGATCATAATACCATTTAGGAAAATATATCAAAATTGGGAAATCATATGAATTGCGTTAACATTCTAAATTAATGGTCACAGACGCAGTTACTATTATGAAAAGTCCATTTTACGCTTTTTAACGCAATTCATATTATAATCTGAAAAGTGGCCATTCGAGACGCCCAGATATAAGTCTCACACTTAAATTCATCGCTTTAATTTAAAAGCTGATGGTGATAGTAACTTTTCTTTGTGTTACCAACAAAAGTAAGGCAACAGTGAAAGCAGAGTTTCCGCCGTAAAATTTTGACGAAAAGGACACACTGTTTAAGATCACATTTTAAGTCTTCAAGTAGTCATTGTTTATTACGGTATAACATCGTTCGAAAGACAACATAAAAAAAATATTGTTGGAATTTTATCCCTTCTAAATTCCATTATAAATCTTCGAAATGGAGGCATTTTTACCTTCTTACATAGTAAGGTAGGCTATAGGGGTAAGTATATAAAAAGAATAGAGTGAGTTTTAAAATGTAAGTAATAGAATTTATCCTTATACATACTAATAATATAAATGCGAAAGGTACGGTCAATTAAAAGTGGTTAATCGGCAAAAGGTTGTCACAAACACAGATATAGCTGAACATGGGTTACTTTTTTCAATTGCAGTCGCAGTCGGTGGCAACAGCTAGTTACCAATAGTTAAAATTCTTTAAAATATCAGTATTTATGTAGACGTCATTTCTCTGAACGTATTCGCAATTTCCCTATCTCTGCGTGTATAAATTTTCCGCCGATCGTGCCGTAAAATGACACGGTCGTACCTGTGTTATGAAAATTCCTAGATCCCTTTATCCTTCTGATATTTATGTTACGCCTCTCTCATCTCGTTACTAATTACAATTTAATGGGAAATACTACCTACTTAGATAACGTGTCGAACCAGTGAAAATAATTGCTAAGAAAATTGACAACCAACCAACTTGGATAGGGGATCGGACAAAAAAAACTAATTAGTCCATCAGATTACACACACATACATACATTCATACATTTGATAGATACAAACAGAATTCAGATAGATTTCCAATAAATATTGAACACATTTTTTCTTTTTTCACATATATAAACAAAAAATTAAGATGATACAGTGCTTCAAAAACTCGTGAACTCGGGTACATGTTTTACCTACAAGTGACATCAATCGCCATCTTCGTCAATTTTTATTAATTTGATAAAACAAAAACACCGTGTATCCAATATTTTCGATAATTTAACTGAATCATATTTTTTTGACTCAGTCCGATCCCCTATTGTCAGTAAAAGTACTTGTTTCGTGGTAAATTGAAACCACAACACACTAACAGATTTTCGTGTGGTTAACAAATGGTTGAACCTGTGTCAGTGTTTTTTGCCGCCGACTTGGCTTTAAATGCCGTTGAGAGATATCTCTCAGCCTCAGGCTATGTTTGGTCTTCTCACGATGTTTTCCTTAACCAAAGCTAACAGTAATTCTAAGCATATTAAGTCTACATGGGCCATTTTTTTTGGGGTTGGTATTCATCAAATAACCCCTTCCGCTCTGGGCAGCAGCGGAAGGGAGTGTCAGACTTCTATTAACTAAAACCACCCATGTTCCTTCTTAGATCTTTGTGTCGAGGCCGCGGTATCACTTTCGAACAACCCGCAGCCCCGCCGGGCGTGCCGCGGACCTTTTTTTTTTTTGGAGTGTGGAAAATCATCAAATAACCCCTTCCACTCTAGGCAGAGCGGAAGGGAGTGTCAGACTTCTATTAACTAAAACCACCCATGTTCCTTCTTAGCCCTTTGTGTCGAGGCCGCGGTATCTCTTTCGAATAACCCGCAGCCCCACCGGGCGTGCCGTGGGCCTTTTTTTAACCCCCCACGCTCTTTGGCAGAGCGAAGGGGAGTGTCAGACATCTACTGACGAAAAACCAACTCATGTTCCTTCTTCGCCCTTGTGCCGAGGCCGCGGTATCTCTTTCGAACAACCCGCAGCCCCGCCGGGCGTGCCGTGGGCCTGAACTCGTGACCTGTGACTTGTTGGTCACACCACTATCTCGGCATAGACAGATGTACGAAATAGATAAAACACTGTTTCAATTTAGACCTGACTTTATTAAAATTGATTTTAATTCATAATGTTAAATTACAGTACACGAGTTAAGTAAGGAAATTGATGAAATTACAGTACTTTATATAATACAATTAGTACAAAACTTAGTTATATATATGCTTCACCGAAGCGCGATTGAATGACAAACAGACAGATTGAATTCCGTCCGGTTTGTGAGATTTACTGCGGTTGTGACATTCGATTCAGTTAAACGAACTCTGATAAGACACGGTCTTGTTGAAGTAATAGCAAATATTTATTTATTCTAAAGTGGTTGAGTATGTCTGGCTGAACGTGGTTTTCTTGAACATTTTGATACCCAGTTCATGATCATCATCACAATGATTCTCTTACCCATAACCCAATCCCAATTTATTTAGGGTCAACGCAGCATATTGTCTTCTTCTTCCACACGTCTCTATTCGTATGCCTAGTTACGTAGGTACAAAAAAACATCAGTTGCCAATTGAATAATGAATCTTGGTATTACATGCAATTCGGAATATCGAATTTTCTACAAAAAAATTGAAGTACTTCATCGAAAACAATGAACAAATAGACAGAGTAAAATGCCGTTACACAGCTCACGGAAATATGAAAGATTTCTCATCTCTAAAATAGACACTGTATCGAAGGCAATAAAATCGATTAATAATTTGCGTTGGTATTTAAATTGGCATTCATTTAATTCCTTCTAGGCAGTCCTTAAAAAATGTTCGTAATATACAGTACCTGTTCTTATTTTTATCTTATTATTTTTATATTTCCTATCTTCCGACAGTGGTAATAGGTATGTCAACACCATGGACAATGGTCAACACCTAATAACCTCCTCACAAATATTACTGAACGTGTTCGGAATCGCGATAATTTGTAAGAAAACGCTCAGCGGAAATAGCAGATGAATTTCGTATACTTTTCCTAGTATTAACTGTTTGAAAGTTTTACTTCGCGAAAGTTATTATAGTGCACTTGTGTAGCGCTAGTTTTGCTTCTGAAGCTGTGTTTTTCAACATACCTGGCTTTGTACCAGCTGCATCTGCCAGAAACGATATAGACGCAAAGTAAATTCACTCATATTATTGTAAAAGTGTTAACCCAATAAACAATGTACAAAACATTTCATCTGCGGCGGTTTAACATCGCATTAATATGTAAGTATGCGCATTAATATTTAAATTAAACATTTGCGTGTAAAAACATCAGCGCTTTCATGTTTACCTCAATGTCGGACACTACAACACTGTACCAGCAGAACATTTTAATGATCTTGTCTTAATTTATGTTATAATTTCCAGGCCGCGCCGAATGATGCGAACCGTGAATTTTTCGCGCGACTGACAGAACGGTGACACAAATTCTACTCAGAACACTTGTGTCATGTGACGTATCTTTGCTTAATTACTTCCGAGGGCTGTGTACTCGCGTTTTTAATTACTTTTCGTAGGCGAGCAAGCACTGTCTTTGCATATTTTTCATACCAAAAATCTCTCAGATCTTTCAGGTGCAAAATCAACACAATATCCACTTACTGTACGAAACGGTTGTGTTATTTTTACTATGTCTAAACGCTGTCTTTCTTTGAAGATTTACTTTCCTGCTTGTCAGACAGCCAGAAGACACGAGGTAAGGTTGTAACCTTCCTCAATTTATTGATTGGCTTAATTTTTTCTATAATCAGTCATCTGATCTAGGTTTGATAAGCTTTTGGGAAAGCGAAACACATATGTTGAAACAAAGTAGGCATACTTATGGCTAAATTCAACGAAAATTATATTAAACTAATTAATTTCCAAATGGAATTAGGTTACGAGTGGTAACGTAACTGGCAACAAAGGGGCTAATTAACTATTACCCGAAATAAATAGGTACTTACCTAAAATAATCTAAAACGTATTCAGGTGGTAAATAACTACCTATACCTACTGTCGCCAGCCTAAAAACGTTCGTTAAATCGGTTATCTACAGATTACACGGAACGATTCAGATTTATCAACGTTGTTAGGCATAACGTGATTAATATTGGAAATGACTTCTGCACTTTACCTGCTAAATCAATATGAAATTCAGCATCATCAATTCAGCTGGGACACAGGCCTAATATGAAATTACTGAGCCAAAATCAACACAGCAGGTAGGTACCAAATATATTTGATTAACCTCAGCTTTCGGGTTCGTAAAGCTTTACAAAATTTACGGGATACGGTAGCTTTCCCTAAAATATTGGAATTTAAAATAAAAGTGTCCGGAAAATAGACATTTTCATTTATTTCTCATTATCGTGCCATAATCTTTTAACCAAACCCATCTGAGTCGGATAAATCGGTTTAGGCTTTCATTTTCTGAAAATGTGTGGATAGCCAACAAATTATTGTGTAAATAGGTTTGAATCCATTTTATACCCTTGGGGGTTGAGTTTAGTACGATTCTAAAAGCTTTCTGCTTTATATTTTACTTGAGTAAGTATGAGAAAGTGAAAGTACATATAATGCATGTTTATATGTAATCGATGAGTTGAAACGAATGTATGGTTAGAACAATATTAGTCGATTCGATACTTATCGGTTCAGCCCGCTTTTATATATTTTGTTAATGGTTCATAAATACTTTGAAAGTTAAGTGTATAAAAATAAGAAAATCGATACCTACTTTTCCAACAATTCATATTTAATTCCGGCTTAAAATACGCATTTGCGGAGTTGCTGACGTAACTGCGGGACTGGGACGCATGTTTTCACAAAAAGGGTGTACTTTTCGGGTCTTTTATAAATACACACAGCAATTATATCTTTTCCAACCGAACCGAATCTAAAGTTACGGGAGTCATTTTCGTTTTTCCTGCTTCTCTTATTCTAACCGTAAATAAATATATTTCCACCGAATGTGTAAGTATTGCCTAAAATAAATAAATAGACGCTGCCCCGACCATGTCGGTTTATGATTGCGATATTTCAGAGAAAGTATTTTTGTGTCGGGACCGCTGCTTTGTTCTAACAAACAAACACAGAATTAATTTATAGATTCACGCTTCTGATTAAAGAGAAACAGAAGACATAAGTTTTGGCATCGTTCCATGATATACCTGTGCGACGTGCGTCCACCTTACTATTGCAATAGATCGTTGAACAGGACTTACAGGACAGAATATTAGAAACGGCATCGTAACATCGACAAAACATAACAAACAATTAGATTGGTCGTAAGCTGTCCAAATTGGATTAATAATAATGGTTTAATATCCTTTCAATAATCGATGTTTCCTGAACTGTGCCCCTACTGCGGACGCACAACGCGATCTAAATAGAAATTTCACAACTGTATAGTTTGCACACGTGCTTTGTGTTAGCGTTACTCACGTTAAGATCGTATTTTTAATCGCGATTGTGTTGAAGTAGGCATGTTTTGTGCGGTGTCAGAAGTGGTACAGTGATTGCACATAGGGCGTAGTAGGTGGGATGCACTCACCGACGTGAGCCGCGCCGCTGTGGCGGGATCGATCTAGCGCGGCCGGGCCGAGCCGGCCATCGGGACCCGCACACGATACTTCTGGAACGCACTACACTGCACTTTATTCTTCGATGCAATCTTCAAAATATTAATCACTAAACTTTCACACATTTACAACTAACGTCCTTGTTTCTTGACTGGTCCTGTTAGGTACGAAATAAAAAGAAAAAAGCTATAGAGTTTACAGGAAAATAAATCACGTAAACAAAAATGTGTATCAATTAAACTCCTGATTCGTCAACTTGGGATTGTTGAACGATTGTAACCAAGTGTGGTATTGAAACCCGAATTACAAATGTGTACCTACATGTATCGATCTAGATATCAGACAGAGATAATGGTTCTTATCTACGATAAGTTCAGGGCCTAATGACCCAGAATAGAGCGGATTGCTGTTCGAATCTGTAGATTGGAACTAAGTCGTAATCCCAGGAGGTCCTAGAGTCCTTAAGTCTTTTGAGCTAAATATTTAAGCCAACTGTAATGAAATAAAGATAGAACAAATTACAACATAAATAAAATACGGAAATGAGTGTAAATCGATTGTATGCACATGGCACAAAGTTATCGCTGAAAAATGATTTTTCAAGTAGCCGTTGAAGATAGCGCGTGGAACAGTAACGTTTGCGATGTTATATTATGCAACACATAGTAGTGAACTATACTTGGTTGTGATGGATTGCAGGTTCGTTTATAATAGAGCACCTAATCTACAAGCATCAGCTTGCATCAGTAGACTCGTATCTTGCGATCCCACACGTGGATGAAAATGTAGCTCTTCAACAAATAGCGTTGGAAAATAAAGACAACAAAAAAAACAAACTTCATTGAAAATTTTGGTTTTTACACGATTCTAAGCCCTTTTTTCTTATTGATAAAATATTATCACTCGATTCGATTCGTTCAAATTCATCTTACTAGTCTTGTTCAAAATTACATAAAAATAACGAAACAAAACGCTGAAATCAAAAGATAATGTCCTTGGGTTCCGTCGGTAGGGTTCTATTGTGTAAATGTAAATAGTGAGTGGCAAGAGCCCGAAATCGGTGCCGGAACCCTGAGGGACATAATGATTTCCTTGCGAATTGAACCGAGAGCAAAATATTCAAATAGCAACATCCCTAATGTTCCACTTTTGTGCAAAACTTTTGAAGACAGACAAGGCAATAGCTACAAGCGTCTTTACTTAAGAGTTCTTATGCTTATTTCAACTTTGAGAAAAATAAAAGTTAGCGTGAGTAAGTCGAATTTGAGACACGGAGAACAATTCGAATAAAAGTTAAAGCAATATTCAACTTCAATGAAGTAAAAAAGAAAAATTGTGTAGAAACTAAGGTTATTTTGTTCGAGTATCAGACAACAACAACTACAACAAGGAGAAGAAAACCTACAGAACAATGTAAAATTCACCTGAAAAACTAGGTTTTAAAAACGTTTTCTAGGAACGTTTCAAAAGGAAACATTTCAGTAAAAGTCTAATACTTATTAGGAGTCTACAATTAAAATAATGAGTATTCTAAGTAATTAGTTGTCCAGAAGAGAGCAAAATGCTTGTATTTAAATAATTTCTCTATTTCGTACCCATTAAAAATAATAGGTATAATTTAACTTTATCTAATAGTGTTGGTAGCGACCTTCTACTATTTAATATAAAAAAACACTGTCACGAAATAACAAAGAAACGCACATAAAACAAATGCTTTTTCAACGCTTACAGGACAACAAATGATGTAGATTTTTAAAGTCACCTAAACCTATTTGTATGAGAAATCATAAGGTTAAATAATAAAGAAGAAAGAGCACACAAAGAAAATAATTTCATTTCAGTTTGGGTGATATAACGTACTGACAACTAGGTATTTCGATTTACACTCATAAAATCAGAGAACAAAAAAGTTTTTAGAAGAATGGAAAATACATCTAGTAAAAATAAAGTTCTTTTTTTAACAAAAAATCCGGTAAAGAGAAATATTTATAACAGTCTATAAATGATTTTAAATAAAACCTTTGCTTTCACTAAGTAACTTTTAATAAATACTTACACTAACGAAGACCAGTTTAAAACATTAATAAAAAATCCAACGAAAAGAGATCCGACGAAAACAACAACTTAAAAACACTTTTAACAAATTTATGAGATCGAAAAGAACTTAGAACTTTTGAAATAAAATATTGTATAAAGAATTTTTTGTTAAAGTAACAGTAGATTTATGCGGAATCAAATAGCGCGAAGATTTATCTCATAGATTGATATAATGCACGTGTTTTGAACCGGAAAAGTGTATGTGTTCGGTTGTGACTCGCGCGGGCGGCGGCGGCGGCGGCGTCGACGGCGCGGTGACACTGACTGCGTGCGGCCGGGGCCGGGTCGGGCCGGGGCGCGCGGTCGGCGGCGCAACAGATACGCCACAGGTTGGGCGGCCCGGGCCACCCGCGCCCACACCACCCTGCCAGCGTCGCACACGCCAATTTACATCCTCATTATCGTCTCCGGAGTCAGCACCTCACGCTGGCGTCCGTCACCACATGAGTCGCCGGCTTCTCTCAGTAAAAACTCTCTTCGTACCTTATTCAGCAAAATCTAATAAAGCGTTTATTTGGAATCTTACAATTTTTCTTTCTGCCAGCTACTTTCAGAGAGTTTTATCGGATTTATTTTGTTTCGTTACTTTGAATTATTCTGATATAATTTTGTTTGTTTAGGAAATCCCTTTGAGGATAAAACTGTGAGGGGAACCTCGTAGATGGGCTTCTTTATGGTCGTCAGCTACGGAAACCTATCTATTTATTGTAAGTCCCAGAAGGTTACGAAATTCTCATCAATTCGTAATAAGTCCTATTCAATATCCAGATCCGATAATTCTCTATTCATGCGGCACATCAATACTAATAAATTGACCGTTGGATAATTTTATTACGCCCTTAATACATTAAGATAATTCATTCTGAAAGTTTTATGTGTCGTAAAACACATTTAGTGTCGCAACTCTTCCATTAAGTGTGTTTAACACTTTGTGAAAGAATTTTCGTGATAAAATCTGAAAAAGAAGTGGTACCTAAGTGTTGGCTGCAAGTACTCGTACTAACGATTGCACAATTGTATACTGGAACCAACGTTGTTTTGTACTCAGGGGAGCTTTGTTGTGTTGACGCTGTGTCTACTTAAAAACTTCTAATTAATTTGGTAGGCCGACTTGTAAGCAAATTAATTTGAACTTTTCAACTAAGAAAAAGGAACTGCGTGTGAATAATTGTGATTGCCGGCATTGTTTTGTCTTCCTTTTCTTTGAAGAACAACTGAAACTTTAAATGCTGGCGAACTTTAACAGGATTAAAGAAGATTGACAAGGGAGACAGGGCAATGAAAGTTGAATTATCTTCAAAATGGTGACGCGTTTACTGAATTCACTAAACTGTCAGATAATAAAAGTGAGACAAAGGTGTCAGAAAATTTTATAGTGAATGAGCGAACCACTATGATTAAAAAAAAAACTGGGTATTTATATAATCTGTACTCTGTTAATTATTGATATTATGACTGTATTTCTGTATTTACCGTTTTATTCAGAATCATTTAAGGTAAGGTAGAGTGAAATGCTAACACCTAAATTGCGAGGGTTATATTCATTTCATTCAGAGCGAATACTAAGTACCTATATTCTTTGATACACCACGGAGGATCATCAAACATTGCTAATCGTATTGATCATCACATTCATCATCAACTGGTTGGTAAGACTAAGTCGAAAAGTGATTAGTTCCATCCTTCATTTATACTTAACTTAAATAACCTGTTGGTTCATCAAATCTGTTATCAACAAAATAATTTTATGATCATGAGCTATCGACTGCTGTCGAGCCACCCTCGAGGAGGCTTAGCGCATAACAGTAATGGCGTTGGAAAAAGGAAATTCGATTTAAAGAAAATTATCTTACTTCGACATCTAGCTGTTTACTCAACTTTTGCTGATCATTTTCATCACCTTCTTATATTTTTTGGTAAGCAACCAAAAATAAAAATAAATATTGGAATTTCTTTGTATAGTAACTGAATGCTTATGACGTCCTAATAGATAGTCATAAATTGCACGCTTGGTTTTCATACGGATCACTGTTATTTTTTTTCCAAGAACCTAATCGTCCTTAAAGACATCCCAGGGAAAACCGCAATTATTGAAAGAAAATCTGTTAAAATCGCTATACAGTGCGTACCCATTTCTACTTTTTTATACATTACTTTCATTCCATTTTACTAGTCGTCGTGAAATTCTTTACTTTTCTAACATAAAATCCGGCCCCAATTAAAAATAACTAGAATTTTATTTGGTCGTTTCATTCGTCTACGTATAACTAAAAAAATGTCCGTT
This sequence comes from Diarsia dahlii, assembly GCA_949775195.1. Lineage (NCBI taxonomy): Eukaryota > Metazoa > Arthropoda > Insecta > Lepidoptera > Noctuidae > Diarsia > Diarsia dahlii. The sequence goes on along the minus strand of OX459195.1, from coordinate 9,779,703 downwards.
AACTCTAAACGAGAGTGAGCTGAGCTGTATATTCCGTACAACTGGTGAGTTGACTATTATGTAATCTCACTAGTTTAGCACTTTGCTGTGTTTGGGTTAAGTATTAGGTACATGGGCTACTTCGGATACCCTTTTGTCCTTAACCACATTATTATGACAAAATGTTCGCTTGTTTGCACAGGTATCTCCACTTCGCAATCGCTTACTAGCAAGGAAAGCTCATAAGATTTATGTGGATTTTTATAGGTGAAATTTTAAAGCGCAAAGGATAGAATGTTCGTTTAACGTTTCGTTTTAAGACCGAAATTATTCTTAGGGGACATGCAGTGGACAAGGAAGAACTGCCGTTGGGGACAGCTAAACTTTACCTAATTTATAGCTTTTTTACTACCGAGACCGACCAAACGCTTTATCGATAAATATGTCCTAGAACGTACCTCTCGTGTAAACTCACGTTCACAGGCATATGCGTCCTGTCAACTTGTGTATCTTTTCTTGGCGTTATGTAGATAAAAATAGAGCTCATAATAGCATGCGCGGCGTGATTGATAGCATAACAAGTGCTGTTTCAGTTTCTACGCTCACTGAAGCTTCCCTTTATGCAACGTAATAAATGTTTGTAAATATGAGTGTGAGACGTGTCTGTGTATACCTACGTACGTTTATAAAACGTGTTTGCGTTCAGTTCTCAAAAAGCTTTTATGAGAGAAAAAATACATTGAATTTAAATATTGCAAATAATGTTTAGAGTAGGTAGTACCTACGTAGTACTCGTATTTAAAGGTTGATCGTTTTAATACCGTTACACAAATTCCTTCACTGGCATGTAGCTGAGTATCTATAACCAAGTAAAACGAAAATTATGGTAACGATAATATGATTGCGCCGCCCGCGGTATAAATCCTAGTAAACCCGAGGTCACAACGTCACAAGTGCTTGCATTGGGCTCTCACATCGATAAAAGCTTTCGTCAAGTTTGTAGGCGTATCGATTTCCATTATGAAAACAGAGTAATGGACCCAATGCGCGGACGATAAGAGTATTATTAAGGGATTTTTCACGTTTCAGAGGCACGTTTTCCCGGAAAATAGAACATGTCAAACTGGATGAACGGCCATTCGAGTGGAGCCATACGATAAAATGAATTGAACGGAACGAATAGTCAGCGTGCGGGTAGATTTTACCAATGGTCGGGCTCATGCTTCAAAAGAATGCTGAAAGCGGGTACAGTCGAACAAACTAATAAGTATACAGGTAGAGTTCTTTAATTCTAGAACACTGAAAATATTGATAGCAATTTTGTTTTTTTATAGTGTTTCGCATTATGCGAGTAATGCCAAACGCTGTATTGTTTGATATCAGTCTTTAAATGTATCTGTATAATCTTAAAAGTAAATACAAGTTAGCTGGCTGTCTACTTATTAGCTTGTTCGACTGTACATGACATAATATTGTATTTTTACATTTAGGTAAATTACCCATTGGTAGTCTTCGGTAAACATTTTATAAAAGAACATGACGTCACTTATGATCGTTATTTCTGTGTTTATTATAAAATACTTAACTAAAGCGACACACATCATATTTACAGCTTTTAACTGCTGAAACAATCGTAAACGTTGCTCTAAAGGAATAAGACTGACAATAACGTGTGTTTTGTTAAGGGACCCACAATTTCCGTGTATGAAGCCTTCAGTGGGTCTTCATAGCATTAATCACAGCATTGTTACAACGTCCACAATAGCGTTCAACTCCGGGATTACTTCCTCTACCATTCTTTCTGTATTTTATAGCGTCGTTCTGCCGTTAAAAATAACAGCCATCACACTTTATCTGACGTCAAGAACGGCGCTTTGTTCTCGGTCATCGAAAACAGCCGAACGAAATGGGTCAAAAGTATTCATGTAAGTAAGTATTCATGTAATTACCTGTAATGTATTGAACTTTCCGAAATGTACATCGTTTATCAGTAGTTTCTACAATGGTAGGTAATTACTGTTTTTAGCTGAACTAACCTAACTTAATAAAAAAATCTTTTTACTAAACTTAATAACTGTGATGATATTCACAAGTGGGTACATTGATAATATAGATGGTTTTGAAGACTGAACTATTAAAATTAAGTATATTATTGCGGTCATTACGTAACTCCTAAACATACATAACAACATCAACATCATCATCATCAACAGCCTATAATGTTCATCTACCACGCGGGCCCAGTGCGGATTGGTAGATGTCACATGTCTTCGAATTTTTGGTTCTAAGACATGCCGGTTTCCTCACGATGTTTTCCTTCACCGTTTTGGGAGCAGGGGTGATGAAATAAATTACACAAAGTAATGCGCCTCACGGGGTTCGAACCCACGACTCACAGTTCGTAAGTCGGGGCCGCCACCACTGGGCCACCACTGCTCTCACTGGTCTCTAACATACATAACATCCTGAGCTAACCTCACTAAATCTTGCTGACCCAACTTAAATTTCGGATCTAACCTAACATACTGAGCTAGCTTAACTTACTGACCCAAACTAAATTTCGGATCTAACCTAACATACTGAGCTAGCTTAACTTACTGACTCAACCTAACTTGCTGACCTAACCTAACTCGCTGACCTAACCTTTCTTGCTGACCTAACCTAACTTGCTGACCTAACCTTTCTTGCTGACCTTACCTAACTTGCTGACCTTACCAAACTCACTGACCTAACCTAATTTTCAGACCTAACCTAACTCGCTGACCTAACCTAACTTTCAGAACTAACCTAACTTGCTGACATAACCTAACTTACTGACCTAACCTAACTTACTGACCTAACCTAACATTCAGACCTAACCTAACTTGTTGATCTAACCTAACTTGCAGACCTTACCTAACTTGCTGACCTAACCTAACTTTCAGACCTAACCTAACCTACCCTAACTTGCTGACCTAACCTAACTTTCAGACCTACGCTCACTCGCTGACCTAACCTAACTTGCAGACCTAAACTAACTCTTTTGGTCTTAGCGGTGAGCGGCGCGGTGAGCGGCGCGGCGAGCGGGGCGGCGTCGGCAAGTGGTGCGTTTTGCACGCCACGTACCCTCAGTAGCGGTTAGTTGCAGCGGCCTGAGTTCGTCAATCCTACACCGCTGTCCGCGCTACTCTGTTTCGTGGTGTCACACTCATTCACTAGTACATTTGTTCCTGCCGCTTCCCACACCGCGCGCCGCTGTTGCGATGCGCTCGGATAAAACCGCGCGCGTTTTCGCTATGAGCGGCGTCTCGTGGCGTGCTTCAAACATTTTTATACATTTGATCTTACCGCTCGCCGCCCCGCGCTTAGCTGCCGCTCACACAATGTTGTGAACGGGCCGTAACTGGCTGACCTAACCTAATTTACTGACCTAACCTAACTTACTGACCTAACCTAACTTTCAGACCTAACCTAACGCGCTTACCTAACCTAACTTTTAGACCTAACCTAACTTTCAGACCTAACCTAACGCGCTTACCTAACCTAACTTTTAGACCTAACCTAACTTTCAGACCTAACCTAACTTTCAGACCTAACCTAACTCGCTGACCTAACCTAACCTAACTGGCTAACCTAACCTAACTTTCAGACCTAACCTAACTTGCTGACCTAACCTAACTTACTGACCTAACCTAACTCGCTGACCTAACCTAACTTTCAGACCTAACCTAACTCGCTGACCTAACCTAACTTTAAGACCTAACCTAACTTGCTGACCTAACCTAACTCGCTGACCTAACCTAACTTTCAGACCTAACCTAACTTTCAGACCTAACCTAACTTTCAGACCTAACCTAACTTTCAGACCTAACCTAACTTTCAGACCTAACCTAACTTTCAGACCTAACCTAACTTTCAGACCTAACCTAACTTTCAGACCTAACCTAACTCGCTGACCTAACCTAACCTAACTGGCTAACCTAACCTAACTTTCAGACCTAACCTAACTTGTTGACCTCACCTAACTTGCAGACCGAACCTAACTTGCTGACCTAACCTATCTTACTGACCTAACCTAACTCGCTGACCTAACCTAACTTTCAGACCTAACCTAACTTTCAGACCTAACCTAACTTTCAGACCTAACCTAACTTGCTGACCTAACCTAACTCGCTGACCTAACCTAACTTACTGACCTAACTCTTTTGGTCTTAGCGGTGAGCGGCGCGGTGAGCGGAGCGGCGTCTGCAAGCGGTGCGTTTTGCACACCACGTACCCTCAGTAGCGGTTAGTTGCAGCGGCCTGAGTTCGTCAGTCCTACACCGCTGTCTGCGCCACTCTGTTTCGTGGTGTCGAACTCATTCACTTGTACATTTGTTCCTGCCGCTTCCCACACCGCACGCCGCTGTAGCGATGCGCTCGGATAAAACCGCGCGCGTTTTCGCTATGAGCGGCGTCTCGTGGCGTGCTTCAAACATTTTTATACATTTGATCTTACCGCTCGCCACCCCGCGCTTAGCTGCCGCTCACAGCGGCAAGGTTGTGAACGGGCCGTAACTGGCTGACCTAACCTAACTTACTGACCTAACCTAACTCACTGCCGTAACCTAACTTTCAGACCTAACCTAACTTGCTGACCTAACCTAACTTTAAGACCTAACCTAACTCGCTGACCTAACCTAACTTGCTGACCTAACCTAACTTGCTAACCTTATGTAACTAGCTAACCTAACCTAACTTACTGACATAACTTAACTTAATAACTGTGATGATATTAGTAGAATACGGAATCTCGACGCACAATATATCGATGAATGCTAACACGATGCTACAAAACTGCGATGCACGCTACTGCGAAAGATCTTGACTGCGACACTACTTGACTTCGATGCACGTTATCGCGATAGATCCTCACTGCGATACTATATTTGTCTGTATTTTTTTGTGTAGTGTGCAGTGAATAAAATCTTAAATAACTAAGTTTTGCCCGCGGGTTCGCCCGCGTACAAATGACGGTTTTCTAATAAAACTTAATTATTCCCTGTTTACATTATAAAGGAAACCAGAGGTTTCCTTTAAGTTAATCTGTGGGCGAAGCCGTGGGTACAGACTAATTTAGGAGAAGTGAGAGATCGATAGGAGATCTACAAATAGCAATTACACATGGGAAATCTTTGTCGACAAAAAATATGTCGCGTCATAAATTGTTGTACAACAAATTACCTATTAAATTTTACTAAAATTGTGTAAGCATACATTTTATTCACTGCACACTACACAAAAAATACAGTATCGCAGTGAGGATCTATCGCGATAACGTGCATCGAAGTCAAGTGGTATCGCAGGGAACATCTTTTGCAGTAAAGTGCATCGCACTTTTGTAGCATCGTGCTAGCATTCATCGATATTTTGTGCGTCGAGATTCCGTATTCTACTCTACACACCGCAACTTCGCTCATTATCATCATCATCATCAGCCTATAATGCACTTCCCACTGCAGGGACTCAGGCCTCCTCTCTTGGAGAGGGATGGGTTATAATCCACCACGCGTGCCTAGTGCGGGTTGGTAGATGTCACATGTCTTAGATTTTTTTGGTTCTAATACATGCCGGTTTCCTCACGATGTTTTCCTTCACCGTTTTGAAAGCAGTGGTGATGAAATAAATTACACAAAGTAATGCGCCTGCCTGGGTTGAAACCCACAACTAACTGTTCATAAGTCGGAGCCGCAATCACTGGGCCACCACTGCACTTCGCTCGCATTTCTTTAATTAACAAACATGTGTATGGTTTCATCATGGGCGCACGGTGCATTCGCACGGTTCATTAGTTTCTCAACTCAACGTGAGCAGTTGCATAATTGCGAACGAGACTTGCTACTCTCCGAGCTTTGTAATTATTAAAGTTACCTTCATTTTCCTCAGTTCAAGGAAATGTTTTAATAGCACTTTCCTTTTTCTTTTTCATAATATTGGCGTAAGTAATGAAAATGGAAAAATATTTTTAATCAACACAGTTTAATACTCGTACCAGGCTCGAATTCGAACTTTATGTACATCGAGAGTTTCCACTCATACAGCAAATATTTGTAGTATTTTAAAATATTCTAAGATCTCCATCGCCAAACTGCGGCGTTTACTCTTCAAAACATTTCAGTAAACAAAAAATATCTCGTTAATTCTGAGAATTTGTTTTCAGGAAAATTAAATAAAAACATTTGCTAGGCTCTTTGGTCTCTTAGTAATTTCATTGCCTTAATTTACACAATGAAAAATAGGTTTGGTTGTTGCGAAGACGAGTTCCAAATTTTTTCGGACTTTAAGTAGATGTACAATAAAAAGAAATCAGTAGTACCTACACTGCCTACGTATTTGCAAAACAATGAGTAATAAAAAAAACAACGAGTTTGTATGGCTTTTACATTTATATAACCTACGTGAGGCTCGCAGTAAGCGGCATTTTCCTAAATATTATGTTTGAGCAGCACTTGACTTACGGCAGAATGATATGCTACGCGTTAAAAAACAAAATGCGCAGGAAACGCTAGTGTAAGCAAGCAAAGGTGTACAAATTAATGAATATAATAATTATTACGCGTGCCACAAGCCTACGTGCGTAGCAGCCTTGCGGCGGCGGCGGCGCGGCGCGGCGTAGCAATGCAAGCAGTAGCGTTTGTTGGAAACAAGTCAGATCAAGCTCTTGTCAATGGGGTACTAAAACAAATAATTTATTTCAACAATCAAAAATATAAAGAAGAAATCTCATCCAGTTTTCAATAGCAAAAGGTAAGTCAGGTTATATTGGCTCTTAGAAAAATAACAAGCAGCAAAAATACACACATCAAAAGTGTCTAGGGATCAAGCATTTTTATGCGGATTTCTTGAGATTGAGATGTGGCTTTGTAATAAATTTATGATTTTATAAATTTATATGGATCCTTTGTGGTGCATTTCATAATTTGAATCAGGAACTGTGAATCAAATTCGAGTAAAAGATGAAAATCAGCTGTCAATATTTTCCCTCTATAAACATACAACGCATTGAAGACATTATTAGTGCTACTGTTTCCCTACTACTGATTAAAACCAACGTTGTTATGGAGCGGCGACGTCATTTAAGCAGGGAAGAAATGCTCAGAGCCGTGGGAATGATAGAAGCTGGTTCCCGGCAACGTACTGTGGCTTTAGCTCTGAATACAAGTCAGAGTGTTATCAGTCGACTTTGGACACGTTACCGAAGCACTGGTACCGTGGCTGAGCGCCATGGTGGAGGACGGTATCGCTGCACCACATGGAGACAAGACCGATACATTCAAATCTTAACTCGAAGAGCTCCAACAATAACCGCCATGATGTTAGCCGTGAGGCTTCATCACTCTTCAGGGAACTTAATTAGCGACCAAACAGTCAGAAACCGCTTGCATGAAGTGAACCTTCATTCCCGAAGACCGCTACGGGTACCACCTATAGCAATGCACAATCGTAGGATTCGATATCAATGGGCTCTTGAACACAGAAATTGGGTAGAAGAACAATGGCGTTTTGTGTGCTTTTCTGATGAGTCTCGTTTTGGTATGAGACCGGATACAAGACGTATACGACACTGGAGAACCCCTGGACGCCAACAGCGATTAAAATCCTGCCAGGAAGTCCATCCTTATAGTGGTGGAACCATCATGGTATGGGCGGGTATTATAGGATCGGCGGAAGAACTGAGTTGATTTGGATCAGAGGCAACCTCAACGCTCAAATTTATGCTGAGACGATTGTATCAGACGTCATCGTTCCTCTACAAGTGCAAATCGGTCCCTTATTTCAGTTAATGCATGATAATGCACGACCGCACACCGCAAGAGTTGTAAGACAGACTCTCGCCGCAGCTAACATCAATGTCCTGCCCTGGCCTGCTCAGTCGCCAGACTTGAACCCGATTGAGCATGCATGGGATATGCTACAGAGAAGAGCTCTGCCGAATATGGAGGGTATCCAGTCGCAAGAAGACCTTTTTTTGTTGTTGCAACGAACATGGGCGGCCTTTCCACAGCGTGATTTGGATGAACTCATTTTGAGTATGCCAAACCGATGTTCTTGTGTTGTTAGTGTTCGCGGTAGAAACACGGATTATTAATTGTTTAAGTTACCCAATAAAATTTTAAAGAAAACTGTTATTTCAGTCTTTTTTTCGAACTTTAATGTTAGTGGTTCAAATGTCAAAAATCCCTTTATTAGGAAAATGGCAAATTTCTTTATTATTGCAAAGGTGACTTGGTTTATCGTTACTGTGACAAACGAAAACACTTTATTTGATGAATCCTTAAAGAAAATTTTAATTAATATCAATCAGGAGAAAAGTTATTGCAAAAATATATGTTGATCCCTAGACACTTTTGATGTGTGTAGATTCTTATCAGGGTTTTAACTACCGAAATAAAAATCGCTGGTTCCTGGTAGTGAGAACAAAAGTGTAATAAGTCAATCAGAAATACATAAACAATAAGTATAAAAAAATAGACAAAAGGTATAAAAAGGAGGCTTCAAAACATAAAGCCTAGGGCAGACTTGCACACAGGGGTTGAATGAAAAATAGGAGAATTTTGACGTGGATACGACAAAAGGCGATCATAAACTTAACTGCTTATCTCCATGAATAACATCGTAAAATTTATGAAGGAAAACGATTTTCAGTGCAGTCTAAAGGATTACTTTGTTGTTTATATCTACTTTTTCATATTTATTGCAGTAAAAATGTACCTACTTTTTTATATTCATTGTAGTAAAATTATATTCATAGTTTGCTTGCGGCTATACGCCTATACCTATGCCTATACCCATAGATATATAGGCTATATCAATAGAATCTTAAATTTTGCTGTTGCACAGGTTAGCTCAGTCACTCAGCCACGCATCACCAATCCTATATAATCGTGAGGATTAACATGTGACGGATCCGGTTCTTAGTATGAACATAAAGTGAATCGCCAGCATGCCAGTGGTGGCATCACGTGGCCTACATAACAGTTACCCACACCACAGTGTGCTTCTACAGAGTCGTGATGTTTTGACATCTCATCGAGGATGACATTCAGTGTCTGATTGCAGCGGAGTTGAGTCGTCCCTGACTGAACTATCCCGATTTATTGTGTCCCGTGTTTTTGCATTAAATGGTGATTTTAAGTACTTCTAGTTTAATCTAACTATGTACCGTACCCAGTGTGTTTTCATTACACGACACCCATCTTCTGCTCACATAATGATCGGAGTCTAACGGAATAAATCCTGACAATACGACACATACATTTTGTAACCGAAGCTTTTCTACATTAGGGTCCGTAATAGGGGTCCATATTGGCTCACCTAAAGTTCTTTACCCGAAATTGTTCTTCCTAACGATTTGTAATCCGAATGATCATTCTTCCTAAAATTTTTCATCTTAAAGTTTTCATTCATATACTATTTGTAGTGCTACCGGCGATGTTCATAACACTCATGTTTCCGAAAATTGTAATTCATAATATCATTATTGTAAATATATTTAAACTCCTACTGTTTTTTATCATAACGCTTTTATCCCTAAACATAATTACTTACCTACCATGTACCTACCAATCAAAATCAAATCAAAATCAAAATATTTATTTCAAGTAGGCCAGTAACAGGCACTTTTGAATAGTCGAATTAAACTAACTGCGGCACTCAGAGATATCCAACGATTACTCAAGCCGCCACCCAGCAAAGGCCTGACATACTTTTGTATGACAAAACTGCCAAAACCTTTACCAAGCGACGACGGCCCAAGCAACCACTGAAGCTCTCCGAGTGCGGCAGTAAACTACTAAACTAATGAAGCTAAATAAACTAAGCTACAGTCCCAGTCACAAGGCATAATAACTCGTGAGTGTACTGTAGTTGCCCATTCCAAAGCGTTGGTCTCATGAGAAGAATGGCAAGAAACTTCATGGGCACTCTTTTAAAATCGTTTGGGTTTACAATATGTTCAAGGTACAGACATAATCTTGGTATAATACACACATGAAGACTATGGAGATTACTGTCTGAGATGGTCTTTTGAAGAAAGCACCACACAGATTTGAGTGGACCATATATACCATAATACCTTCACTCATACAACTGTTTAGAATGATTAAAGTCGTTTCACTGTTTTTTGTCTTAAATGAATGAAATTCAGGTCAGAGTGTCGTTTTGGGGGCACTATAAAAAAAATACTTAGAAAAATTTCGCGACCTATGTAGAGCGTAGTTGGTCACAGTTCTAACCTAACCTAACCTAACCTATGGATATCTTTGCATTATATAATACTGATTATCTATATAAATAAAAAGAGAACCCTTGGCCCTAGAAAGCTGAAATGTTGCACAAAGGCTCCCTTAATAATGTAGACAAGGAATAAGGAAAGATTTTTCGAAATTCAACCCATAAGGGAGTTAAATAGGGGATGAAATTTTGAATGGAAAATCGTCATTTTCACGGGGGCGAAGCCGCTGGCAAAAGCTAGTTATGAATAAAAAAATAAAAAAACTAAATGTGGCACTTGAGAAAAAAGAAACTAAATGGCTTGAGAGCAGTGGTGGCCCAGTGGCGGCAGCCCCGACTTACGAACAGTCATGAGTCGTGGGTTCGAACCCCGTCAGGCACATTACTTTGTGTAATTTATTTCATCACCACTGTTCTCAAAACGGTGAAGGAAAACATCGTGAGGAAACCGGCATGTCTTAGAACCAAAAAATTCGACGATATGTGACATCTACCAATCCGCACTGGGCCCGCGTGGTAGATTATAGCCCATCCCTCTCCTAGAGAGGAGGCCTGAGTCCCTGCAGTGGGAACATTATAGGCTGATGATGATGATGATGAAATGTGGCACTCGGAGACTGCCGCGGTTAAGCTATTGCATAGCATTTTTTATCAACATACGCAAACAATTATTTAATTTGACAACCTCAGTTGAAAACCTTGTATTTTCCGTAACCATAGCAACCTGGTTGAATATTTTCGTTACGGAATTTCTGGATTCGCTCTCCACGCTCAAGGCCCGCGATAGAAGCTATGCAATAGCTTAATAAATCTAAACAAAAAAGATATGACTTTGAATAATTGTGTAAAAGATTGGATAAGTTGAGAAAATATAGGAAAACAAATAAAAGTATAATAGATGTTTATTGCTACTGACATTATGAAGTTGAATGCTTCGGAATATGAACATTAGAGACAGAGTAGTTAAGAATTGTGATTCATCATCATCATCATCATTTCAGCCAAAAGACGTCCACTGCTGGACATAGGCTAGGCCTCCCCCAGGCGTCACCACATTGACCGGTCCCGTGTGTCTCTCATCCAGCGGGTTCCTGCAACCTTGACCAGGTCATCGGTCCACCTAGTGGGAGGTCTTCCAACGCTACGGCTTCCGGTTCGCGGTCGCCATTCCAGAACTTTTCGGCCCCATCGGCCATCCTTTCTGCGAGCAATAGGGGATCGGACAAAAAAAAACTAATTAGTCCGTCAGATAGATTTCCAAAAATTATTGGACACGTATTTTTTCTTTTTTCACGTAAACTTAAAATGAAGACGATACAGTGCTTCGAAAACTCGTGTGACGTCATATGATAGTACATTTTGACGACACAAGTGACGTTTCAAGCCCCACTCCAAGATCTTTGACGCGTTTTATCTTCGTAATTTTTTATTTATTTGATAAAACAAAAAACACGTATTCAATATTTTTCGATAATCTAACTTACGGACTAAACAGAATCATATTATTTTGACCCAGTCCGATCCCCTATTGTGATTGTTAGGATGAAAAATGTTAGGAAGAACATTTTCGGATTTACAATTATCGGAGTTGAAAATTTAGGTGAACTTTGGCGCACCCCCGTAATAGCCCACCGATAAGGATGATAATTATAAGTGACAAGCCCTGTTAATGGCGATTATCTAACATTTCCGCATAGATTATAGCATAACAACCTAGAGAATATTTTAGGCTATAATAACTTTTGGGTGTAAAAATACTCTTTACGAAGGAACATCTGTTCTCCCCACAATTGTGTTTTTTTTTGTTCTGAGGCACCATACCTGGGAACCTTTAAGAAGCGTAGATATTAGAGGTCAAATTTTCAACCAATTTTAACTATGGGAGGTATTTAAACTCAAGCCGCCTTATTAATAAAAATAGTAAAACCTGGTTTAACTTACGCTTGGTTGGCACTTCAAAAATATTCAAAAGAAAGTGACGGCATGCGAGATAACCCAAGCGTAAGTTAAACCAGGTTTAACTATTTTTATTAATAAGGCGGTAAAAGTTTAAATACGTGGGGTATTTAAACTTGTTTTTTGACAATGAGTAAGTACCTACCTTACATTAAGTACTAACGTAAAACGTAATTTGTCACACTAACTAAAAAGTCGTTCCTCAGTAATAGTTTAGGATAGAGTTACCTACCTACGTACTTAGTTTGATTGACGGCTTCGTGAAGGGTCCGTTGTTTACACCTTGTATACTTTACGTTCTCGTTTACATGTCGTCGAAAATAAGCGATCTTAAGAACAGCTTCAAACGAACAGCTTCAAACTTAGGTTTTGTTTTACGACAAGTTAAAATTTTTAATAATCGACAAGCCATGACCCTAATCTACAACTCCTTCGTACGCAGTTTACTCGAAACCAACAGTGTAATCTGGAACCCTCACGAAAAAAAAAAGGTTAGTAATTGAAAAGGTCCAGAAATCTTTTGTTCGCTACCTCTCCTCAAATTATTTGGTTTTTACCCATATATGTACCCTACGCCGTTCGTGCTAGGTATGGTGACATACCAGAGCTTAGAAGTCAGGAGAACTCTTGCTCTAGTTAAGTATGTCATTTACTTAATTCGTGGCTCCCATTCTAATTCCCTGCTGTTAGAGTATATCTTTTAACATCCCACTACCTATCCGACACTCTCTTCGCCCACGCCAACGTCCTCTTTTTTCGATTCCTCAAACTAGCACCGTAACTCTTAAGACCAGCCCACTATTTCTAGCTCTTACCCATATCAACCAAAGACTACAATATATATAGGGAGAATATCAACAACATATCAATGTATGACGAATCATTAGATATATTTGCAAGTACGGAACTGAGTCTCCTTAACACTGCTTCCCGATACCTGGAGTCCATTGCCACTCCCAGTACTATCTCCTCGGGTTAAAGAAATTGTATTCCGAGCAATAACCAAGCAATGTTAAGAGTTTTTGTTAAATTTTTATTTGATTATTTTTTATATACCTATCTATGTTCATTAAGTATTCCAATTTTTTCCACTAAATTTTATGTTAATTTTATTGTTTTATTGCTTTTATTTTCTCGTTTTGATATTATTTTTATATTTCTAATTATTTAGTTTGTGTAATTTTTATGTTCGACCCATAACTTATATGTGTGGTGTTACTGTTAGTATAAGTTGGTTATAAATAAATAAATAAAATAAAAACACCTAGCACCAATGAACAGCTCTTACATATTATACGGAGCTATGCATAGACTTATGTTCCACGTCAAGATTACAACAAAGCACGACCATAACCATTGAAAACAGTGAACTTTTGTTCTTTATCCACAGTCCATTTTACTTTCGTAAAAAAAAGATTTATTGAAAGCCCATTGAAACCAGTTCCAGGCATTATTAAAAGGCAGCCATTTTATCTGCCGTGGCGTTAACTATCGCATGTGGAGCGGGCATTGGACAGTTTCGTTGGCTGCAACGCTAAAACTACATTTTAGTTCAAAAGCTTCGAATACAATACACTTTTGTGTCCACTGTCTTTTCACACGAAATGAACTCTACTATTTGCTCCATTTCAGAATCAAAATGAATCGTTATTAAACTTGAAATGTGGTAATTATCCGTCCTTTGTTATCAATACAAAGCAATAATTTAACGATTCTCCGTCTAGACGATCTTATTGCTTTTGACACGTTCGGACCGTTAATGAACATTTTCTCCGGTGACCACATTCAACCGTCTAGGAGCCAATGGAGTAAACTTTATTAGAAACCTCTCCTCATCCTTTTCTATTTTAAAGGCTCCCCAGACTCAGCTTTAAAGTTTCTATTAAATTAGGATTTAACTCTGAAAAGTTCAGACAGAAATAGGTAGTGTGGAGGTTACATCGAAAGTTCAATGGAGTCCGAAGTTCGAAAATTACATTTTTGAGAGCGCTTCAACAACCTTTCGAGCGAGTAATGTAGACAGCAATATTTTTGAGTAAAGACTCCACGACCCTTTGATCTTCAAAGTAAGTTGAACATCTCCTTTAAGTTGATAGGTAGGTACTTTTACTCACTAGACAGGTATAATCCGTCAAGAAATGGAAAATTGGTGAAGTGTCTGACTAGCTTTCTTAAGAAATACACCTTTTAATGGAAACTTTCGGTTTTCATTAACTTCAACTTACTTTATGTGTTAACAATTTACGAACGATACTTATCTTCTTACTTATTTAGGATAAAAAAACCTTTATATAAGTAGGTATTTATTGAAATAAGTATTTTACTTATAACTGGGATTATTTTGGATTTTCATCTCGATTGGTCTCGAGCTTTAACATAAAAATTTAATATATGAAATAAAGAAACAGTTCGCCCTGGAGTGGGGAGTAAACACTATTCGTTTGTTTCCATTTTAATAGTACTTTTTTTATAAGGTGCCAATACTCATGAAACGCTTACAAATTATGCCTAGGGGAGTCTTAAATTATTTTTTGTTTAAAGGAATAATTTATGAGCAAGCTAAGGTTCATCAACATTGTCAACGTCGGCATTGATAATCCGGAAAACCAATTCTTAGGGTTCCGTACCCCAAAAGGAAAAAACGGAACCCTTATACCTTATTGGATCACTCGTGTGTCTGTCTGTCTGTCCGGTTGTCTCCGAAATTACTGAGGCTAAAATTCTGAAAAAAAATACAGAAATTAGTTTAGCACGTATAGATTACAGGAAAACCTATAAGAAGTCTAAGTACGGAACCCTTCGTGTGCAAGTCCGACATGCACTTGGCCAGTTTTTTTTTAATAAAGATTTTTATTAGAACCAGCGCATTTTCTATAAAAATAAATCGCAGCTAATGTGAATTATCTATAGCACCGTTGCAGGTAACACTGGCACGTTTCAATCTAGCTGTAATGAACAAATAGAAGCAATTTAATAAACGTCTATTTCTTCATTAAACTGTCTCAACCGTCTAGTGGTCACAACACTCACAACCAGTGTTACTGGGTATTTTATTTACAAGAGTTTTTTGCAGCAGTACAAAAGTCGGATTTTGTATCAGCTTAGTTATTGACAAAAAGTCTGCCTCCTGCGGTCCTTCTCCTTTAAAGAATCATACATGAATGAAGAATGGTGTCATCATCATCATTTCAGCCGAAAGACGTCCTCAGCTAGACATATAGGCCTCCCCCAAGTGTCGCCACATAGACCGGTCCAGTGCATCTCGCATCCAACGGATTCCCGCAACCTTCACCAGGTCATCGGTCCACGGGCCTTCCAACGCAACATCTTACGGTCGCCACCCCAGAACGTTTCGGCCCCATCCGGCCATCCTTTCTGCGACCAATGTGCCGGGAATTTGATTCGCGGGTGTAACTTGACGTATGCAGTTTCAGAATTATAATCATCAAAATCACCATTACAACCCTCCAAGTTCATGTAACTGTCAAGAATGAGTATTTCATCAAAAAGTCATTCTTGAAAGTTACATGAACTTGGAGGGTTGTAATAATGATTTTGATGATTATAATTCTGTAACTGCATACGTCTTACATCCGCGAATCATATTTTCACTAACATACAACCTAGCACTGGCCTGCAAATCGCTAAAAACGTAAGAAAATTTGAATTTCGCGGGCTACCCTGGAACATCAACCTTAAGTCTGGTAATTCTTCGGGCTACGTCGGTAACCTTGGTTCTCATGCGGATGTCTTAATTTCTGATTCGATCACGCAAGGAAACTCGGAAGTGGTGTGTCTACCATAAACCCTTGCTAGAACCTCAATCAATACATGATAATATTATCTCACCAAGCAACGCCGACGTCGGGTAACTTAAATTGCCAAAAGTCATCACTTCGATTCGTGCACTAATCAGCAGTAACAACAAGGAAAACTTGAAAATCAACAACTCGGGCTTCTGAGCACGGAGCAACAGAAAGTGCCACCCGCGCACGTAATTAGTCCCTCTATAATTGGTTTCACAGACAAATTATTCAATATTAAACGGTATATTTAGTTAATTAAATTTTTCACCATGACTTGACTGCATACAAATTGCTGGCAGATTAATTAACTGTTTTATTATTATTAGATGCTCGCAATATTTTTTTATTAAAACGTGTTTATGATGCTGTAAAGTTAATTACTGCTGCTGTTCGTATGGTGAATAATAATAAGTTATCACTTTTGTTTCTTCCGTCTTTTTGCATTTTAACCGACTTCAAAAACAGGAGGAGGTTCTCAATTTGATTTGTGTTTATATTTGGTACCTCATATCATTTCAAATCCGTCATTTAATTTATAAACTAATATGGAAAATTCTTTTTTTATGCGATCTCTTCCATTCGTCTCTTTTTTATGTGATAGGTACTTTCCGATAGGTCCCATAAATTTCATCAAAATCGATTCATTACTTTGTTTTTTTTTTCTTGATCTATGTTCCTATGTTGTTGTGTACATAGTTACTACTAGTTACAACGTAAAATTGATTCATGTCAAGCATTTGTTTCGATATACTTTAACAAAAAATCAACAAACATTCCGAAAAAAAACTAATCATATTTTAACAATTACTTTACTTTCGGGAGTCGGTGGCAAAAAAGTTAATGAGAATTAATAAGAAAACGGTCTTCGACTTCAGAGTTGGCAGAAAGAGAGAGAAGTTTTAGACTTCCGAGAATATAAACATATTTTATTATTTGTAGGTATATATGTCTACCTACATCCCAAACATTCCAAAACTGCAAAAATATGATATTACTTACTGTCTGTTAGGAAGTATTAAATCTTGTAACCAATGATTAATTCTCCTAATTGCACCGCCTACACAATAAGACATAATTTAAAATCTTTGTGGAAGCAGAGATGTTCGTATGTACCTACCTACACAGCGAACTCTCTGTTACATTAGATTTGATCCGAAGTAATTGGGTAGATCCATTTAATCCGCTAATGTTGAAGTTGGAAGAAAAGAAAGAATGTTCGGTAGATACATCTATTTCGTTGTTAATTAAATTAAATCTTATGTTGATTAAAAGTTTAACCATCAATTAAAATTAATTAAAAAGTGGATCATGAAATTAATCAGTCTCGAACAAAAAAATATCCAATCAAACTTCGTAGGCGTAAGGCGTAGCGGTCGTAGAGCCCATTTGCTACGACCCCGTAGGCTCTTGTCTACGCGGCGTCAGCTACGCCGTAGCAATCCTAAAAGGAGCAAGGGATGTTGTACACTTGTACGTACGACGAGCGTTACTGTTTAAACTTTTTTATGATAGCCTATTCTGTCCCACTAATGGATTTAAAGGCTTTCTTATGTGTTGCGTTCCTCGGCCAATCAGCCACATACAAGTCTTTGAACCTTATCTAGCAGCACGGAATCGCAATTTTGCTAGAGCAAAAAAAAAGCCGTGGTGCCGACCGCAATTAAATAAATTGTATTATAATAACAGCTGGTTTTGTGTTAGCTAAAATATGTGGTTTTTTATTGTGAGCTATGGAAAAAATAGCTATAAACCCGTCCACGGCATGGTCACTTCCAGGGAAGTGAAACATCTGGATGTGTGTGAATAGAAAATCCCTGGCGGGACACGGATGCACTGTATCTGTCAACAACATCGATGACGCCTGTCTTGAGGCGTATTATGGTGTTGCGATTTCGAAGATTGTTTCTATTGGGCAGTTGGGCCATCTAACTTCCCTTATAGTATTGGTGATTTTTATCAAATGTGCACCAAACAGACAAATGCATGAATCATTCAACGATTCCAGAACAAAGCTCTACGGGAAATTGTAAATGCACCCTGATACGTACGAAATGATGACCTCCATCGGGACCTAACCATTGAGTTCATCGATAAAGTGATTCTAAAATCTGCAGAAGCTCACGACAAGAGACTTCATAAGCATGTGAACGTTGAGGCGATCCAGCTTCTCGATCACACAAACATAGTGAGAAGACTAAAAAGAACGAAAACGTTCGAGTTAGTGTTTAGTGCTAGTGTAAGTGAATAGTGTAATGTAGCACAAGTGTTACCAAAAAAACACAAGAAAAAGTGTATTCGCCTTAATAGAGACAATAAGAAAAGTGCCAATGGACACATTCTTAGTACGTAAAGACAATATTTTTAACAGTTTAAGATAGAATTAAATTACTTATTAGTCTATAAACAAGGCTAGATTGTAATAAGATTAGGGTCCATCATTTTGATGTACACTAGGATAAGGAAAAAAAAAAAAAAAAACTGTACACAATAAAAAGTTTACGAAATTAGCCCATAAAGATTTCAAAAATTTCCTAGCTGGCAGCCAGCTAGGTACTTCAATGAAATACGAGAGCTACGATAAAATAATGCTGAAGGCTAAGTTAAGATGAAGTTCTTAGAAGCCGACGTCGTTAATATCTAAAAGTTTGCAGCCAGCGTTATGAGATCTGTGTTTAGTTGCCCGACTTTGTTTGAAGTACTTCAAGTCTATTTACATTTAAATTGATGACGGTAAGGTAGACATTTCAATTGAATTTAGATATCTATGGTTCGTATGTCTGATCTAGTAGTATGTAGTATAGATAAAGCTCTTTATGGTACATACTCGTAGTAGATGTAGGTAAAGTTCTTTGTGCAGACGATACGCCCGACCGCGTCAAAAGATGTTCAAGTTTCTGTTCATTGACTGACAATAGAATTACCTACATAATTATTGTCTTGCTAGTATCATCATAGGTACCTACTGAAAATCATAACTATATTTTCATGCGGAATGTAGGTAAAGAATGCTAAACAAAAATCGGTTGTCTGTAAAATCGGTTTAATAACGATAGTTGAACGTGACAACGTCCTAAGAAAATAAAACAATTGACACGCCGTTGCTATGGAACGCCTCAAAGCGAGGTAACGCGGTATGACGTCATCTTTTTCGTGCGTGCAGCCGGCCATCAATTTATAAGACGTTATCACGTCAAAAAGTTGACTGTGAACCATTACTATATTAGGTCACGTAAGGAAACGATGGACTGTGTTAAGAATGATATGGCAAGAAAGGAGGTGTCTCATGAGATGTCGAGATACAGAGAAGTACCTACCTATGGAAGAAGTCATGCTGCGCCTACCCCAAATGAATTGAGTTAAGGCACAGAATACATAATAGTACTACGTACAGAAGGGACACTCTCTTCCCCGCGCTCATATTAAATACCGCACCTCACCCCGCACTTCGAGGTATTCGTCGTCGACACTTGAGCAATGGTTCGCGCTCGTATTAGTTGTCGTTCGGTTTTCGCGACGCAGACCGTTGCACTTTCCGCGCCATTTTTTAGGCTACGATAACCCTACTAGAGTTTACGCACACATTTGCACGTGCACGTCGTGCACAAACGTTATTTGTTTATGTAGTAGTAATAGGTAATTATTTTGCGGGCGTTGTATGGAGCGTCCGAGGTGTGGTTAAGGGCAAGAGAATGATGATCTTGATTAAACTAGGTAGGTACCTACTATGGGAAAATGACGGTCAATAAATACGAATTATTCCTCGTAGATACACTTTCCTCGTAGAGACACTTTTGAAAAAAACTCGCTTCATTTCCTTAAAGATTCACTTTCGTTTAGTAGGTACAGCAAAACAGAAAATAGTTCATGTAAATTTTGTCCGGTAAAATAAAGAAAAAAGGTAACTAACTGCTCATGTTTAATAAAAAAAATAAACGTTACCTACCAGTAGAACACAACATGTTAAACAAAAGAATAATAGCTACTTCTTATAACATGACATAAAAAAAAAAAAAAATAGTTGTAGGTACCGGATTCTAAAAAGTGTATCTTACAGGAAAATAAGTGAATAATTTCCAAAAGTGTCTCTACAAGGAAAGTGTATCTACAAGCAGTGGCGGATTTGCCCTAAGGCCCAGTAGGCCCGGGCCTAGGGCGGCCAGATACTAAGGGCGGCAAATCGTGAAAAAGAAAATCTTCTATCTATCTTCATCAATCAATATAAATAAAAAGAGAAGTCCTGACTGACTGACTGATTGACTGACTCATCAACGCCCAGCCCAAACCCTTGGACCTAGAAAGCTGAAACTTTGCAAAGAGGTTCCCTTTATAATGTAGATAAGGAATAAGGAACGATTTTTCGAAATTCAACCCCTAAGGGAGTTAAACAGGATGAAAGTTTGTATGGAAAATCGACATTTTCACGCGGGCGAAGCCGCTGGCAAAAGCTAGTCATTGATAATAACGAAAAAAAATATTTAAAAAAAGGATACCCAATAGTGTAGAGTGGTGAGGGCTGGGGGGCTAGGCCCCCGGCAGAACATTTCAAGGGGCGGCAGAGAGCGAAGCCAGGCCGTGTCAGATCATGATTATTAGATCATGATCATGATGATGACTATTGTCATCGGGACTATGTTGTAAAAATAAGGACAACCAACCAGTGGCGTATTTTCCTTACTATAAGCCGCTGCTCTGGGGTGGCCTTTCGAACTAGCTCTACGTATATTAAGATCTGGCGCATGAGCGCCCCAAAAATCTAGAAACAAGCACTATATTTTTCTAACCTGACGCTTAAACTTTCTGGATCGCTCAGTCTTCTGAATTGTCCAATACATCAAATGCCATCAATACGTTAGTAGTAAAAGTAAATAAAAAGTATATTTTTTAATGATAACAAGAAAATCAGTTACCTTTTCTAGGTGAGGAGCTAAAATTTTCGAGCTCGCTTCGCTCGCTCTTGCCTTTACGTACCCTCTTATCTGTTCTGAAGCTTCATGCATAAATCGTATAAAAACCCTTCTCTATCTCTAAAATGTGTAATTTACCTAATGTGCAAAGTATAACATTTTCAAATAATATAAAACTTGACTAAACTTGGCTTAAGAAAAATCGATTTCCATAAAAGTTGAGAAAGGGGCGGCAAATACCCGTCGGGGCTGCGGGTTGGTCACAAAGATACCGCGGCTTCGACATAAAGGGCAGGGCTATGGGTGGTTTTTAGTCAGTAGAAGTCTGACACTCCCTTTCGCTCTGCCCAAGAGGAAATGGAGTGGGTTATTTGATGATTTTTCACCAACACAAAAAAAATGGGGCGGCAAATAGCCTGGGGCCTAGGGCGGCCAAGACTGTAAATCCGCCACTGTCTACAAGGAATAATTCATAAATACCTAGGTAGGTACATATTATTTGCTCATGGGCCTTGTCTGGTGACTCACATTGGAGTTAAACCATGCTAAAGGAAAGGCAACGTTGTTATATTGCAAGTGAAGTGAAAATTTGCCATAGCCAGGTACTTCTTAGGCTACGTTAGATAGCTGCTTTGAAGTTTTTTTTTAACGGAATGGGCCTTAGTCTTGTAAGACAGAGATGAGGTCGACGATGGAACAAGCTAACCCAAAACAAGCTTACTAACACGCGACTATAGATTGGGGTCATAAATGGACTAGGGAATATCGGCACAGGTAGGGAATTCCACTCCTTGCAAAGAGCTTTCTACGCATGTGTGGAATATCGACATCGACAAGTTAAACAGATGTGCCTAATTAAGACCCTTAAACTCTTACTTACTTGAACTTAGGTACACTCAAGTTAGGGGTCGGGCTCGAAGCATCTCTCCGACACACGCACAGACGCAAGAAAATAGGTTAGAATGGAAGGAAAAGGAAAAGTTTGAGCGCTAAACTTTTTCCAAGAATTCCGCTCCGCATCCTTGCTTTAACTTTCAGTGACACCCGCGCTAATATTAAATAAGTAGGTATGTGCGATATGTACCTTTGCACAACTTAACCCTTTACCTACGTGTGTTAAATGTGACACACGGATAGACTCGCGAATTAGAACTAAGTACCTAGGTATAATATCTAAGTACTTTTAATTATTAATCTCGGTAATAGTTAGGTTCGTTCTCATTTCGAAGATTAAATTTTCTCGGTCTAAGTAATAGCTAGTACCTACCTATAATTTGCAAAATGAGTGGGTTGTCTCGTTGGTTTAATGGTCACAATCACGATTGCTGAGCATTGCGGTTGCCAAGTCGGGCAAAGTGTTATTGGTTTTTCCATTAGGATCAGGAATTTCTCAGCAGCAACAACGGAGGCTGGATTTGGACCTGTGGCCGTAGTATCTACTACAAATAGTACCTACTACAGCAACATTGTGCAAAAGTACTACAAGCAGCGGCATCTATGATACAAATGAAGAACTAACACAGAAACCTAAATCAAGTAGTAATAGACTGCGACTTATCGACTATACCTATAGAAACACCCGACTGTAACTATCGGACAGTAGCCCAGCAAATACACAGCCGTCTAGTCGAAGAATTCTCTCTTTTCTATGGGGGTTGAAGAACTTTACACCCTTTTCTTCATACCTAGTTGTTACCTACTCCTATTTTTATTGGCTATAGGTTATAACCACCTACTACATGGGATTTGAACATAACCGGCGATAATAGGCCGAGGAGGTCGTGGCTTAATAATAACTGCCACTCGGGTCGATCTTTAGATTAAGCCGCGCTTACCTAGGGTGGTCTGTGGATGGGTGACCATCCATACATGCCGAGTTTTTTTCCATGCCTCTGAAACCACGATATCTTTGGCAGTCGTTACAGGTACTTAGTGACATGAAAGTCTAACAACCAGCCTTACCTAAGGGTATCGACCAGTACCATGGCAGGGTAGGGTACCACTATATTAACTGGGTTGTGGAGGTCAGATAGGCAGTCGCTCCATGTAAAATACCTACTGGTATTCACTTATTCAGCATTTTAACAAATTGCTACTATGGGTTTGGCAAAGAAAAAAAATATTTTGTACAAGGTACGTGCCACCACAAGTGGCAGTATGACAGTGGACTGATAATGGCTATGACCGCGGTCGCCTGTTTACAAGTTTTACAACAATGCTATAGAATAGGATACTTGTACTTTCGATAAAAAAAAATCGACGTATTTACGTTACCTACGTTCAACCGTTGAAACGTGACGTGATTTGCACCGACTACCTACGACATCTTATCCCTCGGTCATTAGACAAATTTCTACACATATTATCTCGAATAGGTAATTCCATAAAGTAAATGAAACATCGATTTTGAATTCATTCGTGTATTCAAACTAAGTCACCAAATCACAATTCATTCATCATTAAATAATTTGTAAACTTTGCATCAAACATGACTTGCATAATTGCTTGTTTTATACAAACAAGATTCATAATTAGGTAATTAGTAAAACAAAATGCATGGTTTATGACAACAGTCGACGGAAGTATTTTCACTGGTGGCTTCGTTTACTATACACACGAAAGGCACTGATTTGTGTTAAGCATCAAATATAACTATGTTATGAATTGACTAAACCAAGTCTAAAATTCCGTGGACACTTAATCAGTCCTTAATTAATAAACTCACGCATATCTTGTGTTCAAAACATGTTGCAGTGTGTAAACCTAGCAAACTACTGTTATCTTAGCAGTGCAGTAAAGTGTTATTGTTATCATCTAATTACTTAGGTTAGAGGTAGGCCTTATTCTCATTGTAAAATCAATTCCTATCTCTTAACCAATACAGTGACGTAAATCTAATTTGTACCATGAAATGCAGGTTGACTACTAAATATTGTCTAAAATGAGCAGAGTTACAATTACCAAATATGTTCGTATTTTTAAGACAACGTTAAACAAGTATAATTTAATATTTTCGAAATTTACTAAGTTCTGCATTATGACTTTTTAAATGTTGGTTTACCAATTATAATTTTTAAATAAACCACATCATTTATCTCAAAAGACAATGTTTGAAACTTTGAACACACTAGAATAGATATAAGTTAAAACAGAATAAAAACTATTGTCATAATCTTGGCAAATTTGAAAATACACCATGGAAGGAACATCTATAATAAATCTAAGCCATAATCATAAGGAATATGTAATACTAAACTATGTGTTTCTACACAAACAAAATCACTGGATTTCTAACAAATTATTACATCTATAAGTTTAGTGTAAGGTTAAAACATTCCAAACAAGCCCTTGTCAAAAGGTGCTAAAATAGAGATGGTTTAAATCTCACATGTCTAAATCAAATATGAGATCATTTTTGAACATAACTTCTAAGTATTTGCCTTTGTTTAATTTATCGGGATCATAGAGGTCAGTGTTATGCTGAATATTGTCGCATGTAAAAGCTTCTCGCTTTCCTTGACGAGGTTTTGATGGCTCCGATTCCCAAATGTCGGCCTCTGATTTATCATCTTCATTATCCTCATCACCAACTATGTTGAAGACTGACTTATCGAATGATGCTTTCTCATTGTTATCGTTTTCGCTAAAGCCATCTTCGTTAGCAGAATTGCAGGATCCTTCGTCTGCAGTGTTCTTACACTCGGACTCAGCATCGGAAGTATCCGCCAGACCACTGTCACGTCGAGGCTTAAGAACCGATTTCAACCTTGGCTTCAAGTTCTGAAATAATTTAAGACATATGTGTTACAAGTATAATTTTACAAGAGATTTAGAAACTTAACACAGGGAGGGATCTTAATATTTTCTGATTGCAACTTAAGAAATAATAGCGCATCGCGTTTTTCCCGAACGTTTATTTTGGTCACAAACCCTTAGTAGCAGTCTTAATAAATTGTGTAGTCACTTGGCAACTGAAGCTATATCTAATGTCGGTATTGTATGACGTGTGCAGCCATGTACAGCATACTACATAATGAACATTATTTTATAATCATATCCAGTATGGCGTTGTCATGCGTGCATATCAATTTCATACATCCTAAGGCCGCAAATTCGGAGGCGGGGCGTGCAACGTGCAGCGGGGAGTTGAATGGAATTCCATCCAACTCCCCGCTGCACGCTCTAAAAAACGCGTCTCCGAATTTGCGGCCTAAAGCGTAACAACAACACCAGTCTCGTGTTTACATTCTTTGAAAAATTAACACGTTAACCATTGAGTATTTGAAAACATTATTAGGTAGGCCTAAAGAAAATTTCCAGGCATTACCATTCAGCGAATAAGTAGGTACTGGTAAAATTTATCACTTTGCAATAATCAATCAAAATTACACATTGTTTATCATTCCTTAACTGTTATTGTTTGTTTTTTTTATCATTTCTGCAAACAAACAGATATAAGTGTAGAGAAAGCGTCACTACACATTATCAAAAAAAAAAGGTGATGAATGAATATGATGATGATTCATACATCATCATCATATCATTAAAATGGTTCATCATCATCATAATTATCAGCCCAGAATCACCCACGGTTCGGTATATATAGGCCTCCCCTTTCACAACCCAGTAAGTACTGGGTAGGTACTCTTGGTAAGACTGTCAGATTGCCTATACTGATTTGAGTCGTATTACTAAACAGATATTGATGTAGTGATCAGTACCTGAGAGCTGCTACTGAAATCATCTTCAGCTTCACTTTCGCTCTTCCGCCGATCCTGAGTCCGCTTTTTACTCTTTTTTCGTTGATTTTTCTTTTTCTGGCCTTCTATTGATGAATTATATCTGAAATGTACACATAAAAATTTACATACATAGCTTCAGCTATGATGGAAAATTACGAGTTGTTTATTTAGTTATTTATATATAGTATCTTATCATAACGCTAAGGACGTACAAAACATGATACTGCTTGCTCAGATAAGGCTTCACCATTTAGTATGAGATAAGCCATGTTACCATGAATTTTACAAAGTGCATTATGGATGGGTTACCAATTGGAAGAATTATAGTTAAACATACTAAAAAGGTCCTTTAGAGTAGGTTGTTATGATTTTTACAATAACAAATAAATATAAATAAATATTATCAGTTTCTGTTATCCGCATTCAAACAGACACAACTTTAGCCTGATAACCTACATTGATAAATTAATAATCTATTATGGATTGCTAATTTTTAATTAGATACCTATCATTGACATAATACATGCTTATCAGATGTTTCTGTTTTTCAAATTACCTGTAAAACTGCTTGGCTATGACATTACTAAACCTAACAGTCTTTTTCAAACTCGATTCTTCTGGGATATAATCAGAACTGATATAATCCATAGAAGAGGCAACATCGCCGTAACTAGACTCTGAGTAACTGCGCATCATGTTTGGCTTGCGGAGTATGCTTTTGGCACCATTCTCACAACTCCCAGATTCTGTGAATACTATATCTCTATCCATTGATGTAGACTCAAAATCATCATCTTCGTCATACTCCATATGATTAGATGACACTACTATATTGGTCTCAGTTCCCAGATTAGTTACTTCGACAACAGGTGAATGATCTTCAGTTGCAGATCCAGCAGACTTTTCTTCTAACTTTGACTTCTTAACCTGAGATACATCAAAGCATTCACTAGTCATAGAATCTTTGTCTAAACCAATGTGGAATTTCTGGGGCAGAGTTCCAGCCAGTTCCAACTGTAAAATAACATTATTGTCCCATGCCTCCCCTGTTACATTGTCAAACTTGACTTCTTCATCAAATGTAATGATAGCAGCGTAGTGCACCGGCACAAAGCCAGCTCCAACTGATGTGAACTTAATGCAAATTTCATTACCATTGTTCTTCACCTTGACAGAGTCTGGCTCTGTATTTTTAACATGGAATGTTAAAGCTACAATGTCATCCAAAACATTGTGTGTGTAGGGAGGCAGTATATAACCAAATGAGGAGTCCAAAAACTCTTCAGAGTTATGGGCAGTAATGTTACAAGGCTCAGGAGGTGCTAGGGTGTCAGCAGACGAAGATGACAACTCCTCAATCAAGTTAGACCTATAATTATCCTCGTCACTTTGTGAACCAGAATTTTCTTCACTTTCCACACCACTATCAACCTTTAAAGAGTTTTCAATATTACTGTTCAAGTTCTTTTTGATCACTGGTAAAGTCACTATTAACATGTGTTTGCTTTTATCAAATTTGGCAGTACCACAATCATCATTAACTAAATAAGGCAGTGTAATATCAAGTTTATATTTTGCTGGTTTCTCAGATACCAACTTGAGATATTTCTCTTGAACATCCAGAGTGCAGTCTTTTGTAGATGACAGAAGCGGAAGGTATACTTCAACCACTATTTTGCATGGTATAGCACTATGCTGTTTACAATCTTTATGATAAGTAAAGTCTTGAAGATCTAAATTTTTTTGCTGTTTGATGACATACTTTGGAATGGTATACCCATCTGCAGCTACATGTGCAAACTCAGTATTGGTTCTCCTTACTCTACCCGGTTTAGATGTTTCTTCAAGAGTCTCAGGCTCAGGTTTATTTTCTGAATAAATGTGCTGGGGATACAGCTTCTCAATCATTTCAGGCGTCAAACTTTCTGTTTCCTCCTCGCCTGGGGGTTGATAGTCAGGATCTTCTTTTCTGATAACAGAAGGTGTTAACATCCCTATATACTGAGATTTCGGGAACCGAAAGTTGTTGCTGTCTAGGTGAATGTTATAAGTTTTTTTCAATGCATCAAAGGCAGTTTGGTTTACTAACTCACGGAATTCTTTATTAACCTCCGCCATGCGGAGAGTGTACGAATGGAAAATTAGGTCGTAAATAACACATTTTTTTCGGTTTTTATCAAAGTCCTCTCGTGGTGGTACTATTGAGTACGGTATTTGCCAGTTCATGCCCCTTTTTCCATCAACAACTTCCACCTTATATGTCGGTTTGCCGACGTTATCATTGCTACAGATGTTAATGAATGCTTTTCTATCGCCGGCGACACTTGTTTTGATAACATAACCTCCCTTCGGATTAAGGAATGTTACGTCGTAGCCTCGTTCTTTCTCGAGTTGGGTCATTTCTTTCTGATAAAGTTGTTGGTTTGCCGGGTCACGTATCTCCTCGCAGTACTCCGCTAAAAGATCTCGAAATTTCTTATTCTTCATGGCGTCTTGTATTGTCTCCAGGTCTTCTCTAGTAAGACGACTTTCATCATCACGAGGTTTTACTCCCGTTGCCATTTTGTTTAGCGTTCCTTGACTGATTTATAAATAAACACAAATTAGGCATCCACAAAATTATTTTCAGCTGACGACAGACGAGTGATCAGTGATAAGAAAATGCAATGTTGTTCGGGCAAAAAAAACTATTTGAAGCAGGCCCAGACTCACCACAGACAACATAAAATACTATGTCACACGTATGACTTACAGCTTGTCTATAAAGTCATGAAATTAATGTTTGAGGAACTAACATTATTCAAAAGTAAGGCAACACTAAATCATGGTACATCAAATGTCATCGGCTGTCATCAACTTGTTATTTATCTTGCTAACTTTTGCATTTTTTAATGTTTTTCAAATCTACGTCGACAAAACTTCGAAAAAACGTGATAGATATGAGGAAAACAAATAGGAGTGGAGCTCGGGAAATTATTTCAAAGTATATCAGCGATGTTTGTTAGAACACCAAGCTGACCAAATTTTATCAAATTTGGATGATATTTATACTCGAACAGCAGCTATAACAGGTATGTAATCGTGTTATTGTTTGTTTTTTATCTACCAGAAGTCACAAATTTACTAAATATACGATTTTAAGACTAAAATAAGCATTGTTTACATTGCGCATTTATAGGTTAGATTGCAAATGTAAGTAGCTCATATTGTAGTGCGACGTTAACTTTTGATACTTTTGGGTAATCAAATTTACCGGTGATTTTAAATATGAATAAGTTTTAACATGTTTGAAATAAAAACAGAGCTATGTATTTTCTGTTAGATATTACATCTTTTTTTAAATCTTTCTTTCAGGAAAATCTGAGAGTACAGTGAGGCGTATTGTAGATGAAGGCAAACACAGATCTGGCCGTCCTAAGAAAGAAATGGATGACTTCAACATAAAATTTCGCTAAAACATCTGGATTTTAAATGTAGCCTAGAAGTCCTGCGTAAAATTTTGAAATCGATTGGATTTTCTTACAAGAAGATCAAAATAACAGAAAGGCTCTAATCGAACAACATATTGCAGCAAAACGGGCAAGAGAAAATGGGCATACAGTGGTACAAAAGTTAAAATATAACATTAATAAAAAATATGTACGAACATTTTTCTTTTATTTACTCATTTTTATTTCAAATTTTCAATGAAGGTCGGAAGGAAAACATCGTGATCGGATCGGATGGAAATCTGGACTTATAATTATTATAAGTCTGAAATCGCCTACCCGTCTTGAGCATGCGTGGTGATCAGTGCTCGTGCCGTCTCTGTTGAGAAGAGGCCTTTGCCCAGCAGTGGGACAGTAATAGGCTGGTATTATCATTAACAATGAAGGTCGCATCTTTGTTTATGGTTTCTGTATTTTTTTTAAATAAGAACAGATTTTAATTAAAACCAGGTTTTCTTCTAGTACAAAATAATGTGCTAGTATCAAAACCATTTTAGTCACACTATACAGGGTTGCTATGTGCACGAGTCTTCACGACCGCAGCGCCCTCATTTATTTTCATGACTTTATAGACAGGCTGTACGCCCGTTATTTATTGTGTTACAATTTTATAAATTAAAATTACCAATTCAATCATTGATATAAAAACTAAAGATACGGTCGTCCGAAACTCCGAACATTTTGCTCGATGCGTTCCCCATACCACAGAACACATATTTAGAGAGAAACACTAAAGCCCCGTTTACACTTTGTTAAGTTAACACTGCAGGTGATTAGTGCAGGTGTTTAGTAATCAGGGTGTGAACGGAAGCGTGAAGTGATTAGTGTTAAGTGTTAAGTGCGATTAGTGCTTATTGATTAGTGCGAGTGAATAGAATCAAGGTCTATTTTTGCTGTTAAGTGACCTCCCCCCGTGTACTGTTCCACTCCCCTCTCTCGCAGTTCGCCTGTACTAATCAGTGTATAAACACGTGTGTGTTAAGTGCGCAGTGTCAAGTTCAAAGCGAAGAAGAACTTATCGCGTAAAGTTAACGCTTAACACTTATCACTTCGCAAAGTGTAAACCGGCCTTAACGTCATCTATAAGAACTAATCAGGCTGCTCGTAAACGTAACTTTGTATGAGCGGCGTGGCGTGGTATTATCGAGGTATAAAGAAATTAAATAAAGCTTTAAAATGTTAATAAAAAAAAAGGTAGCACTCCGGGAGTGCCGGCAGAAGTGAAAACTTCAATATTAACTTTCAAACTCGCGTCAGGGTCACGTGATGCTGATCGAAAAATCTTACGCTTTTTCGATCAGCATCACGTGACCCTGACGCGAGTTTGAAAGTTTTTACCCATACAAAAAAATTGGTTGCCTGTAAAGTCGGTATACGGGCGAAAGTTTTACGTGACAACGACTTTGAGTGGTAAAATAATTTTAATGTGAATATTCATTCGTATAGTAGGAAGAAGGATGAAATAATAGTAACAATTTAAAACATTTATTTATACAAAGAATTATATTTAAAACATTAATTTATACAAAGAATTATATTTAAAACATTAATATATACAAAGAATCTCGCACTGAATTTCATATTAACAAAATTCTCGCTCTTAGGCGGGCTAACCATGCCCGAGTGGAAGGGACGCGTGCCTCTCACTCGCTCTCATTGTGAGCGCATAACGTGAGCGGAGCGTAACGCAGTTTATTGAAGTGTCACCCGGCAAACCAATTTATAAGACGTTGTCACGTCAAAAAAGTGCTCAGCGCCGCTAAAGAAGTTTTCACTTCAAAAAAGGTAGCACTCCGGGAGTGCCGGCAGAAGTGAAAACTTCAATATTAACTTTCAAACTCGCGTCAGGGTCACGTGATGCTGATCGAAAAAGCGTAAGATTTTTCGATCAGCATCACGTGACCCTGACGCGAGTTTGAAAGTTTTTACCCATACAAAAAAAAGTGCTCAGCGCCGCTAAAGAAGTTTTCACTTCAAAAATGTTAAATTTTCATTTTCATTTTCTTTTAAACTTCGGTTTAGTCAAGACCTATTTGGGACCAAATTCGAGGCGTCATTTTATCATGCGGTCTGCCCAGTCCTTACGCAGTATGCAGACATGACCAGCATTGTTACCAGTGTAATGCAATGAAAATGTAGATGTTCAGATGTCTTTTTGATGGTCTAATGTAGATACTAGAATAGCACACTCACTTGAATTTGACACTTTGTTCTAAATAAAACTGTTATGAACTCATAACCTACTGTTCAGTTTTCAGTAGTAGAGTTCATAGCAGTTCCGTTTATTTCTGCTGGTTGGTAATGCTGGTCATTGCCTATGGTTTTTGAACGCATTAGAGCGGGTTTATGATATTTGGGTAGATAAAGATATTTATATTAATTTTAATACAACATGATTATACAAGTTCTCTAAAATACTTTGGTGGCGGCATAACCAAAGATGCAAAACGGATTTTAAAACCAAACACCAAATACGACTCGTGGCTAAAACACACCTAAAACATCTTATCAGCCGTACGGTTACATCGAATGTTGGTAAAAATTGGAGGTAGTGGTTGCAGAAGAAAGGAGAACAAGCTTTAAATTCAAATATACTCAATAAAATAATTTAAAACGCATTACAAAGTACAATAGAACATTTGACACGTATATTTTCTTCTGACAGAATAAACAAAATCTGAAGGTCTATTGTTGCTAGGTAACACCAAAATCCAATATCTCCTCTCAGCAAAGACCTATAAGATTTGAGATCTTGAGAATTCTGGCTCTGGTGAGTGGCTTTGTAAATATATCAGCCAGCTGCTCTTCACTGGCTACCTTGTTTACATTTAGCTCACCACTAGTAACCAACTCTCTAACGAAGAAGTGCCGTACCCGAATATGCTTAGTTCGTCGATGAAATTCGGGATTTTCAGCTAGCCTTATTGCAGCTTCGTTATCCACTCTTAAGCACGGAATCTTCTTAAGAACAACAATTTTGTTCAAAAGCCGTGCCAGCCATATTGTTTCCCTGGCTGCTTCACTTGCGGCAACAATTTCAGCCTCTGTAGTTGAAATCGCAACACTTGCCTGTCTTTGGCTTAGCCATGAGATCGCTCCTCCCGCGTACATGCACAGCACCCCGCTAGTGGATCTTCCAGTGCTAACATCTCCGGCATGGTCAGCATCGCTGTAGCATTCCAAAATACCTTCCTTGTAATGCTTCTTGTACATAATACCTAGATCTGGCGTATATTGCAAATATCGCATTATGCGCTTCAGTCGGACACAGTCTACCTCTTCTGGTTTCTCCAGACTTCGTGAGACTACACTAACAGCATATGCAATGTCAGGTCTAGTGCATACCATCAAGTAAGCTAAGGCTCCAACGATTTGCCTGTAGTTATTCCTCATATAACTCATATCCACTTTCTCGCTTGATGTACCATCTTTTACGATCGGCGTAGAAACTGGTTTACAGGTATCCATTCCGAATCTCCGCAAGATCTTCCGTACATAATACGTCTGAACTATTTTAATTCCGTCTCCTCTGCTTTCAATCTCTATTCCAAGAAAGTAGGAAGCTGGCTTTGTCGTAATTTTGAACCGACCACTAAGCTCCTTAATAAACTCGTCTATGAGCTGCTGATTGGAACCAGCGACGAGGCCATCATCCACATATAAAGCCACTATGACTTTTCCACATCCTTTCTCCCTTATCAAAAGGCAAGAATCCGCTTCACTTGTCTTGAAGCCAATCTCTTTAAAGAAGTCTAAAATGCACCGGTTCCAGCATCGAGGTGTTTGCTTTAACCCATAAAGACTCTTCCGTAAAAGACAAACTCGACCGGAGCCGTCGTCATAACCTTCCGGTTGTTTCATAAAAATCTCTTCATTTAGAGAGCCATACAAAAAGGCAGTGGAGACATCAAACTGTAGCATCGCCATTCCTTCGTTAGCTGCTACACTCAGCACAGAACGAACAGTCCCCATTCTGGTGACTGGGCTAAATGTTTGCTCATAGTCAATCCCCTTTTTCTGATGAAAACCTTTTATGACCAGTCTTGCCTTGTATTTATCTATGGAGCCATCAGCGTTCATCTTTACTCGAAATACCCACTTACATGGTATCGCTTTTCTTCCCTTAGGTAGACTTACAAGCTTCCACGTGTCATTTTCCTGTAAAGTGTTCATCTCACTGTCCATGGCTTCTTCCCATAGATCTTTCTCTGGGCTTCTAATCGCATCCTTATGCGACGTTGGCTCGTTGTATTCCATTATAGCATTCAGGATAAAGTCTTTGAATCGATCTGGAGGGCGTAACGAAGAGCGGTCACGAAGTACCATCTGTTCCGGGAACACATCTTCGTGATCATCGTAATCTTGATCTTCATCTATGACATCGTCTAGACCATCAATAACATTATCTTCTTCAATAATATTCCCCCTCGATTCAATAGACTGTTCAGGTAGAATGTTCTGAGCATCGTGGAACTCTTCACCAACACTTATATGTCCTTCATCAATGCTTATACCAGGATAGTCTGTTTCTTCGACCCTTTCCCTATTGGGCTCAACATGAACACTTTGTTCATCATCCGTCAAACTCCTTGTAACAGGCACCACTTCAATTTCATTAAACTGATCGCAGACTGTCTCAATATCGCGTTCATTCATTGAAGACTCCAGCATTTTCTCATTAAAAGTGATATCTCTAGACCTCACCAGCGAATTTCTCTCTCGGTTCCAAAGTCTGTACCCGTCATCATTGTCGTATCCAATCAAAATGCAACGTGTAGCTTTCTTGTGCAATTTCTTTCTCCTCTGCTTTGGTACATGCGCAAAGCAGGGCGTTCCGATTATCCTCAAGTGCTTTATTTGAGGCTTCTTGTTTAGCCAAAGCTCAAAAGGCGACTTGTGTTCCACTAAAGTTGGTCCTGTCCTGTTTAATATATAAACAGCAGTGTTTACCATCTCTGCCCACAAATTCTGAGGAATCTCTTCATGCGCGTGCATCATTGCTCTAGCAGATTCGACCAGGGTCCGGTTTTCCCTTTCGCTACATCCATTTTGTTCTGGGGTGTACGGCATAATGAGCCTTTGCTTTATTCCTGTTTGTTCAAGTAGATCTCGTACTCTTTTGTTATCGTATTCACCTCCGTTGTCGCTTAAAAGCTCTATAACATTGTGTCCAGCATTTCTAGCTTCAGACAACATTAATTTTAGCTTTTCATAAACGTCAGACTTATTTTTCAGGAAATACACATATCTGTACCGTGTATACTCATCCTTAAATAAAACGAAGTATCGATATCCTGAGATACTTGAAGGGAAGGGACCACAGACGTCAGAGTGTATGCGCTCACCAGGTCTCGTAGCCTTTTCGCGAACACCAAATGGTTGCCTGTGCGCTTTTCCAAAGATACAACCTTCGCATAGTTCTCCACTATTTGGCGTCTCTATTCCTAGCTCCTTCTTTATCAATCGTTTGACATGTTTCTTATCTTGATGCCCCATACGTTCATGATATAGTTGCAGCATATCTCCATGCTCAATTAAGTTTACTGAAACAGCAGGGCGTACGACTTTGCAATCTATCTTGTACAAACCGCCACATCTTTGCCTTGTTCCTGTTACAACAATCTTACCATTGATCTTCATGGAACAATTTGTAACCCGAGACTCAAATACGCTCGTTGGGTTTTTGTCCAGTGAACTAAGCACAGAGAAAAGATTCTTGCTAATCTGGGGAACATACCAAACATCTCTCAAATAGAGGTTCTCAATCCGTCCTTTAACATTGGCTTCTAGATGGACTGTGCCATTTCCAACAGCCTGAATCACATTCCCATCCGCCGTTGTTACCGTGTGAGCTTCACCAAAACGTTCAAAATCTTGAAACAGATCTCCTCGCATAGTGACATGGTGAGTGGCCCCGTTATCCACATACCAATCATCACGATCATTGTTAGAATCTGTTGAATTCACCGTCAGCAACATCATGTTAGAACCTTGAGCTTTGTTTTTCTTTTCCTTTATCCCAACTCTTGGGCAATCCTTTTTGAGATGACCACGTTCCTTGCAAATAAAGCATTTGTACTTTTTCATTGTTCCTTGGTCTCTATGGTCATGTTCCTTAGCAACCTTTTTATTTACCTTCACATAAAGCGCTGTCTCACTTGATTCAGCATCAGCCATCTTAGCATTAAGCGCTTTTTCATGTGCACACAACTGGCTCGTAATGTTTTCTACTGTCCTTTCCTTCTTTGACATTAACAGCCAACTCGACTTGAATGAGAAATAGACTTCCGGCAGCGTATCAAGGATCTTACAAATCAAGAGAACTTCAGGTAACTCTACCTTCTCTTCTTTTAGTAACTCTTCCTTCAAACTGTGCCACAGGTTTTTCAATTTCGATACATGAGTCGACATGTCATCTGACGGATCCCTCCTAAGCTTGAAGAAATCCAAACTTAAATCATAGAGTCGGCCCTCATTAGGTCCCTCATATAATCTATGGAGTTCATCCCAAACTTCTTTCGGTGTGGACAATCTAATTACTTTGCCAAGTGTCTCATCTGTCACATTATTAGTTATCAAGAGCAGGGCTGTACTCTCTAACTTCACAAAATTACGTAAATTTTTATTGTACAATTCTATTACAGCGTCACCGCTTCCATCTACGGGTCTAGCTGGCCTTTGTGTTTTACCATCCACAATATCCATGAGTCCATCCATACCTCTCAGTAAGGCTACCATCCGGTACTTCCATGATATCCAATTGTGGCCGTCAAGTTTCACAATTTGAATTTTCGAAAGCTCCATTTCACAAACTTCTGGGTCTGGGCCCATAACCATGGAGGTAGTGGTTGCAGAAGAAAGGAGAACAAGCTTTAAATTCAAATATACTCAATAAAATAATTTAAAACGCATTACAAAGTACAATAGAACATTTGACACGTATATTTTCTTCTGACAGAATAAACAAAATCTGAAGGTCTATTGTTGCTAGGTAACACCAAAATCCAATAGTAAATGGGTGTTTTATTCATTAATAGATTTATATCGAGAATTCTTCGGGACTCGTGGAAAGCACGATAAAATCTTTGGTTCACTCGGTTCACTCTGTCATCAAATTGTGCTAAATAATACGACCGTGCGTAGTACATAATAGTTCCATGGTTTATACGTTTGTCAGTGCCACGGTTAGTCAAGTGACAGTTTTCCTACCTTAAAAATCATGAAAATCGTAGACAGAACATTCTCTGTCTACGATGAAAATACTACATGAGTGACAGTGACGGTGACTTGAGCGAGCTTGACGGTGACAATTAATGACAACGTACTGACAAGATGCTGACAACTGACAAGTGACAATCTGAATTTGACACAAATAATTATTCAAAATAATAAAAAACGTATCGTGCAATACTTGTAGTGGAAAATATAGTTTTTCAACATAAAAAATACTAATTGGTCAAGCGTAATATAGTTAACTATAGTTATGGCAAGGAGTATCAATCATTTGGTTTCAAAATTCTTAATTCGTCAACCACCTGTGCTGGTATTTGGTTCAGTGAGGTTATACTCGAGGTGGGCACACAGGTCTCCCGCTAAGGTTCTGTTACCTTTCGCAGAAAAACCTAATCTCAAAAAAGAAAAGGTTATAAACCTAGATCCTTCCATTCTTAACAAAACCCGAGGCAAAGAAGGAACGGCAACTGAAGAGTATGAAATTGAAGAAGAACAAACACGAATATCTCTACCACCAGAAAAAACAAAACAAATCAAACAAAAAAGGGACGAAAAGTTGAAAAAGCGCAATTTTTATCTGAGCCAACAGAAAGTTTTTGATGATAATGGTGATTTTATCTTTGAAAAATTGAAAGAAAATGATGGGCGCCTAAGGTAAGTACATAAGTTTGTTTAATTAACTTATTATCACATACAGTTCTTTTAAATATACTTACCTATTGATAATCATTTTTTTTATTTCAGTTCCTTAGTAGTCAAGTTAAAATCAAAAAAGGAAAGATTGCGATCAGGGCACACACTGGTGGAAGGTTGGAGGCTGATAGTTGATGGGTTAGAAGCTAAATGTATGCTGAGGTATGTCATCTTTAGCAGGTCTGAAGAACTAAACAATTTAAGACCATTCTTACCTAAATCTGGGGTAAAATTCTACAAAGTATCTTACAAAGAGATGCAATTGTGGTCTGATCTTGAAACTAGTCCTGGTATTTTTGGTGAGCTTGCTTTTCAATTTAATTAATTATGTTAGTCATTTATCATAGTATGTTGTATAGTGTATGAATGCATATTGTCCCTAGGACTATTTAAAAAATATATTTATTACCTAAATTGCTATTTACTATGGGCTTGCAACATCTCTTATTAATAATATTTTAGGCAGTGGAAAAAATAAGCTACATCAAAATAGAACAAGAGAGTGCAAATTAAGTCAGTATCATTATCATGGCCATATTTTAACACCCGTATCTTTAAACAAGTCATTACTATTACTTGAGTAAATGTCATTGTTTAAGATACGATTTTTTCTCTGTAGTTTAGTAATTCCTTGATTTTAGAACTATCAAACGTTAGAATTCTTAGTTTTACTTTCATTGACAGTTCTAACTTCGCTTAAACTCTTGTCCATTGCATAAAAAATTATGCATGTAATTACTTAAGATCAAATGATTACTTTAATTAACTTGACTATAAATACGGATGTTACATGCAACATAATTGGTATTGGCTCCCAGTCTATCTAGAATAATGAAGACCTGAATTTTACATAGAGCTACTGCCTATGACAATGAATTCCATACTAAAATTAAAAGTCAAAATTATCACATGTTTCAGTTTAATTCACCATTTATTTTATTTCAGGTGTATTTGAAACTCCTAATGCAGACAATGTAAAGAGCTTATCAAGACCACTACCACTTCAGTTTATCTGTGATAACATCAGAGTGCCTGGTAACTTAGGGGCTATACTGCGTGTCGCTGTTGGTGCTGGCTGCGAAAAAGTACTGTTGTCTAAAGGTACTTGAAAACCTACTTAATAATTGCGTTTTGGGGTGGTGCTGCACAATTTAACCAAGCCAGGTTGCAAAATATACATTGATTTTGCCTGACCTGAATCAGAAATGGGTCCTGGCAAGCATCAGCCCTTGTCCCGTTCCATTTTGCTGACATCACTTTGAGGCGCGCGTGGAACACGAACCCGGCGTCGCCACGGCCTGTTGGCTTAAAATGGACGGGCAGCTATCCCATTACTCATCATCCACAGGCCCATGCCTACGATAGCCGGGAGCCACTACGTGGTACGGACGCCTTCGCGACTCGGATTCCTCTCTCTCTCATGTTCATCTTCTTAGCTAGCAAGGCTGCTTCTCAGAAGGAGGTGACGGCTTCTTCTTTATGGGGTTCAGGTTTCCTTAAGGTGGACCATTGTGCGTTAAATAAAGTGAAAGTGACGGCTTCCCATTACCTCTCGTCAGGACCATGGATTGAACTTGATTCGGACGCGAGAGGTTGCTGTCGCCAATATCATTCTCCTGCCCACCAATTTATATAAGGTCCCATTAAAAAAGGTGGACAAATTTTAACACAGCGTTCAGTAGGTGTAACCAAAGATATCTAAACAAAAAAAAACGTTAAATAAAGTGATTTTTTCTACTTTAGATAATAAATTGTCTGCACTCTAGAACAAACTCATCCTTTAGGAGTAGGTACTTAAATGCGTTTTTTTTCCTCATCATCCTTATTTTGGTGGTCTGAATGATTTCTGAAATTTTGTCCACCTATTTTGATGGGACCTTATATTATGGTCTGCCTAGCAAAATCATAAAGGAGTAAATGCTCTTTAAAAATCCCTTCAAATGTATTTGATGGTGAAGTGAATGAATATGTAGTTTTATTATTTCAGGATGTGTAGATGTTTGGGACCCAAAAGTGATAAGAAGTGCAGCCGGGGCTCATTTCAGGCTCCCTGTTTACCATTCAATAGACTGGACTGACATGGCAAGCCACCTAGAACCAAACACATCAATATTTATTGCTGATAGCAACACCACAACTGCAGATGATAAAGATGAAACAAAATATGACATTGAAGAAAGAGATCAGATGCCAGTATTACCATACTATGGTGTGGAATTCTCACAATTAAAACACACAACTTTAATAATAGGTGGAGAAACTGAAGGGATAGGTCCTGATAGCTACAAGTAAGTCAAAGCCTATATTATCATTACATATTATAAAACAGAGTCCTCCGTCGCGTCTCTCTATCTGTCTGTTCGCGATCGCGATAAACTCAAAAACTTCTCCACCGATTTTCATGCGGTTTTTACTAATGGATAGAGTGGTTCTCGAAGAAGGTTTTAGTATATAATTTAACCGAGATCCACGCGGGCGAAGCCACGGGCATCAGCTAGTGTATTTGTTACAGTCAAAACTAATTTTGCCTGGTATAGTCAAAACCCTTATTGCGTTAAAACGCGTTTATTCTAACGAAATAAATGTTAGCTATCGTACAAGGTTATTTAAAGGGTCAACAAAAAAAAACCTAATAAGTTTCCTAACGATATTTAGGTTATTATAATTTAGTAGAGAAATAAAACAGAAACCACCTAATAATTTGTTATAATAGTTTTGACCGGTCAAAAGTAGTTTTGACCGGTCAAAAGTAGTTTTGACTGATTAAGAGTTTTGAGTGTGACATATTAATTTAAATAAATGCTTTTTCTATAATGTAATTGACTTACACATAATTGTTTTCAGGCTAGCAGCAAATAAAAATGGTGTGAGGTTAAACATTCCGCTGCAAAGAGGAGTAGACAGCTTAAACACGGGAATGGCTACAGCTGTAATTGCATTTGAAATCAGAAAACAGCTCATCAAAGCGTGGACCCAGGAGAAACTAGCGAGGCAAATAATACAAACTTCTTAGTTATTTAGTACTTAGTTATTGTAGATTATAGTTGGTAATTATGTAGAATAGTTGAAATCAGTTGTTTATAATTATAACAATTTAAAAAATTACAGTTTTTTGATTCTAAAATAGTTGTATGGTGATTGGTATGTATGTTGTACCTACAATTGGCTATTTGACTACTGTTAAAAATTCATGGAAATGTTATGTTATTTCAAAGAACTAACAGAAATAAAATCGATCAAAAAATGGAGTAGCTACATGCTTTAAAAGTTTTTAGTGGGATACTTTCTATCCTTGTCGCGCGAAACGGCTACTTGTACTACGTAACTATGGCGGTTTGAAATATGACGTCACATGTTTGCAGCGCTGTCTTTGTCTAACACGTCATTTAAAATCAGTTAGAACTAAGCCATTTTTTGGTTCCCGATAACGATGCGCTCTTTTTAGATTATTACTGTGGAATGATTTTTTCGGAGTTTTCAAATAACTGTTTGGAATTGAATGGTGAACGCACGGGAACGACTCACGGAGCAAAATAAAAGTACATACCTACCTTTGATACCTTCTTAATTACAAATCCATTTACTTTTTATTCAAACAATTAGATTATTCTGTGTTTCACGCAGTGGTCCGACCGCCAACGATGAACGAGAAACGAGTAGAACTACAAGCTATAAACGAGTTGGTGATCGGCGGGAAGCGAGTGTGTAGTTTCGATAGTTTTGTCGCCGGGCTGTAAGCGAGTGTGCAAGATTACAAATCCATTTACTTTTTATTCAAACAATTAGATTATTCTGTGTTTCACGCAGTGGTCCGACCGCCGACGATGAACGAGAAACGAGTAGAACTACAAGCTATAAACGAGTTGGTGATCGGCGGGAAGCGAGTGTGTAGTTTCGATAGTTTTGTCGCCGGGCTGTAAGCGAGTGTGCAAGTGGGATGAGCGATTACTCGCGCCACTCGCTCGCGGTCGCTCAATCCTGTGCAAACCTTCGCGTGTTTACAAACAATTAGCGAGGGAGCATCGCTGATCGAGTATCGCTCAGCGATTTTATTTTTTAAAGCTCGTCGCTCAGCGACTAAACGAGTAAAGCGAGGCGTCGCCGGCAGTGTGAACAGACAGAGAGCAACTTTTAATATATGCATCTCTTTCGTTTACACGAAATGTACATTTATTGTGCGTTTCAAAAGAGAGAAAATCGCCTATAGTTAGTCGTTTTCTCGCCGGCGGTCGGACCACTGCCTTAGTGTCTATTCCAACATTGTTCCAGGCACTGGCTGGCCCAACGAAATTCTTTAAACGCCTTCCAATCCATTACCGTATCCAGTACCCCACGATACTGACGACATGCGCGCAGGCACCAACTGTCCTCATACCCGTCAAACATGAGCAGTAACAGTAGCAGTAGTAGTATATGCCTGAACGCTACTATTGCCCTGAGCGTTCATCATCATCATCACCAGTTCAGCCGAAAGACGTCCACTGCTGGACATAGGCCTCTCCCAAGTGCCGTCTCGCATCCAGCGGATCCCCGCAACCTTCACCAGATCATCGGTCCACCTAGTGGGAGGCCTTACAACGCAACGTCTCCCGGTTCGCGATCGCCACACCAGAATTTTTTGGCCCCATCGGCCACCCGTTTTGCGAGCAGTGCCCTGCCCATTACCACGTAAGTCTGGCAATTCTTCAGGCTAAGTCGGTAACCTTGGTTCTCATGCCGATCTCTTCATTTCTGATGCCATCCTGCAAGGAAACTCCGAGCATAACCCTCTCCCATTGCCTTCTGATGAGGCCCATTGTGAGCGACCACGTTTCGGTCTCGAATGTAATCACTGGCAACACACACTGGTCATAGACTTTCGTCTTGAGAGTTGAGACACTGGGGTAGGTTGGACCAGAATATTTAACTTCCAAAACGCTGCCCAGCCGAGTCGAATTCGACGATTTGAAGTTAGACCTACCTAACTGAACCGTTTGTTCCAGGTAGACATAATCGTCTACGACTTCGAGTGTAGTCTCCGATCTCCGATCTGGTCGAGAGAAGTGGGGCTAAATAGACATTCAACATGACCTTCGTTTTGTCCATGTTCTCCATGCTCTACTGATGTCATCGAGCATTGTAATGAGGTCCTCCATGGTCTCAACCATGGCCACTATATCGTCGGCAAACCGGAGGTGAGTGATGAACTCGCCATTGACGTTGATGCTTAGTCCTCCCCAGTCCAGAACCTTGAATACATCCTCTAATACAGCGGTGAAAAGCTTCGGAGATATGACGTCTCCCTGTAGCACACCTCGCTGCAGAAGGATAGGTTCCGAGGTTTGAAAACGACCGAAATCATTCCACAGTAATAATTAGAAAGCATCGTGATCGGTAACATAATTATTATTGTGACTGATTCCGGTTTCTTCATAACGATATATAACTTTTTTCGGATGCACATTTCAGTTTCACTGTCATACAAAAAAAATTATAAGATCACTATGTCCCTTCTATTGAGATAGGATTTAAAGTGCTACAATGGTGCAATGGGTACGTTTTGAACATTGTTCTTTGGTTCGAGAATTTCACCCAATTAGGTACTCACACATAGGTTCAAAACACGACTAGTAAACGAGCCTTTTCTGAAATTAACCAAATTCGGCTTGAAGTCCTTTTGAAAAGATTCAGGGTCACAGTACTAGATACCTACTCAGTATTTCTAGGTTACTTTAAAGTTTGTGAAATTAAAAGAAAGTCAGAAACATACATACACAATGGGGAACACAAAAGGGTCAGAATATTCGTATCAAATACACCTAAAATCGAAGCGTAGAACGTGTACATTACATTAGTTTTTGTTTTACTTCGATACATGCAGTATTTCCGAAGTTATAACGCCGAGAAGTTTAAGTAATTTTTTGAATTTCCGAGAATACGCGCGCTCGTACTAATACGTCACAACCCTGTTCAGCCCGCGACCGCGTCACTTAGTCCGGTGCGTTGACCATAATAAATTAGGCGCGTCTCGTTTTATTTTGTTTCGATCGTCTTCGTTTTCTTATTAAGTACTTATATATACACATCCATACATAAACTCACGCCCTTTTCCCATGGGGATAGGCAGAAACCACAGATCGCCACTTGCTTCGAGTACTCCTTTTGCCTCGTCGTTGTCGTCGTACTTATAGTGTCCTTGTATTTCAAAGTAATAATAATATTATCCTTTATATCCGATTACACTAAAGTGAAACGTGTATTGTTTAGAATGGAAGGTTTTCTAATATGTCAGTCGAACAATCTGCCAAGAGTGGATAGTTTGATGGTGACTTGGTGACACAATATGTCATGAAAAATCAGGATTTTATGGCTGCTGAAAATCGTGGAATAACGATGAAAAGGTATATATGAATGTTCTAAGTAAGCATTACCTACTCCTGGGTAGGTATTTGTTCAAACTTAAACCTAACTGAAAGTGTGTCTTTCATTTAGTTAGTATCTATAGGTAGGTACTCGCAATCAACATCTCGAATCTCGAGGTTGACGATGATTATTTTATGTGTTTTATTAGTAGGTATAAACTAAAAGAAAAAGTCACTATTTACCCATATACAGAATGTAGTACATAAGTCGTAGTTACCAGTTTTGTAAGTAGGCAAATACCTAAGTACCTACCATTATTATAGTTTTATAGGTACTAAACCAGATTTTTTGATTATTTTTATTTTTAAATGAAAAGAAAATAAAATCGAAATGGTCTTCACAGCAGTGCGCTTTAGTTTTAGGACCTATTGAATCAACTCTTTTTACGGGTGTCATCCACTTTTTCTTCATTTTTTGGGTCCTCAAGTACATACAAAGAGTTTATCAGGTGTTTAAACTGTTGAATTGAAGGTGATTGAAGCACCGAGGCACATTAAAGTATTTTTTTTCCATTTTTACCACAGAGAACTTTATAATTTTGATTTTTACTGCGCACGGGCGTGCAAACGTGGCGTGGTTGTGGGAGTTGTGACGTCATCGGGTAGTGAGCGCCCGCCCGCGTTTTTAAAAACCTTCGGGCGGAAATACGCACTTTGATTGTAAATATCTCAGTCATTTTTTAAGATATGAAAAAAGTAAAAACACAGTTCTTCTTGTAATTTTTTGTAGATTTATTTGGCGTGTAAAGTAAAAAACGTTTGTCAGACCCATTACACATATACATGCACTCTCTTTTTTTGGGCAGTTGTATAAAAATTAACGTAACGTTTGAAAAGTAGGTATAACTTACGCCAGCGCCACCTACCGACTACGTCTGGAACTATTAAATAGCTTGTTTGCCGAGAAGCCTTCACAATTACAACTCCTACCCATTCGAAGATAGGGGGAACTATTTGAGGAAGTTAAGAATTCATATCAATCAAAACATTCCTACAGGTTCCACTAACATCATTTATTATCTATGTAAGGTATTACTTATGTAAGTAACTTTATATCCAACTCTACACATAGTCGAATGTTTCTTTTTACCCGACTACGGAAAAGCCAAAGGAGGGTTATGATTTTGACTGGTTATCGACTCTTTTTCATTTGGTTTTACGACTTGACAAAACATCAGGATTTCTCAATTACATTTATATTTGGGACATACTAATTTATATACTTACATACCTTCCTTTATTAATTTCTCTAAATACTGGCGGAAACCCGGAGTGAAATTCATAGTTTAGACATATTATCAACATCAATCTATACTTTACAGTATACCATGGCCTCCCTTTGTATAGGTTTTTCATACAATGAGAGATCCGCTTATACTGGTTTAGTTAAGCTGAGTGGTCGTCGAGCGTACTTGAAATACG
This sequence comes from Diarsia dahlii, assembly GCA_949775195.1. Taxonomy (NCBI): domain Eukaryota; kingdom Metazoa; phylum Arthropoda; class Insecta; order Lepidoptera; family Noctuidae; genus Diarsia; species Diarsia dahlii. The sequence continues at coordinate 9,734,828 of OX459195.1, read as the reverse complement.
ATTTTATTTCATACCATTTAAATGTAAAAAGGTCGCACAGTTTAGTTAGGCTAGTTTTATTCTAAAAATTAAAATGGAGAAGGCTAATATCACGCGTTTTTCATTTCACGCAAATTGCAAAGAGTCAACCTAATAAGTAAATATGGTTACTGTTATTGCTCTATCCAAAGGGGATGAAATAGCAAATAGGTAGTCAGGTACCTACTGTATACTAATTTGCGGTTAGCACAGTCTACGATTATATACCCCTTTATTTAGTCTACCATTATAAATACATATCAGTTTAATACCTGAGTTTGAGACCTTTTTAAAATTCAGTTTAATACTATACACATAACTATATTTTTGGCAGTCGAGTAAAAGCCCATGACATTTTCCTTATCTTTTTTTTAAATTAACTTCGGCTTCAAAATAAATTCTTCTACATATTTCGAAATCTATACATTCTAGACACAATGATAATTTCATGAAAAAAAAGCTTGTAAACAAAATGTTTTCTTGTTAAACGCAGAACCTTGAATCGCTTTAAAATGAGTAAATTTTCCGCCTACCGGTACCTACGCGGAACTTTTCCTGATCGGAATAAAATCTTTGGAAAGGGGTCGTGCGTAGTTTTCAATACTCCTTCAATGTTTGAGTATGAGTAATAAAGCACTGTAGGTTAAATCTTTAATTATCCGTTTTGATATCAACAGAGTTAGTACAAAGTAACGAATTTAATGTTCCTTAGAATAAATATAAAATCATAATTTATAAGACAGTTCAAATATTGCCGTCTGAATAGTAAATAGAGAGCAGTTAGCACGACAGACTTGGTCCACTTTATAGGACATAGCTTATGTCATCCTTGAGTGCCACTACACCCCAAGTTAATTCGCTTTGCGGGCGTCTACTCGTTGCCAACTTACTCTGACGTCATCAACTGCGTATATAGGCTGCAGGCCAACTAGGCTGTCGCCTAGACTAGATCAATCACGACGACTTCACGGCCTTTTTATTATGTACTCGTGAGGAATAGAGACTGCACATTATCTTTACCCACTTTTTTTTAAATATATGCGTTTGGTTTCGTATGGCAGGGTCCAGAATGAATAGCTAGATTAATTCATGTAAAGTTTTCTCATTAAGTACCCTAATAATTAGTTAAGTACCTATTTGCAGGAGTTTTTCTTATAAGGGAAATACTTACTACCCCTAAATGTTTTATAGGTAACTTATTCATAGTAAACGTACAAGCAACCAACTTGCCACCCAGGTTAAATATTCCACAACATAGTTCAAAATGCACCAAGAAAGGTTGAATTGTTTGTCCTCGCGCTAACTTTGCAATATGGTTTATAACTTTCATCACTTTTCTGAGCGCCTGGGATTTCAACCCTCCTAGCTCGAGGCAGCATTATTATAGCCAGGGATAATGTAGCAAGTAATCTAGTCTTAAGTAATTCAAACCTTTATTGCTTGTAAATATCAGGTGAGCTTATTTCATGGACCATAGACGTGGTCTATCTCAATCGGAGGGATGGAATTAGGGGATTTTTCAAAGGAGAATTCGTAGTACCTAGTTAAGGATGTGAAATGTAGGAAGGAGGCGTCGTCGGTCAATACTGGAGGTGGTGCGGTGCGGGCGCGGTGCGCAGGCGTGGACGACCCCCTCCCCCTCGTACCCCCCTCCGCCCCCCGGCCGCTGCCGGCCCACTCACGCAACTCGCGACTCAGCCGCCGTGCGCTGTGATCGCGCGCGAGAGAGCTTTCGTCGCTGCTCTAGCCATGTGTGATGTTTTCATCACAGAAGGATCTGTCGTCTAGTTTCCGCACTTGGTATTTCGCAAGATGAATGAGTAAGTCACTGGAAGATAGCGGCAAACGTGGGACAGTTCCGGTTGCTTCCCAGAGGGCAGCTTTCGCCAAGTGTCTAGTTTTTCTCGTAAGCTCGTGGCCGTTGACACTGCAGCGTGCGGATCCCGCAGTGCGCGAGTGTGTGGTTAATTGGCGAACATAATAGACGAAGACGTCAGCTGAGTCGCGTAAACATTGGCTACATAGTTGAGTGACGGGACTGTTGACGATGGCTGCGGTAAACACACGCGCGTAAACGATCCACGCTGTCCTGAAAGCATTCCGTCATGCGGCGTTTAATTCTGCTGTTCCTACTAACAGGTAAGGTTGCATGCTTCTTGATTTATTTGTAGTCTCCCTAATGTCCTTATAATTTGCCCGTAACGTAGTTAACCAACTAAATAGAAGTAGATTTTGTGTTTGTTGTTATTAAATAACATACATATTATAATAAATTTTATTATATTCCTGATCTCCCAATTGGAGCAACAACCCTCATAGTTTTATAGCTAGTGCTTCGTTTTCTTATTTAGTCACCTTCTTTCCAGATTACACTATACAAGTGCTAATGGGGTTATATAAGTAAAGTACCCACTTAGTTTCTAGCACTTAGATAACCCTTACTTAAGATAACCGCTCTACCTTATTAAAATATACCTATTTAAAGAAACTGAGCTTCAAAATACGACTATATTTAGGTAGGTACTCGCTGTATGTGTCATATGGCATGAAAAATAAGTTGTAATTCAGCCGAGGGACCCTCATTCCGGGCAATTCAGGGAACAAATGGGACCGTTTGAGAAAGAGCACTTTTTGCGGGGCGCCAATCTCATTTCTGAGAACAATAAAATTATGGTTGTTTTTATGGCAATAGCCTTTTGTTAATAGCCACCTTCATTGTTATTTTAATTTAATTTTATAATTAACTTCAAAAGGTTACGCTCATTAGAAATTTCACCTTCTTAATCTACGATTTCTTAAGTAATTTTAATAAAAGAATACTATCACATCACGACCCGATGAGGTTGTATTATTATTGAAAGCGAACCTATTGTTGAATGGACATCTGCCGGTACCATCAATGAGAATTGCCTTTTTATGCGTCATATCAAATCGTGATGCAGCATAATATGTATTTTCTTATTATCAAATACCATTGCCGTTTTATAATTTATGTAGGTTTCGGTACGTCCATAATCCAGTACTACCTTTCTACCTATCTAAGGTAGGCTTTTTGAGAAGCACTCTACATGAGCAAACATTGGCTTGGACCAAAATTTTGCGTTCCTAAGCTATTCTTAATGTAATCCCAAACAGCTGGGATTTAAGTTGTTTTTTCTAAATAATACAAGTTATAGGCAACAGCCTGCGAGTCCTGCGACAGGTGTTCAACGCAGGTAGACGTCGGTGCTGGCCGACCGACGGGTTGCTTTTGTTAAAACGGAATCGCTCAATCAATGGACCAGGAGTATCAGCACGAATATTAATAAAAAACTTGGAACATTGGCAGGACTCTACGATTCGTTCGCTGACTTGATTTCATCTACAGCAATCTAACATGCGATCGATACGATGTAGAGATATGAATACTTTAAAAGTAATAGAATTTTAAAGGATATGAAGAAGAAGAATAGCGCTTCGACGAACCAGGACATGACAAATCCACCAATAAATGACAAATCTAGAAAATTGCAACTACAAATAAGATCTGAAATAACCTCAGTATAAAACGCAGAACTAGAACGAAGAAGACAATAAAAGTAACACTGCCAACATGATCATTCTTCTCCATTGAAAATTGATAGGTTTTTTAAACCTATTGTTGTACATCTCGTTGAAGGAAGCTATCATTGAAAACTTTTGCTCTCGAATAATTTGTTCCGAACCCCATTTCAAATAGAATATGATAAATCGAAAAGTTTCTTGCGAGGAAAAATAAGGAAAGTTGGAAAAAGTGGGGTCTTTCCCTCATCAATCTACTGTTAGGTGTATTGAATCCACTATGAGTTGACTTCGCCGCAATGTCACTGACAACCCACAAAGTACGTTGGAAAACTTTTTCATCAGACCTTTCACATTTTTTATTTTGAAGACATTAAACTTGCTTACTTAGGCAAAGGTTTGGTAATCAGAAGAGCGCGTTAAGTCTTTAGAGGGGTTTCAAAGACAGTTTTGCCACGAAACAAAACGCCAGGTGCCGGTTACAAAAGTCCTTCGAAAATAGAAAGAACGATTTTGAATCAAATAATTGATATCAAAAGATAATTGTACCAAAAAGTAGGCGAGCGCAGAGGGGTTTTCAGCAAGTAGGTATACTTCTTCAGCACGAAATTTTGATAGCTGAGTAGGTAGGCTTTTACTATGAAAAATTCGGTCTTCCAAAATGGTTAGTTACTAACATTGGGCTTTCAGCTACGTTGATTTTCATTTCATCGTAGGTACGTGGCCTGAACCAAAACGACTTTAACGGCAAAACTTCTCGAAGATAGGTAGGCTTTTACTAAATGCCTTCTTTAACTAAACCCCCATGACATGAAAATCACCGTTGCTAAACAGCCTTTTTTCAAATAGAACCCAAATCTAACAAGATTTGGTCCCTATTTTTTGATAACCGTCTAAAACCTTTCAAAGTATAATGTTAAGTTCTCTGGGTTGTGGAGGTAAGATAGCAAGTCGCTTCATGTAAAATACTGGTATTCAGTAAGACTAGAAAGTGAAACCGACTTCAAAATGATTGGGAAAAAACCAGGCGCTGATGATGTGTAAGCGTTCTCTCGTCACATCCTACCTATTCAGCTATCAATGCTGAATATATTTGCTGCAAAACCATCTGGGCGTCCCTACCAATAGGATTCAATGGGATCTTTAACAGATACTTCGCTCCTTGATTAACTTACTCAAAGAATGAACTAAACTGAACTCGTTATTCTCTTCTTAACTCTCTTTAGCCATTCATTTTGTCTCTCCAGCACAAAAAATAAACGACATTAATGTAGTACTCTACCTCTCAAAGAGCACCCATTTTTTTTCTTTGTGTTCGAGCGGATATGGACTGCACCTGGCCTCCGCTCATTTTTTCAACGCATTTTAAGTTAAGAATTTATTTTAGTACAGCAGCTCTACGTAACATGTTTTGAGATACGTTTTGATCCATATTAGATATTTTATGAAGCAGTTATGAGTTTGTTTAGGATTTATCCGAACTTAATTATCAATTCAACAGATATGAATCTATCATTTGTAGGATTATGTAGGTAGGTACACACATCAACACTGTCTAGGGATATTTCATACTCAATTAAATAACTCGAAAAGTACTGGCCGCATTGGAATCTTTAATACACCGATTTGTTTGTAATTTATCTCAGACTAATTCCAAATTCAAATTTTTGAAAATTCTTTTGTTTCGGTGGCGTAAAAATGTCTTGATTTAGGTATAGGAGAGGGAATTTTCGTTTGTGCGAAATTTAAAAAACAATACGAATTACGTTTAGTTACAGTTTTTTTTATATTTTTAAACGAAAGATAAAGTTAAAATTGAGGTATTGTAGCCATGCAACGCCGACATTTGACGAGGGCGGAGATGTTACGAGCTGTGGGAATGCTGGAAGCTGGATCTGTTCAGCGTAATGTTGCTGAGGCCATAGGGACCCATCAAAATGTAATTTCAAGATTGTGGACACGCTATCGTGCCACAGGTGAAGTAGCGGAGAGGCAGCGGGGGCCAAGTCGCATCACTACCCCCAGACAAGACCGATTTTTGCAAATTACTGCGCGAGCTCAACCAAATGCAACGGCGACTCAATTGGTCCAAAGGCTGCGAGTGGAACACCAAGTGCTTGTGAGTGACCAAACTGTAAGAAGGCGACTGCATGAAAGCAATCTACGCTCTCGTAGATCACTCCGGGTCCCACCTTTACGGAGAGGCAATCGTGGACGACGATTAGAATGGGTTCGGAACCACGTGGACTGGGGCTGTGAGCAATGGTCCAATGTGCTGTTCACGGATGAATCCAGGTTCGGCTTCCATCCAGATTCACGAAGGACGCGTGTTTGGCGAGTTCCTGGACGATGGAGCCGTCTCCAGAACCCTCAGGAAGTTCACCCATACCAAGGAGGAACAATTATGGTTTGGGCAGGAATTCGTCTTGGAGGACGGACGGATCTCGTTTGGGTGCGGGGCAATATGACGGCAGAACGATACGTCCAACAGGTGCTGGGGCCCGTAATCTTGCCCCACAGAACACAAATGGGGCAAGATTTCCTGCTCATGCACGACAATGCCCGGGCACACACGGCGAGAACGGTAGCAGCTTAGTTACATACACATAATGTTAGGGCCTTAGACTGGCCTGCTCAATCGCCAGATCTAAATCCCATTGAGCATGCGTGGGATATGCTGCAAAGAAGAGCTCTGAAGGAAGTTCCTGAAAATTTGGCTACAGAAGATCAACTTTTTGCGCACCTCAGAAGGACATGGGACAATATTCCGCAGCAAGACATTAACAACCTTGTTCTGAGCATGCCGAATCGTTGCCGATGTGTTATGAACATCATGGGCGCTTTCTCAGACTACTAACTTCAAGTTTATAAACACAAATTAAATGATTTTTCTATTTTTTTCAGTTTTTACTCACAAATTAAAAGTTAATTCATATACGGTCTATGCTTCATTTTTTTTCCATAAAATCCTGAAATTTTAATCAGTACCTTAACCATTATTAAAAAATGGTAGAATATTAAATAACGTATATTTTAAATATATACATGTCATATAAATAATTAACACATTGATAGTAATTCGCTTTTTTAAAAATATCCCTAGACCGTGTTGATGTGTGTATTATCGAGATTATGCTGGGTCAGATAAAAAGGTTATAGATCAATTTAACATCAATATGATACACTAGCTTTTGCCCACGCCGCCACGGCTTCGCCCGCGTGGATGTCGGTTTAACTACAAAATGACGATTTTCCATACAAACTTTCATCCCCTATTTAACTCCCTTAGGGGTTGAATTTCGAAAAATCCTTCCTTATTCCTTGTCTACGTTATAAATGGAACCTCTTCAGCTTTCTAGGTCCAAGGGTTTGGGCTGGGCGTTGATGAGTCAGTCAGGACAGGACTTCTCTTTTTATCTAAATTATTATGTGTATAGATAACATCATAATTATTAATGTAGTCGTTTCTACATACAGGCGCCTATCTATTGTAGCTTCTATCGAGTGGTCAAAGCTTAATACAGTTGACACTTTATCTGTTTTTGCTGGAATTAATTCATTTATCATTTTCGCATTAGTTATTTCATAAACCTGGTGAATAATAATTGCCTAACAAAGTCATAATTTATTTGCACAACATAGGCATTGGTTACGAGTTTGGTGACTAGACTAATTTAAACTATTCGGCTAAATGAGGCACGTCATTCGGACTGTAATACACTCGAGAGCAATGAATCCGGGTCACTTAAAGAATGTTAAAAATCTCGGATACTAAAAATGATAGGTTAATGCAATAAATTTTATTTAATAGACAATGTAATACTCCTTAAATGAAAGTAAAAAAAATATGAGTCACCATACATTTTATTAACACAAAATCACATAAAGAAAAAAACTGCTGATCTCTCCTTAAAACAAAAATAGGAAATATGAAATTTTTGAACTTTATTACGATTTTCTTGAATTTTAAAACTTCGTATTGCCTCCTCGTGCTTCCATTACTGCGTTTACACGGTTTGGCATGCTGTACACCAAGTTCCTTATACGATTTTGGGGAATATTCTCCCATTCCTCTGTGAGAGCAATTTTGAGCTCACGAAGCGTGATTGGGGGAGGGTTTCGTTGTTTTACGCATCTGCCTAGCTCGTCCCAAGCATGCTCGATCGGGTTGATATCCAGGCTGCGCGCTGGCCACTCCATACGAGTAATGTTCATCTCTTGAAGGTAGTCATTCACAATCCTACCTGTATGAGGTCGGGCATTGTCATGCATAAATATAGCATCCTCACCTAAATTGACCATAAATGGACCAACGTGATCATTGAGGATTTCTTCCACATATCTTTCGCTAGTTAAAGAGCCGTTTTCTATGATCACCAGCTCTGTGCGACTTTCAGAAGAAATTCCGGCCCACACAAGTACAGACCCACCACCGTAGGCTACTTTTTCTTCGATGCATGCTTGCTTGAATCTTTCCCCTGGTCTTCGATACACTCTGTGTCTTCCATCGTGCTTGTAGAGCATAAATTTTGATTCGTCGGAGAACATAACTTTTGACCAATCTTCAATACTCCAATTTACGTGGCTCTGGGCATATCTTAGTCTTGAAATACGATGCCCACGCTCCAGTTTAGGGCCGTTTGCAGGTCTAAGGGGTTTTAAGTTAGATTCAGCAAGCCGACGTCTTACTGTCCATGCACTTGGGTTACTTCCTCCGAGGCGTCGAAACTGATTTGTGAGTTCAGTTCCTGTGAGAAAGCGATTTCGAAGCATGGTGTTCACCAAGTATTGGTCTTCTCGTGCTGTGGTACACCTGGTTCTGCCCGTTCCTGGTCTGCGTAGGTTAGAACCAGTTTCTTCGTAACGTTGGAGAACTCTTTGTACTGTTGACAGCGACACACTGAGAGTCCTGGCTGTATCGCGCTGACTCCGGCCGGTTTCCAGCATTGTAAGTATTCTGGTGCATTCTTCAGGCGTAAACGACATAATTTCAGCTTGAATAATGAATATAGAGCACTATCAACATGGTTTATGTACCCACATAAATTACAGATTACAAACAAAGGCAAAACCAAATGCTGTAATTACGTAGTTCCATCTTCGAAAGTGGCCCTTTTTCAAATTTGATTTTTTTATGATATAACTTTACAATAACTAAGAAGTTTTAATACCTTCATTTAAGGAGTATTACATTGTCTATTAAATACAATTTATTGCATAAACCTATCATTTTTAGTTTCCGAGATTTTTAACATTCTTTAAGTGACCCGGATTCATTGCTCTCGAGTGTAGTTAGTACATTTTTCTCAATTTGGTGAAGAAATACGGCGCCCTGTGTGTTTCTATTTCGGGGTGTTGACAGAGCAGGCATAATCAAAACGGGCGCAGGAGTCGATAAGTGGCCAGTGCCGGCTTCCATCGTTTCATCTCAGTGGTGTGAGTGTTTACACTCGGCGGGTTGCCCCGTATGGCGGTGTAGCCTGCGCCCGCGCACTTTATTCGAGAGTTGTGCACTCGTGTGAATTTTATTTAAATATGTGCACGTTTAAATGTTCATTTACAGTTTTTTTTATTATTAGCATTCATTGAAGTGTTCGATGATCAGAAGGATGACTTCTGTTGATGACTTTGCAAATACATTAAGGTTGAACAAGCCAGTCATTCTTCCATACAAACTTATGAAGGTGATTACTCCTCTGTTTGACGGTGTAGGTTCAAAATTAAATCTACTGGTCTTATCATTATCTAGGTCTGTATGGAAGCAGAATTGGAAAAAAAATATTGATTTGGAAGTTATGAACGTCAAAAGTTTCATATTTTAGCACTGATTTTAACTCATCTTTGGGCGTAAATAAGTAACGTATATAGTATGAAAAAGAAAAAAGTGAAACCATACGGACATAGATTAGTTATTAAAAAATTTAAATAATTTGATTTTGAACAGATACATTCAATAGATTTTTCATGAAACCAAATATACCAAAGGTCTGCATAGAAAATTTCGCGCGGCCGTTTTAGTTGTGTCTCTTTCGCTCTATGCATTTCGCTCGTGATGTCGGATGAAATAGCATGCATTTTAGCCCCGCCCACCAACTAGTTCGTGCCGTTGGCTTGTTTACCCTTAAGTTTCAGCTCCTGCTCTAAAAGTATTTTTGGGAATGTCCAAAAGTCCAGAACGCGTTAAGTACCTACACTGAAAAAACTAATAGTTGAATTTCTGAATGTTAATTCCTTAACAGTTGAGTCAACAATAAATTACGTTGTGACAACCGTAGTACTACATTCAATGTAACAAATTAAAAAAAGTTGAAATCTAATTGTTGTTACAACCAAAAAAATGGGTTAAGCTAACATATTTTTTCATGTGTAATCGCATAGCGGTCAATTTAACTAATAATTCGGTAATGTCAACATAATTTTTAGTGGAATCAGCAAATGAACTTAGTCAAATTTACAAAATTGATTCAACTATTTGCAAATTTACCTTTTAAAAATTCGGTAATGTCAACATAATTTTTAGTGGAATCAGCAAATGAACTTAGTCAAATTTACAAAATTGATTCAACTATTTGCAAATTTACCTTTTAAAAGTAACAATTTCAGTTTGTTTGATTCAACAAATCTTCTATGTAGGTTCTATATTAACACAAAAAATAGGTTGAATAAATGTTGATTCAACTAATTATTTTTTTCAGTGTAAGGAGAACTTACTTATATTGAGTCGCCGCAGATGTTGTAATTTTCAGTAGCAATGAATTGCAACATTAAAATCCGTTGTCAAGTTTTTCAGCGTAGAATTTGAATGAAATTCTAAAAAAAAAATTCTCTTCAGAGCATTTTATTCTTTCCCAAAGCAGAAAATATTTTCGCAAACTGTGAAAAGACTATGATATAGTAATATTAAGTTCTTCCACTAGTTTTCGTACCGCAGTTTTTACTATTCTAGTCCAGGATCCTTTGTTATTTCTTCAGAACATGTTGGGGAGATTGAGATTTCCCAGGTGCCATTTGGGCAGCTTTAAATTTCCCCGAAGAGTCCGAAGCGACCCGCAATGCCTAATCTCTAGTATAAATAAACTTATTACAAAAGTTTCCTCATTTGCCGCTTATGCTAAGACGGAATACAACGAAATGTTTGTATAAACTTAAGACCGAATTTGCTTTCCCTAAAACTTAAAATATGCGGGATAACGAGCGTTACGGTAGTTAGTCATAATTCTTAATCCGCTCATAAAGCGGTTATAACATTATATTGGAATTTATATTCGTGCTTACTTACTAAGTTATTCTCACTAGGAAACACTGGTGCAGTATTAACTCGGAGATTCTTTTGCTGTAACGAAATATCTGGCAGTCCGCGAGTTATTTCCCCAGTGGCATGACGATGGGTCTCCAAACTGCTTCGAGTTATAACATCAAACTGTTCACAACAGAGTTTGCAATTAATCCACTATCAATCGAATCAACCGCTCTTTAGGGATTAGAATCTTGTTACACTGATATTGTTTGTCTTACACAAGACTACAGCAGTAGATCGAGTAAACCGAGAGAAATAAGAAATACTATTTGGATCGAGTTGGATTTTTGGCAGACTTGACAAGTTTTTTTTTGTCGTCTCTACCGCAAAGCCTGGCGTAAGTAAGTATAGTTGCATCTAGTGTGGTTCAGCGAAATCTGCTTTTTGGATTAGACCGTTTTCCAAATAGCAGAATGTGTAATGCAACGAACCGCAGACCGCACTCTAATATTTTTAACCGACTTCCAAAATGGGCCTTCCCCTTTTTGGTCGCTGATATGTGTATATATTTTTTTACGGAATTATGTTCACCGATGTCACTGCAAATTGTGAACCGAATTCGATGATTGTTTTTTTTTATTTAGAAGTGTGTTATTTCACAGTGGTCCCGTCTATATCTGGGAATAATTATGATCTGGTGCTGATCTTCGAGAAATTGGGTATCATTCTTTCGTAGAAACACTGATCAAGCGTTGATAAACTAAAACTTGAAATAGATATTTGTTTTACTATGTCTATTAAGTTTGTTGGCATTTATGAAAACCAGAAACAAACAGATGACATACATATTCTATGACTCCTGTACAGAGCTTTTTAAGTACCTCCTTAGATTCCATACGAAGACAGAATAATATTTACTCGTAAAGAGAGGGTAGCGAGCGAGGAACAAAAGACTGTGCAGGCTATAATTATCGACCTTGAAGAGCACAAGGGTGCCTGCGCAAGTCGGCACGTGCGTGAAGTAAAACGATAATGATAGAGTGGCCAGAGGGGAGGCATAATCAACTGAATAACTAATTCAAGTCATTGCGCTTTACTGTACAAAATAGTCCTTTTTGAGGCACCCTTTGCCTTCATTGCTCAAGATGAGGGTCGTGCCAAGCATGATTTAGTAAAAATATTTTGAAAGGTTTTATAAAGTGTATTGTCTATTTTAAAATATGCCATATTCATAGCAATTTACTATTCTTAACAATACTGAAGTTCTATTAAAAACCCATTAAATGGCAAAGTGGATCGACGCTTCCAAAGAAATATTAATATCAGCTCCTGAGAAAAGTTGCGAAAAACGGGCGGAAGATTGCCTTCCGCTGTAGAAAATGTAAATTGAATGGACAATGAATGAAAGTGGAGATATAACAATAATGTTGATGCTCTTGATGACCTCTCAATCAGTAATATGAACTTATAATCAAGCAATCCTAGAACTGGGCCGCAATATCAGCTTATTTGATAAAGAAGGAATGAGTGAAGCGATGTTTCTGTTCACGTTTATTGATAAAATTATTATAATTGTTGTTTATCTACAATAGAATTTGAACGTCGCTTATTTTATGATACAATTATGTGCTGAACTTCAAAGCACTCGTGTTATTCTGGTGGGTCACAAACCGGTTTGTTTATACAAAACGTGATGTGGGGGTTAACCCTTCTTGAATTTCGCGACATTCAAGTTCATGGTCATTTTATTATGTCATTATTAGCCGCTTGTGAGTGGAGAGGTGGTCCTGGTGTAGGTAAAAGCTAAAAAATGAAATATATACGCATAATTGGGTCAGAGAGGTGAAGGACGGGATCATGGTGGTAGGGGGAGGTGCGAGCGTTATTCCACGTTGCGTACGAATGGCTATATTATTGCCCGCTATATTACAACACCACATTCTGTGCTGGAAACTTTATGGTAATGTGACTCACGACCCCTTTGGCTAAGGAAACTTGGCTACAATTTGATTTTTCATCTGCTTTGTATTTAGGTGATAATGTTGGAGCAATTTCAAGTTTCGTAGTCGTAGGTCTAAATTCTCAGACTCAGGTCAGGCTCTCTAAAACGTATGTAGAAGTTTTTTCTGCATCTAGCGGCGGCCACTTTATAGGATGACATAGTGAACTACAAATCGATAAAGCAGTACGCAAGGAATAATAACGTGAAGGGTCGTAGACGGTAATAAAATTTGATTAGAGTTTGATCATAAATCTTCTTTTATCATTATCTCGACTGGCGTCGCGCGACGGTTGGTCGTCCGCGCAGGGAGAGCGCACCCAAATCCCCCATGTTTTGACATACATACCCGCTGTATTTATGACATAAAACGCGCTTCTACCGATCTGACATGAGATTTATGAAGTCCGCATGTGTGCTTAGGAGATTGAATTGCTTTTACGCAATGGGAATCCATGTTTTGCGTTTTCAAATCCAGCTTTCGTTTGTGTAATCCTATTGTGGTGATATGGATATCTTTGCATGAGAACTGTTATTTTATGATTTTCCGAATTTATCGGTGTTCCGCTGTCATTTATTTATATATTTCATCGGAATCTTTACTTGGTAGAGCTGATGATGTTCTTATAACTGAATCGTGACTGAGACTTCCTTCTGTTAAACACAGAACAAATTAATCAATTACGAGTAGAACAGGCATGTTATTTGCAGTCACTTCATAACCAGACGGACATTCATCTCATTGTTTAATTCAGATCAATTAGTATTTCTGAGTATAATGTGAGTTGGCGTCATTGTCTCGTTTTAAAGATCGTTGTTCAAGTCATTTTATCTACGTAGTAGCTGCTACTGTATTCTAATTATAGAAGCTACGTATATTATGTAACCTACTCCGTCAGTGAATTCGTAAGGGTAAGTTTTTGTATGCATACAGAAACTGGCCCCATTCCCCATCGTTCCAAAAATAACGGACCCCGACCCGCGTCTCTATAAAATCAGTCTGTGACTTACTTACAGTGACATGTGGGACTCATGAGTCATGAGTCATCTTCTGGGAGATCCATTAGTTACAATTTGCCGACTCACGGTCGCTTTTTGAGGGCGCCTCTTATGCCAAATGCTGAATGACATAACAGTATTTTTTTACTAAAGAGATGTTTTTATTACGTTCGATTTATCTTTTATGCACAATAATAGTTATTTTACCTAGATTCTTCTAATTGATACGAACGAGGTCATCAAAAACGATGAAATTCATGCAGTTATTAATATTTAAAGAAACTCTTGTATGTTGTAACAAAGAAGCGACACGTTGACGTGCGTGACCTATATGTAGTGAGTTTAGCACAGCTATTATCGGTTCTTACCGAAGCCATTAAAGCTTTATGAATGCTTATAATCTCAAACTACGATAGGCTTATCGTAAAACAATCTGGGGCTTTCGCGTCACAACTCACAAGTCACAACTAACATCCTGGCAACAAGTGAAATTAATGACTTTCTGACGTGACGATTATTTATTTTCATGAAAGTTAAAATATTTGGAGGCAGATAAGCTCGAGTAAGTGATTAGATTCCCATGTCTTACTTCCGGGCCGACAGGCGAGTGCGGGCACAGCGCGCGGTCACCGCCGGATGACTCCGAACATGGAAAGCATTTTAAGCGGTTGTCCTATAATGCGGCGCGGCCTATTGTTACATTTTATTTTAGGCACAAGGTATTGATTCTTTGTTACCGGTGAGTAGCTTGGTGTGATTTTTGGCGCTTTAACTTTTTGTTTCTTTTTTTGTAGCCATAAATTATAGATGTGGCAAATGCAACTGGGATTTACAAAGTAAAGCATTAAGCTATAAGAAAGTGATACCAGCAGATGTATTATATTTATCCTTGAATATTCCAAGAGTAGCGTGTTTCCCGAGTGAGGTGTACTGCGAGCGGTTTGCGGCTCACGAAGCCACATAATGCGGCACCTACGTAACGGACCGGCTATCCGATACACCTCAAATCAAATGAAACTTGAAGCTCGCTAACGTCCAGTCCCCTTTACAAATGGATTTTCAATACCTAGGTACCTATGTTGGTGGATACGGGATTTGCGGTAGATCCCATGTTGCTTGACTGAATGAATATATCAGTATAGAGGAAAATATTTTCCTCTGCTTGTTCGAATAAGTAACAAGTAACCTATAATCCAATTCGATATGTTTGTCTTTCAACTTTGTTATTGAAAAATAGAATCTTTTAGAAATTCTACCTTATTCCTCATACAAACAAACGTCGTCGCAGGTTTTAATGCCATTTTACTGTCGAAATTAACCGGGGCGCGAACTGTGCAAGTCTCGCGAAGTGTCAGGGACTTGGGGAGTCGTTTGCTCCACATTGTCACAGAATGTCACAGGCGGTGGCGCCATTCAGGGGATTAGACGCGTGGCTCCCCCTCTCCCAGTGTGTGTTTTGGGATTATTTTTTTTGGGAATCAGATTCCTAATGTGTCTGGGGTTCTTATCGCAGACATGAGATCCATTAGCTTTAACTCATAAAGCTTGACATACGAGCTAGCCAACGTAAAATATTAAAATACCTAACTTGCATTTTTGTTTTAGAAATAAAACTCGCACAAAAGGATTAGTTTTCAGGGTTTCAAAGCTTTGGCACCAGAGTTATGCGTTTGTCTACGTATATCAGCTTTGTGATTGTGCCTCCACCGCGTAGTTCAGATTGCTTAGTACACTGTACGAAATGCCTTTGATTACATAACTTACATCGATGCCTTCATTTATTAACACAGCATGAGTATCTTTAGTATTATCATGTGCACACAGGTTATTATAAATCTTCTAATGTTTTATCGTTTCGGATTGTATCTATTAAACACTAAGCTCCGTTATCATTTCTGAGAAAAGTTGTTGTGCCACTTAATAAGAGAAGCAGCGCACCCTCATTTAAGTTCCATATTATAGTTGTAGTGGATACGAAAAAGGGTCAAAAGCCCGCAGCATCCAAGTAGCACATAATGGCTTATTTCCCCCTCAGTTGAATTACAATTTGTGCGGAATCAGCAAACTAGTGAAATCATTGCAAAGAGTGTCCCACAAGTGTGTCTGTATGAGTCCACCCCAGTTCGGTGCGTCGTCGTCGGGACCAGATTAAACCGTCTAACTATCGTAATGTTGCCGTCCCATGTATGGGCATCTGCGTCCTCAAGAGTACAGGGGTCGCTGCCCCACCCCAACTTGTTTATCTGGTTATCGATCCACCCGACGTCATCGCGAATTGGTTTAATTTGCGAATCGAGTAACTTTACTGCTGATTTGTTATTGGTTCGCCCAAGAATGTTTGTAGTTTTGTACCATTTCTTCGTTTACTACTCCATACATCATTTTTCACGCAATGAACTGTCGTATTGTACCTATAATGCTCAAGCTAAGAAAATAATGCAGTTTTATTCTTTAGAACCGTCTCAGTTTTATGGATTATCGCGTTATCTACATTAGGAGCGACCGCACGACCTCTGAATTCTGATCCTGTTTTGTTTAGTCGATACCGTGAACTCCCCACAGAGCTCCCTTTTCCTGTGAAGCTTTCCCCGAGGATTACTCTTACATGCTTTGGAATGGTGACTTTCGTTTATTTAGTAGTTAAGTTACCATTTCTATTTTTGTATTCTATCCAAATTTATGTTCATAGATGTTATAACATCTAATTGAGTTTGGTGAGTCTGTTTTTCTCCTAGATCATAAAGCTTTTATTTTGTAGGTCTATGAAATTTAGTCCTCGACTAATGCTTCAATTAGTTCTTTGTAGGAAATAAGCTGGGTAGGGAACATCGGCCGTAGCTTGAATAAAACAAGAAATAAATGTTAAAGCTTTACCTACAAGTTCTACGAACGCAGATACTTAGACAGTTTGAATGGTTACATTCTTACTCGCTGACGTCTCAGTAGTGTCATGTGGCGCATACGTAAGTAAATCAAGTGCATGCAGGCCCAATGCTCCGATATAGTACGTTAAGTAATTGATGTCACTTAGCAACATCCATTCATATTGAATAAATAAACTGATTGCTTTTACTGAATTACAAATAAATAAACGATTAGTAAAATTGTACCAGTGAAATTGTTTCGTGTCCGAGATAATATAATTAGTTGTTTGTTGCAATTGTTTCGATAACAACTGAATGATGAATGTAGGTGACTGAATGATACACTTATTTCTCGTTATTACATAGGCGCCTAGTTTTATCTAAACGTCACTACGCACGTCATGTCAACCTAATTTTCTTGCGTCTGATAGATAATATTTTGAGCTCAATCGTATGAACTGAACTTACGTGTCTCTTGAAATACCACTTATTGAGAAACACAAGTCCATGTTCATCTTTCTTTCCATGGAACACATTCTCTTCTTAAATCGTTTGATCTCAAGAATATCTCGTGGTCCTGTTCTCCTGTATATTTTCCTGTCCCGCAAGTTATTTGCCCTCAACAACAAAGGAAAGCTCCGTGGTGGACTTTTCCGTTTCTGAAACTTTATTTAGCTGGGAAAATTAATAGCGCGCGACATTACTATCCCAGTTTTGTTACGAAGAATAAAGAGGTTAACCTTTAAGGCTATAATAATAAGGTTCCTCCGTAATAAAAGCATTAGGTCTTTACTGAAATAATATTGTCTCCGAAATAGAGTCCATGTTTTGTATGTCAAAAGAAGCTGTGGTATTACTGTTGCTTAGAGATTAGTAATTTCTTTCATGAATCGTTATCAATACGTTTCTCATTTGTGGTTCTCTTTATTGAGTCAGGTCTAGTGTTTATAACTGTCGAGGTGTAGTGTCCTCATTCTCGATTGTTCGTATTGTGCGGCGTGTCTTCCTACGTATTTAGAACGTTCTTCAGACGAGACCGGTGAAACGCAATTTGCTTTTTGCTCCAGAGCGACGTGAAAGTATGGAACGTTCGAAAAATCCTGATTTATAATTCATTGGTCAGTAAGATTTATTCGATATCAATATCAGATAAATCTTTTTGATGCCTTTTATTATCATAAAATAATAAACTTTCTTAAGTAAGTATGAGTCAGTCGTCGCATTGTAGTTGCGTCACGTTCTTAGTTGTGTTCATATTTCCTTCAGCATACCTGTGGACAGGAGACGGTCTGTTCTCTGGATAACTAATAATATGGCTTAGTTAGAAAAATCTTGCTAATAGATATTTCGCATGACGTACGTACGATCTCTACATCCAAAAATACATCTGAATTTGTTAAACACATGCAATGCGGGAACATTGTTTAGTCAGTTTAGTACCTACAGAATAAGTAAATATGTTTGCCTAAACGTTGCGCTGATAAAGCTTAACACGATAATATGAGAAGTAGAAATACCATTAAAAATAATAGAGTCGAGAGAGTCGCAGTAATTCTTCATAATATTATTTAGCTAGCAGTTAAATGAATGCTGCTTTATCTCTACTGCTGGTTAAAATATGTCTGCAAAAAGGGGTCAAAGCGGGGATCTTTAAAATTCATTTCGTTTTAATTCCAGTGAAATAGTCGGGTTGCACTTACACGTCGTAAGTGATATAACACTGCATTTCGGAGCCTGCCGCTGATTCCACCAGCTTGCTTTTATTGCACAGCTGCGATGCAATTTTAAGCCCATTAATCTTTTCCAAGCTGTTTAGGTGCTGCTTCACCTACGTTAGAGCTGCCATGCCACACTGCAATTTCGTTATTTTAGCAATTTCAGGCGGCGACTTTACGTAAAGTTTCACCTCTTCATTTTCAATTTAGTGTTGCTACTATACTGAAATAGCCGTTGTATTAACAGTAAGCTAAGCTTCATCTATTTAAATGAAGACAGAGCTATTATTTCTAGTTATATTGCAATTTTTTTCTATAAATTTCTCAATAGAAGTCACGTATTCTGGATTTGTACCCGGTTGATGGCATATCTCACGGAATCTCACCCCCTATTGCATGGGTGGGACTTGAACATAACTGGCGAAATGTGGTTGTACTGTTAAGTACACCTCTGCCTTACCCTTTAGGGAAGTTTGTCATGTACAAAACTTATTCCCTGAATATCAACTCAGAAAAGTTTTTAGTTTGCTTACTGCAAAACATTTCCCGTGTCTGTTCAGATATGCCGCGGCGCGGCGCCAGCGAGAGATTAAAATTTTGTTACTTGTAAGCTGTAAAACTTTAGGTTCGGTATAACATTTTAAATTATTTGAGGAACTATATTAGCCTTAAGTTTGTAATTATCATCATCATCATAGGGATTATCTGCAGATTGTTATTAGAGTAATAATGTCGGGTAAGTGTCGGTCGACTGGCAATTAAAATCCCTTTGATATTGCTTTGAAGCGTCAGTTTGTGGGAGTCTAACGAACGCCGATAAAGCTGGCCATTCACGAGATTTATAACGACGCCAAAGTTAACGACTCACCCGCCATTCAAGACACGCACTCTTGCTAACTTGTTTTTAGACGAAAAATGAAGTTTTAAAGCTTCCGAGAACAGCTGACTGAAGTGCTTTTGAAAACGTGATACCGCTAGCGTTGTCTTGAAAAATGACTGCCTTGAGCTCGTCGTAGAGAATGAAAATAATAACATAAAATAGAAATATTTTCATTCATATTGTTCACTCTTTTTCACCAATTAATTCATGGCAGCTATTATGTTGTCAAACTGCAGGTCGTACCTCTATGAGCTCGCATTAAAACTTCGCGTAGGTATAATGTTACCAACACTAGATCATCATTAGTAGGCAACATTACTGTGCAAATGATTCATTATCTTTTATGTTTCATATACGGCGAATGCTGAAAGTTTTAGTTGTCGACTACTATTTACGCGTCGTGTTCCCAACTTTGAAGTTACGGCCCTCTATTAGCTAAGTAACTGCAGTAATGACTGTTCCTTATCAACAGGCAACAACTTATGCCTGACTTCATGGAAAATTACGGCACCTCTACTGAAAAAGTAGTGAGTAAGAATAAGATGAAGTTTTTAGCAACATTTAGTCATAGAAGAAATTCCCGTTACTTTTAATACCTTTAAAACACTCTTAAATATGTTAATTAAAGCACGTTAAATTAAATTAATCGCTCAATCGTTTAAGAAAACCGGCCCAGCTATTTGTAGGATAGTTCGATTAAGCGAAACCTGTCTAGAATTTCCGCGGCATTTGTAGATTCGTGTACGTGTGTTGATTACTTCTCATACATTACCTCGCAGCTCAATACTTGCTTTAAAATAAAACCTTTCGGCGTGATATCACAGTGCAGGTTAGGTTACTAGGCAATAAACACTTGTATATTTCTAGGAAATAAAGGTTAATTCTAGTCCAATAGGGGATCGGACTGACTCAAAAAAATATGATTCTGTTTAGTCCGACAGTTAGATTATCGAAAAATATTGGATACGTGTTTTTTGTTTTATCAAATCAATAAAAATTGTCGAAGCTATAGCGCGTCAAAGATCATGGAGTGGGGCTTGAAACGTCACTTGAAGGTACAAAATGTACTATCATAATTATGACGTCACACGAGTTTTCGAAGCACTGTATCGTCTTCATTTTAAGTTTACGTGAAAAAAGAAAAAATACGTGTCCAATAATTTTTGGAAATCTATCTGACGGACTAATTAGTTTTTTTTTGTCCGATCCCCTATTGCTGGGAGGTCCGAGAATCGCTGACAGGATGTTGTGAAAACTGAGAGGAGATTTCATATTTCATTTGATGAGAATGTGCAATAGTATGGTGTGGATGTATGTCAGGTCATTAGTGTTGTTTTTTGGTATTAGAGCCAGTACATACTCAGTTTGAAGCAGGAACATTTTATATCAAACGCATAGTGTAGGTTGTCGATGTATGATGTATAGGCAGGATAATTATGTAAAATTTTAAGGAAGATGAAAATCATTATCATCAGCCATAAGACGTCCACTGCAGGACAAAGACCTCTCCCATAGAACGCCATAACGAACGGCAACCGGCCGTTTGCATCCACCGGTTGCCCGCGACTCTCACAATGTCGTCCGTCCACCTGGTGGGAGGCCTACCAACGCTGCGTCTTCCGGTTCGTGATCGCCACTGCAGAACCTTTCTTCCCCATCAGTTGTCTTCTTCGAGGGATGTGGCCTGCCACTTGCCACGTGACCCTGGTTCTTCGGCGAATTTCCTCATTACAGATTTTGTCGCACAAAGAAACTCTGAGCATAGCTCTCCATGGCTCGTTTCGTGACTCTGAGCTTCTCTAAGAGGCCAGCAGTTAAGGACCATGTCTCTGTGCTATAAGTCATCACTGGCAACACACACTGGTTATACACCCTCGTCTTAAGACACTGCAGAATTTTGGAAGATGAAAATCCTATCAGTCAAAGTTGAATGCTAATATTCCAGAACAAACTTGAATAAAGAAACAACTTAATATTTCTAAGGCTAACAGAGTTAATAGGATAATACATGCCCATCAATATTCAGCGTTGAGCCATCAAACGCTACGATTACCACGACCTGTTGTAAACCATTGATTGATTTATAAGAAATTATTTGTAAGATTTATTTTGTGTCCACAAACATCAATCTTAACGTCATTCCAGATTGTTGGACTACAGATTTATATAATCGAATTACACGCTTTTCAATGACACGTACCTATACGCGACGCTAATGCCGAGGATTTAACTATGGCCGTGAAATAAAGCCACTATTAAACCGTTTCGAATGCTAGCGGTGCGTGCCGTAACATTAAACAGTTCCTTTTGTTGGTAAAGCGTTTAGCAATCAAGTTGAACGCCACAAGCATTGTGGTCGCAGCTTTATGTACTTTTATATGTTCCTGCGAACCCGGGAATGGCCGAAGTCTCCCGCTGTGTGCACGGACCCTAATATAAAATCTGTCTTTTCTTCATTCCGGACTTGTTCCTTTTATATTCTTCGTATTTGCTTTGTATGTATCCTTGGTCTGTTTCTGTTACCTTGCTTGAGGAACTTTCTAAGGAAAACGATAGAGACAATAAAGTGGGTCACACGTTTAATATGTAGTGTTTTAATCCGTCACGCCTAAGACCACCAAGTTGTTTAAGTCTTTAGATTAATGATTAGGTGAGTAATGGTGTTTTTAGACAGCATATATTTTTATGTCTATTATTATGAGTAAGAAAAAGTTTTAAAACCTGTGCACTTAGTAGGTAGCTGTTACTTTTCTAATAACCGATTCATGTGTTCCACGAAATAATGTACATACATTCCAGTTTCAATGAATAAATAATGAAAGAACTCTTTACTCGAATTAAGTGCTGTAACTTTGGAATTCAAGCCTAATTCCCTTTAATGAGGGTTGTTTTCGCCACACCCTGATTAAATGTGTATTCTTGTGTATATTGCCTATCTTGAGAATTCAAAGAGACTGCTTAGAGAGTGCCTTTTGCAGTACAATTGCTTTTAAGGTATTTCTCAACGGAGTCTCGAAATAACATTGATATACAAGCTGGCTCCTTACCTAGTAAATTGGAACTTTGCAAAGCTTTTAGAATTTAAATAAAATATACTTATAGAAAAAGTCGAAACTGCTTTAGTAAAGGATCCGTTGATAACATGATTACATGATACGCCCTATCACAATGTTGTCCTATTTAACCCACAGGTTGACTGCTAGACAATGTCTGCGGCATTAATTCCGCCATCCGCCGATGCACCACAATTGTACCAGAAGTTTAAATAAATAATACGATATACGTTACTTTTACCCTGTGTCATCCCACTGTTGGGCAAAGGCCTCTCCCCGTTTACGTAGCCTTATAAAATAAAAGATGTGTGACGTCTTGAATAGAAGGTAGATAATCAATTCACATAGACATCGGGTACATTTTTTGAAGATTGTTTTGATTTTCACACAAACAATTTAACTAATCTCATAACGCAAGAACTTAGAAACTGATTGTGACTGACCTACAGCTGCTGAATATCTTGTGCAAGTTGTAAAAGTCAATTGAGCGCAGCCGACTTGTTTTGATCTTCATCGGGAACAACCGTGCGCAGCCAACTAACTTAAGCAAAACTGTAATAAACTTCACCGTTGCCTGCTGTTTGCCTGCGAAATGTCAATACTATAAACAGCCTGAAGTTCTCAACACTTTGAAACGAAAAATAAACGTGAAATTCACGCAAAATGTTTCAGGGAAACGTTTAAAGTTACCACTAAATGCAACCATTCATTTGCAAGATTAGCTCAAAAACTGACAACGCGAGCTTTTTTCTCCATGTTGGTGGTGGTATTTTGCACTTTGGTTTTGAGCTCTGCTAATGCGTTTCTATCTTAAACAACGGAAGAGCTACAACGGTTTGCAGCAAATTATACGCAAGTAATAATATGTGTATTCCCTAGACGCAAGTTAATGTGGTTTCATTGTGTTTGCGGTGCTCTCTGAAACATAGATAATGGTTGCAACGTGTCAGCCGTTGCACAAAACGTTCGTTGCTGACCCTGCAATTTGCATTTTGTAGCGCTTACCGACAGCAAAAACACTGATTGTGGTTGGAGAATTTTTTGCATTGCCAGTAATCACACAGGCACGCGAAATCGTAATGGGAACATGAAGTCATGAAGAGGATTATTAGAGGAACTGAAGTTTCCGCGCTACAGAAATAAGCACATCACAGTATTGGCACAGTATTGGTTCGTGTTTCATCAATCGTACAGACAATACCAACACAATATAATTGAGCAGCTAGGTTAAGAATATTTGAGCCAAATACACACATCAAAAGTGTCTAGGGATCAAGCATTTTTATGCGGATTTCTTGAGATTGAGATGTGGCTTTGTAATAAATTTATGATTTTATAAATTTATATGGATCCTTTTTGGTGCATTTCATAATTTGAATCAGGAACTGTTAATCAAATTCGAGTAAAAGATGAAAATCAGCTGTCAATATTTTCCCTATAAAAACATACAACGCATTGAAGACATTATTAGTGCTACTGTTTCCCTACTACTGATTAAAACCAACGTTATTATGGAGCGGCGACGTCATTTAAGCAGGGAAGAAATGCTCAGAGCCGTGGGAATGATAGAAGCTGGTTCCAGGCAACGTACTGTGGCTTTAGCTCTGAATACAAGTCAGAGTGTTATCAGTCGACTTTGGACACGTTACCGAAGCACTGGTACCATGGCTGAGTGCCATGGAGGACGGTATCGCTGCACCACACGGAGACAAGACCGATACATTCAAATCTTAACTCGAAGAGCTCCAACAATAACCGCCATGATGTTAGCCGTGAGGCTTCATCACTCTTCAGGGAACTTAATTAGCGACCAAACAGTCAGAAACCGCTTGCATGAAGTGAACCTTCATTCCCGAAGACCGCTACGGGTACCACCTATAGCAATGCACAATCGTAGGATTCGATATCAATGGGCTCTTGAACACAGAAATTGGGCAGAAGAACAATGGCGTTTCGTGTGCTTTTCTGATGAGTCTCGTTTTGGTATGAGACCGGATACAAGACGTATACGTCACTGGAGAACCCCTGGACGCCAACAGCGATTAAAATCCTGCCAGGAAGTCCATCCTTATAGTGGTGGAACCATCATGGTATGGGCGGGTATTTGGATCGGCGGAAGAACTGAGTTGATTTGGATCAGAGGCAACCTCAACGCTCAAATTTATGCTGAGACGATTGTATCAGACGTCATCGTTCCTCTACAAGTGCAAATCGGTCCCTTATTTCAGTTAATGCATGATAATGCACGACCGCACACCGCAAGAGTTGTAAGACAGACTCTCGCCGCAGCTAACATCAATGTCCTGCCCTGGCCTGCTCAGTCGCCAGACTTGAACCCGATTGAGCATGCATGGGATATGCTACAGAGAAGAGCTCTGCCGAATATGGAGGGTACCCAGTCGCAAGAAGACCTTTTTTTGTTGTTGCAACGAACATGGGCGGCCATTCCACAGCGTGATTTGGATGAACTCATTTTGAGTATGCCAAACCGATGTTCTTGTGTTGTTAGTGTTCGCGGCAGAAACACGGATTATTAATTGTTTAAGTTACCCAATAAAATTTTAAAGAAAACTGTTATTTCAGTCTTTTTTTCGAACTTTAATGTTAGTGGTTCAAATGTCAAAAATCCCTTTATTAGGAAAATGGCAAATTTCTTTATTAATGCAAAGGTGACTTGGTTTATCGTTACTGTGACAAACGAAAACACTTTATTTGATGAATCCTTAAAGAAAATTTTAATTAATATCAATCAGGAGAAAAGTTATTGCAAAAATATATGTTGATCCCTAGACACTTTTGATGTGTGTAGTTCACTCGATTCTAAAAGAATTCTGATTCTAAGATTCAAAATGTCCTCATACTGCTCAAATAATAATTCAATAAATCTTTCTACGAATGCGTCTAAATTAAAAATAACTGTTGCGCAGTTTTGTTTCTCCGTATTTAGTGACAGAGCGTCCTAGTCCTAAATTAGTGGCATAAGTACCTATGGATGATGACCCCACTCGCATCATTTCATATAGACTTATGGACCGCCACACCAAAACTTGTCATAATAAAGCTCCCTCTAACGTCTGATATTGTAAAAATTTTGAATTTTGGATTCCCTATCCAAAGTTTAATTTTTTTATCTAAGTAGTTTAACCTCTTTTGATCCCTCGAATCCTTTTAAAACATTTTAGGTTGCATTGATGCCAACATTTTTTATGAAGGACCTCTTCTTTAGGCGTTTACAAAACCAAAACGTTTTGATAGAAAATACGGGTGGGAGGACTGGGAGGGACGCTGACGCCAAAACGAACACCCCGCGTATTGAGTGCATCATTCATCCCCCCCACATAGAATGTTTTCCACACATTTTGATGTATTGCATTTTTTTTTAATTTTCCATTTCGGGGGGCTCTGAATGATGAATACTGATTTCGTGGTAACCGTTTTTGCTTCGGTGTCCCTTCCACCAGTTCCACCCCGTACAATCTTATAAGAACTAATTTTGTATATTTTAGTCCCTAAGAATGTAAATTAAGCTACCTTAACCTACGTCACGCCAATGATTTTCAAAAGGGAAAAGGTGTTCTGTCGTACACGGTACACCTAAACATCGCTAGGGTGGGTTTAAAGTGACAGGGGTTAAGCCGATCACCATTCGTTGACACGATTCTAATCCTGAGTTAGCTGGTACGGTTGTAACTGATTTTGGGTGAATGGGAAGCGAATAACTCTTTTTATCGCTTACCTACCAGATTCACGTTTAAGCGATAAAAAGAGTTATTCGCACCATGCACTCAATTTTCCCGGTAGTTTATTTTTTGTTTTGAGGTCGTGGTCCTGACACTGTCTGTTGAACAAGTGGGTCCACAAGGCTCGGGTTGTTTAAAGTATCCTAATTACTTTTATTTTCATTTATAAATAAATCATTCTTACTTTTGCAAAGAAATTATGCGAAAGAATTACTTTGCCGAAGTTTTGACTCGAAGTTCAGCCTTGTTTCATGGCAATTGGGTCATATTTTACGTTGCTTACACTTTTACGATTAACTGAACTCCGGCAGCATCAATACTGCTTGGTAGTCACGCAAGCCATGAATTATTGTTTAAGTATATTTCCTCGTAAATGAAAATCACGAAGTCGAATTTACTCCCACTAGATGTTTTTATTAATTCCAGAATCGTGGAATAGGTACGAAAGTGTTCGGTTCAACTAAAAATAACCTGCACAATATGTCTATTTTTAGATTCATCGGAAAAGCTCGTAACTTGAATGTGGGAATGTGGGATGTATTGATTTTATCTTTTGTTGCTATGACGCAGGCGATATCATTAAATCGTGAAGAGCACCCAAATTACATTTGAGTACAAGTTACGATCCCTATTTTTATCACAAAGATGACCCTTCTTTCCTTTTTCAAGACTTTCTTTTGGTATGAATTTCATTTGTAACGGAAGGTTTTTCAAAGATATCGGTTTCTTTTAGGTAGGAAGTAAGGTAGATACCTTAGATTTTCCATGAAACCAATAAGCATTAAGGTATGTTGTAGGTGTATCTGAACTTCCAATGGTTACGTCATCTGTCATGTTTGGTATGATGGCGCAACGTGGACACATCAAACGCCAACGTTCATCACTATGATTGACACTTGATAGTCTTGGTTTATGGCGCTACGCGTCGGTTTTTTTTATGACTGTTTCTTCATCGCGTGGATTAGCGTGTCTCTTCCTCACCTGTAAAACAAAACAAAAGAACATCAAGGATAATAGGATAGTGTATGTGAGCTCGTTTGTTTAACGAGGTTGCATTGTGGCAATATGGAGACGCGCCGTCTAGCCGCTTGCCGACGCCGGCGTGGCTAGGATGAGGACGGGGGTGGTCGTAACATCTACGCAATCCTTGTTTCACTTTACGAATTCTGTCAGATATTTTTCCCCCGAATTTTTGTCTACGTTTTCAGACGTTATCAATCACGAGAACACAAACTGCGTATTTACACAAAATGGAAAGCCCCGATTATCTTTTCTATTTTGTGCGCACCATTTCTTAGGACTTAAGTAGGACTTAGATACTGATCACGGGCTGTTGGCATGCCTTGGATCTGGAAAATAAAGTATTCTAGGAGTTTTTTAACCTTGCATGCGTATGTTAACCTATGGCCTTTATTTAAAGACCTAGCTCGTTTTTATCGCAACCGCTAAATACAATTTCCTCGAAAGTAAAATTTTAAGTTTCGTTCAATCGTCACATTGTCGATAAAATTCGTGAATTGTCGATAAAATTCGTGCCAGTCGATGTGGGTGTTTTATCGATGTTCTATAATAAAACGTCGGATTCACTTAGCCGCCGTTTAATTACGACTTCTCTTTTAAGTGTTATATGCGAGTAGTGTGTTTTCAAGATCTAATCTGACAAAATATCTATATAAAAGAATGGGTCAGTTTATCAGCAGTTACTATGCATTTATTCAGAGTTTATAAAAAGCGTCCACATCGAGCTGAAAATTAAGAAAATCTCAAAAAGTATAGTTTCTACCTCAATATTGCCAAATATTTTATGGAGAATTTAGGCGTGTGGCTATGATGTGTCATAATTTTACTACGGCATTCATAAAATTTTGACTTAAGAACACCGGATTTCCTTATGATGCTTGAATCTCTGTTTCTGAGTATTAAAACTAGTTTTGTGCAGTTAAGAATTACTTAACCGACGTCTCCGGGGAACATTTCGTTGCAGCGTGCAGCGGCATCAAGTTTGAACCAGCTCTGGTGTTGTAGTCAAACTTCTGACGCTATTTTCTGCAAACTTCTCGTTTGATTAGGTAGGAAAACTTTAGACAAGTTCCTACAAGTCTAGTCAAAAGTAAGATAAATAAGTACAACAACTTACAAAATGTAAGTACGTTTCAGCAGAAATAGTTTATTTTGTATTTGTATATGTACCTTCTTTATTTTCTCAAAACTTTGTAGACGCTTTGGACGTAGATTTCTATTTAACAGACAGCAATAAAAAGTAACAGTTCAGTCACTTACAATAAGAAACTACAAGTACTAGCTTCTTTTTTGATTGCCTATTCGACCCTTAAAAAGACCTTTCTCAAAGTTGGGACTCGGGACTCAACTTATATTACTTTCTTTTTGCCTAGCATCAGCTTTGTTTTATTTTTTCCAGCTTGTATTGCAGTATTTTCTTCAGTTTTGATTTGAAGCTGAAGAAAATACTGCAATACAAGCTGGAAAAAATTCAGAACTCTTTTTTATATGAATTTTCAAACTATCGTAGGTATTTCAGATGTGGTACCTACCTACAAGCAAAATACCAATAAGAATCTTATATTCTTGATTTCTGTTAAAACTTTCCTAATATTAGACACTTTCTTCAAAATTAAAATATTCCAAGACTAGCCTCATAATTTCAATAAGTCCGTTTCAAATTCGAATTGACTGCTCCATTGAACAGACTAATCCAAAAGTTGCCTTCCCAAGTAAACCATCTAAAAGCTTGGAGTCAGTGTTGCAGCAACACATCGCTATAATCAGGCAACACACCGTGTAACCGTGATTAAGCGGCGCAGTTCACTGGGTGTTCAATCAAACGGATCCGATACTCGCAGGAGTTAACAGAAGCCGGCTACACGAATCAGAGCTTCCATTAATACTTGTTAATTGACATTAATGCTCACTTTAAGCCCATGTGGTTTACTTTCAATTAATTAAACAGCTTCTTAATTAAATAACCTATCTGAGTACGTTTACCGTTTAATCATTTAGTACACGAAAAACAAGTTTCACCAAAAAACAAGCAGAAATGCGCAGTTATTTAAGTAGAAATGTGTTTAACATGGAATTTGTTAAGAAAATCTTGCAGAAACTTAGGAACTTGTTCGTGCTAATATTTAAACTTGCTCAGGAAATGCATTGCCCGCGAACAGGAACGTAAGATCCGGGGAAGTTGTAACGTTAGACTCATTTCAAAGATTAAATTCATCTTACATTTGTACTTACGTAACTAACTAGGTTCTTAAGTTAATTAAAACCCTTTTTGTTAAAAAACACCGAATGGGCTTCACCATTCGGTTTTCCTGTAAACTTCTAACGAAACTTATTCGATTTTGTGCGGGCTCCGTTCGGCTCCAACTGCTGAACACGTGACATTTTATTCGCAGAAACGTTGTAGCTACTGGAGGCCGATGATGTCCAATAACGATAGAAATGGCCCCATATAACATAATGAAAGACGTTAAGTACGGTATACAATAAGCTTTTGAATACCGAGTCGGTAACTTAAAAAGCTCAGAATCCACAAAATTGATAACTTCATAGTTTAGAACTAGTCTGTTTCTAGTACATATTTCTATCTAATTACTTCTATGTATATAGTAGGTATAGTTCTTGTTTTAGCTTTCTTTGAAACTACTCTGTTTATTAAGATTTATTCACTGCTAGTTACTGAGTGCACCCCTGATGGCTCTGACCCGAGCCTCTGCTCTGAAAAGTTTGAAACTTGTTATGCTAGGATTATTATTTTCAAGATTTCTGTGCTCCAACTCTACTCGGACTTCGCATATTCTTGTGCCTCTACAATTCTACAAGCTTCCAAACGGGTTCTTAAAAACCTACTTATCAATGTCTTGGATATAAAGTTAAAAATAGCATCAGGCCCTGTCTTTTTATTTTCTTTCTAAGTGGAATCCTGACTCGAGGATTCACAAGAGGTTAGGTCGGTTGGAATGTTTATTAGTGGTCGGCGGGAGTACAGCTCTGTGTGATTGCGGCAGAAACATGTACAAAATGAACGACGTAAAAATGCTGAAGTCCTTTACGGTGTACAGAATGCGGAATTTCTTACTGTATCAACTCAACACAACTTCTTGAATCTCGATTATGCAATAAATCTATAAACGAGTTATGTGTAAATTAATTAAGAGTCCTAACTGTATTAAAGCCTGACGCGTCATTAGTCCGGGGAGCGGCTCGTAACATAAGGTGCTTCCATTATGAGACCTGTCCGTAATGGGCGCCGCGACCTAATGACTTCGAGAGCTCTTCAGGTAAAGCGCTCTTTAACTCGATATTAATAATGGAACCCCTTCATTGTGATTACCCACATGAAGCCATTTAAAGCTCTGTTTTGTTTTAAATCGACCGTATGCCGTTTTCAAAATGGTATGCTTTATTTTTACGTCCATAAAAGTACAATAGAGCGTATGTAAAACAAATGAAAAGCTTTTATACATATTTGCAGATGCTATCAGCTAGGTGCCGATACCAATTTTATACAGTGTGTAACAAAACGAATTCCGGGAATACTGGCACTGTGTCGCATGTTGAATCGATCGGTGGTATGTGTGCCGTTTAGAGAAATATGAATTCCAATGTCAAATGCCGACGTGTAGTCCATGAGTGTAGTACACTTTGACTTTGCATGTAATAGACTGCGCACATATGCCTTCAATAAAATGGAATATGGATTCCATTGAGTGGATATGAATGCGTTGCCTATCTGAGTGAATACTGATATTAATCCCTGCATTCGACGCTTTCGGTGCATTGGCCGCGTTGACATTTAATTAAATTGACTCGTGTCTGCGCGAACCAGTGATCCGTCTCCTACGCTAACTATAATATAATAATAATAATAATAATATTCCACAACTATCACACAACGCCATCTAGTCCCAAGCTAAGCAGAGCTTGTGTTATGGGTACTAGACAACTGATAAACATACTTATATATTTCTAAATACATACATATTATAGATAAATTACACCCAGACACAGAACAAATGATCGTGCTCATCACACAAACATTTGTCCTGGGTGGGAATCGAACCCACGACCTCCGGCATAGCAGTTAGGGTCACTAACCACTAGACCAACAGGCCAGTCAAAGCTAACTAACTACATAATGTCAATATTACAGCTTCCATCATGTTATTACTTTAGCTCTGGGGATGCAAAAGCTATATATGCTGTGGCGTATATTAATTTTTGGATGACACTAATTAACTAATTGCACAACATACGGCGCTGCAGTAGTACGTAGCTATTATTATTATCTTGCTACATGAATACACGGAAGATTAATTTATAGTAATTTGCTATGAAGATGACTTATGACTTCCGAGTCTCAGCACATAATTTAGGTTAACGTTAGGGTTATCCAAACAGGACGCACACAAGTAATCACAGTCGAGGTGACATGCCAGTGTTCTATAATACCAAAAGTCAGATGTCTGACTGCGTAAGTCTCTGCGTGTTTGGTCATTAATTTTGCGGCGTATTACTTTCGTGTTTCATCATCGCACTCGGTGTCGCGTTCACATTTTGACATGATTCTACTGGCTTTCCATTATTTTCATAAAAACGACACACGAACCAGTTATTAAATACAATTAACCTTTTCATTATGGTAATTACTTACCCTTGTAGTTTGCAAGTGTTATGATTTAACAGTCCGTGCTTAATTTATAGTGATATAAAACATTTTCGTGTTCTCTTGCCGACTTGGCAAAAGTATTAAAATCAATATAATTGGGGCTTAATGAACGGCATTCACCAGATCTGTTCGGTTCGGTATAATATTTTTCGTTTGGCTCCAGTAATTGATTTTTCAACACACTTGCTCGTAAAGTGAGCCTTATTACATCGTTCTTAGGGCCATAAACCGAACTATAACTCACACGTGCATAATAATATTATACACTAGTGCATAATAGAATTATCACTACAAAGTTAAGTTAGTACCATATTGCAAATTATACGCGAGTAAACAGAGCATTTTCAATTTAACCGGGTAATACCGTTTTTTTTTTAATTTTATTGGTTGAGTTGCTATGTTCTTAAAAAAGTTTCCGATACAAAAAAGATCGTGTTCAATAATAAAAATAAATTAATGTACCTAGTGCTTGCTCATTTCATGCAACTTTGAATTTAATTAGATAAATTTAACTTGTACGTTTTTAATAAATGAAACTTTCACTCAAATAATATAACTTTTGTAATATTATAAATATAACTTTTTTTTTAAATAATTAACCTTATTCTTTTAGTCTATGGTCGATCGTCATTGTTACAGTATGACCATTTTAAGTTTGAATTTCATGGTGGCGCCACTGGTCAAGAAATATGCATCGCTACGTCAAACTTGGTACATTTATTTTAGTTCCGTGTTTTCCCGCCTGCACAGATAAGTTGATCGACTGTAGATGCGCGCGCATAAGAAAACCGATAATTTTTTCCCGCTATTGTGAAAAAAAAATTCAGAACTCGCTCTAACTGTTGAAGATGACTTTTTAGTATTATTTTCTTCATAAGTGTGTTGAAAAACGTCGTATGATACACGTGTGTATTGATGATTACCGTCCTCGGCTATCTTAAGACCCTCACCTGACGGCTCGGGTCTCAATGGCGCCTCGGCGGCCGGGTAATCACCAACATTACACACTTATACCATAATGTACTATTATCGACTTGTTATTTCGGCTGTTTATATGTTATCAACGAATACATATTTCTTCGATAACATGGGGTAATATTCTTTTGTAGCACATACTTTCAGTTTCCGTTCTATTTGGGTTAACATGTTCATTCAGAGAAAACAAAATGTTTTGTAGACACCATAACTCATTCTGTGCAATAAATGTTCAGCTGGGTATTGTGTGTTATTAAACTGTTTGTAGTAGTACGGTGGATGGCTTCCTCTGGCGCGGTAAGTGAGAGCCAAACGGTCGGTTGTGTAACAGCTGACAGATCGATATTGTTATTGTTAGAGAATTAGGTGTTATAGACATTTGGAGCGTACTCCAGTGACTCCGACAGTTCGGCGTCCCAAATTGTATAGCCATTGTATCATTAGACAAATATAACGTTCTACTGGGAATTAATCGTACTATTCATTGATTAAATAGGTCAATTTTACAATTCAATTAGTTTCAATGTTTCAAGCCCCACCGTATGTTGACCCTTCTTCGAAGAAGTTTAAACACGCAAATAGACAATTATGTGCAAGTCTATGTCGTCGTTCAGTGTTTGTGTCGTCTCATCATATTCCCGTAGCAGTATCGAGAACTTGTAGTTGTTTGTCATGTCCCGATCCGGGTGCCCAGGCGCAGCGTACAGAAAGCAGACGCATTCTCGTCGAACGGGCGCGCGGGCGCAGGGTCAACGGTCGGCCAGCGCATGCGCCTGGGAACCGACGATACATATTTGAATTTCAACACTTGATACATATGCTTAGCAAATTGATTATGGCATGCCCCGAACCAAGTGGCGGTAGTTGTTTATGGTGGAGATTCTGGGTCGAGCGGTAGCAAAAGCACCCGATGATCAGTCGTCTACGGTAGGTAATAATGCACACCTATAGGTCTCCAATAATGTTGTTCTAATAGAATTAACTACAAAATCGATACACAGGATACAAGCTACGAAAAAAATGTAGGTACCAAATAGAATCTGAATGCTTGTGAATTAAGTACGAAAGCCTTCTTTGGTGAATAAAAACACTGGGAATCTGGGATATCACAAAAGCACGTCCTGCTCGTGTTATCAAAAAGAATATCTTGGACAACGTAGTCTGTGCAACATTGTAAATGTTAGCAATATTTTACTTTCCCGCATTAAATCTGCGCTGAGTTATTAATGGTTAGCGGTCAACTAAAAGCAATTTAATAGCAGCCACTAACTACGAGACATTAAAAGAAAGTAGAAATGGGCAGTAAACTTATAATAAATGTAGGATCTATTAATCTTCACACTTGTTTTACCTAGCAAGATAAGTAGCTTTATAAGACTAGGCGTTTGAAAGATAGTCATCAAGGCTTCAATATCCTCTTGAGTATCCGTTAGGTCTACATTTAGCTATCGAGGACTGCTTTCATCTTACCTTAGCTTCCTCTTTTTGTACCTTTATTCGATTTCAGCTGGATTATCTGCAATGTTTCAAAGATCACTCGTTTAATCGTTCGAACATTGCGTTTGCGGTTTTTTTGCCGTTTGATGTGCTCTTGGTCACTTCTCGAAAGTAACCGTCACGTTCACGTCGTGTTCTCAATAAACCAAGTGTTCTTTTCGAAATATCTTTGCTTCACATTTTTCAGCGAACTCAGTTTTTTTTTCAGTTTTATAACTACGAATAATGGCACACTATTTTAGTCATATCATGTCGGTGTTCTTTAATACGGCAGTAGTGTAGATGGAAATAAAATTGTCGTAGCATAGATAAACGACATAATTATTCCTTCGAGCTAATCAGTATCAGGTAGTAAGTCAGGGAACCGCCAGGAGATAGTAGATACCTACCTATATGCATAATGCATTACCAGTGACACGCTTGCTAGACCGTTATCTACAAGCACTGCATTAACCTATTTCTCTAAATCGACTCGATGAGAACAAAGGTCGAGAACTTGCACACGACAGGCAATTGAATGTTACATTACCTCTCTTAATTATTACCCAGACATTACAGTAAAGAAAATAATTAAGACCCTGTGTCCAGATGACAAAACATAATTATTTTATATTCAGATTTCGAAATTAAAACCTCTAATAAGCCGAGCGGAGCGGTTGTAAAAGGATATTGAATGGGGCGTATCGGTGATACCCGGCCAGTCAAAATATATTTTTAATGATAATGTTCCAGTCATAAATATTAATGAAACATGCCTCGAAGACCGACTCGATTTACGGGACATGTCGGATTGTCGGGTCAACATCACAAGCCCTTGTAAGGCGTTGAAGCGTATTACGAATAAAAAAGTACGTATACGTTTTTGAGGATAAAAGGGAATTTAATAAATTGCGTGCACCGTAGGGTTGAACAGCTCGCTCGCGTGTTTCCAGAAACGAGTCAAGAGTTGACATTAATCAAAGCAACAATTTATCAAGATTAACTGTTTATATTGACAGAAATAGGTATCGTGAGCTGCTGCTTTTTAACATTTTCATAATAAATAAAAAAGGTAAATTACCGTTATTGTAGGTTCAGTTAAATATGGCTTTGTTGTGACTTGGGAAGTGATGTCTATACAAGAGTATAAACTTAGTGCTTAGTTTATGTACCTAAGCGTGCTTTACCGGTACCTATCTGCTCGCAACGATTTAATTTCCGCTATGATATAATCAGATGTAGCCGACGCGACGCGACGCTCGGCTAATGAAATAGAGCCAAGAGCATGGATCCGTCGTCGAAAGGGAACGGGACTCAGTCAAACACAAAGTTTAAGTATTTAGCTCCGAGATACTCTGACAATTGCCTAACTTGAAAGTTATTGTTTCACTCAAATGTAGAACTGGTAAAAAAAGGTCTTCCTAATTGAGTAAAAATGTGTCATCCTTTCTTCGGAGGTTCGTGAATGCTTTTATATTTTGATCATGTTCGTCCACGCGTATCAAGGACGTATTTCCTTTAGTTCGGTTCCCATTTTGATAAAACATTGAATAGTGCTGCCTGTAAGTGCAGACGTGAAGGGAATTTGAAGAAAACTGGGTTTATATTGTTCCCTTACAGTATGTTGCGGTGATTATTTTCGCGTTTGTGAAACGCCTTCGAAGGTTTTATTAACTTCTTGAAAGAATAAGAATGATTATTCAAATATGCTGAGTTGTTATAATAATGTTGCATCTTCATTTTCCGAAGGTTTTCCTATATTTGTTCTCATTCTCATAAAACAATGCTCTTTCTTAGCAAATACAAGTAGACAGGTATTTACAAGAATCGTAACAATTCCGACTAAAGTCGAAGCAATATCAAAGTATCTCTACAGTAATAAATGTTCACAAAAGGCGCTTCCCAGCAATAATGCACTACTTTGTCATTTAATATCTAGTCGGAAGCGCAGAGAGGCAACGTTAACATCAATAACAAAGGCTTATGTCGGAATCGGTGTCCTCACGGAAATATTGATGAGGACGGGAAGATGAAAACCCCTTTTGTATTTCTACTTTTTCGCTAGAAAAAAAAAGCAAAGCTTCCATTGCAAAGAACACGAACGTGACAATAGCCGATAATGAGAGTTCTCAAGCCCCCAGCGTATATTGGAATGAGCCACCCGAAATTACATCTCTACTACAAAATGGAGCTCCATATTCGAGACGAGCGTCTTTAACTGGGTAATATTAGGGATCGTGTACATTGTAACATTGTATCCTTAATAGGGCATTGTCATGAATGAACAAGGGAGGTAATTTTGACCGCGCACGTACGCCGTAATGTCTTGCCGTGTGTGAGGAATGTAATAAAACATAGGCATCCTTGTGGAACGGATGTGACTCGCGTCTTTTCTATGCCTAAGTAGTGTTCAACAGCTATTTTTGGATGTAGGGTAGCATACGACGTCTGCATAATAAGTATTTACCCTGGTTATTTCAATAATTGCTCAAGGCGTATTTCATACAACTGTTAGCTGTGCAAATAACGAAATACTTCTTTGATTTTTATACAAATCTAATCTTGGAAATTTACGAGGTGTTCAATCGAACACAGTTCAATAAAATAAGTTGAACCGATTCCTAAATATCGAAACATAAACGGGATAGATAAATAAAATACATCTAAAAGTGCGAGCTTACGAGATACAGATGGACGGAATGATGGATGAAGAAATTATAATGATTCGTGGCTATATGAGTTCTACAATATGTTCGGCGAAAGTTTATTTCCTGGAATAAAAGCGAGGGAAAATGATTGACATAAAATCCTTGTCTCTATATGTTATGTAGGTAAAGACTAAAGATGTTAAAAATATAGAGAAGTCTGATAGACGGCGAAATAAGTCTGGTGGAAGGAAACACACTAGCTTAAGTAACAATATTATGTATGTAAAACCGACAATACCCAAAAGGCGATGAGTTGTCCTCGTCTCATGAGGGATAAAAGTGTTATCTTCACACGTATACGGATTTTTGTAAAGAAGCTCGTAAAAGGATGTATGTACATTACGTACGATTTTCATACTCATTGTTTGTAAAGTGTCGCTATCGGTGTATCGCCGCGCCGGGGTGCTGTTAGAATAAGCTTTTGTTGAAGAATATGTTTGTTCAATGCAGTGTTCAAATATTGTCAGGAGTTGTAAGCGCCTCTGGCACCGCCCGTGCTCGCTCCGCTTAGCACTGAGACTATAAAAATTGAAGCTGTATCAACACTGTACCGTTTAAATTCAAGTTGTTTGAATTGTTCACCAGAAAGAAGGACACTGGAACAAGTTAAGGAAAGTTTGCTTCGATAAAACTTGGAATAATCTTCTTCATAATCTTTATCTTAGAGAAAATACTATGATTCGGTCGGTGGTTGGACTTCTAAACTTTTTATAGTAGGCGTAATATCTTTTCCAAAAATGTAGGAATATTCTTTTAGACAGCAAGTACGTATGAATAAAAGAACCTTGCTGACCATATAAACATCTTATGAGTCGTAGTAAGAATGTTATGACGATACCAGGAAGGAAGACTGCAATAAAAATACTAGATCTGTTTGAAAAGCTAATCTTTGAAAACAAACTTATCGTGTACGGATGCTGGATGTGGAACTGATGTTAATTTCATGATCAATTAAATAAATACATTATTTATTGAACCCGAACACAATATTTTGAGTTTAGTGAGCGTTTGTGGTATTAGGTTTGCAATTTAACGTTTAAGGCATTAAACGGTATTTGTGAAGGCAAAGATTGAATATAAAGTGAATAATTAAACCTGCCGTACCGTTTTGATTTGTACAAACTTAAATGGACAGATAGACGTATGTCTGATAACTAGGTAAGTAATAGGGCGAGCCGTTTAGTTGGATGGACAAGTTTGGTATGGTAGTTGTTGACTTGAGCTTTGGGGTAAGGCGTATTACCAGGATTACCTACCAGGCCATAAAATATGAGCCAAAACGCAAATCGCAAATCATGTACAATTCTTGAAACGACTTTGTTAGCTTAACAGTAGTTTACTTGGACTGTTCTTGTTCATCGATTAGTAGACATTGTATAATTTGTGTCGGTATTCTTCTACGTTCAGGTATTTATTCTGGAATTTACCAGAGTCACAGAGTCTTTTGTGCCCGGTTGATGGCAATATAGGCTCGATCTATTACATCTAGTGAAATAGGGCCTTATTAATGAATACACCTCTGCCTTGCGATAACTATTCGATTTTCGTGATCAGATACAAACGATAAATCTTAGATACTTGAGCAAAAAGAAAGGTCACCTTCTAGTGGAATTCCAGTGTAACAAAAAACAACGATAAATACCACACATAGTCATCAAACAAAACGGAATTCAATTTACATCATCTAAATTATTTGATTAGTGTACCAGTGAAGTGTAGAGCTAACATTGACTGAAGGCGGATCTTCGCTGTCAAGCTTGGGACTTGCCGAAGCCACTTAGGTTCTATAGCTCCATCTCTCTCTGGCATTAGTTTAAATAAGTTGACGTACAATATGCATAAGTTTCATCAGGCGAGTAATGCTAATGCGTTTTGAAGCACCACTCCTCTATGCCGTTGCACTTGGTCGGTCCGCCGATGGAGCGTGTTTCAATAACTTACTATAATATATTATGTGTGCTTCGGAACTTGCTATCATATTATTAAACGTAGAATATAGTTGCGGCTTTTTTCTTTTTATGGACTTGAAAAGTTTCTTGTGAAATACTGACATGAATATTTATTGCCATATTTCAATTCTCAAAAATAAACAATGTCTTTATTTCTTTTTAATGTCGTTTTCTATTCAGAAGCTTCAATAATATAGATAGAATGCTTTTAAACTGACAGAGTACAAAATCTATTAAAAGATTAATATGCTGCTATCGCAATTAAAACTTTCAACCAAAATTGGTTCGAACGAGATGTAACATAACATAACATTTATTTATTTTCAGGCTACTTAGGCCCATAGATAAATTCCTTACAGACTAACATACATACGATATATACAGCTTGTTGAGTACCTAGTTTTTGAGATAGAGCACATTTAAAAAATCGCAAATGCAACTTTGTCATTCATACAAACACTATTAAAAACAAACTTATCACGAAATGTGTGTAACTGTTGCCGCTATAACAGCAAAAAATGCAAATTAAACGGAGCTTTCCTACTACGATGGTACGGAACCCTTCATGTGCAAGTCCGACTCGCACTTGGCTAGTTTTTCTCCTCAAAAACTGAGCCCATTCAATTATTTTCGACATATCATTTTAAGAAAGAGTAGAGTAGTCCAGGTTTTTATCACATTCTTTTTACCCGACTGCGGCGAAGCCCAAAAGGAGGGTTATGTGTTTGACGTGTATGTATGTATGTATGTATGTCTGTTTCTTTGTTCCCTCATAACTCCTAAACGGAAGAAGGGATTTAAATGAAACATACGTCGTTAGACTCGTCTTGATGGCGCGAGTGTTATAGGCTACATTAAAATCAAAAAACAAGGAAAAATTGCGGATTTTGGGGGCAAAATCGTGGAGTTCAAAAAAATTTTTTTTTCCTATACCATCGAATAGGGTATCAAAATGAAGGGTTTTAAAAGGAGATTACAAAAATATAAAACACTTATATGTTTAAAATAAATTAAAAGTGACAAATCCTATAAACAAGCACAAAAGTTAAATCATCTGCGAAGAATTTTACGCGACCAACGAAAGAACAAACACAAAAGAACTAAAAAGTTGGAAATAAAAAAAAGTAGTTAAAAAACTAAAAAACCCGACTGAAAAAATTGAAATGCAAAAAACAAGCACATTTTAAATCAAATAAAACTTGAAAGCAGGCGGGGTTCATTTGAATATTAAATTATGAAATAAAAATAGAATGGACCCCGCCTGCTTTCAAGTTTTGTTTGATTTAAAATGTGCTTGTTTTTTGCATTTCAATTGTTTCAGTCGGGTTTTTTAGTTTTTTAACTACTTTTTTTTTATTTTAAAATTGTTTTTGTTCCAATAAAATATTTGTATTTGTTTCGAATTTGTCTAGTAGTCCTCTTCTCACGGCCGTCAATTTAAAGCTCTCTTTTGTCATTTTTGGAGGATTATCAAGTGATTGCTCTACACACTTTGTTCAGGAAGAAAAAATAAGAATACTTACATTTGTATGGAGAATCGCAGCCCATATTCCCTCTTAAACCCTGTGAAAAGGTATATTTTATTATTCAGAACCAGTGTACCTATCTGCTTTGAAAATTGGGAACATAAAAGTTTGTAGTTGGAATAGCTGAAGCGTAGAAAACAACTCAATGTTTTTATAAGCCCCACTGTTTTCTATACAATACGTTTGTACATTATTTTTTTATACACCATTCTCGCTTTTGTTATTAGCTGCCTACACGTCATGAAAACGTTGTTCGTGTAATTCGTTTTGTTCATATAATTCGCTCAAATTTGAATTACTGAACGCGGAGATCGAGGAAATGGAATCCGAAGTCGTTCTCAAATTCCCGAAGCAAATTGGCTAAACTTCTTAAAGCGCTACCTATCAATTTCAGAAGACATTTCCAATTAAACTTCCTTCTGCTCTTTACTTCGCATCTTTGACTCTTTTACTTGTTAAATATTAATTTACTTATCGAAAATTTGTGAATACCAACATACATATTGGTTATTGAGTACAGCTACCTACCCTGTAATAAATAATCACGAACGCTGTTTATTTTTCAAAATTGAATATTGCGGTGAAATTCCGATATGTAATGAGAATTTGAGCCTTTGTCCAGCCCGGAATCCCTCGGGTCCACGTGCCTCGGGCTTTGAATAAATTGTACGTTCATGCCGCTCTTTATACACGTCATATTTTTATGTAGACCTACATACAAGAATCACAGCAAAAATAAATTGTAATTTATGCCATATTTTAAACCGAAAAAGCTGCAAAAATATGGAGCCACAGGAAATATATATTTAAGCGTTGTTTATCTTTAAACGGCTGCTTTAAATCAACTAATAGAGGGATACAACGGGAAATAGTCAATTTACTATCGATTACGAACCACAGGACAGTAATTATCTGCCTACATTGTACGATTATTCGATTTTGCACACTTAGACAAACTCACAATAACGTTACATTCCGGTTCAAATGGATAATCTACATAGCTTTGGCATAAAGATCGGTTGTTAAATTCGCGTAGAATTAGTCATACAGTGCCTAGAAATAGCTATTAATTGATATGTTCGGGATTGTAGATAGAGCACGCTCTTGTTAGTGTTCGTTAACTCAACAATGTATAGGCTTTGTGTGGCGCCCGCTCTCAATAGCGGAGGATCGAGACGTCTTTGACTACTAATCCACTAATTGAAGATGATGATAAGTGCCTACAAGTTGTACCCAAGTTTATTGATTAAATGTTAATCTACACTTTCATAATACCGAAAGTAGGAGTCGATGTCAGAGAGGATTAGACGATTTGGGGAGGAGGCAGGTAGAAGTTGGGAAGTTGAATAGCTGTTTAATATAAACACTTCACTGGTTCCATCAAAAGGATAAGGACAGAAAACTCAATATTCTCATATTCTCTCCGCGTGTAACTCATATTACTTTTATTTATACATCATTTGACTTTTACCACTCGAGTCTGTTAGCAACAGCGTATTGTTCGTCTCCTGATAAATAAATACAATTTCAGAGAAAATGTGAAGAGTAAAGTAAAAATCTTCCCCTTATTTTCCGCGTTCCGCCTGGTAATGTGATTTGGGTACCGGGAGTGCAATAGTGACAAGCCCATTATTGAGTTTGTACCAAACTTTGTGAACAGTGTGCGTGCAAACGAAAAAAACATTTGGAAACATGTCGTTTTGATTAGTTAACTGTTTTAGTTTCTTGAAAATTAGCTTTAATGTGACAAAGAAATAGAACTTCTTGTTCTAAAAGCAAAAATAAAAATTTTGAAAAAACCCACGACTGTTAAAAATTAATTGAAAAAAGGATAAAATAACATAAAACATCCACCTTAAAAAAACCCAAGAATGTCCGTCGGGGGCTGCCATTAAATGAACTAGTTTTGCAATGTTCAGCTCCCGACGGACATTCTTGGGTTTTTTTAAGGTGGGTGTTTTATGTTATTTTATCCTTTTTTCAATTAATTTTGCTTTTTATTTTAAACTTTTTACTTTAACTTATTTTTATTTTATTATCTAAGAACATGCACCAATCAAACCTAAACCCATAACTAAAAACTGAATCAAAATCGGACTTGTAGTTTTGGAGAAAAATGGCACCTTTGATTTGCACAAAAAATGTTTGCTGCAGCGCCCCCTGGTGAGTTGTCACCGTAACACCTATCTAAAAACATGCACCAATTAAACCCGAACCCATAACTGAAAACTGCATCAAAATCGGACTTGTAGTTTTGGAGCAAAATGGCAACTTTGATTTGCACAAACAAACAAACAACCTCTCACCCCAAACGCATATACCGTCTCCGTTCCGTCGTGGGTAATAAAAAATAGAAGCATTAAAAGAATTCTTAGGTATCTGTTCGGTAACTACATATTTATCATAACATGAATATAAAGTACAACGAAAAGAATACATAATGGTAAAAAGTTTTAATGTATTACAGAACTTATTGTAATAAACTTGCCATTA
This sequence comes from Diarsia dahlii, assembly GCA_949775195.1. Classification (NCBI taxonomy): domain Eukaryota; kingdom Metazoa; phylum Arthropoda; class Insecta; order Lepidoptera; family Noctuidae; genus Diarsia; species Diarsia dahlii. The sequence continues at coordinate 9,691,970 of OX459195.1, read as the reverse complement.
TTCTGTCTAGAATTCTTATGCAAAGAAAATCTTTTCACTATGTGATAAAAATACGCAAATTAGATGAGATGAGAGCGCTGGTGTGGCGGGCGGCGGCGCGCGAAAAACTTCATTAGCGCAGCGAGCGAGCGTGTGAAAACTTTACATGCAAGAACATGCAGATGCGTATGAATGGCCTCACATGGAATACCCACGCTTTTAGTTTTCACAATTTTTTGTTGCTTACATCATGTTGACGGCGTTACCTAATTAGTGAGTGCGGTGAATAAACTATAACTCGTAGCACTCCAAGCTACGCGCTCTCGAATCAAATTACTCCTACTTAAAACGGTTGTAAACCTTAATTCTTAGATACGGTCACAAACTTATTTATAGCGCGTATAATAAAATAAAATCGTAATTTCTAACTATTCTAGTAAGCTGTCTTTAAACTTTCTGCTTCCGGTTCCTAATAAAATTAAAAACATGACAATAATTTGGTTGTGATGGTACGCGATGGTACCGTCCGCGTCAATACAAAGTTCTTGGAGCTGCTTCATTATGTATACGTTGCAAAGCCACTATTTTTCCACGGATTTCTAATTAGGCAGGTCGGTATGTACGTGTTGGTAGCTTATCAGACCAATTAGCATAGCAAACGAAGGAGCCCGCACGGTGTGGTAGTCAGCGCGGCCTCATTATGAGGGGGTCGCATGATGCGGCCTCACAGCTGGTTCCCGGCGGTTCAGCGGCAAATGCTCGCTACTGTTGTAATATGCAGCATCTATCTTGTCAGCTAGAATACAAACGGATGAAGCTGCAACATGCTCTTCGATCTATGTCCCTCATTGTTAAAATTGTTTATCGTGGTTTTGACATATCCATTGTTGTCATGCAAGAACATAAAAGCGCGTATTTCTATTTCGAAGGTAAACGGTCCAGCTAAACTTGGTTAATGTGCCCGAAATCTAATAAGTAGAAACAACTTTTACTGTAACCCCAGAGTTTCTAAGAAATTCAATTCAATTGTAAACGCAACTTTATTACATAGCCACGAAAGACTGATAAGCGAAGTTAATTGAATTTATTTCGAATTACTCTTTTGCAGTCCCGAGCTAATATTTATAGTGGGCGCTATTGCTTTTCGCATAATGGGTGGCTCATGTATCATTCGTAGCGTCTGACATGGCTCTATTATTAAGTCCCAATCGATAGCAGTCATGTTTGGGCGGTGGGTAGTTAAATACTCGCTCGAATTCCTATCTAGATTTTATTTTTCGATTGGGGGACACAATGTCTGGATGCCTACATTGTATGACGCTTGATTGCGGAGTTTGATTGCAAAATATGATTTGAATATTGATGGGAATGTTTATTTTTGGGAGCATTCGACTGATCTGTGATAAGCGTCCACGTGCTATCTGTTAGTAATAGAATGTTCTCGGATATCGTATGTAAGAGATGACCAGAGATCTTATCAGAAATGTGCAGCTGCAGTATCATTTCACTTGCATACTAATAGCCTAATTCTCAGATCACGAATTCGTAGTTGGTCGGTAGCAAGATAATATTAGCTAGAGATATCCAAAGTTGGTTAGTTTACCAATGAGCTAAGCATGGCAGAACCATTATAGTACATACATTTATGTGTCTAGTTATATCAAAACCTATTTTAAAACTAATCGAATACAACAAGAAAGCTTCAAACTAAGCTTAAAGTAACATCGAATCGTTGAATAATCAATAGTTTTAGGTACACAGCTAATAGCTGATAGCGCTGAAAACACCTATTCTGAGCAAACTAGGAGTATTTTCCAATTAAAGTTTTCCCATGAAGTTTGTTCGGAGTACGTGACGCAGAAAGAATTGGTGTCGCAGATGTCGATAGATAATGTGCCGACTATATAGGCTTTTTGGTGACACAGTTGTAAACCTCCCAAGTTGTTCAAATGATTTTAATTTTGAGATGAAAATGTTTTATCCGTTAATTTTTATGTGAAGGGTTGTTTTTTTTATCCCGAAAATAAATGAAGGTAAATATAAAAGTCTTCTTTTTCAATATTATTTTTCAGCGTTTGATGCTTAAACGAAATTCACAGAAACACAAAAGCTCGATGTTTCACTTTTTGCCTTATCGCTGTTATTTTCGGGGCCTTACATTGGGTCTGTTAATTAACTTGCTGGACGCGAAGGCATTTTTCCTTTTCTCCTTTAAAATTGGCTCTTTCTCATTTCCTCGATCAATAGAGCTGTTACATCACAACGTTGGCAATATTAGTGCACAGTCGGTGCAATATCTTTAAAAGAAACCTTCAAAAGCGGCGGTTCCGTGGATACTGCCGCAACAACAAATTACTAGCGCCGGCCGAGTATCCGGAACCCAATATCATATTTTAACAGAATTTAAAATGAAACTTGGGTTTTCATGTAAGCGGATCCAGAATGTAATGAGTGGATTTATTTTAATAGAGGCGCAAGTGTTCAAACCAGTTGGCTTTGATGACTTTGCTTTCGCAACTACCTAATTACGTTGTCTATTGGGTGGCTTTCATCGGTGTTCTAGTGAGCAATATCCTGCATACCTATGTATGTCATGTGCTGTTCAAACATTTTGAGTGACGCAACAGTTACACAAGCAAAATTGACGTGAAGGCACTCCCCTAGTTCTAGTCACACGTTGGCAAACATCATTTAGTGTATCGTCATTCTGAATACACAGGACTCCCCACATAAACTTGTAATTTATTATATTGTTTATCAGTACGTTTTCAGTTCCAGTAAAAGTATTACCGAACCGAATTTCAGTCAAATAAAGTTAACAAGGGTGTAGTATCCTGTGGGAGAAACCCTTGTAAACTATTTTATTTAGTTTTCGCCAAACTACAACTATGAAGGAAAGTCGGGAAAATATATAGTAGCTGCTTTTAGTTACGTAAGCACATATATTTCGTACACAAATGGGTTTGAAAAAGCTCTTGAATAGTCTTTAATTTGACATCGGTGGATCTACGATACGAAGTCACTTTATAACGTAAGCCAGTACATGTGTCCCCTTTGTAAACATCCGGGGATGGGTAATGTATCATGTCGTGGGAAGCACTTTTTGGACATAACGAGATTAGTAAAGAGATTACTAATTAAGCTAATACCCATTCGGTTTCTATTAATGACAAGGATACACAGGGAAGGATGTGGGCTGGTTATTATATATTATCTGCTAGAATCCCACGCTCGTGTTTATAGGTCTTCCACACTCCCACCGTCTGCAAGCAAATTGAGAAAATAATGTCCATTATAAACTTGAAATCTATTTGTAGTAACATTAGCCAGCATTTTACGACGTTGTAAAGAAAAAACTTTGTTGACTGGGGAAATGTCTACTTTTACATAAACCGCATGCCAAGTCAACGGCCTCATGAAACTGTTCAATACCACATTACATGGAGTGATAAAAATTCCGCTTTCGTGTGTCGGTATCGATTATAGCAGAACACATTAGCGCGATAGTATCAAACACTTGTCGACTCGTGTCGCCACTCTCCGGAATGGAGCAGCGACAGCCGCCACAGCCGCGCCCCCGGGGAACAACACACACATGATACACCCTGATGATGATTATACAACCATTACTTGTATCAACATGTCGTGCACACACAAAATATTGTTGTAAAAAGCTCATTTGATGTTTCAAATGAGCTTTTTACAACAATATTTTGTACCTCCACGTAAAATACCAGCACCCGCAGAAAATGAGAAAATGCAAAGTCGACAATGAAACATAAATTGTTTTTTAATTCCAAAATACAATAGTAGTTAAGTGAAAAATACAAAGCGATAAACATAACAGAAATACCTGCCGCTGAATTCCAAACGTTATTTGAATAAAGGCTGTATTTTAGCGAAACTTTAGCCGCGCTAGCAATTCAACGAGAAAAAAGTGTATTTGTATTGTTTGCGTTTCAGCATTAGCGTGGAAACTAGCCAGCATTTATTTAATTTACGAGCTACCCGTAGCGCGATCAAAGTGGGAGCCTGTCGTCTGTCGGGCAGGCTCTGTGAATAGATCGGCTAAATACGTCCACCGCGGCCCGCGGAGCCTCCATTTGCATAATGGACGCAGACAACGCCCTTCGAACGAAACTTGCAAAGCAACCGACAAATCGAATGGTTTCGTGTGAAACAGAGTCGGCTTTGTGAAACTATTCCACGTTTTTCAAACACAACGTGAAAATGTTACTTTTATACAGAGGGCGACTGAAAGACACGAAACCTGACCGACCGTTTGCCGAGTCACGCAACGGATTGAGCGATTCTGAATTAACCCACTTTCAAAAGTTCATAACGCCCTTTGTATGTACCACTACAACATGCTAGAGTACACAGTATTTATTTATTTATAATATCGGCTAAACCATAACAGTTCCGCATGTGCGTGAAATATTTCGAAACGCATTGTTTAGTTTAGTGGGCGCTAAGTGTTGACATAAACTGGATTAGTGAAATAACAAACAAGGCCCCCGGCCTACTGAATACTATGTTGGTAGGTAGTTTAACTAAAATAAAAAACTTACCCATCTATATTATATTAGTATATCGGTAACTTCGCGCTGTTTTCTTTTAGCCGGAAGCCATTTTCATAGACATACCTACCTTATATTGGAAATTTCTTTGACCGAAGAATTTCTTAATGAAACGATAAATTCCGTTGCTGATCAAAGTAATGTTGCTCAGAGAAAGATTTATAGAATCCAATTATTTATCTCAGAACAAGTTTTAATGAAATTAGTATTTGTAGCTACTAAGCAGGGCCTAGTTTACCTAATCTTAATTACATTAAGTCGCCGCTTTGTTGTTCATTAATTCATAGTTAATTTAGCCTTTGTCCAATAAATATAGATACAATGTTGTTTCGTGGCTGGTTGCAATGTTGTTTGTTGTGTAGCTTCAAGTAACAGTTCAGTTGATTTAATAAAACATTTTGTTTGTTTCAGGTAACGAATTCTTCACTATTGAGGCTGTTTCTTCTAGCCAACATGTCCCCGACGCGACGTTTGAGCACACCTTCGCGACGGTATCTTTGCTCAATGTTTTCTTTGTGGACGCCAATCAAATTTCACGCTTGTCGAGGTCTCAGCCCAACATAGCATTTCTTTGTCGTTCGACGGCACGTAGACGGTCGTCCTAAGTTTTTATCACGTTTCCTCGTGCTCCTCCCGTCATTTGCGAACCCTTAAGCGGCCCGGTGTCGACAATGGACTTTTTATCGACGTACCGCCTTTACTGTCGTGCACATACGCATCGTTTGCCGGTCATAAAGTTCCGGGCGACGCGGCTTGTCTACCGAGCCGTGGAATTTTGCTGCTCTCATGATGTTCCTACGGTCGTTTGCTCACAGCATATGACTCTTGAATTTTAACCAATTTTTACATAATATGATATGGCACGAGGTGCGAAATGGAGACGCGGTTTTGTTAAAATTGAATGGAAAGCTTACAGCTCTTGAGGGAAGGATTAATTCAATTTGTAACAAGTATGTACTATCTTTCGACTTGATTCCACTTAACGATTCTTTTGACTTCCAAAACGCTTCCTGTAACTTCAGATAAGTGCGAAGACTTGTGCAAGAGTTGAAGATAAAAAATAATTTAGTATTATAGCCTCGTCCTGGAGGACGTTATCTACGCTGGGTGCGCGTGGCGCGGCGGGCGTCGGGCGGTGCGCTCGGGTTGCGTGTGTTTACCCGCTCGCCCTCACAAAGCAACCCAATATATCACGTTGTCGGCTCGACTTTGCCGTGAGCCGCAAGATGTTGCTACACGAGCCGCTGTTTGTTAAGTTGCGCTACGCGACTCCCTAACCATTATACACAGCATTGTTCACCTGAAAACCGTATGAAACTAGCAAACATTATTCATAGTTCCACTATACTTCATATTTCATCCGATACGTATTGTAAACAAGAATAAAATTGCGACAAATACCTTTTCTGTTTAATGTTAAAAGAAGCGTAGGTTAGGCGTTTCTACAAGGATAGCTTAATACAGCCGCCTGCTCTATCAGCAATAGGGGATCGGACTGGGTCAAAATAATATAATTCTGTTTGGTCCGTAAGTTAGATTATCGAAAAATATTGAATACGTGTTTTTTATTTTATCAACTCAATAAAAAATGACGAAGATAAAACGCGTCAAAGATCTTGGAGTGGGGCTTGAAACGTCACTTGTGTCGTCAAAATGTACTATCATATGACGTCACACGAGTTTTCGAAGAACTGTATCGTCTTCATTTTAAGTTTACGTGAAAAAAGAAAAAATACGTGTCCAATAATTTTTGAAAATCTACCTGACGGACTAATTAGTTTTTTTTTGTCCGATCCCCTATTCTGTTGGAGTGGAAATGAAATAAAAGTGTACAAATCACGCGTGAAATTGAGTTCGACCCGATGCTGAAGTCATTGTTCGCTTGGGAAACTGGCTGCCACTCCGACAACCGACATATCGCACAGAAACACCGGCGGCCCACGACTGCATGCTATACTACTTTTTTCCCAAACGTAACATGTTTTTGAAACCCATTTAGATTTCAAACGGGCGTCAAGGTTCTCTTCAATAATAGGGGATCGGTCTGACTCAAAAAAATATGATTCTGTTTAGTCCGTCAGCTAACTGACAAAAACAAACAAAAAACACGTATCCAATATTTTTTCAAAAAATATTGGATACGTTTTTTGTTTTATCTAATCAATAAAAATTGACGAAGATAAAGCGCGTCAAAGATCATGGAGTGGGGCTTGAAACGTCACTTGAAGGTACAAAATGTACTAGCATGACGTCACGTCACACGAGTTTTCGAAGCACTGTATCATCTTCATTTTTTGTTTACGTGAAAAAAGAAAAAATATGTGGTCAATATTTTTTGGAAATCTATTTGACGGACTAATTTTTTTTTTTTGTCCGATCCCCTATTCACACATTTAATACCTATCGGAATTCAGAAAGTAAACGATGTCAACATGAGTAGGTACTTATTTAAATCTTTGGCAAGGCTCGAGAAGTGTCGGGTTTTCTTGACACTCGGGTTGTGTAAAAAAGCTTTGAAGGAGACATAATTCAAAAGTTAGGATTCTGGAGCAGTCGGTGGGCGGGCTGGATGTGTACAAAGTTTCATGTTTTCAGCCCGGACGGCGCCCTCGGGACTCATTTATCTGCCAGCACAAGGGAAAGAGATAATTAATTGAAATTATGCTGTCAGGCTCACGTAATTTGCACACGTCTCCTAAGTCTACATTATTTTCAAGATTCTGTGCAGTTTTAAACTCTCAAAGCGCGGGCTTTGAGAGTTTAACACACAGAGTTCGTAGCTGTTTGTGCTACGGCTTCGAGTAACAAGAGAGATGCTATCGTTTGAAATGCAGAATGTTTTAGAGTTGCGTTGTATGCACTAAATCTTTTGTGGCAAGAGGTGCGGTCTGTGAGCGTTGGGAGGCGCGGGCGTCACGCTTCAATGGACGCACATACATTACATTAGCATCAACGAGATTGCATTCCCGTTGTAAATGGAGGCAATATCGAAGTGACGGCAGGTCGCAGTGCAGCCGCGCTTCCTCGCAGGGCGCCGCGCCGGGCCATTTCCATATTATTCGTGACACGTCCGGTTATGTAAATGGGTCCCGTGCCGAGTGCCGACGCCGCTGCCGGCCCGCTTGCCAGTTCGCACGCTGCGCTATCCGCACCCAAGCCTGAACACGTTCAATCCACCTATCACTTCATTTACCCTGTCATGTCCTGTAAATATTTCTTTTCGTCAGCGAAATAATATCCAACCGCATTTCTATTCTATAGAAACAGATACTTGCAAAATTGGAAGCTCGTAATACAATACCGTTAAGCTAATGTCAATTTATCGTAGACCCCAATTTATTCATTTATCTGGCTTTTGTCTATGCCTTTTGAGATATCCATCTCGCAGCAAGTTAATGTAGATTCAACAAGAGTCCGTCTAATTGATGATCGAAATATTGCTTGCCGAACAGTCTGAATTGAAACTGAGAACAGTTATATCGTTACAATTTCAATAATGTTGCCATTGAACCGTCTGCGGTTTGGACTTTCAGTTTATGAAACCTCCAATTAAAGCTATTACAGCGTCAAATTAAAACCGACCACAGCTGTATATCAATCTGGGAGTCCATCTACATGTAAAGTATAATAACATACAAGCCGAGTATAAACACGTATTATAATAATGGCGTCATCAATGAAGTTTTAATAATGTAATTAGTCGGGAACATGGCCACGTGACCACTGAGCTGGGGGACACCCGCGTCGTGTCCATTCATTGCGTCTATTATTATTTAGATAATGATATGTCGAGGACACGCACTACTCATTACTACACTCGTAGTAAGTTGTACTCATCCATTGAATTTTAATTATTTAGTGAATCACTTACCTAGTTAACTTGACATAAGAAAACATGGCGTACCTATGTACTTACATAAGAGGTATTTTTTTCAGCAAAAAATAGCTTTCCATAACGTTTAATGGCCACATGGTCAATAAGCTCTAAAGAGACATTTTCGAATACTTGCTATCTGCTACTGCAAGCCTGCACATCTTCCGGGCGATAAAGCACCCCAACATTTTATTGCAGCAGGGAAAGTCTGTTATGTTTGCAGAGATTTAAGGCAGACAATAGGGTTCACTATCTACCAAAGCTCACACATTTTGCAGAGCATTAGGCAGCTATTGTACTGATACTAAACTATTGTATAGGCACACTGTACTTACTTGGTTTTATTCATTAGTGAACACGAACTAGTACCCGAACGTTAATTAACTCAAAGCTCGGCTTTCAGTGGTTACAAAACCATGCGATAATACCCTTTACTGGCAGGTACGTTCACCAGATAATACCTTTATCCTGATTCCACGTCCGTCTAATCAACTCGAATTGCTATTACAAAAAAATAGAAGAAAAATGCTGCCTTTTGAAGTGAAACCCTGTAATTCCGGCTACTTTAGTATTGCTTTCACGTTTAGATTTTTATTATTATGGGTTTATTTATAAAAGAGCTTTGTTTTTGGAACTGTCGTTATGTTATGCCTAATGGTTATTTAACAATGACCACTCGATTAGCTCTGATAATAATATATAAACTGAAATACGTGGTTAATATTTTACAATAAACGAATTATGTGGCCTTAAATGTTTGGCGTTTAAACACTAATTGACATTAATGGGTAATAATGCCCAGTGTTTTGATTGTGTGTATAAGCATAACAGTATAATAATTGACTTAACACGATGTAAAATAACTGCACATAGCGTTTAAAAAAGCCTATCAAACTATGTAGGTATTACCGTTTCAGTGATTTTATTTTTTGAGGCATTATAGCACGCTTCTTTACAATTAGAGCATCGTCTCAAGTCTCGAAAGAAGATGCTTGAAATTTGCCGTAGTTCAAATAAAAGCATACTCCCAGTAGACACGCCGAGCCCAGCAAAGCGAAGCTCCCGTTTACCTCTCGGCATCTCTAATGCGCACTCACTTTAATTAAATTACTGATCGAGCAATCAAGAAGTGCACCGGAACCCTCAAAGAGCTGCGCCGTCACTGGAGCCCACGATCACGAACATCGATTTACACGAGTTCTTTAAAAAATCATGGTTTACTTTCAAACGGAGCTCAAAGCTTTAACGGATCGATAGAAAGGCCTTCACTCCGATGTAGTTTTAAAACCAGCAATTTGCGTTTTGCCCTGTTATGTCGCTGCTTCAGCAAGTGAAATAAGCAGTATGAATTAGAGGGTTTGATATGGAAGGGCGATAACAAATCCCTGACATTATCGCCTCTCATATACCCAGCAGTCGTGTGTGAAACGCCGAATATCTGGGTTTAAATAAATCGCTCACAATCGCAGAGCTTACTCTTCGTACCAACGAGCGAACAAATTAATTGAATGTAATCGTGTGTGTTACTCGTGAACACTGCGTGCTTTAAAACGTAAATGATCTTCTGAAGCGTTTGAATGCTTCCATTGAGTGTTCTTGCTCGTTTGTAGCTTGATTTACTCATTAATTCTCTTATAAACGATGGAAAATTGGTTTCTTGTAGCATATTCATCATTCAGGGGGAATAAGATTTCAAGCCTCTACTTTTAGGCGGCCTAAAGTGTAAATTTGTAACATCTAGAATAATAAAATGCATAAAAATGCTCCGTTTGCTATATGGCTAAAAATCGAATGAAAATGTTTTTATTCGAATTGCATGTGTAACAAAAGCTTTTAATTAAATTAAAAGCCTTTCAAAACTGCAATATCAGATATGATATTAAAGTAGCAGGGGTGCCTTGTAGGCTGTCTGGCGACATTCGTTTATACCGTGATAGTGATCGCGTTACGTGACATTACACGGTTTTGGAATCATGGGATTCCCAGCCACAAGGGTGTAGGGGTGCAGTCATTCGTGTTCCTGTGGCACCCAGACACACCTCACCCTTGCTACATTGACTGTAACAAACGGGTGCACTTAATTATGCAAACAATTACCCGCACCAAAATGCCCTTTGAATTAACCAACCGGTGATTACTCAACTTTTAATAAAAACAAGTTCTTATCTTAACAAATGACACCCGTCACAATTTTAAACAATTGGTCAATTGTAACGCGTCCACATTTAAATTGAGAGTCAATGGATCGTCGAACAAAATGGCCATTACTTCTAATTGAACCAATAACAGTGTTGTAATCAATCAATATGATGTCTTTCTACATGTTTCACAATTCGTCGCAAGTTGCTTCGGCTGCTAGACTTATTGACGAATTACAGCGAATTATATAGCCGTTATTATTAGACGTGAAACATAAAACCTTTTATGGGTAAAGGTAGTACACGTTTCGGCGCGCGACATCCCACAACAAAAATTGGGAACGTAGGAACAAGTTTTCCGCGGTGAATATACGGCATACGGCCGGGTAACAAAGAAGTTACCTCAGGAAACAAAACATGCAGAGTATGAAGAGACTCATGCAGTGACAATAACTGTGAAAGCAAAGAGAGTGCATCAGCATCTTGCCTTTGTGTCGCACAAGTCACAACCTCATGCACTTAGCTCTGCTGCTAATGTATCAATCTTGCTGATGGACAACTTTCAGCATATCTCTCGCGACTCCCTATCTCAACATTTTCCCACCTTTCCCCACCTTGCGAAAAGTTACTACTGGAGTCCTGTTGCTTCAATTTTTAAACAACTTTATTGTTCAGAACAGTTTGTCAGAAAATAAAAGGTTATTACTTGTCTGTTATCAAAGTTTTGCCAAATCAAATTGCTTTTATTTGATACAATAAAAGCGCCTTTGTTGCTTCCAATCACAATCGAATCTATCAGATATTTTTATTTTGGGTGTTTTAGCTTTTCTGTGGCATTCTCTGTACACAAATATTTCATATAATATAAATGGAGCGTCGTAACGATACGAAAGGGATTCTCTAAGGATTTCCTCTCTGTTGTTAAATCCGTAGAGTTTACACAAATCTCACGTTTGGTGTTGGCGCGGCTGTTAGCGCTTGTTAAAATATTGCGCTTTATTTCCATAATGCTATTTCCATTCCTTTATTCGTGTCATGCATTCATTTTATAGAACGTGTATGTGTATTTTATGAACAATAAATTTGGAGAAGTAAGAGTCAATAAGTTACATTACACAACTGTTCCCAAGCTTTCAAAAATGCAAATCACTGTCTATAGTCAATAGATATGTAATAAAATAATCATGAATAATCAGGTTCTTCATAAGCCACTTGTCTCATTGTAGTACCTATGGGCATGCATATAGTGAGTGACGCTTCCCTGCTGTGTCGGCGGCGCGCGCGCAGCGGGAGGGCGCGTTACTTACTGCAATTGGTCACGATTACAATTTCACTGACCGTATAAACCCTAATTTAAAATAATATAGATGATTTTTTTATGTAACGCGCGAGTCGTTTCTGTCAAATGAAACGATAGTAAAACGCCTGTTCATTTCATCTACACACCGAATGACCGAACAACGACGTTTCCCAACAATAATATCAAAAGAATGCGTCACAATGTCCCATAAATTTATCGGTTGTGAACGGAACAGTTATTCCATGGGTCGGAGTAGTTTATCACAGTTCATGGTAATTCTGTAAGCTGATATCGTATCTGGCAACAAAATTGTCAGCTATGACCCAATTCCGGATACATAAAGTAGTGGCTTTACTTCATGTTATAGGTTACCTGTGGTTGGCGCCATCGTATTTTCAAATGTTTACTGAAAAATTCCTGGTAAAATAAATTGTAGAGCTTTGTGGCCACTCGTATAAGAATAAGGCCCAATCCATATTTTGTATTTTTGTTGTTAGAACAACTTCCCCTCTTTTCATATTAGATGGTTTATATTGGAAGATTAGGTAATTTCTTATGGATTTTTTTCGAAGGGTGGTAGCCCCTTCGAAAAAAACAGAATCTCTCCATTTGAAATAGGTACTTACTGACCATTTACTGCCCAACCCGACCACATTTTCCAATCCTATGAAAATCACTACCTTCTTTCTCGTATTTTGCAACAAACTATTAATAGGTGCCTAAAAACAAATGCCAGAGTTAAACGATTGCCATACTCTCGGAATACCTTGGTCAGCGGTGGCCGAAGTTAAATTGGTTTGCCAGGACACAGAATTAAGTTATATACCTGCCGGTGCGGTGTGCCAGACTGCCAGCCTGGCACACGGTGCACGCCAGTTTGTTGGCAAATTGGCAATTTTAGGCCATTGCATGTTCCTTCAGGATTAATTTTCTCCTTAATTAAAGGCAGCTTTTCAGCTAAATCACTTACCTTACGTTGGAAAAGCGACATGTTGTAACATAATGCTCCTTAGTTTCCCAAGTTATCTAATGAATAGGTTAAGTAAACAACGTGTGAATTCACTAAAACACTTCATTATTATACAACGACAAACGTTCCATGGCTCGTCATCGCTTTGAGTGACCATTTGTTATTCCAACCAGCGATAAATATTCAAATATTTTTAATATCACCTTTTTCAACAAAATGTTGACAAATGAGGGATGCGCATACAAAGATCAAGGGTAGGTCCCTCCCTTTATTTGCATTTAGATGGGTGCGACAAGTTATTGTGGAGTGCGGGGAGGCGGCCGGGCGCGTGGCCTCGGCTCACCGAGTGCCGACTGCCGAGTCACCGCCTGCCTTACCCCACGACTAATTACCAGCACTAACAGTAAACCTATGTAATTGCCAATTAAAGCCAAAGGAGTAAACCGCCTAATGCAGATAGGTAACGAGTAACGACATAACATTCACCTGTGTAAGAGCATTTGCGCAATCACAGTCTAATCCCTCTGAATGTTTTATGAGACTAATCTTATCGATAATTGAATAAATAAACATGTAAATATCTTGTAGAATGCGACTATGCAGCCAACTTTACAAGCCATTAAGCCCATTTGCCTAATGCCTGTTCAATATATTCGGTTGAATAAATAGTAATGCTGTGATAATGTCGTAACGGCACGCAATGAAGAGAAAACTTTCCCGAGTGTTTATCAAACAAAACAGCTGATTTAGCACATCATATCCAAACAGGTGACCAGTAGTAAATCTCTGTCATCAAACATCGGATAAGGGTCCACCGTTAGGCGGCAGTGACAAGTGTCTTCACAGGCACCGCAGCACCGCTCAGCCAAACAAGCTCTCGGAAAATATGGAAAATATCTTAGTGCTTGCAAAGTGTGTCAAGCTTCCTGTGCTCTGATAGAAGCAAGTTTTGTTTTATTATGTTGCTAACAGCTAACTAAAGTGACAATTTGTCCAGGCATTTCTATGCGTAAAATCATCTACAATGAATCAGACACCAAATACGACGGAAGTTGGCCGGACTCTACAGTTATTCATATAAATCATTGTTAATTTAAGTGTACAAAAGTACGTCCATTCTACTCAGGCCTACGCAAGTTGTTCACAATGATTAGGAAAAGCGCATAGCCGTACATTCGTCCGCTCTCACGACACGACACTACATGACGGATTGTAAACAAGACAAGAATGTGCGGGGGCGATCCATCTCCGCCTCTCAGCGAGGGATTCACGACGATTAGTTGTTCCATAAAGCAATAACCTGTGAAATAGTTCCTGTTACTAATTGTACCTAATCCGTTCTTCGGCAAGTGCCCGACTACCCGCGAGGGATAATCCTGTCTTAGCTGTAGCTCTGTAGCTTGCTTGAAGAATACATTTGGTTAGATTGAATTATGAACGGCAATATCTATGAATAAATCTGAAAGATAATTTGAGTATATTGACTCGGTTTGAACACATAGCATAAATACCGAGAAAATATACCTAATAGGCCAGAGAAATAATAACACGAAAACGAATTTGGACAATTTGATACGGGAATTATTGTAATTTGGGTTAAAATGCTGTTTTACAAAAATACTGTCTGGTTATTTTCACCCCACCCCTAGTCCGTAAAGTGTTGTTTCTTTTCCTTCTTTTACACCGTTTGTTTACAATAATCTCCAGATAACAACTTTTTCAAAAATACTCGAAGCATAGTGTAGGGGTGAGAAAATAATGCGTTTCAAAAACAAACGAGGGAAGGTACGAAAATGTTTATAAAACTTAATTTCCCTAGGTACATGTTGCACAACAAACATAAGTTCTTCTAGTTACAGTGGCTCTTGAATTAAGTAGTGAAGCGTAAATTATCTCGAAGGAACATATTGCGCGTAGGAGCTGTTCATAGAAGCACACTTGAGGTCGAGAGCTCAAGAGGTTGACGTCCCTAGAACGTCTCGTCGAGTGCCATGACGTGTATCGCGGTTACAGTTATACCTGCGAAAAGGGTTATTAAAAATAAATAACAATACCACTAACAATCGCGAGTGGTTCAGCTCGACAAGGACGAAGGTTCGAGTGGATGACGTCATTAAGGGCGGAAGAGTTGTCGAATGTCGGCCTTTAAAATACATATCTGTTTTGCCGATAGGTGGGATTCATGATATTGGTTTGGTGAAACAATTATATTCGCTCTATCTGTTTTTGACAACCAGGTGCTTTCTTATCGTTTTTTTTATCACATGTTATAGAATAAGACATATGCATATTTAATGTCTAGTTTTTTGCCAAAAAACCGTAAATATGCAAAAAAAAATTATGACTCAATGCAACATAAATTATTCGAGTTCAGCAACCTAAAATTCTAATAAAACACAGTAGAAAGCTCTGCTACCGTCGAAACAAGAATAATGTCATGCGTAACTGTGCAGCTATTCGTTGATCAGAGATATTAGTATTATGGCTGTAGTTGATGTAGTCGCATTCCACAAGGAAGTCTATTTTAGACATTGTTAAATCACCATTCGTCCCGTTTCGTGAGTCAGGCGTTACATGTTCTGAGAAACTGTCGCCAGTTAAGGTAAACGGCCCAATAACCGTGAAGTCTCGAACTTCACTGACTTTGCAGGTCTGCTGTGCTAAAACTAGTAGACTTACAAAAACAAATTTTATATGACTGGATAGATAATTTTATCTAGTTTTGGTGTAATATCCTCTTTTTAAACAAATATAAATGTGCATTAACTATATTACAAAAATAGTAATAAATGGCTATTTGTACCAGTACCCGGTAGATTTGTACTAGTAAACGTTAAAGCGTCCCAAAATCCGGTAATTTTCACCGCGAATTTGAGCTCTATTGCTATACGTTAAAGTTCACAGAAATACTACTTCTGTGTTTAAATAAATAAAAAAGGGCTTAGGTATCCAAAGAAAAGATGAAAAGAGTTATCAAATAAGTATAACGTATTTTATACTAAGGTTACATCAGTTATTTATTTATACAATCAAGTTTGTAAACCTAATAATTATTATAATATCGTGTTAGTAAATCACATTTTTTAACAAAAGTATTATATCACCAGCACACATTTATCAGAAAACGCTAAAATCACATAAAATACCTACGAAATACTAAAACATAACACAAATCTATTGTTTCACATACAAATCCTTTAAAAAAAAGACAGTAATGCGTATGGTGTCCGACGTAAAGAATAGCACCATCCCATATCTTCTCGTGGGTGTCGTAAGAGGCGAATAAGGGACTTACCAGAGAATGGGCAGCAGCGTTCTCTGTGCTTTTGTAACAACCATACTGCGATCGCCCACCCGCTTGCCAAGCGTGGCGATTATGGCAAAACCCCCTAAAAAATGAGTGCAAAACAAAAATGGCCCCTATACTAGGCAGCTCGTCTACCCTCGACTACGGTAGCGGTCGAGGTGACGGCGTGGCAAGGGGTGCTAAGAATCTCCGGAAAAGATCCGGATACCCCAAAACATACCGACGACTTGACCTGGCAGCATACAACACACATACACTGACGGGCTGACGAGAAGATAACGGAACTCGAAGAGGAATAGAGCAGGTTGCGATGGAGTGTTGTAGGATTATCTGAAATCCGAAGGGGAGGACACGATAATTCTGAAATCCGGCAACCTGCTCTACTTCCGAGACTTACTGACCGACAGTCCCAAGGTGGTTTTGGGTTTATCGTCCGCAAGCAAGTCCCTCGTGAACCACATGGTGAAGATCGAGAGTGTGTCGAACAGGGTTGCGTACCTTATACTCAGAATATCTGCAAGATTTTCGCTGAAGGTCATACAGGTCTACACCTCGACAATAAAGTAGAAACCATGAATGAGTATATTTCTAAAGCCATGCATGATTTAAGAACTTACTTCACCGTTATCGTAGCGTTGTAGAAGCTAGACAAACGAAGCGAGGATGATCTGCAAGTGGGGCAATTTGTGGTTGGACATCGGATCAACCACCGGGGTTACCAACTGGCTAGTTTATGGAGAAGGAAGGCCTCTTTATGATGAACTCCTTCTTCAAAAAACGTGAGCACAGGAAGTGGACCTGGCAGAGCCCCGATGGTGCGACTAAAAATGAGATAGACTACATCATGTCTACCAACAAGCAATGCGTCATACTCAAGGGGCAAACGCCACAAGCATGGTGCAGGGGTGCTCTTCAGAAAGGGTGATAGTACCCGCCTGAAGAACTATAGGCCCATCTCACTTCTAAACCATGTCTACAAGTTATTTTCAAGAGTCATCACGAATCGTCTCGCACGCAGATTTGACGATTTCCAGCCTCCCGAACCAGCCGGATTCCGACAAGGCTTTAGTACCGTAGACCGAAGAGTATAACCTGCCTCTCTGTTTAGCGTTTGTGGTCTACGAGAAAGCCTTCAATTCGATCGAGACCTGGGCGGTACTACAGTCACTACAACGTTGCCAAATCGACTACTGGTACATCGAGGTATTGAAGTGTTTGTACAAAAACACCACCATGTCAGTCAGACTTTAGGACTAGACCTCGAAACCTATCCTTCTGCAGCGCGGTGAGAGGGACACGTCAATTCTCTTCGAAACTGTTCACCGCTGCACTGGAGGATGCCTTAAAGGTTCTGGATTGGAGAGGAATGGGCATCAACATCAATGGCGAGTACATCACTCACCTTTGGTTTGCCAACGATATAGTGGTCATGGCTGAGACCATGGCGGATCTCAATGCTCGATGACCTCAGTGGAGCTCCTGAAAGAGTGAATCTAAAAATGAACATGGACAAAATCAAGGTTATGTTGAACGTTCATGTAACACCCACTCCTAACAAGATCGGATACTCTACACTCGAAGTTGTGGACGATTAAGTCAACTTGGGACAAACGGTTCAGTTGGGTAGGTCTAACTTCGAGAAAGAGGTCAATCGTCGAATCCGACTCGGCTGGGCAGCGTTCGGGAAGTGGCGCGGTATGTATCTTCTCGCCCAACTTACGACAGTGTCTCAGGACGAAAGTCTATGCCCAGTTTGTGTTGCCAGAGATTACATACTGGACAGAAACGTGGTCGCTCACAATGGGCCTCATCAGAAAGCTCAAAGTCACCCAAAGGGCAAAGGAGAGGGCTATGTTCGGAGTCTCCTTGCGGGATCGTATCCAAAATGAAGATATGCGCAAGAAAACCAAGGTTACCGCCAGAGCCCGAAGAATTGCCAAACTTAAGTGGCAGTGGGCAGGGCACATTGCTTGCAGAATGGGCTGAAAAACCCTGGAGTGGTGACGAACCGGAAGACGTTGCGTTGGAAAGCCTCCCACTAGGTGGACCGACGATCTGGTGAAGGTTGCGGCGACCCACTGGATGCGAGACGCACGGGACCGGTCAATGTGGCGAAACCTGGGGGAGGCCTATGTCCAGCAGTGAACGTCTTTTGGCTGAAATGATGATGAATGATGACGGGTTTGCGTCAAATTTTGGGCCACTCGTTGAAACCATAAGCCAGTGACGACTTGGTCTGTCATTCTGGAATGGGGTATGTCGTTTAATGTTTTTTACCTATAAACTCACGCTATCCAATAACTGCGCCTTTGTTACGACAGGTAACCCACTATGGCCACTAACTGCCATAAAAATAGTTCAGTTTCTTAAATATTCTTCTTCTGCGTCAAAACTGTAGCCGATCGTCCGCCTTGGAGCATTCGACAGAGTAGCGGCCGCATATTTTATCATCCAACATCGACCGTGGGACACCGAACTTCCTGGCAGCAGCTGAAATTGTAGCCTCTTTATGGACTGCCTCCATGGCCTTTAATATGGCCTTCTGCCTATGTCATGACTAGCTGAAAAAAACACAACATACAACACACAAAATAACAGAGCAGTAACGCGAAATGTGCAAAAATTGGGATATCATACAGAAAAACTAAAAAAAGGAATCGAAACCACGTGGTTACAACACAAACAAGGAACGTACCTACCTAACAACATTCTACTAAGTCAAAAGAAAATAATACAGTTTAAAGGAAAATGAGCCTTATTTCAAGGCAATAAGTATACAATAACGGTTATCGGTGCAACGTGTAATTGTGTACCAATATCCGGTAAAAAAAGAAAGATTTTAACGGGTACTAGGTCAAGTAGGGGTTTGTGAGTACCAATAGATGTGATATGCAATAATATTTACTTTTCAATTAGATTCATCACAATTTATGGGTTTGATCGTTAAATAATACATTCAAATATTTTATAAAATTAACACTCTGACCTTAACGTTATCCGTTGCAGTGTGGCTAGCTGATCAAAGGGACGTGGTGGTTTGGTATTTCACTGACAGAACTTCGAATTTTCCTAAAAATTTTATACAGCAAACTTTTCGAAGGCATATGTTTGACGCCATTAAACTTTTTGGCCAATGCTGCCATTATAATTGTGTCAAATATAACCAAGAATGTATTGCCATTCGCAAACTATAATTTATTATTGGTAGAAAAGTGCAATAACGCAAAAACTGACTTTTTACCGGGAACTGGGACACTCACGGGAATAGGTGCTTCTACCTTATACGTTATGTACGGTGTGTCGGCAAGGCGCGCATTCTTGTTAGCATTGCACGTCTCTGATGCACATTTTTCCTTTACGTCATGGAATGTAGCGAATCTTTAGTAATATTCTTCTGCGCTGAAATATGAATGAATATGGAAAATTGACAGTTGACCCGCAAAAGGTATCCAGGCTATTTATGCTTAAATATACTTTTGAAGTACAAGTTGTACAGTGTCTTTGATCTCAGCACGGACTTAATTTGATAAAAACTTTCCCAGCCCCAAGAATGCCAACAAAAGTTTCGCTTCAAACTAGTTTCAGCGAAAAAAGTTGGTCTCCTTCGATGAAGCTGTCAATCCATCAAACTCACGTCTGCGAATCAATACTCTCTCGTGCGAGTATGTTACATAAAAAGGAATACAATGTAGTTATACTACGTGACAAGTCTGTTGTCGTAAAACGACAGGCACACAGACATAAGGGCCCGCGCTCATGAATACCCACCGTTGTCTCAAGCCTTTCAAATCCGATGTCGAGTTATTGATGGCACGTAATGATGCTCGTTTTGAATACATCCGTTACCGAATCCGGAATATACCTGCTCATATCGATGGAGGAAAAATGTCTTTGTTTTCAATATCTATCCAGTTCACTTCCGTGTTGTTATGGGGTAAAGGATCCGAGGTATCGGTTTCAGGTTGTGTTTTTTCTTCGCTTTGTGCTAATGTTTGTTCTCTTTTCTTTCTCTGTGTTTACTTATGTTTTATAGTGCTTCAGTGGTTCTGTGTAACTTAAAAATACAAAGACAGTTTATCCAGGTCTATATATCCCTCCTTTACTTATTATTAACTTACTTTATAAGGACGAGGAACTTTAAAATATGGGTGGAAACTTAATAACAACAAGAAACCACTACAATTCTCCAACCACAACGTGTTGAGTTGATTGTATTTGATACCCGTACAACAGATTGAATTCAGTGCCATATCTACATATGTATGCACGTTGAGGCTGTAACAGTGATACGTACTGTGGATTCGCTGTGAAATTGAAAAAGGCAAACAATTTATTTAGCAGGCCACCCTTGCTCGTCCGCTGAGGGTACGCCATTATTTTTTTACGCCGCCTCCTTTCACCTCAATTTTTCCCAGTTTATTGTCGTTTTATACAAATTTTAGGAGCTATTCGATTCGGTTTTGCTTAACGAATATTTATTTTATGATGAGATCTAACCAAAATATATCCGCGGATGGCTGTTCGCATTTTATGACTTGCTGAAAACAAACATTAGGCCATGTTTTTAAACGACATCTTGACATCGCACGCCTTCCCATATTTTGAAATGAGTTTTCCTAAAATTAAAACATATTTTTTCCCTTTCCATTCCTTCTGCATATTTTTGTCGTGAAGTGAGGAGAAAGGAGAACAAGTAAGTAAATCAACAGTAACGATCCCTCGGAGCCAAGACCGCCGTATCCAATAATGTATAGGATCGGAAGATTGCAGTGGTGACAAGGTGGTAATCCATCGCGGAGTACCATTAACCAACCCATTTCGTTCGGTTCACTTTTACGACTTTAACTGCAGATAAGCAGTGGATACGTTTTCCGTACTTACGTTTCTCCTTTATTTCTCAGTCAACATGGAGACCTAATGAGAATAGAACATTCCATACTGAAGTGGTTTTTTTTCTGGTAGTATGATCGCTCTTGTTCGAATAGCTTGACAAAAGCAAAATTGGTCTTTACCATGCAACTATACAAAATTTCAATAGGATCAATAAAAACAAGAGTTAGTAAACACGAAGCGTGCTCGCTAATCAACTTCCAATCTATGCGTCAACAAACAACGCATGTTTGGACATACCTACATACATAATGCTGTATCCGTATCGTATCTATCCCATGTTTTTTGGATCCCTGCATATCTAAATAAAAACACGAATAAAATTCAAATAAAAAAGCATTCACATCTCCATACTGACAGGTACATGGATCCTAAAGATACTCGCGTAGCGTAGGTAGGATAATGGCAACACATTTTCTCGAGCAAAAATAATTTGTTATGCAGAAAGAGTCATGCACGTTAGCTATTGTGTTCATCGAAGCAATGGATAGGAAAATATGATGCTATCGTCAGCTACTCCTACGTTGTGTTATTTATCAGAAAAACTACCTGAAAATTTGCGTTTACATGGATAGCAAATCTAACATAGAGGATTTTTATTTTTAAATATTGGCGCACACTATGCATTTATCCTGAATCGACAAACAACCAACTACAACAACAACTTCGGTGCACTGAAATCCTCGAGGGTTTCCTGAAATGGTTCTATTGCATAATGAATGAGCCACCAATTGTAATTGTTCTTTCAATAGTTAATGCTGCTTAGCTGGTCTTGTATGCGAATGGATCGATGGGCATCGATTTGTGGCTAATGCGTTCTATTGTCTGCTGGCTGCAGTGGTAGCTATACCTAGTGGCTATACTAAGTAATTACATAGTCCAGCATAATATTACTTAGTTGGATGAACCAGGATAATATTACTTAGTGATTTAGGTAGAGTTTGCGCGATGACGAGAATCGTTTTGCATTGATGAATCTAGCTTAGAACCTTTCCTTGGGGCACTTAATATCGTGCCCTGCGTGTCCTGCTGTTTGGTCACTGCAGGAACTGATGGACGCTACCGAAAGCGCCAAACTAGTAGCCCAATTCTGGGCCGACACAATTTAGATTGCCATCGACACGCTAAGAAGAAGAAGAACCTTTCATATAAGTTTTTGGTGAACAAATAGTAACAAAATAGCAAATAACGTTAAATAACTGAATGAGACTAAATTTTTTGTTTCTAATACTTAGGTTATTTAACTGAGTTTGAATTATTACTCAGTTTAAATATTATATCATAAAAAATAGGTTTACCCTTGTTTCGCCGAACAACTTTTGTTATATTGTTACTTGTTCGAACAACGTTAAAGAAAATAATCATTTTGTATAATATCGGTTAACATAATTTTCATTTCATCGAATATTTATTTGCGATAACAACGTTTGCGCTATTGATCAAAATGTATAATGTTCATTTGGGTTCACCCTTGTTTCGCCGAACAACTTTTGATCTAATGTTACTTGTTCGAAATTTGTGATAACAACATTTGCGCTATAGATCAAAAGGTATAAGGATAGAATTGGTTTGGTTAGGTTAGGTTCCCTCTAAGTTTTTTCTTCGTGTTCCTATAATACGACCGTCTCGCGACAGTATCCTTTACCTATGGGCGGCATGGACACCGGGCCGTAGGCCGACGAAGGAGGCCGGCGGAGGCCCGGCACTTCGGGTACAGAAGATATTAGTGTTATTTAATATGCGAGCGCAGCGAGCGCGCGTCATGGAGTACATGCGTTGCATGTATGAGTGACGTCATTATTATTATTATTACTAGACATTGGGGTGATTCATCCACTTAGCGGACATGCAACGCATGTACTCCATGACGCGTGCTCGCTTCGCTCGCATATTAAATAACACTAATATCTTCTGTCCCCGAAGTGCCGGGCCTCCTTCGTCGGCCTACGGCCCGGTGCCCATGCCACCCATAAAGGATACTGTCGCCAGACGGTCGTATTATAGGAAGGAACACGAAGAAAAAAAACGTGTGGCACTCGGAGACTGCCGCGGTAAATCTATTGCATAGCATTTTTTATCAACTTATGCAATAATAGGTATAAATAATTAGGTATTAATAGTGTAATTACACACCAAAATAATTATTCATTCAAAAAATTTGAACAAAAATAACGATATTAAGAGTTTGATCTTCGAATTTCGCGCGATGTACATTATATAAATGAAAACTAACCTTCATAGACTAACTAAGCTAGTAAGAAACTCTATGCCAGAAAATTTAAAAGAAAAAGTATTGACAGCCTGACGTAAGTGTCATAACATTGAAAAATATGAAAATTATTTATTTTATTTTAGTACATATATCTCGATGTTTTATTTTAGATATTTTATAAGAAAACGAATCGTTTTAGACCGATTCGCAGAATAGTAATGCAAAAACCAATAAAACTTATGATAGATGCGTACTAATAATAAAATGAATGTTTATAGAGTACTCACTCCTCACTCATTTTCTTTCACTATTTTTTCGTGACTTTCTTCATTAATAAATGCACTTTGTTTATTCATATTTAAACACTTTGTACACAAATTACACGAGTAAGAATATTTTAGAAGGAGAAAGCAGAGAGACAAGAGACAAACAATTATTTAATTTGACAACCTCAGTTGACAACCTTGTTATTTTCCGTAACCATGGCAACCTGGTTGAATACTGAATCCTGATTATGTTTGTTAGGAAATCTCTGGATTCGCTCTCCACGCTCAACTCAAGGCCCGCGATAGAATCTATGCAATAGATTAAAAACTTAGCGGACGACTAGCAACAGCCATTCGAAGTGTCTAGTCGTCCGATTAACAGATGAATAAAATGGTTAGGTTAGGTTAGGTAAAAAACATTGTAAATATGTATTTGCATTTTTTTTAATTTGAAAAAGTAATCACTTAGACTAATCTTAAATTAAATGCGAGCGCTTTGAGTAAATCTAATTCTGTGTAAGTGTCATTTGAAAATTCGGTCAAATTATATTATTTCAAATAAAATTAGTGCATTTGAAAATTCGGTCAAATGATATTATTTCAAATAAATAAGTATGCTAAATAAAAATCGACCAATTAATTATTCGGTCAAATGAATAATTATGCGAACTGACTTTATGCTAACTGAAATTAGTCGAAGTGATTTTCGACGAAACGTTGTTATGCCAAACAGATTTTTTGTGGCACTGCATATTTTTTAGGTTTACCCTACCTAAAAAATACGCAGTGCCACAAAAAATCTTAATTAAAAGTACCTACGTGTAAAAGTTAATTTAAAAACTCACCGAGTATTTTTAAGAGAGACCTTTTAGATTGTTTGTTTAGGATTCCTATTTGAGTTACAAAAACAATCAAATATTTGGGTTATTAGCTATTCGTACATTCATTGTACATTGCTTGCACCCTTTTCAATTTAATTGAGAAATTCAAATAAGCGCTACTCTTTAAAAAAAAGTTAACGTCCTAATTACTTAGAAATAGCAGGTGTTTTATTCGTAGTATTATAAGTTAGGATGTAGTTTAACCATTCATCGTGGCATTTCCCTCTATTCAATGGGCTATACTCGTACCTAAGTAGGCTCATTCATAACAGCCTGAAGCCCAAACACAATCGATGTTTTTGCAACGATACCCGCTCGGTCGGGATAAGCTAAGCAGCTCGCTTAAAATATTCCGGAACCACGAAAAACCTATGACGTCAAGTACCCTTTATCCCAAAGGCTTAGCAGGATAAGAGCTACGAGGGTAAAACCCAGTTGACTTTTTAACGAGACAAAAGTGTGTGTTTAATAAATCATTTAACTGAAAATGGAGATATGCGACGTTTATGCAAAATTGTAAAAGCAGCGGTTTGCGTTCACGTCAAGAGCTGTCCATTGGCAACACTGCGTGACAAATGAACAAATATTTACTGTTAATGGAGTCCGACACATCGCGTCCGTGTCCGCTTTATTACCGTTCAATGAGGCTTTATCTAGCATACTATACGTTCAGCGGTTCACACGGCTATCGTAACGTATCAGCCGGCGTGCGGCGCGGCTGTTGTGTTCATTATCAAAATGTACGGAATAATGAATTCGCGGGACGTTACATTAATATCACACCACAAAGGTGCTGCCAGGGCTATAGTGTTTCATTAACAGGAATAACAGGATGTCCGAATTTTCCAGCGAAATATAATATCATTAATATAATGAGGTTGCCGTAGAAACCTATTTAGCGTAAAATTCGCAGAAGCTTTCCGTGAAATCCATGGAAAAACATGGTTATGAGGATAATACCTAATTAACAATGTAAACTCGGGAGATGGGTAAGTAAATACTTATAAGGAGGGGGCGGCGTGGGTGGGTATGAGATTGCGTATGGCATGTGAATGATGTGTGCTGAATAGAAACAAACTATAAATAACTTTAACAACAACGTAGAGTGAACACAGAGAAGGTAGTTTTCCCAAACTTTACAATCAACGTAGTTCAAACAAGTTGTATAATCTTTTGAAACTTGAAACAGTCATATCTCACCGGAAAGAAAGTGTAAATATACCGTCAGCAGATGGGAAAAGTTGGGAAAAGCTCCAAAATAAATAAGAAAATAACTCGAAAATGTCATATAGGTACAGACTTAATAATCTTATCGAAACGAAAGCTATAAAGAAACCAGTTACTTTACGTTGACTGTGCCAAATAATATTGAGTTCGGCGAATGATAAGGAGAAAGGCACCTATTGGTAGGTAAGTCTAACCCAAAAAGCTAGACGAAGTGGGTCTGAAAGACTGCCCAACCTCTTTTTTGGCAACTTTATCAAAGCACAGTCTACATTTAGTCGATTGAATGTGGTATAGAAAATGATAAAAAGAAATATTAAGGTATTCGTGCTCAGTCGGGTATTTTTTCCCTATCTACATCTACGATCCGGGTAGTAGTAACAATAAAAATAAGAGCTAGATATTTTGTGGAAATTATGTATATTGCATGAATATGTATATAAAATAGGAGTTATTGGAAGGTCAGTGTGATAAAGACGGTTGGGAGGGGGGGCAGTGGGCACGCGTGGGCCATATCTAAGGATTTAGTTCTGTGGCAGTTATTACACCCGCTACGTGTCCCCTTGTCCCCCGTGCCCCCATGTGTCCCTTGCCCCCCAGTCTCCCGCCAATACCT
This sequence comes from Diarsia dahlii, assembly GCA_949775195.1. Taxonomy (NCBI): domain Eukaryota; kingdom Metazoa; phylum Arthropoda; class Insecta; order Lepidoptera; family Noctuidae; genus Diarsia; species Diarsia dahlii. The sequence continues at coordinate 9,665,733 of OX459195.1, read as the reverse complement.
ACTGCCCACAATCGAGGGTGCGATCGGAAAACGCGATATCAATTCGCGAAACTTCTCTTTTTGTTGCGACCGCGTCCGGAAAATTAAAATGTATGGAAACGCGTACGAACAATAACGTTTATTAATAGTAATAGTATATAATAATAATAATAGTATACCACTTAATAGAGTTACGCAAGTTAAGTACCTGGGCCACTGGGTCACGGAGGACCTCACTGATGACGTGGACGTTGAGAGGGAACGTAGGGCATTGGCTGTCCGTGGGAACATGCTGGCTCGCAGGTTTAAACGATGTGCGGGTGAGGTGAAGTGCACTATGTTCCGTGCATATTGCCTTTCGTTTTACTCGTGCACCCTTTGGGTCAGCTGTACTCAGCGGGCACTTAATGCCCTGCGAGTTCAATATAATAATGTGTTTAGGATGTTGTTGGGGCTTCCGAGATACTGTAGTGCATCGGGCATGTTTTGTGAAGCTAGAATTGATGGCTTTCATGCCATCATGAGAAAGAGGGCGGCCTCACTGTTACACCGTATACGGGCAAGCTCAAACAGCATCTTGAAAGTAATAGCGGACAGGCTTGATGGTCCGTTTGTAAGGCACTGGATCGCACTCCACACATCGGTGTGATTGCAATTCTTATTGTATTTTGTATAATTGTATTTTGTTATATTTTATTTGTGTGTTTCACTAACATAGTTTTTAAGTGATTACTAACATTTAATATGGATCTGTGTCTATTACCTGTGTGATGATTATGGTCTGAAATAAATTTATTATTATTATTATTATTAAAAGTATTGATTGCCATTGTTAAGCAAATGGGTTGTCAGCAATCTTTGTTGAATGGTTGGGTTGGTGTGGGACTGATTGAGTTAAACGCGTTTCGTAGCGTGGTAGACAATTGGAGAAAAAATTGCGAAAAATGAGTTTCCTACTGGACTTGAAAACGTTCCACTTCCATACTACTAAAGTTTATCGTATAAGTGTTAAACTAAACTGTTCTTCGTTGATTTGTTTGATTAAGAGTAGCATTTCAGCTTTTTATTTCTAAATGCCCTTAACCGCCTGCCGTAGCGTAGGCTTTTGAATATTCATTATGTGACCGGATCAATAACATCTGCTCAGGAATGTAAAAATCAATATGGCTGTGCATAATTGCCGCTCATTACGTTCCTAGCACCAGCCTTGGGTAATTAGCACTTATTTTTAATTCACAAAGAGGCAATAAAGTTAAAAAAATAACGTTGCACGCCACCAACGCTGGGACGGTCAGCTAGGAACTAAGTAAGGTCGCTGCAGCGCGCATACTTTTACATTTATTATAATCTAGATAGATTTAAATTTAACATTGAATGCTGATAAAGTTTTACGTTTTAGCTTGTTAAAGTATTGAAATCTTATTTTAATGCTGTGCTCAACAATCATAATAAAATACTGAACTGCTTACTGGCTTCGTTGCTGGCTGTACCTAGGTACCAAGTGTAACATTTCTCAAAGAGGTTAAAACTTGAAAGCTTCGTGAATTTTTCTTTGTCCTAACAGCGTCACGTGCTAAAGCTTTTTATTATCCTTACTCCCCCTGGCTGGAGGGATGTGGGGTATTCGTAGAATTGCCTGCCGTTTCCTTGCAAATGAAGCAATAGCTTCCGCTCACAGGAAATTTCATGGCAACCAATTAATACGTCTGCTACAGAACCATATTTTGCTGCTTGGACTGTTACTGTTTTGTGATCAGCAGGCTGCTGGGTTTTGGGAGCATTGTCCGATTTTAATTTAACGCTTGCTGAATTTGGTAATAATTTTTCAACTAATCTGTTACAATGAATTTGGAAATAGAGAGGTATTCCTCGTATTAATTAATCGACCACCTACACGAACATGTTAATTCAGAAACGTAAATGTCAGGTCAAATTAACCCTCACCGTTACTCTAATATCGTACTTACCAACAATTATATTTAATCTTAAATAAAAACACCAAGTTAGAAACGCAATCCAAACCAAAAAAATATAAGAACTCAATTATGAACGTAACAAAATTATTTTATATAAGAGACCAACCACTGAGAATCATAAATAGGCCGCGTAATGAATTCCGTGAAGAGCGCCGTAACACTCGTAAGAAGAACGTGACACAAATCCTGGCTCAATAACCGAGAGGAGTGACGAGGCCGCGCCGCAGCCTGCGTGACGCGTGACGCTCCCAACGAAGCCATCCCTCATAGAAACAAGAACAACCACTCCCGCGTCCTCATACCTAATCTCCTTTATATTCCTCGCTTACCTAAAAAATGTTTCTGTTATTACCGCCATATAACATTTTACGTATCCTCGCATAACCGTCTCAGAGGCATGGAGCGTTTTACTTTAAAATGAAGCAGACATAAACCATGACCTGCTTCACTATCCAAGCTCTCCTTAAAACACAAACTGTGTAGGTAATTAAGGCATCGTTACGTTAATTCCATAATCGTCGTAAGAATATCAATGTGTTTGTAAACATAAAGCTAACACAAATGACGACTCGCTGCAGGACAGAATGCGGTTGGCGCGGCGCCAATGTTGTGCTTCAACGCCCTTTTATCTCTCGTCAAAATACCAAAAATAAATACTTATTTAACATTTTACACGTGTTACGCATTCCCAAATCGATGACAAATGTTTTATTACATTTTATAAATAGTTTTCTTTCTTTTCAGGGACGGTGCTTGGCGTCGAAGTGCATTTCGAAAATAAAGATAGCGGGTTTTTTCTGAAACACACGGCGAGATGGAGCGGTTCGGGTCCACCGCCGGAACCTATGGGCACGGCCCTGCCCGGCGCCCTATTATCACTAGACCGATTCACAGTATTACAAGGCTCTGCGCCTGCATCAGTTCGGGCTACGTATGGGCCCTTCTCTACTAAACAGACAGTGCCAGCGCGATACGCAGTTCCCGATCCCTTGGAACCACCGAGAAGAAATGCGTCTTTGATGGAGTTGCAAGACGCAACTGCACACAGACTCGATGTGTCAGCACACCTAGTGTTCAGGGAGCTTCCTCGCGATGCCCCAGTGCTACGTGTGCTGTTCCACACGGGTGGTGAGGGCGGTGCGAGACGTGCCGCCACTAGACCGCGCAGAGTGTGTATAACGTTACATGCGAGTTACGGATCACGAACATTAACTGCCACGTGTGGCCCTGAAGGTGAGGAGGGTGCTTGCCTCGCTGAATTAACGGTACCAGCTGCATGGTGGCCCGCGGATGGAAAGGGCAAGAGGCCACCGAGGACAGTGCGGTTAGCTTACAGCGCAGCTGAAGCCGGCAGTGGAGAAACAGCCGAAGGTGCTTGTGGGCGAGTGTCCGTGCAGCCAGCATGGCCCCTGGGTTCAGTCACGTTGGCTGGAGCTCGTGCTGGCTATAGAGAAGCTCGTGCCGGCGATGCTGCTCTCCTGCTACCCCGAGCACCTCTGTATCCTCATTCTCGACTGCATCTACCCTTCGTAGTGCGGCGCGATACCAGCCATACCATTTCACATGTTGTCATCAGGTGAGTTCAAGTTTACTTTATACAAGCACAAATTAAATGCGCATAAATTTTGTAATTTATTATCTTCGAAAGTGAACAAAAACGTGAAAATGGTCATTAAAATTGTGATTAAACGGTAGTGCTTAACCGTCGCCTCGATGCCACCCAAGTAGTGTCAGACTTTCTGTAAGCCTGACATAGCGGTTTGTAAACCCACGCCAGGAGAAAATCTGTCAACGCATGAGCCACTTCAAGTTAACAACGAACAACTTGCGCATCTCTGTGTTTTGTCACGCTGACTAATATTTATTGGTGTTCCGCCCAACTGGAACTGGTTTATTGCTTGTCAAGCCCGATCTTCTATTTTGAGTGGGAAGTAAAGAACATGAAATAATTCACTCTATTTTGACAGTACTGTTGATATTCTCATCAAGAACGTAAACAAAAATTTGAAGTTGCCACAAACTAAACTTATTATTCTGACGTAACTTTTGGCAAGTTGTGAGTGGCACGCCACACTCCACAGCGGTTAGCGGAGGGACGAGGTGCCAACTGCCAACAAAACAAGTTCACATGTTGTACGTTGAAGTACCGAACACCTGGTCGCATCTCACGGCTTAACTGCAAACTGTCGACCTCAATGCGCCAATTAAAAGTTTTTCAGTTACTCTAGTTTTTAACTGAATAACGACTCCTCCAAAATCACTCAGTATATTTCACACAATTTATTGCTCTTTGGGATTAACTTTATTCTCCAAATAATTCTTGGTCGCGTTCTAGACGACCGCAAGAAGATCAGAGAGAACAAGAGATGACATTTTCATCGTGAAAATTACATTATGTGTTAAATTGAAGAGGCTATTCTCGACTTTACTTGATTTATTTTAGAATTTTATGATTACTTTGTTTTAAGTTTATATAAATTGCGTCTAAAGTCGTTTACTTAGATTACTAAAAAGTCTTTGATAAAATTCTGAGGTCGTTATGAGAAGAAATACTTACACATTAGCATTGTAATACCAACAAATAAATTGGTTATCTTTGTTAGAATAAAATTACATTCAAACACCACACGTTTAGGGATTAAACGTAAATCAGTCTTACTGCTACCTACCACAGTACCTACCCACTCAATCTTTACGGAATTTTCTTTTAGGCTTCATATTTTTCCAGTGAAATTCTACCAGTAAGAACTAAGCTTTTCCCTAAGTACTCTACTATCATAATTCTTCCTTTAAGCAGAAGAGATCTCCGTGCAATTTCCCAAGCTCTACTCTATTATTGAGTTACCGCGTTCCACTAGCTGCTTTTCTATTCCTACTAACTGTTATATACCACTACTGCACTAAACCATTTCAGAACGAAAATCCGAAGAACACTGCGCAAATATTGATATATGATCCGATAGTTATAACAAATGCAGCTAAAACCAGCCATGAATATAACAATCCTTTTCAACATCCCCAATACAATTTGTAGCTAGAATTCTAGTTCTAAATCCACGATGATATTATTTATGACCTGCAGTTTTGGGTACGGAATAGTATGGACGTTGTATTGTTGGCACAATAGGGAAATTCGGTCATTCTAATATATAACAGAACAGATTCTAGTATGTAAATAAAATTTTACGGCGACCCAGACGAGCATACAAAATAACGTTATTAATTTAGAGCTTAATGTGCCCATAATTTATTAATCAATATAGACACGTGTGTTCAGTTCGCATAGCACTTAGCACATTAAATAACGATGCGACGTCCTTATAAGCTCAGTACCATTAGTGATCACACACTAGGTACTTAATACGAACAATAAAACGAGATGAAAAAATACAGCGTGTTCAATTTCTAGCTGTCGCGATGTCGCGTAAAAAGGCAGTGATTGCGCGATTGTGGCGCTCGCTGTGATTGTGTCCCGACGTGCACTATTGCAATCTTTCTATCCGACGCTTCAAGTGCTACACGAGAATCTAATAGAATCAATATCCTGTCGATATCGCTAAAAGCAGCCGGTCTATTTCAAAAGAAAACGGATGTGTTTGCAGGAAATGTAGCTGCGAAAATATTTGGTTTTAACCCTTTGAAGTGTAATAGGGAAGTACCCTTGATGTAGTTATACGGTGTACTTATAACTGTGCCATACATTAGGCACCACCTGCTCCAAAACTTCATCGCGGATACGAGTATCTGTTTCTCGTTTTGAGTTACGGTTCGGGTCGCGCCCGCACGAGAATACTCGACTGCAACCGACTAAATGAAAATTTATGTCGCCTTCGGCTTAGCTATAAATAAAATAAAATAAATTTTACTATTCTAACAATAACGTGAGGCAGTTTAACTAACTGTGGTTTTAGGTGATCCTGATCCTTCGTTACCCCTCGTAGAATTTAGGCACCCAGATGTTAGGTCCTTCCGTTAGTTTGGTTGTTAAACTATCTTTTGGTTTAATGCATTGGACGAAAACTAGAAACCAAGTTCAAAGCATGAGATAAATTATCTTCAACGCAGGGAATTCTGCATTCAGTTAAACAGCTTTGATCTCTTCTCTTTTACGATTGGTATTCTAAGAGGCGCATTTGTGTCAGTGTACTTTAGAACCGGAAGAAGTGCACAGCGCACATTATACGATAAAACACAAGCCAGGGAATGGGGACAAACAATGATTGTTTAGTTATTAATGAATGCAGGTTATTGCCATTTTTATGCTGGCTTGACACATCACACGTAACAATCAACAATGGGCTATCAATATTCAGGACTTAATTTTTAATAATAACTCGATCAGTTGATTATTTGTATTGATATTACACTGATGGTGTTCTTACGTGTCGAATTTCTTATGAGCGAGTTAAAAAAAAGTAAATAATGGTTAAACTTTAGACATCAAACGTTTAATAAAATATCCAAAAAATTGGACAGTTTTTTATTGTGTAATGCTTCGAAGTGTGGCAGACTAGGCTAAGATTATGTCAGACAGATCGAGTAACGATCAAAGCGCATTGTAAACCACACGTCAATTACGACTATTCTAAATAAGAATCTGTATGTTGTCCTATAGAATGAAGGTGAAGTCAGGACTACGGCTGGTGAGCGTGACAGCGGCAAACTCCCGCTGGGCAGTGACTGCCGAAGTAAAGCCTCGAGCCGCTACTGTGACAGCGACAAGACTTGAACAACCTCTGCGAGACGACGAAGCTCCTGACACGTAAGTACCCTGCCTTATGTAACGTAGTTTCTGTTAGTTAGTTATTTGATTGAACGCTTCATTTGCTGATCAAAAGGGTTGTTGAGGCGAAACTAATCGATAAACTAATCACTTAAGGTGTTATCTCCTAAGTAATGAGCATAATCTGTGATCCAAACGTTTCTCTAAAATTTGGTTACTCAGAGGTGTTTTAGGACGTGTTAATCAATTTACGTAAAAGCGACAAGGTCCTTCAGTTGTCCAGGGGTAGATTTCACCCGAAGTTAAAGTAACACATGTAAAATAACTTTCAAATTAGTCGCAATGTTGCATCATATGCTAAAAGAACAAAGAATTTCTTTATTTGTTGGTGGTAACTACGTTATAGTAGGTGCACATAATTAACTTAATTAGAAACACGAGGACAAAGCTCCTTTTTACATCCACTTTTAGAGCACTTTATTGGAGTTTCCTGAACGACAAGACTTTACCACTAAATACCACTTTCCGTTATAAAAGTATCCGGTTGCGACGTAATACTCTCGATGATATTGTTAAATTAAACAATAAGATCGTTGGACAGTTGAACAAGAGCAATTTCAGCTCCACACTGAAATAACGGTAGAAATTGCAATAAAATTGAAAAGAGACATTCATTTTCAAAAATAAATCCGATAAAATGAAAATGCCATCTGCAATTCTACGTTCTCCCACTTTACCGATAAAAAACTCTGCAATCGGAGTGGTCGTAGCTAAAGTGGGAGCCTTCTAGCTAGCCGCCTAGACGGTCATCTCAGTGAACGACTTTCATGACTCATTCCATTTCTAAGTATTTCTTAAGTTCGTCTTTGAACTGTTTACTTTAATATTTAAGGTCAAATTAAGGCTAACTAAACTAGTCATCAATATTGTGAGCCATAATAAATTGTTGTAACTCACATTTCGATGCGCACAAGGACTTTTTATGTAATTTATGCACCAGACGTATATGGCTCATAAACGCCCATGCCGTTCATTTGTTCCATGTACCTAGCCGTACATAAATATACATCTAGTTAAACGAGTTTCACACCAAAATGAAAATTTATTTTTATTCTTCACGTTTTATAACAGAATGTTTCCATTTCTCATTTCTTTGGCGGGATTTGTTCACAATTTCGCCCACGACTACTTTGCATTTGCACAGCCATAAATTTTGTCAGCGCTTTTCCGCTTAATGAAACTCGATGTCACGACTAACTTTTTATTGTTTAGATAATTTCGTGTTCCCACACCGAAACACAAAGCGACAACACCCAAACAGAACGTGAACTTTGAGAGTAAAGAGTAAAGACTACATAATACGACTATTGATTTATTATGACCCGGGTATATTCACCTTCAAGATGTTCGACCTCAATAAACAACCTTTTAGGTAATAAAAGCTTTTAGGCTCAGTGAGTTTATGAACTGAATATTGTAACTTCATTTTATGATATAGGGATTCTGAGGAGAGCAGTGGCGTCGGCGAGCCTGGCTGGGAGGAGATCCTCACGTGGCTCGTGGAGGTCGGCGCTGAGGGGGAGGGCGACGGGGAGGGGTCTGAGGGAGAGTCGGGGCGGGGAACTGCCCGCATCAGCTGGTCAGCCAAAGTATCTTCAGCACCCACCATGACCTCTACCACGGAGGAACCACCCCATGAACACAGAGTCAACACCAGACTTGACATTGAAAAAGATGACATACAAGCTGTGCTGCCAATTTCTAAGGTAATTTAACGACTTGTTAACCGTAGTCATATCATCTTCCGCAATTTACATAAAATTAATTCAAACAGGATTTATAGCATGTTGAAAGCATTTTATAGGGATATTCACGGCCTGCTCTTGATTAAAACTTTGAGATACTTTCAGTGAAAGCATAACACTTTAAAAGATGTATGTTCTTGTGAACGGTCTACTACCTACCAATTTACTACGATTAACGGGTGTTAACACCTATACGTTTTTATCTTTCTTTCCATTTAAAACGTATCTATGTAATAAATGCGAATAGTGATTACAATCACGGACACCCACTCGATTATTCGACTATTATCGAGACAGGTGCTCGAAATCAACAATTTATTAAGACATCGATTGTAAGCGATAAATTACCCGAAAGGTATTTTCTTAGTAATTAATGGTACGAAGGGAGCCCCTTTTATTACTGTAACGATATCTTTATTGGGTTCCAGAGGTTTTTATGAGAGTGACTCGTTGCGAACGACACGACCCTGTGCGAGTTAAATAGAAGCAGTAATTATTGTTGGGATTATAAATGGCACATTGTGGTTTCATAATATACTTTTCTTCTGAATTATTCTACATTTTTGAAGTATTATTATATCTGTTAGGAGCGTGATTGTACGAAATAGCTGAGATTAACTTTTAATGGTACACTCTTAGTATGAATGAAGTGGTGTAATGGGAGCTTTATCGCGAGCTAATGGAGGCTATGGTGGGTCGTAGCCGCCCACCGCGCCCGCGCCCGCGCTCTGACCGCGCATCTTGTTCGCCCTCATCACATTGTGAATACCTGCTTTAACTGTTCATAATTATTCAACGAAAGCAAATGTCTGTTATCAAAATCAATGTTCATCATAATTCATAACTTAACATTTTGCGGTATCATAAAATACGGTCTTCATTTAATGCTTACCTAGATAGTTCGCAAAAATAAAACTTTTTATATAGGCAATTTATTATAACATATTTTACAATAATCGCCCTATTCTTTTAAAATAAATTTTTCGCCCATTAGTCTGTCATAATAATGAAATAGGGATCAAAAAAGCTTCTAACATTCAAATTACATCAAACTTCAAGAACACGATCCACGTTTAATATCTTTTCAAGCAATTTGGCTTTTTACCATTTCTTGTAACACGGACTCGTCGTTTATTTCATTTGAACGTTCTATTAAATCGGGGAATCGGGTTGTGGGACTTTGGGGAGTTGTGTGGCAGTCGAGGCAGACAAACACATTGTTTCGGGCACCCGTATAATTTTCATACGTCAGCAGCTACGTGTGCGGTCCCACCGGTGCGGCTTTAAATGAAGTTACAGAATAATATTTATAAAGCAATTAGTTTATCTCAATATTAGCGTGGAGTCATTAAGTCGGGCCGCGGGCGCTTCCACTGGGGTGGGCTCTTCATATCTGCTCTCTGACGGATGAACGCTCGCTCCTTGTCTACCCATTACCCAACTAGATGATGAAAGCAATTAAATTACGACGTGAGTGATGGAGTGTTTGTATGTACCACTTCACCATTGTAGTAGCCGTAGATTAATAGATAGTGACCATTATTGGTGAACTGGATTACTTGTTTGTGTCTAGTGTCACCTATAAAACCTGTAGACCGCAATTGCTCAGGGAGGACAGTTAGGATATAAAGAACAGCAGTTACTAAGTGCTTGTGTAGCTGTCTAGGTCACATGAATTTATTACCTAAAGCTATTTAAGAGAAAGTACATGATCTGTCCTCAAATTAATACCTTTTAATGTCGACTCGTTTCCAATTTCCAAGCGTTCTTTTTAACGAGTTCTAGGGTTACGTTCACAAGTGTTAATCAACTGATTACTTCTGACTAATGGATTTTTTTATTACTATCTACTACTCCAGTGCTTTTTTTCTCACCTGTCTTTACGACTGTGAATGGCCGTCTCATTCAATTTATTTACTGAAGTTGCTATAAAAGAAACGATATTGATGGGCATTACGGTGGCATGATTGCAAGGTGATACGTAGGTATTCTGATAAACGGATGGTTCCTATTAAAGAATATTCTTTCTCATAAAAGTGACGGGATTATGTAGAAAACGATAAGCTTTGTAATGGATATTGTGGCCTTTATTACAATGACCACACACCACTATGACATGTAACTCATGCACGGGAATTTGCAACTCCTCAGGCACACTCCTCATACACGCTGTACTCTCAGCCTTAACTTGTAAAGCTATTAAATTGTAAATCCATAATATTTTTAGGGTTCCGTACGAAAAAAAAAACGGAACCCTTATATAGATCACTTTCTTGTCCATCTGTCTGTCTGTCTGTCACCAAGGAGGGTGACAAAAAAAAAACCGTGTGGCACTCGGAGACTGCCGCGGTAAAGCTATTGCATAGCATTTTTATCAACAACAAATAATTAATTATTTAATTTGACAACCTTGTTATTTTCCGTAACCATAGCAACCTGGTTGAATACTGAATCATGAATATTTTCGTTGCGGAATTTCTGGATTCGCTCTCCACGCTCAATGTCCGCGATAGAAGCTATGCTTGCATAGCATTATAGCTTAAAAAAAACAATCAATCAAATTTTATCTTAAATAAAGGATTATTTAAGATAAAATTTCAGAAAGTTATGGATTTTGTGAATAATAAATAAATAAAATACTCGAGTTGTAGATACTCTGCAGTTTATTAATGTAATGGTTTTCCACCAGAACTGGGAGGTATTGAACACCGCAGTGCTGACGGGTCGTCAGGTGTCCCAGGCTATGAAGGTGCTGATCGTATCCCAGGCGGGGCAGGTCGCTGACGTCACACTGCAGAGCTCCTGCCACTCTGAGGACGAGAGCGTGCTCAAGGTAAGCGTCAAAGGATTCTGAGCCTTGTGATCTTGGCTGCGGGATGTCGAAAGAGATACTGCGGCCTCGGCACAAGGGCGAAGAAGGAACATGGGTGGTTTTTAGTCAGTAGAAGTCTGACACTCCTTTCCGCTATGCCCAAGAGCGGGAGGAGTTATTTGATGATTTCACACGCGCGAAAAAAAAAATCCTTGTGATCTTTGTAACAAGTGGGTAGTCGCTTCGTCAGGTTAATTAAACCAGTAGGTAGTACCTACTTCCCACATATTAATTAAACGAACAAAAAATAATTATATTTCGAAGTAGGTTGAAAACAGCAGTTTGCCTTTAGATATCTGCCCTTCTTACGAGTTATTTTTAGGTTTTCCTTTCTTATTCTTAGGTACATCCGATAGCTTTGCTATTATCATACAAAAGAAAGATTGCGAGATAATGCCTCTACATATCTATTGAAACGGCTGAAAATAAATAAAAAAGGAAAAGTTATTTTCATTAGATCAGAGCTTTTACTTTTAACCTTCAAATAACTGCCCTTCCATGTCTAATCAATTTAAAGGCAGGTCAAGGTGACAGATGTCGAGATGTCGTGCGGTGTTCCACAGGGTTCGGTTCTGGGGCCGCCCCTGTGGAACATCGGTTACGACTGGGTGCTGCGTGCCGACCTCCCTGACGGCGTCAGCGTCGTCTGCTACGCGGACGATACGCTGGTGCTGGCACGGGGAGAGTCGCACGAGGCGGCGGCCGAAAATATGACACGCGGGGTTGAGATAGTCGTGGAGAGGATCCGTCAGCTGGGTCTCGAGGTGGCGCTTCACAAGTCCGAGGCCATGTGCTTCCATGGGCGTGGGAATGTGCCACCGTCGGGATCCCAGCTAACGGTGGGAGGGGTTCCCATCGGCGTCGAGTGTACTATAAAGTACCTCGGACTCGTCCTCGACAGCCGGTGGAACTTCGTGGAGCACTTCCGACGTTTGGCTCCCAGACTGGAGCGGGCCGCGGCTGCCTTTAGGTGGCTCTTGCCCAATCTGGGGGGGCCTAACGCCTCCTGCCGTAGGCTGTATGCGGGGATCGTGCGGTCCATGGCCCTTTACGGGGCCCCGGTGTGGGCGCGTGCCGTGAGGAAGCGGGCCGTCCACTACCTGAACGCGCCCCAAAAGGTCATGGCTGTAAGGCTAGTCCGCGGGTACCGCACGATCTCCCGCGAGGCGGCGAATCTCCTTGCCGGATTGCCGCCGTGGGATCTGGAGGCGATAGTCCTCGCGCGCCTACATGAGTGGCGCGCGGAGGCGCTACACCGGGGGGTCACTCTGCTGCCGCGGCACATTGCTGCGCGGCGGACAGACCTCCGGTGCGATCTCATGGCGGCATGGAGACAGCGACTGTCGCAACCCCGTGCAGGGCACGCCACGATAGTGGCGGTAAGTCCCCTCTTTGAGGAGTGGCTAGAGAGGAGCCACGGCGCCCTCACCTTCCGTCTGACGCAGGTCCTCACCGGACACGGATGTTTCGGGAGGTACCTGCACCGAATCAGGCGGGAGGAAACGCCCGGATGCTTCCACTGCGAGGATCGACCGGAGGACACGGTGGAGCACACTGTGGAGGTGTGCCCTGCTTGGGCGGAGCCCCGCCGTGTTCTCGTAGCGGCGATCGGCGGCGGCGACCTCTCGCGTCCGGCCCTGGTGCAAGCCATGGTCCGGGGCGAGGAGGAATGGGACGCCGTCGCCTCCTTCTGCGAAGCAGTGATGCTAGCGAAGGAGGTGGCGGAACGAGAGAGGGAGCGAACCTCTCAACGTCCCAGCCGCCGCGGAAGGCGCGGAAGGCGCTCCGGGCGTCGGGGGCCACGTGATGGCTTCCGGCCACCGTAGACGCGGGCCTGTGGACGGTGAGTAATGGGCTAGCTCGCCGTCCGGCCGTCGTCATGACGGCAACAGACCGTGTCGGCGGCGCGTTCGTGTTCCACGCGCGCCTCAAAGAGATGTCAGCAAGGAGGGGCCCGCAAGGGCCGATGCCCGTCGGGGCCGCGGATTTTAGTACTAGATGACGTGGCCTCGGCACAAGGGCAAAGAAGGAACATGGGTTCGGTTTTTAGTCAGTAGAAGTCTGACACTCCCCTTCGCTCTGCCCAAGAGCGGGGAGGGTCATTCGATGATTTTCCACCCACCAAAAAAAAAAAAAAAAAAAAAAAGGTGACAGTTAACAGTTTTACGGATTACAGATTACCCGTCGCGTCGTCAACATTTTATTAGGCGTTTTCCAACTGCAGGGCAAAGGCCGTACCTACTTTATTTCCATTTGTCTATGTGTACACACGGCTACACATCAAGCTATACAAAACCAGTATAATCTGATCGTTCATTGTGCGAAAAGATCTAGTAAAGTGAGGCCTAGATTAACTGGTTTTGTATAGCTTGATGTGTAGCCGTGTGTACCTATGGCAACTAAGAACCAGTCTTAGTTTAAAGAGTTTAGCTCAACCCGCCATCGTAATCTAAGCTAGAGTATTTTTTTTTAATGGGACGCACTATTCCCTAACCACTGTAACTCCTGAAAGCCAGAATCAATAGTAGCGACCACCAGAAAAGCGCCAAGACAATGAAGACAATGACAATCGAGACAAAGATGAATTTAACCGTCTTAGATCCAGCAACGAAATTAATCAGAAAATAATAAAGGAGGAGTAAGAAAAACACACATCATTAAGCTAGGGTATTTGATCACCCCCAGGTATCATCGTCATGCAGCTCAGTCTACGTGGACGGCTCAGAGATCCGGGGCTCTTCCAATGCCTCAGTGATCGTGAAATACGGGACCTACACTGGCCTGGCTCGGTTCACTGTGTGGATGCCCGAGTACCCTCTGGAGATTGACGTCGATGACAACAGGCTGTCGCAGATCAAAGGTAAACATCGTTTGTGCTCGATCAAAATGTCAGTTTGGTATGTTGATCATTATTTCGCACTTGTAGCGCTTTATATGATTGAAAGTTAAGTAGCTATGAATCTATGCTTTGTAAACTAAGTGCTTAAGAATTTTAAAGTCTAAATCCATGTTTAATTTATCTAGGTAATTAAGTGACTGACGAACATCACTTACCTACTTTATTTAAGAAACTAAAATCAACTAATTAACTTCTTTGACTTAAATAATTAGTTTTCAGTACGAATGTACATTTGAAGGTTTATAAATTAATTAGGGTTCGCCCTCTAGGCCTCTAATATACATAGGTTATCCTATAGGTACCTAACCCTTCGAGGAATTACAGGTGTGAAATTTTGCATATGTAAATTAATGAGGGACAGTTACACTGAAATATTATATCCGCGAACATTTTTATATATCGTGATTTCTCACTGAATAATGCATGTCATGTCTTAGGTTGGAAAGTCCCGGATGACGCGAACACGAAGGAGCGAGCGAAGCGTTCGTTGTCGGCGCGGGGTTGGGGTGGCGCCAGACCCGACAACACCAACTCGCTGTCTGAGCAGCGCTCGTGCCGGCTGCGGTATCAGCAGAGCAATGTTGAGGTAAGGAAAGATAGGTACAATTTATTAATGTCCTAAGTATGGCGTTTTTTACCAGCAGTTCTCCAGGAATTTCATCATTAAATATATGAATGTAATAGCAGGTGGTGTACAGTGGTTTCTGCCTTCCCTCATGAGAAAAAGGCGATTAGACGAATGAGCAAAGTGTGTATACTTATATCCTCGTAGATAGTGTGACATAGAATGGACCCCGCCTGCTTTCGAGTTTTGTTTAATTTAAAATGTGCTTGTTTTTGCTTTTCAGTTTTTTCAGTCGAGTTTTTTAGTTTTTTAACTACTTTTTTTATTAACCATTATGATAAAGACTTGAATTACATAACTTCGTGTGTTCACGTCTGTAAGTTCGAAGCAGACAGGCACACAAAACTTTTAAAATTCAGCGTTGTTCTGATTGGTGACGGAAAATATTGTGAGTTAGGAAACCAAGAAGACCAAAGAGATATCCATTAACTACGCACTAGGCCCACTTGTACATAGAGCTACTCTCTTTCACAGATCTCAGATCACATCCTAGGATTGGATACCTTGTAAAACATCTATTCATAAACCATATTTTATTAAAGTTGATATCCTTACAATACGACTGCGTATCACCCTCGTTCTCCAACAATTAACGTAATTTCAACAGAGTGGTTGCTTGACGGCTTGAGTACCTAATAGCCAGCCAGGTGCTTAACAACGCCAACGCTTGAGCGAAGTGTACGACCACAATTAGCTCTTTCTGTTAAGAAAAAACCTCGAAATTGCCCGCGATAAATGGCAACGGGCTCGCCCCCCAATCACGGTAATTGGCGAAGGTAAACGTAGGGTACCACTGTATTTCAAAGGTCACAAAGTTTGCGTGACTTTTCAAGAGTTTTATATTATTTAACGTCCGTTTTTCCTTAGGTGTATGCCCGTTTCCTGGCTAAGGACCACGACTCTGGTCGCGTGTCGTACTTCGTGTCACGTCGGACGTGGCTGAAGGTCACGGAACTCGTGTTGACACGAGTGTCGGACCCCCGCATCGCGTCACTGCGGGGTCGCGTCCTGCAAGGTCGCAGCACTGGCCGCACTGAAGTGCAAGTACTGTCGCCTATCACAGGTAATTTATGGTTCTATGAATTTCCGTGGCTAGAGTTATTTATGAATGTTGGTATTCTGCGGCATTGGATTATGTAAGTAACCTGCAGTAGATTGGAATTAGAAGAAATAAGACAAGAAAGAAAGGCAGCAGACAGGAACATCCCATGTCTTACTTATATCCTTTTATTATGTGCGGTAATAACAACTTAATGCGCAAACTAATCCGTTTCTCTAGGAGGTGATCCTGAGGGAGTTTAAGCTTGGTGAGACGTAATAGAAATATGCTCTCAGAACATTTTTCTATGCGGAAATATTTTGTACTTAAGTAGGTCGATAATTATGTGTCAGATACTTATGGCCGTACCTAATAACTAAGTTCCACATAGACCTCTCGCAATATTCCTAACTTGTGGTGAACTTGGCAAAAGTTTTATCACCAGACTAAATGCTTTTTCCTACCTCCAAGTAGGGTTACCATTTAGAAATTTGAAAAGTCCTGACAAAAAGCCTGACATTTCAATAAAAGTCCGGACATTTTAGTATTTTTTTAGAAAGATGCTCCGTAAAACATGCATTTTAAACACTATTTTTAAAATTTTACAATTGTCAGACTGCCTGTTATTGAGTATTTGCGAGTTTATTTTTGTTATCCAGGCTCAAAACGCAAGTGTGGAAAGAGTGTTTTCTCTAATGGGAGCACAATGGACAAAAGAGCGAAACAGATTGTAGGTACCCTCGGTTGGATCATTGATGATGATTCGATACAACCTTAAAAATATGAGCTGTGAAGAATTCTACAAAAAAAAAAAATTTAAAGAAAGGCTCCGTCAGGTATCAGGCACTGAAAAATATAAAAAATAATATCCCGAAAACTATCGTTAAGTTTGATTATTTTACGTTAAACTATTTTTGTTTCGAAGAAAATATTTTATGTTTGAAGTAGTTGATTGTTTGCAATAGAAGATTTCATGTTTGATCTCGATATATCGAATGTTATAGAAGATTTATATTTTGTTTTTAGATGAATGAGAAGTTAATACAACAGATTGAAGACTTTTTTGATATTCTAATTTAAGTTTTATTATTCGTATTCCATCTATGCCAAAAAATCCGGACAAATTAAAGAACCGGACAAAGTCCGGACAAAGGTCTAGAAGTCCGGACATGTCCGGACAAATCCGGACGGATGGTAACCCTACCTCCAAGTAACTTAGACTAGAAATTCATTTGATCGTGTCTATCTCCGATTTGGCGCTTCCAAATGCTTTCGTGACTCAATTGGATCCCAGAGTTTAGTCCGTAGTACGATAATTCGATCAAAACTATCAGATTTTAAACTTATGTGTCTGGGCTAGATAAGCATCTGTTGAGGTAGGTACAAGTTGATTCTGAATTTGGTCTATTTCATCCTAAGCGGTTTAACTTAAGTTGTAAGGTCTAGATACATTGATCCTGGATTAAAGATATATTAGTTTGCTCAGTTAGGTTCAGTACCTATCTAAATATTAATTATTTGGTCTTAAACTCCGAGAACGCCTTTGAAACAGCGTTTAGCTTTGAGTGTCACATAATAGGTATAATAGGTACCATCTCAACATGAATGATATAATGTACCAAGATTTTGTAACAAATTCTGATTTAAAAGAGTGTCCATGGAGTTTCTTGCCCGTTCTTCTTCATGAGATCTACGTTAGGGAACTGGCAACTACAGTACTTTCACAAGTTATTATGCCTTGTGATTGTGACTGTAGCGTAGGAGTGCAATGCGTCGTTTCGGGAGTTGCTGCGTCGGGCTGCGCGGCGCCGGATGTTACCGGCGGCGAGTGCTGTGGGTGCGGGGGCGCGCGGCGGCGTGTGCCGTGGCGGCGGGTGTGCGGGGCTCCGGGTTGCGGGGCGGCGGTTGCGCGTTGCGGCGTGCATTCGTTGTTCCGTGATTCGGGGTCTCGAGCATTCGTTGTTGCGGTTGCGTCGCTGCGTGCTTTCGTGCTCGCAGTGTTCGTTGTTGCGGGCATTCGGTGGCGTGTGGTTCGGCGTGGTGGCTTTCGGAATGACGTATTGCACTCGTAGTTTCGTCCGTCCTTCTGACATTCAAAAGTGCCTGTAATGGCTTAATTGAAATAAAATATTTGAGTTTGAGTTTGAGTGACCGCAGATTTACTGCGAATTTCAGATGTCGCTGTCTAAATAACGATAATGATGTAGAATTTTAGATAGACTTATAGGCAACTAGGTACCTACTTACGTACCTACTTATTTGAATTTCAGAATCTAGACACGAGATTTGGAGTATTTAGGTATTAGGTAAAGTCTACATTAGGGTTTTTCTTAAAGAAAATAAAACTGCATGCATCGTAGTTTGGTACCTAGACATGCGAAGCTGTTAAGCAGCAGCGCTAGTACTGAGGATGAAATCCACGTCCATGCCAGTATGTGTAAAAATACTGTCCTATATCGTTGGAATATAACATTACTGACGAAATATGGGTGTACCTACTATGTTATCTATGACACTTAAACCTCTGCTTGTGACCCTACGGGGCTTATAGACGTGGTGTTATATTATGTGAGTACCGTACCGTACCGTACCGTACCTGTCCACTACAGAGTTTACTACAGTATTTTTAAATTACTAACTGACATCTACCAAACCGCACTGGGCCCGCATAGTGGATTATAGCCCGTTCCCTCTCACAGAGAGCAGACCATGTTCCAGAAGTGGGAACATTATAGGCTCATGATGAAGAACTAACTAAACCCTTTTTCTCCAGGCCGTGTGATTGGTCTCCGCGAAGTCCGCGTGGGTAACGACAAGGTGTCGATCTCCCGTCTACTGGTTCGCGTCATCTCTGGTCTCCAACTGAACATCTCGCCCGACACTGCTATAGAGAACGGATACGTCTCCGAAACTACGGTCACCAGGCGACTGACAGCGCAATATCAGGTTTGTATACACCTCAAATTATAATGGGCTTACAGAGATATTCAATGATTACTTAAGCAGTAACTTAATAAAGATTTAACGTACAAAACCTTCAATATAGTGTCAAAAACTTTACTAAGTGATGGCTTGAGTAATCATTTAACGTCTCTGAGTGCGGCAGTGAGTCATTTAATTCCCCGAAAGTTTAATCTTTCTCTCTTTTATGAGATATTGGGTTTTTCCATCAGAACAAGGCCCGATTGATGGCAATTGGCTCGAATCCTAACTAATATTATAAATGCGAAAGTAACTCTGTCTGTCTGTCTTTGCTTCACGCCTAAACTACTGAACCGATTTGTGTGAAATTTGGTACAGACATAGTTTGGAACTTGAGAAAGGACATAGGATAGTTTTTTATTTTTTGTTTTTTTTTGCGAGATAAACCAAAAATCTGCCGGAAGTCACTATTCCACGCGAACGAAGTCGCGGGCAAAAGCTAGTCTTATTACATAAATGTGAATTGTTGGTATGCTATTTAACACCCACCACTGCATATATAACCCTTCAGGAATTACAGGTGTTATGTTATGTTATGTATGTTTTGCCACTGGAATCTCAATGTTATAGTAGAGGAATCATGATAAAACTAAGCAAAACCGTAATGTTCCAGTCGTAGATCTACACTCCCTTTTCTAACACATTTACCCATTTCAATCAATCAATCAATTAAATGATTGATTGATTGATACATGGGTAGCAGTGGTGAATAGTTACCGAATTAGACAGGCGTCTGTGTAATTGGAATAGACGTAAGGAAATCAACCCTGCAAATAACATAATTTTTTGCAAGGTTTGGATAACTGAGACTAATATGATAGCCAAATCTACAAATCGTCAAAGTTGAAACTAAAACATAGGCGGTAATGCTTCCCGTCGAGGCTGCGGGTTGTTCGAAAGAGATACCGCGGCCTCGGCACAAAGGGCTAAAAGGAACATGGGTGGTTTATAGTCAGTAGAAGTCTGACACTCCCTACCGCTCTGAGCGGGAGGAGTCATTTGATGATTTCCCGCCCCAAAAAAAAAAGACTCGTCCATTCATTCCCACCTGCTTTATCCTTCGAGCAGTTGAAATTCATTTCTAAATATTCATTCTTTTTTTCATCTAAATTCTAGGAAGGCCTACTGGACATAGACCTGGAGTTCTCAGACGGCAGCCACACGGCACTGCGTGACGTAGCTGTGTCGGACTACTTCCTCGTGGTGGAGAGCCTCGACCCTGAGGTGGTGGCCTTCGCACCCATGTACGCGTCACGACATCCCAGGGTTATCGCTGTTGGAGAAGGTATGTTAATGATGATGATTTCAAACTTATAAGAAACTATCCATATGGTGCTCCGTATGGTGTCGGACGCAAAGAATAGCACCATCCCATATCTTCCCGTGGGTGTCGTAAGAGGCGACTAAGGGACTTACCAGAGAATGGGCAGCAGCGTTCTCTGTGCTTTTTGTATCAACCGTACTGCGATCGCCAACCCGCCTGCCAAGCGTGGCGATTATGGTAAACCCCCTAAGCAAAAGTGAGCGCAATACAAAATATACGGCCCCTAGTACCCGGCAGCCCGTCTACCCTCGACTACGGTAGCGGTCGAGGTAACGGCGTGGCAAGGGGTGCGAAGACCTGGTGAAGGTTGCGGGGATCCGCTGGATGCGAGACGCACGGGACCGGTCAATGTGGCGACACTTAGGGGAGGCCTATGTCCAGCAGTGGACGTCTTTCGGCTGAAATGATGATGATGATGAAGAAACTATCTTTTCCCACCGGCTGCGCTCGCGTATTGGTCGGAAGTTATCCCACGAAATATAGCCACACACACACTAGAGGATAATAAAACTTCCCATTCATCATCATCATCAGCCTATAATGTTCCCACTGCAGGGACTCAGGCCTCCTCTCTAGGAGAGGGATATAGAGGATAATCAAACTTCCCATTACTGAAAGGTTTTTCAAAATCGATTCAGTAGATCCTGAGATTACCCCCTACAACCTCACAAACTTTACCTCTTTATAATGTTGATAAGATATGACAGCATTTCGTCTTTGCAAAGCATTAACACCTTAAATCATTCCTACATATGGGAGGAAGTCCGTGTTCGTGTCCTTTTGTAAGAATAAGTCTGTCTACAAATAACACCTAAAAACTAACAACAATTTAACTACAATTTAATTTATAAACTTATGGCAGAAAGTTTTATCATTGTTATATTATTTATTTTTTTATTTATTTATTTAAACACACACTATCATTACAGGCTAACCTAATACAACAGTGTAGTTATAGTAAAAGTTTACACAAGAGACTTACAATTAACAACCAAAGCAATCTAGACTAATTAACAGACTAACATCAATAATAACCATAGTAAACAATAATTCAATAATAATTCATTAATTAACTCAATGGAGTTAATTAATTATGGAGGTAAGGGTACCTACCCTTACCTTCCGGACAACAATACGGATAACCGTAGTGCAAAAGGCGTCCATTGCTGGCTGCCTTGTAGGTACTTGCCAGGTGGATTCCTCTGTCCACGTCATCTTGTAGGAGGCCTACCCAAGGTGCTCGTCATTATATACCTGAGTAAAATAATCACTATTGTCGTTTTGCTATACTCATACAACGCCAATCTATACTGCTGTATTACTCACCAACTCCCCAAACTTTACAGGAAGCGGCGAACTCCTCCGAGTGACCCTATTAACTCCCGAACAATGCCGAACGGGTCCGCTACGGCGCGTGGCGCTGCCCGGCAAGGGGGACACGAAGACACCAGCTAACATCAAGAACATTCCCGGAGCCATCGCCACCGCGGCTGCAAGTGTGGACGTTGACTTCAGCGGAGGAGACGCGCCACAGAGACCGGATACACCGCAGAACGATGATATCATGGCTAGGGGCGGCATGAGGAGCGGGATGGCTGAGCTTGGAGATATTCTTAAAGGTACGTTAGGTAGTTCCATATCGGATAATTGAGTGCAAAGAAAACTTAAAATTACTTACGAGTAAATGTCCCCACAGGTACAGTCAGCATCAAAAGTAGCTGAACATTTCGGAATTTAAATTCTTTTATGTACAGGACTCTAGCTATTATTTTTAATGTTTCAGAAGATTATTCGTTAAAATAGTCCTTACACTCCAATAACATGTAGTAACGAGTAATATCTAACAAGTTTTTATTAAACAAATAGTTTCGAAACTTCGAGTAATGTTAATATATTTCTGATGCTGACTGTACCACCCGATCGGCTGCCCTCTGCATTCGTTATAACACATAGCGCTCTTGACACTTGTAACCGGCTAAACCAGTAATCGCCTGCTGTTAACGCAATGTGGCCATACATATTCCAGTGTAGGGTGTAGAGTGTAGTTACCTATAAGGTACCTATGCAAACTTGTTAGAACGTCGGATATCAAGTTACTAGCAGTTCTTAACGTTTACTGACAGAGTGCTAAGTATGCACCTATATCTTCCAGGTTACCCATCGTTCAAGGACGAGGGCAACCACGAGCCGACGATAGCGCAGGCGCAGCAGTACAACTCCATCTACCGGAACAACGCGGCCCCTCACTCACAGCACCAGACGGCTCAGACGTCTGTTGTCATAGGTTAGTGTTGACATGTACATGGAAGTTAGTCAAGGGGTCACCAAATGGTGGACCGCGGTCCTATTTTGTGCGGGCCTAGTAAACAGTAACTTTTTTTTGGTGATCCCTGGCTTAGTCCCTGGCCTACTTCTGTGTGAAACAATAATGAAGTTATGTATAATCCCACACTGAATTATGAACAATAACAATATTATAACAATATTGGTTTAAGGGGTCATGGAAGGCCATAAATGACCCCTCTTCTCTTCTATAAAGCCTAGCTACTGTAGTGTACGTTTTATGTTGACATGACAATTCCAACTAAGGTTTGTA
This sequence comes from Diarsia dahlii, assembly GCA_949775195.1. Classification (NCBI taxonomy): domain Eukaryota; kingdom Metazoa; phylum Arthropoda; class Insecta; order Lepidoptera; family Noctuidae; genus Diarsia; species Diarsia dahlii. The sequence goes on along the minus strand of OX459195.1, from coordinate 9,642,913 downwards.
ATATTTTTACAGGAATATACGTGGTGTTGGGTGCATTCTGCTTCGCGATTGTGGTAAGCAATTCTTTACTATATTCTCTGATCTTATATTTTCTTCAGCGTTTTCTTGAACGTAAAAGAAATTAGTATGCAAAATCTGATCGCATTCAGTTTCATCCTTCGATCAATAATGTACTAGATTCCCGATAAGCGCTTCAAAAACGGCCCGAAATATAAGACCACAAACGTATTTGTGGTCTTATTTCAAATTAGTATGGTCCAATCATAGCCAACATTAAGACATCAAAATACCGCAGTATACGTTCAAGAACTGCGTAAATGACCACCGTTACACCAAAGTTTTGGAAGGAATATCTTTTTTTCGGTAATTTAATATCATTACGTGCTTTTTCATAATATTTAAACATAATTAAACTGTAAATATAATTAAATCAGCGAATATTATAATTGTTTGGCCAATGTTTGCTACAACGCACCAACTATTGTATCATGTTCTTGAACAGGGAACGCTAGTTCCGCAATAGAATAAGCACGACATTGTACACAAAATGCTTTTAACCGTATTGCTTGGAGTTTAAGTTTCATTTTAGAATGAATATTTTTGTACTGATGACTTTTTATTTTGGAGCGACATTTAAAATGTTTTGCTTCTAATCTTTCTCCGATGAAAGGGCTTAAATAAATATACTTTACAATGATAATTAAACGTTATGTTTAAGTGTTAAGGTTTATAATCATCTGAAGTTGTTAATAATATTGAACTTTTTTCTAAGATGTTATGTAGATGTTTACGTGTGTGCAATCGTGGCCACTTGAGCGACTCAGTTTTGTTCCTGATGCTTAATCTAGTACTATTATTGATCGAAGGTTTCATCAGTAAAATTGGACCAAGTTCAAAATATCTTCTTTTTTTTGTATGCCCGTAATTGCAGAGTTTTATAGTTACGTATACCTAGCCTAGCGACGATTCGGAGGCGGGTTGTAGTCACAAAAACGAATAATTATCGACCCATATGCTGAGTGCTTAGCACCGAAAGTGAACACAAGACATCGAGAACATCTTCAAGTAACGAAATCTCTTCTCCCCAGGTATTCGTAGTATCATGCGTGGTATACGCGACGCGCGTGAAGCCGTCCCCGGCGGGCGGCGCGGGCGCGGGCGGCGCGGAGTGCGGGCGTGCGGCGCGGGCGGCGCGGGGCAGCGCGGCGCCGGCACTGACCAAGGACAAGCCCAACAGAGAGTCCACCACCAACGCACACGACTGGGTGTGGCTGGGTAAGAGACTGTCCGCACTATCTCTAAAGCCGATCAAACGCTTCACTTGACTGACTGAGTTTTGAAGTGAATGCACATCATACGGAACAAAGAACAGGGATGTTAACACAAAAATCGAATTAGTCCGTCAGATAGATTTACAAAAAAAATTGGACACATATTTTTTCTTTTTTCACGTAAACAAACAATGAAGACGATACAGTGCTTTGAAAACTCGTGTGACGTCATATTCTAAGACATTAGTATGACATTTCTTAGCGAGCAGTGACGTCACAACCTCCCACCCAAATCTTTGACGCGTTTTATCTTCGTCAATTATTATTGATTTGATAAAACAAAAAATACGTATCCAATATTTTTCGATGATCTAACAAACGGACTAATTAGAATCATATTTTTTTAAGTCAGTAAACATCCCTGCTATTCTACTTGGCTCTCATGTTGTGTTACTTCTTTTTGGAGGGTGGGAAAACATCAAATGAAAAAAAAAAAAAAAAAAAAAAAAAAAACTCTTCCCGCTCTGGGCGGAGCGGAAGGGTGTCAGACTTCTACTGACTAAAAACCACCCATGTTCCCTCTTAGCCCTTTGTGTCCGGAGTCGCGGTATCTATACGAACAACCTGCAGCCCCGTCTTGTGATACCTTAAGTATGGTTCAGTTATCCCAACTAGCATGCGCAATTGATCTCAGCCATAAAGCCGAAAATTGGGCATGATTTACTCAAACTGAAGTCCTGAACACAAAATGTGAACGAGGAGTAAAACAAAAACTTTGTCACTCCATGGTAACAATTTTACAGCACAGTTAACAGTACCTTGTGACACATCTGTTAATTATTTACTTGTATTGTGTGTGTTGTTTACTCAGCCATAAATAACTCTTAATTTTAAAACAAATTTAAAAACGCGCGTAACCCCTAATACACTCAATAATTGAGTCAAAAATGAAGCTTTCAACTTTCCAGGACGGGCGACTATTGAGCGAAACGGCAACCGTCACCCCGCGAACAGGAACTCGGCACAACAGACTGACAACGGCAACACTGAGATGAGGATTACTGCCAACCCTCTGAACTATAACTACGTGGACCCTGAAGACGCCATACGGGACAACGGGAATGTCATGGTGACCAGCTTCGATAACCCCAACTCCATCGAACTGCCCTCGCAGAATGATAAGAAGGTCATCGACACTACTACGTACTGCAAGAAGCCGGCAAGACACACTCGCCATCACTCCGGCGATAGCCACTGGCAGTAAGTCATTTTTGCAAGTTTTTAGCTTTTGCACTAACTTTTTCCTGTTGCAATCTCAATGTTCTATTGTTTTGTAATAATTCACTTGTGTTGGTGTTCTAATACTTCTTGTATTCTTGCTGCATCAATCACTCTTGGTGTTTATAACTTTCTACTGGCACTAATATTATATGGTTTTTGATTTTGATATGATCTATGGGTAGCACGCTCTGTCTTGCCTTTGTCAATTATTGTTGTAACCTGTGTCTGTAATCAGCTTTGCGCTTACTAGTTTCTCTGTGCATTATTGTAATAATTATGGTATAATTTACTCCATTTGGTCTACAGGACGGACGCCAACACCCCAGACGACTACCGCCCTCCAGTGCCCCCCCACAGGAACACATCCACACCACAGCCACAGCTACCTGTACCGCCAAGGAACCCCCCAAGCAAAGTAAGGATAAAAAGATCTGTTTAAAATAACTGTGCTAATAAGTTTCTACGATACTAAAATGTCGTTATATTTTCCAGATTTTGCCCGACACAGTCATGCCACCCACAAGACGAAATCATTCCCGAAATCATCAGAAGAAACACGACCGCGATTACGACTCCCGAAGATCTCCAGAAAATGGCCGCCGCTCAGACCGGTAAGAACACCCTCTGTTTTTTATATAATTCGGTACAGTATGCAATCTCCGGTCCTAACCAAATATTTTCCTATTTTCAGAATTATTGATTTAAACAAACTGGACTCCCCGTACTTATTGAACCGAGACATGAAAGATTACAAACGCGATTCGAACCCGGCCTCCCTTAGAAATGACCTAGAAGATAACCCCGTGGAAAAGCTGACTGACAAGGACGACTGCGCACGATTATTTGAATTCGACAACGACGCTCCGCTAGTGATGGAGAACAAGGACTACAGAGAGATCGTCGGCCTCAACAGAGGCACCGACGACTCACGACGAACGTTCGCCAAACCCGAAAGCCCCGACTACATGCACGACTCTGGAATCGGTAATTATCTCTTCCAATTAAGTATTTTCATTCGGTTGAAGTGGTGGGTATTAATGAGCTAAGTGTTCACAGGCCTACCTGAAGTACAAATGAGGCACAAGAATAGAAACAAAGAGTCAAAAGGAGATTTTGTGGAAGCCGCTAACAAGAACAAAGGTGAGTTTATCTTGATACGCAATAATAACGTTTCCAAACGAATTTGAGGAAGTGTAATAGCTAGTTTGAAGTTCAGCGTGTAAAGTAAATTGTGGTGGTCCCTCAGACAGCGTTGCGGCGTCGGTGAAGCGCGCCACGATCGTGGGCAACCCGATGTACTCGCGCGCCGGCCCGGAGCCCGCGCCCGACGCGCTGGGGCTGGACGACCTGCACATGGACTACGATCAGATCATGCATTATTTCCACAACCTCAAGGTATAAACCGCCACACACCGTCCCACCTGCTTCTAGTGTAGATGTTGCTGTGTGCTTGCATCGATACCCGCTCGCCGAGTGTCGCGCCGGCACGACGCGGTTCTATCATGTGTTGTCGTGTCTCGATGTTCGATGTACCTTCTTATGAATGATAGAGCCTCAATTTTGATGCATTTAATATAAAATTTAGGATAATATTTTATATGAGTACTTACATTTTATATGACTATACATACGAATGCCGTACAGTATTATAACACCTAATTATACCTGTTAAGATTCATTTTAAGTACCTATCCATTACTTCACACCCTGCAGCAAATTCAATATTTCGGGTGATCGCCTAGGCACAACATTCCACTTCTCACCCCTGTTTGAACCATTATTTGTTTTGTCATCAATGTAGAATGCTAGACAGCAGCTAAATCTTACCACTAGCCTAGAATGTAGTCTCTAACTTCACAATTCTATTTAGAAATTCTATACCCTATAGATTTTGCTGCAGAATTCTGACTTATGTATTTTTAAAATTTTTCGCAGGAATCAAACGCCTGAGTAGAGCAGATCATTGCAAAGATCCGGCAGATATTGTCAACGTTTAAATATCAGCATATCGTCAAAGCTCCGCCAATCGACGTATACAATGCACCCACTGATACGTCCGGGGGCGCCGGGCTGGAGGCTAGTACCATTGACTCGCACAACAACAACGCGCACATTTACGAGAATGTAAGCAACGTAAGCAACGGCAACGCGGTCGCACCCACGCAAGTGCTCTGCGACTCCATCGCTCACAAAAATAATTTCATGAAACACCAACTGAAATTCTTGTTAGAGCACCTGAGCGAAGCTTACGAGTAAAGTTGTTGACAGTCAATGTACTATCCTCGATACAATATGTGTCTCAAAGTGGATCCTTGCAGTGATCGAAATCGAAACTATACAAATTGTAACTGTTTTATACATAATAATATTATCGTTAAACGTATTTACTCTAGTCATCTACAAAGCTGCACATATTTAAAGTACCTAATAATGATAATTGTGTGCATGTAGTTATTACTCATAATATGTCAATGAATATAATAAATTATAAATATTACTCACGCGAGGTTTGTCTGTATATTGATATTATTATCTCCTTATGGTAACGGGCTAATTTATTGCTGTACACTAAGCGCCGTTTATCCTTGCCTACGATTCGCGAACCTTAGGATATGTCGCTATTGTAATATTCCCATACCAAAAAAATGTTGCATTCGTTCTAGATCTGTATATATTTTTCCACTAGAAGGTAAAAACGCTACCTCACTTTTGTCTTAACTTAGAGCTTAGCTAATGTACGCAAGTTAAACGTAAAAATGCATTTATTTTATAAATCTCTCGAAGCAAGATCACTTTCATTTTCCCGCCTACCGTGTCAAATTGGATATTGAAACACAATAGTTATAATTAAGACTGCAAATCGCCAGTTTTAGGGAATATAGTAATTAAGTTTAGTTTAAGAGATACAGAACTAGTCAAATATATTATTCTTATAATTAATATGAGCTAATTTATTTGCTCAACTCTCTACTGTTCCACTCTTTCAGAAATGGCTTAACTGTCTACTAAGATCTTATTCAAAATATTTAATGTAAACTTTTTTGATTAATTTATTGCTAGGTAAAGTAAAGACAGCCTAATTAAATTAAAATACAGAATTTCGTTTCGTTTCGTCAGAAAGCACTGATTTATTCATTTATATAGACTTATTTAAATTAAATATTAATAATAATTATTATTGTTATAGAAGCAAAAACTGTTTACTATAAGATATAATAAAATATTCACAATGTACCAATAACATTTCACGAATCAGTACTATCAATAGTTTCAAGTTGTGATAAAATGACTGCTAGGGATTGATTTTGTATGCAGTCTATTTTATAAATAATAAAAGCCATATCATATATAAATGTAACGCTTGTATGATATTGTAAACACATTATTAATTTATTGAAAATGTAAATTGCATTTACTTGTAAGTTAGTATATTAGGCTTTGTAAATATTGTTATGACGTTATATAATTTATAGGTACTTATGGTGGAGATGACAATGCAGAATAGAAAATATATGTTGTAGAAGTCGCTTAACATACGGACAGAGTAGAGATGCACATAATATGATGAGATGTTTCATGTCTGTTACAATTGTACACTAAATAGTAAATGTTTTATCTTGTATTGTGTATTAATGTGACCCTAAATGTAATAATAGGAGCAGTGGACTACGAACTCGTACTGTTTACTTTTAGAGACAGGTCGAAGCCTAGTGTTCTGTGGAACACATATCAGCTTGCACTATCCTTATTCGTGAACCATGATACTCTCTAAAATACTAATAGCGTGTTGTTTGGCTTTTGTCGTTAGGTTAGGGACGAGTCATAAGATACTAAGTACTCTACGCTGTAGTATTTGTTACTGTAATACATTTGTTTTTGTTGAGTTTTTGCCATAATTGTAAGAAAGGAGTTTATAAAGTAATTATTGCTACAAGGTTTAATACATGTATGCAAACTGAGGCTTGTCACGAAAATCCTTTCATGAAAATGTCAAATTTAATAAACCATTATTAATTACTTGTTGTTTTATTAATACTCAAGGTCTAAAATAAAATCCCAGAGTAGTAACTCACATTTTTCATATATTTTGACTACTTACATAATTATTACATACTAATTAATTTAAAAATATTTACAAGTACTTTCCATACCAGCGATGATCAAACGGTGACAGCATCCTGTGACAACCTCCCATGTTGTTTTGTATGATGTATTTCATCGTATAATAGTTTTGGTTGTTCTCTTCCAACCATTTCTCTTGGTCAGCCTTCTTTTTCAAGGTGTCCAGGGAAACAGCCTCAGCTTTGAATGGTAACCGTTCCGCCACTATTTTCAGCATGGGGTAAACCTGCAATCCAGAAAAAGTTCGAATGAAAGTTGAAAGAAATGAATGTGTTAAAAATTTTTGATGAGTACTTGGTCAAGAGCTGTTGTGTCAATTATTTTAGCAATTTAAAAGTATCACCACATATTTCTTAGTGTAACATAATATTATATGGCCAAAGAAAAGATGGATGGATTGTGGATATGAAGGAGAAGACTGAGGAGAATGGAAGAAGAAAACGTGTTGTAGGTAGCAACCACAAATAAAATGGAACAAGGGCAGGAACATGATAAAAAAATATTGCCTATAATAAAAAAAAACCCGAGTAAACCATAATATGTCTTAAAATCCGTTTTTTAATTTATTCCAAAAACATCTGATCGTTTTGATTATAACAAATACACATGGTGCTTGGAGGGGGAGGAGGGGCAGCCTTTTTTTATTGGGAAAATCCTCATTTTTTATTTATTAGTAATGGGCTTGCTCTTGACCTCAATCTTGCCCTAAAGGCAGAGATGAGGTCGACGATGGAACGAGCTTATCCAGAAGAAGCCTATTTACTCGCGACTTAAATAGATTGGGATTATATTAACTCGGGAAAACCGACGCAGGCAGGGAGTTCCACTCCTTGGCTGTGCGCATAATAAAGGAGTTAGCAAAGCGCTTCGTTCGAATGTGTGAAACATCAACTAGGTATGGGTGATAACCTGCAGTAAGCCTACACCACCAAAGCACCCCACAAGGGAAACTCAATAGGGTGCGCCATAGACCTACCCACACCTTTACTTTACTTAAATATATTTTATGTTGACAAGTTGCGTGGTTTTATTTAGTATAACCTGCGCCACGTATACTCTTTCTGTCCCGATGGAAGAAGGGAGAAGGTGGAATAAGCCCGTGGAGCTCTTGCGCACACTCTCCGAAGTTCAGTCTGTAGAAGACCGACAGACATGCGACTTTGCGGCGGTGAGCCAGGTTATGTAGCTTGTCAATCAGCTTGTCGTCATCAATTAGCCTCCTGGCTCATGGATACGAGCGGGGGTTATGTCGGACTCTAACCGACTAAAAACCAACTGTTCCATTCGCGCGCATCCCCGACTGGTATCAGGACTCATTACAAAAGTGCGGCCGGCGACCGCACGTTCTCTTTAAAGGCACACAGGGTCTACTGCTTGCCACAGTCGGAAGCGAAAGATCACCCGAACCGAGTGCTGCAACGAGAACGCTGCTGAGCCCAAACCCAGCAGCCCACCAGCGTATGCTGCTGTGCCGTGTCCTCCGGACAGTCCTCACAGTGATGACAAACGGTCGTCCACTCCCGACCTAAGCGACGCAAGTACTTCCCGAAGCATCCATGTCCCGTAAGCACCTGCGTCAACCGAAAGCTGAGGGCGCCACGCCGCCTCTCCAGCCACTCCTCCATAACTGGCCTTATCGCCTCTATTGTGACAAGCCCCCTTCTGGGTTGCGTAAGTCGCTCCCTCCATTCAGCTACTAAGAGCTGACGGAGCTCGGTCTTTCGTACTTCGATTTCCCAGGGAACTGGCTGCTGACCACACATTAGTTCCGTCTTCCGCCAGTGATATAGAGACGCAAGGATTTTTACGTCCATATCCCAGTGTGTTGATCCAGCCAGGAGAGTTGCTGCCTCCTAGGAGATCGTATGGTATCCCCTTAAACGGCCATCGCTCTCTGCGGTCTTCGCAGTATTGCGCCGTTGCAGCGTGTCGTCAGGGTGTTTGCCCACACGGGTGCCCCGTAGAGGGCCATGGACCGCACGGTCCCCACGTACAGTCCTAAGCAAGAGTTGTGCCCTCCCAGATTAGGTAGCAACCGCGTAAGAGCAGCTGCAGTGCTCATCAATTTGGGGACTGGCAGCTGAATGTGCGGCCTGAAGTCCCATCGGCTGTCAAGGACGAGCCCCAGATACTTCACCGTCGACTTGACAACGATGCGGACGCCTCCAGCAAGTACTTATGTGGAAATCCCGTGGTGGTTTGTTCCGAGGCCCATGGAAGAGGTGGCTTTGCCCAAACGCCGGATCCTTGCAACGACCTGCGCAACCCCTGCCGTGACCAATATTGCCGACCCGGGTATATTACGGCTCTCGAGGAGGGGTACAACATCGCGACGTATCACCAATGGGGAGCAGGGGCGGGCTATAAAACCTCACGTGATTAATTTATAGCAATATCCCCACAGTATCCCTGATTGATAGTTAGTAATCAGCCTGCGGTCGGATACGAATACTTAGAATGAGGACCATTGGAAAATGTCGTGAGGATGGTTTTGAATATAGACAAGCTGCGCCGACCCCAAATGAATTGGCATAAGGACAAGAGAATGATGATGGAACAGAATGAGGATTACATGAGTACCATTAAGTAAAAGATCATACACATACCTCAGCATAATCGCACTTGCCGCCAACTTCTAAGATAATTCTGCCAGCTTTGATGGGAGTCACATAATGGTCGATTGCTCCTTTACCTCCGCCCATACGTTGACCTTGACCTTTCTTTGTGACGGGTTGCCATGGGGGGTCCACTCGCCAGATGGCAAACATTCTCTTCTGATCTAACTTCCTTGCAACCACTAGACGGGCCATTTCAAAATGTTCAGAACGCATTCTGCCACCACCTGTAGCCTGGAAAGTTTAAGTTTAAGTCAGTAGAAATCTTCGTTTTTAGAAAGTCGAAATATATTTAGAATATAATAATAATAATAATATTCCACAACTATCACACAACGCCATCTAGTCCCAAGCTAAGCAGAGCTTGTGTTATGGGTACTAGACAAGTGATAAACATACTTATATATTTCTAAATACATACATATTATAGATAAATTACACCCAGACACAGAACAAATGATCGTGCTCATCACACAAACATTTGTCCTGGGTGGGAATCGAACCCACAACCTCCGGCATAGCAGTTAGGGTCACTAACCACTAGACCAACAGGCCAGTCAAATAAATATAAAGATATAATAAATATATAGTCTGAATATATTTTTGTTATTGATAATTATGCAACTCCACTCTACTTGGTGGACCCATGTCTTGGTGAAGGTTGCAGAAATCCCATGGATGCGAGACGCACGGGACCGGTCAATGTGGCGACAGTTTGGGGAGGCCTAAAATCCAACAGTGGAGTTCTTTCAGCTTAAATGGTGATGCAACTTGGAAAGAACAATGCAAATTACTGACGAAAGTTAGATTATTTTTATGCAGCGTTATCTTGGAACAAAAAATAATGCATGACTGCAACTTACAACAACACCATATTGCTGCAACTGTAGGTTTGTGTGTAGTTGTTCTGGACCACGCATGTAGCGGAGACGCTTCTGCATCTTAGGTGGCTTCAAATTTGAAGGATATGTGGGCACCTTGTCGTAAATACGAAGCCTCTGGCGCTCAGGTATTTCAATATCTGTAAAAGTACATTCATTTATGTGTTTAATATTAGGCAATTACTCAACACGGTGGCGGATACTACAGATATTTTTACTTGTACACTGAGTGAGTTCACAAGGGCCACATACCACATACTGTGTAGCATGTAAGTTATTGATAAGTATATTTTAAGTTTCTTTGTCGCAATAGAACTATTTATCTGTAATGGCAAGAAAACATATTGTGTGAATAAATAAATAAATAATCTGAAATTTTCGTTTTGTCGATCTGACCACTTTGATCTCAAATATCTTGTATTTGGTTAAGAATTTCAAATTTAAATTTATTTCAAATTAGTTGTTTCCTGTGACCTTTATTTGAATCAGATTTTGTTAACTATGTATTTCAAAGGTTTTCATTTTTTATCATGTTATCCTGTCTAAAATTTATTTATCTAATTTGCTCTCTTAAACACCCCATAAGGCCCATAACGCTAAGTCGATCAAAGTCAATAACATGGTTTAAGGGCAGGGTGATGATGAGAATCGGACATTACCTGGGCTGAAGATGAAAACTTCAAAGACATTTTTTTTATATAAATCACCAATTCCTTGTCGATCAGATCAGGTAAGACCTGTCTCTATCTGGTGTCCATTAATCTATTCTATCACTCAGTACTTTTTTTACAAATTGGTTTTTGAAGAATACATTTGCTCACAACCTAAGTTCGATTTCACAGAAACAAACAAGTTTGGACCTCAAATTAATAGTGTTGTTGCAAATAAGTCTAGTATCACACATTTCAAGAATGCACACAATTACCATTCACCCTGTATATAATTATATATAAAAATGTTATGTTGGTTTGTGTACGCTTCAAAAACTCAAAAAGTTCTGCATCGATCGAGCTGAAATTTTAGGATGGTATATAATCCGCATCAAGGATTGATTTATGGATTTTTTAATATTAGTACTGATTTACAACAATTGTCGGAAGGTTCTACCAGCGGAAAAATGACAAATAATTATGTTGATGCTACTTCATGCTACAATATGTGTTTATACCTATATCTCAGCTTTCTTTAAAACCAGGCAATCACCTGTATGTTGAATGTTTACTGTCACGTTATTTGCTATATAGCACCAATAAATAACCCTTAAGATCGTTAATTACTAGAAAGAAGTTCCATATTATGTTGTGGTAGAACTCGTCAATTTGTTTTGTTTAAGCTTGAAATAAACTAAGAACTTACGGTCATAATTTTTCGGCGGTGGAAAGTACTTTATGCCAGCTACAAGCACCAGTTGCGAGCTTTCTGGCCGCAATAGACCTAAAACAAATTGAAAGTCTCATTATTTGTATTCTTTTAAAGCCTTGTAACGTAGGGTTTAAATGGTGCTATGGGTTCTATAAAAATGTACAAAAAAACATACTTACCAAGAGTCACACGAAACGATTGGGCCAACATATTAATAAAGCTTTAATTACAATATGAATAGCTGTAATTATTAACGTAAGTACATTTGAAATTTGTACAATATTGTAATATAATCCCACAAAAGTTTTTAACAAATCCTCATAATATTAAAAGTTAGGTTATGATGTGACCACAGAAAACAATGTACATAGCGGGATGTGACAGTGACAGCATCGATTTGACATTGACAGTATTTGTGTTACTAGCTAGACTCACGCCTTTTTCCACGGGGGTTGGCAGAAACTACAGAATACTTCAAGACTTGCTTCATCCTCACTTACTTCTTTCGCTTCTTGTACGTTCATACTTCTGGTCATAGACGCACCTGTGTTGCAAATATTGTAATAATATGTCTGTGAAACAGCTCTGTCAGACTGTACGTAGAGCGAGTTTTTTATTTCAATAGTACAGTAATGGACCACAAAACCGACAAAACCCATCACCACCTTCCTCTATTCTTCTACCAATCCACATTCATACTCAAAACTTTCATCTCAACATTTTTTAAATTCTTGCCAACGGGCAAGAATTTAAAAAATGTTGGTCGTGGTATGGCCATATAATGACATGGCCATACCACGACCACCGATTACCACACAACTAGCCAGATTTTTGCATTGTTTAGGTATTGTGTTTAAACTTCGCTTCTCCTTAAAGTATCATCAAATGTTTTTCTTCAATAGGGTAGTTGACTGACTAAAAAATATATGATTCTGTTAGATTTTCGAAAAATATTGGGGATACGTGTTTTTTGTTCTAAATTAGTAAAAAAATACGAAGATTTAACGTGTCAAAGTCAAAGTGTAAACTGGTTATTAATGTACCAAACTGCGACGTCGCGTCGCGCGACTTTTCGAAGCACTGTATGTATCGTCTTTATTTATTGTTTACGTGAAAAAAGAAAAAATAAGTGTCCAATATTTTTTGGAAATCTATCTGACGGATTTTTTGTCACCGTATCACTCTTCCCAATCTCTATTCTACAGTACAAACTGATATTCTATTTTCGACTAATGTCAATGTCAAAAAGTTGAAGTTTGTTTGTTTGTAATTGTTGCCAACAACATTGAAATAACAAACAAAAATTGATAAAATTGTGTATTTATTTTAAAAGTTAGACTAAAAAAATACTGGTGTCTTCAGAGTTCAGCATAATTATTTATAATCAGATTTGAGAGTATTAATCAATATTATTGATTAAACGAGTTTTAAGTGCTCCCAAAGATAAATGATAAGATAACAACATTAAAATCCTCGTAAGCTGAGTTGGCCTGATAAAACATTCAAGAGAGATAATAAACCCATCCCTGCGGTTTGCAATACTTAATTGATAAGAGCTGCATGCCTACTTCGTATTTTTGATGACTCAACATGGAATACAGGACAATGCTTTATTTACAAAAATGCCTCTATTTTAATTTCTACTTATACATAACTTGGGTTATAGTCGTTGGCTTTTTTCTATATGCTAAGGTAAATGAAAGATTTATCTCAATAAATACTACAGCTAACAATTTCAAGTATTGCAGTAACTAATTTCATGCTTTTCTATTTATTTCAGCTGAATGTTCTTGGACACCTAACAAAGTATCTTTCACTGACTGTATTCACTTTGTTAATAGTCATTGAGTCAGCAAGAATATATCTTGGTCACTATGGAAACCTTTCTCGCAGGGTTCGTTTTTCATTTCATAATGTAATATTTAAAAGTATACATACTCTAAAACCAACATTACCTATGAATGATGGAATTAATGTTCTTTCAGGTGCCAGAATTGGCAGGATTTCTCATGTTGACCGTACTTATGCAAATGCCTCTGGTTAGCTTTTTCCTGTTCAACCCTTACTTGATGAGCACACCCATGGAGCTCACCCTACACACAATGTTATGGCTGCTCACACTTGCTGAAGTTGTCTTCAGTTTTATGGCATTGAAACAAGCATCCAACTTCGCCAAAAGTATTTACTTGTCACAGCCTAAAGACAGGTGACAATAATATTTTCATTTTAAGAAATCTAAATATTAATAAGTATTTATTATCAAATGCATTTAAATCTATACTAGAAGTTATGATCATATATCATAGGCATTTTATTATTGTTATGATTGTAGAGGTGGAAATAATAACTCACAGATATTACATGAAAAGATTTTATTATGTTGTTACACAACATTAAATGCTCACTTTTTATTAATAAAAGGACTTGAATATAAGAGTGGAAGTGTATGAAAGCAAAGCTTTGGTATTTTATTTTAATTAGTAGGTACCTACATAAAACACATTTATAATAATTTAATATTAATGGATATACATGTTTATAAACATAATTTAAACCTAAATTAAGAATAGGTAAAAGCAATTATCCAAGTTATAATAATATTATCATTGTACTGACTTTAAATAAAGTTATAAGTATAAAGGGACACATTTAACACACAATAATATCTGTAAACCATACAATGAGCACCTCTATTACACCATACATATTATACAATACAACTGAACTATGACCTACATTTCTTAATTGTATCAAATATAACCTTTTGGTAAAATGTTTGGATAGTCTTTATAAAATTGTTACTTTGCCTTCAAATATTCCACAAGGCACTGGACATTCAATATTATCTTTTTTCTAATGATAAAATTAAATAGGTTTAAACAAAATATCACTGAAGTACCATACATCAAAATGCATTAATTGGTGCCATTTCATATTGGATTATAAAATAAATGACTTCATTTCTTCAACCATGAACTAGCCTCTGGCGCATACTCTAAAACTTACTAACACAGCACTATGGTACACTCTTAGGCATTATCATAAAATATGTTATTTGGTATTATTAATAAATACTATTTACAATTTAGCATTCAAAACATTCACTTTGTTTACTCCTAAATATAATTGTCATATCTAAACCTTTTCCTGGTCAGCCACCCAAATAAATGTCTTTTTATTTTATAAACATTAAATTATGCTTAAAATAACAAAAAAAAAACTTTGATATAAGTAATACTTTCTTCCTATGGTTTTAAGTCCCTTTTATTGTTTCAAGTGGCTCATCAAAGACCTTGTTATCTTTGAAGAAGTCATCAATTTTACAGCGCACTACATGTAAAGTTGCTTGGAAACTTACTAATTTTGTTTCAAACTCTTTTATTCTGCCTTCAATTTCAAAAGACTTATAAACTTGTGGCAGAGTTGGAGACATTTTACAAATAAACTGAAAACAAAGAGAGTTAATATTATATTAATACAAATACAACAAACCTCTTTATCAAGATTAAATGGAAAATTATTGGATAAAACAAAGCATGATAGATAAAATGAGTACGTAGTAGGTAATAGATTAATAATTATATAATAAATATCAGGCAAAAACAATACTCACATGAAATATTTGCTGTGTGACCCAGTTGTGATATTTTTTGACAGATCCTTCATAAGCCACTGTAAATACTTGTTTCATGTTCACATCAGTGTTATTTGCTTGAAGATGGCATAGGAGTTGAGTAAACACAATCTCAAAAAACAGTAGAGCCCTGCAAATATAAAAATAATAATTTGAATACTAGAGTAAAAAGATTTTAAACACAGTTTGGTTAGTAGAAAGAGATATTAACATACCTATTAAGCCATAGCACACTCTCAGCTCCAGGTTTGTCAGTAGCAGTCTCAGCAAGCATTAACTCTAGTAAGCAAGAGTTTTCGTCGTAGGTGAAAAGCTTTTTAATTTTCTGAAACAATGTAATTTCAAATTAATATTATTATGACACATATTGAAGTGACTAAGACATGAGTCATAACACTTACATCGACATTTCCTTGCATGTCATACTTTACTGGAGCAAATAATGTGCCAAGCCGTTCTGTAATTATAATAAACAAATATAATTAATTGTAAATGAATACCATTTGGGTAAAGTAAATACATGATACAGCATTTATACATACCAACTATTGCTATCAAGTCTGTAGACGCATCTATAAACTTAATTATATTGATTCTTCCATTTAAAACTGGTGGAAAGTCTTTTACAGAGAGAAAAAAACATTCTTTATCTGATGATGTACATAAAGAGGTGCTGGCCATTTTCGGTATAAAAGTTAAATATCTAATAAAGATATACTACACACATTCACTAAACCGCTTATTATTGACTTGCTCAGACACTTCAGACAGTGAATTATTATCAAAAATATGAAACAAACAATGCGATTGTCGCCGACTGACAGAAGCACACAAATGTCGTTTTCCAGAATTTCCAGTTGCCCACTGTCGTTTGGGGTTACCATTTAATACAATTTGCACACACTAGGAATAATCCATTGCTTTTTTTCGTCACTTTTTAAAAGTATTTCTAGTCTAGGAGACATAAACTTTTCTTTTTAATTAATTAATTATAATACTTAATTCTTCTTGTTTCAAACATTTTCTTCACTTTATTGTCAACTTTCCTAATACTGTTACGCCAACTGTTTAATATGAAAATGTCTGTTTCAGCACGTTTCCCAAATCATCTTCTACAACTATTGTCAACACTTTGGTTTTCGGTGAAAAAGTAAATGGAACCAAAAATCTTTTTTCTGGTACGAGATTTGTAAATTCGTACGAATCTAACACCATACCATTAGATTCATCTCTTACTTCAACTATTCTAATACCAGCAGTTGAAATTATCAACATTTTGTTTTTATCAAATTTCAGATACCTTGTTATCGCTTGTCTTTCTCTACCATATTCATTGTTGAACCACCGATGATAAGACAATAACACAGCGCAATTTCTGGTCCAATAAATTGAGTCGTTTCCGTTTGTTCGACTCACGTTTTTCTTTGAATCTGTAAGTCTATTTGTTATATTTGAATAAACACTTGATGGCCTGGTTATAGGTGTCACGTTTGGACTTCTTCGTATGATGTCCGATTTAGACATTGCGGCAAAATTCCCCAATGTGGTTTTACTTCTTGGTCCTAAAACTCGTAATGGTTCCGCCACGTTCATTGTAACACTTATATTGCGCTGTAGTGAAACAGTAGAATGTTGTACTGGTTTTCCACTGAAGTTGTTCATGTTATCTTTAACTAAAGCTGATCGTTTTTCTCCAATAACAAAAACTCTGTCTAAGTTGTCAAAACCTCTTCCCATTATACCATCTTTTGTGTGGCCAAGATCAAACGTGTGTCCAAGTTCGTGAAAAACTGATCCCAGTGTAGTTGCAAAACATCCTCCCAGTGTGCCACGGTATCCACTGTCATCCATAAATCGTCTCACGTTTACTGGCGTTGCATCTAAGAATTTTGGAACGATTTCTTCAACACATGTTGGCCAGGTGTAAAGACAAGCTGTTCCGAACAGCGCCAAACCTCCTCCCCCTAACGCTGCGTATGCTTCAGTAAGGGAAATAATTTCTTCATGTGTCATTGGCTTATCGATATCAGTACCTTTATATCGAGTGCAGGATATGAAACCCAGGAATTTTCGTTCATTACTTCCCAAATCGGAGAGCATCAATTCTCTTCCAAAATGTGACCATAATTCTGTTTGTTTCATTTTTCTTGCCTTGTTAACGTTGAGGCTGCTTTTGAATATAATGCATTCTGGTTTTTTAGGATTTACTTCATGCTCAAGTTGGAATGTTTTTCTTCCGACTCCACTTTCGAAAAGTTTTTCGGCTGTTAAACTTTGAATTAACTTTGAACCAAGAGCTATTCGGGAACAAGCACTTTCCATTGAGTTGTCAATATCTTGCGGACTTTGAAAACATCCATCGTGACCTTGACATATGATGTAAACTGGAGTGACCCGAAGATTTGTTTTTCTTGGAGTATAGTCCAGGAGCAGAATTTTTCGTTGCTGTTCTGTATATTCCAATTCAATTACATTTTCACCTCTTTTCAGTTCGATTATCACTTTGAATTCTCCATTATAAACGTCCCACAGCGATGTATTTTGATGGTTTTCACTTTTTAATGTACATACTAGTTTTTCATGGTTATTAGAATTGCCTCTTGTTATTATTCCCTTGATCAAAACAAGCGAATAGTTCACGACGTCCCCATTTTGAAAATTTGTGATAAAAATTGAAGAGTTGTGTTCTGTTTCGTTATCTTCGTTCACACGGTTGTCCATTACCTGAAATTATGTTTACATTACGTTAGTACAAAGTAATAAGAGGCTTGAACGGTTGACCTTCATTAGGATCGGTGCGCCGTTTCCTCGATTTCTTTTAGTGTGATCAAACACCACATAATTAGGTTAATGCCATTTTGTGACGAGGATTACTCGAATCCGCTACTACGAGAGGTTTTACGCACTATCATTTGGTTATATTACTTGGAGCGTATCGTTTTATTTTTATCTGTATCTAAACTTTAAAGGTCGTCGTAAATGAATAGATTCGCACTGTGGCATGACTCACCATGATGCGGCTGGCGAGGAGCGCGCAGAGCCGGCGCGGCGGGAGGACTGCGGGAGCGGGCGGCGCGGCGCGGCGGCGACTCGACCACTCGCAGCCAGCGTGCAGTGCCGTTCCTCCTCACTTCTCACTAAACTTGGTCGAACGCTCGCGCGGTTGGTGTGCGCATGCCCGCCGATGCAGACCGACGCGCCTCGGTAACGATTGCGCCCATCAGACAGGTACGCGACTAGCTGTCTCCACTGGCAAGAGGGAAATTTGAACAATGCAGTAAACATAGATGAGAATGCGCCACTGTCATCCATCAAGTCCTTGTTGTTTGTTTTTCGAATGTTTGCTTTCGTTATAGCAAACGCGATGACGCCAGTCCGATACATACTTACATAGGTACATACGTATATATCCAGCCTACTACCACATACATGTATTGTGATATTGCTAGTGGGGCCCGAACTCGATTGTTAAAGTTGTATTTTACGTATAAAATCTAAAAAAAAGGAATTTAAAAGGACTGTTCATATTGGAACAAAGTCTTCTTCTTATCGTGTGGGCAGTAAGGTCTAAAACGTCTAACGACTAAATAAACAGTAATGTGCCAAAACTATATTAAAACCATGGAAAGAAGGGGAAACCACTTAATATACCTAATCTTATATAATCAAAGGCGTCAAAAAGTATTGGAATAGTATATTTCATTATAAGTGCGGAAAGCCTGTCATTGCAAAGAGTTCCGACAAATGTCTAACCGAGCCTAGGCACAGCCGACGGCGAGGGTTGACAGTCGGAACAAGTTGCAATGACGGTTCCGCACGTGTACTGAACAACTATTTTTAATACAGTTGCGAAAAAATGAAGCAATTTAATAAAACCGTTTAAACTCGCAAAGAACATTTTTGGAAAATGGCGCCAACCGTAAAATAAAGCAGAGATTTTTTTTGTTTTCTTCACCCATTCTGGGTAGGCAAAGGGAACTATGCCCATTACAGCCAAGTCTTCAGTAGATTTTTTTTATTGATATGAAATGAAAATGAAATTTAATGAGATGAAATGGAATGAAACTTTTAACTCATTGAATCAAATGATTAAATCTGATATTGAAACAAATTAGTAGCTTCTTTAGAAATATTTGCATGAATCATAAAAACTTCTATGATTTTTTTTAGTAAAAACTTCGTGGTTGGTTTTTTTTAATGGACATTATTTTGACAGTTGGGAAAGAGAACGCACGAGTTCGGAAATGGTAAAGAAAAAGCACGAGTACGTAATAGCCCACATCCCGAACGCTATACGTCCCTGCAATACGCCACTTTTTGAGCAACTGTATTAAAAAATATATTATTCTAGTAGGTAAGTCAGATCCACATCAGCTCATCAGCTTTGCTTTGAGATGTTTATATTTGATGATGGATACGCTCACGCCCTCTATTGTAATTCATAACAATGTTGTAGCATGAGCGCTGGGCCGCTGGTTGCTCAACAGTCACTTATAAAATGGAAGTTAATTATAATGTCTAGAGACGTTTAGCCTTCTACAGTATGATTCATGAAATATTTGCCTGACTGACCCTTTTAAAATTGGGGGTAAGGCTAGGTAAGTAAAGTAGAATAAATATCCGTGGATTTTTAAAACGTCATTTAATTTTCAATATTGTGGCTCTATTTTCGTATCAGTTCTTCAATACGAAAACTTGATATTGCAGACGGCAAGTGGCTATATTTTAAAACATTTAATGCGATTAGATAGAAGCAATCTGTGGGGGTTCAAGCCAGACAACAAAGCGCCTGGTGGAGTTAAGTAGCTACCATGTCGCGCGAGCTACAGTTTGTTATTCCGACAGGCGCTGCCGCTAACAGAATTAATAGTTGACCCTACTCACTTTGTTTCCTCTATTTATTAGAAATTGTGACAAGGAATATGTTTTTGTTTTTGCAAGCCTTTAATGAGATATTTTTCGTTTTTCGGCCACGGCGGCCAATCCCAGCGGAGATTAGCCATCTGCGCGGGAGATATTCTAAGTAGTGCACAAGTGTGTGCGCAGGCACAAGTGCACTCTCTGTTTCCTTTTTCTCTCATAGTCCGATGGGACGGCAATCCGACACGACCGGAGAGATATCAGGCGCAGGACCAACGGCTTAACGTGCTTTCCGAGGCACGGGGGTATTATACCACCAACTTCCAAACTCCGGGCTACTACTGGGAAATTTCTAATGAAAAACCCAATAGCACTTTTTGGCCCGGGAATTGAACCCTCTGCAGTCGCGCTTGCGATCACTAGACCAACGGGGCAGTTAGGAGTAGGTAGTGCTTGAAGGTATTTTATGATGTGCAAGAACAGTTGGACTTCGTTTTAATGTTTAAAAGAAGCTGTTTGTCAGGTCATTTTATATTTTATCGGGAAAAGGACACCTTGTGAAATTTCAGGACAATCCAGACGAATCCCAGCGGTCTGGCAACTAGTGGCAACCCTTTTGCAACCCACGTTGATCAATCTACTTGAGCGCCTGTGGGCTATATTTGGCAAACGTGTGTCAAGACACTAGAATGTTGAAGTCAAAAACTTTGCTATTTTATTTATTTTATTTATTATATTATCTATTTTATTATTATTTACCTCAGCCCAACCTGTTGGGAGGTACAGGCTTAAATGTTCCCTATATCATAAATTCATGATAAATCTTCTATGAATTTCTATGTAGGTACATATTGATATCATCAGTCATCATATGAATCACAATATCCAAAAACTAACTAGCTCACATAGACAGGATCCGGTTGTTATTGTGATAACTGATAAGTTAGTCTAGGTAGGCAATTTATTTTGAAACGAGAATTTAACTTGTCCCGTCGTAAGTGCGGGCGCTAACGATATAACTTGAAACTCGTTGTTTTCACAATTGAGACGGACACCGGACGGCGGCGCCGCCGGCGCTTTGGCCCAAAGGCAGTACGCGCTGTTGATTTTTCAGTTCTTACCAGCTGGTACTCTACCTACATTCATATTTCATAACATCACGCATGTGGAAGCGTCAGATAGACGTGTAGGTACCTAGGTACCTTAAAGTACAGCCACATTTCGCCAGGTATGTTTAAGTTCCATTTAGGGGGCAAGTTGGCCGAGTTGCTATCAACGGCACAAATTTGACCTCCGTTGCTGCTACTGAGAAATTGATTAACTAACACTTTACTAAATAAATCGAACCCAGGACCTCGTGATGTTCAGTAGTTGCCCTTGGACGGACTTGGACCTCTAGGTCTAGAGCAACGAGGTACCTACATAATGCGTGTATACTGAAGCAATTTGTAATGTACTTGCATATAGATGAGCATTGTCGGCACACATTGCCAAAGTTTGCTTTTTGCAAAATTCAGAGGTCGTAGCTCGTAGGCCATGCTAATTTAACTGAGGTTAATGGACGCCTCGCAGTGTGAATATTTATGGGAATGAAGCCTCGGGTTATGAGATGACGAGGAATGAATAATATTCACGCTCCGACGGACGTTAGGGGGCGTCCATAAAATTTACGTCAGGTGTTTAAGGGGGGAGGGGGTCGAGTCAAATCTCATCTAATCTTACGTTGGAGAGAGGGGGGTCTCGGCAAATATCACGCAATTTTTTTTCTGATTGAAACAAAAAAAAAGTGCGACCCTCACGGATTGTCACAAGACGAGCTAATGAGTTACCGTGCGCAAGCGCCAACGGCTTAGAGTGGCTAGATCAGAACGAAGTTGAAGGAGCAAGATGATTTTACTGAAAATCATATGGACATGTTAGTTCCAATAGTCTCTCTTGAGACCGCGCATGATTCTCCATGGACTGAATTAGATTATATATTCTTTTTTAATCACAGTACTTAGTTACGATTTAAGTATTCTTTTGTTAAATTTTGATTACACTTATAATTAAACTCTCAGCAATATTGATTACTAGTTTTAACTAGTCGTAAATAAAAGCGCGAGGCAATTTTTTCTCTCTTTTTACAATAACAATCCAACGCGTTTACGTAAGAATCCCACATTTTGAAAAATCTCACGTGAGATTGGGGGATGGGGGAGGGGGTTGAATAAAATCTCACAACATCTCACCAGGGGGGAGGGAGGATCAAAAAAAATAAAAAAAATCACCTCACTTAATTTGTGGGGGGCGTCCACAAATTAAGTGAGGTGATTTTTTTAATTTTTTTTTAATTTTTTTAAATTTCTTAGAACAGCTGTAACATACCTAATTTGTACGGAACTACGGACACGTGCTAACCCGAGAGATACTAGCAGCCTATGTTCAGCTGCTGTAAAGTTGTGTAGTTTGTTATTAGCTTTACATATTTAGAGAAAACTGCCTCATTGGGCTAAGGGTCGCAAGCGCGACTGCTGAGCTTGAGGTCCTGGGATCGATTCCTGGGTCGCGCAAAGTGTTATTGGGTTTTTCCATCAGGTATATCTTAGTAGCAGCCACGGAACCTGGATGTGTGCCCACATGATGGCAATAGGGTTGCCTCCTATTGTATGGGACTTAAACATAATTTGCGAAATGCGGGTGTGGGTGTGTATGGTTACATACACCTCTGCCTAACTCTTCGGAGTTTACAGGCGTGGTGTTATGTTATGTTATTTGTAGAAAAACCAATACCTGCTGATGCCTGCCGGATAACTGCTGAATCATCATCATTTGCCTAGCTTTTTCCAACTAAGTTGTGGTCGGCTTCCAATCTAACCGGATGCAGCTGACCAGTATTTTAAATGGAGCGACTGCTTATCTGATCTCCACAACCAAGTCTGGGTAATACGATTCCCTTTAGTAAGTCTGGTTGTCGTTTTTGTTGCGTCCATATGGTGCCGGACGTAAAGATTAGCACCATCCCGTATCTACCCGTGGGTGTCGATAAGAAGCGACTAATAAGGGATTTACCAGAGAATGGGCAGCAGTATTCTCTGTACTTTGTTATGACCGCTCTTATTTGATCGCAACAAAAAAATGGCCCCTAGTATCCGGCAGGCCGTCTACCCTCGATTAGGGTAGCGGATTTGGGTTTGGACATCGGAATCACCGGGGTCACCAACTGGCTAGTTTTATGGAGAAGGAGGGCCTCTATAATTATGATGAACTCTTTCTTCAAAAAACGTGAGCATAGGAAGAGGACCTGGCAGAGCCCCGATGGTGCGACTAAAAATGAGACTGACTTCGTCATGTCTATCAGGAAGCAAATGTTCAATGATATCTTTGTGAAAACCGGGAGCGATCATCAATATCAAGTTTGAAAGGTCTTGACTGATTAAGTCTACGCTCCGTCCAGCACAGATCCTGATCCAAAACCCCGAGAGCTTTCAGCTTGAACTTCAGAAACAGTTCAGTGGGCAAATAGAACGATGGGTTCGTGAAAACTGTCCATACGACTGGGTCTAAGTTCTGTAAAACACGTCGTGTAAAAAAGAACAGAAAACTCTCTGATCATACTCTCAGTCTCATGAAGGAGCGGCGTGAGATGATCCTGCACTCTACAAACGAGGCGTGGGATTTTAGTACAAGATGACGTGGCCTCGGCACAAGGACAAAGAAGGAACATGGGTTCGGTTTTTAGTCAGTAGAAGTCTGACACTCCCCTTCGCTCTGCCCAAGAGCGGGGGGGTCATTTGATGATTTTCCACCCACCAAAAAAAAAAACAGGGGTGGAAATACCGGCAGCTCAATAGACCGTCTATTATTATGACCATCTATATATTAGTACTGATCGTATTAAAGACGGATTGTAACAGGTAGTCACCCATCCACGAACTAACCTAAGCAAGCACGACTTATCCTAAAGATCGAACCGAGCCACAGTCATTATTATGCCACGGGCTCCTGGAGCAGAATGACCGCAGAATAAATTATCGAATTAAAATAATGATAAGAAACAAAAGGAATTCATTTTGGTAAGTTTATATTTATTTTTTTGGCGTATAAAGCTCTACCGCAGATTACATAAAGCTCTGTTAACAAAATGTACCTACACGGTTCAATAACCTCACAAAAAGCATGTTTCCAATTTCACCGGATATAAATAAAAATTAAATAATAGTTAAATTTTCTCATCAAAAGCTACATAATTATATTACATGAAAGTCATGAATTCTTAAAAAGGAATCGTTTTTACTTGAAAAACTTTTCCTTACATTCAAATATTGCGATATCTTGGAATTGCTATAGGTACGGATTTTGTAGTCATGAGTTAAATACATGCCTTATACGTTCGTAAGTACGTCACAAAATTGCTTACACAAGTCAAACCGGGTATCTAAAATGTTAATCTTCTATACGACACACATTATCTGTCTACAACATCACGTTATATTATCGAAGCGACCAAAACAAAACGTAAGTTCTATCTAGGTAGGCATTAGCTTAACAAATGACGGTTGAACACTGTTCCTATGCGCGTGGACACAGCCGCTGACTAACAAGAGGTCGGTGACGCAGTCGCCAATGTTTGATGATGATGACCTGGATGCAGGAAACCGACAGGGCTGTCCGAGTGTCCGCAGGAGCCGGTCGTTGTCCCAGTGAACGCAGCACTTTCGCTTTTATCGGCGAACGAACCCGGTCCATTACTACCTCACTCACGCTGTTACACCATCACAGGCCGTTCGATTTTGGCTGCGTTTGTTGCTCCGGTATGCATACTAATGGCAATTTATTTAGGGTTGTGATGTTTAGATTTCTCCACGCTACGACCGACGTACCGTTCATTGTTTTTAAACTGTATTATTTATAAACTCGGTGCATAAGCAACATATTAATCATGTTGCGTGTACAGACCGGTGGGTGGCAACACACAGTTTTGGTGGTTACGTTCGAAGTAGCTACGCGCCTAGGTCAGGCTTACAGTCGCGAGTTCAATTTATTAGAGTAGGTTATAGGCAAGGTAAACCATGTATTCTGAAAATACAGCTGAACCTTTTAAGGCGAGGTTGCAGTACTTTGTTTTTATGTACGCACGACCTCACCCCCCGCCCTGCCGCGCGAGCGATTAAATGCCTAAATTTTGACTGGTTTTTGCTTCTTGGAGAAAACTATAAAGAAATTATACAATATGTTTTCAACATTTACTTCAGAATAAAAAGTTCTATCTATTGATATAACTTTTATATAAATTCATGATGAAATGTCTTAGCAGTACACGTTTGAAATTGTGATTTATAGTCATGTTTGATAAAAAAAAGTATCGAGCCGATCATTCTAAATCGCGTTTCTATCTTTACGATTTACTAGAGAGTATGTTCAATTTTTATGTAATGATTTTAGTTCGATTTTTATAGGTTCAAAAATCTTAAAAAGTACTGCAACCCCGCCTTAATTAATACTTACCTACATGTCAGTGACCGTTTTACAATCAATTAATAAAACCATACTTTGATTTCCAATCCGATTTTACGGACCGGCTGATCTTCTGACGTTTATATTCGTTTTTAAAGAATAAAATTGCACAAAAAGTAATTTTACTGAATTTAATGATCGATCGAATATTTTTGGCACTAGTTATCCTACATCTAGAACAACATCATAATGTTTGCAGCACAAAATATCGATCAATGAAATTATTGTACTCCATATTCTTAAGATTACTTAGCATGATTTCATAAAAAATAGTAAATTAAGGCAGTTTCAGTTCTCGTCGGGGCTGCGGGTTGTTCGAAAGTGATGCCGCGGCCTCGACACAAAGGGCTAACAAGGAACATGGGTGGTTTTTAGTCAGTAGAAGTCTGACACTCCCGCTCTGCCCAGAGCGGGAGGAGTCATTTGATGATTTCCTACCCTCCAAAAAAAAAAGCAGTTTCAGTTGAAAACTTATAAACCAGAATATCTGCGACAAAAGTTGTAGTAATATTCGTTACTACAACGAATGTTTTCCATGTTGCTGTGAACAAAAAACAATCTTGAAACCGTTTTGGAAATATAAATAGAAAGAACCTGAACCTGATAGAGCTTAATCGTCGGACCTTTACAGTGCCACGTGTTTCTTAGTACTCGATACCAGGGTTGTTGCTGATGCATATTTTTTTCACATCAGCGGATGCTGATGCTGATGCTGACCTTTTATCACTGACATCAGCGGATGCTGATTTTAAATATTTTCTTAAAAAAAAAAACAGGAGAAAAGAAGTTACCATTGTAAATATACATCTAAAAGTTCTAAAAGTGGCGAGTACATCCACTCACCTTCGATTTGCCGACGATACGATTGGTCATGGCTGAGACCATGGAGGACCTCAGTAGAGCTTCCGAAAGAGTGGGTCTTAAAATGAACATGGATAAAACCAAGGTCATGTTGAATGCCCATGTTACACCCACTCCTATAAAGATCGGAGACTCTACACTCGAAGTTGTAGACGAGTATGTCTACCTAGGACAAACAGTCCAGTTAGGTAGGTCCAACTTTGAAAAAGAGGTCAATCGTCGAATCCGACTCGGCTGGGCAGCGTTTGGGAAGCTGAGAAGTATCTTCTCGTCCAACTTACCGCAGTGTCTCAAGACGAAAGTCTATGACCAGTGTGTGCTGCCAGTGATTACAATACGGGACCGAAACGTGGTCGCTCATAATGGGCCTCATCAGAAGGCTTAAGGTCACCCAAAGAGCAATGGAGAGGGCTATGCTCGGAGTTTCCTTGCGTGATCGAATCAGAAATGAGGACATTCGCATGAGAACCAAGGTTGCCGACATAGCCGTGGGCAGGGCACATTGCTCGCAGGACGGATGGCCGATGGGGCCGGAAGGTTCTGGAGTGGCGACCGCGAACCAGAAGACGTTGCGTTGGAAGGCCTCCCACTAGGTGGACCGATGACCTGGTGAAGATTGCGGGGATCCGGTGGACGCGAGACGCACGAGACCGGTCAATATGGCGACACTTAGGGGAGGCCTATGTCCAGCAGTGGACGTCTTTCGGCTGAAATGATGATGATGATGATTTAAAAGTTGAAATTTTTTCCTTGGTGCTCAAATTAAGTATTGTTTCAATAATTTTGGGAATTTTAATAAAAAATATAAACAAACACAACGGTTTAGTAATAATTAGAAGTACCTAGACTATACCTAACCCACGACTCGAACTTCAGCATTAATATTAGCATCGATCAATGCTGATGCTGATGTAGAAAATGATGCTGAAGTTCAGCGGATGCTGATGCTGATGCTGATGCTGATGCTGATGCTTATGTTCGCAACAACCCTGCTCGATACATTTCTCAAGGTTTAAAAATATATTTGTAAATGCCAAAATGATTCATAAGTAGTTTTGACCGGTCGAAGTTACTTTTTGTCGTGAAAAAACATCGCGTGCATATCTTTATTGTGTTAGTAAGCCTAAATAAATGTCGTATAACAAGGTTTTAGTAGTAAAAAACGTAATTTATGTGGACATCTGTAAACTAGCGGAAAAATATGTCGAAACGTGACAATGTTTGAAATTCAAGAGGTATTTAATTAAAGGCTGAAGATCTGAAATATCGAGATGTGTCACACGATTCGGTGACTCCTACAAAATTATTAAAAACAAGAAGGTACTATACAGAGTGTACCTAAACGGACACTAGGACACCGTCAACCAAGCAATAAGTAGGTACATGAAACTAATTAACCCTACGCCAAAATTCATTCTGTGAAAAGACTTTTTTTGGGGTGAAAAATCACGTTTTACGGTAAAACTCAACGAAGCTCACTCAAAACATAGTGCTGTGCTAAACGGGTCATGGAGATAAATAAAGTTACCCTTAAAAACAAGCATTAAAAAAACCGACCAAGTACGAGTCGGACTCGCGCCCAAAGGGTTCCGTACTTAATAACGAGAAAAACGTAAAAAAATCACATGTTGTATTTATTTTATTCTGTTTTTAGTATTTTTTGTTATAGCGGCAACGGAAATACATCATCTGTGAAAATATCATCTGTGAAAATTTCAACTTTCTAACTATCTAGATTCATGAAATACAGCCTGGTGGGTGACAGACGGACGGACAGTGGAGTCTTAGTAATAGGGTCCTCCTATCGGGGCTGCGGGTTGTTCGCAAGAGATACCGCGGCCTCGACATAAAGGGCTAAGAAGGAACATGGGTGGTTTTTAGTCAGTAGAAGTCTGACACTCCCTAACACACTCACTAACGCGTGGTGGCCGATGCTACTCCTTAAACGAAAAATTCGTGGTTGCCCTAAAAACATATACAATCTTGTTTACTCGTACTTCTTAAATGGTTCCTCGAAACTCAAACTCGGACATCATTCTATGTCAAAGTCCCTTACCATGGGATGCCCTCAGGGTTCGGTTATGGGTCCGTATGTATGGAACGTAGGCTTCGATGACTTCCTCGCGATTCCACTTCCATACGGCTGTTCATTAACCGGTTACGCGGACGACGGCCTGCTGCTCATTCAGTCAAGTACTCGGGCTGGACTCGAAAATTTGGCTGACGCTTGCCTAAAATTAATATCCCAGTGGGGTGATCGTAACCGTCTGACCTTTGCACCACATAAAACTTATCAACTTCTTTTAAAAGGTAATCTTAAATCATGGCCTAGTATTAAATTTAATAACGTTCCCGTGAAAAAGAAGGAGTCCGTATGCTACCTTGGGTTTGTCTTAGAGAGGAATTTTTCATTCATTGAACACATAAAAACCGTCGGTGAAAAAGCTAAAAAGAACTTTTATGCTTTTAACGAGAATATCCAAATCTACGTGGGGTTTATCATTTTTAACTTTAAAGACGATCTATGGGGCTACTTACTTGGGGTGTATGTGCTACGGGGCACCAGTTTGGGCCGATAGGGCCACCATAGGAGC
Organism: Diarsia dahlii; assembly: GCA_949775195.1. Taxonomy (NCBI): domain Eukaryota; kingdom Metazoa; phylum Arthropoda; class Insecta; order Lepidoptera; family Noctuidae; genus Diarsia; species Diarsia dahlii. Next base: position 9,613,936 of record OX459195.1, on the reverse strand, counting down.
TGTACGACGTAAATTACTTCAAAGTCAGCGGTTGGCTTTGATTTTCTTGTGTAAAGCATATAGGACGGTTAGTACTGAAGCCTTACCGGTACTGGCAGGGGTACTTCCAGTTGATCTTGAAGTACAGCGCCGTGCTTCAATGTACTACTGCGCACGAGAGACCGCGGACGCAGACTTTTTAACGCAACGTGACCGTGCTAAAATAGCTAGATTACTTAAACCACAGACTGACGTCTGGGAGGAACTTTTGTCTGAACGGCAATGTAGGTGGGATAATTCCATCAAAGGCCGACACCTCCACCAGTTCTTTCCATCCGTTCGTGAGCGGCTGGCCAGGACATGGCTGGAGGTGGATCACTGTGTCGCCCAATTTCTCACAGGTCATGGTAACTTTAAGAGTAAATTATTTTCCTTCAAGCTTGTTGCCTCGCCTTTTTGTCAATGTTCTACATCTGACTGCGAATTTGAACAAACTGCACATCACATTTTATGGGAGTGTAGTCTTTGGCAGAATGAACGTAATATTATGTTAAATAGTGTACAGGTTACATCCGGAGTTATTTACTATACGGACCTTGTAGAAACTAGAACAAATTTCCGTGCGTTTAAGCATTTTTGTCATACCTATTATTGGAATCAAATATAACAGCTCACAACTTAGGACCCAGTAATATTAATGACAATAATATCCGTGGTGCTAGGCAACTGGGCTTATCCCAGTTGTATACGTCCTTGTGTGCCTATTGGCCTTGTTCTGTTCTGTCTCCTGCTGATATGGAGGGAAGTGGAAATTATGTTTTTTCCTACTCCTCCGCTATTCTTTTCTGATTAATTTCGTTGCGGGATCCAAGACAGTTAAATCGCTTCTCTGGGACTTCGTCGAGCTTCATTGTCTCGGCGCTTTTCTTGTGGTCGCCACTGTTGATTCTGGCTAACAGGAGTTACAGTGGTTTGGGAATAGTGTGGCGGGCTTGACACTCCCTTTCGCTCTTCCCAAGAGCGGGAGGGGTTAAATTGATGATTTCCCACCCACCAAAAAAAAAAAAAGTAATAGAATCCTGTTTTTATCTTTTGGGTACGGAACCCTAAAAAAAATATAAAATTTTGAAACTTCTACCTCCAATATCTCCGTACCTAACTAGAAGGTTCCCAGGTTTCCAGAACAACAATATGATCGCAATGACGGGGAATACAAGTGCCTTTCGGCTTCGCTAAGGGTATAAATTTTACAGCCTTCAAAAGAAAGCAAGGAATTTTCAGAAAAAAACTATTTTCTCAAATAAGTTACTGCGCGTTTTTTAAAGGGTATAGAACCGATGTGGCATATCAACCTGTCCCCCATTTTGTTTTTTTTTCGAAATCGCGGCCCACGATGAAAGTGGTATGTATGGATAGAGGACTTTTAGACGAACAAAAAATGTCTAATAACACGGTACCCAAAGTGTCACGTTACCGAGATATTTAAAGGTAAAGATCGACAAATGAGTACAACGACAATCTACATATATTTTTTTTATAAATAAAAAGAGAAGTCCTGACTGACTGACTGATTGACTGACTGACTGACTCATCAACGCCCAGCCCAAACGCTTGGACCTAGAAAGCTGAAAATTTGCACAGAGGTTCCCTTTATAATGTAGACAAGGAATAAGGAAGGATTTTCCGAAATTCAACCCCTAAGGGAGTTAAATAGGGGATGAAAGTTTGCATGGAAAATCGTCAATTACACGCGGGCGAAGCCGCTGGCAAAAGCTAGTCATTAAACATTTGAAAACATAGCGTTATTACGTGTATAGGCGTTAAATTGTATCCAAATAATGGTTCCCAGGTTGATTATTATTATACGCTCGAGATATTATTTATTTCATCACCACTGCTCTCAAAACGGTGAAGGAAAACATCGTGAGGAAACCGGCATATCTTAGAACCAAAAATTCGAAGATATGCGACATCTACCAATCCGCACTGGGTGGGCCCGCGTGGTGGATTATAGCCCATCCCTCTCCTAGAGAGGAGGCCTGAGTCCCTGCAGTGGGAACAATATAGGCTGATGATGATGATGATGAAACGCTCGAGAAAATCGCTTAGAATCGCAATGAAACGCTATGTTATGTCAAAGAATAGTTTTCTCGTGCTCCTAGTAGTATGTAATGTACCTACTCTCTTTCAATAACCAGTAATAATAATAATCAACGCCTTTAGACACTTAAAAGGTCTATTTTTTATGTGTCATTGTACTTATATGTCGATCTTTATCTTCAAATAACTCGGTAATGTGACACTTTGGGGTAGGTACCATATTATTTCGTGACATTTTTTGTTCGTCTATGTACACACATCACACACACATGTACCACATTCATCGTGGACCACGATTTCAAAAAAAAAAACAAAATGGCGGTGGGTCGATATGCCAGCTCCCATACAAAAAAGTTCAAACCCCTTTCGCACATAGTCAGTTCTAATCTTATATAAAATCTATCTTTGAACAATAATAAAAAGTTCTAACGAGATATACCGTCCGGATATCGGTACGAAACTAGAAGCTGCATTGGACCAATAGGGTGAGTGGTCCAATATGGCGACTTGTCTTAAGAAGCTAACGGGTGCGATTCCCGTCTCTATGAATTAGGTATCCATGTTAGGATTTCTAAACGTATCTCTAGCATAACGTAGGTGTACCCCAAGTCCCCAACTTAAAACAGCATATTTAGTAAAGGTTATGTCATTTTGTGTTTTAAATTATTTTTTGAATTAACCCTTTCCGAAAAAAAACGCGTTTGCAGTGTACCGTGTTTCTTAGTTCCAAAAGTTTTAATTAATGCTGAATCGACACTTTAGTCAGCGAGCCGAAAATTGTAATTGGTAGTACCTACTATATTATGATTTGTTCACGCTGAAAATCGGCTGAAGGCAACGCTGATCTCTACATCCCTAGTTACGCATTTTATGGATCAATACTTGGGAATTCCACACTAAGGTTGTTTTTCCCACTTATTTCACCGACTTGGAAAACTATCGTGTTAGCCTTGGTAAGCAAAATAATTTTAACGTTGATGCTATGGCCGATGAAAGTAAACTAAACTATTGATGTAGGTAAATGTTACCGACTACCCAAAAATATTCCAGACTATTAAAAAAGTGATTGGTTAGAAGATTCACTCTTAAACTTAAAATATTAGTCCAAATTAAGAAATCTTCGCGAGAAACACGTTTAAAGTAGGTATGATACTGCGTTGATGAAGTCATTTTATTGAAAGGAGCCATTTAATATTCATCTCTTGTTACGGATGGCACAACGACAGGCTGTTAAACGGGTATATTAACTATTAAAAGTAATATATAGCCCGCCCGTTGAATTAGCTGCGTTCGATTTTCTTTCAGCGCAAGGTCCTATTTTATATTCTAGTCACGTAGCATTTACATCTTTATTTTAAAATGAAAATGCATTTTTATTTTCAAATGATTCAAATAAATATAAATCTGTCGTAGGTCCTCGTACTCAAATGCTTAGCTGTATGTTTCTATTCCAATAATCCGCATTAGAGTTTTGGCATAAGTTCAGACGACTTTGGCTTCTAAACTTTGGCTATGCAGATACGAAAGTTAAATTAAGTTTGGTAGATATCGTTTCATGGAGAAACGTAGTGAACGGTAAACGCAGAACTTGCATGCGGCGTATTTTTCATAATTACGTAACGTATTAACTTCTGTGCATGTATTCATTACAGCCTTGAAATTTCGTGTTTTACAGTTAACAAAATATGCGCTATAAATTGTCGTACATTAGTAATTTAATGACTTGCCACGCAAATAACTTGTACTTGGCCGTAATTTACTGAAAATATGTTACAGCAGCATGAAAGCAGCTTATAACAATAAATCATGTTACGTATTCAGTAAACAGCTTGCGTCGGTTCGTTGCGTTCGTCGGCGTGTCATATTTCGGCCCTGCTTTAGGGCCCGGTACGTGCCCTACGACATTGTACGTGGTCCAATATTTCGAAACGCTGTTCTTTGTTAATAATGAAGATTTGCGTAGTTTCATCACAGTGCGCTCGTTGAATAATAACGTCGGTTGAATGAACCATTGCAGTGTGTCCTTGTTTTCTGTGTTTTTCCATGGCACGTGCACGCTTGTTCTTGTGATACCACTCTCCACGTTAAGACGGATATCTCATTCCTCATGCAAGCTAATACAATAAATTAACAGTTGATTGCACACGGACAGATGGACAACTGCGCAGATGTATGGACCCGGGCTGATCGAGTATGTTATCTGATGCAGTGCGGGCTGTTCGAACTGGTCAGCCACGTGATTTGTACGTTATTATTTTTATTTTATTTTATTATTTTTTGGAAAACTTACAGCTAGGTAGACATAGTAGATAGGTTTATAACAACAATAGAGCCAATTACAAGTTTCCACAAGTATATTATAATGCTAATTTATTTAGATGCACTCCATAATAATTGATTTATGTACTTATATCCGATTTAATAGTCTGTTGAGCAATTATCTATTTCAAGATGAATATTTTTATTCTGATCAAGAATAAAAATATTCATCTTGAAATAGATAATTAGATAAAAGATAGATAGTTAGATATAATTAGATAATAGAAGTTTTGTAATATATTGTGGTTATGTTTGCACTCCCTGAAAATACAGGGCCCTTATCAGTATATGGGCCCTGTGAAAACATATTGTCGTTTTCCGTTGAGAACCTCAACCCTAAACCAGTCAATCATAAAGCCATAAATTCCAGTTTATAAATAACAGTCTAACAATTTACTTAAGTAATTGAGTAATACTGAAGTGGGAAACAGGAAATCAACAGAGGAAATGTGTCCGATGAGCGCAAACATCTTCATTAAAATTTTATGAAGATTTATAGTCGGACCACAAAATACCCCGTTACAATACCTGACCTACAGCATTTTATTCATTTAAAACGCAAGATGAATCGTTTTAGAAAGCCATTATAACTATAATCAGCGTTATTCTCCGCATGTATAACAACAATAATAGTAAAAAATTATGTTTCAATTTAGTTATGTTACCGAATCACCGCAACCTCAACGCGCACGCGTTGTCATACACTTAGTGGACCAGTGGAACACTATTCTGTTATATTTTAATACGGTTACTTTTTCTGATGACCCTGATCATGCCCAGATTTAGGGCGTGCCCTTTGTAATCTGATCGGATACTACGACGGCAGCTCGTGAGTTTCTACCAGTCAAGACGTCTTTGTACCATTATGTACCCACTTTTATTTGGTTGTAAAAGATACGTATCTTCACAGTAAAGTTCTGCTTTAAATAGCCCATTATGTCGGAAGACTTTTATAATGTTGGTGCCAGAGGTGGATGCTTCTTACTTAATAGCACCTATCAAGATTATGAATACGGTAGCTGTGTTACTTGGAATTAACTGAACGAGGAGTGAAGTGCCGGGTACGTAGTGGTGCGCGCTGCCTACGTGGCCGCCCACAATGCGCGCGGCGCAATATAGGCCACCTCGCCAGCCTGACCTAATCATCGACCATTCAACATCCGTGCAAGAAACTGACTGCACACACTGAATATGAAATGCTCACTGTTAATGTGTCACTTTTGTCAGAAGTAAGCATTTTCGAGTACGGTCATTGACCCTAGCATTGCGTAGGCTAGCTACTTTCTCTCAGTGTTGGGGCGAGGAGGTGCGCGGCGAGAAGGGGGTCCTGCCAAATTAAGTGCGTGAAAGGCTGCGGACAGCCGTTCCGGTACGGCCGCACTGGCCCCGGCGCTTACGCACCCTTCCTGCCACAACATTGTCGGTGCGAGCAATCTTTCAGTTGACCGTTTACGGTTACTCGGCTCCGTATTCATGCAGAAGATCGCATCACTGTGTTTATTGTCGTGAAACGTTGGCGCCGGTTTGTAATATTGTAAGCATCTTCGTAGAACGGGCCAACGAGGTCGGTGAACTCAGGCCAAAGTAGCATTCGCGAAGCAGTAGAGACTTGGAAAATGGTACCCTGGTGTTGTCACTCACGTGCGTTGTTAAAAGGTTGTATAAGCATTGCGACGCTTTCTACGCCTTCTTGTAATCAGAATGAAGAAGTGAGCGGAGAAATTGTCAACGTTTAACGGTTCGCTTGAAAAAGGAAACAATGAGACGAGAAATATTGGGCGCACTCACCTACATTGTTCATTTTTGAGTGTCGCGTAATGACTGATTAACAATTAATGGCTCGATGTAAACTTGGCGGCTTTCTTTGTTTATCTATATTTCTATCTTCTGGGTGCTTACTCTGGAATATAATTCCGATAGATCGATTTTGGTCAAACGTCAGTTGGTTGAGTTAAACGTCAGGGATTGGCTAGACTCAGTGAGTCCAGCCAATTGCTGACGTTTGACTGACAATTCCAATGTCGATCTATCGGAATTATATTCGAGAGTAAGCACACAGTTTGGTAGTTACTTTGGTGAGATCAAGAAAGAGAGTGAACACGCTTGGCATTTGAATTATGCACATTTATTGATGAATATTCGTAAAGTATTTTTGTAAAGTTATTTTAAGTTATTTATTTGTAGAGGTTGCCAGTACACATATTAAAGCAATTTTGTCGTATTGTGGAAGTCTTAAAGTGTTCTGGATATGAAACTGGAAAATCTCAATTTTAGATAGAGACTGGTTTAAATTATTCCAGCACCTGAATAGGCGACATTTGAACCAAATTTGACCGATGTACCTATTTAAATTATTTAAACATAGTGCTCCAGCAACAAATGTCCAGCGCTGGATCAATCGAATGTCGCTACAGTGTTCCTAGTGTCAAACGCTAGATTGAAATAAAGGATCAATGCAAATTAGCATTTATCTAAAGTTGAAATTTTACTGTTTCTTTATACTAGGATAATTAATAGTCAATAGACACACTTATATCTAGTTCAATACATACTGGAATATATATGGTATACCTACTAGATATTCCAGTATGTATTTAAATCGAAAGCTCAGGGAAAATTTAACCCCTGTTGGGGCTGCGGGTTGTTCGAAACATATACCGCTGGCTCGGACACAAAGGGCTAAGAAGGAACATGGGTGGTTTTTAGTCAGTAGAAGTCTGACACTGCCTACTGCTCCACCCAGAGCGGGGGGAGACATTTGATGACTTTCCACCCTCCAAAAAAAAAGGGTAAAATAGAACAAAAGCAGGACCAGGAGTAGCAGTGATAGTCTGGGGTGTGACTGTCGGACTGTTAAGTCGTAGTTCTCGAGTTCGAACCTAGGAATCGTATCTCAGATTTTTTTTAACCACGACGGAACGGAGACGGTATATGCGTTTGGGGTGAGAGGTTGTTTGTTTGTTTGTGTGTTTGTGCAAATACATGTTGCCATTTTTCTCCAAAACTACTAGTCCGATTTTGATGCAGTTTTCAGTTATGGGTTTGGGTTTGATTGGTGCATGTTCTTAGATAGGTGTTACGGTGACAACTCACCAGGGGGCGCCGCAGCAAAAATTTTTTGTGCAAATCAAAGTTGCCATTTTTCTCCAAAACTACTAGTCCGATTTCGATTCAGTTTTCAGTTATGGGTTCAGGTTTGATTGGTGCATGTTCTTAGATAGGTGTTACGGTGACAACTCACCAGGGGGCGCTGCAGCAAACATTTTTTGTGCAAATTAAAGTTGCCATTTTTCTCCAAAACTACAAGTCCGATTTTGATTCAGTTTTCAGTTAAGGGTTTAGGTTTGATTGGTGCATGTTCTTAGATAAAAAAATAAAAGTAAAACGTTTAAAAAAAGTTTAAAATAAAAAGCAAAATTAAAAATTTTGAAAAAACCCACGACGGTTAAAAATTAATTGAAAAAAGGATAAAATAACATAAAACACCCACATAATTTTTAACAGTCGTGGGTTTTTTCAAATTTTGTTTTTGGATTAATGTGCTGCGTATGATAGGTATACTTATAACTTGCTTCATTAAAGGAAAACATCGTGAGGGATTGCAATCCGGAAAAACTGATCCGGTAATCCGGCGGATCCGGCATCATTTAACGCTTACCGGATCCGGTATCAATATACCGGATCCGAAGACCGGATCCGGTGCCAGTAGTTTGTGGCAAAATAATAAAGCTTTTGCATGAGAAGGTTCTCTTTAAGTTCCAGTATCACCCCGGCGATGATACATTTACTATGCCAAAGAAAAAAGTCATACGATCAGAAATGACAAACATCTTAGAAAGAGTTATTCAAGAAGATAAATCTAAAGAAAATATAGCAGAAATAGTAGAAGAGACCTTAGATTCAACATCACTAAAGAAAAAGTTGACGTTACAGGAAGAATTACAATTACAAATCCAGCAAGAAGCCACGTGTACATACTAAACCAGTCAAAATCATAACCCTCCTTTGGCTTTGCCGTAGTCGGGTAAAAAGAGAAAGATTATGGTTTTTTTATCCAATTTGAATTGTAATGGGGACAAAACTGTCACATTATAAGCGAAAGAAATTAATTTACTTAGAAATACATCGCTAGGTTTACTTCTTTGTATTGTCTTTATAAACTTAAAGTAATCAATTTTATAAGTGAAAAGTAGATAAGTAATTAAGTTAATGTAGAAATAATCGCCTATCTAGATTTTGTTTTTTTAAAGTGCCGGCATGAGAACCAAGGTTACCGACGTAGCCCGAAGAATCGCCAGACTTAAGTGGCAATGGGCAGGGCACATTGCTGGCAGAACGGATGGCCGATGGGGCCGAAAAGTTCTGGAATGGCGACCGCGAACCGGAAGACGTTGCGTTGGAAGGCCTCCCACTAGGTGGACCGATGACCTGGTCAAGGTTGCAGGAACCCGCTGGATGAGAGACGCACGGGACCGGTCAATGTGGCGACACCTGGGGGAGGCCTATGTCCAGCAGTGGACGTCTTTTGGCTGAAATGAAAGTGCCGGCTAACCGTTATAGAAGAAGACATTTTTTTTAAACTAAAACGGAACAAATTGCGTATTTTGCATATTTCGATAGAACAAATATAGATCTAATTATTGAATGTATTCGTTAAAACGCAGGGCATGGTCAATTGCCAGGTACAGACACATGAGCTACATGCTTCATGCGTCATGTGTCTGAGAAAACAATTAAAATGTAGTGTAACTATGTATTGTATGTATTGTATTGTTGTCTTAACATTGGTTCGGAAATAAAGTTGATTTTAGATTTTATTTTTTATAAATATACTTACGTACATATAAGTGCAGTGTCACTTGATTAATTCACTTATTTTGGACTAAAAAGTGAAAATCATTCTGATTTGATCAATCCGGCCGGATCCGACCGGATCCGGCCGGATTTATGGGATACCGGTCGGATCCGGTCGGACTGAAAATGACGCCGGATTGCAATCCCTCATGCAGCATGCCTTGGAGATATTTCTCGACGCCAAGCGAAAAAGCCAAAAGCCAAGTCTGAGGCTCAGAGAAGTCAAGCAAAGTCAGAGAGTAAGGCATACAAACTCTGACAGCAACTTGGGCACTAACCACACGATAAAGAAGAAGATAACAAAAGCTGCTCAATTCGCATCTAGCTTTGGATGGTGGGCACTTGACTATACTGCAAAGTAATCCAATATTAATCCAGTGTTCCTAGAAGAACCTAGAAGTTAGGCTGGTACAAAATTCTCGATAATAATAATTCTCGAATCATTGATCGAGAATTTCAAACCAGGTATTACCTATCAGCCTTAAAAGTAGCAAGTTCTACGGTCTATGCACAATCTATAGACAATTCCATAGTTTATGGGTGGGTAGGTCTCGCATTTTAATGTAACTTCTACGAGTAACTAATTACGAGTATGTTGCAGTTGGTAATGCGAATATTTATAATACATTTGTATAATGAATGAGTATTTTAGGAGCAGTTTGTACTCGATGTGTGTGGTTGTGCTAATGTAATGGCGATCACGGTGCGCCGGCGCGTTGCTGAACCACAAGTTACGAAAAGCACACGATGCCGCCCGCCGCAGGAATACCAATCGGGCTAAATTGGGCGGCTTACAAAGGTCGAAGGCAAAATTATTTATAAAAAAATTACGAAACAACTACATAAAAAAGAGTTGGCACATTGGACGTGCTTACGACGCCACGTTCTCTCTTTTGAAGGTTACTCTGCGAAGCTGTGCGTGTACCGTTAAAACAAAACTGTCATCGTTTAGAAGAACTAGTTTAACTATTACACGAAAGCTTGATGGACAGGTTAGAGCGAACAGAGACTAGGACTAGGATGACTAAGCCTGCTGAAGATTAAATTTAATCTGTGTCAAATAAAAAAGAATTATAAAACAGCTTAACTGTTATCATGACAGAGTTATTGGATAATTATCATAACAGAATTTCTCATTTTCCTTTTTTTTGTTTAAATTGATAATTGAGTGAGTTGCATATTGGTGCGGCGGCGACGCTGCAGTGTGTACGCGCGGCGCGGGCGGCGCACACGCAGGTTTGGTCCGCAGCATGCGGTTGCCCGGGGTCGGGTGTCGTATTTCTAGAGCATTGAACCTCGGCAACCTTGTGCGTTGAGCCCGACCGCTCTCTGCACGCTGCGCTGACGCAACCGCTCCAGCCCCTTCTCTACTTCGACCGCAACCATATCGCATAATTACTCCTTTAGGGCACACCTGTTCTTAACAACGGTTACAATGGACGATTTGATGTTAGCGCTAATCGATTCATGAAAGGTTGAACTTAATTGGAGGTTATTTAGCATTACACAATGTACCGACCATGCTAGCCACCTTTCAAATAAATATATACCTGCTTGAATCACCCATTGTAATTGAACGATGCTCAATTGTTAATGATAATGTTTAGTATGAGGAGCGCGGCTGCAGGCGGCGGCTCGGCGGTTCAGCGGCACTAATGAAGTTAGCACGTCGCGGAGGGTGCAGAGGAACAAGGCAGAGTCGGTCAAGAGGTGCGAGTGCGGAGCGCTAACGAACCGTCGCCGTCCGCAAATAGTCCGCGAGAAGTGCGAAACGATCGCGGGGCTACAATTGGCGCCTGCCCCGAGAGCGTTGCGAGGTGACGCTTACGTAAACCGCTGACATAACCGAGTCGACGACCGCCGCTTGCGCAACCACAGCCGAACCCGCAACCCCACGCACCGCACCTCCCCCTCACACCGCCGCTCCCCACTATTCGCCAAAATTACCTAATTGTACCCAAAATGCATCAAAAGGACACTGGTCCAACGCCCGAGTTACGACACCGGCAATCATTAGTGCAATAACCTTCTGCCTAGGCAGGTGACGGACATAGCACGAACGTTTGCTACGCGCTACGGTACGCGATCGTTTAACATTTTAATAACTTGATCTGATACGTACTTAATCTGATACTATTTAAGGCTTTATTGCGTTTGATTGTCAACGGGCAAAAGTTGATCAGTCACGACTCACAGTTATAAAAACCTAGGTCAATGTGAAACTCTACTGCAATTATTATTTAAACAGTTGGCCGATTTGGGCTCGGGTTAAAAATATACAGGTTTTGATCACAATTATTGCATTCCGAAAAGATTCGAAGATACCATCGAGGTTCATTCTTGTAGGATGTCCGACTAAAAGTTAATTGCTATAGGTTATCGAATCTTTTAAAGTTTAAAGACCCGAGTATAACGATTGTGCATTTAGGAGGGGGGGTCTTTTTCTCGGTCTTTTGGCGAGATACGAGCATACTGCATAAAATGTGTGACAGCAGAATTGCGTATTCTCCGCAGGTGTAAGGAACCGATTGGTCCGTCAACGGAATTGTGGGCATGTACGTGACGTATATGGTACAGTTATCCTTAGTGAACGAAAGTGAAAACTAAATGCGGGCCCAGTCAACGACCCCGGCGGGTCGTCGACCGCGCCGAACTGCAAAGGCCGTTTGTGAGTGCTGAGGCCGCGCGCGCGACATTTAGCCGAGCACTGGACGCGCCTGCGCACCTATTGCACACCCTCACTAACTATAATAACATCATCATCACTTGATAATCAAGAAAGTATTTTAAAAAGTAAAAGTTATGGACGTCATGAAATCTCGAGCGAGATTAGGATTAGGAGAATTTTGACAAGTGCTCACACGGCGACTGAATGTTTATCGGTCATTCGTTTTGTTTTTTTATATTTTTTATTTAGATTCTAATCACTGTAGGTACTTTTTGAACACGGTATACCGCACGATATTTACACAGGCTGTCTAAAACGATAACTATTTACATTAGTTCTGTTCTCAAGTAAAAGTTTTTTTGTGATAGAAATGAAATCCTCTCTCCTAACTCACTTATTTTGCTGTGCCCGACAGGGTCCATGTGATCTAATTTTAGTTTTACCACCTAAGTAGTAGTACTCAATACTCAATACTTTATTGCATTCCACATGTAGATGTGGAATGCAATAAAGTATTGAGTATTGAAGTGAACGTATGAATGAAAACGAGGAACCGTAGCATCGCCGAGATTACTACTACACTATCTACTTACATCTTTTACTTACTACTACATTATTACATATATGTATTTATGCACTACCTAACATATAGGGGAATAACATTTTAAAACAACTATTCTTAAGCTGACTAAATGAATATTCAAGAATTGCGAAGCTAAGTTCGTCGTTCTGTCACCGAGCTACGAATGTTATGTCACCGGGAAATAACTCTCGGGTTTGTACCAGCTACAATATATTGGGGAGCATCGTTTTGGACACATTTCGTGTGTAAAAATTAACATAAAGTCGATTGCGAAGTTAAGTAAGTGTTTGAAGAATAAGCAGTAACTTATTGCTACGGCTACGAGACTACGGCCTACGAGGATTTCGTAGTCACGCGCAAAATTACTTGGTCATGTTCAGCGTTTTATTTTTATGATCCTGAGTTTTCCGAACGTTTAGAAAAAGCATCTTTAATACATTTAAAAATCAATACTGATTTATAACTTACTAGTGTCACCAGTAGTGCTACAATGTCGTAGTCAGATGGCGTAGCGTAGCAAAATGTTCAGTGTGCATAATTTATAAAATACAACAGTTTACCGTTATAGTAGATTTTTTTAAATTCTACTTCCGCATGGTCGTATTGGCACGAAATGGAATGAGTGCGTAGCAACAGCATTTTTGTAATTGGTGTCAAAATTCTCGCGATTTTTATCTGCACGTATATGAATGAACACTTGGTAAATATAACTACTTATATTTAGCCTGAGGTACATCTACCTGTTGATTATAATGTTCTTCATAAGACAATCCTATTAAAAAGAATTAAACGCATTGATACCAAATTATTGTTACCATGTAGACAAGTCAACTGAGATAAAAGATCGCCATTTATTCTGCAAATTAAAGTTTTATAGTTATGAAAGAACAAAAGTTATAGGCATGTGACAGACAATACGAGTGTCAAGATCTAGTTAAGATACTGCAACTGTGCGTAAAGGCCAACCTCGGACACAACAAAAGAACTGCGCTGACGCTGAAAAAAAGCGGTTTTTTTTTTCAACGCGTACGTTTATGCTTGCACAGTCATTGTTGACACGTATATAATAGACTAACCTTTACACGTGACTTCGGCTTTATCGAACGGTGCTTTAACTGGATTTTTGTATTTAGATACTGTATTAACAAATAACCATTTATCTCAGATTAGTTACATTATCTGTTACTAGATATTAAGATATCGGTAATAACTTAATACTTTACCATGTTTGATTGAAAGATCGTCCATCTTTTCAATTTTAAAATCTTTCATTTTACTTTAGGTGTGCCATGATAGTCAGACACAACTTCTGAATTTTTTTGGTAACAACCTTCGATCAATAATGTACGTAGGTACTTTTATACGATGAGGCCGAATTATGCCTAGCTGATACATTAAGTAATTTATACCTACCTACATAGGTTGTGATCCTAACGTTATGAAAACTAGTAAACTAGGCTAACTAATAGTTCTGTGTACAGGTAAGTGTCATCAATGTCATCATTGAACGTTCACAACTGTTCCTAGTCAATGTTTACAAATATAAACTGTTATTGTCTTTGCTCTGTTTGATATTATTCTATTTTTAGTGTGCCATCAAGTTTAATTAGCACTTGGGCCGGCGAAAGTAGTCGCTTTTGGGTTTGTTCTCGTAGTAGAGCGGCGCTATGTGGGCAAGTGGTCGTCACAACTAGGCCGCGTTTCCACCGAACGGGTCTTGAGTTTTTGTTCGTGATGATGCGGAACAGAAGAGAGAAATTCGGTGAGATAAAGCAGCACTCGCTAAGGAGGACACGGTCACGAGGAGTCATCGGCTCCAAACTCGACGAATGTAGAGCAAGCGATGTTTCTCCTTTGGGCCACGCAACCTGTCCGCGGGCGCCCGCGCTGAGCTCCATCGGAGCCCCGGGCACAATGTGCCTCGTTACCACTAACATTGCACGCGCAACTATCCATAAAAAACCTATATTACAACATCACAACCTATTTTTAAGCATACTGAAGTAATATTTTTTAATAAGACCTCCAATATTTTTTTCATGTTTCAAGGTGTTGGGACTTGTCTTTGGTAACAAAAAACTTTCTATAATAAGTACTCCTCATAATGCAAACAACACAGTTACCTGGCATCGACAATTACGACGTTTCGTGTATTTTTTATAGGAGAATTTGTAAAGGTCCGTTCGTTAAATTGGTCATTTAATGTAAGAATTAAGATTTAGATAGGCCTAAATGGTCTCAATTATGTGCGCAACAAGCAACTTTCTTTTGCAATGTGCATGTAGACGCGTGACAAAGGCATTGTTCGCTAAAAAGGCAAAAAAATCCAATAATATTTTGGAAAGCACGGTGAGTCCTTATGTAAGAGTTCAACGTGATACTTGTTGCGGAGGCAGTGTGCTGTGTGCGCTTGCGTCCGATCAGCGCGCCACTTTCCTTCACAACAATATTTGGATAGCTACAGAACTATGCCTCGCGAGTGGTTCTCATCTAGCGCGTGTCACTCATCTTTACACACGCAGTAACGCTATGATGACTGGACGAAATTGAACTACTTTGGATTTTTTTTTTAATTATGACTGTTTTCTCATAAAACATAATTATATTGTACCCGATATAGGGATTTGGACATTTTATCAATAATAGTTTTATATTAGGTGCCATTAAGTTTTTTACCTACTTAATTATGTTTTTGTTCACCCGTTTTTTATTTACCTGCTTATCAGTATATATTTATCACGGTATCAGTCATCAATACGGTGTATAATTTGCTAACATTCAACAACAGTATATTTTCATAAAGTGGCCTATCGGTATCGGCCAAGTGCTAATAAATTGATAAAATAAATGATGTCCATAATTTTGAGTTGTGTGCAAAACAGTAAAACATAAACCAGAGTAACAAACGGTGGCCCATTCAATAATAAATGTCACTCTCAGAGGTAAACGCTCTCTTTCGGAGGTAAAATCTCCAAAAGCTCTCAAAGCTATCCAACCTTCAAGATGTTAAGTTTCTGCCAAAGTTATTGAATATAGAAGTATTTTCAGGAGAAAGCATTTATTAATCAGAAATAAAATTGTAAAATATTTGTAACTTATTTGAACACGCTATAAGTACCAAAGCTTTGTAAAGTTCAAGTGAATGTTTTCTTAAACTTATCTTACTTTTTATTAATTACCTATTTTATTTACGTTTAAGACACCAGCGCCTTTAATATGATCTATAAGCTACAGTACCATGTAAAAATAAATAATAAATATTATTGACAGCACGCGGAATGGCTACCGCATTGTTTATGCTACGCGATGAGGCTTGCTATGTATAATTTATAGCGGATGGGCAGAGGATGTTTGCGTTTGCGCTGATGTCGGCGTGTCGAGTGTCGTTCGAAGAAGAATCTCTGCTGACGGCTGCCAGCAGCCGCACCAACGCGGGGTCGACGACCTCCAACAACGCTATACATTTGGCGAACAATGATTTGGAGTGGCGAGGTGAATGGCCGCGCGAGGAGGGGCTGAGCGTGGGCAGTTATTGACCCATATTTGAGGTGAAATGTAGATCAGTGGGCGAGAGCGGCGAAATTCGCCGCGGAGTCTGCGCGCGCGCCGCAGCGGAGTCGCGCCCGCGCCCGTCGCCGCACTATTCGAGTACTACACGCACACAGCTGTGCCTTCATTGAAACCTCGCGCTATGAACCAAGGCGAGATAGAAATTGATTTGAATTGCGTTACCACGACACAAATAAAAAAATTACATTGAATTTTATACTAAAATGTATATTTTTTTACAGTATCACTTAATTTTTTTAATGTTAACAGGGTAAAATTGTAAATTTATTAGTTCATAATACAACCTATCTTTTTATCTTACTCTATCTAATCGTATATTAAACACTGTTTAAAGGCAATTTACTGTAATAAATTACGTCTACATCATCTTAGATAGAGGAAAGTGCGTCGGCATAAAATAGTCGTTATTTTGGGTCGAGTTTTATAGCCGGGCTGTGTCGGGAAGGTATTGCGGGAAGGGTCAACATCGCAAAACAAATTGGTAGACCAACTTGACCTAACGGCCAATATTGGGCAGAATAGTCAATAGGTGGGGACCGACATGTAAGCAGGTTCTGGTTGTAGTACTGAAAAAAAAACCCTGAACGCTACGTGCCTACCAGAAATAGTTACCCACTTTATTATAATGAAAATCATCAAATGACCCCCCCCGCTCTTGGGCAGAGCGAATGGGAGTGTCAGACTTCTACTGACTAAAAACCGAACCCATGTTCCTTCTTCGCCCTTGTGTCGGAGCCGCGTTAACCTTTCGATAATCCACAGCCCCGACGGGATCGAAAGCGACCTGACTTAAATTAATTAGTACTTTTAGGGGCAAAATAATGAGTACTGTCCAACAGAACGAATTAATGAATAAAATTCATGTTTCATGACACTTATTTACGCGAATACCGTTCATTAAAGTCAAACAAACCCGTCGAACGTAAGTCGAATTTCACGAGTTCCAAACTAATTTGCACGAAGGGAAATGCAGCGATGTGGTGATAACACTGCTGTTCGAAATGGCTCGTTACTTGGAGCAATTTGTTGATTGCAAGGTTCATGAGTTTCAATTTTCTATAATAGGTTCGTTTGTGAATTTCATGGTATTGTATAACGTGTATAACGCGACGCCTGTAACCCGCGAAGGATTAGGGAAACGTGAACCTAATAGAATACCAATAATAGAATAGAATAATTATTTGTATGGATCAACCCGGCACCAATCCAAAATTTAATTGTTTAAAATTGTTTAAATTTAATTTAATTTCCAATATTTTTCTAATATTTTAGATAAATACATCATCTGCCTAGCTTTTTCCCCACTACAGTGTTGGGGTCGGCTTCAAATCTAACGGGATGCAGCTGAATAGGTACTAGTATTTTTCGTGGAGCGACTTCCTATCTGACCTCCAAAACCCAGTTACGACTGAGTAATATAATACCCCTTGGTAAGACTGGTTGTCAGAGGAGCTCGTGGCTTAATAAGAACTGCCACTCGGGTCGATCTTTAGGTAAAGCTGTCCTGTCACCCAGCATATGCTGAGTTGGCTACCCTTTCGTTATGGGCATGCTCAGCGCAGTTGAGCTGTTTAATTATTTGTTAAGCTGTTTGTTGTTAATTGTTTATATATGTGCTGCTCTTTTGTGTTGCTGCTGTCCATTAGCGAATAAATACATATTCTATTCTATTCTATTCTTGCTTAGGTCGGTCTGTGGATGGGTGACCGCCCGACATACCGGGTTTCCTCCGTGCCTCGGAAAGCACGTTAAGCTGTTGGTCCCGGCTGCCATATATAGATCTTTGGTAGTCGTTACAGATAGTCAGTGACCTGAAATTCTGACATCCAGTCTTACCAAAGGGTATCGTATTACCTAGTATTAACTGGGTTGTGGAGGTCAGATAGGATAGGCAGTCGCTCCATGTAAAATACTGGTATTCAGCTGCATCCGGTTAGACTGGAAGCCGACCCCAATATACTTGGGAAAAGGCTAGGCTAATGGTAAGACTGGTTGCCAGAATTTCGGACCACTGACTACCTGTAACAACTGACAGCAGGTACCAGCGGCTTAGCAGAAATCTAGACAACAATAACAAAATACAAGTAGAACTCAACATGAGGTCAAATCTACTACTTAGTTCCGATTCTACAAGTAAGTGTTAATTAAGTGTAAGCAACTTTCGTTGATCACGTGCTCGTGATACATCAAGCGCGCATTCCACCGAAGAGTGCGGCCTTCTGCGTGGCTACTGGCTGCCACCTCCATATGACCTAATCACCGAATAACGCAAAAAGTGGCACGCGAGCCACTCTTAATGAGACTTTAATTTAGTGCTATTTTTGTGTTACCTACCTACCTACATTGTCGAGCGAAGTTTTCGATGCGATACGCTCAAAATATTTGAAAGCTCTGTTTATTTCAAGTTTCAGTGGAAATGTTTGATTGGAAAAACATTCTGCTTCTTCTTCTTTAGGTGTCGATGAACTCAAACTGTGCCAGACCAGTATGTAGCTACCAGCACAGCTCTTACATTTGCATCGATTAAATCCTGAAAGGTGCAAGTAGTTGTGCCCGATGGGCAGGACAGGAGGTGGCACAAATAATATAATACCTATTGATATAATCTGGCCAAATGGGGTATCGTCGATTTCTTCCAAAAATAATACCAGCGTGGGCTGCAGGATAAAATAGCCTGAAAGTAGATAAAATATATGCTCAAGGGTTTGAGAATGGAAAGTTTCTAGTCAATACCCGACTACCTACCAGACTACCAGAGCAGTGGTGGCCCAGTGGTGGCGGCCCCGACTTACGATCAGTTGGTCGTGGGTTCGAACCCAGGCAGGCGCATTACTTTGTGTAATTTATTTCATCACCACTGCTCTCAAAACGGTGAAGGGAAACATCGTGAGGAAACCGGCATATCTTAGAACCAAAAATTCGAAGATATGCGACATCTACCAACCCGCACTGGGCCCGCGTGATGGATTATAGCCCATCCTTCTCTTAGAGAGGAGGCCTGAGTCCCTGCAGTGGGAACATTATAGGCTGATGATGATGATGATGATGATGACCCGACTACCAACAATACCCATATAAAAAATCAACAAAAATATAAACCACTAAAACTAACACTAAATATCTAACTTTATTTAAATGCTCAGGAAGCATTCCATCGAATTTCAAATGAAAACCTCGAGAATGTCTGTTTTTCTGTCAACACGGCTACACATCAAGCTATACAAAACCAGTTAATCTTGGCCTCACTATACTAGATCTTTTCGCACAATGAACGATCAGATTATACTGGTTTTGTATAGCTTGATGTGTAGCCGTGTGTACCTATAACTACCTACACAATGTTGAGTTCGCATTGATGTAGCATGCATTATACCCGTCAAGGTAAGTTAGGTAAGCAGTCTCTCCTTCGAATAAAATCAATATTCGTGTAAGATTGGTGGGTGCTAGTAACAGTTACTGTTTTCTATTGTTTATTCTTTTACACAATACTACCCCTGTCTCGATTTAATCACAGAATTATATCACACAATACAGACGTTCGACGAGATTAAATCACACGAGACATAGGTACACGAAATGAAACGATTACAATTTCAGAATAGGTAAAAGTATTTTATTTTCCAGGACTCCAAATTTATAGGCCATGGGGCAAACGTTTGTTCGGGTCAGCTTCATACCGACATGTAGTGAAAGCCAGCCACGACCACGCTCATCGGGTCGTCAACAAAATAAAGGTATTATTTGAAACCATACGAAAGTTTCGGTCTTATCTTTATATCGTTCTGGCGGAGGTTATTTTACCAGATTATTACTCGACGAATACTCGTAGGATTTAAAATAAAGGTCAGCCTACTTCCCCGTACCTTTATTTAAATAATGTGGTTAGGTTGCTTTCAATAGACTTGCCAATTTAACTGTTACTAAGTAAAAAAAAAATACAGCTGAAAGGTGTGTGTGCAACTAAAGATGCCCGTAGAGTTCCTTGGATCATATCTTTAAATGTCAAAGTCTAGTCAACGGGTGACGCAACCTTGTTCTCAAAATCTTAATGAAAGTAATTAAAAACCGTTCAAGTTTCATGACTAGACGTAGATACAATGTGGCAGAATGTCGGAACTATATTATCTCCAATTATACTTGTTCGTCAGTTATTGGACAAGTTTCCAGAGATGTAGCGAAGCTACTGATTGACAGTTAATTTCACGTTCAATTTATTATTTCCCGATGGTTGAGAAATAGAAAACTGCTAGCTTTCTTCCGGACCAAGAAATAGGTTCAATATTAGTTCAACATTGTGCGATATTTTTCTATACGGTTTGAGTCAAGGAGTTGGTCAACAAGAAAACCTTATTAGCTGTCTGGCGCGGTATGTACCTCAGGAACGAATCTCGCTGACCTGAATCAACACGTGCGCGACGAAGGATCCCATATTGCCCTCGGAAATAAAGAAAACTGCTTTACTGCCTTCGAAACAGTTAACGGCTCTTTGTCCAAGTCCAGACACATAAAAAGTCCCAAATATCCGAGGGAACGCTTTATGGCATTTCGGATAACGGTTCTCTTAATAAATGTTTTGGGAGACACATCTATAGGTAGTAGCCCCTAGTGTGTTACTTCATATATAAACTTCCTCGTTAGATAAGGTCGTATCAAGTGTTGTATATTCTCACGTAGCGTCAGTAAAATAATCCGTAGCCATTTATAACGCTAATTACAATCTGCCATAAAAGATAATAATATTTTATTGTTCCTTTCATAAGTAACGGCGGTGGCGGTAACGGAAGTGACAATAATGAAAATATCGAATCCACTTCGACGTGCACTTACAAAAATAAATGAATTTGGGTTATTGGACTAAAAGCAAAGAAAGTAGGCCTTCTGATTGGTTTTATACCAATTTGCGGGCCCGTGTTAATCGGCACAACTTACGGTTTTGTTACCAAATTATATTGCAGTTATTATTTATACAAATAAATTGAAAGCTCTGATGTGCTTAAATTGAAGTAATAATCATCAATAACTGAATGTTATGTGTATTTTTAATTTACTTATGTCGGCTAAATTTTTAACAGGCTGCTCACCAACACCATGTCTTGTCGAAGTATTCTACCTATATACTTAATTGTTTTTCATCAGTTTCATAAACACATCGCAACCAAAAATAGGATCTATGTTAGAAACTGTAAGTACGTAACTTTACATCTATGAAGAAAAAACGAAAAATTGTCGGGAAGAGTTGACGAAGTTAAATTGAGACATAACGATGATCGCACTAAGAAAACTAGTTCATATAAGTAAAAATTCGCTGCGCTATCATAAACTATACTTATACGTTCGTTGTGCTGCATTGGCTGAACATTCGCATAGCAACCACTCAACTCAGAGAGAATAATAAATACTGACTTAGGAATTTTAATAGCCGTAAGGAATTGCATTGTCTAACAAAATACTGTTATCTGTTCGATATAAGACTTTTTTTTCTACATTTTATTTTAGACTCATTTGCATTTCTGCAAAGAGCAATTTGTTACGGGATTAAGGCGAATTCCCGGTGGCTTCAGTGGCTCGCAGTGTTGTAGGGAAAGGCAATTTACTAAATGGCATACCGTGGGGTGGACAGTGCATGCTGATGAAGCGAGAACGTTCGATAGTCTGATAAATCGGATAGTTTTTCTCCCAAAAGACTTTGTTGGGTTGGAAATTTTTGCATGCAAATGCAATTTTAATTTGTCGATGTGAAAGTTAACGTACAGAGCACTACTTAGCCTAGCACTCTTAGTGAGAATATTATTGCCAAAACTGGCTGAAAATAATATAAATTGTGAGGTCCAGACGAAGATTATAGGAGTTTGTAAGGATCTATGTGGCGTTTGTTGTGAACTCACTTTTTTATCTAAAGCCCCGTGGAAATAAGGCGATGTGCATGTATGTAGTACTGCGTGGAATTCCTCTCATAAGGCACACTCAAAAAGTTTCTGTTTGTTTATTTGCCTAAACGCCAGCTTATCAATAATTATCTTTACTATGAGCGTCACGTACAAATAGGTTGTATAATGTTATCAAGTGCTATCGTATGCACCTAAAATTGTTTTATGTGCTTGTGGTTTGTTTTTTAAGATATCTGCTGGTAATGTGATTAGAATAATTCGTTTCAAATATCTATTACTACGTGTAACTTCTAGTTATAAAAAGTTAACAATAAAGTTTTAACTAGGTATTGAATTTCTTATTTTGAGCTTTTATTCTTGATCGGGGTTTTCGTGATTACCTTCTCGTATAACTGAAATATTAATACAGAGGGTCTTCACAAGTGGCTATCTCCTGGGAAGGGTTACTTTATTGCGGCAACGCCTGTCAATAGGGTTTTGCTTGAGCTTTTCGGCAGCCTATGTCAATTTAACGCTTTGAAGGTTTTTCGGGAGCGTAAGCCAATCCAATACATTGAAGACTTTTCGGTAGCTTATGTCAATCCAATGCATTGACGACTTTTCGGCAGCTAATGTCACTCCAATACATTTAAGTCTTTTCATGAGATTATGCCAATCCAATACATTGAAGACTTTTTCCATTTTCGTTGGAACCGTCACTACAAACCATTATGCTGTGTTCTACGCATTTTCTTTTATTTGTTTTTTCCGCTGTTGCTGTCGTAGCATGCACATCACTTGAATGCGTAGCTTGTGGACAAACGATTAGGTTTGATAGAAACCCTTGGGTTTTACCCGTCAAAATAACCGAAGTAATAGTTACATTTATTTGTATACAATCAGTTAGTGCAGCAGCTATTATCGTCCGGCTTCATACAGTCTGCAGTTATCTGGCAGGCTCCGCCACAGGCCGTTGGCACCACGTCAACGCCACGTGCAGCCGGCACGTGTTCCTGTCGCTGCCAACATGCCGTGATAAAGATCACAACAGTGCATGCACCAGAATAACCTATTTCCTTCAATAGAACAGTGAACCTTGCTCGCTTGATCGTATGCAACGAACTCTTTGTCTATATTCTTAGGTAGGAGTTCTAATTTGTTGTGGTGGCTTGAGCCAATAGTCAATCAACTGAGGTCGTGAGGAGTCTGAGAGGCGAATCGTGAAGAAACTGGCATGTTCTAGAACCAAAAAAATTGAAGACATGTGACGGCTCCCAACCCGCACCGGGGACGCGTGGTGGATTATAATATAGCCCATTCCATGTCACAAAGAGGAGGCCTGGAGTCCCAGCAGAAAATAGGAAAGAAATTATAGAGTGATTATGAAAAAAGTTCATGAAAGCCTTCCACGAGTTTGTCGTGAAATGAGATATGAAATATAAAAATCCGAAGAAAAAAATATTGTTTAAGTATATTCGGAAAAGCTTAATGCACAATGATTTTTTCATTACTCATACTCTGAAAGTAGGTCATAACGTGCCTGCGGAGCGGGTTGAACCAACTGATGTCATTAGGTGCAAGCCTATTGCCATCAACCGATGTAATTAAGAGCAAGCCCATTGCCATCAACTGATGTGATTAGGAGCAAGCCTATTGCCACTAACTGATGTGATTAGGTGCAAGCCCATTGCCATCAACTGATGTAATTGGGACCAAACCTATTGCCATCAACCGATGTAATTAGGAGCAAGCCAATTGGCATCAACCAATTTAATTAGGAGCACGCCTATTGCCATCCACCGATTTAGGTAATTGGGAGCAAGCCTATTGCCATCAACCATTTTAATTAGTAGCAAGCCTATTGACATCAACCAATCTAATTAGGAGCAAGCCTATTGCTATCAACCGATGTAATAAGGAGCACGCCTATTTCCATCAAGAAATCTAATTAGGAGCAAGCCTATTGCCATCCAACGATTTGGGTAATTGGGGGCAATATTGCCCCAAACCGATGTAATTAGGAGCAAGACTATTGCCATCAACCAATCTACTTAGGAGCAATCATATTGCCATCAACCGATGTAATTAGGAGCAAGCCTATTGGCATCCACCGAAGTGTTTCTCTTATGTTTACTTTTATAATTTTTTTGTCAATTTGTTTTGTCCTGTGTGAAACCAATAAATACTTTTTATTTCTTCTTTCTTTCGATTTAGGTAATTAGGCGCAAGCCTATACCCATCAACTTCCCTTGTATTCGTAATGAAAAGCACAGTGTTTACCTCGGGTTAAAGACTTATTTAGTCCTTCGAACTATTAATAAGTTACTTTCACCCCTAAGGTAACAATGTACTATTACAGTACATGACAACTGGTACAAATTATATTCAGCCCTCAGATCTATGCCCATGAAATTAACATCGCAGTAAATTGTTTGTCTAGGTTTGCCTTAGGGATATATAACTTCTAGTACTTGGGTACAATACCACGTCTGTACATAAGAACGTCCGGCGGAACGTGCCTCTCGACACGAGGCCGTTCGTGACATGTTTTGATTTCCGGCCAATATGCTCTCCTTTGATTAAACAGAGCTCTAAAGCAATTTTTGAATATATTATCATTTATAATAAAAATGTTGTGTTCACTAGAATCATTTGTGGGATTTTGGGGTTTAGATTAAAATCTCTCAATATAGTAGTGTGCAACTCGAAGGGACCGTCTGTCTGCCAGAAGGGCTAGTTCAGGACTGTTCTACGACGTTACCGTCGAGCCCCTTGTTACGTTTGTTTGTATGTTTACATCACATCTCTATATAGCTTCGCCCGCGTGAAAATGACGAAATTCCATACAAATTTTCATCCCCTATTTAACTCCCTTAAGGGTTGAATTTCGTAAATCCTTCCTTATTCCTTGTCTACATTATAAAGGGAGCCTCTGTGCTAAATTTCAGCGTTCTAGGTCCAAGGGTTTGGGCTGGGCGTTGATGAGTCAGTCAGTCAGTCAGTCAGGACTTCTCTTTTTATTTATATAGATTTAGCTAAAGAAAATCGGATTGCCGCTTTTCTGTCTATTTTGTTTTTGGCCGGCTAGCTATTCAGCCATTATTTTTCATTTTCATCATTGCTAAATATTTTGTAAATTGGTAAATATTTTGCCCAAATGTATGCTTAATTTCCCATTTTTTTTTAATAATTTAACAACTGTCAGTTGAAAACGATTCTCCCTAGGGCTGAAAAGTATTTTTTTCAAACCACTCCTCAGGTAACTTCAGATCTTCTTTCCGAGTATTAGTAATGAAAAGTATTTTTCTTGCGAGCAGCATCAGAATAATCATTCAAGTACCAGGAAAAGGCATTGCTTTGTTCTCCAGTATGATTAGTCATAAACTGCCTAACCTTTTTCCAACTATGATGGCATCGGCTTACAGTCTAACTGGATGCAGCTGAATACCAGTATTTTATACGGAGCGACTGCCTGTTTGACCTCCCATACCCCAGTTAGTACTGGGTTATACGATACCCCTTGGTAAGACGGGTTGTCGAACTTTCGGGCCTGGGTTTGGTTGACGCCATGTGGACGCTGCCGCGCTGTGTTGTCGTCTCGTGACGTATTTTATCGAAAATATTGTCCTGTTGGCGCGGGGTTAACGTAGCTTCAGAGCCTGCTGCTACATGATAAAAAATTTATAGATGCAGAGGGCGTAAAATGTTATGAAACACTAAAAATTAAAAGTGTCTCTGAGCTGTGCCTTAGTTTTTATAACTTTAATCACTAATTTAGGAAATCTAGATAACGTAAGATAAGACAAAATCAGTAGCTATAAAATTAAAGTTTGATTATTACGTCATGATTACGTCAATCCTAACTATCCTAACTATAATATATATAATATATATATTATTATATATAAAATATTATAAATGCGAAAGTAACTCTGTCTGTCTGTCTGTCTGTCTTTGCTTCACGCCTAAACTACTGAACCGATTTGTGTGAAATTTGGTACAGACATAGTTTGGAACTTGAGAAAGGACATAGGATAGTTTTTTTTTTTTTTTTTTTTCGCGAGATAAACCAAAAATCTGCCGGAAGTCACTATTCCACGCGAACGAAGTCGCGGGCAAAAGCTAGTAAGACTATAACTACAGGCACTTTAAAGTGCGGTGCACTGTTGGCAAAAAGACAAATTGCCACTTTGTCAGGCATTCGATTTCAGGATTAAAACTTTCACGGCGCGTTTCACGACGTGACAGTCACAAGGGGTTCATTCATCAGGCTTGTCAGAAACAAACTCAGCTTATTTGCGTACTTTGTTCCTAAATTAAAAGAAATTTATCTTAGAACAAAGTACGCATACTAATTCAAAATATATATTTTTCCGCTTGATTTACACTTTCATTTAAAATGTATTCAGCGTAGACAACCACAAGGGCATTAAAGCTTTCATTAAATAAATGTCAATAAGATTATGCTAGATTTGAATAAATGATCGAGGCCATCAGTTTCAATACTAATAAATCTAATGCAAGGATAGATTCTGGCTGCCGTTCATAGTGACTAATAAAATTATGTTCATGCCTATCATAATGTAGGAATATTTTATTAAATGCGCGTAAGTACTGAATCATCGTAACATCCCATTGTTCCTCGGATCAGGCAGCAAGGCATAATGTTACGGCGGCAATATTTCTCACGATCGCAGGCAGGCGGGCGCGGCTCGGTATCGATTGCGGTTCTCCGTACGCTATAAACGACCGACAGTTCTAATTATAGTGCACGCGCAGGCGAACGCCTTATGTCACATAGTACAAGGTTACTATAGCGAGGAAATTTGTTCTAGACGAGTTTCCGAAAGCGGCTTGAAGAAAGTACTTTTACTGAGAGAAGGCGCGACGTGGCACAGTTTCCACGCGAAACGTGGCGGGAGGTACATGCGCGCACGTCGGCGCCTGCGCAGGCTTTCCAACTCACACAAATTTAACGAGCCGAGAGGGGAAATATACGGGATTTAATGTAATATACGAGTAGAAGCCACCGGATGGACACGATGTTTCTCGAGCTTCAAGTAGTCTGGTCGCTACTTTTCCGAGTTTTCCAATGCGTGGGTGAACGTGCCGGCACCGACCGGTCCTCATTTAGTCGTTTTCATAACGCGTGCTTTTGGTTTCCTGCCGATAATTTCACGACTATTTGTTGAATATGTTTCTGTCTGTTTTGACTCACATGAAATGAAACATAAAAGACAATAAAATACATACTTAAATGATAATATACTATTTTACAATATACCTAACGAGAGGTTAGCTGTTATTTTCGTTTTTCCTCTTCTCATGTACTTCATCATCATCATCATCATTTCAGCCAAAAGACGTCCACTGCTGGACATAGGCCTCCCCCAGGCGTCGCCACATTGACCGGTCCCGTGCGTCTCTCATCCAGCGGGTTCCTGCAACCTTGACCAGGTCATCGGTCCACCTAGTGGGAGGCCTTCCAACGCAACGTCTTCCGGTTCGCGGTCGCCATTCCAGAACTTTTCGGCCCCATCGGCCATCCGTTCTGCGAGCAATGTGCCCTGCCCATTGCCACTTAAGTCTGGCGATTCTTCGGGCTACGTCGGTAACCTTGGTTCTCATGCGGATGTCCTCATTTCTGATTCGATCACGCAAGGAAACTCCGAGCATAGCCCTCTCCATTGCCCTTTGGGTGACTTTGAGCTTTCTGATGAGGCCCATTGTGAGCGACCACGTTTCGGTCCCGTATGTTATCACTGGCAACACACACTGGTCATAGACTTTCGTCTTGAGACACTGGGGTATGTTGGACGAGAAGATACTGCGCAGCTTCCCGAACGCTGCCCAGCCGAGTCGGATTCGACGATTGACCTCTTTCTCGAAGTTGGATCTACCCAACTGGACCGTTTGTCCCAGGTAGACATAATCGTCCACAACTTCGAGCGTAGAGTCTCCGATCTTGATAGGAGTGGGTGTTACATGAACATTCGACATAACCTTGGTTTTGTCCATGTTCATTTTAAGACCCACTCTTTCGGAAGCTCTACTGAGGTCATCGAGCATTTTACTGAGGTCTTCCATGTACTTATGTGTTTTTAATGAGTAATCGCTGTTTTATCCTAAATCCTAATCCAGTTTAACACCATATTATGATAACTCTAACAATACGTAAACATTCCTAAATGATTAGACATATGAACTGTCACTGTGGTATGAACTATGATTGATATACAAAATTGGGCGATGCATTGGTGCACCTTTTTTTTTCAACGAAACGGTATTTATCCTGAAATCAAATCACAGTTTTAGGCTATACTGTAAAAAGCGATAGATTTTTAGACGTCGTGTCAGTTTAATAGTAAACATTTTAAAGGTTTCACTACAAACTAAGTTTATTAGTATTAAATTAAGGGCACTATAGTTTGGATAGGAGCTCGTAGCTTAATATAATTGCCGCTCGGGTCGATCTTTAAGGCTACGTGCTTGCCTAGGTTAGTTCGCGGATTGGTGACCATCCATTTACATACCGGGTTTCCTCCATGCCTCGGAAAGCACGTAAAGCCGTTGGTCCCAGCTGCAATTAAGAGATCTTTGGTAGTCGTTACAGGAAGTCAGTGGCCTGAAAGTCTGACAACCTCGCGCACCAAGGGTACTGGTTGCGCCTTTCATTCATTCAATCAGCGAGGGCTGGGAATGCATTCACTCCCTCCGTTCGCGAGTGAACCTAACACGCGAACGAACGACATTCTGCTTTTCTTTAGCTCTCGTCTGGTTTATTGTTTTTACGGCGCACCATATTTTCTCCCGCTCATACTAAGTATAACTCGCCTTTATCTTAATATCCTCGCATTTTTACCCGCACCGCTTCACCAGGTACCTAGTAATAACTGGGTTGTGGGAGGTCAGATAGGCGGTCGGTCCATGTAAAATACTGATATTCAGCTGCATTCAGCTGAATGCGGAAACCAACATAGTTGGTAAAACTGACAGATGATGATAGTTTTTCTATATTTACCTCTGTTATAAAGAAAGCATGTTTCGAAAGGTTATCATGACACTCTCCTCCGGTCGTAACAAGCTCATGTTACCGTCTGATTGTTCGTAGATTTGGCGCGAGCAAATAACATCCTGCATCCTGTACAAACTGTGTCGTTTGTTCACCTCTTCCTATTTAGGTTATTTTGAACGTTTAGCTACGGACAAAAACATTTAAAGTGTTTCTAGAAGCAAGCTACAAAAACACAGAAGTGAAGAATAATTACTTAATTTAATCAGTAAGTATGGGAAAACTTTTGAGAGTCTATGGAGTCGAAACTATAAAATCATCTGATGAACATTTGGTCTTTAGAGTTTGGGAAAACTTCACTTATGATCTATACGAACTTTTCAGCATTTAGCATTTAGTAAACTGACACCATGTCAGCTGTCAAGTATTTAGTTTCATTGCGATTATTCTTTACGAGTACGGACTTTCGCATGTTTTCCCGTAAACATAGCTACTAAGTTATTACGGCAATGAAAGAAATTATATCCAATTTCGGGCAAATGGCAAGAGTCGATTGAGCGAAAGCCATTATTGTGATCGTTGAAAGCGATAGCTTGACATTGCCCAGTAGGTACTATATTGTCTAGTTAGTATTAAATTACAACTGGTTGTATTGATTCATCTAAAGTAAAACCGGCTCTAAGTGGGGCAGGAGAAGATGCAAGTCTGGCCTTAGTTTCACCAGAAGCTCTTGACTACGGGTCAAAGGAAATTGAGGAAAGGGCATGTTGGTTTTGCTTACCATAGTAATGCAGCTATTATGCTGCACTGGAGTAGAACAAGTAATAGAAATAAAGACAAGCTAGGATCTTACTTTAATTCCTGTTTGTTATCCCGCTAAAGACGTAACTAGAAGGATGCTCGTATACACTGACCTTATTGGTGAGGCTCTTCAGAAAGAATAGGTGCGTAGTACTCGCAAACGTGTTGGATCAGATGTATAAATGTGGACGAAGTAAAAGGAGTACGTAAGGATCGTAACAGGTGGAGTTCCCTGCTCAACACGTAAGCCTGAACCACGTAGCCCGTGAGTTTATTGCGTGTAAAGAAATAAAAATTGTAAATTCACTGCTGATTGATCATGATTCTAGGACAAATCTGTTGAGGGTTGAGCAGGCAAACAGTCATCTAAGGTATAGCTGTACAGGCCATATTAGACTCTCCTCCCCAAACAAAAAAGTTATGAAAGATTTACGAAACAAAAACTAAGCCATAATCCTCCAACAATGGAATAGTTAAGCACGAATTTGTTTATCAATTCCTACATTCTTTGTATTCTTGCAATTTTGCATCGAAGAGATTTACCACCCAAGTCAGAACATTGCAGATTCCACATCCAGAGGTGCATACGTTGTATTTGGTCGTGATAGGCCACAGTTGCTTCCGACCTTTCGTTCCTCTACTTTCGTATTGCGCATTGTTTCGACATGTTACTTAAGCCGTTCTTTGGACATGTCCTAAGAATAGGTTGATGGTCTATCTAATTTCTTGGCGAGATTAAGGAGAATATGGTCAGTTTTGTAGGGACTTACTTTAGGGTAGTTTCTACACGTTGTATCTAAGTAGGTATACCTACATATGTACAGGTAATGTAAAGCTGTTAGCGACATTGTTTCGTGCGACATATTTGTTTATTTTTAATAGTAAAGTTAAGCTAACACTAAACCCATAAAATGGTTGGCAAATCTGAAGGTTACACTGGTTGTAACTTTACTTCGCGTTTGTTAAGGAAGTGGTTGCAAAGTCTAAACATCATCTCATTTGTAATCTCTAAACATTGCAAATGAGTATGTAAGATCTAGATTTTCAGTAGACTTTCAGACATGTGCGTTCTAAAGTTTTTTTGTAATACCTATTTATCGAAGGTCAAATCGGTTGATCGATTGTTGTGGTCTATTTCGTGATTCTTAACCATTTCATATTTCTGCTTTATTGTTTTTTTTAGCACTATCGATTTAAGTAACAACTACGTATTGTAAATAGACCTACTTGTTTCGTACGTCTTTACTTGATTTCAAAAGTAGCTTCATAATTAATAGAGGCTAGTAAATATTTATTGATACAATTTGCGACATTTGATAAAAGTTAATTCCCTAATTGTTGTAATCTGATAACACATCGATTTACGGTTTTATGGCTTTAAATTTGTATAAAAACTGAGTGTTTTTGCACACTCAATTATAGTTTTCATTGATCTTTGTGAAAGCAAGGTGAGTTAAAAGAAAATCATAATATTTATATTTTAATATTTTTGTAGAAATTTGTGGGTTTCTAACCTAACCTAGTATTTAATTAAATAAAAGTAAATAATAGTTTTGTGTGGTTCTAAATCCTAAAAGTGTTTTGTTTTATTTTAAAGAAGTTTTGAAATCGGTTCAGTTGTTTTTGAGTTTATTCGTGACAAACATAAAAATCTCTATTTCCTTTAATATAATTTAGTGCGTTTGTGTTTATTTGTTAACCGCAACCTTCGTCCGCGTGAAATTATCATAAAATACGAATTCACAATTTGAATCGAATTTTGTTAACAATTTCAATGGTTTTATTTTAATTGCACGGAAATATAATATTTTTACAAAAAATAAAAGTAGTTTAGTAAAACTAGGTAGCCAGAAAATCGGATCAGACAGACAAACATTTGAAAGCATGTTTTTTTGTTATAAGTACCTTAGTTGATTATAAGTAGGTACCTTAGTTACCTTGCATTTAGAAGATAATTATGTACCATTCCTAACTACCTACTCGAAAATTCTTTTCTTACTTTTAGTTTATTCAAGCTTAGACTTAAGACATTTATTCCAATTATATGATTACAGGGACTTTTGAACGTCAGAATGTTATGTATAGTGTGCAGCATTTTAAGTTTAAAATAATTTCTCTAGTAGTTTCTAGTAATTTCTCACGATGATTTTTGAATTATTATCTTCAGAGAGACTTGATATTAACATGTTTGAATTGATTATTTCAGTAAAAAACTTTAACCACACACAATGAAGACCTTCGTTGCTCTGTTCGCCCTGCTGGCCGTGGCCGCCGCCAACCCCCTGCCGCTCGTGCAGATCATCGTGAACGTGGACGCTCCCGCTGTCGCTGACATCGCCCCCGCCCCCGTCGTCGTCCCCGCCAAGCCCGAGATTGAGCCCACCCCTATCCACGTCGTCGATGATGCCATAAACAACATCATCCCCGACCCCGTGGTCATGCCCGCACCTACCCTCCCCGAGGTCGAGATCCCCGCCCCCGTGGTCATGCCTGAGCCTTCTCTGCCCGAAGTTGAGATCCCCGCCCCCGTGGTTATGCCTGAGCCCGTTGCCCCTGAGGTAGTCATCCCCGGACCCGTGGTCATGCCCTCCCCTGTCATCCCTGAAGTAGTCATCCCCGGACCCGTGGTCATGCCCTCCCCTGTCATCCCTGAAGTAGTCATCCCCGGACCCGTGGTCATGCCCTCCCCTGTCGTCCCTGAGGTCATCGTCCCCGGACCCGTCATCTTGCCCGCCCCCGTCGACCCCGTTGTCGCCCTCCCCGATGAACTCAACTAAAGAGTAACTGAAGAACGACGCGTCTGCTGAGCTCCAACAAGTCTCAAAATGAAGTGACGTATATTGAGGAACTTTTTTAAATGACATCTATTACTGCAGATGTGGATCAGTGATTTTTATTATTTACGAACATTACATATAATTTACAATTTTTTGTGGTTTCCATGTTTTAACGTTCCTACCTGTTTGATAAGAGTATATTAGTATTACCTAGTAGTATTAATGATAGTGTGTGTTTAAATAAATAAATAAATGAGTAAATATTGACTTACAAAAAACTATATAATCATGACAAAATGTTAAAAAATTGTGAGGTGCAATGTTCATCGCCACGACATTAAAATCTGTTTAGTATAAAATTACACTTGACGCATAATTCCTGACGTCTAGCCGATGACGTAGCGGCCATTCCAAGGGTTGAATGAAAAGCAGGCGCTGCAAACTTTTTGCTTCAATTTCAATCGGATGACGCATGGCAGACTCCCACTTTGTTGCGATTCGAATCAGCTTGGCAAGCGGACGAGATGACGTCAGCATGCTCATATTAAAGGGCTTTACCATTATTATACTAAAAGCCCTGACTGCTGACAACGCCTGTCTAAACTGTAAGGCGGCTAGATTAATTTTGGTAGATAAGTTTTGGCCTATAACTCTAATAATAAGAATCAGAACAGAGGGGGACAATTCTTGAGTGAGGTTACTTAGCAAAGTCAGTATAAAAGGTATCTTAGAAGCTATCAACTTATAAACCTTTTAGAACTTGAGCTGCTTCTTTGGCAATTATTTGGACGATTCAGTTTCACTCTGTTTCAGTGAATCCATTAAAATTTAAACGTATTACACTAATTACAATTATGTAATGCATCCAAGAATCACGCAGTCAAGCATTCGATCCATGACATGAAATTTAACATTAATTATGGTTATAAAATTGAAACTAAAGCCGACGAAGACGATCATTTCGCTTGTTAATTTAAATTATAGATACATGTCTCACACCACACGATGTCCGTACAATTGACACTGAATGCCAACTGTTATGAGCCTTGCACACCTCACCTGCATCCTTGCTAAACCTTTTTATTTTTACTGCTTTATTGATATTACCATGCTGTCGGTTGAAGTCTGAAATTTTTTTGAAGTTAGAGAAATGTTTGTTAATTAAGATGAACAAGAAATACATACGTGCGTTAAACAACTTAAAGACACTTGAAAGTCCACTGGGTTTTAAAACAAACACATATAACGCGATTTCTTCGACGGAAACTTAATGCTTTTCTAAAATATTCGATGTTACCGACTCTCCAGACACACGCGACTATGACTAACGTTCATTGACCGGGGAAAGCACTCGCATCGCTTTGTGAGGGTGACTTCTTATTTTATTTTAAGAACAGCTTTACGTTTCGAATATCCTGGATGACATCATTCGACTATGTGCAAAATGCATTTAGCCGTCTCAAGTCGTGCAGGTACAGACACAACAGGTTCTTCGAACGCTCTCTCGCTTCCAAGAACTTTGTTTTTTGTACACCTGCTCCATTTGAACCACCATTTAATTGTGACAGTGTAGCGAATGCTGCCATCAATTACCATGACAGCCTACTTTTTGTTCCAACTTTACTTATTGGTGTGATTAATGGAGACAACTACTAGTAGTGGAAAGCTTTCAGACAGTACTGACTGCTTTTTCAATTGCTCTAAATAGACAGCAATTATAAGAATGCCCTTTATGATTTTTTTTCTCTTAATTATGCCGTATATAGACAAATGTAAGTTGCAAGTAATTTGGTTATTTTTCAGAACGAAATTTCATAACGGGATACTTTTAAAACTTAAGAACTTATCGTCGAGCTTAAAGCTGATTGCAATAATATAACTTCGTTCTTAATATTGCAACGTCAGCTTTAGTTAATATTAAATTCGCAATCTTAATTTATAGTTTTGTTTCTCTTATATCGCAAGTCCCAGCAAAACGTGCTCACAATTAATTATGTTCTGTTATAGCAAATTACGCTTATCGAACTCGATTCACAACGCCCTAGTATGCGTAGCAGACATTGTATTGAAATAAATATTCTTTTTCCATGTCAGCGTCGTTCGGTATAGATGTATGAGTGCAATTGCCGTACGGTTGTGAGTCGATAATAACTGCAGAGGTCGCGCTATCACTCGAAGACTTCGTCCACAGCTCCACATTGACCTTGCTCCACATAACCCGACCTTGTTCTCTCCGACAGCTAACGAGCCACAAACGCCTATCGTGTAAACTGTAGTATTATTCATTACTCACATTAGTTGCCTCACTGCGCTTAATTGAGCCGCATTCCCATAAGGATCAATGTCAGTCGCATTGTTGTGACTTATTAATATATCAATGTTGCTTATGAATTGCACCTTTGTAAAGAAAGAATATAAACGTTCATACGCTGAGATGATTTGCAGACGAATGCGACGTGTCCTCCCGTGTATAATGTGATAATTGACAAGACGTTATTTCCAAGGCCGCTGTGCACTTTTGTAAATGAAGAATTTTAGCTAAAATCATTTAAATGTTTCTCTATTATTTGAAAGACAATGTCTCTCCTTGGTCAATTAAAGCTCCTGAAATTCTTTTACTGCACAGACACACATTTGTTACTTGTACGTATTTTTTTTAAACATTTACTTATTGTACCACAGAGCACTTTAAATGGCTTGTGTTAACCTTGTATGTACTAAAACCATTGTTAATATTCGGTAGATAGTATTGTCAATAGATATTATTATTACAATGATAAGGTCATTTGCAGCAACATTCTATGTACCAAAGCGTTAATCGTTTAATTCTGTTTCAATATCTCTCACAGGTATTTTGCATGATGCACTGGGGGTCTAAAATGGCCACTTTAGCAGATCAGAATATGAATTGACCTTTCAAAATAGTAACTGCGTCTGTGACCATTTTACGAATTTAACGCAATTCATATTGTTTTCCTATTATTACTTACCTATGATCTATTTTCCTTAATGGTCCCAGACGCTGTTACTATTATGAAAGGTCATTTACGCTTTTTGACGCAATTCCTATTATGAACTGCTAAAGTGGCCGTTTTAGACCCCCAGCTCTCAGTTCAAATCTCACAGAGTCAGTAACTTAGCAGCTGTTGACAAATTAATTAATTTCACTTTGAAACGATGGCATTTACTAACTAAACAAATATGCACATCGCAACGTGTCTATAGAACATTCAACATCAACATACATAGGTAAACAGTGAACAAAGCATTGCCCGCCCATGTGGTAAGTTTTCTCAGCTTTCCGTGCGGTGCCCCCCACCCTGCACGTGGGGCGTGAAAGCACCGCGGTCGTGCGCCCGCGCCGCTAAGTGTGTCACGCGGGTCGACGAACGCCGGCCTAGACCCACATACTGCAATTGGGGCACAATCAGCGACAGTATAGCGAGCGCGTTGACCCCGCGCGGTGAAATGCTCATCTCTCTCCTTCACACTCTTTCTCTCGACGTCGCTTGACGACCGGCGGCTTTCCCGAGTATGTCCACACCGCATGTTACACGTGACAACTAATGACACATGCCATATTATTGTACCTACACAGACATCAAACACCACATTTGAACTAGTGGAAGTAATGCATGCAAATCATAAAAAATAAACTACACGTGACTACCCGCGATCACGAACTATATGCGGCGTCTTAAGTGCTGAATTTCAGATAAGCTTAGTTAATGTAGTATTCTGCATACAAACTCGACAATTGAATATGAAGTGCACGTATGTCGTGTTGGATCGACGATGTTTGTATTTTCTCTTGGACTCGTCGCTCGCATGTGACCATCCGAACGATTCATCGGAACTGACACAAGAAACTGTCATTAAAATATCAAGTAATAACAGAATATTCGATCTTCATTCTCTTCTAATAGATACCTATGTTCTCACCGGAGGCAGGATCACGTAATAAAAAAACAGACAAATGCCTGTTAGATCCGCATCGGCATGTGCGGCTCGTGCGGTGCGTGATGTACAAAAAAATTGCATGGATACTTTTAGTCTTTATTACTTGTGAATAGAGTTCAGAACTGTCCATGCATTTTTGAAGGTGACTGTACGTCTATGTACGTACCAATCATGGATATGTGTGTACAATGTTCGATTTTCACTTTCAGGTAAACACTGTTCAGGAAAATACTCTTGTTTCTATTTCGTAATTTCATCACTTTACTTCTTATTTTTGTGAGAAACAAGACATCAGGCCTCTGAAAGCTTTTGACCTGAAATTATAAATTGTTACCGAATGTAACTTATTAATTAGGACCCATAAAATACCAATCTTATGAATCGAGAAAATCTGTAAATGTTCTCGAATTTTTGAGAGACAATTAGTATATTGTTCTAGCGTTCCATGGAATACGAAAGCGCCTGTTTTTATTTTCATTGAGAGTCGATCAATGTACCTAGATAGCTATGATAGTATGGAAGCGCGCGGAGAAACAAACGAACAAGAGCGAACGGAAAGGAAAGTAAAAATGAGTGCATTGAAACAAGAACTAGGCAAACGTGTGGCGTGTCGAGAAATGTGTGCAAGCGAGTGCAGTGGTTTCATTTAGGGAGAAAAAGTGATGGCGATCGAACTGGAAACTGCGAGATTCGGAGCGAGTTCGTATTGTCTGTAACCGCTCCACGTTCCCGCGCCTCCGTGCACTTGTATTGCACATTTTTTCCCCTACTTCTTCACTTTCTTCTTATGTACACTTTCTAGGCTTTATGGTGAAATGTCTACGCTTTCTAACGTAACACTAGTGCAAGTTTTTCCTGCCACCAGCCATTTGTAATGAAAACGAGTTGATGCTGTCATTGATTCTGTGTGTACTATCAATTTTGTTCTTAACCGCCGTTCATGCCGTTTGCACTCTCGCAAGCTGACCTGCGAGCGGCCGGACGATATGATCACGTGGAGGAAGAAACATGTTGTCAGTGTGTAAAATAAACAACCTCTCTCCACGTGTTATACGCTTTGTAACGTTCGTATTTAGGTCAGTCTCTGTGAAGGCTTGCTCTGGAAATCTGCATAGACGGATGTCGGTGCTATTAGATATTGTGAGTTTCTCTATCGGAGAAACTTTCGGAGTGAGCGAAGTGTGTCGATCCGCGAGCCAGGCCGTGGTCGTGGTCGTGCACCCACAGAAATGGGTCCGCGACAATAAACTATAAGACATGTCTATGTGGGCCATCGCGGAGCCTTGCGAGAGCGGGATCGCCTTCGCTCGTGGCTCGCCGGGTGCTATGCAAATCGCTAGGAACTTTCTTCCGGCGCGCTTGTGAGAGGCCATTGTAACGATTTCTACTGCGGAAGCGCACGATTGTTGCCCTCCAGAAACTTTGGCCTGATTTGATTGTGTATCTTAATGTTAATTTTAATGTTGCTGTTTATTTTTAGTCGTATCTATAAATAAACAATCTAAATTAGTCTTCTCAACTCGGTGCACAACAAGTCGAGAATAATTAAAAACTTATTACTTAATAAAAACAAACGATTTATCTCTGATAACAAATTGTCTAACACAAAAACCTGAGGGCCTGTGGCAACGGCCTTTGAGAGCTTGTTTCGGCGGAATGTTATTTAAATGAATAGCGATTAATGATGTTTATGTGATGGCAGTATGTCCGTCCCATGTGAGAGGCAGCCGGTGGAGACTGGCGGAGACCACGACC
Source organism: Diarsia dahlii (assembly GCA_949775195.1). Classification (NCBI taxonomy): domain Eukaryota; kingdom Metazoa; phylum Arthropoda; class Insecta; order Lepidoptera; family Noctuidae; genus Diarsia; species Diarsia dahlii. Next base: position 9,575,691 of record OX459195.1, on the reverse strand, counting down.
CGCGCAATACGGGCCTGCGCGCTGCGCGGTCGCATACGGCGCGGTGCTGCGCTAACCTACTTGGCGTGCGTTGATCTCTTTGTTTGTAAACATGGCGTCGCCGTTGCCACCGCCGCCCTATACATTCAGTTAAGAATAAGAAATCGATTTGTGGTTCTGTATATGCCAGCTATTTATTTTAGTTCAATGTTCACTTGTTGCTGTGACCGCTGCAGCGACTAAAACACGTCAAAAAAGGTACCTGGGCTTTTTTACCATTCTCAAATCTGGTCATGTTTTTTGTACGGTGTACCTGGGCAGGCATTGTAGGGGAATGACATCATTAATTATTGTCCCATTTGCAAGATCACCTTGTTACATCTTTTCAGACTTGTCTGGCACAAGGACAATGTAGATGTCAAGAAAAAAAACTGGAAGCCCAGCTGTGGACTAGCTTAGACTAACATGTTTTTTTGGAATGCTCTCTTTCAAGTTGATCCGTATCTGGTGCACAGATTAGTTCTTGTTTTTATACGTCTGTTGGTACTGCGATCACCAGTCTGACTACCAGACTTACCAAGGGGTATCGTGTTACCTAGTACTAACAAAGTAGTGGAGGTCAGATAGGCAGTCGCTCAACCTAAAATACTGGTATTCAGCTGCATCCGGTTGGACTGGAAGCTGACCCCAACATAGTCGGTACTACGAAATATGAAAGAACTTTTACTTACAGATTCAGCTCGTATAATAAAACTCGAGCTGCGCTAGACTCGTCGTTATGACAATCCTAGGGTTGCGAAAAAAAGTAGAATTCTTTCAGCTGAAATTATGATGATGACTTAAATTATCCAATCGGTACTGTGGAATACATTAAACAGGTTTCGAAATTATGAATTACGTTTGTCACTTATTTGAGTTCGAAACTAAGACTAATGACATATTTTAAAGTTAATTTTAATAGCAAAAGTTGTTTGATTTTAATTGCTTTAACATAACCTTAATTAAAGTTCCCAAGATAAGTAGGTGAAACTTCACAGAACTTGGTGAATATAAGCTGTATGAAACGTTCTAATCTCGTGAGCGCGTCGAGACGAGGCTTTCATCTTGCTAAGTAGTTTTCAGTGGAAAAATTGTACGAGGAGTTTAGTAGAAACCAAGTCTTGCGTATCCCCAACGCTTTACGACTGTTTGCGTGTCACGTAAGCATCGTATTTTGAGATGAAATATTGACAAAAATGATTGCCTGTAAAATTTGCTTAAGCACAATTTGCTGCCCAAATATTACACCTCATCCTCTTAAGAGCACAACATGTCGTGCGTACATAAACAGTGCACGAGATCTGACCCCAATACGTGAATATTTATTCACACCGCGATGCTGATACTCTTTAAACTTGTTGATTGAATTACAATGTGTATTTTTAAACAGAGTACTTCAGTTGTCTGCACAGTTGTGAAAGGAAATAATTTCTTCTAAATGTTTAAAGGGCAACTAGTACCTCATGACCGCCAAATGGTCTCGACCCTGCTTCATTACGTAAGCCGCCGCGCCTCTTAGCCTAAGAGCTGATCCCTTCACATTGTCAAGGGTTATTGAACCGGTACCATTTTGCTCTACCTCCAAAGAATGCAAGGACATCGATGGCCCGTTGGGCGCGTTAAAAGTGACTCGATTCGGAGGAGCGAGCTTCACTTGTCTGCTGTTGCACTGCCCATTTGTGTATTTCTCCTTAAAGTAGGCAGAAAATGAGAACTTGATCGGCATTCCTTTCTTTGTTGGGCTCTACAATCTCTGTTTGCTACCAAAAACAAGCCTTGCGAAATACCCTTTTAAGCGCAACCCATAAAATGTATTGTAGTAAACTGTAAAATGAACAAATATATTTAAGGCACACAACGTTATTTTTGCCGTTGCATAGGTTAAACAAAATCCGGTCATATGAGTTTCACGGGCTGGTTAATGGAAGAAAGAGTAAGATTAAAATTATAATAGTTATTTATGACTATTTCACTGAGAATCGAGAGTCAATTAAGAGAAGTCAAAGTCCTAGGACTGATAGCTGATCATTGACACTAGTTTGGACATTACTCCGAGTATAAGTGGTGGTTAATATAACGTATATTTAACACAAAAACTTCACATGTTAGTTGTTCATAACGTATACCGACTCCGCCTACGTGTTATAATTATAATGTCTCACCCAACAACACTCTCAACGGCTTACTTCGATGCACTGTCTCCGAGTTATGGGCGTTCAAAATGTTTGTTAAAAACAAATTGAAATTTATTTAAATTGAAATTTTTTAAGAAAAAAATAATTAGATATTTAAATGACACCAAAAAAATAAGCCTGGAAAGTATGATGGAAAGTTCATTGATAATTTAAAACGCTTTCTGTGATATTATTATAATTATTCGTTCGTTCCACTACGAGATAACATTCACTGCACATCATTGCGTCCGTTTAGCGTGTTGCCGAATAAAATGAAAACGTCTCCTCGTTCAAATTGCTGCCGAGTTTTGTTACAACGTGTTATAATGAATACGTGGAAACGTATAAAATTGCATGTTATAAATATAGTAGTCGTTTATACGTATACAAGTATATAATTTATAGCGGAATTGAACATCACTAACTCCGAGTACCTACAACACCAAGTCACTATAGAAACTACATGGAAATTAAGGTTGTAAAATTTCGAATGACCCGACAAAGTTAACCATAAACAGTTATTTTGAAAGTAATACGTGAGTATTAAATAACAAAATGTAAAATGATTAAAGGTGATTCGAAATGAGCATTTGTGTAATAAATGCATGTTCTAATCTAAACAAAAGACTTCCTTGCAGCATAACTAATCCACAAAAGACAAGACATGACTAAGCCCATCAGTATTCAATGAATACGGGAACTTTTAATTGATTCGTAGCTATTTTTAGCGTTTGAAGTGCATTTTCCTGTCTCAGGCAGATATAAATAGCTCGATCACCCATGTAGAAGATTCCAAGAATTTCTCTATTATTGTGCAACAGCTGCATCAGGCAGGGGTAAAAAGCCTCGAATACGTTGACCCGGCCGCTAGGACTGGTCGACTACCTTTTTCGCACTAACTAAAAATAAAAGAAGGAAGACGTATACATGGGATGCAGGCATTCTAGGCTGTGCTAGGGACTAAAGGAGAAAAAAGAATATAGTGTGTTGAGAGGCGCGCGCCAGAGTGGACGACCGGAGCCCACGGGCTGCACCCTACTACATGCATGCGTTTGAAAGTAAATGAGAATAGAGACGTGGCGCGATTGAGATCTGGCTCACCGCGCTCATTGACAAGAGTACCTCATTAGAGATGCCATTGAGTCGATGCTGAATGTGCGCCGCACTCGCGATGAAGTTATTGACTTTAATCAACGATGAACATAATGAGACGAACATTCCATGACGCTGAGGGCCGACACGTCCGACTAGTTCTCATATCTGCACTTTTTATCGATTAACGCTCCACTTAAATGCAGACGTGAAATTTATTTACTCGTTCGAATAGATTATCTTGTACAACAGAACTTAGAATCGAGAAAGATATTAATTGATACACAGCAAGTGTAGTTGCAAGGTATAAGGAAAAATACAACTTTTATACAAGGTTGCAGGTGGGTTAACTGCTCAAATGCATTTTAATAATTATCTAGGAAATAACATTCAGCAGTAGGTATACAAAGAAAAAAACATATATTTCGAGTATCAGCAACTTACCTACGTGGAAACGGATTTCGGCTTCTGGCTTGTCCTGTTTGATCAGAACAGCTCGATAAAACGTAAATGTCCTTTTAAGTGCTATGCGGGCAGTTTGCGGGCGTCCACCTCATGTTAACCTTGCATTGTGTCAGTAGCACTAGCCGCGGGATAACTGTACGGTGGCTGAATGAGAATGGCTTCAAGGGCCTCGACTGCTCTGAGTCCGAGCAGCTCTGAATGCGACGCGGCTATTGTCTCGCGCGGACTGTTTATCACCTGATTCATCTTTATTGTACTGATAGATACTATCTTGGATTTTTTTTAGAACCCCTTAACCTTACCCTTTAAGGTTTTAATAAACAAAATGTAATGTAAGGATAATATACTGTTTTAAGCTTTCACGGTTCATAACTATATTTAAAATGTCACTTACGGGATAAAACATAATATAAATAAAAAAATAATATCGAATATCGGGAACTCAAAACAAATTAAAAATCACGGAAGATATCCCGTAAGTGACATTTTAAATATAGGATAATATAATTCATGATTTACATAGCTGGACCGTCTTCTGTTGTCTTTTACTTCTGATTTTTGATCGTGACATTCTGGGTTTTTTCAAATGTTTCAAAGTCACTTCCAACATGAGTTGAAACATAAATAAATTGATGTCTAAAGCGTTGAGTTATAAGTACCTACCCAAAAAAAAATGATGCAGATTTAAAGTCATGTTTTATTAAAAACCGTCGCAGTATTTAAAACAACGAGTTCTGTGATATCTTGAACTAAATTGTACCTCTGCTAATTGGAAAATCACATAGGTAGTACTTTGTACTTATGTAAATATAGCTTTTTCTGAATCATCGTACCATTTAATTATAATACTTGGGAGATAGGTTCATTCAATTAGGTAAACAAGTGTCGGCGGTTTTATTGTAATAAAATAATCCGGTTGATTAATTTCTTTGGAAAAAAAAACTTATAAATAAGACAACTTTTACGTGTGACCTAGACTGCGAAGTAGCTTTTAATTTGTAGAATGTCAGCAATCGTTCAATTAATTGTTCAGTTTACATTCCCAAGTCCACGGTACATGACCACAGGCCACACTACACCGGCGTGCAATGTTTAACGTGTGTGTGAGAATATCATTATTTATTCAATCAAAACTGGCGCGCGCAATTGCGTCTCTCTCTAATAATTAATAAAATCAGTGGCACGTGGTGCAGCTAATGCTTTACATTAGTGTGGAGACTACATAAGTGAGGTGATCGTTATGATTGGTCCGATAACGTAGCTCGGCCGCTGACCGGCCTTCACACCGCGCCGACTGCGCGCGACCTCGCCCGTCCGTCTCGCGCGCGCGCAACCTAACTCGACACTTTACATCGGAGATCATGATTTTTGTAAAAAATTATAATTATTGAATTTTTAAAACTTAAAGCTTTTTTATAGTTGTTTCATAAAAACAAGACGTTCAAGACCATGCGTCATTGACAAGCAAAGAATTGATGTTACGCGTGTTTATAAAAACTCCGAATATTTTCTGACTACATAGGCTTAAAAAAGCAAGATTCAATTTACATAATAATGTTTTTACACAATTACATAATAATGTTTTCATTGAGAATTGGTATGATTACAGATTTATTTAGATATTTAATACTCTTGATCCTAATAATATTGTGATTAGATATGATAATCCTGCTTGCACGTTGCGTAGATGTTCTGCAGGTCACAATAATATTTAACGGACCTCAACGAGTCACGAGAACTGGTAAATTATAAGACGATCTGAAGATAAACCGCGTGACGTGATGTCACGCGGTTTTATCCGCGTAGTTCCCGTGAAAATATAGGGATAAATAGTACCCTATACCCCGGGGATAGTGTAGCTTCCCAACGGTGAAAGAATTTTTCAAATCGATCGAGTAGTTTTTAAGTTTATTCGTTACATACAAAAATACAAATATTTCCTCGTCATAATATTAGTATGGATGCATGTCGTGGTAAAGCTTTTTCTGTCTACTTTTCCCAAACACCTTGGATCTAGGTATTGTCTACTCTAATAGCAAACGTTTAAGTAATTGCAACCCACAAGCTTGGCCAGTTTTCAACATTGGACAAACTATTTTACATTGACGCAAACAGAATATTTTCACATTTTTGTTGAAGCTAAGATCGAACTTAAAAAAAGCTATGAGGACCTATCCAATATATATTTTTTTTAATTCCAATATATTTCGATTTTCGGACAAATTAATTTCAAACTATCACCATCATGACAATAAAAAGTTATCTGTTGCTTCAACGTTTGAGTATACATTTACGTTACGTTGACGCTGCGAAGACGTCAGAATCTGGCCTCTACGCGGCAGCTACGCGGCTGCTACGCGGCTGCTACGCGGCTGCTACGCGGCTGCTACGCGGCTGCTACGCGGCTGCTACGCGACTGCTACGCGACTGCTACACCGCTGCTACGCACCTCTACGCGGTGCTACGAAGCGTTCTAGCCATGTGTATGGCTTTGCTTGGACAAACTCCTTGTAGTACAAATACACTCTTAATTGTTTTGTGAAATTGGAAGCGTTTTAGCCATGTGTACGGCTTTGCTTGGACAAACTCCTTGTAGTACAAATATACTATTAATTGTTTTGTGATATTACATAACTTTAGGATTACTGTTACGTGCTTTCTTTAGCTGTAAGCACCTACGTGTTGCTACGAGCCTCTATGCTCTGTTACGAGTTGTCTTCGGGGCGTCTTAACCTCCTCTACGGATACGGCTAGAAAAACGCATAATGAGAAGAAAATCTTAACTATTTAGATTAGCTTTATACAGATTTTAGCTTATTTAGTTAGTAGCATGTATTTCGAAGCGTAGATTGGTTACACTTATAACGATGAAATTATCAGGAATATTCACAACTCATATTTTATTTTTTATGTACCGTGATTCGTTACAGTAGTCAAGTAGCGATGTTATACTAACCCAGAATCATTTGTATATTTGTAGGGCATGAATTTATCCATTTTTATTCTGAATATAACAATGATTCAAACTGTGCTTTAATAATTTTGTACTGTATGACCAGGTTACGCTTATCGCTTGAATCATAACAATGACCGGTAAAATTGAATAAAATGTGTTACTTTATTGAAAACAAAAATGTTTATCGTTAGGGATATTTTGCCTATAAAAAAGTGAGGTTTCCACATCAAAACTATTCAAACCAACTTAACATTGTACTCGGTTAATTACTTACCGAACGATTAGCTATAACTTACACACTATTCAACTACGATTTATTAGCACAAAAAATGCTAAACTGCGTAATTAAAATAAAGTACATGCGCCGTTTAATGCGCCTGTTTGAATTATGATATATTATTACATAGATATGCGATAATGTGCGCGCGGTGCGCAGTTGTGATTATCTAACATTATCCGAGTAAATATTGCTAAATACCCAGTTATTTATACAAACGGCTTACATTTATGCAAATAATATGATAAGGTTTAGGCATCGTTGTCCTTAATTTTGGAGCAATATATTTGGATATAATTAGATTTCTAATTTAATTAATTAACGTTACTTGGGTCTAAACCATGTTAAAGAATTGGGTTTCTTTTAGAGGAACCTTAAAAAATATAGCAGTCCCATTGAAATTTAAATGTAAAAATTCATCTGTATTCGCATGTTCCCGTGTATAAATAATCAGGTTTACCTGGACACGGCCCGCTGGGTGGGATTGAGAATGATAGACTTTTAAAACGATGTTAATTCAAATTCGTTTCCATTGAAAACACAACACGAACAATAAACAAAAAGATACTGAGTACCGGTCAATGTATGACGAATTAGAGGAAATACAATCGAATCTTTGATAGATCGGCGAATCAGAGTACCTACATCAAGTCAGGTCCATCATCCAATACAATTTAAAAAGCAAATATCTTCTTGGAATATAAATTTAGAATTGTAATTGTTAATAGGGCCTGGCGATGGCGGGATTTGCACTTTGGAGCAGTTGGTAGGCGCCTGGCCACGTGACGAGAGGCCTCTGTGAATTGTTCTGATAGCGGACGGACGCCCGCACCTCTAACTGTGACAGTAATCTAAACATTCTCAGTTACTTTTCCGGCATCAACCATTCCAACAAGTAAGTGAAATAGATTTACATTTCAATTTCATGCAGTACTTACTATTTTATTGCAATTATGTGTGTTTTCATACTTCGTTAAGAGAATAATTTTAACTAGGCAATGAAGTAATGCTCTGTACAGCAATGCGTCACGCTGTTCTTTTTTCGGCGTTTAGGTTGGTAGCATTGGTTGTCAAGTCCTTGGGAAGCGGCCCACAGACTCGCTAGAGATTGAATGAATGATATTTTTTGCCGAGTCGCGAATGAGTGATTGATATTTACGTTTTTTGTTTTATATCTTTTCAGCGACTTCTTTATCTTTACGATGATAATGAACAGGTGTTCATTATTTTATTTATTCGATAAGATATTTGCAAAATAGATAGAATGGTAAGCAATAGTAGATAGGTAAATACTATTCAGTTAAACACAATTGTAATTAAGTGTGTTGTTACAACGAAGTGAACAAATAATTTATTGTGAGACGAGAAGAGGATTACCTAAAGTAATATAGGTATTAACTTAATAAAATCCAAAAATAATCAGTAGTATTTCATAACAAAATTGTGTTTCTTAAAAAATACGGACGGATTATTATAAAGGTGGGTGATTATTTATTTTCGATCAGCTTCCTAGACTAAGATAAGTATAATAAGATATAGATATTTAAGTTTAGTATGTAAGAATTTTTATTTACGTAAAGCGAAGTATTACAAATTATGTTTAGTGCAGGACAGTTCAGGACACATTTCGCCATAATACGGTGCAAATTATTTAAACTTTACTTAACTATACTTGAGAAGGAGAGAAAAAAAGAAGTCTAAAAAAAATTCGGTTTAGAATCAAACTGCTGCATCACCGCGTCGTCGTAGCAACAGCGGTCTTCGAGGAGACAACTGTCTGTCGTCTACGTCAGTGGGCTGATGATAATTATGATTATAGTGTCACGTCCATTATAATTGAATACTTTGTTTTACTTAATTTTCTTAGTTATCACAGTACCGGTTGAAGTTGTCAAGCTCGGGTTTCCATATGTATCAAAACTGAAAGACGTCCAATGCTTGACATAGGTCCCGCCTGTGTACAATAGTAAACGTCATAATGATATGATTAATGAAGATGATGGTGATGATTCTTCCAATACCGAAAGTTTTACTGTCATTTAACATAACGAGCCTTTTCAGGAAGAACATCGAAAGCGCCAAAATTCCCAAAAACCGGTTTTAATTATTAACCGCCAGATCAACTGATTTTGAATCTTTTTTCACTTACTTGAGTTCATACATTTGAATTAATAGGGAGGTGAATATGTAACACGAAGTAAAAATTTCAAATTGATGCTGCAAATATTTTGGAAAATATAAAAAAAAACTTCTCCTGTACAATTACGCAAAATGGCGGTTATGATCTTCTTCCTGAAAAGGCTCGATAAAGTCACGATTGTGGTCCCCGAAGCGTTAGGCAGAGGTGTCCTCATTAATACACCCACATTTCACCAGATATGTTCAAGTCCCATGTAATGGGGGGCGAGCCTATTGTTGTGTAACTATGTAAAAATCATACGCTAAAATATCATTGTTTCAATAAATTGTATTATGGAAAATTAATTGTGATTCAGTCATGGTCATAAAAATCTCATTCAAATAATTTTCATTAAGTATTTCTCTTATTTTTGTCAAGTGGTGCATAAGCATGCAGCATTACTATCAGTATTAGTATAGTATATTAGTACTAGTGTATAGTAGTATTAGTGTAGTTATATTAGTATTTTGGTGTTATTAAGAGGCAACTTAGTCTAGACTATTCTGGCAGGTCATAAATATGTATGTTGCAAAAATGCTCAGCATTTCTGAAACCTAAACTTATCTTAGATGTTTCGAACAGAACAAAGACCAGACAAAGAGTCTGCTGCCTTCACAGCCAGACATTTTTTTACAAGCATTTTATTGAAAGTGCCTCATTTAACGTTTCTCAGACGTTTTTTTACAAAGGTCCTCGTCTACTGTATAATAGGGTAATAATATGCACAAAATATCTTCTTTGTTTTAGGTCGGAATGGATTTCTTCTTTTTGTGGCTAGTCACATTCGTGGCGGGATTTTGGATCTTTAAAAAAATAAAAGAATGGCAGAGTCTGCCTCCGGGGCCTTGGGGCCTGCCGGTCGTTGGCTACTTACCGTTCCTAGACCGCCATCAACCACATCTGACACTAACTAAGCTCTCTAAGCAGTATGGCTCGATATATGGCCTTGGTATGGGAAGCATTTATGCCGTAGTGTTGTCAGATTCGAAATTAGTAAGGGAGGCTTTCGCCAAAGAAAACTTTTCAGGAAGAGCTCCTTTGTTCTTAACGCACGGCATCATGAAAGGAAATGGTGAGTAAAGAAATATTAGACTTGGACAAAAATGTTACAGAGATGTTAATGTAAAATATTGTTGAAGGTATTATTTGTGCGGAGGGCGGACTTTGGAGGGATCAGAGGAAGTTGATCACGACGTGGCTGAAAAGTTTCGGCATGAGCAAGCATAGCGTGTCGCGAGAGAAGTTGGAAAAACGTATAGCGTCGGGCGTCTACGAACTTTTGGAAGTATGATTAGTATTCTGAACCTTAAACGTAGTTTCTATCAACTTGTTCGATATTTTATATCAAATCGAAGTAAAAAATATGCAACCGAACGTTAAACTCATTAATTGTTCCTAAATTTTTTGCTACGGCGGATACGATGACTGCAATGTTTCATGAAACATTTAATTAATGTTTGTATGGTGGGCTGACGTGATTTAAATTTCGAGATAAACCAATAACAAAAACAAATACCTTTGAATGACAATGACAAATGTTCTCTGAGGCCACCACAATTAAAAACTGACCTTCAACTTCTGCATTGAGAACAAACAATGATTCATGAAATGTTAATTAGTGTAGTGTAATATAACAATGGTCAAATTAATAATAGTCATTGTTGTTAGTAAACAAACAGTGTTATAGTATGAAACAAAATTATCTTTTAGAACGTAGAAAAAGCAGCTGGTTCTCCGATGGATCTGTCCCAAATGTTGACGAATTCCCTAGGAAATGTCGTCAACGAAATTATATTTGGGTTCAAGTTCCCTCCCGAAGATAAAACATGGCATTGGTTTAGACAAATCCAAGAGGAAGGCTGCCATGAAATGGGAGTCGCTGGTGTTGTTAACTTTTTGCCTTTCGTCAGGTAAGAACATTAAGTATTAGATAATATTATTATTATTATATATATATTTTTTAAATAAATTATCTCTACCACACTGTTAATAATTTATGTTATACTTGTTATCACTAAGCTTTATGAAACGTTAATTTGTCAGATTCTTCTCGTCATCAACACAAAAAACAATGGAAGTTCTAACACGAGGTATAGCTCAAACACACAGATTATACGCGAGCATTATTGATCGACGACGAAAAATTATAGGGTTACCACCAATAAAGGAGGCAGCATATGCTCCACATGACAATCTGTATAGTGAACACCCAGAAGGTCATATGAAATGCATTAAGTATAGCAAACATGCTTCAAACACTGAAGAACATTTCTTCGACCCGAATATCTTAATACCAACTGATGGCGAGTGTATCCTCGATAACTTCCTTCTAGAACAGAAGAAAAGGTTCGAGAGCGGTGATGAACTTGCTAAATACGTGACTGATGAACAGATGTTGTACCTTCTAGCTGATATGTTTGGAGCTGGTCTTGATACTACGTCCGTTACTCTGGCTTGGTTCTTGTTGTACATGGCTCTCTATCCTGAAGAACAGGTATGTTTTGTTATTTTTTTTAATATACTATACATAAATGGTAGATTCATAGAATTCGATTATCTTAACTTAGAGAGAAGTAACTTTAGCAAACATTTATCTTCTGTCGAATAGTTGGATGGATTCACGGCATTTTGTAAAGAAAGCATAGAACTTGTAATCGAGTGTCAATCATCGCTGTCAGTTCTCAACGATGTATTCAAGTGGAGATCTTGCTGAAATGAGTTTGTACGTTCCTAAGCTTCAACCTACATTTTGTATTAATATGTAACGCTAGGTGGGAGATAGCAAATGTTATTACTTCGTGTGTACAAAGATGAGGTACTTGGGTTTTACCACTAGGATGTGGAAACGGACGAGCGTTTTGGGCAGCATTTTTGAACCTCAATATTACATGAGACCATTCCTCAAGTAATATTGAGGTTAAAAAAATGCTGCTTCTCTGCCTCAATTTAAATAAATGACTTTTAGGTAATTGTGTCTCGTAAGTGAAATAATTCCATGTAAACATCATACATATATTTCCAGGAAATAGTACGAAAAGAAATTCTGTCGGTATACCCTGAGGAAGGAGAAGTGGACGGTTCCAGACTGCCTCACTTGATGGCAGCCATTTGCGAGGTTCAGCGCGTTCGATCGATCGTGCCAGTCGGAATTCCCCACGGATGCGTCGAAGTATGCATATTTTATACTAGCTTTTGCCCGCGACTTTGTCCGCGTTTCCGTCGTTTTTCGTAAAAAAGTACCAGTCCTTCCTCACGGTTCAGTGGCGTTTTTAGGTGGCATTGTGTATTTTATTTTTAATTGACGGTAACGGAAAGGCTGTCAGTTACCTAGGTAACAAAATAACCTACGATAGACGTCCTAACTATAGCTTCCACATAAAATCTAAGTGCCTATTTAAACTAAAATATTCTAATAGAATTAAGTATACCCAGAAATATGTACAACTTACAACAAAAAAAGAAATGAAAATAAAGCTGAAACGCCTGTGCAATACATCTACCTATACCTACTTCACTTACAAATAAATACCTATAACTACTATAATTAATAAAAGTATCTACGCTTTTACCTACATAATACAAAAATAAAGTTGAACAGAAATTAGCCAAAACTTACCTATATCGGTATCTAAAAAACTATGCGTACTACTTCTACTACTACGTCACCTAAAAGGAAATAAAATGCAAACTATTAATAATTTGTAATTTGAATGAATATTAAATTAAACACTACCAAAACAACTAAGTAATACCTATTTTATAAAATAACAACAAAAGAAATTCAAATAAACTATTTAAAGACTAAAAGTCGCGCTGATAAGCATTGTTTGTTAAAATCAATTATTGTCTGTCAATAAGGTCGAACGCTCTGAACGCATCAACAGCCACGACCCGCGTCGAGCGCGGCAACCGTTACACAAAAATAATCCTTATGGCATGATTCAGTACTCACGCGCGACGCGGTGGCTTATTAGCGTATTTCATGTATAAGTTTGGTGTTTCTATACCGATTACTATGATTATTTTTTTATTGAATAGGTAATAATATTAACTTCTTTTAATTAGGGATGAGTGAGAGTATTATAAACGTAAGAGTAAACAAATATAATCAGAAAGCTCCGAACTGCTAAGCTATCCGGATTTACACGTGTTATTGTGAGTCAACCATAAAAGATAGACATATGCTGTAGTGGGATATTTTTTAGATAATTTTATGTAGAACATTTCCGTCATAAATGATTTCTATGTAGCTTTAACCATTAAGGCTGCACACGCGACGGAAGCTTAAAAAATCGAGCAACTTCTCCCGTTTTCCCAACATTTCCCTTCACTGCTCTGCTCCTATTGATCGTAGCGTGATGAAAAGTATACTATAATCTCCCCAGGAGTATGAAAAATAATCGTACCAAGTTTCGTTAAAATCCATCGAGTAGTTTTTGTTTCTATAAGGAACATACAGACAGACAGACAGACCGACAGACAGACAGACAGACAGACAGACAAAAATTTTACTGATTGCATTTTTGGCATCAGTATCGATCACTAATTTTTTTTTGAAAATATATATCATGTACAGAATTGACCTCTCTACAGATTTATTATAAGTATAGAAGATGAAGTCTTGTTGCTACCTAATTATTTTTTATCAAGTCCTGAAATTACAATCAACGCGGAAATGTGTTAAAGTACTATTTGAGTACTACATTTAAAAATATACAGGTATTAAAAAAACCAGCAGTAGTTGATGCTTTTTGCATTTTAAGTTTTAAAATTCTTGCGTCATCTTTTACAGGACACTTATGTAGGAAATTATAAGATTCCGAAAGGGGCAATGGTCATACCACTTCAATGGGCTATGCATATGGACCCAGACGTTTGGGAGAATCCTGAAGAGTTTAAACCGAGCAGATTCTTAGATGCTGATGGAAGTCTGCTGAAACCTCAGGAGTTCATACCGTTTCAAACAGGTGAGGTATTCCAGAACTGATATAATGATAATGGTTGTGCGATAAAAAATTTAGGACCACGGATTATTGTTTATTGATCTACCTTGCAGGCGCCTGAATTTTTTCAACTTAATGGTCTGAATGGCGCGAGTAAGACCAAACAAAATCTTCTAATTTATAAAATTCTCGTGTCACAGTTTTCGTTGCCATACTCCTCCAAAACGGCTTGACCGATTTTGATGAAATTTTTTGTGCTTATCTGGTATCTATGAGAATCGGCCAACATCTATTTTTCATCCCCCTAAATGTTAGGGGTAGTCCACCCCTAAATTTTTTTTACTAGGAAACTATTTATATGGCAAAACAACGTTTGCCGGGTCAGCTAGTAATTATATATGTATGAAAGAAAAAGTAGTAAAGGATATAGTGACAATTGTTAGAGGGAAGTGACAAAAAAAACATGTTGCGTCGTCGTCTGATATTTAAAACTACTTTTAACCTATATTTTGATCTGCTCGTACCGACATCGACACCGGTGTTTCTCCACTGACCTCTTGAACTTAAATGGATATGGTTTTGTTATAACAACAGTAGGTTCGTTACAATGGTACAACGGGGTTTGGCTTGTGACTTCCGACCTTTTCACCTGAACCGTTAGGCTTTTGTCGCTTTAAACTTATGTTTCGAATATTATGAATTGTTTTTAAAATCATCGAACACCTGCTTAGATAATTATTACAAGATAATCGGCTTTTCGTGTTACTAACATAAAATGCTAAAGATAATTTTTTTACTTGTCATATTCGTACGGACTTTGTGCACCCAGAGATATTATATAATTTAATTTATTTAAAGATGTCTGTGATCCTCATGAGTCAAAGGTCATTAGCAAGATAGGAATTAATGGTTAGTCAACATTATTTACGTTTTCAAATTGCACCATTTTAATCAACACTAGGTGTTGCCCGCCACGTTATTTTTTTTTCTTCATATTATGCCACATTGGGACTGGTATTTCTTTTCTCCTTGCAAAAATTTCTCTATTTTGAAAATATTACTTCCACATTTGAATCGAATTTTGTTACCATTTCAAGGGTTTCCTATTACACGGAAACCTATTTGTTTTTTCTGAAATAAGTAGCCTCAGTTATGCCCTATAAAATATGCTATCTTCAAGTAAAACTTTCGTCAAAATCGGCCGAGCCGTTTCGGAGATTAGCCGAAAAAAAAAACAAACTGACAGACAAAAATTAAAAATATTAGTTTTCTGGTATAAGTATCGCATACTATTGTTTATATGAATGCAGTAATAAGCTGTTACTTTGAAATAAGAAACACACTCTAATTGTATTTATTCTTCTTTAGGTCTTTCTTCTTTAGAGTTTCTATGCCGCTCATGGGCTGACTTGGCTTAACATGCCGTCGAGAAATATCACTCAGTAATGCTGATTTCTTCAGGATGTTTGCCTTCACCGAATCAGTGAGAAAAAGTGATAATAGGGGATCGGACCAAAAAAAACTAATTAGTCCGTCAGATAGATTTCCAAAAAATATTGACCACATATTTTTCCTTTTTTAACCGACTTCCAAAAAAAGGAGGAGGTTATCAATTCGACTGTATTTTTTTTTTTTTTTTTTTTTTTTATGTTTGTTCGCTCATAACTTGCGACTGGGTGAACTGATTTTCATGATTCTTTTTTCATTTGAAAGCTGGTGCTTTCCGTGTGGTCCCATTGTCACCATTTCAATATCTGATGATGGGATCTTGTAGAAATCGGGGGAACTCTTCAATAAATAACGGCAGATTAACCGCGATTGTTGCTATAGCATATCTAAGCATTGTTTACGCCATCACACAACATAATATCACGCCTGTACTCACTACAAAGGTTATAAAAACTATTTTGTGAAGATCTGATGAAGAACTTCGGAGATAGGCAACGGAACTCCTCAATAAATGATAGCAAATGGACTGAGATTGCTGAAATCTCATATTGTCTGTCTATTGTTTACACCAGTTCCTAACATAACATCACGCCGGTACGTTGTGAAGGGGTAAGCACATGTGAAACACTAAAAAGTGAAAAATAAAAACTTTTTTACAAAAAATAAAACCGACTTCGACAAAAAAAAACACTCAAAAGTGAAAAATAAACTTGAGAAGAAAAATCAGTTTCTGAAGTCGGTGACAAAAAAATGAAATCAAAGAAACAAAAATCACCGACTTCAGAAACTGATTTTTCTTCTCAAGTTTATTTTTCACTTTTGAGTGTTTTTTTTGTTGAAGTCGGTTTTTCACGTAAACAAAAAATGAAGACGATACCGTGCTTCGAAAACTCGTGTGACATCATATATGATAGTACATTTTGTACCTTCAATTGACGTTTCAAGCCCCACTCCATGATCTTTGACGCGCTATACTTAGCTTCGTCAATTTTAATTGATTTGATAAAACAAAAAACACGTATCCAATATTTT
The DNA here is from genome assembly GCA_949775195.1 of Diarsia dahlii. NCBI lineage: Eukaryota > Metazoa > Arthropoda > Insecta > Lepidoptera > Noctuidae > Diarsia > Diarsia dahlii. Next base: position 9,559,106 of record OX459195.1, on the reverse strand, counting down.
TCCATAATCTAACTGACGGACTAAACAGAATCATAATAGGGGATCGGACAAAAAAAAACTAATTAGTCCGTCAGATAGATTTCCAAAAATTATTGGACACGTATTTTTTCTTTTTTCACGTAAACTTAAAATTAAGACGATACAGTGCTTCGAAAACTCGTGTGACGTCATAATTATGATAGTACATTTTGACGACACAAGTGACGTTTCAAGCCCCACTCCTAGATCTTTGACGCGTTTTATCTTCGTCATTTTTTATTGATTTGATAAAACAAAAAATACGTATTCAATATTTTTCGATAATCTAACTTACGGACTAAACAGAATCATATTATTTTGACCCAGTCCGATCCCCTATTATTTGAGTCAGTCCGATCCCCTAAGCTGGTGCGTGTCTTAGGTTCGATCGATCTCGAAACCATGACTTGGCAGTCCGACGGGCACGCCACACTATCACTGCTATATTTTTGTTCGTCAGAGATTTTATAATTTAAATAGGTAGATAATGCTTAAATACAGAATAAGGTAGTACAGCATCCCTTCGGGGCTGCGGTTTGTTCGAAAGAGATACCGCGGCCTCGACACAAAGGGCTAAGAAGGAACATGGGTGATTTTTAGTCAGTCTGACATTCCCTACCGCTCTACCTAGAGCGGGATGAGTCATTTCATGAAGTCCCACCGTCTAAAAAAAAGGTAGTACAGCATAAGAACTTCCACGAACGATTTATACATGAGGTTTTATTGGAATGTCTCATAACCGGATATCGCACGTAACTTGCATTCTCAGACTGAAATAAAAATTATGTAGGTAAGTTTAAAATAAATTTTCACTCGAATCCAGAGACTTAATTTGATTTCAGATTGCTTATTTTAACCTTCCTGTACCTACGTACGCTGTACAGCTTTGGACTCAGATAACCGCGATATTTTAACGTTACACATTTGTTAATAATTATTTATAAAGAGGCCTTTAAATTACTTTTGCTAGAGCTGAAAGATTGATAAATACAATTTTTTTTTAGAATGATTTAGTTGCCGTTGCCAAGTGTTTAGTAGAATATTTATTTATAATAATACAATATAGTGAGTTATTTTTATATTGGTCGCAATAACTAATATGGAGTCACTAAATCTGATTTTATTTGGTGCTCAATATTGTTTATAGGATATTTAAAGCAATCGAATATATCATCGTATCCTATCAATAAGGGCTCAACTGCAACTTTTCAGGAGACACATTTTTGTGCTTAATTTACCTAAATATGAATAAATATGTATTGTTTGTTTCAAATAATGTGTATTAGTATCTTATGGATTGGCTAGAATTATTTTTAATTAATGAACTTAATATTTTATGCATTTTGTCCCTTAAATTCTTAATCTTTGCTGTATTAAAGCAAAGTTGAACTGAAGTTGAGTAGATACGTTATGCCTTTTTTCTTCGGAAATGTTTGAGGCAGTAGAGTAGAAGACACACAAGTAATTAGGGCATCGTCTCTTCTGTACTTACGAGCCATTCCATAGAACACGGTCACAATCATCATTAGGGTTTTTTTCTATGTACCCAATATGGAAAATGGAATAAGTAATTAAAATTACTTAATTAGGTACAAACCACCAACCAAAACATGAGGTATAAAATATTTTGATTTATGTACTTGCTTAAAAAATCTCCGCGTTCCGACGAATAGTGGTCGAAAGGCACTAGCACGGTCTCCCCGCGCCCACGCAACTTCGCTACTCGCGATGTAAGAGGGCGCGAGGGTGATTGTGGCTTTATTCTTCGTTGAAAACGGAGTGTTTGAAATAGTGGCTTTTGAGAAAATCTAATTATTTTGTGACTTGATATGGTTTTTTTGAACTGGTTACATGTGGTTTTATGAACAGAATGTAATTATGTAATAAAAAAAGTCCTTATGTTCGTTACGCCGATACGACGATATTTGTAACAGGAAACAAAAAAAAACCACTCCAAAAAATCCAGATTTGGCTTACCATCAAATTCATAATACTTTTGATTGACTTCGAGTATACACTAGAAGTTTTAAATTGTGTATCCTTTACAGGGCAATAGACAAGTCACTGGATATCATCAATTGAGATAAGGATGTAAAAACACACTAATTATAACTAGTAGTTAGAGTAAACCATAAAACGGAAAAGGTAACTGAAATTTTCGATGGTAATAAATAAATCATAACCGAATAAAAAGCATGTCTTCATAGGTTTGTTCCTGCTCTACAATATCATGGTACAAAATGCGGGAGTCGTTATCGCAATTAGTCGGATTTTCCCTTATCTATAAAAATATTTGAAATGTATTACGTAAGTATTAAATAATTAGGACCAGAGTTCAGCCGTAAATAATATTTATAACATAATAATTCGTTACGATAAACAATTTGATGACGTAATATTAAATAATATTGTTACGAGTATTTGTCATTCATATTTTCAAACAATTAATACGTTGACATTTATTACGAGGATTAAATTAAATGTGAATCAACAAGCTCAATTCAAACGATTTCTTTCACAAGGTGGATCGTAACTTACAAAGTAGCGTAGCCGGTAAAAAACCTAACATGAACTTCTATTTATTTTCTAAAAATCCTGTTTTACGATCTGTCGTCTCGTAAATGCGAAGGAAGCTCTCCTTAGAGGAAAGTTAAGGATTAATGAGTTTGACATAACCTTTGGCAGGAGAATGTTATCTGGTTTTCCGTATCGTTACTTTGTTCGTAAATCTAGTATTTCCAATGTTAAGAACTACCAACGTACATTGTTTCTTGGAAGTGATAAAGCAACTTTTGATTTTATTTTACCACAAGCTTTTAGTACAGTTTAATTTAAGTGGTGTCGGTTTTTCTCTTAATTAACATGACAGGATTTTTACAGCAATTAGTACAAATAGGTACAATGTTGCAAACCTAAATGTCTACAGGTACATAGTGGGTATCTGTAAGATAAAAGGAAATTGTTTGGCTTGGTATGTCATGACGAGGGAGGAAGGGGAACAATTTTAAACAATCAATAATATTAACAATGAAAAATTCATCATCATCAGCCTTTAATGTAGGGACTCAGGCCTCCTCTCTAGGAGAGGGATGGGCTATAATCCACCACGCGGGCCTAGTGCGGGTTGGTAGATCTCACATATCTTCGAATTTTTTGGTTCTAAGACATGCCGGTTTCCTCACGATACTTTCCTTCACCGTTTTGAGAGCAGTGGTGATGAAATAAATTACAAAAATTAATGCGCTTGCCTGGGATCAAACCCACGACTTACTGTTCGTAAATAGGAGCCGCAACCACTGGGCCACCACTGAAAATTAAAGATAAGTAGTGGTAGAGTGTCGATTACAAGGGGGCAAGGATCCAGAAAAGGTGATGTTGTGCCAACCCCTAGCATAATTGGGAGAATGAAAACTTAAATTTAGAATAGCTTACCTGATTCGTAGTATTATTGAACAAGAGCAGGAAGATGGTGATGAAGGATGTTATTAAGGTTGAAACTTACGTTTAATCCACAGGTAAACGCATGTGTCCTGGCGACGAGCTCTCGCGGATGCTGGCTTGCGGCTTGGTCGCGCGACTGTTTCGTGTCCGCCGCGTGCGACTGGCGTCCGACCGACCCTCAGAGGAGGCGATGAGAGGAACCATAGGGTTGACCCTCTGCCCTCCACGTGTGTCCTTCTATTGTGATCCTTTGTGATCGCTTGTGTTTAAAGCATTTATAGAGATAGGTAAATAAAAAAGTGCTTGGAAGTTGAATGAGTATTCGTTTTATTAAGATCTGTATATGAACGAGGCGCAAACATTACGTAATAAATTAATTGAATACTAGCTTTTATCATGAGGCGGATGTCTAAAACTACTTTTGAAATAGGAACAAAATTATGTTTAGTGTTTATAGATATTTGGTATTTTAATGTTGATACAAAGATAGCTTTGTACTCAGAACGGTCAAGTTACATGAAAAAAAGAATGTTGTATGGAGCTTTCCGCAAAAGTAACATGTGTGAGAACCACTATTACCTTGATTGTAAAATACCACGTGAACACACATTTAATTATATTACTATTTATTCTGCAATGCGTTTAATTTGCAAAGCTTTTGCTAATAATATGCAAAAACGTGAATGTATTTAATTACTACAACAAAGGAAGTAACTACTGGTAGTATACGATAGGTGCCATGTGAGTAATGGGAAAGACCGTGAGTAATGTCAGCTTGTCGATACCCTCGTTTGTAAAAATTGCAAACTACGTGCCTTTATCTGTGACGTAGGCTGTCAACGGGTCATTCACCTCCAGCATTACTTAATAATGTTTATATTCACGCAACTGCACCTTTACAAACTAGCATACCAGTTTAATTCAGTTTAAATTATTTAAATGTTGCAGTTACGAAAGACCAAAAGTTCAATAAACTTTGTTTTGTAAGTCAATCGAATTTTAAGTTATTGCTATTAAATCGGAATATATTATGTATCTTGTGAGAAAACGATTGATTAATTATGCCAGGAGGCTCCTTTAGTATTTTGTGAAAATATTTTTAAGTTAGCCAAATAATGATAATATTAGGCTTATGTTTAACTCTACGTATAGAACTAGACTTTTCTTTTCGCATTTCCGTCTTCCGTCAACTCGTGGTAGGTGTAATTGGTATTAATAAAACAGGGTGTTTATTTTAAAGTTTTCATATTTAATTTATTACTTAAATATACATTCTTACAATAAAACAGAGCATTATATACAAAGCATATATAATAGTCCAACAGACAACAGTGAGCTGCAAGCTAACAGACTTTTCCGACTGAAGTTCAGTACAGGGCAACTTTGTTGCAACACAATGAATTTAATACAATACAAGAACATTAAAGTAAGGCGTTATTCTATTATAATATAGCGACGATATCGCTCTAGACTAGTTGCTGGTTGTTAAACTACCATGGAATGTTACTTCATACCTGATAGGTAGGTACATGTTACTCTTAACATATAAATGAACACTTACAAACTTACATCTAAAGCCTACTGTAACGCAACATTCATGAGATCTCACTCAAGTTCTCCCAACATACCACATTCTCACAAGTGACACTAATAAATAATGACCTAGAATTCTACATTTTATTTTGGTATAGGTACTAGAACTTAGAACGTAAACCTTAAATACAATGTGTAACGGTGTGATTTGCTGAAGATCCTATTCATTCTAGTCTATCAACACGCTAATACTGCAAACTCACACAGACGTCATTTTATAATCTCAACGATGGGAATAACAATATAACTAACGTTCGGTCTACTATTTAATTGAACACTTTATGCACAGCCTCGGGCATCGCGACGGCGATGTCGTCACTTATATAATAAAGACTTAAATAAATGGTTGTCGATTCGCTCTAAAACGAGTGATCATTGAATACTGGTGGGTGAAGCGCGACGAGGCGCGATGTGGCGCGTTGTAGCGCGGTGTGGCGCGGAGTGGCGCGGTGTGGCGCGGAGTGGCGCGGAGTGGCGCGGAGTGGCGGTTAGTGTGCACCGACATGGCGCAGGTGCGGGTGGTCGGGGGTAGCCAAGCCTGCGACTACTGCCGAGCGCGGGTTGAACTTTACACGGAACGCTTGGGGCGCGATGGTAGCACCCACCGTACCCTCCAGTGACGGTGGCGCGTCTCCCATCTCCATCTGCACGTCGAACTGGTGCATAATGCCCGAGAAGAACATGAACATCTCCATGCGCGCCAACACGTCGCCCAGACACATCCTCCTACCGACGCCGAACGGCATGTAGAACTCGGGACGCCTGATCTTGCCTGACTCGTCGATGAACCGGCTGGGTTCGAACTTGTTGGGTTCGTCCCACAAGTTGGGGTCCATGTGTACGCAGTTGATGAGTGGTACAACTTGAGATCCAGCAGGAATTCTGTAGCCGTTTAGGTGGACATCCCTAAGAAAAAAAGGTAGTGATAAGTAAATTTACCATAAAAGAACTTGTAATCAAGTTTTCCTGCCGAACTTAGAATTATAATACTTACTTTGTAGGAGAGTGTGTTGTTGCAAGGGGCACAATATTGGACAAACGTAGCGTCTCCATGGTCGTAGATTCGGTGTATGGAAGATTTGGCATATCTTCGAGCGTTGGTAACCGCCCGCGACCGACGACGGCGTCGAGTTCTTCCTGTACGCGTCTCTTCACTTCGGGGTTCCTCAGCATGTATACAATCATCCATAAAAGTGATGACTTGATAGTTTCCATACCAGCCGAAAATAGATCCCCAAGAATTTGTTTCAGATGTAGTTCTGTGAAAAAAAAACACATTATTTACCTTCAATGTTTAAATTACAAATAAAAGATATTTTGTATTGCATTTCAATAAAAACTATTTGATTGTTGTATGAAACTTACCATGATCTCTGCCCTCGAACAGTTCAGCGGCGCGGCCCTCAGTCTTGGCCTTCTCAATCTCGATCAGATAGACGTCGATGAGATCTCTCGCGTTATCGATATCAAGGGTTTCACGATGCTCGTCTATCAGCGTTTGGTAGAAAGCGAACATCTCTTCGCGGTTCCTCGCTACTTTCTCCTGGGCTTGAGCTTTGCCGGGAAGGTACTGTATGTGAAAAAACAGGATTTGTTAGTTTTTTAAACAAACTAAAATTATTCAATGGAAATTTTAATACTAAGTCTGAAGGTGTTATCAATAAGTCTTAATGAATGTTACTACTTACGTTGTAAAGAGGGACGTATTCGCCGTAGTGCACTTCGCCGAACAGCCTCATGCCTTCTTCAATGAGATTGTTGAGTCTTTCAAAGCGAGGGTCGCCGTTACTGAAGCGCACGGACATCGTGATGCCGCAGATGACGTTGGACACGCCCAGGGCGAGGAGAGCGTTCGCATCGATGGGCGCTCCCTCCGCTCGGTGTAGGTTAGCGACCAGTTCTTGAACTTCGCACTAAACAACAAATAACCCCTTTAATATCGTTTAACACCAATTATTTCACAAATAAGAAACTAGTTGAACTTTGTGGATTGAGGATAGAATTAATATTATTACGAACCTTAATTCTTCCTTCCATTCTTCTCTTGCCGTTACCCATGTAAGTCAAGCCAAAATCGCGCAGTTTCTCGTGCAGGAATCGGCGCTGGTTCTTCCAGAGACGGCCCTCGCTATTGATGATGCCTGTGGAGAGGGAGGCGTTATAGTGAGGGCTCACGAGGTGGGCGGCGCGTGCGCAACGCTACGGGAGGGACGGCCTAGTGACGCCCACATGCACATGTGCACTTTTCTCGCCGGTATGTTATGACACTAACATTTTCTAACGAAGCATTTCTTGAGATGTTTCAGGATTTTTTCAGAAAATATCATTTAAAATAGCAGAACAATTTGGAATGCAATGTTATCTTCGAAAAATTTTGATAAGGCAAACATTGACCCTATACAATTCAATCGGAAAAAAATACATTTTAGACACTAAAAAGATTTTCGATAAAATATTTTTTTGGAACGTTGAATAATATAAAAAATAAATTAACTCTTTGAAGTTTTTGCAAACTTACCGAGACCATCCAAAGTGTGCATTAGTGGGGTGCTGGGGCGCCCGGTAAACTCTTCTTTTCGGAAAGCTTCCCTGATAAGTTTGTAGTCGCTAAGAACGATCGTCAGCTGGTTGCCGATTCTGGCGGAGAACAGAGCGCCGTAGTTGCGAGCAAGCTCCAGGAAGGTCTTGTGGCGGACTCCGAGGAAGGGTAGATAGCCGACGACGGGTGGGCCCCAGGGTCCCGGAGGCAGCTTGCGCATCTCGCGCACCAGGGACACCAGTCGCAGCGTCAGGAACGCCGCGCCCGCCACCAGCAGCAGCGGCAGCGAAGTACGCGAAGCACAGTAGTTCACCACTTGCCATAGTCCCCACAAAATTTTAGAATCTGACAGTATTGTTATCATTTTATCTGTTTATTTTGTTCTTTAAAATAAATAAAAACAATTGTTGTATTTATTTTTTAGTTAGTAAACGATACGTAGCATTAGTGCGCGGATCGTAAATCGCGATAGTGCGATACCGAGAACTCAGTGATTGTATATCGTGTGCGACCGACGTCTGTGCACTGGCGTGCCGCTGGCGTGGCCTTGCGAATAAATACGCGTCGGGGTGGCGCGCGCGCAGGCTCGTCCCACCGGCGCGGGAGCTCCTCTCTCCGCCGCTTTTCCGGCGCGGCGCGCGGCCCGGTGCGCTACGAGACCCGTAGCACTCCACTCGTAGACCACTTTTATTTTTTTAATGTAGCCCGCGTTTCATTTTGAGTTTCGTGATCTAAATTTTATTCAAATGTAAAACAAATTAATTGACCGCACTTGTCATAACTTATAAAATTACCTACTGGTGGTACCGCAAGCTCTGCAAACTGTAATAAATGCTTCGATAAAAGTTTTAAGCATTAAGTGATACGAATTCGATGTCGTAGTCGTGAATGTAGGTACTTACCCATTTCGAATGTTAAATAAGAATTGACTTTGGGGATGACCTCACTTGCTTTACCTATTGATGTTAATGTAGGCGTCGAAATTCGGCGAGGGGTGAGAGGGGAGATCGAGGTCGTGCGGGTGCGCATGCAGATGATAAGATTAACGAATTGCGTAAGTTGGCGCGAGGCAAGGTGACGGCGGGTCGACGACTCGCGATTGAGAGCCTTGGGCGGACTTCTACGCTGTTCGACCTCTAAGCGACACTTAAATATCACTTTTTAAATTATACAACGAGATCGCATACCCCATTCATTAAAAGGTACTTTTAATAATAATCGTGTCTACATTTTCTTTCTACACATATCAATTATGAAGTGTTAAGTATAGTGATCGAATACCTTTGCTTAGTCATTTATACGTTAACCAGTATTACAGAATGTTATAAGTAAGTAGTTACCATTCTGTGTTTCGGCCAAAATTCAGTGACTTAATTTAAAAGTTGCTAATTACATACTACCTATATTTTATTTCATATTTTTAAGTGAGGTTTAGACTTCTTAGTGACCTATTTCATAGTTTACGAGGCGCCTCACAATACCTTGCAATAAAGAATAATAATCCATGTCAATTATTATTTCTAAGCACATACCTTATATTCCTATTTATAGTACTTACCTAGATACTTATGGATGATTCAGAATACTGATTATAAACTTAACAAGATGAAAACTGCATTTGTAATAACAGGAAAACGGATAGGCGTGCATATAAGGTAAGCGCACCTATTATGATGTGAATTAAGATTTTATACACAGATAGTGTTGTGAGGAAGAATATCTGTTATTTCTTATTTCTCATGACACGGAACATTCCTATGTTTGAAATTCTTGGTACTTCACAGCAAATCGATTTTTAGCAACACCATCTGACCTAATGCGGACAAAGCTTAGTGTATATGCACTTTAAGCTGGTCAGAAAAGTGTCAGAAACATAGTTGCTATTCTATCTTAATATCGATAAAATTTAAGATTGTAATTTGATAAACAAAAACCAGACAGTATCTATAATCTGCGTTCTAGGGTTTTCCTCAATACTTGTGTATTATATAATTCGATTACATGATATTTATAATATTAGCTGGTTATGTATGAACATTATACTTACAAAACACAAAAATAAAAGTTAATACTTGCATATATACAACAAGGAAAAGAAAGATAATATTAAATCTTTTTAGTAATGATACTGAGCAGCCCAAAGCCAAAAGTCAGCTAGCCAGCCTTGCTCCAAGATATTGTTGATTATGTATGTGCCATGAAGACTTATGATTTAATGTTGCATTTCATTCACTTTAAATCATGATAACAGAGAGTAGCTATATAATAGTCATACCACCACTGCAATCTTATTGTTTTACTGACCTTATGAACTTTACTATGAAATCTAAAACTATTTATAATACGCTCACAATTTATTATTGTGTTTTAACAATACTTCTTTAGATATCGATTATGAATAAAATAAAACGATTGCGTTCGGTATATGATACCGAACGCAATCGTTTTATTTTAACACAGTTTTATTTGCTTCTAAAAACTTGAAAATCACAACATTTAAAAGGTAAGTTATAATAGTATTGACATTCACATAAGGACATTACATGGTTATAACAAAAATAGATTTTCCAATCAGTAAATTAATTATATACTGTAAATACCTACTAGGTATATATGGGCCAACCTTACTTACATAAATAGGTACTTAGACAACGCTTGGAATTTACGACCATATACTACTACTAGGGTCATACGGTGACAATAACTGAACGGAGGATGGATTGATATTAATGAGTATGAGAGCTATCAATTAAATTGTAGGTTTAATTTGTAAGATACACATAGATCCAGAAGCGATGAAAACTTTAGTCCTCAGGTAGAGGCAGGCGAAGTTTGTAAAAACAGCTACAATAGAGTAGTTAACTGACTAAAAAAATATGATTTTGTTTAGTCCATTTGTTAGATTATCGAAAATTATTGAAAACGTGTTTTTTGTTTTATCAAATTAATAAAAATTTAAGAAAACAAAACGTGTCAAAGATTGTGAGTGGGGGCTGGTGACGTCACTTTCTGATAAAAAATGAACCAAACTGTGAAGTCGCACAACTTTTCGAAGCACTGTATCGTCTTCATTTATTGTTTATGTGAAAAAGAAAAAATTACGTGTCCCATATTTTTTGGAAATCCATCTAACGGACTAATTAGATTTTTTTTGTCAACTACCTTAGTACAAGCAATAAAATGGCAAAGTTTAAAAGCACTTGGCAAAGCTTAAAAGCGAATTTACACATAACATCACGGCTGTAATCCCCGAAGGGTTCGGTAGAGGTGTACCATTAGGAACACCCACATTTGGTCAGTTATGTTAAGACCCATGTAAAAGGGACCGTCGTACCTATTGCAAACCCAAATTTCAAGTGAAATAACGTACCCGTGCTTTAGTATTCCCAGTAGATTTCTAAAAGTTAACTAATAATTACTTACGTATTCTATTTTAATAATTCATTTTGTGGTTTTTCTCATTAAATATTCGACATAGTTGTGGTCATAACTTAGTTGAAATAACATTCGAAGACGGAAAATTTTGTATTTAGTCTGTTTTTTTCCGATATTTTCGTATGTGTTTCATAATTAACATCTATGTGTAAGTTTTACTTGAAATGCGCTTTGACGTAGCAGTTGCTATTGCCTATAGAGTATAGATAAAATTATAGACTAACGAAATTCTTACCCTACATGCATGTCCGGCACATTCGCGTTAGTATTATTGAACTCGAAGCTAATCTGAAGCAATTACTACATATAGAAATTCCGACTTCATTTGGTCGTGCCAATCGGCTAACTTCGTCCAGCTCTGCACAATGTAAGCTAAGTTGAACGGTATTTACGCGAACACATTTATTACTTTGTCAATTTATACTACTATTAGTATAGATTATGTTGGACTATGCTGAACCATGACTTTCTGGATTCGCGTGTAGCAACCCTTAGTCCTGTAATATTGGAATGGTACTGCCTATTTTCCCATTTTTAAATATGTAATACTGTATACTAACATATTTGATTTCTCGTGTAATAATTGCTTAGTTGCCCCAAGTTTTCGCTTATAAGTTTATTACAGCATCGTATAGCAACTACGTACTTAGTTCACAATTTTGATGTGACCGATAATGTTTGAAAAAACATAATTTCAATTAAATAACAGTACATAATGTAGGTACTGTTAAGCTATGGAATCAGGCGTTACTTTGCGGAAATCCATGACATTAAATGCTATGAAATATATGTAGTTTTAATACCGCGAGACAATATATGTAGTTTTGTATTAAAACTACATATATTTCATAGCATTTAATGTACTGTTATTTAATTGAAATTATGTTCTATGTTACTAATTATGTTACTTTAAAAACCAATTTTGATGTGACATAAACCTACCTACCTACTGCAATGGGCGGACAAAATTTGAGTTGTCGAATCGAAAAGAAGAAGAACAGTAAAAACTATATGTAGTGAAACAAAACTGCGCTACATACAACACAAATCTTCTTCTGGTTTAAGCCTCTTAACTAGAATTTAGCTAACAGTAGTCATATTAGTGCAACCCCCCGTGTTATCTTCGCAATACAGAATATGCAGATGTAGCTTTCATGGCTTTACGACTTACTACGAAACAATACGTCTTTCTTTGTGGGAGAATCCCAAAATAACAAACAATTTAAAGCTAAATAGACAATAATTCACGATCGAAGTCCGTATGAGTAATACTGTATAAAATTATTCTTAGTTGTTGTTTTGTATATTATGAGTAATCTTTGTCAAAGTGAAAAATAATGTTCTTGACAATGAAAACAAATATGTGTTATTTAATATTTTATCAGTGACGTAAGAAAAAGTTGGTAAATTATATTATCTAATACTAAATTACAAATAACCTTAGGTATAATAAAAAAGTAAAACCCACGATAAGGTTCTACTGATTCTCTTGAGCTGGGTTTGTTTTGTTTAAAAAACTTCTAGTAAATTAATGTTTATTTTCATAACATTGACCATTTCGTTAAAAAGTCGTAGTAGTAATATCTACATACCTACCCTCTCGACAAGATCGCAAGTGCGACTACTGAGCACGAGGTCCTGGGTTCGATTCCAAGAAATGTGAGTATACCTTTTTTTTTTGGTGGGTGGAAAATCATCGAATAACCCCCCCCCCCCCCGCTCTTGGGCAGAGCGAAGGGGAGTGTCAGACTTCTACTGACTAAAAACCAAACCCATGTTCCTTCTTCGCCCTTGTGTCAGAGCCGTGTTATCCTTTCGAAAATCCACAGCCCCGACGGGGATGTGAGTATACCTCAATTCAAACGACTTCATTATATTGATGTCCGGAAAATTAATTGAAAATGCCATTAAGGGCAACGAATTCTGTTTACAATGGCCTTTAAAAACCCCTAAGTGATTACTGCCTACCTACCTTTATCAATTGTACCATTAAATGAATACCTGTACTATTGTACAGTCAAGGACGCGTTTTTGTGCCCTATACCTTTGTGTAAACTATTGACGGAAATGCTACGAAAATTTAGGGCATATCATAAAAACATAACACGGCTACGATAGTAAGTAGTTGTTAAATGAATACCTTTACTATTGTACAATCAGGGACGCGTTATTGTGCTAGAAACCTTTGTATAAACTGTTGACGGAAATGCTACGAAAATTAAGGGCATATGGTACCATATTGTTGTCTTTTTGTACATAGAATCCTTTTGTGATCGCGACTACGATTACTTAGACACTTTGTAAAAGGAATAGGGGACCGGAATCAAAAAAATATGATTCTGTTTAGTCCGTCAGTTAGATTATCGAAAAATATTGGATACGTGTTTTTTGTTTTATCAAATCAATAAAAATTGACGAAGCTATAGCCCGTCAAAGATCATGGAGAAACTTCACTTGAAGGTACAAAATGTACTATCAGATGGTCACGCGAGTTTTCGAAGCACTGTATTGTCTTCATTTTTTGCTTACGTGAAAAAAGAAAAAATATGTGGTCAATATTTTTTGGAAATCTATCTGACGGACTAATTAGTTTTTTTTGTCCGATCCCCTATTGCGTAAATAAAGGTTCGTGTTGACCAAACATGAATCCTACTTTGCGTGCTTTCGTGCTCGCAGTGTTCGTTGTTGCGGGCATTCAGTGACGTGTGGTTCGGCGTGGTGGCTTTCGGAATGACGTATTGCACTCGTAGTTTCGTTTTTTTTTTAAATGAATTGTTCTTCTGACATTCAAAAGTACCTGTAATGGCTTAATTGAAATAAATGATTTGAGTTTGAGCTTTCTATAGCTATGACATTTAAACAGAAATGTAATTTCTGATTCCACTTTTACTAATCTGATGTCAATGTACCGAGTGTAACGTCTCGAACTTCTGAAAAGTTTCATGAAGATAATTACCAATTTTTTATGTGCGTTGGCGCAACACTGCAACAATATTGTATTTCATATAAACACCGAACAAAATTCTAGAATGAACTTTTATTGGACTTATCCGTACTTACTAGAACCTCAGTCAATATAATTTAAGACACAGTTCACTAAACATGCTCGGATCGGAAATCTACTTATTTTAATTGAGAGTTTGTATTTTTCCATCACATAATATGGGAACAAACTGACATAGTGGTGACAATGTAAAAACAACAGGTTCATCATACGATTTCAATGATGGTCTGTTCAAGAACTATTAGAGTCTACACTCTAACAGTCGCACATAAGACACTGTTCCGTTATTTTTTCAGGGCCAGCCAGTTAGTTTTTAGTTACAGCAGTGTAATTTGATTTATGTACCTAAGTGCTCTATTATGTAACACTAGCGGACGTACCGCGGTTTCACCCGCGTAGATCCCGTTCCCGTGGGAATACAGGGATAAAAAGTAGCCTACGACACTTTGGTGAAAGAATTTTCAAAATCGGTTCAGTAGATCCCGAGATTACCCCTTACAATTTAACAAATATACAAACACACAAACTTTACCTCTTTATAATATTAGTATAGATACACAAGCTCACCCCTTTTTCCCTTAAGGGAAGGAAGGAAGTTAATAATAATCCCCTATTTTTTAAACCAGATTTGCAAAAATAGCGTAGGAACAAGCGAGAAGCGAGGGTCGAGGGCAGCACCGTATGATGTCCTGATAGCAGGCATTAACAGAGGTGGGGTGGGCGTGAGCTACCGACACATCGGTATACCTATTAAGTGTCCCGTGCTAAGCATTCGAAACCGCGACTGATATCGATTAAGTTTGCTGACCACCGTACGATACAAACGTAACGATATCTTTCGTTGCAATATCAGTTTTCAGCTTCGTATAAATAAATTAACTAGTCACGTTTTGCTCCTAGGCCGAGAGATCAATGACCGTCCCTTTTATCGGTGAAGCGGATTTATCTGGACTGTTATCGAGTTTCGATATTTCCTATCGGCCTATATTGTTAGATTACTTCTTCGACGCATTAAAGTCGCGTGATCGGTTATATAATGGTTTCCATCGTTAATGGAACTGATAAGCCCAGGGTAGACTTGGTTAAATAGTTGAGGGCGGGAGGGTGGGCCCATGTGTGCATGTGCATATGCATGACGGTGGGTTTTGTGCCCTGCTTTCAGACCTGGATATATGTCTCGCGGTATTAAAACTACATATAATTCATAGCATTTGGTTAAATATACCTAGGTAGAGTAGGTAGGTAGTAAAATAGTGTGAATATTTTGTTTATGGAAGGTCATTGCACACCAGCGGCTATAAAACGCTACGTTTGAGCGACTGCATCGTCCCCAGAGACACTAGACGTCTGTGTGCATTGATCGCTACGCTGCGACGCGCCCTAACCGAGGTTAACGCTTGGGGTGTGAAATGTATCATCAAAGCTGTACAGACTCCCTCAAGACTAGACAGTTTTAATACTTTGATGGTACACAAACTTGCAATGACACAGTCATCATCATTTTACTGCCCTTGTTCCATGTTATTGGGGGTCGGCGCAACACGTCTTTTCCTTCTATACTCCTCTGTGAACTGTCACTCTATACAGTCAACAACTAAAATATGCTTTTTCTTAGCGTGCCGATGGCAATTCATATTGGGTCAACCCAAAATTTTTCGATTTATTTGGCACTTTTAGTAGTCATCCATCAGCTCCTATGATGTTCAATTAACATTATTGGCAGGACACGATATCAAAATGTCCCATAGTTTGTGGGGCAGCAGCACATTTACACTCCAGGGCAGAGTCATCTGAATATCCACCTGAACAGGTTTTCATTGCTTAGGCCAACGTGTGTCCGGGAATATAATTTATAGATATATAGGTAGGTCCTATCACAAAGAAATGCAGCATGAATAAAATACAGCCCAGCTTTAGACCCATTATCTATGTTTTTATTTCATGTATTTGGCAAGGAATATAGATTTTATTCTTGCAAAACAGAAGCAAAGCATTATGTTTGTTTTTTGTACGTAACAGTCAGGCACTGTTCTCAGGGTTGACAAACATCCGATTACAATAACTACTTAATTCTGAAAATCATAAATTTATGATTTTAAAAACCAAGAAATTCAGTATTTATACTGAATTTCTTGGTTTTTTTCTCTTATGATTTTCATGTATACTACATAGGTAATATACAAATCTTCCTCCAGCTGAAAACTGCATTCAAATCCATTGCGTGGTTGGTTTAAAAGATCTAAGCGTGCAAACAGAGGGAGCGACTTTCTTGTAAATTATGTAAAGAAAAGAAGATATAATTTCTGTCCGTACCCTTCTAAATTAAATTCATACTTTTCGGAATTGAAAATCAATTATCTACATAAACTGAGTTAGGACCGTGTTTCCGAAAACAAAGTTTTGGGTTCACTTCTGGAAAATCTTATACTTCTTGTAACCTTGTAGGTATAGGTTTTATTAAACATTTGAAATATTGATGACTGTCATAAATCACTGAATTTCTTATTAATTCAAAGGATCTTGTGGCAATAAGGAAGTTTTTATTTGACTAATAAATTATTATTATATAGGCACGTTAATCAAACCGGTACAAACAAAATACTAATAATAATCATATTTATTTATATATTATTATAACGTTTGATGATGTACTAAAGATTAATAAGCATATATTGTTAACGCTTTTCATTGACCTCAATTCCATAATGACATATTATAACAAACATTATCTTACTTCCTATTTCAATCGTAAGAGATATTTATATCTTTGAAGGTTCTTTATTTATCTGCTTAGAGTACCTACTGCTTGCTTAGAGCATGGAATTTTTTGTGATGTTGTTTGTAAGCTTAACAGGCTGGCAGCTTTGAATATCTTGGTCATAGACGTTTGTTTTTTTTGTAGTGTACTCTACAAGTAGGTAGTAGGTACTTATTTGTGATTCCGATAACTTTTGTAAGCAATGTGCGTAGCGCTTTCCGCCCACTGGGAGCTGTACGATAACTAAAGTGTCTATCACGTCACAACTGTTATGTTTGCGTAAATCTGTGCAGATTTGTGTCATTACGACAGCAGTCTCCTAATTTATTAATTTAGCAAACTTGGAACAAATTAAGGAAAATTTCAACGATGCATTTCGGGGAAAACCGACCTTAATACTAATCTTATTCAGGGTTAGAAAAAACTAACATTATATCCGCCTAGGGTAATTGTGGAACAGTCACGTAGCACTTAGTTACGAAGTGGGAAATATGTTCACAATGTAGATATAAAAAGTTCTTCAGTTCTCCAGTGAAAGCACAGTTTTGGCACTGATACAACTGAACATTCTCAATATTAAAATTTTCAGTTTTTACTGAAAATCTAGAAATTTACTGTCATCACGC
Source organism: Diarsia dahlii (assembly GCA_949775195.1). Lineage (NCBI taxonomy): Eukaryota > Metazoa > Arthropoda > Insecta > Lepidoptera > Noctuidae > Diarsia > Diarsia dahlii. Next base: position 9,541,692 of record OX459195.1, on the reverse strand, counting down.
TATGGATATATTGTTACAATTAAGTATAATAAAAATGTCTAAATTATTAAATCATTGTAGTATGAGGGTTTGAACTCAACATAATGATGGAATAAAAATATAATTATAGTGGTCCCGGTATACAACATCAACACTACAGTCTTCAAATTAATGCGTTGTGAACACGCACATGGAAAATCGTTGTACGGGACTATTCAAATGATACTAAATTAATTTAATTATAATTATTACCAGAAGTCCTAGCATGAGCGCGGTGTTAAATTAAGGAAATACTTACGTCGATTTGAATCGAAAATACTGTTACGTACCCTTTTTTAGTCCAATTGTACAGTCAAGAGCAATAATATGTATACCTACACTTGACAAAGTTCAAACGCCAATTTTTTCGTGAAGTAACGATTGCAACTTTTAAGATATTATGAACTATTTTGTTATAATATGGGTTGTAAAATAATAGTTTCCTTACGTAACATGAAAACGAAATCAATACAGTAGCCGAAAATGGCTTCTAAACTTTGATAAGTTGTTACATTTTGGTGCTCTGAACTGTACTTGGTTTCTCATACAAGTCAGGGAGATGACGAGAAGACATGCACTAAACAATTTCTTGCCAATGACCATGGCTTTAATCGTCAATTTCTAGAGAACATAAGGACATGCGGCAAAATAATAGGCGATTATACTTAAATTATTACAGCGGTATCATTTTGCTTCCTTTCTCGTTGCCAAATCCGACTGGAGATGGCGTCTTTGCTGATACTTATTTCATGTGCAATGTTCCGTGAGAATTTATTTCATATTACTTTCAGGAAGCTTCTGTTTCTAAACAAAAAAATATTTACAAAATTTTTCTTGCAGGGAAAAAATAAGATGAATTTTGGATTTTTTTATTAGCCGAAATTGGTATTGCAAACATTCTAGCAAAACATAAACTAAACAGTAAACTCGTCCATGAATACTTTGGTCCTTAACTAAGTAATTTACTTATTTAGGTGGTCGACTAGTTGGGCAATTTAAGTTTGGTGATCAAATTGACAGTATTTAATAGATAACAATGACATAACGATTCATTAATGCGGTATTAAATTAAAGTAATTGTTTAGACAAACAAGTAAAACCAGTTATAAACACTAGTGGGTGTTGGTGTCTCTTGGTACAAACTTCGTGATAAACAGATGACGTTAAGTACAATCTTTCGAGTTCAGGTAGAGCTTTAGGTTTTTAAGTTTTTATACATCACAACCATTTATCATTTGAGCATAATACTATGGACAGACAAACAAGGATAGCCGGAATTTGATTTGATTTAGTGTTCCCGTAATATTTTCTTTACCAGCCATCAATGAGCAGTTTAATAAAACTCAGAGAACACGACTTTAAAATATGTTTTTAAATTTTAATTTTAGATCACTAATCGACGTTGCGTCATCACGAATCTATTGACAGATTTAGATAATTAATAAGAGGCTCCATTCAACGCCTTGTCATTAATGGAAGTTAATTAGACCGTGTTACGTACCTACTTACAACAGGTACATCGACGTCAATCAACATATAGACCAGGGCCGAAGCCTTGAAAAATGGTAAAAAATTAAAAAAAATTACAGTAGGATGAAACCCAATGGAAAAAGTAGAGAATATAACAAAAATTAAAGGAAAAATAAATTACGGTCGATCTGAGGTCGGGAAGTGGGGGTGGGGGGGTTTAAGGAGGAAAGCGGTTTATCTCGATTTCCGGCAGAACTACAAGTCCTGTGGAAAAAAATGTAACATCAAAGTTGTGGAGAATAAAAAGATCTACAACTTTGATTTTACCACTTTTTTCACATAACCTCAAAATGTATGTGAAAAATTCAAATAACCAAGTTTTTGGTTTTTAATTTTTATCTTTTACAAAAAACATTTTTTTTTCACGAAATTTAGTGAAAACTTACCTTTTTATGCCCTAAATACACTGTAATTTATTTTATTAAAAATATTTATTTTTCACCTTATTATTGACTTAGTATCGAAAAATCTGCCATATTTTCAATCGAAAATTCTGACGTCAAAATATCAGCTTTTTTTAAAAAGTTGGTAGGCGTTGTGTTCCTTATAATCTCTACTTTCTGATGATGTATTAAAAATATACATTGCAATGGTAAATTTTCTCAGAAAATGCAAAATCAGCTGCTACGAAATAACAGGTAGTAAGGGCCAAACCCTCCTAGCCCCTTCCCCACTTCTCTGTGAAATACCTTTTGATGGGCCAAAATTTTCCGTAGGTCTCCACGATATATAAATTATCTTAAAATAAAAATAAATAGGCATAAAACAGCAATAAATACGCTTATAATTTCTTGTCTAGGCCTTATTATTTGGTAGTGGGATTATTTCGCAGCAGCTGATTTTGCATTTTCTGAGAAAATTTACCATTGCAATGTATATTTTTTATACATCATCAGAAAGTAGAGATTATAAGGAACACAACGCCCACCGACTTTTAAAAAAAACTGATATTTTGACGTCAGAATTTTCGATTGAAAATATGGCTGATTTTTCGATACTAAGTCAATAATAAGGTGAAAAGTAAATATTTTTAATAAAAAAAATTACAGTGTATTTAGGGCATAAAAAGGTAAGTTTTTACTAAATTTCGTGAAAAAAAAATGTTTTTTTGTAAAAGATAAAAATTAAAAACCAGAAACTTTGTTATTTGAATTTTTCACATACATTGTGAGGTTATGTGAAAAAAGTGTTAAAATCAAAGTTGTAGATCTTTTTATTCTCTACAACTTTGCCGTTGCATTTTTTTCCATAGGACTTGTAGTTTTGCCGGAAATCGAGATAAACCGCTTTCCCGCCTTAAAAACCCCCCCACCCCCACTTCCCGACCTCAGATCGACCGTAATTTATTTTTCCTTTAATTTTTGTTATATTCTCTACTTTTTCCATTGGGTTTCATCCTACTGTAATTTTATTTGTTTTCAAAAATTAAATACCCTGGTGTAATACGCGCGCGCGCTGTGTTTGTTTATTCTCGATTATTAACTCCTTGACATAAATGTATGTGCGAATTTTCAGTAGCCTTCACTGGGTTTCTGTCAGTAGGTAGGTAATAATATTACATTTTCAGTGCCAGTCTGATTTATTTCAAAGTCTACGCGTGGATCAGAATGAAACATGTCTTTTCATAAACCTCTTACATCAAAGCTGTTACGAAATCATGATGCGTGTATGCCCGCAGTTTTTAAGATAATCAGATTAACTGCAAGTAATTACTAACTGATTTATTAAGCAATATTAACAATAAAAAAATGAAATTAGACAAAACGCGTGAGTGTTCTACTTATTGAGAATGTCTACTCGATCTTGATTGTGAAAAGTGATCCGTCATCATTTCCTTGTAGGCGCCGCTGCGGCGTGCTTGAGAAGTCAAAACAAACGTACTATAGGGTAGGAGCGGCATAAAAGCATAATAAATATCAATGATTTTCCCATAATATATCCTAATACCTTCGTAAGATATCAAGACGAATAACTTCTGCTCCTAATAATTGTAATAAATAGTCTAGCAAAAATGTTTTTGCGATGTGTTTACGCAAAACTTTTTTCATATAGTTTGATAGACTTAACTACTAATTTATTTTAACAGCTTTTTACATCAGCTGTACTAAATGAGATCACGTGGGATAAAAAACGAGAGCTACATGCTTCTTGTATACATGTAGGTATATAGCATACAAGAAGCTCCACAATTTATCATACAACCTCTGACACTGGCTGAATAAATTTGGGGCGTACACTGATTTCTGACCATGATCCTTACAAGGAAAAAAATCTCCCAAAAAATCTTTTATGTTGGCTCGTATTCTTGTAATATGGTAATTTTATTGAGGGTTATAAGCTCTAAACATGTGGATCTGGTTCCTTATTCAGATTTGTATTCCCTTAACTCCCTTTAGTATTTATTATTCGTGGGGCGAAATTGATGATTATTACTTTTGATAGGTCTTGTCCTAATTTACCGATATTCATTTAAAGAAAAGTTTCATAAGAAAATTGCAACAACAGTTTAGTACTTGACGCTCAATAATACAAAATAAAGAGAACCATGTGTCGCATTTCCCCTAGCTATTGCTATTTGAACTATTTTGTCAATTAATCAATTTTAATTTTAAGCAAGTATGTTTATGCACTTGTCGTTAAGCCAATGATGTTTTTACTGTATAGGTATGTTTTTGTTTAACCGAGAAAAATTGTCTAATCGGACTGAATAATTGATGAGTGGATGCATAATTTAATTAAATGTCTTGATCATAATTCAGGAATTGATTTGGATATCGAGATTTACGAGGTATAGTATGAGCTTTCAGTTCTACAAGTTTTTTATTGTAATGAGATTTCACATAGAGTCATATACAGACAGAGTAATCTTATTGATCGTTACTAAAGTATCATGCTTACTGTTATATGATGTTCTGTTCCATAATTTAAATAAAATTAAGATAAACGCATCGAAAAATCGAGCTACTCTGAATTTTATCCAAGTAGGCATAACTCTGGTTGTCCGTGACACGATGATCGACTGATTTGATGATTACACGATTTTTATAATAAAAATTGTTATCACCGACCTTCAATATGCAAAAAGTAGGTGACACCATTTTTTGCACTACCTATACGTCAGGGTGATAACACGGGTGATAACCGGGAGCCCTACAGGCTACGACACGCGTGCGTCACGTGACCGGCGCCGTACCAGCCGCCATCACTTTTTACTGTACTCAAGTCAAGTTTTAACATTTAAAAGTTCATTTCTTTTGATTACATAATCAGTGTTTTGCGTGCGTAATGGAAAACATAATTATTTTGTTTTGATAGCGGCGTGTTGTGTACTGTTTCGAAACAGATTATAATAATATGACCACCCACACCAGTACAACGATATAATATTCCATTAGTTGTGCCAGGCTTATCGATACGCTGTGATAAGTAGCTATTCCGTAAAATCCAAACAATTGCGCTACTTGACACTTTGTACAAATTGATGGGTAAACCCTAATTTTATTAGAGCATGAACCTAGTAAACTTAAAATAAATAGTAATTAGTGAAACAATAATTTGTTTTAATATTAAGGTTTAGTAACGGTGTCATAGCATATCATTTTTTCTTGTGTTTGTTTGTAGATATAATTATAAATTAAATTTAGATTAACCGAAATCCTCACCGCACATTTTATACAATTTCCCCGCAAGCTTACCGCAATTGACGCAGCTTTCAGATAAAAAACTGGCCAAGAGCGAGTCGGACTCGCACATGAAGGGTTCCGTACCAAAACGGTATGCTATAATTTATACAATTTCTTTTACTGGCCAATGAAACTTGCAGAGGTCAAGTTTGATTGTATAGGCGCTCATACGATTCAGGGACCAAATTATATTGGTTAATTTCTGTTTCCATCTGTTGTTTCCATCCAAGTTCAAAATGATTTTCCTAGAAAGTCCTTATAAAGTTCTACTTTTCAGATTTTTTTCATATTTTCTAAACTTATGTTTCAAAAGTTAGAGGGGGGGGGACACATTGTTTTTTACTTTTGGAGCGATTATTTCCGAAATTATTGACATTATCAAAAAATTATTTTAGTAAACCCCACACGTTAGGGTTGAAATTAAAAAAAAAATCACTTCCCACTTTACATATAGGGGGGCTACCCTAATAAAACATTTTTTTCCAATTTTTATTTTACCACTTTGTCGGCGTGATTGATACACATATTGGTACCAAATTTCAGCTTTCTAGTGCTAACGGTCACAGAGATTAAGCGAGGACGGACGGACGGACAGACAGACATGGCGAAACTATAAGGGTTCCTAGTTGACTACGGAACCCTAAAAAGAGAACAAACAACTCATAATAGGCGACTCCACACTATTGTGGATTTGCATTCACGTTTGCTAATTATGTTGTAAATACGTTAATAATACGGTAATATGGTGAATTATATTACTCAACCCTTAGAAATGGAAATTAAAATCCAGAAAATGGTTACTACGAAAAGTCGTATAAGTATGTAATGTGATGTAGGGTCGTTAAACCGAACCTAGTTCGATGCACATTCGGCGTAATGTAAGACATATGTAACGAACACCTTGTTGATAATATTATCGTACGTGTTCTGACCAGCGAAAACGAAAAGATGCGATGTATCGATGTTTCGTATTTCGGACATAAAGCTGTCGATACCCGCAGCTGTTGAAACTCTTTCAACTTTTATATCCTTAAGAGAGAGAACAGCTGCGTTTTTTGCATTGGAAATGTGTAGTTAGCTCTCTGACATTTCGTTAATGTTCTCCTTTTTAATATTTGTTAAATAGCTTATGCGGGTAAAAGATGTTTCGTGTTATTATACGTTTGAACAATAATAACTTGAATCATTTTAAGTGGATGTGTTGTAATGTAAAGTCAAATTATTTGTATTTCAGTTGCTCAAGACAATTGGATTTTTGAATAACATTTATACGCTTAGTGAGTGAGTAATCCTCACGTTCATTGCAAGTGACTACTACCGGTGGTGGGCAGAATTGCAGGCAATGTCACCTCTAGGCTCTGAGTAATATGTTGCATATAATTACACCGGATGTAATAACAGATATTTTACCCACCACAGTCATCACAGTTTTGAATGTAGTGTTCGTGTGTCACTGCTGTTTATTTATTTTTAAGTGAAATGTGAAGTGCAGCAAAGGTTATGTACGGAGTGAGCGTTTTTTCCGCGGCATTTCTGGTGGGTAGACAATCTCACGGGGTTCGCATATCTTTACGTGGAAGTGTCTCGCGCTGCCCAGTTCAGACCGTGTCGAAACCGTAATGTCTTCCCGGGATTGCAACGCGACGTAACCCGAAACGCTCCTCACGTTACGTATTAAGCGTCATTCGCACAATTTGTAGTGTGTATTATGTAAGCAATAGTAAACAGATTGTGTTGTGATGACATGCCGTTTTCCTTTATCACGTAAAAGGAAAGGAAAGTAAAAGACTTTTACTCAGTGCTGAGAATCTGTGGACAAACTTGCTTTAACGTGAAATTCCGACTTCATAAGGAGTTTGCCCATAAAGAAGAACATTTGTGATGACAGGTAGGAGGGTCATAGTACTCATAGTTTACATAGGTAATTGAGCTATAATATGTAAGACGACGCTTCTTTTCTAGGGTTGAATGCAATTATGCAATGTCCATGTTATACGTTAAAGGTACCTACATCTACTAGTTTGTTCAATATCATGTAATAAAAATTACGATTGATTTCACTTTAAAAGTATTTATTTTTATCGATGAAATTAAATAATTATAAACAATTAGGAGAAACAAGAAAAGACCAAAGAGAAATAAAAGCGAACGGGTAGCAAATAAATACGAACGGAAGATTGTGATCTCTTGTATTTATATGTCGAAGACTTCGGTCACAGACTCCAGTTAGTGCTAATACTCTTAATTAATCTCAATTATGTTACTTTACAAGTCATTAAAATTACATTACGTTATAACTGAACGAATCTGAAAAAAGACTGGCCAAACTTAAGCAATAAACTGAAAAATAATCCGAATTAGCATCTTTGTAGGCTGGTTATTGCAATAAAGAAAGGAGTAGGAAGCAAGTATGAAAGTGCAACAACTCAGCTGGCCCATGAGGTTTCCAAATCTACGTATTTGCGTGAATGGCTGGGGTGAACGACCTGTTTAGAGCGGAGTGAGCGCAATGCAAGCGCGACCAATCGATAAAGGCTTGCGTAAGCGCCTCGCACGCCCTCCTAAGGGATTTAATATAAGGAGCAATTGCCAAAAGGTGTTTACGACGTTTTTGAATGGAAACAGAGCACTAATGTTATGAGTAAATCTTGATTGTCTAACTTCCCTGAAGGGTCGGTTACGCCAGCCCTTATCACGGCACGGAATACGGACTAGAACTACTGGTCCGTACTCTAGGAACTAGTATTGCATACAGCCTTTAATTACTTTCTTAGATATCCGGCATTAGGCATATTGTAGTTCGATAAGGTATAGCCAAAACAGTTTTCCGTAAACAATGTTGTATTTTGTAATGAAAATAGCGACAGTCATGAATATTTTTAAACTGCCTCCGTGGTCGAGTGGTTTAGGCGTTTGCCTTGTGACCCAGTGGTCGTAGGTTCGATTCCCACGGGAAGCATACTTTGTGAAGTTGTTTCCAGTTTGGTTAGGATATTGCAGGCTTGAATCACCTGATTGTCTGATAAAAAAAAGTAGTTAAAAAACTAAAAAACCCGACTGAAAAAACTGAACATCAAAAAACAAGCACATTTTAAATTAAACAAAACTTGGAAGCAGGCGGGGTCCATTCTATTTTCATTTTTTCTTTTCACCCTTCCAAATTACTTTATCGGGACCATCTTTTAGAATCTGCTGTTGGCTGTCAACAAGGTGACCCCCTCGGGCCAGTGATTTTCAGTTTAGCTATTCACCCAATTGTTCGACAGCTAAATTCTAAATTTAACGTTTGGTACCTTGATGATGGAACTTTGGGAGGCGAAGTAGATACCGTTTTAGATGATCTAAATTTCTTAAAAAATGAACTCCATTCCATTGGCCTAGATTTAAATCTTTCGAAATGTGAACTTTATTTAGCTGACGGTACCGACAGACAACTGACTCTTTCAAAATTTAACTCAATAGCTCCAGACATCAAAATTATTGAAAAAAACTCTCTTCGTCTCCTTGGGTCTCCTATCCATGAAAATTCTTTTCCCGATTTTATCGAGGAGAAAATTCTAAATTTTAATGATGTTTCGGAAAGATTGCTCCAAATTAACATGCATTCGGCCATCACCATTATTCGCTACTGCTGTTTCGGCCCTAAATTAACATATTTCCTTCGTGCTTCCCCTTTATGGAAGCACAAACATCTTTTGGACAAAATGGACCAAATCATCAGACATACTTTGTCATCCATTTTAAATGTGGCTTTGGACGACCGAGCTTGGGAACAAGCAACTCTTCCCATTCGTATGGGAGGACTCGGTGTCCGCAAAATTTCTAGTATTAGTTTACCGACTTTTATATCCTCGGTTCACGGCACGGAGAAATTAATCAGGAATATCCTGGCTTCCACACTGGTTGGTTTTGATGTGCCGTGTTTCTCCGAGGCTATAGTCGCTTGGAAAATCGCTTGCCCGAATACAGAAGAACCCGACCATCCTTTTTCCCAGAGACGGTGGGACGAGCCGCTCTGCAGGGTAGTTCAGAATAATCTACTGAACACGTCTGCTACTACTGCTGAGCGTGCGCGCCTGCTGGCTGTGGGTGAGTGGGAGTCGGGTCTTTGGCTTCACGCACTGCCGTCGTCAAGCATTGGCACTCTATTTGACGACACAACTTTTCGCCTCGCTGCTGCTTTACGTCTTGGTGCCGTATGCTGCACTCCTCATCGCTGTCAATGTGGTGAAGCTGTCAGCAACCTCGGACACCATGGCCTGTCCTGCAGTCGAAGTGCGGGTCGTTTTGCGCGACACGCAAACATAAACGACATCATCCGACGAGCTCTTGTTACCGTCGGCGTCCCTGCTGTCTTAGAGCCAAATGGCTTGGCACGCGACGATGGCAAAAGACCGGACGGCATGTCGTTGTTTCCTTGGAAGATGGGTAGGCCTTTAGTATGGGACGCAACTTGCGTCGATACTCTTGCGCCATCGCATCTTCCAAGCTCTTCGTGTTGTGCTGGCGCTGCCGCTGCGGCTGCGGAGAACCTCAAGCGGCGTAAATATAGTAACCTTTGTGGAAACTATATTTTCGAGCCGTTTGGGGTTGAAACTTTAGGGCCGTGGGGTCCTAGTGCACACAGCCTTTTTAAGGAGATTTCAAAACGCCTTGTTGACGCTTCCTCCGACCCAAGGGCTGGCTTTTTCTTTGGCCAGAGGATAAGTGTTGCCATACAACGCGGCAACGCTGCCAGTCTCTTGGGTACTTTACCTGCTGACAGCGTTGAGGAGGAGTTTTTCGATGCCCTTTTGTAGTTATTTTGTTTTTAGGTTAGTTTAGTTTATTTAATTAGTAGAGGTATACGAATAATAAATGTCTTCTATATTTAATTAAAAAAAAAAATTAAAAAAAAAATATATATTCAAATGAACCCCGCCTGCTTCCAAGTTTTGTTTAATTTAAAATGTGCTTGTTTTTTGATTTTCAGTTTTTTCAGTCGGGTTTTTTAGTTTTTTTAACTACTTTTTTTATTTCCAACTTTTTAGTTCTTTTGTTTTTTGTTCTTTCGTTGGTCGCGTAAAATTCGTCGCAGATGATTTAACTTTTGTGCTTGTTTATAGGATTTGTCACTTTGAATTTCTTTTAAACATAAAAGTGTTGTATGTGTTTTTGTAATCTCCTTTTAAACCCCTTTATTTTGATACCCTACTCGATGGTATTTTTTTTTTTAAACTCTGCGATTTTGTCCCCAAAATCCGCAATTTGTCTTTGTTTTTTTATTTTAATGTAGCCTATAACACTCGCGCCATCAAGACGAATCTAACGACGTATATTTCATTCAAATCGGTTCATACGTTTATGAGTTATGAGGGAACAAAGAAACGGACATACATACATACATACATACTTACATACATACATACACGTCAAACACATAACTCTCCTTTTGGGCTTCGCCGCAGTCGGGTAAAAAGATGGTTCCGTGCTTCGGAAGGCACGTATAAGCCGGTGGTCCCGGCCGCCAAATGGCAATGTCAAACCATGTCAGAGGCCCTTGCGGCGGTTTAGAAATTCTGACACTAGGGTCGTTAGACCTTACTGCCCACACGATAAGAAGAAGAAGAAGAAGTTTTATGTAAGTTGTTTTTAAACTATTGCATAGCTTCTATCGCGGGCCTTGAGCGTGGAGAGCGAATCCAGAAATTCCCTGACGAAAATATTCAAGATTCAGTATTCAACCAGGTTGCTATGGTTACGGAAAATAACAAGGTTGTCAACTGAGGTTGTCAAATTAAATAATTAATTATTTGCTGTTGATAAAAATGCTATGCAATAGCTTTACCGCGGCAGTCTCCGAGAGCCACATTTAGTTTTTTTTTAATCGGTTTGTGTGTACTAAACAGTTTCCGTCAAAACTGGAAGGAGGACGCGCAGGTTCGTGAAAAATAGAAAGAGTGAAGGGAGGGCTTTATTAAATATAAATATAATATTAATATAATATTAATATAATATTAATATTATTATAAATATTATATTAATATTTATAATAATATTATTATATTATATTAATATTAATATAATATTTATAATAATATTTTCTCGTAATTTAATTACGAGAAAAGGAAAATCGATTTCCAAAGTAAATATTAGATAATCGGAGATTAGCGTCTGTGATGACCCCTGTCGGCGAAGAGTCCTGTCGGCAAAGTGTCCTATCGGCGAAGAGTCCCGTCGAAGTAAAGTCTTGTCGGCGTTCAGTCTGTCGGCGTAATGTCCGTCGGCGCAAAGTCGTACACTCTTGCCCAGTGGGAAAGAGCAGGCTAGAAAAAAAAAACATAAAAGGGACAGTGTATTTATTTCATACTTGCTTTGTTTTATAGGTTGAACATGATCATTGTGTATAAGCCCTATTAGTAGTAGGTAGTACACGCGACCTGTGACGTCATTAGCCAAATCTATCAACGACGCACTTCTTAGGTCAACTGATAACCTACTTAATGCTTACTGGACAGTAACTGCGTTTCAAAAACTAATTCAATATTATTCATTTGAGTAATTACTGTAACTAGATGGATCTTTAGAAGAATAGAAATTATATATTATATACAATAATCTTTTATCTATTTCTTACTTTTATTTATCTTTAATTAATTCTTGTTTCAGGACCAGTGTTGTTTTCAATTGAAATCTTAGGGAATATTCAATTGTAACTTAGACAGCTTAATTTTTTTTGTTAATTTTGAGGATACGTTAGTGAAAAATGTATTGACTCTATTTAAGGATTGTTTTTATATCAACATAAAAATCGTTAAATTTCACACTTTTAAGAATTACCAATTAAGAAATAAAACGTACATACCTGATAAGTTTCCTTTATATATATTCGATGTAAATGCTTTCACTTTTCACAAAGAAGAATCCATATTTTATAAAAACTCAAAACGAAACACATAGTATACGTTTACTCACACGAACATGTAAAATCGAACGCTGTGATAAATATTCGTAAGAAAAATTAAGAAGACACTTCCAAAAACATGTTCCCGCCATTTTTTATTGTTTTCGAAAACTATGTTTTTTTTTAATTCTTCTAAAAAGGTTTGTGTAAACTAACTAACTAGCTCCATACCTTTATTTATTTTGCTCTCATTGCAATCTAATTTAATTGATTAGACAGAAGTATTTGGATACCTAAAATAAAACTAGAGTGTGTTTTTTATCATTTTAATAACCTATTACCTAATTGTTACTGGACATTTTACTCAAAATCATTCTGAGATGCCATTAACGTTTTCTATTTATTTATTCTTCATTTTCTATATGGCTTTTGCTATTGTTTACGGGCATAATGGCCAGTACTCTGAATTGATACTTATTCAACCTATTTTGTCGGTATCCTTCTTTCATGTTTTGTTAATTACGATTTTCATGAAAAATTGTACACAGTTTCAATTGGTCACATAAAACATCGTAGAAAGTTTCATTAACACTGAAAACTTGATACTTACCATGTTCACCATTTGTTTAGAGTCCCCGATTTTTTTTGATTTACTCATAAACACCCACCCGCAATAACTTTCGATGATCATGGAGCTTGCAACAGCGCCAACATCTCATGAACTTCAAAATAAATAGTAACCATCCCGTTAACAGAGTTAATGATAATGTTACTGATCATGTCATTTTAAAAACTTACCTATATCGCGGAAAATTTCAGATTTTAATGGAAAATCCGCGCGTTTCGTAGGTTAACGCCCTCTAAGTGCATAATAATTAGATAAGGCTAATGCATTCTGTATTGCGTTCAAAGCGTGAATCACGTTTTAGCCATAAAATTAATTACTCAATAACAGCAACCATTTATAGATAATTTGGGCGTTATACTTGGGGTCACCTGGACATGGTACAGATAAATCAAATAAAGCCCACGCTTCATAGCGGTGGTACCCAGTAATTAGTGGAAAATTGTAGGCCAATAGCACAATCCCACACACCATTCGTACATTCTTGTCTGACCTTGGATACCATACTGTTCTGACACCATAAATATTGATTTTCTTATAACTTGCACTCTCACTCACAATGTAACGGCTAAAGAATGCTTATGAACATAAGTAGTAAAACAAACTTGGTGATCTTTCGAAGCTATATTTTTCTATTCAATATTAAAGGGGCCTATGTCCAGCAGTGGACGTCTTTTGGCTGAAATGATGAATGATGATGATTAAAGGGGCCTACTCTTGACTTCAATCTTATCCTGAGAACTGAGATGAGGTCAACGATGGAACGAGGTAACCCAAAAGAAGGCAATTAACTCGCGACTTAAATAGATTGGGGTTGTACAAACTTGGAAACACCGACGCAGGTAGGGAATTCCAATCCTTGAACAGATAATGTTAATGAAATAAATAATTCATTGGAAACGATTGAATGAACAAAGTGCCAGATTTTCCAGAGTTACTTGTCTCCGCCATATATTTTCTGGGAATTAGTGAAAGAGATTCCTGTACTTACCACTTTTACTAAGTGATAGTCTAAGTAAGTACATAGTTTAAATTATCACAATTTGGAATGTAACTAAAAATTAAATAACTTCTTAATTAGTTTTTTTCTTTAAATCTAATATTAGCACAAAATAATATCATGCATATCTTTGTCGGTCCCTTGCTTGTGTAAAAATCAAGAGTTCTTTAACATTTGACATTATAATAATGTAATACCTGTTTCTATGATGAAATGCCAAATGTTAAGTTGAAAAATAAAGTTTTTCGAAGGCTTACTTAATCACTTAGAGCGCTGAGAATAAATTGTGGGAGCTTTAAACGATTTTACAATTTTGACAAAATCTTTTCTACAAGAACTTTTCCTTTTATCGTTCCAGAATTTTGATGACATATAAATTTAATAAATACCGATCACTAAAACGGCGATTTTCCGAGATAGAATAATGAAAAATAAATTTAAAATATGAAATATTGAAGCAAGCTGTTTTATTATATCACTTTGTTATGTAGTAAACATTACATATGAATTATACCTATCGCTGCTACCACGTATCTCCACTTTATTTTATTACCAATTCCCGTAATTGTTGTTCTGAATTTCACCAACGTCAGCCGAAAGCAAAATATTTTTATACCTAAATAAAATACATATTTACGCCAATAATGTTATCGATATAAAGTAGCTTGCTCTCTTGATAACTTAGAAGACATTAACGACAACCTTGTGAAAGTCACAGATAAGTTATACAACACAAGGTGACCTAAAAATTCGGCAATGCACTCTTCATTATTAATTAAATTGACCTCATCGACATTAGGTTTTGTTATTAAGTGTAAAAGGTTGAAAGTTATACTTGGAACGATCTTTAACATGACCTGTGGATGAAAAGGTCGCTTCTTCTGAATTGTAGGAAATGTCTCGGTCGATATTATATTTTTTCAGTTTATTTTTCTCGCATTAGTACCTACATGAAATCGAGATTACTCATGATATACGTCGTCTTGTTCATTGGTACCTACATTTCATTGTTTTTAACAAATAAAACAAATTGAATAGTACAAAATTACATCACGCTACGAACACGTACATTAGGTACTACCTAAATAAATGAATGGTCACAGGATATGATTCAACTGTAGTGGGTTTATTTTACGCCACCGTAGGGATTTCGTACCTATCTCATGATTCACGTCATTCACAATATTATTCACGGTTAATTGACATTATGTAAGTATTAAATATTCTTGTTTATTAGATTCCTTCTAAATCCTATTTTGAACTGCAATAGGGCAATAACCTCTCGGACTTGGAGAACATTAACGTGATTCGAAATGTACACTGAGTGTTTATCATATTAGGTAGATTGTTACGTAAAGATTTGATTTTAATGTTCGTTTAATTATTACCATTAAAAACAATACAATTAAATGACGACGACGATTTATTAACGTATTTTTTTATATGTTAGTTTTATAAGGTAATAGCGGACGTCACGCGGTGTCACCCGCGTCTTTCCCGTTCCCGTGGGAATACAGGTATAAAAGTAACCTATGTCACCCAGGGATAGTGTAGCTTCCCAACGGTGAAATAAATTTTCAAATCGGTCCCGTAGTTTTTACGTTTATTCAAACATACACACAACAATACAAATCTTTCCTCTTTTATTAGTGTAGATATAATTATAATGGGCCATTGTAGCCTGAAAAAAAAATGTTGTTGTTGTTATAACGAAACTCATTGTACAGATCACGATGTCTTAAACCTGTTACATTATATTAAGTTCAGTTGAATTGTGGTTGCTTCTTAATCATATTGTAACGAGTCGATATTAAGAAATCAACATAGACGAAGTAGAAATAATACGTATTATAAAAATCATAAGCTACCCAAGCAAAATTAATCAAATTAATAAGGGACCACCACACGAGCTTCTTCTACTAAATTAAAAATGAAACTCGTAAATCGGTTCAAAATTGATGAAAATATCATTGCAGAACACACATAAAAAAAAACAGCCAAAATAGAACTTCCTCCTTTTTTAAGTTAGTTAAAAATATTCTGAATGGATTCAGAATTAGGTACCTAGGTCATATCTTAGAAATCTCAAAGCAAAGTATTGGTAGAAGGTTCTACGCTTAATTTAGCAGTCTTGTCAGTTGTTTTGTAATTAAATATTACTGATATAAATAAATAAATATAAGGTCCCATTAAAATAGGTGGACAAATAACACAGCGTTCAGTAAGTCTAACCAAAAATATCTAAACAAAAAGGTACATTGAATATTTTTTTTTTTTTACTTATAAGTAAAAAAAAATATATATAAACATCCGAATTGAGAACCTCCTTCTTTTTTTCGAAGTCGGTTAAAAATAATAAATTGCCGGCACTCTAGAACAAACTCATCATTTGAGAGTAGGATACTTAAATGCGTTTTTCTTATTATTTTTTTTACCATCGTCCTTATTTTGGTGGTCTGAATGATTTCTAAAATTTTGTCCACGTATTTTAATGTGACCTTATATATGTCTTATCGTTAACTAATTAATTAATTCACAGTAATTATTTTAGTAACACGATTTTAGCCAGTCATTGACCGTCAAGCAAGTAAATTCCGGTTGAGTCTCAATTTACTGCTTTGTTGCGGATTATGATAGCACATAATATTTACTTACAATTAGCGTAAGACAGTATTGTACCTATTTAATCGTTATTTACCTACAAATTACTTACAAAGTCTTACGTCTTTTTCTCAAGGGAATAGGCAGAAACCACAGAACGCTACCTGCTGCGATCGTAACATACTCCTTTTGCCTCGTCCACATTCATTCATCTGGTCATACACGCACGCTTACAAAATACTATGAATTAAAACGAATGGTATAAAACTCATAACAATTTTCACGAAAGTCTTGCCGCTGTTGGGCGGGTCTGTTCAAGTGACACGCCTTAATCGACCAGACGCCTTTTATAAACGTTTGTTGAAGAAAAGTAGACGTCTTTCTAAAAGCTACTGCAGGTATGAGCTTGGGAAATATCTTTATTTTCAGTAGATCAGATACATTATGCATCACTTCTATACATATTATATACTCTTGCTTACTCGGGATTCTCCTATTCAAGACTACAAAAAAAAAAAAAAATATAAATAAAAAAAAAAAAAAAAAAAAAAAAAAAAATTGATAAATATTGATATCTCACTGACAGAGAGATGCATGTTCAGAAGATTTCAGTTCCAAGGAGCCGAAAGTACAACACGTGTACCTATTGAAGTTTTTGGATGCGAATGTCCACTTCTTTTCTGCATGATCGACTAGACCAGTAATTTATTAATCATTGCCTAATTAGGTGATTCGTGAATTCCCGAACTTTGTACTCTCAGTCGTACTACATTTAACCGTAGGTATGTCTGCAAACTATACCGGATAACATTGATAATAAACGTACTTTTTGTTATTCACAAATGCCGATAAAAAGTGCAATAATAAACAAATATTTCATTCACTATAGTGTTGGTAAAATCTGATAGCAAGGGCGCCTGGAGTGGGCGATTTAACCCCATTTATCAACGTCGCGTCGTTCCTTTTACCTTTTTCGATTTTCGAAGTCACGATGAACATCGCATTTTAAAATAACATTTAAGAAACTTGTTTTTTTCATTACTGTAGGTACCTGACTAGGTCTTCTTATGACTGTAAATATCTACAAAAAAGCTCATAATAAATTACTGCCCACTTTAAATTCTGTGAACACCAAAAGATAATTGTTGATTCATAACATTTTTCCAATGAAAGATTTAGATTGATAAAGCTTACGCTAAGACGTTTGGAAGCTTACCACCTTTTTTTTCGGGGGTGAGAAATCATCAAATAACTCCTCCCGCTCTTGGGCAGAGCGAAATATCATATTCCTTCTTAGCCCTTTATGTCGAGGCCGCGGTATCCTGTGAACAACCCGTAGCCGAAGCTTACCACCTTACTCTATCTTACATAACATGTTCCTGTTCGTTCAGTACCTAATAACAATCTGCAACGTTGTATGTTGCACACAACAGTACGTGCGCAGTTTTACGACAGGGAAACTAAGTGCAATCAAGACGTCCAGGTACCTAGATCACTTTGATCATTGTATTTTCAGGAGCGGTAGACAAGCAACGGTAGCAATTGATTTTAATAGCCGGCAGTAAGGAGGTCGAAGAGTTCAGGGCCAGCACTTGATCACTGAAACACGTTTTGTATTTATCTACAAAATATTTAAACAATTTGTACGAACACGTGCGTCACAAAATACGATTAGCTCTCGTAGCAAATTATGTTAATTAGTATCGTAGTAAGAACAGTACTCACGGCCGTTCTACTAATACTTATTGTGGACCGATTTTATCAATTTATATTTCGAAATGACACTAACGAGTTTTACTGACAATTGTTTAAAACACGTTCAAACATTAGACAGAGTAGTAGCAGAAACAAGTTTCGAATTTGAGGTATGGTCACTGATGGAGGACTTTGTACTCTTTAGGATGCATTAGGTACCTATTATAATTTGCAAATAAATAGTCAATAAAGTACCGACGCGACGTTCGATTCAGTGGCATCGAACGAAGTGCTTGATTGATAGAACATTGACAGTCAATTTAAGATAATACGTGAGACGGAATGTGTAGCACGTCTGAGAATCTCTGGTTATGCACTTGTAATACTTCTAGGTAAGATGATTCACTTTGTTTATCTCAAAGTCAAGGATGTAATAGGAAATTAAGTGTACCTAATAGGGGCAAGGGGAAGTATTACTCGGGCCTTTTTAAACTGAAGTAATATCGATACTTAAGTGAGAGCAAAATATGTTCAACTTTACCTTGGTTTTACTTTTAGGCTTTCCCTCATTGAAATACGAATAGTTTTTAGATATGCTGCACATTTTTCAGAGACCTAACATAGACAACTAAAGACCCATAGGTCCCGATAGAGATTTATTGAATCGGCGTCGTAATATTTTTATGACTTCCTAATAAAAACATCTGCGAAACTAACAATTTTTAGAAAGACTAAATATTTAGACTTACTCGTATTATTTGACTACGAATCTAGGTTAATCGTCTATCAAGGTGAGACTAATTTGTGACGTACAGCGAACTAGCTCCTAAATTCTGTCTGGCTGTCTATTACATGACAAATAAAAAGTTAGTTGTACCCTCAGAGATTCTGTGTTGTTCTGACGTGAATCTTTGTCTATATGGATACCTGGCAAACAATAAAAATGATACTGACTATGTTTTTTTTTAAAGATGGGAAATCATCAAATGGTCTTGCTATGGGCGGATCAGAAGGGAGTGTCAGACTCTCTAAAACCCATACGTGTTTCTTCTTATACTCTATGCGTCCCACGGCCGCGACAAAGCTTTCGAAATAAACCGCAACCCTTCGTCTTCCGTACCTACGAGTCGTTTTAAATGCATAAGTTCTTATGATGGCTGGCGACTAATGGAAAAAATGAATTAAAATTAACACATGTTTTTTATTCAACACTCTGCTATCATACACCGGGAGAGTTGGCTGATAAAAGTAAACTTGGGAACGTGTGAGCGGTAATAGGCCATAGGAATTTTTCTGTTATGAATGTTACGATAGTTAGTGTTTTTTTCCGTTTGGTTATATTCCCCGCGTATCCAATCACTATCAGTAATATTGGGCCGAGATTTAAATATACAAAGCCTACTAATTATGTAACATAATGTAACTTCACGCCTGTACTCTCTGAAGGGTTAGGCAGAGGTTACGTTAGCCATTAGTACACCCACATTTCGCCAGTTGTGTTAAAGTCCCATGTACCTACATAATATTACATGGGGGCGAGCCTACTGCAATCAACCGGGCACAAATCCATACTTTGTGATAGCTATTTAGAAATTCTTCGTGGAAAAACCGAATATCACTCGCTCACGCTCACACCAAACTGGGAATAGAGCGTAAAAAGAAAAAAAAAATTATACAGTAGAGGCGACCACTAGACCAAAGAGCCAGTCTGCTCATATTTATGGATTATTTTGGCTCTCATTATAGGTATTCTATTGATTCTATAATAATTATTAAATCAACTTTTTCACCTTATAGCTTTAGAACATTTCTACGGAATACACAAATTAATTTCAGTTCCAGCTTCAAGCTTGAAAATAATTTTCGATAGTTAAAAGTAACTTTAATGCCTACACCTGTGTGTAGGTCAAATCAACCAGTTTCAGTTTAGGTCAAAACAATCACAACTACAGTTTTGATTAACTGTGTCTAAAATAAACTTGTAGTAAAAATATAATATTGTAAAAGTGAGAAACATCAATGACTATTATCATAGTTCTAGCGAAATGGGTGTACTTATTAGTTTTAACTCTGCCTAACCTTTTTGTTTTTTTTTTGGTGGGAAATCATCAAATGACTCCTCCCGCTCTGTCCAGAGCGATAGGGAGTGTCAGACTTCTACTGAGTAAAAACCACCCATGTTTCTTCTTAGCCCTTTGTGCCGAGAACACGGTATCTCTTTCGAACAAACCGCAGCCCCAACGACTAACCCTTCGATGATAACATGTGATATGTTATGAGTGGCACCAACATGCAATTTATAACCAGCTCCAAATAAAATCATAGTCGTCTATATCTTCATCAAAGCTCTTTCAGGAATAGAAAGTCCAATACGGTTATGCTTGATGGCCTGGAATACCCCTTCCAGGCCACGGCTCATGGCCATGGATGTGATTAGGTACCCATCACATGTAGACGAAATGGGGATACAACATATATTCATATATTTGTGTATGTAAGCTCCACTCACAACGGTGGAGAAACCGAGATGTCCTAGAACCAAAAATTCGAAGATATGTGACATCTCCAACCCTCACTGGGTCCGCGTGGTGGATTATAGCCCATTCCCTCTGATAGAAAGGAGGCCTGGAATCCCAGCAGTGGGAACAATATGGGTTGATTATATTTATTCCACTTAGGATTTGCTGTAATGTTTCAGAGATCGTTGTAGGATTGAGTCACTCATTTATGTATTGCCATTTATGGTAAGTTCCATACATTGGATGTAGGAACGTCGTAAAACCATATGATTTATAATGTTGGGTAGACTCGTCTCAGTAAAGTAAAATTCTTGCTTAGCTTAATATTTTGTTAGATATTCCGGATTTTTATCCAGTGTTCCTTTACATTAATTTTAGCAGCTTTATGTCAAAATATTTCGAAACAATCCTGCTTGACAGTAACAAGGACAGGCAGCTATTCATTAATTTTATCGAGACAACACACTTGTGCGTAGAATCATCGCATTAATTTGAGGAAAGTACTTACATATACTTGTTTCGTAAATTATGTGTGTTTTTCGT
Source organism: Diarsia dahlii (assembly GCA_949775195.1). NCBI lineage: Eukaryota > Metazoa > Arthropoda > Insecta > Lepidoptera > Noctuidae > Diarsia > Diarsia dahlii. Next base: position 9,520,595 of record OX459195.1, on the reverse strand, counting down.
AATAAGATCCTGCGGCTTCGCCATACGACGCTGTAGGGTTAATGATGTGTAGGTTTACCCACTGTGTCGTCGTAACACTTACCTAAGGGGATTTAACCTTAAGGATTTAAACTTAATAAGTTGACATTATTCTAACGAAATAGGTCTTAGTATGAGGGTGTGGTTTCTCCGGTTTGAGGGTTGTTTGAAAGAGATACCGCGGCCTCGGCACAAGGGCTAAAAAAAGCTAAAACCCAACTACGACAAAAAAAACGACGCTGAAAAAGTATGAAACAAGATTTTCAGGATAGAACAAAAAGAAAAGCCGTAGTCACACGGTATTAAAGTGTTTAGGTTGGTACCTATAATAGACGGTTCTAACGATACCTCATATGTCGAGTTCCGATAAGTAGATTAGAAGCTATGAGGGAACAGATGAAGATACACACATACATACATACAAACATACATACATAGCCAGTCAAAATCATAACCCTCCTTTGGCTTTGCCGTAGTCGGGTAAAAAAGGGTGTGGTTTTTTATAGGAATCCTTTTCAGCGAGATACAGGTTTTCTTGTAAAGTTACAAGAAAATGTTTGATAATTCTATTTTTGCCCTTTCAATATTTATTTTATTCTCATTCCGTCTGTAGATTCAAAACAAGTAATAGGTTATCATAACAATTGATGGGTTTTCATTTAAAAGACGATTAGCAATTTTAAATTTAGTTTTACCACTGAAGATACCCTGTGGGCCCTGTGGCATGGGTCATCAGCAATGCGTGCATATCTAAAAATATCGTGAAGATTTTATCAGGAATTCGATATTTTTCGTAAACCTATTCATTCCGTGGCCTTGAGATAATTTCCAATAATAATTATTAAGCCGGTTTTAACGGAAAATACCTACTGATTGCTTTTATTTTTCACAGGTGGACTCTACTACGATCTTAATAGTTAAGTTATTTTATCTCTTCATTAATTAGAATAAAATTATAAGCTTCAATGAAAATTTTATAGAATTTAATTCCATTTTATTATAATAGAGTAGATACGATGAAGCTGTAATCGAACTTTCCACGAAGAAAATTAATAAAGAAAATCACCCGAATAACAAAGAAGTCAAATCAAGAACTGCGTACCTAAAATTTTAAATAAATGAGTTGCAGTTTTTTTGCGAATGCCCATGAGATCACCCTGAATTCCTTGACACAGTAACATAAAAATCGCTTAATATTGGTTAGGTTTAGTAGGTAAATTAATGCATAATATAACATTTTAACTTTAAAATTAGGCATCATTATTATAATTTTAACAAGTTATTGCCGTGAAACTATTTGATTTAGTTACCGTGGAAACGTAAGAATGGGGAGGCTAGGTATTACTTATTCAGTTGCAAATTGCAATCGATCAATACATCGATACATGTAGAGGGAGGACATCGTCGTAGGCAAGCCATGGTTATTATGAAAATTGCTGAGGGTGACTTATCGATCCTACTCCAGGAACTACCAGCATAGGTATTATTTATAATGCGGAATTACCGTCGACTGTTTCATGCGTCGCCATCGAGTCGCGTCGAACGAACTTGTAAATTATTAAGTAGGTACTTGGACAAGTTAATACAAAAAGTGATGATAAACAAAATTTGTTCGTACAATGTACATTAGGTGACGATAGATCATGGTCGGTCTACGAACCCGGCAGAGGCAACGTAAACACGAGTACATAGTAAACAAGATAAACCAGAAGTGGTTTCGCAACACTCGTACAAATATTTTTCTAAAAAAATTAATTGATTGACTACTACACGTTGCGTGTCGCGGGTTTGATCGCGACACGGAACACATTTTTATAAGGCCTACAGATGTGGTTCCGTATCTGGGTGTTGTGTACCTACTTGTGAGTTTAAATGTTTGTAAACACATCCACGATACAAACGAAAACCTAGTGTGGGGCAACGTTTTTTACACATAATAAAGTACCTATCCAAGGTCTTCAAATAGGTACAATGAATTATACGTTTTAAGACGTGGTACGTGGATATGCGTGGTGCGTGGTGCGTGGTACGTGGTACACGTTAGTCAGCTGCAATACGACTCGATATAATTTTTATAATTCTTTTATATTTTCTTAACTTTGCTCAAACGGTAAAAATACACTTCTCATCAGAAAAATCTATATATTAAATTGTATCGATTCGTATTTCAAAATTTTTTCACTATTTATGCAAAGGCGGGTCAGCTAATTGCTATGCTATAACTGTCTGTTTGGTTCAGCAAACGTGGTGGAATGTAAAATATTTTAAAGTCAAAAAAGTTGTGTAAGAAGCTTATGCAGCCTGAAACTGAAGAGAGACAAGACCTCATAATTGCTAAACAACTGAATATTTATGGTAATTAGGAAGAAAATTTCTTTAGAAGATTTATATAGTTCCATAGAGAAATTTTTCAGAAACAAGAGTGTACCTAAGCGAGTGTTAAAGTCGGGTGTTTCAGACGTTGCAGCTAGTGAAAATATAAATCACTTATAGTACGGTAGTACCGCACTCTGCAGACAGACCGATATAAACCCGGTACCAAGGGAACGTTGGTACGACTTCGAAGTGTTGCAGATTAACTTATTTAAGTGCCATTAATGGTGTTTATTTCATGTAGGTAAGTCTGCCTTATGTTTGAAACGTGCCGTCGTGTCACGTTCCTAGGACCACGCCTAAATACTGCCTGTACTTGTAGCCTATTTGCTTCAATTAGCTTTTTATTAATACAGCATGGTAAGCTATAGAATTTTATTGACTTTGCTCACAGTCTTTTTTTTGCGTAAGTATTATTAAATATTCAATTAGTTTGAATCATTGTCTTATCGATTGTTTGTTTAACTTAAATACTGTATATTCAACTAATTAATGATTAAGGAAACGAGAATGAAATGTAATTAATTACTTCATAAGTACTTGTTATATTATCATATTACCAAATAGTCATAACATAATTAAAATCTAACCTTCAATAAACAATGTTTTAATTAATAATGATAAAGCCTTAAAAGTTTCTTCATACATCTAGGTATGTATCACTTCGTTCCGGTTTACTGAACCACTACACTTGTAATTTTCCTACATACCTAATGTCATTACATTACGTAGGAAAGTCACAATCAAACTAATTAACCAAGACCTGACCCTGCACAATCTACGCGTTCCTACTTCATAAATAAATCAAAGAGTAAGTTTACTTTGGCAAGGAAAAAGATGACCAATTCATTCTGGCGACCTTGCGACGTCTACACACCTTCGGGTTCCGTTGCGCAACCACCCAGCAGGTCAAGGGTGGGACGGACTCATTTTTGGCTGTCGTACTTACGCATACACAATGATAATTTCATCCTTCTGAAATAACCAGAATTGATGCTTGAAATAAGTGTATAGAACCTACCGATCTGATTTTATATACCTGAATATAATAGATTATTAAAGCACGTTTCCACGTGCTTTAAATCTATATAAATAAAAAGAGAAGTCCTGACTGACTGACTGACTGACTGACTGACTGACTCATCAACGCCCAGCCCAAACCGTTAGACCTAGAAAGCTGAAATTTTGCACAGAGGTTCCCTTTATAATGTAGACAAGGAATAAGGAAGGATTTTTTGAAATTCAACCCCTAAGGTAGTTAAATAGGGGATGAAAGTTTGTATCGAAAATCGACATTTTCACGCGGGCGAAGCCGCTGGCAAAAGCTAGTTGAAAACTAAAAATATGTTATTTGTGGCTAAAATCACACTTTTCTTGCTACTTAATCAACATATTTCACAATAATTACAAGATATTAATTAACAGGTCTACGAACCTATCCGAACACGACACACGTTGATATCGTGAATGCAATTATTTATGAAACAGAGTATCTTCAACCCATTGCGTAGGTATCTATAGTAAACAAAACTTGTACGAGATGATCCCATGAAGTTATATTGAGTAACCAATACCCCATCACCCATGCCTCTGTCCATTTGCAAATGCGGCGTGAGCTAAGTGCATTGAAATATAAAAAAACCGGCCAAGTGCGAGTCGGACTCGCGCACCGAGGGTTCCGTACAAAGGTATTATAGACCTGAGTATTTGGTATGAATTTCAATTTAATACCTCTACGCGTTTATGAGGAAATGGGTAGTAAGTTTAAAATTATTAAAAAAAAATATATTATGTGATGTAACTAAAAATTTATGGTTTTCGTAATTTTTCCTTTATCTATGCTATAAGACGTTGCTTCATACCAAATTTCAAGATTCTGAGTTCACGGGAAGCACCCTGTAGGTTTTGATTCCCTTGCAAGTGTCGAAAATTTGCGGCATAAACGGCTGTATCTTTTGATTGCGTTGGCTTAGAAGTTTGATTTTTTCACAGCTTCAAGGGACAGTAGACCTGAGTAATTGATATAAATTTCAGCTTCATACCTCCACGCGTTCCTGAGAAAAAGGGTCTTGACAGACGGACGGACGGACGGACAGACGGACAACAAAGTGATCCTATAAGGGTTCCGTTTTTTCCTTTTGAGGTACGGAACCCTAAAAACAGAAGTAAAGTTAGTTTCTGAGTACAATCTTGCCCATATCCTGTCGATCATCCTGGAGACCGGTGTGTCCAAGATGATCCTTTAGTAGAGTTTTAAAAATAGTGAAATATTAAAATGATATAAGAGGAGATATTTAGAAGAGACCTAGCTAGGTCTCTTCTAACCTTTGGCCCCTTGATGCTGAGTGTAGCTACACTCAGCATCAAGGGGCCAAAGGTTGAAGAAGAAAGAGAAGATTTTGAAAGATTATAGCATAGCTAAGAAGAATACCTAAGTTAGCTGGAATTCAACGCTTTTACATCTACATTAAGTAGAAAACTGTTTAAATTATGACCATTCTCCTTGAAGGAGATCATCTTGTTATTTCCCCTATATACAACCCTTTCCAGTCTACGAACTCGAAAACAGGTATGTAGATATAAGTTCGCCATGCATAATTTTTAACAAAACAGGACGTGATAAATGTGTATTTAATTATGTATATTCAAAATTAATTTGATTATAACATAAAGATAATAAATGCGTATCGACGTAATAAATAGACACAGACATGGAGTCAATCGCCTCTTGTTACAAACAGACACTTAATTCTGAGAACTGCTAGACACACTGATAAACAGGCAAGGAGACACCTGTGCGAGTGGGTGTCAAACTCGTAAAAATTAAGGTGTTTTTCTTACTAATTTGCCATTAAAATCGTACGCAAAATGTCGCATAATGGATTTGCGCAGACGAGTTTATTGGTTCCGTCCGATTATAAGAATTTGCTCGCAGCGACAAACAGCTTTTCGTGAGGCACGGCCTTGACCCGTCTGTACTGTGCCAAACCTGTTGTAGCGCTAAAAGTAAAAGCTTTAGCCAATCCTATAACTATATGTTTATGCTTAATATCATTAACTTTCTTTAATGCTCATCTATTAATTTTTAATCACCGTAAAGCCATAGCCCAGTAATACCTACCTCCAGGTAAATCTTTTACATGAGAGCTTTTTTCAAACATTTTCGCAGAAGTTCTAGAGTTTTTTTCATTACTATTTTTAACCTATATGAGTTTAATTTTTCCCGGGTTGGGCAAACCTCGGTGTGATGTTGTGTACTACTCTTCGATCAATAATGGTACTACTCGTATTTTCAAGTGGCCGGTAAATGTTCTTTACATTGTGGGAAAACCCAATAGTTTTCCCTTTTTAACCTTTTCTTAAAACGGAGATAGGACAGGAATAAGAGATAAAGAAACAGGTTATTCCGTTTCGCAACAATTAAATTATGAATGAAATATCTATTTAAGTATATGAATTGTGTACGTAGGTATCGATTGATTCATAAATTCAAACATTTATTGTTTTAATAATTAATTAATCGTTGAATAACTGGTACAAATGTAGGAGCATGATGTCATCGCGAACGAAAGCTCGTGTTTGCGTAATATTAAGATTATCTGTAGGTACCTTCAGTCTGTGTTAGATACTTGTTTAAGTATAATATCAATAATTTATAATATCTTACAAAATATTTCAAAAACACAATCAATGAGCTTCATGGAATTCACACCTGCCTAACAAAATATTTTTCTAAAGAGTCTTGTGTTGATGAAGTAAGTGAGATTGTATAGATAGAAATTATTTATGACTCCTTTGTCAGTCTAGATCTAGTGTGGTTAGTACTCAGGCATGATAATCAGCCATTCAACATTACAGTAGTGTTTCACCTATTATAATACTTACCTTATAAGACTGGACCAATTTTATCTGTGTTTCTTTGAAGCTATTATAGGTGCTCTAGGCAGCCTAAGATGGTGCGCGCATATTCTTCTGAAGCAGTCGTTCACCAGTTACATCTCAAAAAAGAGCCTGGCTATTGGAGTATTTTCTCAGAAATAGAACGTACAAAGCTCAAAAACAACCATTTGTTTGTTCCAACTAATTCCGACAATAACAAACAAATAAAACGTGGGATAAAAATACTTATGTCTGACGTAACGAAGGATGAAGACCTCAGTTTATCTTAGAGGATAAACAACTATGATGAATGTTGTGTACTAAGAATACTAGACAAACAGGGCCATTTTTACTCCTAAATGTAAAAAAATATAAATTATGAGTTTTACAAAAAAAAATGTTACAAACATTGTAGGATATGAGTATGTGGATGGAATTTGGGGGGGAGACCCAGCAGGGGGACAGTACAGGTTAATAAAAAACAAACAATATAGAAAACAAAACATTACAGAACACATTATGTTTTGTGCTATTCTTTTAAAGTGTTTTTATTTACATTTTCAGGTTTCCCTTGAACTAGATCACCTCCTCGGACCCCATTGGCTTGGCTTATGGCTTCGTCTTAGCTTAAATTATAATTAAATAACTGAAACAGGTTCTTTACCACAAACGTATCATGAACGAGTGTGACTTGCACAACTGTATCCGATCGCTATATAGGCATAATTCAGCAACATTGCGAATTCACAAACGTGATATATTGCTAAAACAAATATATATTTATTTAGATCAAGGAGATGATTTTTCTGCAACAAAAAATTCCGCACAGCCGTAAGCAATAACTCTGTTCTGTTTAAAAATCTAAGTCGTGGTTGCCTTGATATCAGGAATATTAAAGGCGTGCTCGATTTTTACTTTAGTTGAATGTTACGAAAGCGTGCAAAATTAGATGATGTTAGTGACCTTACGCACAGCAATCGTTACGCAAGGGTCCACAACATTACTCAATGATTGTCTTGCCGTCTGACTGTCAATTGTGATCATGTAATTTGTGGGTTTTTGGGGATATCTGGTTTCTCTATCTATATTCTGCGTCGAGAAAGTTACGCTGTGGACTTACGCACTTTTTATGTTAACTAACTAGTGGGTTCTCTCTTTAAGATATCGGCAGCTCAGAGCACTTGGTCTGAAGAATATTGACTCGTCTCAAGTAGATGTCATTTTACTTGTTTTCTAAAGGTTAGAAACATCATCCTAATCTACCCAGCCTTTTCCCAATTATTGATTAAACTCCTCGTAAAATTTTCGAGTTGATAAAGAGCTTGGGTTTCTACAGCCGACTTCAGTCAACACAAGGATCACTTTATTGGTCAACGCAAACAGGCCTGACCGCCTGAGCTTGCTAAAATTTGCACTTCATGAAAAGGCGTGGTCATTACGCAAATTATTTCCATCCGATGTTTGTGAAAGATGACAACCGTGTTAAAAAAAATCCCTCAGATTAACCCGTTTTTCCTCCAATGTTTTGTCTCACATTTGGGCAAATATCTCCTTTTACTCAGTACAATCCCGTGTGCGGTATCGGGCCATATTTCACCCACATTTTCAACTACATCAAATATGTAGGTCGTAACGATTCTATGCTTGACGGTTCTGAAAGCTTCTTCTTAACAAGCTTTAAATGCATTATGCATTATTATTTAAAATATGAAAATATGTTTTTTTTATAAAAAATAGTTGAAGATAAACTGGAAAACTTTTTTTCAAACACGACAATTTTCAGGCAACATAGCCTTTAACTATCCTTCCAAATTGTATCAGCAGGAATAGCTGGTGAACGCCTACGAAGAAACAGTGATAAGCCATCTGCCCAGAGACTCAACCAACTAACAGATAACTGCATCAGGATATTTCCTATTATAGTAATGTCGCATGGAGGTAATAAAACAATTATATAGCTTGTAATAAAAGCATTAGCAGGACGCAAGGCGACCCCGGCATTGGTATACTAATAAGGAAAACGATGCATTTGCAACTTCTACCATTTTGTTCATATTATTTATTGTCTAGTGATGGGAAATGTCTAAATACTTTTGTATCAAGTTATTCGATTTATCAAAAATATTTCAGAAGTTTTATAGAATGAGAATATGCGTTCGGATTTCACGTTTTACTTTTTCTATTCGTTTTATTAAAAAAACGTGCGACTAAAATAATTTTCATCAAAATCATACGACTTAATTGTAAGACGAATAAATATCGATTCGATCGATATTTATTTATTATAAACAAGATACTATTCGACATCGCCCATCTCTAATATAATAATCATATCTATTCATTATTTATTAATGTTACTAGTGCTAGTATAGGTATAACTAATAGAAGCAATAAATGTTCACTTAATCATTTAGATTAGACAAGATTTTGCTCCATATTTTCCTTATGCAATAATACTTTGTTATGAATTCTATCGATTTCGGAAAGTTACAGAAATCTATATCTATACTTATAATAAATCTGTAGAGAGGTCAATTCTGTACATTATATATATTTTCAAAATAACTATCAGGGGGTAATTAGTGATCGATACTGATGCCAAAAATGCAATCAGTAAAATTTTTGTCTGTCTGTCTGTCTGTCTGTCTGTCTGTCTGTCTGTCTGTCCTCCTGTCTGTATGTTCCTTATAGAAACAAAAACTACTCGACGGATTTTAACGAAACTTGGTACAATTATTCTTCATACTCCTGGGGAGGTTATAGTATACTTTTCATCCCGCTACAATCAATAGGAGCAGAGCAGTGAAGGAAAATGTTGGGAAAACGGGAGAAGTTGCTCCATTTTTTAAGCTTCCGTCGCGTGTGCAGCCATAATGGTTAAAGCTACATAAAAATCTTTTAAAACGGAAATGTTTTACATAAAATTATCTAAAAAATATCCCACAACAGCATATGTCTATCTTTTATGGTTGACTCACAATAACACGTGTAACTCCCGATAGCTTAGCAGTTCGGAGCTTTCTGATTATACGGGTGGAATTTTGTAATGCCACCTGGAGGGAAAGTACTCTTAATACTGCAGATAGAAAATTTTACTCAAAGGAAACATTCCTTTATTTTTGAATAGAAAGCAAACTGCATTCAAAGATTTTCGAAAATTCTCTTCTCCCACACCCGGGAATCAAACCGGCTAAAATCTGAAAAAATTATACCCTGTACTTTTATTGCATCGATCGTTAGGGTCAATTATAAGGATGAAATCTCTCTAACAAACATGATAAATTAAATGAAAGGAAAACCTGCCTGCGAGATCGCCAGATCTCACCCCATTAGATTTTTTTTTGTGGGGATATGTAAAAAATCAAATTTACATGAAATCTTATGCGAATGACAACGAGTTGAGAGTTGAAATTCAGAATACGATTTATAATATTCACCACAACACTTTTTTAAAGGTTACTAGAATTTGTGTATCCAAGAGAATGGAGCTCATTTCGAGCAACTAATTGGTTAGTTTACCATTTTTTGTAAATAATTAAATTAATTTAAGATTTCCTGGTTTTCTTTTCATTTAATTTATCATGTTTGTTAGAGAGATTTCATCCTTATAATTGACCCTAACGATGATGCAATAAAAGTACGGGGTATATTTTTTCCAGATTTTAGCCGGTTCGATTCCCGGGTGTGGGAGAAGAGAATTTTCGAAAATTTTTGAATGCAGTTTGCTTTCTATTCAAAAATAAAGGAATGTTTCCTTTGAGTAAAATTTACGTACTCAAGACGCTTTTTGTTACGTAAGAAAATATGGACGTCCCGACTTATTTATTACTGTAACTACCAAGCCCAAGTGGGATGAAATCACTCGGGAGCTTCTTGAGGGTCAAGCACCGCATGACCGCCATGATATTATCGCAAGAGTTTTTCATTTAAAATTAAAATCAATGATAGATCTACTTACCAAAGATAACATTTTTAGTATAACGCGGACGAAGTCGCGGGCAAAAGCTAGTACTAAAATAAAGTCGCATAATCCGTATTCAAGATGTAGTTTTCCATCGAAAAAATTTGTTTACCATTTTGTTTTGATGGCAATAGGCTCGCCCCCTATTACATGGGACTTACAAAACTGAAAACAAACACATAAAACAATAAACATAACTACATAAATAAGGATTTGCCTAACCCTCTGGGGATTACAGGTTTGACGTTGTGATAACAGTAAGTATTGAGCCCCAGATGTGCTGAAATCGACCAATCACATTGATTGAAATCCGCATTGCGTCTTTGGTTTATCCTGTAGTAAGTAGAATCTTCAACTTGCCCGCATCGCTTACGCTTATATAGGCTTTTGTGAAAATCTGACATCATTCATCGATTATGTACTTAAAAATAACGCTTAACAAAGTCGATATTTCTACGAAACTGAACCTTGCTGAATCGTAGCGCAGGATGTCACCAGTTCACGTGTACTCACATGTGAGCAGTTCTCAATAGATGCACTCCGACTAGATAACAGACCCGTGTAGCCATTGTTTATGTATACGAGCTGCAACGAGGTCAATGTCTCGCGTTTATCATCGCAAGACGCGGGGGTTCCATTTCTTATTTATAAATCAGGTTATTCTTGTGACTAGACCCATGTAAGTGATACCCGAAAATTTGTATGAAGAATGATTAACGCGGATTTCAGCTGACAGAAGCCATATATTTATTATATTTAAGTAATATATTTATTATATATAAGTAGCCTACCGTATGTCGTGATAGATTAACCCTGGACAACAAAGGACTGAAGGAAGGAAGGAGGGTGTCATTGATATCTACCACCGTTAAAAAGTGTCGAAATATGTCTACGATTACGCATTCAAGGAAATTCGAACAAAAACCTGATCATATACCTCTTTATTACATAATATTAAGACCTACAGAATAACCAAACATTTTGGAATACCCCATGAGAAAGTGTTATTAATTTTTGTTATTTGCCCGTTTCCGGCAAGCACCCGTAGGCCGTAAATATATTGTCTGATTTGATTAATTTTCTCGATATTGTTTGTCTGTGCTGTAATACTATTTTAGCAGCTGTAGATCATACTAAGAAATAAGGCAAACTTGTGTATTCATGTCATATTAATAATAATAAATAATAATAATAATAATATTCCACAACTAACACACAACGCCATCTAGTCCCAAGCTAAGCAGAGCTTGTGTTATGGGTACTAGACAACTGATAAACATACTTATATATTTCTAAATACATACATATTATAGATATACATATTATATTATATGAAGCAAGAGTGTACAAAACTGAAACCACTTTCCTTGTTAAATAAAATGACTGAAAGTGAAATCTTTCAAGCTATTGGTAGTGGGTGTTGTGACCTAGATATTTTTTATCTAGGCAACCATTTTTATAAAACAATGAGTGCATTCACATCTCGCGTCATTGAAAGCGTCAATTTAGTCGTTAAGACAATTCTGAAACTGAAATCATTAAGACACTTGCTGCGAATTGAAAGATGGACCACTATGCAATGTTTATTTATTGTATGTTTAATGTTTATTTTAAGTTCATTGAGTATGAGCTAAACCGAAAATACAATATGTTCAAGTTTTCGGTAATTACCGGTTTCGTAATTTGAGTGTGCACAGCTCTATGCGAATAGTAAACACCGAGCAAATGTCAGTACGATTGATGTGCATTCAGTTGCGCCATTCGGTGACGTCACATGACAAGGATAATAGCGTTCACCTTGACCTTAGGCTAATGTCAGACCGGGCGCCCGAGCGTCCGCGCGTGCCCGCACTTATGTAACCATTTGTGATAAGCTCTTGCACAGGAAGTGCAGCTTGCATACAGCTTGCATTACGTCATCTGCACTTAGTTTTAGTATTCTTTTGATACCTGCTACTTCTTAGAGGGTCAGTGGCTATCAATATGGACTCGGTCCAGAAGGGCTATTGCGTACCTATATCTTTTTAATGTCAGTGGCTATCATAATTATAGTGTCCATAAATTAACTGTCAATTGGTTTTCGTTTGGTACATTTTTTTTTAAACTAACTATTTGACAGTTATTTGATGGACACTTTAAAAAATACGCAATAGCCCTGCTGATCTTAGCTACTTATTAAGCATCTACAGTACCTAAGTCTATTTAAAAAATGGCAACGCACCCGAAAGTCATTGAACCAAACCTTTCAAGGCTTTTTATAGTGGAGAACGTTTACAGCTTTATCTTGGTGCACTTATCAATGCTAGCTATGACTCAATACTCATGATCATTAAAAAAGATTGATATTACCTAAATTTTAATCATAGTATTAAGGTTTAACTTACGGTACTATCAGAAAAGAGTTTCTACGAAAAGTTTTATTTCAAAAGAAAGGCTTCTTCGATTCCAGGCATAGGTAATTTTTTCAATGTTATTCATTCGAAACCCATACTTATATTCCTTTGTTATTTTCCGAGTGTCAACATTTTATTGAAATAAACTCTTTTGCAAAAAAAACGGGCACTTCATATTTTTTTCTCTACTTCAATGAAGAAGGACAAGTAAGAGGTTTTATTAATTTGACGATGTATTGGCATGTTATTTGAAGAATCCTGGCATGATTCTGTACGTTCCAAATTTAAATTTTGAAATTAACAAAAGGAAAATAATGATTATTGTAGATTATTGTAAAATTGCTTTACTAATGGCGCGAATTGCTGAAACGATTTTATTACTGATTACTAAAATTTTAAAACTTTTTGGATATTTTCTGCAAATTAAACAATTTTATCTTTCTTTTTACATTAAATACCACTTTTTGACATGAGTGATAAAGCGATAAGGGCCGGTAAAATTATAGCCCTACTTGAAGAAGGTTGTTCGCAAACTTACGTGTCTCAGCGGCTAAATGTGAGTCGTTCAACTGTCCAGAGGACTTGGCAACGGTATCAAGAGACCGGTTCGATCAAAAGAAGACCCGGTTCGGGAAGAAAACGACGCACAGAACCAAGAGATGACCGCTTTTTGGTGAGTCAGGCCTTGCGGAATCGTAAGGCGTCAAGTGTGGACCTGAAGAAGAGCCTTGAAGAAGTACGAGGAGTAGAAGTTAGCTTGTGGACCGTCAGGAGGAGGCTTTTGGCTGCCAATATCAGGAGTTACCGCCCGGCTCGGGGACCTAAATTACTCCGTGAGCACCGTGTTGCTCGACTTCAGTTTGCTCGAAACTGTGCTTCATGGACTCTGGAGGACTGGAATAAAGTATTGTTTTCTGATGAAGCTAGAATCTCTTTGTGTGGAGAGGACCGACGTCGGCGAGTGCTACGAAGACCACGGGAACGCTACGCGGAAGTGTGTTTCGAAGAAATCACTCCTTATGGCGGAGGCTCCGTTATGTTTTGGGCAGCAATTAATTCGACGGGGCGTACGGAGTTAGTTCTCATAGAAAATGGAACATTAAATGCACACCGGTACATAATGGAAGTCCTAATTCCATATGCACTACCCGCATTGACTGCACTTGGGGAAGATTCCATTTTTATGGACGACAATGCTCGCCCGTACCGTTCTGGCGACGTGGAAGCGTACATGCAAGAAGTTGGGATCCGTCGTTTAGATTGACCAGCTCGAAGTCCTGACCTCAATCCAATTGAGCATGTCTGGGATGTTCTAAAGAGACGGGTAAGATCAGTGCAACATGCTCCACAAAACATCAGGGAGCTAAAAAGAGTCATTGCAGAAGAGTGGGAAGGTATTCCTCAAAACGTCATTAAAAACATCGTGGAAAGCATGCCCAGAAGGATTCAAGCTGTGATTTTGGCAAGAGGAGGTCACACTCGTTATTAGGTTATTACATTTGTAACTTTATTTAATTAAACAAAGTAAAAAAATCTTCTTGTCTTTATTGCCGACCACTTCTTATTGTTTGGCCGTGTACATCGGTTTTAAAGAATTCATAGATTTTTTTTTTAATTGCCACAGTTCACTTCACGCGTATTAATTTACACGATTATAAGTTTACAGACTACGTCAAACAATTAAATTTCATTGAATTAACTCAAATCGACCTTAGAACGTAAATTTCCTAAGGTGCCCGTTTTTTTTGCAAAGGAGTGTAGTTATTTAGTGAAATAGCATTCTGGTACTTTGTTTCAGTGTGTGAAAATCCGGAAAGGTTTCAACAGGGTCTTGTAAACTAATACAGAATTTTTCAGTAATGTTTTCTTGTATGCCTCCTTAGTCAGCTTATTGCGTAATAGGAGTACGCTGAGTAGTGATGCACGAAAAATAATATAAAACAAGCCATGTTTTCATGAACTCGACGCTTAATCGAGGGTTAAGGTCATGTAAAATATTATGCTTGTCGAATTATAACTAAGTGTTGTGTGTAGAGTGACCATGAGAAGGAAAAGTAAGAAACAACATAACATAAAACCACGTCTATAATCCCCGAAGGGTTAGGCAGAGGTGTATCTAACGAATAGTACACCCACATTCCACTAGTTATGTTTAAGTCCCATGTAATAGGGGGCTAAGCTGTTGCCATTTTCATTCATTTAATAAGAGGTATATAAGTTTTAAAGTGGCGCCAGCTTAGTGCCAGTGACAGGAAAGATGAGGAGGGGTGAAACGTGTGTGAATAAAAAAGCAAAATTAAAAAATTTGAAAAAATCCACGACTGTTAAAAATTAATTGAAAAAAGGATAAAATAACATAAAACACCCACCTTAAAGAAACCCAAGAATGTCCGTCGGGGGTTGCCATTAAATGAACTAGTTTTGCAATGCTCAGCTCCCGACGGGCATTCTTGGGTTTTTTTAAGGTGGGTGTTTTATGTTATTTTATCCCTTTTTCAATTAATTTTTAACAGTCGTGGGTTTTTTCAAAATTTTTAATTTTGCTTTTTATTTTAAACTTTTTACTTTTATTTTTTTTTATCTAAGAACATGCACCAATCAAACCTAAACCCATAACTGAAAACTGAATCAAAATCGGACTTGTAGTTTTGGAGAAAAATGGCAACATGTATTTGCACAAACACACAAACAAACAAACAAACAACCTCTCACCCCAAACGCATATACCGTCTCCGTTCCGTAAAAATAATGATGAATATTTTTTTTAGGGATGGAGAGATGACTTTCAAAACTGTCGTTCAAAACGACACAGTATATGGGAAGGTTGGTTAAGTTATAGGTTCTCAAGGCTTGAAAAAATCACAATGAAGTTTTGTTGCGGGGTAGCAATCTTCCAGCGTCTTCTTAGCACATATTTCACAAGGAGTTAGCTTGGCACTCATTGGTACCCCTACACACTTATAGAGGTTCCATTCCATCTGAGATACTCTGCCTTCAGCAAAATTAACGATTTATTGATATTTTCAAGTGCCTAATTACATTTAAGTAATGTAAGAATCCGGACTTTTAGAATATAGAATAGAATAGAATATATGTATTTATTCGCTAATGGACAGCAGCAACACAAAAGAGCAGCACATATATAAACAAATAACAACAAACAGCTTAACAATTAATTAAACAGCTCAACTGCGCTGAGCATGCCCATAACGAAAAGGTAGCCAACTCAGCATATGCTGGGTGTAAAACACTCAGCGCTGGTTTTCAGTAGGCCCCCCGCAGTGACACACGGATGAGGGTAGTAGGTAGTAAATAAATAATTTTATTCTATTAAATGGGCATTTTTATGTGTGTAATAAATAAATAATATAAAATAAATATTTTCTCACAGAGAATAACATAGTTATATTAGTAGTAAGAAAACGAAGATACCTGCTAAATAAATAAGTATTTATCCAAAAACGAAACACAGTTTATTCATTAATGACATGACGCACTTCGGGCCGGCCGATGCAGCATCGACCTAAGCATTTATAAATTGCAATACCACAATGACATTTCAGTGAGAGTGCGACTATTGCCTAGATAATATTATTTTATTGAGCTAAAAAAACGAAACAAATGATTCCGAGAAAGTGTATAATGCCGGTAGACTAATAATGCTGATCATTGAGTTCAAAAACAACATTAGTTTTTACAATGGAATTTGGAATTACGATGACTTTTCGACTTTAGGAATCTTTTTAAGGCGGCACCCTCAGGTTTTTAATAGTGCCGTATGAGTGAAATTCTTCTGCATTTTGTAAGGACTTTTCGAGCGATATGGTTATCCTACAGTCGGGAATATTCTTGCTCGTGTTACTTGTAATCATTATCAAAATATTCAGTCATTCATAAATATTAGCGATACTTCAAGATCAAGCAGGCGCCTTACTGTAAACATAAATGAGATACTCGTAGTAATTATAAGATTGAGTTTTATTTATTAAATCAGCTTTACTCATAATAAAAATTACGACATTTTGTATTTTTCTCAATTCTTCGCTGTTTGTAAGTGATAAACCAAATAGTTAAAACAATCTTTCAGTTTTAACATAAAATATTGTTTTTTAAGGTTCCGTAAAACGGAACCATTATAAATTCCCCGCCGGCTTATTTGACTTTCTATCTGTCCGTAGGTCACAGCTATTTTACTCCAGAACTGTTGGCTGGCACCTTCGATCCCGTTGTAATTTCAAGAGCAGGTGTCTTCTATGAACAGTTACACTTAAAATGATAACTTGATGTGAAACTACGAAAAAAATAGCGGTGCCCATGCTTCATACAAGTAACAGAAAGCTAGAAAGCTGAAAAATCTTAGTTTTAACTGTAGATATGTCTATCTGGCTAATGAAATACTTTTTATTTTAAGTAAATTGTTGATGAAATATTCGTCTGCATAAAATTTGTGTCCAAGTAAAAAGAACTTTCAACGAAAATTTGTTTACTTAGGTTTGATAAATGTTTGATAATCAGATTTTGTGATAGTAGATTTTTTTGGGAAACTGCAACAATAATTTAATTTTATATTGAGCACAAATATTATAATATGTAGTTTTGCATTGAGTAAAAATTAAACTTAGAACGAATATTAAAAATATTGTTTGATGCTACGTAGCCTTTCGTGTGCGAGTCCGACTCGTACCTACTTGGCAGAATTTTTCTTCCACTGTTTGCATTGACAGTCACAATAGGGGATCGGACAGGGTCAAAATAATATGATTCTGTTTAGTCCGTAAGTTAGATTATCGAAAAATATTGAATACGTGTTTTTTGTTTTATCAAATCAATAAAAAATGACGAAGATAAAACGTGTCAAAGATCTTGGAGTGGGGCTTGAAACGTCACTTGTGTCGTCAAAATGTACTATCATATGACGTCACACGAGTTTTCGAAGCACTGTATCGTCTTCATTTTAAGTTTACGTGAAAAAAGAAAAAATACGTGTCTAATAATTTTTGGAAATCTATCTGACGGACTAATTAGTTTTTTTTTGTCCGATCCCCTATTACAAGGAAAAAAAATAACAAGTTCCTATGTCTTGGAATCAAGATCAGGAAAAAATACATAAAGTCTAGCTATCTAAATATTTATTTTCATGGACATCAATATCGCTAAATGAGCGACTTGTTATTCAAGGAGCACCTAATCATCCGGAAACTCATTATTTTAATAAAATACAATTGAGAAGTCCGGTTGTTTTCTAGACGTTTACCTCTGATGAAGACAAATTGCGTGTCAACAAGATACAACAGTTCTATTGTTTACGAGATTTGCAAATCTTGATGTTTTACAAGATTGTCGCTTGTTTAGTCTGTTCTTCAATGAATATTATTTGCAGTAACATAACATAACATCATGCCTGTACCTATTCGCCGAAGGGTTAGGCAGAGGTATACCCATAATAACCTACATCCACATTTCGCCAGTTATCTTTAAGTCCCATGTATTAGGGGGACCAGCTTTCGTGGGTGGTGCTGAGAAATTCCTGATGGAAACACCCAATTACACTTCAATTGACGACCTGGGGATGGAACCCAGGAGAGGTCCTGGATGGGTGGGGCACAGCAGTCGCCCTTGCGACTACTAGATCAGTGAGGCAGTACCTATTCGCAGTAAAGTTATCATACACAAAATGCGTAGATATCCCCATTCGCAAAATGAAGAAATTCCATAAAACTTTAATTCCCTATTAAACGCCTTCAGGAGATAAAGTTACAAAAACCCTGTATTTGTGCTCAACTTCGTTATTCAACTCAAGTGTATATGCTTAGGTGCGGTGCCTGCCAGTGTTTCTCTTTATCAGCCCCTTAAATGATATACATATGAACCGTTGATCGTTAATAAAAAATCCCATAAAAACGATAATAAAATATTAAAACATATTCGATATTTAAACCGTAGAGCTTTTACAACAGAGTAAGTAGAAAGCAAGCAATAAATCTCACTACTCTTTGACATGCTTGTGTAATAGTATATTTTTTTCAATAATAACAGCCTTCAGCTGTCAAAAATTTAGGCCAGTATGATTGGCCGTTAGCAAGCGTTGCTGCGTAGACGCAGATCCCACGTAACACCCTTCAACCTTGGCGATTAGGTTCGGATGACGGGCTTACACGTGGGAAGCTTAAAGGTCCGTCTCCTTCGATGAATAATAATAAAATTATGCCACAAAAAAATATACAGTCGATTTGAGAACCTCCTCCTTTTTTAAGTCGATTAAAAAGAGTAATACCTAACTATGCAACCAGGATTTTTTCCTTGAAGTATTAACGAGCCCTTATACCTATGGTTAGTTTGGTACTGTTAATTAGTAGGTACATAAATAATTTATTATCAATCTCATGTTGGAGGGAAGAGGTAATAATCTAATCAATAATAAAAATCTATCAATAATCAATAATCTTTATTAAAAAATAAATAATCTAAATTAAATAAAATATTTAATCTATATTATTTTTTTTTTTCTATTTTCTTTTTTTTCTTTTATTATTATTTTCTTTTCTTTATTATTATCTTTATTATTTTTTTATCTATATTTATCTATCTATCTATAGTAATATATGTGATTATTTAATTGGATTATTCAACTTCTGAATACGAAATTAGGTGGTAATTCATAAAGACATATATTTAACGCAGCGACTAAGTAAAACGAATCATAATCATCAACTTCCTGCCCTTATCCCATTCTATTTGGGGTCGGCGCAACACGTTATCTTCTTCCATTCTTCCCTGTTAGACGTCAAGGTGGCATTTACTCCTTTCTCATTCAAATCTGCGTTCATATCATACGACTAAGTAAAACGAATATGGGTATAAAAATCTTAGACTGGGTACCATTTATAATGGGTTGGCGACTAATAAGGAGTAATAACAGTAAAAGTTAGCATACAAATAAATCATTACTTAGTTAATGCCCAACAACCTGTGGAGAGCCTTGTGGGTTGCTTTTCTCAATTTAGGCAAAACAAAATTAGATGTAGGTTACTTACTTTATTATGTAAGTAAACAAAAACAATTTTATTGTACCTATTTAATCTAGTATAATAAAAACGAAGCTAAATAAGACTATGATAGAATGAAATCGTATTACTAATATTATTTTACTGCCTACCTACCTAAATATCTATATCAGTAAGAGTAATGAAACTCCACCTTAACACCTTGAACTTGTGATGTAAGGTCGAGCTCCTTGTTATTATCAAAAACATTCAATAGGGTCTCCCTTCCGACCTTTCAATTTATTTAGAATTACGAGGTCAACATCATAAAAGGGACAACGAGTTTTATCAAAATAGGCATTATATAATCCATTGAATATTTTATGTGAACATAAAACGATGGAGGGACACGGGGTGTTGGTTCCTAAAGCAAGTACTATAAACACCAGAATTGAATGCTGAAGCCTACAATGGTCCTCAGTTATGCAAATTGCAGAGTTATAGGTACAATCCATTCAGTGCGAATTTCAATAGGGAACGTTAAATATCTTTTTTTGCTTTTTTTAGTTAAGGGTCTTTTGAATTTGGAAGTAACGACCATTTTATACCGGACTAGGGCTGTCACTAAGTGGTGTGAATTTAGGGATTGCAGGAATTGAAAAAAGAGCATAGAGGTAACTGACGTCAAATACAGAACAGCACAGACACGCAGGCGGACTAAGGTATGGGAAACTGCCAGAATAAAAAATAAACCTTAAAATGTTGATTGGTGGTTTAGTACAGTTAGGTAGTTACGAAGAACGAATGGAAGTCATTTAGTAATATAACCCACAAATGATTAAACAAATTCAAACAAATATATCAATTGAAAACATTTATTAAAACAAAATAGGCGTGAAGTTAATCACTTCATAATTACAAACTAATTAATAAGTATAAACTAATTAAAAGTATAAACTAATTAATATATACAAACACAAGTGAATGGTCAGTGCCAGAACCCCTGGATAATTTCCGAATAAAGAATAACCAAAAAAATAAAAAAGATTTATGTGGTATTTTTTTCACTCTACGGAGACATTAAAACTGGCCTTCGTAAAGCATAGCTTAAACGGAATAGGAATGAATTGTTCCCAGAACTCCCTCTAGTGGAGGAATAGAAGATATTCCTCGGTTAGAAGAAGTTCCCTCTGGCCACAAAACAAACAATTTGTTTAGAAAACCAACTCACTAATTAACGTAATCTCAAATATTTTACAAAATTTGATACAGTCGTATTATAAATAATTACATCCAAATATGGTCTTGAGGAACATGAAGAAGAGGAACAGTGTCAATCGAGCTTGCGAATTCATATTTTGATATATCCCCATCATCATCATCATACACTAGCATACCTAGGTTATCTATAAAGTCACTGGAAGACAGAAGGTAATTCTTCAAACATTGCTAGACAAGCAAATACTCCACTTATCTCTGTCGATTCATCGAATACGTGCTCTTAGCCAGAACGTAAGGAGATAACAGCAAATCGTAAAGAACAACAATCTTTTATATGCACAAGATGACCTGAGCTGGCGGATAATAATTCTATAATTAATAATGTTTTTTATCGAAACGCATTTAATGTCTTTGAATATTTGTATGAATTTAAGAATTATTTAACACTGTGCTTTGATTATTTTATAATCATTTAAAAAACTAAGTGTCTTTAATGAAGATGTTGCCAGTGATACAAGTATGAAACTCATATTTTGAAGTTGAAGTTATGAAACTAAGTATTATGTAATTAAAGCAATGAAAGAAAATAATAACATTGAACGAAACAAATCACTAATTAGTTTGCTACGCAAACTTCTCTCAAAGAGACTTAACTAAAGTAATAATATCACTAACAACGCTAAATAGACTTTTACCTTTGTCAAAGGCTACGAACATTGTTTTACATTGATCTTTTACTAAGTTATAAGTAGGTACAATTGCAGACACACAACCCTTTTACACTTTGCGATTGAAAATAGTTCCGTTAAAGATATTAACAATACGATTTCCTAGGAAGTATACCGGTGAAAGTTAGTAAAGCCTTTGAACAACCAACGATCCAATCCGAGATATTTGTTTAGAACCAACTTATCTGGTGGATACAAATTATATTTTACAACTAAGTAATATTGCTTCTAATATCAAACATTGATACTAAATAGCAAAAATCTAAATCTAAAGGCGGATGAAACTAATGATATTATAGAATTAATTATTTTGAAAACAATTGTATACCTAGTCTAAAGTAGTAGTTGAAACAAAAAAAAACCCTATTCCCGACGAAAAATAAACTTAAATATCTAAATAAAGGTAGTAAATGTAAAGGTACCAAAGCAGCGCAAAATAGGCGTTAAGTTCATCACTTCAAAATTACAAACTAATTAATCTTCATCGGTTTTAGAATACAACAAGTGATAGATTATACCTGTACAAATATTCACGCAAGTTTGTTTTTCCATTTTTCTGGTCGTATTTTCACTCTCCTGCTGGTCCCTTTCAATTGCACTTAAGCTTTACTTGGTTAAGCTCGTAAAACACAGCTTAAATGGGATCGGAGAATGGGTCGTCCCCAGGACCCCCTCTAGCGGTGGAATGTCTTCTCCTTCAGACATACTGAACTCAAAATTGTTGAGTATGTTGGAGAAGAACAAGAACAATTCCATTCGTGCTAGCAAGTTTCCCAAACACATACGCTTTCCCGTTCCGAAAGGCATGAAAGAGTCCGTAAGCTGAAACTTGTTCTTACTCATGAATCTTTCGGGTTTGAACAGCTCGGGTTCGGGGTATATTTCGGGGTCCATATTCATTTTGTTGATAAGGGGGACGATGTGTGATCCAGCCGGTACTGTGTATTTTCCAATTTTCCAGTCCCTGTAGAAGAAAAAATGTGTCATTAGCATTATATCTTACTAATATTACAATATCGTATTTGTTTAATTTTTATTATTGTGTGTGCTACCCGACATGTGACAATAATTTAATGTAGGTAAACCTATTATAATATCTTTTGCTGGGAAGTTGGTTTCGCCACCGGTTCAGCTAAAACACTAGGAAGTGTCGAAGGGTGGGCATTTCGGGAGACTGTCTTGGTGTTCAAAAAGTGCTGATTTCAGCCTACTAATGGTTTTTATATTAATTATTGAAATGCGAAAGATTGTAAAATTCGATAGGATGGATGTTTGTTACTCTTTAAAGCAAAAAATATTGAACGGATTTTGATACACAGATACGTGTATACTTTTATACTTTTACTTTACGCGGGTATATGATAAGTACATAAGTGATAAAAAAAGTTTCGACCATGTTATGTATTCCTGCATTTCCTGCCCAAGTTCCTGATATCTTGTTTTGGTAACTAATTAATTTATTAATTTTAATGGCAGGTTGATAGACAAACTAATATAACCTAATGGTCTTGTAATAGGCGGAGCGTTTTCATAATATTATTCAATATTTATTTATCTCAGCCCATTATTATAGTTATGACAGGTGGAAATAACTACTTATTAAAGTTATTGCCAATAAACTAGTTCGGGTTAGTCAATAATTATTTGATTTGCATTCTGTTCACACCTTATCTTCAATTATCATCTTAATGTTTCCTGTTAAATATTGTGGCAAAAAATATACGTACGTTAGATTACAAAATGCATAGATTGTGTTTCTAAATCGGATCTAAAACTGGTAATAGCGTATGATGCACTTGATGTTGCATGATATAACCAACTAGGTATATAACTTTGTAAATGATTTTTTTAGACTGAGAGTTCAATAACGTTTTTTTGGACAACGACTATTGTGAGCACAGAAGAGATTCTGTGATTGTGAGCATGAAGGTAGGAGTGCTTTACAGGCATTGATATAATATACCCTAGATGCACAGTCTCGAACAAAACAAACAGTCGAAGCTGTCGCCAAACACTCACCAATACACGCACTACTACATGTAGTTATCGTCACTATAAACATATTTTTTTTGGCAAATTCAACCTTACGCAGATTCCTTTTACAATGCAGTTATGAAAAGCAATATAAAAAGTATTTTGTACGACCGTGCAGAGACGCGAGCGACGCGAGACTATTTGAAATGAGTTCATTGTGAACTCATTTTAAGCGGACGGTTTTGAGACGCGGAGTGTGCATCTTGGGTTTTATTATATCAATGTTTACAGGCTTTGAAACTTATAATTTTATGAAAAAAACGTATCAACTTACACAAGATTGACATGCGTGGTTCCCAAAGGCACAAGGGACACCATCCTCATAGTTTCCATCAGCACAGCTTCAATGTATGGCAGTTGCAGACGGTGGGCCATGGTCACCGGCTCACCAGGTGCTACCACCTTCCTCAGCTCAGTCCGCACCTTATCAGCAACGGCCGGGTTCCTCAGCATCATGACGAAGGTCCACAACAGTGACGTCAGGGTTGTTTCCATTCCAGCGGAGAATAGATCGTTCATCACTTGAACTATTTGCTTTACTGTAAAGGATGTTCAGTTTAGTTAATATTGTTTGAAGGTTTCATTGTTAGAATGGAAGAATCTGTCAGTTTTGACGGTAAAGATGGAGATTTATAAAAGTTTATTACCAGGGTCAACACCAGGGAATATATTATTCTTATCATTCTTATCCATGGTCTTTTCCTCTTCCATTTTGTCCAGATAGTGGTCCAAAAGATCAGCTGGTTCTTTGCGCTCCGCTAAACTTGCTCGTTGTCTGACACGCTCGGTTATATGGTCACGGTGAAACTTGCTAACATCCACCAAATTTCTTTTGATTTCGTTGATAACTGCTTTTTTGCCTGGAAGTTTCTGTAAACGAAATTATACAATACAGTTAAATTGTTTTATTGAGGAAAATGCTATCGTTAATTAGCACGAATGGATTTGAAGTGAGTGCAATTCGTGCTTTAGTAAAATTATATATTTTCAAGAACAGTGGGTATTTATTGATCCAAAATAGTTTGGTATGAAAGTTGGATAAACGGTCTTGAATAAGATTCTGCGGCATTCTTACAAAACATATTGCCTATATTTGAAAAAAGACGTAGGTTTGTAAAATAAGACTATATAATAGTTAATGTACAAAGAAAAAAGAATAAGAAACCCTAACCAAATACAGACCCTGCTCCCGCGAACGCATGCAACATGGCAGAAAAATATCAAGTACGAAGTTCTTCAATTAATTTTATAATAATCTACAGGCAGATAGCAGGAGCACATCTTCTTTTATCGCTTTTAATTCTAAACTCAAGCAGTACTCGTATGCCACTGACAACTATACTAGCGACCCGCCCCCGCTTCGCACGGGTGGAATGTGCTACATATAAACCATCCTCTTGATTCACTCTATCTATTAAAAAAAACTGCATCAAAATCCGTTGCGTAGTTTTAAAGATCGAAGCATATTACGTAGGGACCGACAGCGGGAAGCGACTTTGTTTTATACTAAACTAGCTAATGCCCGCGGTTTCAACCGCGCGGATGTCGGTTATCGCTACCGATGCCGGTTATCGCGACCAAAAGTAATATTTTCGTAACCACCTTTCAACCCCTTGAATAAAGATGTCCTTTCTCGGGTATCAATATCTCCATAACAAATTTCATGCAAATTGGTTCAGTAGTTTAGGCGTGATTGAGTAACAGACAGACAGAGTATCTTTCGCATTTACAATATTAAGTATGGATTACACAGTAAATAGGAAACAAAAGGAAAAAATAGCACAAGTTTAAAGAAATTACCTTATTCCACGAAAGACGAATCAAGAATTCCGTTTCTTTCACAAAACAACGGCTTTTATACACAGAAATTCAAACTAGGCGAAAGGTGGGTTAACAATATGTCGTTTTAAAAGGCGGGAAAGATCAAAATAAATACTTTTAAATCATTATTCTCGTGGTCATATCAAAAAAATTCTTACTATTTAAAAAAAAATACAATATAAAACAATATTTTACAAATATCAAACGGGTTTTATAAAAACGTAACTCCTTATTATTGAAGCAAACGGAAACCACAACAAACAACAATTAAGACAATTAAGTACTTTTAAAATAGGCGGAAATACGACTTTTAGTTCAATAGATCAAAACATGTCAAAACAAGAACTAACTACCTTCAAATGCAATTATTAATTCAATGTTCCACAAGACTCAAAATAAAATCATAACTACCCTTAAATGATAAACTAACTTAAAGCTAACATCGAATTATGGTTTTGCGTCCCTAAGTAAGTATCATTAAGACTCAGTTTCCACAGAACATTACGTCACCTAGCTTAGACGATACTAAGAATTGCACATGGCATTGAAGAAGTCATTGGTACAGGCGTTGAACCCGCAACCTTGACCGTGTAGGAGTGGGTCTGTGAACCTCCGGGCACCTGCACCATTGACTATCGTAACATGATGGTTGTGTGTTAGGGGGTAAATGTTAAAAAATCAGGATTTTTATTGGTTGCAAAAATATGATCTCATAATTTCTAAAATAATGTGAAAGTTTGGATGGATGTTTGTTACTCCATCGCGTCTGCATAGCTTAACGGATCGGGATGAATTATTTTCGCTCAGAAATACGTTATAGTCTGGATAGGTTATTTTGTCCCGGAAGTACAACCTCTTGGGCTTAATTGCCGGACACCTCGCGGGTGGAGCCCCGTGCATAAGCTAATCCTTTTATAATAACGAATTCGAAGTTTCACTGAGAACAGTAACTGAACTTTACTATGGTTTCCTAAAAATTTACTTTTTAAATTCAAATCTTTTAGGACTGATTTTCGACTTCCTCAACATGACATTAAATTAATGAATACGCTTACCAAATATGCTTTGATATGTTCTCCAATGAGCACCATTCCAAACAGCCTCATGCCTCGGGACACCCTCTCGTTGAACATAGTGAAGGCTGCGTCATTAGATTCGAAGCGGAAGCTCATCATCAGCTGGCAAATGACGTTGTGGATGTGTCTTCCAAACAATTGTGAAGGGTTCACGGCTTGACCCTTGGAGTCATTCAATTCTGCGATCAATTCTTCGATTTCCACCTGGAAAATGAAGATGTTTTTATCAAGAAACTTGCCGTTTTTTACCAAAACGTAGGTAATTTAATTGAATGATAGTAATTTTCTTACAGTGATATCTTTCTCGAAGCGGGTGTGGGGCCACAACTTGACGCCAAGAGCTCGGAATTTCTCATGAAGGAACAGGCGCTGCCTTTTCCAGAGGGCACCTTCGCTTGTGATTATTCCTAAAATAATAATAAGATACATTATTAATAATAAACAAGTCTGCCCAAAACAAGTTTTTATATATTATTGTGAAAAGCGATACATGTTTCATGATGCAAGAAGGACAACTTATTGCTGCTCAGTGCTCAGTAATAAAATTAAGCCATAATAATTCTGGATACAATAAAAATATGTGGTTATTCTTACCAAATCCTTCCAAAAGGCCGTTCAGTGGAGTATGAGGTCTGCCAGTAGAATCATCTCTGCTGAAGAACTCCTTCATGAGCTTAGTGGAGCCGAGACAGACTGCGAGGTTACTTCCCCACTGCACGGAGAATACATCACCATATTGTTTGGACATGTTCAAGTAGACCAGGTGGGGAGGCCGGCGGTTCATGAAAGGCAGGATGCCCAGCAACGGGATACCCCATGGTCCTGGAAATATAAGAATTAGTTAGTACATTTTTACTTGCATCGGGGATGGGCTAAAGTCTCAAAAAAGAAGGGTTGCTCGTTCTACTTTGAAAAGGCTGCTGATATTATTATAAAAATTACCAAATGCAAAGGAATAATAGTAATCTACACAAGAAAACTTAAAATGGGAAAAAATAACGAAAAGAAAAACTAGCAATAGACTTACCAGGAGGAAGACTTTTGTAATATTTAACATTTTTAAATATTATCCAAAACAATAACGTTGAATACATGAAAATACGTATTATATCACTAGATAAATAGTTTATGGCTACTATAAGAAAACAGTAATAAAAGAAGTTGGGAACCATCTTTGGTATTAATAAGAACTTAAAGGAAAAATTTAATTCGTCCTGATTTCAAAAACTAAATACTTTTAAATTACCAAAACGGCCGGAAAAGCTTTTTGTAATTAAATATAAAGCAATCAAGCCTGCCGAATTTTAAATACAATTTAATTTAATAATTTTCGTATAACGAAAATGCGGCACGAAAACTTGACCGAGTGTGCAGAATACTATCTGGTTTTGAATAATGACTCAAGGTGCTTTGAGTCGTTTTATATATAGTACTAACCGGGCGCAGCCATTTTTATCTATTACGTATTGAATTGATTTGCTGATAAATAATACAAGTGAACACCAATGTGTACTGCTATTATCATTTACGAGATATTATTATGCATTATCAAATTTAAGTTCATTGACCTGATTTGTCAGCTTCGGACGAAAAATTATACCATTTATTTAATTTTTAAATGGTTTTATCTTTCTAATCGTACATTGTTTAGCATAAAAAGTGTTTATCATAACTTTCTTCACTACTGACCCAGTGACCCAAAAACTTTCGCTGCTGAATAGGGCCTGTTCAGCTAATGGCATTTATTGTTAGGCACATTTAGGCCACTTTGAGTATTAATGCTGATAGATATTAATGCATTTTGGCTATGTATAATATTTATTTTTTAAACACTATTAAAGAGAGAATTTTTAAATTCTACGTAAGTCAGAGCTAGTAAAAACAGAAAGTTGTTTTTATATGTAGTATAAGTTCGTTGAACTTGGTTAGAAATGCAATGGTTTTACGAATATAAACATTAGGAGGTCAATGGGCTCCATCATCGACCTGGATGTTATTTTTTCTTTGTTATTGTGTCAGTATTTTCATTAATTCAATTTAAATTTGGGAGAGGCCTATGCAGTATGCCCATCAGTGGGTTTTTCGGCTGAAATATCGATAATGAAGGTATATCATTCAGGTGATTATTTTTCAGCATAATACATTTACCTACCACCTGATTTTTATGGGTACGGTTTGGTAAGTGGGTCAAACTTCTGCAAGCGGTGTTTCATACAAAAATAGGTGTCTGTTTTTAATTTTAAATCACAGATATATTGGGGTACCTACTTATTGTTACATCTTGGAGGATAGGAAAATTCCTAGAACAAGCTTGCCACTGCATTTCATTACAATATAATTATGATGCAGCTGCCAATGATCCAACACTATAGTATTATGACAGAGTATGAAAGTGCATTGACCTTATTTAAGTACAATCTTCCATGATGAACAATTCTTACATAACATCGTAATATATTTGCCCTTGTCATTTGACATTATGTTTTCATATCTCACTCTGTTTGTTTGAGTTTCCGTATTTTTATTTGACAAATAAATGTAATCTATTGAAGTGCAAAAACATGAAAGCAGTTCAACATCATGATGATATCCCACCTTCGTGATGATGAACCATCTTGGATTTTTCCGTATATAGTTTTAACGATGTGATCAATTAAGAACATCGTTATCTAAACAGGTATTTATAGGATTTTCTGATGAAGTATGCTTCAATGCACTTAATTCACAAGGGATATTCATGAATAGGGGTTTAACAACCTTTAATAAAAAACAGTAGAACTCTTATAGAGGTCAAAGACTTATTATATAATAAACTGTATTCATATCGACAAACATAAGATAATGTACCCACGTATTTACCTAAAAACTGTTGCGCAGATATATTTACGTAATAAGAATATGAGCCAGTATTATATATGTCAACAACCTCTATAGTAGGGGAATAAACTATGAAGGTCATCACATCACATTATAACGTGTGAAGGACTTACATAAGCAGCTATCGAGATTGGATAACAGTTTATTGACCTTTATCGGCCCGCTTGTATTCCGGGTTGAACGCTCTGACAAGGACGTTCAATCGCACATTATGCTCAGCATATTATACACGTGGTCATGCTGCTAATTTATTTTATACCTAGCTCGCTATAAAATTAAAGTCCATTTTACTTTATCTATTTGTAGGTGTTAATGACGATGATTAATAGAAATTCTACCACTACAGTCATTAAGGTATCGGTCGACGAACTTTATTCGCAAATCGTGTGGATTGCAATGTGGTTGGTGGGTCGAGACCTTGAGATCTTTTTGTGTATTTATACCGATGAACCTACATGACCGACTCAGGAAGTTCTTTGCACTATTAGATCGTCAACGTACTGCGCATCTAATCGAATCCCAAATCAGAAATAAGATAAAAACAACGACACTAGGTATGGGCTTCACTGTGTTTTTTGGTATCTCTGTGAAATACTTCGCATACTTAGGTATGCATAAGGAAAATCTATCTAGTAAATTATTTGTTTCATGAAAACTTGATAGCCAAAATTTCCAATATCATAATCGTAATGCATGATAATATCGTGTCGAACTGATAAAGTAAATGAAAGAGAATAAATTGGTACTTCGGTAATTACTAATTGGTGCCTCGAATGTGCACTATTTTATCTACTTTAGCAATCGCAGAATCCAATATCAAAGAAGACCAAATTGAACTCAATTGAATGATTACTTTGATGAAAATTGACGAGATAAAACTACCAGCTGAACAAAAATTGAACCAATAAATCGATTTCCGAATTCGCTACTTGCCGCTCACTGGCAATTCACTGGTGTTATTTTAACTGTTAATGTGACCAAATGACAATTTAAAGGTTTTTAATTTTTTTTTTAATAAAAAGAACTGACAAAATGTGAGTGTACCACCTCGTTACACGTTATAACTTAATGGTCAAAGCACTTAGATAAAAATATCGTTAATGAGTAAGGGAATCCCAGTGGCTGTACCTATGACGAGGTGCTACGTAAACATGCTTATTACAAACTAAGTATAAAAGTGGGTTTTGTGACGTGCACTAATATCAATGCCAGCTGATTGTGCGTCACTATATAAAATAACAGATGCAAAGGGTTCATGTAAGGTTCATTGCATTATGCACATTGGTATCAAGTTACAATGTTCACTTACATTAATAAAAATAAATTGTCTACAAGTTCGACTAGATACGATGTTTTAATTACCTACCTATTAAGAAATAAGGTTCGATTGTGTCTTGCTTGATACAATCGACGAAGAAAAACATCATGGAGAAACCGGCATAATCCCAGGACCAAAAACGCGATGGCATGTGACATCTACAAACCCGCACTGGACCCGTATGGTGAAACATTAAAAGCTGATTATGCTTATCCTTAGCAAAGGTGGCCCAGTGGTGGCGGCCCCAGCTTACGAACAGTAAGGGTTCGAAACTTCGAATCCAGATAAATAAATAACTTTGTGTAATTTATTTCATCACCACTGTCCTCAAAACGGTGAAGGAAAACATCATGAGGAAACCGGCATGGTCTTAGCACCAAAAAATTTGAAGACATCTCCTCGTATTTTTAATTTTTATCATTTATTTTTTTCATTCAAACGTACATTACGTATGTACATAGAAGCATAGTTGAAGATTATTTGATCATTCAGTTTTTCCAATGTGAGGATTACTGATCTTTTTTTTCTTCATGTTTTAAATTCGTCAGGCTCTGTGTGTATTTTCGGTGACTAGACTCTCAAAACCAAAATATAATTAGTGTTTCAGAGAAAACCCAGAAAATCAGAAACAAAACCAAAACGTAATTATTTGAAACTTAGTTTCTTCTCAGACCTCTGTCGAACAGTGGGTGCTAAAAGGTACAATAAATAAATCAGTGAGAAAATTGATAACTAAATTATTTTGTAACAAATTGTAAATTATTTTGTAAAATTGTAAACTAAATTATTGTTAACTAAGTTATTTTTAAGTAAAAGCAACGCCGCGCCCGGGCCAACGAACTGTGTAAATCGGTATTTAAACGAAGGGAAAGTATTGTAAAGAAGTTGGTTTAACCTAGTGCTAAAAACCGACCAAGTGCATGTCGGACCACTTAACAAGACTTCGATTTAACAAAGCATCGCAGTATAGTGATATCGATGAAAGGTTTTCGAAGAAACGATATTCGATGATACGTTTGTCGCCTTACAATATAGGGTACCGTAGTTGCCCATCAAAATATGTGAACTTACTAAACTGATTAACCGCCCTGCCTACCTGCCTCTGAACGATGATTTTTAAAAAATAAAACTAACTTACTTTTGCCGTTTTAAGACCTATATGCCCCAATACATTATGTATAGGAAAATATTTTATACAAGTACATTTTATAAGTTTATCGACTATTACTCGTAAACTTGTAAAGCCTACTTAGGTGTGATATAGTTTTCCTCATAATTTCGTTATGTATCGCTACTACCATAAATTTATTCACATGCCCAAACACAACCCGTTTAGGTAGCCACACTTGAGTCGAATCTCTTGAAAGTGTTTGAGCAAACTTGTAATAATTTAAATGTCCTATCCAACGACATCCCACACAATGGACTTTGCGAAATAAAAACATACCCACTTTAATGTGTAAAATAAAATTTTGAAAATTATTTTACCACTTTATCGGCGTAACTCATTTGTATATTCATGCTAAATTAGAGGTTTCTAGTCTAGTTAATGTATCTTACACACATACCACTTACTAATTAATTGTTACATCCTGCGTGGTGTTCCCATATAAAATGTAACTTTGCTTGGAAAGTTTATGAGTTTCTTCGCGATAATAATAATTATGTATTTTTCAATACACTTCCTCTAAAACTGGCTCTTATTGCACTACGGTTAGGTTTGACATGCAATATAATTCGCACCCGTACGCTTTTGTTATTTTTCCACAATCAAGGGCGGAAAAGAAAATTACAACAAATAACTAACGTTTAATAAGAACAAAAATTTCTTAACAAATAAGCAGTTCCTTTGCACTCAAATATTATTTTACGTTGTGTTGTCTTGTTCTACTGCGTGTACATAAATAGTAAAATAAATAAATAAAATAAAAATAAATACAATTATTCGATTAAAATTCAGGAAATTAAAAAAAAAATCTGGTCATTTTGATTTGCATCTTTACAGCATAAATATTTTTTGATTAATTAAATTGTATTTATAAACATAAATAGACTGCCAAAATCATTACCCTTCCTTTTGGCTTCGCCGTAGTCGGGTAAAAAGAATACTATAAATAAACATGGTTATTTTAAACAAATATTTACTTGTATGAACAAGTTAATATTTATTTGTGTTCTTATTTAAAAAATAATTATGCATTTATTTTTATATTTTTCCTGTGAGGCTGATAGTGGCTTCATACGTTTGCTTCTCCTTCAACCTGGCGAAATCAAACCGTAGAAAAAAAAAGTAAATTAAATCATAGTCTCCTAAAAAATGACGACTTATCGTTTTAATAGTTTATTTCTTCGAAAGTGTATACAAAAACCGGCCAAGTGCGAGTCGGACTCGCGCACCGAGGGTTCCGTACAAACAAAGTTTAAAATTACTTAGAATATTTTTATTATGTGATGTAACTAAAAATTTATGGTTTTCGTAATTTTTCCTTTAAGATTCTGAGTTCACGGGAAGCACCCTGTAGGTTTTGATTCCCTTGCAAGTGTCGAAAATTTGCGGCATAAACGGCTGTATCTTTTGATTGCGTTGGCTTAGAAGTTTGATTTTTTCACAGCTTCAAGGGACAGTAGACCTGAGTAATTGATATAAATTTCAGCTTCATACCTCCACGCGTTCCTGAGAAAAAGGGTCTTGACAGACGGACGGACGGACAGACGGACAACAAAGTGATCCTATAAGGGTTCCGATTTTTCCTTTTGAGGTACGGAACCCTAAAAACGTCGTTGGATAACACGTGGGAATTTGTTATTGCACTTGTCGACCCCATGAACGAAGTATTTAATAGAAAGAATAGATAATGAAATATTTATATACCTTAGCCGCGGACACAAAGGGCTAAGAAGGAACATGGGTGTTTTTAGTCAGTACAAGTCTGTGTCTCCCTACCGCTCTGCTCAGTCATTTTTGATGATTTCCCACCTCCAAAAAAAAAATATTATTTTCTTGGCGTATGTTTAAGTCATGATCAACTTATAGTTACATTATAAAATAATTTGATGTCAAGTTTTTTGGAAAACTACCATTCAAAACGGTAAAATATAAATCCATTCTGCAAAAAAAAATACTGACTTCCAAAAAAAAGTTAAAAATAGCTTTATTTTCGTAAGGCGATGGCAAAAAAGTCAGTAAAACAATCAAAGTCCGAAAGTAAAGTTATATAATTATTTTCGACATTTTAGGTTCTTTTTTTTCAGTCCATAACGTTCGTTGCTATATTTAGGATTAGTGCAATAAAAAATTACGAACGATTTACACAGTCCATTAGTAATTTATAAGAAAGAACATTGATATAAATACTGGCGATGATTCCTTCCTAAACCATGACATGATAAATAATTATATGTATATTTTACTTCTTTAAAAAGTTAATATTCAATCACTAACCATAATAAAACATGTGTAGGTCAAAGTATTTTTTTCTGCACGCATTGTGCGTTTTTTTGCCATGATGTACAGATTTGTGCCATGCGTGAAATTCAACAGAAACATCCACACGCTTAAAACATTTCCATGTTTCTGTTATTTTTGTCTGTCTTTACATCGGAATGTTTCATAATTCTACATATTTAAATTGGTATTTTGTTCTGCTTCCAACATTATGATGGGAACCTGATTTTACCACAGGTTTTTTCAAAAATATTGGTGCGAAGTTTCTTTTCGAATTAGTCCGACTGTCGTTGTTGCGCCACCTCAAAGATGAAAATTAAAATTAAAAATTAAAAAATATAAAAAAATATTATTAATTATTTATTATAAATTACTGCAGGCAGAATCGCGGGCACATAGCTGCAAGGTACATACATTTGAATTCTAGTACAGCATTAATGTGGGTCATCAATTCTCACGATTCTATTCTGTTAAGCCTACAAATCTGCCGAGCAAGTATTGAAGTGTCATCGACCCCGAGCGTACTAACCCATATTATGTACCTACTTGTATTTTTCTTTAGGCCACTTTCACATGATTCGATTTTTATTTACTCTTTATTTAGGTGTTGTGCGTTTCCATTGTTTTATGTTTTGCCATTATTTTATATTTGGCTACCTGTGCTCGTAACTCGTAAGGTTTACTTCGTTTTTTTTCATTACAAATGAAACTTTTTGTGAGATCATTTCGGACGTTAAAAAATACAATCATGTGAATTAATACTATTCAGGTTTGGCTTGAATAATTAGAAATGAATTTAAAATTGTTTTAACTAAACGCTACAGCCTAACTTTACTGCAAAAAATACTGTTTTGCTATCACCTGCCATTTGCTACGAAACTGCTACGAACTTGTAGGCCTTCGTAGCGGTAATCTTCTCCTCATATTGCGCTGTGGTGCAAATGCATGAAACAAGAATATCATGCACTTTTAAGTAAAGTTTCATAACCATGTTTTAAAATATTGAAATTAAGTAAGAGTACAGAAAACAATTCCATATTAGGTAGTTGTCGCGCAGCTGTGCCGACCACCCACCAGTCAATAAACAAATTCGGCCATCCTAATTGTCTGTATCGGTACTTCACATTTCACTTTCGTCGAGGCGGTTCGAGCCCGCAGCGAGCTGGCCGGAGTCGTTGACCCCGTGTCCTCGCGGCCGCGTGCCGATTAGATAATTTCCGCGGTGCGTTGTCAAAATACTCATGACCCAATGATACAGTGAATACGCTAGGCCGTTGAACCCACAGCGGTCGCGCAAATACAACGATTCGAGTTTAAAGCGTGCTATGTAATGATAAAAAAACGCTATCGGTCGAAAATTCTTTTTGGTTCGACACTATCTTGGATTTGTACGATGTTATCTTGAATGATTAGGCACCTACACAATTTATACCTATCTTTAACCTATTTTTAAGGTGTTGCGTAGATATGATTGTGAATTGATTTCGTAAAACAATCGGGTTTTCGATTTTTATTTCATTTCACACATTTATTGATAGGTAGTGGTCATTGCCCCCCTAAACGCTGTGGGTTAGTATTTAGTCGTTACTTGTGGTGAGATAGGATAACTACGAAAACATGATAATGACATATTAAAATAATAGTTTTCTAATACAACTTCTGTTACCTACACTTTCACTGATTCCTATTTATCAAAGTCGCACAAAAATAAATGTCTCTAGACTCCAGCAAAGTTTCAGTACGGGAAGGGTTACGTATCCCAATAAATTTTATGTCTTAAGGCGCCAAAAAACTTGAGGAAAAGATAATATTCAATAAAACGATCAAGATATCGAAACCGCTCCCATTTTTCTTTTATCTAATAACAAGATTCGAGAGTTTTCGCAACTTTGTCTTCCAAGTAGCGAATTACCCGATATTGATTTGATACGCGCCTCACTGCCCGATAACTTTTGTGTTACCCTTCAGAATTTGGCAGTTATAACTCAGATAACTCAAGAAGGTGGATTAAAGAAACTAGCAATAAACTAGATACGAGAGGCCAGAAAATCAACCAAGTTTATACATTGGTAGACTATGTTAGGCTGAAGCTGTATTACTGTCGCCATCATCCACAAGGCTGATGATGCGAACCTATACGTCTTTTCTTCCATAAACATCCAGCCATCATTTATAAGATGACTTCTTCCTTCGTATTCTTATTTGGAATTTCTACGTAGCAGCCTGAAGTTTTAATTAGGAAGTTGGTTATTAAACTATGTGCCTTTCATGCCATGGAAACGGTCGGTTCGGTCGTATTGGATGGCTGGCTATCCCATCGAATTATGTCATGAGGATTTGGGGCTGCGGGTTTTTCACAAGGGAAACCGCAGCCTCGACATAAAGGGCTAAGAAGGAACACGGGGGGTTTTTAGTCAGTAGAAGTCTGACACTCCCTTTCGCTCTGCCCAAGAGCGGGAGGGGTTATTTGATGATTTTCCACCCATAAAAAAAAGGATTTAGGCGTGTGTTTCACCTGTTTTTTTCCTTGGCCTGGCTAGTCTTTTCGGTCGTCTTTATAATCACATCCTTTTTTTTCGTGTCCAGTGTCCTACCTAATTCCAAACTGAATTTTGATTCCACTGTACTTACAGAAGTTGTTTTCAATGGTAACTGTTTTAATGTCTATTACTATATCCTACTTTTGTACTTTTGGAGTCACAGTAAAATCAAATCAAATAATAATTGCTCTACAAGGAAAGTAGGTAGGTTTTAGTGGTCATTTTCTACACTTTTTTTCCCTAAATTAAATGAAACTTTTCGAGTATAGGCACCAATACAATACACTGTGAGGTTTTCCCCCAACCTAGATCAGGGACGGAAATCCCCTTACATATGTCGAGTATACAATGATAAATAAATGCGGTAGTAAATTCTACAGATAAGTTTTTCATCTAGGATAGCCGTTAAGCTGCAGGCTATACGGGTGATTATTATTTGTTGACGTCAATAGAGCACTGGAATTGGGCTACAGTTCATCAACACACAATACATTGTCGGTAATACCAATGAGGTTAATCTCCAGTAGGTGCAATACACTTGGATAGGTACATAAGAAACTAGGTGCCCATTTGTTTTTTGTGGCAAATATGTTTTTGTTGTTGTTGTTTTGAAATTTAAGCAATTTGTAGGTACGTAAGCATTTCAATTTTCGATGAATGAGTCAGGGTTTTTCAGGAGGATAGGCAAGGTTAGTTCGCTAGCCAAAGTCGGAGTTAGTTCAGCAATTCACGTTATAAAAGTCTAATAACACAACGTGTTCTAAATTACGGTGTTACCCATTTCTTAGACTAACGGTACTGACGAGATATTTTCATGCTGATATTTCCTGAAATATTTAGGTATCATTTAAGAATCTAAAATGATCAGAGCAGTCAACCTGAAAAAAACAGTTTAATTTGGTAATTAAATCTGCTAAATTCTAACAAATCGATGGCCGCTACGAAGGGTCTACGACTGCTACGCGAATTGGTTCGGAAGGTCCATGTCCAGAAGATGAAGCTTGAAACGGTTACTAACTAAATAAACTTAAGGCACAGCTTAAGGTATGATTCCGAACCACGCTGCACGCAGCAATGCTGCCGCAACAGAGCTGTCGCGGCACTACTAGTCCCCATACAATCTCTTTAAGCTTATATGAGATTAGGTAGGTACATTCCGAGCTTGGCAGCAATGTCGCGACAGCAATGTAGCGGCGTAGCGGCAGCACTGCTGCGCGTCAGTGTCGACTGTCGCCCTACCGCCGCGACAGACCAGTAGTGACGCGTCTGCCTTTGCGTTCGATTCAAACTTAATGGCGGTTCGAAAGTTAGCGGCGAGTGCAGGTGCGAACAGAGTGACACTGGCGCTTTAGGTACTCGGAATCAGAGCACGGCAGCACCTTAGTGGCAGCACTGCGGCAACAGCATTGCTGCTTGTTGCCGAGTTCGGAATCCTACCTTTAGGTCTAACTTTTGTTAATAAACCCTTTCCTAGCTAATAGGTAGGTACTATAACTACTCAAGTTGTTTTTTTTTTTGTACACGAATTTAAGATCTACCTACAAATCTATTTATACGCAGATCACAAATGAAGAAGCAGCAACTAAATGATGATTCGATTTAACTAATCAGTTTTTCGAAGAAACGATTTTGGATATAATTTTGTGCCTATTGGAGTTTCTACCGACCTGAGAAAAGAATACGAGGTAGGTAAGAATCCGTCTCCGAAAACTCTCTACTACGTGATCAATGATGAAGACATGTCCACAAATAAAAGTAGGTGTGGTACCTATGCGGAATATTTGTCAACTCCGCGGCTTACAAACGTCGCCAAGGCGTCGGTCGGGTGCTTACCAAACCAACCATTCGAAATGCATTTAGCAAGTTCATTGAACTCTTAGTCATAATGATGTGTAGAAACCTATGACTCCTATGTAGGTAGGAAAATAAGCAGACACTAGAATGCTGAGCACAGCTGAACTGACATTATTCTTGATTAGGTAAGCAATGTATCCGGTAGGTACTTGAGCACTCAAGCAATACGGAAACAGAATCTACAACTAAGATTGGGTAATTGCTGATTCGCATAATTAGTCGTACTTTGATCTTTTGGACATTTCACGCAGGTCGCATCTCGCCGGTTAGCAGATTTGAACGACGAACGTGCATGATCGGTGAATGCGCGCGCTCACGCCTGGCCGCGAGGCCGGCCGATCACCTCCTTATGTAACCCACCATAAAGTGCACGTTCCAAACAAACCACGTGAATCACGACCAAGAACACAAGTCTTTGATCTTGATGCAAATGCACTAAGCCAATATACGATTATATTTGTTTGTATTATGCTGTTTATAAATATTGCATTCGTTGACAGGTCATTAACACTCCCGGTGTGGGTATCTAATTTTATTACGATAGGATGTAAACATTGCTACCGTAGCTTTGCATTTTGTACTGAAAGATAACGACATAAATAAACACAAATAAAACTAAAAGTTCGTAGGTATAAAGATTTTATTTTTAAATAGGTATTAAAATCGTAAGTTTAACATGGCAGTGGGTCGTACAGTTTTTTTTTTATAATTATAAGATCTTGACAACAAATAAATAAGGCTAATTATGTGAACAAACTAGTGAGCTGCTGCAAAGGGTCGTCATAGGGACGGATTTTGACACATTTAAAAATAACTTCAAGCTGCCACTAAAATTACAAAATAAGACATATTTTTATCAGTTGTACACCTTGTAATAGCTTCGCTAGTTTTGACCTATGTAACTGGCGTAGATAAATTGACCTATAAGTTTCCTATTTTTAAACAATTTCAATAAGAAATAAACCAGGTTTTTCTATAGCCTAAGTCAATCTAATCCATTTCTGGCCTTTCTATCGTTAGCGCGATTGTACCTTTGCCAGCCTCTGTCTAGGCCCTTTCGTCGTTGTGTTCAATCTTTGGGTGGTAATTTTATTTTTTGTTTCTTGGATTATGTTTAAAAATCTCATTAAAATATGTATAGAAACGACAGATAAAGTTATATTATTAGACTTTAAAGTTACCTACGTTAGCAATGAACATTACGTTATTTATTTTTGATGAGTGGCTAACGAAACAAACCCGAGAAGGTAGGTACCTACATAAGTAGGTACCTACTTACCTGGAAAGTTAAACACCCCTTATTTCAGTACTAATATAAAACGGATTTTAATGAAAACCCTGCAATACTGAGTACATATATGTCAATTTTTTATTTAGTTCTACTCAATGATGTATTAACGTCATTGGTTCAACTATATAAAAAAATCTTGACAATTTTTTTCGTTGTGTTCTATATTTTAATGTTATTTAGTTATAAATAGTGTTATCACCAAACTTCTCTATTACGGGATCGACTACATAAACTACAATTTTAATTTTTGACATGATTTTCTCACAAAGACATTTTTTTTTTAAACTTTGCCCCACACTAGGAATTTCTCCTGTATCGTGGGTGCGTTTACAGACATTTAAACTCACATACACAAATACCCAGACCCGGAACAACTATCTGTAGGCCACACAAATATTTGTTCCGTGCGGGGATCGAACCCGCGACACGCAGCGCAGAAGTCTAATCGCTCAGCCACTGCGCCAACCGTGCCGTCATATTGTTTTACTTACCTAGTCCGACACTATATACCTAATTTACATAAATGAAGGCCACATGGCCATAGTAAGAGATCATCGCCTCTGAAATTAACATATTAGCCATTACTTCAACAGAATGATATTTCTAGGACAAGTCGTTTGTCGTGTCAACTGGACTTCTATTATTACAAGTTAACATGACGCACGCTGCTGAATAAATCTGATCAGTTCCAATAAAAATAAATCAATATGCGCCTTAGTAAATAAGCCTAGCAACACACTGGAATGAAACGCTGGACACCTTAAAACCTGTAAGTCACATCACGTAGGTAAATATAAAATAAATCCAGTCTTTTTTGTTTTATTTGTTTAAAATCACAGAAAATAGTCCCCGAAGTGGGTTATTTTAAAAACTTCAGGGATTTTTCGATAGACCGTATCCTTCTAGTCTTATATAAAAACTTGGTTGATTCTAAGAATTTTATCTTAGTAAGTA
Source organism: Diarsia dahlii (assembly GCA_949775195.1). NCBI lineage: Eukaryota > Metazoa > Arthropoda > Insecta > Lepidoptera > Noctuidae > Diarsia > Diarsia dahlii. The sequence goes on along the minus strand of OX459195.1, from coordinate 9,479,829 downwards.
ACTAGCCTCCGAACGCGGAAATTAAAAAATTACATCATTTCGCAAAAACTATCCGAACATGAACTTTGCAGTTTAAATGACCTTATACAGCAGGTACAATGACATGGAGGTTAGAGTGAATCTCTGGTCATCGACCGATTGACGCAATAGGTTATACCTACATTTATTATTGACCTCCGATTTTAGATTGAAAGAGGATAATGGTATTTAAAACGAGTTGACCTCATGACGAGATGATGATCTTGGTAAGCAACAACCAAAGCAAGGGATCGCATAGTGTGGGAAGGGAACACCGGGGTGGTTTTTAGTTACGAGTTTCCACCCGGAACAAAAAAAAATGGTAAGATACAATCTGAAGTATAATCACACTGTAAATCTCAAACTGAATATTCCAACTCAGCGGCTAATGGATGCAGCCACAGAACCTCAACCCTAAGTTATTGCTCAAAAGTTTCCTCAACCTGTGGCAAGCAACATTATGAGGAAAACTTTGTCTCAGGGGGCGCCCATATTTTATCAGGTTTCTGTCGCGCCCAAAATAAAAGGGTTTTTAATGGCATCTTGCTGGTCTACATAGAAGGCTGGCTTTAACCAGACTATCCTGTAAGTGCCTTGAATGTAAGGTGTCCACCTAGCTAGGGCATACCACTTTAACTAAAACTAAATGACAGCGAGCTAAGGGCACCTCCTTGACCTCCTGCGGGGCACGCGCCTCGGCTTAGGGTGTCATTGGGGAGGGCAGCAAAGGGACAGGCTAGATCGGAGTGAGATTATTATTTAGGTGCTGATTTTAACTACTGGCTCAGCATCGTGGGCTGGCTTGAGCAAGGGTCCAGAGCAGTATGGCACTTGGCAGTTGTATTTAAAAGTAATTTGATTAGTAGTTTTATGCGTTACGCGAACCTAATTTTTTATTTTTATATAAGGAATGCAAGTGCAGAATATACTTAGTCAACGTTTTATTAATGATGTTTTTTTTTTTTAATAAAGGCTATCGAATATAATAGAGCCAAATCCTCAGATACTGGCATTATGATTGACTTTATCTAACCTTCCGAGTGTCCTCCTGAAAAATCTGAACGATTATGTCTGGTTCAAGGCTGATGCATTTTTTATTATATAATAAAAACATAGAGGATGTAAATACCCAGATAACTGCATTCAGATTAAATTGATCTAACCTTTGCATGTCCTCCTGCTTTTAATCGTAGATCTGTACGATTGTGTGGTTCAAGGCCTACTAATCGCATGCACTTTTCTCTTGTTCGGTTGCAGTTTATATAAAATAATAATAAATATATACCGATGTAAATACCCCGATAGCTGCATTTTGATTAACTTTATCTGACCTTTGAGTGTCCCTCTGTTTTTTGGTCTAGATGTGAACGATTGCGTGGTTGAAGGCCGTATGATCACATGCACTTTTTCGAATTTGTCATGTGACGCACGTAACTCACTGATTTTATCAAATAATAAAATACATGTGCGCACAACTTTTGAAGCGTAAAATTAGGAAAACAAAATTGTATCGCACGCAAGTCATTGCAACTACCATATACTTAAACCGAGCTGTTGAGTGTAGACGGAACTGCGTGGAAAAAACTTATTTGGCAAAACAGAGTGAGTTTGGAAGCGACTCTTATAGATATTGGACACTGACAGATACTGTACTGGAGTTTACAAGGTGGAACATCGACGCACAAACGATTTCCACATATTCAGTACCTCCATTCACTTCATTCCGAAATGTGCGTTATCCCAGCAGGAAAGTGGCTCCTAGAGTGATATGAGTGGAACGTGTAGGTAACTAGTGTGGATTTGTGGAATCTGCTGTGAAAGTGCGCTACAAAAAAATTGTACGCTTTGTCGTTTTGAAAACAAAACGATTCCTGCTGGAGTAACGTTTTTCCAGTAGGAAAATTGTAAACGAATGCGCGGAGAGAGAAATATTTTGCATGTGGAACTTATATATATTTGTGTAAGAATGTTTGTTGTAGGTTTTCGAGAGATTGCGTTTCCTGCTGGAGTGAAGTTTTGCAGAATTGTGTGTGTTTAAAACCATTGTATGTGCGACTGTAGAAAATTAACAAGGGATCGCGCTTTTTTGAAAATCCACAATATTTCGTAGCGCTTAAATGAGAAACGTAGAAATGTTCACTGAAAATGTATTCGGCCCTTTTTGGCGCATAAAATAACCAAAAAAGTTTGTGTGCAAAAAATATATTCGACGCGCATTCTTACACAAATATAATTATGCTCTCTACCATTGCACAATATTTCTCCCTCCGATCATTCGTTTAGATTTTTTTCTGCTGGAACAACGTTACTCCGGAAGGCATCGGTTTGCCTTTTTTTAGGGTTCCGTACCTCAAAGGAAAACGTCATACAATATTTTTTTTAATAATTTAACTTAGGTAGGTAGGTACTACTTTGTACGGAACCCTCAGTGCACGAGTGCGACTCACACTTGGTACGCTTTTTTTACCAAAACGACAAAAGCGCACCAAAGCAATTTTATGCGGTGCACTTTCACACACTAATATACGTTTACACTCATATCACTCGAGGAGCCACTTTGCTGCTGGGATAACCACAGAACATAAAAAAACCCTGCTTTCTGTTCCGTGGGGATAACGCACATCGTTCACAATACTACCTGAATATAAAGTTTTCATTGGTGATAAAAAAAACAGGAACTATGTATTATACATTTTGACCGTGTAGCTATTACATTTTTGCAGGAAACATCATTGTTTTATTTTTTCCATGAATAATGTGTATTTGGTGGAGTTTTGAATACGTGGTAATTGTTAATTCGTCGATGTCCCTTCCGGTAGAAAGAAAGAACTGGTCCGGATCGACCGAACCCTGAGAAGGTACTGTACATTTCACGCACTAGGTACTAAGAGTTACTCAGATAATATTTGACGTCAGGAGACTACTTTAAAATAATATCAGCAAGTAAATCCCCTAGTAGCTCAGCAACGTTTCCTAAGTCCCGATACTTACAAGTGATTTTATAGTGACAGAATATTTATAGCTATTATTCGATCCAACACTTTGCCACCACATGGCTTCTTTCACTTTTGTTTTAGGGACAGTTTACAGTTCACTAACTTTCGACTCCATACTCGTTTTGATTGCAATTTTGTGGGCAAAGCTAATAAAATAAACAATATAGAAGGAATATAGCTGGTAGTACCTACCTAAGTAGCTACGATTAACTTTATCTAACCTTGAAGTGATCCCTGTGTTTTTACGTACGTTCAAATTTTGGACGATTGTATTCGGTTCAAGGCTAAAAATAAGTATATTAATGTATTATCGTAATCCTCAAAGCATACTTGTCATGACATAAATGGAATACCTATTCATACAAAGTATAACTTGATAAAGCCGCGGGAATTTTATTTTCATCAAAATTGATCGTTGCTTCTAGTTCTGCGTCACTCCGTAATTTTCATGCTTATTTTAATCATTTTAAGCAAAGATAATAATATGGAAAATGTTACATCTAGATTAGGTATAAGTAGGTAATTCTTGAACATTATTTTATTGCATGAAAATATCACTGGTATACACATCATAAGGGATATCGAACCAGAAGCTTTAACCAAGGAGTCAACGTGATTACAGACCCTACATCAGGGATGGTGAACCTTTACGAATCAACGTGCCATTTTTCTGAAGAAATGTTTATTGAGACATTACACGTGCCGTCAAATAATATTGCTTGGTCTTTATTGGCAGATAATTAAACTAAATATTTTCAACTAAAAGCTCTTTCTTTGCTACCAAAAAGACAAAACTTGACCTATGTCGTAATAAATAGTTGAATTCTACGTATAATTCAAATTAAAGTAAGATTGCATCTTGGACTGAATTCTTCTACCAAACGTTTCTAATCGAATCTTATGTTATACATCTCTGAAAATAATGACTCGTAGGCATAGTTGAAAATATGGTTAAAAATTCGGTGGCGTGCCTAAAATATTCTGCAACGTGCCATCAATGGCACGCGTGCCATTGGTTCGCCGTCCCTGCCCTACATAGTCCGCTGAGGATACATCGAGAAGACAAATTGTGACTAAAGAGCCTCACAAATGATGTAGGTACTACCTACTGCCATGCTTTTTGTGTAACTTCACCTGCACCTTCACGGAATCATCTGAAGCTACTGACAACGAATCATCGACAAGACGAGAAGAAGAAGCATTAAATATATAAAAAAAACCGGCCAAGTGCGAGTCGGACTCGCGCACCGAGGGTTCCGTACAAACCTTAGATCTAAGTATTTGATATGAATTTCAACTTGATAGCTCTACGCGTTCATGAGGAAAAAAGTAATAAGTTTATATTTATTAAAAAATATATATTTTGTAATGTAACTAAAAATTTAAGGTTTTCGGAATTTTTCCTTTATGTGTGCTATAAAACGTTGCTTCATGCCAAATTTCAAGATTCTAGGTCGACTGGAAGTACCCTTTAGGTTTTGATTCCCTTGCGAGTACTTGCGAGTTTCAAAATATGCAGCTTAAATTGCTGTTTCTTTTAATTGCGTTGACATAGAAGTTTGATTTTGTTACAGCTTAAAGGTATTATAGACCTGAGTATTTGGTATGAATTTCAATTTAATACCTCTACGCGTTTATGAGGAAATGGGTAGTAAGTTTAAAATTATTAAAAAAAAATATATTATGTGATGTAACTAAAAATTTATGGTTTTCGTAATTTTTCCTTTATCTATGCTATAAGACGTTGCTTCGTACCAAATTTCAAGATTCTGAGTTCACGGGAAGCACCCTGTAGGTTTTGATTCCCTTGCAAGTGTCGAAAATTTGCGGCATAAACGGCTGTATCTTTTGATTGCGTTGGCTTAGAAGTTTGATTTTTTCACAGCTTCAAGGGACAGTAGACTTGAGTAATTGATATAAATTTCAGCTTCATACCTTCACGCGTTCCTGAGAAAAAGGGTCTTGACAGACGGACGGACGGACAGACGGACAACAAAGTGATCCTATAAGGGTTCCGTTTTTTCCTTTTGAGGTACGGAACCCTAAAAAGGTGGTCTATAATCATATACTCAATCCATGGTAAGCGTGTCACAATGTCACAAATACCTTGTCTTTAATATTCGTGAATATTTCGTTCAAGCAAGATGATACATTCAGATTTCGTTCAAGAGTGAGCAACATTACATTATACAATTCTGAACCCAGATTTATATACAATAAGTATCAATATGCCAACTTGTCTTTATATTTGGCACATAATACCCTATGCAGACAACGACAATACACGAACACGATTTTTTTAACAATAAATGGCAGTGACTTTACAATAACACATAAATATAAAACTTGCTGTAACTCAATTTTGCTCGTAACTTTTTCGAAAACCTTTATGTGACTGTTCTGAAATCATATTTCAATTCCACACTTATATAGTAATACAGTCAGCATCAAAAATGTAGGGACAGGCACTACGGTCGCAGGCCAATTAGCGGTAGAACAGGCAGGTCAAAATGAAACTATGAAAAAAAAATTATACAAGATGTAGGCGGACGTCAATACCTCCGTAACTAGAAGGTTAACTAAGGGGCCGTTCAAGTATTACGTAAGCACTATGGGGGGCGGGGGGTCTTTGCTTTGCTTATTTTTGATGACATGGGGGGTCCCCGGTCTAGATGATGTTTACGTCAGCAGTAGTTGTTTACTTTTTTACACATATGGCAACCCACACATTGTCAATGCTTGAAAACGAAACGCATTGTCGGGGATTGTGTCAATTAAGTTGGTTTTTAACCGACTTCTACAAAAAGAAGGAGGTTCTCAATTCGGATGTTTATATTAATTTTTTTTTTTTTGTTCGGGCATAACTCCGTCACTTGCTAACCGATTTGAAAAATTCTTTTTTTGTTGGAAAGGGCTTCCCAAATGGTCCCATAATTTTTTTATCGAAATCGGCCAAGCGGTTTTTGAAAAATCGACAAAACTCAAAAAAAAACTACATTGTCCACATTATGACCCATGAACATGTGAACCACTAAAAAGTGAAAAATAAAAACTTTTTAACAAAAAATAAAACCGACTTCAAATAAAAACACAAAAAAGTGAAAAATAAACTTTAGAAGAAAAATCAGTTTCTGAAGTCGGTGGCAAAAAACTGAAATCAAACAAACAAAAGTCACCGACTTCAGAAACTGATTTTTCTTCTAAAGTTTATTTTTCACTTTTTTGTGTTTTTATTTTAATTAATATGTACGTTAAAGTCCTCTATCCTAAGCGTATTTTCTTATTTAATAAAAAAACAGAATACCTACATTAAAAGAAAAATGCATATAAATCAATGTTTACCGTAAGCATGGGGGGGGGAGGGGTGAGAGCTTTGATAACTTTTGCTGACAAGGGGGATGGGGGGGGGGTAAATTATTGCAGAAAATCTGCTTACGTAATACTTGAACGGCCCCTAAAAGGTGGTAGAAGATAATATTCAAAAGAAAGTGACAGCATGCGAGATAAACCAGGTCAAAGTTAAACCAGGTTTAACTACCTTTTGTAATAAGGCGGATTAGGTATATCAATAAAACACGGAGTGTTTCAGAATTACCACACGACAACTGACAAGTAATTTACCCTTTTATATTAAAATCTTAGTTCCTCAATGGTTTTAGTCATCTTCAATGGTCACTTTATTCCTATATTTTTGACGCTGTCTGTATTTATAACAAGCCTCTTGCCGTCAGTCTTGGGTATGATGTCTTATTCATAATCACAATTAATGTTTCTTTCAACATCTAAGTCTTAACTTCAATTCTTTCAATTCCTTATTTGAGTTTCGTTGTCCTATATCGAACTGTGGAGATTCATAATTATCTTTGATCTAGAGTACTATATTTCTTAATATCTAGAAAGACGGATATAAAATGCAAATTTTAAAATGGGTTACCTACTAGCTAAGCCAAATATAATTTAAAATATTAAAAAAAGAGAAAAATGGATTACTTCTTATGTGTATACAGTATCCTATAAAATTACTAGCTAACATAAAAAGGCATATTAGTGAGCTCCTTGGTTGCCAGCCTAGCTGCCCTGTTCAGTGCCACATTGCAATGAGTATGTAAAGCCTCAATAGACTCAGTCTCTTTCTTACTCCACCTCGACTCCATCGCTACTGAAAACGCAGTACAGGAGAATGTACAAAGTAAACTTATCAGGATACAGACTCTCATTCTCAACGCATCGCTAGGTTGTTCTACAAGACACAAGAAATTAAAACTTGATTCATCAAAGAGTATTTTCTCCACTACATCAGCATGCTCCGGCAAGTCTTGCAGTACAGTGATGAGAAGTCCCACGATGTTCAGAGCTATTCGCGGAGATTTCGAATCTGTAAATAAAAATATTTTCTAAACAACAGGAAGTCACATTTAATTGGAGATCCGACACTGAGACGACATAATTCAGTTTAAATAATCTTAGCATTATGTCAAAATGTCTTGTGGTGATTTTGAAATGTCACTTAGCGTGAGGTATGGGTATCATCCGTCAGGGTGTCTAGCATGTAAACTATAATTTGTTTGTAACATGACCTTTTTACGGCGAGACAGCTATGACGTCATCTTCTTAGAAATAAATTAGACTGTTCAAAAATAATAACTGGACATTTCAAATGTCCAGTTATTATGATTTCATTATGATCTACCCTGTATTTCTGACTTGAAACCTTGGGTATTTAATTGTATATCTGTTTTCTTGATAGGGATGCAAAGCCTATTTAATAATCGCACGATAGACGGAATAACTGAACAAACTACTTGTAAGAGCCGACGTGTACTGTCAGTGCAATTGTGACGTGACATCACTTCTATGACGTTTCTTCTAAAAGAAACTGCAGGACTATTGCGTATCTTTTAATGACAGTGGATAACATATAGTGTCTATCAAATAACTGTGAAATCGTGAGTTTTTAAGAAAAAAATGTGCTAAACCATAACCAATTTACAGTTAATCTATGGACACTTATGATAGCCACTGGCATCAAAAAAGATACGCAATAGCCCTACTGAACAGTCATCATCAACAGCCTATTAATGCTCTCACTGCTGGGATACAGGCCTCCTCTCTTTGAGAGAGAATGGGCTATAATCTACCACGCTTGCCCAGTGCGGATTGGTAGATGTCACATGTCTTCGAATTTTTTGGTTCTAAGACATGCCGGTTTCCTCACGATGTTTTCCTTCACCGTTTTGAAAGCAGCGGTGATGAAATAAATTACAAAAAGTAATGTGCCTGCCTGGGTTCGAACCCACGACCTATTGTTCGTAAGTCGGGGCCGCCACCACTGGGCCACCGCTGCTCTCAAAACGGCTGAACTGCAAACTGCTCTACTGAACAGTATCTTAAATAATGTGAGTTGTCAAAGTAAAGTGTGGTCTTACAATGCATCAAGAGCCTGGTGAAGACTGGATGCGCGCAGTACGCGCCGAGCGCGGCGGCGAGCTGTCGCACGGCGCGGCACGAGCGCACGCACAGCCACGCGCACACCTCCAGCATGCGCGCCACGCCCTGCACTCTGCCAAACGTAATATTATATTAATTCCCTACTCATCATCATTTCCCTAAACAATTTTTTGCTGGGCTTGCCAGGCAGACTAAAAAAGTCGCTAAAGTTTCCTACAGCCGTCCACTCAGACAATCCAATCCATGCCACGTGAAGTCAAGTCAAGTCCTCCTGACCGTTTTTCGGTCACGGCAGCCAATCATCAGAGATTAGCCATCGGCGCGGGAGATACCGAAACAGTGGGGCACCTGAAGTACGGAGCAAGCTATGAGCTTTCCAAGAAAGATGCCCACCACCCTCTTTTTGAAGCCCCAAGAACACCTGGCTCCCGGCAGTGAACTACAATGGCCTATTTGGAAGCCCTAAATCGATTGCGCATCCAAGTAGGCCGCGCAAACATAATCTGGCAAAGTGAGGTATTATTGGTTCCTCCAACACCGAGTGAGAGGGCAGTGGTAGAAGTCACAAAACTTCGGATGCTTGGTTTCAGGACATACCGGTTTCCTCATGATGTGTTCCTTCACCGTTTTTGAAAGAAATGGTGATGAAATAAATTACCTAAAGTAATGCGTCTGTCTGGATTACAACCCACGACTTACTGTTCGTAAGTCGAGGCCGCCACCACTGGGCCACCGCTGCTCTATAAGGAAGTAGCAATAGTACGAAAAGAAGATCATTTGCCGTTACTATTTAGTATATAAGACTAGTTATCAGGTTCGGGCTTCTGACCACCCGTTATACCATTACTAGCAGTTGCCCGCGACTTCGTTCGCGTAGAAATTTTGACTCTCTTGTCTGGACTGCCTGTGGATGGTGCTATGTCAAATCGAATGCCAAATGCCAATCGAAGGGATTATATTCCCTTAAACCAGCCCTGTCGTAAAATCTATTCCTATCTGAAATGTCTTAACTATATTCTATCTCTCTGCCAATTTTCAGGTACAAAAAGCCAAGGATTTCATATGGACTTACGGGAGCCCTTAGTCCAGGTCTTCCTTACAAACTTAGCTTAGATCTCCTACTCCTAAACTCTAGACTTGTTAAATTTCAGGTTGTTAGTACAAAAAAAAACAGTACATTTTTACAAACATGTGAAAGCCCTCAGACCTCCTTATTCTGGCCATGTTGCTAAACTCGCTAAATCCGTTCTTAGTCAACGTCTACTACTAACTATAAAGTACCTTCCTGCCAAAATTGTAGCACAAAAAAGGAAGGACTGTCATACAAACTCGCGTGAGCCCTTAGACCTCCCTAGTCCGGCCCTGTCGCAAAATCGGTTCTTAGCAAACTTCTACTCACCTACTACGTCCCTGCCAAAATTCAAGTTAGTGGCACACAAAATGATGGACTTTTAAACAAACTTGCGAGCGCCCTTAAACCTCTCTAATCCGGCCCTGCCCCAAAACCTGTACTTAGCAGAGTTCTTCTAACTATAAACTACGTGCCTGCCAAAAATCTAGTTTGTAGCACAAAAAATTAAGGATTTTCTTACGAACTTGCAAGAACCCTTAGACCTCGCTAATCCGGCCCTGTCACAAAATCTGTTCTTACCAGACGTCTACTAACTATAAACTACGTCCGTCTCAAAAATCAACTTTGTAGCTCAAAAAATGAAGGACTTTCATACAAACTGGCGAGAGCCCTTAGACCTCCCTAATCCGGCCCTGTCTCACAATCTGTTCTTAGCAGACGTCTACTAACTTTAAACTACGTCCCTGCCAAAAATGAAGATTGTGGCACAAAAAATGAAAGACTTTCATACAAACTGGCGAGAGCCCTTAGACCTCCCTAATCCGGCCCTGTCACAAAATCGGTTCTAAGCAGAGTTCTACTGACTATAAACTACGTATCTGCCAAAAATCTAGATTGTAGCACAAAAAATGAAGGAGTTTCATACAAACTTGCGAGGGCCCTTAGACCACCCTAATCCGGCCCTGTCGCAAAACTAATTTATAGCGGATGCCTACTGACTATAAAACTACGTCTCTCCCAAAAATCAAGATTATAGCACGAAAAATTAAGGACTTTCATACAAACTTGTGAGGGCCCTTAGACCACCCTAATCCGGCCCTGTCGCAAAATTAATTCATAGCAGACGCCCACTGACTATAAACTACGTATCTGCCAAAAATCTAGATTGTAGCACAAAAAATGAAGGAGTTTCATACAAACTTGCGAGGGCCCTTAGACCACCCTAATCCGGCCCTGTCGCAAAATCCGTTCTTAGCGGACGTCTACTAACCATAAACTACCTCCCTGCCAAAAATCATCTTTGTACGTCCAGCGGTTTTCGAGATTTCGTGATGAATCAGTGAGTGACCTTTCGCTTTTATAGATATAGACTAGTATTTGCGTGGCTGCGCGAGCTGCGCGCAGCTCGCGGTTCTGTCGTGCTTTTGAGGAGTTTTAGTTACCCTTGTAAAATTTTGAGAATCCCTAGGAATCCTTAAATGAATTGGAAAATCCATTAGAGTCCAAAATTTTGTAAATTGTATAAAATCTTTTAAATATTTTGAGAATCCTAAGTACATAAATGGTCTTTTAAGTAAATCAACTGAACGATTTTTTATTCCTTCAGTTGATGTACTTAAAACTCGGTACAAATAAACTATAATTATAATGTTATTCCATAAAAGTGATTAGGTAAATAATGAAATAAGTTCCAATTTTATGCTCTAATCGTATGCAATGTATAGTATAAATAAACCTTAAACGTGATGTCAAAAAGAACCCTAGTCTTCCACTTTTCAAACTCTAGTGAAATGCCTAATAGAGCCCAGGAAAGGTTTCTACTTTATCGAACTCTTAAACGTAGTCCGCCTTATTACAAAACGTAGTTAAACCTGGTTTAACTTAGACTTGGTTTATCTCGCATGACGTCTCACTTCAATAATATTCAAAAGAAAGTGACAGCATGCGAGATAAACCAAGTCTAAGTTAAACCAGGTTTAACTACCTTTTGTAATAAGGCAGAGTAAGTCCAGAGAAAGCTATAAGAAAACCTATTATTGTTTGAATGAACTCGTACATTTTTTTTATCGTGGTCTTGGGAACTATTATTTTATTTTGAAAAGAAAATTCGTCATTACTAAGTAATAAATCATTATGATAGGCACTTACCTATTTCAAATGCTTTAGTTCTTACCCACCGCCCACTTGGGTGAATCGTGGAAAGTTTTCTTACAACGGTTTACCAAGGTGGACCTCAGGGAGGGGGACTGTAAGTATTTTTTAGTAGTGATGACCAGCTACATGGACCGGACCAGCTATTTGGACCTCTCAAGAAAGCTTAGCAATATTAAATTTATGATGATTCAGTTATCTTATATTTTAACAGTTATGTCAATGGCTGTGTTGTTGATTGAGTAAAATGTATCATGTGAATGTAAGAATAGTTATTAAAACCTATGACTAATGCCCGGTTTCTGAGGCACTTTATCTGTGGTTTATCTATTCATATGCGTACATTTGAATAGATAAACCACAGATAAACCATAGATAAAATGCCTCAGAAACCGGGCATTAGTTATTCGAAAAACACATTTGATTCCTCATCGTTTTCACAGGCGATAGTAAACAAAAAAAAAAGACAAATGCAATGGTGTACGCCCATGTACATGGGTATTGCTTGATCACGATAATAAGAGTGATGAGTGTTAAACATACCTACCTATTATTGAACTGCTTTATTATTGATAAATTAAATAAAACGATGTTTTACTTGTTACGATATAAATATAATTTGAAACAGTTCCATGTTATTTTAACAAAAAGTATATTTAGAAAACATTATTATAAGGCATCTTCTCCGGTACCTACATTTGTACATTAATTTCTTAATTATTGATAAAAAGTCTTTTTTGCCCGTGGTCCCGGTCCCTGGAAGGGACCACAAGTATTTTTTTGTACGTGGTTTCTTCTAGAAATATATACCTACTGCCGAATTAAATTGTACTCCATGACGCGCGCTCGCTTCGCTCGCATATTAAATAACAATTATATCTTCTGTCCCCGAAGTGCCGGGCATCCGCCGGCCTCCTTCGTCGGCCTACGGCCCGGTGCATAAAGGATACTGTCGCGAGACGGTCGTATTATAGGAACACGAAGAAAAAAAAAGGGACCACGGAATTTTCCAGTATTAAAGGGACCACGAAGAAAAAAAGCTCCGTGGTCCCTTCCAGGGACTAACTACTAAGGAGTTGGGCTCTGGATTCTGATCAGAGTTGGCTTACTGCCGAGAACATGCTTCGGTTAGTGATGAAGTCAATAGAACCGAGTGATTGCGAATTCGTCGTTGAAGTGAGTTGTCATACCGATGTTGGGGGGTCAGTAAAGTGTGGTCGGTATGGGTGTAATTGCTGGGATGTCTTGCGTTGTCTGTGGCGCGAAAATCAGGATGGGAATCGATGTCAAGTTGTGGAATGTGGATGCTATCTGACTTCTGGTGGATCGGTCGGGACGGATGATATGCCCGTTAACATGGCTATTGTAAGTGGCATGAAAGTTGAGCGCTGACTTGAGACCCCGTGACTGCGCGGTAACGATAATCGCTATCGCGCAGTCCACATGGGTCTCAAGTCAGCGCTCACCATCCACGCTGATATCATTTGTTGTCTTATCGGTAATAAATCGCACTGGCAAAGGTGTAGGTAGAGTCATCGGTTCATTCATTTAATAGGTTATTTTATTTATTCTGACTTGTGGTGGATCTGTAGGGACGTTTGGTAAGTCCGTTAACATGTTGTGTTAAAGTTGTTGTCTTATCAGTAATGAGTCCTAGTGTGCAAAGGTGTGGGTGGAGTCATTGTATTGATTGAATAAGATAAATGGCATGGAGCTATGATACGAGTTATGTGGCAGATACCAAATGTCTTAGTTACTTTGTACTAAAAAGTAAAAAATAAAAAAGCCGTGGACTGCTGTGTTGCACGAAGGTGTGGGTTTAAATATCAGATATCAAATGTCTCAGTTACTTTTAACTGTAGATTTCTGTTATATTCCGAAGACCAAAATTTCAAATGATTTCAGTCTAACCACTTGGGAGATCTCTGATGCCTTACTGTTGAAATAAACATGTTATAATGTCAGTAAGTCAACAAAGTTCTTTGAGGACCTGTACATTTGCTAAAATTTTCTAAGGATTTATGTTATGTTTCGAAAACAAAACTTTCGAATGATGTCATTCTAACCACTTAGGAAATCTCTGATGCCATACTGTTAAAATAAACGTGTTATAATGACAGTATGTCAACAGAGTTCTTTGAGGACCTGTACATTTGCTAACATTTTCTAAGGATTTATGTTATATCTCGAAAACAAACATTTCAAATGATGTCAGTCTAACCACTTGGGAAATCTCTGATGCCATACTGTTAAAATAAACGTGATATAATGACAGTATGTCAACATAGTTTTTTGAGGACCTGTACATTTGCTAAAGATTTGTTTTATCCCGAAAACAAAAATTTTATATGATTTCAGTCTAACTACTTGGGAGATCTCTGATGCCTTACTGTGAAAATAAACGTGTTATAATGACACTAAGTCAACAGAGTAATTTGAGGACTTGTAACTGTACATTTGCTGAAAATTGCTAAGGATTTATGTTATATCCCTAAAACAAAAATTTCAAATGATGTCAGTCTAACCACTTAGATCTCTGATGCCTTACTGTTAAAATAAACGTGTTATAATGACAGTAAGTCAACAGTAAAGCTGCAATGGCTCTCAGGGTTGCCAGCTGAAAGTGATGAAAACGATCAAATGTCATTCAACGAACCCAAATGTTGCCAGCTAGTCAAAGTCTTCATTCTAAAAGTCTTTACTTCTATTTTCATGTTTTCGGGCAAAATCTGAGAAAATACCCTAAAAATGGTTTTTTTTTTTGCTACAGGCAACATTACTTAACGAAATACACAACCGGGACAACACAATCCGGTCAGAAGGTGCCGGCTGTCCCATTTATCGTGTCGAAAATTGGGATTTTTCATCATTTTTCCAAGATGGCCACCACACTGTCCACCATCTTGTTTTTCTGAAAAGTCATAATTTTTCTGAAATATCGAGGATGCAGGCTACCGACTGGTGTACTTGGTGTTGCCAAGTTTTAAGTTTGGTAGAACAAAAGAATTCGCCAAAGTCTGTTCTGATGCGAAAATTCAAGACCCAATGACTCTCGGGGTTGCCAGCTGAAAAGAATGAAAATGGTCAAATGTCATTTGAAGCACCCCATTTTTGGTGTTTATGTAAAATTTCCATTCGAAATGTCGTTATTTCCACTATTCATGTTTTTGGGAAAAATCTGGGAAAATACCCTAAAAATGGGGAAAATTTTTGCGTAAAGTAACACCACAACAAAGTACACAATCGTTTCATACAACACAATCCGTTCGGGGGATGCCGGCTGTCCCATTAATCGTGTCGAAAATTAGGATTTTTCATCATTTTTACAAGATGGCCGCCACACTGTCCGCCATCTTTTTTTTCTGAAAAGTCATAATTTTCCTGAAATCTCAGGGATATAGGCCACCAACTGGTGTACTTGGTGTTGCCAACTTTTGAGTTTAGTAGAACAAACTAATTCGCCAAAGTCGGGTCTGACCCAAAAATTCAAGCACCAATGGCTCTCGGGGTTGCCAGCTCAAAGTGATAAAAATGGTCAAATGTCATTCGGGAAACCCCATTCTTGGTGTTTATGTAAAATTTCCATTCAAAATGTCGTTATTTCTACTTTTCATGTTTTCGGGTAAAATCTAGGAAATTTCCCTAAAAATGGGGAAATTTTTTGCACCAGGCCACACTCCTTGACGAATTACATAACCGGTCAATACAACACAATCTAGTCGGGAGATGCCAGCTGTCCCAATTATCGTGTCGAAAATTGGGATTTTTCATCATTCTTACAAGATGGCCGCCACATTGTCCGCCATCTTTTTTTTTGAAAAGTCATAATTTTCCTGAAATTTCAAGGATATAGGCCACCAACTGGTGTACTTGGTGTTGCCAACTTTTGAGTTTAGTAGAACAAACTAATTCGCCAAAATCGGGTCTGACCCAAAAATTCAAGCACCAATGGCTCTCGGGGTTGCCAGCTGAAAGTGATGAAAATGGTCAAATGTCATTCGGGAAACCCCATTCTTGGTGTTTATGTAAAATTTCCATTCGAAATGTCGTTATTTCCACTATTCATGTTTTTGGGAAAAATCTGGGAAAATACCCTAAAAATGGGGAAAATTTTTGCGTAAAGTAACACTCCACAACAAAGTACACAATCGTTTCATACAACACAATCCGGTCGGGGGATGCCGGCTGTCCCATTAATCGTGTCGAAAATTAGGATTTTTCATCATTTTTACAAGATGGCCGCCACACTGTCCGCCATCTTTTTTTTCTGAAAAGTCATAATTTTTCTGAAATCTCAGGGATATAGGCCACCAACTGGTGTACTTGGTGTTGCCAACTTTTGAGTTTAGTAGAACAAACTAATTCGCCAAAATCGGGTCTGACCCAAAATTCAAGCACCAATGGCTCTCGGGGTTGCCAGCTGAAAGTGATGAAAATGGTCAAATGTCATTCGGGGAACCCCATTCTTGGTGTTTATGTAAAATTTCCATTCGAAATGTCGTTATTTCCACTATTCATGTTTTTGGGAAAAATCTGGGAAAATACCCTAAAAATGGGGAAAATTTTTGCGTCAAGTAACACTCCACAACAAAGTACACAATCGTTTCATACAACACAATCCGGTCGGGGGATGCCGGCTGTCCCATTAATCGTGTCGAAAATTAGGATTTTTCATCATTTTTACAAGATGGCCGCCACACTGTCCGCCATTTTTTTTTCTGAAAGGTCATAATTTTCCTGAAATTTCAGGGATATAGGCCACCAACTGGTGTACTTGGTGTTGCCAACTTTTGAGTTTAGTAAAACAAACTAATTCGCCAAAGTCGGGTCTGACCCAAAAATTCAAGCACCAATGGCTCTCGGGGTTGCCAGCTGAAAGTGATGAAAATGGTCAAATGTCATTCGGGAAACCACATTCTTGGTGTTTATGTAAAATTTCCATTCAAAATGTCGTTATTTCTACTTTTCATGTTTTCGGGGAAAATCTGGGAAATTTCCTTAAAAATGGGGAATTTTTTTGCACCAGGCCACACTCCTTGACGAATTACATAACCGGTCCATACAACACAATCCGGTCGGGGGATGCCAGCTGTCCCAATTATCGTGTCGAAAATTGGGATTTTTCGGCCTTTTTACAAGATGGCCGCCATGGAATCCGCCATCTTGTTTTTCTGAAAAGTCATAATTTTCCTGAAATGTCAAGAATATAGGCCACCGATTGGTGTACTTGGTGTTGCCAACTTTCGAGTTTGGTAGAACAAACTAATTCGCCAAAGTCAAAAAGTCCCAAAAATTAAAAAGTTCAATATTTTTTGGGGTTGCCAATTAAAACGAACCAAAATGGTCAAATGTCATTTGGGGGACCCCAATGTTGCCGGCTAGTCAAAGTCTCTATTTAAAATGTCATTATTTCTACTTTTCATGTTTTTGGGGAAAATCTGGGAAAATACCCTAAAAATGGGGAATTTTTATACACCAGGCAACACTTGTCAACAAAACACACAACCGCTCGGTACAATTCGAACCCGTCCGATGTTGCCAAGTACCCGAAAAATGGATTTGAAAAAAATCGAAAAATCCAACTTTTTACAAAATGGCCGCCGCAGCGTCCTCCATCTTGGATTTTCACAATGTCATAATTTTTCCCAATTGCCATTAAAATCACCAACAAATTGGCAAACTCTTTGTGGGCGGTTCTAGAATTTGGTAGAAGAAAACAATTCGTCAAAGTCGAGTGAAAAAAGTCGACAATTTCAAAACGTCCTGGCGCGGCCGCCATCTTGTTTTTTTTTTTTTTTTTACTTTTTTTTTAAATGGTTTTAGATTTTGTATAGGACCTCTGAGTCGAAATCCATCCAAGTCTTTCCCCCACCGAAACCGGAAATGGACTCGCCCTCCATCTTGGATTTGAACTTTCCCTATAATTTTCCTCTACTCGATTGGTCAGATAGCACATTTTTGCAAAACATACCCCTAACCCATCTCTCACCAATTCCGAGAAACGACATGTCAATGAGTCAGTGGCTTTGTAGTTTTATATAACTATAACTAGTATTTGCGTGGCTGCGCGAGCTGCGCGCAGCTCGCGGGTCGTGAAGGGGGGGAGAGGGGGAGCTTTGAAAAATGATTTCGACTTTCGCATTGCCCCTTTCAATGAATCTGAAAAAAAAATGTTACAAGTCTCTTTAACTTTCGAGATCCGCCTAAAGGAAAGGGGACAAATGGGTCAACTTTGAAAAAGGTAGGAGGGGAAAATGGGGCAAAAAGGGGAGGTTTTGCACTTTTTAGCTGCTCATGAGAGTTAATTATACGCTTCACCCACTCAACCTTCGTTACGCTACGGAAGTTCGCTCCACTCAAGACCTGCCTACCACCGGGGAAAAGCTAGCGTGACCTTATCCCTACGCTACGGTGGTCACCGGCTCGCTTCGCTCGCCACCTCCCCTATGTTGCCAGCTAATCAGTCTTAATTCTAAAAGTCTATACTTCTAGTTTCATGTTTTTGGGCAAAATCTGGGAAAATACCCTTAAAATGGGGATTCTGTTTGCAACAGGCAACATAAATACACAACCGGGACAACACAATCCGGTCAGAAGGTGCCGGCTGTCCCATTTATCGTGTCGAAAATTAGGATTTTTCATCATTTTTCCAAGATGGCCACCACACTGTCCGCCATCTTGTTTTTCTGGAAAGTCACAATTTTTCTGAAATATTGAGGATACAAGCTACCGACTGGTGTACTTGGTGTTACCAACTTTTGACTATAGTAGAACAAACTAATTCGCCAAAGTCGGGTCTGACCCAAAAATTCAAACGCCAATGGCTCTCGGGGTTGCCAGCTGAAAATGATGAAAATGGTCAAATGTCATTTGAGGGACCCCATTCTTGGTGTTTATGTAAAATTTCCATTCAAAATGTCGTTATTTTTACTTTTCATGGTTTCGGGGAAAATCTGGGAAATTTACTTAAAAATGGGGAAAAAATTTGCACCAGGCAACACTCCTTGACAAATCACATAACCGGTCAATACAACACAATCTAGTCGGGAGATGCCAGCTGTCTCAATTATCGTGTCGAAAATTGGGATTTTTCATCATTCTTACAAGATGGCCGCCACACTGTCCGCCATCTTTTTTTTTTTAAAAGTCATAATTTTCCTGAAATTTCAAGGATATAGGCCACCAACTGGTGTACTTGGTGTTGCCAACTTTTGACTTTAGTAGAACAAACTAATTCGCCAAAGTCGGGTCTGACCCAAAAATTCTAGCGCCAATGGCTCTCGGGGCTGCCAGCTGAAAGTGATGAAAATGGTCAAATGTCATTTGAGGGACCGCATTCTTGGTGTTTATGTAAAATTTCCATTCAAAATGTCGTTATTTCTACTTTTCATGTTTTCGGGGAAAATCTGGGAAATTTCCCTAAAAATGGGGAAAATGTTTGCACCAGGCCACACTCCTTGACAAATTACATAACCGGTCCATACAACACAATCCGGTCGGGGGATGCCAGCTGTCCCAATTATCGTGTCGAAAATTGGGATATTTCGGCCTTTTTACAAGATGGCCGCCATGGAATCCGCCATCTTGTTTTTCTGAAAAGTCATAATTTTCCTGAAATGTCAAGAATATAGGCCACCGATTGGTATACTTGGTGTTGCCAACTTTCGAGTTTGGTAGAACAAACTAATTCGCCAAAGTCAAAAAGTCCCAAAAATTAAAAAGTTCAATATTTTTTGGGGTTGCCAATTAAAACGAACCAAAATGGTCAAATGTCATTTGGAGGACCCCAATGTTGCCGGCTAGTCAAAGTCTCTATTTAAAATGTCATTATTTCTACTTTTCATGTTTTTGGGGAAAATCTGGGAAAATACCCTAAAAATGGGGAATTTTTTTGCACCAGGCAACACTCGTTAACAAAACACACAACCGTTCGGTACAACTCGAACCCGTCCGATGTTGCCAAGTACCCGAAAAATGGATTTTAAAAAAATCGAAAAATCCAACTTTTTACAAAATGGCCGCCGCAGCGTCCTCCATCTTGGATTTTCACAATGTCATAATTTTTCCTAGTTGCCATTGAAATTACCAACAAATTGGCAAACTCTTAGTTGGCGGTTCTAGAATTTGGTAGAAGAAAACAATTCGTCAAAGTCGAGTGAAAAAAGTCGACAATTTCAAAACGTCCTGGCGCGGCCGCCATCTTGTTTTTTTTTTTTTTTTACTTTTTTTTTTAAATGCTTCTCGATTTCGAATAGGACCTCTGAGTCGAAATCCATCCAAGTGTTTCCCCCACCGAAACCGGAAATGGACTCGCCCACCATCTTGGATTTGAACTTTCCCTATAATTTTCCTCTACTCGATTGGTCAGATTACACATTTTTGCAAAACATACCCCTAACCCAAGTCTCACCCATTCCGAGAAACGACATGTCAATGAGTGAGTCAGTCAGTGGCTTTGTAGTTTTATATAACTATAATAGAATAACTTACATCAAATTAGCAAACATATTCTTATGCGTTCACCTTCATGCCATTCTTGTGTTCTGTCACGAGAGAGGGAATGGTGTTTTTAATCGAGGATTTACAGGTGGAATTCCCGCAGGTCGTAAATATAAAAAAAAAAAGAATTTAGTCGCAACCGGCGTGCGTGTATGACCAGATGTATAAATGTGGACGAGACAAATGGAGTATGTAAGGTTCGTAGCCGGTGGCGTTCCGAGGTTTCTGCCTTCCCCCATGGGAAAAGGGCGTGAGTTTATGTATGTATGTAGAATATTGTTGCTATGTTTACCTGTCAGGGGCTCCATCGTCGTTGTCTTTGCTGTCTTTCATGAGCGTATTGATGGCCGCTACGAAGTTGTACACCACCTTAGCTTCGAGGTACACCTGAAATTAAAAAAATTGCCTTTACAAATAAGGGTATTCCGTTAAGTATTAGAAGTACCTACTACAGAGTGTACAGAGCTATCCATGACATAAGATGAGATACTTTATAGCGTGTCATAAACTCAACAACAACTTGTCGAGTTGTCGACGTGGGCAGAAGTCTACCAGACGACACCCGTATTATCGGAGGATCCTGCCTTTTCTATAAGGGTTGAAAAAGTTTACACCTTCTGTTCTTCATCATCATCTGCCTAGTGAAAAACTTAAGCTGTGGCGAGATAGCGTTTCCCTACGCAACCCATTAATGCCGCTTGCCGAAAATCTTCCACCTGGACACGAGCTGCCATGGCTGACCTGAAAGTCTCTAAATAGACTCCGGACACGGGTAGGCCGTAGCAAGGAAAACCTGATCAAGTGGATATTCATAGATGATTCTGTCCTGGAGTGTAAATGTGGTCTTGCCCATTCGTGTCCAGCCTGTCATGTTACTTGCACATCGCAGAATCTGAGGAGGCTCCTGAAAGTGCCAAACTCGTCGCAAAATTTTGGGTCGACTCAATTTAAATTGTCATCGACATGCTAAGAAGATCTGCCTAGATTTTTCCCGACTTTGTTGGAGTCGACTTCAAGTCTAACTGGACGCAGCTGAATAATTACTGAATATCAGTATAAGAATAGCATAATAAGAAATACGTTTCTACAAACCTGAGCATAACATTTAAGTTATCACATAGTTATCCCGGGAAAACTGGCAAAAAGTGTTAATTTCTACAAGACTTAATATTTCAGAGGAAGAGCTTAACATAAATAATACTCGTTTAAGTAGTAAAATAAACTTACATCTTGTATATTAAGCAGCGTGTGCCTCGGCAGTGTATGCGCAAGCGCCGGCAGTGCTAGCAGCGCGGCCACAGCGCCACAAACGCGTCCACCTCCACTGGCCCGCGCTGCGCTGCCCACTACGCCTATCACCATACTTACCTGGAATTAATCATATAATGGGATGTTCATACTAGCTGGAAATCCTTGGAATGTATAATTTTATTTTTTTATTATAAATGGGCTTGCTCTTGACTTCAATCTTGCCCTAAGAGCAGAGAAGATGTCGACGATGGAACGAGCTTACCCAGAAGAAGCCTGTTTACTCGCGACTTAAATAGATTAGGGTTATATGGACTCGGAAAAACCGACGCAGGCAGGGAATTCCAGTCCTTGGCTGTGCGCATAATAAAGGACTTAGCAAAGCGCTTCGAAGTTATCTTGCCTAGCTTTTTTCTAACTATGTTCGGGTCGGCTAACTTGGTATGTAATGGGCAGTCACCCATCTACAGACCAACCTAGGCAAGTGCGGCTTAACCTAACGATTGACCCGAGTGGCAGTTATTATTAAACCACGAGCTCCTCACTCCTGTAATGTATAAGTATGATCAGCAAAATATCTGCATTAGAGATATTAAGGAATACTACAGAAGGCAACCGTATCATCGCAGCCGCAGCGGCAGAGCAACTTTATAAAAACTCATTGACCATTGCCGCTTGTTGTCGTTTTCATATATTTGCAAGGAAAGAAGTCGTGTCGCTGCGGTCTGTCGTAGCGATTCGAGCGGCTTTGTCGCTGCGGTTAGTTACAGGGATTCGGACAGCTTTGTCATTACTGTTTGCGGTTACAGTATTATTTTCTACTCGGTACTCAGAATTGTACAATTTTATGTTGGGAGTTGATTAATGGATGACTTAATAGGACGAATTTGTAAGACGATTGTCTGCTAGTTAAAAATAAGAACCTCAAAGAGTCGATAGTGGTACCAATCTCAAACAATGGAGCAATAAAAGAACCCACCCAATCAATTAACGCTTACGTATCTATTCTGCGACTAATTTGGTATTGCATGACATTGTTACTTACCATATTTAGTTGCGTTAGTGACTCCACGTCGCCATCCATTACTTCACTAATGTTGGAGTTGAGGAATGCTTCCCATTCCTCTAATTCTATTGAAGATGGCTCTTTAACTGAAAACCAAACATAAATAGTTATTCTTGGAAATAATACTTTTAGAGATAGATTAAAAACAGGTACAGATTAAGTATTACCATCACTTTTATCTTCAGCCTTAAGCATCCTATCATTATCAGCGACTTCTTTATCATCAGTAGTCTCCTCAATCACTTCGGATTTCTCCACATCCTGATCTTTTTCCTCTTTAGAACACTTTTCTTTATCATCGATAAAGCTTGATACTTCAATAGCAGGTTCACTAGTCCGTCGCGGAGTCTCATTTTTGTTTTTGTCCCAACTTCTGCTGAAGTGAAAAGATCTCTTGATACTTCTTGTTAGCTTATTTCCTCCACTTCCAAACCTGAGTTTATCACGTGAAAATTGTAATATTTTCTGCGTGTAAGAAGGAGGTACACTCTTACTAAGTCCAGAACTGACATCACTGCTACATTTGGTAGAACTTTTCGGATGCTCCAAACTTTGCGATGCTGTGTCTATAGATTTCGCCTTCTGTTTTGCATCCAGTAATTCTTTCTGACTATCACTGGCACTAAGAGGCTTTTGTGTTTTCTTTTCTTCAACGAGTTTCTCTGTGTTAGGTTTCTCTTCATCTATCTTATCCATTTTGTTGAGATCTGATTGTTTTTTGTTAGTTGCCATGAGTTGGGCCATGTTGTTTTCTAGATTGCATACAACAAGGTTGGAGTTGTTGAGTACATTGTACTCGTGTCTGAGTAGTTTCGCGTTGGCTGCAGTGATGGGATGTGATTGGTCTTCATCGTCAGTCTTGAGACTGTCTCGTACACTGAATGCGCTGGTCGCTCTGACGCTGTCGTCATCTGACATAGGAACACACTCCATCGCTTGCATTACTCTAGCGTTCCGCAAATCATGTTCTTTTGGTTCTGGTTTCTGTTCAGGTATTGTTCTGGGAAAAGGAATACTTAATAAAGATAATCATAATACGGATGGATATTTTAAGTTTTTGTTTTCAATAAAAGTACCCACATTTATTTTAAAGGTTCTATTACAAGTCTCACCTTGTATTACTGCTAACTTTGTCCCTTTGAAGCTGCTTTGCCTCTTGCTGGCTGTGGGTCAAAGGTTTTGTGAATGGTGATTCACTCTGTACATCTTCTGGCAGAATAGTCACATGTCCAGAAACAAATGGATGCTCCAGAATTTCTGGCCAAGTCATCCTTTTCATTGGATCTTTGTGAAGTAGACCCTTAAACAATGTAGAACATTTTTATTAAACTAAGCAAATAACCAAAATCTAGCACACTGATTTTTTCCATCATCCTTTGAAAAATAAGGGTAATATGTATAAGCTGAGCAGAAATAATAAAAATTAAAATAGGAAAAATAGTCCATTCTTGGATGACTTATAATAAAAACTTTCGAGAGGAGTTAATTCAAAAAGTTGTTCGAAAGAGATCGACCGCGGCCCCGGAAAAGAAAGGGCTAAGAAGGAACATGGATGGTTTTTAGTCAGTAGAAGTCGGAACATCTGAGTCATTTGATGATTTCCCACCACAAAAAAAACTACTACATATTACTATATCTTGAAATGTATCTATTCTGATTTTACATACCTATTTGGGGCCTTAGTATACTTTCTCATTTAGACAATAAACACATACCTGCAAGAAGGATCTAGCTTCTGTGCTGATAAAGCTAGGCCACTGCACTGGCTTGTGTCTGATCATCCGCACCAATTGCCATATTGACATCGTACAGAATGGAGGCTGCCCTGCTATCAGCTCATACACAATGCAACCGAGGGACCATAGGTCAGCCTGAAACACATTATATGAAATTTTCTCTGTAATGAGTGATTTATTTTTAATATCATGCATAACAGGAACAAACAAGTTATTGACAACTATCTGAGTTTTTTTTCTTATATTTGTTTTTCACAATTAAACATTGCAAGAAGTTCCTGTACTAGTAAGACATTTGCAGGCATGCAGATATCAATTCAATTCTCAATTCTTTTTTGAGATTAAGTATTAGTTTCAAATATGGACATACAGTTAATTGTAATTAATTAAACAGTCTATTAAAACTTACCTGGTGATCATAGGGTTTCTCCTCAATCAATTCAGGTGCCATGTATAACGGGGTACCTTTGATGGAAGTCAGAATGTGAGTTGCATTTGTCATGATTCTCGCTAGACCAAAGTCACATAGTTTGGCACGTCCTGTACTGTCCAGTAACACATTCTGTGGTTTTAAATCTCTGAAAAATAGAGATTTTTCTGTAAGTACTAATTACTACTACATAGTAAATTTAAACAGCATTTCTTACATCTTTCTTTTTCTTTCTTTCTTTCTTGCATTTCTTTTTCAAAGGAACATATATATATTATGTTGCTTGCAATTGTATTTCTTATAACTATGTATGTAAACCTTTGTGAAGAGAGAAAATAAAGATATTGTATTGTATTGTATTTCTGGCTGCACAAAAAGGTTTTGAAACTACTTGTTTAATAATCCAACTGCTGTTGAATAAGTAGGTGTAAGGGCTACTACTGACCAAGAGGTCTTTGATTTGGTTTTTGACTTCCCACTTTCTTTCAGATTTGTAGAATAATGTTTGGTATATATATTAGTCTCCCAAGCCCTTTGCAGATTTCATTAATGTAACTTCAACTAATCTGCACTTACTAAAGGTCACAGTAAAATTCAAGAAGTACTCAAACAAGAAAAAAAAAACAATTTTTCAACAACAAATTAAAAAATAAACTCTGAACTGACCTATGAAGCACCCTATGAGAATGCAAGTAGTACAATGCTGATACCAAATCCCAAGTGATTTTCTTAACTTGGTCTTCATTCAAACATCCTTCTTTTGCAAGAATGCTATGTAACTCTTTTTCAGCATACTCTGTGACTACAACCAACTCAGATTCAGTGTCAAAACTGTCTATCATCAGGATAATGTTTGGGTGCTTTAGCTGCCTTTGGATATCACATTCTTGTCTCAAGTTTTTTAAGTCTTTCACTGAACGCCCTTTCTGTAAGTAATTAAAAATAAAAGTTAGTTTACTTTTCTACCAATCAGCACTGGCCCCACGTGGTTGATTATAGCCCATTCCCTGTCATAGAGAATAGGCCTATGTCCGAGCAGTGGGGACATTATAGGCTGATGGATGAAAAGATAGTTTGGATATAAAAAACAACCACTCCTGTCGGTATACAAAAACTGTAAAACAACCATTGATTGTAAACTGTGATTTCACTATATTGCACTGCATATTAGAATTACTTTTTGCCTCATTCATAAGTCATGAACTCACGAGATATTATTATCAGTTTTACTTTTATGACATTAGGTAAAGTCTAACATATCAAATATTCAATTTAACATGAAACTAGTCCCAGGAGGCAAACTTTCACACAATTCGAAGTTACAACATACCTTTCTTATTACTTTTAAAGCTACAACAGCATCAGTTTCTTTATGTTTAGCTTTAAAAACACGACCAAACGATCCTTCACCAATAAAAGATATAACTACGTAACTTTCCATTTTTGATAGAGCTCTCAATCATTTGGCATTGTTTTATGATTGAAAGTAGATAACTGCAGCACAGGGAGGTTCTAAAAGTTCGTAATTATTAAAAATAAACAAATCGAACACAATATCAACACCATCCATCAACAAATCGAATTCAGGTTTTTGCTGTCAATTTTTGACATTGACTGATGATGTGACAAATGTCACATGAATTGTCGGTCAACAATGGATGCGTTCCCGTGAAAATTAAATGAAATCGTTGTTTCAATAAATTCTTAATTTAACACGTTACTATAAATGTAACAAATTATATTTTAACATGGTTACAAAACAGAGGTCCCCAAACTGGGCTGTGCCTGTATCTAAAGCTTTTGTGATTGCAAAAAGCATAAAATAGCAATTCGAATAGAGGTTCTGCAATGAAAAGAAATCTACAAATAAACTATAAAGCAGCGTCCCCACTATGTGCCACGCGGCTCGGTCTCGCCATGCTTTTGTTTTTGCGACGCACCGTTAGGCCTCGTGACTCACCTCGCACACGCCCACACTCCCGAGGTCGGTCGCGGCCGCGCAGCTCGACCTCACGGAGCCACGCGGACCTATTGGGGACGCGGCTTAACAGATACAATTATTCCCTGGATTTTTTTCTTACAACGTCCTGCTGAAGGGATCCAACAACTAACAATACCAACGAACCAGTTATCTTTGATTTAACAATATGGAAAAATTGTCTAGGTTCATATTGCTGCAACATTACTAACTTAGGTAGGTACTTGTCATGTTCTTTTTGTTGCAGTAGATCATACGTGTGTAAAAAATTCATATTATTTACCTACCTTGTAA
This sequence comes from Diarsia dahlii, assembly GCA_949775195.1. Classification (NCBI taxonomy): domain Eukaryota; kingdom Metazoa; phylum Arthropoda; class Insecta; order Lepidoptera; family Noctuidae; genus Diarsia; species Diarsia dahlii. Next base: position 9,452,893 of record OX459195.1, on the reverse strand, counting down.
TAAAAAAAATGTACCTAATGCCCTTAGCATTAGGTAAATTTTTTTAGATAACTGCCGTTTGTAGAAGATACAATAAAACTTAAAAAGTTAATAAAATCTTGTATTTTTGCTGTATTTCTTCCACGATTTCTTCCATCCCTATGAGTAACAAAGGCTGCATACAATATCAAGAAAAATACAGGCAATAAATAATGTTAGTATAGAAAAGAAACAAAAATTAAAAATAAAACATAATGGCTTTACAAAATTTTTTGTTGAAAAATGGCCAGCACATAAGATTCTACTCGTAGAGGTAAGGCTGAAAAGGATGAATACAGAATTTAACAAAAATACAGGCAGTTTCTTGAAGAAGCCATAGAAAGCAAACTTAGAAAAAAAAATTGCATTTATAATTATGAACATGACAAATATTTAATTTTACTAGATCAAATTAATAATGTAAACAAAGTTACCTACCCACCCAGTAAATATGGAGATATCACATTACGCTATATAGAGCTGCAGTTCAGGTAAGGGTATTTACATTGTTTTATTTTCTACAACATCACAAATTCTAAAATCGAGTAACATCAAACACGATTTTACGCGACGCCTTCCTACTTTGACGGTAAATTTCGTTTGAAACAAAATGTATGTAAAGTTGGAAGTAGTTAAGTAACATCCGAAACCGGGTTTTAGTCCCATAGTATCAAGTCGGATTTTATTAAGGGACCGAAACCAGATTTCGTTATTTTAACGTAGGTATAAAAAGTACCTGTAGGTACGGGTACATTTTTATTTCATACAATAACGTTGCCACGTAAACACAACCCACGATATAGAAGACATTCTTAGTAGAGAGGCTCTAGAGATTTCTCCTTTATCGTGGGTGCGTTTACAAACATTTAAACCCATATAAACAAACCAAACGCCCAGACTTGGAACAACTATCTGTATCAAATATTTGCTCCGTGCGGGTGTCGAACCCGCGATACGCAGCACAGCAATCAATTGATTGCAGCAGTCGATTGGTTCATGAACCGACGATATAGAAGACATTCTTAGTAGAGAGGCTCTCGAGATTTCTCCTTTATCGTGGGTGCGTTTACAAACATTTAAACCCATATAAACAAACCAAACGCCCAGACTTGGAACAACTATCTGTATCAAATATTTGCTCCGTGCGGGTATCGAACCCGCGATACGCAGCACAGCAATCAATTGATTGCAGCAGTCGATTGGTTCATGAACCGTTGGTCTGCATTACCTGTAATCCTTTAACTTTTGATCCCATGAACTTTTCACCCACGAACGTTTCGCGAACATTACTCTAATCAGTGAATGCTTAACCAACAATGTTTTGACCAATAATTTTTCACACAAAGAACAATTGGCCAACATACACCAGAGTAGGTGAAAGTAAAATAAAAGAAAATAAAAATTACTTTACCTTTATCTAAATCTAAATGTTCCCCGCGACCTTTTTCATGTTTGTCATTTTATGAAAAAATATGGCTTCCCCATAACCTTCTCCTTTGAACCGGATTTTTTAACCAATTTATAGGGCCACTAATACTAACATTAACATTCACTAAAAAGGGGATATTTTAGTAAGCATGGTAAATACCCCGTTTTCAGTGTTACTGATGATTTCCAGGGTTTTAAGCCTTTGATAGACTTTATAACATCAGCTATTGCTGCTGCTTGTCCTAAAACGACCCACTATCCTAAACGTCCCGTTAAAGTCGGTCCAGCCGTTTCGGAGATTAGCTGGAACAAACAGACAAAAAAAGTGGTTCTGATATAAGACCGTACTTACTTTCATATAATTGTGCTGGGAAGTTTGTTCCGCCACTTCTTCTTTCCAGCTAAACACTAGGAAGTGTCGATGGGTGGGCGTTTTGGGGGACTGTCTTATAAAAATGTAAATAGTAAAGTAAAGTAAATTAAAAAATTCGAAAAGTGCTGATTATCAGCCTAGACCTAGTTTGAATAAATGAGTTTTGTTTTTTAATTTTTTTTATATATGTATTCTAAAAAAAAAACTTTTTTGAAATACAAACCATTTCATTTTTTATTTATTGATTTGTTTGTATTAGGTAGTTAGGTATGTTATGTCTGTAGGTAGGTATAAGTATGTAGGTATATAATAATATAATTATGTACACACATCAAAAGTGTCTAGGGATCAACATATATTTTTGCAATAACTTTTCTCCTGATTGATATTAATTAAAATTTTCTTTAAGGATTCATCAAATAAAGTGTTTTCGTTTGTCACAGTAACGATAAACCAAGTCACCTTTGCATTAATAAAGAAATTTGCCATTTTCCTAATGAAGGGATTTTTGACATTTGAACAAAAGACTGAAATAACAGTTTTCTTTAAAATTTTATTGGGTAACTTAAACAATTAATAATCCGTGTTTCTACCGCGAACACTAACAACACAAGAACATCGGTTTGGCATACTCAAAATGAGTTCATCCAAATCACGCTGTGGAATGGCCGCCCATGTTCGTTGCAACAACAAAAAAAGGTCTTCTTGCGACTGGATACCCTCCATATTCGGCAGAGCTCTTCTCTGTAGCATATCCCATGCATGCTCAATCGGGTTCAAGTCTGGCGACTGAGCAGGCCAGGTCAGGACATTGATGTTAGCTGCGGCGAGAGTCTGTCTTACAACTCTTGCGCGTGTGCGGTCGTGCATTATCATGCATTAACTGAAATAATTAATTATAATTTATTTATTCAAATTAGATAACAGTGATCCATATTTTTGTTAGTAGGTATACTTAAAGAATAGTGTTAGTAAAAATAATCATATTAATTGGAGGCCAATACACAACACATACTACCAAAAATGCATAATCATAAAATAAAATATTGTATATATCTAAATTCATAAAACAAAATTCATTTTAAAATTACAATTGAAATAAAAATAGAAAAGGTACTTGTGTCAAAAAATCAAAATAATGTAATGTTCATGTCAAAATGTAAAATGTCAGGATTTATAATGTCAAAACGTAAAATGTCAAAATGTAAAATTTCAAACTGTGAAATACGACATGTCCACAATCAAATATAAAAATGATGAAAATAATTAAATTTTTATAAATAAAAATAATAAATAAAATTTACCTGCCCCATGCCCGGTATACAGGTGCATGTAAGGCCTGCCAATGCTGCATAAAAGGTCCGTCTAACCTGTTGGCAACAACGGTAAGAAGACTGCTGCCACTGTCCCGCACTCTGCTCGCTATCGAGGTCGCCCTCTTACGCATACTGGTATAAAAACAGTCAATGCCGACACTCGCAAACATTCCTGATGCGCTGCAGAAGCGAGGCAGCCGCAGCAGTGCCCTCAACGCGTTATTATATTGTACGCGGAGAGCGCTGTAGGATTTCTGCAAATATGACACCCACAGACTACTCGTGTAAAAAGATGTGCAGTAGGCTCGAAACAAGGTGATCTTTACATCCTTGGAGCTACGAGAAAACCTGCGGGCAATCATATTCGCCCTCACCGATAACGCCCTCCTTTCCCGCTCAATATCTGCGTCATCCTTCAGGTCAGACGTTACAATATGGCCCAGATACTTAAACGTATGTACCCGCTCCAAGGGTACCCCACATAGCCTTACTGGTGGGACCTCTGCCGGACACTTGGCACCCGCATTAAAAACCATGACTTTGCTCTTTTTCACATTATATTTTAGACCATGTGTTTGAGCGTACGTTTCACAAATGTCTATAAGCTGTCTGAGTCCCCCTATTGACGCGCTCAGCAGCACCATATCATCAGCGTAGCTGATGTTGTTAAAACAAACATCATCAACATGGCATCCAATATGGCGACTGCTGAGCTCGGCAACAAGTCCATCGATATACAGGTTGAAGAGCGTTGGTGAGCTCAACCCCCCCTGCCTCACCCCGCACTCCAACCTGTACGAATCCGACAGAGCTCCCGACCATTTAACATTATTGACCTGGTTCCCGTACCAGTGCTGGAAGATTTTTACAACTTCAGGCGCAACTTTCCTATCAATTAACTTCCTCCATAACACTTTGTACGAAACCAGGTCAAACGCCCTGGACAGATCGAGGAAGCAGGCATAAACAGGCGTGCTCCGATCCGTGTAATATCTGACAGCATGCTTTAAACTTAGTATAGCGCTATCTGTGGACAGTTTGGGCCTGAACCCAAACTGGTTATCGTGCAAAGTGATCTTACTGTTTAACTGCGTATTAAGCATGCTGTCAAATACCTTTGCGATGACTGTCGCTAATGAGATCGGCCTGTAGTTGGTTCCATCTGCTACATCACCTGTTTTATTTTTAACAATTGGTACTACGACCGTTCTCATCAGCTCGTCCGGCAAGTACGAATGGCGAATACAGAACGTGAACAACATGGCCAAAACACGTGGCAGGTGAGGACCTGCATGCTGTAGGTGCTCGATGCTGAGTCCATCGTGTCCTGGAGACTTACCCCTGGTCATACACCCTATGGTCTTGGCTATCTCCACAGCTGAGAACTTAACGCTTGGTTCCAGGACACTCTGTGACTCAGAATCGACCACCCCAGAGGGTGGAATATTGCTAGACTCGACACAAAACTGGGATTTAAAAACATTAGCAATATCCTTTTCAGCTGACACACCATCGACGCTCACCGGCAAACCAGGCCTAAGGTTGTGCTTTTTTGTAGACTTCCAGAAGTTCCGAAAGTCTTTTTTAGTGTGCAACTCAGCTAGGATGTCCATCTGGATTTGTTCTTGGTGATTTTGGCACCATCTTAATTTGGACTTGAAGATCTTACGAGTGTCACACATTTCCTCATAAATCACACCAGATGTAGGTTTACCACAATTAAGCCATTCATTAAACCTAAGCCTAGCGTACGAGTGAGCCTCGCTGACGTGCTTATTCCAACCCACCACGCGCTTCGGCCTCCTACCCTTGATTCGCGTCTCCCTGCTAACAATGGCGGCCTCCCTTAGAGCGGATACCACATCCCGATACAGGCAGTCAATAATTAGATTGTGGTCCGAATCACTACACATGCGATCACAACAATTTGACAATACGCGAGGGAAGTCAATATTTCGCAACCGCCGATGACATTCTTACCTATATGTGTAAATAGCCTCAGAGCTTTTTTCCCCCCACACAACAAAATTGTCGCAGGATATACTCTGCTTTATTTTGGGTCTAATTACATTAAGATCGCATTCAATCAACAATGGATAGTGATCCGACCACATAACATCATACTTAACGCTAACATTACAAACAGATTTCAAAGACGATTCTGTACAGAGACAATGATCAAGCCATCGCCTAGCCCCGTTACAGTCACTGACATACGTGTATGTGTTCGAAGTCAATCCCAGCCTATCCACATCAACGCATGAAAAGTTGTTATCACTACAGCAGTTCAACAACTCCGTAAAAAATAGTCCATGTGGATGAGCGTTAAAGTCACCAAGACAATAAACCGCCTCCACATCACTACTGTCCACAATCGCACTTAGCAGTCCCAAACAATGTGAAAATTCTGGCAGGTTACTTACTGCATCCGTGGGCATGTACACACTCATCACAATGAAAGGCCTTTCACTTGAGTTAATACGTATCGCACACACTCGCGGATTATCACTCGGAACGACTGACACATCAGTGAACGCACTTTTTCGCCATAACAGAGCCACCCCTCCATAGGGGCGCCCCCGTAGCATGCCCGCTGACGCGTCAACGGCTGACTTTCCCATGCTGCTGAAGTCGTCATGGATGGTGCTCAGGAACGGTAGCTCCTCCGGCAGCAACCAACATTCCTGAAGTGCTATTACGTCGCATGTAGCACAAAGCTCACGAACGCCATCAATGGAACGCTTAACACTCTTACAATTAAAGCTGGCAAATCGTAAACTACTAGTCATTGTTGATGTTTACGGAGCCGACTTTACGCGAATACTCGTCCTTGCGTCTTTGACTATAATGCACAAAACGTCTAAATATTATATTTTGCGGCCAGATGTTTTCATCCAAAAAAGTAGGTACTTTGGATTCAGGTATAAAAAACTTGTACGCATCATAGTCAACTTGTTTTCGTAGTGATAGCTTTTCCAAAGTTACTACCTCGCAGGTTTTTATTTTAATGTGCTTGATGATGTCAGCTGTTGGTGAATCTTTGTGTACGTTCGTGATAAACATCGGTATCTTCTTTTCAGCAGCTTTAAAGCACCCTACTGAGTCCTTAGAAACCCCCGCCTTCCCAGAGTAACGGTACACTTGCTTTGGTTTACGACTCGTAGCAACAATCCAACCATCATTCTCATTTCTAGGTAAAATATCAACGCAATGAGGGACCGATTTGCACTTGTAGAGGAACGATGACGTCTGATACAATCGTCTCAGCATAAATTTGAGCGTTGAGGTTGCCTCTGATCCAAATCAACTCAGTTCTTCCGCCGATCCAAATACCCGCCCATACCATGATGGTTCCACCACTATAAGGATGGATTTCCGGGCAGGATTTTAATCCCTGTTGGCGTCCAGGGGTTCTCCAGTGTCGTATACGTCTTGTATCCGGTCTCATACCAAAACGAGACTCATCAGAAAAGCACACGAAACGCCATTGTTCTTCTGCCCAATTTCTGTGTTCAAGAGCCCATTGATATCGAATCCTACGATTGTGCATTGCTATAGGTGGTACCCGTAGCGGTCTTCGGGAATGAAGGTTCACTTCATGCAAGCGGTTTCTGACTGTTTGGTCGCTAATTAAGTTCCCTGAAGAGTGATGAAGCCTCACGGCTAACATCATGGCGGTTATTGTTGGAGCTCTTCGAGTTAAGATTTGAATGTATTGGTCTTGTCTCCGTGTGGTGCAGCGATACCGTCCTCCATGGCGCTCAGCCACGGTACCAGTGCTTCGGTAACGTGTCCAAAGTCGACTGATAACACTCTGACTTGTATTCAGAGCTAAAGCCACAGTACGTTGCCGGGAACCAGCTTCTATCATTCCCACGGTTCTGAGCATTTCTTCCCTGCTTAAATGACGTCGCCGCTCCATAATAACGTTGGTTTTAATCGGAAAAATGTGTTATTTCAGTCTTTTTTTCGAACTTTAATGTTAGTGGTTCAAATGTCAAAAATCCCTATATTAGGAAAATGGCAAATTTCTTTATTAATGCAAAGGTGACTTGGTTTATCGTTACTGTGACAAACGAAAACACTTTATTTGATGAATCCTTAAAGAAAATTTTAATTAATATCAATCAGGAGAAAGGTTATTGCAAAAATATATGTTGATCCCTAGACACTTTTGATGTGTGTATGTCTAGATGTAGTACTGAAAGGTCATCATGTGCCTATCCTAGCCTTTTGTTGGGGTCGGTTTCGGGCCACCTGTAAGCCTGTAACGAATGCCAAAGATCGATCAGGCAGCCAGTACCACCGGCTTAACGCGGTTTCCGAGGTACCTACCGAGGAAACTCGGTATGATGAGTGATCACCCATCTACAGACCAACCTAGGCAAGCACGAAGTTAACCTAAAGATCGACTCGAGCGGCAGTTATTATTAGGCCACGAGGACCTACTCTCCGAGTACCTACAACTAGCTAGTAGAATTATACATAAAAAAAATGGAGTTGTGACGTTTCTTATCGGCGCGCAGCCAAACACTAGCTGTCATACAAACTTTCGAGTTCTGTTTTTAATCTTCCTCCTTTTTCGTACCTACTTTCGTTTGTTGTAACAAACGACTTTCGTTTGTTGTAACAAACGAAAGAACGAAACAGAAAAACTACGGGATGAATTTCAATCTTTTCGACTTTGCGTTATCGGTCTGTAGGTAAATGAACGAAATCATTTTAAGTTTAAGGTCAGGTGGGGTAAGAGGGTCACCGGGGGAAGTGGGACTAGGGACCCTAACTAGTAAAGCGAAGCGTTTACGACTATGAACTTTCCGTCGATAAAACAGTGAAGGCGAAATAGTTTGAACGGCTTTCAATAGATGTCGCTACGTAACTCAGAAGCCACAAAAATGAAAACACGTTTGACAGTCAGTCACAGAGTAAAGTAATATATGCAGTCAGTTGTGAACTCGACTAGCACAAAGTTAGCACGTTTTTTTGCGAACCAATATTTTGGTGAAAAAAGAGTGCTGGAAATATTTTAAATACTTTTAGCGTAACGAAGGTTGAGTGGGTGAAGCGTAACTCAGGGGCGACGACAAGCAAACTTTAGGGTTATGTTTTTTTAGTGGTAGTAGGAGGTATAATTATACATGGAGAAAACTATAAACTTTTCTTTTTATTACCCATTTTAGTTTAAAAACAACTAATAATATGAGTTTCTTTCTCTTGGAAATTCTAATCTCCAAAAACATTAGCTGGGGTAAGAGGCTCACTATTCACGGTGAAAGAGGAACATATTATGTTTCTCTTCCCCCATGTCAGGGGTGATCAACATTGTGAATAATTTATAATAATAGGAAGATAAAATGAAAAGAATTGACTGAATGTTCTGTACCTACTACAACTTTAAAATATACGAAATACTAAACTAGAAACTTCCCGCGACTTCGTCCGCGTGTTACTTAACTTTCCCGTAAAATGCTGTTTTATAGTATAATTTATAGCCTGTGTTACCTAGGGACAATGCAGCATTCTATGTGTTAAAGATGTTTTACCTGACTGCGGCGAAGCCCAAAAGGAGGGTTATTTAAATCGATCTTGTAGTTTTTGAGTTAAATTATATCACAAACAAATAAAAAATCTAATCTTTTATAATAGTTTAGTTAAATAAATAAAGTTTCATGCGTTGTGTCCCTCTCTCTTTAATTGTAATATTTTGTTGTTGTTTGACTGTTGCAAGAATGATAAAACATGCCGCGAAAATATATTAGAAAAACTGACAGAAGCAGCTATTATTATTACTACTGTTTGTATGATTATATAAAAATTTCGAGATCGACTTCTTTTTAGTTTGCCACCCCTGATCGAACCTGTATGCCCCTCTTACCCCGAATTGATTTATTCTTCTTTTTCATTCCAAATGATACCTTATTTCATCGAAATTAAGATCTAATATTGACCGAAGCAGTTTTACTTACAAATTAACGAACATTTAGCAACGAATATTTAAATTCAAACTCCAATCTTATGAAATACAATGACTGTCCCTCTTACCCCATGTGAGGGTGAAGAGGAACGTTTATTTAATATTTACATTAACGTCAATATCGTCGTAAGAAGTGTTATTTTATTAGCGCAATGACATTTAGCCCACGGGAAGCTAATACATAAAGGCAAGTTTTGTGTTTTTCAAATATCATAAAAGACTTAAGCTGTTCTTCATAACAGTCAAAATATTTTACTGAAAATAAGGTATGTCCCTCTTACCCCACCTGACCGTAGGTATATGAGTACCTAAGCTAGATAATAAATCTACATAATTATATCGGTCTACGCAAAGGAAGCCGCGGCAAAAGCAAACAAGAATTGTTTTATTAATAAGGTTACCTACCTTTGTAGCTGTTTAATATTTACATGACCCATATACCTACATAGGCAATAGCTAGTTATCTCTATCTTCTCAGAATTTACTTTTCACCTTGAGCTTTTTAACGATCCTACCTACCTAACTGATTCCACTGATGATAAACGTAGCGACGGTATTCTGGTTTCACTACTTAAAAGATTGGTCCACCTGATAACAATTTACATCTGAATATTATCATGAATCCGTATCCTATAACTACCCGAAACGAGTCTGGAAATAGAACAATTTTAATAATTTAGAACGGCCATAAAATAGGCCCGTCGGACCGCTAAACATTCGACAGGCAGCAGCGGTACCCGATACGAGTTGGATTTGTTGATGCTTTGTTGTCTATACGCTATTTATACTTGGATTATCCGGCAACCAGCTGTACGAGATAAAACTCCGAATCGCGTACACACAATAAAACACCAAGTGGGCTAAAGTTCGGACGGGAGCATTATTTCACGTTGAAACATATCATTCCACAATCCACAGCCGTGCAGCGTTCTGTAAACATACGAGACACGGTGCGTGGGCCGATGTGTACATTAGGGATTTTTAGTAACTCACAGTTTTGTCTAATCAATCTTTATTATTCATTTCGTAAGATGGAGAACTAAAAACACAATCTGTCTGTAAGAAATCTAAATAATTGGCCATTAACGGTTTCGTCACCTGAAACAGAAATAACTTTAACAACAGATCTCAATGAAAATTTTCTACGAGAAACGCTTTGCCAGAACTCAGAAGTTTTGATGGTTGCAGGAACCTTGATGAATAAGTGGCTCAATTGCTGTTTTCAAATAATTTAATTACAAAAGTGGAGCTTAGCGTTAAGAATATAAAATTGGTCACAATTCTCTTACCCTTATCCTAATTCTTTTGGGGCCGACGCAGCATGTCTTCTTCTATTACCTGCTTGTCATCTCATCAGACACCTTTATTCTTGCCATATCATCCTTTAGGCAGTCCTTCCATCGTTTGTATGGAACTGTAAGTTTCAGTTTTTAAATTGCACCTCGATTGTTCTCTTAATTGCCTATTTTCAAATTATGCCTTCATTTCCAATTTGTAACTGATAAATCAAAATTCCTTCAAAAATAAGCAAACAGCGTGAACAAAATATTAATGTTAATGATTTAGAAACGAACATAGGTAAGATTAAAATAAAAGGTGCACAACAGAAATATATATCAGAATAACGGACTGATCTAAAGGGAAACGGTTGCCAATAAATCATTTCTGTTATTACAAATCGTAAGTGGGTAGGCATAAATTAATTTTGAACGAGTAAGTACTGTAATAATTTCGATGACCCGTATAATAAGTCAGGGCTTATAATTAATATATTTTTGTGTGTCTACTAACTACCGCCTTAATTATGAGACGTGAGAAAAACACTACACGAGTATTTTAGAACCACAAAACATTTTAATTCTCAGAGTTCGAAATTTTCCAACACGCGCTTTTCTTACAAACTTTATAGTGCTGTTGATAGATATTGGGATGTCACAAATGACCTTTTCAACATGTTTTAAATATGAATAGAGGTGGTGCCCGTTATTTATAAAATACCCTCCTACAAAAGCTCGCAAAAAATAATGAGCGTTTCTATTTTTTAACGTAGGTAGTAAGAGCTAAGCCCTCGGAACAATCGCCCTATGCCAATGGCAGAAAAAGGGTATCAATTATTTGCATCGACACATCGTCAGTGCTACAATTCCCACTAAATATCTAGTCCACAGTGTTACGTGTACTACTGCAAAATGATCGTATATAAACTAGTTGAATTATTCAAGAAACAGTTTTAAATAATAACATCTGCAACTCTTCCTTCACTCGTATTATTGTAGGTACGATCATTCTGTATGTTTATTTAACAAGAGCAAAATTTCACATATTATTTTCTTTTCACGTCATTTCAATTTGTACCTACTCGTCTAGAAGCGAAACAAAATGCTAATAATAAAGGTAGAGCGGGATGGTTTGTATAAAGAAAGAAAGAAAGAAAAGAAGAAAAGAAAGAAAATGCATTTATTTGGCACATGCCACAAATACACACAATGTAAAACAAAAATAATATTAAAAAGAACTTTTAAAACTAAACAAATATAAATATAAAATCATGCTGTTATGATGTGAATACCTCAGTTTAAGAATTTGGCAATCTGTTGGACTGTTATCCTTATCGCTCAACGAGCTTCGTAAAAGCTAATCTATAAAACTTGTCAGTAACTACCTACCCCGCAGATTCTGATTTACTCAGTTTTGAAGATTGATGTTGATTGATAGGGATTTTGCGAATCGGCTGCATTGGACTCACAGAATACCTAGGTAACAAGATACGGAATTTATTAATGGCCTTACATAGTGATGTATGACGATGACTAGATTTTGCAGGTGCATCGTGTTTTTAGTTGTAAATGTTGTTATAGTTCGTTCTAGAAACAAGTGTGAAAATAAGTCATATTTTAGATTATACACTCGAGAGCAATGAATCCGGGTCACTTAAAGAATGTTAAAAATCTCGGAAACTAAAAATGATAGGTTAATGCAATAAATTGTATTTAATAGACAATGTAATACTCCTTAAATGAAAGTAAAAAAAATATGAGTCACCATACATTTTATTAACACAAAATTACATAAAGTTTTTAACTGCTGATCTCTCCTTAAAACAAAAATAGGAAACATGAAATTTTTGAACTTTATTACGATTTTCTTGAATTTTATTACTTCGTATTGCCTCCTCGTGCTTCCATTACTGCGTTTACGCGGTTTGGCATGCTGTACACCAAGTTCCTTATACGATTTTGGGGAATATTCTCCCATTCCTCTGTGAGAGCAATTTTGAGCTCACGAAGCGTGATTGGGGGAGGGTTTCGTTGTTTTACGCATCTGCCTAGCTCGTCCCAAGCATGCTCGATCGGGTTGATATCCGGGCTGCGCGCTGGCCACTCCATACGAGTAATGTTCATCTCTTGAAGGTAGTCATTCACAATCCTACCTGTATGAGGTCGGGCATTGTCATGCATAAATATAGCATCCTCACCTAAATTGACCATAAATGGACCAACGTGATCATTGAGGATTTCTTCCACATATCTTTCGCTAGTTAAAGAGCCGTTTTCTATGATCACCAGGTCTGTGCGACTTTCAGAAGAAATTCCGGCCCACACAAGTACAGACCCACCACCGTAGGCTACTTTTTCTTCGATGCATGCTTGCTTGAATCTTTCCCCTGGTCTTCGATACACTCTGTGTCTTCCATCGTGCATGTAGAGCATAAATTTTGATTCGTCGGAGAACATAACTTTTGACCAATCTTCAATACTCCAATTTACGTGGCTCTGGGCATATCTTAGTCTTGAAATACGATGCCCACGCTCCAGTTTAGGGCCGTTTGCAGGTCTAAGGGGTTTTAAGTTAGATTCAGCAAGCCGACGTCTTACTGTCCATGCACTTGGGTTACTTCCTCCGAGGCGTCGAAACTGATTTGTGAGTTCAGTTCCTGTGAGAAAGCGATTTCGAAGCATGGTGTTCACCAAGTATCGGTCTTCTCGTGCTGTGGTACACCTGGTTCTGCCCGTTCCTGGTCTGCGTAGGTTAGAACCAGTTTCTTCGTAACGTCGGAGAACTCTTTGTACTGTTGACAGCGACACACCGACAGTCCTGGCTGTATCGCGCTGACTCCGGCCGGTTTCCAGCATTGTAAGTATTCTGGCGCATTCTTCAGGCGTAAGCGACATAATTTCAGCTTGAATAATGAATATAGAGCACTATCAACATGGTTTATGTACCCACATAAATGACAGATTACAAACAAAAGCAAAACCAAATGCTGTAATTACGTAGTTCCATCTTCGAAAGTGGCCCTTTTTCAAATTTGATTTTTTTATGATATAACTTTACAATAACTGAGAAGTTTTAATACCTTCATTTAAGGAGTATTACATTGTCTATTAAATACAATTTATTGCATTAACCTATCATTTTTAGTTTCCGAGATTTTTATCATTCTTTAAGTGACCCGGATTCATTGCTCTCGAGTGTATATGTATCATGAAATGTAGACAGAGCTTTTAAATTATAACGCTACTTATTTTCGTAGCAGTGTAGCGTTGGCGAACTAATGTGGTAATCGAAGGTACCCTTTATTTTGTGGATGGTAAATCATCAAATGAACCCTCCTGCTCTGGGCTTAGCGGAAAGGAGTGTCAGACATCTACTGACTAAAATCACATGCTAAAACCCACCCATGTTCCTTCGTAGCACTTTGTGTTCCAGTGCCACTGTATTTCTTTCGAACAGTCCCGCAGCCCGTAGCTACGAGGCAGGCATCGGCTCTTTCAGACTCCTTCTATGGAGCTGACAACTCTTTGAGGTGCGCGTGGAACAACATATACTTTTTTTCGCATGTAGGTAGCTTTAGAGTCACAGTTACATATGTTACCGATAATTACGAACAAAAAAAATGGTGTTTTATTCAGTGATAAGTACCAATTGGAATTTATTTACGTTTGCCAAACCTCAGCCTGAACAATAAAGAAGTCGCGAAAAAATGTTGCGAGTCGTTTAAATTAGTGACAGAACGATTCACAGTAGAATAAATTGATTTAATTGTAATGAAAAAACTCCGCTACTCGATAATACTGTTTAGATAGTTTGCACCTACGTAATTCCAACTTGGCTGGAAAACCTTTATCAGAAAAAGCTCATTTCCATAAGCCTACTGAACACACCGAATTGTTTAAACTTTACCAAACCAATACGAGGTGTATTGCTGTGACTTTAACATAGACCTTCCTCCTAAACTACTGAGAACCTACCCTTACCCTTCCTTCTTTTCCTCTTGTTTTTCCTTTTCCACTGTGATAAGGATGAGGTGTTGCAGATGGCTTATATACAGAAAATCGTTTTAAAATAGTCTTTCCCTTCCAGTATGTAGGTAACAAGAACAGGTCGCTTTTGATCGGACCATTTCGACTGATATTCATCGTTCTATCATTGATCTCGAATTCCCTTACAACGGTTGTCCTGAATTCGAATTGTTTTACGAACTGCCGACTCCATAACTGTTGCTCAAAATAACCTGTCTCGAGATTTCCAGTGCTCATAAAAATGCGATTGATTTATAGTCGGTACATTTGTATTGGCACCCACCCATTACATTACACTACTGAATAACACTAGCACACGCACACAATAAATTCATATAACATTATTTAATTTCTACGCTATTATAAATAAATTACAACATAATCTGGATTTGTATTTGGTGTTTCATAGAATTATTTATTAGGAATGTAAAATAGAATTACCTAATATCCTATACTTATTCGCACGGTATTTAAAGAACTTGTCTTCTCAAAATATTCGCATCGATCACTCATAAAATGTTTTCTGTAAGTCTGGCTGGTTTACACTTCAATAGATTTAGATCTGGCGATTAAGATCTACGTTTTTGCTAAGTAAGTAGTACAAACAAGTGTAACATTAGCACAAAAGCTCAAAATGTCTGGGGTGAATGACTAATCATTCACCCCAGACATTTTAAGCTTTTAAGACTTAAGTACGTTTTAAGACTTGAACTTCACCTGGTCCATGCTCATGAGGTGAGGTTTCATCCATAAACATTGATTTTAACATTAAAATTTGTGCTTTGCAAGTGGATACTCAAATTCAGATCAAACAACCGTCTAGTTCAAAATTTATTTTATAAAACAGTAGACGAAAAAACAAACGAAATTAGAACTCCCTTTAAACAGAAAGAACAAAATAATAAAATAATTAAGAAAACCAAAACATTTTCTCCGAAGCTACAATCAGCACGAAGCTTGACAAATTTATAGAGCAACAAAATAAACATGAAATGAAGCTATAACCGCGGGAAATAAAAATAACAGTGCATTACGCGAGACCAGGATTTATTTACAAAATAGAACAAAAATATCATGTCATGTTTCCAAATGCTCAGTTTCAGTCAGTAGTAGTACAGTCGAACAAGCTAATAAGTATACATCCAAATAACTTGTATTTACTTTTAAGACTATACAGATCCATTTAGAGACAGATATCAAACGATACAGCGTTTGACATCAGTCGCTTAATGCGAAACACTTGATAAAACTCAATAACAATCAATATTTTTAGTGTTATAGAATTATAAAGATCTCTACTCTGTATACTTATTAGCTTGTTCGACCGTACTAGTGTCCCACTGGGAGCAATGCACCAAAGACGGGAGGACGTTATTGCAGAAAACTCTATTTTGTGCCAAATCTCCATTCAAGCTTCACAAGCGCCTGATGATGGATTGTTATTGTCGTTTAATCATTTTTCAAAGAGTAAAATACCTACTTGCAATAACAAAAGGACTGACATGTTTTTAAAACAATGTTATTTTCATAAAATCAATCTTCTCCTTGTAATTGTTACCTTGTTGTTGTAAAGCTGCGTTCACTGTGAGTGGAGTTTTCATTTAACTAAAAAAGAAAAATTTAAACAATACGGAACTAATTGTTAAACAGAAACCTTTCGAGCAACCTCAAGGGAATCTATTCAGGAAAGTAACTGTTAAATTCCTTCGGTACCTATTTAATGTAATACATTACAAAGTTAGACACCTGCTGCCAACACCCGGTACTTACACCATGCAAATGGCAAACTATTTAGTTATATGAACGTCCATACTGAAAAGCATTAATTTCGTATTATTTTTAAAATATCTGCAACATATTAATACATTTTTGCCAAACTTCAGCTAACTAATTTGCGACACAGGAACTACACGTAAATCATGATAACGTGATGAATGACGAGTACCGTGATTTCTGACAACTAATGTGTTGGCAACATGTCTTGTGACGTTTTCTAATTAGAGCTGAAGCATTTTATTATTCAGGGTAACTCAGTATGTGAGGTTCCCTGAATAATAAAATGCGACTGATGAGAAATTAGGTCCTAAGTTATCAGATAAGGTAAAGTGTTATTACCTGGGGCCCAATTCTATAAAATAATCAATTCGTGAATGTGTCGATAGTGTAAGTAGTGTCTCAATAGAATAATAGTCATTGACATTTGGTATTCTACAAATTATTATGGTCATTGACTTACCACTGTAGTGACATTGAAACGCCATAGTAGGACTCTAGTAGTCTGTAAATATATTTTAAGTGAAATCTGACAGTTGTATCTATCGTGTTTGGCTATCGAACTGCCATTGTGAAGCCATCGAACAACGACACCTCTTTTCCCTATTGCAAAATAATGTCTGTAGTGTGTCGATAGAGTGTCAATGGCGTGTTGCTTAACTCTAAGTTACAGAATTGGGCCCCTGATCCGATTGATATGATTCATTGGAATTATTTTCACTATGAATTAATGAGGCCACTGCACTCATCATTCTCTTGCCCTTATCTCAATTCATTTGGGGGCATCATCTCATGAGATACTTCCTTTCTTCCCATATTATCCTTTACACAATCCATCCATCGTTTCTCTGGGTTTCCTCTACTCTTATACTCACTCAATTAATCACTTATTCATACTCAAAACTTTCCTTATGATATTGTCCTCATTCCATCACAATATCACAAGCCCGTACTACGACAACCTGAAACTGTACAACTTTTCAGTCACTGGTGCCTCTTTCAGACTTCTTCTTATGTACCTACTCATTTATTATTTTATTCATTCACGTAACACCACACTTTCCCTTAGCATTCTCATCTCAGCCACATGTAAATGCTTTTCAGCTATCCCTTCAGTGGCCCAACATTCGCATTACGTTTATAAGTAATGGGTAGTGGCCCTTCCACTTTACTTTTAAACGTAACAGTTGAAATGTCCCACTGTGCTTATCCCTTCGGAGAATAAAGGCGGGTTGTTCTGTAATATTAGTTTTCCTGTTCCATTTATTTCCGGCTCAATGGGCTTGTAATTCAGGCCACTACAGTTTCAGCCATTCATTTTCTTCAGTCGACGGCTTACCTACATCAGAACTTATATTTGTATAAATTACTGTAATGCTGTGCAAAATATCTGATCTCCGAGAAAATTTATCGTAGCAGGTCGTTTGCGAAATGCAAAATTAATTATTTTAGTGTTAATAGATGCCTCGTGGGTCCAGTGTGCAGTTGTCGCAACCACGACTGCTGAGCAAGAAGATCCTGTGTTTGATTCCCGGGTTAGGTGAAGTGTTATTACGCTTTTCTATCAGGAATCTCTCGGCAGCAGCCACGCAGTCTAGATTTGTGCCCGTTTGACGGTAAAAGCTCGCTTCCAATGACGTGGGACTTAAAACATAACTGTTGAAATGTGGGTCTACTATTAGGTACACCTCTGCCTATTTCGTCAGTGATAACAGGCGTAACGTTATGTTATGTAAATACTCTACTAGAACTAACATTTTCAGTTCTGAGTATTTTTTAATTGTGGTCGTCAACGTATAAGTATGTACTAGGTATCTGCCACCACCATTTCATATCCGCCACCAAATAACATATAGCTGTGCCTGGGTGCCGGTGTAATTACAGGCACATGGCTTTGTCACAGGGTTGATAATGCATTGTGATGTCTCTAGCATTGCTCATTGACAGAGCATATGGAAAACCATCAGAAGATACATAGGATTATTACTATTGCTGCACATCGTTAATGCTATCCTTAGCTACAGCTTCTTACGTAAAGAAAAGCTCAAACAACCCATGTAGGATAATCCATACTAATATTATAAATGCGAAAGTAGCTCTGTCTGTCTGTTACTCAATCACGCGCCTAAACTACTGAACCAATTTGCATGAAATTTGGTATGGAGATATTTTGATACCCGAGAAAGGACATTTCAAGGGGTTGTAAGGGGGTACGAAAATATTACTTTTGGTCGCGATAACCGACATCCGCGCGGTTGTAATCGCGGGCATCAGCTAGTATATAGTAGATTGTTACACTAGGGTCGAAAGGAATCAATTCCCATACGAGGTATTTAGACGCCCGAGCGAAGCGAGGGCGGCTATAGTCCGAGTAGGAATTGATGTCTTTCACCCGTGTTAAGCACTCTACTTTTCATTTCGAATATAAGGAAAGTAAAAAATAGTAGTTTTTCTAAAATTTTTATTGAAAATAATAACATGGTACCTATTTAAAATTAATTGAGAAATTTGAACAATTTGTGAAATTTAAAGTTACATTTTCGTTTGGAATATTTACGCTGTTTGATATGTTATGTCGTTGGCTGTGCTGAATTTCTGTAAAAGTAGGAGACTCCATTATTTGATTAGACGGTGGAATCCATGGCGCAGACTCCCTTGAAGTAGTTGGTTGAGGCGAAGTGGGGCGTAAATTTATAGTCTCAGTTAATTTGTTTGAAATTTTAGTTTTATTTTGGACAGAATCCTCAATGTGCTGAATCCGCGACTGTGCTGGATTTCCATCCTCCATGTCTTTTTAACATTGTCAAGTTCGCCCCAGAATCGGCTAATAGTGTCGCTGACGTTCTTCTGTAGCAATGCCCGCTATACTGTTCACAGTTTGGCAAATTCAAATATGTTGCTATTTGCTTCGGCATACCTGAGACTTTATTTTTACCGATCACTTGTTTATAGCATTTTCCCTTTTGGTAGTTGAGAAAAAAGCGATCCGTTTTTATGTCATTAAGTCTGATTTTTTGATATTTCTTTACTATTTGTGTAAACTCTTCTCGTACAACAAACGTACGCTCAATATTTGTTTTTGTTTTAGTTAATTTTACGAGTAATAACTGGCCGTGATTTTCAAAGTCGTTAATTGTTAAATTAGTGAGTTCACTGCTTCTGCAGGCGCCGCTTATACCAAGTATTAATACCACCTGTGAAAAATATAATTTCTTAATTAATACCTATTAATCTTTTAGGTATATAACTATGTAAATAAAATAACAAGCAGAGATCTTTTACTCCAGAAATGTACGCCTATCTAACTCTTAATTTACCTACGCAATCTGGGTCAGTGTGTTTGATTGATAATAAGATTGCCTCTTTTTATGCAAACCTATCCTATCTAAGTAGGTATCTTAACAGAGTCAAGTCGTTGGGATCGACATTTGATTTTAGAGTAAAAGACCTCCAACCTAGATAAACGTTTATAACTTACCTTCACTGCCAAATATATCTCGTCAGGGGCTTCATTTAAAAATGTTTCCACTTCGTAAGAGGTGAAAACCTTAGATTTTTTGGTCTTGAACCCCTGAGACTGTCTTTTCAGAAACGATGTTAGATTAAGGAATCTTTTCAAATCGACATTGTGTTTTACTTTTAGTGTACTCTTGAGCATTGAATACCTGCTCCATAGCGTAGAAGGCTTTATTTTTCCAGACAGTCCATTGAAGTATGTAAGAAATACACTTTCGGAAAATGATTTTATTTTCTTATCTGCTCGCCACTTCATAAAGTCATTGTATGTATTTAAGTATCTTTCCTTTGAAATTTCTGGCAAAAGATTTTCGATAACTGTATTGGCTTCGTCTCCAACAGAATCTGGGGTCAACATTTCAGAATCACTTGAACTCATTTTTAATAAGCTTTAGCTACGTACTCTGTTCTATTACCGAGATTTCGATAACGCTTAAAGAGTTAGTATCCCGCCAAATTATATAGTCTATTTAAAATTTTAAATATGGAACACACCGCGTCCCTGCCGCGGGCGGACCCGCTTAGTTTATTTTTTTTTAATTCATACTGGCTGTTTAAACACTCACAACACCGCAGCATTTTTTTGCGGCCGACCGCTACACCAAATTTAGTTCTATTTTTAAAATTGCTTCCCTCCCTAGGGAGGGAAGCAATTACTATGAGTCTTTCCCGCCCTAAGGTGGGAAGTAGCATTTGCCACCCGCTACTCGGATCAAACCAACACTACTTTCCGAGTATGAGAAATGAAAAAATATATGGATAGCACTTATTCCTCAAGTTTAATATTCCACTAACGCATTAGTTTGGTATTGCTGTTTGCTAAACCATCACATCCGCTATGCACATCTAGTTCGTTCCGACTTTTATAAATATTTCTCTTTCGTTTACTAAAGTAAACTTTCCTCAGTACTTACGTCGTACTCAAAAACCGTTCATAAAATTGAATGTTAGCTTACGATTTTCATGAGTAGCATTACGATTGTCGTAAATCAAACAAAGCTTAGCTAATCCAACAGCAGGTATAATGGTGCCGGAAGAGGTACCGTATCCTGACGTCACGGTTATTCTCCTCGAACCTCGCGTCTCATGTTTTAATGGCGCAAAAGTTAATGGCGTGTGATGCCCTAATGATTGACGCCACCTAGTAAAATAAGCCGTAGTTAACGCGCGTGGGCCATTGGATCATACACATAATTACTCACATGCTCAATTAGCAGCTCATCCAACCGTGGCTTATTCGCACTCGTTGAATAAATCACATTCACAACTTATCTACGATTATCCGACCCTCGAACGGATTTAACAGGTAATTTCTAGATAAAAAGACCCAACAGTAAAATGTATATTAATAATAAAGCTCAAAATTTTCCTCAGTTCTGAGAATCACGGCGGTAGCCAACTAATAAGCACGCACCAATAAAAATGATTTCGATAATAATTTATAACGACTGCGTCGATGAAAGAAAAACTGCAATTTCCGAACATCATAATAATAAACTGCCTACACACGACAAACGACTTTAAAATTACACCTAATTATTCGCATTTATGAAACAGCAGTAGCTGGGTCGTTTGGGCGGGCGGCGAGGTTACGGGGGGCGGGCGGCACATTACACGCTTCAGCATAGCACGCACCGCTTGTTTACGTTTTTCATAACCACGTTTCTACTAAAAATACTTTAGCATCCTGCCGTTTGAGGCTCACGCCATTGGTCGGCGCAAGCGCAGGAAGCCGAGGAGGACTCGGGGGCCAAAGGGGCCGCCGGGGGCCCCTCGTCCCCCGACCCCCTCAGCCCGCCGCCGCCGCACACATCGCCCGGTTTATATGAAAGTATCAGAAAGGCCAGCCTAACTCGTGGGGCAGCAGAAATAACCCTGAACGCTGGAAACATCAGACTAGCGGGCAGTCGTGTTGTGCGTCTCATAGTGTTAACTAGTGACATCAAACATGGTTCTGGATACAACAGACTGGGTAGGTGTCCAGAAAATGAAAATAAATCGTTTTACTTTAACATTATTAAAAATTATAATAAAATAATGTGACTTAGGCATGTTACTAATTATTCAAAATGAAATATGAAGGGGGGATATTTGAGATGAAAACGAATGGTGATAGGTGTTGAGTGGACGCTAACAGGTGCTGTCACTGTGCTCGTCTACGGCCCAACGATTTCGTGGTTGAGTGACAGCCGTCGCGGAAGTGACAACTAACTTAGCGTTTGTTTTGTTAGTTCTAACAGTTAAATCTCTGTGTGACAATAACATGACACTTACCTTTTATTGTGCTGTCAACGTATATATAACTTTACATTGTAATAAAACTTTCATAATGCTAGAATAAAATAATGCTGACAATGCAAATTTAATGTGAAATTTTTACCACAATGTTAGTAGAATAGGTGATTTTAATTAGCGAGTTTTACCAGTACCTAATACTAAATGAAATAAAATAAAACTTTTCTTAGACAGGCTTAGCAATTTATCAGTTAATTTATTTTAAGAAAGCTTTTAACACAATGAGAGGAATTTCATGTTTGCAAGTTCCTGTCGTGGCGTTCTTCAAATTAATTACACATTTACATACTTCTCTCTAATTATGTTCATATATTTGTTTATTGATATTATGTTATGTACTTATATTTAGATTCACATAATACTTATAACAAGGCTTTTATTGAATTAAAAATTGAAAAAGAAGTCGTTGAATGAATGATGAGGAGCTTTTGTTGTAATTTAAAAAAAAAATAACGTAACATCAATATTTTACTGGAGATGTAATGTTTAGAATTCTTAATGAGTTATTGATATTATTTGATATTCAACATAAAAAGAGATACTTATTCATTTTTTTTTTAATAATTGTGGTCTAATCTAACTTGTGTTGTGCAATTCATCAGAATATTATAAAATTACTTACTTAGTTTGGAATAAAGAACTTGAACTTATAGGTACCAAAGTTTAGAAATTATTGCAATTTAAGTAACTTACAATCACATGATTTTTAAACTCTTCAAATTATTGTAAAGCATCATAAAGTTTTAAGTATTTAAATTCGGCTTGATATTAATGTTGGAGCATGTACGCAAGTCCAGCAGGTCTATTTCAGTTTCAATTGCACATAAAATAAATTTATTATGCTTTAGTAACGCAATCCCACGGAAAAGTTGTGTCTACCACCTATTTATCTGCATAGAAACTTACGTATATTTTAAATATTTTCGTGCACATTACTTTCCACGAAAATATTTTTATTTACCTCTGCCAACACAAATAAAGCCAATGAAACATTCTTGAAAACATTCAGATACAATGCAATAACTTCGATAAAATATAATAAGACGCTTTATTTTAAATAGCTTTCTGCTATTGCTATGAAATATTTGGAAAGATTTAACATGCGTGTTTGACATTTTTGTTTCAATAATAAAATCTTATTTTCATTTAACTTTCAGGCCGATGAGCTCCCCCCAGAACAGATTGCCGGTAAGTTCACTGACCTTAACAAACCTATTGCTAACATTTATTTTTAATCCAAACGTTCGAATAAATAACGTTTTAAAATAAAACATGAAAATGTTATAATGTTTACATAAATGATGGAAAAACGCAAGCTTTGTATTGGCGATATGCCAACTATACAATGGAGGATGAAGTTAATAAAAGGGGACTCGTGCGTGGCGAAAAGAATTAATGGTTTAAATTTTGCATGTGGGCTTAATTAGGGAGACGAAAATACGTAAAGATTATCTATATAAATGGCTACTGAAAGATCCTATGAAAAATGGTTCGATACTTTTAAAAAGGTACACAACTTACTTACAATGTTATAATACTAAATGTTGTAAAGTCTACTATTTATTACATGTATGTGTCTAAAATCCATGAGACAGCACGATCATGATTTGTCAAAAGTTAATGAAGATATTACTAGCATGTGTTGCTGTGGGTGTGCCAGCCGGCAGCCATTTGAAACTGTGCATAAACCGTTAATTTACATTGCACTTTTCGACATTGTTGCTTTAATATGAATATGTTTGTAAATAGTACCTGGTTGAATTATTAGTCTTTATTCTGTTACAAAGCTCATTTCATAACGCAGTAAATGTATTATTTAGAGACCTTTTGAACTTACACAAAAGCACGCCCCAGGAAGTTAATCTGAAACAAAATAATAGTACCTACCACAACTATTTTCCCTCAAAAGAAAGGAACGAATTTCATAAAAGTAATTTATAGAAACAATGTAAAATAATACAATACCTAAACATGTTCGTATCTGCTTTATTTCTGAAAATGTAGCAACTGCAAAGCTTCAAAAACCATGAAGGAAAACATTACACTAATTCAAGTTTTCACATTGTAATGCATGTGTTAAATCTTGTTACATTTAACATTGATGTAGGCATGCTATACAGAGGTTTTCTGACTCAGAACTATGCAAAACCATGAGAAGAATGGGTTGGTTTCAGGAAAATTATTTTTGAACATCGAAAGTGTTTTACTGCCTCCATTCAATGCATTGCCTTGCCAAGTAGATACAGCAGCTTCTGTTACTGGTTGCCTGTCGGAAATCGAATAGAATATCATCATTTCAGCCAAAAGACGTCCACTGCTGGACTGCCTCCCCCAGGCGTCGCCACATTGACCGGTCCCGTGCGTCTCTCATCCAGCGGGTTCCTGCAACCCGCATAACCCGCGAATATAGCTCCAATTAATTAGTTTAATTAGTCTTTCAGTACAAGTGTGAACATGTTGCGTCAGACGTACACAAACTAATGATTAAATGTGCAGTGCCAAGTATTACCAAGTCATTAGCCATCATCAGGCTTTACCTAACTATGTGAGGGTTGGCTTTCAGTCTCACTGAACGCAGCTGAATAGAGAACCCGTATTTTAAATGGAGTGACTGCCTATCTGACCTCCACAACCCAGTATTAACAAGTGTCGTTTAGAAAAATAAAATAAACAGCACGTTTGAAGTCCTGATACATTGATATAATAACTTGTCTACAGAAATGAAAACGTTTGCTTATATAAACACAGACATCAGAGGATTCTGTTTATGTTATTACAAGAAAATTGTTATTTTTCTCGAGTGTAGAAAAAACAATGATGTCGTATTGCGAATACGTTTCTAGAAAACGATAGGAATGTTCTCCAAATTGCTATAAAACAAATTAAGAGATTATAAAGGATTACCAACAAGTATTAATTCGGTCATACTTCTTCTTAATAAAACTAGTTAATTGTTTTGTTTGTCTCTCGAATCCGATTCTGATTTTTAGTGCCGATAGGATTTATGAGTTGTTCAATGGCCAAAGATTTACTAAAAAAGTTTTAATTAAAGTTTTGTAAAGAAAAAGCGAAGACTTCTTCTTAGATTCAAAAGCTTAGGTACTGTCTTTTGGCTAACGTATCTATTTATTTACTGGGTACACAATAAAACCTGAAAGGTATCACGTTACTTAACGTGTAGGTTATTTTAAAAAATCTTTTGAGAAGGCAAAATAAAACTTTGCATAACGTTTTGAAATGCTGAAAGTTGCATCAATCATTACACGTATAACGAAGTGCAAGCATTTTTTGTTTATGGGCGTATCATAAAATCGGCTTGGGTGTTTGGTCGATGGCGGGCGCGGCGGCCAGCGTGGCAACACGGCTGGAAGACTGCCAATGGACCGTGGAAATCAGATAGAACGTGCTATCGTCATTGTTTAACCAATAACGTGGAACCAATTTCACAGAACTTCGAAATAACTGTGTACCGTTATTATCGATATTTCGCTTCTAAATTCGAATCATGACTAATTGAAAGCTTACGCTATGTGTGCCACTGATTTAATGTTTATTACTAAAATTATTTCGGTATTCAAACGGTTACAGCTATTCCTAATGTTTACAATAGTTTGCGATTCCTATCCTCCAACATTACTTTGTTTACATACAATGACATGACCGTGTACACAACATGAAAGCGGCGCGAATTCACTTACTCACTACAACATGTTTGAATTGAGGTGAGGACAGCGTGTTTTCATTATTTCACGTAAACGCGTAAAACAATTTTCGTGGAAACTCACCTATTTTATGTCACTTTATTTAAACTACTCACGATTGTCTATTTTTGAAAACATTATGAGCTTTGAAATCGGGATTAACGTCAGGGACTTTTTTATTGAAAGCATAAAGTCTGTCAGGCTTACACACATTATCTATACTATCTATACTAATATTAGAAGTAAAGTTTGTGTGTTTGTATATTTGTTAATTGTAAGGGGTAATCTCAAATCTACTTTTCATCCCTGTATTCCCACGGGAACGGGATCTACGCGGGTGAAACCGCGGGACGTCCGCAAGTGGTTAATATAAATGTTTATATTTTTATAACAGTATTATACTTCTTGTGTAATATTTAAATATGTTTTCAGCTTACCAATTCCCATGACTATAAATAAGTCTATCAAAGAAGAAATTAAATTTTCATAACATGTCGTTAATATTTTGAGTTATTTTAGTAGACACTTTCTGGATGTCGGAGTCTACACCTACTCGAGTTTGTTTAAAGTTCGGATGTCCACAATAAACTACGCGTAGGTAAATCGTTTATGCTCTACAATATCTGCCAAGGAACCTAAATCATGCGAGTCCAGCGCTGGACATCACGATTGCAAGCCAAATGCACGAAATAGTGTTATTGCGATTTGTTATTATATAGTGATTCATGGCTGTCCCTAAACTCATTCATGATAGCGAACATTCACAATTTCCAGAACAAACTGCCGCACTTCATCATAATTCATCATATGACGTAGAACATGTTTAACTGTGTCATAAAAGAATTATGTGAAACGTCTTTCAAGATTGTGGTATGAAACTCGATATGAAATGTTCCAAATAACATCAATTGATAAAGGCATTAAGCTCGCTTCACTCGTGCCCTAAATTAAAAAAAGAAACTTTGCAGCGGATTGCAGTGGTAGCGCTCGGTTGTTGAGCTTTAGCGATTTCACAAGCGTACCGCACCGCCTAGCGCCTGTGGGTGGATAATTAATAAACAGCTAAAATCTAGAAAAAAAACGCAATAAAACTCATGGGACTTTGAGACAACTGCCAAGAAGTCTTGACGATTAAAATTAACACTCTGGCAAAAATAAAAATCATGTTTTTAAAAGTATTTTGTTGCCAACATAACATGGAACAGCTGCACAATGTTGGATAGAGCTGCGTTATCGCGCTCTACTGATTATAACATTAAAAAAACGTTGTAAATAGCGTTTTTTTTTGTGATGCATGGATAATTAGAAGATTATAAAAAGTTTTATTGTCGGCTACATCCTTGATTCTAATTGCGCCAGTCACAAAACGACTCTCGTCACCCTGAATTACTCAGGAAACTAGACCCGGTGAAATGTGCCACTGTCCA
This sequence comes from Diarsia dahlii, assembly GCA_949775195.1. Lineage (NCBI taxonomy): Eukaryota > Metazoa > Arthropoda > Insecta > Lepidoptera > Noctuidae > Diarsia > Diarsia dahlii. The sequence goes on along the minus strand of OX459195.1, from coordinate 9,425,769 downwards.
CAGATTTAGATTTATTACCTCGCTGTAGCGGATATTACATATAAAATATTCAAAATAATAAAATGACTCACTCGACTGGTTTTTTTCTACACGTGTAGTACCGATTGAAGCTCGCCATTGTCGTGTATCAGGTCCTACTCTACCTTCCTTCGTCTGTAGCATACAAATAAAGGTACTGTTAACTTCGAAAAACATTTCACGCAAAAACCCAGAAAAAGCCCAAGACAATTTTAAGAACTACGTGTGCAGAACCCACTGAGGCGTAAAGCAGTTATATGGCAACAAAGTTGCGTTGCGCTGGGTTCAGTGTGTCATGTCTAAAACGGTTGCAAATAAAATCCAACTGCTCGCAGTCAGTAGCCGAGCGGTCCCTGAGGCGAACCACAGCGCTTTCAGAGTGCATACAGCTTTGCGTCACGCATGAGATCAAAAGTTTAGACAGGTATCAGTATCAACCGTAAAAATGGATTAAATGGGTTTTATAAGACAATGAAACGGCTTTGTTTGCTTTGATGTGACGGATATATCCTTTAACATCAAAATATATAAACTTTGAATGAAAAATCTCTTCTACTATTTATCACTCAAGCAAGCCATTAAAACACTGAAAGAGTTTATTTCGGTGAGCAACATAAGAATTTTATATATTTATATTAAATTCGATGACGCACGTTCGTTATTACGGCTATCAAACTAAAAGTCAAGAAAGTTATGATGAAAAATTTATTACAGTCGTTTAGTCATCGGAAATGATGATTAACTTATTCCAAAGAGTACATGTTATCGGTTTTGAGAGTATTCCACAGCTGAATTAAATATAGTTTAGGGTCATAGTCGTAAACCTTGTGCCAATACGCGCTTGCGAAATACCGATAAGTAGTTGGTGCAAGTGGATTGTGGACTTGCATAAACATGAATGAGTGAAAGATTCATTACGAAGTGACTACTCTTCGTTTACGCTGGTCCATTAAATACTCCGATAATTTATTATGAATTCAAAACTTTTTGGAACGCAAGGAATTACACTCGCCTGCGTTTCTTGGTTTTATCGTATTGCGATAAATATGACCAGCTATGCCACCAATATTGAACTGTTTCAGAGATAAGGTTAAAATAAAACAGTATTAAACTAAGCCATTAATATAAAGCATTTTAGCCAACATCCAAAATGACGCCTCTTGTACTTGAAGAAGATCTTAACGGTTTCACAATTTAGGAAAGCTCTACTCAGAGCTTTTAAGAATTTAAGAAGAGCCCTACTCAGAGCTTTTAAGAATTTGACGTTCATGAATGTTATGAAAAAGGACATGGTAGTGTTTGAGAGACAAGTACGTTCGTGTTGTTTTTGTTATTTACTGTCGCCCTAGATTCCCGCGCTGCGCCACGCGCGCGCCGCGACGCCGGAGCGCACCGGTGCACCACGCTGATGCACCGAAATAGCTGCATTGCACAACTTATTCGCACTGCATCTCAGTGCATTGAACCGATGTCCTAATCTCATCGCTAACCGCCCAGTCGAACGATCAGTTTAACTAGTTTTATTGCCAGTGCAACACAGCATTTCTCTGGTCGTCAAAACGGATTTTTAACAAAAAAAGTCTCTTCAAGTCTAGTCCTAATCTAACGTGTAATACAATTGACATCATGTCACATACGCTAAATATTGACGGTAGGATATGGCGAGCGTTTGATTAGTAGTTGAGTTACGTAATGTTCTGGTGGATGAGTTAAAGCAGGATGTTTGTTGCAGTCCTGCGCAAGGCGTTCGATGGCTTCGACCACAACCGCTCGGGCAGCATCCCTTGCGACTTCGTCGCGGACATCCTCCGGATGATGGGGCAGCCCTTCAATAAGAAAATCCTTGAAGAGCTCATCGAGGAAGTCGATGCTGACAGTGAGTTTTATCTTGTGTTACCTACTGCTTTATGTTATTTTTAACGTGTCGAACAATACTAACAACTTTTTTATACACCATTTAAAGACTATGTTATATTAAAACTATCGTTACTTTTGCTATACCGATACGTTACTGCTCTATCAAGCAGTTTGAATTACACTTTATTTTCATTTCATAAAGACCAAAATATAAACTAGGCACCAAATATCTTGGCCAGACTAAGTTTTTTGTCTATCTGCATTTGTATTAGATGATGGAACAGAATTTTCTTTAATTAGCTCCGTTAATTTTGCTACCAACCATAATTCATCAAGTCGGTAACATTTGCGAGCATTGTTATTATTATTATTCATTGCATCCTACACGAGAGTATAAATAAGTTGAACTGTTTGAATTCCAGAGTCGGGTCGTCTTGAGTTCGGAGAGTTCGTGACGCTGGCCGCCAAGTTCATCGTTGAGGAGGACGCGGAAGCCATGCAGAAGGAGCTCCGGGAAGCGTTCAGATTATACGACAAGGAAGGTGAGAATCACACCCTCATAAACAATCTTCAGAGTTTCAGACACGATTCGGAGAATATCACTAGTAGCCATGTCCTTAAAAATTGTCCTTCTAGCAGTATTCTGAGTCTAGTCTGTAGAGCTAGATCAAAATCTTTCATTATCTTGCCTTTATTGAAAAAAGTTGCTGCATTGAGATATTTTGAGACACCATGAATAAAATTATTGGAAGGTCGATTACCTTTAAATTCTTTGAAAAATGACAATCCCGAAAAAATCGAACTAGACTATAATGAATCGTTTTCCTGCCAGGCAACGGTTACATTCCCACGTCAAGCTTGCGCGAGATCCTTCGCGAGTTGGACGAGCAGCTGACAGAGGTTGAACTGGACGGCATCATCCAGGAGATCGATACCGACGGCAGCGGCACCGTGGACTTCGATGGTGAGACATAGACACTTATGTTAGAAGTAGTTAGAGCCTTAGAACACAAAAGCAAAAATGGGAACCTAATACAAGGCAGCAAGCGAGCCACCATGTGCAAATAAAGCGTTTAGACCTCTGTATTTGAACAAGGACGAGACAAATTTTGGAAAATTCAGTTTAATTGTCCATTGGCGATGATGATGATGCCATCTAGCCGATTTCGGCCACAGCAACTGCATTCAATAACTTTCTAGGATGTCCAATAATGTGCCTCTGGTCCGGTTTCATGTTTAACCTCCCTCGATACCTGACCATAATGACAACGCCAAATATGAGAATAGTAGGTAGTTTATGCGACTGTGCATAATGAAGGGCATAATAGCATCACACGAGTGTTGTAATGCCTAATTATGTATACTTAGTTGCATACACTAATTTTTCTACCCGAATATCATAAGGGCTCCATGATGGGTTCAGGAACCATAGGGAAATGACCAGCATTGTTACCAGTGTAATGCAATAAAAAATAAACAGGTTATTAGTTGCATTCGTCGCTGCATTTACGATATCTGGCGGAGTGTTCATGTTAATTTCTGAGTCACTATCACTCATTTTCGACAGAAATAAAGAACTTATCAGAAAATTTGTCTACTCGTAACTGGAAAAAGTTTCGTATCGATAGGTATCTGTTTTAATGTAGATACTAGAATAGCACACTCACTTGAATTTGACACCTGTTCCAAATTTAAACTTCATAACCTACTGTTTTCAGTAGGTTATGAGTTCATTACAGTTCTGTTTATTTCTGCTGGTTGGTAATGCTGGTCATTGCCTATGGTTTTTGAACGCATTAGAGAGGGTTTATGATATTTGGGTAGATAAACCTATATGTGACTCACCAGTGGGTGGACAATGGACATGAGCCAAACCGAAACGTTATTTATAACAACGCATATTAATTAGTGCTGATACTAATGCACAAAGTTAATAGTTTATCCTATTTGTTCATGTGCACACTACTTTAGCAAATTAAAATATTGTTTCAGAGTTCATGGAGATGATGACAGGAGAATAAACTTTATATCTACACACTTTTATATATTTATATGATCTAATATAAGGAATCTATACTATATTTCGGTACTTCAACCTTTCGAGTCTTGGGAACATTGGACGAGATCACTTCAAGCGATGGAATGAAAACATCACATCTGTTTCATTGGTCAATATCATTCAAGTATTATGTATGTATTGTACAAAATAATATTTTGTTCTTGTTTAATTGATGTGTGTGATTGCGTATAATGTTTATATCTACTTTATTAATAAATCTTTTATTCTATTACCTATGTTTGAATTAGTTCTCCAACATTACGGCCGCCGACGGATTTAGACCGCAACGCGGTGTAAGAACGACTAATTCTTAAAATAATATTCGTGTCGAGAATGTTGAGATATCATTTCATTTCTTAAGATTTCTATTCAAGATAAATATAATGACTCCTCTGTTTTTAAAGCGGACGCCAAATTGTCCTAGATAATTTTGATGACATAAAACTTTAAGATATTTGGCGGTCAGCCAGACACAAGTAATGGGACCATTGGAGATAACATTCCGCGTTTAAGAGTTACAATTATTGTGAAACTAAATATTACTGCAGGCTGAATAACTAAATAAAAACACATTTCAATAATAATTATTATTTATTACGTAATTCTTTGTTCATCGTTTTCATTATAATCAGGATCGCCAAATAAGTAAATAACATTCAAAATATTATTGTACCTTGGGTCAGTATATGTATAAAATATACGCACATAACGAGGATTATTCACGATTTTACGACACATTTATAAATACCCACATTCTCACATTCTTTGACATAGATATCAATTTCGTATGGCGTTTGCATACCTACCATTTAGTAAAAAATATATATTTTAATTAAATGCATCTTTTTTATAATAAGTATTCAATTAAAATAAATCAATAAGATTCACACAAATTATTGACATGGTAGGTATGTTAAATAATATTGGACACATTTGCTGAACATAATTTTACTTACCGAATTAATTATATAAAATAAATCTCTTAAATAACTTAAAAGCCTACATAAAACGTAGACCCTGCTTAATAATACGAAATAAGTAGTACGTAATAGTTATTTTGTAAAGGAGTCTTGTTGAAATAAAATCAGATATTATAAAGAGAGTTTAGCGGCTTTCTTACAATCGGATGACATCTACTAAATAAATAAAATAACATTATATAATATAATATAGCAGAATGTATCTGTTTTGGCTCGTTGCCAAGTCCGAATATCAAGACGGGGACGAGACACGAGCTAATGTTCTGCAGACGAACAATAAAGCACCCTACATAATATACATAATATTCTGGAATATATAACACTACATTATAATTGTTACGCGCATTATTTGGAGGACATTCACATACATACAATAATATAAATAGTGTATAAGTAAGCTATGATCGTAGAACAATGAGGCATTGACAGATATCATTATCACAATTTAGTAGATTTTAGCCGCCTTCTGATGGCACTTAGCACATTCACAAAAGACAATAAAATTCGATGTCACACATTCGCCCGTGCGAACTGTGATATACCTTATAAACACACAGTTAACATTTCTTCAGCTAAATAATTATTTTTACAATACATCAAAGTCAAATATTAAAATTCATTGGTAACGTATTTAACAACTAAACTTTACAAAGAGTCTTCGATTAAAACATTACAGCTATTCATCCTTAGTGTAACAGTGTTTAATGCTGTGTATGTACATCTATACATAATCTCTCACAATCTCTTTAGCATCTTGGCTTCGGATAGCTAGATTTATCTAAGATTTCGTAAAGAACTACCTACAGATGAGATCTCAATTTGAACTATGTTTTACCAAACGTCCCTCTCTTGCCTGAATATTCAAAGCTAATTATCACATTTTACAGACACGTTTAGTATTACAATGTAATAAATTACTAAATTTATTTTCATAAATGAAAACAGTGCTTGCCTATCACATATTAACAACCAGCAAACAAACAGAATGCAATACATTACAAACATATCGAGCGTGACCTGCGGTTCTATTGTTCATATAGAGTAGCTAGCAAACTGAATTCCGATCCTTCTAAAGAAAAATGGTTTCTATACTTCTAAGGAATGAGCGACAGGATGCTGGTCGGAACTGGCGAGGCAATAGTGAGCTATACAGGTGGTCTTAGTTATAATATTCTTATTTACCTAACTAGAAATGTTTTATGAATACTGTTAAGTAGATAGATCTTCATTCCTTTTAAAGCTGGCTGTGTCTTTGAGACGCAACCCACGAACAGTCCAGTTGCGAAATATTCATAATACTCTGAAACAAGGTGAACTACATTTTAGTGTAAATCCTTAAATATTTATAATAATTCGTTTTATTATTTACATAAAACATTGGCAACAGCTGCAACAATGCAGATCATTCCAAAACATCTTCTATTTTAATAATAAACAAACGCGTTTAGACAAAATGTTGCAAATTAATTGTGGAATCCAGTGTTATTTAAACACAAACTTTAGTCAGAATATTAGATGGGTGTTAGAGATGCTATTTAAATATCTATATTACAAATCTGCTAATAGGTAGTTAAGTAAATTATAGTTACCTCACGTCGCCACACTGGCTTTTGACTAGTAGAAGCATCGCCACAAATACATTAGTGCAGTATAGGAGGTGGCGGCCGGGAGCGGCTGTTGTTGGGCTTGGGCACCGCGCTGGGGTCCAGCAGGCCCGAGTCCTTCTGCGCAGGCGCGCGGCCACCGAGCCTGTTGCGGCGCCGGCTCAGCCACGGCGGCGGCGGACCCTCGCACCACGCCGTGCGAGCCCACGCGCGTGGCTCCGCGCCCAGACGCGAGCACTCGCGTGCGTACGCACGGTACGCCGCGCAGTGACACCGCGTACCCGAACAACTGCGCGCGTCCACCTCGCAAGCTTCTTGGTAGTTGTGGGGATTCACTTTAGTCGTACAGTCAGTGAATGCCTCGTATCGCACAAATCCGCGACATAGCCGTCGAGCCTTCATCACCTTAGACTGACGATAATTATTCGGTCCCGGACGCTTCTGACGCCGCGTGCACGCCCGCGTTCCTCCTACTCGCCACGAAGATCCGAACCTCCAAGTATCATTGAGTAGCCTACCGTCACGAGTTTTCATATCGTCTCTAGCTACCGAATTAAAATTGCCGCAGAGACCGCACAATTTTCCTTTATACACACTAGACACTGTCACTTCGAGAAAACCATCACCGTCCCATAGCATCTGTATACCGATATCAGCCTTTAGTAGAACAGATCCATTACTGCGGGATATTTCTGCAACTCCGTTTATTTTATGAGGCAGTTGCACTCTATGTCCATTAACTTTTATTCGCATCTTCTTGCCCATGTTTATCTTGGTGAGGCCAATACGAAGGGTTGCCGTTCGAGTCCACGACGAATGAGAGGTATTTCTAGCATCGTTTGATATTCTGATCGAAAACGAGCCATTAGTACAATCTGAAGCCAGTTGATACTTGCAAGATCCTTGGAAACTATAAAACTTTCCGTCGAAAGTTTTATAGTGGGGGTCTCCGAACACCGTACAGATGCCATCGATGTCGACGCACTTCTGACAGCACTGTCCAGGCAGTTGCCGGAGCGTCTGGTCTGGAGGGCACGTCAGAACTGGACATCGTTCCATGGCACATCTCGGCTCTCCCCCATGACATTCACATGACTTGCAGGCATCCAGTTGCCAGGTTTCACCGTCCTGTAACCGTATATAATGATAGGTTAGTTTTTAGGTCTTTTATAACACACTATCTATGGAGACTATGGAACTAATCCACTTTTGGTTAATGTCACAAAAACAATCATCTTACAGCAGAATCTATCGCTTATAGCTTTGCTTTAAAAGTTCTAGTACACTTTGAGTTCAAAAAAAGCAACAACCGGTTCAAATGAAAAAAAAAATCAAGGATCTGCCTTTTTTTTTTTTTGGTGGGTGGAAAATCATCGAATAACCCCCCCCCCCGCTCTTGGGCAGAGCGAAGGGGAGTGTCAGACTTCTACTGACTAAAACCCAAACCCATGTTCCTTCTTCTTCGCCCTTGTGTCGGAGCCGCGGTAACCTTTCGATATCCACAGCCCCGACGGGCGTCGGCCCTTGCGGGCCCCTCCTTGCTGACATCTCTTTGAGGCGCGCGTGGAACACGTACGCGCCGCCGACACGGTCTGTTGCCGTCATGACGGCCGGACGGCGAGCTAGCCCGTTACTCACCGTCTACAGGCCCGCGTCTACGGTGGCCGGAGGTCATCGCGTGACCCCCGACGCCCGGAGCGCCTTCCGCGGCGGCTGGGACGTTGAGAGGTTCTCTCCGTCTCTCGTTCCGCCACCTCCTTCGCTGCTTCGCAGAAGGAGGCGACGGCGTCCCATTCCTCTTCGCCCCGGACCATGGCTTGCACCAGGGCCGGGCGCGAGAGGTCGCCGCCGCCGATCGCCGCTACGAGAACACGGCGGGGCTCTGCCCAAGCAGGGCACGCCTCCACAGTGTGCTCCACCGTGTCCTCCGGTCGATCCTCGCAGTGGAAGCATCCGGGCGTTTCCTCCCGCCTGATTCGGTACAGGTACCTCCCGAAACACCCGTGTCCGGTGAGGACCTGCGTCAGACTGTAGGTGAGGGCGCCGTGGCGCCTCTCCAGCCACTCCTCAAAGAGGGGACTTACCGCCACTATCGTGGCGTGCCCTTCAAGGATCTGCCTTGAATTTTATTTTTGAAACGCCTGTTTGAAATTGCAGATCAGTTGAAGAAATAAAGCAGTATTTAATAAAATAGGCTTTAAGCCAGTAGGTCATCTCCTCACAAAAACCACAAAGATTTAAACGAACCTGGTAAGTCTTCCTGCCGATAACACAAGCGGCCTTAGCCTCCTCGACCTGGGGGCACTCGGGGCAGCACTTGCCGGGTTGGGGTGGCAGTGCACGCGCACCGCACGTGAGGACAGGACACGTGTGTCGCGTGCAAACCGCCGTGCCGTTCAAGCACGTGCAGTCCGTGCAAGGATCCACGCGGAAAGGGCTCAGGTGTGCGTGGTACTCCTTCCCAATTATACAAGGCTTCAATAACATGGTGCCTGAAACTGAGATTGAAATATACATTAGACGGGGTCCAAGACTTTTGATAAGAGTAGTTTCGGGTCTAAGAATTGAGATAGACTCACAATTTATTAAACAGGCATCACAGGAGAATTTTGGCACTACCTTTATTTAAATAATTACTATCATAAGTATGAATAGGTGTTGAAAGTGAACTAAGCTTGAATATTCAGTTGGCTATCCAAGTCAATGTTCAATCAATAGCATTTATTTACCCCTAACTGTATAAGAGTCAGCATTACTATTTAAGAGTCAACATTTTTTGCTAAGGGACTAACGTCCAACACCCATTTTCATGCTGTTCTTTTCATGAATTTCTCTACCAACCACATCCAAGTAAGGTTGTACAGTGGATAGCAGTGTAGGGCGTAGTTAACCACAATTTTGTAATCTGGTTACTGGTCTGGTTGGTTAAACTAACAACTACTTAATGTAGTTTGATTAAAAGTAGTTAACTACATGTAGTTATGATTACATGTAACTTAACTACATGTAGTTAACTACTATTAATCAAACTACATTAAGTAGTTGTTAGTTTGATTGCTGCAATCGAGTAGTTATAACTTCTGATTATTTAAGTTTTACGAACTTATATTTTGCAATGAAATTAACATGTAATGTGTATTTGGTAATTAAAATATGTTTTGGAATAAGGCTGCATAAAAAAACAGTTTATTGCACATACCTATGTTTATTTTTATGAATAATCAAATGCAAGGATTAAAGTCGTAGATTATGTGAATTTTTCACTGCAACACTCGAAAAATACTGAAAGAAACTAATTGAAACTTTCGGCATTTTCAACGCTACATCATTTTAAATGTAGTTATAAAAAACCGACTTCGACAAAAAAAACACTCAAAAGTGAAAAATAAACTTGAGAAGAAAAATCAGTTTCTGAAGTCGGTGACTTTTGTTTCTTTGATTTCATTTTTTTGTCACCGACTTCAGAAACTGATTTTTCTTCTCAAGTTTATTTTTCACTTTTGAGTGTTTTTTTTGTCGAAGTCGGTTTTATTTTTTGGAAAAAAGTTTTTATTTTTCACTTTTTAGTGTTTCACATGTGCTTACCCCTTCACAACGTACCGGCGTGATGTTATGTTAGGAACTGGTGTAAACAATAGACAGACAATATGAGATTTCAGCAATCCCAGTCCATTTGCTATCATTTATTGAGGAGTTCCGTTGCCTATCTCCGAAGTTCTTCATCAGATCTTCACAAAATAGTTTTTATAACCTTTGTAGTGAGTACAGGCGTGATATTATGTTGTGTGATGGCGTAAACAATGCTTAGATATGCTATAGCAACAATCGCGGTTAATCTGCTGTTATTTACTGAAGAGTTCCCCCGATTTCTACAAGATCCCATCATCAGATATTGAAATGGTGACAATGGGACCACACGGGAAGCACCAGCTTTCAAATGAAAAAATAATCATGAAAATCAGTTCACCCAGTCGCAAGTTATGAGCGAACAAACATAAAAAAAAAAAAAAAAAAACAGTCGAATTGATAACCTCCTCCTTTTTTTGGAAGTCGGTTAAAAAGTAATCAAGTAATCGTGATTGCAACTACAATTTGTAGTTAGTACTTAGTAGTTAAAATTTTTAACTACATTTTTCGATTACTTTATGTAGTTAGTAGTTATGATTGCTAACTACTTTTTGTAGTCGTAGTTAGTAATCAGTAGTTAGATTACATTTTGCCCAATACTGCTGGATAGACATCTGACATTTTAAGCTTACGAAGTGTCTGGGTTATCGCATCGCATTTTGTGATAAATGTAATAGTCCATTGAAATGTTACATTTAGCGTGCATTTGTTAGAGGATAATACAACTTTATTTTAACAGTTAAAAGTTTGTGAGGTTGCCACCCTTGTCCCACGGCCGCCATCTTGGAAAAACGGGTGGTTCAAATGGTTTTTGTGGTGTATCTGACAAATTATAGGTTTTCAAACAAAAATTAGTTAACAGTTTTTGTTGCAAATAACATTATCTACAACTTTTGTTCAGTAACTTTTAGTCGTAAAACCAAAGCTAAAAAATTTTTTACGTTATGAGCGAAAAATAAATTGTACTCGTTTCGCAGCGCTGTAAAACCTTAACTAATGAATGTAGTTTAAAAAGTTAATAATGAAAATTATTCCTTAAAACCCTATCAATAAAAACGATTTGATGTATTTTTTTAAATGATTAGAAAAAGTTTTATCGACCAATAGATTTTTTTTTCTCAAAAGCTTCAGTTCGTTCCCATAACTTTTTTTTATTTTAAGTTGTAGATATTCTTATTTGCAACATAAACTGTTAACAAATTTTTGTTGTGACCTAGTTCGTCAGATACCTAAACCAAAAAAACCATTTGAACCCCTCTTTTTCCAAGATGTCTGCCGTGGGACAAGGGTTGCAACCCCACAAACTTGGATTTAACTTTACACTGACCCCCCTTGACATCAAAAAAATAAAAATTGTGTCTTCTAACAAATGCACGCTAAATGTAACATTTCAATGGACTATAATGCAATATGATTCATTGGTATAAGCTTACTCAGTTTCTGTAATGACAGAGTTACTGTCGATGCAACAGTTCATAGTTTGCTCCTTATCTAAACAAAGGAGTGAATACTCAAGTAGCCAGTCTTGTGAGCACTTTAGCATTGTTACTAAAACACCTCAACGGCTGAGGGCTTTGCAGCTTATCCGTTACAACCTGGGTATTGTAGCAGCTGTCAAGGTTTATAAAATGTATTGTTAAGCTTACTTGGTAATATTTTATCGGAGGTTGGATGCGTGCACCTGGGACAGCACTCCCCGAGTGGCGTGAACTGCTGCGCGCGTGTGCACGGCAGCACAGGACACGCACGCTTGGCGCACGAGAGCGCGCCGCGCACGCAGCGGCACGACAAGCACGGTTCCTCCGGGATGCGCACGTCACGGCCCTCCCAAACACGCTGCCCGTTTATCACGCACTCTGAAATATTAAAATCATACATTAAAAAATCGTAACTATAGACAGACCTTTTCAAGGCTAAGGAATCCCATTAATCAACCATAAACTCTTTTAAGATTTTACACACGAACTCATTACCATGAATTTATAGCAGCGCTAAAAGTCAAACGTCCTTTCGATCCCTCAGCAAATAAATGAATACAAAAGAGATTCCTTTTAGGGGAAACAAACTCTTTAGATTAGCAGTAAAAGCTTAAAACAAAAATCCCAGCCATTGTTCGCTAAATGGGAATGAGGCGTCTGGCGGCGCAGTGACTACGACAAAGCGCAAACTCCATAAATTAGTGCGGGTAGACGATGAATCAATCAGGGGCTAATGAATGACGTAGCTCGGACGGCCGCACACGGCGCGCCCACCGCTGCGTCTGCGCTGCCCACCTGCACACCCCCGTCACCCCGTGCATCGTGCACAGGCTATCTCGCCCGGGCTTGCACATGATCACACTTTCTTTACTGCTGAATGCGACTCTCGCGTTATATTTTTTCATTTTGGTGTGTTGATCCTCATAATAGAACGTCCCGTATTTTGCAGTATTCATTTATTTCTGACCAGAATACCATTATAATATACGAACAGAATAAACACCACTAAGCTGGGATTCCAATGGGAAAATTACATAAAGTTACTATTGTGCGTGGTTTATCTACACAAGTACGTATGGTTATTATAAAACCACGTAGTCTCGGCGAGTCACTTAAAATGATAAAGCGTTTAGATCTTCAGTGTAAAATATTTACATTTATTTTATCCTTGTGTTAGAATGCGTTTCATTCAAGAGTCACGGACATTGGATTCAAGGCGCGATGGACCGCCGCGGCCGCCTCGCCGCACATAATTGTGACAATGAAAACGGTCAAGTGTCTGTCGTAAAACTAGAGACGACTACACAAAGTAGGCTGTCCTTTTGTAGGCACACAATTAAGTATTCATCGTTGGTGCGCGCCGTTTATATGAGCGATGTGCTCTGTCATACAATGTGCCCCCCAAGCCCCAGCATAATATGCGCTATTCTATTATAAGTTTGGTTCTGTACTGAAGGTTTTGTGCATACTCTATAAATATTTATAGAGTCAATTATATTCTGATTTATTCTACTACATTAATGAAAACAAACCAGTCATCATTTCGATTATCTGGATCCTAGTTGAACCAAGTTGACCCCAAAACATGTCATTAGATTATTATATTGTCTACAATATGGTGGTGCACGAAGGTCTAAATACCATCATAATTGTTTTCAAAAACTATGGAGACTAGGTACTGCTGACAACTCAAAGCAGGAATGTTAAATGGACACGCCCAAACACTTAGCGAAAATATATTCCTCTGAATTTCGGTTAAAGTATCATGTGGTCGTAAAGTATGTATTACAAAGTCACATCACGCCACGGTTGCACCTACATCACAAGCTAATTATTTCAATTTCTCAGGTTTCTGTCGCAGGCATACCTAATAATACTCGGTTCACGAAACATCACTTGAATTTAGATTACTTATGTTCTGTCGTGTAAAAACTTTTCTTCCTCAAGCTTATTTTTAGCAGCGAGTCCGCATTCTTTTGTTTTTTTCTTTCTCTTTATATTACGAGGAAATACTATGTACAAATTATTGCAGAAAATGGCTCCAATTTACTTCTTTTAAAAGGCCGAATTGCCGAACCACCATTTCTGTTGTTGGTAGACCTTTAAAGCTTCGATAACTGACACACTAATCGTCACTTTTCACTTAAACTCCAAAAAAACATTTCCCATGTTGATAAGAAGAATCGTGAAGAATTAACAAGTAAAGAAAAAATCTAATGCAGTGTTGGGATCGTAAAACAAACAAACAGAGGGCACACGTCGTGGTTCCCGCAGCAAAGCCTCGTCGGCCGCTTTGACCACCGCACAAAAACCCACCCGCCCCAACCTTTTAAGTAGGTTGTTAACTTTTTGATTTATGGACAATAATAGAGACGCAACGCCGTGGGAGACTCACAGACCACCACAAATATAATTTTAACGAACCCCCGTCGACTATAATAAGACCATAATTCGTTGTCAATTTCTTTGTCTCTAGTTATAGAGTAGGCATCCGATAGAGGAAACAACTTCGCGAAACGCGCGTCTCGGGTGGTCCGCGCGCAGAAGACCATTTCGAAATAATTCCAGACCCCTTCATTACTGAAGTACATTTTAAAAATTGGTTTCTGTTTTCATTACCACTAAAATTTCAACAATCAATTCTTTGTACAAGTTCGCGCTTCATCTGGGATTTTATTGCAGACTTTAAATGCTTTTGTTGTTTATTCAGCATCCACGTACGGAGTAATTACTCTTTGGCGCCACCTCTATGTACATACCGCATCGCGAGCCTTTTATAGGCGGGTTGTTGAATAGCAAATAATTGTATAACAAGTTTTTTTTTGTATTGTATCATGTAACCATAAATATTGTGATATATTAAATTACATTCAGTAGATGACTAAATTATTCTGTTGTTGTAATAGTCATTTCTGACTCGTATGGAGCAAGAAACGGGATTGGAATTATGGCACAGTGGTCCATTATCTATCACGTTGCTATGTCACGTTACATGTGTTATGTGTTCCGACGTCGCATAGCGCCGCCGCGCCGTGCCGTGTATGCGCGAATTGTCGCGACAAAGTACAAATACTTTTAAAAAATCACTAGGCAGACGCAGGCGCAGGTGAAACGTTAAACACCTTATCAATTCGTCTATTTCCGAAGCGTGGTGCAACGTCCGATGATCCCTTGATCTCTCCGCTTAGCGACTGGCGGGTAATTAATAAAATATAAACACAGGCAATAAAACGATAGGAATGTGTCGGCGATATTCAAAAGTGATTTCGAGTCGTCATCTTGTAAATTACTATTACTTGTTATGGAATTTAATAAACTTGTTAAGGTTTGGAAGCACAGGTAAATTGCTTGTCGTTATGGTTTTATTAAGTTCGCGTGGCGGCGTGTGTTTGTTTTGTGTGGGATCATGGTGGTTGTTTTTGCGGCGCGCGCGTCTGGGTGGGCGCGGGCTGTGCGCTGTGCGAGACACGGCTGCGCCAGCGCAGGCCCCCTTGCACCCCCGCGCCCCCCCGCCCCTACCCGCTCTCACATTATGTGAGATGAATAACGCAGAGATACTCGACAATTGTGGTGGGAACTGTTGGCGTGAAATGGCTAGTAAATTGTTTCCACTCACTATGGTTTTTTTTTGGAATGTGGAAATGTACAAATTCATGGAATTACACAAATTCTCACAATCTTTTTCAGAGGGGTAAGATTTCATGTTGTAACGGAAAAGTACCTAGGATAAGTAGGTATCGAAATTTTAAAACATATTTTACTTTATAATTTCGATGCAATATTGCGTAGACTTACATAACAGTCCATAAGTACTAACAAGGCTAAAAACCACGTAACTCACCATCACAAACAGGACAATTAAAATGCGTATGCCTCTGATGTTTGGGCCTCTCGCAGGGTACGTAGCATTCCGGCTTGGTGATGGTGATGACTCCAGCCTCACACCTCAGGATTCTATTGTCTTCGTTCCAGTCGGTGTGGGAGGCATGCTCGGTGCCGTTGTACCAGCACCCTTTGCACTTAGCACAGCATCCCTCCCGAGGCATCACGACGGCGCAGTCGTCCATCTGCCCACACTCCTCCACGCCGCTCCGACACTCCACGAAGCCGTTCTAGAAAATATTAAAAGGAATTCGTAAGGCATAAACAATTAAACATCTGCTAGTTTTTAAAGTAAAGAGGTTATACGTCTTCACTATGCATGTTCACTTGTCTATTTCAGAGTAATAAGTCCAGATTCCGTCACAATAATATGATTTTTTTAAAGATAAAATGTTTCCAGAACGGTAGAAGCCCCAAGGTACCTATAGAAATTGTGCCATGTGCCCTCATTCAGCACACCTGATTTCTGATTTCAAACTCATTTTCATATAAAGTCGATCAAAAAATCTTAACTAGACTGACCTAGACATTTATTTCAAGGGTCCTATTGATTTATGGTCGCACTTGATTACTTTATTTATGTAATCAATATTGATACATTTGATTCAATTCAAATTCATTACTAGCTAGTACTCGATTCTCCTTATAAGTACCGTTAAAATGCTGCTGTACAACGAGTAAATAATGTAATAATAAAGTAGCCAACTAATTGTATCTCAGCATTCACATTGTGATTTGTGTCAGCATCCATCACGGATGTACAATTGTATAAGCATTGCTTAACAATTTACCGAGGGCTGCTACATAAATTACATAAGTCTTATAATAGGATTGTCACCAGTTACATTGACAATAGCAAATAAATTGTCCTTACATTACACATGTAATACAATATTGTACGAGGAAACAACAAAGTGGCATAAAGACCACCTAATAATTAATACATTTTATCGCGTTATTCTACCAATTACACGCTAGCTTTAATTAAAATTGGTTGTTTAATGAGCGGATGGTGGTATCAGGTAAAGCCAAATATTTTATTGCTCACAAAATATAGAACAAAGAATTGGGGCGAGTGAAGCCGCGGCTCGTGACGATGTTTTGATACGGAAGAGGTTTCTCTGAAACTTTTCCTTGTTCTCTCCTTGTTTGTCAGTATTTTTACAGTTTTAATACGCAGCGAATGTATTTGGGATTTTATTGGCACTTTGTTTTATTTATTTTTATTATTATCTTTTATGTGGTTGTGGTTGCTATGCTGATATGGAAATGTAGAAACACATAAAGTGTGTCAGCTATTGTATGTAGTGGTGAGTTTGCGAGTGCCGCGCAACGGCCATCTCAGAGATTGGTTTTACTTTATGTTGTTTTTAATGTTCGTGGGCGACGCACTACTGTAATAACACGACCCTTGGACGGTTGCCTTTATTAAGTTTGACATTGAGCACTAGGTATTTACGTGTGCTCAGTTAACGAAGGAGAAAATTAATGAATGAAAATAACTCATATGATACCTATATTTTTGTAACAAATCATTTAAATTCAGTAAAATGGTTGCTTAGCAAATTGATCGACGTTAAGTTTTCAATTTATAAAAATCGCAACAACTCTCACTCTTTAAATGTCGTAACTCGTACCTTAAAATTTTTTCATAGAATGTTCGACTAACAATTGATTTCTGACTGTACTAAATACTGTTACAGTACATGACATGCCGCTTTATTTGAACACAAAAACATTAAGCAGTCATACAAAATATTTGAACTCACTTTCACAAAGTGTGACAATACGTTTATGCAATTTTCGTAAGCAAGTCATAAAATGCAGACACGTTCGGGGTCATATTGTCTAACCGAGGCAAAGGAATGCAATGATTCATCCAACATTACACGACAATAAAAACTGCCGAGAGCATAAAGACTGATTAGGAAAACAAAACGGAACTGATGAACAAATGTACATTTCAAAACACCAATTAGATGATCTAAAACATAACGGTAATATTATGAGCGAGTACTAACTGTGTATGAAGTGTGGACATCCATAATAAGATCAAAAAGCATTGTCGTAATTGTATGCGTTTATTTTACGGCTCTTTGTTCTGAAACGCATTTGCATGGGCACGTGGCGCAGACGCAGTCAATGTTAATTACTTTTCTACATAATAACCTCTCGGTACTCGTCGCTCGTAGGTATCGGCGTGCACGTACAGTACACATTGTACACATTGTATGGACATAATATACATTATGGGTATAAAGGGATCATAACGGTTCGTTACTTATAATTTTGTTAAGTTACACTAATTGACATTTTATCATCACCATAGCACTCGTTAACAAAAATCCTGAAAGATGTGGATGCTACACGGCTGTCAAACATTATAATCTGATTAATGAGCCTGCTGATGAGTTTATCCCGTTTAAGTTTTTAAACTGACATGGTCACTGACACTACTATTAATATCATAAACGGGATATTTACCATTTTTGATTATTGTTTCGAGTTCCCGATATTTCGGCGCTGTTACAAGCACCATGGATCACGGATCCGTGATCATGGTGCTTGTCCCGTTTATGATATTAATAGTAGTTATCCCGTTTAATCTAATATTCTTTTACCATAAAGTTGTACACCTACTTATCTTTTCTTTGCTCAGTAGATGTACAAAACCATAATTACTTTTATGTCTGAACGTTACAGAAGTTCTCCGCAAAGTGGTGAATGTTATTTTAAAGAACTCTTGATTATAACAACAGCTTCAAAAATCCTTCATCTGTGACTCGTCAAAGTTATTCCAGGAAATGGTTTGGTAAAAAATATTGATCCATCCAAGAAGTCAAGCAACTTATTAGCATGTAAGCTCGCAGACATGATCAATATTAAAGGCTAATATTTGCACAAATCTGTAAACTTATTAAACGTTTTAACACCAAACATTATGGCGTCCTAATTTGTATAGCCCGTGGTTGCGAAGGAAACTCAGGCGCAGCCCCGCGTGCCGCTGTCGCTGAGGACAGTGAGAACTTAGCAACGGAGACGTACGAGTGGTCTTTGAGACTATTAACCAATATAAAACTTTAATACACGTGATATAAAGTAGGTAATCCATCGGACAGCTCACTGGGCTCTGTTCGTGACTGTTTGCCGTGTTACCAGCTCCTGGCACTATTGTGACGGGTTAACAGTCCCACAGATTATACAATTAGACTTTTTGTCACCACATTCATCAAGTAAATTAATGATTTGTTTTATGAATGGAACCTACTGTGAAGTTATCCATGTCCTAAAATTTAACTTTGGAGTAGTTGTTCTTACAATACCAGATAATTTAAAAAAATATAGCAAACTTGCAAAGTTATCCAACTAAGTACATAAAAGTCAAGAACTTTAGTCATCTAATGGCCTAACACAAATTGCGACACACTACGACTGTTTGAATATACTGGACGACATTAAAACAGCCTCCCGCTTCTTTCTACTAAACTGAAAGTTAATGGTAATAAAAATGTCGGGCACTCAGTGTGTGATATGGCAATGTAAATAGTTTAATGCAGTATTCGTATGAAGGGAAAGAGGCACGAATGAATTTAAACAAACCACGACCTACGTAGACATATCTCAACTAATTGTTTAAAAAGTCAAGTCAATCAAGGATATTAGTAAAATCGTAAACGTTGATCTACCTGGGACAAACGGTCCAGTTGGGTAGATCTAACTTCGAGAAAGAGGTCAATCGTCGAATCCGACTCGGCTGGGCAGCGTTCGGGAAGCTGCGCGGTATCTTCTCGTCCAACTTACCACAGTGTCTCAAGACGAAAGTCTTTTATTCTTAATTAGAAGAGGTCAATAGGTTTATAACACGCTTGGGCTGCCAAGCGTATTACACCTATTGGACCAGTGAGTGTTGCCAGTGATTACATACGGGACCGAAACGTGGTCGCTCACAATGGGCCTCATCAGAAAGCTCAAAGTCACCCAAAGGGTGGGAGAGGGCTATGCTCGGAATTTCCTTGCGTGATCGAATCAGAAACGAGGACATCCGCTTGAGAACCAAGGTTACCGACGTAGCCCGAAGAATCGCCAGACTTAAGTGGCAATGGGCAGGGCACATTGCTCGCAGAACGGATGGCCGATGGGGCCGAAAAGTTCTGGAATGGCGACCGCGAACCGGAAGACGTTGCGTTGGAAGGCCTCCCACTAGGTGGACCGACGACCTGGTCAAGGTTGCGGGGACCCGCTGGATGAGAGACGCACGGGACCGGTCAATGTGGCGACACCTGGGGGAGGCCTATGTCCAGCAGTGGACGTCTTTTGGCTGAAATGAATGAATAAAACCAACAGGAACAAAAGAGCTGCCCTCCTAATTTTTCAGTTCAATATATAACGAAGTATGTACCGAGGTCGCTAGCGCTACAGCTCTGATGTTTATTACTTTTCAATACTTCGGCCGAATTTCACGTGCGGCTCTCTTTGAAATCACCCTCAAATAGCGTAATATTTACGTTACGCGTTGTATAATAACTGTAAGTCTGTCGACTGGCCATTACTTGTTATAAATAATGTGTAGCCACCGAACAAAATAGAACAGATTATGAACACAGTTAGACAAATCGGGGTACGTAGCTAAGGTGAAAATTGTACCCTGATTCATTGGAAAAGTCTATATTTAAGATTAAATTTTACTGACTCACCTTCAAGTAGCTTTTATTTCGTGGAACAAATGGTACAAGCCATCTGTTCATGTTGATTAAGGTATTTAGTGATTCGAATAGAGCACAGGTGCTTTCAAATAGGTTGTTAAGCTATGCCAATGCTGGTTAGCCGCTACATTAACAAGTTGTCGTGTGGTCTCAATTGCAAATATACTTGATGCATACATAATGTATTCAATTAATTCATTTAATTCAAAAGAGGAAACCTGGGGATTAATGATATCAGGAAGACAGTATTGTACTGCGATCTTGAATCGAGATTAGCGTCCAAGGATACCCACTTTATTAATGTTAAGCCTTCGCTCTTGAAATACTGTGAACAATTAGTGTCCCGATATTATGATCATGATGATTAATAGCTACGATTTGATAAAAGATAAGCGATTTATTAATGCATTTAAAATGTAAACTTTACAAAATATAAAGTGCATGACGCTGTTCTAAATACCAAGAGCGATAATACAATATTATTCTAAAGCAACGCTCTGTTTTATTGCGATCTGGAAATAAGAGATAATTGATGTTGAATGTAACAGCTGATTATCTTTCCGCACTAGACTTGTTGAAAGACTGCACTGAAAAATGGGTTAGTGAGGTACTCGTAGGCGTTTTTCTGTAATGATTCGTATGTTTAGTGAATTATTCGTTTAAAATTAACTAAGTTCCACGTCATGCTGACTACCTTACATACCTGAGAGCTAAAAATTCAAACACTATTTCTATTTTACTGAAAATTTGTTTATTTTTGGTTGTTAGTGCAAGCCAAAACAACGTTTGTTAGCACGTCGTAGTAGATACAGATTACCTAAGAGACTACGTCACTAGAACTTTTTATTGCAGTCTTGTTCTTAGTTACATTTACTTTTTAAACAAATTTATCTCGAATAACCCAAGACCGAATATAAATTGAGTTAATCTCTAAAACAAAGGCGCAAGCAAATACATCTACCAGTCAATGTTCACGTAGTAATATAAATGATTATCATTATCCATTGATCTGATATCTTAAAGTCATATTTTTAGAGATTCAATATCATCACTGCTATTTTTAAATACCATTATTATAGATAAAAAAAAATATAATTCATTTAAAATAAATCAATATAAATATTTATAAAATCATAATTATTAAAAAATTATGCATCAAACTTGACATTTTAATTATTTACTCTCAATAACAAAGGCACTAATAAATACAACAGGTGTGCGTAATTTAATTGTGTGTCATAAAAATATTCAGATTCGGTAGCGGAGATAAGATCTACGCGAGTGCTACGAGGGTCTACGAGGTCGCATCCTATTGTAGCGGCACAATCACGTGACATCAAATAAATTTATTTAATAAAAAGTAACTTATTATTGTTACCTTTATGGAAACTATATCGTCGAGGCGTTTGGGGTTGAAACTCTGGGGCCGTGGGGTCCGAGTGCTCATAGCCTGTTTAAGAAAATATATATATAGTCCTCCTTACCGATTTCGGAAACGGCGACCCTTACAAGCTATTTCCTAGCGTGTGCCCTTATATTTTATATGGCTGGCCAGACCTAATTTACTTTTAAATACCCGGTCACAGCTAAAGCAGTAGAGTTGACCGGCTGAGTTGTAGGTATAGGTGTAGGAGGGCTTAGGTCTCTCTTTACGTATTTGGCGCTTTTCTTTCAGTGTTTCGATTCGCTGTTTTTCGAAAGATTTTGTGTTTTTGTAAATAGTAGAGCACCAAGACGACCTATGCAGAGCGAGCCCCTCCCAACCAGTTGGATCAATAGCGCAAGCGTTAAGATGCCTCGAATCTTGAGCACATCCTTATAGCTGAGATGTTGACCGCCATGCTTTCGTTTGCCCTCTGTCATCTCCGAATAGAAGACCACTTTGGGCAAACGGTTATGTTTCATGCGAAGGACGTGCCCACACCATCTGAGTTGGCGTTGCATCAGTAGAGCTTCTATGCCAAACATATCGGACCGTTGCAGAACCTCAGTATTAGGAACACGGTCCTGCCGGTCGTTCGGTCCTAGGATGGATCTCAGACACCTTAGGTGAAATGTGTCTAGTTTTCTAATGTCTGTTTTATATAAACACCATGTCTCTGCGCCATAAAGAAGGACAGGTATGATTAATGCCTTGTAGACACTAATCTTCGTCTCTAGCTTCAGGTCATGTGATTTCCAGACACGGTCATAGTCGTCCAAAGTTAGCAGCGGCATTTGCAATACGCGATGGTATTTCCGAAGCCAAGGTGTTATCATGCCTAATATATTTAAACTGCGTGACTTCTTCTAGTGGTTTCCCGTCTAGATTGAGTGTGGCATCATCAGCTTGGCAGCCTCGTGGTGGTTGTTTGAGGACTTGCGTCTTGGAAGCACTGATCACTAGGCCGAATCGTTGACAAGATTGGTGTAGTGCGTCAACATAGCTTTGGAGATTCGCTATGCTATCGGACATGAGACACACATCGTCAGCGTGAAGTATCAGTTTTGACTTTGCTCTAAACCTAGTGACATCAAACACGCCTTTATCAGTCCGTACGTTAAGATTTATTTGGTCAACACAGTACTGCAGGGCGTCTCTCATAGTCTCATTACAACTGCGAAGTAAATGGCAACGAGAAAGAAAATAGACGCTTCGTGTGACCAAAGTGCTGGTTTTTTCTTTGGTCAGAAGCTAAATGTTGCCATACAACGTGGCAATGCCGCCAGTCTCTTCGGCACATTACCAGCAGACAGCGTTGAGGAACAGTTTTTTGATGCCCTTTTATAGTTTCTTGTTAGTTTAAATAAAAGTTTTAATTAATAATGTATATAGTTAGTTTATTTTAAATAAAGTCATCAGATTTTAGTGCAAACTGTGTATACTTTAATTTAATGTAAATAATGGATTCCTTCAAATGCCGGGTACTTTCGTGGTAGAATTCGAATGCGTTGGTAGATCGTTTAATGCAACAGCGGTAACGTAATGTACCTGTTTAATAGCCTGGCTTTTTCTCCTATATTTATGCAATTACTTTGCGCCCACTGGTATTGCCTGACATTTATACAAAGTACCTTATTATTTTGAGTTACTTATTTTTTATATAATATAATTAAAATGTAGATCAAAAGCATATTTGCTACAGATTTCGTGTCAAAAGGTCTCAACTAAGGAAATCAAAAATATTGTTCCAGCGTGTAAATCCAGTGTTATGTACTTATCAGAATATCGCAAAACAGCAACCAAATAGGTGCTTAACATAAATTGAAACGAGAATCATCGAGTGGCCCGTGAGCCCGTCCCCGAGCAGTCTGTGTAGATCGCGACTACATTATGTAAATGAAGAGATAAACATTTTAAATGAATGTTAACGTCCACATTTTATACAACACAGCCAGTATTTCTTGTAATATAACTACTAAGAAACTGCTGATTGAAATTATCAAGCATTTCAATGTAATTACGCTTTGGTTTAATCACGTACGCACTCGGTGGCAGGTGTAGTACCATCGGACTATCTTAACCAATATGTAGTTAAGTTATAAAGATATGTCGTTAATAAGCTAGCAACTGTATATCATTAAATAACATTTTTTTGTTTATGGCTTTCACAGAGATGCCTACAGGCTTCTAAACAACTGTACAGTTCGTATTATCTCTGTTGGTGTCGGTTCGTTAGAAGTTTGTAACTTTGTACTATACAAAATGAATTTATTTTATTGGTTTAATTAGCGAATGATGACGATAGTGACAAGCTGATTTTACCATACATGTTATTACAAATATCCTATAGTTTGATAGTTTATTCGAGTTTTTTATGTATCTATACATATTCATAAAACCTTTTCTTTTGCGTTTCTTACATTTCAGATTTGGCTCAATTTAAAAGTTCGTGTATTCCTCTGTTTTGTTTGGTTTTGTTCATACGGTTTTATAAATAGAAGTTTAACTTAATATACGTTAGTTATTATGAATTATTTTTGTACGTATTACGACATTCCGAGAATGAGATAAACAGCCATGTTATGGCCCTTTTACTGATACTAAAAATTGTATTTCCAATTATTTATATTTATTCGGTTCAAGTATTTCCGCATATTCTCGGAATTATATAATTCATGAACTCTTTATGTGTAAAATTACGCGAATTTCCAGGAAGCGATGAGGATATTCGTCCCTTCCACTACGTGATACGGGAAGTGACAATATTATCGAAATGTATAGACATTGTACCAGAAAATATCTGATAGAATATAATAACAACCATTGAGTAGGTAGAGGTACGATTAGTTAGTTAATTAATTGGTATAAAAAGTAAATAAATAATTAACGAAAGTAGTTTTTTTTACCTTGACATATAGGTTCGTAGCAACCGTAGCACAAATACTGTGAGGTTTCGCAAAATTCACAGATTACATAGATGCAAAATAAGCTAGATAACATACATAAATAAATTTCCTTATTTCAGTATTTGTTAAGCTTATATAACATAGATAGATATTAGATATCTATTTCTGAGTTACAAAGCAGGAACACAAAACTTATCCAGTTTTAAGCCCACTGGGCTTACAAAGCGCGCTGATGCCAAAATGTAAGTCAATAATAAATTAAATTCTAAACGCTATGCAAAGGATACTGATCGAAGTACGTATTTAAAGATTTAAAATAAGTTTTGAGTGCTACGTTTTTGCAAAAAGGTGACAAGCAGTACAATCTGAACAAATCCTTGATATAATTATTTTTATGTAGATTTATCGAGTTTAGAATGGAGTGCTAATTATACGCATTTAAAGGCAGGTACTTATAAGCTGTAATTGTATCTAGTTTAGTAAATGATCCCGGGGCGGCGGCGGCGGCGGGGCGGCGCGGCGCAAGGCCGCGAGTGGGTGCGCGCGCGCCGCTGTCGCGCTGGCGCCTTCACAACAACCATTTTTTGCGCGCGACACGCGCCTCCTCTCCGCTTTGATATACTCATTTGATGCGAACAATGTTATCTATTCCGTCGATAACTGAATAAACATTCAACCACAAGGTACTACTGACACATGATTTGTTGATCTTCTAAAGCTACTCGCGAGAAATAAAATAGGCTTCGTGATTGACGTAAAACTGGTACTTTGCTGCGAACTCCGTGTTTGTAGAAAATCTTCGTTATTTCTGTGTTTAAAAGAAATTCTCAAAAACCGATCTAATCTGACTCATGCATCAACTATCCACTAAAAGCAACTAACTGTAAATATTAATTATTAAAATAGACGCGGATATGGAACGAAAGCTCTTCTTGGTTCTAGGTATAACGGCTCAAAGTCCGTGTAAATACCTGCAACTGAATTAAACTTGTTTTTTTTGCATCATAGCAAAACATAACAACAATGTCGATGATGTGTGGCGTGTAAAAAATACGCGTTGCTAGAAGAACCGGTGCGACCGCATACCGCGCGCGCGCTCGCGGCAAGGCCTCGCACCACCTGCGCCCGCGCCCGCCTCATCGACCGCGCCCGCCACCGCCACCGCAACAACACCCACTTTCACATTTAAATACAACGTGCACCTAACTACCACAGGTTAGCCCTCTAGGGTTCAGCAACGCATTTACGCTCAGATATCTGCGATTCTATTGCTTCCCCTCACTTTCAGCCACTCATGACATAACTCCTACTAATCATTATTATAGTAAATAAATTATGAATCAGATACGAGATAACACAGGGGTTTTGAAATTATGAGCAATAATCTTAAAATATCTCTCGTTATTGAATACATTCTCGGGTGCCGCCGCGGCCGCGCCGTTGCTGGCTCGAGTCGAACGCCGTGCGATCATTACAGGTACTTGAGTTAGCAATTTACTTGTAACTATAAAATACAATTTATGAGATATTAATAGATTGCAGGGCCTGGACAAAAAATAACCTCTCGTGTTACATTACTTAATTATCAAGCAACAGTTCGATGGACACGTTGTCAGCCAGACTTAGGAATTACTGCGTCTGCACATGATTCAATTATATTGTCATGAAGGAACTCGGGAGCTATTATTACGGTACAGTAATAGTATTTAATTTAACTGTTTATTTAGGATCCGTTCTGGTCTTAAAGCAATGCGTTTGTGTTAGCTATGACTTATGAAGCAATGCCACGCAGTGCATGCAGGAGTCGTAAAAATACAAACATAAATTCATATCGGAGCTAGACGACTCGTAAGTCTATCTATAGTCTATATTCATTACTTTTTAGAGCAGATAAACTTGGAGATATTTGGGCCGCTGAATAGTTTATGTGACACATGCTGACCACTGTCAGCTACAACTTGGTAAACCTATTACGATTGCCGACAAACTCAGTAATTGAACAACTTCGTATCTAGTTAATGTTTTATTGCCAGTTAGCAGCTTAAAAGCTTTTAAAATTGCACATAATTCCAAGTATAGACAGGCAACTTTTTTGAAAAACCTTGATTTAAAAATAACGAATTAATATTCGTGTTTATGAAAAACTTTGAAACTATTCAAACAATGATTTGCAAGTTATTTAGGTACCTATCTTAAATCACGTATGCTAATTATAAAACTGGATCACGAGTTTGGTATGTCGCTAATTTATTGACTTTTCGATCGTAGTAGATGCAGAGATAAAGTTTACACACATTTTATGGTGTTGGTGGTTCCATTTCGTATTACGTAAGTCGGAGAAGTGGATCGTTGGCCAGGCTTCCTAAACCGTAATAACGTGAAGTTCATTGGTACGTCGCGCGTCGCAGGCGCATATAATCCGCGCGTCGATAAATGGCGTGGCTCATTAAAGTAAGCGGTGCGCGGGAGCTGCGATGCTATCAACCGGCTACTGGTTTGAATAAAAAAGCAAGACTAATGGCACCCTCGGGTCAACATGACGCTCGCCGCTATATTCGTGCCCTCTTAAATCTCAACTCTACCGAATATTATTTACTTTGTTAATGTCGATACAAGAAAAAGCAATTAACCTTCACAGTGCCTACATTCCATCAGACGTTCAAAACATTGATAAATCATAAAAAAATGCCATCCGCCGCATGTTTGTCCCGTAGTCGCTACGTGGCACGTGACAAAAAATGCCCATTAAGTAAGCAAATGTGTATTTTAATTCAGAATAAGCGATAAATCTCGCGATGGGCTTTCGAATTCCGCGCAAGTCATCCGACGAGGTGAGATCGGCTGGGAAATACCATTATAATATATGTACGTACCGAGCTGCCGAGTGCCGAGCGGCGGCCGGCGACGGACGCGCGGACTGTGCGCTGCCGAGCCGCCGCCGCCTGCGCCGCCGCGCTGCCGAGCTCCTACATACATACTGATGTTGTGTCCGCGACAACAGCTGTGCATCACGTATTCATTGTGTCTTTTTACTCTTTTTTGAAATACCAAACACTTTGAACTATTGTGAGAGCCACTTTATTAAGCAGAAGGCGGATTCTGTGGGTAATTACCTTTTACAAATAAAAATCTAAGTTGCGGAATGCGGTCGGGGATAAATAATAATGGAATGTTAGGAACAGTTGCGTCGGATTCCTGTGCTCGCTGTGCTTGTCAAGAGGTTCCGCATTGTCAGTTTTTGCGCGCGGCAGACAGGCGGCGCGCGCCGGGAGCAGCGGCGGCACGCGCGTCGCGCCCGCCACGCCAACGCATCGCACATTACACGCAATTACCACCAAATCACATCTCCTCATATAAATCAATTTTAATCAACAACAACATCTAGTTCAAAGTTATCAATTGTGTCGTGGGAATTTTATGGACCAAAATGGATATGGACATAGCCTTATAGAGAACCTCGCAAACTGTTCAAATTGTGCCTAACATGTGCTTAATTTACAAGTTCACGAACTAAATCAGTGTGGCATGAAGTTGACATAACAGGTTATTTCTCATGTCCTTCGATGGCATGTGAAACGTCACAGAGTTGCAGTAACAATTAGCACTGTACTATAATAGATGAGTACATATACCGAGACTACTTTATTCCAGCTATGAACAACTCAACACATGTCATGTTAGGCAGTAGACTAACTTGTCTAAGTGAGAGATAATTGATCCTACTCCTAATTTAATATAATACTTTATTTACTTTAATAATTATCACCTCATTGTAAGTATATCGTCTAGGTAACGTCGAATGCCCAAAAATAGTTTTGAACACAGTTCGACGTCACAGTCTGTCTACTAAAAAAGCTTTTCTAGGAAAATCGTCTATGGGACAAAATATTTAACAAGAATGCCTAAAAAATACTGGAAGCTCGTGGCTACATAATAACAACCACTTGTATGTTAAGCCGTGCTTGCCTAGGTTGGAGTTAAGATTGGAAACTGACACCAACATAGTTAGGAAAAGGCTCAGCAGATGATGACTAGCAAATAAGCTTCTTTTAATTGAATATGTTCCTTCGTCCCAAGCCCTTAAAACAATAATTCTCCTTATAAGTTTTTAAAACATCATGGTTTAGGAAAAGCTATCTTCGTTCTCCCTAAATTGACCTAACAGAGGCGTATCCCATCACTAAACATTCAGCAATTCTAAGAATTACGCTAATCAAATGACTAGTTATTGTCTAGGTGTAAGTTAGTCGCACGTGCGTCTTTGAATTATTATTCTGTACTTGGTCCGTGATAAATTGATTTGGTGACAGTGGCCACCGCATGGCATACAAACGGTCCATAAGTGAGCCCCAAGAGACAATTACGATACCTGTGTGCTGTATTTCACACCTCACATTTATAGATTTATCGATAAGTGCGTAACTTGTCAGATAGTGCTGTTACCAAGCAGCGCCAATGTTTGTCGATGATTTCTTAAGTGATTTGTGACATGACTTTCGTAATTTTTATGAAGGCAACATTATTTTAATTCTTTATTGATATTCATTCTAAGCCTTGTTTTCAAATCAAGTCACGGTTGCTAATGTTAATTGATAATCTTTATTAATTTTATCTAAAACTTATTTTAATTACTTTTAAATGTAACAAATTGCTGCCAATCCACCTATTCTCTAATAACAAAACAACATAGGCATATTATGAATACTGTTTGGGGTCTGTCCAACGTTATCTTCGTATCAGCCACCCAATCATGTAAATTCGATGGTAATCAGTTTCATCTGAGTTTTTCTCAACGTTTCAAATGTCAAATGATACCAATTCCAATTACGATCCAACTCTAAGATGATTAGGCTGTTGAAATAGGAATAAATGAATGCAAGATTGACGTAAGTTATTCTAAACTTAGAATAACTGATTTGAACCCAAGTTCACTTTAACCGCAGAATAACTTATAAATAGTACTACGCAATGAGTAATTGGTTGTATCTAAAACAGTACATAGTCGTTATGTCAAATGGCACATGCCTACTTATTAATCAAGCGTTATTCTGCAAAGATTTGTATTGTAATCTATCTATTTATAAGATCAAGCGAATTGCTTATGCATAAGCTAACTTATTAAACTATTAATAATCCGTGTATTGAAATAGACCAGACAGTAAACAATAACGATATCTTTAAACAAATTCATGTTCGATTAATAAAACCTGACAAATAACGTCTTTAATAATGGCGCTTATCCTTGTTGTAAGGTACTTCATATTCTATATTAAAATAAATATAGCAGTTACTACGCCTCCCGACGCTCAATTAGAATCTCTAGCACGTGTGCAGAACGATTAATATCATCGTATTTGTAAGCTAAACACGGCTCCAATCACGTTGGAATTTAAATAAATCTTAGGTGGCAAATTGCAAATAGGTTAACCTTCGGATTAATGGCCGTTGGTTTTTCGGACCCTTTGACAACGTGATGAGAATATGTACAAAAAAGTAGATATGTATCAGGGATGTTGCGAATATTCGAATCCGCATCCGCAAATGCGGAGCTTCCGCATAGATTTGAAAATCCGCATCCGCATCCGCATCCGCAATAATCAATGCGGATATTCATGCGGATGCGAATGTCATACAAGTTACGGCAAGAAAGAAATTGGGCGAGGCCGGCCGGCGAATGGCGCGTGCCGTTTCCCTTGTGACAAATGACAATGACCAATGGGAGCGAAGAAATTGGTGACAAGATCCGACGCGTTTGTTGTGGTGCATCTTTTGCTTCTTGTAAATAAATCATTACGTGTTTGTTTGCGCTGTTGATTACTTATCGTATAGATTGATATTTCGAGTGTTGTCGTGAGTTGTGATTGTGATCATTGTGTGTAAATAATCGTTTATTGGAAAACTTTATATTAGTTACACTAATCTAAGACTACTTTAGTCCTAGCTCAGCTTATTTCAATCGTCAGGTCAATTCCATTATGTTACACCGGTAATACGTTTTATAGTAGGTAAAGTTTATTATTATTATACCAAAATTCTTTATTTTTCAGCGTCTTGTTAATTAACAATGTCACCACCGATACAAAGTACCTAATCTAAAGAATGTTTTAATAATTCTTCATTCATATACTTCATTTTTCTTTTACTTCATTTATATAATATCTTAAACATTCGCATCCGCATTCGCATCCGCGGATGTGAGCCTTCAAAACTCCGCATCCGCATCCGCGGATGTCAAAAAATCGGCATCCGCAACATCCCTGATATGTATGTAAGTACTACTCATAAGTGGCCATAGTTCTTTTTATCACGCATGGTTGAAGAAGCAAGTCATGATCGACGATGACCACGTGTTGACACGTCTCTACAACTAGCTGAGTCTCACACAAATGTTGTTTAGAAAGGTTGCTAACCTATTACGATCTTTGTAGGACCAAAGGTGCGCCATTAACTCCTTGAGGTTATGTTTTCTTAGTAGGCTATACGGCAAGTAACACTGCAAGACAAACTATAAATAAAATAAGAGGACAGCTGATCCTTGGTTTGGTTTTAGTTTTGTGCTATCGAGGATTGTATGCATCCTAATGTAAGGTTACCGATGTGAATGTGTATGTGTTTTTTTAAAAATCGTGTTGTGACACGGTTTTTTAAAAAACAAAACATCGTTTCATAATAACTTAAATTAAAGATGAAGGTAAAATAGATAAGGCCGAAATGTTCACGATTAAGAGAAGAAACACTAACTCCAAATATGTAATGATTTGAGGATGATTCAAGATCTTACCTTACAGATACAGCGGAAGCAGCTACTCCAGTCCTGCTCCAATCTGGCGTCTTGCAGCTTGACAGGCTCGCCTTCGTTGGAGCACGGCGCACGCTGCCCCTCTGCAATTACAACAGAACGTTAATTGTTTATTTAGCACCGGTAATTGAACCTAAGTTAGTAGCCAGTTGCTGGACAACGGACCACAAGTGAAGTTATTTAGTATCGAATGCATATTATTGAATTCAGTTGCGACATGGCTGGGCTATGTTGTTTCGAAATCAATGAAATTGTTGCTTTAAGATTTGAAACGGATTACAGAAGTAAAACTGCTGAATTTGAAATCTTATGTGTTAAAGCTATAGGCACTCGGCAAGTTAAAACCAAACAATCTGGAACAAACGAAGCAGAAAATCTTTTAAACAGCGACTAACAATATGAAGCAGTTGCAGAACATGCCGGATCTCCCAGTAGCGTTGCTTACAGTCTCAAAATATAATGAGAAGGCTGAGAAGCTATACCTACAAGCTTACGATTCCGAATCACCCACGATACCTGCCGAGTAGTGCCGAGTGTCGTACGAATGACCACGAACTGCGGAGGAGGCTGTGGTTTGAGCAACATGCGTGGGAAACGACTGTCCTATATAGCGGTGCACCGAGCGCTGCACTACTGTGTGCAAGCGAATTTATTTTACTTTGTATAGCCAATTATTTAACTCAGGAATCATTACTGCACGAACTTATAACAGAACTCCGATATACAGAATGAACTTTCTTCAAAAGCTAAAATACCCAAATCAGAGAAAAGACATTATCAGTACGATAAGTAATCAAGACAGTAAATAAGGATAAGTAGATTCACTATCATTATGTTTACGTCAAATAAATTGATTATAATTGTAAATAATATTAATGGCAAAAGAGAGATATATTGATAGAGCAGCTTAATCAAATGTTGTCGTCCTTCGAGATGCCAAATTCCAATGTAATTGGAGAGCTATTATTGAAACGGTTTAAAAATACTGTCTACGGAATCGGAACCTACACAACGGTTCTATAAAAAATATAAGATACAACCATCATTCTTGCATATATTATAGTGCACCGAATGTCCCCGCATAGCAACATAAACATAACATAGAAAGAACCTAAACAAGTCATTGTATCACATAATAGCCAAAAACAGGTTTAGCAAAATGAAATAGAAACAAAGTTATACGTATTCTTTAAAAATGTTCCCAAAGAAGTTTTCACAAATACATTTCTCTATAAACATGTCGTTTAGCAGCCTAGATTCTGACAAATAGTATTTTAAACAGAGCAAAGTCCCTTTAGATTCCTCTATTGGTGTAGTAGCGTGGTAGAAGTTCGGCGCGTCAAGTTTCGTACGGATGACATCGACATTGCGGCCGTGTCGATGTCGCGGGCGTCTGATCACATGTTACCTTGATTTAGATCCACGGATCCGCATTCTTATTACGTCGCCATCGGGCGCCACTGGCACCGGCCGGACTGTCCTGCCTCCGCGTCAATATTTTTGTAGGTAATTAATATGTGCTCGTCTACGAGAATTCCTCTCCAAATGTTTACTCGTAGCCAATATTTTAATGCGCTGTTTTTACAAGACAGAATAAATTCCTTTAATCCGCGACCACATTACTGCATTGTTGCTTCAATTAAATATCAAGTTCAATTCAATTGTATGGACGACGGACGACTTTGCCTTATGGATTTTTGTGAGCACGCAGCATATTTACATTTCATAATATCTCTTAGCAACGAGCGGTTTTCAAGGTAAACGGTTTTATAAATAATTCTCTGAATTGTAAATTAACAAATTAGATAGGTAATTCATATTGTTCAAGTATTATACACGTATAAGCTCTGATAAAAATAAATATACACAATTTAATGCTTATTAAAATAGGAGCTCTGCATGACTGATGTCAATAATTTAATGTACTAGGAGTTCCGGTTTCCTGTTTGTACTAAACCTATTCTAACTAAATAATAGACCACCTGTATTCATTGCTACGGAAATAAAAAGTTGTGAAAGAAGTATGAAATACTAGTGACGCATCATAATACGTATATGAGCCCTTGAATCGTTTTAACCTACATTCGAGTCACGACTGTCCTTAACGCTCGTATTAGATGAGTGTTGATAACAGCGTGTAGATAAGCGCCTTAATCGTGAATCAAAGTCACAGTTCGACACTGAACTTGTCCTCTGCTGGATGAACTTGTTCCGTCGGGATAATAACTCGATCGATTCGTATCGTAGCTATGTGAAACTCTGCGTCGTCGCCCCAATTAAGAATCGATACACCATTTTATTCAAGGTCAAACGATAAATCCTTTTAAATAATAATATTAGCGGTTCAAGTAATAAAATATCAAGTGGTTTCCGAACAAGTTTGCGAATATTTTTGGGCGCGTAGTACTTTCGTAGACCTTTTTCGTAACCTCGTAGAGGGTCTACGAAACTTTCTTTTGGTTATTTATCAAGAGTATTATTGTTTGTTTTACTTGTTTAGGGTAGTAACATAATGACTGTTGAATGCACGAGTTTCACGTATGTGATACATTTAATTAAAACACGTGTTAGCCGTTCAAGGCTTCGTCTATACATTGTATTTTGTAACCTGATCTTCCGAGTTACTAAACATCACAAAACACCAAATACAATGCCATTAACTTAAAGAACGTGATAATAATTATAATGTATTTTATGTTATAAATACGATAAAATTATTGAGCCCATAAAATTGGTTAAGTGTAATATTATTTTTTAATTTATTCTCCACCATGGCACCATTACAAACTTGATATATTTTGGTGCGCTCATAATTCTTGAAATTAATGTTTTATACGAGCTTAAAGTACTAAAGTAACATTCCATTACCGCTAAATGATATTATTATTCCGGTTAAGTGACAAGAAATTATGCAAATATCAAAATATACGGTACTTTAAACACTTTACACGCGATTTAATTGCAGCGTTTCAGGCATTTGAGGCATACGCGAAATACCCATAAAGCGATTACAAGATATGCACTTAACGGCCATTTCAATACCTAATGGCGGCTAGATGAGAATAATTTTTAGAAAGTTGCTCCTGCAGCGATCAACGATAGTAATTGTGAGCCTAGGGATAATATTATCTTAAGCACCTATTCATGTACCCCCTGAAACCGACTATGATTATCAATTTGATCTCAATGGCTTCTGAATACAACCTAATGAAGTTGTCGAGGCCCATTACGCAAATAATAAACCATTCATGATAAATATCCCGCAATCTTCTAACATCCTTATATCATTATATTTTCATTTCGCTACGATTCCTTTCATTCTGTGCCTCAATTTAAAAGTTTTGTTCATAAATCATTAGTCTACTATATATCATAATTGTATATAGGTATGGTAACTTCTAAAATACTCTTGTTTCTATGCGTATTTCTAACTAATGAACCAACGATTCAAAACAGTAGTGACTGAATTCTTATGACGTGTGTTGGTAAAGCAATACGTTTGTACTCATACATAACTAAGTAAGTAGGTGTGTATTGACTCAATGGTAACAAGCAATGGAAAGGAAGGAAAATGACAAAAAAAAGAAAACTACCGGAGAAACCCTTGCGGCACTAAAAGTACCAAAGTACCTACACAAAATTTTTGCCAGTTCTATGTACGAATAATATTTCAACACCCACAACCGACGTCGTGTTCGTGTTTCAGTACACTTTGAAACCTAACACTTTATTCGCTGTCGAACAATCTTAGGTTTTAGCGCTTTAGAGGTGCGCTTGCGTTCACTATGCGCGTCATGATCGAGAGGCGAACGAATGTGTGATCTATGTGGGAACGGTCCGGAGCGTTTCACAACGGACCAATATTGTCGTGCCTTGCGCAAACGATCTGTCGAACCTTATTGTTAAGCTATATTGTTGCAAATAACGCTTTCTTTGATAGTTGTAAACATTGGTTTGGCAATACATATTGATCTACAGGCCCTGTTTAGCTCATTATTATGTAAAAAAATCTTTCAGCTTTCTTTCATGATAAGGTTTGACTAAAGCCTGCTACAAACGTTACGATTGGACTGTACAGTTCAAACTGCAACGATAAATCTGCATGTGTGTATGAGAAAAACTGTACAGTTTTTCCGATTTTAGGAACATTTTAGCACTACGAAAACTGTGCAGTTTAAACTGTTCCGTCCGATCGTTATGATTTATCGTAACGTGTGTAGCAGGCATAAGAAAACCGATAGACACAGAACCAGAGAACTCCAAAAGGAGTACGGAACAATCAACATCGAATTTCCACCTGAATTGTGAATATGTGTGTGTGTGTGTGGATTATAAAACAGGTGCGTATAGCACGTCTAAGAGCAGCACATGAGAGAGAGGTTCCTTACGCAGTTGTCAGGCCCAGTTTCTACCAAAGAGACGAGCGAAGCGGAGGGAAGATGTGCAAAATCGACCAATCACAGGAGAGGCGAAAGACCTGATGTAAATATTAACTAAACATCTCCGCTCCGCTCGTCTTCGTTTTGGTGGAAATCGGGCCTTACTTGGTCAAAGCTCCTCACGGGCTTTCACGAACGGCAACAGAAGTCTTCTATTTTAATGAGTACTTACTGATGACAGCGGAGGATGCGTGTGTCGTGCTAAGTAGAGAGCAGACGATGAGGGCGGCGGCGAGTGCGGCTCGGCCCCGCATGGTCGCGGCTACTCGCGGCGCCGGCGACCAGCGCTCCGCCCGCCGCGCATCACACTCGCGCGCCACGCCACACACGCGGAACACCTGGACCAAAGAAAGAGAAACAAGTCAGTATATATTTGCAGAACATCATGAACCTCTCGGGGAGAGTAATTCTTGAGCACAAATGACAAAAACACAATATAAATCAAGCAGACTCAAAGCACCAGTCTCTCACATAGTCAATTCGTGTTCGTGCTCGATTGTAACCCTAGCAGGGCCTAGCATTATGGAACTTGTGTAGGGGAATATTATTAAAAATACTACGTCGAATAATTAGTAGTATATGAAAAAGTATTTATAAACACAAGATTCGGCACAGAGACAGAATGGTTTACAGGTGTAAACTGTGGGTACAAACTGATCTTTTGTCTGATAAAAGGAAAAGCTACGACAAAAAAAGAGACGTCCCGCTACGACGATGGCTGGCGTAGCACTCGCAAGGCGCGTAGCCCCGAATTTATTCTTAAAATATTTTATAAAACACAGGCTTTTACTATTTTGATACTATCCTGCTACTTTAGCCGAAGAAGTGGACTAATACAAAGGCATTTTACACAACTTTTAGGTGTCGCAGCGACAAACTGCAGAAAGTGCATTTTAGAAAATTGAGGATAATCGATATTAATATATATTTTATTATAAAGTTACCCAATAAAAAGCTACATAAAATAACTCTACTCAGATTCCTTACTGAAATCATAATTTAAATAAAGATATTCTAATAAGTATTTATGTATAATTATGCAAAAAAATCGACCGACACAGTCCACATACAACAAAATTGATGAAGTTATTATTTTTTTAAGTTTATCCTTTACGTCGTTTCGACAAGTTCGAAACGTAAATAACATTTATTAGTACATTACTGTCAATCACCCGATTACGTGTGTCAGATTCTGATACAATACTTAAATTGAAAAGAAGCGATGAAGTCATAAGTTTCCTTCTATTTTACCATTTGATTGAATGTTTATTTATTTTTCTTTGTCACGATTCACCGTTAGTGTTCGTGATACGTGTTTACGTTCGTCTCACGTGAACCTGATATAATAAAGATAGGTAATCGGCATGAGGCATCATCATTATCATACATGTATTTCACTAAATCCCTAAATATTTATTATATCGTTTATTGTGATTGACTTATAAGTATTGAAGAATTTCGTGCTAGTTATTGCAGGAGTAAATTATGTGAAAACATTATCGTATGATATCAAAACGGGATATTTACCATGTTTACTATATGTTTTGAGTCCCTGATATTTCAGCGCTGTTGCAAGCACCATGATCACGGATTGACATCATGATAAATATATCATACCTACGTTTGTTCACACTAAAATATATTTTTCGTTTTCATATATTTAGAGTAATTTGTAATTAATGAATATGAAATAAGAGAACATTACATACCAATTTCCTAAATTATGTAGCTGTACACCTTTTCCTATTCCAAAGATAAAGCTACATGGAGTTACATTAAATTACAGAAAATTATATCACAACAAGCTTAATCGCGCGATTCATGGTCTAATTAATAATTCAAAACTAATGAGAGAACGAATGACCCCGTGCATAGTGGACCATCGGTTCTACTTGATAGAACGCCGGGCTGATGTCCTTAGCGCATTTTTTACAACATTCCGCACGTACGTTGACCTCGAGTACTCGGACATATAGCATTTATTCATTAATAATAACAGAGTGAAGCAAAAAGTGGTTCATATTAAGTGCGTTTACACGGCGATCGAGTGGTGGCCGCCGCCGCGCCGTCAGCTCGACCCCGCACTCAGAACCTCATCTCAACTATATATTGTCAATTACGCTAGTTCCGGTTTCAGATCCTCCTCAGTAAAGCGTTTTAGGCACACTTCATAAAAAAACTCATAAAAACGTAATTGAATCGCTTAACACAGTACACTTTTTGTAGAATGTAAATAAAACATACTTCGCTTTATTAACACGGAATGAGTTAACGAATCCTTGTTAAACTGATAAAGAAAACGCACCGTTGGAATTTATTTGATTTAAATTATAATTATAGGAGCTTGATATTTTATACTTCAGCTAATTATAAAAGTTTCATTACGCGTCATAACTCTACATCCTGTGTAGACGGCAGAAAAACTTACATCGAAGAAAAACTTATAAGTGCAAAAGCATGTTATACAATTCAAACTCAAGTGAAGTCTATTTTCTTAGAAACTGGAATAAGCAGTGATAATATTAATCAGTAATTTCCGAGAACCGTTGAGGAGATCAGTGAACAAAACATCAATGAAGAGCTGCGCCAGTCTCCAAGAATGTCAGATAAAAGCCAGTAGCAGCCGCATGCGCTACTAGTATTGTTTTATTTTTTGTCCAACATGTCAATCATCCCGTTGTTAATCGAGAAAATACCGATCGGACAATAGAAACGATAAAAAGTTTAAGCTGATATAAGAATAACAAACACATTATTAGCATACTACGCATATAATGTTATCGTAGATGCTTTGTTACTTAATGACTGCTTACAATTTAACTTACATTAATCATAGATGGTACATGCGATAAATTATTGATGCCTCCTGAGTGGGTTCTTTGGATTTTTGTAGAAAACGTATACTGAGCATAATTATGTATATTGATATTATATGTTATGATAGAGGTACTAACTTTCAAATCTGTAGACATGGCACGTACTGGTGAGATGGGGATCCTCACAGTGACGACCGACCAATCGCACAAGACATGTGAAGGCAACTGACTGAAAGGCGGAGAAGCAACAGGTTCCCCGAAGAGCTGC
This sequence comes from Diarsia dahlii, assembly GCA_949775195.1. Classification (NCBI taxonomy): domain Eukaryota; kingdom Metazoa; phylum Arthropoda; class Insecta; order Lepidoptera; family Noctuidae; genus Diarsia; species Diarsia dahlii. The sequence continues at coordinate 9,386,910 of OX459195.1, read as the reverse complement.
CGAGTGGGCAAGCGCGAGCAATCCTGGAAGCCCGCGCTAAGCATTTGATTGAATTCGTCGAGTCCTATGTGGACATTATTCACAATGGAATGCTTCTTCGAATAAGTTGTGCAAACCGCTTACTGATAAACTGTTGCAAAAAGAAAGTCACACACGATTCTTATAACTGATTTATAATAAAATACAATATTAATAACCCTCTTCAGACTGTTGATTCAGTAAATAGCTTTAACCATTGTCTGGTCGGACTTTATAAGTCCTGGATATCAAAGGGATCTGAAAGAGGCTTGTACCTCCATTATTCCAGCGCCCGGTGTATTAATTATTTACTGTTTATACAAATAAATCACATTAATAAATTATTATTTTAATTGGACATCACTACACGAATGGCTAAGTAGCTTACAATCACAGGGTTTACAGTTAATTGCATGTGTAATTCATGAGGCATGTTTTAACGAATAAAATGTAACTAATTAAAACGTTATTTTTCCACGACATTGTGCCCCTTTAAGGTAAAAACTGCGACTGTGACATTACCAAGACTTGATCTCGATAACGTACAACTGATGATGTTTGATTAGTTATTCAATGGGAGCAATCAAGGCTCAATCACCGACCTTATGACTAGCTAAACACACACAACCCTCATAACATTCTAACTAGACGAGGTAATTTTAGTAATTTAGCAAAATTATCTGTCTATATTAAAATCGATTTAGAAGTCTTAAATATTTTCCTCAAGAATGTTCAAGTATGATGTTAATCTTGAAGTTTTTGCAACGTGCAAAGCGTTAAGCCTGGGGACTTAATTAGTTTGCCAACATATTTATGTGAAAGACGATGTAGCCATGTAACTTTATCATGTGCCTTCTATGACAGCTGCAGACGGACCATATACTTAAGCGCAGTCACATACAGGTACAAGCATACGAGAACATTTAGAAAGCCGCTTTTAAAATCGGGCGTAGGGCCCGCAAGTGGCAAGCGAGTGTGAAGACGGGTGCCACCACAGCGGGCGTCGTGCCGTCACCTACTTTCACGGAGGCAGCAACGGAGGAGCGCCCGGCGGGCCGGCGCAGGCGCTGCGGCCTGTCCGAGGGGGGGAGGGGGGAGGCTGCGTGCGCGCGACAAGGTCGCCGTGAGGCAAACCACTCGTCGACAGAATTTCTTCGGCACAGAGACACGCGCATACCAGTCCGGGAGCGGAACGCGGTCGCAATAAAAACGCTCGGATATATTTCACGCGTGCGCAACATTATCTCGTCGCTCTCGGCTCCGATTACTTAATGCTCCGCAGCTAACTGTACAAGCGGAGAGAAACAAGATCAGGTTTTTTCTTAGCAGGTTCGATGATCGCAGGGCGACACCTCCAGGGTGCACTTCTCAGCGAAATTTGTTGTTTGACGAACATACATTGAAGCTGAAAAGCTCCAATTTCACATCCCACTGATCTATAATCATCTCGTTACAGGGATTTTCTAGTGTTTTTATGGCGATGGCGCCTCGTTTCACGCTTTTCCGGAATTTCCTTTAGGTTCCAGTTCCAGGCGTTTAAATTATTTAACCGAATGCCTAAATATGCAGGTCCCTGCAAAGGGGTAACAACCGATTACACAATTTAGAGACAACAGCCTAACAGAACTACTTGGTGTGTGTATTTCTAAAGAACCGACAAATGTGTAAATACCCTGTTTGCCATTATAAGTCCTCTAATCTGGCTTATCTTCAACAGACATTATTTTTAAATCTTTAAATCCTCGCACAATATGCAGAAGTCTGCGTAGCTCCCCATGAAACCAATTTAAAACAATTGGCAATGTTCTCGTTCATAGCAACCATGTAAAGTGCAAGGAGCGCGTTATATAAATCATTAATACAGCGATTATCGTTATGCCACTGTGCTGCGATTTATCTTCAGCAAATATTGGAGGTGAATCCGTAATTACCTCTTGTTTGTAGATCTAAGATAAATTCGGTTCGTACCTATGTGCGAATGGGTATTTCCTGAGAAACTGGCCATACTTAGCATTGTTTTAATTTAAGAAGTGTATGTCTAAACAGAATCTATAGTCTATGAAGGTTTTATAATTAGGAAATAGAAATCGTAGTTTCAATGTTGGATGCTAAAGATTTCCTTATGGCTTAAAAACAATGATTACCGTTGATTGACGAGGCAGCGTCTGGCAGCTAATTGAGTTAACAGCCCAAACACAACATGTCCATTAAGTGGCCTCTACAAACAGTGGCTGGTGCGAGCGGGGATGGCGGGGATGGCGGGACCGAGGGGCTCCGGCCACATTACTGGCAGCCGGCAGGTCATCATCCCGCCGACATTAATCCGATACAATGACAATTAAGCAGCAGATGCTTTGGGGACGACACAATTGAATCCGCTCTATTTAGTGAGTTAATTTGCGTACAGCTTGTGAGTGACATGTCACGACACGTCATATTGTAAGATGAGTGTTCTTGTAAGTTTATATTCGTTGAGTGTTGTTTAAACAATAAATAAGACACGATCACCGTTTCGTTTTCCATTTTATGGTGATTATGAGCTAATGCAGTTACCCGTGTTCTGCGGCTATGCCAAATCTATGCATTAGACATACCGTGGCTAGTACTTATAGGAGTAAATATACCTACATAGGTTACGTACGAACACAAACGGGTTATCCTCCTTACTTGCATAGAATCCAAATACCTCGTAAACTTCATGTTTTGTTTTTCATACCTTCGAATTATTCGACGGTAACTTACACTTTGTGTTTTCCAAGCGGATAGATAGTTTTTATGTTTTCTTTGGCTCCCTATTAACACTCATAGTATGGCCAGTGGCTTTTCAGATGGAGTTTTAACAGTGTTTTTTTATGGTAAGAGGATAAAGAGAGGTAAGTGGTCCATGACTTATACCAGGAAGTAAAACAGGTCCTAAGTAGTTTCTCGCATTGTTAAGGTTTACATAAAACCTACTGTTTAGTGCAAATGGCAGACATTCCATGTTTGCAAAGTATCACTATTGTTACAAACAATAAAATAGAGGAATTTAAGAATCCATTAAGGCTATTAGGAGTGTGAGATTAGGTGACGATGAGTAATGGTACAGAGAAGTTAACAATTTTATTAGTGTCAAGTCGGATTTGATTTATGTCGGGTTTTCACCATTCGGCACGGCTATGGGAAAAATTAACGAACGGCTTGAATTAGAGATATTTTTATCTTTGTACAAATGACGTCTTCGTTAGCAATTTGAATAATAAGATAAACAAAACAAAGAGACCCTCCGGTTTTACGCGGAAGCGCGATTTTAATGTGATTTGACTGAGTTATTTGAAGCGTTATTTGGTTAAATAATAGTAAAACTAGTTATTCAAGCAATTTGGCCAACCTATATACAACTCAAAGGCTATAAAAATAAATAAAATCTATAAAAAAATATTATTGCTTAAAAAGTTAATTTACGTAAACACAAATTAAATAACTGTTTTTATTTTTAATAATCCACCCCAGATGAACTATGGAGAAATTTGATCTGTAGATCAGAGGTGTCCAGAGTTTGCTCTGGGAGTTTTAATTTAATAATTTTAATACTTATTTGTTATTTTGTCAATGGTGAAAGATACAAGCATGTGCTAGAACAAAAATAATTAAGTCTTGACTGTCATTAGGTATCACATTATGGATTACATACACTGACAAGGAGTCCCAGCTGTGGGCACTGTGTGCAGTAGGTAGCTAAATTATAAGCTGATTAGATTATATTATGCGGAAAGTATAATAATCTGCACATTTAGTTAAAGTAATAATAACAAGTCTGTCGGTAATGAGATAAAACAGTTTTATCTGTGCTATCCATACGCTTTATTTTGAGTATTATCATTAAATTAATTACATTTATTGCTACTAATTTCAATTGCATTTGTAGAAGTAGCTATTAAATTATATTAGCTGTAATCGTTGTTATAAATTATTAATACCTACATGGGTACATTGTAATTTTAATTAGCATTGCACTTAAATAAAGTCTCGCAACAAATTAATTTCATTTTGACCTATTTGGCAAGACCTACGAAGTTTCTCAGGTAAAATCGACGATACGATAAAAAAACTTCCAAAAAGTTTTAAAAGGTTGAGGTCAAATGGGAGGCGAACCGAGGGTCCTCTTTGTTTGGAACAGTAGTGTGAGTGGCGGGTGTGGGGAGGGTTGCTTTAGTGCCACGCCCTCTCACCTGGTCACGCCTACCTAGCCTATCACCTGACATCTACATCGTCACGTCTATACCTAAACTTAGTAATCAGATCATTGCGACGTCTCTGATGTTTTTGTTACGACAAGAGTAAATTAAAATCGTTACGGTGAAGCTTTATTTTTTTTTTGTTTTCGACTAAGTAAGTAGTAATCTTCCCCTTAAAACATCCCAAAATTTACATTCACCAGGACAAGGAAAGTCGCAAGGTAAATCCCATAAAATGCAAAATATGAAACGTTGTTGAACGCTCAAACAGAAAATGGCCATGAACCGCACATTGCCTTATAAAGAACAACAGTGAAGTTTACAAAGAGCCAATCTTCAAGAGCAACAAAATGTCACATCGCAGAGATAATTAACTCGTATAGGCGCGTATAGTTAACGAATGGAAAATAATCTGGCAGAACAATAGGGTTGAGATACGAGTTGAATTATTAATAGAGCTAATGAGGCGTTCCTCGATAGCGGGGTGAGCGAGCGACCTCGCGCCGCCCTGATAGGCCCACGCAGCCTGATTGTCGCCGCACCCGAAACCAGGGCTGCCAACGACAGTCGCTACGTGCGCGTACGCAACCAGTGCAATCTCACGGGCTTCCCCAGAATTCAGCTGACCAAAACTGCCGGTCATATTTTAAAATGACGCTGGAGAAATAGAACACCAATGAACGTAATTTGGTCTACATTTCATCAACCAAAGTTGTAACTTTATGTAACAATAAATGGATCGTATTTTTGAACTGGACTATGTTTGAGAGCAGTGCAAATTACTTCATTTATTTGTGTATACTTATTGATTTACTTACGTTCATAATAACCGCCTACAAAGATGTTTACTTCTTCGGCAAAACATAACATTTAAAGGTAAAATTTGCACATAAACATTACTAACAGGCACGCACGTTAACCCATTGGTCACAGAACAGTTGTCATTTTGTAGGTCTTTGACAGTCTTATCAGGTAGTGAGTGGCTCGAAATTCTGACATCCACCTTTTTTTACCCGACTGCGGCGAAGCCCAAAAGGAGGTTTATTTGTTGTTGTTGGGAAATCAGCAAATGACTCCGGCTCTGGGCAGAGCGGTAGAGAATGTCAAACTTCTACTGAATAAACCACCCATGTTCCTTCTTAGCCCTTTGTGCCGAGGCCGCGGTATCTCGAACAATCCGCAGCCCCAACAGGCGTTGGCCCTCCGTACCAATGAAAATCGTATTACCCATTACTACCTGAATTCTGGATCTATATTCAGCTGGATCTGCCCAAAACGTAGTAACCATATTTTTAGAAAAAATCCTAGTTGCCAATTTCGGATTCCGACTGTAACAACCCTACCACAACAGCTACTTTTAATATCTGTTTGGACGTAGCACTAATCTGTACTGTATTTAAGCTCAGATTCATCCAACAGATAAATTATAAACTGTGAGTTTACACGCTAAACATTATCTAATTATTTAACTTGCTGAAAAAGTAAACCACGTGCTACTAACGCTATAAAGTTGTATCAGCAAATCCGTTTTAATAGCACATTCAGATTAAAAGATTACGAGAGACTTAGAAACTGATTTCGTGAGATACCTGTGTAGATATGAGTAGAAGTAGACTGTATATCCTGTCGTTATTGCATACTTACTACAAGCATAAAGGGAATTTGAAATACGTTACAAATAGGGATTAGGATGTTCAGAAAACAGGATACAATCAGTTACAAAAATGACAATTCGATAACACCGCTAACAAACAAAAACCACTCCATAAATCAAGCGTGTATTCAGCGAAACATTCCTGAAATTCCATTTGAATAAGTAATTGTTACAAACCAACAACCAAACAGATATCCATAATAATTATCTTTTATTAGGTGCGTTGGTTAATTCTTACTTCCCATACAACATTTATATCACAACTCTACTGGAATTACCCAAGCCTGGAATACGACAGAAACATCAATGAAAAAAAATGTTTAATGAAATATTCCATTATTATTATATTTACATATTATCAATACTCATACATAGGCGGTACAGTTGCACAACTTTATATACTCGGATTGAGCCCAGTACTCGCCACTCTGACTCCTGATAAGGGGGTCGCCGACTATTCATTCAAGTTGTAATTAAAATATAATGAATGAAGACTGTTCCAAATTTCGCATCATTAAAGAACGTAGCACACTTTAGATAAGTACTAAGTAAACTTATTAGTCATTATCCACCTGAATATTGATGTTTTTTTCATGAAACATGTATAATTCGTTCATCTAGATAAGCAAGTTGCCAAGTGTTGGATTGTATCTACATCTTACTTGTCAGTATAATACGAGTCTGTACGTGCCTGAGTTTTATCATGGTGAAATAGAACGTGTGACGATGACGAGATAACAGACGAACAATAAAAATCATTGATTCATTACCAATGTACCTACACTATGATTGGACATTCAATTTGTAATACAAAGCAATAACCGTCATTATAATTGACATTAATATAATGTTTTGAGGAAATTGAACAAGAAGTATTACATACCTCTTACAGTATTTCATTGCCTAAGATTTAGGTAAAAGAAGTTTGCCTAAATTGATAATCCAATCAACAGATTACAGAAGAAAGTTTTTAGGCTTATTTACTGTGCAAAAATACTTATGGTGGTATGGTATATTATACTGTAATAACTTCTAATGATTCCCATCAGGACGACGCCATATAACTAGTCATGGCTAATAAAATCAGTTTAAACCATTGTTGGGCACGAACTAGGTCAATTGAAAAGAAAAGAAAACAAGGATAAGTAAACTTCAGTTTTCCCGTCTGGATCGTTTTTCTATCGCCTCCACCACATAAACACAGTATCTAGTGAATAAGTGTTTTCTTTTAACATAAAACGAACGTTTGTTTCTTGGAAAAAGCCCAAGCTTTCAATGGTTTCTCTTCTAATCTTAATCTTTGCCATGAAACCGACCACGAAGACAGACCGACCCTACATTCTACCCGATTAGGACTGACAATACAATCGTTATTCACCTGTTTTCATGTTGTTATCGTCAGGGTTACCTACATCACTGGCAGACTATTGTATCGGAATTCAATAATCGATAAGCAATTAAGATATCGAAGAAAACAAACGGACTCTTCACCGATCCCTCGTCTGTATAACAACACGATAAACATTCTTCAAATATTTACTGATTACGATCACGTGTGACGTCACAACGGATTGAATACTCGATGACATATTCGTTATCGATAAGAGTCAGCTTGTTCGTTCGATTGCAGAACAATTTCATCAGTGTAGGTAATCTCTTTGTTTACATTAAATGAGCCTTCATTAAGCTGATATCGGCTGATGAAAGTAGAATTAATAGCGGAATGTCTGGCTTATGTATAATATGCAGTGATCCTAAATCATTATAATTAAGTATTCTAATAACATCTGTGTCAATATAATTGCGTCTTTACAAGTAAATGGATTTTACACGGCTGTTTGACCTCATATTAACACAGTAAATGTAAATATATCTCAGTCACGTAAGATGTATGGGTAGTAAAGTGACTGGCTAGGTGGGCGGAAAGTACAAAAAGTACCTACTACAGCGTCATCTATGTTACAAAGGATGAACTAACATCAAAATTCTGAATTACCCTATTTGATACAGTAAAACCCAACAACGTTCCGTATGGTGTCGGACGCAAAGAATAGCACCATCCCCTATCTTCCCGTGGGTGTCGTAAGAGGCGACTAAGGGATGTACCAGAGAATGGGCAGCAGCGTTCTCTGTGCTTTTTGTATCGACCGTACTGCGATCGCCAACCCGCCTGCCAAGCGTGGCGATTATGGCAAACCCCCCCTAAGCAAAAATTACACTTAGGGGAGGCCTATGTCCAGCAGTGGACGTCTTTCGGCTGAAATGATGAAACCCAACAACAACAGGCAGGACCAGGAGCCTACCAGACTGGTCGGAGGATCCTCCCATTTTTATGGGGGATGAAGAACTTCACACCCAGTTCTTCTTGTATTCAATATTTTTACGACAATATCCGGGTAAAAAAGTATTTAGGAATTAAGAATTTACCACGACTATATATCCAGTTTCTGCATAAAAAAAACCTCTTATTAACATAAGCATAATTAGCCTATACAGTACCTACTGATACGAAAAGACCTCTCTATGAACGGGAATGGGCTATAATCCACCACGATGGCCCAGTGAGGGTTGGTAAATGTGGATTACTTGGTTTCAAGACATGTTTACCTTCAAATTGCAGTTTAACTTGCCAAACTACTCCTTGCCTGTCCAAAACTAGTACAGTTTAATTTACGGATTATACCATCTTTGTGATTATCCGTAAATATAATTAATTTTGACCTTCTACGCTACGCAGCTGGAGCAGCTACGAACAGCAATAAATACAAAAAATATATACGAGTAAAATAACGGTCGGTGTAGGCCAAAAAATGTAGGCAAATTGTGGACTGTATTTTAATTCTACAATAAAATTAGAAATCGCTGACACAACTAACTTTTAATATTTGACAAGTAATAAAGAATAAAAAACATAGATGGAACAGAGGTGGAAGTAACGATTTTAGTTTCATATTAGTAAATCATAGCAAATCATGGTTACACTTTAAATTATTTTTTTAGCAAATATCCAAAAAATGCCTACGGCTGCTACGGCGTAGCAGGTGTAGTTCTTTAATGGTTCCGATTTTTTTTTTCACAACAAAATAGGAAATCGCCGATAAATTCAGATTAATTTTTAACCCCCGACGCAAAAACGACGGGGTGTTATAAGTTTGACGTGTCTGTGTGTCTGTGTGTATATCTGTCTGTGGCATCGTAGCTCGCGAACGCATGATCCGATTTTGATTTAGTTTTTTTTGTTTGAAAGGTGAATTAGTCGAGAGTGTTTTTAGCTATGTTTGGAAAACATCGATCCAAGATGGCCGCCGCCACAAAATGGCGGATCACATATTTGTTCACAACTCCTATCAATATGGGTATTAAATGAAAGGGCTTGATTAGTACAATACTATACATTATAACAAATTTCGAATTCAAGATGGCCGCTTCCACAAAATGGCGGATCACATGTAATTTTTTCATAACTCGATCAATATGGGTATCAAATGAAAGGGCTTGATTAGTAAAATACTATACATTATAACAAATTTCAAACTCAAGATGGCCGCCACCACAAAATGGCGGATTACATATTATTTCTTGACAACTCCATCAATATGGGTATCAAATGAAAGGGCTTGATTGGGAGAATACTATACAGACACTATAAGAAATTTCAAATCCAAGATGGCCGCCATCACAAAATGGCGTATTACATATTTTTTACAATTCCATCAATAAGGGTATCAAATGAAAGGGCTTGATTAGTAGAAGACTATACACTAAAACAAATTTCAAATCAAAGATGGCCGCCATCACAAAATGACGAATTATATACGTTTGTTTTTACAACTCCCTCAATAAGGGTAGCAAAAAATAAAAACTTTTTTACAAAAAATAAAACCGACTTCGACAAAAATAAAACACAAAAAAGTGAAAAATAAAAATCAGCTTCTGAAGTCGGTGACTTTTGTTTGTTTGATTTCATGTTTTTGCCACCGACTTCAGAAGCTGATTTTTATTTTTCACTTTTTTGTGTTTTATTTTTGTCGAAGTCGGTTTTATTTTTTGTAAAAAAGTTTTTATTTTTCACTTTTTAGTGGTTCACATGTGCTTACCCCTTCACAACGTACCGGCGTGATGTTATGTTATGAACTGGTGTAAACAATAGACAGACATGAGATTTCAGCAATCCCAGTCCATTTGCTATCATTTATTAAGGAGTTCCGTTGTCTATCTCCGAAGTTCTTCATCAGATGTTCACCAAATAGTTTTTATAACCTTTGTAATGAGTACAGGCGTGATATTATGTTGTGTGATGGCGTAAACAATGCTTAGAAATGCTATAGCAACAATCGCGGTTAATCTGCTGTTATTTATTGAAGAGTTGCCCCGATTTCTACAAGATCCCATCATCAGATATTGAAATGGTGACAATGGGACCACACGGGAAGCACCAGCTTTCAGAAAAAATAATCATGAAAATCAGTTCACCCAGTCGCAAGTTATGAGCTAACAAACATAAAAAAAAAATATATATATACAGTCGAATTGATAACCTCCTCCTTTTTTTGAAGTCGGTTAAAAAGATGAAAGGGATTGATTTGAATAATAATGTACAATATATTGAAAGGGAATGAGGAATATAAACTAATTAAATAAAAACAAAAAAGCTTGAAAATTGTTTTTTGACTTTTACTCATTTTAAATCAAATTGGTCAAACTTTGATTTATAGGAAGTAAAAGTGGAGAACCAATGTTTTATCTTTATTGAGTCGGGGGTTTTTTTTAATTTTTAATTTAGTTTCTTGTTATTAAATCAGGTTTTATGGAAACATGCAAATGTGCTTTGATACTAATTAAGAGGCATAAGTCCATACATAAATTCAAGGAAAAAAAACTCTTTAATTATCAACACAGCTGTGTGACACATGAACAATATTGTAACACTGACAGCATTAAAGCAGCATTTACTTACAAACCCGTACATTTACTATCAAGACACATAATTAGGATAAGACGAAAGGCGGTCAGTTAAGCAAACGGATGGCTTGAAACCCAATAATTATGGGCGGCGAGCTCCGACTGACAACGAAAACTAACTTGTGGCAACGTTTTGAAAAGGTTCTCTTAACAAGAAAGTACTAAACATGTCTTCCTAGTATTAACTGCGTCCGTAGAGCTGAAGTGTCCTAACTTATACGACGACGAGTAAACTTTAATTAGCGTAGTGCTCGTGAGAACGCTCAGTGAAATTACTCGCTTTATCTCCCAGTTTAAAGGTTATCTGCGCTACACTTTGTATTAATTAAACATCTTACTTGTTCAAAAAAATCTCCTCAATCTGTGTTTGATTGTGATTTGTGCGTCGTCTAGACAACAACTTCTAAATATGTCCTCGGATTATTTTTGGTACTCGATATGATTAAGTGCTGGCTAAAATATACGAAGAGACAATGGTCAGTGAATTCTTTATGATATAAATAGTGTATCATAAAAGTGTCGGGAAATCCAAGTCTTTGTGAGTACAAGACAATGCCCTTACATAAAGTTTTTTACCAAGACCAGTTTAACATAAATTACAATGTGGAATTTGTAGTACATGCAGTAACCATTAGGTAGTCTTGAAAATTAGAAGCAAAAGTGACCGTTTTCAACTGCAGTAGGTTCTTTATAAGTTTATTATGTCCCCAATGACATCACTAATATCCTAATTAGTTGTGCCGTATCTTCAGAAGGTAATAAAACAATACGAGTAGTCAGAGTACCCACTAAGGAAAGTTGAACAGGTATTGCACACGGCTTCAAGCCGTGTTTATTGACCTACCTACCTACAGTCTGGCTGTTTTAGCTTATATTTGTTTCAGCAGCTTTAATGTAGGTGTGTATTTGAAAACATATGTGATGACTCTGCAAAACGACCATTATACATGCTTATCTATATGAGTTGGTAGATTTACTTCAAATGTTTACTGAACTACTTATCACTGTTATAACTAAGAAGGGATCTTCAAGAGGAAATCTGAAACGATTTAGACCCAAATTTTTGATAGATCAAGAAGTCAGAGATATCAACACAGTCTCCTAAAGTAGTCTTACCAGTAACAGGATCTCAATGATTGATTTGCAGTTGTGTTGCAACAAACAATGGATGATATTTAAAAATTGTAATAGTATTCTGAAGAACCTTTTGTTTGATAGATTGTTACGGATATAAAGTTTAAACGTTTGCCAAAAACATAATAATATAACCACAAAGACTTGGTTTTCCTTTTTCATGCATCAGGACGTAGGTACGACACTTTATTGTTAAAGAATTATGTAATGTTTACTACGAAGTACGATATTTATTTATTATTTACTACAGAGCTGCAGTTAACAATAAAAGTATACAATTCAAGATATAAGTAGTACTTTAGATATACGGTCGTTACAAACTATTGCATGCTAGAAGCGACCGTATGAATGGTTGCTTAGTCATGCAATCTTTCGCTGAAACGATGAAGCATAGTGTCGTCATAGGGAGCGCTTCTAGTCGGGATTCATGTATCCATGGTTATTGCCTCCTGTCTGGCTCGTGAATCATATTTGAATAAAAAAGAACTGAGAACAAAGGAGTTCAATGAATTGTTATTGCAGGTAATAGTAATAATCTTCTTATTCATAGGGATTAAGAGATTATAGCGGATGTAACTAATACGTAACTCCAATGTTACAAATCTTTTGTATGTTTCGTACTCCATTGAGTAATAAAAAGTTATATTTTGCAATCAGCAGGTAATGTATGTGATTTATTTAAGTAATTCAGAATAATAGCTATGACGCACAAGGTGAAACTTGATTTTTTATCGAATTTCCAGGAAGAATGTAATCAACCAACAAAATATCCGTTTTAAGTTTTTACGTTTTTAAACATCAAACCTGAAAATAAGGTTTGTTACGGATTGTTAGGATGTTTTTGTGTAGTCACCACGCTTAAAAGACTGTTGTAAGCAAAACGATTCTGATCCTAAGCAGTGATACAGTTTTACTGGATACTGCAGGCATATTACCATACATTGTTCCTAGCCTAACTAAAGACCTACTTGAGACAATTGGCTACTACTTGACGCCCATTCAGACATCGCTGTCGAGACTTGAGTTAAGAGGTTTAAAATTTGGACAGTACAAAGGTTTTTTGGAGACAAATCTTGAAGAAAAAAAATCTAATTTCTTCCCAACAATGACTTTCGAACAGTTACTGTCCCTATTCAAATTAGTAAGAGAAGAATAAGGCACAAGACAAAACAAAAATTTACAACTTTATAGCTGTTTAGAGTTGAAGAGCTTAAAGCTCTGAGGGAGGAGAGCTTAAACAAATCCTGTAGTTCCACAATAATTTTTGTTGTCTGATCTACCATTTATTTTCCTCCATATTTGGGTAAAAAATAACAGAGTTTTGTTAAAAATAACAGAGTTTTGTAACGACTCACGGCTATATAGATCTGCCAATATTACAAAACATCTAGCAACCAGTTTTCCTGAAATTTACAAGAGTGGGGCGCTTACAATGGCATAAGCCATTTTCGTATTAGATATTAAAAATATGCATATGTATATTGCATTACTATCGTTTTGTATTTATTTATTTATTTAATGCACAATGTACACAGCATAGTTACACGCTAGGCTTAGAACTAGTGAGTACATGACCCTGTTAGGGCGCAGCAAAATAAAAACGGGGCGGTGGGTGCAGGCTGACTTGAGCCTTATTATTACAACGTAAGGTTTAGGCTAGCTTGTACTCGCCGTGCTAAATAAAATTGTTATTGAATTTAATGTTGTGTATGTAATAGATGCCAATGTATTCGCTTTTATAATAAACTTCCAAGCGACATTCAAAATTTAAGCATTAATAAATTCAAATCTTTTATAAAACGTAAACTTTGCCAGAAAGCTTTTTATGCTGTTAAAGATTATATAGAGGACAAAAAAGCTTGGGATTGAACTGCTCCAATTTGAATTGAAGGTGAATTGATTTTATATCTTTTTATTAATTATACCTTTTTATTTTTATTTTTTACACTTTGACATTTTAATTATTTATACATTATTTACAATTTGACATTTTATGATTTTTCTTTATACACAATGACATTATTTACTTTTTTAAGTATGATATTATTTTTTTGCTTTTTTGATCAATATTTACTTGTTAAATATTTTATTTTTCATTTAGTTTTGTGTATATTGACATTTAATAACTTGACATGATTATTTAATATGACAAATATTTTATTATTTTTATATTGTGAATGTGAGGACCATGTGGGTCTTTCTCTAATTTTAACTATTGTCTGACAGTTTGAGTACTATAAGCGACCCACCCAAATGTCCTTTCTTTGGTATTGTTCGTCGTGACGTTGAGCTCCTTGAGTTATAAGTCGAGCTCCACGATAATTGACAAATGCTTGCACTGACTGGACGGGTCCACTCAAATCTGTGTGGTACTTTATTCAAAAGACCATCTCAGACACTAATCTGCATGATCTTCATGTATTTTATTATTTTCATATTGTGAATGTGAGGACCGTGTGGGTTTTTATTTAATTTTAACGATTGTTTGGCAGTTTGAGTACTTTAAGCGACCCACCCAAATGTCCTTTCTTTGGTATTGATCGTCGTGACGTTGAGCTCCTTGAGTTATAAGTCGAGCTCCACGATAACTGACAAATGCTTGCACTGACTGGACGGGTCCACTCAAATCTGTGTGGTGCTTTCTTCAAAAGACCATCTCAAACACTAATCTGCATAGTCTTCATGTGTGTATTATACCAAGATTATGTTTGTACCTTGAACATATTGTAAACCCAAACGATTTTAAAAGAGTGTCCATGAAGTTTCTTGCCATTCTTCTCATGAGACCAACGCTTTGGAATTGGCAACTACAGTACACTCACGAGTTATTATGCCTTGTGACTGGGACTGTAGCTTAGTTTATTTAGCTTCAGTAGTTCAGTAGTTTATTGCCGCACTCGGAGAGCTTCAGTGGTTGCTTGGGCCGTCGCTTGGTAGGGGCTTTTGGCGGTTTTGTCATACAAAACTATGTCAGGCCTTTGCTGGGTGGCGGCTTGAGTAATCGTTGGAAATCTCTGAGTGCCGCAGTTAGTTTAATTCGACTATTCAAAAGTGCCTGTTACTGGCCTACTTGAAATAAATATTTTTGACTTTGACTTTGACTTTGACTTAATGTGACTGTGTGAATGTAATATTATTTCTATTATGAGTCACTGATACTTGAATTAAATGATTTTATTTTTTTTTTATTTTTTTAAAATAACTTATGAACTAACAATATTGCAGGATAAGTCTTATGAAACTTAAATTAGGAACTTTCAAATTGTTAAATTAAAACATTATATATTGTATATTTATATTTATTTTAACATTATATATTGTATGGTTTCAATTATCATATATGTATGGATACAGGGTGGTTGGGACACCGACTCGAAATTTTTCGTCGGTATTTTTTTTTAAATCTTCTTTTTGCTACAAAATTGCTACACATAGATCGAAAAGTATGAAACAGCAGATTTTTTAAAAATTACCTATGATAAAATTCAATGTAAGGAGATTAGGAATGATGTACTGAGTCCGTATCTAGTAACCGATTTAGCGTCGGTGTCCTTTGCACCCAAAACTTATGTATATAAGTGTGAGTTGACTGATACTACATAACTTTTCATAACGAAACCAATAATTTCTAGTTACCTGTCTAGTCTGCAGTATCATTGTACACACGGCTACACATCAAGCTATACAAAACCAGTTAATCTTGGTCTCACTTTACTAGATCTTTTCGCACAATGAACAATCAGATTATACTGGTTTTGTATAGCTTGATGTGTAGCCGTGTGTACTATATTTTATTGAATCATGAAACCTTTTGTTTCAAAATGTGATGCAACTTTCTCAACAATTAGGTTTCAGGACATTCAACTTGTGGTCACATACAAATCAGCCATTTGCATTCATTTATGAGTTAATTAATATCTAGGTATTATGACTTAGCCTTATCACATAAATAAACAAAGAAACTTGGTATTTGTAAACAAATAACGGTAGATGAGTACGTTTAAATGATAATATTATTTCCTTTATGCGTATTTCCTTGCGTACGATACCCTGAACATACAATAATAAAACCACTAGCGTGGTTTCCGATAGCCTTAAATTCCGATGAATAAAAAATGATATTTATGAGAATAATGAACTTACATCCAAATAATTTCGTATTACCAATATAATAAGCCAATTAAAAATAAATTTAATCAATTAAAGTCTGGCTGAGTTACGACTGTATCCGCGACAAGTGATTTTTATTTGTTATTGCCTATATTTTAATTTCTGTTGATAGCTTTCTAAATTTATTCGAGTTGTATGATAAGTGACATTCGAATAAGTTCGTGGCGATATGAGCGTGTGGTATAGCTCGCGCTCGTAGTCAGTAGTGCTTGGATGAATATCATATTAGAGTTACCACATCATTAACTGGTTTATAGTCGTGTTACCTTAGTAATAGTCGTACACTTACTAGTATCGCGCTTTAACGTCATTATATAACTTTAACTTAATTTTACAAATCCTGCGAGCACACTTTGCTAACCGTTGTTATTATCTTCGCGAGTATGTACTTGATTGTTTATATTGAAGTAAAAAATTCTAACCATTATCAATAAGGAAAATGATGATTGATTCAAATATATTTGAGATTTCGAACTTGCCAAATATGTAAATGTGTTTGAAGAATCGGACATTATTTAACTTGCCCCAACATAACGAGGTTACATCAACTCGAGTACCTACTTGCTTACTTATAGTACGTTAACTTGTTTCGTTGCTGTGCAAGTGACTTTCTAATATAACATTAAATATTTTCATAATGAACATAGCTAAAAACATACCCCCGGGGACGATGTCAACATTTCTGTAATTTTGTAAATAAAAATTTTCTTACCTTAAAATTTAATATCTTGATTCCTCAAGCACCTTCAAAAATAATAACTTCACTCGCGATGCACTTTGAAGAAACTTGGTAAAACAAAAAATAGCACCTTCGGAAAATGTAAACAGAAACAGTGGTGGCGAAACTCACGTGTAACAAATATTTGCGAAGTTTTCGAGGGTCCTTATTTTTTCAGTAATAACGGGGGGATATTTATCGTGAGTATAGGTCGCGTGTGACGTGAGTGTGCGTCGGGTGGGTCGGGAGCGAGAAGCGTGGTGGACGGTCGGCCACGCAGGCTGGCGGCGGCGAGGCAGCGCGTGCACTGAGTGGCGAGGCTGGCCGGTGGCGCGTCGCTGCCGGCCGCCGCGAGACTCTGCCCCGCGCGTGCGCCGGCCGCCGGACCAGTTCCGAGCAGCCTCCCGCGCCGCGCTACCACCGCGGCCTGCACGCCTGCACGCTGCACGCTGCACCACGCGCCCGCACCACACGCACTTGCTCGCCTGTCATCCGCCCGCGCACTCCACACCACCATGTACTACAGCCCAAATGAACAATCGCCACAAACTGCCACCACGAAATATCACTTGTCAATTTATTGTACTAAGATGTCGTCAGATAGGTCTGTATCGAGGAAATAAATATCTACTAATGGGCCCTGTTGCCCTTATCTTATCTCTCAACTGGAGCAAGGAGCAAATATCACAACGGAACGTAATTAATTCTGTTTAATTATTAGGGATATGAGTTCCTGGCGAGGTTTCTTAAATGTCATATTTCTGTCGTGTTCCACGTTAGGTAGTCCATGGTAACTTGACTAATGAGTCCAAGAGGTAGGCTGACAACCAGTCTTATTACAACAAAATAAACTATATTGTTCAGTTTGTGTAATGTATCTGAAGACAAATGATGTTGACCATTAATTTATGATAATCAGCATCCGTGTAATACCTGGCTCGTAATTTTGACGTCAATATCTATTCAAATCCTTTATATTACGCAGTGTACAATTGACTACACTATAGATTTATTGAATGAAACATCGTAACATGCAAATACTGCGGATAATAAGAGGAAACACCTGACAATAGTATTGTCGCAATTTAAATTAATGGGACGAAGTGCGCAATAAATTAATAATGATGCCGGTTAATTAAGCTTGTATTTATTTCTAAGCTTTAAACACGTATTGTTAGCTTTGCTGTTTTCTTGGAAACTGTATATTTATAATCAGATTTTCTGCATCATATATACATAATATACATAGTATGTACTCAGTTTTAAGATAAACGTTTGTCTGCTAACACTGAAAGCCTTTTTCAGTATCAGCTCGTTTGATGTGGAGTTCTGATTTTGGCATTTTAACAGTTAGTTGGAGAACAAAATAAATACGTCCGGTGATTTCACTCCCTGATGTCAAACTTATGCAATCGCTGATTAGTATTAATAATAAAGAGGAAGTTCAAACAATAAGAAGTAATTTTGAAATGAGCGAGGTAAATAGGCACATTAGATGTTGGTGTCTAGGGACAGTGGGCATTATTCTTATTCCTAGTAATGTTTTCAGTGCCTATATTATTATTTTGTCTTTTATTAACGGTTTCAGATATAACTTAAAAATAGACTTAAAGATAACTTAGAAATATAATTCTTTACACTTTCTGATATTTAATCAGTCTAACTAACCGGTCACAATAATATGAAGTTACTTCGACCCCATACAAGGACAGTCCTATTTTTATTTTGATATCAAAATACGTGTCTTTGATAGGCGCATTTATTGACGTTCGATCGAATTCAGTTCCATTTATAAAACGATTTATTTTTTTAGCGATTCCACCAACATATGAGCGGCATATGGTTGGCTACTTGTACTCACAGTTAGATACCACTCCGCTGCTGATAAACTACAAATACTTAGCATGACCTTTGCTCCGTATTGGCCATAATAGACTGTTGCTATTTGCTTATTCGGAAATTTCATTATCATTCCTACGCTAATTTAATGGCTAATTGGCTCTTATTATCGCTCGAATATTTGGGTCGATCACCGCATCTGAAGTTTTCTACTTTTTGCTTGGTGCAGATGTGGAGCACTTGCACTACATGCTTTTGTGAAGGAGTTTCTTTATTGTGAAGGTCAGATACTTCAAACTGCAATTACCTAGATTTTCTTCTTATCTTCGTTGTGATGACCTCTTGCCACTCAAGACGAGACTGGGACTTTTTAAATTCATATGCACCTACTTTCTAATGTTATCTATTTACTTGAATATCAGTGACATTGGTTAAGGAAAACATCTTGGGAAAACCTGGACGTAGAAAATTATTTGTCTGAAATTTTACATCCACCTTGAGAAAACGTCCGTGATCAATGCCTTCTCTGTTTATGAAGAGGCCTGTGGTCTGCAGTGGTACACAAATTGCCTGGTATTATAAGAACCCTTCTTAAAATTCAAAATGATTTGAAAATTCAACTTGCCCTTTGAAGTTTATGACACTTTTCCTTCAACATCCGGAAGTAAGTAGGTATAACTGAAAAATGGAAGTGCCACTTGAAGCAAGTACCGCAGTCTTATATAAAGCCAGTACGTAATCCCATCCATGCAGAAAGTATCCGGGTTCGAATCACTCATATAACTTATCTGGTGCGCCTCTTATGAACAACACAATAAGAATCCAACAAAGAAGGAGTATTGAATGAAATGGTACTCGTACCTTGATACATTTTTTCCGGTATCAAGTGTTCTAGATAACAACTTCATATGTGCTGATTCAGATCCAATCAATGCTCCACTAGACATGACGTCATTTGACGTCACTGCACAGGCGACGGCGACGCTGACAGAGACGTCTACAAACAACATCAATACGTAATCAGTCTTGTCGTAATCAGTTTTTTCCGACGTTTTTCGGATTGTACAGCACAGAACGGGCTTTAGATTAGTTTCAAATACCATGAAGTTTAATGTGGGAAAATAAAGTTACACCGGAAAATTCAATAGCAATTCTTTCAGAACTTGAACTTAGCATTGAACTATTTACAAAAAGTTTGGTTATTGCTTCAAAGTCACATTGTAACTTGGGGCATTCAAAGTTTGAACATTGAAAGACAAAGACAAAGATAAGTATTTATTTCAAGAATATATTACAAGGTTGGTAGGATAAGGTTAATTCCTCTACAAAGGTCCAGGTTTTTCTATAAAAGCTTTATTTTAAGAACAAAGAACTTCTCGACGACAAAAGTCGGTACAGCAATAGATTAAATTTTAATAGAGATAATAACTGCAGCACGTAAAACCTTTGTTGTTTAATTATAAATAACGGGACGAAACGTGTTATGACACTCGTCTAGACATTAAAATAGCGATAAATTAGCTTTATTATAATCTTTAGGTCATACGTAATAGGCCCCACACGTGTTTCTATATTTGTAGACGTGGACGAACAGATGGACAGTTCTTACAGATTTTGTCAGATTTTGATTAAGTTGAAAAAAATTACAGACCGACAGACGAGCATTAGACGTAATCTTTATCTTTATCTTTACATAGTACCTACATATAAAACAAAGTCGCCCCCGCTGTTTGCCTACTCTTAGATCTTTTTAACTGCGCAACTGATTTTAATGGAGTTTTAGCAATAGATAAGTAGACTGATTCAAGAGGACGATTTTTTGTAGTTATAATATGCATATTTTAATAGAAAAAAGCTATTTGTATCTACATTGCACCCTTGCAAAACCGGATTGAGTCGCTAGTTATCTAATAAAGGGTTCCTATTTAGCCGTTTGTCATGAGCCCTTAAAAGTGTAGTCTGTGATCGTTAAAAAAATCGTTTGTTAATTCATAACTTACTCGTTCTAACAGGATGCCTTATCATATTCGTTAATTACATAAATTCGCAAAACAGGTTCATAGGCCCTTAAATACTTCCGAATCGAATTTAGTACAAAAGATATATCAAAGATATAATTTCCTTACATTATGACTGACTGACAGCATGAGTCACCCGCGTTCAGGGGATTCATAGTATTTACGCGGCTGTAATCAGTCCATCGGTTTGTCATACGGAGCGTGGCCATTTCTGTATTCCAATAGGAATGAGTGACTGATATGACTCATTCCTTCGTTTATTTTCATTCGCTTTTTATAAGGTGTTAACGTTGCATCATTTTGATAGCATTTTATTGTGTTAGAGGCTAGTTTTTGCCCGTGGCTTGGGTCTGCCTGGAGGAGTCGGAAATTATTATCTCTCGGAGAAGTACCTAAAATATTATTATGTAGTTCTAACCCCTATGCCAAAATTAATGAAAATCTGTTCAACCGTTAGGCGCAAGGGAGTGAATAACTAACAAATCCGTTTTCATATTTATAATATTACTTATAATTTTGTACATATTTAATTAATTAATATCGTAAACAACGCCACTTCGAAGTGCTTGTGAACCTTGTATCCGTAGATATAAATAAGCATTTGCTATGACCAACATTTTAGCCACATTTCGACATTTAGGTACAAATACTTGTAGCCGCACCAAACACTCGAAATAGCAATACTTAATGATAATTCGGACGGACAATAAAGTAAAGAGACGCTTTATACATAGGTCTGTGCGTACGCAGGCTAGGCGCCACGAAGGATCGGCGCGGCCATGCGTCGGCGCCGCCGTCTTACCTTAGCAGTCAGGTATTAGGTTTAAAGGTCAGATAGCTCATAAGCGTGAATAACTAGTGACAGTTTAGTGTTTACTAGCAGACCGCAGTATGATTCTTGTTACCAATACTACCTATATTCTGTAAATCTACATCATCAACTGCGCTGGGCGTATTCTTAGGATACAACAGTGAATTTAAGTTTGAAAAATATGTACATCGTATTAAGAGGAAGTCTGAAAGTGCGCCGGTGGCTGAAAAGTTTTGAGGTAATCGATTGTTGCGGTACTGGCATGTGATGCGAAGAAATGAGGAAGGTTTTGAGTACGAATGTGGATGGGTATAACAATAGTGGAAGGCCAAGTAGACAAGTGACGAGTAGCAGAGAAGTACGGAACAAGGTCTCGAGCATTCGTTGTTGCGGTGTGCGTCGCTGCGTGCTTTCGTGCTCGCAGTGTTTGTTGTTGCGGGCATTCGGTGGCGTGTGGTTCGGCGTGGTGGCTTTCGGAATGACGTATTGCACTCGTAGTTTCGTTTTTTTTTGTGAAATGTTCTTCTGACATTCAAAAGTGCCTGTAGTGGCTTAATTGAAATAAAGGATTTGAGTTTGAGTTTGAAGAAGACATGCTGCACCGAGCCCAAATAATTTGGGAGAAGGGTAAGAGATTGGACAGATAGGCAGTCGCTGCATGTAAAATGTTTGATATTAAACTAGATCCCTTTAGACTGGTACGGTCAGCATCTGAAGTATCTGAACATTTCGGAATTTTAATTCTTTTATGTACAGGATTCTAGCTATTATTTTTAATATTTCAGAAGATTATTTGTTAAAATAGTCCTTACACTCCAATAACATGTAGTAACGACTAGTAAAGAGTAATATCTAACTAGTTTTTATTAAAAAAACAGCTTCGAAAGTTTGAGTAACCACTACACAGTATAAAACAAAGTCGCTTTCTCTGTCCCTATGTCCCTTTGTATGCTTAAATCTTTAAAACTACGCAACGGATTTTGATGCGGTTTTTTTTAATAGATAGAGTGATTCAAGACGAAGGTTTAAATGTATAATATAAATCAGCATTGCACCCGTGCGAAGCCGGGGCGGGTCGCTAGTGTTAATATACTTCTGATGCTGACCGTACATAGTTGGGAAAAGGCACAGTGTACAGTACCTATAGGTAAGTATCTAGGTACTTGTATTACCAACTGAATTCTGAAAACTTCGTAGCAGATTCAAGGAAAAAATTGTTTGCTAAATGTAGACTCATTCATGAATGAATATAAATTGATTTATTTAAAGGGAATTGGTTTTGCGGTGGGTGACAAATGCCTTCATTAAAAATAGGTTTTGGTCTGCTACTAAGGTAAAAGGAAACAAGCCCTAGAGCTGAAAATTCCACATGTTGAATTACAGACAGCTTGCTTGCTTGCTGGCTGATTAACACCGGTATCTATAAACAAGTCATAGTGATTACTTGAGTAAAAGTCATTGTTTAAGATACGATTTTTTCTCAGTAGTTTAGGAATTCCTTGATGTTAGCTGTTAACTGTCAAAGATTAGAATTCTTAGGTTTGCTTTCATTGACGGTTCTAACTTCGTTTAAATTCTTGCCCATTGCATAAAAATTTTTGTAAGTATAAGTAATTACTTAAGTTCAAGTAATTACTTTAACTTGCCTATAGATACGGATGTAAGAAGATGTACAATTATTTTAAGTATTTCATTAATTTATTGAGTAGAGTAAACTAACTACATACCTACATTTATTAATTAAAATCTATCAAATAAACTAACAAGGAACTAAAAAAGGGCATCGAAAAACTCCTCCTCAACGCTGTCAGTAAGGGCTCCCACAAATAAACACGATACGACGTCGCGTCGTACAACGATGCGACGTCGTTTCACGATACGACGACGTCGTGACGTTAGAAACTCACGATGCAATCCTGCGCAGTTGTCTTGTTACTTTAATGAACAAATTAACATTTATTTGGGTTCTAATTTCAAAAACATTTAAATATTCTTTTCAGAATGCGTCTAGAGCGGTCCATTTTTCGGAATGAACTAAAACACCACCCCACTGTATTGACGGCACCGTGCCGTGTATCGTGCGCGGCACATTACGTTACGATGTCGTGTTTTTTTACGATGCTCATCGTAGATTTCCACGACGCGACGTCGTATCGTGAAACGACGCCGGCCGCCGCATCGTTGTAATGTGCCCAAGAGACTGCGGGCATTGCCACGTTGTATGTCAACACTAAGCCACTGGGTCACGGAAAACGTTAACTAGGCCTACCGGAATTTTCTTTTAAACGAGCTACGAGCACTCGGACCCAGAGTTTCAAGCCCAAACGACTCGAAAATATAGTTTCCACAAAGTTATTTACTATATTTGTTTCATGGGAATCTCATGATAAGTTGTTATTAGGATTCATATACTGCGCAGTTTTATTGGACGGAGCGGCTTTTCTTTGATACTTATTTTTCTTCGATTGTTATCAAATAAACGTTGACTCAAATACCAAAATAGCTAAACAAATAGGATGCATCAATCCTGATAAGGACATATTTTTCTTGACTCGTTGCTTCCTGTTCATATCTTTATAGCGATTAATCGAATAAAAAGATTTCTCGGTATCTCCAAATCGATCGTGCGAATCATCAGATAATATTTCGGATATGTCATTAAAGTCCGATACTCATCCGAGTGAATGTGTACAATTATCTGTTTATTGAGGATTAACATTATTTTTTAAAAGATTATCCCGTGTGTAAGGTACGGATTTGGATCTTTTGACGTCACAAGACTCAAACACAAGTCCTTTTGGATTTAATTTAGGCTACAGACTATAATGAGATAAACAAATTAGTGTGCTTACCTTTTTTATTTTAGGGAATTGTACGACTTAATCAACAAAAAATAATTAAACATACGCAGCAACAAAATAAATCTACTCTTTAAGGCTATTTTTCAGGTCACAATTGACCTAGAAATCCTGTAATAAATATAAAGCTACAAGCTATAATTGAACGAAATCTAATTTAATCACATCTACTGATAAGAATCTAAAAAAATACCAGTCCCTTTAAACAACATTACGGATGGCAGCTAAATCAACGTTGGTTCCAATTAGTGTCAATATCTACGCTATATAAAAACATAAGTATATAATGTACGAACATACGTTAGTTCTATCGGCAACGAATACTGATTGGGGCTGATACATAATGCATAGGGCCGGGTACATTTTTAAAATTGATTATTACTAGTGTACCTCGTACCTAAGTATGTAGGTTAGCAGATACTAATGGCAAACGTATAGTGCAGGGGGTCTAAAATGACCGAATTGCGTTAAAATTGCGATAAAATGGTCACAGGTTAACTGGGACCTGGTTAAGTGAGAAACCTCTATAACTGGAACTCATGCTGAGGTCCCATGAGACAGATTTGGATATCTGAGACACTGGGTAAGTGGAATACCTCTATTTATAAGTGAGACAAATTTTCAGGTCCCTTGGAGGTCTCATTTAACCAGGTTTCACTGTATTATGAATAGTCCATTTTACGAATTTTAACGCAATTCATATTACGATCCTATTATGATTTGCTAAAATGGCCACTTTAGAAGATCATAATATTATGATCTGCTATAGTGGCCATTCTAGACCTCTAGGGCTCTAGTTGTAAAGTATAGTGTAGTAATAATAGAGGTGACCAGTTGACGTAGCAGACATGACAGGTGGATATTTTACCGTCATGCAAGCTGTATTTAAAATCTTCAATTAACAACGCCGCAGATTTATACTATGGTGGTGAACGAAAATAAAACTCGCAGTTAAAATATATGAATATTATTTTAACTTATAAGTGCTCCTCAGCATAGTTACGAAAAGACTGGACCCATGATCTTCATTAAAAGCAGTCCCTCCATAAAATATCATGAAATAAGATCACGGCTTAATTCCACCCAGAAGCGCACCCACATTTCGTCAGTGATATTTAAGTCCCTTATGTAATAGGGGGTGATACAATTGCCATCAACCGGGCACAGATCGACTACTACTGAGAAATTTCTGATGGAAAAGCCAATTACACTTTGCCCGACCTCCTATTATAATCAATCCTGAAAAACCCTACGTATTATCCAGGGGGCAGTCGATCTTAACTTAAATGATACAAAATCTACGTAGGTAATCGTTCATTGCATTCCATATAAGTCATATTCTCGAAAATGGATTTGTGGATGAATTCACTACGTAATGTAGCCGATGTCCAAATCTATACAAATAAATAGAATTGAAGTGTCTGTTTGTAATTTTAAAGCAACGGCTTTTTACTGCATATATATATTATACATAATATACCTACCTAAGGTACTTATAACAAAACAGTTTTTTTTTAGATTTTGTCTGTTTCTGTCTCTCAGCCTGTTTGTTCGCCAGAACAAACGGCTGGAGCGATATTATCGGAACTTTTACTGGTCTGGTGCTATAAGGAGTAGCATAAGCTTTAATTGAAGAAACAGAATCAGGGTTCCGTTCAAAAAATTTAAACTCAAGAAATTGTTGACAAAAACTGATTAATAGGGACGTTGTGAAAATGCATGAAGATTACTTTTTTATTCATCTAAAGTATTTCTTTCAAAAACAAAGATCCCAACGCAATACCGACCCTGCTAGCCAATGATAACAACGTTAACGAAAACACTAGAAGCACCATGAATCTCGTAGCAATCCATATTGGGTAATATTCTCCAAAATGAATTAAAATCTACGTGATACCTACGTCCGTAGCCGATCCATAACAAATTAATTACGAAAATGCTACGTACGATGGTCTTCCGTAGCAATCCATACGAGTAGGTATATGGTAGGGTATTAAATATTGAGTGGCAATTCATTAAAGGTAGTGTCATTTTCTGGAAAACACCTATATAGTCAGTACAGCCATTTCAAATTAGTTCAGTAAAGGCTTGGCATAATGATCTATTGTAGTCGTAGCAAAGTTATTATCTTTGTTGTCAGAATTTCGAAAATATACGTAGTAGGGAAGTTATGGAGCTTCGTAAATCGTAACTGTAACCGAAACTCTATTGAATACTTATCTGAAATAAAAATTATCCGTAACCGTAACTGATTTAAATGTTTCAGACAAATGCGGAGTCTAAATTATTATTCATTATCTTTACAAAATATTTTTTAAGAGTATTTTCAAGTTATTGGCGGGAAAACAAACTATAATAATAATAATAAGCGGTACTCCTGGACACGGCTCGCATTGTTAGAAGGTTCCTTTCTCTGGAGCCCTGACCGCCCGCGCCGGTAGCTTAAATTGGACCCTGTTCCCGATACCGGTGGGCTACAGTTTTTTTTATATTTTTAAATGTTTTTTTATTGTTTTTATAGGAAATATTTAAAAATGTATCAAATTTGTTAATATACGAATAAAAAAAAGGGAATAATAATAATCTTTTTTAACAAATGTACTTTCATTTGAAAAGATTTTTCAAATCTGTTTATAAATGGTGAAGTTTTGAGGTTACATGCATACGAAAAATCACAGTCGAAATGAGAACCTCTTCCTTTTTTGAAGTCGGTTAGAAAAGCTATAGGAACATGATGATACACGATTCTATCCGAGTAGCAGCAACTCATATAGAGATAGATCCCTGTGGGTGCGCCAAAGTTCACCTACATTTTCAACTCCGATAATTGGAAATCCGAAAATGTTCTTCCTAACATTTTTCATCCTAACAATCACAATTCCTAACTACTCTGTCTCTAATATTCATAATTCCGAAGCATTCAACTTCATAATGTCAGTAGCAATAAACATCTATTAAACTTTTATTTGTTTTCCTATATTTTCTCAACGATCTTTTACACTATTATTGGAATTTCTGCACTTCACTACTGAAAAAAGCTAAAAGATGTTATGAAAAACAAGAGATTGAGAACGCAAGTGGCAACAAAAAGAAGCTATGGGAAGTTATAAAACAGATTAGCGGCTCAAACAGGGCAGCAGATCGCTCCTCCTGTCTCATCTCAAGCGTCAACCCGGACAAGAGTATTAATGAGGTCAATAGTTTCTTTGCGAATGTTGAACGTAACCTAGCCGAGCAAATTACTTCTCAGTCGTTCCCGCACAGAAACAAGGCTGATGATAACCTGAAGGCTGCTCCTCTTCACTCTTTGGCCATGCTCCCTGCGGACGAAGCCGAGATCCTACAACGCATTCAAGGATTAAGGGATAATTGTGCTGTCGGTTTTGACCAGATCCCGGGCCGGTTACTGAAAAGATATGCAAACCTTCTGTGCCCCGCTATTACCCACATATGCAATCTCGCAATGTCTTCAGGGACATTCCCGCAGGCGTTTAAATCGGCGATTATAAAACCCATACTCAAAAGTGGTGACAGGGACTGTGTCAACAACTTCAGACCCATCTCTATTCTTCCAACGCTCTCAAAAATTCTGGAGCGCCTTATGAATGACCGGCTTGTTAGGTTTCTCGAGGTTAACAACCTTCTTTCATCTTCCCAGTTTGGGTTCCGGCGTGGTAAATCTACCAATGACGCGGTTCATGAGCTGGTTAACTCGGTCATAACGAACTTGGATAAGAAGAAAAATTGCCTGACGGTGTTCCTGGACTTGGCAAAAGCCTTTGACA
The DNA here is from genome assembly GCA_949775195.1 of Diarsia dahlii. Lineage (NCBI taxonomy): Eukaryota > Metazoa > Arthropoda > Insecta > Lepidoptera > Noctuidae > Diarsia > Diarsia dahlii. The sequence continues at coordinate 9,358,726 of OX459195.1, read as the reverse complement.
CAGTTTCTGTCCCACACTTGTTGCACAAAATGGAAAACATGGGCGTACGTGGTCTACCGCTAAAATTATTCCAGGACTACCTATCTAACCGGAAACAACAAGTTAGAATTGATGGGATGGTGAGTGGTGGGGAGTTACTAACCTTTGGTGTGCCTCAGGGCAGTATACTCGGACCCACCCTCTTCTTGATCTACATCGACGACCTGTGCCGGCTTCACCTTGGCAATGGTAAAATTTTTACATTCGCCGATGACACTGCTCTCTTCTTCAGTGGTGACAGCTGGGATAGGGTCTTTGGTGTGGCTCAGGAGGGTCTTAACAGAGTTGTTGCATGGTTGCGGAATAATGTGTTGACTCTAAATGTCACAAAAACCAAATACGTGGTATTTGCACATCGCTCGAACGTGCTACCCGCACGTTCATTGTCAATTACGGCTCATACTTGTTGGTCAACCCACCAGCCCTGCGTATGTCCTTTCCTCCAAAGGGCAGATAACATAAAATACCTTGGAGTTACTTTAGACAAATCCCTCAGCTTCAAACCACATATAGACGTCCTGGTAACAAGATTGCGCAAACTTATATACATATTTAAGGGTCTAAAACATGTAGCTGACCATCGTACCATCAAGATGGTCTACTTTGCCTTGTGTCAGTCGCTTATCGACTACTGCATCATCTCCTGGGGAGGTTCTGCTAAAACACACTTGATAGAGGCGGAAAGAGCTCAACGTGCGATACTTAAGGTTGCTGCGAGTCTTCCCTTCCGATTTCCTACAGTCGACTTATACAAAAAAAGTAGTTAAAAAACTAAAAAACCCGACTGAAAAAACTGAAAAGCAAAACACAAGCACATTTTAAATTAAACAAAACTTGGAAGCAGGCGGGGTCCATTCTATTTTTCATAATTTAATATTCAAATGAACCCCGCCTGCTTCCAAGTTTCGTTTAATTTAAAATGTGCTTGTGTTTTGCTTTTCAGTTTTTTCAGTCGGGTTTTTTAGTTTTTTAACTACTTTTTTTATTTCCAGCTTTTTAGTTCTTTTGTGTTTGTTTTTCGTTGGTCGCGTAAAATTAAAATTAAAATTCTTCGCAGATGATTTAACTTTTGTGCTTGTTTATAGAATTTTCCACTTTGAATTTCTTTTAAACATATAAGTGTTATATATTTTTGTAATCTCCTTTTAAAACTCTTTATTTTAATACCCTACTCGATGGTATTGGAAAAAAATTGTTTTTTGAACTCAGCGATTTGGCCCCCAAAATCCGCAATTTTCTTTGTTTTTTAATTTTAATGTAGCCTATAACACTCGCGCCATCAAGACGAATCTAATGACGTATATTTCATTCAAATCGGTTCATCCGCTTATGAGTTATGAGGGAACAAAGAAACGGACATACATACATACATACTTACATACATACACGTCAAACACATAACCCTCCTTTTGGGCTTCGCCGCAGTCGGGTAAAAAGTGGGACGTACTGACTGTAAGACAAACTTTCGTTCTGCATACAATCCTTAAAAAGCACTCACAGCTGGTTTATGATCCGGATCTATTGAGGGATAAGCGAAGAAAGGGTACTGTTTGTAATACAAAGTTCTTCCGTTTGCGTCAGTCCCACAAATATTTTTGTTACCTAGGAGATTATTTATATAATGTCATCAACAAGGGTCAAAATATATATCCCCTACACAAACCCAGTTGCAAGAAAAAAGTTGTTAACTTCTTGAAAACACTTTCCTATGATGACACAGAAAAGTTGCTCCACCCAAATGCATAATCATCATCATCATCATCAGCAGCCTATTAATGCTCCCACTGCTGGGATACAGGCCTCCTCTCTTTGAGAGAGAATGGGTTATAATCTGCCACGCTTGCCCAGTGCGGATTGGTAGATGTCAATACTTAAATGCAAAATACTTGATTCAAATTCCAACATAATCACCACCATTCACATACACACTCACCACCATTCACATTCACATACACACGCACCACCATTCACATTCACATACACACGCACCACCATTCACATTCACATACACACGCACCACCATTCACATTCACATACACACGCACCACCATTCACGTACACACTCACCACCATTCACATACACACGCACCACCATTCACATACCAATTTACACACAGCCTGTGACTGCTCTGGTTGTGTTATTTTATTACCCGACTACGGCAAAGCCAAAGGAGGGTTATGATTTTGACTGGCTATGTATGTATGTATGTATGTATGTATGTTTGTATGTATGTATGTGTGTATCTTCATCTGTTCCCTCATTGCTTCTATTCTACTTACCGGAACTCGACATATGAGGTATCGTTAGAACCGTCTTAATTTTCCGCTGAACATAGGCTAGGTGACGTGTCACAAAAAGCGATTTGGCGCCCTCTAGCGGACAAAAAGTAAGGCTTAAAAAATAAAAATGGAGATAAATACGCCGTGTTTGGTATCATTTGAAAGGGCCTGACTTGTACATTTCCAAAATATTGCTCACATTTAAAATCACGCCCTCTAGCGGACAAAAAGTCAAAAGTAAAAAAAAATATTTAACACCAAAATTGTTTAAATAAAAAAAGTAAAAAACTAAAACCCGACTACGACAAAAAAATGACGCTGAAAAAGTATGAAACAAGATTTTCAGGATAGAACAAAAAGAAAAGCCGTAGTCACACGTTATAGGTACCTACAAACCTAAACACTTTAATACCGTGTGACTACGGCTTTTCTTTTTGTTCTATCCTGAAAATCTTGTTTCATACTTTTTCAGCGTCATTTTTTTGTCGTAGTCGGGTTTTAGTTTTTTACTTTTTTTTTTTATTTCTTGCTGTTCACTTGTTTATTTATTTTATTTTTTTGTTGTTTATAATTGTTTGGTAGAAAACATGTTACCTGCCTGTTACTAATGATGCCACTTAGTGGGGCCTGGTGACCTGTAATACAGGTTTTTTTGAAACCTACTTCAGGCACCAGCTCTCACAATGTGAATATTATAGTGTTCAAAACTGTTAAGTGCTACAAAACCATTGTGAGAGAAAATAAATAAACTTATTATTATTATTATTATTCAAAGTCATATCTTTTTTGTGTAGATTTCTTTTTACCCGACTGCGGCGAAGCCCAAAAGGAGGGTTATGTGTTTGACGTGTATGTATGTATGTAAGTATGTATGTATGTATGTATGTATGTCCGTTTCTTTGTTCCCTCATAACTCATAAACGGATGAACCGATATGAATGAAATATACGTCGTTAGATTTGTCTTGATGGCGCGAGTGTTATAGGCTACATTAAAATTAAAAAACAAAGAAAAATTGTGGATTTTGGGTGCCAAATCGCGGAGATCAAAAAAAATTTTTTTCCAATACCATCGAGTAGGGTATCAAAATAAAGGGTTTTAAAAGGAGATTACAAAAATATAAAACACATAAACAAGCACAAAAGTTAAATAAATCATATGCGAAGAATTTTACGCGACCAACGAAAGAACAAACAAAAGAACTAAAAAGTTGGAAATAAAAAAAGTAGTTAAAAAACTAAAAAACCCGACTGAAAAAACTGAAAAGCAAAAAAAACAAGCACATTTAAAATTAAACAAAACTTGGAAGCAGGCGGGGTTCATTTGAATATTAAATTATGAAAAGAAAAAATTAAAATAGAATGGACCCCGCCTGCTTCCAAGTTTTGTTTAATTTTAAATGTGCTTGTTTTTTTTGCTTTTCAGTTTTTTCAGTCGAGTTTTTTAGTTTTTTAACTACTTTTTTTATTATTCATAATAATCAGTATTATATACTATGCAAAGATATCCATCCATAGGTTAGGTTAGGTTAGAACTGTGACTAACTACGCGCGAACCGAGCGAGCGAGCGAAGCGAGCGGTGCCGCGGCAGCGGCCGGCGAGCGCTACCTCGAAATTGGTCGCGAAATTTTTTAAGTATATTTTTTTCATAGTGCCCTAAGACGACTGCGTAGGGTAGTTGACTGACTAAAAAAAATATGATTCTGTTTAGTTCGTCAGTTAGATTTTTGAAAAATATTGGATAAGTACATGTTTTTTGTTTTATCAAATTAATAAAAATTGACGAAAATAAAGCTTGTCAAAGACCATGGAGAGGGGGCTTTTGACGTCATAGTCTGGTAAAAATGGACCAACCTGTGACGTTTCACGACTTTTCGAAGCACTGATCGTCTTAATTTTTTGTTTACGTGAAAAAAGAAAAAATACGTGTTCAATATTTTTTGGAAATCTATCTGACGGAAATAGGGTAGTTGACGAAAAAAAACTAATTAGAGTTTTTTTTTGTCAACTACCCTATTTCATTCATTTAAGACAAAAATCAGTGAAACGACCTTTAATCATTCTTAAAAGTTGGTTGTCAGATGTTTGGGGATAAAAGCGTTATGATAAAAAACAGTAGAGTTTAAATATATTTGCAATAATGATATTATTAATTACAATTTTCGGAAACATTAGTGTTATGAACATCGCCGCTCAACCTAATTCAATTAGTAGTCTACGACTCTGCGACTGCATATACGCATGAATGAAAACAAGTGTTTTTTAAAACAGTAAGGCCTTATTTGTATGTATTCGAATCAAATAATAGTAGGTATGAATGAAAACTTAAGGATGAAAAATTTTAGGAAGAGTGATCATTCGGATTACAAATCATTAGGAAGAACAATTTCGGGTAAAGAACTTTAGGTGAGCCAATATGGACCCGATCCCCGTACCAGTTAGTTGGTGTTAGTCCCTATCCTCATATTCATTCTCAACATACTTAGTTAAGAAAGTGTGTGTGTGTGTGTTAGAGGGTAAAATTCTCAAAATCATAGATCGCTACGCTATACCTCTGAAACAAACCCAACACAGTTTAGTAGGTATAATTATAGTTTACTGCGAGTAATCATCATGTGCCTAGCATGATGATTGGTTGCAGTAAACTAATTAGGTACTCAAATATATAGATCCCAACGTAATAACTAGGATCACTCCTAACAATCCATATAGGGTATCGTCATGAACTCGAATACATCCCTACGTAACATCAACGTCTGATCCCAACCTAACATAATATTCAATGTAGACTCCGTAAAGGGAAACGTCAGTGGCTCTACGTAAACATTGATCCATACGTTTACTCCAAAACATAGTTACATACATTCCTACGTAAAATGTGTTTCCGTAGCCAATATCAACAATGTGATAATTTATAATCATTCGTAACAATCCATATAGGGTAACGTCATGAACTCGAAAACATACCCTACGTAATACCTACGTCCGGAGACTACGTAGTCTAGATCTTGTGTTTACGGTTCTTGCCTACGTAGCTATTAAGACGGCAAACATTTGATTAATTCACTAATCTCCTACTAAAGGAAACACGTTTCTACTTACGTATTTGTGAACTTTGTGGGTGCAACACTAATCTCATGTGCGAATGTTTTCGGAGTCCGTTTTATTTAGGAATTAAACAGTTGAGACGACACGTAAAAGGCTTTTAAAATATTTTGTAGAAAAAAGTGACACGGAGACATTATAATATTATTTACTGATGTGTCCCACTGTAGGGCAAAAACCTCCATCTTCTCTTTCCACTTAACTCTGTCTATGACTATTTGGGCCCTATCGTTTTGAAAAGTGTCCAGCTGGTCACACCATCTTCTTCATCATCATCGAGTTTATATTTTCATGTCGAGATAAATATTATTAACATGTATATTATTTTATGCCCAGTGTTTCCAAATCTTATTTCACGGTTCTCACCTCTCACCATTTGGAGCAATGTTCATGTTCAATCTGCGACGGAGATATGATAACCTACAGACATAAATTAAGAATGTATGTAATACATACAAATATAACGTCAACAGACGCCACATGCACGCTACGCGAAGCTTGCGGTTTCTCAATTCACACTCGATCCTTGTACGACGTAGATCATTATCCGACATTATCGATCTATGCGATTTACTATAGTAAACTAATAATGGCGCCACTAATAACCACCGGCCAACACATGCCAGTGTGCAGTGCCGACTCGTTCAGTAAATTACCATTGTTCATACCTAACGAATCCCGGTTAAATTGTGTAAATCGATCAATAATAACACATAACGAGCCAACCACACTACAATGATTTAAACAAAGTAACGAATTACCACTTATACAATACAAGCAATTACCTTTGAAAATATACACCTTGAGAGCAATCATGTCTACCTGCTTATTAATAATTCACGCGACGCAAAATAAACAAATAATAATAGGTAGCGGATAAAAATAATGTCTGTTAAAATAGCTCGAATAGGTAAACGAGCACAATTATCGGGCAAATAGTTGTTTATACACGGTATCTGAGCTAGCTGTGTAATTTCCCGTGTTCTATCTAATATGATCGGCGCGACGCGGCGCCAGCGCCGTCGGCTTCTTATAAAGAACGTTTATGCTAATACATCAACCACTAACAACTGTCCGGTGCACGAGACATTTCTCGTCCAATACTACAGCTTATAAATTATTGAATAAATTCTAATTGTGACTATCGTATCAATCAATCTGTGGGTACGCGGTTTTTGTGCGACGCGTGATGGAATGTTAACTTAGTTTCTTTCGAACAGATAAAGCATCGATATGGCAGCTTACCTGGAAGACTTTTTAAATAGCTATCCATCACTGGAGCCAAACAGTGCCATATTAGCATAATAAACATGCAAATAGTTATTTGATGTGAACAATGGTTCTATGTTTAGTCGTTTGATATGCGACCACGTAGAATTTCGGACTTTCCCGCTCTACCACATACAACTCGGTTGGAAAACTAGGGTAACACTAACATGTTGGCCACTCAATAATTTTGGGGTCAACTGTCAGTCCAATTAAATGTTACTGGTACTACTAGATACTAGTCAGTATTTTAGATACTAACCGTAGTTAGCTTATAGCACTCATAGTATTTAACTGACTGTTGCAAATTAAAGGGATATTTCGAATTTACAATTCACGTATTTTGAAATGGAAGAGAACTACGAACCGAATCAGAAAATTAAGTTGCTGCTATTTCCTATAATTGTTTGAAGAGTTCTGCACCCTATTTACTTATGTTACGATGAAAATATAACAGCAAGCTAGACCTAGAAACACGCTAAGAATGTCGGTACACATCCGTTTAGATTTAAAGCTCTTATGGAACCTAGCTCAAATATACATAGGTACAGACTAAACAAAGCGCTCGCAGGTGCGTCCAGAGGTGCTCACGGTCAGATTGTCCGATACATGTACTTGTACATGACCTGCTGCATGTACTGGCAACAAAAGAGTTAGGTACGCAGGCAAGAAATTGCACTGTGATTCCAATATTCATTGTTTTTGCTTGCAGAACGACTTTTTGAACGAAGGAAACCTTTTATTAAGACTTGACTAGTCAGCCTATGAGTGAAGAGGTAGGTGAAGTTTGCTGCCAGCATTCAGCAGTCTCTTTTGTCGGCTGTCCTTACACGGCTATACCACGGCATTTAGCGTGTCTCACATACAAAATGCCTAATAACAGCGGGTAACCCATGTGTTGCTACCCGGTGCCGCCATTACATCACCTGTTGGCTTCCAGACGTGATTACTAGACTGGCTTTGTTTGAAATTATGACTACGTTTGCTCCTTTTTTGACCTCCTTGTTTGACCCTTAGACATGACTAGTAAGGACTTGTCGGGGGAGGACCTTGGTACTGAATGCGAGTTGTTCCAAGGAAATGGACTGAACTGACTTGGAAAAATTAAGAAAATGTTTCATCTGTCTCGATTTCGCGTAAGACTGCTTTAAATTATTTTAGAGAGAACTTGTAAAAGTGTAATGTTGGTCCAACTTAAAAAATATGATGAAATAGTACCTACTTCAATGACAGCAACTCATATTTTCATGGCTACAAGATTTTTGCTAGCTAGATCTGTCTGTATACAAAGAACTAGCTGAATAATAACGAGTCATTAGGAAATACGAGAAACATCATAGCTTCCTATATTATTAAGTTAGTCGAGCAGTTATTAAGTTCCATGTGACGGCATTAATTTATTTTCCTATTGCGACAAAAGGAAATCTTGTCAATAGTACGTCATTTGACATGATCTGAGTTTTCAATCAAATAAGAGTGATTGAAGATGTTATATATTCTAAAAAATCTAAATGCTTGGTTAAAACCAAAAGCCCTTTAATTGTTTTTCTGAGAAAACTGAATAGTCACTATCGCTAATTATAAATAGTTTGGAAGTAATACAGAAGCAATGAGTCAGTTTCACGTCGCGACGTCTGGATTCAGGAAATAGAAAAATATCCACTTTGGAGCGGAAACCACAGTATTTTGTGATGAACAAACGTGGAGTGTTTTATGAATCATTTTCCATCTGCTGCGCACAATAAAAACCTTACAATGTATCGTGCAAATAGAGTGTGGTTAGTAATCCGCTGGCGCTGGTTGATGGATGATGACTGGCCATCTTGAGACGACACCTAATATTGCGTGTTAAGAAATGATTTTGCAGTGTCATGAGAAAAGGGCGTTTATTTTCAGGTGTCGTAGGTACACAGTGACTGTGAATGGACATTTATACAGGGGCTTTGCCCATCATCATACCACGACCGTAAATTCGGTATACAAATTGCCGATAGAGCTAAACCAAACATATAGTAGATTATGTTTTCGGCCACAGTAGCAGATAACTTTGTAGGCACTAATCTTCCGCTCAACAAACATAACAAAAAACATAACCGCAGAAGCTCACCGAATTACAACTAATTATTACATAACAAACAGCTCTAATCTAACGGAAAATTACATTGGGAGCAAATAACAAAATTATAATAGGATAATAATGAGGTTATCATTACCTACAGTACACTAGACCACAGAACATAGTGCACACAGTGAGCGGACTTGTTCCACTTACTCAATGAATCTCAATTATTATTTAGGGACGGTGTTCTCGGCGCATGCGTTATCTATCAGATACAACACTATTAGGTTAGTTAGTGCTTATGTCCACGTTTATTGCCTAAACGTAACCTAATTTTATTTATTGCTTGAATGTTACTTAAACGTTTTATGATAGAAGGTGCAGTACGAGTATACTGGTAAGTATGTGGATGTTGTAAGGCGGTTTGGATTGCAGGATGACTAGGTCGGATGTTGTAACTTGTAAGGTCCTCCTTTTTCATGTTATTATGACTATTGATTTGCCTGTAATCTACATTAATGGACCAGTTTTAGTTTAGGATATGTTATTGAAATGCAAATGCTTGTAAGACCGAAGCACGTGGAAAAGGAAGTCTAATTTGTATCACACATTAGATTTCCCGATAAAACTATAAGTTCAAGCGATGTCCGAAAAAAAAACCTTCAATATTTTGCTAAAGCTTTCTCTGCGAAAAGTGTCCAGAGGTCTCTCTGATCTTTAAGCTTATTTGCGCCTTTGAACAATAACCTTTGGCAATGTACCAGCGGTTGTCCCAATGAACTTGAAGAAGACAAGAAGACATTGTGTGTGTCTCCTTGTTTAGTAATTACCTAAGTAGGCACTGAGCATCACAAACACTGGCCTACGTATCATCACGCTTATCGCTGATAAGTGATTATAACACACGCACTGAGCTTCTGACTTCAATTTATTCACGCGATATATTGTTTATGCGAAATATGACACAGATAAACCAACTAATATGACATAAATTTAAGAGTTGACTTAACCCACATAGCAGTTGATTAGTGTCTTAAACTCATGCAAAAAGTCTTGTCATGAGTCTCATGAATTGTGTGTGAAGGGCATCTAATAAAGTCTCCTTTAATCTAATATGATGTTGTACAGCATCATAAAAATATAAAATATTGCTGTGATTGGCCGAGCTCAATTTTTGCTTGGCAGTGATCCAATAGATTATTCTGCATGACTTTTAGATAACTCATTACAGTAGGTATTCATATCGGTATTATTCAGACAATTTCTTTTATTTATGAAGCGGCTTTTACTGAAGTAATTTGTGGAATGTTTTCGCTGGTTTGGGAAAATATATTGTCTGTCAGCTGGTTAGTTAGTATCGTATTGTGGATAAGGCTGTGTTACATTAAAGGACCTGATATTTTTTGTTTTTTTTGACGTGGCATTCTTTAAAAAATAGAATGTAGAGCGAAAAGCGAAATCTGGTTTAGACATATCAAAAAACCTCCGAAATGCATCATTAACAAATGCAGCAAGTATTTATGTATAATGTGAGTATATTCTAGTTCAAGACGCACTGCAATTTAAATGTGCTTAGTTAACGAGGTAGACCGTACTACTATACTATTCTTGCTGCATAATTGTGCCCACTGTAACAACAGGGGCACAAACTGAATTACAGGTTTTAAAAACCTCAGTAATTCGGAATTCTTATTGATGACGTAGGTAGAGTAAGCCTTTGTTTGTTAGTATTGAAAGAAAGTGAATATTGATTGTGATAACCCACAAGGTTTTTAATTAAGTCGTATCATTAAAATGAAATGAGTCCACCTTATCGTTTTAAACTTTTTTGTCATTAAATCGGAAACCCCGAAGGCCAATGTTTTATCTTGAGATTTATTGTTAAATTCACATTTACTTCGATCCATCAGGCTCAAGTCATCATCATCGATAACAGTTTGCAGATAATCTGCGGTTTAGAATTGAGAGGTGATTGCACTAATATTGACGTAGAAGATGAATAATTACCTAATATAATTACAATACCTAGGTATATTTGTTTTAAACAATATTTTTGTTTTTTTTTAATGAAACTTTGCCCCCCATTAGGAACTTCCCCTTTATCGTAGGTGCGTTTAGACACATTTAAAGTCACATACAACCCAGATCCGAAACAAAATTATCTGTAGGCGATGCAAAATAATATTGATCCGTGCGGGGATCGAATCCGCGACACGGAGAGCAGCAGCCAATCGCTCAGCCACTATGCCATCCGTGCCGTCAATATTCTTACTCATTCTGTATCACTAAAGTCATAACTAAAGTTCTGTTTTTGTCGTTGTTTTCTTCCAAAGATAATGCCCAAATTAGAACTCGCGACATCACATCCTGACGCGATAGATCACGAAGTCAACCACTTACATTAAACGTGGCAATAAAAAGAGTATTTTTATGTTATTTTCATTAAGTTATTCAGTTCGCATGTGGGGGACGTGCGCGCGCGCCGCTCTCGGGGCCCGTACGTGTGAGCGTCCGACACCCGCGCCCGCGCTCCACGGGAAGGCTAACTGCCCCCTAATTGCATCAATTAAAACGACCACTTCGAACATATTAAATCCTACAGCGTCTGAATATCTGATAACTTATTCGCGGTAAACTTCAATTAGATATAATACCACCTTCATTATTATTTCATCTAAATCATAAGTGGTGGCCATTTGTGCCCCGCTTGATCTAGATTTAATGTTGATATTCTGTTTTGCACATTCTATTACTTTTGTAAGGTCTTACAGTCAGTCATGAAGTTACCACATAATAAGAAAGGCAGAACACTCAACAGCTCTGAAATAAACATTGGTTATTAAGCTCGAACCATTTGGAAGCTCCAAATGGTTCGAGCTTAATAACCAATGTTTCCGCCCTAAGAAAATAAATATTTCACGAATGTAGTTAGGATAATCCCACAGAGATAGTACGTTTGCAGACATATTGTCTGTAGAAACAAGAAATCTTTATTAATACGTAATTTAAGAAAGACCATTCATAAAAGAAATACCACATTGCCAGTTAGGTAAGTATCATTAGTCCATATAAACTCATTGTAGGTTTAAAATCATCAATGCTGTAAGCCACAGAGGCGTAAGTACCTATCATCCTTAAGCAGGCTAATAACCTTTATATGGGTCAACGTCTACTGTTACCTTATATCAAGAGACTCTGTACCTAATGAAACTGACGATGTCACAATTTGATTCGAAGGAACTGGGAAAAATCCCTTGTTTTTTGACAGCAGATTTTAAAGAATAATATCTAGAGGAAAAACCTGAGGGAAACACAGAATCAATCTTTGGATTAATATACCATACTGACCCTGATTCATCACCATCGGCCTAGATTTTACCCAAAGTTGCAATCCAACCAGATGCAACTGAAAACCAGTATTTTACATGGAGCGGCTGCTAATCTGAGCTCCACAACAACACAACCCAATGTTTTACAGTTACTATACCCATCAGTTTTCAGTGGGCTGGTCGAAATCTTCGTCGTGGGAAATAGATGAATGAGGGACGCACTTCACTGAGAAGTATGGCAGAAAGTATAGACCTATACTATGCTTGAAAACTTGGCTTTCCCTTAACCTACTATACTACCTTATCATAGTGTTGGGGTTTCTAGACAGTATGCTTGCCTTATGGACTTGCCGTATTGTTGGCCCCTAGGCACGCCACCCAGGAGTGGGTGATTTCGTGCTGATATGATGATGATGACACCAACCATTTGAAAATAGAAGCATCCAGGAACAAAAACATTCTCCTGAATCAAAACAAACTGTCAACTAACCTTGCTTGCCAACTTACACAATAAATAAACACTATTTGTACCTAAAGTCATAATTAATTGCGAGTTAAATCCATTCGAAGTGTTCATATAAGCAAACACGGCACAATGCCATAAGTGCCTATACAGACGCCACTTAAGAGCTTTTGTCTCATTGTACAGTCAGTGGCCAGCATTAGCTGAGCCCTCATATAAAGAAGGAGTGGTGTGAGAAGAGGGGTCAGATAATATTGGGGTTGACTGTACGTTCATTGCGTGGGCGCCCCTCTGCTCATTCATTTCATGTGGTCTGTTTTCTTAATGACGAAGCCTTCGAGGCGCCGAAGGGTTTTTGTGCAAACTATGTCTGTCGCCTGCCTACTAAAACATATCCAAGGTTCCGATAAGATAGGGTGGCGAACTGGCGATAGATTCGCCAGGCTAACTTAGAGATTCTGCGATCGAAGTAGCTTGATAGAATTAGAAGATTTTGTTTTGATTGAGTTATTTTGTACTGACTCTTGTAAGACAGGGACATCTAGCACAGGATGGTTCCTGTGCTAGATGTCCCAGTTTGTCCCGGGTTTCAAATAGTTTATATCTTTTTTCATTATGTCAATGAAAATACTTTTATTTATTTATACACACTTTCTGCAGTTACAGTTTCAGGAATTACGTATGCGATCTGTATAAATGAATTATTGCGCGATACTTAGAATGCACTAACACTTGCACCAGTTACAGGAGCAGCTAACTTAATCAGTTGAGTTGAGTCATTGCAATCTAAAAACTGTAAGTGTGTTCCATGTTATTTGAAAAAAAAAAAAAAGTTGATGTGGCACTCGGAGACTGCCGCGGTAAAGCTATTGCATAGCATTTTTTATCAACTTAAGCAAATAATTATTTATTTATTTTATTTATGCAGTATTTTTTAAAAAAGAATTTAAATTATATAAGTAAATCAAAAGTAACCTTCATAGACTAAGCTAGTAAGAAACTCTATGACAGAAAATTTAAAAGAAAAAGTATTGACAGCTTGTCAGCCTGACGTAAGTGTCATATCATTGAAAAATATGAAAATTATTTAATTTATTTTAGATATTATAAAAGAAAACGAATCGTTTTCTAAGACCGATTCGCAGAATAGTAATGCAAAAACCAATAAAACGTATGATAGATGCGTAGGTAATAATAATAAAATGAATGTATATAGAGTACTCGAGGAGTATACTAACCCATTATCTTTCACTATTTTTTCGTGACTTTCTTCATTAATAAATGCACTTTGTTTATTCATATTTAAAACACTTTGTACACAAATTATACGAGTTAGAATATTTTAGAAGGAGAAGCATAGAGACAAAACAGAAAAACTTTACACCTTTACACGTGAGGTTATAAATTATTTAATTTGACAACCTCAGTTGACAACCTTGTTATTTTCCGTAACCATAGCAACCTGGTTGAATACTGAATCATGAATATTTTCGTTACGGAATTTCTGGATTCGCTCTCCACGCTCAAGGCCCGCGATAGAAGCTATGCAATAGGTTAAAAACACTTATAGAACAAGAATATTCAGAATAAAGTAAAAATAATGTACCTACGCAACACAAAGCTCCATAACGTAGTTACGCACCATATTCCTACACAGTATTTTATTAAAGCCATTGTGCGTGTAATATTTGGCAACTAGAACTTTTCGCCCACTTCCTCCGAACAAAACTTATTTAAGTTCCAGTCAAGAATTTTACAAACAATAAGAATAACACAAAAGAAACTGGGTCGCACATTCCGGTCGCAAACAAAACTAGGGGTAGTCTTAGCAAAAGTAGGTTATGTGATTTTTAAAGAGGCTGTATCGTAAAATTTATTCAAAAAGTTTTCGACTTTTTTCATTAGGACCGTTTGGGTCAGTGGCTTGGCAACCCTAGAGCGCAGGCGGCGAGTTGAGACGGAAAGATCTGCAGCATCAGAAATTATTTTTTTATAACTAAATACGAATGTTGAATGCCAATGAGTTTCTTGAGATGTATCTCGTATTATATGACTTTTTACTACAAAAGATATAAACTGCACAGGTAGGCGGGTCCCTAATGACAGCGTGTACACCGGAGACGCCGAACTATGCGAGACTCACTAGTTCTGAAATTACTACGTGCTCATATTTATGTTTTTAAACTTACAATAAGTTATGCGAATAATTTTCCTTAAATTATGTTTTCATGCAATTGCCAGGAAATGAAAAAGCTCTTCATGTTCATAAATAACAACTTACAATCACCGTTATTTTCAAAACAACTTTGATTTCAATTAAGGGAGCAACAAAGGAAGAAATAAAAGTTTCTCAATTGATAATAATTTAGCTAAAAGTATGACAGAGTATGATATGTCGCTAAAATACACAATGGGGCTCGGAAAGTTCAGCAGTAAGCTGAACGTAATGTATTCACGAGGGGGAAATAAATTAAAAAGCAAAAAGTACGAAACTGGCTGGGTGCCCGCACAGTCACGGAAATTGTTCCCAAGTATTCGAAGCCTCTTTTTCTACTCGAATGCACAAGAAAAGAATGTTTTAGTAACATATCGACGTTCATTTCTGATTTTCTGTTTATTCACGTTGTTATTCTAAAAGGCCATTTTCACATATCAGTCTGTTTCTTTCCAATTTTCTTTATGGAGCTCGCCCCAACTCTGCATTGAATTTGGCAAACGCAGCTAAGACGATTTTGGTTGCTCAATGGGAAAAATCTATTGGCAGATGAAATCTTATTGCATCATCTATCTAGTCTTTTCCCAACAATACTAGGTCGGTTTCAAGTCTAAGCAATTGCAAATAACATTTTGTTACACCAGCACACGAGTTTCACAAAATTAATTGTGTTCGATAAACAGTACCTAAGCTTTATTTTTCCAGAAAAACAACGAAGCGCCACTCCTCAGAATCCTGCTGCGCCATTCATTAAGCAACCTGCTCATTGTCTGACGTCAACCATACTTTGTTGCATCAGGCGAGTGGAAAGTATTTGCCACTCATTTAATCAACGCACCGATGTGAAGGGCTCATTGGCTGTTAACCTCCGCCCTCTGTCAGTCAACACGTAATTGAAGAGAAGCCTTGATACGTTTCAATTGTCCGAGATCGTATTACTTGCCTTTATAAATAGTCGGTTAGGACGATAATGTTCTTTTGAGGTTGAAGTAATAGCGTGTCATCGACATCGATTGATCGACGATTCGACGGTACTGAGAATTGAGATATTTGTGAAATTAATTCAGTGATGAGACGGGATCAAAGTCAATAAGATATTGTTGACGCCAATTAATATGTTTGATCGTGAAAAAGTTGAGATTCAGTCTTTGCTACATGCGGCTACAGAAGTACAGACGCATGGATTTGCGGAACTACTAACTAAAAATGTAGAGTTTTGGTTCTGTGTAAGTATTAAACAAATCTGCAGAGTTTTATGCGTCAATATGTTGTACTGATTCGGACCCTTGCTAATTATATCGGTAAGTGTTATTAGATTCATACTAAGAATCTGCTTGCTAGATAACAGTAAACAAGCTCCTTACAGGAATTAAAAATGAGTCACCTTCTTCTGAAAAGAAATCGAAAATAGAAGCCTTTATGAAGAATAAATCGTTAATCCTGAATTATTATTAGGAAATAGTAAAATAAACAATTTTGTACAAATCTGTTAACAGCGCATTTATGAATTATGACACATAAGTAGGTAAATCAAGTCAATATCCTTATTCTAAAATGTAAAACACCTACTAAAACTGACATTCCACGAGTTTATGCGATCGTGAGATAAATCAGACATAATTACGGAGCTAAAGGCAGTAGGAACGCGTTGACAGGAGTGCCACAGTTTGATGTATTTAGCATGTAAATGGCGGGCTCTGATATCTTGCACCTATCATAATGTCATCATAAACACACAATTAAATGCGCACCATGATAATTTCAACAATTAAGGTTGTCTACTTTTGTTGGGAGTTGGTTTTACAGTCGACTAAATGAACAAAAATATGAATATTAACAATACTAAATACGACATTGATTCGCGAATTTAGTAATTAGCTTTGATGAATAAAATATTTGTGCTGTGTTTTTGCCAAGATTCCAAGATTATCCCTTCTCCCAATTGATTTGCAGCATGTCTTATTCTTCCATACTTCTCTATTACCTTCTCGTCATCACAGCAATCAACTTCTTTCTAGGCATAATAATAATCATCCTTTCATCCATCCATCGTGTCTTCGTATTCTCTTATTACCGCATCCACATTCATACTCAACACTTTCATCACGACACGCTCTAAAGTCATTCACAAGCCAATTCTGGGATGAAGCTCATTGCAAAATGCTTAATTAATTACAAGTAGGTACTTAAGCACTTTATTATTCACATTAGGTATAATAATGAGATAGGTACTTAGGTACGGTCAGCATCAGAAGTATATTAACATTACTCAAAGTTTCGAAGCTGTTTTTTTAATAAAAACTTGTTAGATATTACTCGTTACTACATGTTATTGGAGTGTAAGGACTATTTTAACGAATAATCTCCTGAAACATTAAAAATAATAGCTAGAGCCCTGTACATAAAAGAATTAAAATTTCGGAATGTTCAGCTACTTCTGATGCTGACCGTACTAAGAATTACCAGCTTATCCTGGTTTTGGGTCACAATTTGCCACTAAACCTAAAATTGGAAATTAAATCATTTACAGTAAATTGATCTTATCTTATCTAAAGCGAATATAATTATGCCTAAATCAGCTAACTACTTTAGAACAAGAACTGCAGCACTTAAACTAGGCGTCAACTTGATATCATAGACGTAAACTTAATCTTACCATGATCATTTTATGTTCCATTAACAAAATATTAATGACACCCTGTTTTTGGGCAGAACGTTGGGCAATTACAATCTTTATGTTTATTTTCTATTTTACACCTAGGTATACTAAACACGACTACCTCTCGTTGAACTAGTGATACGAAACTGTGCTATCACTACTGCCAAGCATGAGGATCTGGGTACAGTCAACAGCAAAAGTAGATGATCAAAATCAGAAATTCAATACTAATGAACGGAGTTCGCGTCAGAACTGTGTGGCGTTAAAGTGATTCAAAAGTAGGTGATTGTAAACTATACCAAACATTTACTAAGTTACTATGTAGTACAACTGCATGTATATTCGTGATCAGATTTGAGTGTTTTGACTCCAAAAGTTAATAAACTTTATTTATGTCAATGTTCAAAAGTAGCTGATGCGATACAAAACGATAATTCAATCAATATTTATATCTTTGCATGTTTGTGAATTTATGTCAATGTTCAAAAGTAGCTGATGTGATGCAAATCATAATTCAATAAATATTATTAGGTCTTTGCATGTTTGTGATGTTCAAAAGTATCTGGATGCGATACAAAATCATAACAGACTCAATGATTGCTTTTGCCCAGTCGGCTACAATATATTAAAACCGGAAGGTAGATTGATATTTTTATTAAAGATAAAAATATCAATCTACCTTTTTATTTATAAATTTATTTATTGACTCGCTTTTGTTGCACTTTTAGCGTTGAGTGCGTCTGTTATCAAATGCAAATATGCAAATTTTTATCCAATTCATCTGTTTTTCCGTAAAACATAACAAATTAAATTAATAATAATAATACATTTATTTATTCAGATAACAATGATCCATAATGGTTAGTAACAATTGTAATTAATGGGATAATTAAAAAAAAATAAGTATGGATGAATATTTTGCCTCATAATTACATGGCATCAGTTTCATCATTTAATTTTTGATTTTAACTGTTCACTAGTTTTGATATGTTTTTTCACTTCTTGGTTCTGGAGCGAATTGAGTTTATAACTTTTGGAGTCAAAACTGATCACGAATATATGGCAGTTGTACTGGTAGTAAATGTTTGGTATAATAATTTACAATCACATACTTTTGAATCACTTCGACGCCACACAGTTCTGACGCGAACTCCGTTCATTAGTGTTGAATTTCTGATTTTGATCATCTACTTTTGCTGTTGACTGTACAACTACCAGGCCGGGCACAGTGTTATTGGGTATTTCCATGTGTTATTTTCAGAAGCAGCCTAGAGTTTGGATTCGTGGACGATTATTAGTAATAAGCTATCACTAAAGGGTGTAAAAGTACCCTTAACGAAACCAAAGGGAATCTAACCCGTTCTCCCCGTCACTGCGATCGTTTTTAACCGACTTCCCAAAAGGAGGAGGTTCTCACTTCGATTGGTATGTTTTTTTTTTTTTCTATGTATGTACACCGATTACGCTGCGATTTATGATCCGATTTACGTGATTCTTTTTTAGTCTGATGCGGAATAGTTGCCATTTGGTCCTATAAAAATTTAGTATAGTTTGGCCTAGTACTTTTCATTTTATGAAGATTTTTCTTAATTAATGAACAGCGTTTCCATCAGGTGAGATAGTGGTCAAACGCGAACCTATCAATAATAAAAAAAAAAATAATAAAAAATGTATTCGCGAACAACTTCGTCGTTTATGAACCAAATTTGATGATTATTTTTTTATTGTGGAGGAGATACTTTAAGGGTGGTACTATGATATGGAAACCAGGACATGGTGATGGAATCCCAGAGAACTCGAGGGCAACCCTCAAATTTCATAGGCACGTATTACGTGTTTTTTGGTTTCTTAGTCGAATGTTAAATGTATAGTAAATATTTCTATAGGATATTAAAACTAAAAATGAAAAAATAAAAAAACTTTTTTGCAAAACAAACAACCAACTTCAAAAACACCAAAAAGTGAAAAATAAACTTCAGAAGAAAAATTTTTCTGAAGTCGGTGGCAAAAAAACGAAACGAAACAAACAAATGTCACCGACTTCAGAAGCTGATTTTTCTTCTGAAGTTTATCTTTCACTTTTTGGTGTTTTTGAAGTCGGTTGTTTTTTTTGCAAAAAAGTTTTTTTGTTCTAACTAGTAGACAATACCTGGGAAACCTTTAGTTACGGAGATATTGGGGGTCAAAGTTCTAAATTTTTCACAGTGGTTTTTTGTATTACTACTACTTTTTCAGATAATAAGTATAACTTTCTTTAAATTGCCTCCATGACTCGTTTACTATTCAAAGCGTCCACTAGCACAATGTTTTAAGAGTGCTACATTGAGTTTTCCCAAAAAAAGTGATCTTTAACCCGAAAAATCGTTTCCCAGCAATATTTTTTGCGTAGGCGTACTTAGTTTGAACTAAAGCCACGAAGACCAGGCTGGTTAGGACGCTTATATTCCCCATATTTCTTTATGCA
The DNA here is from genome assembly GCA_949775195.1 of Diarsia dahlii. NCBI lineage: Eukaryota > Metazoa > Arthropoda > Insecta > Lepidoptera > Noctuidae > Diarsia > Diarsia dahlii. Next base: position 9,338,847 of record OX459195.1, on the reverse strand, counting down.
GCTGAAACCTGGACCTTACGAGATGTGGAAAGGCAGAAAATAAATGCTCTGGAAATGTGGTGCTGGAGAAGAATGCTTGGGGTGTCGTGGACCGAGTTTCGCACGAACGTCTCGATACTTCAAGAACTCGGTATCAGGCAGCGTCTGTTTTCAACAGTACAATCTCGCATCCTGACATTCTTCGGACATATTTCCCGGCGTGACAATCAGTCCATAGAACGCCTTGTGGTCCAAGGGAAAGTAGAAGGCACTAGACCGCGCGGAAGGTCACCCACGCGTTGGACTGACCAGATCAAGTCTGCCATTGGAGGTTCAGTTAACGAATGCAGCAGGATGACCTCTAGCAGGCAGCGGTGGCGAAATGTCGTGAAGTGCATCATATCTGCCCCTTCCAATACTGCTACTTAACGATCACGACCGCTCTGTCAAGAGCGTACCGGATAAGAAGAAGACTTAGTTTGATGTACATAATGCTTGTGAAGGGTTCGTTTACACCCTGTAGATAAACTTCTGTTCTGTCGAACCCTCAGAGAAAAATAATTGAACACATAGCCTTGATATAACAGAAAGAGACCTGGTCGAAGTTATACCCAGTAGGTACTAGATGTAGGTCCTACTCCATCAACCTCCATATTGTGCTAAGAACCATAATGCTCAATGTATAATGAACTCAATATTAACAGCTATTAACAGTTAATTTCCATATTTATCGATCATGGAATAGACAATAATTACATAATCGATGTAAAATCACCGTTTTATCCTTCATATGTAATGTCTATTTTATTAATTTTAATTAAATATACATCCTGCCTTTAACATGCTCATATAGAACTTATTTATGTTCAAATAGGAAAGATGGCGGGAAATAAGAAAATGGCGGACCTAAAGTACATTTTCATTGCAATTACAACAATAAGGAACTGAACTATAAAACTGCAACATAAAATACAGGAAGCTGTGGTAAATAAAATAATTATATTGCTTATATTGGTGATTTCATGTTAGGATCTGAGATGATGAATAAAATAATAAATCTATAAGTACCTAATATACGTATAATTAAGTATGCTGAATAAATCCAGGGTACTAAATAATGTGCATTGTTTGTGAGTCCGTTCCTTCATGTGTAAAGACAAAACCAGATCTATCATCCAGTATGTTTTCGCTTTACCAGACAGCCCACAAAAACAGGGAGACCATATGTTATGAATTTTCCACACAAGTCCGGAATTAAAGTTAAATGTCGGGAAAGTGGGGAAAATTCTCTAACGATCGAAGAATCTTATTTTTTATTTGTTTAAAGTAATAATTAATATACTATTGGGAAGCAACAGCATCACTTAAGTACATTCGCAACCCCTGCCGTGGTCAGCATAGCCGACTGTAAAGTATTTGACTTTGTTATTCCACCTCACAAGTACGTTCACTAAAATCTGAACTAACTACAATGGCTTCTTGTAAAACATAACAAAACCGCCCGAGCCGACACCAAATCCGTCTTAATTCCGCCTAAACGTAGACATAACAAAATAAACACTGCCATTGTTGAGTAGCTAGTGCAGACACAGTTAATTAGTAAAACAAATCAAAACAAATGTTAGCTCGGTGTGAATGTAGTGACGTCATAACGACTGCTACAAAGGGTGCAGTGACGACAACCAGCGATTAAGTAAAACAAATTGACGCACGCCCATGAATAGACTGAATAAACCCTCTAATGATAACGCCCACGCCTTCATTATGTAGCTGTAACACTATCGTTTAATCGACTCTAACATCGATGTCGTCAATCGGTTTTTATTCGAGTACCTCCTAATATAAAAAATAGATAAGAAGTTTTGCGAAAATAAAGTGTTGTGTCGTGGGCGTTGACAAAGTATGGCTTTTATTATACTGTACGTGTTTGTTTGCTAATGTATCAGTTCCTGTGATTCCTGTTATAACTTGTCGAGCTCCTGTCACAGTCCATTAAGGAAAATTCCGACACAACTTACCTTAGACACGTAAACACGTTGTACCTACCCAAGTTACGACCTATACGTAATCTATGATTCTTATGTTGTACGGAGATTCAATACAAAATTATAACAAAAAAAATGGTAATTTAAAGTTGGTTTAATCTCAGGTTTCAGGGTCGAAATCAAAATTAAAATATTTGATTTCACATAGGCCTACATGGGCGCATAAAAAAAGTCGAGAAGCAGTTAGGGTTGGACGTTTCCTCTACGGAGAAGAACCAGCAAGAAACTCCATGGTTAGGTACTCTTATAAAATGATTTGGTTTCACAATACTTTCATGTTACAGCATTATTACTTAGATATGGGAAAACAATAAGGTATTTGCCTTTATTCTGAAAAAAACAAACTGAAGTACCCATGCTTAATCAGAAAGTGTGTAGAGCCCTTCACGTGCATGTTTCCACTTACCCATCTCACAATATTGCCAGTCGTAAATTATTATTCATATCGGAGACAATTTCTATTTTACGATACAATTACGTCATTCGGCAAACAATGGATTAAGAGTGTTTTATTATCTTTTGGGTACTGACGTAATCCTAACATTTACTGAGCATAAGCCGAAGAGATTGCAATTAAAGTTTGTAGAGTCAGGCGCGACTCGTGTGTCGTGACGCTACCATACACGATAAAAATATAGAGGCCAAAGTTTAGCAGACGTATCACACTGACTTTTTCTGACAACACTCATTCGGATGATAAGACCATTCAAGAGTATCTCCTTTCCTGTGATCTAGATCCGTTTCGCAAAAGGCCAATGTCCAAGTCTTAAACATCTTGCACGCCATTTTACAATCACGCGCAGTGGGTGTCCCATCAGTAATGCAAATTATAACCATTATCTAGATACATCCGGCAAATTGCCAAAGACTATCGCACAAACGACTGCTTATCGAGACCTTTGCCACTACTCCGGTCGATACTTCAAAACACGAGGGCGAAAGTAGGGCCAATATTATTATGTTATTTATGACATCGCATAAATACATAATACAATATATCAAACTCAGATACAGTAGCTGGTTGTGATCAATTTATGATGTTGTAAATAAGCCTGTCAAATATGAACGGGCTGCGCTATGAGTACCTACTCACTGAGCTTAATGTTTAGAAATCTTAATTAGCTAGCTTTTAATTATGTATCTGGAAAGTTTTATGCAAATAATTGCTTGTGAAATCGTTCAGGTTTGTTTTGACTAAACTAAATTAAAGAAGCAGGCTAGCCGTGGTTATAAATCATACTTTACAATTAAAGTCCAAGTACGTAAAGAATACGAGACTATACGAGACTTTGGTAGGTAAACAATTTTGATGGCCCTAATATCATCTTAAGTGTTCACGTTGAGAAACGACTTGTCAGAAGCAGTAAGGTCAAAAACCTTCATAAAATATCCTATTGTATGAATGTATTACTAAAACTGATAATGCACGAGAAGACAAACGACGCATTTTGAAGAGAACCACGAATCGATTTACCGTCATAAAGAGCATTGCCCTCACTGCAAGTCGACGCTCCACATGTGACGCCGATAATTATTTTATTATTACACTTCATTGTCAACCGACGATAAAAACATCTTGTTGCAGATATCAACTGCCTTGCCTTTTCTCAACTATGGTGGGGTCGGCTTCAGTCTAGCCAGATGCAGCTGAATACCAGTATCTTACATGGTGACTGCCTGCTTAACCGACCTCCACAATCCAGTTTGTACAAGGTGTCAGGGTATATACGGTACCCCTTGGAAAGACTCGTTGCCAGAAATTCGAGCAACTGAAGACCTGTAACGACTGCCAAAGATTGACAAATGACCGGACCCGTGGTTCACCTGCTTTTTGAGAGGCACAGAGGAAACCCGGTAATTATGATGGTTAGGTAGGTACAGTCAGCATCAGAAGTATATTAACATTACTCAAAGTTTCCAAGCTGTTTTTTTTAATAAAAACTTGTTAGATATTACTCGTTATTAAATGTTATTGGAGTAAAAGGACTACTTTAACGAATAATCTTCTGAAACATTAAAAATAATAGCTAGAGTCCTGTACATAAATGAATTAAAATTCCGAAATGTTCAGCTACTTCTGATGCTGACTGTACATACTCATCGGCAGACCAACCTAGGCAAGTTTGGCTTAAACTATGAAGATCAACCTGTGTGGCTGTTATTATATTATTTAGCCACAAGCTCCTCTCGATCTTGTTGCAGATATGAGTTCCAAAAGCTTTTCATTCAGGTGACTTTGAGACCTCAAGAAAATCTACCAAAATTCAACAAGTAGGCAACATTTTTATTCAAATATGGCATTGTGAATACTATGTTTCAATTGGCTCTTGCATTAAAACTGCCTGTTTCAAGTCACCAAACAAAACCAAGTGATAAATCTTACTTGCATTCCTACTTAGACATCTTTACAAAAAATGGAACAGTTTAAATATTTATTTTTTGAACAAGTAATATGCTGTCAAAGATTAATGACTCAAATATTCTGTTTTTCTTTGGCAGTGCCGTGACCGTTATGCACACAAAACGACCCAGATAAGCGTTATTGATTTTGAGTAACAAAAGTTTATTTCTGTTCCCTTTGCGGCACGGCGCTAAGTGGCAACCCAGCGGGCACTGCCAGGGATGGCACATTCCCCAGATAAGATAGGACCTTCCCGAAGCTCCCCCGCGCTGCATTGCAATCCGCTCAGTCATCTAGTCGTGTGCACTGTTCTCCACGGCGGTGCTGCATCCTGCCATACTGCTTAAACGACTAATTTACTCGAGAACGCGATTAGTTTTCGTCGATTCAGTAACATTTGACTTCTAGTTAGTGAGCGGATGTAATCATTGTCAATGTGTTAGTTTTCGCAACTCATAATTCTATGGAACAAGGGGTTTCAGGTTTAAAGACTGATCTGAATGATCAGCCTTGAGATGAATAATTATGAATATTGGAACCTTCCTTACGCGCTCTGAAAACTCGAGGGTCACTGCAAGTCTATAAAGATAACCGATGCAGCTGGTTGAACTCGTAAAACGACACAAACGAACCGTTTGTGCCACGAGTTTTATTACTCCATAATAATGAACGAGTTTATTCAATTATCGATACCAAGAACTATGTCGCGGGATGAGTGATTTACGCAGCGTTTGTTGGTCGCTACTCGCTACTCGCTACTGTGCGATGATGTCAATGTCATCTGTGTGAGAATGAGCACTTGATGATCAGTGTCAGCTCTCAGCGGTGTGTATAATTAAACAGAGCAATACCGAAGCAACAGCATAGCAACGAGAACAAAAGCCAGACGCAACAGATCTTAGAATCGAATTAACTAATTGGAAAGGTTTCGTCGCCAGTCAATTGCCACTGTCGAGCTTATTCGTATTTATCACTGAGGATATACGGGTATGAAATTGAGCATTCTGTACGTTATTATTTACAGTAGACAGATATTGAACAAAGTCATTCTATGTTGTAGTATAGTATATTCTATGTTGAAGAAACAAGATCCCATGTTTTCCTCACGCTCTGAACCCTGAATAAGTTCATTATTTTCCAGGGTTGAAAACTTATGGAAAACATGAAATAAAATCGATGACAAAAGCTCTGTATTTCAACAACATTATATGTGTAAAACAATTAAAACACCGTTTGTGTACTAATGTACACAAACGGTGTTTTATTGTTGGTTTTAATAAACCAACAGGATTTTTTTACATTAGGTAAATGGGCCTTCTCTTGACCTCAATCTTGTTCTGAGGACAGAGAGGAGTTATTCCACGACACGGTTGGCGCAGTGGCTAAGCGATTGGACTGCTGCGCTACGTGTCGCGGGTTCGATCCCCGCACGGAACAAGTATTTGTATGGCCTACAGATAGTTGTTTCGGGTCTGGGCGTGTTTGTGTATGTGAGTTTCAATGTTTGTAAACGCCACCCACGATACTGGAGAAATTCATAGTGTGGGGCAATGTTTAAAAAAAAAAAAAAACAAACTTTGTTCAAAATTTTTGTTGGACGATATACTCCTGCGTATATCATTGCGTGAATAGTCGTGTGAACCTCATTCACTTCCCATGGGTCGCGCTGAAACTCTAGCCATAGACACCACTTCATTAGGGTTCAGACTTGCGCCGTCACCGGCACAGTGCCCGAATTAAAATTATCGTTTGTTTGAAACAAATTCTCATTTCCTTTCAAACATGTCATGTCATGCGGTGTCTTTTCGGGAGCTTTGTCGTCTGGCTTCGTCAAAACACAGTTATTTCATTAATCAGAGTAAGTCACAAATTTTTGAACAACAAAATTGACAGAAGTACCTAATTTAAATCATTGTTTATGTTTAATTATTTTTTTCAGAACAAAGGACAAAAAATGTCACCGAAATTCCTGTAGACCTAAAACTTGCAACGCATCTCATTTAATACTTAGGTACCTATTGCTGCTAATTATTACATGTAAGAGAATTTACGAACCTATTACACTCCGTGAACATGGAATAATTTGTTTGGTTCACCCTTGTTTCGCCGAACAACTTTTGATGTAATTATGTTACTAATTCGAACAACGTTTAAGAAAATAATCATTTTGTATTTGTATAATATCGATTCACATAATTTTCATTTCATCGAATATTTATTTGCGATAACAACATTTGCGTGAAAAGGTATAATGTTCATTTGATGTAATGATCAGGTGGTATAACATGTATTTTATCGAATATTCAATTGGCGTTTCCGCCAGCAGGTCGACGGAGCCCCGCTGCGCGGTCTCCTATTTCTGTCTGCAGGGTTTAAAGGGACCTAACTAACCGAACCTCGGGGTGCCTCTGACGTCGACCGTTAAGGGTTAGCGATTCCATCAGCAGGTAGACGGAGCCCTACTGCGGGGCTCCTATTTCTGTCTGCAGGGTTTATTTTGAAGGAACAATGTTGAAATGAAAGGAAACGAATTATTAATGAACTCAATATTCTATACGATCTTTCGAATAAATCATTATTAGTCACACAACACAGATGCTGACAGAAATCCTAACCCTAGACGTCGACGTCAGGGGCACCCCGAGGTTCGGTTAGTTAGGCCCCTTTAAACCCTGCAGACAGAAATAGGAGCCCCGCGCAGCGGGACTCCGTCTACCTGCTGACGGAAACGAATGAAATGAAACGATTATTAATGAACTGAATATTCGATACGATCTTTCGACTAAATCATTATTAGTCTAGTGAAACATTCGTTTAAATAAAATTAGTTTATTTGAAAATTGGGTCAAATGATATTATTTCAAATAAATAAATATGCTAAATAAAAATCTACCAATTAATTATTCGGTCAAATGAATAATTATACGAAATGACTTTATTGTAACTAAAATTAGTCGAAGTGATTTTCGACGAAACGTTGTTATACCAAGCAAGGGTAAACCAATTTGTTTTGGTAAAGTAATAACTGCTGCATGGATCAATGTTTAAGTTCAACCGCGCTTGCCCAGGTCGACCCGGGCAAACAAACTCGGTATGAAATGGCCGAATTTTAGAGTTTCCTCGGTGAAACAACAATAAACTAAACCTTCAATCTACTTTAGGTCACTTCCAGACAACACAACGCACATGAGCATACAGCACTGAGTACCAAGCGCGGATCCAGGGGGGGGGTCAGGGGGGTCATGACCCCCCCCCTGGGCCGGGCCCAGGACCTAGGTGGACCACTCATTAAAATTGTTAAACGTAATGTTTTTATTGTATATTGTACACAACAGCCCAAAAATAGTGTTTTTAGGGTTCATGTATGTTTATTTGTGAGTTTCTATATTCCACCATAACTTCTAAACGCCTGAACCGATTTTGTTAGGTACTATCCTTAGATTGTTTGCATTATCCCTAGTGTTATAGGCTGGTGAAATATCCACGTTAAAAGATCCACATAAGTTATCCCATTACGAGTAAATGTTGTAGTCGGCTTCCAGTCCAACTGGATGCAGGTAAAAACCGGAATTTTACATGGAACGACTGCTTTCTTGGCCTGCACACAGTGCACACTGCACAACCCAGTTAGTACTGGGTACAACGAGATATCCCTTAGTATGATTGGTTGTCAGACTTTCGGGCTCTGGCTGTTTCCGAGGCAATGAAAAAACTGAGTACATAATAACATATTTTACGTTTTCAAGTTGTACATCTTTACGTATCGTAGTGTTAATCGATTTATCCCTTACAAGGTTGGGTCAGAATGGTACACTTTTAATAGACCACAAAAACTCAGTAGCCAATATAAACAAAGAACAAGTTATCGTTTATCATTGTCGAGTCAGTCACATCTTCCGAACCTCTATCTTAGACGCTTGGTTCAGGAAGTGGAGGATTGATGTCTACCAAGATAAGAGTAAGCGGATCTCTTTTCGAATCAAGTAAAACAGTATTTTATACTCTCTCCTCCCAATGACAATATCTTTGCCAACCCCAAAAATCTTTAAAAAAATTCGCGCTCGCTTCGCTCGCGCCTCCCTCCTGCTCTTCCCCCATTTTGTCTCGCTTGAGACGCTCATCTACTTCAGTCTCATTTCTGATTCTAAGTCATAGATGACTGGATAAGGGTTATAGCACTTCGAAGAATCAAATCGTGGCTTAGTAGAGCAAAGAGAGAGTAAGAGCTTCAATGGTTGAAGAACGTCTAACCAGACTGGCACTTCTCCACACTAAAAAAACGTACTTAACTACTTACCCATTGAAGTAGGTAGATGAAGTGGTAACGCGTTTCGGGAGAAGACGTAAAAGAAAAATTGATTTTGTTATTTAAATATAGGTATTATATGTATTCTATTTTTTTTACTTGTATCCATGATTATAAAAATTCAATTATAAGTTCTTGTGACCCCCCCCCTGGCACCAAAGCTGGATCCGCCCTTGCTGAGTCCAGAGTTTCATACTGATAAGGGAAAACGAGCGTTTAAAATTTATTTTCGTTAATTCATCGCTAAAAGTGGATTATAATTAACAGGGCAAAGGAAAGGATGCTGATAGTAAAGTCATGGTTTCATGGTCCAGTGATGGCCGAAGGGACATCACTGGGCACACGGGTTGTAAGTACTAATATAAAACGAAGCCTATGTGTTATCTTGATTCGATTCTATGTCTTGTTCAATATCTCTTTTAAGAGCATTCTTTCCCACAGTAAAACATGATGGTCCCTATATAAGTACATTCACGATTTACTACGCAGTTAAAGTAAACCCTCAGTATACACCAGCAAAATAATTACAAGTACAACAGGCCTATTTTATTGTCCGCAGTAAAATTGTTTGTTTTATGCCCACATCAATCAAAATCGCAGAGGAACGGCTCAACGCGTAAACACATTACTTGAACATACCTATAATAAATGACTTCCATAACCTCCCATAGCTGTTTTAGCAGAGCAAATTAAAATGTCTAATTACAAGAAGCCTGTAAATAGGTCTGTATTGTATCTTATGTTGTTTATGCCCGTTAATTAATATAAGCAATTAAATTATTTATGGTAGTTTATGGATTGATATTTCCTGCAGGTTCGGTAGATAAGTGTCGTTTTAGTAAACAATTATGATGTGTTTATGATTCGATATAAAACTATTTTGCAAGAGGGTTCGAATGACCTGAATATAACCTAGCTAATTAAAGGGTGTTCCGATCTGCACCATATCTGGGAACCTTCTAGCTATGCTTCTATCTACTTTACCTATATTGGAGGTCAAAGTTCAAAAAACAAGCTTTTTTTTAGGTTATAATTTTACTTTAATAACATAACCTGGCAAAATAATTGTGGGTCGTCCGGCGGCGAGATGAGCAGACGACATAGTTGCCATCGGGGGCAAAACCTGGATGAGGCTGGCACAGGACCGTGGAGAATGGCACAAGAAAAGAGAGTCCTATACCCAGCAGTGGGTGAGTTTGGGCTGTGGATGATGATGATGAATAGCATTACCTCCATGACCTGTTATTCAAAGCACCCATCAGCACAATGTTTTGAGAGAGTAATGTTGAGTATATTTTTTACATAGGGTTACTTAGTTTACCGTACAGAATGCTTTGTTGGCGGCTTCGGAGGGTTTGTTTACACCCTGTAAAGACTAAAAACAAAACAAAATACACAAAAAGCAAAATTCCAGAGACACCAAACACCGAAGTAGAGCTATGATTCCGAACTGATGTTTGTTCCGCTGAAAGTTACAGTTTTTTATGCAGATACAATATGTACCTATGTATACTAATAAATACGTAGGTAATTTTAGATATTCCTTCTACTAAATATACTGAATTATTCTGTTTGCCACTATATGTTAACTTTATTTGATTGCGTGTTAACCCTATCTTTTTGTTTATATAAACAACAGAAACTAGCTTTCATTTGCCACCGAAAAACAACTTAAAGCTGAACAAAATCCAAAATAGCAGCCAAAAAAAATGGTGTCATTAAAAAATCAGTTTAGTTTCAGTTGAGCCGTGAATGAATCGCGGCGATAATGTATTTGTCACGTCTGGGGTATTAATAGAGCGAACACTCATCATCCTAATGGAAACTCATTGAGTGGAGTCGGCCAGCCGTCGCCGCCGTATCGCACACTCCTTCCCAGAACGATGCTGACGTGAGCTTACCAGAGCTTCTGGGTGTCCCGAGAACAGAGATGCATGTGGAGTAGTGTTTTTATATTATGTTTAAAAGGAAGACGCGTTAGGTTAGCTATGTAGCTATGTAGGCGCGTATGTAATATATCTTATAATTATGTAATATTAAAACGATAAGTAAATGTGCCTAAGACATTCTTTAGCAAAAAATATACTGACAAAACTTGTGATAGCTTTTCATCATTTAGTTGGCAGTCTTTTAGAAAACATCATGTATAATCTGATAAATAAACTATGCTTTTTAATGAAGTTGATTCCAAGCATTTCGTCACTATCATTATCCTGTCCTTATCCCAATTTATTTGACGTTGATAAACATACATTTAAAAATAAATCAAAAAGCTCTATACATCACAATCTCCATTGATTTTCTTTTATCTATAAGAGCTTAAACAATTTGTTCGGTGATCCATCCTTGAGTAATGCCCTTGGAGCTATTACGGCTCATTAAGTTACATTATAACTATTACCTATCTCACAATAGATACATGGGTAACTACCGTAACCGTTAATACATAGATAGCTACAAAAGCTCGTTGAGAAATAACGTGAAATGTCGGGTACTTCGTGCGGATTGAAATCACAAAAGGGAGTTTTATTCTACCGAGCAGTCACCCTTCATGCGAATAAGTGCTTATTCGACTGATTAATTTTTAATTAATGTGTTATTTTATGTCAATATCATAATCAACAGCTGGAAAGCTTCCACTACCGACTCTCGCAATTGTGTCTTATTTAATCATAACGCTGTACTATGAGTGATACAGCAATATGATATGATGTGAATTGCATTTACTAACACGTCATATCGTGGAAGGATTTCGCCTAGTGCGTCGAGTCCATGCGTCAGAAGAAGATCATATTTGGATTAACGAGGATGACACAGATGCCAATGTATACGCACGTCCTACAAGGATATCTATACAGTTGCGAATATTACGTTCGGCATATACCTGATCTGCAGTAGGTATATTACAATTTCGAGAATTAAAGCACATAAGTCTCAAAAGTTCCTCTCCCTCTCTTATTTTGCTGTGTCCGACACCCATGTGATCTAATTTTAAGTTTTACCACCTAAGTACTATGAATGCAACAAAGTATTGAGTATTAAGTAGTAGACACCATATAAGAGGACCGATCCGAATTTGCCGTAGGTACTTATAATGCCTTGAATTCAGCCTAGTTCTAAACTTAAACATACATAGGTAACATAACTTTAATCTTTTTACTTCCCAATTTTGTCGATGGACCGAATACAGTATTGTATCCATTGTTGGTACCTTATCTTTTCCTGTTAGTCGTCAGTGTCAACAGAGGGGAATGGATCGTTAACGGTATTCGTAAACGGTGAATAAGCTACCTTATGTCTACGTACGAGTACCTTTACAATTACCCAATGTCATATTTTCTTAGCGACAGGTGGACATCCACGATAACTGCAAAAAAGGATTGCTCTAGTATTTTAGCGTAGGATAAAGTATAATGCACTACTAGGTAAGTTACCACTGCATGCATAATAATAATAATATGTATTAGTATGTACCTATTTATGTATATCAACTTATATAACAAAATAGTTTTCTCCTTATTTATTTTAATTATTTTTTTTGTACTCTACCACAGTGCTGTCCTATTTGACCCTAAGGTTGACTGGTAGAGAATGCCTTGTGGCATTAAGTCCGCCTATGTACCACTCTTGTGCATGAAGTTTAAATAAATAAATAAATAATCCCAATCGAGTTAGGTGTGGTAGGTTATAGTGGCTATCGCTGACAACTCTGGCTATTCAAGCTCCTTATGTACCTACCCACTGCATTGCATCTCCAAGTCACGAACTTCCCGTTATTATAGACTTCTTGAACACCCTGTTCAAGAAGTCTGAGCAGTGGTGGCCCAGTGGTGGCGGCCCCGACTTACGAACAGTGAGTCGTGGGTTCGAACCCCGTCAGGCATATTATTTTTTTTTTTTTTATTAGCCTGCTTTGTGTCCCACTGCTGAGCAAAGGCCTCCCCTTTCTCTTTTCATACATCTCTATCATGGGCGATCTCTGGCCATGTTAGCCCCGCAAACATGATCAGATCGTCAGGCATATTACTTTGTGTAATTTATTTCATCACCACTGTTCTCAAAACGGTGAAGGAAAACATCGTGAGGAACAGAACCAAAAAATTCGAAGATATGTGACATCTACCAATCCGCACTGAGCCCGCGTGGTAGATTATAGCCCATTCCTCTCCTAGAGAGGAGGCCTGAGTCCCTGCAGTGGGAACATTATAGGCTGATGATGATGATGATGATGATAATGAACACCCTGTTCCATTTGATATCTTTTAACAACAGAACTATAAGTAGGTAACTTTACATATCGCGTTGGCTTAGCGATGTCATCATTCTCCTGCTCTTATCCCAATTAATTTGGGGTTGCCGCAGCATGTCTTTTTCTTCCATACTTCTCTATTACCTGCTCGTCATCTCAGCAGTCACCTCGTTTCTTGCCATATCATCCTTCACACAGTCCATCTATCGTTTCTTTGGTCTTCCTCTACTCTTATAGCCATCTATATTCATACTCAACATATAACTTAGCTATGGCTTAGCACATGCATACTTGCATGTGCAACAAACATTGAGGTATGATGGCTACAAAAAACAAAGTTATCATCCTATGTCCTAAAGTCACACCCGCTGATAAGTTTGAACTGCATTATTAAGGTATGTGTAAACTAAAGTCGGGATTACCATTAATGGCAATTCCGATTTCGTTGTGCTGCGCTGCGTGTCGACTGGTGAATCACGCTGAGCCAGGCAGGCGCCTACTACAGCCACCGGCGAACCAAGCCTTGACTATTACTTACTCATTGCTCATAAATTTAGACACTTTTGGGCTATGAATAGCCATTATCAAACAGATACCTACATGCACATAAAAGGCTTTATTTATAGAATTCTAGTTACGATAATAACCGCGGATGCTTCATAATACAACGGTATTTGTTTATTTTTCCTCGTATTAGGAGCAGAATGCATAATTAATTAATAGGAATTCCGGTTCGTTTTAAATAAATAAATAAATACGAACTTTGACTTCAAACAATCACTTCAGCAAATTATTTAATTAATGATAAATATGTATTGGTCTTTCATTATTTCTTTTAGGCCCCAGTACCTTTTCCAGCTGTTCGCCACTCTTCTTTCGACTTCTTTGTTTTCGTTCTCCACTGGAGACATCAGTTGGCCAAGGTAAATGTACTCTTCAACATAGGAGATTTGATTTTGTTCCACTGTTACAGGGTCTTTGTTGCCATTGGTCATGATTTTTGTTTTTTCCGGGTTTAGCTGCAGTCCGGCCTTTGCACTTTCCAATGCTAGATCGTTTATCATCTTGCTTAAATCAGCTGGTGTTTTTGCAAATAAGACAATATCATCAGCGAATCGTAGATGCGTTAGTGTGCGGCTACACATCTCAACAAAAGGCAAATTATATAACACATGCATTCTGCCAGTGTTGGCATACGGAAGCGAAACATGGGCTTTAACAAAAAATGTAACAAATAAGCTCTCCGTATGTCAACATGCCATGGAAAGGAGTATGACTGGGATCAAAAGAAAAGACAAAGTAAAGAGTAGCAGCATCAGAAGCAAGACTAACGTCCAGGACATAACTTAAAAAATAAAGAGACAAAAGTGGAAATGGGCAGGCCACATGATCAGGGGAAAGGATAAATGGAGTAAAATAGTCACGCAATGGTACCCAAGACATGGAAAGAGAAAGAGAGGCAGACCACAAAAGAGGTGGGACGACGACATTAGACAAGTAGCGGGAACAACATGGGGTAGAGTGGCCATAGAGAGACCAGAATGGAGAAGATTGGAGGAGGCCTTTGCCACCTGGCAAACGGACACGCAAAAGTGGAGAAAAAGTGTAATTTACGGAAAAAATATATATATATATAGGTATATAGGTTGTCATGTCCGATTGAAGGCTTATAAATAAAATAAATAAATAATGTATCGGTAATTTGGTACCTGCAATTTTATTTATTCTGATAAGTAGATAGATTGTGCGAAAGTCGACCGCTGAGTGATTTCGATTCGCAGGTCGAGCAAAATCAGGCAGTGTTATTGGGTTCATCCATCAGGGATTTCTCGGTAGGTACTCCGTGACCGGGACTCCGTGACTGCTCACGGAGTCCAGACGCGATCGGCGGCGGCGACCTCTCGCGTCCGGCCCTGGTGCAAGCCATGGTCCGGGGCAAGAGGGAATGGGACGCCGTCAGCCTCCTTCTGCGAAGCAGTGATGCTAGGCTAGCATTGCTACCGAAGGAGGCGGCGGAACGTGAGAGGGAGAGGCAGGGGCGTATTTTGAAATTTGGCGCCCCGGGCCAATAACTTTTGCCGCCCCCAAAGTCAAGAAAAAAACGAAAATGTTTGCCCCCTGCCTCGGAAAATTAACTGATTTTCATATTATCATTAAAAAAAAATGACTTAGGTACTTTTACTACTCATGCATTGAGCCATTGAGGGATTGGACAATTAAGAAAAAGCGAGCGTAGCGAGCTAGAAAATTTTAGCATTCCCGATAGGTAAGATTTTCTTTTTACCGAGAATAGCAAACGGTGGGCGGCAGATTAGAAGGATATAGTGCTTGGTCACTTGATTTTCGGGGCGAAACCGAAAATCCGCCCCAGGGCGGCAGCGAGGAAAATACGCCTCTGCTTGTCCTTATTTTTACAACGTAGTCCAGATGACAATAGTAATTATCTGATCTGATAACCGCAACCTGACGTTGGTTTTGATAAGTTAACTTGAATTGAGATTTTAAGAAAATATAATAAAGGTGCTCTCCCTCTCTCCCTTAAGAGGAAACTCATGGACATGTGCATTCTTCCTACCCTCACCTATGGAGCGCAGACATGGTCATTAACAAAGCGTCAAAAGTCCGCACTCGGGGTCTGTCAGCGAGCAATGGAGCGTAGTATCCTCGGAGTCAAGCTTACTGACCGAATAAGGAACTCGATACTGCGTTCCAAAACTCAAATTGCCGACGTAGGTCACACGGCTGCCAAGCTTAAATGGAACTGGGCTGGCCACATCTGCCGCATGCCGGAGGAGCTATGGGCTAAACTAACCACACAATGGGTCCCAAACAGCAGCAAACGGCAACGCGGTAGGCCCAGAAGAAGATGGCGGGACGAAATCGACTCTTTTTTGCAAGGATTGGCAGTTAACATCATTGGATAGAGCAGTGGTGGCCCAGTGGTGCCGGCTCCGACTTACGAACAGTGAGTCGTGGGTTCGAACCCCGTCAGGCGCATTACTTTGCGTAATTTATTTCATCACCACTGCTCTCAAAACGGTGAAGGAACACATCGTGAGGAAACCGCCATGTCTTAGGGTATCGTATTACCCAGTATTAACTGGGTTGTGGAGGTCAGATAGGCAGTCGCTCCATGTAAAATACTGGTATTCAGCTGCATCCGGTTAGACTGGAAGCCGACCCCAACTTAGTTGGGAAAAGGCTAGGCAGATAATGGTGAGATAAAAACTCTGTGAGTTTCAATCGGTGGCATCAAAATGCAGGTTAAAAATTGCGATTCCTATTCTCTTTTTTATAATTTATGACATGACTCGATAGGTCGGTCTATCCGTCCTTAATCCTAGATTCTAGATCCTGGCGCTTCCCCCTTAGGGTGGAAGGGAAGATCATAAATGGTGTTGTAGGTACCTACCTAATGATATTGATGGGTTGTGTTGAGGTTGTATGTTGATTAAAATATTTATATTGGTTGCATTTTTAAACACCGAGTTCAATATCTACATAATTATTTTTTTTTTTTATTAGACTACTTTGTGTCCCACTGCTGAGCAAAGGCCTCCCCTTTCTCTTTCCATATGTCTCTATCATGGGCGATCTCTGGCCATGTTAGCCCCGCAAACATGATCAGATCGTCACGCCACCTTCGCCGCGGTCAATATAATATAAGTTCTATATAAATTCAATATCAATTATCAATAGTGTATTGTTTTTTTTATTTGATTCCAAGGTAACCAAATGATTTGTATATTATTATGTTCCTTGTAATGTGTTGTGATATTTTAAGTAAAATATATGTTCACCTCATTGGAAAGGGACAGAATTTTTTGGGGCAAGTGTATGCATTCAATCAGAAATAACTAAATATATTTATCAACTTAAAATTGCCAGCGCACCAGGACTGGATGGCATCACTACAAGATTTACCTATATTAAAAAATAAAAATGCAATCCTTAAACCACTCACCCACATTTTTATAGTATATGGTACCTTTCTAGATTTCTGGAAGATTGCATCCGTTATACCAATACACAAAAGCGGCCCTACAGACTTACCTGAAAATTATCGCCCAATCGCACTTCTGTCCATTCTGTCCAAAGTACTTGAGAAACTAGTTAACAGCAGGCTAATGTTTTTTTTTTGAAAAATACAAATTAATATCAGACAGGCAGTTTGGATTCCGGCGAGCGAGGTCAACTGAAGATGCTGTCTCATTACTGACCAACTTAGTGACAAATTTCACCCAATAAGGAGAACACACTATAGGAGTTTTTTTAGATCTGGCAAAGGCCTTCGATACAATATCAATTCAACTTCTTCTAAGAAAACTTGACTGTGCAGGGGGATGCGAGGGGCTGCACTTGAATGGTTTACGAGCTACCTGTCTGATCGCAAACAGCTGGTCCAAGTAAATGAACACTCGAGTAACGTACTTCCTATCGCCTTTGGAATTCCACAGGGCAGCACACTCGGTCCAACTCTCTTCAGCTTCTATATGAATGATATATTAAACTCACAGTTAAACGACGCAGAAATAATATCGTATGCTGACGACACAGTGATAATTTTCCACGGTAAAACTTGGGAACAAGTGTACCACCTTGCCGAGATCGGACTAGTAACTGTCTCTAAGGCTCTTGACGAAAATCTCCTGACCCTAAATATTAAAAAAACAAAATTCATAACCTTCTCCAAAACAATAGCTTCTCGACCTCCGCGTCATCTTGTACTTAAATACCACACATGCTGCAGTTACCAGACACCACCACTTCCACACTGTTCTTGCCTAGCCATAGATCACACTACCTCAATTAAATACCTTGGAATCACACTAGACGACAACATCTCATTCAAATCTTACATACACTTGCTCTCTGGTCGCGTTAGAAAGCTGATAAATGTTATGAAAAAACTGCGTAACTGTACACCCTTTAAAATTCTACGAGTACAATTTTATGTACCTCGGTTTGTGTCAGTCATTACTTCAATACGGGATTTCTGTTTGGGGTGCAGCCGGGAAAAGCACTTCTACAAGCAGGGTTGGGCAGTATTTGAATTACTTGTAATTAAATTAAGTAATTGAAACACAAATACGTATTTTGTATTTGTATTTCAATTACTTCCTTAAAAATTTTTAATTCGTATTTCAAATACCTGACAACGAAGTATTTTGTAATTAGTATTACAGATACTTGAGGCTTCAAAATACATTTTAACATTAAAATACATTTAACCTTCATTTAGCGATCGTGATTGTGAGAGCGAACTTTTAAGCTGGTTATTTTGTTTTTAATTCATTTTTGCCACCGACTTCCGAAAGAAAGTTACTTTACACTTTTTTCTGGTGGTTTTTGAAGGCGATTATTTTTATTTTGAAAAAGTTTTTGTTATTATGTAATTTGTATTTTGTATTTCAATTAAAAATAGCTAAAATACTGTATTTTGTATTTTATATTTCAAATACCTTACTTACAGATATTTGGTATTTTGTATTTCAATTACTGGCGAAATTGTATTTTGTCATTTGTATTTCAATTAAAGCAAAGCATGTATTTTGCCCAGCCCTGTCTACAAGGGTAGAAAGAGCTCAAAGAGCCGTTATAAAAGTAGCCTTAAGAAAACATTTTCGTTACCCAACATATTTTATTATATGGAGTTTGATGTCTTAGGGGTACGGCAATTATTTATTTTAAAAGCAACCCTACATGTTCACAAAACCCCAAAAAAACGAACCGACTACGAAAAAATTATGTCGACACGCGTCCTCTACATTCACCCCCCGCCCCCCGGAAGCAAATAACCTGTTAGCCAGACGATGCCCATTCTACTCACATATCCATATTTTTAATAGAATTAGTAAAAGCTGCAACATTCGAGACCAACTTTTCATGCAAAAAAACTTTGATAAAATGGTTGGCCAACCTATCGTATGAAGAAACGGAAGTTTCGAGTTAAATAATATACCAAAAATAAATATACACACACACACCCTCGCATACACATACACACTAGCATACAACATTTTTAGAATACTAAATTCACATAAATCATCAATAAACGTTTTGCTTTACTTTCTTACTTATTACTCTAAACTTTTGTACTATTCAAATATCATTTTAGTTTTTTCAACTCTGGCCTTCGATCAATAATAAGACTCTGGCCCCCAAGATACAGGCACAGCCTAGTTTGGGAACCTCTGTTTTATAACCATGTTAAAATATAATTAAAGTTACTTTTATTAATAACGCAAAGTTAGATTATGGATTTATTTATTGTAACAACGATTAATAAAGATTTTTTAATACAGTTGCTCAAAAAGTGGCGTATTGCAGGGACGTATAGCGTTCGGGATGTGGGCTATTACGTACTCGTGCTTTTTCTTTACCATTCCCGAACACGTGCGTTCTCTTTCCTAACTGTCAAAATAATGTCCATTAGAAAAAACCAACCACGAAGTTTTTACTAAAAAAAAATCATAGAAGTTTTTGTGATTCATGCAAATATTTCTAAAGAAGCTACTAATTTGTTTCAATATCAGATTTAATTATTTGATTCAATGAGTTAAAGGTTTCATTCCATTTCATCTCATTAAATTTCATTTTCATTTCATATCAATAAAAAAAATCTCTTGAAGACTTGGCTGTATGGCATAGTTCACTTTGCCCACCCAGAATGGGTGAAGAAAACAAAAAAAACTCTGCTTATATTCTTTTACGGTTGGCGCCATTTTCAAAAATGTTCTTTGCGAGTTTAATTACGGTTTTATTAATTTATTAAATTTCTTCATTTTTTCGCAACTGTATTAAAAATAGTTGTTCAGTACACGTGCGGAACCGTCATTGCAACTTGTTCCGACTGTCAACCCTCGCCGTCGGCAGTGCCTAGGCTCGGGTAGACATTTGTCGGAACTCTTTGCAATGACAGGCTTTCCGCACTTATAATGAAATATACTATATTATTGTTATTATTCCAGTTGCACCTAGTAATTAATAGTGCCATGTTTTCTCTCTCTCTCTCTCTCTCGGACTACGTCGTGCTCTCTTCTATTCTATTTTTGTTTGATGGCAAATAGAGCCGATTTCGACTATTCTGCCAATGTCCAGTGAGTTATTTCACAGGGGTGCGTTTAAGATGCTTATCCAGGCTAAAATTTAACCTGAATTAACGTTAAACACCCCGTTCAAGCACACCGCGAGGCGAAAAATTAACCTGACTAAAATTTAATCTGCCCCGTTCACGGCCGTCCGCCGGTATAAGTTTTCGCATTATGATAATTTTTAGCGACCTTTTTAACTCGCTAAATTTTATCCCGCTGTCAGATTGACTTTGTCATTGAGCTGTTTGTTGTTTAATTTGCTAGAATCGCGCCATATTTACGAATATTTCTGAAACGAGTACTAAACGTCTCCGACTCTCCGTCAATTTTATTTGTGCATTATCATGGATGAATTAATAATGCAAATTGTTGTAGACGAAAGAAAAAAAAAAACAAACTTTATTACAGCGTGGCACATTTTTTGGAGATTTTGCATCGCCAACTGAAATATTATACCGGCAAATTGATTCCTCATGTTCCGGTCCATTTTTACTGACTAATAATTTCGAGTTCACAAGCAAAATAGAGATTACAATCGTTGTGTTTACTAATTGTTTGAGAAGCTGAGCTGTCAATTGAATTTGACAGATAACATTGACATAAACCTATGACTCCGTTCAGCGAACCCTCGCTAGTTTAATTTTTATCCGGTGAAAATTTCGCCGGCCATCATAAACGCACCCCAGATGAAACAAAACGACTAACAAAATGACAATGACAGCATTGACAGCTGACTGAATCTGTCTGGTAAATGACACTGGCATATGGATAATACAATCGCAGGCAGGCAGCAGTAAGTAATGGGAGTTATTGTGTGCATATTGTTAAATTGAATTGATTGCAGAGTAACTTTAATAAACATTGAATCTTATACTAATACATAGCTCAGAGGTTAGCGTACAGATCTTACACAACTTTCGCTATCCATTGTGACTTGTTATTACAATCGTCTCTAGCTAAACACATCATTTTCAACTTGCAGATTTTGGCGGGAACCGTTATCAATCATAATAATTGTCTATAGAAAAGTGCATACTGCAACGCAAAGCATAAATCATGGATAAAAAGAGACAATTCAGTAAAGCGCCGCCACCAAAGAGATTTAAATCGGGTGACGATGACGAAGATAACGAAGTGCCATGTAGTTTTGAAGAGCAACTCGCTTTTATGGATACTGAGTTTGAATCGCAAGAAGTGCTTGGAGAAGGCCCAGAAAATCAGTCTACCAACATGAAATGGTCTCGACCTGCACCACCTCCAATGGATCCTAAGAAAGATAAGTTAGTGTTTCAACAAATAGATATTGATCACTACAATGGTCAACCTATGCCAGGCATGCCTGGGTCACAGCTGGCTCCTGTACCGATTATGCGAATGTATGGCATAACTATGGACGGAAATTCTGTTTGCTGCCATGTTCATGGGTTCACACCTTATTTCTATGTAACTGTTCCGGTTAATTTTACTAATTCATCCTGCAATGAACTGAAAAGTAACTTAAATAAAGCAATATTAGAGGACTTGCGCTCAAACAAGGATAATATTAGAGAAACTGCATTAGAAGTGCGCATAGTAAAAGCTAGATCTCTTATGTTCTATCAAGGTGATAAAGACATAACCTTGGCAAGGGTATCTGTGGCACTTCCTAGACTTATTGCTGCAGCCAAAAGACTAATTGAAAGACAACCAACTTCATTTGGGTTAATGGATCCTTTATTCTATGAAAGCAATATTGATTTTGATATCAGATTCATGGTAGACACTTCAGTTGTTGGTTGTAGTTGGATTGAGTTGCCAATAAACAAATGGTCTCTGAGATCCAAAGGTTCACAAGTCAAACCTGAATCTAGATGTCAAATCGAAGTAGATGTTGCCTGGAATGCATTCACAGCTCATCAGCCAGAAGGGGAATGGTCCAAAGTTGCACCATTTAGAATTTTAAGCTTTGACATTGAGTGTGCAGGACGTAAAGGAGTCTTTCCAGAGCCCAACCACGATCCTGTTATTCAAATAGCATCAATGGTTATTAGACAGGGTGAGCCTGAGCCCTACGTAAGAAATGTCTTCACATTAAACACATGCGCTCCTATTGTGGGATCACAAGTAATGAGTTTTCAATCAGAAGCTGAAATGCTTGCAAAGTGGTCTGATTTCTTCCGTGAACTTGATCCTGACATAATTACTGGTTACAACATTAATAACTTTGATTGGCCATATCTCATCAACAGAGCAAAGCATTTAAAAGTGGATAATTTTGACTTTTTGGGGCGCATCAGAAATGTTAGATCTGTAATAAAGGATGCTGTCTTACAATCAAAACAAATGGGACGTAGAGAAAACAAAAATATCAACTTTGAAGGCAGGGTTCCATTTGACTTATTACTTGTTTTGGTAAGAGATTATAAACTCAGATCATATACTTTGAATGCGGTCAGTTACCATTTCCTTCAAGAACAAAAAGAGGATGTTCATCACAGCATAATTGGAGACCTTCAAAATGAGAGTGAACAAACAAGGAGGCGACTGGCAATGTACTGCTTGAAAGATGCTTATTTGCCACTTAAACTTTTGAATAAATTAATGTGTATTATTAATTACATGGAAATGGCAAGAGTAACAGGTGTCCCTCTACTTTGCCTGCTAACAAGAGGCCAGCAAATAAAAGTAGTGAGTCAATTACTTAGAAAAGCAAAGGATGCAGGATATTTAATGCCTGCTTATCATGGTCAGGGCTCAGATGAGCAATTTGAAGGAGCAACTGTCATTGAACCCAAAAAAGGATATTATGCTGACCCTATATCCACTTTAGATTTTGCATCTTTGTATCCCAGTATTATGATGGCTCATAATTTATGTTATACTACACTAGTCCCACCACACATGCACAACAAAACTAATTTGAAAGATGATGATGTTACTATTACACCTTCCAAAAATATGTTTGTGAAATCAAGTATTAGAAAAGGTCTCTTACCTGAAATATTGGAATCTTTGCTTGCTGCAAGAAAGAAGGCCAAAGCAGACCTAAAGGATGAAAAAGATCCATTTAAGAGGTCTGTTCTGGATGGCAGACAATTAGCTTTAAAAATCAGTGCCAACTCTGTGTATGGATTTACAGGAGCTCAAGTTGGCAAATTACCTTGTTTAGAAATATCAGGCAGTGTAACAGCTTATGGTCGAACAATGATAGAATTTACTAAGTCAGAAGTAGAAAAGAAATTCACAAAGGCAAATGGCTATAAAGAAGATGCCATAGTAATTTATGGTGATACTGATTCAGTAATGGTAAAGTTTGGTGTGAAAACTCTTGAGGAAAGCATGGAATTAGGAAGAGAGGCTGCAGACTTTGTAACAACAAAATTTGTCAAACCAATAAAATTAGAATTTGAAAAAGTATATTATCCATACTTACTTATTAATAAGAAGAGATATGCTGGCCTCTATTTCACTAAACCTGATAAATATGATAAAATGGATTGCAAAGGAATTGAAACTGTAAGAAGAGATAACTGTCCTCTAGTGTCCAACATGATGAGCACATGCCTTCAAAAGTTACTAATAGACAGAGATCCTGATGGTGCTGTAAATTATGCAAAACAAATTATTTCGGATTTATTGTGCAACCGCATAGATATATCTCAACTTGTTATAACAAAAGAACTTACGAAACATGACTATGCTGCTAAACAAGCTCATGTTGAATTGGCGAATAAAATGAAAAAACGAGATGCTGGTACTGCACCCAAACTTGGTGACAGAGTCCCATATGTCATATGCTGTGCAACAAAAAATACACCTGCTTACATGAAAGCTGAAGATCCTATATATGTATTGGAAAACAGTATACCCATAGATGCCAATCATTATATGGAAAATCAGCTATCTAAGCCACTATTAAGAATTTTCGAACCAATATTAGGCGAGAAAGCGGAATCTCTCCTTTTGAAGGGAGAACATACTAGAACCAAGGCAATGGTGACTTCAAAAGTAGGTGCTTTGGCAGCTTTTACAAAGAAAAAAGAGAAATGTATCGGATGTAAAACTGTTATGCCTAATGATACAGTAAAAGCTTTATGCGATCATTGCCTGAATAAAGAGAGACAGATATATATTTCAGAAGTATTTAAATTGAGGCAGCTTCAGGAGAAGTTTTCTAGGCTTTGGACCGAGTGCCAAAGATGTCAAGGCAGCCTCCACGAGGAAGTTATTTGCACAAATAGAGATTGCACTATTTTCTATATGAGAAAGAAGACAGGTATTGAATTAGATGCCCAAGAGAAAACAGTTCTAAGGTTTGGAGAACCCACATGGTGATTGAAAAATTAAGTTAGTCTTTTCTTGCACTGTGTTTTTTTTATTAAAATAAAGACAAGTATTGTTTTAACTACTTTTTTTAATTTCATTTTAAGTTACTATTGTTTACTAACGTGAAAAAGGTACAATTTTATAATCGAGTACAAGACAATAACTATTATTATTTGAAACAATTTTCACAAACTTATAGGGACCTTGAAAAGCAAATTTGACACTTGGAATGTACATCATCAGTTCTTATTATTGCAGTTTCTTATCATTCAACTTGTATCACTAATATCAACATACAAACAAATATAACAGAACTGTTCTTCCAATAAGTCTATTTAAAGACTCATTCATACTACAGACTAATATTTTTATAGATCTAAGTAAATAAAATAATAATTATGTATAAAAAACATTTGACACCACGAAATTAACTTATTTTATTTTATAGGCATTATGACAGCCTACTTTTATGTGATACACAGCTGCTTTACTTATTTATATCACAGGAATATAATATTATGCAAATGAGATACATATAAGTACAAGAAACAAAATAAAAGCCCAACCTTCACTGTTTAACACAAAGAAGTCTAACACTTAAGTACAATATTATTATTTCATAGATATGTGTAAGATCTTTAATATTAGTTTCTTGATGGCTCAGATAGAATCATGAGTTAGTGATGTCTGTAACAAAAACTATAAACGAAATGCCAATACATTAACAAAATTATAAAAATAACATTTATACATGACCCATGTAATTTACTCACATAGCTTGTTATCATAACTGCTGAAAAATATTTTTTCTTTTTTGGTATTTTTGAAAAGCAAAACTTTCATCACTTGTCGTTTAAACATGAATATAACATATATTATGATTTTTATATTTTAGTTAGGGTATATCATTTAAATAGAATGATGATTTCATCTATTCTCTTGAGATAAAGTTCGACTTATACTTTGTCTAGGAGTCTTGACGGAACTGTTATTCTTTGAAATATTTGGTATTGGCATCTCAAAAGGTACAGAATTCATTCCAGCATGAGAGGTTAATCTCATGATGTCTTCTAATGTTCTTATGAAGGTATCACATGTAGCAGTAAGTAAACTTGAAGCATCTTCAATAGCCTGGAATGAAAAAAAGAGAATTGGTTACCTTACTTAGGCTAAACAAATTAATAATCAGTATAAATTTTTACTGAGTATTTTTGACCACATTGAGACATGTTAAAACAGTATACAGTTATACCAGATAGTTTTACAAGTGACAATTGCCTTTAATGCATGTTGTATGTAAAAAAGAACTTACTGCTGAATTTGAATAGACTCACTAGATAACAAATCTAGAAAAACAAGTAGCAACAAACAAAAATCTGATGATGTTCACCTGGGTATCAGGACCAGCTTCAGTGTTTGCTGCACTCTTCACTGCATGGACTTGCTGCATCATCAGGTCACAATATAAACGCAACTCAGATTTCTTATGGCCCAAAGAATTGGTGTCTTCCAATGCTGCAGCTGAAAATATACAATAATACAAATAGTTAAAGAATAACATTATTTTTTATATTATCAACATTCACAATATGCATAGAGTATTGTTACTATGCTGATAAGGATTTAAAGAGGAAATTTTAAAGTACTTAAAATTGTAACAACATTTTTAACTTTAATTCTTATCACTCCAAGGACTTTTAATTGTTGTAACATGAAGATAATACAATTTCAAGTATCTATTAAATAAATTAAATATTATGATGTTCTACCTTTTAACTCTTTTGAGTCTAAATTTTAAAGTACTTAAAATTGTAACAACATTTTTAACTTTAATTCTTATCACTCCAAGGACTTTTAATTGTTGTAACATGAAGATAATACAATTTCAAGTATCTATTAAATAAATTAAATATTGTGATGTTCTACCTTTTAACTCTTTTGAGTCCACACAAGCTTTGGCACTGCCTAAAGCCACCAGCCACTTCTGTCTGTCTTGGGGTGAAGGTGCTCTCAAGTACATGTGTTGCTGCCCCGGTATGACTAGATCAAGCCTAGTGCCATCTATTGCATTCACTGAAAAAGTCAAAGTATAACCAGATTTCTCGTCTTAGGTTCCCATAATTAAACTCTCAAAATATTAGGGGAGTAACAGTGGGTCAGTCATGATGGCCCTGACTTATGAGCAGTAAGTCGTGGATTTAAATCCAGGCAGGCACATTATTTTGTGTAATTTATTTCATTTTGAAAGGAAACATTGTGGGGAAACTGGCATGTCCTACAACCAAAGATTAGAAGACATGTGATTATAGCCCATTCCCTCTCAGAGAGAGGAGGCCCATATCCCAGCAGTGGGAACATTATAGGCTGATGATGAAGTGGAGGAGGGCCTGCCCTATGAGCCAATGGTTGGAGCAAGGCTATGTATGTATGCTGTTCATTACCGATACAAAATTGTGTGAGACTCACTACTTTTGCTTTACATTTCTTAATGATAAATCTACTTCAAATGTGTAACAGTACTATAATCTCATTATGTCATAACTACAACTTAAACTGATGTTACTTGAAGTTATTACCTAACCAAAACAACTTTCACCATAATTATTATCTATCTACATCTAGTTGGTGTGGAATGGTGTCTATCAAGCCTTGAGACATGTAATGTCCTTGCATATGGCTAAAGGCCGACTGGTAAAAGGTTTTAAACAAATCTGTCGAAAATAAAAGCAAATTAATGTGCTTACCATTGATTTGACAAACTGATACTTTGACAGATCCTTTGCATCCTTGGCTGACTTCCTCTTGTGATTTGTAGTAAGAAATAATACCATTCTCCAGAACAAACCATCTGGTTTGCCAGCCTGTGGAGGAAACAATGTTTTATATTATAAGGAACCGAGAAATATCGCATGATAAAACCAAAACACTCGAATGATAGAATACCGTTCCAATAATTAGTCCATTTCCACAGAACTCCCTCCATTCTTAATTAACCGTTTCCGTAGCCAAATATTTTCTTTTATTTTTATTTACTTTTCGTCAGAAACCAATTAAAATTTTCGTCTTGTTGGATTACAAGTGTCAAACAAAAAATATATCTGTCACTTGTCATTGTCAGTGTATTGCACAGACTACTTAGAGATACTATGGTGTATTGTGACGATTGTCAGTTTGTCAGTGACATCATAAACCAAAACCCAAAATCAAACGATGAAATGTGCGTGTATGGCACTAGTAAGTACCATCGGTAGGTATCATCCAAACTAGGACTCGTGAAAACTAGGTATAATTTTAAGATTTTCAAAAGATACCACTCATAAACCGTATAAATTCGTATAAGTGTACAGTATACCTAGAGAAAAATTGCGTGCGGTCACCCTAAAGTGTTTGTGTGTTATTATTATTTCCAAGTTGAATGGGAGGAAGAGAATCTGTGAAGAGAATGTTGTTGAGCCACGCATGCTGGTTGGTGGGTGATAGCTCGCGACTTCGCGAGAAAACAAAATTCGCGAATGTACCAACACTTTGTCTAGAGATTTTCTGTCTATTACAACTGTCGGTCGTGAACAATTTGTATGTAAAATAATTTCCCTCAAATATAATTGCATGATTAAAGTCAGTCTATTTCATTGAGATAGGATCCTATGGAGGCGCCACGATGTTCTACATACACACTTGCTTATACAAATATGAGTGAAATAGGAGACAGAATGTAAAATATAGTTTTGGTTCGTTCTTTCTAATGCAGTAATCGTATTTGATGAAAGAGACAACAATATTTCAGTTGTTTCTCACAACGGCAACATTTGGATATGCGAGTCACAGAATAGTAGGTAGGGTGCCGTTTTCGACATATTGTGATACAAGATGGCGACGAGTTTCGTGGTAGTTGTGCTGTCAAATAGTTGTTTACTTTTTGTTAAATTGCGATTTGTGAGAAAATTACGACGAGATTATCTCTTAAACTGCGTGTATATGTTAGGAAACAGCAATTCAATATGCCTGCGTGTTGTATTGTGAAGTGTGGTGCAAGAAGGACTGAAAATCAACCTCAATTGACTTTGCATAGGTTAGTAGTCGTTTTCATGCAATAGTATCTAGGAGTAATACATTTTCGATGAAAAAATGCTAAGTGATCATTAATTTATTGCTAAAGTGTTAATAATTGGGTTTATTTCCGTCCCAGAGACCTTTTTGTTATTTCATCATTTGATTCGTTTGTTTACAAACATGGATAGTGTTGTACCGTTGCGTAATAGTTTCCGATACTAGTTCCTTCGCTGCGCTGAAACGATATCTGTTCGAGTGACCGTGCCAGGTCCGGTCAGGGCGCGGGACCGCCCTGAGGATTATCGAAAGAGATAACGCGGCCTTGGCACAAGAGCGAAGAAGGAACATGGGTGGTTTTTAGTCAGTAGAATAATAGGGTTTGACAAACCCTATTATTGCACTACAATTTTATTGGTGATCCATCTCTTATTTTACACATTATTATATTAACATTAATTTGATCATTCATATCTTTGAACACTTTTTGTTTATCTGAGAACGAAAATATTTCGTGGCGATAGATCTATTTATTAAGTGATACAACTTGGTAACGAATACAAATTTTGGCGACAAGAAACAAAGTCCCCTTTTATTTTACTCCGCCAGTCAGTATGTTAATCATAATAGAAACAATCTTCTTACTATTAGAAGATTTGTTCTTCACTAGGATCTTATTAGTTTGCGATTTAATTCGTAGTTGAGTTTTAGTTACATTCTAATTTAATGTTGGTTTGTTATATAATACGAGTAAATAACAAAGACTTAACCGCGACAACTGTTTGACCGCAATCTAAACGTATACAGGGTTTAAATTAATCCATAACACAGCCGTCAACCAAGCAAGGGTGTGTACTTAGTTTGATGTACAGAAACATCAAACTAAGTACCCCCCTACGCAATTTTTTTGCTGGGAAACGATTTTTTATTGGGGTCAAATATCATATTTTACGGTAAAACTCAATGTAGCAACACATTGGGCTAGTGGATGCTATGAATAGTAAACGGGTGATGGAGGTAATTTAAGTAAAGTTATAACCTGAAAAACTAGTATTTACAAAAACAACTGTGAAATATTTGGAACTTTGACCAATATCTCCGTAACTAGGGGGTTCCTAGGTATGGTCTAGAACAAAAAAAAATATCGCAGTGGTGGGGAGAACAAGTGTTCAGTAGTTTAGGCGCTATGCTGGAACTTACAAACATAATACATACACTGCCAAAATCATTACCCTTCCTTTTGGCTTTTCCGTAGTCGGGTAAAAAGTATTCTTTATTTATTGTATTCAGAAAAACCACTTTGAATAAATTTTATTCTCAGGTATCCGATACCTGAGAAAAATTTTTATTCAAAGTGGTTGTAGGTAAGTAAATTTACTCATATTTTTCTGTTACTACTTTACAACGGACTGTTCATTTTAATTCAACCGTGATATCTAATAATACTCGTAATACTAGTATCGATACTCGTTACAGTAGCTATGTTTCATGATTGCCACAACCCTAGCATTGGCAGCCATTTTATGCTCCGTAGGTATGCACCTTTTTTCTGTAGGTATTTCCAGTCCATACTTTTTATTAGTCATTGGTCTATTTACATTTCGCTGAATTCACAAAGTGGCAATGAATTTTGCTTGACGTCTATCTTCTAGTTTAGTTTTTGAGGAATGGCAACACCTAGCTGTCAGTACGGGACGGGTGTGGCAAATGTTCGTTGTTTGGTCGTTTACAAAATAAATGAAGCGGTTAAATTCTCAACAAAACGTTTAAACTGCCTTTTATTGAAATAGATAAATACCCTAACAACAATATGTACAAGCACTGCCTTTTTAGTTGTGTTATTATTCTTGTTTCAGTCATAAATGGTAAATGACTACCTATTTCGAGTGATGTAAGTTTCTTGTAAATAACTTTGTATTGGTACTAAATTTTATTCAACAGTTTTAGGATTGGAATGCTACGTTTGCGAAAATCAAGAGGACAACAACGAGAAATGTGTGAAAACTATAAAAAACTGTGAATACAATCAAGATGTTTGCTTGACTGAGATCAAATGGGGCAGTACCCCGTATTGGTCACAAGGGGCTAAGAAACAGTATTATGTATCAAAGCGGTGTTCCAATAAGACGGAATGTGCAACAACCAGGCAGCGTTATATGTCGCTGTGTACACACATTTGGTACCAAGATTGGGTCTGTTCAGATTGTTGCCTCGGTGATAGGTGCAACTACTATATTATAGTAAGTACCATAATGATGATATAACTTGTAGAAATTGATTTAACTACCTTTGGCCTCCCCAGTAAGTTGTAAAGACACCTAGATTTGCTATATCTATGATGGTATATACCAAATCTTATTCCTCGAAAATGTTCTAAAATGAGTTCTATTTTGTTTTCAGAGTGGCAGTGATGCTGTAAAGCCTGTGTTCTTTGTATCAATAGGACTACTTTTATTGAAGACTTTAGTTTTATAATTATCTAACAACAAAACATTCTAACAAGACTAATTTCTCATGAGATCATTTATCTTTTACCCACTACTGTCATTCCATGTTGACTATGGGACCGTCTCTTATAGGTCTTGTCTAAAAAACATGCAGCAGGCTGATAAGATTTAACCTTTATTATTGAATATGGCAGAATGATCTGGGCAAGACCAGCCACCAGTGGTCCACATTGGCCTTCGATCAAAAGCGACCAGTGGTCCGCGTTGGCCTTCAATCAAAACAACTGGAAGTCATGGGGAGAGGCCTTTGCCCAGCAGTGGGATGATACAGGCTAACAGTATCAGTATAGAATATTCATCCATACAATCCCATTAGACTGCAACAATGTGGATTCACTTACTGCCATATCAAAGGTTCAAATACACAAGATCTTAGTTTCTGAATATCTATAAGAACTTATTTTGTGTTAGTTTTCCTATGCTAAGAGATGTCCAATTTTATTAAGAACTTAAAATGACTGTTTAGATCGGAATTATTATATTTGATTGTATTGATTTTATAGGGAGCTTTAAATGTTATCCTTATCAATTACATGTATGTCTTGCAGACAGCTTCATAAGCACAATAGATTAGACTTGGGCTTTAAGCAGTTATATCCCATCATAAAAAATATTTTACTTGTAAAAACACTGCAGTAAAATCTATGTCCAGTAAAATTTAATTTGAAATGTATAAAGCTCTCATGTAGCTGCTGTAGTTTAGTTTGTAATCTCAAACAAGAATCTCTGTTTTTACTGTAAGTCTTCAGATTAAGATTATTAATTTTGATGTTGTATGTTTACAAATCCGTCCAATTATGCGCATTTTTTTTCATGTGTATTTTATATGTAATTCCCATGTTGGAATGAATTCGAATTTTATATAAATAAATAATTTTTGTAGATCTTTTTTTCTTTTGTAAAAAGTCTTGGAGATGGATACATGAATCTACAAGCTGCTGCTTGTAGATTCATGCAACTGCACTTTCGTGCTAGTTTCACTAGCACGAAAGTGCAGTTGTCCATACATTAGGTTATCATCATTCTCCTGCCCGTATCCCAATTTATTTGGGGTTGGCGTAGCATGTCTTCTTCCATGCTTCTCAATATTACTCATCTCAGCAGTGACCTCTATTCTAGCCTAGAATAGAGGTCACTGCTATCTTAAATATCTATTTTTTTGTAAATTTTGCCATTACTTCTTAAAAAATTATGGCGCAAAAAAAAAAGTAGTTAGAAAACTAAAAAACCTGACTGAAAAAACAAGCAAAAAACAAGCACATTTTAAATCAAACAAAACTTGGAAGCAGGCGGGGTCCATTCTATTCTCATTTCATAATTTAATATTCAAATGAACCCCACCTGCTTCCAAGTTTTGTTTGATTTAAAATGTGCTTGTTTTTTGCTTTTCCGTTTTTTCAGTCGGGTTTTTTAGTTTTCTAACTACTTTTTTTTTATTTCCCACTTTTTAGTTCTTTAAGTTTGTTCTTTCGTTGGTCGCGTAAAATTCTTCGCAGATGATTTAACTTTTGTGCTTGTCTAGGATTTGTCACATTGAATTTTTTTTAAACATTTAAGTGTTATTTATTTTTGAAATCTCCTTTTAAAATCCTTCATTTTCATAAGTACCCTACTCGATGGTATAGGAAAAAAAATTTTTTTTGAACTCCGCGATTTTGCCCCCAAAATCCGCAATTTTTCTTTATTTTTTAATTTTAATGTAGCCTATAACACTCGCGCCATTAAGGCGAATCTAACGACGTATGTTTCATTCAAATCCCTTCATCCGTTTAGGAGTTATGAGGGAACAAAGAAACAGACATACATACATACATACACGTCAAACACATAACCCTCCTTTTGGGCTTCGCCGCAGTCGGGTAAAAGAAAACTACGCCAAATGTATAAATTATTTGAAAATATCCTTGTCTTAAGTTGTTTTTTTACAAGTACAGACGGCTACACATCAAGCTTTACATTTCCAGTATAAGCTGGTCTCGCATTGTATAGGATTTCCATACAGTGCGAGATCAGCGTAAACCGGAAATGTATAGCTTGATGTGTAGCCGTCTGTACGTGTATGTACCTACCAATAAAGTACGTCGAGCAATTCGCTTATAGTCTGTGTGATGTCTGTGGTTTCCTGCCATGAAGTTGTAGATAAATATGGAGACCACACTTCGAATACCTACTTGAAGCAAAACTTATGCATCGCTATCTCGCTCTCTGTGGGCTGACCCTCTCTTTCTAAGTAGGGTAACCTTTATTTTATTTTACCTAGGACATTACGTAGTTCCTTTTCATAACTTGTGTTTGATTAAATTAATATATCCACATCTCTGTTCACTTCTAGATTGATGAAAGATACCAATGATAAATTACGAAAGAAGCTGTTTGCTTACAGTGTGAAAGTTCCTGATTTTTTTTGGAAATTTGTCATTTTCAATCACTCAAAAAAGTCTTAGGTCGTATACGTACGTAATTTCGCACAGAAATAGAATATAGACCATGGCCAGTATAAAAGTTTAGTTCCTGTAGCAATACGAAATTAATGATCTTCTATCTATCTATATAAATAAAAAGAGAAGTCCTGACAGACTGACTCATCAACGCCCAGCCCAAACCCTTGGACCTAGAAAGCTGAAATTTTGCACAGAGGTTCCCTTTATAATCTAGACAAGGAATAAGGAAGGATTTTTTGAAATTCAACCCCTAAGGGAGTTAAATAGGGGATGAAAGTTTGTATGGAAAATCGCCATTTTCACGCGGGCGAAGCCGCTGGCAAAAGCTAGTAAATCATAATGACAGAAGAGGTGGTGACACGACCACGGTGGTTGCCTACCGCAAGGGCTGGTGGGGTGGCTCAAGATAATGAATCTGGAAGGATTTGGGAGAGATTTTTGCCCAGTACAACTCTTACTATAAAATCATGAAATCGCAAAAAAGAAATTAGATGTTTCTTTTATTTTGTAGACTAATGAAAATGTGTTGACTTAAAATGGATTTAAATTTAAATTTAAACTATTTAACTTACTTCGCTGTTGACCTAAAACCAGAAGAGTGTGAAATCAGAACATAATAAATATAAGATGATTTTTTTTTAAATATTTCTGGGTAAGTCAGTGTTAAGGTTTTTTACCACTGTGGAATTTTTAATATTATGTATTTTCATCTAAATACGGGGCTATAATAGGAACGGTAATACATATGTATAAAATCTCAAAAAGAAACAAAAACACTTTCTAAATTAAAATCATTTTATTATAATATTTTCTATTATATTACGAAGACATGTCCTGATTTTTTTAGTCTGTCGTAAAACTCTTTGCTTTGAAAGAAAAAATACTGCAGAAGAAATCTAAGATTCTTAATCTTAGATTTCTTCTGCAGTATTTTTTCTTCAGTTGATTTTATTTACACCTGTACGCCCCTATCAATCTTCGTAGAGACCTGGGCTTCGCTGTTGACCTAAAACCAGAAGAGTGTGAAATCAGAACATAATTTTATATTATTCATTACATTTACTGTATTATTTAAATAGTAATTGGCTATTTGACTACTGTTAAAAATTCACGAAAATGTTATGTTATTTCAAAGAACTAACAGAAATAACACGGTGTGTGAAAAAAGTAATAAAATGTAATAAAGCGAGTATGATAATGACTATATAATTAATGAAGGTCCCACGGAAAGTCCCAGATATATCCCCAATATGGTCACACTACTTCAGTATGACTCCTTAAAAACAAAAACAAATAAAATTGCAGAAAGTCCATGAAATTCAATGTAAAACTGTTTGGTCTTTACATAGTTATCTAAGTTATCATTGACTAAATCATAGGTCAAGCTTTTATGAAGTAATTAATTGAAAATACAAAGAAATATGCAGAAATATGTTTACAATTATTCAGTGTCAAAAATCCCGATTTAAACACTTACGCGTGAAATCTTATATCACCTCCTAGACACCACGTACTACCACAACCACGCACTACACAAGTTTGCACCATTTTCTCAATTATAACTTTGATTACAGGCAAATATCTCAAACGAAACTGTGAACCGCAAAGTAAACAACCGCCACATTGGTACGATTTATGTTGACATGTGGGGCCAATGTTGCCACATTACCACATCCTTAGGAAATGGGAAAATAATTCATTGATTCGCCAACCTTGTCAAGCATTCGTGACATACTATTTTGGAATTTTAATTTCAGTAATCTTAGTTTAGCTTTTTATTTATTAGCACATTATTTGACAGTATTTAACTTCTGATTACATTTGTGTGGTGACTCTTTTTAAAAATGAATAAGGAGATTTTAATAACGAGATAGCAATACTATCGTCCACCTTAGAAAGAGAGTTCAGCCCACAGAGAGTGAGATAGAGAATCGTAGGTATTTGACTCAAACTTTTGTTCTAAGTGTGGCCTCCATATTTATCTATAACTTCATGTTTCCTGCCTGCCAGCCAGAAGTGCCATACTCAGCCACAGTGTTGCCGTTTTAGCGTCTTTCCCGCTAGAACTGGTGGATTTTGGGATCTTCTCGCGCGAAAACAGAAGGCTTTAGCGCGAAATAAATATTTAGCGGTTTCTGGCGGATTTTTCCACTTAACTTTGAATACTTTTGGAAGATTGAAATTCATGAGTTTCTTTTATTTTAGTTACGTTAATTTCCACCTATTTTAAATTCGTAGGCTGGTATCACTGTAACGGTAGATTGACGGGATTGACGGGACGGTGGTAGATTGCTTGGGATTTCGTATTTCCCGCTATTGGATATGGGCATTTTCGTCAGAACATGTACAAAATTTTAAAAATGCATGATTGAACTAAAACTTTTGAAAATAATATAATTTTAATGAATTTGCATGCTTGTTTTTATAATCTTTGATTTATATCATAGAACTCTGATGAATTCCAGTTACTTTTGTTTTAATTGAATTAAAAGAAACATAGTGCACTTAATTTTGTCATGTCCGTTACTCATAGAAACACTGTTGATAAAATAAAACAAAATTTTTGTTTGAAATTTTATTTATTTCAATAATTTGTAAATATGATGTTAGTCAATTATTAATGAATACTTGTTTTATAGCAAAATACTTATTTAACATTTTTGCAATAAATGCGTCCGTACCGTTACTTATAGTTGGATCACGATATTTCACTTTAATGTATTCAATCAAATACTGTACGTAAAAATCCCATTTTTTGTTTATTAGTATTTACTAAGCTATTAATTCTATACATACAAAAATAATTTGAAACTTCTTAATAAAAATAGGAAATAATCAACAAATACAATAAACTTTCATACGGGACAGTAACGGTACCTGACCTACCCGTAACAAACAGGACACAGTAAAGTTGAGATCACACTTCGACATTTTCGAAGTAACGCAAACATAATTATTTTTTACTTTTTATTAAGTATTTATAATTTATATTATTACTCACATAGTCACATAACATAATATATAGTAGTGTTAATCCGCAAAAAACGAAATAAACGATTTCTTCAATTTGACAAAACAAAAAAATAAAAAAATCTAGTTTGCAACAGCTTAATTTAATGCACTTCTCAAAATCACCTACTTATTATATGTAGTTATCAGCTCTTTAAATTCAAACTTTGGGTTTTCCATAAATTATTAAAAATAAACTTCCATCAAGCTTCGAAAAATAATAGTCATGTAACAATCTTCGTATTTTTCAGGGTCATTTTTAATGCGTTCCCTGTAACGCCGCATTTTTTCTGCGGCTGTCAGAGCCATTTTTAGTTTGAGTAGTATACCTAGAACCAACAAAATACAAATTTTAGTTTTTTACCCAACAAAAGAAATATTTTATAGTTTACTATACGGACCGCGGTTTTACCCAAGTGATAAAAATAAATAATGATGTATGATGAAAAGTATCTAGAAACCTTTCACAGGGTTCAAGCTATCTTCACATTCATACCAAATTTCATAAAAATGCGTTCAACCAATTTGGCGTACACATTCGTTTTAATTTAAACTATTTTTGTTTATTTAAATAATGATACAAATCATTTAAATTGCAAAACACCCACCGTGGCACCACGGGTAAAAGACTTAGCTTGTTGTGTGTCGCAACTTTATGCGGTCATGTTCGTTACTTTTTTGGTCCGGCTCATACGTTACCTTTCGTATGGTAACAGACAGGACGTAACGGAATCACAATATTTAGCAAAACTCTTTTATTAAACAAAAATGTTGTTTTGTTTTCATAAAATGAATAATGTATCTTGCTGCAGAATTAACTAAACTGTATGGTACAATACATATGACACTGAGGGTGATAGTAATTATTTGGTGAAATCGTTATTACTTACCGGACAATCGATAGGAAAACGGGGGATCGCCTGCTGTAAAGCTCCGACCGGTTCCTGACACCGGCTGACACGACGCCCAAATGGCCGTCAGCGAATGACGGCTTCGATTTTAGTGTTACCATTTTAATAAAACATAACGTGATTTAGTAGAAAATGTTTGTAAATTGCTTAAACTTCGGTAACTATGCAGGACATGTCCGTTATGAATAAAACGATGGGACAATGTTTAAAATTAGAAAATAAATTATAATTAAAATATAAAGGTGCTTAAATGTGTTTTTTATTAAATAGATATTGATTTTACCTTAGAAAAGTTAGAAATTATAAAACATTTATAGAAAAATTCATCGAAATTGGCAGCTCAAAAGTTGTCTAGTAGAAATGGGACAGTACTGTACAGAATAATTGTCAAACTTTGAAATTAATTTTCATGTCTTTTAATCAATAAATGTTATATTTTATGTATGTTAAACGAATGTCCGTTAGGTTGTAAAAAATATAAACAAGAAGTTGCAGTTATTACAGGCACATAGGCTTCAGTAAAAAAAAAAATATCGTGGGACAACCAAAATATTAGGATGTACATGTTTTTATGAAAATGCCCATATGATTGGTTCATTCACTCAATGTCTTAAGAAGTTATAGATAAATAAGGAGACCACACTTCGAATACCTACTTGAAGCAAAACTTATGCATCGCTATCTCGCTCTCTGTGGGCTGACCCTCTCTTTCTAAGTAGGGTAACCTTTATTTTATTTTACCTAGGACATTACATAGTTCCTTTTCAAAACTTGTGTTTGATTAAATTAATATATCGACATCTCTGTTCACTTCTAGATTGATGAAAGATGCCAATGATAAATTACGAAAGAAGCTGTTTGCTTACAGTGTGAAAGTTCCTGATTTTTTTTGGCAGTTTGTCATTTTCAATCACGCAAAAAAGTCTTAGGTCGTATACGTACGTAATTTCGCACAGAAATAGAATATAGACCATGGCCAGTATAAAAGTTTAGTTCCTGTAGCAATACGAAATTAATGATCTTCTATCTATCTATATATATATAAATAAAAAGAGAAGTCCTGACAGACTGACTCATCAACGCCCAGCCCAAACCCTTGGACATAGAAAGCTGAAACTTTGCACAGAGGTTCCCTTTATAATCTAGACAAGGAATAAGGAAGGATTTTTTGAAATTCAACCCCTAAGGGAGTTAAATAGGGGATGAAAGTTTGTATGGAAAATCGCCATTTTTACGCGGGCGAAGCCGCTGGCAAAAGCTAGTAAATCATAATGACAGAAGAGGTGATGACACGACCACGGTGGTTGCCTACCGCAAGGGTGGTTGCCTACCGCAAGGGCTGGTGGGGTGGCTCAAGATTATGAATCTGGGGCTGCAGTCTCTACACTAATAACGACGCTACGAATGTCGCTAAGTCGTAAAATTTATTTAATACATTTTCAGCTCTAAGTCAACAGCATAAGGCTGAAAATCTATTACAGAAAGTTTACGATTTTTCGACATAACGACATTCGTAGCGTCGTTATTAGTGTAGAGACTGCAGCCCCTGGAAGGATTTGGGAGAGATTTTTGCCCAGTACAACTCTTACTATAAAATCATGAAATCGCAAAAAAGAAATTAGATGTTTCTTTTATTTTGTAGACTAGGTAATGAAAATGATACTTAAAAGATGTTTTTTTTTTAAAGATTTCTGGGTAAGTCAGTGTTAAGGTTTTTTACCACTGTGGAATTTTTAATATTATGTATTTTCATCTAAATACGGGGCTATAATAGGAAGGAACGGTAATACATATGTATAAAACCTCAAAAAGAAACAAAAACACTTTCTAAATTAAAATCATTTTATTACAATATTTTCTATTATATTACGAAGATTTTTTTAGTCTGTCGTAAAACTCTTTGCTTAAGAATCTTAGATTTCTTCTGCAGTATTTTTTCTTCAGTTGATTTTATTTACACCTGTAGGCGTATAGGTGTAAATAAAATCAACTATGTCTTACTATCAATCTTCGTAGAGACCTGGGCTTCGCTGTTGACCTAAAACCAGAAGAGTGTGAAATCAGAACATAATTTTATATTATTCATTACATTTACTGTATTATTTAAATAGTAATTGGCTATTTGACTACTATTAAAAATTCACGAAAATGTTATGTTATTTCAAAGAACTAACAGAAATAACACGGTGTGTGAAAAAAGTAATAAAATGTAATAAAGCGAGTATGATAATGACTATAATAATTAATGAAGGTCCCACGGAAAGTCCCAGATATATCCCCAATATGGTCACACTACTTCAGTATGACTCCTTAAAAACAAAAACAAATAAAATTGCAGAAAGTCCATGAAATTCAATGTAAAACTGTTTGGTCTTTACATAGTTATCTAAGTTATCATTGACTAAATCATAGGTCAAGCTTTTATGAAGTAATTAATTGAAAATACAAAGAAATATGTTTACAATTATTCAGTGTCAAAAATCCCGATTTAAACATTTACGCGTGAAATCTTATATCACCTCCTGGACACCACGTACTACCACAACCACGCACTACACAAGTTTGCACCATTTTCTCAATTATAATTTTGATTACAGGCAAATATCTCAAACGAAACTGTGAACCGCAAAGTAAACAACCGCCATATTGGTACGATTTATGTTGACATGTGGGGCCAATGTTGCCACATTACCACTTCCTTAGGAAATGGGAAAATAATTCACTGATTCGCCAACCTTGTCAAGCATTCGTGACATACTATTTTGGAATTTTAATTTCAGTAATCTTAGTTTAGCTTTTTATTTATTAGCACATTATTTGACAGTATTTAACTTCTGATTACATTTGTGTGGTGACTCTTTTTAAAAATGAATAAGGAGATTTTAATAACGAGATAGCAATACTTTCGTCCACCTTAGAAAGAGAGGTCAGCCCACAGAGAGTGAGATAGAGAATCGTAGGTATTTGACTCAAACTTTTGTTCTAAGTGTGGCCTCCATATTTATCTATAACTTAATGGTTAAAAATGAGGGAGATCGAATTATTGAACTATGTATAGACTTTATCACTATCAATCACATCCACTTCTTGACCGTAAAGCATAATAATATGGTTCTTGACTTATTGAAGTGGAAAAAACTATTGCACTATTGTGCATGAAGTTTAAATAAATAAATAAATAATGTACTAGATTCCCGATAAGCGCTTCAAAAACGGCCCGAAACTTTAGACCACAAAAGTATTTTTGGTCTTCGACATCATCATCAGCCTATAATGTTCCCACTGCAGTGACTCAGGCCTCCTCTCTAAGAGAAAGATGGGCTATAATCCACCACGCGGGCCCAGTGCGGATTGGTAGATGTCGCATATCTTCGAATTTTTGGTTCTAAGATATGCCGGTTTCCTCACGATGTTTTCCTTCACCGTTTTGAGAGCAGTGGTGATGAAATAAATTACACAAAGTAATGCGCCTGCCTGGGTTCGAACCCACGACCAACTGATCGTAAGTCGGGGCCGCCACCACTGGGCCACCACTGCTCTCGCGGTGAGTTTGTGGTCTTATTTCAAATTAATATGGTCCAATCATAGCCAACATTAAGACGTAAAAATGCCGCAGTATGCGTTCAAAAACTGTTTAAGTATAAATTAGTACAAAAAAATAAAACTGGTCGTGTTACACAACATGTGCAAAAGTTTTACGCTTTCTAGCGGATTTTCTTTACTATATTTTTATCATATCTGGCGGAAGTTTCAGATAATTTAGCGCTTTTCAAATTTATAGAACGGCAACACGGCCAGACCATAGATAATCTGTGCTGCCAACAACTGCCAAAGTGCCAAGTGAGTTGCTGCTGTTAGCCAACCAACTGCCAAGTGCCAGCCAGGTGCCAGCTAATACCAGCAGCGGTAGCGGCAGCAGTAATAATTTCACTTCAACGTAAAAAGTGACTTAATTTACAATTCACAATGAATTGGAATGCATTTAACTTGTATAATTATAAATCGCTAGCTTGTGTCTTTTTTTTGGTAAGCATTTGTAATGTCAAAATGTCTGAAAATCTACTCACAAAAAGTGAACTAATGGATTGTTTATTTTATGGTCTATTATGAATAAGTAATTGCAGCTTAATCTCCGAGAATTGTTGTGTTTCAGATATGCCATAGTTTTTACAATCCTACCGATAGTGGTGCTGTGCAAATTACTCAAAGTAATTTGGATATGGTGTTAGGTGAGTTACATACCTACTCCACGTTTTCTAGAAGCTTTTTATTTTCCTCCGTATTGTGGAGATAAAATACATATATTTTTCCTGATTCTGTCAAGTTATTTTTATGTTGTAAACTAATCCATTGTTTGTATTTTGGTTCCAAACAAATCTGATTAGAATCTGTCTAGGTAATTATTTCATACATGTTTGCAAAGGGAAAATTGGTTATGGTTTATTTGGGTATTATTAATTTAACTTTCTCTTGACTCTAGATATTTAAATTACTCCAAGAACTCAAAATAATATTATATAACTCTTAAAACATCCAAGTATCTATCTATACTAATATTATAAAGCTGAAGAGTTTGTTTGTTTGTTTGTTTGTTTGTTTGTTTGTTTGAACGCGGTAAACTCAAGAACTGCTGGTTGGAATTTTAAAATTCTTTTTGTGTTGAATAGTCCATTTATCGAGGAAGGCTATAGGCTATATAACATCACGCTACGGCTAATAGGAGCTGAGCATAAATGAAAAATGTTACAAAAACGGGAAAAGGTATTTCCTTTTTGAGAGCTTTCACTGCGTGCGCTGCGAAAACGGTTTAAGTTACGCAAATATCATGTATGAAGGAATTGTTCCTCTTTAAAAGTTCTAAAAAAAAGTCCGCGACAGCATATATCTATCTTTTAAGATTGACTCACTGTAACCTTTTTTTACTATTAAACTATTAGGTTAAAAATAATTATTTTTTGCGAAGCTTATTTAACCCATATGGTATTAATCTATATCTAAATAAATGTGTTTGTTAGAAGGAAAATTTAATAAAGAATATTTGTGCTCTTTACTTTAAACAGTTTAAACAATTATCTTAGAAGATATCGCAATGTAAAAATATCCGCGCGGCAAAATAATTCGCGAGTCGCAATGTAGGGAGTTAGGGAGATTCTTTCCGGGAAATTCAAATTCAAAATATTTACTGCATCATAATGTTTACAAGTACAGAGTGTTATCGTATATGTATTTAACAGTAAGAGATACCTATAGCAATTCACACTTTAAAATAATCTAAGCTAATCTAAACCATCTAAACTATTATAATAAAGTAGAAAGATAAGATTTTTAGTTTGTTACGATTTAGATTAATTTATGTCGGATAGTCGATATATCGAGAAAGGTTATAAGCTATATTTATGTGACGCAGACGAAGTTGCGTGGGTCAGCTAGTTTACTATAAAGTGGCCACATCATCTGGTTTTAATTAAATAAATCCTTAAATATAAACAAACAAATATTGAAACTGTTATCTTAATTTACGTCATAGAAAGGTTAATTCT
Source organism: Diarsia dahlii (assembly GCA_949775195.1). NCBI lineage: Eukaryota > Metazoa > Arthropoda > Insecta > Lepidoptera > Noctuidae > Diarsia > Diarsia dahlii. Next base: position 9,296,013 of record OX459195.1, on the reverse strand, counting down.
AGTATTTACATTTGAATTTTAATTGTCATTTAGCAATCCCAGAAATGTGAACTGTACCAGATATAAATATTAGATTGAATCATTGAGGTATAATGTACTACGTACGTTAGTACTTATATCTCGATGGATAGAATAGTTTTTCTTTCTACAAATAACTTTAATTGAATTACTTACTTTTACATTTTAGAAGCCATGGCAAAATTAATTTCAAGTTGGTTTTGAATTGCAGCTTTTCTTCATTCCCAAATCGATCATCAATTAATTTTCTGTGCCACATTACGGTTCATTTTATGCATCATTGACAATGTTTTATTATTTCAGCTTCTAATGAAATAGTGTTCATAAATTTTTATGCTGAATGGTGCAAATTCAGTAATATGCTGATGCCAATATTTGACGAGGCTTCTGATGAAGTAACTAAAGCAGGCTATGACACTGGGAAAGTGGTCATGGGTAAGGTGGACTGTGACAAAGAAGGAGCTGTAGCCACTAGGTTCCATATAACCAAGTATCCCACTTTAAAAATGTTCCGGAATGGTATGCCTGCTAAAAAAGAGTACAGAGGTGAGAAAACATTTCACACTACATATTTGTTTAAATTGTTAGCAATCTTAGTTCAATTCAATCATCTATCACCATAATGTAAATGAAACTTAGAAGGAAAAACAACCCATCTAGTTTTTGCATAACTTGACTTGTTATCTCATTATTTGCATTCCAGACTAGTATCTAGACTTAACAATTTTTGACTCAATTCAATGTTATTTTTAGGCCAGCGTTCAGTTGAAGCTTTTGCTGATTTTATCAAGAAACAGCTTACCGACCCTGTTATCACATTCGGTGCCATTAAAGAGCTACATGATATTAGTGAAGACAAGAGGCACCTCATTGGCTACATGGATAGACGAGACCAGCCAGAGTATGACACATTCAGAAGGGTCGCTGCTAACCTCAAGGATGAGTGCCAATTCCATGTTGGATTTGGTGATGCATCACTGCAGATGCATCCTCCGGGTGAGATTATGTTTTCCTTATATATATCACATTATTTTAACAATCTTTTCTTACAGTTTTATTCATAAAAAAGAAGGTGAAAAAAGAATAAGACAGATTTTGTAAAATCTCTTCTCTCAGAAGCCTAGCTTCCAGGTTTTAATAGCCAGTGTTTACTGATTTCTAGGTCAGCCAATTGTGGTGTTCAGAACCGATAGAAAGAAGTCCTCAGAGCCTGATGAAACCTACACTGGTTCCTTGATGAATTTTGAAGAATTATACAAATGGGCTCAGGAAAAGTGCATACCGTTGGTCCGAGAGATCACATTTGAGAATGCTGAAGAGCTCACTGAGGAGGGATTGCCATTCCTGATTCTGTTCCACCACCCTGATGACAATGATAGCATAAAAAAGTACAAAGAAGTTATTCAAAATGAGTTAGAGGGAGAAAAGCGTAAGTACCTACATACTATAAATAAACAATTATATTTATTTCTATCACAAAACATTCCAATTTTTCCTTCAAAGCATAGTATACTGGACATATAAATACCACAATTGTGTTTTTTATATGTAGTAATTTTACACTTCTAACTTCATAAAAATATTTACATCAATGCCATACATTTTATTATACAAATAATAATTATAATGTCAAGGCCATAGTCACATTTCATGAATCATGACGGTATTTCTTTGTTTGTGTATACAGGTGTTCTGTGTTTCACATCTAATTTACTGCTGACTAGAAGCTACCCCACCATAGTTGGAAAAGGCTAGGTTAATGATGATGACCTACTTTTACTACCAACCAGTAATACATTCTACGTTCAAAATTCCAGAGAATGTAAACTTCCTGACGGCTGACGGCGTGCGGTTCGAACATCCTCTGCATCACCTGGGCAAGTCGATGACAGACCTGCCACTCATCGCCATCGACTCCTTCCGCCACATGTACATGTTCCCTGACTACAAGGAAATGGAGAAGCCTGGCAGACTAAAGCAGTTCCTGCTGGACCTATACTCTGGAAAATTGCACAGGTATGTCTTGGTTCTTGTATACTGTAAATTGGATGGTTTATCCTTGAAGATAAAATCGCACTGGAATGTCTTAGAATCCACTGTATACTTGATTTACCTTGTTATTTTCCTTTTTGATTCAAAGATGTTCTAAACAATAAAATCTTCGCAAACGTACTTAGGAACTAGTATGATGTAACCGACCCACTGACCAACAAATTGAATAATATCTGTTCTCCATGATGCCTCAATTTTACTAAGGTCCAAAGACACACGAACAGACATGCCTCAAAGTATTGTTCATTTGAATAATTGTGGACATGTATGCACAAACATGTAACAGGGACCAGTCTACTGCATTCTATGTATTAAAATTATAGGTACTGAACTATGGTACAACAAACCACATAATTTCACGCCTGTATACCCGAAGGTTTAGGCAGAAGTGTACCTGATAGATAGTACAACCACATGTCTGTCCACTACTGCTTTTGAAATCTAACAATCTTGGTATTTGAACTCTAATATCCATTTTTATTTTATGGATGAGAGATTTGTGATTCAGCTTTGCAAAGATTTTAGTTATGTAATTCGATTTCGGCAGACAAACAAAATATTCTTATGACCTATAAATTTCTACTGCATAATAGATGAATCAGTCAAAAAGACCGGTAAATAAGTACGTTTGTACATACATACTTTCACTTCACTCAAGTGTTGAGCTGCTTGACTTAAACAGTCTTGTTGATAAGACTGGAGATAAGACGTCATTTGTAATAGAATTTGTCATGAGAACTACATATTGTCCAACTACTGTGTGATATTTTTTTCCATAATTATTTGCATTGTTCTCTTCAACAAAAATATTTACTCGTTTAAAACAGGTGTAAAAAGACGCTTAATGAAGCCGTAATTAACTTGGTCTGATGGTCTCCCAGTAATTGCGATCATTCTTTTTGACCTGATAACCTTCTGGTTGTGGAGATTTTGTAGGTCTTTCCAACTTTTTCACACTTACTTTTGATACCCCCATTACCCTGGTGCTGTTGCAGGCGTCTATGAAGCCAATGTATATTGGGCACTACAACATAAACAGGGCATTTTCACAACAAAATATAAAAATCGTTTCCCAACAATATTTTTTTCATTACTCATACTCTGAAAGTAGGTCATGACATGCCTGCGGAGCGGGTTGAAAGTACTACTTTTCAGCCCTAGGGAGAATCGCTTTCTACTGACAGCTGTCAAATTATTTGATGTAATTGGGAGCAAGCCTATTGCCATCAACCAATGTAATTAGGAGCAAGCCTATTGCCACCAACTGATGTGATTAGGTGCAAGCCTATTGCCATCAATAAATGTAATTAGGAGCAAGCCAATTGGCATCAACCAATCTAATTAGGAGCAAGCCTATTGCCATCCACCGATTTAGGTAATTGGGAGCAAGCCTATTGCCATCAACCAATTTAATTAGGAGCAAGCCTATTGCCATCCACCGATTTGGGTTATTGGGAACAAGCCTATTGCCATCAACCAATTTAATTAGGAGCAAGCCTATTGCCATCCACCGATTTGGGTTATTGGGAACAAGCCTATTGCCATCAATTGATGTAATTCGGGGCAAGCCTATTGCCTCCAACCGATGTAATTAGGAGCAAGCCTATTGCCATCCACCGATTAGATTTAACCGATTTTAAGTGTTTCTTTTAAGTTTACTTTTTTTTTTGTCAATTTGCTTTTTCTTTCTTTCGATTTAGGTAATTGGGCGCAAGCCTATTCCCATCAACTTTCCTTGTATTCGTAATGAAAAGCACAGTGTTTACCTCGGGTTAAAGACTTATTTAGTCCCTCGAACTATTAGCGCCCTCGCTGCGCTCAGGCGCCAAACCCCGTCTCGGGGACTGAATAAGTTCCTTTCACCCCTAAGGTAACAATGTACTATTTAATCATCCTCAAACTAATAGTACAAATGACTGTGCATATTAGTTTTCATAACCACAACTCAAAAATCATGAAGATTAAGCATATGGCTTGTTCGTGTAATGTACAGAACGCCTAGAGATAACGGGTAGGTTAGGTTCGTACATTAACTAATTAATTTTAAGTTGTTGATAATAGTAATTTATTCGTCCTATTCGAATTTGTGGAATTCACTAACTCAGTAGGTTACTTCCGAGTACTAGGTATTTGGCATTTTTAAAGAAATATTTCCTGTGTTAACGCATTCTTTGGACGTTTGTCTTTTGTATTTGATCCCAGAAGATAGATCATACATTGTCTTCACGATTCAATGAGACCCATGTCTAACGCTCACTGTGACGTGTTAGTGGTTCCGTCTTGCCACAATCATTGAGACAATGGATCGTTCGCAATGAGCACGCGGAAAATATCCATACGCCTCGAGTAAATATGAATAACTCCGATGGCGGTAGAATGCCTGTTGTATTGTACTGTGAACCTTAAGAATTCTCACATAATAAAGTAAAGTGAGGAAGGCAGAAATTCCTACAACCGAAATTAGATAGCGTGTGACTTCCACCGATCGTTTACAGACTATTCCCAGCAGCTACATCAACGTTAGGTAAATTCCGATTTTTGGAACCGTGATGCATGCGTTAATAGACAGCATCAATCTCCGCGATTGAACTGGGCTTCGAAGACGCACCTTTTTTTTTTGGTGGGTGGAAAATCATCAAATAACCCCCCCCGCTCTGATGCAGAGCGGAAGGGAGTGTCAGACTTCTACTGACTAAAAACCACCCATGTTCCTTCTTCGCCCTTGTGCCGAGGCCACGTCATCTCTTTCGATAATCCGCAGCCCCTACGGGCGTCGGCCCTTGCGGGCGCCCGCCCGTAAGGACCGACGCCCCTTCCATGTTGCTGACATCTCTTAGAGGCGCGCGTCGACGTCGCACCTCACGTGGTAAAGCGCGACTAGTAAAGATACATTGTTTAGAGTCTTCCGTCTTTTGGGGCTCCATAATGAGCATATACTAATAACCTTGTATACCTCCCACCTTCTTACATTTTGACTACATTGTAGTAACAGTAGCTTGATTGGGTACCCTTAGTTATGTTCATACTACGCTGGGTCTAGAAGCATTAAAATTTGCTTTGATTTTTTCTTAAATGACTATGAGGATTTTTGCAAATTCATCTCCTAAACTGTCATCTTCTATAATATAAAAATGAATCGCAAAATGTGTTGGTAAGCGCATAACTCAACAACGCCTGGATCGATTTGGCTAATTTTGGTTTTGAATTATTTGTGCAAGTCCAGAGAAGGTTTTAACGGTGAGAAAGTGGTTGGTAGGTAGGCAGGGTAGTAGGTAATTATGTAGGTAGGGTAGAGTAGGTAGGTAGGAAAGTAGGTAGGTAGGGTAGTAGGTAGGTAGGGTAGAGTAGGTAGGTAGGGTAGAGTAGGTAGGTAGGGTAGTAGGTAGGTATTGTAGTAGGTAGGTAGGGTAGTAGGTAGGTAGGGTAGTAGGTAGGTAGGGTAGTAGGTAGGTAGGGTAGTAGGTAGGTAGGGTAGTAGGTAGGTAGGGTACTAGGTAGGTAGGGTAGTAGGTAGGTAGGGTACTAGGTAGGTAGAGTAGTAGGTAGGGTAGTAGGTAGAGTAGTAGGTAGGGTAGTAGGTATTGTAGTAGGTAGGGTAGTAGGAAAAAAGCATTGCAACGCATGCGCGGGTTCAGCTAGTATAGGATTAAAATAAGGGTTGAAAGTTTGTACGAAACTTGGTATTTTTCGTTAGAAACGGAAAAAACGATATGCGAGCACTTTTTGTAAATAGTTGTGGCTGGATTACACTACCATTTACAGAAAGAAGGCTTGTCCATTGTCCAAGCACTGACAATACACATAACGAAAATTTTTAAACATGGTGTTTAATTGCACATGTCCCTTGATCACACCGAATGTGTTTTTTCTTTCTTTTATGTCTAATCTTTACTGACAGTTGTAAACGTAAATTAATAACTTCGTTGTTGTTTCCAGGGAGTTCCACTACGGTCCCGACCCAGACCAGCAAGTATTGAACCTAGAAATGAAGGTGACCACCCCTCCGGAGTCCACGTTCAAGAAACTAGCGCCGTCCAAGAACCGATACACTCTGCTCAGGGATGAATTATAAGGTTACAGCACCTAGGTCATGAAATTTAGTATAAGTCACTTACTAAAGAAACCTTATTGTATAAAACCGTTTTATCTCGTTTTTCTTTTTGGAAACTATGATATTTTATCTTTTTTCGTTATAAATCTCGGAATAATTACCGAATTATTTACTTTTGCTTGGTTGCGAACAAAGCCAGTTGTTTGATTCCTTTATTGACTATTTATTTCCAATGTTTCGGTTTTCCGTTCGCTAATTGTGTAATTTTGTGATAAAAATTATAGAGAATAGCGGATTTATATGATTAGATCTTTTTATCAAGTTTTCCATATCTGCAAAAAATATTTATTAAAGAATGTAGTTAATTTAAAGTTTTAAGCGCTATTCTTTGATCCCGTAGTGTTTCTACTGATAGTGTAGTTTGTAGTTATTTTCTATTTCTAAGTTATGCATTTTAGATATTCAGTATCGATTACTTAACAAAAAAGCATTTCAATCCCTGATAAGTTAAACATTTACCTACTCTTTCTGTTTTGTTAACACATTTGTGAGTGCGTTTGTACGGCAGAAGTATTAATACAAACCATGTGGAATAAAGGAAAACATTGTGAGGAAACCGGTGTCTTAGAACCAAAAAATTCGAAGACATGTGACATCTACCTATCCGCACTGGGCCCGCGTGGTGGATTATTTTTGCCCATTCCCTCTCAAAGAGAGGAGACCTGTGTCCCAGCAGTGGGAACATTAATAGGCTGTTGATGATGATGATGTTGAATAAAACAATAGTTGGAAGGCATTTCATTTAATGTATTCCGCGTATAACACTTCTCTCATGTTTTGAAATCTGAACTACCATTTTGTAACTTATGATACGGCTCTTACTTGCAGTGAGAATCAAAAATTATAAAATAAAAATGATGAAATTGAATTAATTTATTACAAAGCTGGGAATCACATTGGTTTGAAAGATAACAGAAAACTGAAGGACACTCATGTATTATATTATATATTTATTATAGGATCTTGTGGTTCAAATTATAATGTAAGTCTTATGGTTTATTATTGATTTAATTTATCTAATTTCTATTGAATCCTTAAGAACTTGACTTGTTGTCTGCGGAAATGCGTTACCTTAATCGATCTGTGTAGTTATGTGCCAACTGCAATTTCTGTGAGTCGTATATAACGGTCTCCGACCTCAAACAAGAATATGCGAGACGAGTTTAGCCTAGATGTATATTTTCCTCACAAAACAGTTAAGCATTGAGCAATTATTCTTGTTAAGGTCGGCTAAACCGTTACGGCTAAGTTGTGATGCGACTGCAGATATTGGACTCTGACAAATACTTCGTAAATTTTCTGTCTCGAGTCTAGGGTCTGGAGCCGCGTCTGCAATTTTGAGGTCATCAGGGTATCCACATTCTGGAAATTCAAGGAAATGTCAGGAGAGCTCTAGGTTGTCAGGGAAAGTCAGTGAACACAGACAAAACAGTGTGGTAGAGACTACACTGTTCTGACTGCCTTTTCACTGTTTGCGTCCGAGTTTTCCCAGTGATTGTAAAATTAAGGATATAATGAATTCAAGCTCTAGTTCGTTGGGTCCCAACCTTTTCCGCGGTCCGCAACCGCGGAAAATGATCGAGCTCGCTTCTCTCGCTCTCCGACTACCTTGTTTTTTTTTTATGAAACCAGACAATTATTTCTATATGGAGCTAAAAAAATCTATTCTATTCCAGGCGGGGTTTTTGGGTTTTTGAGCTCATTTTGGACACACTTGCATTTATTATTGTCTTTATTCTCAACTTTTTTCAGTCCTATTTGAGAAGGGGTGCGAAATTTTTAGAGCTCTTTTGCTTGCATCAGCATACGTTATTGTGTTTCTTAAGGTTTGCAACATAATTTTTCCTAACTGCATATTTTGGGACAGTTTCCATATTTTGGGACAGTTTCCAAAATATTTTCGCAGTCTTTTATGTGAATGGTAAAGTGCAGACTACCTAGTGTTCTCAATGTTAATATCCCTGTAAAAACAAAATATATTTCATTAAAATGAATATAGAGAAGTTGTGGTATCACCTACACGCGACCGTCCGCAAGGGGACAGTTGTAGTTACGACTAAGGTACATTTAAATGTTTAGTGATTGAGTCTAATTTGTGTATTGAAAAGTCAGAAAGACAGCACAAACACCAAAAACTGATAAACTCCCTGCGAATGATTCTTTTTGCAATTTGCTTAAATGATGCTTTGTAACTACTAATCGCTATGTATATTTGGTTCATTCTCTGAAAATATAAAATTGATACAATGGGGATGTTTCCTGACAAAAAAAATAAGGTTCTAATTAGTCCGTCCGTTAGATTTTCGAAAAATATTGAATATGTATTTTTTGTTCAATAAAATCAATAAAAATTGACGAAGATAAAACGCGTCAAAGATTTAAATGGGGGCTTGTGACGTCGCTCGCCGGTTAAAAATGTCATACTAACGTATTACAATATGACGTCACACGAGTTTTCAAAGCACTGCACCGTGTTCATTGTTTGACGTCAAAAAATAAAAAAAATATGTATTCAATATTTTTTGGAAATATACTTAACATACGAGAGGATTGGCGTCGAATTGTTAAGCTTGCCACCACCCCTCTCATGACGACCACGACCACTCTGCCAAGAGTGTGACGACAGAGAAGAAGAGATCTAACACTAATTAGATTTTTTTGTCAACTACCCTATTTATATCTACGGGTTTACTCGTACACTCACCCTCTCAAAGAGAGGAGGCCTGAGTCCCTGCAGTGGGAACATTAATAGGCTGATGATGATGACTCGTACACTGAGGAAAATTAGAAATTTAGAATAAATTTTCAGGAAAAGTTACATCCTGATTGGTTGGGCCGTATCTTAATAAAAAGGCCTTTATGATATGGTCTAGCTCTATAAGAGCGTGCCCATATTTCTAAAGTGACTGTCAAGACATATCGCATTTTCCGCAGCAAACGTGTTAAACTTGAATCTATTCGGTATTATAAGCTCCTTGTGACGAGATAAAACATTCCTCGATCTAAAACTGAATAGTCATTATTTACTATATTGTATAATTATTATAATGTGAAATGGTTGTACAAATGTATGTTTTGTGACGTGTGTTGTAATAAATTTTTTCGAGCCGATGTCCGTTGTTTTACCTGGTTCCTTAGGAATTTCTACCATTTGCAAGAAATATTACAATTTTTAATCATCCTCAAACTACTACTACAAATGACTGCATATTAGTTTTCATAACCACAACTCAAAAATCATGAAGATTTTCTAGGACCTGTAGGTTGTATGCAAAAGGTTTCACAGCTTTTTTTTTTGGCGGGTGGAAAATCATCAAATAACCCCTCCCGCTCTTAGGGTGTCAGACTTCTACTGACTAAAAAACCACCCATGTTCCTTCTTAGCCCTTCATGTCGAGGCCGTGGTATCCTGTGAACATCCCGCAGCCCCGAATGGCGTCGGCCCTCGCGGGCCCCTTCTATGTTGCTGACATCTCTGAGGCGCTCATGGAACACGAACGCGCCGTCGACACGGCCTGTTGACGTCATAAGACGGACGGACGGCGAGCTAGCCCATTACTCTCCGTCCACAGCCCGCGTCTACGGTGGCCGGAAGCCATAACGTGGCCCCCGACGCCCGGACCGCCTCCCGCGGCTGGGACGAGAGCTTCTCTCCCTCTCACGTTCCGCCACCTCCTTCGCTAGCATCACTGCTTTGCAGAAGGAGGCGACAGCGTCCCATTCCTCCTCGCCCTGGACCATGGCTTGCACCAGGGCCGGACGCGAGAGGTCGCCGCTGCCGATCGCCGCTACGAGGACACGACTAGACTGCCCCCAAACGGGGCAGACCTCCACGGTGTGCTCCACCTTGTCCTCCGGCCGATCCTCACAACGGTGGCATCTGGGCGTTTCCTCCTGCCTGATTCGGTGCAGGTACCTCCCGAAACAACCGTGTCCGGTGAGGACCTGCGTCAGACAGAAGGTGAGGGCGCCGTGGCGCCTCTCTAGCTACTCCTCAAAGAGGGGACTTACCTCCACAATCGTGGCGTGGCCTGCACGGGGTATATATTTACACCCTTTGGAAGTTTAGATTGTCTTTTACTCACTTTATTTATTTATTTATAGCCTTCAATCGGACATGACAATATTTTTATTTTCCGTAAATTTCACTTTTCCTCCACTTTTGCGTGTCCGTTTGGCAGGTGGCAAAGGCCTCCTCCAATCTTCTCCATTCTGGTCTCTCTATGGCCACTCTACCCCATGTTGTTCCCGCTACTTGTCTGATGTCGTCGTCCCACCTCTTTTGTGGTCTGCCTCTCTTTCTCTTTCCATGTCTTGGGTACCATTGCGTGACTATTTTACTCCATTTATCCTTTCCCCTGATCATGTGGCCTGCCCATTTCCACTTTTGTCTCCTTATTTTTAAAGTTATGTCTTGGACCTTAGTCTTGCTTCTGATGCTGCTACTCTTTATTTTGTCTTTTCTTTTGATCCCAGTCATACTCCTTTCCATGGCATGTTGACATACGGAGAGCTTATTTGTTACATTTTTTGTTAAAGCCCATGTTTCGCTACCATATGCCAACACTGGCAGAATGCATGTGTTATATAATTTGCCTTTTGTTGAGATGTGTAGGTTCTTGTCTTCCATTATTTCTTTTAGGCCCCAGTACCTTTTCCAGCTGTTCGCCACTCTTCTTTCGACTTCTTTGTTTTCGTTCTCCACTGGAGACATCAGTTGGCCAAGGTATATGTACTCTTCAACATAGGAGATTTGATTTTGTTCTACTGTTACAGGGTCTTTGTTGCCATTGGTCATGATTTTTGTTTTTTCCGGGTTTAGCTTCAGTCCGGCCTTTGCACTTTCCAATGCTAGATCGTTTATCATCTTGCTTAAATCAGCTGGTGTTTTTGCAAATAAGACAATATCATCAGCAAATCGTAGGTGCGTTAGTGTGCGGCCATTAATATTTATGCCCATGTCTGTCCATTCCAGATTCCTGAAAATCATTTCCAATACGGCTAGAAAAAGTGTTGGTGAAAGGGGGTCACCCTGTCTCACGCCTTTTTGTATTTGAAATCTATTTCCTACTTTTTCTAGTCGGATACAGGTCAAACTGTGATTATAAATATTTTTTATAATTCTTATATATTTATGCTCTTTAACCAGTTTCTTCAGGGCTTCCCAGATTTTTGAGTGTATCAGAGAATCGAAAGCTTTACTGTAGTCAATAAAAGCTATGTAGTAGGTAAGCTGATATTCAGTGTATTTTTCTAAAATCTGTTTTACAGTATGGATGTGGTCCAGTACCGAGAAATCTCTACGGAATCCTGCCTGTTCTATTGGTTGTTGCTCATCTAGTTTCCTTCCTATTCTTTCCAGAATAATCTTTGCAAAGATCTTATAAATATTAGGCATTAGACTGATGGGTCGATAGTTTCCAATATCGCAGTGATTCCCTTTCTTGAATATAAGGATTATGATGGATTCAGTCCATTGTTTTGGGATGATTTCTGTTTTAATCACGTTGTTGAAAATCTCCGTGAGTATCGGTGTCACTTTCCACTGGACACACCTTTCGGTTTCGTTATGGGTCCTGTTATAAACCCTTTATATTGTCTTTTTACTACTCACTAATAAATTGTTATTTTGAGGAATATTATAAAAGTGAGGGTCTACACTGTCTTCACTTCACCGAGTTGCGAGTTGCGATCAATCAAAATAAAAAATCAAGTAGGTACCAACATTTTTTCACTACCGATTAAGTTCTAACCTCACTTTTATAATATTCCTCAAAATAACAATTTATTAGTGAGTAGTAAAATGACAATAAGTATAAAGGGTTTATAACAGGACCCATAATTTAATGAAACCGAAAGGCACTTGTTCTACCCACCATTGCAATTTCTTTTGTTCCATCTAGTTAGACTGTATAAATTAACAAGAAATCTTTTTATAAGAATACTGCCAATTGTAGAAAATTTGCCATTTTGAGAACTGGGCATTATGAGAATTAGGCTTTTTGAGAATTTGCCATTCTGAGATTTAGGCATTTTGAGAATTGTCAATTTTGAGAACTTGTCCTTTTGCGACTCTGTCTGTTGCCATTTTGAGAATTTGGCATTTTGCGCCTAAGCCGTTTGTGAATGTGAAAGAATCTTTTAGTCTAATAAAATGTGTTAGGTTAATGCAATACATTTTAATGCCAATTTTTTTGTCACTCTCGACTACCTTATCTTAGATTTTTTTTGTGTACTTCGTAATTGGCGTATTGTTTTGTTTAATATTTTAAGTTATTTTACTGTAAGCTGTGAAGCTACCTTGCATAAATAAATAAATAAATAATGAAAAGCAAAGAAGACAGTAAATATAAACTGAAGCTGCTTTTACACAAATCAATCGGAGCAATGCTGAGATGTCGCTACAAACCTTACATGTTTGTTAACGCACCCACGAAACAGGAGAAATTCTTATTAAATGTGGAACAACGTTTTAAAAAAAAAGTGTTACTCTGTAGGTAATCATAGCAGCGGCAGCGTCATCTATTCAATTGCATCAAAGTGATCAGAAAGAGTCAGACGTTTTTGAAGCTGTTGCATCCGTCGATTCGTTCTGTGAAACGGTGGCCGCCATTAGCCGTTGTAGTTTAGCCACTCGACGACAGATGGCGCTGATGGTCTCTTATCAACTTTGAAACAATTTATTTTATATTTTTGAAATTGTCCAATATTTAATAGAAAGAATAGTTTCACGACATTGTTTCAGCAACATATTTTTGCTTTTCGGGAATAAAATAAATGACACAACTTATACCTAGGTACATAGGTACAACAAAGCTCCTTTAAATCATTTCCACGAACGTTTCATTGTTTGATTTTGTTGCAGTAGGAAACAATGTTTCATAAACATTGTTGCCCTTTTAAACTTGTCGGTAGGTAATTTAGTAGATGAATATAATTTACAGAATGGTTAAAAATGCCTTAAATTGGTTGAGCAACACGTTTTTTTATTTAGGTACGTTTACTGCCGTACTCAGAGATGTTTAATGATTACTTAAGCCGTCAATTAGCAAAAATTTGATATCTTACAAAAAAAATACCTATCGAATTGAGAACCTCCTCCTTTTTGGGAAGTCGGTTAAAAACCTTTATTTAGTGACGGCTTACGGTTAGGTAGGTAGTCTATTAATAAGTCTACCGACCTAGGTAAAATGACATCTAATAAAGTTATACACCCGATGTTACAGCTGGCTAAAATCAAGACCCTATTTCGACATAGCAACGCGGTAGGTCGAGATTTTATTTTAATAGTCCTAATAATTCGCAGTAACAATTATAAAATTAGTTAAGGAGCCCTAATATTTTTTTTACTACAAAACAATAAAGCTACATCGCTTTGTCCACTCCCTATAAACCTGACACTAATGGCTAGTCTCATTTATATTGCCTTAATTACTAACAAAATTGGCCATTTTTACAAAAAAACGATCCTAATGAGAGCAATAGATTGGTGTCAAAAACGTGTCATCGTTATATCGGAACGGCTTGTTGTGTAAAACAAACTGCTCTTGAGATGTCGTTTTTACTGATGTGGGGTAATCTCGGCTGTCAGGTTATAGAGAGAGGACCGTTTGAAATCGGCCGCGGCGCCACGGGGAGTCATGCTCCGCAGAAATCTTTTACCTACTCCGGTATATTTTTTGTGCTGTCCGCTCGGACTTTACTTTCTGTGTGTGATTTTTGATGTATGTTATTCTATACAAACATCGTGCCGACTTTTGGATGGTTGCTGATTTTTTCAATATTTCTTTGCTAAAATGCTGGACTAAATTATGATTGATATTTGAAAATAGGCACACTTTAAGTTGGGTTGTAGAAATAGCAAATTGTATGTACCTATTTGTTCAAATAAAAGGCTAGCTATGCATCTTTTTTGATTACTATTTTAGAAAAAATAGTTACCAAATGACTTATCAGAATGTAAAGATAAGAGCGTGTTGATGTGATAGCTAGTTTTATGGGTATAATATGCTGCCTTATGTTTATAGGTATATGCTAAAACCGGAAGTTTTACGAAAAGTGAGAAGGTCATCAACACCATTGAAGTCTCTTCTTTTCTGTTCTGTTCCATTAGAACCACAGTTGGACACTGATAGCAGCCTAACTTGCTGTTTTTTGTGAAATTATTCTTCATCTGGTGCATTTTCAGTTACAGTTCGCCACCTATATTTCCCTTTTTCTTTGCAACGTGAACAGCTCAGCACCATTTTTGATTCTAGTCCTTTCGCGAATACTTTTCAACCAAAAATTTATTCTCCGACCAACCTCGGTTTTCGCCTGTCACTGCAATGTACAGTCAGTCATACGTCTCGCGCTAAAAATGTGCCTGGAGCAACCTATGTTGGATTCTAATCGTTAAAATCAAGTTAAAACTTTGATCCTTTATAGAAACAAATGCACATTTTTTTCAGCTAGCTACTGCGTTACGCAAAAATTTGACAGCTTCTACGACAATGGCTTGACAAGGGAGCATCGCTTGGTGCGAACCTGTGCGCTTCACATTGTTGTAACAGGTACATTCGGTGATCTTGTTACACAGACACAATGCACCCTTCACTCCTTGAGTCGCAGATACGCGTAGGATGCGAAATGAGCGGAATTCCGATCAGATAACAACAATGTCCGCTCCCATACAATAGCAATGTAAAACTTATTCGTAACCCGCGTAACATTTGAGCTTTTTACGCTCTTTGTGTAGAAGTGGTATCAGATTTCTATAAAAAGAGATAATCCGAGATCAGCGTAGATTTTGAATCTATCTCGATCCTCGATAATATTTTTGTTAAATGGCACATCGAGGTTTCCAATAAAACTTTAACTTAAACTGATACATTTTTGACATTGCTTTGGTCCTGCATCCCGACTCCGAGCGTGAATTTAAAGCTCATAATATTATGAAGTAGGTCAGTAGGTAGGTGTCTATTCTAAAAATATATCCAGCTTATTCACTTAGTCAGGGAAGGAGCCTATTAGGATTATAATTTTGTAAGGTTTATTGCAGAAATCTTACTTTCACTTACCATCAGTGTCTGCCTGAAGTGAAAATAAACTTCAGACGAACTATTGAAGTATCAACCAACATCATTAAGGAATTAAGTATTCGTATTAGTCTTTGAGTTCGCAAAAGCAGTAAACTGTTCAATAAAGGAGCTTTAGAAAAACATTACGATTAGGTTTATCGAACATCTAATAACGAATAAGGAAATGCAATCGAGAATATTCATGAATGAAAATGAAAATTAAAAATGCTTTATTCGTTTGAACAATAGTAAACCTTAACAACTAGGGGTAGGAGCCTCCTTTTAAGCAAATAAGCCTGTGTTAGGAGACTCCGCTCTTCCGTAACTTAAATTACTAATTTACTTGTTATAAACTGAAAACATTTTTAAAGAAAAAGATACTATAGAACTAAAAAAAGTTAAAACTAAACAAGCAGAATGCACGCAGGCATGCGAGTGTGTGATTGAGGGTGGGTGAAAGTGTGTGAGAAGGTGAATGTGAGCATGTGTGGGTGTGAGTGTGAGTTTGAGTGTATGTAAGGTTGTGTGAGAGTGAGATGTTTGTAATCATTTGTGAGGGTCAATTAATGAAAGAGTGTGTATGTGATTTCAAGTGTAACAGTTAAAAACTGATTATTTATTATGTGTAAGGTTTTATTTTATTTTATTCCAACAGCGTTTCCGTGTCGTCATATGTTAGTGGTTTTATCCAAGTGGTCAGAATTTTCTTACAGTCGGTTAGTTTCTTATCATATATGTAGATCTCTCTATTTACTCGATTGTATAGCTGAGCTGAGCGTTTTTTATATTGAATCCGAGCGAGCTTGGTTTTGGTTTGTGGAACTTCAGCTATTATATCCTTTCGACTTTTTAAGGTTAATTTGGGGTCATAGTAAAGTGTTCGATGTTTTTTCAGAATAGTTTTAATTATATAGAGTTTGCGCACTGACAATAAATTACTTATTTGATAAAGACTCTCTGTAGGATACCTTCTGTTTTTAAAGTACATAATTTTTATTAGACCCCGTTGTCCCCGCTCAAGGTCTATAAATTTAGTCTTAGCCGCACCCCCCCAAATGGGGATGCAGTATACTAACACAGATTGTACCAAGGCTATATATATTTCGTTTAGTATATTTCTGGTAGTACTCATGACAGTTGTTAATTTGTTTGGCACAATATGTCTTAAAGTTTTAAAAATCCAGCTCAGCTTTCTAACTCTATTAGTGACCTGTTCGAGCTGGGAGTACCAAGATAATCTTTGGTCGATAATAACGCCAAGATATTTAGTTTGAGTCACTCTGAGTAGAGCTGGACATTGACAGTTATTTGGAGCATCACACGTATGTACTTTTATATTAAAATTGTTGTTAGGTTGTGTTCTGTGTGATATGCTGAAACATATATAATTAGTTTTTGCTGTGTTGAGTGATAATAGGTTTTTTGAAAGCCATTCAGCAATTTGAGTCATACCAGCTTCAGCACTCCTAGCGACATCGTTCCAAGTTTTCCCAGAAAAGACTACAGCAGTGTCGTCGGCATAGGAAAATACTCTAGCGTTATTGATATTAAGGTTGCAGAGGTCGTTAATGTAGAGAAGGAATAACGTAGGGCCTAGCACGCTTCCCTGGGGCACACCAAATGTCACTTTTTCTTCATTACTGACGTATTCGCCCACCCTAACTCTTTGTTTCCTGTTTGAAAGGTAATCAACAAACATTTTGAGTGGAATTCCTCTCACACCTAGCGTTTCCAATTTGTTTATGAGGATAGGAACAGAGACGGTGTCAAAGGCCTTTTTTAAGTCGAGGAAGACAGTCAGACATTTATTACCACTATCCAGATCACCAGCCACTAGAGAACTGAGGGCAGTTACTGCATCCTCGGTTGATAATCCGGGTCTGAACCCAAATTGTGAGTTACTTAAGATCTTGAATTTGTGAAGAAATTTTAGCAGCCTGTTGTTAATTAGTTTTTCAACAATTTTCGATATGGCTGGTAAAATGGATATAGGTCTATAGTTGCTGACATCGTCTCTGTCCCCACCCTTGTGAACAGGAGTAATAATAGATTGCTTAAGTGGAGCAGGGAAGCTACCTGTTGTAAAGCAAAGATTGACCAAGTGCGATATTATGGGAACAATTTCCTGTCTAATATGTTTTAAAAATCGTGTGGATACGTTGTCCCAGCCAGGTGCGCTGTTAGATTTTAGACTCATCAAGATCCTGTTTACTTCTTCTGGATCCGTATCCAAAAGCACAAATGAGCTCATCTGTGTAGACAGTGAATCAGAGCTAAAAGAATTTAAGTTGTTCGTAGTTGGTTGAATTTTTTGGGCTAACTCTTTGCCAATATTTACAAAGTAGTTATTAATGAAGTTAACAGACTCAGTTGGATTTGATTTCAAGTGTAGTAATTCAGTGTTTTGACTCTTAGAATTGCTAGTATAAGTTAAAGTTTTAATGTTTTGCCATAACAATTTATTATTTGTGATGGAGTCAGCAAGTAGATCCCTTTCATATTTTCTTTTTAATTTTTTTAGTAGATTATTACAGAAGTTGCGATATCGTCGGTAGGTTATTTTTAGTATATCATCAAATGGATCATCACGGGCTTTTTTTTGGAGGTTGTTGCGATTCCTAATGCATTTGAGTAAACCAGCAGTTATCCACGGCTTAACTGTACGCTTGCTATTGGGAATTGTTTTGGTAACGGTACTATGATTAATAGCGTTAGTTAATTCGGATAAAAGTAGCTCAGTTAATTGGTCCGGGTCATTGCAAAACAGTAATTCTTCAATTTTGCTTTCTCTTATTAGATTTAGGGCCCGTTCGAAATCAATCGATGTGATGGTTTTATTAGCAAATTGTTTTATTTTTAGCTTGGACAATGATAGAAAAGTAGTGTAGTGGTCTGTGATGGAAGTATGTAATATAGCAATAGTTGCAGATATTTTCTTTTTGTTAACTTTAATCATAAAATGGTCTAAACAATTGGATTCTCGTGTAGGTAAAGTGTGTCCGGGTAGTATTCCGTGTAGAGATAACATATTTAGGTAATTAACCCTATTTCTATATTCATGCGGCGGCTCCGTATCTTTAATTTTGAGATTAATGTTAATATCTCCCGCTACAATGATGTTTTTATGAAAAGTTATAGTATTTAGGTGATTACTTAGAGAATCTATAAACATATCTGTATTTGTGTTAGATGGGGATCGGTACATGCATAAGAAAATATTATTATGTACTTCCAACTGAAGACACGACGCATGAGTTACATTTATTTCTTTCACTTTAGGCTTTAATGATTTCTTCACGTATACTACTACACCGTCATTTTGATTTAATTGACGAGTAGTTGAAAAAGAAAGATAGTTATTAAGTTGAGGTATAGGTTTATTCGGGTGTAATCTACATTCAGTTAAAATTATAATGTCTGTTTCAAATTTAAATGTCGATAATAATAGTGAGAAATCATCAAAGTTGCAGAAAATGCTCCTTATGTTCTGAGCAATAATGGTCAGATCCTGTTTGCCAATTTTAACATGATCGTGTAGCTCAGTGCATGCACATTGGAATGTACGCGCTACTTCAATATTGTCGATATCATTAAGAGTCTGTAGGGTATCATCCATTTTTGTTAATTAAAGACTGAATAGACATAGCCACCGAACAGAAAAAAGCGATATATCGTACTTTTGTGTTGGAACTCATGCTAGAGTGATAGGAGTCCAAATTAATATGCTGGATTATTTTTGAAGTATAGAATATTTGTGTGTGTGTGTGTGAGTATGAGGTGTATGTTTGTGTGAATTGAGATGATCTATAATAGTTACACTTATACATGCAAGAACAAAAACAAAATATGGGAAAAAATGATGAATTAGCTAACAAGCAATACAAAACTGGTTCGCTATTCAGGAAACGATTAATTAACAATAACATTGAGATTGAAACAACCACATTAGAAAAAGTAATTACAACAATTTTGGATAAAAAATTAAAGAAGTGTGGCTGACTATGCACTAAAAGTCATTGTGCTACTATGAGCTTATGTACCTGCTCTTCACTTTTAATTTGAATTGTTGGCGCGCCTTCGTTTTTCTTTACGTAGACCTTTCCGTATGCTGTCCAGCAGAATTTAAAAGCTCCCGATTTCGTTAGGTCTCTAGCCAGGAAGTGAAGGCGAGACCCTTTGGCTGTCAGATGGTCGCATACATAAACCGGAGTGTCTTCGTGTATTTTAAATCCTAAGTGCTTACAGCTCAGTCGTGACTTATGCGTAGCGAAGTAAGTTTTACTCATTTTCATAAAATCAGTTTTAAGGAGTGTGGACCCAGTTTCTACGATAATGGGTTGATTAGGGCTTTCATTATTCTTTCCACGAAGTCGGTATATATCTTTTATGTCTGATTTGTCAATTTTACATTCTATGTTTCGAGAAAGACAGATAATCATGTTCACGAGATCGTCCTTAGTCTCTTTGCTTTGTTTTGGAACATTCTTAATGACAAAATTTGTTTTGCGACTCCCTATCTGCATCTCTTCCATTTTACCCTCCAACAGAGTTATATATTCCCTATCCTCCTTGTTCCGGCTTTCAAGTTGCTCAATTTTTTTGTTGAGTGCCACATTTTGTGCCACATTCATATTATTATCTCACATCAAAATCATAATTCAGCCATCAACCATGACAATCGCCGAAAAATCAACAAAAACCCCGAAGGTCCCGTAAAGGGCTTCGCATGCACAATTTACTCCACATCGCAGTGCATTGCGTGGGTGCCTCGCTGGCTGCCACAATAGTCGACACCCGACACCAAGCCGGTACTTTTGAGACCCCAGTGTTCCCATACAAGACCAGCAAAAGACAGGAAGTGAGGACAGCGTGCGATAGAACCAATTACCCGCCCACGATATAAGAAACCTGTAATTAATGTAATATACCGGCCTCCTTGAGCGGAAGCGGCTGCGCGATTCAGATGTCGATATTTTCGCTAATGATTTTATTATGATATCGTGAGCTATAGAACGTGAATGGGCTTCTGAAGGTGGAATGTGGAAAAGAAAATTACTTAGTGGTATTAAAAAAGCATTAAACTTTGTTGGTAAGTAAGAAGATACGGTATGTAACTTAACTAATAACACGCCTGTAATCCCCGAAGGGTTAGGTATAAGTACGAGTACACCCACATTTCGCCAGTTACGTTTCGCTCTCTTCTAATTGGGGGCGAGCCTATTATCATCAACCGGGCACAATTTCAGGCTCTGTGACTACTACTACTGTATGTGGTGTAGTACTTACCTTAATCATATAATTTACGAGCATAAATACCTACCTTACACAGGGTTCACCAAGATCCGGAGTCGGACGCAAGTGTTCGACGTCGGGGACAGGGCGATACGCCTAAAGTGGAGTTGGGCAGGACATCTGGCTAGACGCAGAGATGGCCGATGGAGTAAAATTCTGACCGAATGGTGGCCAAGGTTGGGCGTGAGAAACCAGGGCCGCCCTAAAGCGCGTTGGGTTGACGATATCGTCAGGAGCTCGGGAAATGGATGGATGAGAGACGCACAAAACAGAGAGGACTGGCAGAACAAAGGGGAGGCCTATGCCCAGCAGTGGGTGGTTACTGGCTGAAATGATGAATTCCTCCTGGAGTATAATAATAATATTCCACAACTATCACACAACGCCATCTAGTCCCAAGCTAAGCAGAGCTTGTGTTATGGGTACTAGACAACTGATAAACATACTTATATATTTCTAAATACATACATATTATAGATAAATTACACCCAGACACAGAACAAATGATCGTGCTCATCACACAAACATTTGTCCTGGGTGGGAATCGAACCCACGACCTCCGGCATAGCAGTTAGGGTCACTAACCACTAGACCAACAGGCCAGTCAGTATAGAAACCATAATGTTCTGAAATAGGTCTATTCGCAAAAGTTAAATCGCCCGTTTACAAGAAGAATACTATAATAAGTTATTTGTGACTTACTCGTACCTACATACATACATATCAAGAATCTACAAATATAGATTTGCTAACTGAGAGCACATGCAATAACAGCGACACTTACCTACTTTTGCATGACTTTTATTACGCGTAAAACCAGCATGAGCCCCTGTTATGCACCCCACTGCCAACAAACGCGGCGAACACAAACGCGCATCTACAAACTTCTATGTCAAAGATCAAAAGCAATCGGCACAATATATTGCACATGCAATCGATCGCCGCGACAAGTTCGAAGACAGCAGTAAAAGATATTTTTTTGCTCACAAAAACGCAGTAGCTGCCTGATTTATGGCGAGAGGCGATCATAGGACATTAGTAGTCGACATTGTCCACTGCATGTGGGCTTTGTGGCAGTCGGCTTCGACACAGTAGCCTGTCATCTGAGTCTCTCGCTTGCCTATTGTTCTAGGGTGTCGTAAACATGTCGACAGGTCCTATTTGTACTAGCACAGTATGAACGGTAGTCGGTAGTAACTTCGGAGAAAGACTTTTGTTGCAGTAGCTTTTTGGAGCTCTTTGAGTCATTAAATACTGCAAGTGCATCGTATAATTTCTATGCAATGTCATTATGCGATCGATTTCACGGTTGTTTCTAGCTAAGTGATTTGAAAGCGAGAGAGAGCCCTAGTGAGATACAGTATGTGAAGTCCCATGATGACATTTTAACATTCTTTTATCATTAGCATTCCTTGACGATGATCCTGGTTATGGTGCTTCAAGACTAGCTTTTGCTCCCGGCTTTTCCTGTGCGGAGATCGAAAATTATCTTACAAGAACTTGTTAGGTACTTAGTTAAAATGCTTCATAAGTTCCAACTCTGGCCATGGTGTACCTTTTTGCTCATCGAAATCCTATCATCCCAAAAGATGGAAGAATCTACAGACAGACAGATTTATTTTCGCATTTACATTATATTACTATGAAAGTATGGATATCTTCGTAGTAATAAATCAGTAGAAATAAGAATTACATCACTTACACTTACTTCTTCACAGTTTTGTGATTAATTTTTTTGTTAACTTTAGTACATACGATTCTGTAATACGCCTCTTAGGAGAAGGCACTGGCTAGTGTACCACATAGTTAATATCACTTAGTACAATAGTTAAGATTTGTAATCCAAGTTTTTTGTGTAATAGAGATATGTACTTTTTTAATCTAGAAAGACACTGATTATAAAAGTTTAATAGGAATAAGCGGTATGAGCCATACGAGTTAGTAATCTGATGAGCGAGTTCTTATGAGGTTTCCCATGCCTTCAAACATATAGTACAAATAAACCTAAAAGCTGTTGGAAAGCGAAGGCAATTATAGGAATAAAAAATATATGATACATAAAATTTGGTTAGAGGAGAAAAGGGAATCGTTCTAAGAGCCGCGGTGTTTGGTAAAACAAAAGCAGAGCGAACGATTTAACAAACTGCCATATTTTAACAACGTGTAATTAAAGGTTTGGCTCCGCTCGAATATGCATAAATCATGCGTCTGCCGCGAACTGCCGACCGAAATAGAGAAAAAATTAAATACATTAAGCGTCTCGGGAACTGGGAACTGAATTTTATCTGCCTACAAAAGAAATGACGCTTGTATAACTTGGATGGTACTGTTTAGTGCTGTATGTTTTTTGCACTTGGCGTTGTTTATACTGAAGTGGCGTATACAACTATACATAGCTTAAAAATATATACACTTATATGTTTTGTTTTTCTGGTATTAAAAAGTGTTGATAAAATATATTTTTTTGTATTATTACGTCTTCTTAATTACCGTATAAAAGACATCAACGAGCGTGTGTATCTATGTTTATGTACTAAAGCCTATTTTACAAAATGAAAAACATGATCGTTACGTTAAAAGTTAAAAAAATCAGTTACCTAAAATACAATTAAGAAGCCCTACTTAATGACTTGAACCCAATGCGGTACGCTATAAAGCCCAAAGTAAACACACACTTAACGTAACCTTTAGCTTTGTTTGGACGGTTGTCGTCTCGCTCTCATGGCTTTCCCGTTCTCATAAGAGCCGAACTGGTAAGCTCATAACTCACGGAGCTTGGTGGGGTGTGTCGGAGGCTGTGGCGGGCGGGGCGCGGGGTGCGGGGGCTGGAGGGGGGCCCGGGGTGCGCGCGCGCCGATCCCTCGGGGCAGAGGGGCCGGGGCGAGGTGACAACCGCTTGTTACGTCTATTCCAAGCCAGTTATTAAAAACGTCTCGGCGCGAGCGGTGCGCCGCCCTGTAATTATCCAGTTGAAGGTTTCGTCGCGCTACGTTGTCACCACACTCGCCGGAAATGCAATACGTGGATCCGCCCGCGCAACAGGTCCGTCCGCCCGCCCACCAACTATTGAACATAATTTGAGAGTTTATTCATATTAGAGTAAATTGCCCATAAATGTTTAGTGTGCCACGTCAATTTTGTTACGATTTAGTTGATCTTAAAAATATGTTCGAGTCAACTCTCCTTCAGTTTATGCAAGCTTAAACTAATGATGTGTTAATCTTTGCAGATGATGAACATGATGTCTGGCTACGGATGTGGCTACGGCCGCGGTGACGCTATATCACCGGCTTCGGACATGTCTTCGTGCAGCAGTGCGTCGTCAGGCACTTGGTGCGCTCCGCCCGCGTGGCGTGAGCTGCCTGCCTACCCCGCGCAGTACCCGGCGTACTGGCCGCCAACACCAGCCGTCACGGAGGAAGCCAGAGAACTCCAGCGTCGTTGTGCAAAGTGCCGCTGTCCCAACTGTCTTACTGAAGCCGCTGGTTTCGGCCCCAACTACGGCAAGGACGGCGCTAAACGTGAACATGTGTGCCATGTACCCGGTTGTGGAAAAGTTTACGGAAAAACTTCTCATCTGAAAGCTCACCTCCGTTGGCACACTGGAGAGCGTCCCTTCGTGTGCAACTGGTTGTTCTGCGGCAAGAGGTTCACGCGCTCCGATGAGCTGCAGCGACACCTGCGTACACACACCGGTGAGAAGAGATTCGCGTGTCAACTGTGCACCAAACGGTTCATGCGCTCTGACCATCTCGCTAAACATGTGAAAACCCACGCAAATGTATCGAAGAAGAGCAAGAAAGTGAAAGAGGATGACAAGGATGAAACTTCGAGTACTTCAAGTGATAAAACGGAACGTCCAGTACAGCCACAGCCAGCACCTGCTCCTGTGCCTGTTACATCAGTTGGAAGTACGAACTACGGGACAGTGCCGGTCGCAAGTGCTCCGAAACAAATGTCTTTGAATTACGCAGCGGTTGCACCAAGCATGATGCCGACGATGCCTACTATGCCAAGTGCACCAAACTATAACAGTGGTGGAATGTTCGGGAGTGGCGTGATGTCGGGCTGGTACCCAGAAGTGAGGCAAGACGCCCTGTATCCTCGTCCTCAAGTCCGTGATCACAGGATGTATCAACAGTACCCCGCTCCCATCAGCACATACCAGTGCGCTACAAAGGACAACTACGCAGTGTTTCAGGGACATTATAACTTACAACCACCTGTGGCTTTGGGACAATAAGTGATTAAGATGGTGATGGTGTTCAGTTCGAAATGAACATCTCTGAAAATACTTGTGCATGTGTCTATAGTGACGTAGGTAATATTTAAAATCTTTTTAAGTTACCGTGAATTTAAAATGTGATGTATGTAAGATATTTTGTAAAATAATAATTATTGTAACAAATACGTGCCTTTTGATTGTTGTAAATTGTACATAATGTCTATTTTTATTGAAGAAAGAAATAATAAAAGTGATTTTGATAAATTATGTAATTTACTTTTATTTCTGTTCCTAAAAATTTTTATCATTTTCCGAAATTCTCTCAATTATAACTTTAAAATATTCTTGTGGTAGGTACAGACGAAATCAGTTGTAAATCGCTTGCATGTTAATTTATTAAGTTGCAAAATAAATAAGTACCTAGGTGCAACAAAACCATAAAGCAAATATAACATCAAAATTAAACCTGTTAGAGTTCCTTTAATAGACGATAGAATATTCAAATTTCGTAATCAACATAGCTGCAATCTACACTAGCTATCAAATCGATTACATTCATAATGAAACAGCGAAAACTTATTATTGGTACGAAATGACCTTTGACCTTTCACCATATAAAGCTCTGCGACTCGGGGGTACCGAAGACTCATTTAATTTTCAAAATTATCATACCTACTAACTCTCAAATACTTATACAAAACATTATGAAAATCAGAAACCAGTTTCGTAAATCGTCGTTCGGTGCGAATATAAATTATTATCCGCCTTATTACAAAAGGTAGATAAACCTGATTTAACTTAGACTTGGTTTATCTCGCATGACGTCTCACTTCAATAATATTCAAAAGAAAGTGACAGCATGCGAGATAAACCAGGTTTATCTACCTTTTGTAATAAGGCGGTATGAGTTTAATCACCGATTGAATCTATAGATAACGGTATTTTTAATACTTATGACAGTAAATTTTATCAAATAAATTCATAACGATGTATCGATCTATGTGGTTTCTCAATATAACTAGTTTTTATAACTCTAACGAGTGTTGCTATATGTGTTTGCATGAGTATGAGTGTTTTTATTCCCTTTAACAAAAGTCATAAAGACTTTATTCATCACCATCAAGTTTATGTAGGAAATATACCAGTAATAGATGTTTTGGAAAAAAAATGTATATCAACTTGAAAATACATCCAATGTTTACCTACAACTTTTGTTACCTAGACAACACAACTTGTGAGGTAACAGTCAAACCATTGCAACGGTTTTGTGGAGCTTAGCTTATAAGTTATATTTACCTTTTTGGGATAAATAAATAAAAATAAAATAACTTGTGATTCTTACGTCTATATTTTAAATTCATTATTTACAGAGAACAGTAATATCCTACCTATTTGCGTAAGTTAAGTTTTTTTTAAAGTAACGCTGAATAGCTGCCAAAGTGAGAGTATAGCAGTCAAAGCAGTATACGACGCGTCTGTATTTAAAAAAATTAAAGCCGCATTAAAATACAATCGTTCCTTGAATTCATGTTTTAGTACCTACTCAAGTAAATACTAACAATCGATATCGTGTTGTATCCATCAATTGAGAATCCAAGGTTAGGTGTGTACCGGTACCTAGAACTGAAAATTGCCTTTTATAATCTTAACTGACAAAAACATAGGCACGGGCTTTTCCATAACCTCCAGGCGTTGCTACGACATCCGCTAATTCGTAGCAGAGGGATATAACACAATATAACAAAATATTACAAGACAATAGACAAACACAAATACACATATACAAACATACATATACATACATACATACAACACAACACATACATACATATTACATACACATACATACGTATTATACTACTACTACTATTATACTTACATATTATAGACAATATTTAAAAAAATTACAGTCGTCTTTGATTTTTTCAACCATCTTCCAGTGAGGTATTCAATATTTATGTAAGTGAAGTGCTACGCCGCGTGCTACGGACTGCTACGAAAATTGTAGCGTTTGATGGTAATCACTTTTTTAAGTAGGTTTTTCTTAGTTAGAAGACTTATCTCAGTTATTGAAATAAAACTTATAAGTTTTGATATGTATGAGGTAATTTGTCAAAAAGACTTCTAGAATACTTGAACGAATTATTATTTAGCAGGAAGAATTTGAACCGTGAACCTTTTTTAATAGTTCGATACCGATGACCAGTGGCGTAGCGTGCCTTGGCGGGGCCCCGTATAGAAAATTGTTTGGGGGCCCATATGAAGGGTAAAAAATTCTCTAAAATGAAAAAAAAAATGTTTGCAATCTTTTTTACGGCAAATTGATTTATTAATTTATTTTTGAATGTTGTAAATTTGTAAAAACACACTCCGAATTATTTCAAAGTCGTGAAGACACTGTAACGTTTAAAACTAGATATCCTGACAGACTGATTATTCCTCCAATGAAAAGTCACTTATATCACGGGAGTTGCTTTCCAATGGTTGTAAGATTATAATAAACTACCGAAATCTAGGGAATTGCCAATCAATCGTTTTAAAACAGCATTAAATGGATGGCTTATCGATAAAAGCTTTTATTCTGCAAAGGTGACATTTTCTATTCAAATTTTTTTTTATTGCCAAATGATTGACATTTTACTATTGACATTTACTATTGACATTCTTATATTCTTAAATTATTATTATAAAATACCAATTATTAAATTCGATTTCAATGTATTATTTAATTTTGCATGCTAGTTTTAGCGAATCGTGTGAGCTACTGTAACAAAACCTGACCATCAACATTGTACTACAATTGTAGCAAATAAAATTTCATTTCATTTAAAAATTTCATTTCATTTCATTTAAAAAAATCATTTCATTTCATTTAAAAATTTCATTTCATTTCATTTCAAAATTTCATTTCATTTAAATCATGTAGTGACTTTAGAACGCACGCTTTACGCGGAAAAAAAAGAAATTGCTTTTTTTACTTTTGTCATTTCTGAAATAATAATAAATTTGGAAATTTTTTATTAATTCTTGCTTACGCACTTTGGGGGCCCCCGTAGTCCGGGGTAGATACGGCGGTAGCTACGCCCCTGCCGATGACACGTCGCTAGTGGTCGAGAAATACTCGTAACAGATTTTTCATTGTTAAAATGTGTCACTGATTAAAAATATTTAAATCAGTCACATGTTGATTTGACTCTTTCAGTTTTTCTCTTTGTATGAATGGTGAGCGGACGAACTCCAAATATTAACAGTATTTGGAGTTCGTCCGCCCGTCACAAGATGGCGTTAGCAGTGGCGGTGTGTACACAGCGGTGCGCGTCGTCACCGCTGCGACGTAATTGCACGCGGCTATTATCTGGGCGGCGCCGAGCGCGCATGGCGGCCGGTGCGAGCGGGATGCACTCGATAATACGTAAAACAAAACGAGGGAGTAATAATGGTAAAAAACGAGCAGCACGCAAATTATAGTGAGAAATGAGGCAGCCGGTAGCGGTGGGGGCTCGTGGTGCGGTGGGGGCCCCGCGTCAGTCGAGCGCCCGGCGCACTGAGAACGCGCCACCCGCGCCGCCTGCGCCCACGCCGCGAGTGTTGTGAGTGTGTGACATGCGCCAACACCCGGCGCCATCGCCATGAGCGGCAAGGGCTCCTCCTCTCCGGACCTGCTCATGAATGTGAGTCCATGAGCCGACCAACACTCTTACCGCACCCCTTACTGCTAACCTAGTGTAGACCGCCTTACTAACACTCTTATCACTGATAACTTGATAAGCGAGTCGATACAAACCAGTCTTTAGGTTCTCCTCAGTTATTTTAGTATCAGTTAATGCCCACTTATAAGGTTCCATGCGGTCGTAACCGCCTGGATAGGTACTTCAATATTATACCCTGAGTGAATCTAAGTTTAAAATAAATATATCCTGTTTAACCACGATGATGCTATAACCTAAAACTTGTTTCTTTTAGTTAACCTAAGTCATGATTAAGATTTTAGACTCTACGTGTCTGATAACTAAACGTAAGCCCAAATCTGGAACACATGCCAAGTGTTTACATAGGTTACGAACAAGCATAACGAATGTTGAACTAATCTAATTCCAAACTTATAAATAAGCGTAGTCGGAGAAATCTTCACGGTTCATGAACTTTAATATTAAGAACAAACCGAGCCAAATAGGTGAGTCCATGAAATGGTTTGTTAGTCAGCAGCACCCTCGGGTATTGTCGATTTAGCACGCACCATAAGCGGCACATTACCGCGAGAGTGCGGCCGCGCGCTCCCCGGTCCCTCGAGCTAACCTCTATTACTATTCATGGCCGCCCCCGCGGCTCGAGTGGACCGCCAAATATCCCCCAGTCCCCACCGTAAGAGAAAACATTATGTGTAAATTTTCTTCACATTGCCGTGCTTTTGAATAATAAGTCAAGTCGCCGTTTACACGGCCGTCCGTCCTGAATAATAAATCCTATTCAATTGGTTTCAAATACTATAAGTAGGAAAGTGTTCCTAATTGTTCTTGAATTATATATTATATCTTTTTAACGGTCTGTGCCTAATAAATCTCAGCATACCGAAGTTACCTGCTAGTTATAACTTACAATATTCTATCCGCCCGCCACCTAAATCGGTAGGCCTGTTTATTATTTATAAAGCAATATCCGTCACATAAACGTCATTGTTATTATCTGAAAATAATCGGCTAATCTGTTTAGCGTTATATTGTAGGCCGCCCGGCTCCTTTGTGCGGTGAAAAAGGAAGAAATTTATGCGTTTCGGCGTTGTGTGTAAGTTTTTTGTGGGAATGTAATTAATAATTCGGCGGCAAAACTAACAGTGTTTTCGTTGTTACGTCGGCCGGGTGATTGATGTCCACTGCTACGATTGCAATTAGTACGCGGCAACAAAGAGCGTGTCCCTATGCTGTATAACGAATGTAGCTCTATTTTAAATGTAGGTATTGAATTGTATTTGTTTTGAAAGATTGTGATAAACCCAACACTTTTCTCTACAATACAATAAGTATATTTTAAACACCGAAAATTCAAAACCAAACAACAATTTACATCCTTCACATTATTCTCCATACAGTTATTCACTATAGTACTTTTGCTTAGCCAAGATATTATGAAAGTGTTTGAAAACATGTCTGACCAGCACGGCATCGCAAGGGCAGGCGGTGCGTGCGGCTGCGTGGGCGCAGCGCGGCCCAGTCACGGCACAGGCTCAGGTGGATCGCGGCATTGCTTGTTTTGTACACCGCTACCTAGATGACTCGCGTTTCAATATCAGGAGTAGGCCCATTATGTGTAAAAAATTGATGAAGACCCGTTATCATAAGTAAAATAGAAGTAAGTCTTAGGTCTATAAGATTTTACCTATAAACGCGTTCACGGCAAGTATGCTTTCAAAAATATTCATCTCTGAATATAAGGAGAGCCCATCACTAAACAGCTAATTACCGATGTCGAAACTGAGAAACGGTAACAAGTTGCTGCCAATTACCGCAAGTGCGAGTCCCACCTCGCCGTGTGTCGCAGCCCCTCATCACCGATCAGCTAGTCAGCTAGTCCTGTCTCCACTCTATTTAGATAGCGGAGGATACGAGCAATTCAGAACAAGTCGAGTGTGTTATTTGGCCGTTTTGTGCGCGAACGTACCGTTGGTTGCGAGTGTTGCGAGCCGGCTCTCGGCAGTGGTGCGGCAACATTTTAATTGACCACGCGATGTTGTGCCGCGTCTCGGCCGACTTTTTCTCCACTCCTCAAATTGCTCTAAAGTGCTTAATGAGAGATGCGTGCAATCGCCGTTTCCCCGTACGAGAAGCTGCTCTTATTTTACATACATAAATAGTTCAACACGACGAACTAATGCCGATTCTCGGTACTGTAATTGCGCCTGTGACAGGCTTCCGTCGCCTTTCCAGAGGCTGGCGGTTAAACGCCAAACGCCGGCGTCGCCTAAATTATAGTTATTTCGCATTAATAGCGTACACATCGACTAGTGCGTGCGCATGCTGCTTCGGGCACCATTGACATTTGCAACCGACATATTCAACTCGCTTGCCAACAAATTGTTTGACGGATACGTGACTAGAAAAAAATAATTACAATTACATCCCTCGGCCTCGGGCCTTAAATATCCATTTAGAGTCAATAAAGTTATTGTCTTTGACAGCCTAATGCAGATACGTAGAAATGAAAAACTTTGTTAATCGATAAATAAGTAATAAAGTTTATTACATACCGAGTTTTTTTCAATTAATGAGTAATATTTGTCGTTGTCTAGTTGACTTCATGTAGATACGCCTTCCGTTTATAAAGATACTTTATGATAATGTTATACCGACTGAATGAGACTTCGTCAGCATTGTCCAACAAATCAAATTGTGGGTCATTAATTAATTTTGCATATGGATATTACGTGACTTGAAGGACCTTAGCTACAAATATGTTTATAATGAAGGTACAATTTGGTAATTTAATTATTTCCTCTCTATGTAAAAATTATGCGTTGCATATAGGATGTTCAATACTTTGTACATAATCACCAGGAAGCGGTGATGAAGGTCCGTGTCACGTACTTCAGTACCTATTTATTGTTATTGCGACAGGTGTATGGCTATTATTTTAAGTTAATCAAGTGTTCTCCATACTAATGATTAATATGCGCATGACTGACCAAGTTTTTCATACAGTTACATAAAGAAGCCATGTATATTCACTACTAGTTAAGATATTAAATTAATAGCTAAAAGAAGTGGCTTATAAGGCGATAATTGATTAGCTCTTATGGCTCTTATCTTGTGTGTCAATGTATCCCGGAATGGTCGGTCATTTTGTAAAATATGTGCTTCGCATACTGATGAAGATTATCTACAAACTCATTAGAAGACTGTGTACGTTTTACATTTTAATTGTAGTTTTATAGTAAGTAAGTAATATCAAGATGTAGATTCTATAGACTATGAATATCTATGGGTACATTTTCCCTTTTGTTAGCGAAATCGGTTACGGTGTTCGTAGGTCGCCCTTTAAAGATATTGCTTGAGGCAATGTTGGGGTAATATTCGCAGCTTTGCCTTGAGCTATGTTTGTTACATTTATATCAGGAAAACCCGTAAACGCAGTTATGGATACTCTACTCAGCAAATCGAGCATGGCTCTGAATCTTTCCCTGAAATTAAGTTAAAATAATTGGTAATTTTAGGTACCTTTAATTTTACTAAAATCAAATCACTTCGTAATCTCGACAATCTTAATGAACTCAATTTTTTTTTTTTTTTTTTTTTTTTTAAAAAACGTTGCCCCACACTAGGAATTTCTCCTGTATCGTGGGTGCGTTCACAAACATTTAAACTCACATACACAAATACCCAGACCCGGAACAACTATCTGTAGGTCATACAAATATTTGTTCCGTGCGGGGATCGAACCCGCGACACGCAGCGCAGCAGTCCATTGCTTGAGCCACTGCGCCAACCGTGCCGTCAAAGTTGATTAAAACTAACTTTAATATGTTACAAAATAATTCTATTCAGATGCCTAAAGTCCAAATCCTCCACATAGATCTATCGATAAATTTAAACCATTAAATACTTACGACCTATAGTTTTACATTGCCTCATAACATTATACGTCGAAAAGTGTAAGTTCGTAGGGGCTTTGTATTACACGGCACCGGAGTCGCTCCATGTCTACATATTCAGATGTATCCAGTTAGACTGGAAGCCAACCCCAACATATTTGGGAAAAGGCTAGGCAGATGATTGTATCATTATCTATCTATATAAATATAACTATCTATCTATCTATATAAATATAAAGAGAAGTCCTGACTGACTGACTGACTGATTGACTGACTGACTCATCAACGCCCAGCCCAAACCCTTGGACCTAGAAAGCTGAAATTTTGCACAGAGGTTCCCTTTATAACGTAGACAAGGAATAAGGAAGGATTTTTCGAAATTCAATCCCTAAGGGAGTTAAATAGGGGATAAAAGTTTGTTTGGAAAATCGTCATTTTCACGCGGGCGAAGCCGCTGGCAAAAGCTAGTCTACAATATAATTGCTTAGTAGCGAACTATCAGCGAATCCAGTTTCTAATACTGCTAAGTCATTATTTGTCTTTCAGTTCACAGGTAACTTTTTAAGGGTTTATAAGCTTTTGGTTAAAAACCGGTTGAATGATCATAGCGATGCCCGCCATTTGCAATCCAATTAATATACTCATTAAACCCTTGATCTTAATATCAGATAGGTATACAAGTTTTCAGTAATATTTTTAAGAAGTTATCTCTGCGACTTATTTATCTTATGGGCGTTTTAGTAACAAGCGGTTTAAATAAATATGTCTGTTGATAGTTTTTTTTCTGCTGATAAAAGTAAATCATAACGTAATGAGGTTTTTGGATTATTAACTAGTAAGATAGAAAGAAAAGAAAGAAAAAGTATTTATTGGTTTCACAACAGGACAAAACACATTGACAAAAAATTAAAAGTTATCAAAGTAAACATGAGAAACACTTAAAATTAGGACATAATTATATACATATTAAATTTGAATTAGTCCCGGCGAAACCAAAAGGCCACTATCTCAGGGACTGCAGTCTCTACTTACTAATAGATTTTCAGCATAAGCTGAAAATCTATTAAAGAAATTTTACGATTTTTCGACTTAGCGACATTCGTAGCGTCGTTTTTAGTGTAGAGACTGCAGCCCCAGCATGGTGCTGTAACATTTATGACGAATGTCACAGCGCTGGTATTCTGATAGGGCCCAATGGTGACGCCACGTTCTCTCGTCTTCTCTTCTCCTAGTTCTTGTTTAATCGCGTGGTTAGTGTCTACCTGGTACAAGAGTTTTTATGCCGTCAAAGGGCTTCTGGGGGTCTAAATTGGCCACTTTAGTAGATCATAATATGAATTGCGTTAAAATTCGTAAAATAGACCATTCATATCTAATAGTAACTGCGTCTGTGGCCATTTTAGACGCCCCTTTTTTTTTGTGGGTGGAAAATCATCCGCTCTTGGGCAGAGCGAAGGGGAGTGTCAGACTTCTACTGACTAAACACCAACCCATGTTCCTTCTTCGCCCTTGTGCCGAGGCCACGTCATCTCTTTCGATAATCCGCAGCCCCGACGGGGATTTTAGACCCCCTTTTTTTTTTCTTTTTTTTTTTCCCTGACTTTGCTTTACAAGTGTCATCGAGATATCATCATAATCAGCCTATAATGTTCCCACTGCAGGGTCTCAGGGCTCTCTAGGAGAGAGATGGGCCATAATCCACCACGCGTGCCCAGTGCGGGTTGGTACGGTCACATGTCTTTGATGACCACACATCAAAAAAAAATTTTTTTTTGGTATCGAGATATATCTGCATATTATTATATGCAGATATATCTCGATACCAAAAAAATCTACTATAAATAAATTCTCAGTTCTTTTTTACAATAATAATTATGTCTTGTATCAGTCGAATTGTTTGTGGAATGATATGATGGAAAAAGGAATAAATCATAGCATACGATTGACAGGGAAAAATGGAAAAAAAAAACATGTTGCGCCGACCCCAAGTAACATGGGACAATGGCAGGAAGGTGATGTGTCTTTCAATTAAATAAACACAAATGCAAAATTTGTAACAAAATGATCTCAATACGATAAAACAGTTAAATACATTAACATTAAAAAAAATCATGTATGGAAACAAATCCAGGCTTATCATGTAACAATGTTTACTTACTTCCAAATCATATCACAAAACCATCTCAAGTCGAACCACACAAACAATAAGAAACACCTCACATTACAAAAGTAACAAAAAACAATATCAAATCACAGGATCGTAAGTTGTAAGACGAATCTCACCAATGGCGACGAGTTTTCCCGCCAATGGCGACTTGGATGTCACCGGGAACCTGTCCTGTGACGTCATATTGAATATAAAAACGTACACGGTGCAATTATGGGGGTATTTCGACGGACTGGCCGAGTTTCTGGGTTATACGAGCGAATACAAGATGGGATTAAGGTTGATTCTGAGTTCAAGTTTTGATGTTATAGTAACAAAGCTGGTCAAAGTTTGAATGAATTTAGATTAAGTTTGAGTCTAGTGAACTAAAACAACTTCTCTATCTATACTGTCTTAGTGTCTTTTAACTTTAGGATAAGATTCTAGAAAGCTATCTCATAGAAAAAACCTGTTCAAGTGGAGATTCATAGATGAGTACCTATACCCTGGAGTGTTTTTGGTCTAGCTCCACAACTATGGGGCGCTTGATTTTGTGTCCAGCTTGTCCTGTTCCTTGCACATCACAGGAGCAGATGGAGGCTACTGAAAGTGCCAAACTCTTTTTGCCCGACTTTGAATTGTCATCGAAACACTAAGAGAAGAGAGACTGATATAAGATTTCAAACTGGCATGGTCACTAACATCTCAACAAACAGTAAACATGGTATATATCATGTTTTCAGGGTGAAAAGATGTAGGTTCTATAAACATGAAATAATAATATTGAGATAGGGATTATGGTAACTGTCCACTGAACCATTTTCATCTTCACATTTTAATAAATAAATGCTGTAATTAATCATCATCATCATCATCATTTCAGCCAAAAGACGTCCACTGCTGGACATAGGCCTCCCCCAGGCATTTTTGGGGGGGTTTGCCATAATCGCCACGCTTGGCAGGCGGGTTGGCGATCGCAGTATGGTTGTTACAAAGACACAGAGAACGCTGCTGCCCATTCTCTGGTAAGTCCCTTAGTCGCCTCTTACGACACCCACGGGAAGATATGGGATGGTGCTATTCTTTACGTCCGACACCACACGGAACAATCAATGTAATTAATCATTTACCATCAAACCACTTATTTTCATAAAACGCTAATCGATCAATAGTTTTCCATAAAACCGCGTTCCATCTAGTCGGGGAGCGGCACTCATAGGCAAAGAGCTTTGTATAAAATATTCCTCCCCATGAGATCATAGATAAGTGTGAAACTGACATTTGTACCGTTCGCAGATATTCTCGATGCGCTGACATACCCATCGAAGTATCGTCTGGTCACGAATCGATTTAACATAAAATAAAATTTATTTTAATTTATGAATAAATTATTCACGGATTCATTTTAATTCCAATATTTGAGAAGTGTTTTGAATATGTAAATATTTATTAATTAAGTCGCGTATTTAATGACAGGTCTGGTGGGCTGTATGCGGGGATCGTGCGGTCCATGGCCCTTTACGGGGCCCCGGTGTGGGCGCGTGCCGTGAAGAAGCGGGCCGTTCACTACCTGAACGCGCCCCAAAAGGTCATGGCCGTAAGGCTAGTCCGCGGGTACCGCACGATCTCCCGCGAGGCGGCGAATCTCCTTGCCGGATTGCCGCCGTGGGATCTGGAGGCGATAGTCCTCGCGCGACTACATGAGTGGCGCGCGGAGGCGCTACACCGGGGGGTCACTCTGCTGCCGCGGCACATTGCTGCGCGGCGGACAGACCTCCGGTGCGATCTCATGGCGGCATGGAGACAGCGACTGTCGCAACCCCGTGCAGGGCACGCCACGATAGTGGCGGTAAGTCCCCTCTTTGAGGAGTGGCTAGAGAGGAGCCACGGCGCCCTCACCTTCCGTCTGACGCAGGTCCTCACCGGACACGGATGTTTCGGGAGGTACCTGCACCGAATCAGGCGGGAGGAAACGCCCGGATGCTTCCACTGCGAGGATCGACCGGAGGACACGGTGGAGCACACTGTGGAGGTGTGCCCTGCTTGGGCGGAGCCCCGCCGTGTTCTCGTAGCGGCGATTGGCGGCGGCGACCTCTCGCGTCCGGCCCTGGTGCAAGCCATGGTCCGGGGCGAGGAGGAATGGGACGCCGTCGCCTCCTTCTGCGAAGCAGTGATGCTAGCGAAGGAGGTGGCGGAACGAGAGAGGGAGAGAACTTCTCAACGTCCCAGCCGCCGCGGAAGGCGCGGAAGGCGCTCCGGGCGTCGGGGGCCACGTGATGGCTTCCGGCCACCGTAGACGCGGGCCTGTCGACGGTGAGTAATGGGATAGCTCGCCGTCCGGCCGTCGTCATGACGGCAACAGACCGTGTCGGCGGCGCGTTCGTGTTCCACGCGCGCCTCAAAGAGATGTCAGCAAGGAGGGGCCCGCAAGGGCCGACGCCCGTCGGGGCCGCGGATTTTTGTACTAGATGACGTAGCCTCGACGCAAGGGCAAAGAAGGAACATGGGTTCGGTTTTTAGTCAGTAGAAGTCTGACACTCCCCTTCGCTCTGCCCAAGAGCGGGGGGGGTCATTTGATGATTTTCCACCCACCAAAAAAAAAAAAAAAAAAAAAGGTCTGGTGGGCTGAAATAGGTGTATTAGGTCATTTTAAACTTGTAGCATCGGTGGAGATAGATTTTTAATCAAATAACTTACTAAAAGAAACTGTACATTTCAAAAAATGCAGTCGAGATTCAGAATCAAGAGACTTTTTTACCCCTTACTAAAAAGATAAATCTCGGAACCCTTGAGTGCATCGTTTCCTGAACAAGTCGTTTTGTCGCTGAGCACATTCCCGAGACGAATGGCTTGATTATCATAAAACAGCAGTTTGCTTTCTCCGGACTAACTCCATTGGAAACCAGCACGTGGCCAGATGCAACATGTTTCCGTAAACAAAATCGATTACAGCGTAAGATAACGTTTACAGAACATGATACAATTAATTGAAACACCAACAACGATTCAATAATACGAAGTCTAGTTGTAATTGCAATGTTTCTTCATAGTTTCTATCAACAACTGCAACTAAATATTTTATTGTTTAATTAAAAGGACATGTACAAACTTCGAAAGGTTTACCTGTAATGGTTTCTTGTAAGGTCTCACTTTTGTTATTAAATGATATTTTTTAAACTAGTTTCGTGAGTAATTACGGCGACGTTTAACTTTAAAATGAGGTTTGGTTATACTTTATGCACATATATTGAGCTTATTACGAGACTTGCGATGTTTTGTTTAATGTCACGTATGCTTCAGAAGTGTCTAGAGAGGAATTAAATGTTATTAAGTATTTTAAGTGTGTAACGTTCCATCCAATTTCCCGTATCTGCAGAGATAGCAGGAACGCATCAAGTTGATACATTTATTTCTGCCACCCATGACTATTGTAAAAGTATTTCCAGTGTTTGTAATAAAGCGAGATACGATCTTAGGAGCGACATTCAGTGCTATCTGTGCGATCTGCTGAGTACGTCGCTGGCTGCGCCCGCGCGCCGCGCACCGACAGCGAGGTGTCGCTCTCTTTGTTCCTAAGCCCACAACGTTGCTCGCATTATACGTAATTATTATAATGATTTCTG
This sequence comes from Diarsia dahlii, assembly GCA_949775195.1. Classification (NCBI taxonomy): domain Eukaryota; kingdom Metazoa; phylum Arthropoda; class Insecta; order Lepidoptera; family Noctuidae; genus Diarsia; species Diarsia dahlii. Next base: position 9,257,905 of record OX459195.1, on the reverse strand, counting down.
AGTAAGCGATTAAAATTTATATGGGGTATACACTTGATACGTGCAAGTACATGGCCGAATGATATTAATGCTTGGGTAAACTAATGTGCAGTAAGCAGGCTCTTTCCATGTTCGCTTCCTAATAAGTCGATCAACGTGATGATTATATTGAACTGTTGAATAATTACGTACGGCTGCGTTTAGTGCTTTATAAATATGATTTATGTAAATATATGACTTTATACTTCGACAGTGATGTGGCCGGAGATTATGGAACAATCCGTCGCAACGAGCTGATTGCACATTTATGCATAAAATATTAAAAACTTGGTAAACTTTTTAACAGTGCAATTTAATGTTGATGGATTGTGGTTTATAGCAACCTTTATCTGTTCTGATATCTCATTTGAGAAATGACGTGTTAACTCTTAACCCTAAGAAAACTCACACTTACATTAACCAATAAAAAACACATAGGTACCTAATCACCCTACCCTACTTACCATGAATGAACACAGTGTAGTCCCTGAACCCCATACCCTCATGTCAGTTTCCACATCATTTAACCCCGCGAACAGTTTCCTACGCATTTCGCTTTGACATTTATATTCGCACTTTTTCTTCGCTGGTACGAGTTTACGCTGTTATTGTGTTTTTTAGAAATTTTGTACCGTGAGAACAATGTTCTGTAGCGCTTCGTTTGATGTTAGAGTTGTTGTAGTTTACGCCATTTAAACGGTTGCTGTTTTTTTTTATAACGTGTACAATTATTGTGATCATGATCACTATTGCTTCCAATTTTCCATCTATCTTTTCTGAAACTATATCCGTAGTATCATTTTCCAGTCCAAACATCACTAGCACGGTTCAATAATCTTCTTTTCTCAAATTCCTATAATATATAGTTTCCTACTTATAAAGTTTAAACTACAACTTCACCACACCTATTTGTATTGTACACTGTTATGAGTGTGATGACTTAACCCCACGTCAAATTGTTTTTGCCGTCTTGATATAATACCATTTACGAATCGACATACCTAGTGAAATTTTGAACAAACATCGTTTTTCCAACACTTACATTTCCACGGAGCTCAAAGATCACAACAGTAGGTCGTAACAATATAACAGGTTGCCAGGGCAGCGCCTCAGGTCACGATTAAGTAACCCTTCCTCCATTCAGTCATCCAACTCAGCAAAATCGAAAAATATAAAATAATAAGGTCAGTGGAATGACGAGACAAAACCTTTAATTAAGAACACAGTAGGTAAAGTGCTGAAGTAATGGAACTTTTCTGAATGGGTCGAGCCTTGTGTCCGTCCGTCAGCGCCTGCGTCTTCGCCGCGTCTCTTCGTCACGCAAGTCGAGACTCACGCGCCGCGCCTCAAGCGCGACGATTATATTTTCGAGCGCCGATCAACATGAAAATGAAGGTCCATAAATTTATTAGACATAGTGTCGGCTCAGTGGCCTGGGGCTCGCATTATATAAAATATGTCAAGAATTAAGCATTATCATAATGAGAATATTTTTACGCGGATAAAAATAATGTAATCTGCCTCAATCGCGATGTAACTCACAGATATTGTGTGCGATTATCCGTTGAAGATCTGAGCAACCGAAAAACGACTTATCTGATTAATTTATTGTTTTGTGATACATAACTTTGATGGGTACCTTATACCTATTGTTTTCCAGAGAAATTCACAATCACACTTTGTTTTCATTATAACCGACATAAACTTACCTAACAGTTATTATTATATAATGTAAGTTTAGCTAAGTATCATTTGAAAATGATAGATTACCAATAATGTCATCAGAATGCTGTCCACGTACAGTATTTAATGTAAACATGCGTCATTGAGTGACGGTCACCGTGAGATCGGTATGCGCAATTTTCAGATACGAGTTTTTGATCCTAAACAGAGATATCGCGCCCACGTCCACCGCGAGGGCAAACTTATAAAATGTAAATTTATTGCGCGATATTTTACATGAATTCAAATTGGCGGCAATATATCGCTTGCCTTTATATTACATCACGTAATTATGCCGCGCACAATTGTTATAATTTTCCTATAATCGCGCGCGTGAGGACGTGCGAAAAAACGTTTTTAAAAGGTAATTCACACTGATTTATGGTCTCTACAGACGATTCATTAATTTATCAAACAATCTGTAAATCAACTATTTTAAGTAATGCCTTGCACGTAGTCGACGGTTGTAGTGAAAAGGTCATTAAGCCGGCGAGTAATTATAACGTAAACATCTGCATCCACAACAAGTGGTCACGGAACCGACGCGGGCGCAGCTCCATCTAATCAACGGTGATTCATGTAACGAAATACAAAAATTAATTATATACTCTGTTCTCAACTCTTACCTGAAATCGTGCTTTTAATTACAACCTACATGCAATGATTTATCGTGGACACACGTGTGTCGATGATTTATGTAATCTAACTAGAGAAAAAACTTCAAGAATATTACACAAGTGATAACGTTTTCGTAGACAAACGCTATTTGTAAGCTATTAAGTATCTGTCATTAAAACTATTAATTACAAAGCGTAGAATCGCAATTGAATTTCCAAGATACCGAGGTACCGCGTCGTGCGCGTGAAAGTGGACACCTTTCCCATAACTAGCTTTAATTAAATCTATGGCTGTAATTATGTCCTTTGCCCCATTTGTTCGACTGGAATTATTATACATAATTACAGGCCACGATGTCTTTGAAATCCAACGTCTATGGTACAGAACACGTGATCGGCTAAATTATTCGTCTACTTGGGACGCCGGACGGTGGAAACTTAATTGTTACATTTTAAATTTTTGATCAAATAACACCTGAAATAAGCTTCAGCAGCATGAATAGGTAGTATCTAATAGGTCGATAATTAAAGGCTGTGATTAAGGCGTGGTTCGTCCACTTAACTTACATATTCCCATTTCTGTGGTATTCTAAAATGTATTAGAATTTGTTAATATCTTCGTCGCCAGTGAAATGTTTATTACAGTATTTACTTTTACACAACAATTTTCTCGTAAATCGAATTTACGCCTATAGGAAAATACTTTGAATGTAAAATCGAGAAAGCTTCATCATTAAACGAGACAAGAATTTCCTCGAACCAGGTCATGTAACATTCCAATCAATTCGGAATCCTCGTCGTGTGTGTCTGAGATAAATTCATCGCCGTCTGTAGTGACTGGGATCCTTGCTCTTACCTTAATGTGACTTTTATTGCTTCGCTGCCAGCCTCATTGTGCTCCCCTCCTTGGCTGAACAAACAGAGCTTTTCAGCTCTCTCCTTTCAAACCAGCTGTTACACGTTTATGTCACTTTAATACTTTTCTTAGGAAATGTTTAACATACGGAGTATTACTTTGAATGGCGTATTGGTTTAAAGGGTTTCACTGCAGACGTGACGTTAGTTTTACGACTAAGTCTGAAGATAATTTTCTTGAGTATTGTTTATGAACAAGAATACCTTCATAATTATGAAGGTAAACAACAGAATCCCTTTAGCATCTCAACAGTACTAAACATGAGCCTTTCATGAATGGGCATTATAACTAATAATATTTTGTTATATCCACAATCGGACTGTTAAAAGCATCCTCCAATACCCACTGCAACAAAACCTGTAAAACCTTAAATACTCGTGGATAGTGCTGTCCGCAGGTTAAACAAACAATGGTTGATACCCCCACGCGGAGGCAAATCAGCCATATGTTGTGTCAAGTTGTCTATAATGGGGGCGAAGCTGAAGGGGGCAGTGGCCGCGTCATTCATCACACGACCGCAAATACCAAGCCGTTTTCATTTTCACTGTGCTACGGTAAAAAGGCTACTGTTTTGTGTCCTTAGTATATTGTGCTGGTTCTGTACATATTTGACGTAGTATTGTAAAATAATGGTTACACATTATGTGAATCACTAATTTGTACTAGAAAATCTGAATTGATAGATCTAAAATTATAGGAAAAAAGTACAATAAATGACAGCGATAAAAGACGAAGAGTTAGTATCATTTTCCAGGTAAGTAGGTAAAATAAAATAAAATATAACTATTTTCTAGTTGAGAAAATGTTTCTTCAAAAGATTTACCAAGACATTCTGTTCCCCCCCCCACGCATAACTTGAAATCTGGCTATTTAACAGACATCAGTTCACTAGATACTATTACTAAATTATTAATATTATTATTATTATCAATTATTTGGAACCCCTTTGAATTTACTTACGCTTTGCTTCTGGAGAAGGTTCAAAAGTTATTCCTTAGGTTTTTATTCAAGAAACTGTTTGGATACTATCCCTTTCTGTATCCCACAAAATTTTTACTAGGAATGTTGTCATTCAATTCACTCGAAGTCAGGCGTAATTACTTTTTACTTATGTTTGCCTGTCGTGTCCTTCGTGGTGAGTCGGATTGCCCCGAACTAGTTGCTCAGCTTATAAGACTTTTTATTCCTCCCGTGCCCAAGTACCAACTGAGACCACGTCGACACAATTTATTAGATGTACCGTCTGCACGCACTGTATCCCACTCTAATTCTCCTTTAGTTCGTGCCCTTGCCATGCTGAATTCTCTACTGGCATCGACACCTGAATGTGATTTGTTTGCATCTAAGTGGGTGTATGTATGTCGTGTATGTTTGAGTTTCTGTGAGAGGATGAACGAAAGATGATTTTTTCTTGAACTTGTTTTAATTGATGATGCACGAAAGGTAACTTAATTTTTTATTACTTGGTATTTTTTTGTTCCTGTAAACATAGCTGTAGTTTAATTTTATTTTACTTTTTAATTTAATTGTTATTTTTTTGTGTTTTATAGCATCGAATTTGAATATTCTGTAATGATGCTATAATTAGTGTTAAATAAATAAATAAATAAAACATAACGTATTGAAAAGCACAATTTTCCCAGTTTTCTTTCGTTGATAAATATTTTCTGTTTTTAATTTTACTGATTTAGACGAGCAAAAGTAAGCAGAAACCTATTTTCTAAATAATTATAACTAGCTAGCTGACTTTTGATAATCAATTGGAATATTATTATTATTAGCTTAATTCCGGTGAAGTCTATCTTGTCTACAATCTGAGAGTAATAATGACCAAGGTCCTCACGCAAACCTCATTGTCTCAATATAATAATTGGCATTCTTACAGCTTAAGTATTAAATCATGATACTTACATCACGAAATATTGTGAAGGCGTTCTGTCTGTTAACAGGTGATTAATTAGCAATCAACGTATCCATTACAGGCCTAAGTAAATTAGTTTCCTTGTATTTTCTCACTCCAATACGTCGTTTATCTTTTTTTACAAGCTAAACAAGATAAAATTTTGAAATAATGAATACTACTTTTTGAACCAAAAACTAGTAATCTCTGAATTTAAAATATACAAACTTCTGCCTACCTCTTCTTGATGACAAGCGTGACGGTCACGTAGTAAATATTGGATATAAACGGTTCCCTAATAACGAAGTCGCACGGCCGTCCGATAAAGCCGTTAACGCTTTTCGCCATAGTTTTTTTCAACAAACATGTGAAATGCAATATTTTACACAAAGGGGAGTTTGTGGTCGTAATGATGGCCGAGTAATATTCCTCTTCCGCCCTGCATTAGGTAATGAACCGTAATTGGTTTATTAAGGCTCTCTTTGGAACACTCTTGAGTGTGAAATGCATTACGGTTTATTGTCGAGTCACTTCCTGTATCTTAGGAATCGAGTGCCATTTGATATCGATTTGAGAGAATGAACACATTGGGTTGTAGCACTTAAGACGAACAGTCAGAAAAGTTTCGAATCTCTTCAAGTGATTTATCGTCAAGTGCAAATTGTTTGAAATCAAAATTTATGGTCGAAGATTTGCTCGCTGATAGGCAGCCTAAATCACCGACTCGATTGAAATGACCTTCAATAAGGCAACGAAGCTACTTAACAGATCGAAGAACCTGCGTTGTAAGTCACGATCTTCGACAATGAAATACAGCTAAGATTGTTGCTATGATTGATACAGCTAAGTTGTTGATGAAATGAAGGGGGGTCAGTAATTTATGAAGTGGCTACTGTGATGGTATACTACAGTCATGGCATAAGAAATCCTGATATTGAATTTTATTTGTAAACGGAAACTTGAAAATCTTTTATTATAGAAGTAATGAATGTTTATGGGCAGATATCTCACATAGGATCTATTATTAACATGTGGTTGTACCATGATACATCGAGAAAAAACCGAGAAATCATGTCATCTGGAAAACGAAGATTCTTTTTGATTTCCATGTAATTTGCTCCTCAAATGTGTTTCAACGCTTTTCCACGTTTTTTATTTGCAATCCGACCTGTCGATGTCTCATCACTGTGACTTTAATCAAAGTGAATAAATAATTCGTGGAATCCCCTAGCTCTGTCCTCTGTAGTCAGTAAAATGAGACGGTTGCTAGGCAACAGGGAGCGGCACAAGCGCGGGTGCGGGCGCGAATTAATTTCGCCACAATTACTCGGTCGCGTTACTAATTGAGACATCAAAGAGTGGCGACGGACGGTCGCCGCCGTGCCCTCGCAGTCCTTACTTTGTTGTCATTGCTGTATTATAATGCTTGAATAGAGCTTGCGGTTTGCTTTGGAGCTCTTTTGTTTGGCAGTTAATCTAATTTAGAAGTTTAGGCCTTGTAAAAGAAAACTATGGTTTATCAAAGTTGAAGCATCGGAGTTGAGTAAAACGCGAGAACTTTCAACGAATTTGGTGAATCATTACACAAAACGTCTCATGAAAACTTATAGACAAGGACATGTCTTTTGCTGAAAAACAGAACACATGGGCAGGACATTATGACTATATCTAATATGCTATTCTGTTTGCTGACACACGACAAATCGTCATTACAAACAACCACAGCACAATTAAAACGGCACTTATCCATGTCTGTTAATGCCAGCTGATAGACTTACGAACATATAGCAACATGCCTACGTGGCTGTTGTAGCTGTAGTCATATTGTGTCCATTAAGGTGGTCGACGCACTGTTTGCACTGGCCGACCAACCGCAATATGGGGTCACCTGATAATGGCTGCGTAATTACGCCACCATTACAGGCCCGGCTGCATGCACAAACACCGCACTTCTTGTTACACGATCAAATGTCTCAGACGTGACTCGTTGCTACCAATACAAGCATTATCTAGATTCCAAATAAATTATTCACAAGCGCGACCGGCGGGCGCCTGCCTGTGCTCACCTCAAGGGCAAAATAAGTAGCGTTCGCGACTTCGTAATATTTAATAGGTCTACCTATCTCAACGAGCCTTCAAAATCAGCCAATTCATAACTGAGTTAACACCAATAAGTTTCTAATATCACGGGACACGATTCCGAAAAGAATCGATAAAATGAAAATTGGTGCGATCAAAAAGCCGAAAGGTGTCGGCTGGATATTAATGGTTCCGACCACATCGTCCACATCAATAACGACGCGGTGCGCGTGTGGGTGTTGTAATGCGGTGCAGTTGTTTGTCGTGAACGTAATCATAGATTACAAAATAGCACATTCACAACTGTTTGTTCGGCTGATGGAATTTTAAATTACATTTGTAAAGTCGAAAGTTTTAGCGATTACGATAGCAGGTAGGGAGCCTCGCTCTGACAGCGGTGTCCGTCAAGACGTTTGCGAGGGAACAATCGATCCAGCTCTCCGTACAATTTGCGTAGTGGCAGCTCCTCCGGCAATTTGTGTCCGTCGCCTTCGCCTGCCGTTACTCGGTAAACGCTACTGGAATATTGTGCAGCCTGTGGTTGAGTTCCCACTTTTAAACGCACAGTCGTCCGGACGAGTGAGATACATGCTAATTATGGGCAATTTTCAAAATCGATCGCCGAGCTTTTGCCCTGCTTGCGGCTTCCTGCGTTCGCTCGTTCTCGAGAAAACGTAAGCAAACACTCCACTTGAAATACCTGCTTTAAACATTTATTTGTGGTTAGTTAAACTCGCTACATCTATAGCTGTATGAAACAAGCGGTCATAATAGGCTTGTTTGAAAAGCAACCTAGAACCTATAAAATCTATCCAGAAGTGACTTACAAAAGTGAATTATGAGTGTCCGAACAGGGGCTCGCTGTAGCTACCATTTAATAAAGGTATCATCGAGATATCGACGGTTTGATCTGATGACTGGTTGCGCAATAGCGGGCGCAGTTAGATCAAATTATCGAGCGATCGATGGCTTCTAGATTGCATCTCAATAATCCTTGTCCGAGATATCGCTCCAGATTGCAGTACGAGCATGCGTCTAGCTACTTTCCGTCTTCCTGAATCCAGTATAATGAAAAGCTGGAACACATTACACGTCTTGGAGTGTTCGCTGCTATTTTTGATTTAAGTTGAGTCGAGCTCTAATAATGGCATACGTTTGGAAGGATATTAGGTATGCGTCTCGGCCGGCGATGTCGTTGAGACTGCACGCCGGTGACCGTCGGGACGCGGTAATTGATGACGTCGCGGGCAAGCGGTGTCCGCCCATTTTCCGTCAATTTTCGTCACTTGAGTGATGGTAGAGCGTCCCGCCCACGGCGGCGCCCCCCGCGCCCGCCGCTTCCCCCCGGAGAGTCCCGCGAACGGCACGCGCCGCGCTAAATTTAAATGGGATGAACTTGTAACGGGCGGCCGCCGTCAAGGAATGTAACCGGCATGATGCGTTAATCATACATTTGTGACAGTTACATTCATTCTGAGACTTCGGCGAACCACCACAAAAAATTCGACATTGAAGTTTTTCTATTTGTCTCGTCATGTGTCATGTGAACGGATTTAATCTGTGTCTCGCGGAAATGGTGTGTGTATCAATTTATTATCAACATATTTACTCATATATTGTGACAGCGCCGAACCTTCCGAAGTAAAGTAGCCCCCTTCTTTCATTGTTTCCCTCACGGTGCAGAGTCAGCTACAGACAAAGCCACCTAATTTCCCCTGCAGTAACAAAGGCCCATGGGGAAATAAATAAGGTGGGAGCACTTAATGAACACATAAACTGAAGAGAGGTAGTGGACCGGGAGACATCTGGTTGTCATGACAACGCCGAGACAAGAGCTATCAAGAGAGGGGGGACTTCATTGTTAGCGGCTGTGATGAGATTAGTCGATGAAATCGTTAGAATGCGATTTCACACACATCGAAAACTACTAAAGATATAGATTATAGAAATGGATTATTTATAGAGGCACTGCTCTCAAAACGGTGAAAGAAAACATCGTGAGGAAACCAGCATGTCTTACAACCAAAACAAAATCGAAGACATGTGATGATGTGACATCTACCAACCCGCACTGGGCCCGCGTGGTAGATTATAGCCCATACCTCTCGTATAGAGAGGAGGCCTGAGTCCCTGCAGTGGGAACATTATAGGCTGATGATGATTGAGAGGCATATTGTAGAGTGGAGCAATAAGAAAGAATTTTCTTACTCTCAACCCCTATAAAACGGGTTCAATCAACAGGACTTTAGCTTCATACAAACAGACATTACTCACGCACAACAGCTAGTATTTGATAAATCAAGGCTACAAATCCAATGTTGAAATACATAAATTATTATTTCATTACACACATAATCTACACGTGCACAGTCCAATTAAAGAAGCTCATACCACAGGCGCCATAGTACAGTCGCGTACAGTCATGCAATATGTTTTTGCTGTGTTTTGACTTAAAACAATCAATAAGACAGTCTTAGCCAAGAGTCTGATGGGCCGCATCATGCGATGCCTGTGCGCACGTGTTCCTTTTTATTACGCCTATTATGTTGTCAGATGAAAAAATATTAAGTATATTTAAGTGTTGCTATTGTATTTTTTTTTTCATAATTGCTCCGAGGCATTGACATCGTTTTGGTGGTGTCTAGATATTTATATAATAGGCGGTGAGTTTATTCAGAAAAGTTTGGGTTGTTCAACCAAAGAAATCTGACGGCGAGTTTATCAAAAATATTGCTTGAGTTGAAATGTTTTCGAAGTACAGGAAATCTCGACAAACAACTTACAAAATGTTGTTCTGAGAGGATGATAAGCTACATAATAACATAACACTGTAATTTCCGAAGAGTTGTACCTCATAGTATTTACAACCACAATACACTAGTTATGTTTAAGTCCCATGTAAGAAGGGACAAGTATATATTGCCATCAATCGGGCATCAATCCAGCTTCCAGGGATGCTTCTATGATTTCCTGATACATAAAACCTTTGCTCGACCCGAAAATCGAATCCAGAATCTCATACTTGCGGCAGTTAAACGACTTATGCTGTCGCAATAATAAATTGATCATTTAAAAACAGCTAGTCCGAGTACTCTACTTTTTATTCGCAGAACAAAAACCGTAATACGCATCCTTACATGTAACATAACAGCTACAACACGTCATCCAAATAAAAAAAAAACTAAGTGAAGAACTGTAACAGTTACATCGACACAAATCTGTGTTGAAACAAACAATTGTGGGATTGCGATGCAAATAATTGGTGTTGATAGGCGATTTCGTAAAACTGTGGCAAGCTCGTCAGCTGGTAATTATAAGTTTATAAGTCAACAATAACACGTTGTCAATGAGTAATTGAAGGTATCATAACGTCTTTACATAAGTTCATTATATATCGGTAATCGCGTATAAAGTGGACGTTTAAAGTCGCGTGCACACTCGGTGATTTATGATGCAGTGAAGCTGTTTGCCGCGGACGGCGCGACTGATCTCCTTACTCCGGGACTATCGCGAATATCCGTGGTTTTTTGTCTGTGATTCTTTATTTGAAAGATTCTGACGTAAGTTTTAGAAGACTATTTGTTTTGCTAGGCAGTCTATTAGCTTTTTTTTATAAATTGCTGTATATATGGCCAGTATGGACGTGGGCGTGGGCTAAAGAAGTATGAAAGGATCGTACCAGTTTCTAAAAAAAAGGCGTGGGGAGTTTTTGGAGACTTTACAATAACACGTATTTGAAACTTAAATCAGTAGTGTTGTCAGCTCAATATGATAATTTTATTCCCGGAATTCATTCGCCGATAACTTTCTCAAAGGTTTCATACTTTATGTGCTGTACCTAGTCAATATTTAACAATGTTCCGCCGGTGTACTGCTGAGACAAAGCGAGATATCACAGCGGCTTGGTTGACGCAACCACGCCGGGCAGTAAATCGCGAGGCGGGGCAATCGATACAGCCGATACCGCCGTGATTTACCTAACAAATAATAAAGGAACGCATCCACCAATCGAATCGCTCTTATCGATAATTAATTCCGTTAATCCACACCCGATGTTAATTAACTCCGTGAGAACACGATACGAAAGCTGAAATCTAATTTAACGTTGATTGGTGTTGTGGATGTAGGATAATCTAAACGGTTATCTTTACAGCTGCTGCGAACACTGGATACAAGATGTTCTAAAAGTTGGTAGATATCTGTTCATGTTACATTGCGTGAGATGCTTCATTTTATTGAAATCTTTAAACATTCTTCGAAACTGTTAAAAGCATACAATATCGTGCACCTCTTTGTCATAATTACGTGACCTCAAGCGTGGTTTTATGTACTTACATAAAGGCGTCTAAACTTCACCATTACTGACCACTAATCGAAAAACGCTGAGAGCCAACTTCCACCAAACCTCACAAAGAGACCCGGGGCTACAAGTCCGAAGAGAGACTTGCGACAAGCGGCGGCGGCGTCACGCTGCCTACGCACGACGGAAACGCTCCGCTCATGCATTATTCAAAAGCGAAGGCAAATACAAATAAATAGGCACGAAATAAATACAAACAGGCTGAATGGAGCCACGGTGGTGGGCGGGGCCGCGCGACATAAATATCGCTCGGCCTGTCATAAGACCGGCGGATATCTGGCCGGGCTATTTCGGACGAGACGCCTTACCGGCTTGTCCTACGAACGTACGAACGCGAGTACGAGGCGAACTCGACTTTTATAATACCGCACTAACATTCGTGGAATTATTATCGGTAATAAATTTCGCGCTTGACAAATATCCACATAATTGTTGGGTTGATTTATCTCGTCTTTTAATCAAATATCGACGATTATAGTCATTTTATTTAATCGTGGAGCTAGACAAATCGTATATTGATAAGGAATGTGGCTTTAATCGTTTTGGAATAAATAATAACAATTTATTTGTACAAAAGAATAAATTATAATCACAGGAGCTTTATAATTTTAATCAAACTGGGTTTTTGCTTCAATTGGGTTTAAAAAAGTAGGTTCAGTGGTTTAAAAATGTAGGCTTCTAGGGCTTTCGAGGCAAAATCTCTAAAGTTAAAAGCAAGGGCTTTCTTATTGATCTAACTTGAGATCATCCTTCTAAAACTGGGACAGTTTATAAATACAACATTATTAGTTTATTGCAACGTTCGTAAGTTTGACATTATGAGCATAACTAAGGAGACATGATATAATGCATTAAATAACATTTTGTGACAATTTGTGACAATTTGCATAGCCATAGTGTCCACAGCTTACTTATCGGCATCGCGTAGCCGTGACGTAGTTACAGTGAGCGGTTAGGTTAGGTTTATAATACAAAGAAAACAAACTCAATATAAATGCTTCATCGATCAGCTCATTAACAACGTGATCAAAATGAAGATACCATGCAAAGTCGACCGCATGCTCATCAAGTTAGAGGTTGCAATTTAACAAAATTAAAGCATAAACTGAGTAAATAATAACATAGCCTGTGGGCTGTACTATCAGGATTGCCTTACGGACCTCATCAGCAATTTCTTCACTATTCCTCTCACGAAGTCACACATGTTCCATATCGCATCGATAATAGCATTTTAATTTTACGAAATTATATTGTTTTAATGGAGGACACGATTGTTTAATCAGTTGCAGCTGCTTATGTCACACTGGGTTATTACGCGGACGAGAAAGAGGTTATTATGTATGCAATATTTATCTTGGCCATGCGTGCGCGCAAGTCTTGGGTACGCGACGTGCGTGGATCGCAACTTGCACTCGACCACTCTCCGCCTTAAATTACGTGCAATTTATTGCTCAAGGGCCACATTAAATTATCGTATAATAATTTACAAAACAATTATTCCATCAAAACTATAATGATGGACACAAGTTAAAATCTCAAATCTCGCGTTCGTTGATGACATCACGTAGATTGTAATTGATCAGGTCATAAATACTTATTATGCAAGCTGAATCATAAAGCATTTATGGAAAAAGGCTATACAATGTGACTTAACTGTTATCCTATCGGTGACCCTTAGAAACATGTCATGTCATGTCCCACATACGGGAGGGTAGAGGCATCCTCGCTTTTCACTTACCTGCTACGCAGGCCCGTGAAAAATAGGGTTAGGGGGAAACTGGCCTCTGGTCCGCGGCCCAGGTTAACGGCTTTAGAAACATGGATCCATAAAACTATAGCGAGTTCAAAGCTATCACGGGTTTTATAACTAATCAAGACTCGACTTTATAATACCTTGTCCACTGGGTGACTTTTAGAAGGCACCAAAAGCCAAACAAGCAGTTCTCAGTCTTGAAGCAGTGTGCTGTACAGTGTAAAATATGTCGTCAGAAAATGAAAATGAATGTACTTAAAATATACATGTCGTTTTTGATGATGCAATCAAGTGTGCCAGCGTATCTTAATTTAATACTCAAGATATTAAAATTTTAATGCCCTTAAATTCAAGATATTCATCACTATTTACAAGAGCAAAACAATTTCAGCAAAAAATTAAAACAAAAACCAATTTTGTGGTTCTTTAACGTTGACTAATGGAATATAATTGGCAGGTAATTTGCAGAGTATAAAATTTTAATTGAAACCCTGAGTCAATTTCGCTATATCCCGGTAAAAAGCTCAGCGTCGCCCACTTGTCCGCTGCTCGTAAATTGCGCGAATCGCCATAAATTGCATAAAATCGCCAATTACAAGGATAATGTCGGGAGCGAGGGCGGCGGCGCGGGCGCACTCTCCGCCGCGAACACGCGCTTGCGTTCTTACGACGTGCCAAAATCAACTCAATCCACTACCTCTTTAGGCTCGGATAGATCCTCACAATAATGCAATAATTAGGGTTCTCTGATCGCGTAACGGAATTAATCCGTTGATGTTGTGCGTCACGTGTCCTGTAATGGCGGGTCGATAGCTAAATTTATTTTTAACCTCGCTTCGTGATTGAAATTTTTTGTTCGATGTTTTTAACGTTCGGAGCTCGTCCTCGGATGATCGTCCTTTGTAACTAACATAATTTGGGTTAAGATCACGGCTTTTGATAAGGTTTGTTTTGATTTGGAAAGTAATGTTTTCCATATATGTCATACTAGGAGATATATATATATATATATATACAGATATATCATCTGTGGAGATCGTAATATTAGCTGTAATTGAAATTAAAGCTAATACATTACGATCTTTTAAATAAAGTTTCGGAAATGACGTTGACGTTAAAAATCAGTGACGTTGGTAAGTATAATAAAACGCTTTCAGTGTCAGTCGAATTTTGGTGACTACATATTTTTTCGAAGAACTGTAACAAAAAATTACGTTAGAAAAGTATTACTTTACTCCTGCAAAAGGCTAGACAGTGCGTTTAAGCGTGATCTAGTGAGCTGCAGGTCGGGTGCGCACGCGGTGACGGAGTAATGGACAGCTCACGAGCGCGCCATTACGGACCGTCCGGCTGCCCCCTGACGCATGGACAATCTAGCTGGGAGCTGGGAAAAGGTTTCACTGAAAGAAGATGGGTTTAGAGCTTTATTAGATCATGTTACTGCAAGATTTTTTTACGAGTTTAAGAAAAAAGAGAGTGTGTATTTTGTGAAATGTTCTTTATAAAAAATAATAAGTATATGGTCTTTGTGAAAAAGTATCAAATTTTCTAAATTTTTCCGTGATATAAGTTATGTTCATTCATTAAAAATTAAACGAACAATTAATACAAAAAACTGCGCCATAGATGTCTTACGGAAAAACGTTTTTCCGTTTGAATGCTATGGCAAAGAAACCTTTCGCAGAAGATACTCACTTACCTTCCCACATAATAACTAATACATACATAAGTATATGACTACGTTCGTGTATTTAAGCAATCAGTAATCCCGAGATGGCTGACCTATTCGACCGCTGCTATCTTAATCCGCAGCGTTAAATACATAATGATGGCAATTTAGTCTTAAAATTTTAGCACGAAAATCTCATCAAGTCTGGAATAATATTGTCCTTTAAAACACGAAGTCCTTTACGGACGGGATCGCCCGAATAAAAGGCGGTGTTATTATGTTGGTAAAACAAAATTCCCCATAATGGGCTCATTAAGTGGCGAAAATTGCCCGAGAGCTTTTTTGTGTGGTAATATAAATGTATTTGTAATAGCTTTTAGAAATATTGCGAAGAAGCGGGTCAGGAATCAGGCGGCGTCTGATTACCGAAACTTAATTTATTTTCATCTTTATAAAAAACTATAAAAATTGTCCGCGGCGGCGGCGTGGGAAACGACCCTGTCGCCGGCGGCCTCTATTACGTCATTATTTTCTATATTAGATTGTATATTAAATGGAAGATTAATAGGAAATCGATACGCTTAATGATCTAGTCGTATGTTTAAAATTATCTCGGGTACATGGCAGTTCGGTTTCTACGGACGTGGAGAGATTGTGAGTAACAATTTAGGAATGATCGCGATGTTATGAGAACATATAGTAATGGCAGTATGTAATTTTGCCGGATATGTTTTTAATTTGTAAAATCCTCTTGTTCTTTCTCACGCTTTTCTTGGCTTTTGATATGGTTTACTTAGCTTGAAAATAAATTGATCGTGTGGTTATTATCACTTGTAATTTTTACCTCGTGTATGCAGTTATAGCCTGTGTTGGATGCTGTACTTCCGATTCTCTTAAGCCGGTTATGTACCGGACACTTTAAGCACCTATTTCAACATCCTCACAGGAAGAAGCAGGACACCACATCACATTAGCCTAACAAAACACAATTCCGCAAATTACCTCTAATCACCGGATAAGCTTTCCATGCAACCGTCACCGAACGCTGCACAGTTCGCGTTAACAACAACTTGATTTACAGCGCAGTAATAAAATAACCAATCAATGATAATAACGAAGACGCGGAGTGCGCGCCAATTGGTCCTAATAAAGTCGGTGAATGTTAATGAATCGCTTTTCGGTCCGTTGTGAGATGTGTCATAAAACGAGCCACTGGGTTGGATGTCGCGGGTGCTGCGCCGCGGGAGGCCGAGGGGAGGCCTAATTGATTTGTGCCCCAGGCCACAATCAAAACAGATCGTATTTTATAAGACGTATCCTCGAGTGAGGGCGAGGGTGCGCGACTCGAGTGGGCTCAGTGAACGGATTTCGGAAGTGTGGGTTTGATTCTGACTACGACAGTTTCCTAAATTAATTCCTTTAGGAAATATTTTTATAATTTCTTTGTAACATAATATATCGACTGCGACAAGAACTGGTATTCAATTTATCGATGTAATTCTCACTACTTTCTTGGCAGTATAAAAAAATATGACTCCACTTCATAACGGAAGCATACAAAGTTGCATAGTAAACTGGATGATGTAAAGCGAATTTTTATGTAAATTTTAAATTGACATGTTACATTAAATCAATCGTGCTTGTCCAATCTACCTATCCTTAATTTACAATTTTAATTCAGACATGAATATGGAGCGTGATCTGTTTCTTTATGACAACTTGAAGAGGTGTCCGTTAAAACTCTAGAAAGGGCAAAAGCGTCAACTTTAATTTAGCCATTATCAAATGCGGCTAAACAAGAAATAAACCAAAAAATAATTGTGAGTCAATAAAGGTCATCATCGTCTAAAAACAAAACACTACAACGAAAAAACTAAAAAATAGAAATGCGCCAAAAAAAGTGAAGCTACCAAAACGTTAGCTGTTGCAAATTCTAATGTGTTCAGTGATCAAACACAAGAAAATCAAATGATCATTTGATAAATAGTCGCTAAGGGATGTTGCGCGTTGTCGCTCTCGTAATGCGGTCAACTAACCCCGCGCCCTGGCTTCCCTCGGGGCTACGGGTGGGAACTGCATCATGAGAAATTATCACCGCTTTAGATACGGTACTTGCTTTTATAATTCTGTTTGACTTTGCTTTGCGTATGGCAGATTTTAGGGATGAAAAGTAAAACGATAAATTAAGTTTTTTATGGGTTTATGAATTGCAAAGTATGAGAGCTTTACGCAAACTTTATGAGTTTTAATTAAGAATACAATCTATTAGTTATCAAATTACAACCAAAATGTAAACATCGTTAATTTGAAGCTGCAACTGTAAGCTAATATTAAACAACTGAAACACAAAACCGAAACACTAATAACTCAAAACACAAACGAAAAAATTCATTTGACACGTAACAGCAAAACACAATAGGCCACAAGCTATTTCCTAGTATGAAACAGTTTGCCGGGCCGCGGGCACACTGGGCAAGTGGGCACACTGGGCACTGTGGGCACACTGGGCACTGTGGGCAGCAAATAGATCGTGCGACAAGCATTAATCAAGTCGCGCCTGATTCGAACCGACAACTCCTCTCTCGTGCAATAAATCTTCGTGGCAACTGCATTGCGGTACGAATGCGTTGAAAAATTGCCGATTCAAATAAACATGCCAGCGTGATTGCGTACTGTGAAATATGTTTAGGCAGACCATTAGTGTGGTGTCGCTATTTGATTGTATTCGGTAGGCAGGTTTGATGGCCATCTTGCTTTGATCTGGTAATGAAATTGAAACGGTGCGAAATGCTAGAGGTTTGAGGGTTTCAGCCCACACAGGTGTTTGGTCGGAAATACAGAGACAACCATTTGCTAGGTTGATTGCCAAAGTGATAGGGACATGAACTTTAATGGGATCAACAAACCAGTGTGTAAATTGATAAGAGATTGTTAGAAGAATCCCAATCTTAATCTCAGTTTTCACTGCTTTCAAAAAAGCGTATTTTACTATTCGATGTATTCTTCTTCTTAGCTGATAATTTAATTTTAATTTAGCTTCTCAGATGACAATTTAAATTGAGTCAGCCCACAATTTGGCGACGAGTTTGGAATTTTCAGTAGCGTTCATCAACTCCTGTTGTGTTGTATTGTGTATCGCTTTATATGAATAATAGGGATGTTTACTAACTAAAAAAAATATAATTCTAATTAGTCCGTCTGTTAGATTATCGAAAAACATTGGATACGTATTTTTTGTTTTATCAAATCAATAAAAATTGACGAAGATAAAACGCGTCAAAGATTTGGGCGGTTGTGACGTCACTGCTCGCTAAGAAATGTCATACTAATGTCTTAGGATATGACGCCACACGAGTTTTCAAAGCACTGTATCGTCTTCATTGTTTGTTTACGTGAAAAAAGAAAAAAACGTGTCCAATATTTTTTGGAAATCTATCTGACGGACTAATTAGATTTTTTTGTTAACATCCCTATTGCTTACCAAGAAGAACACAATGATCCTGATTCTCAGTTGACCAATGACTGTCCCAATTTAATGTGGGAAGACCACCACACCAGCCAAGTGTCTTGTTGACAGCTAACGAAACTATCTCATAGGTACTTCTCTGTCACCGATAAGACGACCGGTTGAAATAATTCGGTTGCCGACGAAGAAACGCTAACTATAACGCTACTATTCAAGTAATGTAAAAAGAAACTGTAATATATCTATTATTACTAAATATAGCCCGTAGCGTCGCGTCCAAGCACACGTGCACACAAAGAATGCGCCACATGCGCCCACGCAAGCACATTGTATGCAAATCGTGGGTCGCAGGTCGCCATTCGTGGCGTATGTTCCGACCACGACCGCTCTGTGGTCATTGTTTTTTTTTTCGAACCCTTATTGGTCCATTCTTGAGGCATAAGTATTTATTTTATCGGATTCGAAATTAATTTTGAATTGGAAAGAGTACCTACCTTATTTATACCTACCTTCTTAGGATCTTGGGTGGCATTATTTTAGGAAGTCGGGACTCGGGAGTATTTAATACAATGTCAAGGGGTATGTTATTTCTTGGTATAGCTACACGTTATAGACACCCCTACGTACGTTTATTAGCCATTTTATACTCGGGAAATAATGGTGTGAAGAAATAATGTTAGAAAAGCATAATTATTATAACTACGCTCATTTAACTCGCCAAACTTAGAACGATCGTAAATCAGTTTGCAGTTTGTGGCCACTTGCTAGTTAGAACTTAGACCAAGTCGGTTGAACTGATGTTTAACCGGTGTTGCTGTTAAATTCTTAGTTTTTCAAAATGTCTGCGAATGCTGGGGTTCACTATTTAAATGATATATTTTTATAGCCGGTGGTGATGAAATACGTTCATTGAGAGAGGCCGTGGTAGAGCGAACGAATTCAGCCTTAAGTCTTGTCTCCAAGTGGGGTGACGACAATCTGGTTGATTTCAATGCCACCAAAACGCAAGTGTGTCTGTTCACTGCTAAAAAGAGTCCGTTCAATCTGGCCCCCACTTTACGGAGTGCGTCTGTACAAGTTACTGACAGTCTCGAGCTTCTTGGCACGAAGTTGAATGCAAATCTGAACTTCAGCGCCTACATCGAGTCAAAAGCTCAAACTGCGGCAAAAAAGCTGGGTATCCTAAACAGGGTCAAGCGATACTTCAAGCCTGGACAGCTTTCAATATTGTATAAAGCTCAAGTCCGGTCCGGCATGGAGTACTGCTGTCACCTTTGGGATGGCTCAGCCAAATACCAACTTGCCACACTCGACTCAGTAGAACGCAGAGCCAGGAGGCTGATTGGTGACGCCAAGCTAGTTGCCAAGCTACATAGCCTGGCTCACCGCCGCAAAGTTGCATGTCTGTCGGTCTTCTACAGACTGTACTTCGGAGAGTGTGCGCAAGAGCTCCACGAGCTTATTCCACCATCTCCCTTCTTCCATCGAGAGACTAGACGTACTGCAGGTTATCACCCATACCTTGTCGATGTTCCACACATTCGTACGAAGCGTTTTGCTAAGTCTTTCATTATTCGTACAGCAAAGGAGTGGAACACCCTGCCTGCGTCGGTTTTCCCGAGTTCATATAACCCCAATCTATTTAAGTCGCGAGTAAATAGGCTTCTTCTGGGTAAGCTCGTTCCATCGTCGACCTCATCTCTGCCCTTAGGGCAAGATTGAGGTCAAGAGTAAGCCCATATTAAATAAAAAAAAAAAAAAAAAAATTCAGGATTATCGAATGGAAAATGAAATGGGATTGAAGAAAACATCGACTTAAAAATCAGTTTTCATGAATATTGTCACAATACTCTTGCTTTGGACTGAGGTTTACCTAAAGGTAGATGAAAAGGTAGAAAATTTAAATACATATCTGTAGATTATGCATATCTATTAGTTTTGCAGAAAAAAAAACTACCTCAACCCTCCTAAGCAGTGGCGCCTATAATTTATAAGGTATTTGTGTATGTGAGTTTAAATGTTTGTGAACGCACCCACGATACAGGAGAAATTCCTAGTGTGGGGCAACGTTTTTAAAAAAATAAAAAAAGTTGACTTATGTTCCAAATAAACACTTTTTCATTTTAATTTTTTTTTTATTTAACTGCGGAGCATGAAGTCCTGTGTCGATTCCCAGGCCAGGTAAACTATTATTGGGTTTTACCATCAGGAATTTCTCAGTAGCAGCCATAGAGTCTGGATGTGTGCCCGGTTGATGGCAATAGGCTCGCCCCGTATAATATGGGACTTAAACATAGCTGGCGGAATGTGGATGTATTGTACTAAATTATTAGGTACCTCTGCCTTACTCTTCGAGGATTACAGGCGTGTTTTTATGTTAGATCTGTTATTTAGCCTATCTCTACTTTTTGTGTGGCCCTAAAATCTCTCTTCAATTTTTCATTCATCAAAACATACCTGTTTACAAACTCTCTATTCACCATACCAAACTCAAAACACCAAACGTTCCAATTTCCGTGTATATTAAAAAAGAGACAAGCGTGTGTGGTGCAAAGAGCATGAATGGCCGACATTCTGCCGCGTCATGACGTGATGCCATTGTGTCTCGAAATCACGACACAACACGACAACGACACGACATACGAGTACGTGCCGTGACACGAGCCTAATTGTGAATGAATAGGGGTCAGAGATCGACTCGCTGCGGCATTGGTATCGATACCTATTTCCTGTTATGAATATCATTTTCTTATTTCAAATACGACTATGTTAGCTTTTTTTTGTAGGATGTGAAATCATAAAATGACTCCTCCCGCTCTCTGGGCAGAGCGGTAGGGAGTGTCAGACTACTACTGACTAAAACCCAAGTCCTTCCTAGCCCTTTGTGTCGAGGCCACGGTATCTCTTTCGAACAACCCGCAGCCCCGACGATACTATGTTAGCTTGACGTGACATTCCACATCCTGGCTCTCAAGGACGTGTTTGTCTGTGCGTGTTTGCCAATATCCACTTAATTACCATACTTAGGTGTACCGTAGTAATTCTTTAAAAAATGTTAAGTGTAACGAGATACTTATAATAACTGAAAGGGTGGCTACACTAGAATTAAAGTTAAACGTAATGCATACTTAGCGTCGAGGATGTTATTGGCCATAACTTATCCTTACAGCTTTACTTTCCTGTTGTAATTTCTAATTATTTAAGTAGTCGAACGGTAGTTTTAATAAAGACATATGTACAGTTTGCTTCAGACTTCTGTTGTACCTAATATTTTATTAACTAAAGGTGCTAGGAACCGACCCATCCCAAATTATTTAAATAGTATACTCAATTAGAAGGCCACAGTACGCGATTCCCGCTTCAGATAGAGCCCACATGTAATTAAGTTGGGAACTTTCCTTAGCTTCTCCTATAATAGTTGTAAGTTTTCGACATTTTAACGGTCACTTTACAATAGGGGAAGCTTTATTATTATTAATTTATGATAGCTGTGAAATCATAGGCGTAGCAAGGGATGGTTAGGAGTTCCTTATGTGTGACCATCTTAGACACCTTACAGAATAACTGAACTGATAAATCATTGCTTTTGACAATAACTTAATTCCCATCGCAAAAACCTTATTCATATCTTAAAATATAAAACCTTGTACATAAATTCAAAATTCTGAAAAACGCGACAGCATTCCCCAAGCCGATTCAGCACCTCAGATCACATCTAGATATCTGGCCTCAAATGAGCGATGCCTGGCAGCGGTGAGCTAATCCTTATAAGCCAGATAGAACAATATACCTACCCGAGTCCTGCCGTCCAGAAATTTACTGTCCATAATTACAGGGTTGGGCCAGTTAATTGCAGCCGGGCTGGCCGCTCGCTTTTTTTCACTAAATAAAAATTGACTAATATTCATAATAAATAATGAACTCTCCATTCTCAGGATTACGCTATGTAGATATTCGAGAGATTAATATTTTTTCGAGGTTTAATCGAATGATCGCGGCTGGCCAGTGATGCTTTTGGAAAGATTTTGTTGCGTGCAAAAGTCAGAATCGAGAATATTTTCGTGGCAAAAATGTTTTAACTTGAAAATTTAAAGACCATTTTGTTCTTATACAATAAATGATTATACCTAATTTATGTAGTTCATTGTTCGAAGTATTTTTTTAGATACTGTTCACAAGTTTCAAATCTCAGGTTCCTCCGTGTTCAGGTTGACGTCATGTGAGAGAATTAACTCCAGTTAATTTCCACGTTCCTTGAAAAGGATTTTGACCCATTTAAACACCAAGTCACGTCTTTTGTTATTTCGGAGAGTCTGATGAGTCAGACTAATGTCGCTCAAAATATCCAATGTAAAATCGAAATTAGGATTAATCTGGTGAACAATTACAGCATACTTACTTTATAATTCCTAACCCTAATTGGTCGAGAACGTTGTTTATTTTTTAATAACAATGTTCTTTATTTAAATAAAAAACCTCAACGAATAAATATTTCTTGTAACAGCAGATTTATCACACGACCTATTGATGGGATGCATTTTGGTAAATATATCATAATTTAGGGAACGAGGCAAAAACTCGTTCAACTCATGCATGTTCGTTGTTGCTTTAGGCTCTTCTTATAATTGTGGGGTTTCACCCAAAAGCCCTCAATTATAAAATAATAGCAGATGTGGATCATAGTAATAACAATTATTATCACGCTCGCTTGCTATCATTATCGTTGAAATATGGCCGATACCGTCAAGTTTGCCGTGTGCAAACTTGGGAATTTTGCCGCGTTTTGCGATCAATCTGCCGCCGGACTGTCTCACTTATCATTCACCAACTAGTTTGGTAAACTGGATTCTTTATCTTTTTTTGACGTATTATTCGAAGTAGGTATAGTACTCAGGGTGATAAGAATCACGTTATAGAAGAATCGAATGAATAAATTGAAAAAATCGTTTCATGGTGTTTTGCAATCTTAATCTAAATTACTTGTTTTATGGTCAATAAGAAATATTGGTTAAATGGTTTTTATACCTAGTATCGATTAGTTAGATTACAGTAGGAATTCTAGGAAACTAGTAAAGATACAAAGTAGAGAGCGACCTACCTTTTTGGTCTGAAGAAAACACGTCATTACTCAAAAACACCACAAATTACTATAATTTTGAAATTTACAGCAATTACCAATTTGACATACAAAATTCAGACGTCGTCGTATCGTATAAGTAGGTACTAACAAACGTATATAATTGCTTTCATATCCGAATCGCAACGCAAAATGGCTGACTAAAAGCATTAAAAATTCTTGACCGACTGACTTAATAGATGAATGCGGAACATTATACGGTCCGTTCACTGTAGATAATTATATGTTGAAATCGCGGTATATTTGACCGTACATATAATGTTAACTTGTAATGCGCCGATTATTCAAATTCTCGAACAAGTGGCTTACCACGCCTCTTTGCAATCGCAATCTTAATAAAGACTTCCTAGGTGCATGGCTAACTTATTTTATTTTTATGAAATATCGCCCGTCCCGTGTAGCTTTAATTAAAGATAGCGTTTAATTAAAAGCTCTACAGATGAACGCCAGATGGAAGTCGTGTCAACTTCACAGGAATTTGCTTAATGAAAGCTTTTATGTATGCTCGAACAATATTTTGTTCTGTGATGTTTCCAACGATTAAATGGCTATTTCTTCCAATTTGTTTTCTATAATAGCTGTCGTAAATCACGTTAACATGAAACATTTGTTCTATAATCTTTTGGCTCTTACCTAGCCGTTATCATCTGCTTGGAATCAAATGACATGTAATTTTCACAACTAACACTTTATTGCGCTTTAACTACTATTCTCAAAAACAATAATCGTCTCCGTATTTGCAAATCTCGTTGGAGTCTAATCTTAACAAAGCTAGCATAATGACAAGAATTACTAACTTGTGTATTAGTGCCAACGATGTATAGTACGCTGGTGGTCACTTCGACGATAGTGATGGAGTGTGCAGCCCTAGAATGTGCGGTGCGGCTAGGTATGCGCGCGCGCAGTTGTCCGCGCGGTGGGCCGCGTGCACCGCTCGCTATGCGCCCGTCATTACATCGGCAGCCCCGACGATTAATCATTGCTCCTCTACCGGATAATTCGGCGGTTGATTTAGTGAAAAACAACGTGTTATTACGGGATAAATCTCTATCTAGAAAAGCTAAGAAGGCCTAAGCGCTCGACTGATTTATTGCGCCCCCGGCCCTCGCCGAGTTGCGTTTGATTTGTGATTCCCAGACAACTTTGTTGTTTTCATCTTTAGTTGAATTTTAATTAATGGTTCACAAATTATACGGTTTAGTGTGTAATTACACTTTTTTGTATCACTGATTATTGCTTTTTCGATTGTACGTTTGAAATATATCCTCGCGGTTGGGTTAAAAACGAAATTATATCATAGAGATTACAATGATATCGATAGACGGAGATATCTGTATGATTTATTGCTTACCAGTCAATACCGGTATTCGGTATGTTAAAAAAATAGACCAAGTTCATTGCCTTCGGGGCAATATTTTTGGTTTCACTATGTGGAACATTAGTACTGCGAAGTTTCACGTTATCGTTTTTTTTACATTTAGCTACTTCCATCCTCAGTAACTATTTCACTAAACCAAACAATTACGATAATAACATTGATATCACATGTTTGATGCTATTGCATCAAACTATTTTTGATACCGTACCTATACTGTGATATTTCACAGTATATGTACGGTACCAAAAATAGTAGGGCTACGATCTCATGCTACGAATTTTCGTAGCACACGACAATTAAACAACATTAATTTTAATTTAAGCTGTTAGTTGTGTATTTTTAAATTATTATTTAAAACTACAGATACGGGTTATCAGTAGGAAAATTAAATGTTCTGTAGATAAAAAAGTGTAATTTTAGTTGAGTAGAACAGACGATTTGTTCGCCTACGAATATGACCTACGAAATTTCGTAGCACACTTTTTATTTCATTTGCCATTATTTGCCGAATGTAGGTACGAGTATAGTGGACTATATGGACAGACCCGCAAATAATCTCAATTTTTATAGTTAGTTTTTTAGTATTTGAATAGATTGGGAATAGGCTAAAACTTTTCGTAGGGGGCTTTAATCATCTATGAATTCTCGTAGCACTCAACCCACTTTTTGGAATAATATCCAAAGCATCTTTTGCGTTCGATTCCCAGGTACCTATAGCAGCTCGTATAGCCCTGAGTGTTATATGGGTTTGAGTTTCATTGTACTCTTTCGACAAAACCCAATTCCAAGTAAGTGTTCCACCATATTCGGTAGATATATAGATGTGTGTACATACGGTGCGTAAACCCGAGGTCCGTCGACTTACCCTTTGGTATCGGCGCTCGTAATGCTCGCCGAAGATAATATCTTGATTTATTGCGGCTATCGACCTCCCCCCCCTCCCCCTCTCCCTTGCCGCACCACTCCTCGACCCTCCTCTAAGCTCACCTGATTTGCCTTCTTTTAAACTTCATAGTGATGGCTAATTGGAATGCGTGTCAGATAAGGAAATGCTATAACGCTCAATAATTAATAAATCTATCGGCGGATCATCTCAGCGTTTAGAGGCGTACTCCGTGGCGGGAAATTAATGAAGTCTTCCGCGGAGTGTTTCGCGGTTTAATAGCGGCCATTAATTTTATCTCAACAACGGACATCGCCCATGTACCGGCTATAAGCGTCTCCCCTATTCGCATTGCACGCTGTTTTAATAATATCGTGCTTATTATAATTCTGTTTCGAAATTCGATGTTATCGATCTAATCTCTCAAATCAAATTAATCGCAACTAAATGTTTGTGCAGAGATTCTTGATCAACTTTATTCACTCGAATAGGTTTTAATTTCCAATTAATACTGCTAGAGGAACACTCATTTGATTAATTTTTAAGCTTTTTAATTATAAATCGCGTATAAAAATACATATCTTTATTCTATTATCTAATTACTATTATAATTTAATACATATTTATAAGCACGCCTAAAATAGAGAAAGTAGTTTTCTAAAAGACTACGGCCATGAAATATGAATTCTCGATTAAGTTTTCAATTAACAACCGCTATTATTTCTTTATACGTTGCGGTTATCTCTTTTTATAATTGGAAAAATTCATCTCGAGCGTCGTGTGCGCAACTGAGCGACTCTCACATGGAACGCGTTCACGGACTGCGCACTTATATGGTAATCGGTGCTTTGTCAGTGTCTCAGCGCATGATCGTGTTTCATCTCGACCGCTGCGATATTCGCCAACCTAGTTGTGTGCATACATACGTACTTATACTCCACTCTTGCGAACTTACAACCGACCTCAAAGAAAGTATCTCATCTGCCAAACAATATGACGATGGCACAAACAGTGAACGGATTTAAGAGGCTCTTCCGAGCAATGCAAAATCTTTAAGCGCGGCGTAAGTATTCAATAAAATATTCCCCTGTCGTAAAGTAAAGCGCGGCGCAACGAGCGGCATTCATCACAAAAAACGCCAAGTAGAAGCTTCGACAAGCTCACAAAAGCTCGTAAAAGCTCTCGACTATTATGTAGTTATTGTTACAGGGTGGAAACACCATTATTACACGGGTTGGCTGGTTTATTTTGTTGTTTAGCACGTCGCGGCGTGGCGTTGGTGTCGGCTCGCGCCGCGTCCGCCCGCGCCGGCCTGTCACGATACGTGCACTTCATATATGGAAAACCCGTATTTTATTTAATGATTTTGTTCATAATACTTGACCCGAAAAAATATACAAAATTAAATCGATTCCATCAAAACCCACGGGCCTGCCGTCATGAGAACTGCACGTGTATCGTAATCAGATTAAGTAGGTAACGTAACTCCACTCAAAACATTCATATTTCAGGTACCTACTCGAGTACTTACCATGAAGTACCAATCGAAACGTATTACAATTTGTTATCTCAATAAAATCGAGTGTAGCATTCAACAAATTTCAACATTTCAAAACACAATATCTCCTTTAGACTTAATCCTATTATGTTCGTAAACAGTGTCAAGCGCTGACGTATATCGTCAAGTGAACATCTCGACCAGCGACAGACATTGTCCCGGCGCTCTGTTCCCAACGGATCAGCGGAAACATTTTGAATACCTTTATATTCCGGGATTACGCGAAATTTTGCATAGGAAACTGTCGTCCAATGTCCCGGTATTGAAACATGAATGAATCTGTGTGAATGGAGATAATCCGGGCCCATCAACAATACGGTGCACTCAAAAGACCAAATCACACGTGTTGTCAATGAAATGTTCAACTTTCTACATATCTGTGTGTATTAGATTATCTCTGGTTATGCTTTGTTGATATTTAGCGTAAAATATTGCACCTTTCAACAAAGGAAATTTATGAATGCAGTAGATAGACCGTACGTTATTCGTGCATAAAATGCGTGACAAGGATCTTAATGACATCAACCAGATCCGTAGTCATATTTTTATTTTAATGACTGTTAAGTAACAGTATTACGGTAGAATGCTTCGTACGGTACCTATAAGTAAGTTTGTCTATGCCTTATCCATAGGGAAAAAAAAATTCTTTGAATGATTATGAAAACTGCATCAAAGTGCGTCAACGTGATCATAAAGAGTGAATATAATTTTATCATAAAAAACATTTGTGAATACTCATTTTTGAAAGTTACATGAACTTGGAGGGTTGTAATAATGATTTTGATGATTATAATTCTGTAACTGCATACGTCTTACACCCTCGAATCATATTTTCACTAACATACAACCTAGCACTGGCCTGCAAATCGCTGAAAACGTAAGAAAATTTGAACTAACAAACCTTAAAACATAATGTTAGTGAACCAACCAGTTTAAATCCAGTATTCTCATACATTCAGTGAACTAGTTAAATCCAACGGTTATCTGTGGCCGATGTTCAGCGGAAGTTGGTGTAAGATTGCAACCGGAAGCGTAGCACCCCTTCTATGGGCGACTGTCGTACACTCGGGTTGCACAATACCCTGCACTTGGGGGTTGCTCGACTGCTGTGCGTGCTAACAATTCTATAGGGTGGGTGTATTATATCAGGTAGAAGATATAGGTAAAGTTTAAAGAGTATTGAAGTGTTTAATTTTCTTTTTGGTTTAGGTCAGTTGGTCTTTACAGTTAAAAAAAAAAATTGAAAAAATGTTTGACAATAGAATTAAGGTTTGAAATAAGTCCCGTCGGGGCCGCGGATTTTAGTACTAGATGACGTGGCCTCGGCACAAGGGCAAAGAAGGAACATGGGTTCGGTTTTTAGTCAGTAGAAGTCTGACACTCCCCTTCGCTCTGCCCAAGAGCGGGGGGGTGGGGGGGGGGGGGGGGTCATTTGATGATTTTCCACCCACCAAAAAAAAAATGGTTTGAAATAAGTGACAAACAGGTAAACACCGATTTTGACCCTTTTCGGTTGAGATAATATATTTTCTATTTAGTAATAACAGAAAGTGGGACTGGGTCACGTTTTTAGGATAAAGCCGGACAGATGGCGATGATAGTCACACAGTGGGTGCCTGAAGACGGGCGTCGTAACCGAGGCAGGTCCAAAAAACGCTGGCATGACGATTTGGAATCATTCTTAATGGATTGGTCAGAGAAGGCAAATGGGGAAGCCATAGGTGAGGCCTTTCCCCAGCAGTGGGACAATGAAGGCTGAAACAAAATAAAATCAAGAAGTGTAGATGCGTATGACGAAGATAGTGATGATTAATCGTGGATGAAACAAAGGAGTATGAATGAATCGTAGTATACGTACTGTAGTTACTATCCTCCGTAGGGTAAAAAAAAATTCTACTAAAAATATTCTATTTTTTATTAACCTGTACTGTCCCACTGTTGGGCAAAGGCCTCCTTAAATCCTTCCAAGAGCTCTTGTCTTGTGCGTCCTCATACCAGTCCATGCGGTACGCGTCCAGATCGTCTCGCTATTCTAATTTAGTCATTTTTAGGTCGACTGGAAAGTAATGTAACATTGAGCGTAGTTATTCCCGACACATCAACTGTTGATGTGTGGGGAATATAAGAAGAATAAGAGTAACTCTTATTCTTCTGCATATCTACTTCGTAACAGTACCTATTATAGCACAGCTGCCCCCAGCTTCCATTACCGGACATTCTACAACAAAACACACAATTTCATTTTGGCACATTATTAATAGAGCCCAGAATAATGCGAAATATAATAATGGAAATTACTGGTTGGTTTGTGATTGCAATCCGATACGTTCGGGTCCTAGGGCGGCGCTGGGCGGATCGAGGGCGGCCTGACATGCGCACGCGTTGAAACGCGTTACATAATGAGAATGTGCCAATACAATGAAAGTGTGTACTATTGACATGTTTGTTTTGTATGTAGTGTTGGTTAGAAAGTTTCAATTGTAACTTAGTGACCTAGTTTATTTTTTGGTTTGAAACTGCTGAAATATCGAACAAATCAATTAAGTTCTTGTCATCATATTTCAGGTTAATCATTTCAGTACAAAACTTGTAATTTTAGTAAAAAAAATACAAAAATACACAATCTCACGCCTTTTTCCCAGGCAGAAACCATAGAACGCCATCTGCTACCATCCTCACATATTCGTTTTTTCTCTTTTGTTTTTTCTTAAGCTATACTGTAAACAAAAATAATCAAGCCAAACAAAGGAACCTCTCCAATCGCCCAGCCTTATAATCATCACAGCACTTCCTCTACATTCGCACTCGCACATAACAGTCAACAATAGAGTTGCGCGCGCGCTCCTTGGCCGGTTCGTCCGCGTCCGCGCAGCGTGCGCCCCGAGATTACAACAATTACGCGCACACGCCTCACCTACTCCGCTCTAATAACTATCATTTGCGCATGTTATTCTATATTCTATACAAAATGTTCGCCCTATCGCTCGGTGACATCGCCGGACCTCATTGTGAAAATCACGACATATGCTGAATATTGTTTAGAACATACATGACTGTTTTGAGTGACGCTAATGGATTTGTTTATTCAGTTACACGGTTATGTGCAGGCGTGGGGTTAATAATTTTTGTGTTTAGTGGCGACTAGGTTAGTTACATATGTCAATGGCATGTAATTCTAATGTATTTAACAATTTTTGGTTCGTTTGTAACAGCGTCCTTACAGGATCTATCACGAACGCACTACGCTATGCCTATTTTGAACTTTAACTTGCAGACATTGGGTCACAGTTTCAGTTATAGAACGTCACTAATTTATAACTGATAAAATTTTGCGTATCACAAGCCGTCATCACTGTCTAATTAAATATGAATCTGAATTTACGTTTTCTAGACAAGTACTTATTTTTGATAGAATGGCTAGATAATACTGGTGATCGACAGCGACGATGCAATGCAGAAGCTTATCGATCGGGTGGCTTGTTCTTTTTTTAATAACTCACACAGACATGCAATCTTGACATTTATGTAATCTATAACTGTCTTGTAATTTCATTTTCCAGCTATATAACCGTTCTATCGTGTTGTCACATCGTTTCTCCTAGGTGGTACACGATGGAGTCACCAGACCGGCTAACTTTATGGTGCTGTAGAATATTATCTCGACGAAAATCATGACAAGTTTTATTTGAAAAACATGAGTTATCTACCTGTTTAGCTTAAGCATTATAACAGTAAATAGTAAGTAAGCAACATAACTGACAATTTACTGCGTATACATTTATCTACTTGTGGAAATACATGTACAATATGACAGAGAAAAATACAAGATACACTGTCTACTTAACCCTTCCGGGATTACAGGCTTTATGTTATGTGTAAATAGTGGTAAGGAGATATTTGTGATAATCGAATGTAGTGATTCATGGTTAACTTGTTTGACTTTAGGCTTGAAGTGAGTGAAGTTTTGACAGATCTACCTACTGGTAAAGGTCACAATAGACATGCTAACGGGTAAACCCACGCATTTTCACAATCAAAAATCCAGAATAATGTTTGATACATCTAACTATGCGTGCGTATACTGGCGTGTCGCGGGTTCGATCCCCGCACGGAACTAATATTTGTATGGCCTACAGATAGTTGTTCCGGGTCTGGGTATTTGTGTATGTAAGTTTAAATGTTTGTGAACGCACCCACGATACAGAAGAAATTCCTAGTGTGGGGCAAAGTTTAAAAAAATAAAAAGAATAATAAAAAAAAACTATAATGTTGAATAGGTACGTTTTATGTAACCGAGAATCTTGTTGTGTGAGTTGCCCATTTTTGGCCCACTGCTGGTTTTTTCCCTGTCCCACTGCTGGGTAAAGTCTTTCCCCATTCCTTTACAACTCTCCCGGTATTTTGTCAACTCTGGCCAGTCATTTAAGGACGAGTCCAAATCGCCACTTCTTGGGCCTGTCTCGGTGACGACGACCGTCTTCAGGCACCCACAGCTGTGTGACGATTCTGTTCCTGACTCAACCTTGAACGCAGTCCCATTTTAACCTCACAGACAACCACCCAGACCAGACTAGACCTCGCCAACATCGGTGATGCTTGTCTTGGAGCATACTGTGGTGTTGCTTATTCGATCAAAATAGTAATGAAAAAACCAAGCTATTTAGAAACACTCAATTTCCTTACACATTTATGGCACAATATTATCCTTAAAATCAAATCAAATCTCGCCGAACATCTGTCACAGTATCACGTGACCATTTCGCATGATACCAATATTGTAAGGAAAGCGTATCCTGTCATAGGAGCCGTATCCGCCCCTACGTCGCATTGGGACAGTAAAAAATGGAGTAATTTTTATAATAGTCGCATGGGTTACGATCCCGATGTTCTTTATTATGAACCGGAAACATTTATTACTTTTGGATGGTGTAAAAATCGTCTTATTATAGACTAGTTTTGTTCTGTGGTTTCACTCGCGTGTATTTCTGAACTCAGAACAAATTCTCCAGGATCAAACTACTGGGATGCAAAGGTATTCTATGTCATTTCTCAGGTCGTTGTCTGTTTGTGGGGCGAATTTAATCAAAATCTGTTCAGCCGTTATCGCGTAAAAGCGTGACAAACAAACTCAAATTCACATTACTTATATCTTTGTTGTTAATTGTAGATAAGTTATTTTTTTCTGATCTGTAATTTCTGCTGCAGCGCTGGAAAAAGGCGTGAAGACATTCTGAACAAATTATCTATGCTATTTATTGTATAGGCATAATATTTCATTACACTTTCTTCCTATCTTGAAGATTAGTTGATCAATTTTAAATATCCGAAAGGAAGGCGAACGCTTTATTAAATTTCACAAGGTCTTCCGTTATACAATTTACTTAGTACCTATAGAAATCCGGATCTTAAGAGGTAATAATTTCCTCTTGTCTCTGGGAAATTCTTTCTCGTTGCCTGGTAGTACAGTTAGTGCCCAGCATTATCTGACCCTTCGTATAAAGAATAATTGAGTGAGAAGAGGGGTCAGGTAATGCTGGGTACTGACTGTACTACGATCAATCAAGCTATAAAATCCAGTTTGTGGGGATCTCTCATTGTACGCAAAATCTATACACAGCGAGGACAAGTTATACTGGAAATGTAGAGCTTGCTGTGTCGCCGTGTGTATACTTTCTAAGTTACAGATGGCATTATTTCCTCTTCAAAAAGATATTAAGATAGTACCAATTCATTACAGGATGAAACAAGGCGACAGTCCATTCAATTTAACCAAAAAAAAAAAAAAGTATATGGGGCAAGCCCGTCACACTATTCCCAAACTACTGTAACTCCTGTTAGCCAGAATCAACAGTGGCGACCACAAGAAAAGCGCCGAGACAATGAAGCTCGATGAAGTCCCAGAGAAGCGATTTAACTGTCTTGGATCCCGCAACGAAATTAATCAGAAAAGAATAGCGGAGGAGTAGGAAAAAACATAATTTCCACTTCCCTCCATATCAGCAGGAGACAGAACAGAACAAGGCCAATAGGCACACAGGGACGTATACAACTGGGATAAGCCCAGTTGCCTAGCACCACGGATATTATTGTCATTAATATTACTGGGTCCTAAGTTGTGAGCTGTTATATTTGATTCCAATAATAGGTATGACAAAAATGCTTGAACGCACGGAAATTTGTTCTAGTTTCTACAAGGTCCGTATAGTAAATAACTCCGGATGTAACCTGTACACTATTTAACATAATATTACGTTCATTCTGCCAAAGACTACACTCCCATAAAATGTGATGTGCAGTTTGTTCAAATTCGCAGTCAGATGTAGAACATTGACAAAAAGGCGAGGCAACAAGCTTGAAGGAAAATAATTTACTCTTAAAGTTACCATGACCTGTGAGAAATTGGGCGACACAGTGATCCACCTCCAGCCATGTCCTGGCCAGCCGCTCACGAACGGATGGAAAGAACTGGTGGAGGTGTCGGCCTTTGATGGAATTATCCCACTTACATTGCCATTCAGACAAAAGTTCCTCCCAGACGTCAGTCTGTGGTTTAAGTAATCTTGCTATTTATCAATTTAACCAGTCAGACGCCGCTCCGAAGACTCTGACAGATCATCATCATCTGCCTAGCCTTTTCCCAACTATATTGGGGTCGGCTTCCAGTTATACCGGATGCAGCTGAATACCAGTACTTTGCAAGGAGCGACTGCCTAACTAATAAGTAGTACTGACTAATACGATGTGGAGATTTCACCTCCACATTGTATTTGTTGGAAGAGTAACGCTGGCCATCTAGAGAATATACTTTAGATTCAAATGTGAAAGCGTGTGTTCGTTCTGTTTGTTACTCGGCAACAATTTTTCCTATGTAAAGATGTCATGTGTAATTTTATAATAATATATATTAAATATTTCACTTCTTTCCAACTGTGTTTATCACTCCACTCCGCTATAACAACAACAGGTTATGGGCTACATGTGTGAAGTGTAAATATTTTGTGAAAATATTATTATTTTACTCGAAATATGGATGAGTATACTAATTCGAAAGTTACGATGGAAAAGCTGAAAGGTACCATCAACTATCGCGATTGGGCATTTCAAATGCAAAATATACTAGTATTCGAGGATTTGTGGCAATGTATTACTGGAAAATACGAAACCTCAGGTGAGAACGCTAACAAATTAGCTCGTAGAGAGGAGAAAGCTCGAGAGAGGCTATGTTTGAGTGTTGAAAAATCGTGCTATTCTCACATTGTGCAGGCGAAAACTGCGAAGGATGTATGGGATGCCTTGCAGAAGGCTTACGATGATACCGGGTTGCAAAGGAGATTGTCGTGTCTGCGAACTTTATGCTCGATTAAGCTAGAAAAGTTCGATAGCATGGAGATTTATGTCAACGAGATCTTGTCACTTGCTGAACAACTCAGTAGCATGAAGAAACCGCTTGATGATGAATTTCTGGCTGCTATTATGCTCCAAGGGTTGCCTCAAGATTATGACCCAATGATAATGGCTCTGGAACATTCTAGTATAAACATAACTACAGATATGGTAAAAACAAAACTACTTCAAGATAAGAGATGGAAAGGGAGCGCCGCTGATAATGGCGATGGCTGCTTATTTACACGGAATCGTAGTAATGAAAAGGCTAGCTCTCGAGGCGAGAAGAAAAATGCCTCAAGTACATCAAAACACGCTAGTACCTCATCAAGTACGAACAAGTTGTGGTGTTGGAAGTGTCGTTCTAAAGGACATGTCAAGAAGGATTGTCCTCAATTGAACCGTAATGGAGCGATATCGACTTCCATGGTGTTGTCTGCACTTAACACTGATAGTTCGTGGATTATTGATTCTGGAGCGACAGATAATATGTCAGGACGCCAAGAATGGTTTCAAGCTCTTGATGAGTCGTCGACTAAGGAGGTTTGTGTTGCTAACGGCAAGAAGTTAGATGTGAATGGGAAAGGTGACGTACATTTTACGGTTAACTCTCGTGGACATACGATAGATACTACTTTAAAAGATGTAATGCTTGTACCTGACCTTAATGTTAATTTAATATCTGTGTCTACCCTTGCTGAAAAGGGATTTAAATTTATTTTTGATAAAAATGGATGTAACATACTTAAAAATGGTAAAGTAGTTTTATATGCTAGGAAAGTTGGGAGAGTTTACAGGCTCCATTCTGTAGGTAAAGTCAATCTGACAACGTCATCTACGTCTAAGGATATGATGTTATGGCATCAACGTTTAGCTCATATTAATTTTGACAGCTTGGCATCACTTAGGAAGGTAGCTAATGATATTGACTTTCAGGTTACTACTCAGAAGAAAGTTTGTGATGTGTGTCTTAAGGGTAAGCAATCCCGCGCTCCCTTTGTGACCAATCATAACAAACAGGTGGCCGAGGCGCGGCTAGCGCTCATTCACAGTGACGTCATGGGGCCGATGCCGACTACTTCTCTCGGAGGCAAGCGCTACGTCCTCACGTTTCTAGACGACTACTCCAGGAAGGTGTTCGTCTATCCCATTGCAAAGAAGAGTGAAGTGTGTAAGTACACTAAAGATTTTATTAGACTGGTAGAGAATCAGTGTAGTGCTAAAGTCAAGGTAATGAGAACAGATAATGGCTCTGAGTACGTTAATGCTGAGTTGACGGACTTTCTTAAAAAGAAAGGCATTGTACATCAGCTGACGGTACCCTATTCTAGTCAGCAGAATGGATCCGCGGAGCGCCTGAATCGTTCTTTACTTGACAAGGTCAGATGTCTACTGTATAATGCAAATCTCGATGACAAGATGTGGGCAGAGGCTTTAAACACTGCGGCGTTTCTGATCAACAGATCGCCAAGCTCGAGACTTTCTGGTAGATTACCAGAGGAAGTGTGGAGTGGTAAGAAAGTGAGCCTTAAAAATCTGCGTGTCTTTGGTTGCGAGGCATTTACTCATGTAGATGACTGTAAACGTAAAAAGTTAGACCCCAAAAGTAGAAGGCTAATCTTTTTAGGTTACTGTGATAACGTCAAAGGATATCGTTTGTTCAACCCTGATGACAATAAGATCGTTGTATCACGTGATGTGGTGTTCAACGAATCTGTGTTTCCAGGGAGAAATACTAAAATAGGGCCAAAACGTGAGTTTGAACCTATTTATCTTACAGGAGGTGATGATGAGAGGGAGATGCTGGAGACTACGTCGGTTGAGGCGGAGCCAGATACAGTTCCTGCAGAATCACCAAATCATCCTGTTGAGTTGGAGTGTGAACGCGAGGCTAGTAAAGATTCGGTAACGTCGCCTGAATTGGCACCAGAGTCTACTAGTACACGATATAACCTACGTCCACGTATGCCTAAGACAACCTGTAACATAACTAACGTGTGTAATGTGACAGAGCCCATAGAGCCACATACTGTCAAAGAAGCTTTGAAATGTGAAGACAAAGAGTTATGGCAGAAGGCCATGAAAGAGGAAATCGATTCTTTTGTCTTACACGGAGCTTGGGAGCTTACTGATAAACCGGTTGACAAGAACGTCGTTAAAAATAAGTGGATTTTTACACTTAAACGAGACTCGGATGGGCACATTACACGTTATAAGGCAAGGTTGGTAGCTAAAGGCTTTACTCAAAGATATGGTGAAGATTTTCAAGAGACTTTTTCACCGGTCGTTCGTCATTGTTCTATACGATTGTTGCTATCTCTGGCAGTAGAAATGAAACTTAAGATTGATCATTTAGACGTGCAGACAGCATTCCTGAATGGAGATTTGCAGGAGGAGATCTTTATGCAACAACCGGAAGGTTTCATATGCCCTGGGAGTGAGAACAAAGTCTATAGATTACGAAAGGCTGTTTATGGGTTGAAGCAAGCATCGCGATCCTGGTACCAAAAGGTAAAAGATGTCTTACTTTCTTTGGGATACAGACAGTGTAAACAAGAGGACTGCATCTTCACTAAGAGATCAGGTGAGTCGATTGTTTTTATCACTCTGTATGTTGACGATTTTTTCGTGTTCTATAATGACAGACGTCTGGCTGAGACGTTAAAAAGTTCTTTGTTAAATGTTTTTAAACTCAAAGACTTAGGCCCGGTACGAAACATGTTAGGTATAAAGGTAGAACGTGATGCAACTTCCATCAAACTAAGTCAGGAAAAGCGGATTGACAATATGTTAGATCGTTTTGGCATGACAGACTGTAAGCCTGTAAAGTCTCCCATGATAACTAATGTTAGTTCGGTCATTGAGAGTTCTAATAATGCTACAAATAACAATGTAACGAAGTTTCCGTATCAAGAGTTGATTGGTAGTCTTATGTATTTATGTGTAACTACGCGACCTGACATTTCGTTTGCCGTGTCATATTTAAGTAAATTTAACAGTTGTTATACGGAATTCCATTGGAATCAAGCTAAGCGTGTACTGCGATACCTTAAAGGTACTAAGCAAAAGGCTTTGGTATTTAAGAAGTCGAATGTAGATCCCGTTCTTGAGGGTTATTCTGATGCGGATTGGGCGGCAGATCCTGATCGTAAGTCGTACACGGGGTATGTGTTTAAATACGGCGGTAATTCGGTATCTTGGGGTAGCTACAAACAGTCCTGCATATCGCTTTCGTCCACCGAGGCGGAGTATTGCAGCTTGAGCGAAGCGAGTAGAGAAGCGGTGTTCCTACAAGCTTTAATTAAGGAATTGCTAATGACGACTTGTTGTAAAATAGTAATGTATTGTGACAATCAATCTGCTATACAGCTTGCTATCAATCACACTCATCACAGACGGAGCAAGCATATAGAAATAAGATTTCATTACGTTAGAGATATGATAGATAGGTTTAACGTAGAAATTGTATACATCCCTACGGATGAGATGTTGGCAGATGTGTTCACTAAGCCCCTGGGCTGTGTCAAGCACGAGGTGTTCACCCGTCAGCTTGGTGTGGCATGAAGCCATCATGATGCCCACGTTATGGGGGGGTGTTGGAAGAGTAACGCTGGCCATCTAGAGAATATACTTTAGATTCAAATGTGAAAGCGTGTGTTCGTTCTGTTTGTTACTCGGCAACAATTTTTCCTATGTAAAGATGTCATGTGTAATTTTATAATAATATATATTAAATATTTCACTTCTTTCCAACTGTGTTTATCACTCCACTCCGCTATAACAACAACAGTATTCTGTAAAAAATTATGTAATTTTACATGCAAAAAAATTACATAATCCTGTATAATTTCCTAAAAATCTGGGAAATTTACGGGAAAATATGAAATTTTACATAAAAAAATGTGAAATTGACGAAAATTATGTAAAATTTCATATTTTCCCATAAATTGCCCAGATTTTTCGGAAATTTTACAGGATTATATAATTTTTTGCATGTAAAATTACATAATTTTTAGTAAAATTACATAATTTTTAGTTAGTACTACGAGACTCCTTGGCAAGACTGGATGTCAGATTTTCGGGTTACTGACTACTTGTAACGACCGGCGAAAACTCGGTTTGTAGGTAATGGAAGGTCACCCATCCACGGACCAACCTAGGCAAGCGCGGCTTGACCTGAAAATCAACCCGCGCGGCTGTTATAATTTAGCCGCTTTCTTCATTTAAGAAGCAAAGTCTAAGAAGACTGACAGATAGTCATCATCATCATTTCAGCCAAAAGACGTCCACTGCTGGACATAAGCCTCCCCCAGGCGTCGCCACATTGACTGGTCCCGTGCGTCTCTCATCCAGCGGGTTCCTGCAACCTTGACCAGGTCATCGGTCCACCTAGTGGGAGGCCTTCCAACGCAACGTCTTCCGGTTCGCGGTCGCCATTCCAGAACTCTTCGGCCCCATCGGCCATCCGTTCTGCGAGCAATGTGCCCTGCCCATTGCCACTTAAGTCTGAATACTTCAGATAGTATACTTAAGTATTTGTCAGTGTCCAGCCAGTGTCGCATCCGCAATATGTCCTTACCGGTTCAAAATTAACTATTTGTGGTCGAGTTTTACGTAAAGAGGTGTAGTAAAGGTGCGGTGGCCTCCTTACTTAAGGGTGGTAAAAGCTACTTACCATTGACAAAGGGTACGTTTCCACGCACGATAGTACCTCAACCATTCATAAATTAACTCGAATGGATGCACGTGAGATACTGTGAAGAGCCATGCCATCGCCTAGCGCAGTGTAAGAAATAAGTTTTCAGGAAAAATATAATAAAGCAACTGCCCCGTTTGTCGAATGGTCGCAAGCACGTCTGCTGAGGATGAGGTCCTGGGTTCGATTATCGGCTCGGGTAAAGTGTTATTGGGATTCCCATAAAGAATTTCTCAGTAGAAACCACGTCAACAGTCTGGATTCAATTAAAAAATATGTGGTAACTTTTTTACTTAACGTTTTCTTTGTACTATTTTTAAACAAATAGTAAATGCAATCTCAAGTTTGTAATGTTTTATGAAGGAGGTCTGTTAAATAAATACCCAACTTATAAAATTATTCATCAACGTAGTATCCTTGCGTACAGCGATTTTCAACAGTGTCTTCGGCATAATATTCCGAGTAATCTGCTCTTTACGGATTGTTGATGTCTTGTTTTTTTCCGAAGTAATTGCGTTTGGAGTGCCGGATGTTTGAGCATTCGAGGCGATTTTTTGTAAAACTTTGTCTAATTATTGACTACCTTGTCCGTAGATATAACTTCCTATAAGTCATACTGAAAGCTCAAAATCAGCAATAAATAACATCAACATGAAAATATTATTAGAACTTGAACAGCGGGGTCTCTGAACACTAAAACAATCAAAGATTTAATTTCCCAACGCACTAAAGTGCGTAGTACATTAGTTTTGCGTGTGCGACGTAAGCCCGCCCTCGAGCCGCCCTGCGCCAGTCGCCGCCCCGGCCGTAAACAAACCGCGCAGACTGAGGTGAGACGGGGATAGTGTGCGAGAGGGACGCCAACAACACCGACACCGGACCAAGAACCCTACAATTAACATTTAGTAGGCGAGATTCGTTCGCCGCATCGATTCGTTACGAGATAATTGTTCCCCGAAATTTCCTTTGACATGGAAAAATTGTCACGCGTGTGCTAGTGAGTTGTGTTCGTGTCCTATTAGAATTGGATGGCGATATGAACTGTGCGTACTATCAGCAGCACGGGGCGCCGCACCCGGCTGCCCATAATGTCAATAATACTTACTTCAACGAGGTAAATTTTGTTTTATTTATATTTTTATATTCGGTGAAAATTGTGTATTTTTTTTAACGTTGTTCAACTTTTATTTAGTTTTAAAACGTAAAATGT
Organism: Diarsia dahlii; assembly: GCA_949775195.1. Lineage (NCBI taxonomy): Eukaryota > Metazoa > Arthropoda > Insecta > Lepidoptera > Noctuidae > Diarsia > Diarsia dahlii. Next base: position 9,217,160 of record OX459195.1, on the reverse strand, counting down.
CTTAATTTGATTTTCTGAAATCAGGATAAACTTGAAAGATTTTTTTTATCATGTATAAGTTTATTTAAATAACTCTACTATAATAAATTCTACACAAAAACAGAAAAGCTCTTGCAGTTAAAAATCCAATTCGAAAATATGATATCGATCTGCGAGTTAAAAACCTGATCCTTGAGCATTGAAGTTAATTAACTGTAAAAAAAACGTTTAATAGATACTTTACTTATTAACTAATTAAATGATAAATAATAGCAATATTTTCGCAAATAATTAGTCTTATTCAATAAACTTATAAAAGCCATAACTAAAGTTATACCTATAATTAATTCGCTTCACAATACTAATTACATTACCGCCGCCATTTTCTAACAAAAAAAGTTGCAAGCACAGAACAACAATTTATCACAATAGAATAATTAGTTATTTCATTGATTGTGAGACGAGACGACTAATTTTCGTCGACGCGTTCGAATCTGCGCAAAAAAATCACGGTTGAATATTTGACAAACAAAAGACGTTCACGACGTTCACCGAATATACCGACAAAGGCACATACAAAGGTAGAATGGGAATAAAAATATTTAATTGGTGTGATTACGTTATGATTACGGCACAAACACCTCCCGGGGTATGCCGACGCCTCGACAATGAAACGCGAGGCGCCTTTCTTCCATTGTTGTTTCTTAGCTATAATGCTATTTGTTATCCAATTGATTTTAGGCAAATATGTGTGAACAATAGTAGCCAATTTTGTGAGGAGTGTAATAATGGTGCTAATATAATAATATTGGTAGAAATCGGAGCTTGTTTTGTCACCTCGAGGGTGGGTGCCTTAAGCTCTTTACTTCTTAATACTGAAAAATATTAGAGCAATTTAATTGCTGCTTATTTTTTCATGTAGATTAATGAACAGATACTAACAGCAGTAAATTATAATATGAATAAGTACCTACCTAAATGTAATAATTCATTTTAACGCAATTCAAAAAACTTTAAATATTAAATCCAAGTAAATCGTTACTTAAAGATCTCAGATTTATATCTAAGCCGTCTATCCTAACAGTAAGTAGTTCGGTATACATTAGTCAATGGCCGAATATATAATTATCATAATGTGGACTTAAAATGTTAAAATATATTTTGGAGTTACAAAAGCCAGTCATCGTAATTAAGCGTACGATTCACTCGCACCTACTGTTAGGAGCGGTGACCAAACAATGCGAAGGCCAATCACCTGCTATTATATTTAAATTTCATTAATAAAGAAACTACTAAAAATGTTTGACTAAATTAAAAATCTTCAAGAAAGAAATCTGTATTTTTAGGGTACCTTATTATTGCCAGGTGGCAATAATAAGGTCCTTAAAAATAATTCTTGACAATCGCCCACATTTTCCTCATACTCGATTTCAAAGCCCTCTGTGAGAGGCCTTATTTCTGCAGAGGCCTATGTCTAAATCCCAGTAGTAAGACAAATAATTGGTAACATTATAAACTGATAATGCAAAATAAAACAAAATTGAACATGAAAAACCGCCCATCGAATAAAGGCTTGGTAATTAAACTAGGGAGTTACTCGCGATGTAAGGATTTCTGCGAACTCCAGCGATCGTTGGGAAGCGACCAACGCTGACACGGCGCGGTTCAGCTAACTCGGTACATGAGAAACTCGGTTCTTGCACAAGTTCGCTAAAACGATTATTCGAAGATGAAAATAGGTCGCAGGAATTAGTTGCTGGACTATAATTAAACCTGCAGGATACTTAACGAAAACTCTTTACTCCCACGTTTCGGATTTCTGAAGGTTCTGTACAGGATGAATTCCGAAAGACTCTGAAACAGTAACCTCATTGTACCATCTGAGCGACCAGTCAAAAAACAAGACAACAACGACATCAATTTTGCAAAACTTTGACGTTGACCAAAAAAATCGGGTATTCTAATTTCCCTGGCTTGGCTATCTGCGGCTAGCTAGCGGGGGAAGGCTGGGGCCCGGGGTGCACACTGTTGGGTCCTGCAATTACGGGCCCCATAATTACAGGGCTGGCGGCCGCGCGGCGCCGAAACCAGCCCGCTCAGAACCATTCTCCTGGCGTAATTAAAAAAGCTCCAAATTAAATTCGCTCGTGTGTACGGCCCCGACTTATGATATTAACTTTTTAGGGACTTTCTAATTAGTTTTTTGTTTTCCTACTTTGACTGATGGGAAAATAGGAAATCAACAGTGTTTTGTGCAAGGGCTGGGTTTTTTGGCATCAATTTCGGATCAGTTTAATAAAATGCGAATTTGATGTTTTGTTTAACTTAATTTACGTAGCTTTCATGGTGGTCTTTAAAATAATCAACTTTTATTGTCACGGCTGTGCTGCGCTGAAAAGTGTTCGATGCATACTTACACAAAGGTTTACAGACTGTATAAATAACTTGAGTATTTATCTACCTTTGTAAACACAAAGGTTTTAGGAATATACATTTATGATTTATCGTTGATTTTATCATATAAAATGTGAAAACTAAGTCCCTTTTCTCTTTATTTCCAGGTTAGTATCGACTCCGTGACCGCAGATCACAAGGATATGAAGATATTAGTAAGTACTGCATTTGTTATTATGTTTGTTTATATATTTGTGACTTTAGCACTGACACCCCATGGGTTCTTTCAATACCTTTCTTGATCCTAAGGGCTTTACACACAAACAAAAGATGGAAACAATCATACAAAAACAGCTTTACGATATTTGATGATTAAAGAATTCAATGTAATCTGAATTTGAACAGGACGGAAGAGTGTGTAAAGTCTTTAGCTCACAATGGTAATAGAAACAGTTGGTCTAATGTTACGCTTATGTTAAAACAAAACATGTGACAAAGTAACTGCTTGATAGCTTTTGTACACAATGTTCACTGCTGATGAGATTATGATGAACTGGATTACATTTAGGTACCATAGAATTCTACACTAAAATGAGATTTAATTGTGCTCAAAGTAAAAGTTAATTGAAGATAAAGTTACGCCGCCAGGCATTAGCAGGGTCATTGTGAACAAGAGTGCTAATATTCGTACCTAAATCTATGCAGTCTCTGGGCTCTTGCATCTATAGAAGGCAAAACTAAGACATATCAATAAACCCATAAATCCAGTATCTTATACACGTTACGTAGGATGATAAATTGCGCATAGACAGCGGATAATTCTAATTCATTTACCTCTTGCAATTCCTTAATGATTTCTGAGCGGTAATACCGACGACGACGCCTCTATTACGATTTCCCGCTATCGAGTATCGACTAGTGGAATTATATCGGAACGAATATCGAATGACGAAATCGGTAATTTCGATTTGTCGTCATCGATTCGATGGACACTGTGAAATGGGTATTGTGAGCGATGAGAGCCGCGGATAATGCATTAGTCACGGGCGGTGCAGGCGCGCGCGCAGTTCACGTGATCCATGACAATGTTGGGCCCAAGTATTGTGGTAATTTATGCAAAAGGAGTTTTTAGCTACGGACCTTTTTGGAGTGTGAAATTTTATGTTCAAGCAACACTTTGTGACTTTTCGATATGGAAATTGCAAGTGATTTTTCTGTTAGATTCTGTAATTTTTCAGCTAGATTTTGGCAAACGCCATTTTGAGGTTAGGTTTTTCAATACCTAGACGTTTAGTTACCTTCCTGTAGTACACATACCACACCATATTCCGTAACCGGTGGAAAACTTCTCCCTACTTTCTGTTTGTGGTTTAAAGCTACGTTTCAAAATAAGAGATCAAGCTACAGTAAGAAACTGTGTATTAATTCTGTAGTGCGTGTACTCTTATTGCTCATGCGCATTTGAAGCAGTTCCTCGGAACTGATGTTTTATTGATTAACTGATGATTGTTGGCTGTTCCAACATAAGTTAACCTACAATTATGCAATTAATTGATCAGCACAGATTTATCTATTGCACCTTATTTCTTCATTCTACTAATAAATCAAAATAACTTCAATATAACTCATGTCAATTATGAAGACTCGTTTGGGTTGGGAGATTGGGAGTCTCAAGTACCCAGAAATGTACTGTGTTCTAGTCATGAGAAAAAAATCGAAGCGGAAATTCATGGATATTTAAAAGTCTTCAGTATAAGTTTTTAAACTGGCATGGTTACTAAAACTGCCATTGACACTGAAAACGGACCCACCTGAGAGTTGCCGTGGCTGACCTGGAAGTCTTTAAACAGACTCCGGACCCAGGTTGGTCGCAGCAAAGAAAACCTGCTGAGGTGGAGGTACATAGATGACTCTGCACTGGAGTGTAAATGTGGTGCTGTTCCTCAAACAATGGGGCATTTAATATCGTGCCCTGCGTGTCCTGCTGTTTGGTCACTGCAGGAACTGATGGACGCTACCGAAAGCGCCAAACTAGTAGCCCAATTCTGGGCCGACACAATTTAGATTACCATCGACACGCTAAGAAGAAGACTGAAAACGGGATATTTATCATGTATCATAGATACCCACCAAGTAACACATTTTGTGACAAAAGGCTTGCATATAGAATATTTTTGGAAACTTTAGTAATAAAATCCACCGTGATTAAGTTCTATAAAGGTGGTTAGAACCGATAAGCAACCTGTATGTTACCAAAGGGAGAAAAATTGCAACTTATTTATAGATGCAAAAGCGATGCATAAGAGTTCGAATTGTTATCCTGAGTGGCACTAGGAACTAACGGTGCAAATTGCGCGACGTAAATGAATGATTGAACGTGATAGCGATACAGTTCATTCGTTGAGTGACAAATAAGATCCTAACAAGTTCTTATTTTCGATGGAGATAAACAACAACGGCTTTGTGTTATGGCAGCTTTTATTTGTGATCTATTTTGCGAGTATTCAAAAAATTATGTGTTTAACGCAGGATAACCATCATGGAGCCCTTGCAAATGGTTTTTTATTGTGAAACCATGGTATATTTACTAAGTAAATTTTTATGCGCCTTCGATTTAATCAAGAATTAGCAAAAAATATACGGTGATCAAATAAATAAGATAAAAAAAAAAAAAAAAAAAAAAAAAAAAAACCAACAAAAATCATTCAAAAAAAATCAATCATTCAATCATTTTCTTTCATTTTCTTTCATTTTTTTCATTTTTTTTTTTTTTTTTTTTTCAATCATTTTTTCATAAAAATTTGGTTTTTAAAAACCTAACATTATGGTTTCATAAAAAGTATAATGTCAAACTACATCAGAAACAGTTATCAAAACTCATTTTATTCTAAGTTATTGTAATAAAATACCATTCAACAAGATACTTTTCAAGGACTCCATTTTTAAAAATGGCGATTTGAAATAGAACTTGCAGTTCATTTTTACACTCATTTGTTACCATAATAGAGCTCCTAGGTCCAAAAATCCCTTATTAGTACCTAGTAGTGATTATTTTCACTTAACAGGTCTCGTTGCCTTTGCGTTGAATTGGGGATCCTCAAGACGGGTACAAAACCCATTTAGGAAGGTAAATAAAGTAAAATTTAATTTAATTGTAAATGTTGGCTGGAATCCTCGACTTTTTATTTCGATGCCTGATTTCCTACTGATAGTTTGCAAATTTTCATTTTTCATTTATACAAGAGACATTCAGAAGGGTAGCTGATCATGCCTTGCCTACCAATCTGTGATTAACACCGTGTTTATCGTAAGTAGATTAAAAAAAATACAAAGTGAACTAGTGATTTCATAACTGTTTCATAAACTATTCAATTAAGTACCTAAAATGTAGGAAATTTACTTAAATACAAATCATACTCTATTTAAATTTTATGTACGGAACCTGCGATAGTGTTAGAACTGTAAGATCTTAATTGGTTCTAAATGAGAGAAAATTGTTGCTTAAGGTTTTCAAGAACCATCTTTTGGAATCGATCTACGCGTTACAGTGGCATATTAGAGTATATTAGACCTTACAAAGGCAATTACACTAGGTTCCAAATGAGCTGCAATAATAACTCTTGAGCCACTACAGGTGATAATTAACTTATATATACTACTTATTTAGTACTAAAGGTGCCAAATAAGGAAAAATTACCACCTATTAAGGTACGGTTCTTAGTGGGAGATTTTAAGATGTCTTAAGCTTCTTTGAGTTCTAAAAGATTGAAAATTGAAACCTTTATGCGTCTATAACTAATAAATTCGGCCTAGTGCCACCATAAGTTATAAAGCAGGAACAAAAATCACTCAAAAGCAACTGTTAGTGATAAGAGTTACTCATATGCAAATTCGAGCGCTGTTTGCATCTATAAGTAATACCGTACACTCTTGCATCACTTAAATGCTACCTACAGTTGCAGAATAAGTTCCAAAATACACTAACGTGCTACTTGGGATAAGAAATATATTTCTTTGGTGTTCGCGATATTAATCCGTACTGTTTTACAAGCACCATGATTCTAAGTTACTTTCTGTCCACATCTGTGTGAGATGTGCTTAGATATCCAAAACTACACAACGGAATTTTAATCTGAGATGCACTATCATTTACAGCATTTCATTTACCTATTTTCAGGGTTGATGTGTAAAAAGATTCACGTTTAATTTAGACTGTATAGCATATATAGTAACCTCGTGTCACCAATACATTGTGCTGAGTGGGGGTGGGTCATCATCAATGTACTTAGAAATAAAACACATATGAAACTACTGGTCTGAGGGCTCAATTAAGTAAAGAAACTACATTGTATATTTCTACACAAACAAGCTTTTTAGTTCTTTAAAACAAGATATATTCACATCTTCATCTTTAACATAATAACGCGATAATTATAGACAATACAACAATAACTTCTAACTTCGGAGTCTTCGATGATCTCAGTTCATTTCAGCATCTAACCACGACTGCAATAACTAATACCTATTTGTTTTAATACAATCGCTCATAAGAATGTTCAATTGAAAAGGCTATCGTTGAATAACGCCACACAATGCGCATTGAAGGCAATCGCAGGCGACGCCGCGGGCAGCGCCTAGCGTGTGGCCCTCTGTGCCTATATATATTCACCTATTGTATTGCTATAGCGACAGAGTAACAAACATCATATTATGTGGTGGTGTGTGCTTTTATTTGAAAACTATATAGTTGTGTGATTTTCAAAAAACATTTGATTAGATTTTTTTTCTAAAATTAAAATTAGGTTTTAAGTCTATTCTTAAATTGGATTATGAGTGACTTTTTTAGTGACTCCGTGCCTAGCTTGAGTTTTTGTGAATATCAAATATCACCCCGAAATTATAGAACAACGAGGCTATACACACACACTAGTGTATACCAACACTTAGCTAAATTCAAAAGTAAAACGTTAATCAATACAGTAGGAGAAAATCACATTTCAAAGTTGCTTCGTGTATACATATTAGTGCTTGTGACTACTAGACAAATATCTTTAAATGTGTAGAAGCGCTTTTGTAACTAGCTAGGGGTCTACCCTTTGTATATACGTTCGTACATCCCCAGTGTAGATCTACCTATACATTTATACAATATACATAGAGGTAGAGGGCCGCTGGCACGTTGAAACTAGGAGTTTCATTTGAGTGTTTTCCTCCTTGAATCGATTTGTTTGACTCTTCTTTGCTACGAGAGCAACATTAGCTTTTGGTTCTAGGATTGTCTCTTACACGTATCTACACTAATATTATAAAGAGGAAAGATTTGTACCTATTTTTGTATGTTTGTATGTTTGTAATGAATAGGCTCAAAAAGTACTGGGCCGATTTTAAAAAAAAAATCACAAATAGAATGCTACATTCTTCCAATTTGACATAGGCTACATTTCATTTTGAAAAAAAATAGGGATCCTTTGTATTTAACAATGTAACCGAAGGTGTAGAAAAATGAGTCTTAAAATATCTTTCGTCGAATGTTGTCTACCCCGTGCGAAGCCGGGACGGGCTGCTAGTATATTATATGTCGATTAAAATACTACTAGAGATTTAATAGTAAACTGTGGACAATTTCTAGAGATAATAATAAATAATAATAATAATAATAATCCACAACTATCTAGAGATCCACTGCAATTGTTGGTTGGTAGACAAATTAGAGTATTTTCTTTGTCTTAATGTTTACTTCTTCGATCTTATTTACTTAACTTATTACTACTCTTCATGATCTTAGGGTTTCTGGACAGTCTGCTTGCTTTATGGATTTACCGTATTACCGGCATTATTACCGTATTACCGGTAATACGGTAAATCCCTTCATGCTCTTCATGCTCTTATGTTGGGTCCTGAACCCCTGTTCAGGACCCAACATAACGTAACATCATGAAGAGCAGCAGGTTATAAGGGGAAGCCAAACTTTTATATAGGCTTGTATGAAAGTACCACCACTAGGGACTGCTGGCATCAGCTAAAAAAAGCTTTGAAAGCGTTTGACCTAAGCAAAACCCCAGAAAAGTGGCAAGGCAAGGTAATGAAAAACGTCCACCACATTCTCACAAGCTTCATTCCTATCCTAACCCCTTTTCAGTGTTCACATTTATCAAACTCTAAAAAGGCTCAACATTCCCACAGTCAAATATTAATTCGGGCTTCACTTTGGACAGTAACTATTGTTTACAGGACAAGAACTAAGTTTGTCACAGTTGAATGAGACAATTACAGGCTATCGCGGCATTGACTCTCAACTTGTAGCAATTACCAAGTGTGGCCATTATTGGAAACAGCCCTTTTGATATTTCTGGTTATATTTCCCTGTACATTAGGTATTCTAGTGGACAGGACACCTACACGTTTTGGAAAACTTGTTTTACTGGAAGTAAGTAGTTGTCGTATCTGTCTTGTTGATTTGTCGATTAGGAAATTATTGTCTTATTTTATATCATTTGAAATTTAAAATTCTAACATAAGGAGTCTTTGGTCAACTGGACCCCTTGCAACTGGACCTACAACAAAACTATGAAAACAAACAATTTAAAATGTGATTTGTTCGACTTAACTCGTGGGTCCAGTTGACCAAAGAAAAGACTTCAAGCTTTTTTTTAATAAACAGGCATAAATATACTTAACCAGCTTCACAGCTGTCCATGAACATAATATCTTGCCTGTTATCCCAGAAGGGTGTGGTAGGGGTCTACCTACACACATTTCACCAGATAATAGACTATTGCCAACAACCGAGCACGAATTTGTACAGTTTTTTGTGTCATACACGAATATAAGATACGTACGTGGCCATAGGGTTGGCTTGGCCTTTAGGCATTACCTTTAGCTGCGTGTGTATATGAAACACAAACTGACACCATGTTAATCGGTTATGATCGAGTGATCCGAGATCCAGTCCGGCGTCGGTCACTTCCGCCTATTTCCGCCAATAGAGCCCGACGCCGGTCGAAATGAGATGTATCTGATCAACTGTCATAAATGGATACAGGATGTTATGCTACTGTGGACCTTGTAGTATAACTAGATACCTATGGTTTTACAGGCTGCTAGTTTGAAAAGGCAAGAGCAGCAAAGTAGCACCATTATCATCATCTACCTAGCCTTATCCCATTCTATTTGAGGAACGCGCAACACGTTTTCTTCTCCCATTCTTTCCTGTTAGATGACACGGTGACATTTACTCCTTTCTCTTTCATATCATTCCTCACACAATGCGTCCAACTTTTCCAGCAAGGGTACCTACCTTAATCCCCGTCCGGGCTGTGGTTCTGGTCGGGGCTGTGGTTTGTCGAAGGTTAACGCGGCTCCGACACATGGGCGAAGAAGGAACATGGGTTTGGTTTTTAGTCAGTAGAAGTCTGACACTCCCCTTCGCTCTGCCCAAGAGCGGGGGGGGGGGGGTTATTCGATGATTTTCCACCCACCAAAAAAAAAAAAAAAGGGTACCTTAATCGTAATCGCTGCAGGAAAGTGTTCTTAGGAGACAGTCCTTAAGTTTACAAGTATATACTTAATCGCTCACTGTATTCGCAGATTTTGCAAAAATGGTAGGTACAGTCAGGTAGAAAAACCAAAAAAAATTTAGACAGTTTCGTATGATATGGATAAAAATAATCTTCTAGACCTTTTGAATAAGGAGTCAAAAGATAATTTTAGCCTTTACAGGAAACTGTAAGTATGCTGCTCTAAAGACAACTCGAAAAAAATTAAACACTTTCTGATTCATTGTGGTCGCTGACAGGGCTAGAAATAGATCTGGTTACGGTTGTGTAGAACAAAGAAGTTTCTTCAGCTTTATGAAGCTGGATCGGTTATTAGATGACCGCGTTGCAGTGCATCACAGGGGGGATGCAGTGTGGTTCTCTGGAAGCAGCCCCAAGTTACAAGTACCTAGTCGTGACCGTGGGATCGAATCTAGGCAGGCGCAATACTATGTGTATTTCATCACCACTTCAGTCAAAACTTTGAAGTAAAACATTGTGAGATAGCTGACATGTTCCAGAACCAAAAGTCAAAGATATGACAGATAGAGAGATAGAGAACTAGAAGATATTGCAACACCTGCACTGTTGCAATGTTATGTGTGAGCTCTTTCTGTATACATTTTTATGTTACATATCTAATACATAACGATTAAATAGAAAGGGGGACCCCTGCCCCACGATACCTAATGGAAAAACTCGAAACTAATTATTTTTTTTAACTCTCATCTTAATTTTTCATATTTGGTTGGTTATCTCCGCTGGGCTCGCCAGAACGCCTCTCATGAAATTTCCACATAATTTGATTTCTTCCGCACACGACGCCCTTTCGTCGTAATTTCAAATCTCAGCGTGCGTTTCGCGTTCAAATTAAAATGTTTATTGCGTTAAGCGGAGTTCGCACGGTCGCCCATGAGCGGGCTGAGCATTTTTATTTCGTTATCCCGGACACGCCCATTCACCCCTCTTCGCCTTACACCCCTCACCTTGCCACGATTTCACTATTTTATGAACCCGATGGCACCCCTGTCTAATGTCGCTATAATGCCTCACGACTGTCATTTCCGGTCTTCTCTGAACGGGATGTTGCACCTTGAAAACTGTAACATAAAGTTCAATATAGTTTGTTGTATGTTGGAGCATTTTACTGGTGTTATGCGTGTCATAAAACTATTAGCCGTTTAAGCTATTCTCGAAGCGACGACATCCCAGTAAGAAGGTTTATCGTCTGAAGGAACTCGGGTGCGGAAGGGCGCTATCATTTTTTTTCACGCAAACTTTCGTGGCTCCGTTTTTTCGTGCCATTACGAATTATTTGGTCGTGTTTATAATGTTTTTTGTGGTGAGCATTATATTTCATTATCTTTAGCACCTTGTTGGTCGTTCACCGGCGCTATTAGCTCGTAATAACGTTCTGTCAGATGTTATGGTGAAGGGGAAAATGTGTGTTAGGGGGATTTCTAAACAGACAGATTTATGTTTTACAAAAATTACCTTCGGAATTGAACCTATTCTATGGGTTCTTCAAAAATGAGATAGATAATATACGTAGGTATTGGTGCCTGATGATGTATTAGCATTTATTGTTAGTAGGACACCGCCTTGTTGACTCGGGACTCGGATGTGTCGGGATTGACTCGTTGGTCGACTGGGCTCAAGAGTGACTGCTGAGCATGCGGTCCTGTGTTCGATTCCCGGGTCGAACTAAGTGTTATTGGGTTTTCCTGAAATTTTTCAGTAACATCCACCGAGTCTGAACTTGTGCCCGGTTTATGGGAATCGGCTAGTCCACTATTAAAACTTAAAACAAAACGTAACTGGCAAAGTAGCTACACTATTGTACACCTCTGCCTAAGCCTTCGGGGATTACAGGCGTGGCATGGTGTCAGCAAAACCATAAAAGAGCAAGATGGCTGGGTTGTAGCCCGTTGTTCAACAAAGGAATCTATGTCACTTGGCTAGTGGCCACTCCAATCAATCAACATGTACTCAGTCTATCACTGTTCATTACTACTACTGGACCACTTTCTTTCGGAAATTATTGTACCACTGCATCCGGTTTTTAGTAAGTTTCATTATTACAAGGAAACGACACTTATCAGGAAAAAATTAAGTAGGTAATTATAGGTAGGTACCGACTTACTATCTTCATATTTTATGTTAGCCTGAACTAGTGAACTGTCCCAGTCCTGAGTAAAAGCCTCCCATATCTTACTACTACACGGTCACATTATCTTGACGCATCTCTGGAATGCGCGCGTCGATAATTTGGCTAGTTTTCTGTTGTTGTTATATTGTTTTAGACATTATTATTTATTTATTATTTTTCACGTTTATTTAACTTACTAGTACTTAAGTACTATTACTTAAGTACTAGTAAGTTATATAAACGTGAAAAATCTTAGATCTTAGAAGGCTACTCTTTTAACGCAAACAAAGAGATGTCCTAGCTTATACACCCTGTTTTTTTGCATGCTCGTCAAATTCAAGGAATCAATAAAAAATTGGGTAGGTTTTTTTTTAAACTGAAATCGGTAAGTGATGTGAACCACCCGTCTCAAAACGCGGCCCGTCTGATTCTCGTCCTACAACCGAGCTTTCATACACACAGACACACACAGGAAACGTAAAATTTATTCTATAACTTCTCATTCTTTAAATCACTGTGAAATATTATTAATTTTTTAACAACTTCATTACGGGTTCCGTAACTTATTATTTAGCTATTTATGTATTTTATGGCAATCTCCAGAATTTTGACTAGGATACAATACTAAACACCTTGTATAGTGCGATAGAATACTCAAATGGTAATATGTTGGGGTGGATACAGCTATTAGTGATTTTGTAGATTCTTCACATTAAGATTCTCGAACTCAAGCCGCCTTATTACAAAACGTAATTAAACCTGGTTTAACTTAAAAAAAAAGTACCCAAGTACCCAACAACACTTTACCCGACCTGGGAATCGCACCCAGGACTACATGACCAGCTTCAACCGCTAGACCAGTGAGATAGTGCAGTCTATATATCTTGACAAATTAGAATGCAGAAAAGTGTCTTCCTGAAATCAGCTCTATTTTATTTCTAATCTATTTGTCCCTAAGTAAGAACGGAGACAAGTGTAGAGTCCTGAAATCAGCTCTATATTATTTCTAATCTACTTGTCCCTAAGTAAGAACGGAGACAAGTGTAGAGTCCTGAAATCAGCTCTTTATTATTTCTAATCTACTTGTCCCTAAGTAAGAACGGAGGCAAAAGTGTAGAGTCCTGAAATCAGCTCTATATTATTTCTAATCCACTTGTCCCTAAGTAAGAACGGAGACAAGTGTAGAGTCCTGAAATCAGCTCTTTATTATTTCTAATCTACTTGTCCCTAAGTAAGAACGGAGACAAGTGTAGAGTCCTGAAATCAGCTCTATATTATTTCTAATCTTTTTGTCCCTAAGTAAGAACGGAGACAAGTGTAGAGTCCTGAAATCAAGTCTATATTATTTCTAATCTACTTGTCCCTAAGTAAGAACGGAGACAAGTGTATCCTGAAATCAGCTCTATATTATTTTTAATCTACTTGTCCCTAAGCATCGCCTCCATGACCCCTTTCTGCTCTTAGTTGTCCAATTACCTATCTACTCACTTACTATCTAGGTAGACATTTTTCCTATTTGACATTTTCATAATGAGAACCTTTATTTATAATAGTAAACCATAAACAATTTAATTCCTTTAAATAACGGAAAACGTGTCTTGCTCTTGACTCTAAAGGCAAGTCGGTCTCAGTTAAGAAACTTAACAATTGTGTTTAATAGCGTCGGCATTGTCAATGTTCAAACCTCTCCCCAACCATACCTAACTTGTACGACTCAAAGCTCAACTGTAGCCAACATTACGTCGAAGTACCAACTAAGCAATAATTTGAAACAAAAAAGTTTATGCAAATCGAGGGACGCCGAAATAAAATGGAGTCTGGTCGTGCGAGCGCGTGCGATCGATACGCCCGCTGCGACCTTGCGGGCGGGGCGCGGCGTGGGCGGGGCGCGGTAAGAGGCTGGGATTGGCTGGCCCCGCCCACTGGGTTCCCCTCCCTCCCGCCCCCCCACTCCCCCGCGTGCTGTCCGTTGCGCGTGGAGAAGCGCGCGCCACACGTCGGCCGCGCGCGCCCACATCGCTCACGTTACCGGTATGCGGACACCGCAGCGCGTTGTTTAACAAGTGACACGTTTGTTTTAGTTCCCAGTTCGCTATGTGTCACGTTTAGTGTTGTTCCCTGCTATGATCACTGATATGTACGCGCCGCTGCCGGCGCCGCCCAACAATAAGACCATCGTAAGTTTGTTGTGAACTTCTACTTTAACGTCAACTTTGACAGCTCCAAAACAGCTGTTGTATACAAAGGTGTATTTACGAATGGAGAGAAACAGATTTTGCTTACAGTTTCTACATAAGGGTGGTTAACTTATGCCTATCCTATTATGTGTTAAATAAACTATTTGATCGTTTTACCCCATTGACTTTTAGTGTAAAAAGCAAAATATTCATGCTTATCAACGTTTGAATTTTGTGAATGATACCTACTTCACATCTCCCTTTCAAAACAATAGATTTTCAATAACTACCCCCAACTTTACATTTACGCGAACGAAGGTAAATGTTTTTCCTGAAAATCTATATACTTAAGTACTTACTTCTTTTTTTACCTGTAGATAGGTACAGCAAAATAACAATTTATTAGGTAATATAATAAATAAGGCCACACACGTCACCATATACATAAATAAATAGGTATATTACCTAAATAAACTGTTTGTATAAATATAATAAATGTAGTGTCACTACCAAGTTCCGTCGGCTTGTAAATATCATCCTGATGTCTTTGACGTGACTTAAGTTCTATTAAATATATATATATTTCAGCACATTGTTAATACTGCATTCACACTGAAAAAGTCATAAAAGTGACGGATGGTAATTGATAAGACTGATAAGATATCTCTCTGGAGTCTTGTGTAGGTACCTAAGTAAAGTGTATGCAGGTGCAGTTAATAGGTAGGCTTAAATATACCTAGCCTTTCTCTACATTGTTTTTCCTTGTGTCTAGTTTATCTTTGAAATATTTTAGTGAACAATAAATCACATCCTCAAAATTGTATGTAAGAAAAAACAAAATCTTTCAGTAGGTACTACATCAGCAACCAGATGTAGGACATACGAAAGAAGAGTTCTTACTTATTCGTTTTCATTTTGTTATTGACACCTGAAACATTCCCAGTTTCACACTTTTCAGGTACATTACATGTACCTGAAAATGTAAACAATGCCTACCTTATAATTTAACACAAATTGAAAACAATTTCACACTAGTGTGTAAAACTCACTTTTTCAGCAATTCTCTTCTCATTGTCCTGATGTCAGATCTGAAGCACCTCTCTCATTTCTTCCCATAGACAACACAATAGACCTCGAGTGAAACTCCTCTATCATCATCTGTTTAATTGGATAGTTGTCTATTATAGTTCATTAGATATCATTAGACGTTCTAGCTTTTTGTAGCATGAGAAGTATAAATTAGCTAAAACCTGACTAACAAAAAATGACACAACAGTGTGCAGTTTTTCAGCAGTGCTAAGGTTTATTTCTCAAGTTGAGTTAATTTGAGTTTTAAAATACTTATGAAGATACATTATAGTCAGTTTGTTTTTCAGAATGCCATAATTTTATTAAAATTTGTTTTGTTAGTTGTCAATGCTTAAATACTGCTCATCATTATTTCTTGCGAGTGCGGGGCAGTGGTCCAACTGCTCTGTCCTATTAGTTGGACCATGGGTATTTATTAGGGGCAGTTGTCCAACTTTAAAAATAGTTGGACCACAGCATCTTTTAAGAGTTCCGTGGTCCAATTGATTTAAAAATAACTTAACTACCTTAGAAGGATTGAATTTGATGGTTAATTAATTTAATCCCAATCGATCAAACTACCAGGAGAACAGAAACATTAGGAGGTATTGGAAATTGGAATCTTAAAATCAAATCTATATGCCTTTCTAATACCATGCAGTTTTTTTTTTTGTTGAAGATGAGAAACAAGGACAGTAAAGTCTCACAAAGTACCAGGAGCCCAGAAATAATAGGGGGTACAGGGTTCATTAGACAACCTGATTTAACTTTTTTTTTTTAAATTAAGTTCTTCGTCATGTATATAACTTCTATATCAGTAAAATCTCACAAAGTAGCAGGTGCCCAGAAATATATAGGAGGTATAGAACCATTAAAGAACCTGATTTAACAATTCTTTTTTTTTTAATTAAAGTTTTCATCATGCGTATAACTTCTTTATCAGTGAAGTTCTCTAATGGTTCTGGTTCAGTCCAGAAATATATAGGAGGTACTCCTTTATACTCCTATAATTATATTGCACACAAGATGCAGTTGAGGTTTTTAGTGTTGGTAAGTTATTTTCAAACGAATTGGACCACAGAACTCTCAAAAGGTGCTGTGGTCCAACTATTTTTAAAGTTGGATAACTGCCCCTAGTAAAGACCCATGGTCCAACTAGTTGGACAGAGCAGTTGGACCACTGCCCCGCACTGTTTCTTGCACTTGTCTCATGTTATTTGGGGTCGGCGAAAGACGTTTTTCCTTCCTTTCTCCCCTGTCAATCGTCATACTATAATTTACTCCTTTTTCCTTCATAGGTAGGTATCATTTTTAATTCATGTCACTCCTCACACACTCCTTCCATCTTATCTTTGGTCTTTCTCTCCCTCTCCATCCATCAACATTTATATTCATTACTCTTTTAGTTACACACAGGAATAAATAAAATATCTATATCTATTCCAGTTATTCTCGAATGTACCTAGCTCTACCATTTCCATGTTAGTCATAATTTGAATTGACGTTAACTTTGTAGTTGTCATTTACATCTAGATATCTTTATGTATCCATGACATGTATGACGTTTATTCAATTATTGTTGGTTTATTGTATGTAGATATTATCAATTCAACATTTAAACCAGGTACGAGTTGTTTATATCTAGCCAACTCATCTATCATTCGTAAAAAAATATTTTATAAATTAACTTTACTCGATTCCGGTTCCCGATGTTACCTGTCTAAATTGCCAAAGGGTGCTCAATCAAACCAATGGAATCAAACAACAGCTTCCGAATAGAATCCGATTGTTTCCTCTCCCATCCATCTTCCGGCTAAATATTTGTCAACGAGAACACACTCCCCAAACGCACAAACAAATTCAATCAAACTCATCGATTTTATTACGCTTTTGTAACAGAGAACAATGTGTATTGTTCCATGTAAAGTTCGGACATTCTTCTACTAAATTATTTACTAATTTTAATATTGAACAATAGGTATCGTCTTATAATTGGTAATCATGATATGGATCTGTTATTCAATAAGTACGTGGGTAGAGTCGTGTAACTTTTTATTGCCGTTAGAATTCTGAGAAATATTATGATTCACTGACGATTTCTTTAAGTCTATCTAGATCTACTACATTCACTGTTTTTAATAATTTTGTTCCTGCTGCTACAATCTATTTGCAATAGTTGTTTATCATATATTATGTCCATTTATACTTTCAATTGGGTAGGTATTTAATGCCCTTGCCTAACTCAAATAATGATACTTTTGAGTTGTACAAGTCTGTACAAATCCTACCATAAAAAAATGCGGGTCCGATTCAAAACCCACCGCCAGTACTAAATAGCTTACTTAAACCTCTTATACTTCATGCCCTACCAGCCGGAACACCGAACTAACTCCGTCACCCACTTCACACAACAAATCAAGAACTTTCATCTCATCCGCACTTCAATACCATACATCGGGACCATTATGCGTGTCTAATAGATTTTTTTGGCGCTGGCCCATTCACGGCGCGCAGCGTGAAGCCCCTTCAATGGCCATTGTGGCATTCAACCGAATCGACGACCGACAAACTTTTATTTGTAATACTCCTAAATGGCTGTTATGGGGATTAAGCGTACTTCGCTTTGTCATCCTACCATGAGACGCTCTAAAGTCGCAAATCCGATACTCTGTCGCAGAACTAACATTGTGGAGTATCGCTGAAAAACTAAAATGGCGTTACCATAATACCGGGCACTACAATGCCAATGCGCTTTGAGATCCGTCACTTTTGATAGCAACGGTGCTTTGTGTTACGGTTTGCTTAGGATTAAACACTTTAACTTTGGGATGAGGCCACTTACAGTTAAAATATTTAGTTTGATGCAGTTTTTGTTGAGTGGCATTTGTAGTTTTTTTGCAAAGATTTGTGTTTCTTAGTGGACAGAACCTATTTCAGACTTATGTCAATATAAATAAATCAATTTTGAATAAATAGATAAAGCAGAACCTATAGTGTAAGATACAAATCGAATAAAGAGTTGAATCTTAGTAACCTTATTTCCGTTAAGGATGTCATCATAATCTCTAATAGGTTCCTACCGACCCATCATCAGCACAAAACATCTGTCATCTAAAAATACTACCACAACAAACATCCTAACGATAGAACAACACATGCATCCCAAGCTACGTAATTCTAATTAAAATACTTGTCGCATGAACCAATTATTTTAAAAAATAAACCGTATCGGTAGCGACGGGGCCCGCCATAATTCTTTTTTATAGCAGCAACTCGTCGTGTTAACCCGTTCATTGACAAAAGGTATTTAAATGAAGCTGTCGGGGAAATAATATTTAGTGCGCGCACAAGTCGGGGACATTCCGACCGGGCGTTAAACAGTCGTCACGTGGATGTGACTGTTTTAGATTGATACTCTGTGGTTGGTAGTCCGTGAGGCTTATCTTTATCTCATCTCTACAATTGATATTTATGTTGTTTGAGATAGTGTTGATGAACTTGTTGTGGAAACTTTTGTTGTGGTGGTTGAAGATTGTTTCTATTTTCAAGTTTGGTCGCTGTTCCTCTATCTGTACCTCGTTCCATTGTACTTAGGTAGGTTTTATCAGGTTATCTATCTTCCAATCAACCTCAAATCATTGAAGTGGGTTTTTATATGTTATTTGTCTATTAGGCCGCTCAATCTTTTTGATTTTTCAAACAGTTAGAAAAAAAGAATCGTTGATTTTATTTCAGATTTGATTTTGCTGTCATTAAATAACGGAATACTAAGTTTTTATTTTATAGACAAAAAGTTTTTACAAAGATTTTACTTGAGAAGTGCCATTACATACAAACATACATTATTATACGATCAATTATCTCTTACGCATTTGCTGGAACAACGTTGTACCTATCTACATTTGTCGCCCTCTAAGACAAACATTCAGTCTAAACTTATCAAAATCTTGACATGACAGCACTCGACACCCACATTCTACTAATCGTATCCGAACTCCGAAGCATCTTTTAAACGTCTCGAAAGCTTTCTCGTTAAGTTATTTACGTTGGTATCCGTCAACGAGACGTGTGCTGGCGACAAATTTAACAATGTTAGTCGCGCGGCTGCCGCGACAGGGTTAAAAAAAATCACTAATGAAGTGCAAATCTGTCAGTGCGCGTGTTTCAGCGATTTATTGTCGCACGTCTAATTGTTTTGTCGCGCATTTTGTGCCTTGTTGAGTTTTTGGTTCGGTTGTCGTGATCTGTAGGATTAGAGTCGTTTGATGTTTAATTTAAATTGCAATTAGGATTTATATTCAAAACATTTATTGTAAGTTCTATATCTGGCCTTATCAAAAGTATTAGCCACTGCCAGTTACAATGTAATAAATTCTAGTACCTAGTGTCTAATATGCACTGAGATAAAAAAAATACACAATCTTTCTTGTAGAACCATAACAACTTTTTTTTACGTTTACTACACCTAGTTGCAAAAAAGACCAATAAACAGAAACTTAAAACGCACTATTTTTCAGTTAACCACTCCCCGCAATTAAGCAAAAGCGTTACAAGCCACGTTTAAACTGTAAAAACACCGCAGGACAACTAGATCGGCCGTCAATTATTCAGTTTGTGCCGTAGTGAAGTGGAGCTTATTAATTTTATTCACGCACCATACACTGGACAAAAACGGCGAAACCACAACGCAACTGCAGTTTCCTGCGGCAACCGCAAAAGACCTTTTAATACTTGTTAGACGTTAATTTTGTACCGTTACTGGATAATTGTTGCCTTTAACGTATCACGTATCAGGTACGGCTTTGTCGATATCTTGCTCTTGAAAAAGTATTTGATCTTATTTCTTTTTGTGTGGGAGAGATCTTGTACTCTTGAGGGTTATTTTTGGTCTACGTAGGCCTACCTACCAAAGTAATGTTGAAATGTATACGCCAGATTGTATCTTGAACAGATTATTTGCTCCACAAAATCCAACATTAGGGAAAATTCGTGTAATATTGAAATAATTATTTTCCAAATAAGTATTGCAAGGGACATAATTTGTTCAACAAATTAGTATTTGCCGAGTCGAATATTTTCTTTTCATACAGATTATTTAGCTTTTTCAATTTGCTTAACATTCATTTTCCCCGACTTACATTAATTAACTTTTGCAAACAAAGTTGACATTTCAGTGCACGGCCTCAACCCTGTAATTTTAATGACACACGAGTACCCAAAGACAATGATGAAATGACAGCTACTGACGTTGTCTATAGAACTGTCAGTCTCATGTTAATACATCACATAAGTAGGTATTTATTTATTGGAAGTCCATATCGAACACGGTTTAGCGAAAAATATGCATTTTAATGGTTCATAACATTCTGTAGTGTTATGTTTACCTGGTAGCAACGTTTAATAATAATTTACTTATTTTTTATTCACATAATATTGTGTTTGCCTTGTTATGCATATTGAACAATGCGTACAAAATGATCAATTTCTTTAGTGTTGCAGTGAAAAATACTTTATAAAAATAAATGACGTGCATATTATTTTCTAAATATTATGCTTATTAGTAGCTTTTCACGCTTATTTGCAAGTAAAAGATAAATTAGGATATGACAGCAGCTAGACATTACACTGGTCGTGGTAAGAATCGCCCGAAGGATATAATTGAAAGCACCTCTGCCTATAAGGAGGTACGTACGGCTAGTTGACATGGTGCAATTAAACATTTATTTTAAATTCTTTAGCATTGAAACAAATAAAAAGATTGTAAGCAGCTAGTTTTACATACGCAAAGTCATTCGTTGTCCTACATTTGTTGACTAAGCAGAAAACACGACTAACATTTATTACTTCTCAAAACTAGTTCTAGAAGGTTAATGCATCATTATGAAGTATTTGTTTTCAACTTAACGAGTTGCCGGACTAAATGTGAGAAGTCGTTAAGAAGACAAATGGCTGTGCAGTGCATGAGCAAATTAACCGCTATACAGGCTGTGAACGATAACACGACGTTCGAAGAGTCCGGACATGCGGGCAATGCCACAAACCTAATGACCAGCAGTAAAGTCCTAAACCCACCATTCAGACTAGCTACCATAATAAAAAAATCGCAAGCAATTAAGCAATAGACGTGAACTTAACGAAGTGTAATGAAAAAACTCAGTTTAAAAGAAAAAGGCAAGTTCCTCGTACTAATTACACAAACTGCCCAGGAAACGATTTTATATTCTCGTCATAATACCTACCACAAAAGTGTGGAAGTTGTCTTGTCCGATATTATCGACAGAATGCACTTCGTGATTCACACTTGTTTTTTGAAGTATTGTTTCTTTAATTTTATTAAAATATTTTTCCGGTTTACACGCTGCTGTACCTATTTGCATTGTTTATTTAGTTCTCATAAAAGTTCTATGTATATTTCGATATTGTATAACTTAACCCAATAACAATCAGTCATCCAATCATCGCTAAACAAACTATCGGTCCACAGATTCGTTGCATCTCACAGGTCGCCGCCTCAATCACCCTCAATGATTGCTCTCGAAGGGTCTCTTTTGTGGCTCTTTGTTGTTACCGCCCTCAGTTAATAGTGGTCTCCGCTGCTGCCAACAGCCGAAGGAAACTAATATAGTCACATCGAACCCTTGAGACTTAAAAGTATCGGTCCGATTTAGGAGTCATTAATGTCATCAAAATCTCTGCAGACAGCTCCTGGATATGACCCTTCATGCTAAGATATTTTGGTCTTTGTAGAGGTGACGTAGAGACGATTATCGAATAGTAAAAAATTGGGTTGGAGTCGATGATGGGTCGAGATTTTGCAATTCATTGCATTAGCCCGGCTTGTTAGTGTGTGGAGTGGTACCGGGGCGGCTTGAGGCGGCTCGGAGGCGCGTAATGAAGGCAAGCTGCAAGTCACGGGCCCAGAGGCGCCGCGGCTGCCCGTCAGCGCCGTCATCGCGCGCCCTGTCAATATATGATGGCCCGACAACAGAGAAGGTTATTTTCGAAGATGCACCACTAATTAATGCCTTCTACCGAATAAAAAAATCAGAAGCGGCGTCTTCATTGTTCTACTGTCAACTCGAACGTGTTGAGGTATTAGTCTAATGCGTGTTCAGTCATATTGATATTAGGGGCCATTTATAGAGTGAATCTAAATCAATATTGATTATTTCATCCTATAAAGCCGTTGTTAGTTGAAAGGATGTTGTTGGTGTGTGGGCAACAATTAATTTAACACTTAGGCGAGGTACAAAGAAGCTAGGCAGGCGGCGCTGCGCCCCGCAGTGCGCCCCCTGCGGTGGCGCTCCACGGTGCTCCACACCGATACCATTCATACAACCGCCGAATCTCTTATCACCATAACGGATTATTTATAAGGTTTAGTGACTGTCACTTCTAATGGTGTCACTTATGTTTTGTGTTTGAATCGAATTCTCATTTAATTTCTGACATCATTCTGCGCATGACTTTATCTGAAACAAATCTTTTCTCTATGCTTGTCAATGAGTAAGTACATCCCCGTTATGCAACAAATACATTATAACGAATGATTTATCACACATATTCACAAGGCTGAAGCCATAAATTTTACAATTACCTATTCAATTACTGTAAAACCAGCGCACATCCCATACATTAGAAGATATATCGGAAATTGCGACTATTTACTACGACGCATCCGGCTTTTAAGTGTAAATTTTCCGGTTGCAATTTGTAGGAGTCAAACAAATGCTCCTTATATTGTAGTGGCCATTAAACGCACTCGTGGCAACAGACTGTTATGGTATGAATCCGGATGTCTCTTCACCGAAGGGGATTCGGTGTAACTTTTAAATGGGGAGATCGAAATGTCGAGCTGTGTGTTCAAAACTGTACCGTGATGTATGAACCATAGAACTCAATTATTCATTGAACCAATACTGTATGAAATGCAGGATGATTTTAAATATTTTAATATGTTTTGAGATAATTAAAAGTAAGGTAAGGTCAACTAATACTTACTTATTTATCTGAATTGAATCAAAAGTAGCCCATTCCATTTTACATTTAAGTAAGCTAACCCGTAATCTGTCATGTATCTCTCCGAAATCAGGACTTTTACATCTTCCTCGTTTCCTCTTTACCCTACTTTCGAGAGGGTCGTGAGGCCATTAACTCCCTCCCTGAGGGTCATATATCACGAGCTCTTTGGATCCTCCATGAATACTCGACGGCTCTCCAGTTTAAACCGCGCCTGACTTTGATGGTCCTAATGCAGTCACATTGTTGATCTTTTATAGGGAAGTCTGTCGGTTTGTTCATTAATTGTTTCTCACTATTTGTTATGGTGATAATATTTTGTATGTTTGTTAGAGTTTGTGTTGGTTTAAAACTTATATTAGGTGCTTATTATAAAAAAAATGTCCCATGGTATTAGTTTTGTTGGTTCACTTGCATAATTTTGCTGCAATTTGCCTCGGTTCTATAAAACCCTTACCTAGGCAACATAATTGACCGCCATTAGTTATTAAAATCGCTCCCAATAAAGGTCGAGCAACCACTCTACGATATTTGTTCATCTATGGCTACAGCAATTATTTAAAGTAGATGGAATGGTCTCGTCTGACAAGCGGTGCGTTGCGGTTGCGGTGAGTCCATTCAGTTGCTGTTCATTCATAACAACACGCCGCAACTGGCCAGCGGACGTGTGGAAACGTTTAGCACAATTTACCTACGACACGATAACCGCCTGAATACACCAAGTGCTTCGAAATTGCGCTGAAGTTTTGGCACTGTATTGGCTGAGTTTGGTTCGTTGTGCTTGGGTTTGTTCTCATATGTCATATCTCATCACGCTTTCTTTATTCAGATACGTGTTCACGTTCTACTTCTCTGTCAGAGATAGAATTGCGCCCAAGAAAGTCTGAAATGACAAAGTGATCTAAATCAGAGCCAAATGATCGAGTGATTCAAGAGTCAAACTCGTAAGTCGCAGGCTCCTCAGCGCATTATCTCGTTCCCGTCTGTTAACTTTTATCACTTGTGAAAACGATAACCAGCATTAGTCGTGCCATATTTCACGCAGAACCAGATGATCAGTGTTTTTTACAATGTGGGAACGAATCTTCGGCAAGGAACTTGATTAAAGCGATGTAATTGAAGATATCACAGTCGCCTAGTTCGATAAGTCTCGGAATAGAGTCGATGATGAGGTGCATTGGTGGTCGCGTGGCGGGGCCCGCCCGCTGCGGTCCGCTATGCTAATTCAATTGTGTTACGAGAGCGGATAGCGGGCGATAGCATCTGCTCCGCCTGCATTATCATAATAATGCGCGAGTCACCTCGTACTGGACCGCGCGCCTCGCGCCTCGCGCCTCGCCTGTCGACACGCACGGCACCGATACCACCACGTAACGTTGTTTTATTACCATATCAGTACCAGTTACAAGATGTGTAACAGTCGCTAAGATATCGTTTGTTGTTACAAGGTTGGTGGACTCTCATAAGGAGATCAGCATTCTCTTACCAGTTGCGCTTGCATCAACAACCTGACAACACCAAGAACGTGTGTAGTACCAATTACTAACTCGTTATACAGTGATTCGTTTACACATTGCGAATCATTAGCCTGGCGTTTCATAAGACAAGTGAAAATATAAAAAGCCAGCAATCTTATTTCCACATCACCTATCGGTATAATAACTATAAGCAAGTATCAGCAACGCCGTGCAAAAAGTAAAAATCCGTCGCAAATTACAGCCGTAATAGGTAAAATCAGTAAAAGAAACACGTCAATCTAATCGATTCGTCGAAGTGTTGAAAAGCGGCGAAAGCTGTTCTCAGCGTTACAAGCGGAGATGCGCCCGCGCCGCCCGCGGCACTAACCGTACCCACTTCTTGCCGACTATTACTATCTAGCGGGATGCAAATTGAATTATGGGACTTTTTGTGGCCGTTCAATTGTTTAGTAGATACGCGAACATCGCTTTGTTCTCCGCCGCCTGGGACGTGACGACGAACCTCTCAACGCCTCGTAATCGCCGCGATACACCCGCGATTGTACACCACCACCACTTTTCGTGACGCCAAATTATAGTCTTTTGTTTTATTATCTAATTGTTGCTATTGTTATAAGTAAGTAATGGACTTTACTGGTGCGGTTCACGATTATGATTGAAAACATACCTAAGTATTAATTCTGTACGGTATTTTAGCATTAAACTTCTACATTGCAGCATTTTCGTGGCACATTGCTGCGTCGCGGCGTATCTGCTTTGGTTATAGAAACTGGTTGCGCCCACGCAAGAGTAACTTAAGATGAAAGGGAAACTTAAGATGATAGAAAAGTACCTAATCGTTAATTAAATCAAAACATTGGAACTAAACTGAAGTGAGTAGGAAAGCTGCTATCATTGTAACAGTATAACTGCATTACAAATCATTACAGTGTATCGCGATTCATAATATAGAATACTATGGTAACATACATAGTTTGTATCTACGCACCTTTTTACACGTACAAGTAATATAGACATATAATTAGCTACACATAATCAACCCACTTACGAGAAAGAAAATATGGTAGAAACGTTGGTCTTAGGTAATTGTTGTAAAACAAAGAGTTGAATGCATAATTGTTCGTTTTTATGAGTCGAGGGGTCTATGCCGTTGCGTCGTGTGTCGACTCTTTGTAGTTTAGACCCCGGGGGCCTGCGCCGGTAATTTTCTCAGCAATTAATACCCTACGCGGTTCAATTAGTTAAATGTAAAAAATATGAAACAGAAGTTGAAGGAATTACGTGTCTTTGAAAGAGTTCCACGCTATTCTCAACGACCGGATGAAATGTCAACTAATTGATAGCGAGTGTTGTATCGACATGTGTCTCTGCGGTTTTCATTAAATGTCACATGTTTATAAACTAACAAAACATTTGTTTTCTTTTAACTAATTACCTTTCGCGCTATAAACACGCGCAATTAAAGAGGACTACCTACGTGTTCATAAGTATTATAAAAGAACTGCATAGGTATACAGGTTCACTGAAAGTTTTTTGAACTTCTTTATAGTGAAAAGATTAATCATTTATCTGAT
This sequence comes from Diarsia dahlii, assembly GCA_949775195.1. Taxonomy (NCBI): domain Eukaryota; kingdom Metazoa; phylum Arthropoda; class Insecta; order Lepidoptera; family Noctuidae; genus Diarsia; species Diarsia dahlii. Next base: position 9,190,787 of record OX459195.1, on the reverse strand, counting down.
GCTTTGAGCTTTGTCATTGTCTGTTCTATAATCTACTACGACAAGAAAACTCAACACTTGTTATTCAGCGCTCTAGTAAACAAGAAGGTTTACGATCAAGCGCACAAAGACTTCTTGATCAATAAGTCAAGGAAACTTCGAGTTCAATTTGCAGCCGCACTAAACCTCAATTTAATGTAAAATAGTGCTACAAATCGGTGCAGGTCGTCTCGTAACTAATGGAAAACCGAGTTGCGTGCCCGCGGGCGCGTTGTTCCAGCCGTTTTATTTGTTTGTTACTATCGTATAAATGGAGCTAATTATAATAATTTCATTGGAAATTACTGGCATTAAGCTGCTACCAAAAATACGTGAGTTTAACGACTTTTTCTTGGAACTGTCGGAGTGAGACTGTGAGCCGACGGCGCTGTCGAGCAAGGCACGCAATGCGAATGTATTTGCAAGAGCATGACCTTGAGCACGCTCTGGACTCTAGCCTAATGGCTCGTTTATACTCGTATGAAGGCATTGTACTTGTTGCACTGGAAAAATGATTCAGATTTAAGTGTGCTTCTGCCACGTGTTTTGAAATTTACGTGGGTACTTGTGAAAAAAATAAGTGAAACACACAGTCAAATCAAGCATGACTTCACGCTGGAAGACGGTTTTGCTCATGCAGAAATTATTTACAAATGTGAATTAATCATAACACCAGTATAAAGCATTACACGAAACGATCAAACGAATTCACTTACTCTACACTGCACAACACATAAAAGAACATGAGCCTCAGTTGAACCTCGTAAAAATAAGCACCACAGGAAAAATAGTTTGAATACAAAGTCGGCCATTTAAAATGTACCAACACATAATATTTTCCCGCGACGCTTTGGAACACAATTACAATGAGACAGAACAAAGCTTTCGGAGAAGGGGGTCCCTTGTTTCCATTCGTCCGTCTCTTGTTTTTTATCACGCGGGAACTGGTTTGAAATTGGTGCACCTATTATCTGGTCCCAGCCGGTGAAGGTCGACCGACAATGTAACATTTTGGAGCAAATTCCAACACGCAAAATATTAGTAGGTAATTTTTGACAGACGTGTTTTTGACGTGCCCCAATAAACGTGTCGAAAATACTTTAGAGACATCTTCTGTTTTTTTGGTAAACTTCCATTTGAAACTCATATAATTTAAAGGCTCTTTAAAGTTAGTGCGAATACAATACTCTGAATGTTGAATCTAAATATTAGTAGTCACAAAACCTGAAATCGTGAGTACTTCAAACTCCTACGCATAATTCACGTGAAACATATTCAGAACTAAATCTAGATATTCATAATCCGAGTTCGGTCGGCGTTGTCCGGCCGGCCCCGGGGCTAATGTTCGGAGCTGTCCGACACTGAAGCCGGACAGATACAGGGCGCCGCTCGCCCGTGTCCGACACATTACCACACAATTTCATCGACTTATCAAATTTAAACGCGCACTTACGGCTTAGGCGTTGCTTGTGAATATTAAAACATGGCTATTAGATCGCTTAGCTTTATGATAGAGCTGACTTATCGATAAGTTGTGGTAGTGGAAATGTAGTTAGGAAAATGTGTAATTGATTTTCATTGAAGCGTAAATTTGTACAAGTAATTCAGAGGAAGTTAACTGTAGCTTTCTACTTTTTCTTCCTTTCAACTTTTTTGTGTAACTGTTTCCTACGTGAAAAAAAGAAACGATGCATCTAGCTATTGTGTATTTTATGCTAATACGTAGATCATAAATCGTATCTATATCGCATAACTGTCAGAAAATTACATAATTTACATTTCTTATATCGCGATTTGAACCCATAAACATGCACGTAACATGATTCGAAAAAGGCATAAATATTAAAAATATCACACAAAAAGTCGGCATGAATCAATAGACCATGACAATTTGAAATCGGAACAAAAACCGTGGCCGGCCACATATGGCGTCAGTCCGTGATGCCGTCATCAGTATAAAGTGACGCACATGCGCGTCAAAGCGTCCGGCACCTAGCAAAAGGTAATTTCCATTTAAATAAATAATTTGTTTCGGCTCGATTTGAGCGATCTGCCATGTGGCCTGCCTAATGACCTCGGTTAACTAGCGCGGTTTCACGCCTTCGCTCACCGAACCGCGTCTGCGCCCCAATGTGTGACGTTAACAGCCCTTGTTAAGGAAGTATCGCTTTTAGAGCTAGTTACCTTACAAATTCTAAATTAGTGAACATGAAAATACTATTTGCTAACTTCCCGATTTCAGAGTTGGTAAAAGTTGATTATAATAATGAGAACAATGACCTCTCCAGAGGTTTAGGGTAAACTGAAACTAAGGTGGAATAAACTTTTTTACGGTTTTTTTCAATAACTATTCACATTAAAAGTTTTCCCAATAATTATATACCTCGAAAGTATTTAAAAGACATCTTCATCAAGCTAAACGCTATAATATTGTCATAAAGTTGTCAATCGACCGGTACTTGAAGATTGTCCGCACTATAACGTATTATTACTTACTTGGAACAACTGTCATTATCATGTAATAAATAGTAAACATTACTCGCAGAATACGGTGATTAAAATATTGACTGATTTGACACAATTCAAGGAAGCTTCATCAATCTTGCATTCACGTATTGGTTCTGCTTTATACGTTTTATATACAGCCACGAAAGTAATTTTTCGAGACTATTATTTGAGATACATACAATCAAAATGAACTCGTCATACGCTTCAGCAGTAGACCTTAAACATTACCGGCTGTTTGTTCTCCACACCGCCACAATTTCCTGGAAATTTAATATTAACAAACATAACACAAAAACTTTAATGAATGCAAGAAAATCCTGCAGCAACAGCGATACAAGATACAAAAATGATCTAATTAACTGTAATTAAGCTGCCAGTGAGAGTTTCACACATCAACGAGACCGTTCGCGTGCAAGACGAACCTTAATGTAGAAATAATGTTCCGAAGTCATTATCTTTTACTTAATTCATACAACTTATTTTTACGACATCGCTCGTTTGGTCTACACTCGACTACGCATTAAACTCATGCGCGCGCTTCCAACTAAAAGTGTAGCATTAAGTATAGGAAGAGCCAATCGATATTCCCCCTCGTAAGTGTCACATGACAAATAGCGCTGTGAACCCTTTAACGGCTGCAAACGTTAGTAGCATAATTAGCCCCGAGACTAGCCGACGTGGCTGATTATTTTGTAATTTGATGTCATATCCTCGCTTCATTAATTGGATCGAGTCGAAGAACGACTGGCGATTACTCATTCTTAACAAGCTCTCCAAGACAATGTTCAACACTTTTGTGTTTTAGCTTTCATTCCACTTTCATTTTGCAATAGGCTACTTTACGTTGCGTACTTATCAGAATTGCAAAACGCGGAAATTACAAAGCATACTTAGCTTATGTTAGGCCACAAAATGATGTCACAATGTGCTCGGTAAGTGAGTAAGTACAGTCGAGCGATTCCATTTGCATCAAATAGATTTGAGTCAATTCTGTTGCGACATTAGAGCCAACAATATGTCATAAATTGTAGATCCCAAATTAGTTGGTTGCAGTTTGCAATAGAATTGAAGGGGAGCGGTGGGGTCGGCGCGACGAGCCCGGTGACGGCGTACGGTTTCACCCGGAATTAACTCGATAATTCCCTAATTGTGCAATTACCCATTGGCAATTTGGTCTCGGCTTATCGGCCGAAATCACGTCAATTGCCGCAGAAGTGGGTCGCTTTAAACTTCGATGTTGAAACAAGATACAATAATATGCATCCCAAAAACCGTTAATAAAATTGGATTCATACACGTATAGAATTTATTCACTTGTAATAATCAGTCTCACAATCGCAATAACACCCTACAGATGAAGGTCTCAAACTCTCAAGAACAAATTTTAATGTTCTTGTAAAGTTCAACCTTGGGGAAGTTTCAATTTCAAATGGACCTGTGACAATAACAGAATGGAATGGAATGGGCAATAACAGAGAGTTGTTGTCAACAGTGTTAAAGTGATTACGAGGTTGACTATACCGACCTACTTATTTTCATAACGTGTTCTTAATAAATTAAAAAATAATATAACAGAGAAATACCTACCATGAATATTCATATCATAATTATTAGTATCGTTGCTTTTCTATTGGCGGTGAATCTATTACTTTAACTTGCCTTATTAAAACTTTATCGTCATAAGTTATAAACCGCCCATTTCATATTCTATCAACTTACAACTTATAATATCATCGTATTTAAATAACCAATCAATATTATTATCATGTACGGAATGATCGTCCGCCGAATAAAGATTAGACTCATTATTTTCAATAACGTGTTGTCGAAAAATATTAGCTCATAAGTATAGTTATGAATTTTATGAAATACAATTTTGTCAGTAACGACTTCACGATCATCTTAATAACACGTCGAGAGCTAAGCGTTTCGCTTGAATATTCATTTCGGTTCATCATAATTTTGGTAGATAATTTTAAATTATCCAATCTGCGTGGAGCCGTTGCCGCCATCTCCCGCTCCGTGAGATACGCTCGCCTTCAGTTACCACGATTTATTGCTTCACACATTAATTTAATTATTTTACTCGTATATTTTCAAGCAAGATATGTTATTTTTCCACTTCCTACAGCAAACTGTAATTATTGATAAAGTGCAAAAAGTGGGTAAAATAAAACAAATATTTTTATTGATTTAATATCGGAGAGCGTGACCTCAGTGTATCGGATTGACCTAATAAAGCTCGCAGCATTATTAAGTAATCTGATACGCTTAGTCATTGATACATCCGGCCTCCTTTCAAATTATCTCGTAGAGTATGTATTTAATAACAGCAATTCTTTGCTTCAGCAGCTCTATGTTTTGTATCCGTTCAATACGTTGGTGTAGCAGTTGTACATAATGTGCTATCACGTATAAAGCAAATTAGATTTCGAGTTTTGCTTCCATAATAGGCAATTGTTAATAATTAGATATGAGAAGTTTGTGTACATTCATACTGTTGTTTACACAATATTTTGAATGATATCTCATGGATGCTAAATAATATTTAAAATACAGAAGTTTTGCACTCCTTTTTTTGTTAAAAACCCACAGGCACATCATGTAAACATTGAAAACTTAAGTAGATAGAGACTCTACATTCAGTTTTTTTTGCCTTTACCTTTATTTTCCCATGTTGCTGGGCGAAGACTACATAGCCTTCCACTCTTCTCTCCGTGTAGTTTTGTCCAGTCAAGCTCACGTAAACACCTCTTATTAAATAAGGATAACTTATTTAGTAGTTAGTACCGTGTTATTTAGGTAGTATTATTAATGGGAGTGGTCTGTCTCACCTACTACGCTACGCCTACGTAGACGCGGCACAAAGTCGTGTAGCGAGTCGCTACGCAGGGTCGCGTAGCGCGTAGTAGCTACGCAGGATCGCGTAGCGCGTAGAAGCTACGCAGTAGCTGCAATAACGCGACACAAACGCTAAGAAACAGTTTATTTGTCCCGTCTTTTCCAAAGAAATGCGATTATCAAAGGAACCTTTAACTACGGTTGTACTATGGCTAGGTGCTGAATGTCATCTCTAATTTTTTTCTTAAAACCTTTTCACAAAATTGCAGTAGGTAAAAACAAAACAAGATTCCGTCAGCATTGTCAGCTGCGACTACCTGACTCCAGTGATACTACAATTTTGTGCTCACATTAGGTAATCTCGTTTTATTTCATCTCATATTTTTTATGACAAAAGATCTTCGTCATTTTTGACAAGGAAAGGCCATCAACATTGTATAATGCGGGTGTGGCGCCGGCGTGTCGGCTCAGAGGCGTCATCTACGCTTTGATCCAATCTCGCGGCAGAGAGTCGAGAGCCGAGCGGCCGAGTTGACGACCAATTACCCGATATCACTCTGTTTCGGCCTGCGCCCAAATGGAGCATAATGCCTAGGGTAATTATGACTTCAGCGCCGGCCGTCGCCTTCGCCGGCTCGCATTGATTCTTCCACTCGTCGCCTAATGCCCATTATCTTTAAATTGTTTCGAAATAACGTGTCAATTTTATAACTCATTTCTGACATAGCGACATTTACGAAATCGAATCGATTCGATCCCTACACGTGGTATGTACAGTCGCAGGTCGAAGTAAGGACGTAGAATGGTATCACATGAAGCAAGACAACGAACATAATTCTGTAATTGAGAGCAAATAATATTCGTGGAGGTAACGTGGCGGGTTCATACGACGTAAGTGGCCGCCGCCGCAATTTGGCGGAGTTTTATTATTTTTTTATGGTAATTGTAATTGTCGTGGAGTTAATTGAGAGCGCAGCCATATTTACAAGTGAGCGTCCGTAGATGTTGACGTTTGATAGCGCACTGGGCCGGGCCCATTATTTCTATTTACTAGAATGCCGCTCCACCACATCAACCGGTAGGTATTAATAATACATTGTGCGTTGTAATTGTTGCTATTTTTCTCTGACTGTTATTCATGTCCGTGATTCGCATGGCGATGTCACAGATCTTGACAGTGTAGAGTCATTGGTTTATGAACTTTGTGCCGGAGTTCAATCTGTCAATAGTTCAATACACACATTTTATACTTATCAGTCATTTGTTTATGCAAAATGACATACAATTCCGATAATAGATATGAACATAATGAACAGTATATTTACTTAAATCGTACGTGTGAACAAAAGCAATTACAAAAGCGTGAGAGGCGCTCAATTATTCCGTTTCCATTCTTTTATTCCAGTATCTTAAAATTTGTGAGCTGAATGAACTTAAACCGTTTGAACTAAAGGGTATCAACATCAACGTTAAGGGTTACCGCACATTGCGACGCAACAGCTGCGCCAATCACAATATAAGGGGCGTGGCTGCGCACCCCCTGCACCCCTCGCCCCCTGCGTCTCGGACCCGCGTTGTGATCCCCGAATTATATTATTGCATACAATGGAACATTTTTTTATCAAACCATTGTGTCTCACATTGGGGTGAAATATCCGGCCGGATGCTCTTATGGCTCTCACCTTTATTTAGCAAAAAGAACATCAACGAACGGATTATTATTCGTTACCCGTTTGTTAATATTACAGACATCAATTTGATTTTCAATAATAATAAAATCAAGACTGCTCTCAAATAACAGCGGGTCCAATGCAATCGGGTTTCATCAAGAAATTCCGGTCGTTATTAGAAATGATAAAGAAAATATATTGCTCCACATTAATAAAATTGAGAGCTGATCTTTACGAGAGGCAGACGTGTAGGCAGCTTATTAATGACGCGGTCGCGCGGTCGGTAGCAGCAGGGAGCTGTCACCACGCCAGCTAATTGTAAATACACTACCTATAAGATTCTCATAATTTATTTATGTTATTTGTGAAGCCTCGGGGCACGAGCGGAACACCGCGGCATTAGTTCACATATAAATTAGACCATAAATCTCATTTGACACTTCGACCGATTCCCACGGTTTAAAACAGAGGTCGATAATTAAACCCGAATAAAGTATTGCCTTTTTTTATTCAAAATAATGAACTATTTATTTTCTGTCGTTCCAGGAACATCCGAGCTTACGCGGCACGCCTCTGGCGATGCTGGCGGCGCAGTGCAACAAACTGTCCAGTAAATCTCCCCCTCCGCTGGCGGACGCGGCCGTGGGCAAGGGCTTCCACCCGTGGAAGAAGAGCCCGGGCGCGCACTCGCCGCCCGGCGCCGGCGCAGCACCGCGCTCCCAGCCACCCGCCTGCTCGCCCTACGGCCGCGGGCCCACCTCGTGCTCAGCCGCGCCCTCCTACGGCAATGATCTCTACTTTCCCTCCTCGGGAGACCAGCTCCTCGGCAAAAGTGAATCCAGTGCAAGTTTAGGCTCCATGTACTCGCGTCACCCGTACGAGTCGTGGCCCTTCAATGTTGGCGGCGGCGGCGGGACTGGCGCTCTCAAGGCAGCCGAGATGAGCGGCGTTGGCGCCGTCGGAAGCACGTGGTGGGATGTACACAGCGGATGGCTCGACGTCGGCGGACAGATGGCCAATTATGCCGGACAGGACTACTCCCAACTGACACATTCACTATCTGGTGGCGCGCATTTATTACCACCAGCGCCCCATCTATTACAAGATGCGTACAAGTCAGTGCTCCCCACACAAGGATCATTCGGGCTGCACGCGCCCGGCTCCCCTGCGCCGCCTGCACAAGCACCGTCTCCGAGGTCACAACGTCGATACGCTGGCCGAGCCACCTGCGACTGTCCCAATTGCCAAGAGGCAGAGAGGCTCGGTCCAGCGGGAGCGCATCTACGGAAGAAAAACATACACAGCTGTCACATACCCGGTTGCGGCAAAGTGTACGGCAAGACATCCCACCTGAAAGCTCACCTCCGCTGGCACACCGGCGAGAGACCGTTTGTGTGCAACTGGCTGTTCTGTGGGAAACGATTCACGCGCTCAGACGAGCTGCAGCGACACCTGCGGACGCATACGGGGGAGAAAAGGTTCGCGTGTCCAGTGTGCAATAAAAGGTTCATGAGGTCTGACCACCTGGCCAAGCATGTGAAGACACACAACGGAGGCAAGAAGGGTAGCTCAGACTCATGCTCGGACTCGGAGGAGAACAGCCAGGGCGAGGGGGGCGCGGGCGGGCGCTCTCCCGAGCACGGACTGGACGTGAAGCCGAGCTCGCTGGTGTGACGGGGGCGCGCGGCGCCCGCGCACCACGCCCCGCCGCTCCTGTGATACCGCTCCGCTGTACATAGCACATATCACTACACTGTAACATAGCCCTCACGTGTAACCATAGACAATGCGCCGCTCGACGCGACCCGACGTGTATGTATTTGTTGTGAGACTTAAAGTGTTGTACAGTATAGATACTATTAAAGAATTAATTATCTCATATTATAGCTAGATATTATATATGTTAAATTAGTTTAAGTAGAATCACTCTTTAGTCCAAAATTGCAGATTTAATTTATTGAAACAATACCTCAGCATGTTTCAAAAGAAATGTTTTATTTATTGTACAGAACTAAGCAAATATTAACCTCTTCACTTTACCCATAAACAACCACTTTGACCACATACTTACTGTGAACCTGATGTGTTCATTCTTAATATAATTATGTACTGTATGTGTGATACTGAGTTTAACATATTATTTTATAAATGCACATAATTAATAAAAATATATGTTATATCTGAAACCAAATGTTTATTATAACGTGTCATGAGTTCATGATGATAAAATGCTTATCTTCTTATCATTAAACCTGAGTTCAATGAAAATAATGGGATTTGAAATGGCAAACATACACCCCTCAGACGTAAGAACTGCAGCAGTGCAGTTATCTACCTGCACAAACTTTATATACTTAAGTAATCATTCAATTTAGTGATGTTGCCATTTCCAATCCCTTTATATAACTGTTTGTCTTTTGAAATAATGTTCACTATCTCCACATTTTTTGCTTTACATAAATGTACTTACCTAGATATAATTTTAATCAGGTTGTTTATGAGAAAAGTAGATTAAATCCAACTTATTAGAACTGGATATAATTTTGTTGTATCATACAATAGTAGTATGAGGCAACGTGTACTACACCAGTTTTTTTCTACACTATCTGTTCCATATCAATGGCTTTGCGTCCCTGTCTAATTAAAAAAATATTTGGTGATAACTGTTAGCTTGAAAAACTGTAATAATTGTAAAATGTATATTGTACAAAATTGTGCGAAATAAAAAATGCCTGATATTGATTTTATAAAAATTGAATATATTTTTTCCGAGTGGATATCTGCATTTTTATTATGAGAACCTCTAAGAAGCTGTGGAATAAAATATATAAATTGTAAGTATATTTAATGCAAAAATGAAGGTCCTAAGGAGACCGCCCTGCCATCTAGCGGTCATTCGGTAACTCGTCTGGAGGCAAAGACAAACCCAAGCCGATAGCTACTCGAGACACCAGTAGGCAATAGAGTACCACTCAGAAAAAACTAATTAAGTATTTGAAAAAGACTAAAATAAAAGGTGTAGTTTGAAGAGCTTACATCAACATACCTACATTAATATAAAAGAAAATAAGTTACACACAATCTCTGGGTTATACAAGCATGGGTGAGGTAGAAACAAGGTAACAAGAAAGAAAGCTAAGTTATTTCTTTGCCTCGCAAAAACAAAAATAGGCCATACTTAAGCTAAACTAGTTCTGTGCGAGATCAAAGGGTAGCTCTTCCTCCGAATGGCGCTGTAGCACTAAAAAAAGGAAAATAGATCGTAAAAAAGTAGATCTTACTCTCTGAAAAATGCATAAAAACATTTATTGATCAAGCGCCCTTCCCAGAAACTGCACCCCACAAATTTTATAATGAATCGATGAAACGCAGAAATGTCAATGGAGCTCAAACGTTGAATCGTTTTATACAAGCGCTGGTATCAACTGATTACTTACTGAGAAAAATCATAGATACCCCTGTAAGTAAATAAGTATAAAGCAACCAATAAAACTGGTAAGCAGCAAAAACTAAAGGATCACAAATTAAAAATTAAATGTAATCCTAAACAAACAGTTACTAGTCCGATACCCTCCACTGATACACCTACTGTTTTAATCAACTCGCACACAAATGAATTTTGGCACAAGTACTTTAACAAATAGCAATAACCTTAACTGTATTCCAAATACATCGGATGTGAACTTTAATTCAACTGAATAAGAATACTTTTAAACTGACAAATCGTGGTGATTACGACACTTTTGGTTTAGAGTAATTTGGGACGCAAAGAGGGCGACGTTCATCGTAAAAAGTGAATTGAAACCACAAATGACGAGGGGAGCATAGTAAAGATGAAAACATCCTTAGTATACGCTACGCCATCGCCATCGAGGACCACAACATCAAAGTAACATGACAGAAGTATTATTCCGTAGCTATAGTTTACAAACGCTGCATAGACGTACTTTTCCTAAATACAAAGTAGATACATAAATATTCTAAATAACATACCAAAATTATAGTTGTAGTAAATACTGATCAACAAAAATTGACATAAAATTAAAACTTGTTACTACAGTTACAGCTTAGCACTTATAGCCAAAGTGCTACGAAAGCGACGCTACGCCATACCTTGCTACGCATGACGTAGCATAAGCTAAGCTTGCCACAGCATTAAGTGTCGCCTCTGCGGGTGGGCGCTCGTGCCGTAAAAACCGAGCTCATCTGCAACACCCGACTACATTACACGACGGCCTAGCTCAATCTACGCTTTATTAATGACACGACACTCGGTGGTCCGACCACTGCTCAGTCGGTAACACAATGATGTGTCAATCTAATATTGTGGGGAAGTGCAGTGGAATCAGAAGCCTGTATAAGTAAATCTTTATTTACGAGTAATACCAGTAATGAATGATAATAATAAAGCTCTTGGTTAAATAATAACAGCCACATAGATCGATCTTCAAGGTAAAGCAGTGCTTGCCAAGGTGGGCCCGTAGATAGGTGACCGTTCTTTACATACTGAGTTTTCTCCATGCCTTTCAAAGCACGTTGAGCTGTCAGTCTCGACTGCAGTTTATAGATCTTTGAAAGTCGTTAGTGCAAGTCAGTGACCCGAAAGTTAGACAACCAGTCATAACAAAGTGTCGTGTTACCCACTACCTACTAACTGGGTTGTGGAGGTCATATTATAGGCGGTCTCTCCATGTAAAATATTGGTATACAGCTGCATTCGGTTAAACTAGAAGCCGACCCCAAACTAGTTGGGGTAAATGGCAGGCAGATAACACTCAGTGGGCTACGCCACGCACTGCTCAGGTAATGGTACCACCATGATGTGTGAATCCGTTATTGCGGGGAACTGCAGCAGAAATCAAGGAAGTTTACCTGTATATATACATCTCATCTTATAGGTAAGTAATTTACTTATCTATTGTGTGTTCTTTTTACGTCATAACGGGTGAACAGACTTGAATGATATATGGCACACGACTTCAAGGTATATCGGTATCTTGGTGGTAGTACGTTCCCGAAGGATAATCTCGTACCACCCCACGGGCAAGGCCGTAGATGATAGTCATGATTACATATTAATTGACGCCACGGTTAGCGCAGTGGTTCAAGCAATGGACTGCTGCGCTGCGTGTCGCGGGTTCGATCCCCGCACGGATCAAATATTTGTATGACCTACAGGTAGTTGTTCCGGGTCTGGGTATTTGTGTATGTCAATTTAAATGTTTGTAAACGCACCCACGATACAGGAGAAATTCCTAGTGAGGGGCAACGTATAAAAAAAAAAAATTAGGCTATGCTATGAGGAAAATATAGCGAGGAAAATGTTCAGTATGAATGTAGATGGCTATAATAAGAGTAGAGGAAGACCAAAGAAACGATGGATGGACTGTGTGAAGTGATGATAGGAGGTGACTGCAGATACGACGAGTTATAGAAAGTATGGAAGAAAAAGGCATGCTGCGCCGACCCCAAATAAATTGGGATAAGGGCAGGGGGGGGTGTGGCTCATTTGACACTACAATACAATTTTCCTCTGGCTCATCCAGCATTGGCCTTGTATAACGAATCACGATCATCATCATCTGCCTAGCCTTTTCCCAACATTATTGGGGTCAGCTTCCAATCTTACCGGATGCAGCTGAATACGAATAAAAATCACGAATCACAATCATCAGTTGGTTTTATTAGGTTGTGTCTGAATGTGTTTAGCAAGAGTCTTGTCTGGAGCACCATTCGCAGTTGATTTGGTTACACAGAGAGAAACAATTCAAAAAGTATTTTTATTTATCTGTTTAGTTACCATTCATCACCTAGGTATGTTAAACAATTTTTCCTCCTGTTTAGGTACTTGTAATGTAACGTTAGTACTACTTTTTATCGATCTCGTGTGGTTAGTGCCTAACTTTGTGTCAGAGATGTTATGCTGCCCAAAAGCCTCTAACTTGGCTTTACATGCCGTTAAAAAATATCACCCAGGAATGCTGGTCTCCACGAGATGTTTTCCTTAACCGAAGCAAGTGATTATTATACAATTTGCACATGAATCCTAAAAATCAGATGAGCATGTTCAAGTCATGCTCCTCTGATTTTTCGTTCGTTCGAATTCGAGATCTATGTCTCGGTAGTCCAACGGGCGCACCACTAGACATAACCATAATACCACTATATTAGTGGGATCATACCTCTCCTTAGTCCTACTCAGTTCTTAGGATAATGCCAGTTGTGATAATGACCTGCTCCCTTTCACATACAGGAGTTCTGAGTACCAGCTATGGGAACATTATCGGCTGATTATGCTGCTACGTAAACAAAAGCGTATAACTATTACCCCATACACAAGCGGGTGGTATCAGATTAAACTCAGTTAGATCATAAAATTAATCAATCGCAAATGACCTCTGTAATCTCATAATGCAGGACGTTATCCCATTCAACCTCTCGTAATCTAATTCCCTTTCCCTAAACAGAGATTTATCGTCCCTAACCGAATTATTCGGGAACTGATTGAGCATAAGATGAGGGAGGTTCACTTAACTGTTTTATATTCTAGTCATCTCTGGGGTGTCTGCGAAATAGTCACAACATTATTGTTATATTTGTGGAGATATTTTATGCGTTGGTTATGCTTATTTGTATACTTGTACTCAAGTTGAAGATTTTTTTTACCATCTAATGGAATACAGTGCTAAATTCTTAAATAAATTATTGATATTAAAAGTTACTCTACTAGAAGACTGTGCTAAGCCATCTCATAGAATCCTCAGTGCTAAATTCTTAGAGAAATTATTATTATTATTATAATTATTGTACTAGACTAGGTCGAAATGAGACAGAGTTTGTGGCCATACAGAGGTTTTATCTTTCATTACGTGGCAATGGTCTTTTCCAGTTCTCTTTCAGTCAATTTGTGTACGTACAGTACTCCTTGAAAAAAACGCTTGAGTTGGGCGTAAGGCATCTGCACTGATAGCTGTGGTTCGATTCTCGTACAAAACCGTTTCTGTTACAAATTTGAGACGTATTAAACAAACAAACGGACAACTAAGTGATATTATAAGGTTCAGGCTTTTTTGTTTTGGGGAAGGGAACCTCAAAAATGTATATATACCTAATGATTCATTAAGATTGAATCAGGCGTTGACAAAAAGTATACGTAGCACCAAACTTCGTAAACATTTCCAAAAATAATTCAATATTCGACATTCGTTAAAGTCGTGTGAAAACACGAATTTATAGGCAAATGTTTCTAAATATTAATCTATAATTATACAGTACTGAACAGTTAATGTGTGTAGAAACATCGTCGTATAATTTTCTCATTTCTGCGATAGGTACTAGCATAGCGGAATAACTTATAATAAAAAACCAGTGACGTTATGTTTAGTCTAATAACATTTTGGAATTAACTGGTGTAACTATACTGTAGGCAAGTCTATTTTATTTTTCTCTAGTCCATAAACTGTTTTGTTAATAGCAGCTAATTTGCGAAATATTTAAATGTCGGTTATTATGGAGTGCTAGCTAAAGATTACCTATTTCATTTTAACTCTTTAGAAGTGGGTATAGGCACAGTTGTTCGGAATGATTTATGTTTCCTCGAGGCAGGTGTTCCGTGCTAGTTTAGTTATCTCTTGCAGTAACTTTCCGAGTGCTTACCTTTTACGTTAGATCGTGGGGATCCTTTGAGCTCGGGTTAATGTAGCGAGAAGCTGTAAGTTAGTTAGGAGATGCTGAATGTTGCGCTTACGGCGCGTTTACATGTCATCATACTGTGCTGTGCTGAGAAACGGTTTCACATCTTTACCAACACAAGAGAGCCACGAGAAGAAGAAGATTAATACTACTTACCTACACGTAATATTAACATTGAATTTTCAGGCTTATCATTTAATAACATTATGCTTGTAATCCCTGAAGTATAGGGTATTTCACCAAAAAAATCTAATTAGTCCGTCTGATAGATTACCAAAAAATAATGGACACGTATTTTTTCTTTTTTCACGTAAACAAAAGTTGAAGACGATACAGTGCTTCGAAAAGTCGTGTCAAGTCGTGTGACGTCACAAGGTTAGTACTTTTTTACCCACTAAGTGACGCGAAAAGCCCCCACTCATGATCTTTGACACGTTTTATTTTCGTCATTTTTTATTCAAATTCAAAACATTTAATTCAGACTTTTCGGTCCATAAAGTGTTAGTAGTACAACGAGGTGACTTACAGCTATGTTAGTTATTAATTTGATATAACAAAAAACACGTATCCAATATTTTTCGATAATCTAACAGACGGACTAATTATATTTTTTTGGTGAAATACCCTATTAGGCAGAGGTGTACCTAATAGTACACCCACATTTCACTAGTTATGTTTGAGTCCCATGTAATAGAAGGCGAGCATATTGTCATCAACTGGTCACAAATCCAGACTCCTTGGCTGCTACTGAAAAACCGCTGATGGAAAAACTCAATAACACTGCCCGACCTGTGGATCGAACCCAGGACCTCATGCTCAACAGTCGCGCTTGCAACCACTAGACCATAGAGGCAGTCATCACTTTATTTTCACATAGAATCTTAAGTATATGATCTCTATCCTTTTAACTATCCCGAAGAAATTCGGCATGAATACGCACTACCAGCAAACGACCTACGAATTCGAATGGAAAACATAAGTAAACTCATTTCATGTCAGCAAATCATAGTTCATTTACAAGTCCACTGACACAATCCTTAATCACTGTCAAAACAAATGGTGGTTTGTTGACGTGCAAACCGCCTTCAACTCGATCGATGGAGATACTGTACATCAAAGGAAAGGCATTAAACGCGTCGTTAAATAGAAGCGCTTTTGTGCCACCTGCTTCGAGTGTCCTGCAGCCGTATGTCAGTAATATTTGCGTTTCATTCTTCAATACATAACTGTTTGAAGTTTGTTACACCTGGCGGTTTTTTGAGACTGAGGTTTTTGCCTTTTAGGAATGACTGCTTTGTTTCATAGACTGGTATTGATAGTCGTGGACTGGACCTGAGTCGGAATAGACAAATCTAAATTCCGCCATGCACGACATATTAATAGCCACAGTTTGTTTATATATTTTGACATAAACGCCCACTTTTCAATGTAGAATGATATCATTGACATGTTTGAGATCGATTGAAGTGACATAATACGACCTCTTAGCATTGATTAAAGCAGAATGCAACGATGGGTTTGACAAGGATGGCTGGTGTAAGAGGAAATTCACATACGAAGAATACGGAGGAAGTACCTTTTGTGAAGACCCGCCAATTGCTGCCAAGATATTCTAGGATTGATTTTCTGGGCAATGTCTCTCTGTTGTCATGACACCGACAGTTCAAAAATGGACTTGAGTTGGAAATCGGAACTTTAAATATGGGTGGTTAATTAAATATATCACTTCATTTCATTATTGTGTAGTCAGTGCCTAACTTGGTGTCAGAGTTTTTATCCCACCCATGGGCCCCTGACTTGACTTACATGCCGTAGAGGAAAAACTCTCAGGCAAGCATGGTTTCCTCACAATGTTTTCCTTCAGCGTACCAAGTGCTAATTTTAAAATACGCACAGGAATCCAAAAATCAGGGGTGCGTGTCTTGGATTATCTCCTCTTAAACAGGTTCCTCACCAGTTAGACCTTTTATTTGCTTAACTAACTGTGTGTCATCATGTAAATGAATACATCCATATCCATACTATATATATGCTATATTGACTGGCCTGTTGGTCTAGTGGTTAGTGACCCTAACTGCTATGCCGGAGGTCGTGGGTTCGATTCCCACCCAGGACAAATGTTTGTGTGATGAGCACGATCATTTGTTCTGTGTCTGGGTGTAATTTATCTATAATATGTATGTATTTAGAAATATATAAGTATGTTTATCAGTTGTCTAGTACCCATAACACAAGCTCTGCTTAGCTTGGGACTAGATGGCGTTGTGTGATAGTTGTGGAATATTATTATTATTATCTTCTATCTTCTATATCTATAAAAGCGAAAGGTCACTCACTCACTCACTCACTGATTCATCACGAAATCTCGAAAACCGCTGGACGTACAAAGATGATTTTTGGCAGGGAGGTAGTTTATGGTTAGTAGACGTCCGCTAAGAACGGATTTTGCGACAGGGCCGGATTAGGGTGGTCTAAGGGCCCTCGCAAGTTTGTATGAAACTCCTTCATTTTTTGTGCTACAATCTAGATTTTTGGCAGATACGTAGTTTATAGTCAGTGGGCGTCTGCTATGAATTAATTTTGCGACAGGGCCGGATTAGGGTGGTCTAAGGGCCCTCGCAAGTTTGTTTGAAAGTCCTTCATTTTTTGTGCTACAATCTTGATTTTTGGCAGAGACGTAGTTAATAGGCAGTAGACGTCTGCTTCGAACCGATTTTGTGACAGGGCCGGATTAGGGAGGTCTAAGGGCTCTCGCCAGTTTGTATGAAAGTCTTTCATTTTTTGTGCCACAATCCTCATTTTTGGCAGGGACGTAGTTTAAAGTTAGTAGACGTCTGCTTAGAACAGATTTTGAGACAGGGCCGGATTAGGGAGGTCTAAGGGCTCTCGCCAGTTTGTATGAAAGTCCTTCATTTTTTGAGCTACAAAGTTGATTTTTGAGACGGACGTAGTTTATAGTTAGTAGACGTCTGGTAAGAACAGATTTTGTGACAGGGCCGGATTAGGGAGGTCTAAGGGTTCTTGCAAGTTCGTAAGAAAATCCTTAATTTTTTGTGCTACAAACTTGATTTTTGGCAGGCACGTAGTTTATAGTTAGAAGAACTCTGCTAAGTACAGGTTTTGTGGCAGGGCCGGATTAGAGAGGTTTAAGGGCGCTCGCAAGTTTGTTTAAAAGTCCATCATTTTGTGTGCTACTAACTTGAATTTTGGCAGGGACGTAGTAGGTGAGTAGAAGTTTGCTAAGAACCGATTTTGCGACAGGGCCGGACTAGGGAGGTCTAAGGGCTCACGCGAGTTTGTATGACAGTCCTTCCTTTTTTGTGCTACAATTTTGGCAGGAAGGTACTTTATAGTTAGTAGACGTTGACTAAGAACGGATTTAGCGAGTTTAGCAACATGGCCAGAATAAGGAGGTCTGAGGGCTTTCACATGTTTGTAAAAATTTACTGTTTTTTTTTTGTACTAACAACCTGAAATTTAACAAGTCTAGAGTTTAGGAGTAGGAGATCTAAGCTAAGTTTGTAAGGAAGACCTGGACTAAGGGCTCCCGTAAGTCCATATGAAATCCTTGGCTTTTTGTACCTGAAAATTGGCAGAGAGATAGAATATAGTTAAGACATTTCAGGTAGGAATAGATTTTACGACAGGGCTGGTTTAAGGGAATATAATCGCTTCGATTGGCATTTGGCATTCGATTTGACATAGTACCATCCACAGGCAGTCCAGACAAGAGAGTCAAAATTTCTACGCGAACGAAGTCGCGGGCAACTGCTAGTTATTATATAATATTAAAATGCGAAAGTAACTCTGTCTGTCTGTTACTCAATCACGCCTAAACTACTGAACCAATTTGCATGAAATTTGGTATGGAGATATTTTGATACCCGAGAAAGGACATAGGCTACTTTTTAATAATTAAAAAAAACCGGCATCGGTAGCGATAACCGACATCCGCGCGGTTGAAACCGCGGGCATCAGCTAGTTTGATATAAAGTTCATTCACATGATCATCGTAACATTAGCTGACTCAGCCAGAAATGAAGAGTTGGGATATCGTCATCATCATCTGGCTAGCCTTTTCCAAACTACATACTATTACAATCTAAAGGAATCCATTTGAATAAACAACTCAGTCACTGGGTAACACAATACCCCTTGGTAACACTGGAATGTCAAACTTTCTGACTGTTCATTACGACGGTCAAGAGTATCCAAACGACATTTCTATGGTACGGAGGGGTGTAGCATGTAAGTAAATTATGGTCACCCAATGGACGAACAAGAGCTGGTCCGATTTCTAACCAAAAGTTGAAGCTCTACAATTTTTTTTTATTCATTAATGTTGCAACGTAGTATAAGTGCAGGTGATACAATCTCTCTGTATTTTATAAAGTCGTTACTTCATCCGTATAAGCCATTATATGTAACTAGACAAAACATGAGCCTGGTGCTAACTTTCATCCCCAAATTAATTCCCTTAGGGACGCTCACCTCTTTATATACGAGTATGTCTAAAGAAATCTTCTGCAATAATATCATGCTTCCTAGCCTAACGGTGTAGACGTCGATGGCCAGTACTTTGAAATTACTACTGCGCGAATGTATGTTTTGTGTTTTTACTACCTAGGGCATACAAAATAACAACGAATGTTCTCGAAATTATTGAATATAAGCCTAAAAATCTTCTTTTATATGGCCATTATGTAAGTAGGTACACTTAAGTCTCCTGACCATGTTTACATTTAAAACGATGGGTATTTTTTCGTACTTATTCAGACTTTAATCCAATCCATCCCAGATATAACCACAGGCCGGATCTTGCCCTTGAAATAAACCAGGGCTCATTAACAACTTATGATTAATACGGACTCATAAATAGTGACGTTGTCGGCAAGTCAAACGACTCCACACATGGTAACACCTTCCGAGAAACGGTGTCACCATACTCCGCCATAAATTAATTGGATACTTTTTATGATGATGATTTAGTAAGTTTCATGACTATGTTTTATATTGATCTCGATTAAGGAAGGGTGTTTGGGGAGAAACAAATTAATCACCAAATTGTTATTCTTCTATCTTTATCGAAACTAAGGGATACTGTAGCTACGTATTAAAAGCTTTGCAAAATGTTAGGTAACCCATCCTATAACGAAAGATGCATTTACATATATACAAGCATTTACAAGTTACAAAATACCTTATAGCATAATATAATCCAATACTTAAGTATAGGATTGTATGTACTAAAGAAGGTGTTTTGGTGTAACTGTTTCCATTCATTTTTTGCTCTTAATACAACACTGCCAGCATCTACATGTCGGCAGATAAAATCTTTACAACGTATTTTACAACATCTGACAAGGCAGAGCTCTATTGATCAAATCATGTACTTACAGATAGGTACATACAAGGAAGAAAAGCTGTACTTACCTTCATTATGACCGTTCATTGTTTTAGACAAGTTAACAACATTATACAAAACATTAACATATAAGTCGTCAGAATACTAAAACATTGTTGCAGAAAGCGGCGGAAACACAGGCAGTTTACAACTTTTTAACAGCGCAGTCCGGTCGCTGTAAATCACATGGTTTAGTTTAGACCCCCTTCAGAAGTAATATCGACTTCTTCGAACTCACATTAATCTGCCATACTTCAATATGTGAAGGGAAACGTCGAGACACAAAAGAGAACGCATTTAGCAAACACGATATATCTCTTGTACATTTATTCGAAAACACGGTTTTCACCGTTGAAAACAAAAGAAGCATGGCTCAACTTCGAATTTGTGTGACAGAAACAAAAGCAAGTTGTGTCGTTTGTTTTTTTTTTGTGTAGAGGCAACACGACTATTGGAGCTGTCACTGTACATCATAAAACAGTAGCGATCATTCCCACCCATTGCAGTGACATACAGCCGCGGTTGGAACAGGAAAGCATAGGAGCTGCCATTGTCCTAACATGATCTCATTTTATAATTTTGAATATCTGGGTATCGTTGCAAATCATCACAATCCGACACCAGAGTATAAAAGATGAATAGTCGTACTCGTGCATAATGAGAAGAATTAACATGTATGTTTGTTAGTGTCTATACTACATACCTAACTAACATATATAATTATTCTTGGCGGCTAAAAACACTGATCATAATCGATCATAAGTATGCACTGTACACTAATTATAACACCATAAATGGCAAACAGCACGCCTTCACACCGCCCATTGCGTATCTACGCATTATTTTCAAATAAATTTAAATTCAAACAACTTTCTGTCCGACACTGTTTGCCGAAGGGCAAATCTCCGTTAAAACGTATTCAGTGAAACCGTGACGGTAGCTGTCAAGTTAAAATGTTTTAATTTAGTGGTGCGGTTCGTCACACGCGGTGTATCCGCCATCCGCTGCGCCATTTGACACTCGCCGCGTTCCGAGAGGTGATAAATCTCCACACAACGCGCCGGCACTAATCACGGAAATGAAAACAACCCTTCACTTGACTCGTTTACATTTAATGTTCCGCTTAAATGACAGCGCTAAGTCGAGCGCCTGAAGAAATTAATATTTGAACTTCAAATAATTATTTAGAACACACTCCGGCAGACGTAAGTAGAAATAAAAGACTTTCGGTATACCAAAACGACCCTTTGTCGCGATTGACGTCAGCGAGGAAAACAAACAATTTATCTATTTCCTCGTGCGTCACACGAAGATCAAACACTAGTTAATAAAGAGGCGAGGTGCCGACGACGCCAATAAAGTCGTGGGGCGTTGAGTTCGCACACACGCCGACGACGAGCGGATTTAAAATTTGTAAATACGCGGCCGCCGCGCTCCGCGAATACGACTCGTCTTTTTGTGACGTGATAAAATAATGACAGCAAATTACTGTTGGGGTTCAGTCCCCGTACTGTATTTAATTCACTTTGACTTGCACCTAATCAACAAGAACTTCGAGCATAATAAAAAGTTAAAACATGTTGCGACAAAGGGACTTCAAAGTTCTCCTTTTATAGAATGTGACGTCATGAAATTCATCAGATCAATACCAATTTTTGATGAAAGCATAAAGGTCACGGGGCGAGATATTGTTTGCAATTCAAAAAGATGATGCAAATTAGCGCATCTATTCAGCGAAATGAAAACTGTGCTCTGTCATTTGACGGCGCTTAGGGGAGCTTTTCAATCAGCCCTCGTTTGGGGACTTTAAGTATTAAAGCAATCGCCTATTGCGTCACTTTATTAGTTTGTGCTTTATTTTGTTCTTTTGATGTTGGAAAGTAATCGAGCTTCTTTGTGTTTACAGTTTATTGATGCTAATTTTGCTTTCATAGTCGGAGAGACTCGGGAGTATATAATTTGGAAAATATCAGTAGAGTACCAGATACATAATAAAATGTTGGCATTGCCCTCGGCTTGCACACATCATTAAGTTTTAAAAGAAAGTCGGAAACGTCTGAATCTCATTACCATGGCTCTACATTCTGCGGTGATATAAGCGGAATAGGAATGAGTTCGAGGATACGACATGAATGACAAAGTGGATGCAAATGTGAGCTTTGTCGGTGAGCAGCGAGGCGCAACCACCCGATCAAACGGCGGCGGAACGATCCCTAACCTCGAACCGACGCGGTATGTCTTTGCATGTACATTAATTGAAAGAAAGTTGTGACATTTGTTATACCATCATGTTTCACTTTATCAAGTCTTCCTTCCATACATGAGTTGTACATAAATACGTAGATACTTACGAAGGAAAAGCAAACTAATTCTACTTTACGCCAAAATATGTGTGGCGTTGTAGATAAGTACCGTCAAATTAGGTGGCCCCAAATGTGCAAATACTTTGTGAAGTCCACATAACAAAGACGTACATTTCTTTTTACCAAATATTAACTACTTACACAAACAGACACAAAAAGAAACACCATCTTTAAAAAAAAATGTGTTTCATACTTGGTGCTACGATGTGCTACGGCGTAGCACCTTTGAAAAAAGTAACTAAAAAAATCACAGAGCTCTCACTGAGTCTTGATACTTACTTATCCCTGGGTAGCAACTAGCAATACTAGCAATTGTTTCTTTAGCACACAGAACCTAATGATTTTGCATTACATTGTAAAGATGCGAAAAAAAAATATATCTATAACCTCATAAATCGTAGCAAGGCGCCGCTGTTAGTATATTTGTAAAATTTACACCCGCATGGCAGTTTTTTTTCAAACGTGTGACTGTTGTTAATGAATGTCGTGTGTCAGAGCAAAAACTCGAATTCCACAGGACTAATATAAATCACTCAGTTATGTGTGTCGGGACCTTTAATTAATTATGTGAATTCCTGTCGCTGAACCCTGAATAAGTGTCGTTTAGCCCCTAGTTTCATGACAGAAGAAGAGAGGGAAGTAGATAAATAATACCATGTCATGAAATGATGCAGGTTTCTTCGTGTAGGTACCATACTTAGAGTTTTTATTTTCAGTTGGTGGGTAAACAATTTTTGGGCTTTTCACTTTACATCAACTTATCAAAAGAAATAGATCTTTGTCCAACAAGTTTTTTACCCGACTGTGGCGAAGCCCAAAAGTAAGGTTAGGGGAAAGAAGAATTCTAGATTGTCATCCTTTTGCGAAGTTTATAAATCTACTAGCTGATGCCCGCGGCTTCACCCGCGTGGATGTCGTTCAAATTATATACTAAAACCTTCCTCTTGAATCACTCTATCTATTAAAAAAACCGCGTCAAAATCCATCGTCAAAATAAAGATTTAAGCATACAGACAAACAAACAGACAAAAATAGCGACTTTGTTTTATACTATGTAAGGATAAATCAATCAAATCACATCTAAAAGTCTGATCAAGCTTTTAATTAAGTCAAATTATAAATGTTACATAAAATATTCTTAAGCTTGCAGTATTTTCCTTTTTGTAAGCCTTTTTCAGTTTTGAGTATCTACCAAGTACCCATTACACAATACTAACAAACCCATCTAATATTAGTTATGTCAACAGTTACTTACCTAGTTTTCAATAAGCACCTACTCGCCCCCCTTATTCTTGGTTATCAACCCATTAAGATGATTATACAATAATTGTCATTAATAAATGAAATAACGTAACAACTTAAAATTGCTTAGTGGGTGATGTATTCCTACTCCTTTAGAGAAATCAATACGAATGTTCTGTGGCTGTCGTTTTTAAAAAGGTGGAATAAAATGTGCAACAATGTTTGAATGGAAATAATACATGAATAGAGTATTCGCTTTAGCAACTTTATATGCGTATTGTTAGAGAAAAGTGTTAAGTTACATAAATCCTAAAATGCGGTGGGCGTGAGCGTCGACGTCTGCGCACGCGCTGCCGGATGCGGAAGTCTGTAATTACGTCGCTATTTCGCAAAAATGTCTCAATCGACCCTCGACAGATGGCGCGCGACTCGAATTGTTCAAACATTCCCTGAATAGTTCAGCTGTTTGTGTGGCTCTGCGCCGCCCATTCCTATTCTTCATTACAATCTGGTGACATTTACTCCAACGGTAGTAACAGGGCGCGAAGGTTTTCCCTCTCTCTCGACCAACCAAAGGTAGGTAATTAAAAAAATGTGAACCGATAACAAACAGAAAATTAAACCAAACAAAAGGCCAAATCTATCAATATCACCTTTATGCTATCCGTTAAATTAATAAACACGACAAATTCAGCGGTTTTTGTGCACCTACAGCTAGCGTTGTATTGAGCACTTTTGTTTAGAGCCGGTCCGGTGCGAATAAAATATGAATAAAATAAATTATTGAATGTCTTTTTAATAAAGCGCTTATTGTTTTATCGGGGTATAATGGAGGGCCCATTGTGGTGCGGCACCGCCCAGCCTCATTCCTGGGACAATGCACAAATAATAAATAGACGTATTTTGTTCGTATTTTCTGCGCTCGGTCGCTTCGCTGTTGTTCCTGTAATTGGTGACCAAAATAAATTAATTGAATTAGATCGCTTCAGAAGAGCTGACACGTCGGTACCGTAAAATGTTTGGACGTTTCATAATTAAACGCTTTGCGAGTGAAGTCGTTTGTGTTAATTTAATAACGGCTTTGTTTTTCATATTATATAGGATGTTTAAGTAAGGGCTTTGGTAGTAGGTATTATTCGATCTACCCACGGGATCTAACTATAACTTCATTTAACGCCCTTTGAACTGTCCTGAAAGGGCAGATGTGTTTTCAAACCCTGTTATTGTTAGCCTGTGTCATGCCACTGCTGGGCAAAGACCTTCCCCCGTTACTTCCAAATTATTCGATCCAGGGCCATTGTGGACCACTAGTCGTTGGTTCTATCCAGCTCATAATTGTCAGGCATGCCCCGCCCATTGCTGAGTGTAGCCAGGTTCACCAATTATGATTAAGTTACCTATATGTTTAAGGCAGTTTATAAAAGTGACGCCAGTTGCCACTAACCACCGGGCACCAATCCAGACTCCAGGTACTAAGGATAGGATACCAAGAAACTCGTAATGGATTAACCCAATAAAACTTTACCCCATGTGAGAGTTTAACCCTGGTCCAATGTTAATCTTATTAATGAAAGAGTTCTACATAATATCCAATACAGTAACTCATGTATGTATTTCCATGAAGTGATGTTGACTAACCATTTGATTATCTCGAGTCATATTGATGCCAATATTGATATGATTTAAATTGATGACTTCAAACAACTTTATTATAGGTACACCCACTCTTTGTAATAAAATAAGCCTTTGTATTCTATTTAATAAATAGAATATATAGGTTTATAAAGTATTAGTAACCTAATGAACTGCATCTGGTTAGAATGTATCAAACTAGAATTTCTGGTTTAAAATATTTGTGAATCTTTCGTGCATTTTGCTGTTGATTCCAAAATTGTACCACTTAGCGTACCTACCTATTTTACCACTTAGCGTACCTACCTATTTTCTTACCTACAATAACAGCTAGATCTAAAAATGGCGAAATGTACTAATGGATACCACCTCATAAGTTTCACCGCACCTTTGGGTATTACAGGCGTGATGTTATGTTATGTACAACAGATCTAGAAGTCTGTTTGTTGTTTGTCTGTTTGCTTTTTACCCGACTGCGGCGAAGCCCAAAAGGAGGGTTATGTGTTTGACGTGTATGTATGTGTGTATGTATGTATGTATGTCCGTTTCTTTGTTCCCTCATAACTCCTAAACGGATGAAGGGATTTGAATGAAATATACGTCGTTAGATTCGTCTTGATGGCGCGAGTGTTATAGGCTACATTAAAATTAAAAAATAAAGAAAAATTGCGGATTTTGGAGGCCAAATCGTGGAGTTCAAAAACAATAAATTTTCCAATCCCATCGAGTAGGGTATCAAAATAAAGGGTTTTAAAAGGAGATTACAAAAATATATAAGCACAAAAGTTAAATCGACATCTGTGAAGAATTTTACGCGACCAACGAAAGAACAAACACAAAAGAACTAAAAAGTTGAAAATAAAAAAAGTAGTTAAAAAACTAAAAAACCCGACTGAAAAAACTGAAAAGCAAAAACAAGCACATTTTAAATTAAACAAAACTTGGAAGCAGGCGGGGTTCATTTGAATATTAAATTATGAAATGAAAAAAATAGAACCCCGCCTGCTTCCAACTTTTGTTTAATTTAAAATGTGCTTGTTTTTGCTTTTCAGTTTTTTCAGTCGGGTTTTTTAGTTTTATAACTACTTTTTTAGTTATGGTATCTATATCTAAAAGTCATCTATTAGATATTTCAACCACGTAAGTAGGTAGTTATCTCACTATTCTCACTACTAATTTAACACTACCTATCAAAACTTGCAGCGGGTACCTACCTAAATAAAATCCTGTCGCCTAAGCTCGCTTCAGTTTAGGAAAATACAAATATATTCTTGAAATATAGGTACGTAATAAGCACTATAGACAAGCCTAATATTATTGAGTAGGTAAACAATAGTAAACTTCCTTATAAAGGTGTTAACATTTTCTAACATGTAATTATAATACCATCTAGCGGCGAGTAGAAGAACTTACTCGAGCTTTGATAAGAGCTTAGAAACGGAACCCATGAATTTAAGTAGCCTAATAAGAAAGAATAAACAATTTAAAGGGAACATAACGTAACATAGTAATACGTCCAATTAATGTTTGTTATGTTTTTAACAGGCTATTATTTAAATAATTCAATAGTTTGCGGTTACAAACTATTTTCAAGACAGTTTGACAACGACCGGAACCGAAACTTTCTACCGTTCGCGTAGCTCTTTGTGTGGCGTACTTTCTTATTTCTTTATAAACACGTAATTACCATTTAAAAAATTAAACGGTGGTAAGTAACAAAAGCCAGTAGCAAGATACAGTCGAGTTGAAAAGCGTAGGAAGTAATTAGGCCATTAGGGCGACGGCAGATGGCGCGCGGGGCGTCTTGGCTTCGCCGCTGTGACCGCAACCGCCTCTGTCCGTCCGCGACGAGAACAGGGCCTTCTGCACATGCCCGTGATACGTGCTTTGCCTGCCGTATATCATGAAGTACGAATTAATTGAAGTTAAATTGCAGAGTTATTAACATTTTTCTTATTGCTCATCCTGCTACTAAAGTGTAGGTAATGTTATAACTTAATTAAGCAGTAAGTCTGAATATAGGAAATTATCTACTTATAGATCCAAAACGTGTCTAATATGTGTTAAACAACGGTAACAAAGTTAAAACAAAAACATTTTTTGTCGGCTATAGCCGACAGTGCCGAGTTGTTATGTTAATCCATCGTGAATGCCACGTCTTGTGATACCACGAAAGAAACAAACATAATGTTCACACATGCTCCAGAAAATCGGATTATTTAGGTTCGTAAACTTGAGTTGTCATTAAAGAGAACTGAAAATCTTGAGACTCTTTGCCACGGTGTTTTTCTGTTGCGGTAATTTTGGAATATTCTAACTTGTCCCACATAAAAAAGCTACACTTATGCATACAAAGACGAGCAACCTGTCATAATTTATAGGGGTAACTACTTAACTAGTAGTGTAACTTAAAACAGTTTCAGTTTCACTTCAAATTATTCGTACCTCGCGGTACTGCCAACAGTTGCGTCACGAAACAGCCTAATTTTGTAATGAAGACATAAAGCTTAGAACTTAATGTCTGTTGCCTAACCACAAATGGCGGTCGTTCTCAAATAAAACTGTCTTGCGCTAATATTTGAAAGAATAACTAATTTTGTGGCTAAGTTTATTATGGAGTTTAAAGACTTTTGGCAACATGTTCGAAAAGTTTAAGAAAACGAGTCATTGTATAACCTGTAAGCCCGTTTAAAATACCTTACTTCAATGATTTTTAGGGTTCCGTACCTCAAAAGGAAAAAACGGAACCCTTATAGGATCACTTTGTTGTCCGTCTGTCCGTCCGTCCGTCTGTCAAGACCCTTTTTCTCAGGAACGCGTGGAGGTATGAAGCTGAAATTTATATCAATTACTCAGGTCTACTGTCCCTTGAAGCTGTGAAAAAATCAAACTTCTAAGCCAACGCAATCAAAAGATACAGCCGTTTATGCCGCAAATTTTCGACACTTGCAAGGGAATCAAAACCTACAGGGTGCTTCCCGTGAACTCAGAATCTTGAAATTTGGTACGAAGCAACGTCTTATAGCATAGATAAAGGAAAAATTACGAAAACCATAAATTTTTAGTTACATCACATAATAAAAATATTCTAAGTAATTTTAAACTTTGTTTGTACGGAACCCTCGGTGCGCGAGTCCGACTCGCACTTGGCCGGTTTTTTTTTTAAATAGGTACCCCATTTATGTTCAGAAATAGTCAAAAGGTTTGGTTTATCAAGAGAACATTCAACCCACAGGGAAACATTTTGTTCGAAAACATTCGTCACAGATTTTCATTTTCCAAAAATTCCACGCGTAGAGTGGAACCTACCGAAACCTAAATACATTTTGAGTAGAATTCACTTTGATGATGAAGAGGTCTAGCTCTATTAGAGTTTTTAAAACCACTGGGAAGTCTTTCCTACACTCCAATAATTTTATTTTATGAACTAATATATTTCGAAAGAAGTAATCGTTCTTCTAAACTACCTATAGGTAGTTTACATTCTTTTATAAAAGAATGTCACTTATATAAGTTTCCAAATAAAGGTCAATTTTACGCCGAACCTGAAGCAGAATCCGAATAATCGGATAACGCCACAACCTTGGCCGGAGCTGTAATAATAAAAATGAAATTGTTAAAAATTAAATTATTATTTTCACCTTTAAAATTAAACGTTTAGAGGTAGGTAAGTATAATATCGCATGTGACTAAAAAAGTTATGAATATAAATGTGGATGGATGGAGAGGGAGAGGAAGATCAAAGAAAACATGGATGGAGTGTGTGAGGAGTGATATGAAGGAAAAAGGAATAAATGATAACGTGACGAGGACGACTAACAGGGCAGAATGGAAGGAAAAAACGTGTTGCGCCGACCCCAAATGACATGGGATAAGGGCAGTAAGATGATGATGATGAGGAATATTTAATAAGAAATTATAACCTTTGAATTGAATCCTGAAACACCCAATAGATTTCCTTGTGTCGTTTGTTTTAACGGGATACGAGATTATTACGATTACTGACTCAATTTAATTGTCATCGACAGGCTAACAAGAAGAAGACAATTACTTTACAGCTTGTCAAAAATGTATAACACTGCGAAATCAGTGATACACACCGAAGATATTTTAGTTTTTCCGGCCGAAGCTAGCTGCAACCAAAGCCAAAGCTTTGGTCGGACACTAGTTAAGTACCATACGTAGGGACCCATTGATCCTAACCGATTTTTCCGATTCCAGAAATTTATTTTTCTCAAAAATGGTATGTAATGTTGCCATAACATCTCTAAAAAGTATCCATAAAGTGAACTTTACCGGAGACTTATTCACAACTGTCCAGTAAGAAGCGAGATTTTAAACTTGGAATCTCCTACTGTCCAGTAAGTAAGTATGTAATTTACTTACTGGACACTAGGTCATCCTCTTTAGATCTGTTTAGAAAAAAAAACATAGTACCAGACACAGATTAGAGTTTAGCCATTAAAACATGGTTATAGAAGGGAGGTTCCAAATAATATCTATCTCTCTTTTTGGTATGACATTTTATGAGATACATATATTTTTGGAACCTTAAACAGCCATTTTATACGTTGCGTTTTGTACTTAGTAATGTTGTAGAAGTATAGTGTGGGATTTTATGATTGTATTTAGTAATTTCAGTTTATTAAAAAGTTTTTTCTAAAGTTGTTTCATAAACTGCCTCGTTGGTCTAGTGGTCGCAAGCTCGACTGCAGAGCGTGAGGTCCTGGGTTCGATCCCCGGGTCGGCCAAAAAGTGCTATTGTGTTCTTCACATATGAATGTAACCTTCAATATTAGTTAAACGAATTTGTTGTTAAACTTTCTTTAATTTTTGAGAAAAGCGTTATACAAACCTCAACCAGTAAGAAAGCCATCCTGGCCTCGTATATAACCAGACCTCACCTGCGGTTCGGTCCGGTTAACTCATACTTGGCCAGGAAGGCTTACTTACTGGATTCTGCAGTAATGTACTATTTCTCAAAAATGGCATGTAATGTTGCCATAACATCTCTAAAAAGTATCCAGAAAGTGAACTTTACCGGAGACTTATTCACAACTGTCCAGTAAGAAGCGAGATTTTAAACTTGGAATCTCCTACTGTCCAGTAAGTAAGTATGTAATTTACTTACTGGACACTAGGTCATCCTCTTTAGATCTGTTTAGAAAAAAAACATAGTACCAGACACAGATTAGAGTTTAGCCATTATAACATGTTATAGAAGGGAGGTTCCAAATATATATCTATCTCTCTTTTTGGTATGACATTTTATGAGATACATATATTTTTGGAACCTTAAACAGCCATTTTATACGTTGCGTTTTGTACTTAGTAATGTTGTAGAAGTATAGTGTGGGATTTTATGATTGTATTTAGTAATTTCAGTTTATTAAAAAGTTTTTTCTAAAGTTGTTTCCTAAACTGCCTCGTTCGTCTAGTGGTCGCAAGCTCGACTGCAGAGCGTGAGGTCCTGGGTTCGATTCCCGGGTCGGCCAAAAAGTGCTATTGTGTTTTTCACATATGAATGTAACCTTCAATATTAATTAAACGAATTTGTTGTTAAACTTTCTTTAATTTTTGAGAAAAGCATTATACAAACCTCAACCAGTAAGAAAGTCATCCTGGCCTCGTATATAACCAGACCTCACCTGCGGTTCGGTCCGGTTAACTCATACTTGGCCAGGAAGGCTTACTTACTGGATTCTGCAGTAATGTACTATTACCAATACTACTGTTGAAGACAACAATTTCGACTCTTTACACACAAATATAAGTACATATATAGATACCAAAGCCAGTGAGTAGATACGAAGTAAAATAGGTATATCGAAGTCAACATGAAGATGCTTGTCGTAAATCTTGAATAAATAATCCATGTAACTAAAACCGACAGATTTATTGACTCCGACAAACATGCTCCTAACTTCAAAGTGTTTGAACAAATCGACAAACATGCAAAAAGTTCAGTTGCAGTAAACAAACCCGGCGTGGATAAACATGAGTCCCGCAGAGTGTTATACAAATAGTTATAGAAGCTATTGACCAAAGGGATGGTTCGATATTCTTGCTATCTGGACAAAAATATAGTGGCAGAAAGAATGAAATTTTAGCTTAGTTGAAAGAGAAAGAAAGAAAAAGATAGGTACCAAGAGTTGAAATAACGTTTACTAGAGGGATCTTGAGATTGTATAAAATTGAAATACCAGTAAATCTTACAAATACATTTCAAAGAAGTTTTAGTTCTGAGCTGTGCAATTATCTTCTTTATTATGGTTTACAAAAAGTTAGGTTTTCGTAAAAACTAGTAACTGTCAGACCAGCTCAATCTAAAATTCAATTTACTCACCTTCAATCGCAAGGATATTATTTACGTCACAAAACATGCATAATCCCTCCAAATAACAAACAACAATAGTTCAATACGTCTCGCTAATGTGACAAAATGCCGAAAATTACCCTCATTATTGATGGGAAGTAACGAACAATGTCACTGGCAGGGCCGCGGCCCAAGCAGCTGGTGACATACTACTCGCGACCGCCGCTCTGCCCATTCTCTATGCCTTTTTGACTTTGATTTATGGGGTTTTTATGCCCTATTCACCCGTCACGGTTACTTTAGATTTTATTCCAGTGTTAAAATACGGCCGAATGTAATTTAAACTTTTTAACTATGACCTTAAAGTTCACTTTTAAACGTAACGATCTCACAAAGCGTAGCGATCTGCGAAACATTCACAGTTGCGCTTGCGCAGAGTATCGCTACATCATCGCTTAATAGTAGGGGATGAAGAGAGGGTTTTTATTTCATTTTCACAGTAATTTGCTTTTGTTAGGGAACAATAATGTTATTGTGCAGTTCGATTTTAAAGCAAATATGTGTAAGTTTGGAGGGAGTGCCGGGGACACGGTTCACACCCTTTTTAATACGTAAATACTAAATATAGGTAAATGCATTTTTGATTAATAAAATAAACTTACGGAAATCAAGTTTGTTGGTATATTTTATTGAGTTCACTCACTGCGCTCTATACGGCGTCGATGACTAGGAATGGCAATTGAACAAAAACAATTCAAACCAAAGCGGTAATTAAGGTTTAGTAGAATTTGATTTAGTTAAAAATACGAGTTCGAAAAAGATTTTATACTAAGTAATTTATAGTGGTTGCTTTTAAAAATATTTAGATAATATGCTCTCCTTTAACTCTGAGTCCTCATAAAATCGCAGAATCGTATTTTTTGTGCCTTTAGATATTAACAACGACATTCCAAGCTTTTTTAGCTGCACCATTTTGCTACAGTAGTATGTATACCAATCAATTTTATTTGCCTTCTTTTCGAAGTTTCATTCATGAATTCCATACAATACACAAACCAAACATTAATCGGTGACAAACGTATCGAGACAAACATTCCCATTTATCATATAAAATCGTAAAACGAAGACTCACGACCCACCGAACATAATAAAACCGATTTGCAATTCTGTTGAGGATAGAAGTGAAAATGATAGCTGACAAAAATCATTCGGAAGATTCGTGTTGCATTGTGCGGGGAGAGATGACAAAAGTGTACCACGCTGCTTCGGTAGCCAACAATGCGGCGGCAACCGAGAGGGGCAATTTGTCAGCATCGACAATACCGCTCGACATATTGACCATTATTTATGGAGCTTTGTGAAATACGCTCACGGTTTTATTGCGGGAACAATTTTACATCGTGTATTACACGCGATGACGTTTCAAACACTTTGTTGCAACCGACTTGTTTGTCTGTAGCACTTATAAAATATGCCAATGCATTTTATTTGTGGAGCAAGAAAATATTTCTAATATAGGTATGTACAAAAAGTAGGAATTAGGTACGTAATGAGTGGGTGTTCTTCGCCTCGGGTGATTATTATTGGGAATAAAAAGCATGGCGAAATGAATTTCTACGGGGATGTTGGTTAGTGTTCTTTATTCGCGGGCAACAATCGTCGAGGCGGGTCCGTGCCGCCCCGACCGCCCCCTCAGCTGCCGCTCTTTGTACAACACGCTTCGGTGCTGCTACTATAGACTGAATTATCAGCACCCATTCAAAATGGTTACGACTTTGATGCACGCGACTAACATTTCAATAAATTTTATTGTGGGCACCGGACATCTGGGATCAAAATTCCAAAACTGCCACCACTACCATTTGTAGATAGGTAACCTCCTTTTTGGCTTCGCCGCAGTCGGGAAGAAAAATAGGAACGGTTTATTTCCTTCATTGAATACCTTTCTCGCCGCTTGCTAAAGTAGCCATCTAATATTTAACTTAGGTTAGCACGATATTTAAGTATGACAAGCGTCTATCGCCATACCATTAACCAACAAAATCATCCAAAATATAAATTTCAAAGTCCGAGTGAGCGAAACCACAAGCAAAAACGTTTCGACCATATTTATTAACGGTAATTGGAATTACACGTTGCGGTGCTATGTCACCGCATCGGTAGCGTGTCACGCACCAGTTAGGTTCCACATCATCACAGATGGATGGATGGTGATGAATACAAATGCTGGAACCAATGTAGGCGGATCTCTCCACGTTTTTACACCCTTTGTAAAAGAACAAATGGCGTGTTTTATCCACACCCACCAACAGAATGCAGTCATTATATACTAATACGAGTTAATATTATTCTTTAATTATTTATGAAGTATCCACATTCAGTTTCTTATGAGAGCAATTAGAAGAACTTAACGTCTATTTAGATGCAGCTCTCTTCTCAACATGCTGAATATTTAATCATACATTTTAAAATAATACCAACACGCAAAAATTAAAAATATTAAATTTCAGATTTAGTATACCTACGAGCCTTCAAAAACGACAATCTTTAATAAAATAAGAACAGCGCCACCTCGCGGCGAGTAGCAAATCTTGGGCCTACGCTCGGGAGGAAGTGGTATGATTTGATGTAACTTCTTTTGAGTACATGGCTATAATCATCCTCGTTTTTAAGTAAGTAAGCTACCTTGCATAAATAAATAAGTACCGATCCCACTCATTTAACCCAAAAACAATATTCTTTTATATTTAGGTACTTGTACCATGTACTTACTTATCTGTGTATAACGAATGTTTGCAAAATAATTTCACACGAATGATCGCGGTAAGTAATTAGGTACCGTTTAAAGCTGTTAAAAATAACAAATAAAAAAAAATAGGTACCTACCCATAAATTCTGAAACATAGGAAATTAAAAATAAATCACCACCGAGTGTAGAGTCGGCGGTGTTTTAAGCTATTGCATAGCTTCTATCGCGGGCCTTGAGCGTGGAGAGCGAATCCAGAAATTCCGTAACGAAAATATTCAACCAGGTTGCTATGGTTACGGAAAATAACAAGGTTGTTAGCTGAGGTTGTCAAATTAAATAATTAATTATTTGCATAAGTTGATAAAAATGCTATGCAATAGCTTTACCGCGGCAGTCTCCGAGTGCCACATTTAGTTTTTGTTTTTTTTAATTTCGTCATTTTGATTTGCGTCTTTACAGCATAAATATTTTTTGAATATTAAATTGTGTGTATAAAAAGAATACTAAAAATTAACATGATTATTTAAAAAAAAATATTTACTTTCAAACAAGTAAATTAACATGATTATTTAAAAAAAAATATTTACTTTCAAACAAGTAAATTAACATGATTATTTAAAAAAATATTTACTTTCAAACAAGTAAACATTTATTTATGTTCCTAATTAAAATATATTTTAATTTTATGTTTTTCCTGTGAGACTATCTAAGGGTTTCATACCTTTGCTTCTTCTTCAACCTGGCGAAATCAAACCGCGGAAAAAATACTTATCGTTTTATTAGTTTATTTCAGCGAAAGTGTATTGAAAAACATCGTTATAAGTGGGAATTTGTTATTGCATTCGACCAATTTGCATTCCGCCTCGAATGCAATAACAAACTTTTCACTTCTCTCGCTCTAAAATTCGTCTTTATGTCGTGCGTAGGCGACATAAAGTCGCGATTTATGCTCTAGAGCATAAAGTAAAATCTTCGTCGAAGACCAAGGTAATCGGCACAGGTAATCGGCCCAACAGCCACAGGAACAACTTCAACTTCATAGAATAACCTCTTTAATTTAATTCGTTTCGCTAGTATTCTAAGAACAAGATTACTGCTTTTCATTACGAATACAAGGAAAGTTGATGGGAATAGGCTTCCCCCAATTACCTAAATCGCTTGATGGCAATAGGCTTGCTCTTAATTAGGTTGGTTGATGGCAATAGGCTTGCTCCTAATTACATCATTTAATGGGAATAGGCTTACTCTTAATTACATTGATTGATGGCAATAGGCTTGCTCTCAATTACCTAAACCAGTGGATGGCAATAGGCTTGCTCCTAATTACATCGGTTGATGGCAATAGGCTTGCTCCTAATAAGATTGGTTGATGGCAATAGGTTTTTTCTAATTACATCGGTTGATGGCAATAGGCTTGTCCCTAATTACATCAGTTGATGGCATTAGGCTTGCTCCTAATTACATTGGTTGATGGCAATAGGCTTGATCCCAATTACAACAGTTGATGGCAATAGGCTTGCTCCTAATTACATTGGTTGATGGCAATAGGCTTGCTCAAAATGTTTTTATAACTGAGCAGTATGAGTAACGACATAAGTCAGGTGGTATGTCAAGTTTCCTACTGAAAAAAAAAGTTAATTGGTGGGAGCCATAATTATTTTTACAATATTTACAAGTTGCTGTTGCATTTCCTCGCAATCGAAGTGAAAAGTAGAGTGTACAACTCGTCCATAAAACCCATTTTACTCTCTACTTTATATCCATCCTCGATCGCAAGCTCGCATCGGATGGATGAACGTCTCCCGCAAAATGGTGCGTTTTATGCACTTGGTGTACAATCTACTATTTCGCACTTGTATCAATGTACTAACTGTTGGTAATTTAAATTGACAATATCCATCTGTCAAGAAAATCTTTGTCAATTTCAATACTTTTACTGAGTATTATCGTAAGCAGGTGTGTCCAAATTCGTACAAATGTATCAACCCAAATTGGTGTCTACCAAACGGTCGCCCTACATGATCAAGAGTGATCATTTCATTTCTCCAACTAAGTTAATTATGATACAATCTTTGTCAAATTTGAGACAATTTGGAGTAATAAAATAAAGTTTTATGTCGCATTTACTTTGATGCGGTCTCTCGTAGGATGTAATTATCAGACAAAGGGACTACGGCGACCCGGGCGCGGGCGGCTCCACCTCCTACCAAATGCGTTTTCTTTCATTAATGACTTTTTAAATTACGATAATTTGACAAAAGACGGTCTTATTAGACGAATGGCAGGTATTATTAGTTTTATCTTTGGAACTTTTATATTTGTTGATCCATGATCTATTTTACTTTGGACAGACTCACTAACAAACGTAAGTAGATAAGCAATTTTTAATTCTTTGTAAAACCAAGGTAGTACAATCACAAAAGCGTTGTTCATATTTAACCACAAAATATATTCAGTTATCAGTGTTAATAAGGAGATAATAAGAACACTTAATAGCAAAGGTTCAACAAAAAACACGATTTATCAAAGAAAAAAAAAAGGATAACTAATTTACGTATTCTACTAAAGACGAATCAATCATGATTGGAGTACTTTATATGGATTCGAAATCAAAGCAACCAGCAATTTTCTTTGAGACTTTAATTCTATTGAACATCACCGCAATTTTCTTAAACCCGTTGCGATCAAACTACTTTGTTATTCTATTAGAAAGGCCGACGTCAATAGCAAAGTGTTTTGACAAAGAAATCGTTGCAAAAATTGTCGAGTTTTCTTTGTAATCTTCTTTTAGAAAATGTTAGGCTGCGACTGCGGCCTCAATCGAGCCGAGTCTTTTGTTAATGCGTTCCCGTTACAGTCCCACGCAAATACAGGTATCACCAGCAACACTACTCTATAATCTTGCCGTAGCCTCCTATTATACATAGAAAACAACAGTTGGTAGGACAATGAAAAAATCCCATACTACATGGAAAATCTAATGCTATTAGAGGTTATTATGTCCTACGTACCTAGATGTATTAAACGCAGGTAGTGTGAAAATTACAGTTTTTCTACCGACTCATTCTAGGCGACGTACTGTTGTGACAGCTGAAGTTGAATTTTAAAACAGTAATAACAGAGAATGAGTGTCGCTGTATTTATATTGCAGCGTCAAACCACTGGTTGGGGCAATGTCGTGGAAAAACGCAAAAAAATACATTAAATATACAAGAGTCTAGGACTTAAACGATGCCTTCCCTTCACAACATTGTTATATCGATTCTTTTTGTTAGAATCGTCGGCAATTATTTCATTTTAATAGGTGTACATACCCTACATGTAGGTGCGAGGTACATTAAAGTATAGGTATTATTAGGTTTCTACAGGGTGATTTGTTCTCATCATCTGCCTAGCCTTTTCCCAACTATGTTGGGGTCGGCTTCCAGTCTAACCGGATGCAGCTGAATACCAGTATTTTACATGGAGCGACCTATCTGACCTCCACAACCCAGTTTATACTGGGTAATACGATACCCTTTGGTAAGACTGGTTGTCAGATTACCAGGTCACTGACTACCTGTAACGACTGCCAAAGATCTATATATGACAGCCGGGACCAACAGCTTAACGTGCTTTCCGAGGCACGGAGAAAACTCGGTATGAAATGGGCGGTCACCCATCCACATACCAACCTAGGCAAGCGCCGCTTAACCTAAAGATTGACCCGAGTGGCAGTTATTATTACGCCACGAGCTCCTCATACAGGGTGATTTGTTCTGTAATATAATTTTCCACCTCTCCACCATAAAATAAACTGCTGTTTGTGAGAACTCTACGCCAGCACTCCGGTCGGGATGAAAAACTACTTTTATGACCGCTCATTGATTAACTAATGAATATTTCGAAAACCAAGAGAGATTTTATTGAAAGTTACTATGTTTTTCGAGACAATTTTCTCAAAATACGTAATACGAAGCTTTCTCCAATAGGGGATCGGACTGACTCAAAAAAATATGATTCTGTTTAGTCCGTCAGTTAGATTATCGAAAAATATTGGATACATGTTTTTTGTTTTATCAAATCAATAAAAAATTACGAAGATAAAGCGCGTCAAAGATCGTGGACTGGGGCTTGAAACGTCACTTGAAGGTACAAAATGTACTAGCATATGACGTCACACGAGTTTTCGAAGCACTGTATTCATTTTATGTTTATGTGAAAAAAGAAAAAATATGCGGTCAATAGTTTTTGGAAATCTATCTGACGGAGAGACAGAAGTAATTAGTTTTTTTTTGTCCGATCCCCTATTGTACCAGTCAGTGCCAGCCACAGTGATCAGTTTTAGTAATTTTTAAAAAGTTTATTTTTTATGTTTTCATACGTTCAAGAGCTGTTGGAAAAATATTAAGTTAATATCCTGAATGGCGTAGATTTCTGACGATCTGCATTTTATGATAGAGAGATGAATTTCTTCAAAGCAGCTTTGGTCTAGTA
Organism: Diarsia dahlii; assembly: GCA_949775195.1. NCBI lineage: Eukaryota > Metazoa > Arthropoda > Insecta > Lepidoptera > Noctuidae > Diarsia > Diarsia dahlii. The sequence goes on along the minus strand of OX459195.1, from coordinate 9,151,876 downwards.
TCACCCATTTCAAGGAATGCACTCAATTAACAATCACATCACGCTATATATTTTATTCTTACTATGAGAGTAACGTTATAAAACTTGAAATGATTCTCAGCCCAAAGATCCTTCCTATGTTTTAGGTAACTCAGTAAATCTTTATAAATACGCGAGAAAATGCATGACGCATCTACAAAATGGCATAGCATTTTGTAGATGCTCCAATACAAAAAAATATTGAAAATTGAAATACTACTTTCTGTCAATAAAGATTTCGGTAGTCAATGAATATTATGTGCCCCTTTATATACGCAAAGAACCCTGAAACTTATTCATGCCAGCCCTATAAATGTTATAGCGACTTAAGTCCAAAAAGAAAGAAAAATAAGTAAAATGCAACTGACAAATAATTGGTCAGCCTTATTGTGGTAATTTGCAGCCAGAAGAACACTTACGAATTTATAGTCTATTTCTTGACGACATCCCCAAAGAATCATTCAATACATGGCCAATAAGAATTTCTTTATTACCCAAAACAACATCATCTTCACGACTACTTTAGGAACTAACATTTTTAGATTTGTGACTCAGTATTCAACCGAACCACTTTCGAGTCTCAACTAAGTAGACTACAATGTCTACAATGAAAAATACTGAATATCCATCATATTTTTCCGTTCAGTAGCCCTTAATAAAACCGCAAACGTAGCATGTAATATTAACCTTAATCAAAGAGCAGCTCGAACCACTAGTGAACTACTCATTAGTAGTATCTCTAGGTAGTAGATTTATACAAACTAGGCTATAAGTAGAAGGGAAAAGTAGAAATAGAAAATTGACTTAACAATCAAAGAAGTTCTTGCTTTGTAATTTTCTAAGGTTAAACGTCGTAAATTATGGATTTTCCAGTTTATAGGTCTCTCCGATTTCTGAGAGGGAGTGAACCGTATTTAACTATGAGAAGCCCAATGCTGATTGGTAGATGTCACATGCCTCACGAATAACCACGATGTTTTGCAGTATACAATTACGAGGACTGATTTTATACAAGAAGCAAGTTTTGAAAATGGTTTTCTTGTATTGTAGGTATCTATAGTTATAAGTCATAGGTAGTTCAACGTTAAAATCGATAATTCACTAGAAAATCGCTTTTTGCTAGTATATGCATATGCATGCTTGTGACTTGTGTATATACTATAAAGACGGTCAGGTGTATACAGTCGCAATGCCTGTAGCATCGAATCAATTTGCAACAGTATCCCGGCCCGCTGCCCGCTACGCTCACCGCTCGTCCCGTAATCACTGTGATCCCGCGACCGACGCCGCGGGCCGCGATTATGTCATTAGGCGCAGCCTCACTATGTCCCGGATATCAAAGTCGATGAAAAGCCTAATAGGAATATCGCCGACAGCTATCGATCAACCAATTGTCTCCAATGATACGTTATAGTTTTGTACAAGTTATTTGTTGGATAGCTCTAGTTTTCTGTTCGTTTTAAATGGAAAGATCTACAGCTGAAGAGAACAGGCATTGCATTACAGTAAAATAGGAAGAGATGTGATATACTAATAAACGTATGTAGTTTGAGCTATAAGGATTTGTATCGATTAGTCCTCACTTTAACTCGGGTAGCGAGTAGACGTATCCTTGAAGTGGTTCATGTAGTTAAATCTGGTCATTCACAAGATAGAGATAGTTTTAATAAGACTGCTTCGCCAAGGGTTATCTAGAAAATTTCAAAAAGTCAAATTAAATCTGAAATAGTACGTAAGACGCGACGAATAAATTCCGTTTACGTGTAGAGCAACGTGGCCGTGGGTATTTTTACAGTATTTGACAAAAGCTCAGCCTCTGTACAAATATTTTAACAAAGGATAAAATTAAATGTCAAACTACACTTGGGAGGTCGTTACGACAAATCAAAATAGATACTACCTACACAAACTTTTGTTAGCCGTCAATATACGTCGGTTTTATAGCAAGTAATGTGAGAATAAAGTAGATTGTGCGCATGTGGGCGTGTCCCGGCCGCCGATTGGACCGGCCCACGCCAATGCGTGTGCGCCGAACAGAAGCCGCCCGGCATACTCTTATTATGTGTTTCGTAAAGTAAATCCCTTATTACACACCATTTTATGTTATTTTCATTGGGATTTCTGAACATGGGTTTCCAATATCTCATTGCACAATCCAAGAATTATAATCTACGGCAGTTGCTATTTCCGTAGCGACACAGTATAGTAGCGATTACCTTCACATTTTGCAATGACTCTACGTAGGCGTTCTAGAGACATTTAAAACATAATATGACATGCGTGTGAGCAGTCGTTTATGAAATGTGACCTTAGGAATAAATAAGTGGTCTTGCCATCCAACCAAACCTGCCAGTCAGCTTCCTAAGAACGTTTAAACGTCTGATATTACCAATAATTGAAGACGTTGGATCATTAAGCCTGCCGGGGCAGGTTCTATGTTGATTACTCGTAGTTATCAAGAATTTGAGCATCGATCGACCTATTACAGAGGTACGAGGACTACGGGCGCTTCTTCGTAATAACCATGATGATACCTGAAATTATATGATTTGTGAGGAATTTTGTTGAAAATGGCGAAAACATTACAGAAAAGTACAGGGGTCGTAACGACGCGGGGCGGCGCACCGGCCCCGCGGCCTCGGGGCAGCCGCTCCGCAGGCCGTATGCAAATTAAACGTAATCAAAATAATAATTTCGTATGAGGCAAGGAGAAACAGAACGGTACAAGAGAGTGGTCGAGCTCTCGCTCTAGCGCGCTTAACATCAGAGGGCCAGAAAGAAAAAACACCTGCCGCCCCGACCATCGTCCATCGGAAATGCAAATAGCCAGCGCCCGATTCGCTTTTATTATTTTGTATTGTTTCAACTTAGGTAATTACACACGCGATAGCGACTTAATGCGCGATATTACTGTAAGTGGAGTGAAATATTTCAGTAGTGATTATATGGTTAAGCAGGGCAGTCAAAACGTGATGAAGTCCGCTATAGCAACGATACAAGTAAAATTGCTTTAATGGTGCTTTCTAGTAGCAATTGTATATATGAATTATGCACACTTCAGTCAATTATGCGTCATTTAGAAGACGTTAGTGTACCCTATTAATGAAGTTAACTGTTATTTCTATTTGTATCGGTATGTGTGTAAACAACCATATAGGTATATTTACCTGTAAGTAATATGTTTTTAGCCACCCATCATCGGAAAATATGTACTAATTTCTAAAGGTATTTCACATAGATCGTTATTTACGTTGGCAACTACAACTCTTGTCAGTATAATGAATATTAGAATTGACGAATCACAAGTATCACCCTTTTGTTCACCTGTAACTTCGTCGGAATTAACCGCTGGTTCACTGTGTATAGGCCTTCAGCATCTTGTTCTATCTTGTGACACGGTCAAACATGGGTGTTGATGGATGTGAATTTTACACCAGAATGCAAGGTCGGTGAAACAAGAAAACTTCGTAAAGAAACTGAAGAGACTAGAACTGTCCTAAAACCTGCTGTTGCTATTGTATTTAAATATGTACCTGTACATCTAATACACTATATCCTGCCAAACTATGTTCCATGGCGTACTGATTCTCTTTAAACAGTCACTTTAAAATAAGAGCCTAACGAACCCTTGCAGGGCACGCACGCAGAGGAAACGTATAGGTTAATTATGTGTATGTTCGCTGTCAATACACTTATACAAGTTGACGTATAATAGTTTTAAAGCCAGATAATCAGCTTAGGTATGTAGGCACATAAAATATAGTTACCTGTAAAGGCGGCAACCACTCACGATTCTAACGTGATAATAATGTATCCAAGGAACAAATTGGCGTCTACCATTTAAGGCACATATTGCTGCAGGCTTTTTAACAAATAAGTGGTACCTAGATTATTAAATTTAAAGGTTAAATCAGAAAATACCGATAAAGTTTACCTATTAGTGAGACGCCATTTAAAGCTTGTGATTTCTGTGAAATCAAATTCAACGGAAACGTTGTCTTCTCTAATGATTACAGAAACATTCAATACTGCAAGGTTCTAGCTTGTCGAAAAATTTAATTGATGAATGTAATACAGAAAACAAGCATTTCCTGCTTGGTTTCTGTATTAAAATTCTAACAATTTAGATAGAACTAACATAAAGCGTTTTGGAACTCTTTAAACCAAATAAAAATAATGTGCGAACAAGGATTTTCAATTTAATAATTTGAACTGCCATTCATACTAGGCCCACCGATACCGATTTTTGTTTTTTTGCCTGTTGAGAGTGCTGGTACAACAGGCATTTAATGGAATATTCTGTCTGCTATAAAACCCCACCGACAAGTAGCCTATCTATTTAAAAGAGACGTGAATCGTGCCATATTGATAGGTCATGCGAAACTTTAAAAACGGTGCTCACGAACAAATCAATATTATGTATACATAATTGATTGATACCTTTCAGATTGAAACATACAAAGGCATCTACCTACTTGATAAACAAAGCTTTTCGAGTAGACGGCAAATACTAACTTTTGATTTGATTGGAAATATTGGTAAGAGGTAGAGCCTACCAACGTATCGACCGTATCAATGATACGGCCGATACGGGAATAACAAGAAGCGCCGACGTGTAGAGGAAAATAACCACAAAATCTTCCCACAATCTTATTGATAATTTAAATATTCTATCGCGGATATTTCAAATTTTAGGTTTAAATTTTCGTGCTCCCTACGGTCTCTCTTCGATGAGGGCTTTACTCGGGGTGGCCGTTTTGCTATCTTTTTAATGAAGACCTACATGTACGAGCCGAAGTCGAGTTTTCTGAATTTTATAACTCACTTCGCTTTCGCCTGCATTCTAACAGCTTATGCGATACTAGTCAGGATGCTAATTCATTGACTTAGAAAAAATCTTATTTTGGGTTAAAGTTTTCCAGTCCTCACACATGACTAAAGAGAAGCTCATTGTCCATAGCTCGTTGCCACATAGGCTTACCGCCAGAGACGAAAACACACAAAGCACAGGAACATGAGCCGTGGCTCGGTGGCACAGTTGTCAGAGCTACCGTTTAATTAAGGCCACGCTTGGCTAGCAGCGACTCCGTGGTTAGAACTCGTCACGCAGCACGCCAATTGGACACGATTAAAAATAATTTTCATTTTTGATGTCATTTCGCTCGTTAATGAACTCCCTGATGCGAATAATTCCTCTGTTATGAGGACCTGTATAACATTATGTGTATCTACTAGCTGTACTGTAAACCGCATATTAATTTGATGTTATTTGCGTCAGAGGTAATCACGCTGTTTGCGTATCGTTTGGCGTAGCTGTGTCGGTGGTTTGTCGTATGTGTATAAATATACTTCAACTAGGTACCTGGTCTATTGAAAGGATTCATTTGATCAAAAATGCGCATTATTCAAGATTTTAAATGCCATCGGTATGCATGGTGGTGATCTGTGAATCAAAACGAAGAAAAAGATTGTTACAACTTATATTCACGTTTTCATTCTAAAGGACAAACTATTTTAATAATACTTATAGACTTATGTCTATAACCGTTACGCTATCATTTACTCCTTTTTCTTGGTTGTTCAAGAATAAGGAGTGACTGATAGCGTGATAGTTGACCCAGGAGACATATGGATATATGGAGATATATTATGGAAGAAAAACGTGTTGCGCTGACCCCAAGTAACATGGGACAAGGGCAGAACGATGATGATGATGAATATAAACATAACCAAAAGCACATACTTAAGTATCTACTATTTTGAATCATCACAAAGAAACATTTTTATCTGCAATGTTCTAGCAAAATAAAGTAATTGGCTTTAATTGTAAAATACCCAATATGGCCAAAGATAATAATTATAACATACAATATGAGATGTATGACCCAACTGTTTGTAGTTAATATATTTTTTTCAAAGGGTTTTACTTCGTTGTTTTAATGTTACCTGCCTGCTACGCCATATTTTTTGTATTTTTGTAAGTTATTCACTAATTTCGTTAGAAAAGGTCGGTTTTGTCCTATTATGGAAACAGGAAATCTTTCTGTAGGGAGTTTTCATAATACAACATAGTTTTTACGTTATGGTTATCCTAAAGTGAGTTATAGAGCCTCTACGCCGCTGTAGACCCGGCGTAGCACGGTCTACGAAATAAATATGAATGTTATTAACTTATTATTTACATATTTCACACTAAATTCTTTTTGTGAAATTATTCGAATTAGTGTTTATAACATTGTATTACTATAATAGAAAAAAAAACTATACAAATAAATAAAATTGAAGTTATTGTTTGTAATTTCAAAATAACTGCTTGCTGCTACTGAATGCATATGAAAGTACATCATCATCATCATTTCAGCCAAAAGACGTCCACTGCTGGACTTAGGGCTCTCCCAAGTAGGTACCTATATACAGTACTAGCGGACGTCCCGCGGTTTCACCCGCGTAGATCCCGTTCCCGTGGGAATACAGGGATATAAAGCTATGACACTCAGCAATAATGTGGCTTTCTATTGGTGAAAGAATTTTTAAAATCGGTTCAGTAGATCCCGAGATTACCCCTTACAATTTAACAAATATACAAACACGCAAACTTTACTTCTTTATAATATTAGTATAGACAAATATTTGTCTGTTTGTTCGTTTTAATAAAAATGAGCAGAAGAAAAGCAAAATTCAGATGCTTTCGGGCAACTAAAAGCATAACATGAAAAATCGAGTTATTCCGGTCTGATCCCCTAAAACTGATACCCTAGGGGATCCGTTTTATTATAAATTATTTTCTATTCCGGTCTGATCCCCCGTAAAAGAATCGGATACCCTGACACATATTTAGGACAGTCAGCAACAAAATATTTGTACAGGTTCTATTAGATTAAAAAAAAAAAGAATAGGTAGTAAAGTCCCACAAACTACCAGGAGAACAGAAGTAGGAAGGAGGTATTGGAAATTATTGGAATCTTCAAGTCAAATCTATATTATGCCTTTATAGTAAAGTCCCACAAACTACCAGGAGAACAAAAGTAGGAAGGAGGTATTGGAAATTGGAATCTTCAAATCAAATCTATATTATGCCTTTATATTATATTATATTATATTTATAAAGTCTGTTTGTTAACTTGTTTTTTTTTTCACTTTTTTTTTCTAAGTTTGTGGGACTTTACTGTCCTGGTTTCCTATCTCCAACAAAAAAAAGTGCATGATTTTAGAAAGAAATAATATAGATTTGATTTAAAGATTCCTATCCCTCCTTCATACTTCTGTTCTCCTGGTAGTTTGTGGGACTTTACTGTCCTGGTTTCCTATCTGTAACAAAAAAAGTGCATGGTTTTAGAAAGAAATAATATAGATTTGATTTAAAGATTCCAATACCTCCTTCCTACTTCTGTTCTCCTGGTAGTTTGTGGGATGATCGTACAATTGTAAGTTATAGAAATAAAAACTGACTATTTTTTCATTAACTACTGTTTTTCGGTTGACTGTACTTCACTTGTACTTGTGTCAAAAAGGGGATCAGAACGGAATGATAAATTACAGGGGATCAGAAAGGAATAAACAAAAGAAAAATATTGGCAGTGGATTGGTTTGGGGGATCAGACCGGAACAACTCACCACTGTTTTATTTATTAAGGCTAATAATATGCAGGTGCCAAAAAGGACTCTCCTTGTTTCATTAAGTACTTAGTTTTAACTTATTTTTATTAATAGCACCTACATTATTTCATATTTGTGATGTTCACGTAGTAGTGGCAGAACTAATATTACGAAATGCAATAACAAGATATGTTTTTTATAAACCCTCTAGTAATTTCTGCTTTATGACGGGTGCGTTTACAAACATTTCATCTTACATACACTAACAGTTTGACCCGGAACAACAACCAGGCCATACAAACACAATACTATGCAGGAATCGAACCCACGGCAGGCAGCGCAACAGCCAATCGCTCAGCCACTGCGTCAAACGTAACAAATACGGTGGTATTTGTAATTATTAAAAACGTTTTCTTGTTTTAAAATCATTGTCTTTTGTACCAGAGAAATCTTCATAATAAAATTCGTCATCAAGGTTGTTTTCAAGGAAACTACCTACTTCGGCATATTCACAAAGATGCTGTTTGTTCTATACTTACATATGTACAGTACCTTGTAACATATGAACACAATCGTGAGTAAGTATATACATACGAGCATACATAAGTAGCGTTTACAGACACAAGGGCACTGGTTATTACGCAAATTACGGCAAATAATAGACCGGTGACAATTAGATGATTTTCTTGAATGAGTACCAATTGCTAGGTATCTTCCTTACCCTATTTACAAGTGAGCATGTGTGAGGAGCGGTTATTTATTAAAATTGTAAGTATAATATAATGTGAAAAACACTGTACAAAGGCGGAAATGGTTTGGGGCATATTCTAGCAGTCTACTTAAAGGTGATCGAGAGACAAAATATGGTATAATAGGTGCAAAGATGCAGAAAAATAAAATAATTAGAAGTAAATGTTTACATACATACAACCAAAGTTATGATGTAGCCCTGTGCTATACTTGTGAAGGATGATACAAAAATTATAAAGCGGCTGTGGTAAAGTCGCGATTATTATTAAATACTAGCTGTTGCCAGCGGCTTCACCCGCTGCAACTCGAAAATTATCCTATGTGTTAATCCAGGTTATAAACTATCTGTGTACCAAATGTTATCCAAATCCGTTCAGTAGTTTTTGCGTGACGAAGTAACAAACATACACACTCACAAACTTTCGCCTTTATACAGCTTAATATTAGTGTGAAGTGTGATGTGATTTGCATCTGTCTTCAAATAACCCGAGAACCTTTCTGATCCTTAGGAAAACTGATGAAGTCTTGAATACTTTAAGTACCCAATGTTTCATCTGAATTACAAGTACTACCTATATAGAGGATTTCCTTGACATTTCTATTCGATTGTACGAAAACGCTGTATGCAACTATGCAAGTAACCACAAGTAAATTAAGTTTTTGTGTCAATTTAAACCGACATTTTTGTTTTCGGCAATAAAGTTATGATTAGGTTTATTTTTTTACCCACGACGGAACGGAGACGGTATATGCGTTTGGGGTGAGAGGTTGTTTGTTTAGTTTTAGTTTTCAGTTTTCAGTTATGGGTTCGCGTTTGATTGGTGCATGTTCTTACATAAGTGTTATGGTGACAATTCACCAGGGAGCGCTGCAGCAAACATTTTTTGTGCAAATCAAAGTTGGAAATTATGTTTTTTCCTACTCCTCCGCTATTCTTTTCTGATTAATTTCGTTGCGGGATCCAAGACAGTTAAATCGCTTCTCTGGGACTTCGTCGAGCTTCATTGTCTCGGCGCTTTTCTTGTGGTCGCCACTGTTGATTCTGGCTAACAGGAGTTACAGTGGTTTGGGAATAGTGTGGCGGGCTTGTCCCAAAAAAAAAAAAAAAAATCAAAGTTGCCATTTTTTTCCAAAACTACAAGTCCGATTTTGATGCAGTTTCTTGAAACATAAAAAGCACAACAAAGTGGAAAATAACTTCTGGAAGTCGGTGGCAAAAAGATAATGAAACGAAACAAACGAAAGTCACAAATTTTATTGCAAAACAGTTTTTACTTGTTTCAGCCAAAAGTTGTGTATGATTAATTGTTACTAAAAGGTATAGCAATCATCCATTTAAACGTAGATTTTTTTGATAATATTGCTGAAATAATGATAACTCATCATTATTTACTATTCAAGAAATGTAAATAATGATCATGAGGTCCAGGGTTCGATTCCCAGAACGGGCAAAGTATTGTTGGGGTTTTTCGACCAGGATTTCTTAGCAGTTTCGTCAGAGTCTGGAATTGTGCCCTTTTGATGGCAATAGCCTCGCTCCCTATTACATGGTAATTAAATTTATCTGGCGAAATGTAGTTGTGTAATGAATGGGTACAATTCTCCCTAGCCATTAAGGGATTGCTGGCGTGATGTTAATGTTATGTTGCAGAAGTTGTTCATTTTGGCCCTGACGGTAATGCTCCTTTGTAGCTAAAGCTTTTTCTTTACAATCGCTACTCACAATATACATAGTTTACCTACCAATAGTATAACATAGCTAAGGTAGTAGGTAGTTAGGTAGTATTAGGTACGCAGTCCCACCACAGGCCTGAATCCTCATTACCATACACGATAATACCGAAACGATTCGAGTTCACGCTTTTACCGGCAGTCGGCATTACCGACGGTTCGGCGGCGGCGGCAGTGCGTTAGATGTGCGCAATTTGCCTCCATTTGCTGTAATGACAGGCCGCGTCTCTGCTCATGGATGCTGCATAATGAGCCGATCCCGCCGATTGATCTGCGTGCCTATGCACCTAGCTATAACTAGGCGTAGCTCATAGGTAGCCTGCCAGCAACGAATGGTCTAGCATTACTGTGTTGTAATTAGAAGTGATTGGAGCAATTTGCTCAGGACATCGGAGGCTGTAGGTAAATACGTAGGAGAGTGCCAGTTGAAGATGGAGCGTTGCTGTTTTAAGTAGGTATGGAAAGTATCAGTTATTGTTTTTGCAGCGTCGACTATTCACCAAAAGAAGGTTGTAGTTAGGTAAATTAATGTTTTTGATGTGAAAAATAAATAATTTAAAAAAAAAGTAATCTCAATTCAAAAACGTAGGTATAAAGAGTCATTAACATTATATTAACATCCCGCCTGTAATCCGCGAAGGGTTGGCAGAGGTCTACCTAATAGTACCTAAAAGTCAATATATATTACACTTACTTAAAGACAGAAAAGAGTAAATGCTGGCTAGATAACCAGCACCAGTTGAGACAAAATAACACTCGTATTATTGACAGCATTAAACCGATAATATCAAATATAAACCGATTCATAATAAACTCCTCTATCAAGGGTTGTTAGCCCAAACGGACGTGGATTGGGAGCGGTGGCCATCGAGGGTATCTACTGGAACGAATGAGTTATAAAAGCATATGTTTTGGGCCCTAGAGCACACCTTATCATTTACCACATTACGGGGCCAATGATTATAGTAATCTGCTCATGAGGGTACAATAGCGCTGCACTCGTTCGCTGTGCCACCGCATGCGATAGCTCGCAAACAGGATGATTCGAATTGAGAATTGCAACAGTGTTAGATTTTTAGCAAATACGCCACTTTTATTAGAGACATGTTTGGGTCCTTTATAATAAAAGAGAAAGAAAGGAATGAAAAAAAAAAAAGAAAGAAAATATAGTATAATTATTTGGTCTCACACAGGACAAAACAAAGAGATCAAAAATATAAATAAATAGTAATCATAACAAGCGTTTATCAACATACTTCTTATCCATATTTGAGCAGTAGGAGTGTTGAACACCACAATTATGTTGCAGCATTGCTAAGGCAGTACAGCTAGAGAGATGTTTACCTACTCGAAGAAAATCCCGCACAAGCGATAGTTTTGGATCCTCGAGGTAAAAGGAAGCATGGCCATCCCCGGCAAGCCTGGCATCGCACCGGGTTGCCAGAAGCTACGTGCATCGGGTTGTCGTGGAGTCAGATAAAGCGTGACCTACTCTGGACGCCCTCTGCCCGTATATATGCCGATATCAAGGAAAGTCAACGAACTTTATGATGGCCAGAACCAGAAGATATGGGGACAGTGTAGTATGTTTATTATTTCAGTAACTGGAGGCTACTCTCATCGCCTGCGGGTTGTTGAAACAGATACCGCGGCCTGGGACACAAAGGGCTAAGAAGGAACATGGGTGGTTTTTAGTCTGTAAGTCTGACTTAGTCTGACACTCCCTACCACTCCGCCCAGAGCGGGAGGAGTGGTAGGGAGTGTCATTTGATGATTTCCCACACTCCAAATAAAAAAGGCTACTCTCATCCTCTTTTCCATTTTGGAAGCAAGGCTTCTCATTATTTCTGTAATACAAACGGCGGCGGTGATTTTTGAATACGTACTTTGTTTTCGTTTAATACAAACATCTTTTTACAACAAAACCGTCTGCATTCATAAATTCTCGAAAAAAAGAAACATCATGTACAACAGTTGTATGAATTTAATAGAAAATATGACCCTTTCACTGTTCGACATAATTAAGGAGTGCGCGACGGTACAAAGGACTCGATCGCTACATGTTGTTAACTCCGTTTTATTCGTTGGAATCGGTTGACAATGGCGCGCCCCAATACCCTTTCTTCTGCAATTTGGCGCGCAGCAGTCTCCGGAAGTTAGACCTGCACCCTGGAATTAGGGATCCTTAGGCTCTCCAGGACTCTCATTGTTGTACTAAGGACTCCGCCCCGCAAGAATTTTGACGCGATAAGTTAGCACGTGTCACGTTTTGCTTTGATATTTCAATATTTTCTATAGTGAAGGAGAGCAAAAGGGGTCTTTAAGAATTGCCGTTACATTCGGAGTAGGTAAAGGAAGTTTTTATTTTAAGAAAACTAATAAATATATGTGCCTATGTTCTAATGTGTTTTCCTCCCCCTAAGGTGACAAGAACCTATTGAGCACAATATGTCCCTGTTATTGGTTGGCTTAGAAATATTTTAACATAAATATGCTTTATTAGTATTGAATTTAGAAATGAAGCTTAGGAACTCCCAAAGACAAATATTTACCACCCTGGTCTTGAAAACCCCATAGAGCCACAATCGCAGGTAATGTGTTCTTGAAATAGTTGATTGATGGCACCAGCTCACTTAGAGCGCATCATCGACTATCAATAAAGGCAAATTATCTCGTTGGGTCCAGATGACCTTGTAACCATGAACTTGCAACCACTGATTACCGAATTACCGGCTCCTCTTGCCTATACTTACTGCGGTGATTTAAATAATAAATATCTTATCTAAATAACACCAAAGCATTGTTTTGCCCTCGACGATCATATACGTAATGACGTATATTAACTCTCATCACTAATAAAATTAGGCTGGACGCGTAATTTGACTTAATTTTGCCAGAATCATGTCTGAATCGGCCCCAAATTATTGAAATATAAATTGTATTTTCAGAATCAAGAGCTAATAGGGAAACGATGATTCTGACTCATAGTCGAAATGATGCACAAAATATTATGATAATGTATGTTTATATATGTTTTCTTTTAGCAGGTAGGTACGGTAATACAGTTAGATGCACTAATATTATATGAAACTCTTAGCACTTAGCAAAATTGAAAAACTTTTGTTTCGTTATTTCAGGAGAAAATTGCTTTTGAATTTGAGATAAAACCTATCATGGCATCCAAAATGAAGCAACAAGTACATCAGAAGACTTTTTCTTAAAGTTGCTTGTTTGCGGCAGTTAGCTCGCTGTGTCCTTATGTTAGATCTTGCGATGGTTTCCATCTCATCTCATACAGGTTTGAGAGGCAACAAAGAGGCTTACTTAGGATCAAGAATTGTATGCAGGTGCCTAAATATGTATTTAGAACAATTATGTATGATAGGTTTAAAAGAGTATTTTGACGAACGATATCATTCTGAGTGATGACATGAGTGGATTTCATATTGTTCTGCTTCATATATTGCGTTCTGTCTCTAGGTACCCATCCCGGGAGTATGGCTTTTAGATGAAAAAGTGAATTCTCTCTTGTGAAACATCATTAAGAAACACAGGTGATTATCAATATTCTATGTGTAGGTAGGTAATGAGACTGAACAACAACAATTCCTAACGATCATAAAAACAGAACATATCCGCATAAATTAGACCATTCTGTAGGTAGGTATAGGTACTAGGATAGACATTTAAATACCAGCGTAATGACCGAAGAAAGATCCCTATAGCAGCAGCGAAGCTAATGATGACTGTATGAGCGATGTTCACAGAGAGACTATTAATTAATCCGCCATATTACTTAATTGTCCCCGCCCCGCTCCCGCGCTCGCTTCGCTCCACTCGCTCTCATAATTGCACCATAGTATTTCCGTTACAATAAGTAGGTACGTACTATTTTTGCCATCATTAGTCGGTAGTGTCAGATACTGGTTGAATTAAAGTTTTTGTAACTGACATGTTGCAATGTTGTTTTATGGGTCTTGAAATAATTGAAAACTCATAGGTGAGCGTAGTTCAGTATTTTCCGCAGTGATTTTGAATATTTGACGCTGTTTAAATTCAAATCGGTTATAATCAAGGATGCTTTTTGGATGTCAAATATTTTTAATCTATACTAATATTATAAAGCAGAAGAGTTTGTTTGTTTGAACGCGGTAAACTCAGGAACTGCTGGTTGGAATTTTAAAATTATTTTTGTGTTGGATAGTCCATTTATCGAGGAAGGCTATAGGCTATATAACATCACGCTACGGCTAATAGGAGCGGAGCATAAATAAAAAATGTAACAAAAACGGGAAAAGGTATTTCCTTTTTGAGAGCTTCCGCTGCGTGCGCTGCAAAAACGGTTTAAGTTACGCAAATGTTATGTATGAAGGAATTGTTCCTCTTTAAAATTTCTAAAAAAAAATCCGCGACAGCATATATCTTTTAAGATTGACTCACTGTAATCTTTTTTTACTATTAAACTGTTAGGTTAAAAATAATTATTTTTTGCGAAGCTTATTTAACCCATATGGTATTAATCTATATCTAAATAAATGTGTTTGTTAGAAGGAAAATTTAATATAGAATATTTGTGCCCTTTACTCTAAACATTTTAAACAAATATCTTAGAAGATATCGCAATGTAAAAATATCCGCGCGGCAAAATAATTCGCGCGTCGCAATGTAGGGAGATTCTTTCCGGGAAATTCAAATTCAAAATATTTACTGCATCATAATGTTTACAAGTACAGAGTGTTATCGTATATGTATTTAACAGTAAGAGATACCTATAGTAATTCACACTTTAATATAATCTAAGCTAATCTAAACCATCTAAACTATTATAATAAAGAAGAAAGATAAGATTTTTTGTTTGTTACGATTTAACTTAATTTATGTCGGATAGTCGATTTATCGAGAAAGGTTATAAGCTATATTTATGTGACGCAGACGAAGTTGCGTGGGTCAGCTAGTAGATTCTATATGATAGAAAGAACCAAGGGTGATAAGAGTGACAGATGAGAATATTTGGGATGTGCAAGCAGGATTTAGAGAGGGAATGGGCTGTATGTATCAGATCTTTTCCTTAAGGTGCATAGCTGAAAAACATCTAGCAAAGCATAAGAGGGTCTACTGTGCTTTCGTAGACTTGGAGAAGGCTTATGACAGTGTGTGGAGGGAAGAGCTGTGGTCGACTCTATCTATGTATGGGGTGGACAGGTTCTTGGTGCGAGCACTGAAATCTTTGTACAAGGATTCTAGTGCTTGTGTTAATAGGGCATACACTGACTGGTTTTGCATCTCCAGAGGTGTAAGACAGGGCTGTATAGCGTCTCCTTGGCTGTTCAACCTATACATGGATAGTTGTCTGACAAATTTGAAAGAGAGTGAATGTGGATTGAGGATGAATGAGTTGCCAGTCAAGTGCTGTCTGTGCGCAGATGATCAACTTCTTCTTGCATCGTCAGCTGAACAGTTGCAAGATATGGTAACTGTAATGAATGAAGCATTTAAGAGTAATAAAGGGATGAATGTAAATTTAAATAAGACGAAGGTTATGGTATTTGAAAGAGAAGAGAATGTATCGATGTGTGATGATAAAATAAATGATTAGAGCGTGGAACAAGTAAATGAGTTTGTATATAATTATATTTGGGCAGTATGTTTACAAGAGATGGAAAGATTGACGCAGATGTGGAAAGGAGAGTAAACGCGGGAAATAAAGTGAATGGTGCTATGCATGCGGTGGTGACCAACCAGTCGATGTCGAAAGAGGCTCGGCTGGCTGTTCACAATGGTGTGCTGGTGCCTACACTTATGTATGGAAGTGAATGTTGGGTGTGGCAAAAGAGGCATGAAAGTAAGATTAATGCGGTGGAAATGCGTTCCTTGCGAAGCAAGTGTAACTCTGAATGATTAATTGAGGAATGAGGTTATACGAGAACGTTGCGGTTTAAAAGAAGATGTAGTGACAAAGATTGAAAAGGGTATGCTTAGATGGTTTGGTCACGTAGAGAGAATGAGTGAAAGTAGATTAACGAAAGGTATTTGTGACAAGGCAGATGTGAGTGGCAACGCTGGTAGGGGACGCCCTAGAAAGACATACACTGACCTTATTGGTGATATAAGTTTTTAAACTGACATGGTCACTGACATTACTATAAATACTATAAACGGGATATTTACCATGTTTTCTTATTGTTTCGAGTTCCCGATATTTCGACGCTGTTACAAGCACCATGATCACGCATAAACTGAAGTCATTGCGGGTGGATTTTTTGAGCAGACAAATCGGTCTACCCTCTTTCTCGTTCGTTTTTTGCTCTCGGTACCACTACCATTGTCACTCACTACACGATTCTGTTCCCGGCACACAAAACACACTGTGTCCACTCGCGAACATTTTTCGGCACTTTTTCGGTTTTTACACAGCTAATATCGGGAACTCGAAACAATAAGAAAACATGGTAAATATCCCGCTTATTGGTGATGTTCTTCAGAAAGGACAGGTGCATAGTACTCGCAACCAGCGTGCGTGTATGACCAGATGTATGAATGTGGACGAGGCAAAAGGGGTATGTAAGAATCGTAGCAGGTGGCGTTCTGTGGTTTCTGCCTACCCCCATGGGAAAAGGGCGTGAGTTTATGTATGTAATGTAGTAAGAACCAATTGCAAGGAAAAGGCTTCTCTCTGACCTATCTTATTTTATCGGGGGTACTTGGTCGGTATGTATTAGGTAATGAACTAATGAAATTGTTATTGAATTTTTAACGAAAAGCTGACTGCAATGCACTGTTATTCTGCTATATCATAATGATATGACTTTAAAGGATGTTCAGAGTTGCCAATGTTTTATCGAGAGCAGTATCTAAAAGTGCTAAATTAAAATAAAAGATCGTGTTCTGCGCTCCAAAGCGCTCAAAGGCTTGAATTTAAATGTGATGGGCACGCAAACAAGCTGTCAAGTAAGCATGCAAAGCTTCAGGACTAGTGCCTGAAATTACAGCATGTGGTCCCGTCCCGACACGAAGGAACTAGCTGGACCAACAACGTTCCTTGAGAAATGGAGAGGAGAAGTGCGGAATCATGACAGTGGGAAGAAATGGGGGAACGCCTTTGCCTAGCAGTGAGACAATGTGGGCTATCAATAATACAACATTGATCTATTTCTAAAATCTGTCATCCAAGACTTAGCACCTAAAGTAGGGTAAAAGTTTCAAATGTATCTAAAGGTACATACACAGGTTTAGATACATTTGAAACCTATCTATCTACTCGTAGTAGATACTTACCTTGCTACGTAGGTGGACTTGCATAGTCGCGCAAGATAGGCCATGATGTAGGCAGGGGCGTAATGTGCCCTCCAGTCTTATCTTTAAGACTACATGTTGAAACAAAATGTAATTTTTGTAATTTGCCAGCTATCGAAATAAAAAAATATAATAAATTAGATTTAACTTTGAAAAATAAACCCGAAGTGTAACATTTTCTAATAATAAAAAAGTACTTTGACTTGTAGCTAGTAGAAAACTAGCTACAAGTCAAAGTACTTTTTAGGTTAATGATGAAAATAGAGGGTGTCAAATTAGGGTGGGCCCACGGCGGCAAAAACGAGACGTTGAGGTCGTTTCTAACCTCTGCGTCTCATTGATCTCGTTTGTAGCAGATAAAGAGAATAGTTTATAAAAAACAACTGTAAAAAAAAACGTTTTTTTTTTCTTTATATCTGGGGCGGCAAAACATAATGGCCCGTGGCGCCAAATATCAAAATACGCCCCTGGATGTAGGAGGTATTTGACAGATTCACAAATACCTATGTAGTATAGTACGGTACTTATGTTCATACAAAGAAAGTTCTCGATTGATACCCACATACCAAATGATGTCTAACGTCCTTTCTTTAGAATCACTTCTTCAGTGTCAGACATTCTAAATGGACGAAAATTTGACAACTCTTCCGTAATACCAATCTTAATAAGTAATCAATTAAAAGCTTAGCTATACTGAAAGTCTACTGCTCTTATTTGCATGGCGAAATAACATAGAAAATAATATGCAACTAGGTAAGTAGATAGATTAGGAAGTTATTTCGGAAAGGAATTGCGTTCAAATTGAAAACAGTGCGATTATTAAAATTTAATATCAAGTGGAAGGCTGTATTATTTTAGATTTCACATGTAAATGGCCGGGTGAGGCGTGCGGCGTGCGTGCCGCGGGCGTTGGGCGTGCGCCGCTCAGTTGACCAATGGCAGACCAGGCGCCAAACACACCGAATATTTTGCCCTTTTTCTGTGGCCAGTTACATTAATTGCTCATTTGCATATTTTGACCATTACTCGGAAAATACATGAGATAAATATGTTTTGGTAGGATGGAATGTACCTGTACCTAATATGCAAGACACAACCGCAATGCGGACAGAATCGAGCCATTATGTTGTAGTTAAGGTTACCAGGTCTATGAATACGCTCTCCGGAGAATTGATTTTATTGAACAGATTTTTATGGGACTTATCTAGATATATAACCGACAAAATGGAGTTTTTGGTCAACTGGACCCACTCGAACTGGACCCACGAGTTTAGTCGAACAAGTCATATTTTAAATTGTTTGTTTTTCATAGATTTATTGTGGGTCCAGTTGCAAGTGGGTCCAGTTGACCAAAGGCTCATGAGAGTGAACTATTAGGTATCTTAGGCCTACCTACGGCGTGATGTCGTGTTTTAATGTTCTTATTTTCGAATTTCCCCCGCTTTAAAAACACACGAAAACTCCGGACGTATGATATTTAACTAATGTAAAAAATACGGTAGGTACCTACCTACTGCCACACGCATTAAATATCACAGATGTGGACAACTTGCAGCAGTGACTCACATATAGACAATCGAGTCTGCTCGCCACACAGCGCAGGATGAAATTGGGGCTGGCCCGCACGCGGCGCACCAGGGAGGCGCATCGCTTCCTCATCGTTGTATAAAACCAATCGACTCGGGCTTCAGCAAACATCCCTGAAGCACTACAGAAGCGGGGCAACCCCATCAACATCCTGAACGCATTATTATATTGAACGCGAAGGACGCCGTACGATTTCTGGGTATAATCGTCGGCCCACAGACTGCACGTGTAAAAAGGAGTGCAGTATGCACGAAACAAAGTTATTTTAACACTCCTTGAACAACGCAAATCTGCGGGCTATCTTATTCAACCGAACCGCCAGCGCCCTCCGCTCTCGCTCAATATCGTCATCATCCTTCATGGCGGCGGTCAAGACATGTCCAAGGTATTTGAATGAATAAGTATACCCGTGTGAGCGGAGCTCCATTCAAATGGACTGGTGGTATAGTCTGGGCACCTCCCACCGCCGGCACCAAAGACCATGACCTCACTCTTACACGCATTATAGACCAAACCATGAAGCCTGGCATAATCTTCACAGATGGCTACTATCCTTCTCAAGACACTTATTAAATACATTTTTAAATATTACATAAAAAGCTTTTAAAAAAACATTTTAAAATATAAAAAATAGTAGTCCACCAGCATTGGGCACAGGGTACGAGCTACCGGTGGTCAGGGCTCTTGAGAAAGGAACCTCCTGACAATGCGCGCCGTGTCCAGAAACAAAGAGTGTGAGAGTTGTGTGTGTGCCTTCTGAATCAAACCCTTGCATGTTCGTCGAGGCTCTTGGCTATTTTTTTACTATTTGAAAATGTAGGTAACTGTGTTGTATTTATTTTTTAAAATCATACATATTCATATATAAGGTCCCATTAAAATAGGTGGACAAATTTTAACACAGCGTTCAGTAGGTCTAACCAAAGATATCTAAACAAAAAAAAACATCAAATAAAGTGTTTTTTTTTTTACTTAAAATAATTAATTGCCGGCACTATAGAACATCATCATACTCGAGGGGAAAACGCCACAGGCTTGGTGCAGGGGTGTGGTGGTGCTCTTCATCAAAAAGGGTGACAATGCCCGGTTGAAGAACTATAGGCCCATCTCACTTCTAAGCCATGTCTACAAGTTGTTTTCAAGAGTCATCACGAATCGTCTCGCACGCAGGTTTGACGATTTCCAGCCTCCCGAACAAGCCGGATTCCGAAAAGGCTTCAGTACCGTAGACCACATACATACGCTGCGGCAGGTTATACAGAAGACCGAAGAGTATAACCTGCATCTCTGTTTAGCGTTTGTGGACTACGAGAAAGCCTTCGATTCGATCGAGACTTGGGCTGTGCTGTGCTGCAGTCTCTCCAACGCTGCCAAATCGACTACCGGTACATCGAGGTGTTGAAGTGTTTGTACAAAAACGCCACCATGTCAGTCCGACTTCAGGACCAGACCTCGGAACCTATCCTTCTGCAGCGCGGTGTGAGACAGGGAGACGTCATATCTCCGAAACTGTTTACCGCTGCATTGGAGGATATCTTCAAGGTTCTGGATTGGAGAGGACTTGGCATCAACGTCAACGGCGAGTACATCACTCACCTTCGGTTTATCGACGATATAGTGGTCATGGCTGAGACCATGGAAGACCTCAGTGCAATGCTCGATGACCTCAGTAGAGCTTCCGAAAGAGTGGGTCTTAAAATGAACATGGACAAAACCAAGGTTATGTTAAATGTTCATGTAACACCCACTCCTATCAAGATCGGAGACTCTACGCTCGAAGTTGTGGACGATTATGTCTACCTGGGACAAACGGTCCAGTTGGGTAGATCTAACTTCGAGAAAGAGGTCAATCGTCGAATCCAACTCGGCTGGGCAGCGTTCGGGAAGTTGCGCGGTATCTTCTCGTCCAACTTACCCCAGTGTCTCAAGACGAAAGTCTATGACCAGTGTGTGTTGCCAGTGATTACATATACGGGACCGAAACGTGGTCGCTCACAATGGGTCTTATCAGAAAGCTCAAAGTCACCCAAAGGGCAATGGAGAGGGCTATGCTCGGAGTTTCCTTGCGTGATCGAATCAGAAATGAGGACATCCGCATATATGAGAACCAAGGTTACCGACGTAGCCCGAAGAATCGCCAGACTTAAGTGGCAATGGGCAGGGCACATTGCTACGGATGGAACGGATGGCCGATGGGGGCGAAAAGTTCTGGA
The DNA here is from genome assembly GCA_949775195.1 of Diarsia dahlii. NCBI lineage: Eukaryota > Metazoa > Arthropoda > Insecta > Lepidoptera > Noctuidae > Diarsia > Diarsia dahlii. Next base: position 9,130,688 of record OX459195.1, on the reverse strand, counting down.
ATGGCGACCGCGAACCGGAAGACGTTACGTTGGAAGGCCTCCCACTAGGTGGACCGATGACCTGGTCAAGGTTGCAGGAACCCGCTGGATGAGAGACGCACGGGACCGGTCAATGTGGCGACGCCTGGGGGAGGCCTATGTCCAGCAGTGGACGTCTTTTGGCTGAAATGATGATGATGATGACTATAGAACAAACTCATCCTTTAGGAGTAGGTATTTAAATGCGTTTTTCTTATTTTTTTTTTACCATTGTCCTTATTTTGATGGTCTGAATGATTTCTGAAATGTTGTCCACCTATTTTACTGGGACCTTATAATATAGAAATGGTCTCGAAAAAAGTCAGATCGAACGAAGCGAGCTCAAAATAGGGGATCGGACTGGGTCAAAATAATATGATTCTGTTTAGTCCTTATGTTAGATTATCGAAAAATATTGAATACGTGTTTTTTGTTTTATCAAATCAATAAAAAATGACGAAGATAAAACGTGTCAAAGATCGTGGAGTAGGGCTTGAAACGTCACTTGTGTCGTCAAAATGTATTATCTTATGACGTCACACGAGTTTTCGAAGCACTGTGTCGTCTACATTTTAAGTTTACGTGAAAAAAGAAAAAATACGTGTCCAATAATTTTTGGAAATCTATCTGACGGACTAATTAGTTTTTTTTTGTCCGATCCCCTATTCTTAGCCCCCGCCTAAGAGGTTATTTTCATCATTCAATAAAATTATATTTAACCATTATTTAACTTACTTTTACTACTAACGTATTGAAGAATTGCGAGCGGTGCCGCGGCAGCGGCCGGCGAGCACTAAATCGAAATTGGTCGCAATATTACAGCATTCCGGTAGTTATATGCTGCTCAAAATGATTTTTTTGCTTAACAGAGGGTACTCACTCAGGGCACTCAGAGGAGTGCTTACCGAAATTTTATTAAACAGGAGCAGCATTGCAGCTTATATAATTAATATGCTGTACAAAAAGAATTACAGCCATCCAGAATGACATAAATTGCTGATTGATTTTGAAATGTTTGCTGGCCATGAGTTCCTGACCAATTAGCTGTTTCTGCTCACAGATTATATTTTTCTGCTCACCAAAATACGAATACTATGCTAACCAGTTAAATAACACCCTAAAAAAAAGTCGTTTCCAGCCAAAAATTTTTGCAATGTACACCCTGTATAGATTATAATATGGATCAGAATATGGATCATAATAAGAATCCGAATATGGATCTTTTACTACGTACCCAGCAAGGCTAAGATCCCAGCTACAACAAATTCTGAGCTGGAGGTAGCAGACACGCTCTATTCCTCACGTATCGCTGTAATGCCTTGTGACTGACTCAGCCGACATATCAGTAGTAATTCGCCTAAAAGCCTCTAAATTCATCTGCAGGGCCTGATGGAATTTCACCGTTTGAGTAGAAGGACTGCTTGAAAATATTTAGAGAGCCGCTTCTTTATGTTTTTTAGGTACTTAGCCCTGCAAACAGCAACGTATCCGGCAGAGTGGAAAACCTCACGTGTTACCCCTGTACCCAAGGGTGGCTCCAGATCAAAAGTAGAGAATTATAGGCCTCCGGCATGAGGCGTATGGGCCATTTTGACAAATAACTATATCTAAATATTTAGATAGATTATACCATGTACATACGCGTCAGCCATATACCAAATTGCCACACTTGACTCTGTAGAGCGTAGAGCCAGGAGGCTAACTGGTGACGATAAGCTGGTAGCCAAGCCACATAGCCTGGCCCACCGCCGGCACCGCAAAGTTGCATGTCTGTCAGACTTCTTCAAACTGCACTTCGGAGTGTGTGCGCAGGAGCTCCACGGGCTGATTCCACCATCTCCTTTCTTACATCGGGAGACTAGACGTACCTACTGCAGGTTATCACCCATACCTTGTCGATGTTCCACACATTCGAACGAGGCGCTTTCCTAAATCTTTTATTATGCGAACAGCCAAGGAGTGGAACTCCCTGCCTGCGTCGGTTTTCCCGAGTCCATATTACCTACCCCAATCTATTTAAGTCGTTGTAAATAACTAGGCTTCTTCTAGGTAAGCTCGTTCTATCGTCGACCTCATCTCTGCCCTTGGGGCAAGATTAATGTCTTGAGTGACTATTTGATGAAAAAGGCATTCAAGATACTTTTAAGAGACGGTTGTATTGTGTGATTTTAATTATTATTACTCAGTAAAGTCACATTTGTTACGGTTGCGAATCCTATTTTATTTAACAAAAACAAACAAACAAATCTTTCTTGTTTATAATATTAGTTTAGATACAACCTGACACATCGATAAATTGCAAAAAACGTAAAAAAAAAAGTCGAATTTCGCGGGCTACCTTGTCGCATTCACCCACAGAACGTTCTGGCAACACCTGGGGGTCTAAAATGGCCACTTTAGCAGATCAGAATATGAATTGACCTTTCAAATAGTAACTGCGTCTGTGACCATTTTACGAATTTAACGCAATTCATATTGTTTTCCTATTATTACTTACCTATGATCTATTTTCCTTAATGGTCCCAGACGCTGTTACCATTATGAAAGGTCATTTACGCTTTTTGACGCAATTCCTATTATGAACTGCTAAAGTGGCCGTTTTTGACCCCCTGGAACTTATATACAAAGTGGGCAACACACACCGTTATTGTCAATGAATTCGTGGCTTAAAGCATGGCTTAAAGGTCTTGTAACCAAGCCAGTGGCATAGCCACAAAATATTTAAAAAAAAAACAATGAATTCGTACTGTCAATAATTCATGATGACAATGATGACATGGTGACATTGACATTAATTTAATGCTCGTATTGTCAGAGCGAGTGTTAAAATTGAAATGAAACTAATAATTTGATAAAACCTTCACATTAAGCTATAGGCTATAAAATATAACGTTACAGGGAGCTGGGAGTGAGTCTGTGAAACGAGTTCATTTTATGAGAACGATACCTTAAAAGTTTCAATTATTTGTGGGCCCGTATTAAAACCCCAAAAGGTAAGTACAATTTGTAATTAAGTACCACTATTTTATGTTAATACGTGCTTAAAGTAATCGTCTAATTTATTCATACCGTACCACTAGTTAACAATATTTTAGCTAGGTCTTTTTCTGTGAAATCAAGTGCATGGCGTTAATAATAAAGAATGACTCTTCCATTCATTTTCAGATGCAACTCACATCAGACCCAAGACGTGCTGATCGGGAACGTCGCTTCAAACCTCCGCCACCGACATCAGCACCTGCTGAAGACCTCACTACGGATTACATGAACATTTTAGGTACTAGCACATTCTTCTATTATCTTTACCTTGATTCAACTGCCGTGACCTACATTTTATTATAAAACAAATAATGCTCTTTCCAGGTATGGTGTTCTCAATGTGTGGTCTTATGATGCGTCTAAAGTGGTGCGCTTGGACAGCTGTCTTCTGCTCCAGTATTAGTTTTGCTAACTCCAGAGTTTCAGATGATACTAAACAGGTTGGTAAAAAGTGGTTCGCTAGTCATTGTATACAGGTTGTAACTCTATAGCCACAAACCAGGCACAAATCCATACTTATGTTACTAGTAAGATAAGTATAAGTACGACGGGCTGGTGTCCGCAACTCCACGTACGATGCGCGTATTTTGCGTGTGGGTGGGAATATTACTCGATAAGATAAATATAAGAAAAACCATACAAAACTTTGTCCTATCTTAAGACATTAGATACACTTCTAACTAAACCCTTTGGGGATTACAGGTGTGATCCGTGTAACATCAATTAATTTATTCATTCTATTTTTCAGATCGTGAGCTCATTCATGCTGTCAATATCTGCAGTTGTTATGTCTTACCTACAAAATCCTTCACCAATGTCCCCTCCATGGGCTGCACTTACTACATAGACATTTTATTTAAAGAATAATATATTTAATTAAATAATTTCCATAACAACCATAATTGTTGTTTAATTAAATGTTCATAATGTACATCAGATAGTAAATTACAATTAATAGTTGTAATGTTATGGACCTTTCCAACACACAGAATACATCTTGTGTCTACCCAGCATAGGTACCCTGCACTGGGTGCCTCGGTCTACACAATGCTATAGTACCTACACTCTACAGTGGCGAAGTGTAATGGGCCTACTACACGCACGCACTTCCCCACAGTTTTGCCTTCGGGATTACACGGTGCACACAGTACATCGCGCGTGTGGTTTGTAATGGTAATATAGTTTTACCAACCACACGCGCGATGTACTGTGAAGTGTGAACGAAAACTGTGGGGAAGTGCGTGCGTGTAGTAGGCCCATAATGCGCCTACCCCACGCTCACACTTCCCCATGGGTTTACTTGCGCAAACTGGCTTGAACGCGGAGCACTGTGCGTGTGGTTGGGAAAACTGAATCACGCGCAAACCCCACGGCGCGGCCTGAGCGCGGCTTGAACGAACGGCCTGCGCGTACTTTTCTGTGCGTGTGGTTGGGCGTTCAGTGCTCACACCGCAGTCGAGTATATCAAAAATGGCAGACCTACGTACGTATGATCGCGACTTTTTAACTGAATTTTTAAGTCTATATAAATCCCTGCCTGCAATTTGAAAAATTAAATCGAAGGATTAAAGAAATAGTTCTTCACTGGGAAACGTTGTTTACACGACGACTATTTTGACAAAAATGAGGCCTGCGCGTAGGTACTTCACTGAGCGTGTGGTAGCGCCGGGAGCGTTCAGTTTTTTCGTGAGGTAAGCGCGCGCAGGCCCGGACTGAGGTGAAGTGTGTGCGTGTAGTAGGCCCATAATGGGCCTACTACACTCACGCACTTCCCCACAGTTTTGCCTGCGGGATTACACGGTGCACACAGTACATCGCGCGTGTGGTTTGTAATGGTAATACAGTTTTACCAACCATACGCGCGATGTACTGTGAAGTGTGAACGAAAACTGTGGGGAAGTGCGTGCGTGTAGTAGGCCCTTAAGGAAGGAGTAAGTGCATGTTTACGTACAGGCGGGGAGTCGCGCGGCGCGTGCTGCGTTTTTATTTCAAACATGGCGATGTCTCAAAAAGTGAACGATTTCAAACGTCGATTTTTCGCTGGTTAGTTTAAAATGCAGCGTTTGTTGCGGTGGACCCGTCTCTCAGTAAATTTATATAAAAGCTCGAGAGCCGCCCACTACCTTGAACACGCCACAAAAGGTGGTAGCCGTAAGGCTAGTCCGAGGGTACCGTACGACCTTCGGCGAGGCTGCGAGCCTCCTTGCTGGATTGCAGTTAAGGGATCTAGCGGCGACAATCCTCGCGCGCCTGCACGAATGGCGCGCGGAGGCATTACACCGGGACAGACCTCCGGAGCCATCTGAAGGCGACAAGGAGAAAGCGACTGTAGAAACCCCGTACACAGGGCAAACCACTAACGCTACGAATCGCACATGTATGCCGGTCATCCGAAACCCTCCACACAAGACCAACGAATCCCATTCGTTAGTTGGTGCGATGTGTACGCAGCATAACGCGAATTATTTTTTTTTTGAAGTGAAAACTTCTTTAACGGCGCTGAGCACTTTTTTTGTATGGGTAAAAACTTTCAAACTCGCGTCAGGGTCACGTGATGCTGATCGAAAAATCGTAAGATTTTTCGATCAGCATCACGCATTTTTGACGCGAGTTTGAAAGTTAATTAATATTGAAGTTTTCACTTCTGCCGGCACTCCCGGAGTGCTACCTTTTTTTTTTATTTTTACCGTGAAAATGGCCCCGATTGAACACATTTGGTGTTCAATCGGGACATGTAAAAGTGAATTACAACGTGGCTGGGTGTAGCATAACATTTGATTTTACAGAGGAATATTACAGATTTATAATACAAATCTCGTGTACACTTGGCTTTCTAGTACATAGGAATAATCTTTTTCATCTGTTGCATTTAAATGTCAAATAAGTCAAACTGTCAAATTTGCCGGACACGGGCAGATTTTCTTGCTAGTGGCACGTTTGCGTTTTCTTTCCTCGTCTGTAGTAAAAATATAACGAAGTTTATTGAAATTCGAAGTTTTATCTGGCGGTGTGGTGTCATCTTATATTCCTTCATCAGCATAATCTAAACAGATCAGGTAGCCACATACATTTTATTGCTAGAGGTTATCTCAGGTAGCACAACAAACTATACTAATAAGAAATTGCAAATTCTTAACATTCAGGTCTACACAATCTAATCATCTATTTAATAAGACCGGTGCAACTCTAGGGGGTGACCTATATCCAGCGGTGGTCGACTTACGGCTGAAATGATGATGAAGGACCGGCGCAACGTTCACTGTTGTCTTCTTCCATCTGTTTCCATTCCATAGATCTTTTACAGCTCTGAAAATCCTCTTCTGAGTACCCCTTTTCGCCTAATCAACAAAATCTCATATAAAAGTCAATAATTATCTATTAGATACTTAATTTAACAAAATAATTATATTTTCTAACAGTATTTTGCCTGTTGCTAGCGTACATTAGTTCCATAAACTACCATGACCTCTAAAAAGCAATTAAATATTATAAACTTGTAAGTTTAGAATTTATAATCATACTGCGACAGAAATTAAATTATCTTCAAGAGTGAGACTTCAGCCTTCATTTCTTTTTTGAGTGGTTATGTCTGGTCTAGAATAGTACCAATAATTACTAGATTTTCGGTCAGTGGGTCGTATTAGGGGTTCTTTAAATGTAGAAATCCAGAAATTGACTCATTGTTAATTTATTTACACACTAACGTTGTGAAATACTTCCATTGCGAAATAAATTATATATTGATACTTTCACCCAAACAATTATTTCTATCTATTGCACAATAACATCAATGTCCAATGCATGCAAATTCAAATTTTTGTGGAAGTAAGACCTGCATGGTCTCCACCTCCATAATTAGGATTTATTATATGGTAAGCACAATATTAATCCTACTTTTGTCAATGATAATTTTTATTATGGTGCAATCATATTTTAAATTCTTTCATTCATCAAACATAGGTAAATTAAAATAGTTACTTAAAGTACATACTTCAGTTAAATTGTGACCTATAGGACAATAGTTGCTTACATAGAAATTAAATTAAATTTAAATAAAGTTACATTCTGTAATGGCTTCACTTGACCAATCTTGTGTGAATTTTGGGATATGTATTAAATTATTTTTGAATGAATCTTTGATTTTCTTTTACAATTCAGCATCTTATCACGACAGTTTCAATGTTATTTGGCATTTTTACACAACTGCCCCAAAAAAAAAGACTGTTATGTTTTTTTGCAAGGTTTTGTCTTCATTTCTTCCCTTCTACTTTTTTACTAACTACAAATAGTTAACATCCAGATGAAGTTTTTTTCAATGAATTATAATTCAACAGTTGTACTTTTTTTTTTACAGAATGCCTCCTAAAAAAGTAGAAGAGCCTGAGAAAAAACCATTGATTGGCCGAGTGGGCACAAACTTAAAAGTTGGCATTGTTGGTGTGCCTAATGTTGGAAAGTCAACATTCTTCAATGTGTTGACAAAAAGCCAAGCAGCAGCTGAAAACTTCCCCTTCTGCACCATTGATCCTAATGAAAATAAGTATCTGTTTTTTTTTTTTAATATTTTGCTGTTATCATACTGTTGGGAACCAAATGATGCCTTTATGGCATAGAGAATTTCTACTTTTATAGAAAAACTTAAATGTGAGTGAAGTATCAATACTTGCATTATATCTTTGATTTCTTTTATGCAGCTTAGTTGTCATAGGTATTACTTAATTTATTGACACTGTCACAATTTTTTTTTTGTAATGTAAAAGTTGACCCAGCCAGTTCACCCATTATTTATGTAATATAAAACTATCATTTGAAAAACTTCTGTGTGACCAATATCGAAGCCTGGTTAGATCATCGCCACTTACAACTTTTCACTTCCTTATAACATTTTGGGTGACCAAGTTTAAATGAGGCTGTATGAGCGACTAAAATGAACATGCAGTGGTCACTCATGATGTGAAAAATCTTTTTGTATTCAAACTGCGGTCGCACAACTTCTGGAAATGAATCAGTAATCATTATAAAGCACTACAAATAAACAATTCCGGCTATATCTGGGATTGCCCTCGTCTATCTACATACCTACATATTTCCATATACAGTGAAACCTGGTTAAGTGAGACTTCAAGGGACCTGAAAATTTGTCTCACTTATAGAGGTATTCCACTTATCCAGTGTCTCAGATATCCAGGTATAAATACATATTTGTCTCATTTACAGAGGGTTCCATTAATAATAGATGTCAAAATATAGGATATTTCAGTTAAAGAGGTGCGATAATTAATAAATAAAATAACGCATTATGTTCTCATTACCTATAAATATAAACATTAAATAAAGTGTTTTTTTAAATTAATTAAAGATTACACATTTTTATTGAATTTTTAATTCTACTTCGACACGGACTTCATAGCGGGTCTTTTCACTTTCCTATACGAAATTAACTTCAGTTTTTCACGTACGTAATGATTTGAGCCTTCGTTTCAGCATTTTTCAAAATCGAGGCCCGAAATTAATTAATTGTGGAATTTGCGGGTAGAATAAGAATAGGTAAGTAAACAAACAAAACAATGTTATCTCAGTTATATAGAGGTTAATGCATATAAAATTCACTTGCTGTCTCAGTTACAGAGGTAACTATGACGATAAAATCGAAAGATTGAATCCCAGTTATAGAGGTTTGCTTCGTCCCAATAACAGAGGTAATTCAGTGCCAAAGTGTTTGGACCTCAGCATGAGTTCCAGCTATAGAGGTTTCTCACTTATCCAGGTCCCACTTAACCAAGTTTCACTGTATATTGATCAAAATCAGGGCCCTCCTTTTTGCTTCGCCATAGTTGGGTAATAAGGGAATGGGATTGACACATTTGTATTTGTTTTTCCCGGTTTTTTTTATTTAGAACTCGTCACTTAAGAACACATAATTATTATGTATATCTAGGTTTTTAGCTATTAGTATATGTGTACTTGTGTAGGGTATACTTGGGCCTGTTGGGTATCATATTTTGAGTGTAAATATCAAGCTAAGGCAGAGGAACTTTTTGCCCAACAGTGGGATAACACAGGCTAGATAAGTTTTATTACGGATATTAATTGCTTTCTTTTCTCTATCTTCAAGTAGTCGCGATTGATGTAAAACGTCGCGGTTTTTTTTTTAATTTAATACTTACTGCCCCGATACTTAAGGAGAGAAATTTACTACCTGACCATCAGTTCGGCTTCAGGAAACAACACGGGACAGTAGAACAAACACACCGGGTCTGTGAACACATAAGAAAAACGCTGGAACAAAAGAAATACTGCTCCTCTGTGTTCCTGGACATACAGTAGGTTTTTGACAAGGGTTGGCATAAGGGCCTCTTAAGCAAGATTAAACAGCACCTGCCCCACCCATTCTTTAGCATACTGAAATAGTACCTCACAGATAGACTCTTCTACGTCAAAGAATCGGGTAATACCTCAGCGCTTCACAGAATTGAAGCTGCTGTACCTCAGGGTTCTGTCCTATGGCCAATTCTGTACATATTGTACACAGCAAACTTACCGACGGAACCTGGAGTTGTTATAGCAACTTTCGCAGATGATACGGTAATATTGTCGAGTCACACAAACCCAGAAGTCGCATCAAATCTTCTGCAGAGTGGACTTAACAAAATACACATTTAGATGAAAAGATGGAAACTGAAGGCCAGTGCTGCAAAGTCTGTCCAAGTCACATACACACACAGAAAGGAAGACTGCCCACCGGATAAACTCGGAGATACCACCCTACCACATAGAAGTTGTGTTCAATACCTGGGAATGCATTTGGACCGCTGATTGACCTGGCAGCATATCAAAGCCAAAAAAGATGAACTCTCATACAGATTAAAAAATCTTCACTGGTTACTCGGCCGCAACTCCAGACTCACTAGATAACAAACTCTTAATTTACAAAGTGGTATTGGAGCCCGTTTGAATGTATGGGATACAGCTCTGGGGAAGCGCAACCAACTTATTTATCTTACAGCGTCAACAAAATAAAATACTACGCACAATAGCCAATGTCTCATAGTTCACCACAAACGCTGAAATCCACCAACAACTAGCCATTCCCACAGTAAATGAGGAGATTCGGAATGTAGCAGGGAAATATAAAGAACGACTAGCCATCCACCCAAATGAGCTAGCTCGTCAGTTGACACAGTGACACTACGTGCTCCACTTGAAGCGCCACAATATCATGGCACTAGAAGACCGGCAGTAACGCCGTAATACCTGCGAGTAGATGGCATCACTGGAAGCCACACTCTACACTACAAGCAACACAGAACTCATCCGCGCATAGTCCGAGTCAGATAAAATTAGGGAAAAAAATTAATACTTAAGCGATTGTCATCATTTTTTATAAACAATAAAAGTTGGTTTCCCGTAAGTAGATACGTATCATATTGTTCTACTTCATTAAATTATTAAACTATCATAAAAACACAAACTAATTTTCAAAAACTGTTAAATTTTCGTTATTTATACAGTCCCACCTAAAACCATTCTCACATCAAGACCAACAAAGTTACGGTTCACTAGTGTTATGTCACTATCACTACAACATATTATATAAAACAAAGTCCGCCACGGCGTCTGTCTGAGATGAACAGACAGATCTGTTCGCGATAAACTCAAAAACGACTGCACCAATGTTCATGCTATTTTCACCAATGGATAGAGTGGTCCTCGAGGAAGATTTTAGTATATAATATCAACGCGGGCGAAGCCGCGGGTTTCAGTTAGTTACGAATAAAGTCGTTGCGTCATTGCGTGTGAGTATGCAATTACTTGACCTACATCATTATCAAAGCCGTCTGATAGTGCTTTATATCTTTTTTTCTAGTTTCTTGGTCATCATAATAACATAATAAGTATTTAAAAGGTTTAAAAAGCCCACTAAAATGCTCTATGATTTTAAAAATGTATCAATTGTCAAACTCAACACATGACATGTGGCACTTACATTTTTATTTCATTATTAAAGTATTAAAATGATAGAATTCGAGAATTACAAAAATAATATAGATGTTGTAGACAAATACGATTTAAAAGAAATTAAAATCGGTACAGGTCGAGTATATACCGGAAAGACTGAATATGTCAATCCACAAATAAAACAAATTGATCATACTAGTCCGCTATTGGCATCTGCAGTTCTCGGTTTAGACAACACAGGAATCCCTCTTCCCGAGAACACCAAATTCCCTGACGTTTGGACGGATATTGATGCTCAAGAACGTCACCTGAACACTAAGCCAACATGTTATGTAATCTTGGGAAAATCGGAAGAAGGAGCATTTCGTCTAGGTGAAGAAATGGCAAAGAAGTACAACATTAATCATTTATGCCCGAAAAATATATTGCTTGATGATTTGTCACAATACAGTAACACAGGGAGAACTTTGGAATTTAATATGAAAATTAATAAAGTGGTTTTATATGATACGATATTAACTATGTTGAAGATTAAAATAAATTCTGAAGTAGTTCAACACAGAGGATATGTAATATCAGGTCTTCCTTTAGTGACATCTCAAAGAAATCATTTCCTCTACATAAATTCATTGCATAGCGAAGAAGCCTTTTTGTTCATAGATGAAATGTTGTTTGAAATGATTCGTAACATAAAAAAGAAGAAAAAAAAAGAATCGCATGGCTCAGCGCATTCATCGACAAGTAGTCAAAATGATGATGAAGAAGAAGAAGAAGACGACACTTCAGAGCATGAGGAGGAGGTAGATCTTGAAGAAGAAGAAGATAAGCCTGCCGAACTGCCAAAATTTATGCTACATACTTGTTCTGATGTAATAATTAACAAAAAACCTCGTTCTGAATCACAATTAGCTGCACTTCTTTGTCAGCTTGATGAGTTATTTAATCTATGTCTTAAACCGGATATCGTCATTCATATTACTTGTCCAGAAATGGATTTCGTAAAAATGAGAAGTAAAAAATTCATAAATTATAAAACTGAATTGAGTATAATTCAACCATTTGTGTCAAATTATAAACCAGAACCAAATTGGCCTCGTAAATGTTATAACGATGACTATACAAATCCGCACGCTTCTAATGTTTTTAATCCTAAATATAACTGTAAACCACCTTCTAATTACGAAGATAAAGTAATTGATCAAATATGCCGTTATAAAACTTACGTGTATCCATACATAGAAAAGAAATTAAAAGATTTTAATCCAAAAATGATAATTGAATTAGACGGCCGAACTTCAGCCAGTGAAATGCTTCATCACGTTGCTGAAACGTTAATTTTAATGAAAATTCAACCCGTAATTATACCGCAGCCATTGTTTTTGGAAGAATCTCCAGAAGATATGGAAGAATTTTGGGCAAGTACTGTCGCCGACTTAGAGTTTATAAGAAGTGGTGACCTTAATTTCAAATACTATGCCTCACCATGGTTTAACCGGTGTCCTGTTGAACTAAAACTTAGGCGATCAGTGATAGGCAAACCAAAATATGCTGTTATGTTCTTCAAACATGTTTATGTAATGTCTTCAGTTAATAATTTCATTGCGTTTTACAGAAACCCGCGCCCTTATTTGAAATTAAAATATTTAGAACCAATTTGTCGAGTTGTAGTAACAGGAACGAAAAGATCTGGAAAAACTATGATATCTCAATGTTTGTCTTGGATTTTTAATGCTCCTATAATAAATTTCAAGGCAATTTTAGAAACTGAAAAAGATAAAAAGTATGTTCTAATTGCTAACACTATTTTATCCGAAGTCATAGCCACTATAGAAGACGGCCGACATCTGGATTGGCAGGTGAAAGAAATAGACAGAGAAGCAATATTGAGTGAATGGTGTAAATCGACTTTAAAGCTATTACAAACATATTTACCTTTACTTATTGAAAAAACAGAATATGATGAAAAACAAGCACTATTATTGCTTAGAAACCAACAAGAAGCGGAAAAAGCGGCGAAACAAGAACGTGAAAAGGAAAAGGAAGAAACAATAGGAGTAGAAGGAGATGTAGAAGAAAAAATGGAAGGTGAATTAAACGAAGAAGTAGAAGAATCAGAAAAACAAGCTGTTAAGGAGATAGTATTAGAAGAAATGGATCCAGTTCGTCTAAGTAAATTCCACGATTTGAAGACACAGCTTTCTATTTTACCTATATTAAATAATATAGAGGAGTGCCAAACTGTTCTTACAAACCAAAGTATGATGAGACAATATGCACCTATTGATTTGTTAACAGTTGCAATTAAGCCTTCAATACCTGTTATAGGTGATGAAGACGTAACAATAGCAATAACAAAATATATTGCAGACAATGATTTACAAAAAGATTTTGAGCCTACCACGGAAGAATTAATGACAGAGGTTGTTAAATTTATTGCTGCAATAGACACTCAACATGAGGTAGATACTCAATCTGATCAGTTATACGGAAAATATATTATAGACGATTTCCCGTCAGACCCAGAATATTGGGAGTATATTAGCGATTCTAAATTAATGCCAGATTACACGATAGCTATAATGGAAAATCGGGAAATTGATGAAGAACTTTGTCAATACTATTGCAGTGCTGACAAACAGAATAGACGTTACGATGAAAAGATTTTATCTGCTAATGATCCACTCATTTATACCAAATTACAAGCTATGAAATTTTCGCAGTTACAAGAAACACTTACAGATATGCAAAATATTGTAAATTATGTGATAAATGATACTCTTGATTTAATATTTAGTTCTAAACAACAATCCCCGACGACAATCGAACCTTCAGATGCAGATGTGGAAACTAAAATTGGCCAAATTACCGAAGCTATAGAAAAATTCCGTGAAGACTGGGACAGTTTAAAACTAAAAATAGAGGATAAATCTAAATCTTACATTGAAATTGAATTAGACGACAAAAAAGATGTGGAAGTTATTGATGAAGTTTTGCAAAAACTACGTTATTGTTATCGACCTACAGAAGAGCATTTTGAGGATGATGAGCCCGATGAGTACGAAAATGACCAATCGGCTAAAGATCTTCTTAACTTCAACGATCCACGGTTTCTTTGCGAAACTAAAACTTATTGCCCTATTGCTTATTATGATCATGACGTTTTATGGGAAGGAAATCGGGAGTTTTCTTTGAAATACGACAACAAAATCCATTACTTTTGTAAAGAGGAGTTTTTAGAATTATTTACAAAAGACATCACCAAATATCAATTTTATAATATACCTTTTAGAAAAGTACCAAAATTGAAAATCTGCGTAATAGGTAGCATCGGTAGTGGAGCAACCAGTTTGTCCAAGCACATAGCAAAAGAGCTTGGATTATTACATATCGATTTTACAGAAGCTATCCACGAATATATGGTGCCAAAACATTTCAAAAAGATTGGACGTCATTTCGAAAATATGTTTACTGATGAGACTATAGACGAAGAAGGTGTAGTAGAATTTCAAGTTGATGAAGAAAACGTGCATTTAGTATCGGATATCTTAGGAAATGAAACTGAATTAACACGAATGTTGAATGACTATTTTGAACGTGGAGCGCCTGTTTTACCAAAACTGATGGAAAATGTGATTCATAAAATTTGGTTCGAATCTGGATCGCCGATAGGTTTTGTTCTAGATGGTTATCCGAAACTGCCAAGTGACGTCGAAGACATGGTGGCGTGTTATGCTATACCTGATTTGGTGATACAATTAGAAAACAATGTGGAAACTGCTATTGATCGAATGGCTCCCATAATGTTCAAATCTTGGCAATCTCAACAAACAGACGCTAAAAAAGCTGCTGCTGTAAAATTGGATAATGAACGTATGGTATGGCAGCATTCTATTACAAAAAAAGTTCTTGCCAAATTAATCATCGAAGAAATTTTCGATAATTTCATGGAACTAGATCCCTTAGCTAGACCTAGTAGTTCAATTGATAGTGTGATAATAGATGCGCATCCAGCAGGATCTGCCAATATTGATCCACTCCTGTTTAATACTTATAATGAAATGGTGCAAGAATATCCAGAGCCTCAAGATACAAATGTATGGGAAAAAAATGATGACGCACGGGAAAGAATAGAATCTAGAATAGAAGGTATATTTGACACTGATGATGAAAATATCCAATCATTAAATGAGATTTTAATAGATAACAGAATTAAGACATTATCAGTAGATTCTGCAAAACCTTTAAACAAAGTAATCAGAAATACTTTAACCAAATTATCAACCTTGAAAAATAGATGTGAATCATTTTTTGAACAAACTTTTATCGTCAATGTCGATATTGCCGAAACATTAATTTCGAGAGGATTTTATTTTTTTAGCAAATTCTACCGCGTTTGTCCAGTATATATCTTTGAAAATCCACAAGCTATGCAGAATTCTTACAACATTTCCAAACGCAAGGGAACACTTTTTCCGGTAATCCATAGATCTTGCATATACTTTATTAGCAGTACAGATAATGTAACTAAGTTTAGAACAAATCCACTGAAATACATTACTAGTGACGCTATTAAATCGTATTTTGAGTATCCTTTGAGAATTGGTGTTATAGGGACCTCCAAATCAGGAAGGAGCACACTAGCTGCTAGATTGGCCAAGCAATATGGATTATTATGTATATCTGGAGGAAACGCTGTGCGAAAAGTATTAGAAAACTTACATTGGACAGAACTGGCTGTCGAAATAACAGAGTGTCTTAAAGCAGGAAAAAAGGTTGAAGAAGACCACATTGTGAAAGCTATGCAAACTGTCGCTATTAATCCGCTTACTACTACTAGCGGTTACGTTTTAGACGGGGCACCTGTCACTCCATATAGAGCAAAAGGTCATGTCAAAAGCTGTATTTTTCCTAATATTATATTTGATATTTGTTCAAAGAAGTCGAGAATTCTAGAAAATTCACAGAATGAAATCTACTATGATATTCTGAAATATATGCCACCATATCCGTATGATCTAATTCAAATAAGGTACGAGAATTGGGAAAGAAGGCAACATAAAATTAGAAGTTGGATCGATGAAAATTATCCAAATCTCTATCCAATTGATGGTAACCAATCCAAATGGAATGCTCTGCAGCAAGTTAGTGATAATCTAAAGCTCATTAATTCTAAATTTCATTATTACGTTAGCAATGTTGAAAAGAAAATTGTTCGCGCTATGTGGATCTCAGTAGAAGAATTTCAATCAAGACAATCTCAGTATAAAAATATGTGTCCAGTCTGCTTACACCAGAAAGTCTATAAACATATGGGAAGTTATTTCGGCGGCAAAAAGGGTGTAGTTCAATATCACAAGAAGTTTTATTGGATCTGTGATGAGCATATAGATTTAGTTTTAGCGTTTCCAGATAACTATTTGACGTCTATAGATGTAGAAATTCCCGAATTGCCCGCTTTAATAAATATAGTCAATCTAGATTATATTTACGAAAACGGAATATGCGTTGTTACATATGCAGAAAACTTACCAGCTCAGATAATTAAAATAGGCACTAATAAATTTGCTGCGAGTTACGCTGGTAAATCTTATTTATTTTGTAGTGACGTTTGTCTATGTAAATTTATATCTAAACCATATTTATATACAGAAATAACTATCTTTAAAGAATCAAAAAGTTTTCCAAAACTGTCTTTAAAAAATTTACCCAACATCGGATACTTAGAGCAAACCTTGGGGAATGTGTTAACAGAAGCTTGTTGCTCCGTCAATGCTTTTAGACCGAAATATCCGGGTCTGTCTTTTCAAACATCCGCTTTTATTTACATAGGTCTGTATTTAAAAACACATAATCCTATCACGGATAAAAGTAAGATGCCAATGTATCTAAAAGCTTTTAGAGTATTTGAAGCTCGATGTAAATTGATATTAAGCATTGGATTACGCTTAAGATCGATGGATAATCCATTTGCTACTTATCCTAAATGTATCCACAGAAAACCTACGCTTAACCCGGCTGATGTTGAACAAGAGCCACCATTGTGTTTGTCACAGATACAAAAACCTGTAATCGATCTCCCCAAAACAACTTCAAATTTGGTTCAATTGCACAGACCTTCGTATTTGCCTAAGTTAAGTAAGCGCTCGACAGCAACAGGCCAAATGGAAAGGAATTAATCTTATCCATTGATTATCTTACTTAGCTCCATGGTCCATTTTATTTAGGTAGGTCATAGAGGTAGGTTGCATTCGCCTACTCTTATACGATCTGTTTTCTAACGTGTGAGAGGTTACTCCTTACAACCGTCATTAGTTTAGTTTATTTACTTTATAATAAAGTAGTTTTATGTTTTTATCTACATGCTATTTAGAAGAGTTCGACTGCAATTTAATAAATTCGCTTAGCCAAATATTGCATTTTATTCCATAACCTGTTCAGAAAAGGAACACATAAGGTTAGCAACATTATACGTACCTACTTGAATTATATAATTGAACGCACTTGGAATATTCATTCAGATGTATAACGAAGTTTTTATTTTCAGCACGTAGGGTACCTGTGCCGGATGAACGGTTTGATTACCTCTGCGAGTTTCACAAGCCAGTCAGGTCAGTTTATTTTTTGTACACATACATCAAGCAAAATCGAGTATATACTAGCTAGCTAATAGCAAGCTAATAGCGCGTTGATCAAATCTCAGGTCATGGCATGCTAAGACTCTGTGGACACAAATAGACCCTGGGGTCTGCCCCAGGGTCTATTTGTGTGCTTTGTTTAATTATAAGAAAATGTATTTTTTAAATAAATAATAATAATAATAACACCGGTAATAAACGTAAACACTGGAAAACAATTATTACCATACCATAGGTTTATTTTTAATCTACCTATCAAATATATAAAAATTTCTTTTGAAATAAGCAGTACCTTTGTGTTCTTCTATTTGTTATGTTTTTATCCTTTTTTGTATTTTGTGTGTGCATAAATAAATAAATAAATAAAAAAAATGTACACGAACAAACCAAACAGCATACGACATCATTTATTAATTATTCGGTATTTGCATTCATTCGTTTTTCGAAATAAACGAATTTGACAAAGCCTATCAAATTAAATCGTGTAGAAAATACTGAAATTGAAAATTAATGTCCTGTGGCTAAACTGCTGGATATAATTGAATGATTTTTTGTAAGCAGATTGGGAACGTTATGAAGTATACACAGTTTAATTTATTGTCATATTGTCAGCACTAACCAGCAGGCAAAGTACATCGTTGTTTTGTCGATGCCATCTTTCAAAGTTTATTCACCAAAACCATTTTGTTTTCCAGCAAAGTGCCTGCGTTCCTGAACGTAGTGGATATTGCTGGTCTCGTGAAGGGAGCGGCCGAGGGACAGGGACTCGGAAACGCCTTCTTATCGCATATTAAAGCTTGTGATGCGATTTTCAATCTGTGTCGTAAGTTCCTATTTTGTTTGAAACCCCTATAGACCAGTGCCGAAGCCTTCAAAAATGGTAAAAAATTAAAAAAAATTACAGTAGGATGAAACCCAATGGAAAAAGTAGAGAATATAACAAAAATTTAAGGACAAATAAATTACGGTCGATCTGAGGTCGGGAAGTGGGGGTGGGGGGGTTTTTGAGGGGGGAAAGCGGTTTATCTCGATTTCCGGCAAAACTACAAGTCCTATGGAAAAAAATGTAATGGCAAAGTTGTAGAGCATAAAAAGATCTACAACTTTGATTTTAACACTTTTTTCACATAACCTCAAAATTTAGGTGAAAAATTCAAAAAACCAAGTTTTTGGTTTTTTATTTATATCTTTTTCAAAAAAAAAATTTTTTTCTACGAAATTTGGTGAAGACTTACCTTATTATGTCCCAAATACACTGTAATTTATTTGATTTAAAATATTTATTTTTTCGGCTTATTTTAACTTAATATCAAAAAAGCACCCTAATTTTCAATCGAAAATTCTGCCGTCAAAATATCAGCTTTTTTTTAAAAGTCGGTAGGCGTTGTGTTCCTTATAATCTCTACTTTCTGATGATGTATAAAAAATATACATTGCAATGGTAAATTTTCTCAGATAATGCAAAATCAGCTGCTGCGAAATAATACCCACACCAAATAATAAGGCCTAGACAAGAAATTATAAGCGTATTTATTGCTGTTTTATGCCTATTTATTGTTATTTTAAGATAATTTATATATCGTGGAGACCTACGGAAAATTTTGGCCCACCAAAAGGTATTTCACAGAGAAGTGGGGAAGGGGCTAGGAGGGTTTGGCCCTTACTACCTGTTATTTCGTGGCAGCTGATTTTGCATTTTCTGAGAAAATTTACCATTGCAATGTATATTTTTTATACATCATCAGAAAGTAGAGATTATAAGGAACACAACGCCTACCGACTTTTAAAAAAAAGCTGATATTTTGACGGCAGAATTTTCGATTGAAAATTAGGGTGCTTTTTTGATATTAAGTTAAAATAAGCCGAAAAAATAAATATTTTAAATCAAATAAATTACAGTGTATTTGGGACATAATAAGGTAAGTTTTCACCAAATTTCGTAGAAAAACATTTTTTTTTGAAAAAGATATAAATAAAAAACCAAAAACTTGGTTTTTTGAATTTTTCACCTAAATTTTGAGGTTATGTGAAAAAAGTGTTAAAATCAAAGTTGTAGATCTTTTTATTCTCTACAACTTTGCCGTTACATTTTTTTCCATAGGACTTGTAGTTTTGCCGGAAATCGAGATAAACCGCTTTCCCCCCCTTAAAACTCCCCCCACCCCCACTTCCCGACCTCAGATCGACCGTAATTTATTTTTCCTTTCATTTTGATCATATTCCCCTCCTTTTCTAATGGGTTTCATCCTACTGTAATTTTTTTTGGTTTCAAAAATTATCGACCCTGGTCTACTAGTTTTTGCGAGAACTTTAATGTCATAACTTTAAAATGTACAAGTTATTCTGTAAACAACCATAAGCCTACATGTCTGAAGTAGATATTTATTTAATTGGAAACAAGTATTTAAATAGACTTGAATATTTCGTAGGTGCTTTCGACGATGAAGACGTCATCCACGTCGACGGTGAAGTGAACCCTGTTAGAGATTTGGAGACCATCGGCGAGGAGCTTCGTTTAAAGGATGAGGAACAACTGGTGCAAAACTTTGAGAAACTCGACAAACTGGTCAATCGTGGTGGAGACAAAAAACTGAAGTCAGAATACGTGAGTCAACTTTATTCTCTTCCCTCTTACTAACAATCTGCACTCAGATCACCGAATTCTTAATCGTTTAGAGACTAATTAAAATCCGTTGCGTAGTTTAATATATATTTTTTTTTGTGGTTTTAAAATCATCAAATAACCCCTCCCGCTCTTGGGCAGAGCGAAAGGGAGTGTCAGACTTCTACTGACTAAAAACCACCCGTGTTCCTTCCTAGCCCTTTATGTCGAGGCCGCGGTTTCTCTTGTGAAAAACCCGCAGCACCGACGGGAGTTTAAAATATCTAAGCGTACAAACAGCGGGAGTGACTTTATTGTATACTATGTAAAGAAGAAGAGTTGATAATCCTTCTCTAACGGTCACCGAAGTCTCCGTACTCCAGTGCGCCTATCAAAACCTAACTAAAACTTTATTATTACAGGATTCACTGACGAAAATTAAAACTGTTTTAGTAGACGAAAAGAAACACATTCGATTTGGAGATTGGAGTGCAGCTGACGTAAGTATTTTTCAATATGCCATAATATTATGACGTCACGGTTGGCTCAGTGGCTGAGAGATCGGACTGCTACGCTACGTATCACGGGTTCGATCCCCACACGGAACAAATATTTGTATGACCTACAGATAGTTGTTGAAAGTTAATGAAAATTATTTATTTTATTTTAGATATTTTATAAGAAAACGAATCGTTTTCTAAGACCGATTCGCAGAATAGTAATGCAAAAACCAATAAAACGTATGATAGATGCGTAATAATAATAACATGAATGTATATAGAGTACTCGAGGAGTACTCACTCATTATCTTTCACTATTTTTTCGTGACTTTCTTCATTAATAAATGCACTTTGTTTATTCATATTTAAAACACTTTGTACACAAATTATACGATTAAGAATATTTTAGAAGGAGAATGCAGAGATACAAAACAGAAAAACTTTACACCTTTACACGTGAGGTTATAAATTATTTAATTTGACAACCTCAGTTGACAACCTTGTTATTTTCCGTAACCATAGCAACCTGGTTGAATACTGAATATTTTCGTTACGGAATTTCTGGATTCGCTCTCCACGCTCAAGGCCCGCGATAGAAGCTATGCAATAGCTTGAAAAAATATAATAATAAACAATGAAAAAAAAACATAACATATCAGTAAACTAATTTTGGAGAAAGAACATAAATAACAAACATTGTCTTGTGTTCAACTCAGCGACAAACTATTCTTATCGTTTAAGTAGTCGTTAATGGAACAGTAAGCTTTTAAACAATCATTAGATTTTACTTTGGCTATAAACACGTCAAATAAAAAATAATAACAAATTCTTAAGGTGTGTCCAAACATAGCGCGGCAATCCGCGCTATGTTTGGACGGCTGCCGCGCTTAAAAGACGTGTAAAGTCAAACTAGTCGCGCGGCAAATTTGTGTCCCGCGAATGCCGCGCGTAGCTGCCGCGCACCTTGCTCGTCGTGTTTGGACACACCTTTAAGTTAATCTCTATTTAAGAATAGATATTCTTAAAGAGTTCAACATAAAGTAGGTTATGTGAAGATTGCAACCTAATAAAACATTCGCATTTCAGATAGAAGTGCTCAACAAATACCTGTTCCTGACATCCAAGCCTGCTTTATATCTTGTGAACTTGTCCGAAAAAGACTACATTCGAAAGAAGAACAAATGGTTTGTAAATCTATACTACATATTATTGTACTAGTGACCCGCCCCGGCTTCGCACGGGTGCATAAAATACCCTAAAACCTTCCTCTTGAATCAATATATCTAATAAAAAAACCCGCATCAAAATCTGTTGCGTAGTTTTAAAGATCAAAGCATACATAGGGACAGACAGCGGGAAGCGACTTTGTTTTATACTATGTAGTGATAGTTGAAGAGTTTAGGAATGCTTAAGTCTCTCTTTTAAACTAACTTTTCCACGCGAAAGAAGTGCAAAAGCTAGTGATTAATCTACATCTACACTAATATTATAAAGAGGAAAGATTTGTACCTATTTTTGTATGTTTGTAATGAATAGGCTCAAAAAGTACTGGGCCGATTTCAAAAATTCTTTCACCCTTGGAAAGTTACATTCACCCTGAGTAACATAGGCTACTTTGTATCCCTGTATTCCCACGGGAACGGGATCTACGCGGGTGAAACCGCGGGACGTCCGCTAGTAATAAATATTTGTCGGTGTTGTCGATCTAGTGGTCGCAAGCACTACTGCCAAGCAGACTTATTTTTTCTAAGTTCTTTTTCCAATTTCTCACTCAGAAGTTTGGCCCTGTGCCCTGTTAATGGCAATAGGTTCGCCAATTGCATGTAATAGGGGGCGTATAACAAATAATCCTATCAATTAAATATAGAAGTATTAATCCCATGGGGTTGACATAAATAGGCGAATTATGGGTGTAGCTTGCCTCTGACTTACAGTAAGTGGAAAACAGAACTGTAATTTTTTTTGGAAGGATAAATTGATGATGTAATTTGTGTTTTATAAAATATACTAGTGACCCGCCCCGGCTTTCCACGGGTACAAAAAGATATTAAAACCTTCCTCTTGAATCACTCTATATATTAAAAAAACCAGCATCAAAATCCGTTGCGTAGTTTTGAAGATCTAAGCATACATAGGGGCAGACAGCAAAAAGCGGCTTTGTTTTATATACTACTAGCTGATGCCCGCGGCTTCACCCGCGTGGATGTCGTTCAAATTATATACTAAAACCTTCCTCTTGAATCACTCTATCTATTAAAAAAAACCGCATCAAAATCCGTTGCGTAGTTTAAAAGATTTAAGCATACAGACAAACAAACAGACAAAAATAGCGATTTTGTTTTATACTATGTAAGGATGTAGTGACAATAGGGGATCGGACAAAAAAAAACTAATTAGTCCGTCAGATAGATTTCCAAAAATTATTGGACACGTATTTTTTCTTTTTTCACGTAAACTTAAAATGAAGACGATACAGTGCTTCGAAAACTCGTGTGACGTCATATGATAGTACATTTTGACGACACAAGTGACGTTCCAAGCCCCACTCCAAGATCTTTGACACGTTTTATCTTCGTCATTTTTTATTGATTTGATAAAACAAAAAACACGTATTCAATATTTTTCGATAATCTAACTTACGGACTAAACAGAATCATATTATTTTGACCCTGTCCGATCCCCTATTATTCTACATTTCCGTTTTTTTGTTTCTCTACATGCATTATTTGTGATGTGATTGGTACTCTTTTCCAGGTTGCCAAAATT
Source organism: Diarsia dahlii (assembly GCA_949775195.1). NCBI lineage: Eukaryota > Metazoa > Arthropoda > Insecta > Lepidoptera > Noctuidae > Diarsia > Diarsia dahlii. The sequence continues at coordinate 9,107,169 of OX459195.1, read as the reverse complement.
AAAGGAATGGATTGACAAGAATGACCCTGGAGCACCGCTCATACCTTTCTCCGGCTCTCTTGAGATGAAACTGTTCGATATGGAGCCCGCAGAGCGACAGGCCTTCTTAAAGGAAAACAATTTAACTAGGTAATTAGTTTTATAATATTACTAGCGGACTCGGCAGACGTCGTTCTGTCTGGAAAAGCAGCGCTACATTAAATAATATCATTCAAACTGTCACATCGACTGCAGCGTCGCCTACCGGGTCCATTTATGAATTTAAACCTTGCATTAACCCACTCAAACGTCCACTAATATTTTCATAAATAATATGGAACAATAAGATTGCTCCGCGAAGTCCGGGGACCCCCCAAGAAACTTCTGTGTTTCTCTGTTGAACTATGGTGGCTTTGTTAGCTAGGACTCGTAAAACAAAACGGATCAAATAACAGTCTTGAGTGCAGACAATAGGGTCCACTTGCAGAAATCGTTATTTCTCATCTCTTAATGAGTCGACCAAAACCACGTCGAGTGCTATTTGACGTATGAGAGCGTTCAAGTTCGCTTCAGAACGGTCGCGTAGAGCTTCTCACGCATTTTTAAAACCTTTTTTTTTAAATTTCAAATTTTAGGTAAGAAGGTCACTTGATGGTTGCGTAACGTTTTACTAGGGGGAAGGGGGGGGGGTCAAAAATCTCCAAAAGTTGTTCGTTACATAATACTTGAACGCTTCCCTATGTCTCATCGCCAGGATCGTCAGGAACGGTATGTAAATCACAGAACGAAAATACTGCAGGGCGTATTGAAGTAACACACCGCTTTTTGACGTAGAAAGATCTTCGTTTGCTCTTTTCGTTAAAGTTTTGTGTACCAAACCGTTATTGTTTTATTCACAGCGCATTGGACAAGATTATCGTTCAAGGTTACAAAGCGCTGCAATTGGAGTACTTCTTCACGGCTGGACCCGACGAGGTGAAGGCTTGGACTATTCAGGTAAACAATGACTAATTAACTATTATTTTCTTCTATCCTTTTGTTTGTACTCGTCATAAGTGTAACTGGGGTGTTTGGATGCAATTCCTGGGTCAGGCAAATTTTTATTGGATTTTCCAGTAAAGTGTTCTTCAGTAGCAATCTAGAAGTAATACAAATCTTCATACATAAATCATTCTTCCTTCCATTCCTTCTGGAAGTTCGAACATGAGTTTTTCTTATGTATTGTATTGTATGATTCATACAAATTGTTGGAATTGTTGACTTCAAGTAAAAATTCGATTATCAGCAGGAGACAGAACAGAACAAAAATGTTCTCGATCACCGTTTTTAAGGCAGTGGTGTATAAATGTGATTTCTAATATATTTACAGAAAGGAACAAAGGCGCCCCAAGCCGCCGGAAGAATTCACACTGACTTTGAAAAAGGCTTCATTATGGCTGAAGTGATGCACTACAAGGATTTCAAAGAGGAAGGCACTGAGGCTGCTTGTAAAGCAGCGGGCAAATATAGGCAACAAGGTATGAAATCATTTTGATTAATTACGATCTGTAGGCCTCCCACCAGGTGGACCGACGACATCGTGAGAGTCGGGGCAACCATTGGATACAAACGGCAGGCTGTCGTTCGTTATGGTGTTCTATGGGGGAGGCCTTTGTCCAGCAGCGGACGTCTTATGGCTGATGACGATGATGATCTATGTTAGAACCTGTCTTATCTATCCTAGAACCAAAAATTTCGAAAACATCTGACATCTAGCAACCCACACTTGGCCCGCGTGGGGGATTATAGTCCATTCTCTCATAGAGAGGAGGCCTGGAGTCCCAGTAGTGGGAACATTATAGGCTAATTATACTATGCTACGATCTATGTTAAATACATTTTAAGAAAGGAGCAAATGATGCCATCACGTCTTATAGGGGAGAATGGAACAAGAAAACGTGTTGCGCCTATCCCAAATAGAATGGTGATGTCAGATACATGTTGCGATTGACTCGGACCTACCCCTGTTACTGTTTTGGTCGTGTAATGTTTGCAAGCAACTACTGAGCATGTGGTCCTAAATTCGATCCCCATTATAGCACTATCAGTCAATATGGAGTTTATTAGTAGCAATACTACTCGGTCACATTAACTTGATGCTTGGCGTTGTCATAATAATGTCTAAAACAATATACAGTGAAACTTGGTTAACTGGGACCTGGATAAGTGAGAAACCTCTATAACTGGAACTCATGCTGAGGACCCACGAGACAGATTTGGATATCTGAGACACTGGGTAAGTGGAATACCTCTGTAAATGAGACAAATTTTCAGGTCCCTTGGAGGTCTCACTTAACAAGTGTTCACTGTAACAACAACAGAAAACTAGCCAAATTATCGACGCGCGCATTCCAGAGATGCGATCAAGTTAATGTGACCGTGTAGTATAGGCACACCTCGGACACTCCATACAACGCCCGCAAAAAAATTACCTATTACTACTACATAAACAAATAACGTTTATCTACCCAAATATCATAAACCCTCTCTAATGCGTTCAAAAACCATAGGCAATGACCAGCATTACCAACCAGCAGAAATAAACAGAACTGTAATGAGCTCATAACCTACTGAAAACAGTAGGTTATGGAGTTTAAATTTGGAACAGGTGTCAAATTCAAGTGAGTGTGCTATTCTAGTATCTACATTAAAACAGATACCTATCGATACGAAACCCCAATTCAGTATGATTTTAATTATAAATCGCACGACATTTTGATCTCGAGTGACACAAGAATAGTGACTTTGTTTGTTTGCCTATGATTTAAAAAAAATTACAGATATTCGAAACGCCGCCATTTCGAGCTGTCATTTGTTCGTTAGCTTTTTATTTCCAGTTACGAGTAGACAAATTTTCTGATAAGTTCTTTAATTCTGTCGAAAATGAGTGATAGTGACTCAGAAATTAACATGAACACTCTGCCAGATATCGTAAATGCAGCGACGAATGCAACTAGTAGCCTGTTTATTTTTTATTGCATTACACTGGTAACAATGCTGGTCATTTCCCTATGGTTCCTGAACCCATCATAGAGCCCTTATGATATTCGGGTAGATAAATTAGTGTATGCAACTATACATAATTAGGCATTACAACACTCGTGTGATGCTATTAAGAAACTCGCCTTCGGCTCGTTTCTTAAACCCACACTTGTGTTGTAATGCCCTTCATTATGCACAGTCGCATAAACTACTATTGTGCACGACGCGCACGTGCAAATGTGTGCGTAAACTCTAGTAGGGTTGTCGTAGCCTAAAAAATGGCGCGGAAAGTGCAACGGTCTGTGTCGCAAAAACCGAACGACGACTTATACGAGCGCGAGCCATTGCTCAAGAGTCGGCGACGACTACCTCGAAGTGCGGGGTGAGGTGCGGTATTTAATATGAGCGCGGGGAAGGGAGTGTCCCTTCTGTACGTAGTACTATTATGTATTCTGTGGTATAGGTCTGCATTTGTCCTCGGTTGCTAGCAACAAGCTTGTTCTCGATCCCCTATGATTATGTGACTTGAAAGTAATCACACAAGACATTAGTTTACCATCAGCGGTTTCAGATTACACCTCTGCCTTTGGAGGTACAAGCTTGATGTTAAGTGGTGCCGATACGATAAGATGAAATAAGTACTATAAAATACACACACATATGACTACGTGGTAATATATCACTATCACTACATAGTATAAAACAAAGTCGCTTCCCGCTGTCTGTCCCTAATGTATGCTTAAATCTTCAAAACTACGCAACGGATTTTGATGCGGGTTTTTTTTAATTTAATAGATAAAGTGATTCAAGAGGAAGGTTTATGTGTAGAATTTATGCTTCCGTGCGAAGCCGGGTGGGGTCGCTAGTATATTATATATTATCCCGTTAAAAGTGTCAACTACAATGAAATAAGTACGTTTTTTGTTCCAGGTCGAAACTACCTTGTTGAGGATGGAGATATCATTTTCTTTAAGTTCAACGCCGGCGCTGGTTTAAAAGACCCTAAGAAAAAATGACGTGACAAGGTACTTCTACTTCTGGTACATATGTTGTATTTCAACCTCGTCTTGTACTCACTACTACACGTTGCTTAAGAGTAGCATAAGAGTTTTTTTTTATACTTCAAATATTTATATCTACTTTCTTAATTGTAATGAAATAAAGCTTGTTACTGTTTCTAAATTTCAATTTATTCTAAACAATTATTGTAATGTAAGATAAAGCAAAGTACACAATTTTAATGATTTTCTAATTAAATCACTTCAACAAACTCTTGAATTCGCGTCACTTTCTGAATATCCTTTTCTGCATCATCGTTGCCTAATACTTCGGAAAACGTTTTGTCTAATATTAATCTCATTTGTTTTAGAAAACGTTTTAGATTGATATGTGACAATATTCCTTGTTCGGTTACTGGAGCCAGTTTTTCCTTATCCTTTTCAGTGTTCTTGAACACGTTATTTAAAACGTATGACATAGCTTGAGTAACGGCCTCTTCCCATTCCTACAGATTAACAAAAGAAAAATGGATATTCTATCAAAGGTGAAAATATTCGATGCTTTCCGTTGTCCACCAATGACGGACAGTGAATATTAAGTCAATATTATTCCAAGTTACCACCACTTATAACTTTATCTGAAGACTAATCAATACTAATATAGATGTAGGGATTTTATTTCACAAAAAACTACCAGGACGCCTGAATTATGAAGGAGGATCAATAGAAATTTATATAAATAAAAAGAGAAGTCCTGACTGACTGACTGACTGACTGACTGACTGACTCATCAACGCCCAGCCCAAACTCTTGGACCAAGAAAGCTGAAATTTTGCACAGAGGTTCCCTTTATAGTGTAGACAAGGAATAAGGAAAGATTTTTTTCATCCCTTCAATTCGAAAAGTGTCGTTTTGTTCCTCTTTAAGTGCGAGCAAAGTACCTCTTTTCTCCATTATACTTTTTAGCGGGCAGTAATGAGATTTGAATTTAGAACATGAATCGTTCATTGAAATCGAACGCAAATTGTATTGTGTTGGCTGTACGGTGCGAGGAGACGCGGTAACTAAATTAAAAAAAAAAAAAAAGCGCGCGTTACTTCCCTGTTCTGATAATCAGTACGGACTTTATTGTATTTTGTGCAAAAAAAATGAGCTCTACGTCGAGTTCTGAAAGTGATAGTGCATTAACTCCTGAAACAATAAAAATAGAAGCTAATAACGTCATACAAAACTTAATCCCTACGAAATCCCGGGAGAAATATTTAAAGGCATACGACAATTTCTTAATATGGAGTAAGTAGAAGGTTGTTTAGTAACGTGTTGTCTTAATAAGGACGTAAAACTGGACACATATTCGTAATTAATATGTCTGATGGATTTAAACGTGTCGTCACTCTATTTTTATTAAATAATAATGTTACAATGAAATATGAGGCGCCTTTTATTTTCTCATAGAGGGTGATGAAAAGTCGGGTGCAAAATATATTTTGGGCTCGGGCGACGTACTTTGAATCCCTCGCTACGTTCAGGATTCTACTAAAGAATCCCTCACTACGTTCGGGATTCTACTAAAGAATCCCTCACTACGTTCGGGATTCTACTCTAGAATCCCTCACTTCGCTCTGGATTCAAAAAAGCGCCCTCGCCGTAAAAATATTATTTTGCTCCCTTATGATACAATCTACTATCGAAATTCAACCCCTAAGGGATTTAAATAGGGGATGAAAGTTTGTATGGAAAATCGTCATTTTCACGCGGGCGAAGCCGCTGGCAAAAGCTAGTCTCAAATATTTATACATTGGTGGACTGGACAAGCCGGTGGTGGACACCGGGAAGCATCGCAAATATGTGTAAATTTACCTGATAAAGTTCATAGAGCGAACCCAAAGACATCATTTCTTCGATTAGAGAAATTTTATCATCATCCCTTGTAGATAGATCCAACGAATAAATAATGAGATTTCCAACTGCTGCTAAGGCGCTTCCAGCTCTACGGCAAAAATATCACATTAACAATCATAAGCTACTATGAGTTAATAAATTAAATGAACGCTGGAAATATGAAATGTCCTAAATTGGAAACCAAAATTCTTTAATTTAAAATTTCCGCAGTTGTTATTTGCGGCTTGGCTTACCTGCACACAGTCTCCTTACACCCTATTATTTCGTGTACGACTTTGATCAAGCGCGTATGTGTATCCTTCATGAGAAATTCCAAAGGATCGCAGTCTCCGGGTGGCAAAGATCCGTACTGAACCAATAACCGTTTTTGCACCACTGTAAACTGTTTCTGAAGTACATTCAGCTCATCCTGTATAACATTAAAACAATTAGCTCCTGCTGGCTAACTCTTTTTGACACAAAACGTATCATGTTCAGAATTGTTAATAAGTTACCTCTAGTTCTTTTAATTTGTTACGTTCTTTAGCGTGTGTCTCAACGCATTTCAAAAACTTATGAACAATTTGCCTAGTGAATTCCTTATCAAACTTTAAATTGAATTTAAAATCTTTAATACCCATTCGGTAGTGGTGTTCGATTAATCTAATTACAAAATGGTCTAATACTGCAATTATGTCAGTAAAATCATTTGCTTCCAGTGAATATTCTTCGCCATCTATTTTTAATGTTACGGTTTGTTTTGTCGACCTGTACGCCAGCGTTAAGGTATTTCCATATTTTATTAATTCCTCTTCTGGAAAATCTGAAACATGCAAATAGTTTGACTCTTGGGATAAATGAAGAGAAAAGTTTTGTTTTTTAAATTATTTACCTGTGAATATCTTTGAAAATTGTATAGATGGATTATTTGTTTGAACGCGTAACTTATATCGGCTGTCGGCAACATTCTCGCATGGCGTACAGTAGAGACTCGATGGGAGAAATACTTGTGTCGTTATAACTTTAATTCTTCCGGTACTATCAGTAATAGTTATTAATATTTTGACTCGAGTCTCAGAAACATCAGCGTTACTTGTCAAGAATACTTGGTTCTCTATTATTTCTGTCCCATTAACATCATCTAATGAAATTGTCGACTCTGAACAAGACAACGGTGAAACGCAATCAAAAGTCACTTGAACACTAAGAATTAACTTAGGATCTTCACACGTGATTATTACAATCACTGGACATATTAACAAATGTAGTGCCTCATTCTTGTCTTGAGAAAATTCTTGAAATAAATTTTGTACTGGCTTGCCTACATCTGCTTTTATTTTGAGTGTGTCTTCCGTTGAAAATCTCCCATTATCTGCATGTAGAACAAAGGTTCGTTATTAATGCTAAATTAAAATAAATGGTTAGTTTTAATTAGGGGTAGTACCTTACCTTCATTGTCGTTTAAAATGTTATTTAATGAGTCTTCAACAATTTTCAAATCTTGTTGTATTTGTTCTGGATCATTAGTTTCATTGATCATTGGTGGAGCATTCGAGTTAAGGTCAGGTTCCGTTCCTAAGTAGCCCACATTTACTATTCCACCCGCGGAGAGTGTAACCAGACCTCCAGACAGGGATTTGAGATAGCATCTAGATATTGAAATAGCAGGGCTTATTAATGAACAGCTCCACAATAAAGTGGTGCCCTCGTAAATGAACAATTTTGAATCTTCCGAAGCCACCATTACAAGCAGACGAGCGCCGGGTTCTGTAAATATATATCTTTTTACCCGACTAAGAAAGGTATTATATGATGAGTCTATGTAGTATGTTTGTTCCTTTGTGGCGCTCTGGAAACGCGTGGGCATTAACTCTAGGAGTCAATCGAATCGTTTTAATGTTGCGAGTATCACTAAAGATTTAAAATTCTTGTCAGTGATAACTGGCAAAATGCCACATAGTTCGTTGGTGATAAGGCTATATGGTGATAGCCGAAATACAGGCCATGCCTAGTTCGGCTACAGACGCTAAACTCTTTACTGTAATTGAAATTGTTGCCACTTTCATTGTAATAATAGTATTAAGTTGTTTGAGAATAAATTATTATTTAGGGAAAAAATATATATATATAGGTACTTATATAAATTTTATTACATTTGCATAATGCAGATGCACATTAGCCACACACACATCACATTCACACACACACACACATCACACACACACACATCACATTCTTCACACATCACATTTCTTGCGGAAAAAGCCGCGGGCGCAGTGCTAATAACATAATTATAATAATAATATTTTATTGCATCGAAATAAAAACTAAGTACTTACACCCGTATCTATAAACAAGTCATAGTGATTACTTGAGTAAATTTCATTATTTAAGATACAATTTTTTCTCTGTAGTTTAGTAATTCCTTGATGTTAGAACTATCAAAGGTTAGAATTCTTAGGTTTGCTTTCATTGACGGTTCTAACTTCGTTTAAATTCTTGCCGATTGCATAAAAATGTTTGTGTAAGTCCAAAGTAATTACTTAAGTCCAAGTAATTACTTTAAGTTGACTATAAATACGGATGTTAGACTTACCTACCTACCGATGCTGAAGTAGTAAACTTATAACTAAGTGTTAATTAAGACGGTCACATTATTACGGCTTAGAATCTTATTTTTGACTAGCCTTTTTATTATTTAGGTTTATTACGTGGGAAAACTTACCATAATACCAACCAATGAGATAAGCGCAGAAGCAAATTGGCATAAAATCAAATTTAATCATGTACTTCATCAATCCGTTGTCTTGGAAGCAGTAAATATGCCTTTCGCCAAGAGCGACTACACTGGAAAAGTTGTTACTAGTCTGGAAAATAGGAAACAATTAGGAATGTGTTTAGTGGCAAAAATATAGGGGTAGGTAGGTATACATCGTGACTTTTTTACCCGACTGTGGCGAAGCCCAAAAGGAGGGTTATTAGTTGGGGTCCATATTGGCTCACCTAAAGTTCTTTATCCGAAATTGTTCTTCCTAACGATTTGTAATCCGAATGATCACTCTTCCTAAAATTTTTCATCCTAAAGTTTTCATTCATACTATTTGTAGTCCTACCGACGATGTTCATAACACTCATGTTTCCGAAAATTGGAATTCATAATATCATTAGTGTAAATATATTTAAACTCCTACTGTTTTTTATCCTAACGCTTTTATTCCTAAACATAATTACCATAATATTTTCACTCATACAACTGTTTAGAATGATTAAAGGTCGTTTCACTGATTTTTGTCTAGAAATAAAATAAATGAATGAAATTCAAGTCAGAGTGTCGTCTTGGGGGCACTATGAAAAAAATACTTAGAAAAATTTCGCGACCAATTTCGAGGTAGCGCTCGCCGGCCGCTGCCGCGGCACCGCTCGCTTCGCTCGCTCGGCTCGCGCGTAGTTGGTCACAGTTCTAACCTAACCTAACCAATGGATATCTTTGCATAGTATATAAGGTCCCATTAAAATAGGTGGACAAATTTTAACACAGCGTTTAGTAAGCCTAACTAAAGACATCTAAACAAAAAAAAACACTTTAAATAAAGTGATTTTATTTTGACTTAAAATAATAAATTGCCGGCACTCTAGAACAAACTCATCCTATAAAAGTAGGTATTTTATTTCTTATTCTTATTTTTTTTTTTGCTATTGTCCTTATTTTAGCGGTCTGAATGATTTCTAAAATTTTGTCCACCTATTTTAATGGGACCTTTTATAATACTGATTATTATGAATAAAAAGTAATATAAACAAAAAAAAAGATATGACTTTGAATAATAGTGTAAAAGATGGTTATGTTGAGAAAATATAGGAAAACAAATAATAGTGTAATAGATGTTTATTGCTACAGACATTATGAAGTTGAATGCTTCGGAATTAAAACATTAGAGACAGAGAAGTTAGGAATTGCGATTGTTAGGATGAAAAATGTTAGGAAGAACATTTTCGGATTTCCAATTATCGGAGTTGAAATTTTAGGTGAACTTTGGCGCACCCTATTAGTTGTCTTGTAACAGCAGTCCACTCAGGCGCGGATCCAGCCCTCAAAAAAGGTTGTGGGCACAGTCACCCGAAAATCGGCCAAGTGCGAGTTGGAGTATGAACTCGCTCATGATCGATATAGTGACACTATTAGGAACTAAATCGATAGTTTTCTGAATCAAAACGTGCATGGGCGCCGACAGGTTTATTTGGGTGAGGGAGGGCGGGATGTGCAACTATAATTTCCCAAAAAGAGCTCTAAAGGCAAGTTACAAATATAAGCGTAATGAGCTCCTAAAAGTTAGTACCTTTTCTTACTGTCTGAAATTGTGTCTTGTCAGGAGTAACTAAAACAGCCAACGATAAAAAATTGGTAGAGCGAGCGGAGCGAGCTCGAAAATTTTTCACGTCCTCGGAAAAAATAGATTCTTTTCCTTCATACGGGATTGAGAATAGAAAGTACTCTGGCAATGTTTGTAGAAACGAGAGAGGATGTATTCGCGAGCGCAGCGAGCGAGATTTTTTTTTGCGTTCTGCCTCGGATAGGTTGATCGCTTCGATTTCGAGGGAAGGTGAGGAGGTTCCCCGAGATGAGTTAGAATTTGTCAAGATTAAGACACACAAGAGCGAGTGGAGCAAGCCGGCGGCGCTCGAAAGTATTAGGTTTTAAGGCGGAAGCCTTTGAAACCGCTTTTGATAATAACATAATGCAGGAGCGAGGAAAAGAGAGCTTCAAAATTTAAGCATCCCACCCCACCTCCATATATTGGGTTATTTTTGTTTATTCATACAGAGATGACAACAAAAGTAAATGTAAAATTATGACCTTAATAAAAAAGGGCAAAATGCAATAGCGAGCGAAGCGAGCTTACAATATTTGGTTGCCGCCTTGGAATGGTTAGTGTCTGTGGTGTAGATTTTTTTTTGGAAAATTTTATCTTGGTGGGGTTATGACCCGTCGTGAGACCGTAAAATGTGACGTCACAAGTCTATTAGGGTTGTGGGCATGCCCACAGTGCCCACAACGGTGGATCCGCGCCTGAGTCCACTTCATGTATCCATAGTAAAGGTTCATCACAAAAAAAGGTGTTTAACTTATGAAATTTTAATAATTGAAATATAGAAATATTTTTCATTATTATGACGCGTGACGTAGTTAGAAACACCCTGTAGCGAGTGCGGTCCGTGACTTGTATAAATGAATCGTAGCAGATGGCGTTCTGTGGTTTCTGCCTACTCCCTTGGGAAAAGGGCGTGAGTTTATCTAAGGTGTCGTACGTACCTGAATAACTTGGACACGTGAAATTTCTTCTCCGGCGTTGTATATCCACTGCGGTATGTTTTTTTTATTTGGCCGTAAAGTTAATTCGCTAGATTCTCTTAGCTGTTGATAACTAAAAGAAAGTAAGTATGCTTATGTAAATAAAATTAAATATAAGTATTTAGATATTATACAAGATACCATTACCCTTTGGGTGATAATTCATCCAGATAAACGGAAAAGAATGTAGAGCGGTAAAGAGTTTTTGAAACATGAACCGATTAATCGGGTCTAAACGTTCACCGAGCAATTACACCTCATTATATTGGATACAGTTAAACCCCATACGGGTAACTTGTTCGGTCCCTGGTTTAAAATAAAGGATATTGGGCAATCTTTCTCCGTTCTGCCTGCTCCGCCTCGATGGAGTGTGAGCCCACACCAGGTATATATTTAATCCGACCTTTCGCAGGAGATGGCTATGGGCAGTACTTAGGTCCTTATTTGGGGAACTCCTAATTTGTCTCAATCTTACCTGTATATTTCTAATACCCACGTCGATTTACAAATTACGAATGAGTCACTGCTGGCTACATAGCACACAGGTGATGGTATAATGACGTCATTAAAAATGCACATGAACAAGAATGTGTCCTGATCGAAGAAACTCAGGCTTCCATCCAGACTTTGTATACAAATAAAGTCTCTCGTTTTGATGTTTCCGAAGGGGCCACAAGTCAAACTGTCTGCTTTTCTTGTAAAAGAGTGTTTTATTATTGGTGTGATATAGTTTTGATCACCTGCAATATTTAAATGATATTTTTGCATTAATTGTCGTTATTTATTTATCTTTATGCATGTAGTTACAATTCTACAATATTTAACTTCAAAAAAAAAAAATAACAAGTGTTTACCAGCTTCCATGTGACCTTCCTTCCTCTTCAGATGATAAATTTCGTAACTTTGTGGATGTAACAATAAAATCTGTCGATCTTCAGAATTCCTACAAAAATAAAATAAGTAACTGCGTAGTTTGATCAAAGCTTAAGATGACCGGTGCTTGTTTAGTAGGTAATTAGATAATTAACTTACCCAGTAAACTTTCCAGTCTCAATTTGTAGCACAACATCATCCAATTGAGTTTCCAGCAAAGTATGCGAACATGCCTCCTCTAAATTCGGCTTAAACACTTTTAATAATGAGCCTTCACCGACCAAAATACAATCACTGTCACTGTGCGAGTTAAACCTATCCACTTTCAGACAGTTGGCATTTTGGAATCCTTCGTTTGGCTGTTCATTTTGTAGTTTATCGTTAGACCACCATTGTTTCACTTTAAAAATGGACATGTTTTTATTTCTCACCAATTCTTATGGTCAATTAGAACAGGTACCTCAATTCGTTGTAGGTGTACCGTTGTCGGTTGACGGTTGTCGTAGCAACGGAGGTACCTGCGTATATTGTAAACAAAAACGCGCATTTATTGGGAAAAGCAAATCGCACAACACGGTTGTCATAGCAACATAGGTTACATATTAAGCATCTGCTTATATCGAATCCAGCCACTCCTCAAAGAGGGACAGGCTGGATCTGAGTGCACTGATTTTGGAGCACAGGCTCAGCCACGCAGGCTGGCTCGAGCGAGGGTCGGGGAGGGCGTGAAGCGGGGTTTCGCGACGGGCCTCGTCGGCGGGGTCGGAATGACGGCTGTTTGCGTCTGTGATTCTTGAGCGTGCTAGCGTCCCTACTGCTCTCCTGGATAGCGTGATCGGAGTCGACGAGAGTAAGCTTTTTTTTGTTTGGCGGGAAATCACCAAATGACTCCTCCCGCTCTGGGCAGAGCGGTAGGGAGTGTCAGACTTCTACTGCCTAAAAACCACACATGTTCCTTCTTAGCCCTTTGTGTCGAGGCCGTGGTATCTCTTTCGAACAACCCGCAGCCCCGACGAACAACCCGCAGCCCCGACGGGGCAAATTATATATGTACCAAAACCTTCTTCGAGAAGGAACCACTCTATCCATTGGTGAAAACTGCATGAAAATGGTGCAGATGTTTTTGAGGAGGACTTTGTTTTATAATATGCAGTGATAGTGATATCGTAGACAGAAAAAACATTGGACTCTCATTAAAATCGAAGCATCGAGCGCTTCGGACGCAACCAAAAAGTAAATACAGTTACTTACAAGACGGCGTCACGAGCTCCTATAGAAGCACTAATAAGAAGTTGAAATGAGTACCTACCTAATATACCTGAAGGCAGGTCCCAGCTTGATATCTGACCGCGCGTAGCTCTCGTGGCAGGTATTGGTCAGTTTGTGCGCCACGTCCATGTAGCGCTCCGACATCGAGTTGTCCAGGGTCGTCGATGCTAGCGCGAACATACCGCCTGACGCGCCTAACGCGCCGACGACGAGAGTAAGCCGGTCGGTGGATCTGGCTAATTCTCGAGGGTTTATATCGGGCGGCCGATGCGATCAGGTTAACAAGGCTGAGTCATAGAAGCACTTATAAAGGCGTTTCAAAAACTGAGCGTTAGTGGGCAATCTGAGGTACTTAAATGTGGAGACGATAGTTGCGGACATAAAATGGGACTACCGTGATTTGTCGTAAGAACCGGCTGTGGATGGTCTGCATCCTATGAATAAAGCGACGCTTGGCGTGTGCAATGGGACGGATCACCGCGGTATAGAGGCGCAACTTGCACCTGTCACCTGTGTGATGTGATAACTAGCTCTTTGCCTTTAGCGAGAAATGGAATCTACTCACAGCTAAGGCAGTCCGGCTACGAGCTGCTTATATGTGTTTTTCGAAAGTGAGGTGGTGGGCGAGAATGACTCCCAAGTACTTGGCTTGCGTTTCCCAATAGAATATAGATCGGCTTACCGGACACAGTGTTCGGGCACAAAGATGAGAGGCAACATGACTGAGCCCTGAGGGAATCCTGCTCAAATCGGGTGAAACGTATGAGTCAAAGACAGATGGCGATACATAAAGGTAAGGGACGCATACTTCCCCCTCGGGGCTGCGGGTTGTTCACAAGAGATACCGCGGCCTCAGGGCTAAGAAGGAACATGGGTAGTTTTTAGTCAGTAGAAGTCTGACACTCCCTTCGGTTCGTTGTCACTAGTACCATTAACAGTTCCATGATGGAACTACTGATTGTTTTTTTTTTATCACTAGTTCCATTTAAAAAAAATATCTTTACTTTTATAGAATAGTTATTATCGAATAGAATAGAGGACATTTAGACAAGCAAAAAATGTCATGAAACATGGTACCCCAAAGTGTCACGTTATCGAGATATTTGAAGGTAAAGATCGACATATGAGTACAATGATGCAGTTACAGAATTATATTCATCAAAATCATCACAACCCTCCAAGTTCATGTAACTGTCAAGAATGAGTGTTTCATCAAAAGGTCATTCTTGAGAGTTACATGAACCTAGAGGGTTGTAATGATGATTTTGATGATTATAATTCTATAACTGCATACGTCTTACAGCCGCGAATCATATTTTCTCTAACATACAACCTAGCACTGGCCTGCAAATCGCTAAAAACGTAAGAAAATTTGAATTTCGCGGGCTACCGTGAACATCCACCTTAATACAATAATACAATTGTACTATTATTGATCGAAGTCGTCTTCGGTAAAAAGTGGCAATAAAGTTCGGCGATTCTTTTTTGCTGTCTCCATAGCATAATACTTTATGTCCAGACCCTGACCGAACTTTTGTAGACAATCTGTGGTCAAGTAAAAGGTAAAGTTAGTTTTTTACGGGAACTGGGAAGCTGCTATAGCATTGAGATAGGAAAATATGGAGACGCTGCGATATTCTATATACACACTTATATAAATATGAGTGAAATAGGAGACAGAATGTAAAATATAGTTTTGTTTCGTTCTTTCTAATACAGTAATCGTATTTGATGAAAGAGACAACAATATTTCAGTTGTTTCTCATAATGGCAACATTTGGATATGCGAGTAACAGAATAGTAGGTAGGGTGCCGTTTTCGCCATAATGTGATACAAGATGGCGACGAGTTTCGTGGTAGTTGTGCTGTCAAATAGTTGTTTACTTTTTGATAAATTGCGATTTGTGAGAAAATTACGACGAGATTATCTCTTAAACTGCGTGTATATGTTAGGAAACAGCAATTCAATATGCCTGCGTGTTGTATTGTGAAGTGTGGTGCAAGAAGGACTGAAAATCAACCTCAATTGACTTTGCATAGGTTAGTAGTCGTTTTCATGCAATAGTATCTAGGAGTAATACATTTTCGATGAAAAAATGCTAAGTGATCATTAATTGATTGCTAAAGTGTTAATATTTGGGTTTATTTCCGTCCCAGAGACCTTTTTGTAATTTCATAATTTGATTCGTTTGTTTACAAACATGGATAGTGTTGTACCGTTGCGTAATAGTTTCCGATACTAGTTCCTTCGCTGCGCTGAAACGATATCTGTTCGAGTGACCGTGCCAGGTCCGGTCAGGGCGCGGGACCGCCCTGCGGATTATCGAAAGCGATAACGCGGCCTTGGCACAAGGGCGAAGAAGGAACATGGGTGGTTTTTAGTCAGTAGAATAATAGGGTTTGACAAACCATATTATTGCACTACAATTTTATTGGTGATCCATCTCTTATTTTACACATAATTATATTAACATTAATTTGATCATTCATATCTGGGAACACTTTTTGTTTATCTAAGAACGAAAATATTTCGTGGCGATAGATCTATTTATTAGGTGATACAACTTGGTGACGAATACAAATTTTGGCGACAAGAAACAAAGTCCCCTTTTATTTTACTCCGCCAGTCAGTATGCTAATCATAATAGAAACAATCTTCTTACTATTAGAAGATTTTTTCTTCACTAGGATCTGCATACCTACCAGAATCTACAGACCAGATATAAGTAACCGAAAGCGCAAACCTAAAAAAATAAGTTTATAAAACTAAAACACGAATACGAATAAAATCGCAGACTAATAAAACCGCGGTCTTAAAAGTAAAAAAACAAGAAACTTATCTATCAACGCCTTATCCAATTAATTGATTATCTTCTAGTTAGTAGGTAGATAATTTGTAATTTTCAATTTAACGTATTTAATATAAGTAAAATTATTATAGAGGATAGTCGTATTTCGCTTGCCACTGATGCTCCTTCATGGCGTTCTCATTGATATATAAGTCAGCTGCTTGTTGCCATTAGCAAGGTGGCATGCGACGACTGCCCTCTACTATCATTTTACTTATAATACGTTACATTGAAATATACAAATTAGCTACTTACTAGACGATAATCAATTAGGTAATTGGATAAGGCGTTTATAGACAAGAATTATTTTCTTGTTTTTTCTGCGTAGAAGACCGCGGTTTTATTAGTTTGCGATTTAATTCGTAGTTGAGTTTTAGTAATAATCTACTTTAATGTTGGTTTGTTATTTATTACGAGTAAATAACAAAGACTTAACCGCGACAACTGTTTGACCGCAATCTAAACGTATACAGGGTGTAAATTAACCCATAACAGCCGTCAACCAAGCAAGGGTGGTACTTAGTTTGATGTACAGAAACATCAAACTAAGTACCCCCTACCTACGCAATTTTTTTGCTGGGAAATGATTTTTTATTGGGGTCAAATATCATATTTTACGGAAAAACTCAATGTAGCACTAGCAACACATTGGGCTAGTGGATGCTATGAAATATGAATAGTAAACGGGTGATGGAGGTAATTTAAGTAAAGTTATAACCTAAAAAACTAGTATTTACAAAAACAACTGTGAAATATTTGGAACTTTGACCAATATCTCCGTAACTAGGGGGTTCCTAGGTATGGTCTAGATCAAAAAAATATCGCAGTGGTGGGGAGAACAAGTGTTCAGTAGTTTAGGCGCTATGCTGGAACATACAAACATAATACATACTCTGCCAAAATCATTACCCTTCCTTTTGGCTTTTCCGTAGTCGGGTAAAAAGTATTCTTTAATTATTGTATTCAGAAAAACCACTTTGAATAAATTTTATTATCAGGTATCAGAAGGTAAGTAAATTTACTCATATTTTTCTGTTACAACTTTACAACGGACTGTTAATTATAATTCAACCGTGATATCTAATAATACTCGTAATACTAGTATCGATACTTGTTACAGTAATACTATGTTTCGTGATTGACACAACCCTAGCATTGGCAGCCATTTTATGCTCCGTAGGTATGCACCTTTTTTTGTAGGTATTTCCAGTCCATACTTTTATTATGTCAATGTGCTATAGAGCAGGGGGGGGGACAGATGCCTTGAAGTGACATTTCGCAAAGATGGTAGTGCCATCTGTTTCTTGGCTCTAAAGTTATTCCCACAATATTCATTTCTAGATGTCGCTGCGTTGTCTTTTGATAGTAATTACAAAAATATTCAATTTATTATGCCTAGAGTAAGAGAGGGCTCTCTTTACCAATTTTATCTATAGAGTACTCTGTGGCTGTGCCAGCGATGCCAGACGTATGATAATTATCATACATGTACCTATGATAATTTCGACAGTGGTAAGATGTATGATACAATATGCATTATCATACGCCAAAGTATGATAATTTCCAACATTCTGAACCTTCCAATTTCGCGCCCAGTTACTTTTTGATAGTGATTTATGAACGCATCTTACCAGATCAAGTATTTTTTTGAACGCGTGCGTTTGACAAAAACTAAAATACGAAACAAACTTGCAACAAAAACTTTACTTTCAGCGCAATGCGTAAAAAACAGTCAAAACATTGCTGTTAAGGTTTCAAACCAACTGATAAAATGCTGTCTAGAATGACTTCAGCAGTCATTTATTCCAAAACTACTGACGCTGCTGCAGAGGTTGAATATAATAGTGATTCCGATGATCCCACTCTTTTATAATTATTTAATATATATATATTTTTTTATTATTGTCTAATTTTAACAACTTCCTAAAATTCCTATACTATTCCTAATTTTGCAAAATAGCGCATTTCGCGAGGTTTTGGCAGTTGTATGATAATTTTGCATCTGGTATGATAATTTTCGAATGTTGGTATGATAATTCGCTCACACTCGTCTGGCAACCCTGGGCTGTGCTGTGTGCTGTTCATTTGTTCATTCATAGACGTATGAGTATGAGTAATAATTATGCTAAGATCATTTAGTGTCATCTGTCTGTGACATTCAAATTGACTTTTTGATAGTCACGATTTCGCGAGTTGAGGCAATTCTGTCGATTTTAATCTAAATTGAGCGTGAAGTGAGTAACTGGAGTTCTAAATCTCTTCCTTTTTGCTAAGGCAGTAAGTTATCAAAATGTTGGACGGTGAAGCTCAAGACAATGGAAGTGTTGAAACTGGACAAAGACGCAACGCAAACGGTGGCGGCGATAGAGGTGACGCTCTGGGCACTTATGAATCTTCGAGATCACGCCGCTTTGCAAGGATGCCCGTTGACAGAAACGCACCGTTTTACAACATGAAGCATAAGTATCGTGGTGTGGCTATTATTTTCAACCACGAGCATTTCGACATTCATAGTTTAAAGTCACGTACTGGCACCAACGTAGACAGTGATAATCTCTCCAAGGTCCTCAAGGGCTTAGGCTTCAAAGTCACGGTGCTACCTAACTTGACATCCGAAGAAGTCATTAGATATGTTCAGCAAACAGCAGAAATGGACCATACTGACTTCGACTGTCTTCTTATTGCTGTGTTAACCCACGGAGAGCTAGGAATGTTGTATGCCAAAGATACACATTACAAGCCAGAAAACTTGTGGCACTACTTTACTGGTGATAAATGCCCAACTCTTGCTGGAAAACCAAAGCTGTTCTTTATTCAAGCTTGTCAGGGTGATAAATTGGATGGTGGTGTTAATCTAGTGAGTTATACTGAAACAGATGGGTCACCTTCTGCATCATACAAAATCCCAGTCCATGCAGACTTCCTGATTGTATTTTCTACTGTGCCTGGATACTACTCTTGGAGGAACACAACCCGTGGATCCTGGTTTATGCAAGCTTTGTGTGACGAGTTACGCAGTGCAGGAACAGAGAGAGACATCTTGACATTATTAACTTTTGTATGTCAGAGAGTAGCTTTAGACTATGAGTCTAATACTCCAGACCTGGTGCCCATGCACCAACAGAAGCAGGTTCCCTGCATCACAAGTATGCTCACTCGCCTACTTGTGTTTGGCAAGAAGTAATCCCATTGACAAATCTTTGATCTTGTACCTATGTTAGTTATGGGGAATGCTGAACCAATTCCTGTTCCACAGTAAAACCTGGGGAATCGCGGTTCTTACTACTGAATCAGTTCTGGTGTTGCATGTCCTAGTTACATAATTATTCAAACATCTTGTTAGCATTAGTTATCAAAAAAATATAAATATAAATGGAAACTTTTCCTATTATTAGAAAATAATGTTCAATGGCTGTTGGAAATAATATTTTGCTAGCAGTTAAAAATGCATTGTGTTTTATCATAAATTTTAGGAGATTACTTTTTTTCTGAATTTCTTGTTCCATAAAGTTGTTTTAAAGAATTTTGTATCCAAATAAACAATGGTGGTTAGTGGTATGGTGTGATTCCACTGAAAATGGTGTAATTGTGTGCAAACATTTTGGGGAGTCTACTGAAAGAAAAACTTGTGCATCACTCCGGTGGTATTGTGCCATTAGGATAGAAATGCCATAGTTACAAGTTACATAAGTAGACACACTAGATGTTTCCTCTAGGAATGGGTAGGTAAACAAAATTGTACGCACAAATTTCTAAATTATGTATACCTACTTACCTTTTTATTTGTGTAAGTATCATTTAATATTTGCTCAATTAAAAATAATATGAAAAATGATGTGCTGCCACCCATAAGTGTTTAAAATGTATTCCCTGCACGGCATGTATTTATTAATACAATGTTTGAGATTACATAATATAAAGTACTTATGATGTATTTGTAAACTTTCATGTAACAAGAGAATGAAGAACAAAAGAGATCAATTTTAACAGTAACAGTACATAAAAGAGATCAATTTTAACAGTAACAGTACATAAAAGAGATCAATTTTAACAGTAACAGTACATATCATGAAAGTCGAAAACTATTTTGTTTTTTTTTCTTGTAATGATTCTAAGCTACGCTTAGCTACTATTGCGTTTGTGTTCCTCAGTACAGATATAATTTCAAATGTGTTACCTACTTTTTTTTTGTTATGTTTTAAGATATTTTTGCATTTTTCTTAATGCTGTAGGTACATCCTACCGAAAGACATTAACTTTTATTTAAAATAAGAGCATTTATTGTTGTATTAGTTTTTAATAGCACAAAAAAACATTATTTTCTGCCAATTGCATTGTGTTAGTAATTAATATTTCTTTGTGGGTGATGGCTTAAATGAAAATGCTTAAGATTGCATGCCCAGGTGTCATAATAATGATCTGATGTGATAGTTTCAACTGTATCTTTAGGTAAATGCATTGAATAAAGAAAAAGGATTTAGGAAAGTTTGTGATAGTGGCCATCATATTGACTGATTTATCTTTAGTATGAATAAAATTCAGAATATCTGTGAGGAGTAACCATGATTTTTTACTAGAAATAATATGAAATTATTGGTATATTGAAATTGTGCCTTCATCTTTAAAAATATTTGAGATACATTACAGTTTATTTTGTATGATGATTCTTGTTTAGAACTAATAACCTCCTCATAGATTTTTGATATGAGATGTGACTGGTATGTATTTTTTATAAATGCTTATAATTATGTATTTTGTAAACAATAAGCAATAAATTTCTTCAATTCTATGATTCCAATTTTATTTCAAGATCAATATTATCAAGGCAATTTAATATAATATTTTTTATGTTTTGGTACAAACAATTTTTAATCTGTCTAGGTATTTTATACCATAAAAAAGCAATTCTGGTATGTGTATGTAGTTAAGTAGTCTGAATCTCGGAAACGGCTCCAACGATTTTCATGAGTATGCCAGGGGGTATCGGGGTGCCGTCGGGGCTGCGGGTTGGTCACAAAGATACCGCGGCAACTACCAGGGACGGCCGCCCGGCCGCTCGGCCGATTCACTGGTTATCGCTTTCGCGAAATTACACATATTGCGATGAATACGGACGAAAATCCTAATGAAGAAAATATAATCAACACGGTAATAATGGACGATGAAGAAAATACACATTCAGAAGACGTAACACGACGACACGACGTAACGTGACGTAGATTTGTGATGGAACATAATGAGACGTCGGCGTCGCAAGACATCGAGACCTGCGAAAAGAGGGAGAGAAGATGAATGGACTGAAGTGAGAAGTAGAAAATACAGGATGAGAGAAGTAAGAGGAGTTACGGAATTAAATGTGACTTGTAAAGATAAATTTCCTAAGCAATTCGCCCTAGCAAAATTATTTAAGGAACAAGGAATATTAAATATCACCTAAGTCAAAAGTGAAACATAAACCCATACAAAATTATTATTGAACTTAGTAACGCGGACAGCGTTGATAAATTAATCAACTCAGACCATTTTAATGGTTTAGGTTGGCGATTCCAGCGGCCTTTTGAAGTTGGATTATCTTATGGATGGAGTCATTAAAAATATCTTAAAAAATCTTTTACATAGTTATAATTTTGATGAGCAAATCTCTGATGCCATGTACTTAAAGTAGTTACAACCAAACAAGACTTAGATATTTTGGAGGACGAATTATTTACATGTTTATCAAGTACCTACATGTGTTAAATATTTGTAGATTCTATATCCTATTATTTTTGGCTCGTAATGTAAAACAAACTTGTAACTTTACTTAAGTACATGATTACCTATAAAAATACAGACAATCAACATTCATTAACTTCTTAAATAATTAAGTATCAAAACTAGAAGAAAGTAGAGTAAGCACAGCATTTAAAACGTCCGCGTCGCCGCTTGCTGAAAAAGAGGGCGTGGTTCCCGCCATTTTCAGTAGCTTCACTCGGTGTTGCCAACACGGCCCTCCTGCATCGTGCATGTCCTCAGGCACGCTCCAATCAATACTGATCTTTGTACACCGGAATCAATACATCTATTAATAAAATGCAAGTATTAAAAAGTATCCTAGAGATTTCGAACTTGTGTTGCCTTATCAGTCAACTTCGTGTCTCATTTAGGCTTAGGAAACTTTGTGATATCCACCATTTTCTTATGTACTGAATTGCCCAACTAACAGCTTATTGTCTTTAGGCTTAGACAAAATCTCGAAACCAGCCGTTCACTCCTTTAGTCCGAAGTAGTGCCTGTTTCACTTTACTCCTTTAGTCTTAGACAGTAACTGCTTCAGCACACCACTTAATTAATTAATTAATTTTAAAACTTTTTATTTCCAAAAACACTTCATAAATTTTGAAAAAACACACATCGCTTAATCTTAAGGCGAGGTTACCCTACTTTGTTTTTATGTACGCACGACCTCACCCCCCGCCCTGCCGCGCGAGCGATATAATGCCTAAAGGACATGTTATGAAATGGGCTTAAAATAAATTGTGCTTGAACAACTATCATGTGTGGTTTTTCTGGTAGGGAAAATTATCCAGGATAGCCTTACAAAAACAAAAAAAAAAATTAAAAGCACCATTATTTAATAAATAAATATTTTAAATCTAGATATTTTTTTAATCGTATAAATTATTTTGGCACTTAACAACTAAGAAAAAACTGTTAAATATTATTTTAAAGCATATTGCACGCCTTTATGTTATATTAAAACAATATTAAATGGCTTTAGAATAAAACTAAACCAATTATCTCCATGATTTGGATGTATGGTATTGATTCCTTTGCCACCTTTGAAAACATTACCTGTGTCAATGGTTATAACACTTGTCACTTTGACAGTTGTTTGTTTACAAGTGAATTGGCCATGAGGGAGAAGAAACTACAGAACGCCACCTGTTAGGACCCTTTTTTATGGTGGGTGGAAAATCATCAAATAACCCCCCCCCCCCGCTCTTGGGCAGAGCGGAAGGGAGTGTCTTCTACTGACTAAAAACCACCCATGTTCCTTCTTAGCCCTTGTGCCGAGGCCGCGGCATCTCTTTCGACAATCCGCAGCCCCGTTTACGTTATGACCATGAAGTCGGTACACTACAGAATGTCTACTGTAGGTTATGCATCTCTTCCACGGTGTGTCGGTAAACCTGACTGACTAGATTGGATCTGTTAATTTTTTTTTAATAGTCACTCCAGCAAGTCGGAATAGGTGAACATGTGTATTAGGTAGAGAAATAAAAGAATAATGTATTTACTTAGTCATTTATTCTACTTCTTCATTTTCAACATCTTCAATAAACAATTATAAACAATTATATCATCAAGAAACTGTGCAGGCGGTAATATGTTGGTGTTATTCACATCCCTCCGTAATAAGTCAAGCATTTTAGTAATATGCCCTGGGTTGAATTCAGTTACAAATTCAGCAAGAAAGTCCCAATTGTATATGCTTAAATGTTCTTCACACACCCGAGCATTTTGAGTGATGTACAGTTTTTGATGTGTTAAAATATTATTCTTTAAATAAAATGGCACACATTTCCTTTCGCAATTCACACATTCCGGAACAAAACAATGAGTAGTGGTATCCGGAGTGCGACTATAACCATCTAATGTAATGGTAATAACTGGTTCTCAGAGAACATTTTCAATGTCTGTGCTGGCAGAACTGGGAGGCACCGCAACAGAGCTGGATCCACTGATGAATGGATTTGGTTCTTGCAGAATGTCCTCATTTTCAGTGCTGGCAGTACTAACTTCGTATAATCCAGATCCACTTTCTGCAGGTGGTGGTGGTTGCCGATGAGCTCTTAACCAACAAGCATTACATGCCCGGGCGTTAGATGGCATCTGCAATTGAAGTTACAATTAGTTTTAGTAATTCTAATGTGGGTGAATATTATTTAACTCATTACTCACTCATTCATTTTTTTATACTTATTTAGAGATAATAAAGTAGGAATAATCTATACAACAAGCAGCTATACTAACTTCAAGAGGGCTGATTATATTTGCAGAATAAATCCATTCAGCATCACCATAATTTAATTTTAATGGATGAGAGCGCCTCCCAGTTCTTCTGCCAATGAATATGCCACAACATACACACACTGAATCATGGCCAAATTGACGTTCACCTATATTGCCTTCGCTCCTGTTATTTGTTTCATGAATTAATAGGCTAACACATTCTTGACATAGGTAGTCTTCATCAAGTACCTAAAACAAGAAAAACTTCATATTTTAATCTTAATCAGAATATTATAATTTGTTAATATTTTATACTTAGTCTTTTTTAAGTTAATGATGGTTATAATGACTATGATAATAAGGTAACTCAATGTTTGCACTCATTCTCCTTGATATCACCAGAACGAAACCACCAATGGTGTAGTTAGGAATCACTTTTTCTGTTCTTTGTCTGTGGTACCTACTGCCGAAAACAAAGAAGACAATTGCTTGCACAAATGTGGACAGATAAATAGTAAATACACTATAATTATGGTAAATAAAAATCAGTATTTTTAAACTGATGAGTGGATAACATGGAGTCTAGATTTAAAATTATGCATATTTTAGCTACATACCTGTCTTGCAATCCATTCTTCTAATACAGAGATAATCTCAAGATCCAAATGGGTTGCATTGTACTGATATTGTTGAGTAATTGGAATAGCAATCCAGAAATTAATGCAGCGAGACGTGATGGTGAGGATTACCTGAAAGATAAAAACATTAGTCTGGTTTCAGAGTCAGCCTACGGTAATCAATTCGTTGTGATAAAAGGCAAGTCTGAAAACAACAGACCTTATGAAGTACTTGTCTTAAGTCCATGACTGTGACTTGATCGTTTGTTAGAATTCATACAAAATAGGTACTAACCTTACACAGCAGCGATAAATGGATGTTATTCGTGTGCAAAATCTAAGTCCGAGGGAGAAATCAGGGTCGTCGGTATCGCCGGTCGTCGGGTGTTCAAATCGTGTGCAGTATCAAAGAATCCAAATTAAAAGCCAGGTCAAATAAAGATAAACTTAAAAGAAGAAACTTATCAAACATAATAAGACAAAAATAACAAATTAAAATCACTTTTGTCCGATTGAATTTGACAGTTTGACACTTGATTTGACGCTCACAATGACAACAATGACATCCAACAGAACAATGTTGCCAAAATCAATAATCATTGTGGGTTGCAATTTAATTTTTTAATTAGAATTGTTTAAAAATAAAATAAATATAGAAGGGGGCTTTTAAAAAAAATAAAAAAATTGTACGAAGTATCCTTAATTTATGTACTTTCACAAAAATATAATCTCTTCTCTGTTCACAGCAGTTTCGAATAAAAGCCCAGCCTCCATACAAAAACATAACATGTCCTTTTGACTGTTTTTTCTCTCTTGGAGAAAAATGATAAAGAAATTATACATTATGTGACCCGAGATAATACACATTTTTTACGACCTTTATTATGATATAAGTTTTATTTTTCAAAGCCTAATATAACTCAAGTAAAACGATTATTTAGCCATCATTTGGACATGTCTTTGCGATTTAATTGGATGCAGTGAAGTGTAAGTAATCGTGTATCGCATGCCCGACATATCATGATCGAAGAGTCAATTATGTAATACATTTTTTTCAAAATTTAAATCCGTTCCATGTACGAGTAAAACGCTATTGTTGACGACGTTTATCGGGGTAACCCCGCCTTAAATCTGAAAGATTATGTGCGAGTGAGGCGTCTCGCTTGTTTACATTAAAATATATTTTTACATAAAATTAAGTACATTACCTATTTGTTTATTTGTGAGAGATCTGGAGGAACTTTGTATTGATCCACTGTGAGGTAATATTTAATTATTCGTTTTATTTGCAAGGTTTTCTTTGATTTTAATTTATTAGTTAATTGCTTAGGGAGTTTATTCAACATGTTAGGTAACAAGTACCTCCAGGTCCTTCTTCCATATTCATTGTTACATTTTGGCAGATTATTTAATGGTAGGTATTCTAAACACCTTAAGTTGTTAGGTCTTATTTTTTTACATATTAGATCAATTTCGTTGGCTTATTGCGATATTATAGCTAGTTTTACTTTGTCAAAGACATTTATTATTTTACAATATTCAAATAATCGTTGATAGTTGTCTTTAAATTTAAGCTTTATTTTATATGGAACTATAATTTTTAACATCCTAATTTGTATGTCATATAATATATTTTTTGTAAGTATGTTTTATATGTTCTGCCATAGCTAGCTATACCATATCCGATAATTGAATCTGCTAGGGCCAAATACATTAGTCTTTTGGTTCTGTATGGTAATTTATGCTTAGTTTTGCCAATATTGACCTGAGTTTGTTACAAACATAATCAACATGGGGACCCCAATTAACTTTGTTATCAATTTTAAGACCTAGATAAAAATGTTCCTTTACTAGGTACTTCAAGTTGGTTACAATTACACACTGGTGGACATTGGTGCATGCACTCATGTTCGTGGGCCACGACTTTCGGTATGCTATTTACTTTAATGTATGGTGAGTGAATATGTAATAGCTTAGTTTTCTGATAGTTAAGTGATAATCCGACATCGTGTGCCCACTTACATAGATTGTTAAATTCTTTTTGTACCTATCAGGTTTTCTGCAATTTCAAGGTTTCGGTGTGCTACAATTAAACATGTATCATCAGCACACTGGTACACAGAGCCATTCTGAAATATCTTACACATGTCATTTACATAAAGTAGGTATTCTGTGGGCCCTAAAATTGAACCTTGCGCCGCGCCGTTCCGTATAAGGTTGGTATTTTGTTGCTTTGTTGCCCTGCTATCTTTACTGTGTTATATCTGTTTGAATGATAGTTTTGGAACCATTGCAGCAGTGGGCCCTGTATACCATTTTGCTGCTTTTTTTCAAAAAGCGTTTTGTAATTGAGCACATCAAATGCCTTGCTAAAATCAACCATAACAACAAGAACATGTTTATTTTCATCCAGGTAGTTACAAATTTCATCAGTGAACAACGACAGTAACTGTGAAGTACTTTTATTTTTTTGGAAGCCAAATTGTTTTTCGTGAATGATATCATTTCTTGAGAGAAAGTCGTTTATTGATTTACCAAGGTATTTTTCTATTATTTTGTCAATGCAAGAAAGTATAGTAATAGGTCGGTAGTTATTAGTATCTGTGTATTTGCCTTTTTTATGTATAGGTCGTACTATACCTATTTTAAGTTTATCTGGATAGGTACGGCTAGATAAACAAGTATTTACCAAGTGAGTGAGAACGGGCGTTATTTCTTTGGATATATATTTTATGTCTTTTGCTCGTATTTGGTCAATGCCCGGGCTTTTTCGGTCATCAATTGATTTTAATATTTTGTGTAAGGTTTCTTCTTTTATTTTGTTAATATATAAAGTCACATTAGGTTCATTTATATACGACTCTCTATCAAGCAATGGCTCCTCACAATTACATATAACTTTTTTCACATTTGACTCAAAATCATACGCTTGGCTAATAATTTAGGGTTAAGTCTAAATGATTTTATTAAAATATCGTCCACTGCTTTCATAATTCTGCCAGTAAGCCTGTTGATAATAGACCATATTCTTTTTGAATTTTTAAAGTTGTTAATTATTTCTTTTTTAATACAATTATTTTTAGCTTTACCTATTCATTAATTTATTAGTTTTATTTCTATACCCTATTATAAATCTGCCTATTTTTTTTATTGTTTACATCTTTTTTCCAAATTTCTAACAATTCTTTTTTTTTGTTAGACATATAATTTAATTTGTCACTTATCCATTTACATTGATTTCTTCTGTTTACCACTACTTCTACCCTGGATAATGAACACCGTTCCAATTTTTGGCAATCCAGTACACACACAATTTTTTTTTTTTTTTACTTTATTTATTTATTATGACCTCAACTAAGTACACCTAGTCACCTGTGCTACAGTCGAAAACTACCTACGCCCAAAAACAGCTGTTAACACAGTTTCGCAATCACCTACCTACTATGACCTCAACTACTCCTATGTCACCTGTGCTACAGTCGAAAACTACCTATATAATGTCGTTTTATTTTAGTGAAAATTACGTCATAAGGTACCCGAATTAAAGTGCTGGCAACAGTTTACCATTGATTAATTACGTAAAAAAAAGTAGGTCTGCCATTGCGCACTCTGCCGGAAGTACTTGGCAGACCTCTAAAATATGGCCCTTCCAGCACCATGAACCTACCTCATCGAGTACCCTGATGGAACCTACGCCAAATAATAGGTATTTTTGCAGCCGGCTCTCCCACTACTACGCCCAAAAAACAGCTCGCCATTAACCAACTAAGGAACCCATAACCAACCAAGGAGGCAATATACCACAGAAAGATAAACCACAGATGGAGGAAGAAGAAGAAACAATTAAGAGAAACAATAAGAAAAAACAGAAAAAAAAATCTCCTCAATCCGAAATTCCCCATATCCGGGAATGTGATATGGACATTCAAGAGGATACGTGGAGGGGAGACGCAACCACACAAGTGAGGAAGACGCTCATTCATTCGGATGGCTGGTAGATAAAATTAAAAACATAATTATTATTTTTTAGGAATGACACTCTAAAAACCAAAATTATGTCTGTTGTTCAAATAATCGTGGATTGGGCAATCAACAATTATGATATCAATGATAGACCATTCTGACACTATTGAATAGCAGACTCGGGGCCCTGGTATTTTACCGTGTCATTATGAGGTAGCTGTCCTCCATACAGATACATGGGGCGATAAGTTTATAGGTATTTGTGCACTAGCTTTAATGCTCCATTTGGTTAGCCAATTGCTTATTTCACTGAGACTGCTTTGTAGTTTAGTTGAGGCCTCCACTGGGTTTGAACATGTAGCCAATACAGCTGCGACGGTAGTAATCACACAGGTAGTCATCATCATTTCAGCCATAAGACGTCCACTGCTGGACATAGGCCTCCCCCAGGCATTTTGGGGGGGTTTGCCATAATCGCCACGCTTGGCAGGCGGGTTGGCGATCGCAGTATGGTTGTTACAAAGACACAGAGAACGCTGCTGCCCATTCTCTGGTACATCCCTTAGTCGCCTCTTACGACACCCACGGGAAGATATGGGATGGTGCTATTCTTTACGTCCGACACCACACGGACCACACAGGTAGTACCTAATGGTAACTTCTAGTGATTGCGGTAGATGACAGCAGTAAAGATGGTAGACCAATAACTGAGCCCTGTGGAACACCAGTATGTGTGTCGTAGAAACCTGACATACAGTCTCCCTCTTATACTTGGGAGATCCTGTCATAGATGTAAGATTCCAGGATTGGATAGAAAATGTGGGGTAATAGCATTTTCACTTTGCACACCACACCCGGTTAAAAGCCTGTTAGACATCGAGGAACGCCGAGGAGCATTTGGTTTATGACTTTATTATTCCTCATCAAGAGTTAAGAATAATTCACTTAGGTACTGAGAATACCGCGATGCCGTACCTACCGGGTACCGTGTTACTTACTGGACGTTTTTTGTTCGTCTATATGTCCTCTATCCATACATATTGTAGGTACCACTTTAATCGTGGGCCGCGATTTCGAAAAAAATCAAAATGGTGGGCAGGTTGATACGCCACATCGGTCCTATCCCCTTTTCTCTTCTTTTATGGATCTTTTTTTGAGTTATCGATGAAAAACGAAAGGGCATCTTTTGTTTATCTTTATTTGTTAACTAGCTTTTGCCAGCGGCTTCGCATGCGTAAAATGACGATTTTCCATACAAACTTTCATCGCCTATTTAACTCCCTTAGGGGTTGAATTTCGAAAAATCCTTCTTTAGCGGATGCCTACGTCATAACATCTACCTGCATGCCAAACAGCCCGATCCGTCCAGTGGTTTGGGTTGTGCGTTGATATAGATCACCATATCAGTCAGTCAGTCACCTTTGAGTTATATATATTTAGTTAACAATTGTAATTTTAATGTGGAATTACATAAATATAGGTACCTACCTATTCTCGAGATACATTTTTCTAGACGTCATTCAGCATCGTTTGAGATAAAGCTCATATTTTTATTAGGAGTTTGTTCAAGAATTAATACATTTTTGAACTTGTTGACTATGTACACTATCAGATTTTAACCAACCACAAAATCCAAGTTTTTCCCCCTTTTTAGGGTTCCATAGTCAACTAGGAACCCATAGAGTTTCGCCATGTCTGTCTGTCCGTCCGTCCGTCGTCTGTCCGTCCTCGCTTAATCTCTGTGACCGTTAGCACTAGAAAACTGTTTGGTGCCAATATGTGTATCAATCACGCCGACAAAGTGGTAAAATAAAAATTGGAAAAAAATGTTTTAATAATAGGGGGGCATTAGGGGGGCCTATATGTAAAGTGGGAAGTGATTTTTTTTTAATTTCAACCCTAACGTGTGATCTAATGTTGGAAAGGTATTTAAAAATGAATATGGGTTTACTAAAATCATGTTTTGATAATGTCAATAATTTCGGAAATAATCGCTTCAAAAGTAAAAAACAATGTGTCCCCCCTCTAACTTTTGAACCATAAGTTTAGAAAATATGAAAAAAATCTGAAAAGTAGAACTTTATAAGGACTTTCTAGGAAAATCATTTTGAACTTGGATGGAAACAACAGGGGCTCAATTCTATAAAATAATCAATTTGTGAATAGTGTGTAAGCAGTGTCTCAATAGAATAGTCATTGACATTTGGTATTCTACAAATTATTTATGGTCATTGACTTGCCACTGTAGTGACATTGAAACGCCATAGTAGGACTGTATGGTACAAGTGAAATCTGACAGTTGTGTCTATCGTGTTTGGCTATCGATAATCGAACTGCCATTGTGAAGCCATCGAACAACGACACCTCTTTTCCCTATAGCATAATGTCTGTAGTGTGTCGATAGAGTGTCAATGGCGTGTTGCTTAACTCTAAGTTACAGAATTGGGCCCCAGTTTTTGTACAAAAAAGACAAAAAGTTGTACAAAATAATTTCTGGACTAAGTTTGTAGTATAATCGTACATGCAAGCATTTTTTTTTAACTTCGTTTATTTTATCATCCTGAACGTATCTTTTTTCAAACAAAAAAAGAATTATTAAAATCGGTTCTCGCAATCCAAAATTACCACCGAAAACTTCTGGCACGTCTATGTATTAATTAGTTACCCAATTCCCCGAGAGATGGCGCTGTAGGTACTCATTACATTGGGTCGGGTAATATCGTAGACAGAGAATGCTATAGACTAATTGATATCTTTGGTCGCATTCACACAAGAAAAAGAGCGACTTACGCCGATGTCGTGTAAAGAAATGAAACAGAACGATGAGATTTTTTGTTTCACTGCGCGTGCCATGTTTTTCAAGGTTAGCAAACTACTTTGCTAAACAAAGTTTGACAGCTAACGTGCAGCTAGCTATCATCTTCCTTTATAATACAGTTTTATGTGCTCTAAAGTTAATTAATGTATGTTATATTTTGTTGTGAACAATTTAGACATAGTATTTAAACCATTTAAAAAATAAACATGGTGCGTTGTGGCGTTAAAGGGTGTAAAAGTGATAGTGGAACGAAAATGCCAGATTTGTCTTTTCATTCGTAAGTATACCACTCTGTATCAATTAATATATGATGATAACATTTTATGGTGTTCATATATTGTGTATAATGTACCCTAGACATAAATTCATCGACAAAAAAGTACAATAAGTATCAATGATTAATTCTAACCTAAGAATTTTAGTGTTGCCAACTTTTCTGTAAATTAATACCCAATATTATGGGAAATGTGTATTAATTATGTAGTATCTGAAAGATTTTATGACTTGTTGCAGTTTTCCTGAACATGATAATTTACGTCGAATATGGATTGTAGCTACAGGACGAACAGATTGGACACCAAAAACGTCATCAAAAATTTGCAGCAGACATTTTGAGAAAAAAATTAAAAATAAACAATGTTGTATTATTTACTCACAAAGCCAAAACCTTCTATCACAAAATACGCGCTTTGACGTGGAGTTGCGGACACCAGCCCGCTAAACAATACAATACAATAACATCCATCGTCATCCTGCCCTCATCGCAATTTATTGAGTTCGGCAGCACATCCATACACCTTTATTATTCCTCCGCATCACATGCCTATACCGATAATTATAAGTGTTATTTCCAGGCTCTCTTACATAATAATTTCTAATTCTATCAATTCGTGGAACACCACCTTATTTAGACAAATCACACAAATTTCGGGGTAAATTTTTCCTCACACGGTAACCCTAAATATGATGACGTTATTTTTTTTGTCTCTTTCTGCGACACGCTCTGCAGGTGTCTATACCATTCTCTGTCTACGGGTAATATCGAATTGTTCGGTTGGTCTCTCCTTGGCATTGGCGGTATCTTATAATTAAGGTGTTGTTTTTAATTTGAGAGAGTAAATTGACACTTGGAAATTTCAAACTTCCAGTACAATGTTGTTGTAAATATTGGAAGTTTGACATTTCCGAGTGTCAATTTACTCTCTCAAATTAAAAACCACAGTTTATATAAAACTTCTACCAGGAACATGCTAAGGCAATTTAGAACAAAACTAAAATTCATTTAAACTCTTATGTGGGAACACTTATTGTGACGAACGGGAAACTACGGAACCCTACACTGAGCGTGGCCCGAGCCCGACACGCTCTTGGCCTTTTTTTTAACTGGGTTGGAAATCATCAAATGACTCTTCCCGCTCTGGGCAGAGCGGTAGGGAGAGTCAGACAGGTAATATGTGTTCTGTGGTCAGACTTCTACTGACTAAAAACCACCCATGTTCCTTCTTAGCCCTTGTGCCGAGGCCGCGATAGGTATATCTTTCGAACAACCCGCAGCTCAGATGGGACGTTTTTCCCCTTTGACTAAATTACAGTAATACGAACTCTATTGTGTTTAAGATACCTAAAGCTTATTGTTTAATGGTTTCTATATTGACATTTAGTTTGTAATCATTCCAGATAATTTAAAGTTCCTTGGTTCATATGTTACCGGCCAAACCCGATTTCAGGACAAACAAATTTTGCCAAGGCTGAACTATTTCTTCCTTCACGTTCAGGGTTAGCGTTCCCGTCAGCAGGCCCACGTTCTTCCTTCACTATCGCGTATAGTAAGAACTAGTTGAGCCTAGGCGAAACTAGTTTGTCCTAAAATCGGGTTTGGCCGGTAACACATACATTGTTTAAGTTGATTAATTTTATCAACATTTTGATTAACTACAATTATGTATACTTACCTAGGTGCGTACCTATTCTAGTCTTTGATAATATGATAAATAGTCTGTGAAATTGAAATATATTGATAGTCACGGTATTTGCGAGTTGAAGCAACGTTCTCGCCAATTCTGTCGATTTTAATTTAATTTGTGTGTGTAGTAACTGGAGCCCGATAATCTCTTACTTAGTTGGCAGCTAGTAGGTAGTACCTGATCAAAATGCAAGCTCAAGAAAATGAAAGTGTTGAAACTGGACAAAGACGCGACGCGAACGGTGGCGTCGATGAAACGGACGCGCGCATTCACCATGAATCTTCGAGCCCTGCGGGCCCCTCTGCAAGGATGCCTGTTGCCAGAAACGCAAAGAATTACAACATGGAGCATAAGTATCGTGGGATGGCTATTATTTTCAATCACGAGCTTTTCGACGTTCATAAATTACAGCCACGTACTGGCACCAACGTAGACCGTGACAACCTCTTCAACGTCCTCGGGTGCTTGGGCTTCCAAGTTACGGTGCAAAATAACAAAACATATGAAGAAATCGATCGATTGGTTCAGAAGATTGCAAAACTGGATCATACTGATTGCGACTGTCTTCTTATTGCTGTGTTAACCCACGGAAATCTAGGAAATTTGTATTCCAGAGATACATATTATAAGCCAAATAACTTGTGGAACTACTTTACTGGTGACAATTGCCCAACTCTTGCTGGAAAACCAAAGCTGTTTTTTATTCAAGCTTGTCAGGGTAATAAATTGGATGGTGGCGTTAATCTAGTGAGTAATACGGAATCAGATGGGTCACCTTCTGCATCATACAAAATTCCGGTTCATGCAGACTTCCTGATTGTATTCTCTACAGTGCCTGGATACTACTCTTGGAGGAACACTGCTCGTGGGTCCTGGTTTATGCAAGCTTTGTGTGAGGAGTTACGTAGAGCAGTAGGAACAGAGAGAGACATCTTGACATTATTAACTTTTGTATGTCAGAGAGTAGCTTTGGACTTCGAGTCTAATACTCCAGACCGGCTGTCTATAGACCAACAGAAGCAGGTTCCCTGCATCACAAGTATGCTCACTCGCCTCCTTGTGTTTAGCAAGAAGTAATCCCGTTGATAAATTGTTTTGGATCCTGTACCTATGTTAGGTACCTATGAGGAATGCAGAACCGGTTCCGGTTCCATTGTAATTCCCGGAAAGTTCTTACTATTGAATCCCGACCGGTTCTGCATACCGTAGTTATGTATTTAATCATCTTGTTAGCATTAAGTTATCAAAAATATTCCTATTTATTAGATTCACGTTAGCGCGAACATTTCTGTGAACAGTTGAACACGCACCAAAATGTGTGCTAAGTCCGCTTGAGCGAGCCCAGCGAACGAATTTGCGCACAGGGGAGTTTGTTCCACCACTTCGGCTTCCTAGCGAACATACAAGGAAGTCTCGTTTTTTAGGGGGGGTGGCTGTCTTTTAACAAACTTTGACGTTCAAAAAGTTTCGCTTACCTAGATTTTGATCAGTGTAATTTGAATAAATTAATTTTAATTTGATTTGATTCAAGATGTGACTGGTCTGTATTTGTTTAATAAATGCTTATAATTTTGTACATAAACCATGAGCAATACATTTTATGATTCAAAAGAAACCTGTTTATTTAAAGTAAGTTTAGTTTTCTATTTCATATTTAGCCAAGTATATCTTTACGACTTTATTGTAGGTACTTCAGAGAATGTTGTGTACCTGTAATTGGTAGCTATCTATATAAGAACCCTAACCTGTATATTTTATTGTTGAATGTACCTAAATGTATACAATATTGTTGACGTACCTATGTATCTTTTTTCTATAGGTACAATTAAAATTCAAAGTATTAACTTGACTGCCTGATATATCAAAGCACAGCCCAAACCACTGGTCCTAAAAACATGAAAGGATGGGATATTTTTTCTGTAGAGTAGGTATCCACTAAGATATGGTTTTGAGAATTTCCACCCCTAACTGCCGCACTCAGAGACGTTTAAATTATTACTTAACACTCTTCAATTAAAATTATGACACACACACACACACGGTTGAGCACACATTGGAGGTCTGCCTTACTTGGGCGGAGTACCACCGTGTCCTCGTCGAGGCGATCGGCGACGGCGACCTCTTGTATCCAGCCCTTGTTCAATCCATGGTCCGGAGTGATGAGGTGTCACTTCTGCGAAGCAGTAATGGAGGAGGCCGAACGTGTGAGAGAAAGGGAAGTCAGTAAGAGACTGACGCTCCCTTTTGCTCGGCCCAGTAGTCCAGTCAAATAGTGTTTCACCTCGGAATTTGAGATACCCAGCTACAAACTCGTATAAAGTTGCATTTTGACATCCTAAATGTTGTCTCAAAATTCACATATGGTAGGATGACCGCGTCTATTAAAAATCTAAGGTCAAAGGTCACAAAATCGTTTTTTTGCAAATATCTCGTTTCCTATGGGTTTTTTGCTATTTGAATTAAATTCCCTACAACTTCTGTTTCCATTTTTTTTATACGTTGTATCGTTTTCGAGATAAGGGGTGGAGAGCGCGGCGCTTAGAGCGTCATTTAAGGTCAACCGGTAGGAAGATGGGATGGCGCAAGGGTGTCGACGCAAGTTGCATCCTACACCAAAAGCCTATCCAACTGCCATGACAAATTATAATTAAAAAAAAAACGAAAAGTCCTGGCTTACTGACTGACTAACTGACTGACTGACTCATCAACGCCCAGCCCAAACCCTTGGACCTAGAAAGCTGAAATGATTTACAAGTTATAGGGAATTTAATTCTCTACCTAAGCATCATACATACAAATAGCGAGAACCCCATAGAAAACGAGATATTTGCAAAAAAACGATTTTTGTGACCTTTGACCTCAGATTTTTAATAGACGTGGTCACCCTACCATATGTCTATTTTGAGACAACTTTTAGGATGTCAAAATACAAATTTATACGAGTTTGTAGCTAGGTACCTATCTCAAATTCCGAGATTCTTACCTAATTTTGGCTAATTTGACTAGACTACAGAGCCATTTGACGAATTCCCATAATTAAACAAAATACTGGCCAAGGATAACTGGAAAGTGGGAAGGGAGGCCTTTGCCTTGCAGTGGGACACAGATGGCTGATAATAATAATAAGTGCGAGTCGGACTCGCGCATGGAAGGTCTCGTACCATCGTAGTAGGGAAGCCCCCTTATATTTGTATTATTTAATTTTGTTGCTATATAGCGGCAACAGAAATAGGTACCTACACATACTGTGATAAGTTTGTTTTCCATAACGTTTGTATGAAAGACAAAGTTATATTAAATGTGCTACCTACCTATATCTCAAAAACTACTGACTACATCTCGTTCACAAAACCGACTTCGGCATTTCGCCAGTTATGTTTGAAGTCCCATGTAATAGGGGCCGAGCCTATTGCCATCAACCGGGCACAAATTCAAACTCTGTGGCTGTTGCTGATAAATTCGTGATTGAAAAACCCAATAGAAACTTTGCCCGACCTTTTTTTTTTTTGGTGGGAAATCACGCAAATAACTCCTCCCGCTCTTGGACAGAGCGGAAGGGAGTGTCAGACTTCTACCGACTAAAACCCACCCATGTTCCTTCTTCACCCTTGTGCCGAAGCCGCGGTATCTCTTTCGACATCCCGCAGCCAACTTTGCCCGACCTCCGAATCGAACCCAGGACCTCATCCTCAAATGTGGGTGTGGGTGTACACCTCTGCCTAGCGTTTCAGGGATTACAGGGTTATAATAATAATAATATTAAAGCCTCTTTTTCCATAATGAATTACTAATTTTTACAAAAATATCATTTATGTGCATGCATAAAATAACAAAATATTACAATATAAATTATGATTAAATATTTATAAATTATCTAATTTCTTTTCTAAATAATAATTTCATATTTCCTAATAATCAATAATATAGATTTCTTAATAAGTATTAAATAAATAAATTCAATTTTCAAAACAATTTCCTATAGATGATTCAATATGGACCCCTCAACGGGTAATGGCCTCCTCCATTTTGCTCCACGTCTGTCTGTCTTTTGCTTTTGATATCCAATTTTCACCGGCTTTTCTTATTATTTCGTCCACCCACATTTTTCTCTTGGTCTGCCTCTTTTCCTTTTGTTTGTTGGTCCTTGCCAAGTAGTTACTTTCTACGTCCATTCGTGCAATATGACCCGCCCATTTCCATTTTAGTTTTAAAGAGTGTTCCAGAGCACCTATTATTTTTGTTGTTTCTCTTATTTCTGTGTTTCTTATTCTGTCTTTTATTTTTATGTTTAGTAAACTCCTTTCCTTGGCTCTTTGGCATACCTACTTGTATTTTGTTTTTATTATTTATATAAATTCCGTGTGGTGGTTATATAAATTCCGGTTCCGTGTGGTGTCGGACGTAAAGAATAGCACCATCCCATATCTTCCCGTGGGTGTCGTAAGAGGCGACTAAGGGATTTACCAGAGAATGGGCAGCAGCGTTCTCTGTCTTTGTAACAACCATACTGCGATCGCCAACCCGCCTGCCAAGCGTGGCGATTATGGCAAACCCCCCCAAAAATGCCTTGGGGAGGCCTATGTCCAGCAGTGGACGTCTTTTGGCTGAAATGATGAATGATGATGATGATTTATATAAATCCATGTTTGGCAGCCGTATGTAAGACATACATATAAACATGAGACCATAACCTTTTTTTTGAGTTTTATAGGCATTTTTGATTTTAGAGTTTCTTTATTGCTCCAGTACCTACTTATTCCATGTTATATTAACTCGTCTTTTAACCTCATCTTCGTGTCTTGTCTTTGAGAAAGATATTTGTTGTCCCAGGTATTCATAATTTTGAACATATTCTAATGTATTGTTAATTTGTTATTGACGCTTATTGGTGGTTCGTCATGACCTTGGTTTTGGTAGTATTTAGTTCTAGGCCGATCATAGTGCTTTTAGTTCTTTAATCATTTTCTGTAACTGAGATGCTGTTTCAGAGAAGAGTATGATGTCATCGGCAAATCGAAGGTTACTGAGGAGTTTTCCATTAATATTTATTCTCTTCCTTTCCCAGTTCAGCGTTTTCATTATGCTTTGAAGCACAGCTATAAAAATTCTTGGTGATAGGGGGTCACCCTGTCTGACGCCTCTACAAATATCTATTTCAGGGCCTTGTCTCTCCAAGTTTACACGACTTTTGCTTTTGTAGTATATGTCTTTTATAAGATCTATAGTCTCGGATGGTACTTCGCATTCATGTAGAGCTTTCCACATGCTCTTATGTGATATAGAGTCGAAGGCTTTGGCATAGTCGATGAATGCTAGGTAGAGTGGTCTATTACACTCAGTATATCTCTCCACAATCAAATTTAAAGTAAATGAATGTGATCTGTTGTAGTTTTTCCTGAATCCTGCTTGTTCTGGCGGTTGACATTTTTCTGTGAACTTTGCTAGGCGATCCTCAAGACATGAAGCAAATAATTGTATATATTTGGATGACAGGGTTACAGACGTATAATTTTGAAAGAATTTTCTTTCAACTCCGAACCGTTGAAGAGTTTATTTATTTATTTATTTATGCACACACAAAATACAAAAAAGGATAAAAACATAACAAATAGAAGAGCACAAAGGTACCTACTGCTTATTTCAAAAGAAATAAGCAGCCCTACCTTCCATCATCAGCTCATTAAATTTGACGGTTGCTCTGGGATTTCATCATCAGATCCTGACTTGGTGACAATGGGACCACCTCGGGAGTATAACCTCTCGAATACCAAAAGTATTTTGAAAATCGGTTTACAAATTGACGGAGATATCGGTGAACATATAGGTACATTAAAAAAACATACAATACACATGAATAGAGCTACCACTTTTTAGAAGTCGTTTTCTTTTTAAAAATAGAAAAATAAATGAACTTGTTAACAAAAAAAAACAAATCAAACAAACAAAAGTCACCGAGTTCAGAAGCTGATTCTTCTTCTGAAGTTTATTTTTCACGTTTTTGTGTTTTTGAAGTCGGTTTTATGTTAAAAAGGTTTATGGTTGAAAGTCTTCACTGAGATCTACAGTATATTTTACCTATTTGTTTTAGATTTTTCAGTCTCTTATTTTAAAAGTTAAAGGGGTGGTAAGGGACATTTTCCTACTTTTGGAAGTACTTATTATATATCTAGCGAAAAAAATCATATTGTAGATCATGACTTTGTATCAAGTTTCATACCTTTTAGTTTGCTGATGAGACAAGGATATTTTCCTAATAATTTGTAAACCTGGCGTAGTTATTTTTTGCTATACACTGCATTTTTTATAAAGTAATGGCAAAAATAACAACAAAAACCAAAATTTTAGGTCTTTTTTTGGGAACTGGGATTTTTATACAAAATTTAAAAATGAAAGTAACTCAAAAACTACTGAATTTCGATGGAACATTTAGTGGCTTATATTATTATGACGTCCTGAAAGAAATAAGTACGTCGAGTTACTTGCCCTACTTTTAACGTGCCATAAATTTTATGGTAAGTACCTAATTGAAGTTTTAGGTTATTTCCAATGGGTTATTTCAGGTACCTAACTGAAGCATACCTACTGGCCCGATAGGTACCTACCTACCGACACCAATTTCATTAACTGCCTTAATTTTATTTTTAATTACCTACCTAGATTATGTTTGAGTAGGTAAGTAGTTACTCGGTAGGTAGGTAGATCGGAGTTTAATAACACTTCAAACCATTTACCTGTGTATTGCGTAGGCACATATAAGTGCATAGCACACTCAAAAACAGGAAAATGAAGCTAAAGGGAAGTGTTTTCAATTATTATCTATGTAAGTAATTGACC
Source organism: Diarsia dahlii (assembly GCA_949775195.1). Taxonomy (NCBI): domain Eukaryota; kingdom Metazoa; phylum Arthropoda; class Insecta; order Lepidoptera; family Noctuidae; genus Diarsia; species Diarsia dahlii. The sequence goes on along the minus strand of OX459195.1, from coordinate 9,066,758 downwards.
AAGACTATGTTTTGTTATCTATTTCAATTGCTCATTATACGTTTTTATCATAGTTTACTTGAGTGTTTACATGACTTCATGGTCGTTTTCAACTATACCCACTGATTCTTGAGACCGTCGCATTCCTGAGGTAGGTATGCCGCTCCCATTGGGCTGCTTTGTCGATAAACTTAGTGGAATAATCGACTATCGTACTAGCTTTACTGAATTTATTTCAGAAAGGTAATTTAGAATTTCCCACATCGCATTCCGGACACTGAGCTAAAATTCTGGTCATGTTATTTAAAACTCCGGCCGTATGGCAACCTAATTCCGATTTCCATTTTATGTAACGAACCCTAAAAATGTACCTAGTTAATAAGAAAACACTACATTCACTATATTTCAGAAAGACACAAAACCGCTCTAGCTCAGCGGCATTAGTGGGTTCTGGGTTCTCGGGTTTACGAGAAAGTCAATGCTGTTTTGAACATTTCATTACTCACCAGACAGAAATGCAAGACTGCTGTAAGTAATTGGCTTAAAGGTCTCACCTACGAAGAGTCTGAGAGACTTTTACAATTGGTGGGTTAACTATCTGTTCTAGCAACTCATACTCAACTCAGGACACACAACACACATACATATACACACATACACTACACACACATAAACACACACACAACACGTACATATGGGCGCTAAACCATAATGTTGATTTTAAATTAGTTTATAATTTACGGGTAGTTATGATTTTATTTTGACTCGCGTAGATTCATTGAATTAATGAAGGTAGTCAGTTCTTGTATTTGACATGTTTAGATTTACTGAAAGGGGCCTTGTACAGACAAGACTTGCGGAACTTTAGGCAATTTCGGTGCGATGCTATGTTTGTGTGCAGCGATAACACCGACGAACGCACACACGGGCATTTCGAGCGTTGTACTACGGTTGAAAAATTTGATCATTTATACGATTATTATTTTAAGTGACATAATTTTATAGTAAGTAAGTACACGCGTACGGCTTTGAAAAAAGTCTGGAATTTGTGTTGTGTATAGGTACAGTATATCAATCAACATAAAAATGGTTCAATTTGGTGTTAGATGAATTAAAATAAAAAATTATGATATCTATTTTAATCACAGATTTTAATATTTGTTGTAAATTGGTTGTGAAAGCACTTTAACACGTCAAAAATAAATAATGTTTCCGTCTCTTTTTAACCGACTTCTAAAAAGGAAGTAGGTTCTCTATTCGTATGTTTTTTTTATGTGTGTCCGCGCATATCTCCGACAATTCTGGACCGATTTTCAAAATTATTTTTTTGTTTGAAAAAGTATACTCCCAAGGTGGTCCCAATGTCACCAAGTCAGTTTCTGATGATGGGAACTCTGAGAAATTGAGGGCAACCCTCGAATATCATAGGCGCACATAACGTTTTCCATACATTTTCAGAAGCTGTTCAAGTATTTGCGTCTGATAATCATAATTTCATGTGGCTGCGTTGATGACGGAAGGTGCAACTCCTCAACGGTCAGGACTTGAAAGAAAATTCCTTCAAAATTATAGGTTCTCAATTCGTCGGCTAGCAAAATTTTAGGTTTTTCCGTCATGGGTGTCGTTTTCATGGTTTTTTGAGGTCGCTGATTACAAAAATGAAGTCAAAATGAAAATCAAGATGGGGCCGACGAAAATTTTTGGTTTTTCCGTCATGGGTGTCGTTTTCATGGCTATAGGGGTCGCTGATTACGAAAATGAGGTCAAAATGAAAATCCAAGATGGCGGTCAGTAATTTTTTTGGTTTTTCCGTCATGGGTGTCGTTTTCATTGTTTTTGAGGTCGCTGATTACGAAAATGAGACCAAAATGAAAATCCAAGATGGCGCCGACAAAATTTTTGGTTTTTCCGTCATGGGTGTCGTTTTCGTGGTTTTCGGGGTCGCTGATTACGAAAATGAAGCCAAAATGAAAATCCAAGATGGCGGCCAGGAAAATTTTTGGTTTTTCCGTCATGGGTGTCGTTTTCATGGTTTTTGGGGTCGCTGATTACGAAAATGAAGTTTAAATGAAAATCCAAGATGGCAGCCAGGAATTTTTTTGGTTTTTCCGTCTTGGGTGTCGTTTTGATGGTTTTTGGGGTCACTGATTACGAAAATGAGGTCAAAATGAAAAACAAGATGGCGCCGACGAAAATTTTTGGTTTTTCCGTCATGGGTATCGTTTTAAAGGCATAGGAGTCGCTGATTACGAAAATGAAATCAAAATGAAAATCCAAGATGGCGGTCAGGAATTTTTTTGGTTTTTCCGTCATGGGTGTCGTTTTCATGGTTTTTGGGGTCTCTGATTACGAAAATGAGGTCAAAATGAAAATTCAAGATGGCGGCCAGGAAAATTTTAGGTTTTTCCGTCATGGGTGTGGTTTTCATGGTTTTTGGGGTCGCTGATTACGAAAATGAGACCAAAATTAAAATCCAAGATGGCGGCTAGGAAAATTTAAGGTTTTTCCGTCATGGGTGACATCACAGTGGGCCCTATCAGAATACCAGCGCTGCGGTATTTGTTTTCATTTATCGCAGCATCATGCTGAGATAGTAGCCTTTTTGGCCTCGTACAGGTTTTCTATTTTATTATTTAGCTTTCTATTCTTTTTTGTTATTATTATTTTTTGTAGTTCCTGCGCTTGTCACAAATAATTTTTTTTTTCTTTCCTTCTATAGGTGTCATTTTCATGGTTTTTGGGGTCGCCGACTAGGAAAATAAGGTCAAAATGAAAATCCAAGATGGCGCCGACGAAAATTTTAGGTTTTTCCATCATGGGTGTCGTTTTCATGGCTATAGGGGTCGCTGATTACGAAAATGAGGTCAAAATGAAAATCCAAGATGTCGGTCAGGAAATTTTTTGGTTTTTCCGTCATGGGTGTCGTTTTCATGGTTTTCGGGGTCGCTGATTACGAAAAAGAGGTCAAAATTAAAATCCAATATGGCGGCCAGGCAAATTTTTATTTTTCCGTCATGGGTGTCGTTTTCATGGTTTTCGGGGCCACTGATTACGAAAATGAAGCCAAAATGAAAATCCAAGATGGCGGCCAGGAAAATATTTGGTTTTTCCGTCATGGGTGTCGTTTTCATGGTTTTTGGAGTCGCTGATTACGAAAAAGAGGTCAAAATTAAAATCCAAGATGGCGGCCAGGCAAATTTTTGGTTTTCCGTCATGGGTGTCGTTTTCATGGTTTTCGGGGCCGCTGATTACGAAAATGAAGCCAAAATGAAAATCCAAGATGGCGGCCAGGAAAATATTTGGTTTTTCCGTCATGGGTGTCGTTTTCATGGTTTTTGGGGTCGCTGATTACGAAAAAGAGGTCAAAATTAAAATCCAAGATGGCGGCCAGGAAAATATTTGGTTTTTCTGTCATGGGTGTCATTTTCATGGTTTTTGGGGTCGCTGATTACGAAAAAGAGGTCAAAATTAAAATTCAAGATGGCGGCCAGGCAAATTTTAGATTTTTCCGTCATGGGTGTCGTTTTCATGGTTTTAGGGGTCGCTGATTACGAAAATGAAGCCAAAATGAAAATCCAAGATGGCGGCCAGGAAAAATTTGGTTTTTCCGTCATGGGTGTCGTTTTCATGGTTTTCTGGGTCGCTGATTACGAAAATGTGCTCAAAATTTAGTAATAATATATAAAACGGGTTTGTTAAACATGAAATCGAAATAAATATTAATAAGTTATACTAGACAAAATGTAAAATAACATGAACAGTAAAAATGGAATTGTAGGCATTGTCATTCAAATAGTCCGTTAGCCGTTATCACGTTTCCACCGGGCACCACGTGGAGGTGGACTGACACCCAGCGTTTTTTTATGGTTGTTTTCAAATCAGATTTTAAGTATGATACGTGATGAAGGGAAAAAATATTTGATTTTTTGATAGGTTTTGTGTTTTTTTGGTTGTTTTTATTTTTCATTGATTTCTATACACAAAATCAGATTTTAAGTATTATACGTGATGAAGGAAAAAAAAAGATTTGATTTTTTGTTAGGTTTTGTGCTTTCGAGGTCAAGAATCTCGATCACGCCTGAAGGAATGCTGGCTTATTTTGTAAAAAAAAACGGTAATTGGCCGTATGCAGTATGTAGACTTTGACCCCAGATAGATATGATTATTTATTTTAAATTTTTATGCTTTTTAGTTTTTTACGTTTAATCATTTTGTTTGTTTCGTTTTTTTTTATGTATTTATTTAATCATATTTGTTGGAATTCACAATTATGAGCAATGGCCTGTAAGTAATCTGGGAGTGGTCTCTCCCCAAATGATTCAACTAAATCTTTTAATCTTGCCGATGTTTGCCTATATTTTGGCCGACTAGTTGTGTGTGATCCACGAGACAAAATTTGCTCCAATTTCAGCTCTGTCAGGCTTTGCTGCCGACGAAGTTCATCCAAAAACTTCCATATAGATATGATGAGCCGATAGAAGTGACGAGAATTCCCTGTGAAAGCCTTCAACGGAGTTGTTCGTTCGGGGAATTTCCTGAAGAACTGCATCAAAAGTATTCCGCAGATCAATAGGAAATCTAGGAGCTCGCCTGCCCCGTCTTTCCAACCTTCCGATCCAAAACATTATCTAGCACTCAAAAGTACTATTAAAAATATTGCCGTCAAAAAATTATTGTTCATTTTAAATGTATATCAATAATTATCTTTATTTCATCGTATCCTTGATTTTTAAAGCTGTAAAGTCATTTGATCCTGTACGGGAACTTTTTTTAAAATGATATTGTAAAATACAATTGCTATATAGTATTGCCGTTCAAAAGAAACTGTTCTAAAAAAAGTTATAGAGAAATACAAAAACTGAAATTTTGCAAATTATTGCAAAAGTTTAAATATCATAGATTAATGAAATATAGCAGTTTTCTAAATTTAATCCCTTGTTTTAAATAGTATTAACATAAATAAATTAGGAAAAAATGATGCCGTACATTTTAATGCAGACCATATCTTTTAGGCTGATGAAAATGACGCTACCATTTTAAGGGTACTGATACAGGCCTAGGGTACTGATATAGGCCATCTGATACAGTACGGCATTAACATATTTTTGTAGAGAACAATTATTGATAATATGATAAAATCACTATGACGTCTAACTGAACTGAAACGGTGTTTATATTATATCCAAGAATTGAAACTGTCAATCCCAGTATCAACAGTTTTGTATACTTTTTGGTTTAATATATACTATAAACATTATTGATACATATATATAATTGATTTGTTTCATTCTAATGATGTGAATAAATAAAACAATCACTTTTTAGAAAAAAAAAATGTTTTTCTTTGGACCAACGAAAACGGCATATGAAAAAATATTATCTATGCATAAAATACTTTTTCATCCCTTCAATTCGAAAAGTGTCGTTTTGTTCCTCTTTAAGTGCGAGCAAAGTAGCTCTTTTCTCCATTAGACTTTTTAGCGGGCAGTAATGAGATTTGAATTTAGAACATGAATCGTTCATTGAAATCGAACGCAAATTGTATTGTGTTGGCTGTACGGTGCGAGGAGACGCGGTAACTAAATTAAAAAAAAAACAATAGCGCGCGATTTACTTCCCTGTTCTAATAATCGGTACGGACTTTATTGTATTTTGTGCAAAAAAAATGAGCTCTACGTCGAGTTCTGAAAGTGATAGTGCATTAACTCCTGAAACAATAAAAATAGAAGCTAATAACGTCATACAAAACTTAATCCCTACGAAATCCCAGGAGAAATATTTAAAGGCATACGACAATTTCTTAATATGTAGTAGAAGGTTGTTTAGTAACGTGTTGTCTTAATAAGGACGTAAAACTGGACACATATTCGTAATTAATATGTCTGATGGATTTAAACGTGTCGTCACTCTATTTTTATTAAATAATAATATTACAATAAAATATGAGGCGCCTTTTATTTTCTCATAGAGGGTGATGAAAAGTCGAGTGTATCACTCGGGTGCAAAATATATTTTGGGCTCGGGCGACGTACTTTGAATCCCTCGCTACGTTCAGGATTCTACTAAAGAATCCCTCACTACGTTCGGGATTCTACTCTAGAATCCCTCACTTCGCTCTGGATTCAAAAAAGCGCCCTCGCCGTAAAAATATTATTTTGCTCCCTTATGATACAATCTACTATTTCATCCCTTCAATTCGAAAAGTGTCGTTTTGTTCCTCTATAAGTGCGAGCAAAGTAGCTCTTTTCTCCATTAGACTTTTTAGCAGGCAGTAATGAGATTTGAATTTAGAACATGAATCGTTCATTGAAATCGAACGCAAATTGTATTGTGTTGGCTGTACGGTGCGAGGAGACGCGGTAACTAAATTAAAAAAAAAACAAAGGCGCGCGATTTACGTCCCTGTTCTAATAATCGGTACGGACTTTATTGTATTTTGTGCAAAAAAAAATGAGCTCTACGTCGAGTTCTGAAAGTGATAGTGCATTAACTCCTGAATCAATAAAAATAGAAGCTAATAACGTCATACAAAACTTAATCCCTACGAAATCCCGGGAGAAATATTTAAAGGCATACTACAATTTCTTAATATGGAGTAGAAGGTTGTTTAGTAACGTGTTGTCTTAATAAGGACGTAAAACTGGACACATATTCGTAATTAATATGTCTGATGGATTTAAACGTGTCGTCACTCTATTTTTATTAAATAATAATATTACAATAAAATATTAGGCGCCTTTTATTTTCTCATAGAGGGTGATGAAAAGTCGAGTGTATCACTCGGGTGCAAAATATATTTTGGGCTCGGGCGACGTACTTTGAATCCCTCGCTACGTTCAGGATTCTACTAAAGAATCCCTCACTACGTTCGGGATTCTACTCTAGAATCCCTCACTTCGCTCTGGATTCAAAAAAGCGCCCTCGCCTTAAAAATATTATTTTGCTCCCTTATTTATTAATTTTATGTTGTGTCAAATCACCCCCCTTTTTTTTTTTTTTGTTTTGGTGGGTGGAAAATCATCGAAAAAATATATCAAATCACCCCCTTGACCACGGAAAGAGAGGGGGTTGCAACCCACGATTATTTCCCCTTGTCGCATGATTTTTGTACGGCGTTGCGGAATAATGGATTAGAAGCAGTATTGAAATAGTATGAAACTGATGCCGTACAAAATCAAATGACCAAAAGAGAATGGGCGAAAATGTATGAAAGCTGGTACACCCCTCCAATAGCAATGAGATATACGTCGTTGGATAGCTCTTTTTAACTGAAACAATATTTACTATTACAGTTTTGTTGAGATGTTTGTCCGTTTTGAGTTATAGCTCAAAAACAAAAGTAAAAATGGATACCTATTAACGTTATAATATCTTAGTGTGTAAGCTAAAATTACATCAATGTCGTTGTATATAACGTAATTCGTAATTATAATAACAAAACGTAACATCACGCCTGTAATTCCCGAAGGGTTAGGCAGAGGTGTAGGTGCCTAATAGTAGGTACACCCACTTTTCGTCAGTTATGTTTAAGTCCCATGTAATAGGGGGCGAGCCTATTGCCATCAACCTGGCACAAATCCAGACACCATGGCTGCTACCAAGAAATTCTTGAGGGAAACTCCAATAACACTTTGTCCGACCAGGGAGAATGTATGGAAGCTGGTACACCCCTCCAATAGCAATGTCATATACGTCGTTGGATAGGTCTTTTTAAATGGAACAATATTTACTTTGACAGTTTTGTCGAAATGTTTGTCCATTCTGAGTTAAAGGTTATACTAGAATAATAGTAGATTGTATCATAAGGGAGCAAAATAATATTTTTACGGCGAGGGCGCTTTTTTGAATCCAGAGCGAAGTGAGGGATTCTAGAGTAGAATCCCGAACGTAGTGAGGGATTCTTTAGTAGAATCCTGAACGTAGCGAGGGATTCAAAGTACGTCGCCCGAGCCCAAAATATATTTTGCACCCGAGTGATACACTCGACTTTTCATCACCCTCTATGAGAAAATAAAAGGCGCCTCATATTTTATTGTAATATTATTATTTAATAAAAATAGAGTGACGACACGTTTAAATCCATCAGACATATTAATTACGAATATGTGTCCAGTTTTACGTCCTTAATAAGACAACACGTTACTAAACAACCTTCTACTCCATATTAAGAAATTGTCGTATGCCTTTAAATATTTCTCCTGGGATTTCGTAGGGATTAAGTTTTGTATGACGTTATTAGCTTCTATTTTTAATGTTTCAGGAGTTAATGCACTATCACTTTCAGAACTCGACGTAGAGCTCATTTTTTTTGCACAAAATACAATAAAGTCCGTACCGATTATTAGAACAGGGAAGTAAATCGCGCGCTTTTGTTTTTTTTTTTAATTTAGTTACCGCGTCTCCTCGCACCGTACAGCCAACCCAATACAATTTGCGTTCGATTTCAATGAACGATTCATGTTCTAAATTCAAATCTCATTACTGCCCGCTAAAAAGTCTAATGGAGAAAAGAGCTACTTTGCTCGCACATAAAGAGGAACAAAACGACACTTTTCGAATTGAAGGGATGAAAAATTATTTATTTACTACCTACTACCCTCATCCGTGTGTCACTGCGGGGGGCCTACTGAAAACCAGCGCTGAGTGTTTTACACCCAGCATATGCTGAGTTGGCTACCCTTTCGTTATGGGCATGCTCAGCGCAGTTGAGCTGTTTAATTAATTGTTAAGCTGTTTGTTGTTATTTGTTTATATATGTGCTGCTCTTTTGTGTTGCTGCTGTCCATTAGCGAATAAATACATATTCTATTCTATTCTATTCTTAAACAAAAGTAAAAAATCATATTATTAATATTGTGATATCTTGGTGTGTAAGGGAAAATAACACTAACGTCGTTGTATAATAATAAAATAATGTAATTCGCAAATAACATAACATATCATCACGCCGGTAGCCCCCGAAGGGTTAGGTAGAGGGGTATCTGATAGTATATCCAAGTTATGTTTAATATCCAAGTAATAGGTGGCAAGCCTATTGTCATCAACTATGTACAAATCGAGACTTCGTGGCTGCTACTGAGAAATTCGTAAGGGAAACCCCAATAACACTTTGTCCGACCAGGGAGAATGTATGGAAGCTGGTACACCCCTCCAATAGCAATGTCATATACGTCGTTGGATAGGTCTTTTTAAATGGAACAATATCTACTATGACAGCTTTGCCGAAATAGTTTGTCCATCCTGAGTTATATCTCAAAAACCAAAGTTAAAAAAAGTTTTTAGTATTCCGACACAAAGTAGGTACTCATCTGTTTACGTACATTTTATTAATTGGTAATTTTTGAATGTCTCGTTGATCTAGTGGTTGCAAGCGCGACTGCTGAACATGAGGCCCTGCGTTCGATTCCCGGGTCGGGTAAATTGTTACCTATTGGATTTGCTCTTCTTCTTTCAAGAATTTGTCAGTATCAGTCAAGGAATTTGTATTTATGCCTAGTTCATGGCAATAGGTTCACCCTCTATTACATGGGAAACATAACTGCCGAAAACATCGGTGTATTATTATAAGTTACACCTCAGTCTAACCCTTTAGGCATTACAGGCGTGATGGTATGTTATGTTATTTGCAAATTACATTATTATACTTTAATAATATATATTATTATACAACGACGTGTTATTTTCCTTTTTACACCAAGATATCACAATATTAATATCATCAATTTTTACTTTTGTTTTTAACCTATAACTCAGAATGGACAAACATTTCGACAAAACTATCAAAGTAAATATTGTTCCATTTAAAAAGAGCTATCCAACGACGTATATGACATTGCTATTGGAGGGGTGTACCAGCTTCCATACATTCTCCCTGGTCGGACAAAGTGTTATTGGAGTTTCCCTCAAGAATTTCTTGGTAGCAGCCATGGTGTCTGGATTTGTGCCAGGTTGATGGCAATAGGCTCGCCCCTTATTACATGGGACTTAAACATAACTGACGAAAAGTGGGTGTACCTACTATTAGGCACCTACACCTCTGCCTAACCCTTCGGGAATTACAGGCGTGATGTTATGTTTTGTTATGATAATTACGAATTACGTTATATACAACGACATTGATGTAATTTTAGCTTACACACTAAGATATTATAACGTTAATAGGTATCCATTTTTACTTTTGTTTTTGAGCTATAACTCAAAACGGACAAACATTTCAACAAAACTGTAATAGTAAATATTGTTTCAGTTAAAAAGAGCTATCCATCGACGTATATCTCATTGCTATTGGAGGGGTGTACCAATAAGCCCATTCTCCTTTACTCTGGAAATTGTCGGAAAATAAAAAATAAATTCCGACTTTGTGGCGCACCATTTTTTTACGGCACTACACGTTTTCTTATTATTTTTCATGGATCTATCGATGGTAAGAATGCCGCACAAAAATATATGACCAAAATGTCCTACGAGTGTTTGAATTCTCACCTGCACTCGGTTGGATAGCTTACAAGTGACGGCATAGTGCTGAATCTCATTATTTTATGCTCTTATATCGTTCTAGATAGGTCACCTGGTGGTTCACATAACCCATAATTTTTTCAACACGGGCCAGTAGTCTATAGTATAACTTATTAATATTTATTTCGATTTCATGTTTAACAAACCCGTTTTATCGGATTTTCATTTTGACCTTATTTTCGTAGTCAGCGACCCCAAAAACCATGAAAACGACACCCATGACGGAAAAACCAAAAATTGCGTCGGCGCCATCTTGAATTTTAATTTTGACCTCTTTTTCGTAATCAGCGACCCCAAAAACCATGAAAACGACACCCATGCCGGAAAAACCAAAAATTTTGTCGGCGCCATCTTGGATTTTCATTTTGACCTCATTTTCGTAGTCGGCGACCCCAAAAACCATGAAAACGACACCCATGCCGGAAAAACCAAAAGTTTTGTCGGCGCCATCTTGGATTTTCATTTTGACCTCATTTTCGTAGTCGGCGACCCCAAAAACCATGAAAACGACACCCATGACGGAAAAACCAAAAATTTTGTCGGCGCCATCTTGGATTTTCATTTTGACCTCATTTTCGTAGTCGGCGACCCCAAAAACCATGAAAACGACACCCATGACGGAAAAACCAAAAATTTTGTCGGCGCCATCTTGGATTTTCATTTTGACCTCATTTTCGTAGTCGGCGACCCCAAAAACCATGAAAACGACACCCATGACGGAAAAACCAAAAATTTTCCTGGCCGCCATATTGAACTTTAATTTTGACCTCATTTTCGTAATCAGCGACCCCAAAAACCATGAAAACGACACCCATGACGGAAAAACCAAAAAATTTCCTGGCTGCCATCTTGGATTTTCATTTTGACCTCATTTTCGTAATCAGCGACCCCAAAAACTATGAAAACGACACCCATGACGGAAAAACCAAAAATTTTCCTGGCCGCCATATTGAACTTTAATTTTGACCTCATTTTCGTAATCAGCGACCCCAAAAACCATCAAAACGATACCCATGACGGAAAAACCAAAAAAATTCTTGACCGCCATCTTGGATTTTCATTTTAACCTCATTTTCGTAATCAGCGACCCCTATAGCCATGAAAACGACACCCATGACGGAAAAACCAAAAAATTTCGTCGGCGCCATCTTGATTTTCATTTTGACCTCATTTTCGTAATCAGCGACCCCAGAAACCATCAAAACGACACCCATGACGGAAAAACCTAAAATTTTTCTAGCCGACGAATTGAGAACCTCCTTTTTTTTAAGTCGGTTAATGAGATTTACCGTCTATCATCAGTTCAACCTAATAGCCTGAAAGAATAGAACTATCGATCCATAAGTACGTATAATTTTAAAGGAATTTTCTTTCAAGTCCTGACCGTTGAGGAGTTGCACCTTCCGTCATCAGCGCAGCCACATGAAATTATGATTATCAGACGCAAATACTTGAACAGCTTCTGAAAATGTATGGAAAACGTTATGTGCGCCTATGATATTCGAGGGTTGCCCTCAATTTCTCAGAGTTCCCATCATCAGAAATTGACTTGGTGACAATGGGATCACCTCGGGAGTATACCCTTTCCAAGACAAAAAGAATTTTGAAAATCAGTCCACAATTGACGGAGATATTCGCGGACATACAAACACGAATAGAGAACCTCCTCTTTTTTGGAGGTCGGTTAAAAATATATATCGAAGTACAATCGACAACAACAATCGATCGTGAAATTCGACTTCGATCTGAAGATGAAAAAAATTTTAGCAATCTTTAATAACTAGCAAAAAAAACATGTTTGATCAAAATTAATAAGTGTATCAAATTGTGGTAATCGGCTTACAATCTCGAAAATATGTTTACGAAAAACACGGGAGCGTTTGTGACACAAAGCGATACGTCCGTCCTTTGGCAGTGGCCGATTCGTACTGGCGAGATAGAGTTTGCGCGGTCGATAATATAGTTAACTTTGGATTTAATTTACGAAATGAAATTATAGTTTATTGATAAAATAAAAATACGATTCTATTAGAAGGTTACCTTAAAATTAATACGTAGTTTTTAAATTTTCTTTAACGTGATTCTAAGGTACCTATAGAAAAAAAATCTTATTTGTCGAGACATTTTGTAAAAATTGCGATGTTTTAACATTTTTTTTCTGCTATATTTTGTATTGAAGTTGAAAATGTGACAAATAGGTCCGCCAGTAGACCATACGGTGATGTTATTTATATTTTTTTTAATGTTTAAAATCGTTTGTAGTGTTATGTTCGGCTAAGCCAAACGTAACTCGATCGGTATTTGTGCGGAAAAGGGCTTTTGAATACGGGTGATTGTCATTAATATAAACATTATTTTGAAAATTCTTGAAACCTATCCACCAGAAAAAGAACTCGTCTCTTATAATAGCCAAAAGGAAGCTTCAAATTCTTCATAGATTTCCCACACCAAGCGATCAAAATTGATCAAACTGAGATGATTTTGTGGAAGGAGCCTTATTTCCGTTTGCTTCACTATTAAGGATTTATGTTGTCACACCTGTTTGATATTTGTGAAATATTGTTATATCTGTTTATTTGAATAGTAGGAATTATTTTGATATAACCGGTAGAATAATGATTATTAAGTATTTGTTTTGATCTTTCGCGCCTTGCAAAGCGAAATATTGTTATATGAAGCCCGCCATTTCTGTGTATAAAAGACATTGTATTTCGAAAGAAAGTTAATTCTTAATTCACCGATCGTGAAATAAACACCCTAATCTGGAGTAAGTTATTTTCTTTAAACATGTGCTGATACTTCCTGCTGTTACCTATTTACTGTGTAATTGTGTGAGTGTGTAATATATTGGTGTATGCCAATATATTGTGAGACTCTGACGACGACGGCGATCACGCGCCGATAGCAGCGTTGGGATCCAACTCGCCCCTTCTGAAGCCTTCTGGATCCCGGGTCCTCAAACCTGTGCCGACCGCCCAGCCAGACCCAAGGTTCTCCATGGAACAAGTATTGAGTCTGGTCACGTTAACCACGAAGCAAACTACAACAAGCGCCGTGACTGCAAAGCTGTCCGATGAACCAGCGCCATCTCGGGATCGTGGCAATCGCTACCAATGACCATTCGATCCCGATGTGCGTTCCTACAGCGTGAGGGACTGGTGTGCCAATGTCCATTAAACTGTTGCGATTATTGGCATCACCTATCACCGCATGAAGATTGAATGAAAACAATACTGAAGCTGAAAGGAAGAGCAAACACGTGGGTGGATACGCGGTTTTTGCAATCCACCACCACCTGGAAGCAAGCTAGACCTGATCCAGACATTCGGCGAAGAGATCCGGCATGTTGACGACATCAGCGGTTGCGCGACTACACGTCGAAATAGGCGAGCAGCTACCCAGGCGAGCAGCTACCCAGGCGAGCAGCTACCCAGGCGAGCAGCTAAGCAGGCTACGCAACCACGGGATGGACGCTAACCATCTAGGGAATACAGCCTGAAGCCACGGATGACGAGGTAATTGATTCTGTTGTCACTGCTGTATCAACCCTGATTGTGTGAACTTTGCCCAAACGTCTCAGTTCTTAAAACTTTTCGTGTTAATTTAGTAATACTTTTTGAAGTAATCGACTGAAATCCAATAATACATACAAAAATCATGGATTTCGGAAACGCTTTATTCTTTAAGTTGGTCATAGCCAATTTGTTTTAAATGCCAGTGTTCGCAACTGTAAGGAATATTCAATAATAACTTTTGAAGCGGGTATTTCTGCAAAACCTACCTCCCAGGTTTCGCCAGACTACCTTACCTTATAGCTAAAATTGTATGGAAAATATTGCCATCATTCGTACAAAACTTGTTTCCGTAACGAAAAATGTAGGTCAACCGATTAAAACTACGTAAATTGTAGATATATGTAAATCGTTGCATGACAACAGTTAAAATTTAGGTAAAAGAATAAAAGCGTCCTGTCTATTCAAGACCGGCGCATATTTTTGTTTAGTGGTGTTTTACTGGTTAGAGGACTGTAAATACGGTTTTTTTTTTATGAGAATAGGCGGCGTAAATGTCATGTGTTCCGAGAGTATCTCGCTCGACCATTTTGTGTTAGAAGATAACCAAACGCAGGTCTAATATTTTGATTGGATTTGATTTACTTACTGCTATTTTATTTAACTGCCTCGTTGACGCTGAGCATGAGGTATTGGATTCGATTCCCGGGTCGGGCAGTGTTATTGGCTTTTTCTATCAGGAATTTGTCAGTAACAGCAACGGAGTCTGGATTTGTGTCCGGTTGATGGCAATAGGCTCGCCCCCTTTTACATGGGACTTAAACATAACTGCGAAATGTGGGTGTACTAATTGGGTACACCTCTGCCTACCCCTTCGGGGATTACAAGCGTGATGTTATGTGTTGATTTACTTAATGGTAAAAAGCTGACTTATCCAGAAATATGACTATTGAAGTATTGATGTGTTCTTTAACCAAGACATTCACATATAAATTACGAGCAATAAACTGAGCTCGTGGCTTAATAATAACTGCCACTCGGGTGGATCTGTAGGTTAAGCCGCGTTTGCCTAGGTTGGTCTGTGGATGGGTGACCACACATTACATATGGAAATATGTTTTCACTACTCATCCGCTATTCTTTTCTGATTAATTTCGTTGTGTGATCCAAGACAGTTAAATCGTTTCTCTGGGACTTCGTCGAGCTTCATTGTCTCGGCGCTTTTCTGGTGGTCGCCACTGTTGATTCTGGCTAACAGGAGTTACAGTGGTTTGGGAATAGTCTGACGGGCTTGTCACCCATTACATACCCGAGTTTTCTACGTGTCTCGGAGTTAAGCTGTTGGTCCCGGTTGCCATATATAGATCTTTAGCAGTCGTTACATGTAGTCGGTGACCGAAAGTCTGACAACCAGTCTTACCAAAGGTTATCGTATTACCCAATATTAACTGGGTTGTGAAGGTCAGATAGTCAGTCGCTAAATGTAAAACACTGGTATTCAGCTGCGTCCAGTTTGTCAAAAGGCCGACCCCAACATATGTTGGAAAAGGCTAGGCGGATGATAAGAGGCAAGACGAAGAGAATCTTATTTAATAGGTACTTATTACTACTTGGTAACAAGTCGGTTTGTCCAGTGTCGTATGTCCGCTTGTCAGCTAGAAAATTGGGACCAAATATTAATAATGTCCGCCCAAGTTTTTAAAATCTTGTTGTCTTTGACGAAGTCGGGAATAAAATTAAATACCGACCTTGATGATCTTCTATTATTTGAACAATTAAATTAAATTTCATAATTAATACTTTTGTTTTTTTACCTCCGCTAAGGCCTCCGAGGTAAAAACTGGTCAGTTGAGTATTAGAACAAAGAATGTGTTATCACTACAGTACAGACTGTTACCGTTGGAACATTTCATATAAACGATCTTAAACAAAACTGTATATTCAGAGATAGTTTATTCCTGTGTTCCCATTTCGTGGTCATATTTTATGAGGACCGACTATGCGTCGACTTAAATGTTGATGTCAAGAATGAAATCCAAACATTAAATTGCCTATTAAATTGGTAGATCAGGTCAGTAAGCGTGTTGCTTTGCCTGCCTAGATATGACTACACTTTCAGGAATACCAATTTCGTGCTTTTGCTTACTTATGATTGCTAATTGTTTTCATTTTGTTATTTTCATGACCAATGTTGGAGCTATTGATGTGATGCTGTGACGTCTGCAAGTCGCCTGCTCGATACAACAAGGGCTTTGACGGCGTGCTGACGATTCCGGTAGTGGAACTGAAAAGCTGCAGGGACAGCTTCGAAGCCATGCCGTGGATGAACTGAACTGAACAGTAGTACGAAATAGTTAATGTCGGTAAGGCCTCTAAAGGCTCTGTTTTAATGTTTCCGTGTCTGAAAAGTTGTACCTATTAATGGATACACCTCTGCCTCACCCTTCGGGTATTGCAGGCATTATGTTATGTTATGTTCTGCAAAGTTTGATCTAACATAATTATAGTCTTTGAAAGTTGAACTACTTTATTCATTGCATAAAGTATTTGGATAAAAATATTTGAATTACACTAATGAGATGATGAAATTGAATTTGTTACATATTCCAAATGTGAATATTTTATTGAAGCTTGGCTTCTAGTTTCTTGCCAATATTAATATTTGGTCATTTTAATTCTCACAAATTTAATATGAGAATGAGAATTGAATGGATAAGTGTTTATGTAGTATGGAGCTTGACTCAGATTTAAGTTCATTTAATTTATATGAATTAAAGATTATTACTATTAGATCATTATTAAAAGTAAGGATGGACGAGCGATCATTTCGGTATAAATTAAGACTTGACAAAAGCAAAGACAAAATCAAATCAAATCTTTTGAAAAATGGGACTTTGTCCTGATATAATGCATAAGAATGTAAAGACATACCTACAACTAAACTTGGTCCTATCCTAACCTAAACATGAAGGTCCTATGGAAGGTATTGAAGTGTTACCTAATAATTGCTACAAAGTAAGCATGATAATTTGAATGGTTGTTCCGAAAAGATTGCTTGTCATGGTTTTTGAGACCAGCAGCTCTGGCTCAAAAAGATCCATTTATAAATGACAATGAAAATGAACCGACCGTATGGGCGGATGAATTATAATCATAAAATGTTTGTATTAACTGGTCCACCTTTCCCACCTATTACGCTGGCTGGCCACCATGCGTATCCTTTTTCCTGGTCGATACGGCTAAATCCAAGGCGGGTGATGTCATAAGGTATGGCTAGATCCAAGGCGGGTAATGCCGTGTTAGGGTGGCTATATCCCAGGCGGGTGATGCCATATAAGTATGGCTAGATCCAAGGCGGGTGATGCCGTGTAAATGATTGTATGTTGTTTTTATTTTAAGTTAATGAAACAACTTGGTTAAAACTACCAAAAAAAATACTGTAATAGATGTTGTTGTTATTTTTAGTTAATGAAACATCTTGGTTGAAATACTTGAAATTATTGAAAAAATATATTGTATTAGCTACTCCACCTTTCCCACCTATTGCGCTGACTGATCACTAGTGATCACCATGCGTATCCTTTTTCCTGGTCGATACGGCTAAATCCAAGGCGGGTGATGCCATTATGTATGGCTAGATCCAAGGCGGGTAATGCCGTGTTAGGGGGCTATATCCTAGGCGGGTGATGCCATTTGGTATGGCTAGATCCAATGCGGGTGATGCCATGTTAAGAGGCTAGATCCAAGGCGGGTAATGCCGTGTTAGGGGGCTATATCCTAGGCGGGTGATGCCATTTGGTATGGCTAGATCCAATGCGGGTGATGCCATGTTAAGAGGCTATATCCAAGGCAGGTGATGCCATGAAGTATGGCTAGATCCAAGGCGAGAGCTTGCCGCTTCAAAATACATTTTAACATTAAAATACATTTATCCTTCATTTAGAAATTTTTGAACTAAAAAGGTAAAAACTTTTAAGTTTGTTATTTTTTTTAAATTCATTTTTGCCAACAACTTCCGAAAGAAAGTTACTTTACACTTTTTTCTGATGGTTTTTGAAGGCGGTTATTTATTTTTTGAAAAGTTTTTGTAATTATGTAATTTGTATTTTGTATTTCAATTAAAAATAGCTAAAATACTGTATTTTGTATTTAATACCTTACTTAAAGGTATTTTGTATTTAGTATTTTAATTACCTACTTGCGATACTGTATTTTGTAATTTGTATTTCAATTAAAGCAAAGCCTGGTTGTAAGGCTAAACCCTAGGTGGTTGATGCCGTTGATTTGTTAAAATATTTTTGCGCAGAGAGCGCGCTGAATCAGAATGGCCGTATGGGCGCTAAACCATAATGTTGATTTTAAATTAGTTTATAATTTACGGGTAGTTATGATTTTATTTTGACTCGCGTAGATTCATTGAATTAATGAAGGTAGTCAGTTCTTGTATTTGACATGTTTAGATTTACTGAACTAAAGTTCGTATTTCCGTCTATTTTAAAAGTAATTGTAATTTCCGTTTGCTTCAATAATAAGGATTTATGTTGTCACACCTGTTTGATATTTGTAAAATATTGTTATATCTGTTTATTTGAATAGTAGGAATTATTTTGATATAACCGGTAGAATAATGATTATTAAGTATTTGTTTTGATCTTTCGCGCCTTGCAAAGCGAAATATTGTTATATGAAGCCCGCCATTTCTGTGTATAAAAGACATTGTATTTCGAAAGAAAGTTAATTCTTAATTCACCGATCGTGAAATAAACACCCTAATCTGGAGTAAGTTATTTTCTTTAAACATGTGCTGATACTTCCTGCTGTTACCTATTTACTGTGTAATTGTGTGAGTGTGTAATATATTGGTGTATGCCAATATATTGTGAGACTCTGACGACGACGGCGATCACGCGCCGATATACACAACCACACTTACTCACACACCACAAACAAAACAAAATTACAAAATACATTCACGTACAAGGGGTACGTGAATGTATTTTAACTTTTCTTTTATTTTTTCTATTATTTGTTTGTATAAGTTTATTTTTATTTATAGTTTCTTTTTGTGCAGATTAAAACAAATTTAATTGTGTTAAGTTAACATACCTAGCTGGTCCGGAGGAAGGTGATGGCATTCGTGATACAGGGTAATCCTAGTACGAGTGCCAAAGCACTCCTTTGACACATAGTGCACATTAATTTTAGCCAAATTAGTTTCTAAGGAGTTTTATTGTACCTATTTACTAGCATTAAAGATTTTTATTTTATTGTTATTACATTTTGTCTAAATTGTATCCGACAAATTGCTTGACACCATTTCTTGTATTTTGAGTTTTTTTTAAGAGTTAATTGGCTTTTTAATTATACTTACCGTAGGTATCTGCATCAGGGCTATGGATTGTTCGAAAGAGATACCGCGGCCTCGACACAAAGGGCTAAGAAGGAACATGGGTGGTTTTTAGTCAGTAGAAGTCCGACACTCCCTACCGCTCTGCCTAGAGCGGGAGGAGTCATTTGATGATTTCACACCATCCAAAAAAAAACTTTTTTGCAAAAAAAACAACTGACTTCAAAAACACCAGTAAGAGAAAAATAAACTTGAGGAGTAGTACCACGGTTAAGAAAAATCAGCTTCTGAAGTCGGTGACTTTTGTTTGTTTGACTTCATGTTTTTGCCACCGACTTCAGAAGCTGATTTTTCTTAACCGTGGTACTACTCCTCAACGGTTAAGAGCATGAAGACAAGTGATGACTGCTAGATGCGAATACTTGAATAGCGTCAGAAAAAGCACGAAACACGTCAATACGTGTCTATGTAATCTATACATATAGAAGGCTTTGTCCTGAATGACTGACGGATCAACGCACAGCCTAAACCGCTGATCGTAGAGACCTGAAACTTAGAGGGTGTGTTCTTTGTATGACGTAGGCATCCGATAAGAAAGGATTTTTCGAAATTCTACCCCTAAAGGGGTGAAAACGGGGGGCAAAGTTTGTATGGGATAAAGTGATTCCTTGGTCCAATCTACTTCAAATTTTGCATAAACCTTTTTTAACAGAATTGATGGAAGACGTGTTTCGTATTTTATTGAAATTCATCCCCTATCGGGGTTAAAAAGGGGTAGAAACTTATTTTGGCGGTGATTTGCTTCGAAGTTGATATCAATACTCCTTAGTGATTTTGATTTAAATTACTTCTTTTTATTTTGACACCATGTCTAAAACTCAAATTCGAATTTATTCAAAAAAGGTTGAACTCACTTAAAAACTTTTATTTGTAAAACTATCTGTGTTTGATTTGTTGTGTATATTAATACCTATAGTTTTCTTTTAGTTTGTCTTAGAAGTGTCTGTCTATTTTTTAAAATGGGAGCAGAGTTGGTTAACATCAATGGGAAATTAATATAACAAAATTAATAACGTAAAAAAACAATTAAAATCCTATTATAACCATTTTCGACTTCTACGTGGACGAAGTCGCGGGCAAAAGCTAGTTCATATATAACAACTAAAAAAATGTGTATTGTACACATCTGCATACCCCCTCAGAGCATACAGGCGTGATGTTACGTCATGATAATGTATATTCAATAAACATCCAAGCGATTCCAGCAATTACGACAGATTTGCCGTCTATTTTTGAAGAGTTCCATTGTATATCTCCGAAGATCAGCACCAGATCTTCACCAAATTAAAATGGGACCACCTCAGGAGTATACTCTTTCAAATAAAAAAATAATTTTGAGAATCGGTCTACAAATGGGGGAGAAATCAGGTAAAATACATAAAAAAAAAAAAAATACATACACACGAACATATAACCTCCTCCTTTTTCGAAGTCGGTTAAAAAAAAAGAAATGTCGGTTTCTACATCAGTAGGTACCAAAGTACCAATACGCCTCTCCGTTTAGCCACAGATTATGGTTTAGCGTTTGTGGACTACGAGAAAGACTTCGATTCGATCGAAACTTGGGCTGTACTGCAGTCTCTCCAAAGGTGCCAAATTGACTACCGGTACATCGAGGTGTTGAAGTGTTTATACAAAAACGCCACCATGTCAGTCCGGCTTCAGGACCAGACCACGAAACCTATCCTTCTGCAGCGAAGTGTGAGACAGGGAGACGTCATATCTCCGAAGCTGTTCACCGCTGTACTGGAGGATGTGTTCAAGGTTTTGGACTGGAGATCCGAGGACTAGGCATCAACATCAATGGCGAGTACATCATTCACCTTCGATTTGCCGACGATATAGGGGTCATGGCTGAGGCTGAGACCATGGAGGACCTCAGTACAATGCTCGATGACCTCAGTAGAGCTTCCGAAAGAGTGGGTCTTAAAATCAACATGGACAAAACCAAGGTCATGTTGAATACCCATATTACACCCACTCCTATAAAGATCGGAGACTCTACACTCGAAGTTGTAGACGATTTATGTCTACCTTGGACAAACAGTCCAGTTAGGTAGGTCCAACTTTGAGAAAGACGTCAATCGTCGAATCCGACTCGGCTGGGCACTGGCAGCGTTTAGGAAGCTGAGAAGTATCTTCTCGTCCATCTTACCGCAGTGTCTCAAGACGAAAGATTATGACCAGTGTGTGTTGCCAGTGATTACATACGGGACCGAAACGTGGTCGCTCACAATGGAGGCTTAAAGTTACCCAAAGGGCAATGGAGAGGGCTATGTTCGGAGTTTTCTTGCGTGATCGAATCAGAAATGATAACATCCGCATGAGAACCAAGGTTACCGACATAGCCCGAGGAATTGCCTTCCTCTCCAATTATACCAAAAGTAATCCCTTCATCCCCCCCTTTCAACTTCTTACAACCCTTTTTCGCGTTAAAAAGTAGTCTATGTCCTTTGTCAGGCTCTAGACTATCGGTGTACCAAATTTCATTTAAATCAGTTCAGTAGTTTTGGCGTGAAAGCGCGACAGACAGACCGACAGACAGAGTTACTTTCACTTTATTTATAACTAGCTTTTGCCTGCGACTTCGTTCGCGTGGAATATATAGTGACTTCCGGCAGATTTTTGGTTTATCTCGCGAAAAAAAAAAAAAAAAAAAACTATCCTATGTCCTTTCTCAAGTTCCAAACTATGTCTGTACCTACCAAATTTCACACAAATCGGTTCAGTAGTTTAGGCGTGAAGCAAAGACAGACAGACAGAGTTACTTTCGCATTTATAATATTAGTTAGGATAATATTAGTAGGTAAGTAAGTAAGGATAACATTTGTATGTTTTTATGTGCTATACATCCTTGGGAAACATTTTTGAAGACGTCATTCCGCATCGAATGAGCTATCGATCATATTATTTTTAGAAGCTTTACCAAGAATTAACACGTTTTTGATCTTAATGACTAGACTAGCAATGACGAATTGATGATTCGACAATTATGTCTTAAGTAGGTACCTACCTCTTAATAATAATAATATAATAATTAAATAATTGTTTGCATTTGTTTGTTTGATTTGTTTTTTTTTGCCACCGACTTCAGAAGCTGATTTTTCTTCTGAAGTTTATTTTTCACTTTTTGGTGTTTTTGAAGTCGGTTGTTTTTTTTTTGCAAAAAAGTTTATTTTTTATTTTTTCATTTTTAGTTGTAATATCATAGAGAAATATTTACTATGAAACCTAACCTTCAAGATTCCCTTATTATTGCTTTCAACTCCTAACCATTGAGGAGTAGTACCTTCTATCATACGCTCATCAACATGAAGTGATGACTGCTAGATGCGTCAGAAAAAGCACGAAACACGTAATACGTACCTATGAAATTTGAGGGTTGCCCTCGATTTCTCTGGGATTTCATCACCAGGTCCTGGTTTCCTTATCATGGTACTTACCACCCTTGAAATATCTCGGTTCCAATAAAAAGAGAATCATCAAAATTGGTTCATAAACGACGGAGTTATTCACGAACACATTTAAACGAAAATTGTTCATAAATTTAAAAAAATGTTCATAAAATGAAAAGTAGGTACTGGGCCAAACCATGCTAAATTTTTATGGGACCAAATGGCAACTATTCCGCATCAAACTGAAAAAGAATCACGTAAATCGGATCATAAATCGCAGCGTAATCGGTGTACATACATAGAAAAAAAAACACCGATCGAATTGAGAACCTCCTCCTTTTTGGGAAGTCGGTTGAAAATACATGCTAAACCACCTGAACATTACATCAAATGAACATTATACATTTTGATCAATAGCGCAAATGTTGTTATTCCAAATAAATATTCGATGAAATGAAAATTATGTTAATCGATATTATGCAAATTGATTATTTTCTTAAACGTTGTTCGAATTAGTAACATTATATCAAAAGTTGTTATACCAAACAAGAGTGAACCCCATGTAATACCAAGTCGATTAATGTATTCAGATTTTACCCCGGCCAATAATTACCGATCGAATGTAGTCACCGATGGCCCACTCTATTTTCTTTATTAGTCAAGAAACCTAGCACAGAGTCCAGCTTTATATTATTTGAAAATTTTGCACTTCGCACATCATCGGTTAAAATACATTTCGTTTCAAAAATTCATAGAGATAGAGAAGTTTCTTTACGATTTATGCATGAAGCTTCAGACAAGGGACCACTAAAATACATGAGCGAGCAAAGCGAGCTCCAAAAATTTTTGCCCCTCGCCTCGGAAAGGTAATTTTTATAATTGATTTCTTTTTGACAGAAGCTATGAAGAGAGTACTTACTACTTGGCGATCTATTATTTTAAATAGCTACGTATTTTATTAGATCCTTTAGATCCGGGGTAGCCCCACAGAATAGCTGTTTTACCCCCGCGGGGGTAGTTACCCCCTGGTTGGGAACCACTGTCTTAGAGTGATATGAGTGGAGCGAATATTTAATTTAAAAAATTGTGCGTTTTGTCGTTTTGCGAAAAAACGGAAAAAAAAACGATTTCTGCTGGAGTAACGTTGTTCCAGCAGGAAAATTCTAAACAAATGATCGGAGAGGGAAACATTGTACGTGGGCAGATAGCTTATGTTCGTTTAAGAATGTGTACCGAATATATAATCGAACTGAGTTGCGCGACTTGGCTTTTTTAGGGTTCCGTAGTCAACTAGGAACCCTTATAGTTTCGCCATGTCTGTCTGTCCGTCCGTCCGTCCGTCCTCGCTTAATCTCTGTGACCGTTAGCACTAGAAAGCTGAAATTTGGTACCAATATGTGTATCAATCACGCCGACAAAGTGGTAAAATAAAAATTGGAAAAAAATGTTTTATTAGGGTAGCCCCCCTATATGTAAAGTGGGAAGTGATTTTTTTTTAACTTCAACCCTAACGTGTGATATATTGTTGGAAAGGTATTTAAAAATGAACAGGGGTTTACCAAAATCATTTTTTGATAATGTCAATAATTTCAAAAATAATCGCTCCAAAAGTAAAAAACAATGTGTCCCCCCCCCTCTAACTTTTGAACCATAAGTTTAGAAAATTTGAAAAAAATCTGAAAAGTAGAACTTTGTAAGGACTTTCTAGGAAAATCATTTTGAACTTGGATGGAAACAACAGATGGAAACAGCAGTTAACCAATATAATTTGGTCCCTGAATCGTATGAGCGCCAATACAATCCAGAGGTCAAGTTTCATTGGCCCGTAGAAGAAATTGTATAAATTATAGCATACCGTTTTAGTAAGGAACCCTTCAAGTGCGAGTCCGACTCGCACTTGGCCAGTTTTTAACTGACTTCATTTACAAGTTTTGTTTTTAGTGGGATCTCATTTATTTTTAGAGTTACTTAAAATGAATCAACAATACTAGGTTTATTCGAAATTGGAGCAGTCTTATTCATCGATTTAAAGAACTGCTAGAGTACTCGATAAACCGAATCAAACGAGTCCAAACTCGACGGGGTTAAGTCGATTAATAAAGGAATTCCTGTGGCCACCTTCCAGCTTCATCAACAGACCCTGGAAATCTTCTAAAGACAAAGAACTCGTCAAGAACTCAAGATGTATCAAACGAGTCTAAACTCGACGGGGTTAGGTAAGTCGTTTTCGTCAGTCGGCATTTGCCTGATTTGCCCTATGGCCAGTAAGTTACAAGTTTACTCTTTATATGTTGCTTACGACATGTCTATAGCGTAGGTAGTACGAAAAAACAGTTAAGGTAAAAACACCTTAACAACATTTAAATATATTTTATTATTTAAGTACTTATACAATGTGGGACTTAAGGTAATAAAAAAAAAGTTTATTAACTATAAAGTGAACTAAAAGTAAAGTGGTAGGTACAAATTCTTTTAAAATTGTAGGTATAGCGGACGTCTAAAACTTATCAGTAACCCAAACAAGCGCCAAAATAACCCAAAAATGATTCCATACGGCTTGAAGTTGAAGTGACACTACTGGAACTGGTACTGCTAGCCGTCGTCATCCTATTCCTGGGCGTCATCCCATTCCTGGGTAAACTGGTACTACTAGCCCACTTCATCCCATTACTGGGCAAACTAACACTGCTAGTCGATTTCATCTCATTACTGGGCAAACTCACAGTGCTAGCCAGCGTGATCCCATTACTAGGCAAACTGACACTGCTAGCCGGCGTCATACCATTCCTGGGCAAACTGGCACTGCCAGCCGGCGTCATACCATTACCGAGTAAACTGGCACTGCTAGCCGGCGTCATACCATTCCTGGGCAAACTGACAATGCTGGCCGGTGTCATACCATTCCTGGGCAAACTGGCACTGCTAGCCGGCATCATATCATTACTGGGTAAACTGGCACTGCTAGTTGGCCTCATACCATTTCTGGGCAAACTGGCACTGTTAGCCGGCGTCATACCATTACTGGGAAAGCTGACACTGCTAGTCGGCGTCATATCATTCCTGGACAAACTGGCACTGCTAGCTGGCGTCAAACCATTACTGGGCAAACTGGCACTGCTAGCCGGCGTCAAACCATTACTGGGCAAACTGGCACAGCTTTCCGGCGTCATACCATTACTGGGTAAGCCGACACTGTTAGCCGGCGACATACCATTACTGGGCAAACTGGCACTGCTAGCCGGCGTCAAACCATTACTGGGCAAACTGGCACAGCTCTCCGGCGTCATACCATTACTGGGTAAGCTGACACTGTTAGCCGGCGACATACCATTACTGGGCAAACTGGCACTGCTAGCCGGCGTCAAACCATTACTGGGCAAACTGGCACTGCTAGCCGGCGTCAAACCATTACTGGGCAAACTGACACTGCTAGCCGGCGTCAAACCATTACTGGGCAAACTGGCACTGCTAGCCGGCGTCATACCATTACTGGGCAAGGGCCCCTCCCCGTGGCTTATTGAACTATCAGTTTTTTTTGTAAAAACGAGACGACGTGTCAGCAGACTCGAAAAATAAGGAACTGCCTTTTTACTGGACCCCTTATGATTATTCGATTCATAATTTAAGGCAACCTTTTGACTCACAAAGGTAAGTAATGTCAAAATATCCGTTTCTGTCGCCGAGTGCTCCAACTCTTCACACAGTTCTTGGATGAACCAAGAGCCAAAATTCATATTTCTCCACGAAGAATACCCAGGTACAGAAGAAAGTGCGAGTAAGAAGTCACGATGAAACGGAACTTTGTGTGGTTCAAACGATCCGTCTGCTTCGGTATAGTTTGATCGTGGGTATAATGTAATACCATCATCTAACTTTTCACCTTGACAAGCTTGAATTATAAATAACCTAGGCTTGCCTGCAAGCGTGGGACAGTTTTCATCGGTAAACCGAGACCATAATATTTCTGCTCTGTAATGTATATCTCTTGCAAACAAAAACGCGTGAGAGTGTCCATGAGTTAAAACCACAATTAGAAGACAATCATTCTTGGAGTGATCCATCTCCGCTGTCAGTTGAATTTGCTTCATAATTTCTGCAAATTTTAGATTAGAAAAAACACTAACACTAAATGATAACAGTTTCAAGCATGTCACCATCCTCTCGCAATCTTTATCATTGCCGTGTCTTTTTTGCAAGTGCTGGTTTTCATAGAAGTCATGACTGAAAATGAGGGCCTCACCCCGGTACTTGTGGTCCATGTTGTAAAATTCATTTGTTATTATGTTATCGGAGTTGTAATGGCTATTAGTTTTTCCACCATCGCCATATTTTGAATGTTGCACTGCTTCAGCATTTCCTATCGCCATTTTATGGAGATAGCACTGATTAATAGGTTTCTATAAATGACATTTCACACTAGTATTTTAGGTTTGGCCGAGTTTTGTTTATTATAATAAGTACTATTAGATTAGCAGACAATAAGTGGTTCATAATTCTATCACCGACTGCGTAATTGTGCAACAGTTCATAAGCGGTAGGCATGCGGTGCGCGGGAAGTGACAACTGCAATCCGATTGGTTATTTCAAGATGATGTCACGCGCCGTAGTGATGGGACAATGAAATTAAACAGATTCTGACGTCGATATTTTGTTTTTAATAAAATGACAAATTAATGTACTTACACGTTTTAATGTTGTAAAGGTCCTAAGTACTTCATTATGAATACGTAATAGATAATCGAATAATCCCACGTTCCGAATAAATAAAGTTAAGATTTAATTAACGGTTGAATTTACAGAAAACGCATTATTATTATTTAAGCATGTACCTACCGTAAATTGTTTGTAAATGTGGCGACTAGCGACATCTATCGCAACACCTGCGTACTAACAAACGATCGACTGAAGTTCCTACATCGCGCTATCAACATTATCCGCGACATAAGCCTATATAGGAGTTCCCGACTTACAACTGTCGGGCAGTTAGCCCGCCGGACACAACACCCGTCCGGTCGGAGGATCCTCCCTTTTCAACGGGGGATGAGGAACTTTACACCCTGTTCCTCATTCCCTCACTGGTGACCCCGAGCATGAACGTCAGCGCAGCCGGCAGCGATCGCCGCTCGCTAGTCCCGGGTTCCACATACTGGTACGTGAAAAATCCAATAGGTAATTAAAAAGGACGAGGTCGGTGTTTCGGTGTGTTTTACTAAGTAGGTTTGTGTAAAAACACACCGAAACACCGACCTGAATGAACCATAATGGATCATAATATAGATAATAACCTGGATCATAACATGAATCACAACATGGCTCAAAATGTGAATCATAATATGAATCATGATAATATGAATCATATTATGAATCATAATATGAATCTTAATATGGATCAATATATGAATCATAACATGGATTATAATATGAATCATAATATGGATCAAAATATGGATTATAATATGAATCATAACATGGATCAATATGATCCATTTGGGTTTTAGTTCAATTTGGGTCGGTGATCCGGTGTGTTTTTTTTTACACATCATAATATGAATCATAACATGATCATAATATGAATAAAAATATGAATCATAATATGGATCATAATATGAATCAAATCCTTACCTTATGCAGTTACGCTGTAGGCCAGTTTACTTTCGGAAAGCGCGACTCAAGACGTGTGAAGACGAGTTATGTGGAAAATCTTCTACGAGTAAAAGGTCATGCTTTCGGTCACCATCTTTTTGTGCAGACGCCAGCACATCATCAAGCTACCAGAAAAATTTAAAATGAACGTTAATATAGATCATAATATGAATCATAATATGGATTATAATATGAATCATAATATGGAAACCCAAAGGGATCATCCCTTTGGGTTTTAGTTCAATTTGGGTCGGTGTTACCACGGTAATATTATCATACAGTAGTTTGACTTCATACAAACGGACGAAGCGCGAGCTATGCCTACGCGCCTCGATTAAGGCATGCGCCTGGCATGCAGACAGTCGCGACTGTGCCGCAGTGACGAGCGGACGGTGTGTTGTTTTTTAACAATAAATGCGCGATGTATTCTCTAAAAATAAGACAAGTACATATTTAATATGACGAGTAGCATATATTGTGTTGTTTTTGGTTTTATGAATTCGTTTTTCGAACTTTTTTTTAATTACCTGGAAAGGACATTGCTCAAGTTTATATGAGGTTTGGTCCAAATGCTGCCCAGGAATGGGAGTACCTGCGCTGGGTTCCTGGCATTAAACTATGTCATTTTACAAAATATTTTTAGAATCCATCCCGGGGTTCCCACTTTTTTTACCTATTTACTCTGATGAATTTATTTTTGTCACATGGTGTTTTTTGACGCCTTTTGAAGATTTTTACACCTTTTAAGACCACAACTAAAGACATTTTGTATAAATGGACAGTTTTAATACTTATTACGTATTGGAACTATTGGAAGTGATAGAAAGGAACAAAAAAAAACAGAAAAGGCTTGTATTATTTATTTCTATTTCGATCATCATCATTTTCATCAATGTCTCTGTGTGTACTGTCTAAACAGAGGGCAGAGGTCTGATAACAACTTGGTGCCTATATTTTTATTTTATTAAGCAGTGAAAAATGCCCAACGCATACCGCACCGTTCGCGTCCGGAGAGACGGTTTGGTTATACGGGGCTTGTAAAAACACCGCCGTGAGCTTACTGTCGCCTTGGCGGATGAGCCCCGAGAACTGCTACGCATGATGTTCGCGACCCATCCAGCGTACGCGCACAGCGCTTCACCACCCATGCAGAGCAATGCTCAAGAGTGTGAAGCACCATGTCCTCGCTGCAGTCGCACTGGTGACACACGGGAGTCGCCTCCCGTCTGGCTACTTTGTGCAGGTATTTGCCAAAGCACCCATGTCCTGACAACATTTGCATTAGACGGAAGGTTAACGTCCCATGTCACTTCCGTACCCACTCCTCCAGGAAAGGCTGGATAGCGCCCACGGTTCAGTGACCTGCACTAGGCGTCTCCTGCCTCACCCACCATTTCCCCAGGGTATGGGTTTAGTCCTCCCTATACCATTTCATGACCACCTTCAGGCATCGGACATCCTGCCAATCTCCACCTGCAGATCTGCGCCACGCCGGTAGACTTCACGCACTAGCACTTACGCCTCCGAATCCCACGAGGGTGTACCCATACCAGGGCTCCGTAGAGCGCCGTCAAGCGAATCACCCCCGTTTACAGCCGTCTCAGACCACGTTCGGTCCACCCAGGTTCGACAAAAGCCGGCTGAGGGCTGACGCCGTGCCGATCAGATTCGGTGCAAGCTGAGCAAAGTGCTTGCCGAAGTATGTAACCAGGCTGAAGTATTTAATGCTTGCCCGCACCGTTATACGGCAACACGATGGTGAGGTGTACGCACGCCGGAAGCTGGCGTCGGAGCACAAGAAATACCAGTGCCTCCATCTTCTCGAGAGCCACCTTGAGGCCCAGTGCCTCGATTTGTTTCAAGCGAGACTGCAAACGGCCAGACCGTCGATTCCGACATTTTTTATGTCAAAAAATGAACGTATAAAACTGTCCATTTACACAAATTGTCTTGGGGTCCAAAAAGCGTAAAAATGTTAAAATACCGTAAAAAAATAAACATGAAAAAAAATAATATCATCAAACAAAATCTGTAAAAAAAAAATAGGAACCCCAGGATGGATTTTCAAAATATTTAGTATAATGACATAGAGTAGTGCCAGGAACCCAGCGCAGGTACTCCCATTCCTGGGCAGCATTTGGACCAAAGTTGGGCAATCTCCTTTGAAAGATAAGACTATAAAATAATTTCACTTACTAGTAGGTAAGCATATAATGTGTCTTTTTAATGGATAAGTATTTCTTTCTATGTCCCGAAAAAAACATGGTTTTTAAATTAAATCTATCAATCAAAAAACAACACGCATGTTTATTGAACACTTTCTATTCAATTCACTAAGTAATTTATTTGTTTTAAAAAGTATATTTACGATCACAAAACTAAATGGAAACACAAAGTAGGCAAATGTAATTAAAATACTGGAGGCGGGCAGCCCTTTCGCATGTTTACGTACCGCGCGGCTGTAGGCATTTATTTCAAGGACACGGCCGAGTCACACTACTGTAGATATTTATACTGTGGTGTTACGGTGTGTTTTACACATACTTAGTAAAAACACACTGGTTAACACCGACCCAAATTGAACCTTAATATTTATCATAATAAGGATCATAATATGAATCATAATATGGATTATAACCCTCCTGATCAGAAGGTCTAAGTAGCTAAAGGTCCAACGGCGCAAAATGTCTAATGAGCAGTAAGTCTACTTAGCAAAATGTCCATGTAGCAAAACGTCCAACTATCAGATGGTCTTTATAGCAGAACTAGCTGACCCGTGCCCACTTCGTTGGGCATAATGTTAATAATCCTTTTTTTCATAGTTAAGGCAGCGTTCGTAAGAAACGCTTTCATTCGACCGTTTTTTCTCCGATTCACTTTGCAAAACTTTTTTTTTATATAACCTATGACACTCAGCAATAATGTTGCTTTCTATTGGTGAAAGAATTTTTAAAATCGGTTCAGTAGATCCCGAGATTACCCCTTACAATTTAACAAATATACAAACACACAAACTTTACTTCTATATAATATTAGTATAGAAGTATAGATATCTATTTAGCAAAAAGTCATTTTTAAAATGTGTACACTGATGATAGAAACTAAAAGTCATTTGTAAATTACATGAAATAATTTAAAAAAAGTCTGGGATAAAAAAACTCTTCAATAGCCTCTTCTTCTACACTCATTGCGCTGGGAGCATCTCCATAGAATTGACCCTCCCTAATTTGTGATATTTAAATTGTACCTGAGACCATTCAGCAGCAGCACACGCTTCTTCTTTTGACTTTCGATGAAAGTAAATGTTTGTTCTTCTAAGAGTCTGAATGTACTATATCGATCAAAAGTGGATAAGCAACCGCACAAAGAAATAGCTTGACGTTTAGTTTGACTTACGACCTTCTACTTCTAAGAAAATAGACATGTTCGTCCACAAATTATTGTTGTTCGTAATTTCAACACCCAAACTATAAGTCCAGATGGCCTAGTGGTTGTTGCGTGCGGATAGAATATGCGCTAATCAGAAAGTCGTGCGTTCTAATCTCACTCTGTTACTTATAGACTTTTTGTAAGTTTTTACTCGATTGGAAGTAATGAAACATAAAATATTATATTCTTTAGCTTGTTGGCTTTGTTCACACATTTCGTAAAGTTTGAAAGGTAGATCATAGAAAAATAAGTTAAGAATTATAATTTATGTGAGGTAGACATGAGTTTTATGAATATTCAACTTTATCGGAATGAAAGTTGTCGTTTGGTTGTAGTTATTGGTTAGCGACGTGTGGTTTAAATTTTTGCGATATTGTTGTTGGTATTTTTCAAAATGCAGGCAAATATTGATATTGAGACGAGGCGACTATTGTTGCACTGCATAAAAGTGGTCTTAATAGAACACAAATAGCTGAAGAAACCGGACTTAATGTGAGTACTATAGTTATTATTTTTAACTTAAACTTTTATTAGAGATTGCGACTTAATATTATGTAGTGACATTGATTGTTTTTATTGTTTTTTTTTTTATTCAATTATGAGGCCTAAAAAATAAATAATTAGTGTTTTTTATTGGATTTTTAAATGCAGCGTGAATAAAGTCACTTTAGTATTTTATTACAGCTGCCTAACATCACTTTTGTTTTTGTTTTAGAGGAATACTGTAAGCCTCTGGGTAAAACGATACGAGGAAGAAGGTAGTCTTGCTAGTCGAAAGCGAAGTGGAAGGCCGTCGCTTATTAGTGAAGTGCAACGACGACAAATGGTGGACGAGTATGAGACCAATGGTTTCACGCCTACGAGACGCTTTGCGGAGATGTTTGACACCTCAGTGCAAACTGTTCGGCGTGCCCTCCATGCTGAAGGTTTGCACCACAGAAGGCCAGCTAAAGCCTTTCTTAACGGAAAGACATAAAGAAGAACGATTGCGTTTCGCACGGGATTATTTAGATTTGGACTGGAGTACTACCGTATTTTCAGACGAAAAGACTTTCAAATCAACTCAAAAGGGTAGGCTTCATTTATGGCGCAAGGATAAAACTCGCTGGTCTGAAAAAAACGTTATCCCTAATACAGAATCAGGTCGTATAACGATTAATATGTGGGGATGGATGAGTGCAGCAGGGCCAGGAGAACTGGCTTTTATTCCTCCACGCGCCAACAGTTCCACTTATGTAGAAGTGTTAGAAGATATTATGTTACCGACTGTGCGCAACATTTACCCAACTCATGAGTAGCAACAAGTGACATTTGTCCAGGACAACTGTCCTATTCACCGGGCGAGCGTTGTGCGTGAGTGGTTTCACAATCACCCAGAAATAATTGCAATCCCATGGCCAGCGCGATCACCCGACCTCAACCCTATAGAAAATCTATGGGGTTTGATGGTGCAAAGGTGGGATACACGGGATGAGAGGTGTATCACACAATTAAAATCTCATTGCATGGAGGTGTGGGAAATCATAAGAGGAACCGAAATATGTCATAATATTGTAGGCTCCATGCGCAAACGTCTACTTGACTGTATTAACAATAATGGGGGTTACACAAAATATTAATAGGCGATGTTTTAGTGGTATTAATAAGACGTGTTACAAAATAAGTATTATTGTAACACAATTCTCATGATTGTTAATTAGTTAATTTCATAAATAAATAGAACGAATAAAACATTGTCTTGACATTAAGCACGACTTTTTTCCACCTTACCCCCCCCCAACACCGAAAAGATAACATAATCACATAAATAGTTATTAAACATTTTTTTTTGTAATCGTAAACACAAAACATTACAAAAAAAATAAAATATGTTTACAAAGAAACAAAAAGTACTCAACCACGCTGAGTGTGAGATTTGAACTCAGACCTCATGGATCGTAAATCCACTATCTAGCCCGAACAGCTATCTACACTTGTTGGACAAATGCGAATTTTAGCCTTATAATGCGTTTGTTACGTGTATAACGAATGAGACAGAAATACATTTTGTAGTGCTGTTTTGTGGCGGGCGATAGCGGACGAACTCTGCGGCTGTGGTGTGCGTACGGTATCGAGACTATTCGAGACCACTGACACATACAAACGCACGGACGCTCGCCCGTGCGTTCACAGCAATACAATTCTTAGTATGCCCATGCACTTGTGATGCCTTACTGTACCTAATATTATAATACCGTGTCCATTTCCCTCCCGTTGAAATGTGTTGAATTTTGTACCTGAGTACACATGACATTTAAAGAATCTGACGATTTGCTAAATAGATGTTCTGATAGTTGGACGTTTTGCTAAGTAGACTTACTGCTCATTAGACGTTTCGCGTTGTTGGACATTTAGCTTCTGATCAGGAGGCGATTATAATATGAATCATAATATAGATCATAATATGGATCTTAATATGAATCATAATATGGGTCATAATAAGAATCATAACATGATCATAATATGAATCATAACATGGATTATAATATGAATCATAATATAGATCATAATATGAATCATAACATGGATCATAATATGAATCATAATATGAATCATACATAACATGGATTTTAATATGAATCATAATATAGATCATAATATGAATCATAACATGATCATCATATGAATCATTATATGAATCATAACATGATCATAATATGAATCATAACATGGATACATGGATCATAATATGATCATCATATGAATCATAACATTGATACATGGATCATAATATGAATCATAACATGATCATAATATGAATCATAACATGATCATAATATGAATCATAACATGATCATAATATGAATCATAACATGATCATAATATGAATCATAACATGATCATAATATGAATCATAACATGATCATAATATGAATCATTGATTGTGTTGAGAAATAAATTCTTATCTTATCTAATCTGGAAAAACTTATCCTGAATTCTAGACTGACTCAATACATCCCAATACTGACTGACCCAATATTGACTGGAATTTATTGACAACAGGTTATTAATAATAATAAGTACAACTTAAGAAAATCATAAAGTATATTTAACAGTAATTATAAATGTAACATTTGGCTTACAAATTAACAAGACTGCATGCCACGGGCCTTTTCCCGCATCTCCCAACATTGATCCCAGAACTGACTGAGTCTCTGTTCTTGATTCGCACAGAAATGTTTGAAGTCCCTGAGCATCCGCATTTGGAAGCCTTCGTCTCCAGTAGCTGGAGTGAGTGACGACTTCCACTTCTTTGATATCATGTGATTCCATGACCAGAGGAAACCCATCTGAAATAATATTATTATAAAATTCAATCATCTTGGCATATCGCAATCTAGGTTCATAGTTGTGGGCCCTCCTAAGTTGCGGGCTATAACAGCGGTTGTAAGAATTTTGAGAAGATTTGATATAGACAGAAAACCAAGTGTGTCAACGTTGCAGTTTATTTAAGCCCGGGCCGAGCGGAGTGGTCACAAGCGCGGCTGCCGAGCATAAGTAACTGGGTTCGATTTTTGTTAACAATTTAAAGAGTTTTGGTTTTTTTACACGGAACCCTAATCGATTTTCTTAAATAAAAGTATTGGCCTTAGTTACTTCTTTTAGCATCTGTCAGCAGTCTGCCAGTAAAGGTCCCGTCATAACCGGTCCAGCCGTTTCAGAGATTAGTCGGAATAAACAGATAGTCAGCCGGACAAAAATATAAGTACCGTATATACTTTCATATGGATTCAGTAAAAAGCAGTTATTTTGAAAATTACAAACAGAAACATCCATTTTATTTTATTTCTAGTTGTTGCCAGCGGTTTCACTCGCTACAACTCGAAAATTATCCCACGGGAAGATAAAATCGGGATAAAAACTATCCTATGTGTTAATCCAGGTTATAAACTATCTGTGTACCAAATTTTATCCAAATCCGTTCAGTAGTTTTTGCGTGAAGAAGTAAGAAACATACACACTCACAAACTTTCGCCTTTATAATATTAGTGTGATTATTATAATAATCTTACCCGCCGGCTATTATCGTAATCGTCTTTGTTCTTCCCGCTGACGTGTCTCGTAATATATCCCTCGTGAGGACTGGGTGCCGCCTCTGGGTGAACGGGGTATCTGTTGTGCATAAACATCATTTGTTATCGTTGTAAATATTTCGAGAAGTATAGCTGCTATATGCTTTAAACACCTGTATTTAGCAAGTAAACATGGGCGACAACTGTGGGGAGAAGTTGGCTGCAGAAAATGTCAAAACATCATGTGTGAAAACTGTAGTAATTAAATCTTCGATAAAATATATAAACATGCAACACTTTCAACTGGTCTTCTTCGGCAATATTGTCATACTTTTTTGTGGATTGGAAATCATTAAATGACCCCTCTCCTAGGCGAAGTGGAAGGGAGTGGCAGTCTTGTAGGTATACTGACAAAAACCCCACCCATGTGCCTTCTTAGGCGCTTTGCATACGGAGCAACTATTGCAGCAACTGGCAACTGGCTGTTTACATATATTTCAATTGGACTACGCACAAATAGCAACTCGCGTTCCGAGTTCCGGTGATCGTCAACAGTTCACGGTCACCGGAACTCGATACTCGAGTTGCTATTTCAATTGAAATATATGGAAACAGCTAGTTGCTCCATGTGCAAAGCGCCTTAGCCCTTTGAATTCCGAGGCCGCGGTGTCTCTTTCGAACAGTCCTGCAGCCCGGCAGATATTATACTTTTTTTTTTTCTTTATTTAAAGGGCTTTATCGCTGAGCGATAACGTCACCCTGTAAAATTAACAATAACACTATAACTAACAAAACTATTTCAAAACAAAAGCTGCTAACTTATATAAAATCCGAGCTTGTTCCGATAAAGGACAAGCCAGGATTGCGTTACATACTCCCACATCATATAATTTGGTAATTCCAAGTAAACTATAGAATACTAACTATATTATACTATAGTACTTAAGTAGTATGTTTACCTGCTAGCATTGAGAGGTTTGTTGGCCGGCTTGGTCCTCAACGCTCTTTGCTCCGACTTGACAGTGGTAGGTATGAGTATGAACATGTTCCCAGTCACATGCACATATAAGTGGTCGCCTACGCCAGCCTCATGCGATGTACTCTCCACGGTACATTTGATGAACCCGAAACGACCCACTATGGCTTCTTGGAAAAGGAACAGACGCTCCAACCACGTATCTTCGGGGAATCCTGAGAATAGGGTAGTTGATAAAAAAACTAATTAGTCCGTCAGATAGATTTCCAAAAAATATTGGACACATTTTTTATGTTTACTTATTTATTTATTTATTGACACACCAATACATTGATTACAAATAAAATTAAAAACATAGAGAATTATTATAGATTAAAATTTGAGTTCAAAAATTTTTTTGTTGTTTTTAGTTAGTAGTATTTTGTTTTGATGTTTTCACGTAAACAAAATAAAGACAATACAGTGCTTCAAAAAGTCGAGTGACGTCACAGCTTGGTACATTTTTACCACGAAGTGACGTCACCAGCCCCCACTCATGATCTTAAACACGTTTTATTTTCGTATTTTTTTATAAATTTGATAGAACAAAAAACACGTGTCCGATATTTTTCGATAATCTAACAGACGGATGATACAGAATCATCATTTTTTTAGCAGGAAACATCACTATTCAGAAACAGTGACATTTTAGTACACAGAGAGTGTAGCCTGTAGAGGTGAAGAATATAATTATCCTAGTGCGGTACTCAGAGATATTTAATGATTACTTAAGCCGTCACTTTAGTAACGATTTGATTTACTTTTGTATGACAAAACTGTCAGAACCTTTACTAAGTGATGGCCTAGTTTAGTTTAACGGGGCTATTATCCGCACTTAGCCTCTTGATTGGGCCATTGTGCGTCCCACACTGTGTGATACAAGTGATGGCCTAAGTAATCATTAAATATCAGTGCGGCAGTTAGACATGTGTTTTAGTCCATCCAAAGGTTGGCTGGAATATACCGCTATCAGCGATAGAACCGCCATTGTACCCATAGAACTAGTATCATTTTTCTGCCCATCCTTTTTACTTGGGGTCGGCGCAACACGTTTTTTTTTTGTTTCTATTATAAAAGGAGAACTGACTGACTGACATATCAACGTACAGCCGAAACTACTGGGGCTAGGAAAGTGAAATTTTGCACACGGCTTCTATAATGTAGGGGAGCACTAAGAAGGGGTTTTTGGAAATTCAACCCATAAGTCACGTCAGCCGCATGCAGGATGGCCGCTGGGCAAAGGCCTCAACACGATGGATGCCGGAAGACGGACGGCGCCGCCGAGGCCGGCCTAGAAAGAGGTGGCGTGACGATTTAGACGCGTACCATAAGGGCTGGTTCGAAGCGGCACAAGATAAGAGCTCTTGGAAGGAGTTGGGGGAGGCCTTTGCCCTGCAGTGGGACAGTACAGGCTAAATAAAAAAAAAATAAATAAAAAAAAAAACCCGTAAGGGAGTTAAATAGGGGATGAAAGTTTGTATGGAAAATCGTCATTTTTCTCGACATCCACGCGGGCGAAGCCGTGGGCAAAAGCTAGTCTTTCATATTCCTCACACAAACCATCCATCGTTTCCTTGGTTTTCGTCTCCCTCTGCACCCATCAACATTTATATTCATCACTCTTTTAGTCTCATGCGATTCGTCCTTCATCACATGCCCATACAAACTTTCCCTTACTGCTTCCATTCTTGTCACACCACTCATCCACCTCAATATTCATTTCCGGTTCATACAATCTATTTCATGAATCTTCTTCACAGTCTAGCATTCCCGTCCGTTCAGTGCGACAGGTCTACTTGCCTATTTATTTATATCCATAGAATAAAGTAATCCTTACATAGTATAAAACAAAGTCGCTATTTTTGTCTGTTTGTCTGTATGCTTAAATCTTTAAAACTACGCAACGGATTTTGATGCGGTTTTTTTTAATAGATAGAGTGATTCAAGAGGAAGGTTTTAGTATATAATTTGAACGACATCCACGCGGTTGAAGCCGCGGGCATCAGCTAGTATTGTATATTATAATGGCTGTGGAGAGGGAGACCAAAGAAGAGATGGATGGAGTGTGTGAGGAGTAATACGAAGGAAAAAGGAATAAATGATAGCGTGTCGACTGACAAGCCAGAATGGAAGAAACAAACGTGTTGCGCCGACCCCAAATAACATGGGATAAGGGAAGCAAGATGATGAGATGATGCTGATCAATTTATCTTATATCTTATCCAAACTAATACTATAAATGCGAAAGTAACTCTGTCTGTCTGTCTTTCTGTCTGTCTTTGCTTCACGCCTAAACTACTGAACCGATTTGTGTGAAATTTGGTACAGACATAGTTTGGAACTTGAGAAAGGACATAGGATAGTTTTATTACAAAAAATAAAATAAAAAATAAAATTTATTCCGGACATACAGCGCCATCTATTGGTCAAGAGTCGGCATCAATTCAATTACTTTTGGTCGCGATAACCGGCATCGGTAGCGATAACCGACATCCGCGCGGTTGAAACCCCGGGCATCAGCTAGTTATTATATAAATAAAAAGAAAAGTTCTGACTGACTGACTCATTAACGCCCAGAAATGTGAAATTTTGCACAAATCAAACAATTGAAAATCGACATTTTCACGCGGGCCAAAAGCCAGTAAAGTATATTAATTCTTCTTTTATTATTTAAACAGATGTCGTATAGTGTACAAATAACACACAGTTAACCTTAAGACCGCCACGGTCAAGTAAGACGACAAGCCAAAAAGTACCTTAAGACGACAGACTTAAGGTACTTTTTTGCTTGTTCGGCTTGTCGTCTATACGTGACCGTGGCGCTCGAAAGGTTAACCTAAAGTCATGACATAACTACAGTTGGAATAATAGCCTTAATTCAAAAAATATATTTGGTAGAGTACCTTCAAATAACGTGAGTTTGCTCCTGAGCAGGGGTTCTTCGTTAAGGGGTACGTAGATGGGTCCCCTCAGAGGATCGGACTTCAACGTGAAGGGCAGAGCGAGTGGATCCGCGGGTATTGGCACCATTTGTAGCCGACAGCTCTGAGCTTTGCGCGCCCACCCGAATATCTGGGAAATGTACACAGATTCCTTACGACTATAATTAATTATACATAAATGTTTGGAAGGATGAATTTATAGATATTTGTTACTCTTTCACGAATGGTTTTGAATGAAATCTGGCGTGCAGATAGTTTATAACCTCAATTAACGCATAGGATACTTTTTATCACAATAACGAGATGACAGCAGCGGTGGCCCAGTGGTGGCGGCCCCGACTTACG
Source organism: Diarsia dahlii (assembly GCA_949775195.1). NCBI lineage: Eukaryota > Metazoa > Arthropoda > Insecta > Lepidoptera > Noctuidae > Diarsia > Diarsia dahlii. The sequence continues at coordinate 9,026,524 of OX459195.1, read as the reverse complement.
AACAGTAGGTCGTGGGTTCGAACCCAGGCAGGCACATTACTTTGTGTAATTTATTTCATCTCCGCTGCTCTCAAAACGGTGAAGGAAAACATCGTGAGGAAACCGGCATGTCTTAGAACCAAAAATTCGAAGACATGTGACATCTACCAATCCGCATTGGGCCCGCGTGGTAGATTATAGCCCATTCCCTCTCAAAGAGAGGAGGCCTGTGTCCCAGCAGTGGGAACATTAATAGGCTGATGATGATGATGAACGAGATCGTGCCCCATGGGATAGTTACCGAACTGCACCCGCGTGAATCCGACCCCAACATAGTTGGGAAAAGGCAAGGCAATACAAACCAGTTCAGCGACGATATTCCCGCTGGCGACGGCCCACTGTATGCACATCTCGTAGGCCTGGTCTGGACGGAAGGTGGCCTGGTAGCGCGCGTGGCCCCACTCGATGCGGTCGCTCTTGTTGCTGATGTCGATGTCCAGGTGGGTGTTCTTGTACAGGGGCACTGCAACCAGATAATCGAAACTAAGGCGCGGCGCCCATTGGTAGCACGGCATGGCAAGGTATTTTTAGGCGACGAATCCTTACATAGTATAAAACAAAGTCGCTATTTTTGTCTGTTTGTTTGTTTGTATGCTTAAATCTTTAAAACTACGCAACGGATTTTGATGCGGTTTTTTTTTAATAGATAGAGTGATTCAAGAGGAAGGTTTTAGTATTTAATTTGAATGACATCCACGCGGGTGAAACCGCGGGCATCAGCTAGTAAAAATATAATTGATATTGATTTGACGTTGCTCAAAAAGCCGCTAAGCTGAAGTGGGACTGGGCTGGCCATGTCTGCCGTATGGCCAACGAGCTGTGGGCCAAAACAACCACGTTCTGGAACCCTGACACAGCCAGAAGGCGACGTGGTAGACCTCGAAGGAGATGGCGGGACGAGCTTGACAGAACAAACGACTAGTGGTCCACATTAGCCCTGGATCGCAAAATTTGGAAATCATGGGGGGGGGGGGGCCTTTGCCCTGCAGTGGGATGACACAGGCTAACAGTAACAGTATATTGATTTTGGCGTCAGGCATAAATGGCACAAATTTAAACTAATTGCGGCAAAGGTTTTTGATAGCGAGTTGGCAATAATATGTGTTTAATATTTATATCGATCGATGCAGCGCAGCAGGTCAATAAATCTGTTGGTGCTAGCCTAGCCTATTTAACAACAAATAATGAAGAAACCGCAAAAAAAATAATGTCCTGTGACTTAAGTACTGAATATATTTGATTGAATGTCTGTATGCAGGCAATGAGATATAAGAAAGGGGTTTGAACTTTTTTGTATGGGAGCTGGCATATCGACCCACCGCCATTTTGATTTTTTTTCGAAATCGCGGCCCACGATGAAAGTGATATGTATGGATAGAGGACATATAGACGAACAAAAAATGTCCAGCAACACGGTACCCAAAGTGTCACGTTACCGAGATATTTGAAGGTAAAGATGGACATATCAGTACAATGACCACATAAAAATTAGACCTTTTACGTGTCTATAGGCGTTGATTATTATTATTAATGGTTATTGAAAGAGAGTAGGTACATTACATACTACTAGGAGCACGAGAAAACTATTTTTTGACATTACATAGCGTTTCATTGCGATGCGAAGCGATTTTAATGTGCGTATAATAATAATCAACCTGGGAACTATTATTTGGATATAATTTAACGCCCAAACACGTAAAAAGGCTATTTAAAAAAATATTTAATGAATGTCGTTGTACTCATTTGTCGATCTTTAACTTCAAATATCTCGGTAACGTGACACTTTGGGTACCATGTTACTGGACATTTTTTGTTCGTCTATATGTCCTCTATCCATACATACCACTTTCACCGTGGGCCGCGATTTAGAAAAAAAATCAAAATGGCGGACAGGTTGATATGCCACATCGGTTCTATCCCCTTTAATTTATTGTTGTATTGTCATCTATAGTTGCTGCCAGATTAAAAAATATTAAAGTTCTTTACTTTGAAATCCAAATAAAAAAATAAGCCTGTGCATGTCTTGAATCGTCATCTATCGTGATCTTCAACATTTTTCCTAATGAAAAACGATACAGGGTTCATTTGTTTTGTTTCGTAGATATCAGGTCGACGGCAATGACCGCTATTGCGATCTTAATTGGCAACAACTTTAACTTGTATAATAAACGAATCAGACGCAATACATCCAAAAATAACAACAATACTTACTGTCACTATCAGAACCCAACTGCATATAACTAGGGTCTATATTATCACAGAGGAAGGTGGGTACTCCCGTGTCGTCAGTCACGGGGCTAGTGCCGAAGATATCGATAGCCCCCATCAAGTTCTCAGCTGACAGCAATGGCGACCGTGGTCCTAATACTTCGACCTCCATCCATTCGTTCTCGAAGCTTTGGAGGTCGCCTAGAGGCTTTACGTAGTCTGGTATAGCATCTGTAAAAATAATAATAGAATAAACATTTACTTAAATCAACAGGTATGGGATAGTGACTCGGAGGAATGAGGAAAATGTCGTGAGGAAAGGTATTGAGTAAGAATTTTGATGGGTATAAGAGTAGAGGAAGACCAAAAAAACGATGGATAGACTGTGTTAAGAATGGTATGGTAAGAAAGAAGGTGAATAGAATAGAATAGAATATCATTTATTAGCAAATATGGGTTATACATAAGTAGGTAGTAGGTTTTTATCACAGTTCTGCCATATTTCACCATTCGGCATGCAAACATTTTCATTAAATAACATTGTTAAAATTTAAAATTCTTATTTGGAACTAAATTAGTTATGTCAATAAAATTATTACAAATTCAAATATTCATTAAAAATGTCAACTTAATTATTACATTATATCTAAAAAGAAAAAATTGTTAAATATTTAAATTGTCAGTAACAAGAAATACAAAATCGCAGTCCAAAGATAAATAAACAAACGTACATTAAAATTTCAGGTCATAGACAATACACATAATACCTACAAATAAACAAAAAAATTAATTAAAAATTACGAGGTAGTTTGACAAAACTTGTCCGTTAAAAACTCAGTTACACTGTAATATGCTTTATCTACCCAAATATCATAAACCCTCTATAATGCGTTCAAAAACCATAGGCAATGACCAGCATTACCAACCAGCAGAAATAAACAGAACTGTAATGAGCTCATAACCTACTGAAAACAGTAGGTTATGAGTTTTAAATTTGGAACAGGTGTCAAATTCAAGTGAGTGTGCTATTCTTTAATGCGCGCGGAACTAGTTGGCCGCGCCTTAGGTGGCGAGTTGGCGACAGGGGTGAGGGGGCGGGTTGCCTACAGCTCGCAATGCACAGGAGACTATAATTAGACAGCGATGACCAATCTCGAGATATCGTGAACAATAATTGTTCAATTTATTGAAAAGAATACTTAAATAAAAAACAAAAAAATGCCTTAGGCGCGGCCAACTAGTTCCGCGCGCACTATAGTATCTACATTATGACCATCAAAAAGACATCTGAACATCTACATTTTTTATTGCATTACACTGGTAACAATGCTAGTCATTTCCCTATGGTTCCTGAACCCATCATAGAGCCCTTATGATATTTGGGTAGATAAATTAGTGTATGCAACTATACATAATTAGGCATTACAACACTCGTGTGATGCTATTAAGAAACTCGCCTTCGGCTCGTTTCTTAAACCCACACTTGTGTTGTAATGCCCTTCATTATGCACAGTCGCATAAACTACTATTATCTATTAATAATTTACGGAGTGTACTTTTGAATTGCACCGTTTTCAGTGTGTCTCATGACATGACGAGAAACAGAGAAGTATGGAAGAAGGAGACATGCTGCGTTGACCCCAAATTAATTGGGATAAGGGAATGATGATGACACTTTTGAGAATCATCAAATCGACATATTCTATCCTTGCTACCTCTGCCAGCTACCACAATCGAGAGTTTTCGTTCAGGAAATGTTGGGCGTCTCATCGAAACGAAAATTCAGTTGATAGTAATTATTTTTACATCAAGGATCTGTACTAATTTTGAGCGTAGGACCGGGATAACGTACCACACAATTTGTAGAACAATATCGCCCAAATACTCGAACGTCACTCAATTATAAGTAACCCTCAAAACTCCTGCTATCTCTGTCACTCTGCGTTAAAGTAACAAAGACAGCACGAGATTTAAGTGCAACTTAAAATTGAGTGACGTTCGAGTATTTGGGCGTAAGACTGTTAAATTATATAAACATAAAACAAAGTAAAAAAAAACAGCTAGTTAGTAATCATTTTTAAAGACCTCGTTATCGATACATGTTGGAAGGGGAGGACTCTTTGATCAAACCATACATTTTGTAGGTCAAATATTTTTTCAAATAAAACTTAGAAAAGAAATCCAGTTAGTAGTAAATTTTTGAGGATCATCAAATCGACATGTTCTATCCTTGCTACCTCTGCCAGCTACCACAATCGAGACTTTTCGTTCAGGAAATGTTGAGCGTCTCATCAAAATGAAGCTACTCACGAAAAACTAGCTTGATAGTAATCAAATGCAAAAATGAACCGTGGAACCCGGACTATAATGTGTATGTTATATGAATACCGGCGCGGTGGGTGATCAAAGCGGTGATGAGCGGAGCGAAGAGGAGTCATATTCGTTGAACTCCACATCGCGTTTCTTGTCTCTCCTGTGATACGTTAATCTTGTAGGTCTCCGCATCGGATGGGGGGGGGGACGATATATTGTTGTAGGCCAGATAGTTCCGAAATATCCTATCCTTGACGACTGGATTTAAACTACGGTATGAACTACTCTCATATACTGTGGTAACCTATTTGTCGCAGTTGTGTTCCATTTTTAATTTTATGTAAACTCAAACTTTAGTTTTTTTTTGTACCTTTTTTTTTATTAGTTGTGAGCTGTGTGTTTACTGCTTTTTTTAGTGTATCTTATATTTCTGCGACAATATTTTTTTTTTCTTTTTATACTATATAAAGCTAAATTACCACTGACTGACTGACTTATTGACAGAACTGTTCTCCCAGATGGTGGATGGGGAGGTGGGTATATTTTGACAGATTCGTAAACAAGCAACTCTCGTGAGTATGAGAAAAGTCCTAAACCCCCCCTTTTCTCCCCCCTCCCTATCGTATCTCGGAAACAAAGAGACTTTACGTGTTTTTTTTTAGGGATTCGTATAGAGGAGGCTCGGTAAAGTAAAAATCATTTTTCAGAGTGCCCCCCCTTGCCCCCCTTCTCCCCCCTTTTAGGCGGATCTCGGAAATAAAGAGATTTTACGTGTTTTTTTCTAGGGATTCGTATAGAAGAGGCTCGGGGAAGTAAAAACCATTTTTCAAATTTGACCCCCTTGCCCCCCTTCATCCCCCCTTTAGGCGGATCTCGGAAATAAAGAGATTTTACGTGTTTTTTTTTAGGGATTCGTATAGAAGAGGCTCGGGGAAGTAATAAACATTTTTCAAATTTGACCCCTTTGCCCCCCTTCATCCCCCCTTTCGGATCTCGGAAGTTAAGAGACTTGAACATTTTTTTTTTCAGATTCATATAGAGGGGCATTGCGTTAGTCGAAATCATTTTTAGAAACTCCCCCCTCTCCCCCCCTATACCCTCCCCTCTTTACCTCTTTTTTTACTCCTGAATTTTTTTTTGATTTTTACCTAAATCTATTTGAGGGGCGTTGAAATTTGTATACCCTCCCCTCCCCAACCTCCCCTAAAATTAAAAGGGCTGTAACTTCATAACGGTTAGAGATAGCCATTAGGTGTTTGAACCAATATTATAGTAGGCGTCGAAACCTGTCCGGTGGTGGTACAGCGGTAAAGCGAAGGGGGGAGCGGGCGAGCGAAGCGAGCCGGCGACCCCCGTAGCGTAGGGATAATGTCATGATAGTCATGACTTTCCGGTGGTAGGTAGGTCCTGAGTGGAGCGAACCTGCGAGACCGAGTGGAGCCAAGGGGGGAGGTGGCGAGCGAAGCGAGCCGGCGACCTCCTTAGCGTAACGAAGGTTGAGTGGGTGAAGCGTAACTCAGGGGCGACGACAAGCAAACCTTAGGGTAATGTTTTTTTAGTGGTAGTAGGAGGTAGTAGGTATGTGTAGGTAGGTGTAGGTATGTAGTAGGTAGGTAGTAGGTAGGTGTAGGTAGGTGTAGGTGTAGGTAGGTAGTAGGTAGGTGTAGGTAGGTAGTAGGTAGGTAGTAGGTAGGTGTAGGTAGGTAGTAGGTAGGTGTAGGTAGGTAGTAGGCAGCCACGCAAATACTAGTTATACTATATAAAGCTAAATTACCACTGACTCACTGACTGATCTATTGACAGAATTGTTCTCCCAGATGGTGGATGGGGAGGTGGGTATATTTTGACAGATTCGTAAATAAGCAACTCTCGTGAGTATGGGAAAAGTCCCAAACCCCCCCTTTCCCCCCTCCCTATCGTATCTCGGAAACAAAGAGACTTTACTTGTTTTTTTTTAGGGACTCGTATAGAGGGGGCAAGGTAAAGTAAAAATCATTTTTCAAAGTGGCCCCCCTTGCCCCCCTTCTCCCCCCTTTTAGGCGGATCTCGGAAATAAAGAGAATTTACGTGATTTTTTTTAGGGATTCGTATAGAGGAGGCTTGGGGAAGTAAAAACCATTTTTAAAATTTGACCCCCTTGCCCCCCTTCACCCCCCCCCTTTCAGATCTCGGAAGTTAAGAGACTTGGAACATTTTTTTTTTCAGATTCATTGATTGAAAGGGGCAATGAGTTAATCGAAATCATTTTTCAAAGTTCCCCTCCCCCCCTTCACCCCCCCCCTCTTCACCCCTTTTTTCAGTTTTGTTTACGGATTCGTATAGAGGAGGCTCGGGAAAGTAAAATCCATTCTTAAAATTTGACCCCCTTGCCCCCCTTCACCCCCCCTTTGGCAGATCTCGGAAGTTAAGAGACTTGGAAGATTTTTTTTTTCAGATTCATCGAAAGGAGCCTATCTTGTGGTGGTACCGGTAAAGCGAAGGGGGGAGCGGGCGAGCGAAGCGAGCCGGCGACCCCCATAGCGTAGGGATAATGTCATGATAGCTTTCCGGTGGTAGGTAGGTCCTGAGTGGAGCGAACCTGCGAGACCGAGTGAAGCGAAGGGGGGAGGTGGCGAGCGAAGCGAGCCGGCGACCTCCTTAGCGTAACGAAGGTTGAGTGGGTGAAGCGTAACTCAGGGGCGACGACAAGCAAACTTTAGGGTAATGTTTTTTTAGTGGTAGTAGGAGGTAGTAGGTAGGTAGTAGGTAGGTAGTAGGTAGGTAGTAGGTAGGTAGTAGGTAGGTAGTAGGTAGGTAGTAGGTAGGTAGTAGGTAGGTAGTAGGTAGGTAGTAGGTAGGTAGTAGGTAGGTAGTAGGTAGGTAGTAGGTAGGTAGTAGGTAGGTAGTAGGTAGGTAGTAGGTAGGTAGTAGGTAGGTAGTAGGTAGGTAGTAGGTAGGTAGTAGGTAGGTAGTAGGTAGGTAGTAGGTAGGTAGTAGGTAGGTAGTAGGTAGGTAGTAGGTAGGTAGTAGGTAGGTAGTAGGTAGGTAGTAGGTAGGTAGTAGGTAGGTAGTAGGTAGGTAGTAGGTAGGTAGTAGGTAGGTAGTAGGTAGGTAGTAGGTAGGTAGTAGGTAGGTAGTAGGTAGGTAGTAGGTAGGTAGTAGGTAGGTAGTAGGTAGGTAGTAGGTAGGTAGTAGGTAGGTAGTAGGTAGGTAGTAGGTAGGTAGTAGGTAGGTAGTAGGTAGGTAGTAGGTAGGTAGTAGGTAGGTAGGTAGTAGGTAGGTAGTAGGTAGGTAGTAGGTAGGTAGTAGGTAGGTAGTAGGTAGGTAGTAGGTAGGTAGTAGGTAGGTAGTAGGTAGGTAGTAGGTAGGTAGTAGGTAGGTAGTAGGTAGGTAGTAGGTAGGTAGTAGGTAGGTAGTAGGTAGGTAGTAGGTAGGTAGTAGGTAGGTAGTAGGTAGGTAGTAGGTAGGTAGTAGGTAGGTAGTAGGTAGGTGGTAGGTAGTAGGTATGTGTAGGTAGGTGTAGGTAGGTGTAGGTAGGTGTAGGTAGGTGTAGGTAGGTGTAGGTAGGTGTAGGTAGGTGTAGGTAGGTGTAGGTAGGTGTAGGTAGGTGTAGGTAGGTGTAGGTGTAGGTAGGTAGTAGGTAGGTGTAGGTAGGTGTAGGTAGGTGTAGGTAGGTGTAGGTAGGTGTAGGTAGGTGTAGGTAGGTGTAGGTAGGTGTAGGTAGGTGTAGGTAGGTGTAGGTAGGTGTAGGTAGGTGTAGGTAGGTGTAGGTAGGTGTAGGTAGGTGTAGGTAGGTGTAGGTAGGTGTAGGTAGGTGTAGGTAGGTGTAGGTAGGTGTAGGTAGGTGTAGGTAGGTGTAGGTAGGTGTAGGTAGGTGTAGGTAGGTGTAGGTAGGTGTAGGTAGGTGTAGGTAGGTGTAGGTAGGTGTAGGTAGGTGTAGGTAGGTGTAGGTAGGTGTAGGTAGGTGTAGGTAGGTGTAGGTAGGTGTAGGTAGGTGTAGGTAGGTGTAGGTAGGTGTAGGTAGGTGTAGGTAGGTGTAGGTAGGTGTAGGTAGGTGTAGGTAGGTGTAGGTAGGTGTAGGTAGGTGTAGGTAGGTGTAGGTAGGTGTAGGTAGGTGTAGGTAGGTGTAGGTAGGTGTAGGTAGGTGTAGGTAGGTGTAGGTAGGTGTAGGTAGGTGTAGGTAGGTGTAGGTAGGTGTAGGTAGGTGTAGGTAGGTGTAGGTAGGTGTAGGTAGGTGTAGGTAGGTGTAGGTAGGTGTAGGTAGGTGTAGGTAGGTGTAGGTAGGTGTAGGTAGGTGTAGGTAGGTGTAGGTAGGTGTAGGTAGGTGTAGGTAGGTGTAGGTAGGTGTAGGTAGGTGTAGGTAGGTGTAGGTAGGTGTAGGTAGGTGTAGGTAGGTGTAGGTAGGTGTAGGTAGGTGTAGGTAGGTGTAGGTAGGTGTAGGTAGGTGTAGGTAGGTGTAGGTAGGTGTAGGTAGGTGTAGGTAGGTGTAGGTAGGTGTAGGTAGGTGTAGGTAGGTGTAGGTAGGTGTAGGTAGGTTTAGGTAGGTGTAGGTAGGTAGTAGGTAGGTGTAGGTAGGTGTAGGTAGGTGTAGGTAGGTAGTAGGTAGGTGTAGGTAGGTAGTAGGTAGGTGTAGGTAGGTAGTAGGTAGGTGTAGGTAGGTAGTAGGTAGGTGTAGGTAGGTAGTAGGTAGGTAGGTGTAGGTAGGTGTAGGTAGGTGTAGGTAGGTGTAGGTAGGTGTAGGTAGGTGTAGGTAGGTGTAGGTAGGTGTAGGTAGGTGTAGGTAGGTGTAGGTAGGTGTAGGTAGGTGTAGGTAGGTGTAGGTAGGTGTAGGTAGGTGTAGGTAGGTGTAGGTAGGTAGTAGGTAGGTAGTAGGTAGATGTAAGTAGGTGTAGGTAGGTAGTACCGCGAGCTGCATTGGAACATTTTTTTTTTCAGATTCATTGTAGGTGCAATGCGTTAGTCGAAATCATTTTTCAAAGCTCCCCGTCCCCCCCTCTTCACGCCCCGCGAGCTGCGCGCAGCTCGCGCAGCCACGCAAATACTAGTCTTTCTATATAGTTCGTTTCTATACAAAAGATGATGAGGAATCACTAACCTTTTTCTTTCTTCTGTGGCAAGATATGATACATATAGTATCCTATGACAAAACGCTTCGTTGTATCACCAGATGCGTGGCAAATCATTTTTTCTTGTAGTAATTTCTGCAATAAAAAAACATTGATACAGTCAGTTTTTAGCTTAGCGATGAATTTGAATTGGGACAAGGGCAAGAGAATGATAATGAGCGATGAATTTAGAAAAAAATTTTTGAGATTGTTATAGTTATAGATTAGTATAGTTAAGTGTATTTTAAGTTACTTTGTCGCACTGACTAATTGCAAATGAAACATGTAATAAATAAATAAATAATATTAAATAACATTCCTTTTTGAACAGCTAAGTAATAAGCCGTATTTCGGGTGTTTTGTGACTGCATCTATACTTAAATTAAATTAAATCAGTATACCTCCATAACAGCAGTAGCTCTTTCGTAAGTAACGCCCTCCATATTAGCTTGTAACCAGTGTATGGCGTATATTGACACGAATGTGTGGGACGGCAGGCTAACTGTCTGTTGTAGGAATCCCACGCCCAGCTGTGGGCTACGCATGCGTTCTACAATCTCCGCCAATGACGAGTTCGCTTTCAGTTTCGGTTCTGGCACTCTGAAAAAGATATACATATTAATATATTTTATGGATTTTTGAAGTGAAAACTTCTTTAGCGGCGCTGAGCACTTTTTTTTGTATGGGTAAAAACTTTCAAACTCGCGTCAGGGTCACGTGATGCTGATCGAAAGCATCACGTGACCCTGACGCGAGTTTGAAAGTTAATATTGAAGTTTTTTTTGTGTCTTACTTGTATGAAATGCTTATTTGCTACATTGCAGAGAACTCCGTATTCTCTTTCTTACTTAAATTGTAATGCTGCCAAATAGGTTTTGTTAAAGTATTCAAAACAGCATTTATAATATCCATCTGAATCAACGATAGAGTTGTTAACAATCATTAAATTTAACTGCACGAAGATGGAAATACGTGGCGGAATCACTATCCCATCAAGCCAAGAACGATTTGTATAAATTGTGGTAATTGTGTGGGGCAACGTTTAAAAAAAAAAGAAAAAAAAAAAAGAAAAGAAATTATTATTGCACCTAAATGATTATATGACGATGTCATCATCTGCCTAGCCTTTTCCCAACTATGTTGGGGTCGGCTTCCAGTCTAACCGGATGCAGCTGAATACCAATATTTTGCATGGAACGACTACCTATCTGACCTCCACAACCCAGTTAACCTTTTGACCGCCACAGTCACGTATAGACGACAAGCAAAAGAGTGCCTTAAGTCTGTCGACTTAAGGTACTTTTTGGCTTGTCGTCTTACTTGACTGTGGCGGTCAAATGGTAATACTGGGTAATACGATAGCCTTTGGTAAGACTGGTTGTCAGACTTTCAGGTCACTGACTACCTGTAACGATTGCTATATAATATACGGACGTCCCGCGGTTTCACCCGCGTAGATCCCGTTCCCGTGGGAATACAGGGATAAAAAGTAGCCTATGTTACTCAGGGTGAATGTAGCTTTCCAAGGGTGAAAGAATTTTTGAAATCGGCCCAGTACTTTTTGAGCCTATTCATTACAAACATACAAAAATAGGTACAAATCTTTCCTCTTTATAATATTAGTGTAGTTATGGTAGCCGGGACCAACAGCTTAACGTGCTTTTCGAGGCACGGAGAAACTCGGTATGTAATGGGCGGTTACCCATCCACGGACCAACGTAGTCAAGCGCCGCTTAACCTAACCCGACCCCAGTGGCAGTTATTATTAAGCCACGAGCTCCTCAAATGACAATGTATAATAATAATAATTATCAGAAATATTTACCCATCATCATACGTGTCGTCGCATTCACCAGTCTGAGATTGTGTTCTTTCTAGAACAGTCTTCGCTGCGGCCCTGAAGTCATTATTATATTAGAACATTTCACTACAATTACAACACAAAATCTAACAATGATTGTGAAGCAGATAAATCCAAACGCAAAGCTGCCAAGCAGAAGTAAAGTTATAAGAAAATTATGATTATTTTAGGGCGTTTTAGAGTCATTCGTATACGCATAATAGGGGATAGGTTTGTGTCATCCCACTGTTGGGCAAAGGCCTCTCCTCCCCGTGACTGAACAATCTTTCGATCTAGGGCTAATGTGGACCCTTTCTGGCACTAAAACGTAGGTTTTTTGGCCCACAGCTCGTAGGCCTTCGGCAGACGTGGCCAGCCTAGTCCAAATTCAGCATAGCTGCTTTTAAAGTAACACTCTTCAAATATTTTTTCAGCACTACACGTTGTTAATATTTTATACGTGATAACATTGATCACGCAAAAATAATTGACCGAAATTTGAATGCAATGGCGACTGGCGAATATGGGTGCCTAATCCTTTGGACGCCATGTTATGTTTAGACCATGTATTGATTTCAATAGGAATCTTTTCATCTAGGAGCATGAACTAATTTCCATTGGATGGCGTAGTAAAACCGCGGGAATAATAAATAGAATTTGTTTTTAAGTGCCCGTTCAACGCCTGACTCTAAAACGACCACTAAGTATAAAACGGGAAGATGGAGCGAACTGTATACTTACTTGTTACTTTGACTAGTGTTTAGTGACTTAGTAGGTGATAGTTGCTGCAATGAAACATTCAATAAGGATAAGAATAAGCAACTGATAGGAGAGGCACGGGCAAGCATTCGATGATAGCTTAGCAAGAGTAAAATAAACCGTGTCATGAATTAGAATTGATATTTAAAAGGAAATCTGTAAAAAACAAATTGTCAATTTAGTAATAAAATAAGGGACAATTAAAAGCTTTACATCTAAATAAAAATAAAAAGGTGCAACTCAAATAAATAAATAAATAGAATAAAAAATAAGTGAGTTAGTTAATTGTAAAGAACACAAGTATGTAGCTTATTAGGATCACGTACGGAAGATGGATGAATGAATGTGGCAAATGTGTATTATAAGAACGAACGAATGAATGAATGAGTGTTAGCAAAGTGAAGAAACTTGGTCAAGCGCAACACACCATGCGACAGTCATAAAGCGAACATACGCATTGCGATTTTTTATACGCGTCTTTTCAGTCGTAACCATTGTTAAAACGTAGTCTTACTAGTAACACATGATTTTACGATGGTCGGATTAAAAAACGGCATACGAGTCCAAAGTTGTGTGATATTAATTAATTAAATAGTTATATATAAGATAGTCCCTAGTTGGGTCAAATAACGGTACAAAAATACTTTATAATGTACTTGTATATTAATAAATCTTACAATAAGACAAGTAAGTGTTTTGGCAGCTACCGCGACAGGGTGTTTCAGATAATACACCATGCGTGTCACCACAAACTTGAGAGACGCGTATAAAATGCGTTTAAAATCACTGACCAATTTTAAAGACTACTCATTTAAATAGGAAAACAGTTTGTCTGCGATTAATCGAAACAAAAAAAATCTTTAAAATCGGTCAGGTCACAGCTCAGGCTCTGATATGTATAATGTCACGTTGATACTGACATGGCTTCGATCCGTAGCCTCGGTCGGTCAGGCAGGCGAGTGCTGCCCACGCGCTCCCTGAACGGTGAGTTGGACACACCGCCCTGATACATCACACACAACACGCACTTTAACACGGCAACAGATTACCTACATCCTATCATAACATTCGAAATAGTATAATACTAGAACTGCCCCCGAGACAAAGTTACGTCGAACAGTTGAAATGTAAGTATAGTATAGGTATTGGAACCTTGCGAATTTCATGCATTTAGGTGTAGGCTCGAAATACTTTAAATTGAATGCTTACTACACACAGATTAATATGTGTGTACCACGGGAACATACCCGTTATTGTGTAAAATAAATTCTGAAATCATTCTTTTTCTGTTTCTTCTAAACAGGAGTTCATAAACTTCAGTATTATGCTATTCAAAAGTGTTATGTCGTAAACTACTACAAAATAATATAAAAAATAATAATTTAAAGAAGCCAGCAAACAAAATGTCTCAATATCGGTGCATTCCGTGCATAATAATATTGCATAATTTTATAATAAGCTGTGCAAATATATACGCAGTATGCATATACAATGTGGTGGTTCTTGTTTGAGAGTACCTATTCAGGACTTTTTTCAGTCGGCCAAAAAATCATTTTTGAATACACAGGTATAATCAAATATTACTTTTTGCCATCGACTTTTAGGGTATTGCATTAAGTATAGGTGATTGCTGCAAAATAAAATCTACAGTCAAAAGGAGAGGCATCCACCTGGCGAAGACCTCCACTGCACTGTTATCTATAAAACTACGATTAATTGTGAAATTAGTACCTACAGTGTCGTAATAATCAACGTGGTAACGTTAGTTTACTAATGGTTAAGGTGTGAAAATTAGAAGGTCAAACGCCACTCCAATGTAAGGTTAATACAAATTAACAGTTGATAACAAACAAAGTTTTCATGGAGCCAATGAAATGAGTGCGCAAATATGCCACAGAAAATAACGAAATTATAAAATTTTGATTCCGAATTGAACATAAAGATATGAGTCAAGCGATCAAAAGACCAGACCCATTATTTGCTGTTAGCGTTCGAAGTTTAAAACTCTGAATCGTGAAAAATTTTATTATGCACACCGTTTTTATAAAAATTGGAGGTCTGCCCCATTTGATCGCAGCACAAACTGAAAACTGAAAAGTGTCAACATGGAGTCGTAGTGGAGACAAGAGGGAGTGGCGGCGGAAGTGGGCTGCACACTAAGTAATAACTAGCGTAGACGTGACTGTAACGTTACACATGACACTACAATCCTATGGAGCTAAGACCGCAAGCGTCGGAGTGTGTCGTCAGAGCGGTCGTGTGAGGCGTCGGTCGGCGTACAGCGGGTCACGTGGCGTACCTGCGCGCTCCGCGTGAGGAAGGACGTGGAGTGCCGGCGCCGGGTCAGCGCCGCGTCGGCCGCGCCCGCGCCCGCCAGCGCCATCTGCACAGCCACACTACAGGGCGCCGCGCCTGTGTCGCCCACTGCGACCGGACGCACTCAGTAACGGTACTGAGGGCTCGCGATCTCGAGGCATTTTACTGGTGCGATTTTTGCACAACAATTTCACAATTCCGAGCACAGAAACTTGACCGCAGAGCGGAGACGATGTCGCCTGACAACGACGAAGGAACTAATCGATTCTAAGCGACGCTACTACCTGTGCGATGACGCCAAAATCGATGTCGCCTTATTTGGTTTGTTGCTTAGGTAATGTTGATAGCGATGCTTAGTTCGATACTGAAAAGTAATCGTTTGAAGCAAAATGTATACACAATGCTTAGGCAGTTCATATCACGCCCGGTCTGCGGTCTATAGGATTATTGTCAAGTTAATACGTCATGCGCTCAGACTCAAACAAGAAATTACAAATAACACGTAGTGTGCAACAAAAAACTAAATTAAATCTCATAGATAAATGATACACATGCCAAGATGCATCAGACTCATACACTAAACATGGACGACACATTTAAGACAGTGAAGACAACAACAAATATTCTTATTGAAAATTAGCATGCGTTTACAAAATTACAACTGTGAAATTAATAATTTAATGTTTGAGTAAACATTTAGTACAAATTATTTCAGTAATGAAACAGTTTTTGGGAACATAAAATCTGAATTGTCAAGCAATATTATTGCAAGTCTACATATTATTTAGGAAAGGGTGCACTTCTACGATACATGCAGTGCAAGTAGTAGGTATCTAAATGTCATACAAAGTGCAAATAACTACAATCATGCTCCACTTATAACATTATTTTGTATACATATTTACATTTTGACACAAAATGGCATACTTTTGATTGTATTGGACAATTTCTACAAGTTATAGAATCATTTACATACATACACAAAAAATACTCATATAATGAACAAAAATAAACTAAAAATCAATTAAAATATAACAAATTCAAATCTCCTTTTATAGCATCTTGAGATTGCATCTGAATAAAATACGATTAATTGATCAGCGCTAAAATGTCTACTAAGTCTAACAATGAAATAGCAAAGAAAAATACCTAAATGTAAAACTAAATGATCGTTTACAAATTCTTGAAAAAAAATTGGCGCCGTTTTTTGCTTTTAGATCTTTGACAGTCGTTACAAGTATACCTCGCGCCAAATAAAAAGAACGCTGGGGGGTCAAGCTGCGCAGTAGGCGATTTTTGGGTCTATTTGGTGGTATGAGAGAGGGCGGGGCCCCAGACGGACCAATAGCGTACCGCAAAAAATGCTATGCATTTTTGGCGCATTTTTAGTGGTACGCTATTAGTCCGTCAGTTTGGCTGCGTCACGTTCATTCTCAAAATACCATCGCGTACAAGAGAGAGGCGGATAATAATATTATTGATAATTTAAAACAATGCATGAAACTATGGTGAGAAGAATTGTGTTTTTAATTGAACAAATTTACAACACACACACACAAAATGTGTGTTAATTCTATTTAATATATTTTTGTTGTCAACCTACTAATAAGCAATATACGAAGCCGCAAACGAAAAGCTAGTTCGAAAATAAAACAATAGGCCTAGTAGCTTCGTGCGCGAGTGTACCCATGCGCGAACACACCCCCCCGCTTTCCTCTCAGCGCTCTTTTTATGTGGCGCCAACTATAGTCAGTGCCCCGAAAGTTTGACAACCAGTCTTACCAAGGGGTATCGTATTACCCAATAGTAACTGGGTTTTGGAGGTCAGATAGGCAGTAGCTCCTTGTAAAATACAGGTATTCAGCTGCATCCAGTTAGACTGGAAGCCGACCCCAAAATAATTAGGCAAAGGCTAGGCAGATAGTGAGATGAAAAAAAAAAGTTTATGGGGGACATATTATTTACTACTACTCAATTGAAGAGTTACTAAATTCATAAACATATTTATTTTCTTTTCTTTCTTCTTCTTCTTACTAGTCTTTTACGATACACACTATTTGTCTGTTTTCTTTTAACTTTATTTGTAAAATCGAGGACTTGTGGATGTGTTGGAATAGATTCAGTATAAATGTATATCTAAGTATTGTGCTAATTTAAGAATCTATAGTTAAGCTTGGCATGTAACTGTTTTTGTAATTAAAACAAAAAGCCAACAGTAAAAGTTCCGGTTCACGGACCGAGTACATAAAGATATGCGAGAAAGTGACGTAGTTAGCGCTTGGTGCTTTGTCCCTTTCAATCTGGTTAATTACGGTTAATCAAACACATATTGTGTTACAGGTCTGGCGGTTAACCTATGATCCCAACGGTTAACAAAATCTACGTTTACGATACCCCGCAAATAATGTTGTTGAACGATCAAAATGAAAGCTAAAGTAAGTTGGCATAGTTACGTCAACCTCATTGGTTACGTCTTACATAAATGTAGGTAGTTCTAATCAGCATCACTACATAGTACAAAACAAAGTCACTTCCGGCTGTCTGTCTTTATGTATGCTTAAATCTTTAAAACTACGCAACGAATTTTGATGCGGGTTTTTTAATAGATAGAGTGATTCAAGAGTTTTTATACCTTTTTTGCACCCGTGCGAAGCCGGGGCGGGTCACTAGTTCATAATAAAAGTTAGCGCCGATCAATTAATTCCACATAAAACACTGTTCTAAATCTTGCTGCCATACTTACCCTCTGCTTGTTAGGTCGTTTGACCTTATTGAAGTATTGTTCAGTCATTTTTAGGAAGCCATCTGTCAGTTGGTCGAGGTCGTGCCGCGTTGGGGTTGGGTAGATGTCGCAGTGGATCACATTATCGTCCATTATTTGTTTGGTTGCTGGATTGTATAACGGCAGGAGGAGAGTACGGAACCTCCAGTATTTGAGAGCCTACAATTTCTTATATGGTTAGTAAGGTAGAAAATTATACGTCTGGTATTACCTCGATTTTTATACACAGTTTCTTTTGACATTGATTTATTTTCTGTTGAATTCTTAAAGCTGGTTCTAATATATTTTTTTAGGATGCTCTGTCCCACTGTTAGGCAAAGGCCTTCCCCAATTCCTTCCAAGAGCTCTTTTCCTGTGCCGCCTCGAACCAGCACTTATGGTACGCGTCTAAATTGTCACGCCACGTATTTCTATGCCAGGCTCGGCGGCGCCGTCCGTCTTCCGGCAAACATCGTGTTGCGGCTTTTGTTCAACGGTCATCGTGCATGCGGCTGACGTGACCCGCCCAATCCCACTTTAACCTAACAGCCTAATAATATTGAAGCACATAAAATTCCTACATTTTTCACTACACAAAAAAAATATCAAAAACAGAAATTAAAAAGTTTCACTTAAAAGATACCTACTTTATAAAATAGGAAATTAAAAAAAGAAAATGATATATAGGGTGACTGGTAATTAGTGACTGATACTTAAACACGTAATAGTACTCATGATAACAAAGAACTTTTTCACTTCTCTCGCTCTAAAATTCGTCTTTATGTCGTGCGTAGGCGACATAAAGTCGCGTTTTATGCTCTAGAGCATAAAGTAAAATCTTCGTCGAAGACCAAGGTAATCGGCACAGGTAACCGGCCCAACAGCCACACGAACAACTTCAACTTCATAGAATAACCTCTTTAATTTAATTCGTTTCGTTAGTATTCTAAGAACAAGGGATTAGGTACTGCTTTTCATTACACAAGGAAAGTTGATGGGAATAGGCTTCCCCCAATTACCTAAATCGCTTGATGGCAATAGGCTTGCTCTTAATTAGGTTGGTTGATGGCAATAGGCTTGCTCCTAATTACCTCATATTTAAATGGCAATAGGCTTGCTCCTAATTACATCGGTTGATGGCAATAGGCTTGCTCCTAATAAGATTGGTTGATGACAATAGGCTTTTCCTAATTACATCGGTTGATGGCAATAGGCTTGTCCCTAATTACATCAGTTGATGGCAATAGGCTTGCTCCTAATTACATTGGTTGATGGCAATAGGCTTGCTCAATATGTTTTTATTACTGAGCAATATTAGTAACGACATAAGTCAGGTGTTATGTCACGTTTCCTACTGAAAAAAAAAAGTTGATTGGCGGGAACCATAATTATTTTTACAACATTTACAAGTTGCTGTTTCATTTCCTCGCAATCGAAGTGAAAAGTAGAGTGTACAACTCGTCCATAAAACCCATTTTGCTCTCTACTTTATATCCATCCTCGCTCGCAAGCTCGCATCGGATGGATAAACGTCTCGCGCAAAATGGTGCGTTTTATGCACTTGGTGTACAATCTACTATTACTAAGGGACCATGCCCGAAATCGAGAAAAAAAACCAGCTGTTCAGTACTTTTTGGCATGTTAGGCGAACATAAATACACAAGCACACAAACTCATTGTTAATTTCGTTTTATTATTTCACACACTATCGTCTACATTTCTTTTTCATTTCTCATTTTGAAGGTCTGCTGGCAGATTTTTTTTTAGAAATAAGCAGTACCTTTGTACTGACATGTTGTATTACGATATTTTCCTGTGCTATCTACTGTGTGTACATAAATAGTAAAATAAAAAAGTCGGTCACTTACCAGTCACCCTATAAATACAAAAATTAATCACATACGTGAATCAAAACAGCAAAGTAAAAAAAGGCCGGGCAGCAAATTAGTTAATAGCAATTAAAGGCTGTTAATGAATTCTGCCGTTTGGCCTATTACCGTGACAATGACCTCAGCCAACGCGAAGTCGGTGTCCCCTCGTGTACATATATAGTGGTCCATGTAGTTCCAGTTATACGTCTCCAGTTTTTCCGTAGTGAAGGACACCCAGGACACTTCGTATGTGTCGTGGTTCGGCGCGTGGAAACGGTAGCGGTAGTGGATGTTGAAGGGCGGGTACGGATGTCTGAAAGTTGAGATACGGGAATAAGAGTTATTTGTACAAAATATGTCAAATCGGGTCCCTTGTTTCGCAGACAGAAATTTCATGATATATGTATTTCGTTTCACTGAAAATGTTTCATATAAAATTTGGACCTTGTATTTTTATTTGGAATATTATAAATACGATTTACACATATTTTACAGAATTGTGTTTCCAAATTGTGGTTCCTAAGCGATTTTAAGATTACTGAAGTGTTGCGATAATCGACTATTTTGTAAGCTTTTTACATCCAAAAGTCGTTTGTTCGTATAAAGAGCCATTATTCTCTTTATGCAGTCAGCAGCATTTAGTCGGATATTAACAAAATCAGCTGTACACACAAAAGTGCAAAATCTACACATGATAGAATAAAAAAAAGAAACCCCGCCACAAAAAAAACCTCTACACAAGACATCAGTAATAATAATAGTAGTGGAATTCAAGTAAAAATACGAATTCCACAACTAAATTTACCGAATCGCAATCATCATCATCATCATCAGCCTATAATGTTCCCACTGCAGGGATTCAGGCCTCCTCTCTAGGAGAGGGATGGGCTATAATCCACCACGCGGGCCCAGTGCGGATTGGTAGATGTCTCATGTCTTTGAATTTTTTGGTTCTAAGACATGCCGGTTTCCTCACGATGTTTTCCTTCACCGTTTTGAGAGCAGTGGTGATGAAATAAATTACACAAAGTAATGCGCCTGACGGGGTTCGAACCCACGACTCACTGTTTGGAAGTCGGGGCCGCCACCACTGGGCCACCGCTGCTCTCACTCACAATCGCAATACGATTCCATAATTCAGAGGCACAAAAAAAAACATTACCTAGGTCTATATCTCGTGACAGTGATGGTAGACCCGACCAGCGTAAGCTTATGAAAGATCCTTCCAATAGAGAGCAGGTATCGCTTAGTAGGCGCCGCGTTCACTTGCTTGCCGCACTGTGGCGCCACTTTAGACGGCGGCGGGGCGGCCGTAGACGGGCAATGAGACTCTATTACCTCGTTCTCATTCACACCCACTATTAGCTGGAAACCCTGTAAAGGAGAAGAAGCCGAATATTAATACATACGTAAGCGCACGCCTAGAGATGTGCCGTTACCGGCAATATTGGCAAAATTGGCAAAATTGCCGGGAATGGAAATATTCGGAGAGTATTTGTTAATTATAAGTCAAATTAAGTACGAAAACTATGTAATACACTTATAATTAGCATTTATAGGCCCTAATCTACATTGACCGGCAACTTGGGCAATATTTCCAATGCTGCTGGCAATTTTGGTATTTTACCGGCAGTGGCAATATTCCCACCAGGCACATCACTACTCACGCCTATATTCTACGAAAGGACTTCTTGCCGGCCGACGCTGCGGGTTGTTCGAAAGAGATCGGAGACCACGAATACAAAGGGCTAAGAAGGAACATGGTGGTTTTTAGTCAGTACAAGTCTGACCCTCATTTAATGATTTCCTACCCTCCAAAAAAAAAGTGCTACGAGCCTTATACACAACGCCGTGTAGCTAGCTTATAGATTTTGCCCGGGAATTGAACTGGGTTCCAGGCTGTTTATGACACATTCCTAGTAAAAAAAAATCAACACTAACAGAGGTGAGGAGGGCAGAAAAAGCGGCAGAGTTAAAAAAGAAGGTGTAGTCAATTACCCCAAACAAACAGAAGTTACGAGTTATTGTCCATTTTCACGCTCAAGAATCATACAATAGATTGTAGGTCTTGTGTCAGTAAAAGAGGTACTTATGTACTAAGTTACATTTATATCTCTCTCAAAAAATCTCCTCATTTCCATTATCGTAAATAACAAAGGTGAGCGCGTTCACAAGTAACATTGCGGCGCCAGCTCCGCTCAGTAAAGAGTCTAGGGCAAGTGAGGTTATGTAGCACTAAAAATCACTATACAAACTAACCTGAGCCAATCTCTGAGACACCAATTCTTTGAACACTTCCATGGTAGTCAGAGGCTCCTTATAAATGGCTCTGTTCTGTGCAAAGTCAGCGTTCACGTCATCGGGCAGAAGGTTGTAGTCGGACACCAAATAATCGTTCTGCAACGAACGCTTGTCCGGGAAATAATCCGTGGTGATCGGCAAACACGCCGGAATCGTCAATGATTTCCAGTCCACACCTGGTAAGGGGAATTGTGGGTTATTTTTGGTCAGTATAAGTTTTTTGGAGAGAATGTTTGTCTAAGGATTTTTTTGTTTGGCGCGGATGAAATTGAAGTTTATTTGAAGCAGGTACATTGTGGGCCAGTGATGGCCTTACCGAGCATTTAGTGATTGAAAATAGCGAAGAGGTCTTGCTCCTGTACTTTTTGGTCAAATCAGTCCCCAACATTTTGGTGGTCAAACTCTTTGCGAGCAAGCAAGCGAAAGTTCTGCATAGAACCATAAAGTTATTTTTATAACAACTTTTACTCCATCAACAAAACTTACATGTTTTTTTATTATAACTAATTACTGTATCTACAAATAATTCATTCACTTTACCTGCAAGCATACCAAAATAGCACTTTTTCCTCAAATAAACTTAAAACTAAACATTTTAATAAGTTATTCACAGTAAAATATTCGAGAAGCTGAAAGATTTTTTTAGTAAAGATGTTATTAAACTAATATGGAATGTTTATGAGATGATACCAAATGCGCTATAGTTATTTCTAAGCATTCATTTCGTGTAAGCATGATGCATGCAGATTGGCGTTATGATGTTTTATTCTAAATTGATTGTACTCAAACCCAATCAGGTAAATCGGAGAAACTAGCTATGGTGCTCACCATAGATGGCACTATAAAACAGAGTGGCAGACTGAGTCCTCTGACTTTCTGTCAATCAGTACTCAAAAATAGCTAATTTTGCTTTAAACATGCTCCTATATAATAAATCTACGTGTGCTTTAAAATAAAGCTACAGGCGTTATATAGCTTTTTAATTTTGGTTTGATCTATGTGAATATCGTGAATAATGACCGAATACAAAAATTAATAAATAATATTTGAGAAAACCTAAATAAATAAATATAGATGCGTAAATTTTGTTTAAAAAGCGCTTATTTCATACAACTGTATCCCCCGTTTAGCGCATATAATAAAAATACTAATAAAAACATATAATAATGCAGAAACTACTGATGCAAATCCATTAAATGGAATATCAAACCTATAGCTCGGTTCGCTTCGTTCCAATGAGGTTTGAAGATAATTTTTCAACGCGATGGTATCATGAAACATTAAAATTTAAGTGAACATTTAGTACACCAAACACACAAATATAATTTTAACACGATTTCCAAACCAAAACAGAGTACCAATTATAGATTAATTGGACTCTGTTTAAGATTCCCATTTACAAGATTGTGATCGACATTTGTGAACTGATACTTCAAATTCAGCTTCTAGATATAGTACATTTTGATATATAAGTGGGGACATTTTGTTATTGCAGTAGAGACACAATTCACACCCGAGCCGAAGGCAAGGCTGTTATGGAGCCGAGAACTGCAGTGACAAATGCCCACGTGCCCACTCGTAAGTTACTTTTTTTGTACACGATGGCTACTTTTGATAAAAAAAATGGGTGATCTGTTATTTTATCATTCTTCAGTCGCCCAGAAACTTTAACATTGATGTTTCCCTAATTATGAATCACACTCAGCGACCAGTGTTTTGCCGTGCAAAAGGGGTGCGTCGTTAGTTTTAATGAATGGTCGTTAAACATGCAAGAAAAATCTAGAAGAAGAATTTGAAAGTTATTAAATGATTGTGTGTCTAACCTAACAGCAAAAGTTACTATTTAGATTGAAAATATAAGTAGTAGATGAAGAACTAACTTGAGTTATTGTAAATATAAAACAGATGCACAAGAGGACGTTAATAGATCATTAATTTACTAATAAACATTATTATTTACACTCAATCTATATTATACATTACACACTTTAATGAAAAACTATTTGAGTATTTGCCTCACTTTTCTTGAGGGAATGTGGCCTAAAATGTTAATCAAATCAATGTCCTCACGAATTAGGCTACTAAGTTACCAAATAGCTGTAAGTTAAACTCAACATTTTACCGTAACCTTTTCAAACATCAATAAATGACTCGCCTTTTATATAGGGCGACTGGTAATTAGTGACCGACTTAAACAAGTGATTTTTCTCATGATAACAAACAACTTTTACTACGGGACCAAACCTGAAATCGCGTAAAAAAACAGCTTTTCAGTACATTAAGACCAGTTAGGCGAACAGCCCGCACTGGGTGGATTAAAGCCCATCCCTCTCTTAGAGAGAAGGCCTGAGTCCCTGCAGTGGGAACATTATAGGCTGATGATGACGAGGCGAACAGAAATCGGTTACTAATTTACCAGTCACCATTATATGAACAAACCAATGCCACAGTGAGTAGGTGACACGATACAGTGTGGGTACTAACCCGTGGTGAGCGCAGGCGTCCACTCCTGCTCGCCCGTGGCGCCCCACAGCAGCGCTAGCGACGCGTTGTTGGTGGTGGGCGGGCCGGGCGCTACACCCAGCACGGCGAGCGCTCCTGATGCGCTTATCATGCGCTTGCGCCCTCCTATCACGTTACCTGTAAGAGTTTTACTTCTCAATTATATTTGTTTCACAGTGTTCAGGTATTTAACACCGACACAATAAAAACAGGCGGAAATACGGTCAAGAGAGTGATCTTATAAGGGTAGGTACCTTTTTGTCCTTTTGAGGTACGGAACCCTAAAAACACATAGGCCTACACATGTGCACATAAAAAACGTCTTCAAAAAGGTGCACGGTTTCGGTTAAGAACTGGCAAGAAACTCCATGGTTAAAAAAACAGAAAGGAAAAGAAATTATGTGCTATAGCGACGATGCCGAGAAGGGTTAGTAGTTTTTTGCTAGCCGTAAAATAAATATTGCATGTAAAGATAAAAGTAGAGCACCCCATCGTAGTCACTGTTGAAACAGAAAACTAGCTGTGAATAATAGAACTGGCAACAGTAAGTTAAAAAAATGAAATAAATTGGCTATGACACTGCTAGACAATGGTCAACATTTTCCTCAACACTTCCTAAGTAGCATTTTGTTCTCTTTAATAGTTCACATTTAGTTCACCGGTGACCTCTAAGCATTAACATTGGTCACACATGGTTCATTGACTATATTAAAGTGAACAAATTCACTCATAGCTGTATAAGGCATGTATAGAAGTTAAAAGATCGCCTATTAAGTAACTATTGGTGTTATAATAGGATAACATTAACCTTCAAGTCAGCTTACATTTTAAAAGCCGAACAGGAGCAATTTAAGAGGGGATAAATACGGCACGGGCTATTTAAAGGTCCACATGTACGGTGTTATATTGGTGGCATTCTAATACAACAAATGTGAACATAAATCTCGAGCTACCTCCTAAGCTCCACGCTCATGAGGGTAAGTTTTCAGGAAACCAGAAACTTCAGGATTTTTTAATTAATTTTTTATATGATACTTAGGCACCCATGAAAAGGTCATGTGCATTTCAAAGAAGTCTGAGTAAATTATTTTCGTCGGGTGTAAAAGGTTAATACGAGATAGAGGCTGTATAATTGTTCACTCGTTACTTCTTGTAACTCTCTTGTCTGTATGAAGAACCACATGGAATCAATGATGCCGTTGATTAGCTTTAAGACCACAGGTTCTCTCTTAAACTGTCGTTAAAGTGCTGCTATTCAGCTACAATGACCTTTTGTGGTGAGCAGTGGTGGCCCAGTGGTTGCGGCCCCGACTTACGAACAGTTGGTCGTGGGTTCGAACCCAGGCAGGCGCATTACTTTGTGTAATTTATTTCATCACCACTGCTCGCAAAACGGTG
Organism: Diarsia dahlii; assembly: GCA_949775195.1. Classification (NCBI taxonomy): domain Eukaryota; kingdom Metazoa; phylum Arthropoda; class Insecta; order Lepidoptera; family Noctuidae; genus Diarsia; species Diarsia dahlii. The sequence continues at coordinate 9,001,132 of OX459195.1, read as the reverse complement.
AAGGAAAACATCGTGAGGAAAATATCTTAGAACCAAAAAAATCTAAGATATGTGACATCTACCAATCCGCACTGGGCCCGCGTGGTAGATCATAGCCCATCCCTCTCCTAGAGAGGAGGCCTGAGTCCCTGCAGTGCGAACAATATAGGCTGATGATGATGACCTTTTGTGAACTTAAAGCTGCATAATTTGTGCCGAAACCGGTGGTATAAGGACTGTATAGCGTGCTATGCAGCCCTCATACAGCTTACTTAGCTTAGAGAATAATAGAACCAATAATACTACTTGTGTTTAGCTTAGGGGTCTAACTGCCGTACTCAGAGATATTTAATGATTACTTAAGCCGTCACTTAAAGATTTGACATACAATACCTTCAGTAAAGTGTCAAAATCTGTACTAAGTGATGGCTTAAGTAATCATTAAACGTCTCTGAGTGCGGCAGTAAACTATAGTGGCTAATTGATTAAGCTAATCGAAATGAAAAAATAAGCAAACTCACCATCAACCTGATAGATGGAGTGATTATTATTAATGATAGACGACGATCCATTTTCCTTGGGTACGTTGTTTTCACAGCGATGGTTTTCGGTTCTCGACGCTGGTTCCCCTGCCGGACGCGCTTGGTAGTGATGCTGTTGTATTAACACACCTGTTGGACCTACAAATAAAGAACACTTTTGAATGCACAGTTGTCAATGGTGTATTGATTAGAAAGTAATCGTCGTAAGGTTCCTCAATAAGTGTGTCCTTGCGCAATTAGAAAAGAAGCAGGGCGATAACGCGGTATAACTAGAAAGAAATAGCAAGATGAGCTGAAAATGTCGTAAGTTATACATTTATAAACCTTGTGTATTTATAACTTAGTGTAAGATTTCAATGTATAACTGTTTGTTTTCCCGAATAAATCTTACTAATATTATAAACGAGAAAGTTTGTATGTATGTATGGATGTTTGTTACTCTTTCACGCAAAAAACTACTGAACGGATTTGGATAACATTTGGTACACATATAGTTTATAACCTGGATTAACACATAGGATAGTTTTTGTTCCGATTTTATCTTCCCGTGGGATAATTTTTGAGTTGTAGCGGGCGAAGCCGTTGGCAACAGCTAGTAAAATAAAAGTAAAAGAATTCCTTTACTTAATCATTAATACAATTTTATTACCTTTAGGAAAAATATGCGTCCAACGGCGTCTGTTACTGGTCAATTTGACAGTGACGTGTGATGGGTCGAAAGGGTTGATAAGAGCCCGCCCCGTCCTGATGACCGGCTTGTGGGACGAGATCGAGCTACGGGGCGAAAGTCGGTTGCTTGAGAGGGGCGAGTCCGTCGCATCACTATTCGTGTCGTAGGCTCCTTGCTTATCTGTGAATTAATTATTAATTATAATTATAAAACAAAGTCCTCCGCCGCGTCTGTCTGTTCGTGATCAACTCAAAAACTACTGCACCGCTTTTCATGCTGTTTCCACCAATGGATAGAGTGGTTCTGGATCGAGGAATTTTTCCATATATAATTTGGCGCGGGTAAAGCCATCAGCTAGTTAATTATAAAATTCAGTTTCTGTGATGTGTTTGGGTGTTGTATGTAAGTAGCTAGGTTTCACATTTCTCAGAGTTTTTAGTTATATTCATTTTACGTGTAAAGCCGAAGAGTCAGTTTACTACAAGTGCAATAAAGTCATTGCAATTTATAAATGCACGTCTGGTAACTTATATGTCATTGATTGATTTAAATTGCCGTTTATTAGGACGAATGATCGTCTCGTTTTCGGAGCGGAAATGAGTGTCAGACTTCTACTGACTAAAAACCACCCATGTTCCTTCTTGGCCCTTTGTGTTCCGGGGCCACGGTATCTCTTGCAAAAATCCCGCAGCCCCGATGGCTACTCTCCCTGTCTTCCAAAAACAAAACAATATTTTTTTCACTTCTCTCGCTCTAAAATTCGTCTTTATGTCGTGCGTAGGCGACATAAAGTCGCGTTTTATGCTCTAGAGCATAAAGTAAAATCTTCGTCGAAGACCAAGGTAATCGGCACAGGTAATCGGCCCAACAGCCACACGAACAACTTCATAGAATAACCTCTTTAATTTAATTCGTTTCGCTAGTATTCTAAGAACAAGGGATTACTGCTTTTCATTACGAATACAAGGAAAGTTGATGGGAATAGGCTTCCCCCAATTACCTAAATCGCTTGATAGCAATAGGCTTGCTCCTAATTACATCATTTGATGGGAATAGACTTACTCTTAATTACATTGATTGATGGCAATAGGCTTGCTCTCAATTAGGTACCTAAATCAGTGGATGGCAATAGGCTTGCTCCTAATTACATCGGTTGATGGCAATAGGCTTGCTCCTAATAAGATTGGTTGATGGCAATAGGCTTTTCCTAATAACATCGGTTGATGGCAATAGGCTTGTCCCTAATTACATCAGTTGATGGCAATAGGCTTGGTCCCAATTACATCAGTTGATGACAATAGGCTTGCTCCTAATTACATTGGTTGATGGCAACAGGCTTGCTCAAAATGTTTTTATAACTGAGCAGTATGAGTAACGACATAAGTCAGGTGTTATGTCAAGTTTCCTACTGAAAAAAAAAAAAAGTTAATTGGCGGGAACCATAATTATTTTTACAATATTTACAAGTTTCTGTTGCATTTCCTCGCAATCGAAGTGAAAAGTAGAGTGTAAAACTCGTCCATAAAACCCATTTTACTCTCTACTTTATATCCATCCTCGCTCGCAAGCTCGCATCGGATGGATAAACGTCTCGCGCAAAATGGTGCGTTTTATGCACTTGGTGTACAATCTACTATTTTTATAATTTAAGTTTGTAACTTACTGCCACTAGCCAGTATGTCGGCAACAGTGTGATGTATATCAGGATCAGACATCTTCCTATGATGCAAACTGGATGTGGGCGGGCTCCTTCGACTGATGCCTTCTAAGCCAGCCACGGATGTCTTCTTCGTCCGTGTCACTCTTTGCACACTACACAAGACACAAGTAATGGTTATTTCTGTATAGAATTGTAAATGATAATCACAATATATCCGTATCGGTATTTTCGATTCGATTTCCATTCAATAAAATGTTTTAGAAATTTCTCAGTGACATAGGAGTCTGGATTTGTGCTCAGTTAATGGCAGGCCCCCTATTTTATAGGACTTAACATAACTGGCCGTATGCACTATAGGTTCACTTCGGGGTTGACGTAATATATTAAATGTTCATGCATTTAATATATTACGTATGACACTAGTTATAAATTTACTTTTAAGTAGCTAGAGCTATCAAGACGTAAAATCTAATAAAATGCCATTCAAAGTCAAAGTCAAAAATATTTATTTCAAGTAGGCCAGTAACAGGCACTTTTGAATAGTCGAATTAAACTAACTGCAGCACTCAGAGATATCCAACGATTACTCAAGCCGCCACCCAGCAAAGGCCTGACATAGTTTTGTATGACAAAACCGCCAAAAGCCCTTACCAAGCGACGGCCCAAGCAACCACTGAAGCTCTCCGAGTGCGGCAGTAAACTACTGAACTACTGAAGCTAAATAAATTCAGATCGACGTATAGTAAATGGAAGTCTCACCACGTGCTATGCGCTAGAGGCAACTGGAAAACCTGCGCGTCGTACGCGTCGTAATCAAATATAGAATTATGCATATATTCGTCTTCCTTCAACAGCTTCCCTTTCCGCTCGTCTTCGTACATTTTCCTCAGCGGCTCCTGACTTTTCCTCGGCGGCAATTTAATTCTAGGAATGAAGTTTGAATATGCAACCTTTTTGTTTGTGGAATAGAAAGATAAGTTGATCCAATGAGGCATTGAGTAATCGTCTATGGAATTGAGATTGTTGTCTTTGTTGTGGAATTTGAGTAGTGGTACTGCATGTAAGGGTTGTTCCCCTACACAGACCAAATCGCTGCCGACGCCGTTGTCTATGATTCGTTGTTTAGTGACGTTAGTCAGTTCTCTGTCGACCTCAAAAACTCCGACTCCTGGCGTGATGACCACACTGAGTTGGCCGGTGCGATCGAAACATCTGTCCAGATAGTGTTTTTCAAATACTGAAATACAGAAATGTGGGTTTAAAGAATAGAGATCATATTATTGCAAAAAAATATTACTACAAAGCCTCAACTTACAACTACACTTTTCTCAAACCTATGATTTGAAGCATGCCATTCTTTAGTCATTTTAATTTTACCTAGCAGTTTTAAAAGGTTATTAAATTATTTACCATTTAAACTCATATTTAAAACTTCAAGGAAGTTTCCTTGAGCTGCTGTAGAATTGATGGCTGTTGGAATTTCTAAGTTCGGTCTTTCATGATATTGCAACACAATTTTTTGGTAATCAGTGAATAATCGTCTCAACTGCAGGAGAACATTTGACCAGTCTTCATATCTCTCGTTCTGAACTGCAACCCTGTGCAGAAAATTAGATCATTGAAAATAATGCACTAAATATATAGTTTCCATGTAACATTTATCGTGTCCCGGTGGTCGTGGGTTCGATTCCCACCATTCCATACTTTGTAAAGTTGTTTCAAGTTTGCCTAGGACATTGCAGGCTTGAATCACCTGATTGTCTGATAAAGAGATGATTCCGTGCTTCGGAAGGCACGTATAAGCCGGTGGTCCCGGCCGCCAAAGTGGCGGTCGTCAAAACATGTCAGAGGCTCTAGAGGCGGTTTAGAAACTCTGACACTAGGGTTTGTGGGGTTGTTAGACCTTACTGCCCACACGATAAGAAAATTGAATACATTTAGCGCTACAGCTAAACGATTTTTTACACCTTTTCTATTTCTTTCAATAGTTTTAGGTTCACAAGGATGACGGGACACCTGAAATTGTGGCCTGCATACCTCAGGAATTTAAGGACGCTAGTGATAGCGCCAAACTCATAGCAGTTTTGTGCCCACACAATTTAAATTGTCATGGACATGCTAAGAAGGGATAAGGTATTTCCATGGGATCCGTCTTTCCGTCCGTCTTTTCCATGAGATAACCTTAACATAGCAAGAGAGAGAGAAATAATACTTGCTATAGAGGCGAAAACTTACCTTACAGCTTCACATTTAGAATAAATACTCATTTTTGTAAGTTTTCTTTTCTACGTTCATAATGCGATCATATAATTTATCTCTATTCATAAAGTGAATTCAAGAACTAGAAACTAAAATTATAGATCCAAATACCTGTAAAAGTCTTCATAAAATCTGCCTCTGTAGTCTTTTTGCAAACATTCCTTCATGTGTTGAGGGAACTCTTCCAATGATTTTGCTTTAAAAAATGTTCTTGAGAATAACACTATGGTCACCTCATGATTGCTGCCATTTTTCTATAGAAAACAGTTTATCATTATCCATATTATCACCATTGTATTAGTAAGGGCACAGTTGTTACCATATTTAAATTTATTCTTACCCTCCATTTCGCAAAAAGGTCCGCAAGAAATCCGTTAACCGCCTTTTCGAAATACAAGTCCCCATGTATATCAAAGTCCCACATTTCAGAAGACATCTGTATGAACAGGTAGACCATGGATGTAGAAGATCTGAACACAATCTTGGTATCTTCTGTGATGACTCCACAAGCAACTCTGTCACCTTGAGACCACATCTCGTAAACTTGACATCTTATAGCACCACCACAATATTCAATCTTCTTGTTTAAGTACACACATGTGCTTACCTAGAATAATTATATAAATTATAGTTGGTTTAAAAATAACGTACTTCGTTACTTCAAATAAAAATATTGTATAGTTTCTATTATATTTATTGTACCTACAATGTACTGATATTTTCGAAATAATTACCATAGTTTTTAAATTTTTCCATAAAAACCAAGGGTAGGTATTCCCATTTACACACTCTAAGGCAGGTTATGTTTAGTAACTGACGCCTTTGCATAAGAAGTTGTGCGCTCAAGGAACCCACGAATTTAAAGAGCATAACCATATTTGAACTTGCGACAGTCGCGACTCCTCATTCTATGCTCTGTGGCAACAACTCGAAGTAATTACATTATGAGGACGATTATCATCTGCCTAGCCTTTTTCACAACTATGTTGCGGTCAGCTTCAAGTCTCTTACTACGCTTTGGTAAGACTGATTTTCAGTTTTTCAGGCCACTGCAGCACTGTAAGAGCTACCAACAATCTATATATATGGCAGCCGTGACCAACAGCTGCTTTCCGAGGCTCAGACAAAACAAGTAATGTTACAGGTGGTCACTCATCCATGAACCAACCTAGACAAGCACGGCTTAACCTAAAGACTAACCCAAACAACTCTTATTATACTACGAGCATGAGCTCCTACTTTCTATAAACAAATAGCAAATTAAATTTAATTGACTGACTATGTATGTTTATTTAATTGACTGGCCTGTTGGTCTAGTGGTTAGTGACCCTAACTGCTATGCCGGAGGTCGTGGGTTCGATTCCCACCCAGGACAAAGGTTTGTGTGATGAGCACGATCATTTGTTCTGTGTCTGGGTGTAATTTATCTATAATATGTATGTATTTAGAAATATATAAGTATGTTTATCAGTTGTCTAGTACCCATAACACAAGCTCTGCTTAGCTTGGGACTAGATGGCGTTGTGTGATAGTTGTGAAATATTATTATTATTATTATTATTAAATAAATAATTTACCAAGCTATTCTTCAACCGCCACATTTCTGACCTCCCCATATACTGATCTTTGAATGTGAGCTCCACAGAGTCCAGAGCTACATCCACCACATTCACAATGTTCACATAAACATCTGCAAATGTTCGCAACTGGAAAGTTGTGGCTATGCTCTGTTCCACACTGATGGTATCTGTGAAAAGATAAGTAAGTAATCTTTACCAATTAAAACATGATAGAAATGCAATGAAAGTGTGGAATTAGAAAATCATCAAAAATTTGTACTTGCAGAAAATATAGAAGAAACTTTGTAGTTGTAAAAAGTTGGTAGAATACAGTGTGTTAGGTTAAATGAGGGACATATTGAAGGAAGGCATTCAGTATTCGATTCTCATTCCAAATATGAAAAAACGACAACCTTAATTTCTGACATTATTGTCCCATGGCCCCCCCCCCGCACACCATTGTCCTACGCCAGTTTTTAAATATGAAGGGAAAATCATTAACCCAGGCACAATTTCCATGATAAAGCAAGGGTTGCGAGACTTTTCCAAAATATTTTTAATATATTTTTGATTTATTTGGTTGTTCTCTGAGTGAGTTCACAAAAAATGCTATCTTTGTAATTAGTTATAAATTTTAAATGAATATTGTTATTGTGTACATGACTATTGCTTTAGGTAACTCTGTAAAGATAGTCGTAAGATGGAGAAAATAAATAAATAAATAATAAATAAAAAATTTTGTATGGTTTTGTCTGTTATTTGTCAATGTTTTTTTTTGTTTATATTTTTATTAGTATCATGTAAGCATACCCTATTGTGGGTTTCAATATATTATTTCCCTCAATTACACTAACATACTGTTATGCAATCCATATTGTGCTTGATTTTCAAACACTTGAGATTAAAAGAGCCTTTGAGTGAGTATTAAAAAACATCTGCAGTTTATAGCCAATCTGCAATGTTTTTTTTAATGATATTAATTTTGCAAATAAATAAATCATAATCATATTTAATTTTTAAGTAAGATTTAGTTTTGCAGTCCTGAAATATTCAGGAATATTGAACAATTCTATCATCAATGTTACTGTGATTCAGTAGGTTAGTATTTGACCTCTTTATCTACAAAGATTATTATGAATAAAGGAACATAATGGAAGTTGCCTATGATTCTGAGTACAATTAAACCTACCCTTTCTTTCCTATTGTCCCTGCCCCAACAGTTAGATAGTGAGTCATTTACTTTAATTAACTTTCCAAGTTCACACAATGCAATAAGTAATTAATATTAGTGTTAACGTAAATAAAAGTTGGCAATCCTATGCAACTCCACTGCCCATGGATATTTGACATAGATAACTTAGCCAAAGATTTCAATGATTATGGACATTATGAACACCTTAGAGAATAATAAGGAATTAATTATTGAACAATAAATCATTTTGTTTTGAAGATTAGTACAGCTATGGTGAGTCACATACCTCTTCCACGTCCTGGTGCATCAACTCTGGTAACTTGTAGCAGCAGTCGCGGGTAATCATTTTCTGGATGATATATCTCAACAATATCCTTTTCTTTCAAGCCAGGGTAATCTTTTAAATTAATTATTAGGTCCAGAGCTACAATGTTTTTAATGAAAGTTAGTTAGTTGCAAATAATAGAGTAATACAACTTGAGTCTTAAACTGAGCAAAATAAATGTAGAAAACAAAGAGAGATAGCTGAAATATTAAATAAAACTGAAGTTCTCAAAACTTAGACTTGTTTACTTCATGGAATATTCCATCAAAATAGTACTTTTTCTGATGAAGAAAACTGAATAATAAAAATACTTACGACTGAAGCTAGATTGGTGGACAATAAGCTTGAAAGACTTCATTTTGAAATCTAATTTTATTTCTGGTTAAGATGCACTACTGCAACATTTTATTCCATAACCAACACAGTGGAGATGGTGTGCACATTTTAATTTACGAATATTTATAAAACATTACAAATGAAGATACAATAAATATCCCGTCACACTGTACACAAATGACAAATAATGACAATTGACAACAGATTTTTTTGACATTGACAGTCAATTGCACAGAATGCTTATGTTTTATTTCTATGGAAATCAGTACGGAATTTAAAAAAAAAAATGTCTATGGTATTTTGCAGCGGGTTTGAGCATTTATCCCAAAGAGTAAAGTATTTTTATCTAGAAACCTAATTTATCCTACGGAGATAGGATGGTTAGGTATACGGCATCGTTCACACCAAACGTATTGTCCGCCGCTGACTGTGAGCACGCCTTACGCACTTTATCGCTTTTCAATATATATTTAACTTCTGTTTCACACCGAACCGACTATACGATAATACGTAGATTCATAGAGACAGTGAGCATTGTGTTCACAGTCGGCGGCGGACAATACGTTTGGTGTCATTTGGTGTGAACCTGTTCTTTCTGTTCTGTGGGTGTGAACGATGCCTACACCTCAATACCTAAAATCAGTTCATCAATTCACTATAGAATTATTGAAAACATTCTTAGCTTTCAATACATCAATGTTTATTAAATTATACTCTTTTGGTGCAAAGAGTAGCTATAGTTGGCCTGTTGGTCTAGTGGTTAGTGACCCTAACTGCTATGCCGGAGGTCGTGGGTTCGATTCCCATCCAGGACAAATGTTTGTGTGATGAGCACGATCATTTGTTCTGTGTCTGGGTGTAATTTATCTATAATATGTATGTATTTAGAAATATATAAGTATGTTTATCAGTTGTCTAGTACCCATAACACAAGCTCTGCTTAGCTTGGGACTAGATGGCGTTGTGTGATAGTTGTGGAATATTATATTATTATTATTATAAAATAGCTGGTTGGGGCCAAGGAACTTATATACTAACTGGAACACGTGCAACACTTTTTTTTGGTGGGTGGAAAATCATCAAATGATCCCCCCCCCCCCCCGCTCTTGGGCAGAGCGAAGGGGAGTGTCAGACTTCTACTGACTAAAAACCGAACCCATGTTCCTTCTTTGCCCTTGTGCCGAGGCCACGTCATCTAGTACTAAAATCCACGGCCCCGACGGGCGTCGGCCCTTGCGGGCCCCTCCTTGCTGACATCTCTTTGAGGCGCGCGTGGAACACGGTCGACACACACGACACGGTCTGTTGCCGTCATGACGACGGCCGGACGGCGAGCTAGCCCATTACTCACCGTCCACAGGCCCGTGTCTACGGTGGCCGGAAGCCATCACGTGGCCCCCAACGCCCGGAGCGCCTTCCGCGCCTTGCGCGGCGGCTGGGACGTTGAGAGGTTCGCTCCTTCTCTCGTTCCGCCACCTCCTTCGCTAGCATCACTGCTTCGCAGAAGGAGGCAACGGCGTCCCATTCCTCCTCGTCCCGGACCATGGCTTGCACCAGGGCCGGACGCGAGAGGTCGCCGCCGCCGATCGCCGCTACGAGAACACGGCGGGGCTCCGCCCAAGCAGGGCACACCTCCACAGTGTGCTCCACCGTATCCTCCGGTCGATCCTCGCAGTGGAAGCATCCGGGCGTTTCCTCCCGCCTGATTCGGTGCAGGTACCTCCCGAAACATCCGTGTCCGGTGAGGACCTGCGTCAGACGGAAGGTGAGGGCGCCGTGGCTCCTCTCTAGCCACTCCTCAAAGAGGGAAAAGTGTTTCGAGCGAGATTACTTCGAAAGTGGATGTCATCTCTTTCTAATAGGGTGTCCAAAAATTTTATACTTACATTGGGACAGTTATTATAATGTTACCCCCCAACCCTCTCCTCATAAATCGATGGTGTAACATGGAATTTTAACCTGGATTTGATTCCAAACCTTTGCGTCAAAAAAGGGTTGAATTTTATTGATAATTGGCACCAAAATGGAGAAGATAAAAAAGTAAAGGTAGAATTCAAATATTTGTTTTCGTTAAGTTATACACACATCAAAAGTGTCTAGGGATCAACGTATATTTTTGCAATAACTTTTCTCCTGATTAATATTAATTAAAATTTTCTTTAAGGATTCATCAAATAAAGTGTTTTCGTTTGTCACAGTAACGATAAACCAAGTCACCTTTGCATTAATAAAGAAATTTGCCATTTTCCTAATAAAGGGATTTTTGACATTTGAACCACTAACATTAAAGTTCGAAAAAAAGACTGAAATAACAGTTTTCTTTAAAATTTTATTGGGTAACTTAAACAATTAATAATCCGTGTTTCTACCGCGAACACTAACAACACAAGAACATTGGTTTGGCATACTCAAAATAAGTTCATCCAAATCACGCTGTGGAATGGCCGCCCATGTTCGTTGCAACAACAAAAAAAGGTCTTCTTGCGACTGGATACCCTCCATATTCGGCAGAGCTCTTCTCTGTAGCATATCCCATGCATGCTCAATCGGGTTCAAGTCTGGCGACTGAGCAGGCCAGGGCAGGACATTGATGTTAGCTGCGGCGAGAGTCTGTCTTACAACTCTTGAGGTGTGCGGTCGTGCATTATCATACAATAACTGAAATAAGGGACCGATTTGCACTTGTAGAGGAACGATGACGTCTGATACAATAGTCTCAGCATAAATTTGAGCGTTGAGGTTGCCTCTGATCCAAATCAACTCAGTTCTTCCGCCGATCCAAATACCCGCCCATACCATGATGGTTCCACCACTATAAAGATGGACTTCCTGGCAGGATTTTAATCGCTGTTGGCGTCCAGGGGTTCTTCAGTGTCGTATACGTCTTGTATCCGGTCTCATACCAAAACGAGACTCATCAGAAAAGCACACGAAACGCCATTGTTCTTCTGCCCAATTTCTGTGTTCAAGAGCCCATTGATATCGAATCCTACGATTGTGCATTGCTATAGGTGGTACCCGTAGCGGTCTTCGGGAATGAAGGTTCACTTCATGCAAGCGGTTTCTGACTGTTTGGTCGCTAATTAAGTTCCCTGAAGAGTGATGAAGCCTCACGGCTAACATCATGGCGGTTATTGTTGGAGCTCTTCGAGTTAAGATTTGAATGTATCGGTCTTGTCTCCGTGTGGTGCAGCGATACCGTCCTCCAGGGCGCTCAGCCACGGTACCAGTGCTTCGGTAACGTGTCCAAAGTCGACTGATAACACTCTGACTTGTATTAAGAGCTAAAGCCACAGTACGTTGCCGGGAACCAGCTTCTATCATTCCCACGGCTCTGAGCATTTCTTCCCTGCTTAAACGACGTCGCCGCTCCATAATAACGTTGGTTTTAATCAGTAGTAGGGAAACAGTAGCACTAATAATGTCTTCAATGCGTTGTATGTTTTTATAGGGAAAATATTGACAGCTGATTTTCATCTTTTACTCGAATTTGATTCACAGTTCCTGATTCAAATTATGAAGTGCACCAAAAAGGATCCATATAAATTTATAAAATCATAAATTTATTACAAAGCCACATCTCAATCTCAAGAAATCCGCATAAAAATGCTTGATCCCTAGACACTTTTGATGTGTGTATTTATGAGATATAGGAAATATTTATGAGATTATAAATACCAATATTGATAATAGAAAAGGTGTTAGGTATTGTTTATAATAATTTCATGATTCCTGTAATCCTGTTTATAGATCTAGAACACAGTCACCCGAGTCGTTATTTGTTAAAAAAAGTCAAAAACACTTAACTGAAAAAGAGAAATTCCACATCCAGTAAACCCCTTCACGCAACACAATTTTTAAATGACTTCCTAAAAAGGACGAGATTCTCAATTCCATTGGTATTTTTTTTATCTAAGTACACCGATTACGCTGAGATGTATGATTCTTTTTTAGTTTGATGCGGAATAGTTACCATTTGGTCCCATAAAAATTTAACATAGTTTGGCTGAGTACATTTCTATTTTTCGTATATGTTTGTTCGCGATTAACTTCGTCGTTTATGAACCAATTTTGATGATTCTTTTTTTATTGGAAAGGAGATATTTCAAGGGTGGTACTATGATAACTATGGAAACGGGGAAACCAGGACCTGGTGATCCTGGGGATAGCAGTGAAATCGAGGGCAACCCTCTTCATTGGCACGTCTTACGTGCTTTGTGCTTTTTCTGACGCTATTTAATTATTCGCATCTAGCAGTCATCACTTCATGTTGATGAGCTAATGATGGAAGGTACTACTCCTCAACGGTTAGGAGTCGTAAACAATAATAAGGGAATCTTGAAACAAAGGGTTACATTTCTTGGTTGAATGTTAAATGCATAGTAAATATTTGTATAGGATATTACAACTAAAAAAAAACCATTAAAAAAAAATAAACAACCGCTCTCTCTCTGAAGTATTTTTACCCTTGGAAAAGACGTTTGGAAAGTAAAGAATACTAACTTTATTTTATTGAGATAAAGTTTAGTTTTAAACGGTTTTTTCTTATCAAGATTTTGTTTGTAGTTATTCCCGTTAGTATTTAAGTTCCTTGGTCAAGAAAACTAGGGGTGCGTTCCGAATTACGGCTGTAATCGATTTGAGCGTCCATAAACCCGTACCGAATTACTGTGAGCGCGATATCGGTGTCCCTTGAATCGTCATAGATGACGTCATGACATGCGCCATCTTGCGATTACACCGACCATGCCCCAAATAAATATCACCGTGAGCGCTGTCAAAATCGAAGTAAAAAATGACAGATGTCTGATGCGTGTGCATGTGTGTCAGGGTGTGTGTGTGTGTTCACAGCTGAGGTTCACTGGCTGGAGTCGCACAAATACATTCAATTAGTTCTTTGAAATCTCTTTGGAGTCTCTTAACCATGTGTATTCAAGTAAATATACAAGACGAGCCTAACGGGTGACGAATTTCTCTCATGCAGGTTATGTTTTTGTTATCACGTGACGAGTGAGCACTGTAAACGCGCTTACGAGCGTTCCGAATTGATGACAGCTCTTAGCTGTCATAATCGTGATATCTAATTCGGTACGCAAATTATAGACGTGAGCGCTGTGAGCGATTATTTTGTAATACGGAACGCGGCCTAGACCAAGCCGATGTCATTGTGTCAAATAGACATTCTTTGACATTGACATAACGATCATCAGCAGGCAGCTGTTCAATATTGTGTGCTGCAGTCAGTGTTTACGTGAAGTGAGACTGAGGTTGAAACTCGTGAGAAGGAAAACATTGTAACGTTATTTATTAACATATTCTCTGAGTAACATGGTCCGATTAAACCTAATAACAATAAATAAACTTTAGAAAATTGCAGAGACGATACCAAATAGCATTATGCATCTATCACTATCAGATTTTGAGAATGTGGTTAGCAGCCTAGCTGTAGTAACAACGATTCTGCAGTTTTTATCTGGCGCGTAAGTATAAAACGTCACCTGCATGTTTACGTTTATGTGCGTTATTATGATTTCTTTATAATAATCTTTTATTAACATCTGTTCTAGGCTTGTGTGTAAACAATATGTCGTTAACCGAACGACAGCTGAGACCTCGTCGCTACCTTTTGTCAGCGGAATGCTGTGGTAAGTAAAGCCAATTAAAATGCAATTAAATGAGGTAAATGACTGAAACAATTAACCTTTCTCATTTATTCTTACAGCAGCTGCCTATGGTTTCTCTACGGCTTAGTAAAGCATGATAACATCATAATTTTAGTCAATATTATAGGCATAACATTGATGATAGCATACACTGCAGTATTTTACATATATACATTTAAGAAATCAACGGTTTTAAAACAATTTGTTGGAGCTGTTACCTTAGTGATATTCATACTATGTTACGCTGTTACAGAAGATGATAAAGAAGTACTTTTTAGTACACTAGGTAAGCGTTTGTATTATCTATTGCTAATAATATGACACTTAAATTGTTATCATTATACATCCTCATTGTAAATCATTGGTGTTTTCCTCAGTTTTGATAAAAATGGCCAAGTTTACACGATATTTGATAACATCCTGAATTAATAATACAGGGTAGGCAGCTATGATAATAATATGTCTATCTATCTATATAAATATATATAAAATTCTCATGTCAGTGTTCCTTGGAACTGGCTTGGCCAATTTTTATGAAATTTTGTGTGTATATTCAGTAATGAGACAAGGTCCTAAAGTACTTTTCACTCTCCTAACCCCCACCCGAAGGTAGGGTATATAGAAAAAGGTGCAATACAACACATGCAGGGGCCAGGGCACAGCTAGTATTTCTATAATTATACTAGCTGAACCCGCGCATGCGTTGCAGTGCGTTTTTCCTACCTACCTACCTACTACCCTACCTACTACCCTACCTACTACCCTATCTACTACCCTACCTACTACCCTACCTACTACCCTACCTACTACCCTACCTACTACCCTACCTACTACCCTACCTACTACCCTACCTACTACCCTACCTACTACCCTACCTACTACCCTACCTACTACCCTACCTACTACCCTACCTACTACCCTACCTACTACCCTACCTACTACCCTACCTACTACCCTACCTACTACCCTACCTACTACCCTACCTACTACCCTACCTACTACCCTACCTACTACCCTACCTACTACCCTACCTACTACCCTACCTACTACCCTACCTACTACCCTACCTACTACCCTACCTACTACCCTATCTACTACCCTACCTACTACCCTACCTACTACCCTACCTACTACCCTACCTACTACCCTACCTACTACCCTACCTACTACCCTACCTACTACCCTACCTACTACCCTACCTACTACCCTACCTACTACCCTACCTACTACCCTACCTACTACCCTACCTACTACCCTACCTACTACCCTACCTACTACCCTACCTACTACCCTACCTACTACCCTACCTACTACCCTACCTACTACCCTACCTACCTACTACCCTACCTACCTACTACCCTACCTACCTACTACCCTACCTACCTACTACCCTACCTACCTACTACCCTACCTACCTACTACCCTACCTACCTACTACCCTACCTACCTACTACCCTACCTACCTACTACCCTACCTACCTACTACCCTACCTACCTACTACCCTATCTACCTACTACCCTACCTACCTACTACCCTACCTACCTACTACCCTACCTACCTACTACCCTACCTACCTACTACCCTACCTACCTACTACCCTACCTACCTACTACCCTACCTACCTACTACCCTACCTACCTACTACCCTACCTACCTACTACCCTACCTACCTACTACCCTACCTACCTACTACCCTACCTACCTACTACCCTACCTAACTACTACCCTACCTACCTACTACCCTACCTACCTACTACCCTACCTACTACCCTACCTACTACCCTACCTACTACCCTACCTACTACCCTACCTACTACCCTACCTACTACCCTACCTACTACCCTACCTACTACCCTACCTACCTACTACCCTACCTACCTACTACCCTACCTACCTACTACCCTACCTACCTACTACCCTACCTACCTACTACCCTACCTACCTACTACCCTACCTACCTACTACCCTACCTACCTACTACCCTACCTACCTACTACCCTACCTACCTACTACCCTACCTACCTACTACCCTACCTACCTACTACCCTACCTACCTACTACCCTACCTACCTACTACCCTACCTAACTACTACCCTACCTACCTACTACCCTACCTACCTACTACCCTACCTACTACCCTACCTACTACCCTACCTACTACCCTACCTACTACCCTACCTACTACCCTACCTACTACCCTACCTACCTACTACCCTACCTACCTACTACCCTACCTACCTACTACCCTACCTACCTACTACCCTACCTACCTACTACCCTACCTACCTACTACCCTACCTACCTACTACCCTACCTACCTACTACCCTACCTACCTACTACCCTACCTACCTACTACCCTACCTACCTACTACCCTACCTACCTACTTACTACCCTACATAAAAAAAAAAAGATTCAAAGAACCTTCTTCTGGTTCTTAGCTACCTCCCTACCAATTTTCAGCTAAATCCGTCCAGCCGTTTTCATGCTATGTCGTGACAACGGAAAACGGGTTTCATTTTTATAATAGACTAGCTGAACCCGCGCATGCGTTGCAATGCTTTTTTTCCTACCTACTACCCTACCTACCCACTACCCTACCTACCTACTACCCTACCTACCTACTACCCTACCTACCTACTACCCTACCTACCTACTACCCTACCTACCTACTACCCTACCTACCACCTACCCTACCTACCTACTACCCTACCTACCTACTATCCTACCTACCTACTACCCTACCTACCTACTACCCTACCTATCTACTACCCTACCTACCTACTACCCTACTTTCCTACTTACTACCCTACCTACCTACTACCCTGCCTACCTACCAACCAATTTCTCACCGTATAAACCTTCTCTGGGCTTTCACAAATAATTTAAGACCAAAATTAGCCAAATCGATCCAGGCGTTGTTGAGTTATGCGCTTACCAACACATTTTGCGATTCATTTTTATATTATAGAAGATAGATAGATAATAATTATAAAGTTATGTTATAACTTTGAATGAAGATATTTTTGTGTATAAATGAAAATTACAAATATTCAGGTCTTGGTATTCAAGATCGATCATGATTGCCCTTTATATATAGTACCAATGAAAAAAGTCAGGAACTTTTGCATCTGTTTTAATTTTATTTTTAATATTTTTGTCTCTGATTTTGCCCCATTTCAAATGAAATAAAATAGATATCAAACAACTGCAAAATTTCTCCACAGCATGGTGACAAACTTAACTTCTTTTTTATGCCTTCTGCCAACTTTATACAATATTTTAAATTCCTATTCAAACTTTTATTTTTCACATTTCAGGACTGATGGCTTGTTCCTTTACTATACTGACAATAGCAGCCCCTATGAGCAAACTGCTGTATGTATTAAGAGTAAAGAGTACAGAATGTCTTCCCTTCCCTATGATTCTGATGTCCTTCTTCGTGTCTATGCTATGGTTTCTCTATGGCACCATAAAGAATGACAGCTTTTTGTGGGTATGTATCTTAAACATTGCACACTCAATTTATTATTCAACTAGTGACATAGCTTGTATAATAATAATAGCCGAACAGGTCAATCTTCAAGGTAAAACAACGCTTGTCTATGTCAGTGACAATCATAGCATTTATACCCAGTTTTCTCCATACTTCAGAAAATTCAATCAGCCATTGGCCCAAACTGTCATTTGTAGATCTGTGACAGTTGTTACAGGTGGTTAGTCAGATGCGGGACGAAGCCACGGACTCAAGATAGTACTATTTTCTAGACATATAATATTTTTATATAATTTCTTACGTAAATAACTATTCTAATTATTATTTTGTTCACAGATGACGAATTTGTTTGGTGCTGCTTTGGCTGTTATTCAACTCTCGCTTTTTGCGATATATCCTCATAAATCGCAATCACCTAGCTCATTGAAACATCTTATAGCATAATGACACAGATATTATAGTTATGTGAAAACATACAGTGAGTTGATGACAAATACTTAGTTCAATTTAATTTATTATACAACAGTCCAGGTCTTTAAAGGGATTCCCAGGGCTCCTAAACTTGGTTAGTGTTAATTTTTAAGAGAAACTG
The DNA here is from genome assembly GCA_949775195.1 of Diarsia dahlii. Lineage (NCBI taxonomy): Eukaryota > Metazoa > Arthropoda > Insecta > Lepidoptera > Noctuidae > Diarsia > Diarsia dahlii. The sequence continues at coordinate 8,982,859 of OX459195.1, read as the reverse complement.
ATATCTTACTAAAAGATGTCTAAATACTATTAGAACCTAATGTAACTAAAAACAAATAAATGTAATAAATAAAAGTAAGAAACTCTGCCACCACTTTAAAGGTCTGGAATTATTACTAAAAGTAGAAACATAAATAGTATTTATTTTTTAAAATAGATCTGATCTCAAGAATTGTATTCATATTTATTTAGCCATAACTTCCGTGCCAGTACCTACCCTGAAACTATCAATATTATGCATTAAAAACCTATTTGGAATTGCAGATAATTTTAATATTTTTTCATCTGAGGGTCAATCTACACTTCTACACTAATATTATAAAGAGGAAAGATTTGTACCTATTTTTGTATGTTTGTAATGAATAGGCTCAAAAAGTACTGGGCCGATTTCAAAAATTCTTTCACCCTTGGAAAGCTACATTCACCCTGAGTAACATAGGCTACTTTTTATCCCTGTATTCCCACGGGAACGGGATCTACGCGGGTGAAACCGCGGGACGTCCGCTAGTGTCCTATATAACCACTCGTAAGTACAAATTCCACAACACATACATAAAATCACGCCCTTTTCCCATGGGGGTAGGCAGAAACCACAGAACAACAACAAAAATTTAGAACTTTTGTCACTCAAACATTGACTTGTGACGTATACACGTAGAATGCTTATCGGCGTTGGTTCGGCACAAAGTATAGCGGCTGCGCGGGCCGACTACCTGCGCGGATCGGTTCTGATAAGCACTAGCAGATTGGTGCCGGTAGCCAGCTATGTAAAATGTATTTATGTAGCTAACAATGCTAAAATAAATAGTTGACAAAGTGGAAAATTGTCTGAGATTCAGATTTGAAAAATAGTTAAAGGTACAAAACGTGTGAACCTGTGAAGTTAGTAAGACAAAAAATAATTTATTATAGAGACTCCGAGATTCACAATATTATTCATTCTCATTCTGTTCCTATGATCAGCAAGGGATAATTGTCCACACTGCAGTCATACCCCACTTGCAGAGGTAAGGCTTATTAGTGCCTGGGTGCGCCCGGGTCCTGACAACAGGGACGCTCGCGACTAGAGTCTCCCCCAGCCATGCAGCTGTCGGCACGTCGACCTTAGCTCCGGGTACTGATCAAACCACCCACAGGAGACTCCTCTAACTGTTCCCTTAGTCGACACCCACAGGATATGAGGAGGTGGTTCTATTCTATTGCCCGGATATAACACGGGTTAAATAAAAAAAAATACAATGCCTTGATTACAGAATTTATGACATCACCAAAACTCTTAAACCTATAAAACGTTACTGGTCTTAACAATCAGTAACGTTATTATTTTCAATAATCGTATTAGGAGAACAGCTGGTATCAAAAGCGCACACACAATAAGGACGATCTTGACTATGCAGGACACAGTTCCCCATGGAATTGTAACGAGTCATGGTACGTAACGACTGCATGAACACTAAGACCTAAGTGTTCTACTACAACTTCGAAATTCAATTCACTCAACAACGAGAAGGCCAACTGGAGATACTCGTGTGGTCTAAATAAAGTAAGATCTTTCGATTTCCTACACGACGAACAGGGTACTGTTTTGATAGAGTTCCATATTTTACATAAACATTGTTCGACTTGTGCTTCGACTAACGATATTATTTTGACGGAACGTCATGTCAGATATCGATATCGATTCAGAAATCGATATCGATATCTGACATGTTATGGCAACTGCAGTATTCATCAACACCTACGTCGGCGCACGTCCTGTTCGGTGACAACTTGTCCAACAGACTTGTACATAGCGGACATCCATCCGACTGTATTTTTTCAGTTGAATTCATTAATATTTTAATGATTTCGGCTAATGTTAATTAAATACACATCATAGGGGGTTACTAAGCGTTCTTGGTTCACGCGTAGCGGACGCGCTACGACTGCGTCGTGTAGTGGACGTGCTACGACTGCATCGCGTAGCGCATATGCTACGACTGCGTCGCGTAGTGGACGTGCTACGACTGCGTCGCGTAGTGGACGTGCTACGACTGCATCGCGTAGCGCATATGCTACGACTGCGTCGCGTAGCGGACGTGCTACGACTGCATCGCGTAGCGCAAACGCTACGACTGCGTCGCGTAGCGGACGTGCTACGACTGCATCGCGTAGCGCATACGCTACGACTGCGTCGCGTAGCGGACGTGCTACGACTGCATCGCGTAGCGCATACGCTACGACTGCGTCGTGTAGTGGACGTGCTACGACTGCATCGCGTAGCGGACGTGCTACGACTGCATCGCGTAGCGCATACGCTACGACTGCGTCGTGTAGTGGACGTGCTACGACTGCATCGCGTAGCGCATATGCTACGACTGCGTCGTGTAGTGGACGTGCTACGACTGCATTGCGTAGCGCATATGCTACGACTGCGTCGCGTAGCGGACGTGCTACGACTGCATCGCGTAGCGCATACGCTACGACTGCGTCGCGTAGCGGACGTGCTACGACTGCATCGCGTAGCGCATACGCTACGACTGCGTCGTGTAGTGGACGTGCTACGACTGCATCGCGTAGCGCATATGCTACGACTGCGTCGTGTAGTGGACGTGCTACGCAACGTATCAACGTACCTTTTGATATGCTTTGAAATCCAACCATTTGTGATCTTTTAAGTATCATGTATGGGGCATAGTATCAAATGCTCTTGTCCTAGACAGGCTATCAAGGCCTATCATAAGAACGTTCCACTTTATCTTGTTATCGGATTCAGATTGTTTATTAATTTCATTTGATTTTTTAAGTATTATATTATAATCGTCTTGGTATATAATATGTTGGTCTTTGTTTCTACAAGTTACTGTAATAACTTCTTGCATAAGCCACGCTATTGTATTATTTGTGAAAACTTCGCATGGGGTGTACCTGTGAAACAAAAACTGGCCAAGTGCGAGTCGGAGTCGCACATGAAGGAGTTTTTGTTTTATTTTTACACGACTGCCCCAAAAAAAAGAGTGTTATGTTTTTAGCGTTCATGTTTACGTTTTACGAAATAGTTTTATTATTTTTCAATTTATTGTTGTAATATCCTATACAAATAATTATGTATTTACTGTGCATTTAACGTTCAACCAAGACACCCAACCCTTTTTTTTGGAGGGTGGGAATTCATGGGGGGTGATTATGTACCACCGACTTATCAAGCTTTACATGACCAGTTTATGCGGACTTCTCATTGTATAGGAACTGTATCTGTACGAAGCGAGGCCATCTTATACCGGAAATGTATAACTGGATATATCGCCGTGTGTACGTCGAGTGAGCCGCACTCACTATTTTTATCGTACACGTAAACTATGTGTGTTAAAACTTGAACATTATTTGTGTTATATAATTCTCATCATCATCATCATCATTTCAGCCGAAAGACGTCCACTGCTGGACATAGGCCTCCCCTAAGTGTCGCCACATTGACCGGTTCCGTGCGTCTCGCATCCAGCGGAACCCCGCAACCTTCACCAGGTCATCAGTCCACCTAGTGGAAGGCTTCCAACGCAACGTCTTCCGGTTCGCGGTCGCCACTCCAGAACTTTCCGGCCCCATCGGCCATCCGGATTATTCCGGATCCGTTCTTAATTTTGTTCGTTAATTCTTCTTTTAAGATATTTAGGTAAGTACCCATTAGCTAGGTACGTTTAAAATATCACTACCACTATTTTTTTCTTTTTCCGTGTCCATAGCCAGGGCGGGGCGGTAAGGGGGGGGTTTACTCTCAACATCACAGTCATGGGGCAGGAGTATTTCCAGGGAGTAGGTACTTTTGATGATTCATGGAAAGACCTTGTTCCTAATCCACACCGGGTGTGTTAGATTTTCGTTTGTCAATGTCCAATAGGGTATTTCACCAAAAAAAATCTAATTAGTCCGTCTGTTAGATTATCGAAAAATATTGGATACGTGTTTTTTGTTATATCAAATTAATAAAAATAGACGAAAATAAAACGTGTCAAAGATCATGAGTGGGGGCTTTTGGCGTCACTTAGTGGGTAAAAAAGTACTAACCTTGTGACGTCACACGACACTTTACACGACTTTTCGAAGCACTGTATCGTCTTCATCTTTTGTTTACGCGAAAAAAGAAAAAATACTTGTCCATTATCTAAAAGAAATCTATCAGATGGACTAATTTGATTTTTTTGGTGAAATACCCTATTATACTGGAAAAGCGAGAGCGCAGGGTGTCGAAAAATGTACAACCCACATCGAACTTTTGACTGCGGCTTTTCTTTTTGTTCTGTTCTTGTTTAATTCCATCCTGAAAATCTTGTTCATACTTTTTCAGCGTAGGTTTTTTTTCGTAGTCGGGTTTTAGTTTTTTACTTTTTTTTATTTAAACCATTTTGGTGTTATCACAAAACTTTTTGTCCACTAGCGGCGCCACATTGCATTTTGATGATATTTTTTGATAAGTACCAGTGAACCCCTTTCAATTGATTATAAAACATGGTGTTTTTAACTTAACATTTTTTTTTACAAATTACTTTTTATCCAAGAGAGGGCGCCATATCGAGTTTTGTGACACGTCACGTAGCCTATGTTCAGCGGACGATTAAGATGGTCACAACGATAACTCATAAATGTCGAGTTCCGATAAGTAGATTAGGAGTTATGCGGGAACAAATGAACATACTCATGTAGTCACATACCTACATAGGTAGGTACACACATAGCCTGTCAAAATCATAACCCTCCTTTGGCTTTGCCATAGTCGGGTAAAAAACGCACGCGTGCGAAATACATTGCATGTCGAACCTAATCGTAGTGCAAAAGAGCCAGTTTTCGAGGATGTTTATGAAAAAATATGCTGTCGAATTGAATCATGCTCTAATGCATAAGCTTGTAGATAGTAAACGGGAGGAAATAAAAAAAACGTCTGAACCACCTGCATTTTAATTTTTTAATATTATTCAATATACCTACCTAACTAGCATGCATCACCGACCCATGATTTAGCATCCTTTTGACAAACACATAACAGGCGGTCTCTCCTGTTAAGAGCGCACTTACCTAAACCGTGATAGTAAGAAATAGAGCTTATTTTCCCAAGAACGTAATACCTATCTGCACGCAGTACCAATGCTTCGTAAGTACTGTTACTAGGTGACAATGTCATTGCCACGACATAAAATATTTTAGTTTTGTCTTTGTTGTAATAGAAATGTATTCTGGTAACGTTTTTTAGCGAAGGCTTTGCACAGCCATAGCATTTTTGCGTGTCTATATGCGTAGTCATTCCTTGAATATATCTCACAGCAGTGTTAACACTTTTCAGTCCTATAGGATCTTGAGTAGTGAGAGGATATAGTTTGTGGCAAGTACACCACTTTTCCTGAATTTCCACGTCCTCACACGTCCGGTTGGTGTCTATCAGTTTTAACAGCGAATGACATTGCGGACACCCCTCTGGTGCTGGGACGCTAGAATTACTGCACAGAGATATTTTCTTGATATCCAATAATGTGCTATAAACATCATAAGGCGTTGTCAAGCGACCTTGGTTGATCACCAAAGCTTTGTATTCCATAGATTGTATTCCTTTAAAAAGTAATGGAGTCCAAACAAATTTCATTGGTAAACGATCATCATAGTAGCTTTCCATTGTGAGGCGATGTCTACCGAAGCGTAAACCGTGGGCGCTCAAAAAAATTATGAACGTATTCATCAAAACACCCGTGTAAATTAACTGGTTCATGAAGCTCTCTATCAGTTGGTCCGCGTCTTCTGGCCGACTGTTTTCATCGCGACTAAATGAGTTAATCCAAAAAAAACCGAAAAATGAGTCCTTTTTGTAAGTATTAGCAAAGTCTACAGCGTAGTCTAACACCTGTCGTCCCGATGATGTTTTCCCTGCACATAACGATGCCTTGTTATTGCGTATATTTTGTTCATTGATGAAAAATGGTTGCATGAAATGATCCGTGGGAGGCTTGTGAAATGCGTAGTCTTTTTTAAATGTACTTCCTAAGTTGTCTTCACCATATGCTGTAACATAACCGGCGTCTTTGAATGCTTGCCAAATGAAGAGGTAGTTACAATCATCCATTGCAGCAAAACATTCTCTAATAACTGAAGTCATGTTTTTTCCCGTCAATGCTGCCATTATATTGGGCATTGTGTCATCTGCAACCTGCTTAGCAATTATTGTTAAGTTGTACATAAAAAAACAAAAGAAAAACAATCAGAATGAAAGTCATAAATTATGTGCTTACCTTATTATATGCTCGAAACCCAAGCCAGCTGTCTTCTGCAAAATGCCGGACTGTTCTGGGCATGGTACCCAGGAAGCGAGGTAGTGACATCGATTGCATTCCTAGTATTAGCACATTGTATTGAACTTTACAAGTTTCTGTATCTATTTCTGGTTTTGTGATTTGAATTTTCCTACTGAAGGCGTACTTATCTTCATATATGATATGCGATGTATCGTTCTCATAAAATTCGGAGCAAATCACATGTACAAAATCAGATTGAAGAGTTATAATGTCCTCGTTCTGGAAATCTGTACAGTTACTAAATCTGAAATAGCCATTACAGATAGTTAGGTAGTCAATTAGCTACCTACTTTTCTAATAGCAAATTTTCTATTTAATAAGAATACTGACTGTTCCTACTCCAAGCTTCGAATAATACTCGTACATAAGTTTCACTAGAAGTATACATCAAAATCAGCCACGGTTTAGATGAAAATTTACGAACATCATCATCATCTGTCTAGCCTTTTCCCAACTATGAATACCAGTGTTATACATAGAGCGACTGCCTATTTGGCGACAAGAAAACGAACACATCAGAATTTTATATAGAGAAGAATAATTGTATCTACTTACAATAATTTCACACGTTCGTGTGGGTTTTGTACAGTGTCAAGTATAAACTTATAGCAACATTGAATGCCAATATCTTTCTTAAGCGATTTTCTCATCTTTTGATATTTAATTCTAGCTATTACTTTATCATCATCATATTTTCGCAAAAATACGGCTCGTTTTCCACACATATCTTCCATAGTTATAGTTCTGTTTCGTAAATACTTTCTGTATTTGATTACAGCTACGGGTATTTTACACCCCGGAGTGTCTATCAATCCAGCTAAAATTTAAAATCAATATAAATTATTATTAATAAAACAAAACTCTAAAAAAGTAGTTAAAAAACTTAAAAAACCCGACTGAAAAAACTGAAAAGCAAAAAACAAGCACATTTTAAATTAAATAAACAAAACTTGGAAGCAGGCGGGGTTCTATTTTATTTATTTCATAATTTAATATTCAAATGAACCCCGCCTGGTTCCAAGTTTTGTTTATTTAATTTAAATTGTAATGTAATTTGTAAATACTGCCGAATTTAATTTATATGTTAAAAATTATTCAAAACTGTTTAAAAAAGTGTGTCATATTGCTAAGTCACATTATTTGAGCTCCAAAATTAGAAACAGCAATAATATTGTTAAAACTACTTGGAATATTATTAATAATGAAACGGGAAAGTCTAGTAAACGTAATAGTGACTACAGCTTAACAATTAATGACAGAGTAATTAAATCAGATTCGGATGTCGCCGCGGCTTTCGAAAGTTTCTTTTCTGACATTCCCGTTTCAACGACGAAATCCTTAAACTCGTCACCTACTGTTGCCGAATCTTTGCTAAAGGAAAATGTTAAAGCTTGCGACTCAGAATTTCATTTTGAACATGTCACATGTAGAGATATATTAAAAACATTTCACACCTTAAATGTTAAGAAAACTGCGGATCTGTGGGGTAACTCTGTAGAAGTTGCCAAGTCTATTATTGATATTGTAGCACCTACCTTAGCTTCTATTTTTAATAATTGTATTGATTGTGGCGAGTTTCCTGACCTTATGAAAAATAGTAAAATTATTCCTTTATTTAAGGCAGGTAGTACATCAGACCCCACAAATTATAGACCTATTTCAGTGCTGCCTACTTTCAGTAAAGTTTTTGAGAAATTAATTTTAGACCAATTACAAACATTTTTTAATAAACACAAATTATTGCACAATAAACAGTTCGGTTTTACGAAGGGTCGCTCAACTACTGATGCCGGTGTCGAACTTTTAGGACATATTTATAATGCATGGGAAGATAAATGTGATGCTTTGGGCATTTTTTGCGATTTATCCAAGGCATTTGATTGCGTCCTTCATGAAACCTTAATCAGGAAGCTCCGCCACTACGGAATACGAAACAGCGCTCTGGATCTTCTTATCTCATACCTGAGTAATAGGATCCAAAGCGTTGACGTGAACGGAAAAAGATCACCCGGATCTATTATAATAATGGGAGTCCCACAGGGCTCGATTCTTGGCCCTTTCTTGTTTCTTATTTATATTAATGATTTGCCTCACCTCATAAAGGATAACCACGATGTAGTGCTATTTGCGGATGACACTTCGCTTTTATTTAAACTTAAACGACAACAGCTAGTTGTTGACGATGTAAATAGCGCTATTTCGAAAGTGGTGCATTGGTTTAACGCTAATAATTTGCTTCTTAATGAAAAAAAAACCAAATGCATTAAGTTTACACTACCTCACGTTAGGCAGGTGAAGACTTGTGTGTTGGTAAAGGGCGAAGAGTTGAACCCTGAAGATAGCACGGTGTTCTTGGGCTTAACTTTAGACGCTAAGCTTCAGTGGGGGCCTCATATAGATAAATTGTCAAAAAAGCTGAGCTCTGCAGCATACGCAGTTAGAAAAATTCGTAATTTAACCGATGTAGAGACAGCCCGATTAGTTTACTTCAGTTATTTTCATAGCGTAATGTCGTACGGCATTTTATTGTGGGGGAATGCCGCTGATATTCAGACCATTTTTGTTTTGCAAAAACGGGCGGTTAGATCAATTTATAAATTGAGTCCAAGACACTCTCTCAGAGAAAAATTTAAGGAAATTAATGTAATGACTGTTCCTTCTCAGTATATTTATGAAAATCTTTTGTATGCTCACAAAAATATAAAGCTGTTTAAGAAATATAGTGATATTCACAATATAAATACAAGAAATAGACATAAATATATTGTACCCACAACAAGGCTCAAGAAAATAGGTGGATCTTTCAGATGCCAATGTATTCGCTTTTATAATAAACTACCAAGCCACATTCAAAATTTAAGCCTTAATAAATTCAAATCCTTTATAAAACGTAAACTTTGCCAGAAAGGATTTTATACTGTTAAAGATTATTTAGAGGACAAAAAAGCTTGGGATTGAACTGCTCCAATTTGAATCGAAATTGAATTGACTTTATACCTATTTTTATATTTTTTTACAATTTGACATTTTATGAATTTTCTTTATACACATGGCATTGATTACTTTTTCAAGTATTATATTATTTTTTTGACCAATATTTACATGTTAAATATTTTATTTAATTTTTTATTTAGTTTTGTGTGTATTGACATTTAATAACTTGACATGATTATTTAATGTGACAAATATTTTATTATTTTTATATTGTGAATGTGAGGACCATGTGGGTCTTTCTCTAATTTTAACTATTGTCTGGCAGTTTGAGTACTATAAGCGACCCACCCAAATGTCCTTTCTTTGGTATTGTTCGTCGTGACGTTGAGCTCCTTGAGTTATAAGTCGAGCTCCACGATAACTGACAAATGCTTGCACTGACTGGACGGGTCCACTCAAATCTGTGTGGTGCTTTATTCAAAAGACCATCTCAGACACTAATCTGCATGATCTTCATGTATTTTATTATTTTCATATTGTGAACGTGAGGACCGTGTGAGTTTTTATTTAATTTTAACGATTGTTTGGCAGTTTGAGTACTTTAAGCGACCCACCCAAATGTCCTTTCTTTGGTATTGTTCGTCGTAACGTTGATCTCCTTGAGTTATAAGTCGAGCTCCACGATAACTGACAAATGCTTGCACTGACTGGACGGGTCCACTCAAATCTGTGTGGTGCTTTCTTCAAAAGACCATCTCAAACACTAATCTGCATAGTCTTCATGTGTGTATTATACCAAGATTATGTTTGTACCTTGAACATATTGTAAACCCAAACGATTTTAAAAGAGTGTCCATGAAGTTTCTTGCCATTCTTCTCATGAGACCAACGCTTTGGAATTGGCAACTACAGTACACTCACGAGTTATTATGCCTTGTGACTGGGACTGTAGCTTAGTTTATTTAGCTTCAGTAGTTCAGTAGTTTACTGCCGCACTCGGAGAGCTTCAGTGGTTGTTTGGGCCGTCGCTTGGTAAGGGTTTTTGGCAGTTTTGTCATACAAAACTATGTCAGGCCTTTGCTGGGTGGCGGCTTGAGTAATCGTTGGATATCTCTGAGTGCCGCAGTTAGTTTAATTCGACTATTCAAAAGTGCCTGTTACTGGCCTACTTGAAATAAATATTTTTGACTTTGACTTTGACTTAAAATGTGCTTGTTTTTTGCTTTTCAGTTTTTTCAGTCGGGTTTTTTAAGTTTTTTAACTACTTTTTTTTATTTTCAACTTTTTAGTTCTTTTGTTTGTTCTTTCGTTGGTCGCGTAAAATTCTTCGCAGATGATTTAACTTTTGTGCTTGTTTATAGGATTTGTCACTTTGGATTTCTTTAAAATATATAAGTGTTATATATTTTTGTAATCTCCTTTTAAAACCCTTTATTTTGATACCCTACTCGATTGTATTGGAAAAAAAAATTTTTGAACTCCGCGATTTGGCCCCCAAAATCCGCAATTTTTCTTTGTTTTTTAATTTTAATGTAGCCTATAACACTCGCGCCATCGAGACGAATCTAACGACGTATATTTCATTCAAATCCCTTCATCCTATTAGGAGTTATGAGGGAACAAAGAAACGGACATACATACATACATACACGTCAAACACATAACCCTCCTTTTGGGCTTCGCCGCAGTCGGGTAAATACATACACGTCAAACACATAACCCTCCTTTTGGGCTTCGCCGCAGTCGGGTAAAAATAAAAAATAAAGTCTGTTTCTACCCTTAAAGTTTACTAATATAATAAGGTAGGCAGTATATTTGTACCCCCATCACATCATACCGCGCGTCGGCGCTGCTGTCGTTTCGCGTCGGGGGACCGCTAAAAATTAACAGTAGCTATTTATTCTTTGTATAACATCATACTATACAAAGACCTTTATATTTATTTCAAAATCTCAACAAACGCGGAAATGTATTGAATTTATGCTTCCTTTACAAATTAATGTAATTTAAAATAAACACCTATTTTAAATTACATTAATTTGTCCTAGCTACTCTTTTTCAAGAAGGGCGACAATGCCCGGCTGAAGAATTATAGGCCCATCTCACTTCTAAGTGCGTGTTTACGTACAGGCGGGGCGTCGCGTGGCGCGTGCTGCGTTTTTAATTCAAACACATGGCGATGTATGAAAAAGTTAACGATTTCAAACGTCGATTTTACGAGAAGCGATTTTTCGCTCGTTAGTTTAAAGTGCAGCGTTTGTTGCGGTGGACCCGTCTCTCAGTAAATTAATAAAAAAGCACAAGACGAGCCTTATGCACGCGCCGCGCGACGCCCCGCGTCTCCGTAAACGAGCCCTAAGCCATGTCTACTTACAAGTTGTTATTTTCAACAGTCATTACGAATCGTCTCGTGCGCCGCCGGTTTGACGATTTTCAGCCACCCGAACAAGCCGAATTCCGAAAAGGCTTTAGCACCGTAGTCCACATACATACGCTGCGGCAGGTTATACAGGAGACCGAAGTTCACCGAAGAGCCTCTCCGTTTAGCGTTTGTGGACTACGAGAAACCCTTCGATTCGATCGAGACTTGGGCTGTACTGCTGTCTCTCCAAAGGTGCCTTCTGCAGCGAGGTGTGAAACAGGGAGACGTCTTATCTCCGAAACTGTTCACCGCTGCACTGGAGGATGTTTTCAAGGTTCTGGATTGGAGAGGACTTGGCATCAACGTTAACGGCGAGTACATCACTCACCTTCGGTTTGCCAACGATATTGTGGTAATGGTTGAGACCATGAAGGACCTTAGTACAATGCTCAATGACCTCAGTATAGCTTCCAAAAGAGCGGGTCTTAAAATGAACATAGACAAAACCAAGGTCATGTTGAATGCCCAACAACCACTCCTATCAAGATCTAAGACTCTTCACTCGAAGTTGTAGACGATTATAACTACCTGGGTCAAACGGTCCAGTTAGGTAGGTCTAACTTTGAAAAAGAGGTCAATCGTCGAATCCGACTCGGCTGGACATCGTTTGGGAAGCTGAGTAGTATCTTCTCGTCCAACTTACTGCAGTGTCGCAAGACGAAGGGCTACGACCAGTGTGTGTTGCCAGTGATAACATACGGAACCGAAACGTGGTCTTTCACAATGGGCCTCATCAGAAGGCTTAAAGTCACCTAAAGGGCAATGGAGTGGGCTATGCTCGGAGTTTCCTTGCGTGATCAAATCAGAAATGAAGACATCCGCACGAGAACCAAGGTTACCGACGTAGTCAGAAGAATTGCTAGACTTAAATGGTAATGAGCAGGGCACATTGCTTGCAGAATGAATCGCCGATGGGGCCGAAAAGTTCTGAGTGGCGACCGCGCAACGGAAGACATTGCGTTGGAAGGCTCCTGGGTGGACCGATGACCTGGTGAAGGTTACGGGGATCCGCTGGATGCGAGATGAGACGCACGGGGCAGGTCAATGTGGCGACACTTAGGGGAGGCTATGTCCAGCAGTGGACGTCTTTTGGCTGAAATGATGATGATTTACTCCTAATTTTAATTTCTCTAAATACTCGATAAGTTGTGGGCTGAGTGTACATTAGAGGACAATATTGTATTCTGTATTTGAATAAGACAAATTGTAATGTAACTCGTTGGTAATCCTAAATAAATAAATACTTTCATTTTAAACAATCCCCGGCATAATGTAAGTGTAAACTTAGTACCTGGTTCCTTTTGTTCTTCATCTAAAACATTGTAATCATTTTCTTCAAATGGTTTCAAGTCCTTGTATACTTCGTCTAAGGGCACATGGTATAGTGGCGTTCCAAACACGATGTCATCGTCAGTGGATGTCTGGAGTTCCTCACTTTCGTGGTTGTATATTGTTAACCAACACACGCAAGCCACTAGTGCAATAACGGTTATGGTTGCAAACACACCTATTTTAATTTGTTTCGTACTGAATTTCCTTGTTAACTTTCGAAGTCTGGAAGTAAATAGGAACCTTGGTTCATTTGATACCGTTATAACTTATTTTTGAGGGTTTGATTACAACGATCAGCATGTTTGGTTTTTTCTTCTTCTTGGCATGTCGATTACACTCAATCTCTATCAAAACAGTAGAATGTGGCCTTCTACACAGCAGACAGCACTATCTATTGGTTTGATTTTAATTTTTAACCGACTTCCCAAAAAGGAGGAGGTTCTCAATTCGATAGGTATGTTTTTTTTTATTTGAACGGTTATAGAATTATAGATATTCCATAAGAAATGAAAAAAAAAAACACTAACCGTGCTATCGGGGTCAATAATATTTTTAATATTTTTCTAAACAACACGCGCACTTTACTATTTTTCCTTTCCATTTTATTTAAACTGGTTTCAACGGAGTTGTTGCAGCTGTGCAGGCACAAAGATGATTGTTGTTGAATAAACCGAATGTTTGCTCGCATCAAGCATGCGTCGAAGGCGTTTTGTAAATAAATACTGGCGGCATACTAAGACAATAAACATCCTTCACTTCGTACTAAAGTTGGTATTTTGTTCGCTGACTGAAGGTCCGTTTCACCCGGCGGCGGCCTCGCGCCCGGCCCTGATGCAACTGGTGCAAGCCATGGTCCGGGGCGAAGAGGAATGGGACGCCGTCGCCTCCTTCTGCGAAGCAGTGATGCTAGCGAAGGAGGTGGCGGAACGTGAAAGGGAGAGAACCTCTCTTCCCAGCCGCCGCGGGAGACGCTCCGGGCGTCGGGGGCCACGTGATGGCTTCCGACCACCGTAGACGCGGGCCTGTGGACGGTAAGTAATGGGCTAGCTCGCCGTCCGACCGTTTCATGACGGCAACAGACCGTGTCGACGGGCGGCGCGTGCGTGTTCCACGCGCGCCGCAAGGGCCGACGCCCGTCGGGGCTGCGGATTATCGAAAAGGCATAACGCGGCCTCGGCACAAGGGCGAAGAAGGAACATGGGTTGGTTTTTAGTCAGTAGAAGTCTGACACTCCCTTCAGCTCTGCCCAAGAGCGGGGGGGGGGTTATTTGATGATTGTCCTCTCAACAAAAAAAAAATCCCACTAAAAACAAAACTTGTAAAAAGAAGGGGGTTGCGTGGTTTTATAAGGGGGTTCCTATGGCCACCTTTTAGCTCCGACATCAGACCCTGGATACCTTCTAAAGATACATTACTCGACAAACGGAATCAAACGAGTCAAAACTCGAAGGAGTTAAGTCGTTTTATAACGGAATTCCCATGGCCACCTTCCAGCCCCATCAACAGACCCTGGAAATCATCTAAAGACACAGTACTCGTCAAGACGAATCAAACGAGTCCAAACTCGATGGGGTTATGACATTCAAGAATAGAGTTCCTGTGGCCAATTTCCAGCTCCATCATCAGACCCAGGACATAATCTAAAGACAAACTAATGTTCAAGACAAATCAAACGAGTCCAAATTCGATAAGTTTGCGTCGTTTTATAACGGAGTTCCTATGGCCACCTTCCAGCTCCATCATCAGATCAGCTCCATGTCATCATAATATCATTGTTAGGCGATATACATATACGTGCAAAATTTCAGACCAATCGGTGAAATTCATTCACTGAAAATGTAACTTTAACTTTGTAATCCTATACATTTATATGGGATTACAAAGTTATTTATGCAGTTAGTGTATCTAGAAAACTAGACTGAAATTGCATATTTTTTAAGTTTTTCCTTGGTTTATACACTAAACACTAATTGTATTCTAAATTTGAAGCTTCTAGGTCTGCTAGAAGTGCCTTAGACTTTTGATGATCGGTCAGTGAGTCATTGCAGTGAGTGACAAAATTAAGGAACTTTGATTAGTTATAATTCTTAAACTACTGGCTCAAATTGAATGAAATTTGAAATACACTGTGTTTATACAATGCCTAATTGGTTACTAAAAATTCAGTTTTCTAGTTTCATCGACAACGAAGTTATAGGGGGTCGAAAATGGCCTGAACTGTTTCGAGAAAAGGATGGTACGGCCGTGCCGCTTTATTGCTCGACTTGGCGGAAAAAGGGAAGAGAGAGGTCCGTTTCACCAAGTGAAAAAATCCACTCTGCATGACAGCATGTTTTGGGACTAGGAGGGCAGGATAGTAGTCATCGTAGACTTTATTGTTGTTTTCTTTTAAAATAACAATAATTAATGATGGAGTCTTTTTTTTATTCGCTGTAGGTACTATCCTGGGCAAAAGCCTCCCCCAATTCCCCGCCAGGGGCGACTCTTGCCGGACCTGCGGGTTGTCCGAAAGAGTGGGGGGTTTGTAGTCGGTAGAAGTCTGACACTCCCTTCCACTCCGCCGAGCGGGAGGAGTCATTTGATGCTTTCCCGCCCACCAAACAAAAACTGGCCAAGCGCAAGTCGGACAGCATCGTAGTAGGAAGCCCCCTTTTATTTGTATTATTTCTTGTTTTAGTGGCGACAGAAATAATCATTTTATGATAAGTTTGTTTTCATAGTGTTCCTATGAATGATAAAGTTGTTTTTGCTGTTTTTTAACTGAGCTATATCTC
Organism: Diarsia dahlii; assembly: GCA_949775195.1. Taxonomy (NCBI): domain Eukaryota; kingdom Metazoa; phylum Arthropoda; class Insecta; order Lepidoptera; family Noctuidae; genus Diarsia; species Diarsia dahlii. The sequence goes on along the minus strand of OX459195.1, from coordinate 8,967,084 downwards.
GAAAACTACTTACTAGGTATACCTCGTTCAAACCAAGCGATCTATAAAAGCGAAAGGTCACTCACTCACTGATTCATCACGAAATCTCGAAAACCGCTGGACGTACAAAGATGATTTTTGGCAGGGAGGTAGTTTATGGTTAGTAGACGTCCGCTAAGAACGGATTTTGCGACAGGGCCGGATTAGGGTGGTCTAAGGGCCCTCGCAAGTTTGTATGAAACTCCTTCATTTTTTGTGCTACAATCTAGATTTTTGGCAGAGACGTAGTTTATAGTCAGTAGGCATCCGCTATAAATTAGTTTTGCGACAGGGCCGGATTAGGGTGGTCTAAGGGCCCTCGCAAGTTTGTTTGAAAGTCCTTCATTTTTTGTGCTACAATCTTGATTTTTGGCAGAGACGTAGTTAATAGGCAGTAGACGTCTGCTTAGAACCGATTTTGTGACAGGGCCGGATTAGGGAGGTCTAAGGGCTCTCGCCAGTTTGTATGAAAGTCTTTCATTTTTTGTGCCACAATCTTCATTTTTGGCAGGGACGTAGTTTAAAGTTAGTAGACGTCTGCTTAGAACAGATTTTGAGACAGGGCCGGATTAGGGAGGTCTAAGGGCTCTCGCCAGTTTGTATGAAAGTCCTTCATTTTTTGAGCTACAAAGTTGATTTTTGAGACGGACGTAGTTTATAGTTAGTAGACGTCTGGTAAGAACAGATTTTGTGACAGGGCCGGATTAGGGAGGTCTAAGGGTTCTTGCAAGTTCGTAAGAAAATCCTTAATTTTTTGTGCTACAAACTTGATTTTTGGCAGGCACGTAGTTTATAGTTGGAAGAACTCTGCTAAGTACAGGTTTTGTGGCAGGGCCGGATTAGAGAGGTTTAAGGGCGCTCGCAAGTTTGTTTAAAAGTCCATCATTTTGTGTGCTACTAACTTGAATTTTGGCAGGGACGTAGTACGTGAGTAGAAGTTTGCTAAGAACCGATTTTGCGACAGGGCCGGACTAGGGAGGTCTAAGGGCTCACGCGAGTTTGTATGACAGTCCTTCCTTTTTTGTGCTACAATTTTGGCAGGAAGGTACTTTATAGTTAGTAGACGTTGACTAAGAACGGATTTAGCGAGTTTAGCAACATGGCCAGAATAAGGAGGTCTGAGGGCTTTCACATGTTTGTAAAAATGTACTGTTTTTTTTTTGTACTAGCAACCTGAAATTTAACAAGTCTAGAGTTTAGGAGTAGGAGATCTAAGCTAAGTTTGTAAGGAAGACCTGGACTAAGGGCTCCCGTAAGTCCATATGAAATCCTTGGCTTTTTGTACCTGAAAATTGGCAGAGAGATAGAATATAGTTAAGACATTTCAGGTAGGAATAGATTTTACGACAGGGCTGGTTTAAGGGAATATAATCGCTTCGATTGGCATTTGGCATTCGATTTGACATAGTACCATCCACAGGCAGTCCAGACAAGAGAGTCAAAATTTCTACGCGAACGAAGTCGCGGGCAACTGCTAGTAACATATATATTTTTTTCACTCTCTTAGTTTAAAGTTAGAGGGGGGGGGGGGGGGAGAGACGAACTGATAAATGGTTTAGGCGCAAAATACCAAATTTTCATAGTGTTCCTCTTGTTCCTATGAATGATAAAGTTGTTTTTGCTGTTTTTTAACTGAGCTTTAACTCGAAAACTACTTACTAGGTATACCTCGTTCAAACCAATTTTGGTTGAAAGTTAACGTTGCGATCTATCATATTATATTTTTTTAGATTTTTCACTCTCTTAGTTTATAGTTAGAGGGGGGGGAGAGACGAACCGATAAATGGTTTAGGCGCAAAATACCAAATTTTCATAGTGTTCCTCTTGTTCCTATGAATGATAAAGTTGTTTTGCTGTTTTTTAACTGAGCTATATATCTCGAAAACTACTTACTAGGTTATACCTCGTTCAAACCAATTTTGGTTGAAAGTTAACGTTGCGATCTATAACATATATATTTTTTAACCGACTTCCAAAAAAAGGAGGAGGTTATCAATTCGACTGCATTTTTTTTTTTTTTTTTTAACCGACTTCCAAAAAAAGGAGGAGGTTATCAATTCGACTGTATTTTTTTTTTTTTTTTTTTTTTTTTTTTTTTTTTTATGTTTGTTCGCTCATAACTTGCGACTGGGTGAACTGATTTTCATGATTCTTTTTTCATTTGAAAGCTGGTGCTTCCCGTGTGGTCCCATTGTCACCATTTCAATATCTGATGATGGGATCTTGTAGAAATCGGGGGAACTCTTCAATAAATAACAGCAGATTAACCGCGATTGTTGCTATAGCATATCTAAGCATTGTTTACGCCATCACACAACAATATAATATCACGCCTGTACTCACTACAAAGGTTATAAAAACTATTTTGTGAAAATCTGATGAAGAACTTCGGAGATAGGCAACGGAACTCCTCAATAAATGATAGCAGATGGACTGGGATTGCTGAAATCTCATATTGTCTGTCTATTGTTTACACCAGTCCTAACATAACATCACGCCGGTACGTTGTGAAGGGGTAAGCACATGTGAAACACTAAAAAGTGAAAAATAAAAACTTTTTTACAAAAAATAAAACCGACTTCGACAAAAAAAAACACTCAAAAGTGAAAAATAAACTTGAGAAGAAAAATCAGTTTCTGAAGTCGGTGACAAAAAAATGAAATCAAAGAAACAAAAGTCACCGACTTCAGAAACAGATTTTTCTTCTCAAGTTTATTTTTCACTTTTGAGTGTTTTTTTTTGTCGAAGTCGGTTTTATTTTTTGTAAAAAAGTTTTTTTTATTGTTCGCTCATAACTTGCGACTGGGTGAACTGATTTTCATGATTCTTTTTTCATTTGAAAGCTGGTGCTTCCCGTGTGGTCCCATTGTCACCATTTCAATATCTGATGATGGGATCTTGTAGAAATCGGGGGAACTCTTCAATAAATAACAGCAGATTAACCGCGATTGTTGCTATAGCATATCTAAGCATTGTTTACGCCATCACACAACATAATATCACGCCTGTACTCACTACAAAGGTTATAAAAACTATTTTGTGAAGATCTGATGAAGAACTTCGGAGATAGGCAACGGAACTCCTCAATAAATGATAGCAAATGGACTGGGATTGCTGAAATCTCATATTGTCTGTCTATTGTTTACACCAGTTCCTAACATAACATCACGCCGGTACGTTGTGAAGGGGTAAGCACATGTGAAACACTAAAAAGTGAAAAATAAAAACTTTTTTACAAATAATAAAACCGTCTTCGACAAAAAAAACACTCAAAAGTGAAAAATAAACTTGAGAAGAAAAATCAGTTTCTGAAGTCGGTGACAAAAAAATGAAATCAAAGAAACAAAAGTCACCGACTTCAGAAACTGATTTTTCTTCTCAAGTTTATTTTTCACTTTTGAGTGTTTTTTTTGTCGAAGACGGTTTTATTATTTGTAAAAAAGTTTTTATTTTCTTTGACGACTTTTCGAAGCACTGTATCGTCTTCATCTTTTGTTTACGAGAAAAAAGAAAAAATACGTGTACATTATTTTTTTAGAAATCTATCTGACGGACTAATTATATTTTTTTGGTGAAATACCCTATTCATATTATGATCTGCTAAAGTGACCATTTGACGCCCTGTTTGAATAATTTATCTTTTGTAACTTTACTCACAGTTACGGCATCTATAGGAAGGAAGCAACTGAATGTAGTTAGTAACTCTAACTGGAAGTTCCCTTTTGAGCTTGTTGCTGGTTTTAGTTCTGCTTGTACAACTAGATGTCGCTTCTACGTGGTTTTCGTAGAGCCCCTCTAGTGCATCGATCATCATGGGGTTATAATAATTATGATAGGGTTCCCAGATTCATAATAATTAGGCATTACGTACGCAAAATAAAGAAAATTGCGTATTTTCCGAAATTTTTCCTTTTTGTACAACGTTGTGGCGACTAGCGACATCTATCGCAATACCTGCGAACTAACTTCCTACATCGCGCTATCAACATTATCCGCGACATTAGCCTATAAAGGAGTTCCCGACTAACATAAGTAGGGCAGTTAGCCCACCAGCGACACAACACCCGTCGCACGGTGGGCTGAAAATCGGCTTTCATAGACTTAGGCATTTTATTTTGGAAGTGCCAGTTTTTATGCCGGATATCACTTCTATTAGTTATAACAATATACAAAAATGACACCAGAATTGATTCTGCACAAAAACGAAGGAATTATAATTTTTTTACGAAAATTTTGTATGGAGCTAGTATGAAAAATCAAAATATCTCTAAAACGGCAGGGATAACCGTAATATCCTTATAGGGGGTTATAGTACTAATTATTTATGATTTTTTGACATACGTTACATAATGTTTGAAGATGCCGTTTTTTTTTTAAAAATCGTCAAAATATTTTTATTTATTTTTACATATGAAATGTTCCTTTTAGTGTTTAAGTTGAAGAATTCAGAGCTTTAACAACTCCTAACATAAAATAGCATCACCCCTATAGACCTGAAGGACTAGACAGAGGTGTGTAGTATCTTGTTGATCTTGTAAGATTTCCAACAATACCAAATAGTTGAATATCAGTGTCAAAGTGCCCATGCTGTCGCTTCTTTTTTAAAGATAGGGTAATGAAATTGTTAATTGATCATACCCTAAAAGTATGATTACAACATAACCCCGGACACATAATAATAATAATATATATATTAATAATATTCTTATTGGGGGTTATAGTACTAATATTATTTATTTTTACATATGAAACTTTTCAAAACGATCCATTAACTGTGTCAAAGTTAAGAACATCGTTAGGAAGCATGCTTTTTCCCCAAATATTAAGAACTAGCTTTTGCCAACGGCTTCGCCCGCGTGAAAATGACGATTTTCCATACAAACTTTCATCCCCTATTTAACTCCCATAGGGGTTGAATTTCGAAAAATCCTTCCTTATTCCTTGTCTACATAATAAAGGGAACCTCTGTGCAAAATTTCAGCTTTCTAGGTCCAAGGGTTTGGGCTGGGCGTTGATGAGTCAGTAAGTCAGTCAGTCAGGACTTCTCTTTTTATTTATATAGATAGATAGACGATAATATGTGAAAAAAAAATAGACTGTATATATAAAGTCCCATTAAAATAGGTGGACAAAATTTCAGAAATCATTCAGACCACCAAAATAAGGACGATGGTAAAAAAAATAATAAGAAAAACGCATTTAAGTACCTACTTATAGAGGACGAGTTTGTTCTAGACCTAGAGTGCCGGCAATTTATTATTCTAAGTAAAAAAAAAACAGTTTATTTAATATTGAAATTAAAATTGATAGGTAATTTAAATAAAACAGAAGTAACAAAAATAATATCTAAGTGCTATAAATTCAATTATACAAAATATTTACTTACTTCTGTTTTATTTAAATTACCTATCGATAAAAAGTATATAAACAGTCTATTTTTTTTTCACATATTTTTAATATTTGGGGAAAAAGCATGCTTCCTAACGATGTTCTTAACTTTGACACAGTTATTGGATCGTTTTGAAAAGTTTCCTAAGTAAAAACAAATAATATTAGTACTATAACCCGCTTTAAGGATATTATTATTATTATGTGTCCGGGGTTATGCTGTAATCATACTTTTAGGGTATGATCATTAACAATTTCATTCCCCTATCATTCAAAAAGAAACGACAGCATGGGCACACCTCTGTCTAGTCCTTCAGGTCTATAGGGGTGATGCTATTTTATGTTAGGAGTTGTTAAAGCTCTGAATTCTTCAACTTAAACACTAAAAGGAACGTTTCATATTTAAAAATAAATAAAAATATTTTGACGATTTTTAAAAAAAAAACGGCATCTTCAAACATTATGCAACGTATGTCAAAAAATCATAAATAATTAGTACTATAACCCCCTATGAGGATATTACGGTTATCCCTGCCGTTTTAGAGATATTTCGATTTTTCATACTAGCTCCATACAAAATTTTCGTAAAAAAATTATAATTCCTTCGTTTTTGTGCAGAATCAATTCTGGTGTCATTTTTGTATATTGTTATAACTAATAGAAGTGATATCCGGCATAAAAACTGGCACTTGCAAAATAAAATGCCTAAGTCTATGAAAGCCGATTTTCAGCCCACCGTGCGTCGGGTCGGAGGATCTTTTCCCTTTTTATGGGGGATGAGGAGCTTTACACCCTGTTCCTCATTACCCCCTAAAACGTTATTATCGGACGATTTTTTACGTTCTGCAACAATCGTCGTTGCGATGTGCTCTAAAGAATTTGCCATTTTGGGAATTAGGCTTTTTGAGAATTGTCCATTTTGAGAACTTGTCCTTTTGCGACTCTGTTGCCATTTTGAGAATTTGGTATTTTGCGCCTAAACCATTTATCGGTTCGTCTCTCCCCCCCTCTAACTTTAAACTAAGAGAGTGAAAAATCTAAAAAAACTTTTTTACAAAAAATAAAACCGACTTCGACAAAAAAAACACTCAAAAGTGAAAAATAAACTTGAGAAGAAAAATCAGTTTCTGAAGTCGGTGACAAAAAAATGAAATCAAAGAAACAAAAGTCACCGACTTCAGAAACTGATTTTTCTTCTCAAGTTTATTTTTCACTTTTGAGTGTTTTTTTTGTCGAAGTCGGTTTTATTTTTTGTAAAAAAGTTTTTTTAGATTTTTCACTCTCTTAGTTTAAAGTTAGAGGGGGGGAGAGACGAACCGATAAATGGTTTAGGCGCAAAATACCAAATTCTCAAAATGGCAACAGAGTCGCAAAAGGACAAGTTCTCAAAATGGACAATTCTCAAAAAGCCTAATTCCCAAAATGGCAAATTCTTTAGAGCACATCGCAACGACGATTGTTGCAGAACGTAAAAAATCGTCCGATAATAACGTTTTAGGGGGTAATGAGGAACAGGGTGTAAAGCTCCTCATCCCCCATAAAAAGGGAAAAGATCCTCCGACCCGACGCACGGTGGGCTGAAAATCGGCTTTCATAGACTTAGGCATTTTATTTTGCAAGTGCCAGTTTTTATGCCGGATATCACTTCTATTAGTTATAACAATATACAAAAATGACACCAGAATTGATTCTGCACAAAAACGAAGGAATTATAATTTTTTTACGAAAATTTTGTATGGAGCTAGTATGAAAAATCGAAATATCTCTAAAACGGCAGGGATAACCGTAATATCCTCATAGGGGGTTATAGTACTAATTATTTATGATTTTTTGACATACGTTGCATAATGTTTGAAGATGCCGTTTTTTTTTTAAAAATCGTCAAAATATTTTTATTTATTTTTACATATGAAACGTTCCTTTTAGTGTTTAAGTTGAAGAATTCAGAGCTTTAACAACTCCTAACATAAAATAGCATCACCCCTATAGACCTGAAGGACTAGACAGAGGTGTGCCCATGCTGTCGTTTCTTTTTGAATGATAGGGGAATGAAATTGTTAATGATCATACCCTAAAAGTATGATTACAGCATAACCCCGGACACATAATAATAATAATATCCTTAAAGCGGGTTATAGTACTAATATTATTTGTTTTTACTTAGGAAACTTTTCAAAACGATCCAATAACTGTGTCAAAGTTAAGAACATCGTTAGGAAGCATGCTTTTTCCCCAAATATTAAAAATATGTGAAAAAAAAATAGACTGTTTATATACTTTTTATCGATAGGTAATTTAAATAAAACAGAAGTAAGTAAATATTTTGTATAATTGAATTTATAGCACTTAGATATTATTTTTGTTACTTCTGTTTTATTTAAATTACCTATCAATTTTAATTTCAATATTAAATAAACTGTTTTTTTTTTACTTAGAATAATAAATTGCCGGCACTCTAGGTCTAGAACAAACTCGTCCTCTATAAGTAGGTACTTAAATGCGTTTTTCTTATTATTTTTTTTACCATCGTCCTTATTTTGGTGGTCTGAATGATTTCTGAAATTTTGTCCACCTATTTTAATGGGACTTTATATATACAGTCTATTTTTTTTTCACATATTATCGTCTATCTATCTATATAAATAAAAAGAGAAGTCCTGACTGACTGACTTACTGACTCATCAACGCCCAGCCCAAACCCTTGGACCTAGAAAGCTGAAATTTTGCACAGAGGTTCCCTTTATTATGTAGACAAGGAATAAGGAAGGATTTTTCGAAATTCAACCCCTATGGGAGTTAAATAGGGGATGAAAGTTTGTATGGAAAATCGTCATTTTCACGCGGGCGAAGCCGTTGGCAAAAGCTAGTTCTTAATATTTGGGGAAAAAGCATGCTTCCTAACGATGTTCTTAACTTTGACACAGTTAATGGATCGTTTTGAAAAGTTTCATATGTAAAAATAAATAATATTAGTACTATAACCCCCAATAAGAATATTATTAATATATATATTATTATTATTATGTGTCCGGGGTTATGTTGTAATCATACTTTTAGGGTATGATCAATTAACAATTTCATTACCCTATCTTTAAAAAAGAAGCGACAGCATGGGCACTTTGACACTGATATTCAACTATTTGGTATTGTTGGAAATCTTACAAGATCAACAAGATACTACACACCTCTGTCTAGTCCTTCAGGTCTATAGGGGTGATGCTATTTTATGTTAGGAGTTGTTAAAGCTCTGAATTCTTCAACTTAAACACTAAAAGGAACATTTCATATGTAAAAATAAATAAAAATATTTTGACGATTTTTAAAAAAAAAACGGCATCTTCAAACATTATGTAACGTATGTCAAAAAATCATAAATAATTAGTACTATAACCCCCTATAAGGATATTACGGTTATCCCTGCCGTTTTAGAGATATTTTGATTTTTCATACTAGCTCCATACAAAATTTTCGTAAAAAAATTATAATTCCTTCGTTTTTGTGCAGAATCAATTCTGGTGTCATTTTTGTATATTGTTATAACTAATAGAAGTGATATCCGGCATAAAAACTGGCACTTCCAAAATAAAATGCCTAAGTCTATGAAAGCCGATTTTCAGCCCACCGTGCGACGGGTGTTGTGTCGCTGGTGGGCTAACTGCCCTACTTATGTTAGTCGGGAACTCCTTTATAGGCTAATGTCGCGGATAATGTTGATAGCGCGATGTAGGAAGTTAGTTCGCAGGTATTGCGATAGATGTCGCTAGTCGCCACAACGTTGTACAAAAAGGAAAAATTTCGGAAAATACGCAATTTTCTTTATTTTGCGTACGTAATGCCTAATTATTATGAATCTGGGAACCCTATCATAATTATTATAACCCCATGATGATCGATGCACTAGAGGGGCTCTACGAAAACCACGTAGAAGCGACATCTAGTTGTACAAGCAGAACTAAAACCAGCAACAAGCTCAAAAGGGAACTTCCAGTTAGAGTTACTAACTACATTCAGTTGCTTCCTTCCTATAGATGCCGTAACTGTGAGTAAAGTTACAAAAGATAAATTATTCAAACAGGGCGTCAAATGGTCACTTTAGCAGATCATAATATGAATAGGGTATTTCACCAAAAAAATATAATTAGTCCGTCAGATAGATTTCTAAAAAAATAATGTACACGTATTTTTTCTTTTTTCTCGTAAACAAAAGATGAAGACGATACAGTGCTTCGAAAAGTCGTGTCAAGTCGTGTGACGTCACAAAGTTAGTACTTTTTTACCCACAAAGTGACGACAAAAGGCCCCACTCATGATCTTTGACACGTTCTATTATCGTCAATTGTTATTAATTTGATAAAACAAAAAACACGTACCTATCCAATATTTTTCGATAATCTAACAGGCGGACTAATTAGATTTTTGTGGTGAAATACCCTATTGCGTTAATAAGCGTAATATGGACCTTCCATACTAATAGTAACTGCGTCTGTGACCATTTAAGAAAATAGATCATAATAGGAAAATAATATGAATTGCGTTAAAATTCGTAAAATGGTCACAGACCCAGTTCATTTCATGATACTGAATACTCAAGACTTTATTGCATTCCATAATGTGTACATGTAACAGTTGGTATGATGGACCCTGTCGGGCACAGCAAAGTTAATTTTTTATAGGAGAGAGGATGAAGGCGTCTTTTTAATAGAATAACAAAATAAATAATATTAGTTTAAAATAGTGTCAGTAAGAAAAGAGAGATCTGCCAAAGTAGCCATTTTAGACCCCCAGGATTCCAAAAGAAAACTGTACCTACTACTTATAGCTGCAGGATAATGAAAGGTACCTTACTCTGAAAAAGTAATAAACGAGTAGACACAAGACATTGTCTTTCTAATTCACATAGGTACTTAATTAATTGGAAAGTTTTAAGTTAAGACAAAAGATTTCGTAAGAAGATTCGCACAGAGGACTTCCTTCGTAATAGGTAACTATATGAAATTTTGTGGGAAAGTAATTTCTATACCTAGGTATGAGGCAGAATCCTATTGATTCATTCAAGAGAAATTATAGAGTGAGGTAGGAAGTTATTAATTAAAATCCTTTTTTTTATTGAAATTATTTTAATAAATACCTTATCACATTCACACACATAACCACACTATATTACAATAAGTTACACTTGACTGCGCTTAGCCAGGTAAGTTCACACAAAACACAAGAAACTTAAATATAAATCTTAATTATACGAATTTATAGTCTGTGGAATACGAAAATAAGATGCCTGTGCCATACGAGTGACTTTCGTGAAAAAAATGTAATATTTACAACCATTTTGAGCGGGATTTTAATAAACAATATTCTACGCTTTTTCGTGATCTATTTCTAATTCACAAGTTGATAATATTCATGGGCTATCACTCTTCAGTCTTGTTTTATACGTGGCTTAAATATATCTACTTAAATTAAAGTTTTTGTAAATCATTTTTATTCAACTTAGCATGAGAATATCAAAAAAAATTGAGACAATTTTTTGTTCACCGGTGTCGTGCATGGGTACCTAAATAGTGAAAATATATTCTTATATTTACATTTAAGCTTACATTAAAAATAAGCCAAAATAAAAGTTTTTTTTGACGCCTTCGTGGACAATAAAACATTAACTACTCCGAATATTCGTCAAGTTTTCTCATTATCTTTTTTTTGTACCTTTTTATTGATCGAATCAACAATTTGTTAATTTTAGTTTCTATTAAATGTTTACAAAGACATGGCTGACTTATTAAACAAGAAAAAAACTAAAATATTGTCCTAAAAACTTCCTAGATCGTAATTTTATCGAAGCACTAATAAGCAGGAATGTTTTACTGTTTACACAAAATATTGAGCATTGAGATCCAGCAATCGGATTTTCAACTTGAAATCGTATGTATCGATATCTTGATGTTCAAGGCTGCGGTGGGGCAGGACATCCTGCAAAAAAGACAATATTCATTTAATTTAAGTTATTGTTGTGCCATCTACCGTGTGTTGGCAGTTGGCACTACTCCGAATACTCCGATGCCGTCCGGTGCCGTTCGCCGGATCGTTTGAACACTATTGTCCGCGTAACGGCATCGCTTATCGTATCGAATCGCTGATATGCAGAAAGCGACGGTCATTCATATTTCACATGTTTGGTCAAGTGGTCACCTAACAGTTCCTGTCAGAAATCATTATGTTTCATACTGTGTTTTGGTATTTCAACTGGATTCCGACAATACTCTACGTCATTTTGATTGGTCAAGCTACAGAGCATTTTTTTCGCAATCGTTTAGATGTTAAAAGAAATTGCATTGTTGTTTTTTGAGTGCACGCATAAAAAGGCGACCTACTGCTTAATTAAGGTCTATTATAATACCTAACTGTTTTCTCCAAACATAAAACATGAGTAGGTCATCTAGGTACAATTCATGTTCACTTCTCTGGTAGTGGTACATAAATCTGCGTTAATTTTAAGCCAATTTATGAATTTAAAACAAATTCTGAAAAATTCGTTTAATCATTCTGCGTTGAATTAAATTCCTCTCTGAAACATGCAAACGGCGAACGAGCTAGCTAGAAGCCCATTCGAATTTATACAATAATGGTCAAGCGAGTGCTATGGGATAAGTTAAGTTACTTACTGCATACACTGCAGGCTATTTCGTCACTGTTGTCCCCGCAGCCGTCGCGCCCGGAGCAAGCCACGGCCGTACTCCTGCAGCGGCCGTTCCCGCAACGGAACGGACAAAAGTCAGCCGCACGCCATCTGAATACATACGGAAAACGTGTCAACTACTACCATAAGGTCAAATATTTGGACAAACACCGTTACAGGTCGCACGTGGTGTGATTACGAAATGCAATGGCAAATACACTTCAGCTTATAAGGTTTTTGTGACAACCGCCTCGAGCTTACCACAATACCACGGTGCCAGTGATAGTGTTAGAGCATTTGTTAATACTCGAAGCTTCCAAGTAAATTGACAAGTGTGTGGGTAATAAAGAAAACGGTTTCTTTATTTTGTATTGTTCTACACCATAATAGTTACCGTAAGACTATAAATCTTCAGAAAATTCATCTTTCCTACCTTGATTGTTCGTTGCACAGGTGTGGAGGTTCGTCCGAGGCATCTTTGCAGGAAATTATCGCATTGCAGAACTCATACTCGGGAAGGCATTCTCCTGAACCGCAACGGAATGTATGACGCGGACACCTGAAGGAAACAAGTTCGTCAAGAATTAGCAAAGCGGTGATTATATTTTTAATGATCAAATTATGTTTTGTAATGGGTTATTATAAAAGTTCAACGGCGCTAGACTTTAGTCCCACGGTTTTTTCAATAACACACGTGCGATTACACAGTAAGTATTATTTTTGAGATTTTAGATAGACTATATAATCCTTTCCTTACTTGCCTGTTCTTAATTTTGTACATTGTGTCATTTTAACTTTATATAATTGTTTCTAATGTGTCCGTTTTAAAGGTTTTTTTATCATTTATTTTATTTTGTTATTGTTGTTTGTCTTTTGTTACTGTTATCAATTATTATTGGCATTTTGTTCTTTTTTATTAATGTTTTTATTATTGTTCTCATGCTCTTGTTGTTTATTTAAGAGTCGCAACATTTTATTTTAGTAGGCTTTTTATTTTTAGCAAAATATTTTAGAATTTTTAAATGTGTTTGTTTATTTTTTCGAGCGTATGGCACTCGTGGGCAGCAGCTGAAAATCAGCGTCAGGTGGTGCACTTTGTGCTGCCTTCTGGCATTATGCTGAGCTGAGGCCCTTTTGGCATTAGTAGCTTTAATTGTTTTGAATTTGTTTTGTTCTTTTTATGGTATTTTTGCCAAATAAACACAAATTTTCTTTCTTTTTCTTTTTTCTTTCTTATCTCCACCTATATCTTTCAACAATAAATTTAGCTTTCAGTTCCAGTGTTTTATAAACCAAACGTCGTAAGAACCTAGTTACATTCACTCATTTAAGTGGAGTGTGGACTCTTAAGTTTTACTGGAGTACGCTGTAGGTTATATAATAAATACTTTAGGTTTTACGCTGTAGATACATATTTATTTTCTCTCGAACTTACCCTTTACGTCTTGTGGCCCGGCAGTTCTTCTCATCCTCTCCACCAGGACATTGAGGAGTACCGTCACACCTCGATGCTCTGGACACACACGGCGACCCAGGCCCCCCACATCTGAACGAATTTGTGGAACAACGCTCCCCTGTCAGCTCTGGAAGTTTAGATCATGACTTAGAAGACCACTGAATGATGCTCGATGTATGAATGTTGGCCAAAATATAATATGGTGATGAAATGCAAATGACAAAGGGCGGGCCTATAAAACTAATTAATAGTTTTATCGTGTGTATGGAATCGCTTCGATGATTAATGAAAAGAACATTAAACTTAGATAAAATGAACCCTAATTAAATTTAAATTAACCGCAACTACCAATAAGATACCAATAAACGACCATGATTTTGAAGAATTACCTGACATTAGTTCGTATTAGTAAAAAATATCCCAAGTTACTTTTGGAAAATGAGTAGGGTGAAATGGAGAATGAAAGTGAGACGGAACAATGAAGACGAAAGATGTGCGCAAAAGTAAAAGATAAAGAGTGCAGAGTGTACGAACCTTTACCAGTACCTTCACATTTTTCATCGGAACCGTCTGGGCAATCCTTGCGTCCATCGCACACGAAGTACCAACTTATACAAGTTCCTGTTGACCGGCACTGGAATAATAACAATGTACCGACTTAAAATAAAGAAATTATCAATGGAAAGTCATCTAATGGAAAACCCATGACACATTCCATCGTTTAGCCGTCTTTATGTGTATTAAAAAAGTATGAGCTTTCCCATTCTAAACGATTTTCTTTTTTCGTGTTTTCAAAATCTTTATCTTCAATCATTTAATCTTATAAAAATATTGCATTTCCACCTTGTTACATTTTCAATTCTGGTCGTACTTACAACTACTTTAAAAGTTTCTATGGAAAGTACAAATCATTAGATGATATTTATCTAAATGCGTAAATCTATACAGTGATCTAGGAGAAACTACAAATAAGCTACATTCAAACGCATTGTTTGTGTAATTTAGTTCCTCACGGCTCGATAGATGGCGTTGCTCGATTAAAAAGCAAGCTATCGTTAGCTTTCCTCAATTTACCTAAGTGTTTACGAATATATTTTTTTAATATAGTTTCTACCACAAGTAAAGTGTCGTTTCATTAAACATTTGGTCCTTCGAAGTCGGATAACAACTAACAAGTGAAGTGCATAAAGTTCAGTGCGTAATAAAGTGAAGTAACAGTAAGTTGTGAGTGTTATGTTAGTGAATAAGTGGTAAGTGCTGTGACATTGGATTGGACTGTATTAGGACTCTGGTGGGGTAAGCCTGTGAACATTTTATATCAGGAACTTAGTGAAATATTACGTTGTGTGGACTTAGTAAATTCAGTTAAAATACTTAGAAATATTGAGATTAGTGATTTTAACTTAGTAAAAAATCTCTAGAAAACTTTGTTGTGATTTTGTGTTTTAGACATTAGAAAACTTAACTACAGTGACTTAGCCAATTTTTCTGTTTTACGAACATTTACACTGGTGTCTTTAACTATTTCTTGAAGAAAACTGTTTTGAGTTAGTTATAAACATGTCACAATTGTGTGGACCACAGAAACAGTTGAGTGAGCGGATTGCTAAGTTGTTTAACAACACAAAGAAAACTTCAAAGTCACGTTATACCAGAGGTTATTTAGAGACAAGATTAGACACATTGACTGAATATTGGGAAACGTACAATAAACAACACGACGAGATTATGAAGAATGTTCCCACTGAGGTTCTCGAAAAAGTTAAATTTGATCCTATTGCAAATTTTGATGAAACCGAAGAAATTTATCTTGATTTTAAAACTGCGATTAAAGAATGCTTGATCGAGCTATCTCATCAGGAGTCACAGCAAGCTACAACTTCGGCCACAATGACATGTCATGACGAAACATTTGAAAGGGTAAAAAACAAGACAAAGTTACCACCGATTAACATACCTAAGTTTTCCGGTAACTACACTGAATGGTATAGCTTTCGTGACGTCTTCACATGTCTTGTTCACAATGATAATAACATATCAAAAATTGAGAAACATCATTATTTGAAGTCCAGTATTACGGGCGAGGCTGAGCAGCTATTAAAACACTTCACACTTACCGAAGCTACTTATGATAAGGCTTGGGAAACACTTGAGAATCGGTATGAAAATAAAAGGATAATTGTCAATAACATCCTGAATCGTCTTCTTTCTCAGCGCAAAATGACGAACGAATGCGCTCAAAGCCTGAAAGGTATTGTAGACACCACACGCGAATGCTTGAATTCGCTAGAAAGTCTAAAAATCAACACGTGGGAGGCTATAGTAGTTCACATTGTTGTCTCTAAAATTGACATTGAAACTCACAAACTTTGGGAACAGTCCCTTGGTTCATCACGTGACATACCAACTTTTGAGACTTTAGCCTCACTTCTAGAAAGCCGATTCAGAGCTATGGAAAATATCACCAGTATTAGAAAGGATACAGCAAAGAAAGATTCAGCGAAACCTACCTCAACCCAAGCAAAATACGTTCCTGTGAAATCTTTCGCCACTGAAATTGAAAGCACTTGCACTTTTTGTTCACAACCCCATTATATTTGCCACTGCAAAGGATTTTCTAATTTGGAAGTCTCACAACGCCATGACTTTGTCAAGAAGAACCGCATCTGCTTCAACTGTCTTGTTCAGGGTCATTCAGTGAGTCAATGCAAGCAAAGCACAAGCTGTAGGAAATGTGGTCGACGTCATCACACACTCTTGCATATTACATACCCAGCCAAGACGAGCACAGCAACAGAACCGAGTGAGCCAGAAACACGCGAGGCGGTCACCATGAAAGCTGAAATAAATAATGTGCAACAGGTTATTTTAGCAACAGCTCGTGTTGTGGTTATTGCAAAAAATGGATCCACTCACCAACTTAGAGCCTTAATTGATCCAGGTTCTCAGGCATCACTTGTGACTGAAACAACTGCGCAATTACTAAATCTTGACAGAATTGCGGTGAATGGTAAAATTACTGGAATTTCAAACGACAAAGTAATAACGACTAAGTCGATGGTGAACCTTAAATTTCATTCAATTTATGATTCTACACACACTATTACTACACAAGCGTTTGTACTCAAACGATTGACTTCATTGTTGCCTGCAAAAGAAGTATCAATGGATTCCTGGCCTCTTTTAAGTACCATTAACCTTGCTGATCCACAATTTCACCAGCCAGGAAGTATAGATATCTTGTTGGGGGCAGAAGTTCACTCACAATTATTGCTAGATGGTTTACATAGACACAACTCAATGATTGCACTTAATTCACATCTTGGATGGTTGATTTCAGGACAAACTTGTAAAGATACCTCACAAAGTTCATATCATGTTGTTGTCTCACATACTAAATTAGAGACTGACCAGTTGCTCAGGAGATTCTGGGAACTGGAGGAACACACACAAAGTAAAAAACCACTTACACAATTGGAAACTCAGTGCGAAGAGCATTATAGAGAAACTCACACTCGGAACGCTGAGGGCCGTTACATACTCCGCTTGCCTTTCAAGAACGTGACTCACCTAGGTGACACAAAAGGTTTAGCAATTAATCGTTTGACTCAAATGGAGAAGAGATTTAAGCACAAACCGGAATTTAAAGAAGAATACTGCAAATTTTTGAAGCAGTATGAATCACAAGCCCACATGGAAGTCATACCTGAAAGGGAAAGAAACACAAGTAATAAATATTACTTACCTCATCACGCCGTCTTGAAGGAGTCCAGCACTAGCACGAAGCTACGCGTAGTCTTCGATGGTAGCGCCAAACCTGGAACAGGAACGTCCTTGAATGATGAACTGATGATTGGTCCGCCCTTGCAACAAGATATAAAGGATTTAGTAACAAGGTGGAGAACACATAGAATTTGTTTAGTAGCGGACATTCAACAAATGTATAGGCAGATACTGATTCATCCTGATGATGCGGATTACCAACGAATCGTGTGGCGAGAAAATTCGGATGAACCAGTTAGAGAATACAGGTTACTTACCGTTACTTACGGAACATCCTGTGCACCATACCTTGCAATTAGAACGTTGCACCAGCTGTCTAATGATGAGAAGGAAGAGTTTCCTATTGCAGCACCGCTACTGCAAACAGATTTTTATATGGATGACTTGATGTCAGGGACATCCAATGAAGATGATACAATTAGTCTGCAAAAACAAATAACTGACTTGTTACAAAGAGGTGGATTTTTGTTACACAAATGGTCGTCAAATAGTCCAAAGATATTGGCACAGATTGAAAGTGCCGATAAATGTAACCAAACTGTGGTGAACATAAAAATGCATGACGCTATTAAAGCTTTGGGCATTAATTGGAATCCGCACAATGATAATTTTGAATTAAAAATGTCGATAGATCCGCTTGTGGATACTATCACTAAAAGAACAGTGTTGTCCATTATCGCTAAAACATTCGACCCGCTTGGTTGGTTAGCACCTGTAGTAATTATGTTAAAAATCTTCATGCAAAAACTGTGGTTGGCTGGCCTGGACTGGGACGATGTTTTACCTGATAACTTACAAGTTGAATGGCGCACTATTCACAACAACATAAAACACATGAATACTATACAGCTTCCTCGGTGGCTTGGCTTGTTACCTGCTGAACTGAAGGTGGAAATTCATGGGTTTTGTGATGCTTCTTGTGCTGCTTATGCGTGTGTTGTTTACCTTAGAGTTCTGGACGACAGTGTCATCACAATGCGTCTTATCGCTGCAAAATCAAAGGTTGCTCCAGTCAAACAAGTGTCGCTTCCTCGTTTAGAACTCTGCGGTGCAGTGCTTTTGGCTAAGATGTTATTTGATGTTAAAACTAGTATACCAATTGATCAAAGACATATTTATGCGTGGACTGACTCCACTATAGTGCTGGCTTGGTTACGTAAACATCCTAATTCATGGACTACTTTTGTAGCAAACCGTACCACTGAGATTTTAAATATCACTAATAGTAGTCAATGGCATCATGTCAGGTCGCCTGATAACCCAGCGGACTTAGCTTCGCGGGGTATGAACCCAAACGATCTGACAGAGTCAACACTGTGGTGGGAAGGGCCACAATTTTTAAGAATCTCATCTGATTTTACATATTCAGAGGATAAGTTACCAGATACTGTGTTAGAATCTAAGTGTAAAATTACTTCACATGTTGCTGTTAACAATCAAGTAGATGATTCACACTCGTATTTAAATTGCTATTCTAGTCTAACAAAGCTGGTACGAGTTACAGCTTATTGTATTCGATTTGTGCGTCGGTGTAAAGAAAAGACTTCTAAAAATGCTACAACCTGGACAAGTTTTTTAAATGCGAGCGAATTGTTAAATGCACGCAAGATATGTATCCGTTTGTCACAAAGTGTGTTTCAAACTGAAATTGATTTATTATTAGCTAGTAAGTCTATCCCTAAATCTAGTAAATTGTTTTCCCTTCACCCTTATATTGATGACCAAAATATATTAAGAGTTGGTGGTCGACTCGCTAACGTTCAAGGTAAATTGGATTTTAAGTCACCAGTTATCCTCTCAAGTCAATGCCACTTCACTAAACTACTTGTCACAGATGCTCACCACAGAGCGTTGCATGGTGGATGTCAATTAACTCTTAATATATTAAACTTGAATTATTGTATTATTGGTGCTAAGAGAATAGTTAAGAGTATTATCCGAAAATGTATTCCGTGTTTTAAACAAAGGGCCGCGCCAAGGCCTCCTTTCATGGGAAACTTGCCTTCATATAGGGTTAACCCAGCTCGTCCATTTCTATCCTGTGGAGTGGACTTCGCGGGACCCTTCTCGTTGAAATTGTATTCTGGTAGATGTACTCGCACCAGTAAAGCTTACATTAGCCTATTTGTGTGCACAGTCACAAAGGCTATTCACCTGGAGTTAGTCGAAGCTTTGAGCACTATGGCCTTTATGGCAGCTTTCAAGCGCTTCTTTGCGCGTCGCGGTCACTGTAAGGATATGTATAGTGACTGTGGAACGAACTTTCAAGGTGCTTCAAAAGAAATGGCACTCCAATTTAAAAACGCTCAAGTTAATTTGGTGGGCGAGATATCGGAATTACTCGCTAATGATCACACTACCTGGCATTTCATTCCTCCTGGAGCTCCACACTTCGGAGGATTATGGGAAACCGGCGTAAAATCGGTAAAGGGTCACATAAAACGCGTTATTGGTCAAAGTTGTCTCACTTTCAATGAGTTTTATACTCTCCTCACACAAGTAGAAGCATGTGTAAATTCACGTCCTCTTACCTTAATCGATTCGTCCTTAAGTGAACCTCCATTAACTCCTGGTCACTTCCTCATAGGGGAAACCCCTGTTGTAGTTCCTGACGAAAGACTACGAAATACTCCCACTACTCACCTTAATCGATGGCAACTTGTCCAGCGTATGCTACAAACACTCTGGCGACGTTGGCAAGCTGAGTATTTGACTAGCTTGCAACATAGATATAAATGGAATAAAAAACAGGCAGATATTGAGATAGGCACCATTGTGTTGGTTAAAGACGAACGATTACCTCCAGGTAAATGGCTGCTGGGTCGTATAATAGAAAAACATCCAGGTAAAGATGGGGTGACTCGTGTTGTCTCTTTAAAAATCAAAGATCATATCACTAAGCGACCAATAACCAAACTGTGTGCATTACCCTAAGTCAATCATACTTTGTTGTTTTATACTTTGTTGTGTTTTACCTTTATAGTTTTATAATATTCTTTGTGTACCTCTTCTGAAGGACTTACACAGTCCTTGGCCGGCAGGAATGTTTGTGTAATTTAGTTCCTCACGGCTCGATAGATGGCGTTGCTCGATTAAAAAGCAAGCTATCGTTAGCTTTCCTCAATTTACCTAAGTGTTTACGAATATATTTTTTTTAATATAGTTTCTACCACAAGTAAAGTGTCGTTTCATTAAACACGCATTAACAACGACTGTTTCTTCGTAAGCTTAAGAAAACATAAATAAGTACTAACTTGGAACGTGTTCGGCAAGCACCCTCTATTGCGAGCCGAGCAAGCTGAAGTTGAATTTGTTCGGTACGTGCAGTCACATTTCTTATTGAGGCATCGCGTGTAAGGATCCACTTGTTGGCATTGCGGATCCGTAAGGCACGGCATTCCGAGAGAAGCAGGGCCAAGGTCGTAAACTGGTGTATCCGCACGGATGCGATGCTTGTCTGGAAAAAGTTATCTCCTTATAAAACGCATTCAATTACAAAAGACATTTCATTGAATTATAGACCTTAATTATAAAATACCTTTTAGAGAAGACTTCTTTTGATGTCCACCCTTATGAGGCTTGCCACCAGAATTAACTTGTTCCTTTGACGCACCGCCCTTCTTGTTGGTTTTCTTTTCCACGGAAGGTTGAGTTACAACCCTATAGATTGGCTGGTCATTTGCATGCAAATTAGCTGTCATTTCATCTACCCTTATCGTTTCATTCGGCTCGCCATCTTTCCTATTCGAAACGGGTAATCGCTTCGTTGGTTCTACACTAGGCACTTTCATGACAGCTTGCATCAAGGGACTATCTTCATCAGTACTAAAGACATCGTTTTTGTTAGTGTATAGAGGTAATTTGCTTGGCTTAATATCGTCAGAACTGATTACAGAGAGTGGGGATCCAAAAGAGTTGACTGAACTTGATGTTAGTTGAACTGTTGGACTCGGATCTTTGTAGAGTGTTGTTCCGTTTGCAGGAGCCACAACTGCATCCATTTCTGCTACCACGGCTTCGGTAGCATATGGCGGAATTTTCTGAGCGACACACTTGTCTCCTACTTGTTTGTGATAGCTGTTGCAAGCACACCTTCCGAAAAGGTTAAGTATGACGAACTCGCAACGACTCTCTTTGTCCCATAAACGACAATGTTCGTTACTATAGCAGACGTGACCGGGTGGTGCAGCTGAAATAATGAGATAAAACACGTCAACACACGTAGCACATGCAGTTTTTTAAGCTTTAATTCTAAATTGGCTCACGCCAATTGGTCGTTGAATAAAATACACCAAGGTATTTGTGTACTTCGTGACTGTTGAGGCACTGCCTGGTTGGTAGCAATTTTCCCGAGGCTAACCATACGGTCTACCATTACATGCTCTAATAGTTGGCTAGATACAGTTTCAACTTGTATGTGTCGAAGTGATCATTGAAAAGCGTAGGTATTGTTATCGATTTCATTAATGTAAATGTTTTAAATTGTTATATTGTTTTCCCATGCCTTATGACTTTAATTTGATGTAGTGTCGTGAATGTAAAATCACAAATGGAAATTTGATTGGCTATTAAATGTTAATCAGGAACAGTAAAGCGCGGCACGCAACATCGCTAGTTATTTGTCGACCTACTCCGATCCATGACTGTGTCGTTATTTTTCATGAGCCGTTATTATATTATATACTACATATTATAATAGTATAAGACCATCCGTATTTTTATTAAATCAATTTTGTTTGAAATATCAAGTGTATTACTACGTCAATCATTCCGTTTTGTATAACTGTTTCCAGTTCCGAGTGGAGTGCGCGAAATAATTTCATGATTTGTTGCGCGCAACTTTGATTTGAACTTCTAACCTTTTCGCGAATCGAGACACAGGTCGAGATATTAAATACATAGTGAAACATTATCCACCTTTCATCGTTCGGAATATAATATGTTTGATTTGGATATTCATACGGTTAGAGGTAACAAGGTCATGACATAAAATGTCAGCCTTATTTTTGATCCAGATTCTTTATCGTACATATCTTTATTATGGTGTCTCAGCTTGTACAGAAGTTATAAAGCTATACTTAGGAGTTCTCACAGTATGGTTACAATACTCACATTATGTGCGATAATAAGAGCGGTTCACATGAGCAGACGCTGGTGGATTTGACAGAACAATTACTTGCTTCATTTTCTCACAGAGCTCTTACAATAAATCGCGGAAATAAGGTTTGTTAAAGCACCATTGAGACCAGCGAAGAGGAGATTATTAAGCAACCGCTATGAGGTTTTATTGGACTATTACTAAATGTGACGTATTAAGCCCTTACATTACGGTATCTGTGTAAGTGTACCAGTTTGCTTAATAGCAATAATAGCTATTACAAAACATGCGCCAACAGACACAGAGGTATCAATTAATGCCACTGGCTTCAACTATTTTACGATCTATTAAACAGTGGTAACAAACAAATGATGAATTGGCAAAATGAGGTACACAAACCCATTAACGAGAATTCGAGACACTTTTCTATTCTATTGAGGTATTCGCTTACTCGCGGACTAATAAAGAATGAAGGTCAAATTCATGGCATTTCAACCCGTAAGTACAGACGCCAGCACATTAAACTATTACCATCTATCTAATTTCTTTTACACATTTTCTACTTTAGCGCTAAAGCATTGGGTTCATGTTGGAATGGGTTAAAATTTGACAGTTTCAGGTGGTTTGATGTGCGACTGTAGGTATTTTCTTTCCTCGGGCCACTTCATAGAATTTCACGGCTTATTCGATATGATCCAATACAGTGACTTAAACCATGACTAGTATAATTTTCAATGGGAAATTGGGACATTTAAATGAAATTGAAAGTTATATCAATAAATTGTTAACTCCTTGGAAAAAATCCCTTGTCATGGCGATTAATTTAAAAGTAAAAGTTTTATTTATTGAAATGGTTCATAATTAATTTGGTTCAAGAACATAGTTTGTTTTACTATGCTTTGTTTAAAATAGATTGTTAACGAACTAAGTACTTACTTATTACAATTTAGGCCGATTTAACTGATTCATTGGAATTAGGAAGGATAGGACACAAATCTCAATTTCACGTACAAGTAAATCGAAGTCGTTCGTTAAAAATAAAACGAATTAAAGTAAGTACCACACAAATCTGAAATCAATGAAGTAATGTGGGAAATAACTTGTTAAATAATTTTAGATTTGTTTAACTATAGGTACAAGATGTTTTTTTTTTATATATCGTAACTCTAGCTAGGTTACGAAACCATAAATAACAAAGAATCAAACAAAACTAGAATCTAGACTCCGTGGCTGATATTGGGAAATTCTGATGGATAAACCCAACAGCACTTTGCTAAACCCGGGAAACTATTATTATTCACACTTCAACGTCTTACAAATTATTCATCATCGACGTTAGAAAAACATGAGTGCATAGTTGTCGAAATATTTTCCTATTAAATTATAGGAACTAAACAAAGAAACTATGAACACTACCGGCTTATGACGCAAATACAATGACATCTTTCCTATGAAAAACTAATTAATAGCCACGCCACGGTCGTTAAACAGCCATTTAAAGTGTAACGAGAAAAAAAACAATTACCGATTCCAAGTCGTTATAGAAATTAGCATTGGGAAATGAAATTCAATTTATTTGTCGATGTTATCGCTACGTTCTTTGATGTATAATCGCTGGCTCGTAATGGTATTTCCCAGTACCATTTTATTCCTTGTTCTGGTGGTTTAAAAAACTGGTGCCCGAACCGTAAGTAGTGTGGTATGTACAGACAGACGCGGCCAGTATATCAAGCTAAGCTACCCGAACCTGTATTTTCCCAATCAACTTGGGCTTATGTCCTTAACGATAAAGTTCAAAATATATCTATAACATAATTATATAATAAAGAGAAAAGTCCTGACTGATTGACAGACTGACCCATTAACGCCCAGCCCAAGCACTTGGACCTAGAAAACCGAAATTATGCACAGACGTTCCCTTAAAAATGTAGATAAGGGTTAAGGAAAGATCTTTCGATATTGTATTCCTAAGGGAATAGGGAATGGAAGTTTGTATAGAAAATCGTTATTTTTCCGATATCATTATATTTTCCGACAGCCACACGGGCGAAGCCGCGTGCGAAATCTAGTCTTAGTGGTACTATGCTGGTGTCTGTACACACGGCTACACATCAAGCTATACAAAACCAGTTAATCTTGGCCTCACTTTACTAGATCTTTTCGCACAATGAACGATCAGATTATACTGGTTTTGTATAGCTTGATGTGTAGCCGTGTGTACTAATATAAACACTTGACATATTGCAATGAATGTGGTGGTAAGTACCTATAGTAAATATATTATAGTAAATAAGCTCTACTAGACTAACACTGAGTCAACCATTCGCTTCCCACTTATTAAATAAGTAAATGATTGTCGAAGTCAAGAGTGTTTTCACTGTTTCTGTGATAGTTTCACTTATTTTCGGTTTAATTTTTTTGTACTTAGATTATTACCTTTTTTTGACATTGGATATTTGATTTTGGTTGCTATATGAGAATGAATAAGGGTTCCGTTGGAGTTCAAAACTAATGTACCTACCTACAAGTATTCGTGAACGGTCGACAAATTTTTTTATGCCACTTCTAGTACATTATTATGTTAGACACCGTACTTACGTGAAAGACATGTGTGTTTCCTGAACTGCAGGTGTCCATCGGAGCATCGGCAGACCCCTTCGAGACATGCACTGTATGCCACCTTTAAAGTACACTGCTCTGATACCGTGCATTCTGATCCCAGTAGAGTTGCTGCAACAATAAAGAAATACACAATTATAATAATTATTTTATTCAATGAAGTTGTCTATGAAAAGAAATAAAACATTTAACGACAACCATAAATACAGACATGAAACTGTCAGTAAGACATAATATAAGCGGGAAATAATAAAAGTCACCGTATTCGCTAAACTAAAATTATCGTAAGGAAGAGATAATAATTTTACGTCACGACTCGGTTACAGCACTATTGTGAAAAGTTATAATAAGTTTATACTTTCTATTATAATGTACAAAAAACTTTAAAAATTCAGTTTTTAAAAGACACAATAAAAGTATTGTGAATATTGCAATCGCCAACGCGATCATGATTTACATATTATTTCTACAATCACATCTATTCGAATTTTTAACAAAAAAATGTTACCGGATTCAGACTGAAAAAACGGAATGTTATTACTAACTAGACTGAAGGAGCGTTACACTTTGCTAGGAATCTAAACGACAGTCATAGATACATTAATGTTAAGAATTGACAATCAAATTAACTTAAGAATCTTTAAAATCAAAATAGTTGTCAATAGATAGCTTATACTACTGAAACTAAAAGCAATAAATTCATTATTTTTTCAGGAATAACAGCATCTAGAGTAAAGCCAGAAAGGATAATTAAAACTCAACCTATGGGATTATAATATTTGCTAAGATAATTATTATGGTCTAATGGGCAAAATTATTCTAGTATACATGGCAAAATTAACTAGATAACCAAAAGGTAAATTTTTATCGCAATTATTATGCATGTCGCAAAAGCTGGAAATTATTTGTTGTTAGGTAGGCATTTCGGTAGATCAAATATATAAATAAGGAAAGGTTAGTTACCCAGAATAGAACAAATTCTTAATTCAAATTCTTCATCTGCCAGTCATCTGGCCATTTACAATACGTTTTATGAATGGCCAGTTCCACCTCCTAGTTCTAGTTGTCTGGTCTACGTGTCCTAGTCTCTATGGTGACAGTGCACTGAGTGACGGGTTCACGACCCGAAGGCGTGTGCGACCCTATTTGATTTCAAGTTCACCGTTGTTGCTCCGTTTATACGGGTGTGGCCGGCAATTTGCATCCAATGTATGTACATACATTTACGTTACTACGTCATAAACAATGCTAGTATTAATTCCTTTCGTTGGCATTTTTAAAATGATATGTTTGTATTTAGATTCACAAAATGATAAAGCAGGATTTCGTTCGTGGAAGCAAAATGTTTATGCATAACACGACTTTCGAACGTATAAACGATAAATAATAGAGTCACACCGACAACGGTTGGTATGCGAGCGGCAGTTTACAAGAACATCAGAAGTACCTGCGATTAACACTGTAGAATAAACATGAGAGATTTATTAACTACAACCGCATTGATCAGTTGCAGGTCCCGATCAATATCTACATTAATGATACCATTAGCTCCATTCATACATTAATACGGGAAATCGGTTATATAAACATTTGCATTTTCGTTGGAAGCCGGATATTTTTATCATGTCCAAGCATCATTTCTCTTTGTCCGTTATTAATTAGTTCCGACGTTTTGCTCAATTTAATAGAGGGTAAACACACGTAGTTTGGCACTAAAATCAATTAATAAACATACGTGCCACCAATTTAATTAAAATCCAGTTTTAATGTTGGTATATATAATAAATCATTAAGCGTATTTACACACGTTTGCTTTTAGCGCGTACGCGAAGATACGTCTCTGAATGGCTGTCGGCCTGCTACAATTATAATTCTTTTATATTTCTCGCGATAACCATCTACGACGTCTGACACATTAATCTCAAAACGAAGACCACAAAGAATACTTACATTTATTAGATTTGGCACGCTGCTGACAACCGTGAAAAGAGTGTACATGTGCGTGACTTTTTGATTTCCAATCCGAGGATTATAATCTTGTTATACAAAGTCAAGGTCGATTCGATACGTGTAATGAGTAAATGAAACGGTGTCATTAGCTGTCTTTCTTTCATTCGATATTTCACATCCGAAATTCGCACAGACAGACGGATCTTTCCAGTTGAGTACAGTGGGAAGGCGACAGGCGGATAGATTCGAGCCTTTTATAGGAACTATGTCTATCTTTATAACGGTTGTCCAGTCATAGGCGCCCTAAATCACCTTCTTTGTATATTGTACGGGAACAGTTATAGATAGTCGCAATTACACTTCATGTCTCTAGCACAAAGTGTATCTAGATACATTCACACGGACACACAGCTATATTTGCAATTGTGAATTTGTAAGAAGTATTCGATAGGACATCCACATAACGGTGATGAAAATCACAGAACAATAAATTATAGCAGTTCTTCCCTACACACTATACTGTACCTACAGTGGGCGATGTTATAATTTGTAAACAAAAGAACACAGATTTTCGGAAAATAATAATGATATGTTGAAGAACAACGCAGAAAGTAAAATCAGAGAAACTAACAATGAAAAGGCCAAACCAACAATGATAAAGTAATTGTTAAACTTGACTATGTGAGGTCCGCACAGACCATGCAAGCATGAGTTAAACGAGAGGAAGCCTACCAATGAAGGAAAAGAAAATAAAGGAAGGAAGGCTGCCAATGATGTCCCTAATAATGCAAATATTGCTGAAGATGGAACTGCAGAGTTATGCAGTAAGCTACTATGATTGATATTGATATTGGTTGATACTTGAATTTACATAACTGCATAAAGCAATAAGAATCAAAAATATTTGTGCTGTGCTGTGCTGAAGTCTTACTATTTTGTAGTAGCCGATAATTGCCCAAATTGAATACAGTCAATACCATCAGAAATAAAATCGACCTTAAGTGTGCATAATAACCACATGAATTCCGAATATACGTGCGTACGAAGATACGTGGGTATCTACAAAATACGTATTTTATTTAAAATATCTCGTTTGAATTACGATACTGACATCGTAAGAAACTGCACGCTTGTTAACTATGCATAACTGGGTTAATGGATGCAAAATGGGCGTTTGTGCTGTTCAGAAAAACTGTATGTCATGCTTACATGCTTTGACATGGTACCCAGACACGTCTTTGTACGTGCCTCCATATTTTGTGTGTTAAAGCGGCGTACTGACAAGGTGACAAAATTACTTAACATTTTTCTGGATATAATAACCAACTGTGGCCTTTTTTCGATTATAATTATTAAGGACGGAAATCCGGCGGTTTCACTGTCAGTGTCAAAATTACCAGAACAAAGAATTTTTGTTCTTGACTCTGATCAAGGACTGACTCATCATCTGCCTAGCCTTTTCCTAACTTAGTTGGAGTCGACTTCCAGTGTAAAAGAAATCAAGCAGTCAAGCCGCTGTTTTAGTAATTTAGCCACGGAATCCTCAATGACAGACAAAATTAGAATAATTAAAATTTTCGATAGATTTCGTTTAAAAAGCTAAATGACTGTGAGTCCGTGACTTCTTTAAAAAGCATGGTGTCACACCTTTTCCACCGTAATGGCGTAATTGAGTGACATGCGGAACTAAACTTATTATTAGCGCTTTCTATAATGAGCCCTACGAAAGAAAGCTTCCCAAATTAATGTGTGTAAAACAAACATTAAAACTTCTATAAATAGAAATGTTTGTGTATTTGTCTTCAACTAAACAGCAATAAACACAAATTGTGTCTGCGTACCGTTATTACACAGAATCCACTAATCGTTGGCGTATCTGATGCCTTCTGCATTCGTAATGCCATTTTCTTTACCCATGAGCTCCATGAGATTTTGTTTCGGTGTGTCCTAGATAACGATTATTGGTATTGTATGGTATTTAAATACCGGATGTGTTCCAGTAGCTACAGTTTTACTTTTGGAAGCCTCATTGATGAGGAATTTGTTTCACGCTTTAAGAAGTGTTTCTATATCTATTGTGGCAGGTGGTCGAAACTCCTGTGACCACTCGTTAAAAGCAAAAGGTCATACGGAAGAAAACGCAATCATAGTTTCAGAACTAACGGACTCGTGTACAGTAGTGGTAAATAAATAAAATGGATAAGTAAGAGTCCCTACATTTCATACCCTCGAAGGATAGCGGGACCAATTTACGGCTGGCAAACCGGACGATAAGTCAGTCGAAGCTTGCCGTCGGGGCCGCTCTCGTAATCATCAACAAGTTTATTTAAATTGGTACCTACCGCAAATAAACGAGATGGACATATTCACGTTGCGTCCATGCACTCAGCTTTAGACGACAAGGATTTATTAGCGTCATATTATCATTAAACTACGAACGCTGATGAGACCGTTCAGCTAATAGGTATGTTCCTTTTTTGTTTGGTCTTGGTGCATTTTGCTAATGGGCAACCAATGTTCCCCCAGAAGTAATGGAGCAAGCAAAACAAAATTAACCCCTAGATTTTATGAAACCCTGTGGTAATACGTAATTGACAGGTGGTTTGTTTTTGTCTACGAAACAGTTGTACCAGTAACTCTCCCACAGAAGAGTAGATGTTGTAATCCCATATCCTCTTCGGATTTACAAGCACTGAGAGTATACAAATAATTTTGTAGATTTCCTAGCCTGCATTCGTTGCTGCGGAACTAAAGTTACTATAATATTCTTGCGCATAGCCGCGGTTCTATTTTTGGAGAGCGCTCGATACATATGTTATTAGCACTAAACACAGTTGGAGGTAGTACTGTCTTATATTATGGATTTTTATGATTATGAGCATTGGGGACCTACAACAATTCTATTAATACTTAATTCAGTTTCGCCTGACCTCTTTCTGGATAAAATGGGCACAATACGTGTATGCGTATTGAGGAGATGGACCCGGAACAGTTGGTACATAAATTCAAGGTGGCTCAGCGAGCTATGGAGCGAGCTATAGGTACTTGGAGTCTCTCAGGGATCGCATCCGCAATGAGGGGATCCGACAGAGGACCAGAGTTGTCGACATACCTAACTCAAAGAATAAGTAAGCTGAAGTGGCAGTGGGCCGGCCATATTAGTCGCAGAACCGATGACCGTTGGAGCAGACGTGTTCTTGAGTGGAGACTGCGAATCGGCAAACGTAAGGTGAGAAGCCCTCAGGTTCGGTGGAGCGATGATCTTCGCAGAGTGACTGCAGGTATGAGAGTTGCCGAAAATCGAGCTGAGTGGCTTAAGATTGAAAAGGCCTACATCCAGCAGTGGATGCTATAGGCTGATGATGAGACGGACCCATGTAAAAAAAGTTAACCAACACCTAAAGCATATAAATCAATTTGAAGATAATGTACTGAAACCTATGACTGAAACAATCCCAAAAAATGATATACTGCATAAGGGAGTTGAGGATATTATAAGGTCCCAAAAAGCAACAATTCACGTACATACGCATTGAATTCTCTACCTTGAACCTTCCTTTGTTATACCCACCCCTATAATGTCGAAGCCCAGTCGTGTAATTAAAAAATGTTTTATCACCAGCATTAAAATCTTATACAAATAACAGAGCGCCCTGAGATAAATTAACCCAGTTAATGGTGTGAAAATAAGACAATTTCATTTATTATCATGGACATTGTGACCAACCATCGAATTCTTTTATTTTAACGACGACTGTGTAAACACGGCAGTATTAAAGCAGTATCATCCACGCATTACTATTTAAATAATGAGAACGGCTTTTTGCAGCCTCGGTTTCTTGCAAGCAGGATTGGTAAGAGCTCAATTATTTTCAGCTGACAGATGGACTGTCAAGCTATATCTGTGTCTATATCAAACGGTTTATATTTCTGTGCTGTGCAGGTGATTGCTCACGCTTGGCACACTGACCACGAGGAAGTTTGAGATGACAAGCTGACAGCTCGCATCTAAACCGACACGCAGTTGCCTTTCCAACGTTCAATGTCTTCCTATAATGACTTCCTTGTTTTGTAGGGTGTTGATTTTATTATGACTTCCCGTCGGAGTGTATACTTAGGTATATTTGCATACTACAAGTTTTAAAACGGCCAATAAAGACTACAAAATAATCAGTTTAACAATTTACTAGTCCCTGTACTGTAAAGACAACATGCAAGAAAATGAATAAGACGGCGTCTTTTACGACTTCGATGAATAATTCTCTGACGCATTGTTTTTCACCAGACGCGGTTACTTTAAAGTCTACTTATAAGGGCAAAGCAATAAAATTAAGTAAATAATTCCATTTATTTCACACACGCATTACGCACCAAGAAAGGACAAGATGGGATGTTATGATTATTGATTACGCTGTTAGTATGGTCGTCGGTCTAGCGGGCCCTGTGTTCAATCCTAGTTTGAAATGCCGCCTGACTGGACCCGTAGGTCCGTAAAGTATGTTACTCAACGCATCCGTGAGTGGTTCCTCTTTAAAACATCCATCTTAATCTGACCACGCAAATTAAATTAACTAACCTAATAAAAACTCCGTTAAATCAGAGTCAAGGTATCTCAAAACCCCTAAAAGCGAATTTGGCTCAGTCCTTATTTGAACTAATACGCAACGTAATCGGCGAATGAACCGTTGGAGGTTGTAATCCACATGATCCAATTGTCCGATTTGGTCCCGTACTTTTGTGCCAAAGAAAGTGAGACGAGCGTGGGATTATAGGACTATCGTAATAAAAGATCTGAGATATTGTACGATAGCACCGAGTTCGCTTCGTTTGCAATCCGGCTGAATTCGTATCGTGGTACCTTTAGGTGAACCAAAATTGGATGATTTCAGTTCGATAAAGTCTAGACAAAATGAAATGTAATTATTTTTAATATTCGAGGTAAACGTTTTTTGCCTCGTTAAAGTGCTATAAATATCTTCAGATGATGATCTGTGGGAATTATTTTAATAGTTATGCGAAATGCAGTGAAAGCAGGTGTGAATGGGAAGTGGTTTATTGTTTGTTCGTCTTCAGTCACCTCTTTTCACTATTATAATAATAATGATACAATGAAAGGAAACCGAATAACTTTACGTTAGCGGTAATTGTAAAAGCCGGTGAAATACAATGACATATACTTCACAAATGACGAAGAAAGCGAAATTGATTTTCGGTACTTAATACAACGTCGATGTCCTACGATGGAAACAGAAAACTACCGCCATTACTCGATGGCTATTGATCATCGGAGTGAAAGTAATTTGTTAGTCTCACCACGGAGTTAACCACACGAGAGTGATTAGGTAAGGTATTGCCAATGAGAGGTGAAAACCGCAATCCAAAGTGCGTCAATTACGCACTGCGCGTGCGTGTGCGCAAGGAAAAAAGGATAGAATGGAGTTTTCAATGCAGATTGCAGGTACTATAAAATCATTATTTACCGGATGCCTCTTTTCGCTGCATTTTGCGATCGATACTGAGTGGATTTTGATAAAGATTTCACTAGCTTAGAAATTCGAGAAATCGCTGCTCTATCCAGCCATTTTTGGAAAGCCACTTCTTCTTCTTAGCGTGTCGATGGCGTGTCGTTTCAGAAGGTCCCAAACACGTACAAGCCAACTCAATTTGGAGAAATTGAGTTGGCTTGTACGTGTTTGGGACCTTCTGTAGCGTCCATCAGTTCTTGTAATGGACAAACAATAGGACACTCAGGACAGGAAAATAAGTGCCGATTGTGGAACACCAGACGCACCACATTTACACTAATGGAAGCCACGGGCATGCCAGCTAGAGGCATATTCAAAAAATAAAAGTGTTACTTACATTCAAGGCAGGTAGAGTTGTCAACTCGCGCGTAGTACGGCTGACATGCGCACACGCCTCTCTCGCATTGCGAGTTAGCGACACCACAGTCGGTTTTGGCCCGACACCGAGCACCCAGGTACGATGCTCGGTTATCTGCTTGCACTATCTGAAACAGAAAGGTATCTTTGAGTTTATTTTTAAAGACGTAGGTACGTGGAAAGAAAAGTTTAAACCCATGAGCCAGCATGAATCTTTTGCTTTGAAAGGTAAACTCCATCCGTCAAACATAAAATATTTAAATAGAGAATTGAGTCATACCAACTTCAATATCCTGGGCCTGCAGTCTCTACACTAATAACGACGCTACGAATGTCGTTAAGTCGAGAAATCGTAAACTTTCTGTAATAGATTTTCAGCTTTATTTCAACAGCATAAGGTTCAAAATCTATTAAAGAAAGTTTACGATTTTACGACTTAGCGACGTTCGTAGCGTCGTTATTAGTGTAGAGACTGCAGGCCCAGAACATAAAAATAATTTACACCTAGACCACTAAAGTCACTCTTCCACTTTTCAGTAAAATTATAACCCGTCGTAAAAACTTACGGCCTGTCGACGAACATGGCTTTTACAACTATTATATTTCCCCGCGAATTTGCTTTGCATTTGCATACTAAAGGAACGTACCCCTCGCTATGATTTACAATGATCGTAACAAAACGCAAGCGTATTAATCACGTCAGACGTAGATACGCAGCGTTTCCAAGAATGCTCCTCAGTTCTCACAAAGTCACAACCTACGAAGTATTTCGTGGTTTTGCGCTATTTTTATATTTCACGCTGGATATGTTTACTTGTTAACTTACAAGAGCAACGTACTTGTGTAAACTTACAAGTCGACCTTGGCAAAGAAACATCTTTCAAAGCAGCACGTATGCACTAATGCGTGAAGAAACGAATGCGTTTTAGGAGCGGATTACGATTCGTTCCACTTTGTTCGTGTTTGTGTATTATGTCATTGTTGTAAATTGCTATGACATTCCTAGTTGTAACGTTGTCTTCGCTTATATGAGGATGTCCGCTCCGCCTACGACGGTCATACATCATCCACGATATATTTCTGACAACGAATAATTACGTGTGCCATTTACTAACTTAAAAAAAGCTATTTTTGCTCCTACTCCAGATATTTTAATTCCCACCCAGTCCAAGTCCAAAATGACATCACTAGGTACTAAAAAAACTCAATATGTCAGTAAGTAAACGTTACGATGTAATATCGACCGAAATTAAAATTTTATGAAACGTTTCGGAATCGTTGCATTACTTATTCAGGTTTGGGAACATGAAATTATACAGAAAGGAAGAAGGGTCGGTCCTACTACCGTGCTACGTCAGTATTTAGGTACCTAACATACTACATAATTCATGAGAAAAACGTTTTGTGAAGCTATCTCACTGGGATATGAAAAACGATTCACTTTGTACACAGATTACGAATGTTTGATAGCAACAAATCACGTACGATTGCTTTTAGAGAAGTGCCTTCGTCGTTGTCTGCTGATAATTGTATAGAGTCTCGTTGGAAATAAAGTAATTATTTTCCTTCTTTACTAACGGACACATTGTGTTCTCTATAGTGTAGTGATTTAGTGACCCAATTCCTGTGCAGCCAAATTTGAGTTAACCAGTTTTTTGTTTAAGAAAGCATTGTTAGAATCTAAACGAGCACACGCAAAAACGCGTCCGTTACCGTACCTATCATGCGGATTGCGGTTGCTTCGATTGTACGTAATGTTAACAATTATCCGACGAAACTTATTTAGCCGTATGATTTGGTTTCACCGCTTGGTTGCCGACTTGCCGCGTAAATGACCCGAGCACGAACCAAGCTCTCTCATCAATTTCCTAGTAAATCACTAACCACCCGTCAGCCTATACTTAGTTCCATATCCACAGTTCGTGCAAGTTGTGTGTTCATAATTTCGGTTTTGCCATTATGAAGTAAACTCATTGTACTACGGAAGTCTAAAAACGGTAATTATGATCTAGAAACTTACCTTTCTAATGCAAAAAAGTTATTAGTATAAAGCAAATAACTCGTTTATCTGCGAATATAGCGACACTAACGAGTCGTCGAGTATCACGATTAGAATCAGGTGAAAGATAACTTTCATTCCTTTGATGGCTGTAATGACGTTTGAATAGCATTTGATCACTCTTTAACACTCCATTAATAATAATGACATTATAATAAAATGAATTTCTCTGTTATCCACAGGTGCCATTAAACCTAGCAAAGTTTTCTCTGAAGTAAAAACGCAAGGCAGTGTTAGCGATCTGTATCAGTCCATTACCGTCATTACCATGACGTGTAATTGCATTACGTGACATAACAGCGCATAATTAATTGTTTTAATTACCCACCCTTGTACTGAGATTTTTATCTGCAAACCAAATGAAATGTGAGTCCGTGTTTATAATGGAGTAAATCGACGTAATCACGGTATTCATGAGAGCGTAACGCTATACTACGATCATTACTATGTGCTAGATGGTAGCACTTGCTCGTGGGACCTACCTGATGTTACCTAAACATGCTCCGTTTTTACAGCAATTAGCGGCATATGACAATTGTGATGATGACGTTGAACTCGCTAAGAAGGTAACTGTATTACCTTGAGAAAGCCTGTAGGAAAGCAATTCACACATCGGGACATGACAAGAATATAGTGAAGAAGGTTGGTAATAAATATATAAGCTTTTACGGACCTTCGCCGCAAATGTATTATGCAGTAGAAGCCATATATGGGAATGGGCTACGTACGACGAATAAAGTCGCGATTTGTCAAATGTCATTCAAATTTTTTAACTAGCTGTAACACTAACGTTACCTGCTGTACGTTTTTTGGGACAGCAGATAGAAAGAAATAAAAAACATCTAATTCCAATACTGATTCAATCGTTACAGTTACACACAAAACCAAAAACAATCTATCAAATAAAGTTATAAAATACGATAAAGCGACCATAGAACTATTTATTCATAGATTTGTGTTAATTATGACATAAATAACTGTAGGTTATATTTATAATAGCAAACTAATTTTAACGACATCATGAATACATAAATTATGCGAGACTTTTGATTTCGCCTCTATCTACGAACGGTAGATAATACTAGAATTATCTGACCAACACTATAAATTCACGATAGTTATAAACCAAGCCTAGTACACACGGCTACACATCAAGCTATACAAAACCAGTTAATCTTGGCCTCACTTTACTAGATCTTTTCGCACAATGAACGATCAGATTATACTGGTTTTGTATAGCTTGATGTGTAGCCGTGTGTACGAACTGTGAAAAATTTACTTCCTCAATTTGCTCATTATTTCCTCCACGTAAAGAAGATTAAAAAATCC
Organism: Diarsia dahlii; assembly: GCA_949775195.1. Lineage (NCBI taxonomy): Eukaryota > Metazoa > Arthropoda > Insecta > Lepidoptera > Noctuidae > Diarsia > Diarsia dahlii. Next base: position 8,930,829 of record OX459195.1, on the reverse strand, counting down.
ATAACATTTCTAATTTCCATGCGGATGGACATGTAGATTATTGCCAGTTTAATATTATATTTTGTTCTGAAGGTAATGCGTTGGGCAAGGATACAAGTCTTCCTTGATGACGACATAAAGTGGAGCCCTAATGAGAGGTCCATGATGGGTTTCGTTTTTACTGCGACCAAGAATAATGTGTGGTCTACATCATTATTATGGGTAGGTAAACATTCCCCAAGCATGCATATATGCATGGTCATGTATGATTGTCCGAGATTTTGACTTCACAACGAAAGTGATCGTAGTTTATTAATATTTGTGACCAGTAGTTTTTGTTGAAGTAGTTGTGGGCTATGGAATGCTGTATTCAACAAAGACCTATTTAAAAGTGACAGCAATACTGTAGGCAGATAATTATATTGCTATTTGCATTTGTTAATTGGTAAGACTGTTACCCATTGTTTATGCAAATATCGTTGCATGCTTGGAAAGTATCCATAGCTATGTATAAATTGTTGTGTGTAGTGATTTGTATAATGTAACTTAGTTGTGTGTCTTTTTATCCCTCTTACTTTTCTTTGTTTTTTTCCCGCGGGGTATTGATACTTCACATTTATGATCCGTCAATCTCTATTCTCTCGTGATATCGCCTCATTCGCTATGCGTGATTTTTTTAAAGACGTAGTCCCACGCTAAGATTTTTCCGTGTATTGTTGGTGCTTTTACAAATATTTTAGACTCACAATGTCTCCAGCTCCACATGCACTAACAACCAGACCCGAAACAACGAATGCGCGACACGCAGCGCAGCAGTCAACCTCTCAGCAACTTTTAATATTCCCATGCCTAAAGCGTTTCATGCTGCCATCACCTATAGTGGAAAGAGATTTTGCATAATATCATCATGCAAATAATGCAAATCTCACTCTGTAGCACTTACTTCAACACGAAAAAATTGCAGTATGTTGATGCATTTACAACATAATTAAATAACTGCAAAGCGTTGGGTAAAGTTGAGTCGAACTATTACATTTCTCAAGTCGATTCAAAGTGTGAATATTACTGAAGAGCAAAACAACGTACGTTTTACGACGTGGTAAACAATACAAAAGGTGGTTCGCGTCCAGCGTGAACAATAGACAGGTAGAGTGCTAGACTGCCAACCGCACGAGAATATTGCACGCTGCGGTCACCTCGGATATCAAGCAACTTACGCACAAAAAATAATAAAAAGACCAAGTCACTACGTGAATTCCACAAAAAGTTGAAGGGAATGCTCACGCCGATTACTCCTGGGTACAGGAGAAACTAAAAGAATTTGTCTGCTTTGAAGACACTCAGTGCCGTAAAACCGCTGGACAATGATTTATAATCAAGGTGCACGAAACTGACTTAATTTATGAATTCTCAAATATTCATTTAAATTATAAACAGTTGTAAAATATGTTGATGTCAACAAAATTTGTAACAGAATTAATGGAGCCATTGAAATAATTTATAATTTGGTAAAGCAAAAATTTGCATATGTTTGAGAGATTTAAAAGTAAATATAGTCATGGTAAGATTATAATAACTGTGCTACAGGTCCCGTCAAGTTGATTTAAATAGGATACTACAAAAGACTCATTAATATTCACCAGTAGGTAATAGTATGCGAAACAGTTAAATAACTGTATTAAGACGACAAAATTGGATTATAAGAAAATTATGTTAATTCTAAGAACGAGTTTCATTGCGGAAATCTCCAAAGACATTGATATTCTGTCACGCGAGGCATAAGATATGTGCAGTATGAGCGATGCAATGGTTGCCAATCAAGGCTCATTCTTCGCTCACTTACGTATTCCAAGACAGTAGAGACGTATAGCGATTACCGAGTTGTTCCTAACAATCCTAACTACCCAAGAAATATGAAATGTATGACGATTGTTTGAACATCAATTCCTCTTACTCAATCAATGTACAGGAAGGTAACGTGCGAGGCGTAAGCATTTAAAGAAAGAAACAAACTTGTGCACACTTGCTTTGATTTAGTGGAGTTGAACACGCTTCACATGAATTTCATAACAAGGGGGAAATTCGAAATTACTTTTTCTTCGTTCTAAAATTGTAATGTGCCCTCGTAAAACGTAAAGTTCCCTTTGTCACGAAAAATGGTTGGGTGTATCGTCTAATAACACATAAACGAAGTTCGGAAACAACATAATAATAGAGCCAAAAGACAGAAACTCTACGTATGGCCACAGGTAAGCTCCCTGTGTAACACGAAATGGTAATATACAAAATGAACCCTTCAGAATTTTATGTGCTCGTAAATCAACAGCCAATAATTACTGCAAGGAAGTTTAGAGCCAGAATGGATTATTTACAGCAAGTATTTCCGATTCATCAAGTCGCAGTATATGTAGATAGTATGCGAGTGGTTGAAAATTTGATCCCGGATGCGTAAAGGTGAGGTTGGTGTGAGCGGTGTCTTTTGAGCAGCATCGGTGACACCAGTTGAGTGCGCCGACATGCGCTTGCGAGCGCGCAACAGCTCCTACTTCCCATGCGCGAGTGAACTTGCGCGACGTGTAGTGGTCGATGACCGGGCACGCGCGCCCTCGCGCTACGATCCAAGTCAATGGGCACAGCATCTATGACGTCTCTCTTTATAATGCACTGATATCGAATCTTTATAGATAAAGTAAGTATATTATCTATTGTTCATGCCCAGCAAAATTGCTGGCTGACGATAATCATGATCATAATACTAACCTCGAACCTCGGAACCTTATCATTGATAGGAAGCAAGTGCAGATTAGAGTCACGTATTGCTTCATCATTTTGTAGTATCTTATTATCGGCCTTCGCCATAAAAGTACTTACTTAAAATTGTTTGTTTCATGAATTGACTCTTTTAGAATCTATGACATAGGTATATAAATAGGTACGTGTACTCAGTAATAGTAGTGTAATGTAATGTAGGTGAAACAGCATTTAGATAACAAACGGTTTGTTATCTAAATGCTGTAAGGTGTGTTTGGTGCACTATATTGTCTGTGCCATAATTTGACTATTCATGAAATCATGACGCTTGGAATTCATGTCGTATCCATTGATTTATGTTCTTATCAGTATTAACACGTGTACTATTTAGTATGTTTTTGTATCATCTTCGATCAGTATGGATGGTTGGGTAACTACTGGAGTCACGGGACATGAACTTTTCTATGTCAAAGTTGAACCGTTAAATAGTATGATTCACGCGCTGATGGTTTCACGATTTTGCCAAACTCAACAATGGAGATTCTATCACAGATATTATTAAAATATACTCCATTAATACTTTCTTTCTACGAAAACGAGCTCCGACTATATAGTTAATAGATATTGAAATGCGTACAAAAAATCATCGACACCTATTTTTTCTTGATTTGTATTACAGCCATTATCTTCGGCAGATTATTGTGTCTTTTATGCTTCGATCGATCTTGTTTCACGAATTTTGAATTTTTATGAGGTTTTTAATCTGTTTTACTTTCTCTGAATCTCTGGTAAAGAAAATTTAAAACATTCCGGAGGATTAAAAAACTGTTAGAAGTTTCTTTAAAAATACTTGGAATGACAGACGACGACGAAGTAACGATTTCTGATTAGTAGAGGAGACCGTATTGTATGGAAATACATATTTGCTGCTGGCTGTTTTGTTACCAAAAAACGTGCATTTTTTCGAAATTCTACTTAAATTTTAAAATGTGCTAGAGCTGATACGATATCAGCTCTAGCACATTTTTCCCGTAAAATTGTATCTAAATTCAAATAGTGCCTATTGAACTAAATGAGTAATGAGTAACTAATGAGTTGTTGTGTACTATTTGTAGTTATTAGAACCTGTAATTATTTTTAGTTAAAAAGGTAGCTCTCTAATTGATACATTTGTAGTACTTATTTCAATTTTGTATTCCATATTTCGGTTATTTGGTTGCATATTTCGAGCATTATTTATAATGCATACGAGTATTTTTCGGTGATTTCAATGTCGCTGGTGTCGCGGTCTCTGCTGATTAGATAAAAGAATATCATTGACTGGTCAAGTTCTGTCAAACAGTTAAACTTTCTGCCCAGTCAAGTTATTCCAGTAATTGTTTATTTGTGTTCATTTGAACACCGCCATCTTTTACAAATTTCTCCCGACCTATCAATTCACCTCTGTTTCACTAGGATTTACTTGCAATTGCGAAGCTATTTTAACTTTCCCCTTAATGCTTGCTTGAAAACTATTTTAGCAGCATTTACGTATATGTATACTTACTATTGCATGTTGATTAAATGGTTAGCATTATTATTTATAGTAATTAGTATGTTATCAAAACTTTCTCCAACAAATTAAATCTCACATCTTCAAAAAAATCCTTGTGCAACAATAAAACGTTTATAAAAAAGATGACAAACTTGGAAATAGAATGAAGATGACTTGTTATTGGTTTGCAATATTGGTATTTCCCCGGGGGGCGCACCCTCGCGGGCTCCGTCTAGACTACTGAGTGGCATCAACTTATTTTAAATAGAACGAACTCTTGTAAACAAGTTTTCTTCAATACCAATAGAAATCTTGTTAGCTTTCACCATCCCCCAGGGCGAAAACAATATTGGAAAAGCGAAACTTGCGAAAAATAAAACAATAAAGTAACTTGAGACTAATGAGCTGTTAAACGATTAAAAGAAGTAAACAAAGTACGGTGGTTACGGTCAGATAGAGGGAATTCAATATGTGAGTAATCGTCGGAGTAATCTGTATAATTGATCGTGTCAATACCGAGTAGAAATCGATGGAGCGTGTAATGTGTAACAAGATGCTGGCCACTTGGCCAGTTTTTCATACATTCCTCGCGTGCTCTGCATTGGAGCAGGTCATATTTTGCATTCGTAATTGTTGTGAACTGTATCTATCTACTAAAAACCAATGTGAAAAAATATTCGTACAATTTGCTCACCCGGAAGATTTTAATGACTGTTTTAAAGAATTAAAAATAAATAAAATTTGTAAGCGTATATATCACGCATATCGTACAAAATGCAAATGCAGTGATTAACATGTCAGCAACAATACTCAGTCAGAGAAATCACGATATATAGTCGAAACTTTATAATTACTGAGGAACACATAGGTATAATTATTATTTGATGAGAAAGTGCAATATAATCGTAGGTACAATTTATTTAATTTTACGTGACGCCGTCCGTGAGTGGAGATCGAAACATTTTAATAGCGTTTGCTCTCACCCCTATAGATTGCGGTTGAAAACCTAATCTTCTTTCCCCGGTCCGTGCGCCGATCTGATGCGAGTCTATAATTGGGTATTAGCGTTAATACCTCTATATTACGAACCTCCCGCATTTTATACAATATTCTACTGTATCTTGATAATAACAACGCTTAGTTTATTCATAGGACAGAAACTTCGCAATTAAAGTGCTTACGATATTATATTTGTGTTAATGCGTACACAAACTGTTTAGCTACGCGTATGTGTGAGCCAGCTGGGGAATCAGGTTCGTAATGGTGTTCGTAGGTGATGAACTAGCAACCTGTACTACCGCTACTTGAACTATTGTGAGACTACCCATATTCTTGAACAGCGACTAAAATGAAAATGAGTGGACAAATAAAAATTACCTATATTTTATTGTAGGTCCTGTATAACAAGAGGATTTGAACTTGACATAATCAAAATATTAACGAGGACGAAACTAGTTTCAATTAATTTGTGAGTGGACCGCATAGGGTACTGGGTAGGGTGTATCAATTGTTGTGCGGCCGCGTGCCCAGCACCGGATTACAAATATTATAGAAACGCCGTAATTCGGACAGTGATTTATAGAGCAGGGTGTGCCACCCTCGGAGGGGCAGCGGCCACGACGATAGCAAACAACATTGATTTCGGGAAACGACACAAGTTTGAGCCATGTCAGCGAAGTTCACGAACATTATGTAACGTGAAACCGCCGAATCTTTTCCTTGACATCTCTGATTGCTGATTTCCCAGACGTACTCCGACAAACTTGTTCCAGTTTGGCAGTCATAAATGTGTGTTATTCATTCGATTTTCCACCTACATACCTACAAACATGTTACACTTTCAAAGTGTCCGTATAAAGTATATAACACGGAGAAGCCCATACATTACACGTCCACTTGTTTTATGGGGATCGCGATAAGAACTGGTCAAAAGTATTTCTTTAATAGCAAGTACAAATGTCAGTGGTATTTCTCTTTGAAGTCACGAGAGAGTGCGAATTCTGTTCATCCATAACAGTAACGGTTTAGAGAAGCAGTGCGCCTGAGCAAGCGCTAATTTTTTGCATAGTTCTTTGTTAGAAGTAACTGTGTTAATTAATTACAATTATCCTGATTAGAGTTATTAGTGATGGGGGTAAGTGGGTCGTGTATCATGTGTCAGTGGTTGTTGGCTCGTGATAGCGGGCGAGACGTCCGCGACAACTTTTTATTCGTCTTCACTGACATCGCCTGTCAGCGGTGTAGGTAATGGTTACTTAATTGAATTAAACACTCATGTCGCAAAAAAAGGTAATAGATGTATGAATAAACATTTTAGGCGCAGTTTTTTTTAGCTATTTACAGTTAATTAATGAGTTAGTTATTTGGTGGAAGTTAATCGATTTTTTTAGAGTTCCGTGCATGGTAGGCATTCAATTACCCATGGTTTGTACGACTGGTTTATCAGAAGCCTATTCTACTTTTGGCATAAAAGGCGTAACGTTATTAAATTAAATTCGCAATCAAAGCATTTAGTTTGGTTTGTTTATTGGTTTGTTCGATCTGGGCCCTATTTAATAAAACTTACAAGTCTACAATTTTGTAGATAACTGACATAATTGTAAAAAATTCTTACAAGTGCCGTTTAATAAACCTTACAATTTGTAAAAATTCTACAAGTAAAAATTTTACAAATTTGTAGAATTGTAAATGCTGTTTAATAAACGTTTACAATTGTAAAAAACGCCTGTAGATTTTGATGACAATTTTGTAGCTACAAATTTGAAATTGTAAGTTACAATTTTACATAAAATGTAAGTTTTGTTGAAAATTCTTATAGCGAGAGTAATTTCATAAATTTTATACCTCTATTTAGAAAATTTTAAAAATTTGGTTTAACTTCTTTTATATTTTTTTGATTCATAATAAATTTGCTGAGTGGATGTAAGAGCTGGATTTCTCTTAAAATCGAATTTAAGATCATGTCCTATCTTCGTTATCAAATATTCGCCGGTTTTTTTTTTTTTCATTAAACCTAAAATTTGACAATTCAAAAGTAAAGTTAACCCTATATAAAAAAAAAATCACCTTTACCGTTCACTCATAATATTCATCATCACTATTTCAACCATTTTTTAAAGAATAACAATAAAATTTCTTCACGTATTTAATTGAGGTATGTACAAAATTGTAAGTTTCTGACACACGGTGAGTCCACCTGTCGAAATTTTTCTACAATTTACAAATATGTAAACTTGTAGCTACAATTATGCGTTCAATAAAACAGTTTTCCCTACAAATTTGTAAATTGTCACCTGTAGAGAGAAAATGTTTATTAAACAGAAATATGTAGAATTGTAGCTACAAGTCTACAAATTTGTCAGTTTTCCACCATGGTAAAATTGTAACTTGTAGTTTTTATTAAACAGAAACTTGTAGAATTGTAACTTGTAGCCTACATTTACAATTTACAATTTGTAAGTTTTATTAAACAGGGCCCTGATGACCTATAACGGAACTTTAACCTGGTTATAACTGTTTGCCCGAATAATTAAGAGTGCAGAACCTTTCTACTCCTTCGTTAGCTTTGTTAAAGTATTAATAGATGCAAGAAAATATTAGAATATAATGTGCAGTCCCAAACAAAGTCTCACTCAGACAAGACAATAGATAAAAATAGAAGGAGCATTCGAACTTTTAATTGAATAGAATTTTGAACAAACACTGTAATTGGGCAAATACTTACCTACTTACCCACATTTGCCTACAAAGAAAATTTCACTACCAACTTGCTACGAGCGCAGCAGAGCTTAGACGGATCGTAGCAGGTAAATACCCACCAAGATTTTATTTTCGGAAATTATAACCTAAACCTAACATCACACCTAGAATAAAGGGGTTAGGCAGAGGTGTATCTAATAGTAGGTACACCGTACACACGGCTACACATCAAGCTCTACAAAATCAGTATAATCTGATCGTTCATTGTTGTGCGAAAAGATCTAGTGAAGTGAGGCCAAGATTAACTGGTTTTGTATAGCTTGATGTGTAGCCGTGTGTACACCTACATTTAGCCAGTAATGCGTAGGTAAGTCCCATGTAGGCTGATGTGGGTAATAGTTATCGACGAGTCTATTGCTATCGACTGGGCACAAATTCAGACTCCGTGGCTGCTAATGAGAAAGAAATTCCGGATGCAAAAACCCAATAACACTTTGCTTGACCTGGGAATCGAACCCAGGGCCTCATGCTCAGCACTAGACCAACGAGGCAGTCCCTAGAAAATGATATTTAGTACTTAAAATCAGTATAATAGATATTGTAGACGACTCTATGTACCTAAGTTTCATCGCAATTCAAGTAACACGTTCCTAAGTAACATACTTGTATACTTAAAGGCCTGATGGACTTTCCAAAGCTAGTTTAAGTGCATGCCTAGGGGCATTATGCTGTACTTATATGGATCGATAGGGCGCAGGTTATAGGCACCGCGACCTGCCCATTGACGGCAGTAAGCAACACGCAACGGTACTGATGACCAGAGGCCTTATTCATGCTTAGGTATGTGTGAAAAAAAAAAAAAAAAAAAAAAAAAAAAAAAAAAAAGGTATGTGTGTGTGTGTGTTTAGTAGTGTTTACATTCATTGCGTAGGTACTTCTATGTGTGTGCAAAATGTGTTTTACTGGGCTTCATTAGTATTTGTTTTTTTAATTTATTAATTTAAGATTTTGCTGTAACCATTAAGTACCTACGGTATTCTTTTAATTATGCGATTCGGAAGGTACTATATACTACGCACGTTACACTTAGTTTTCAATTCGATTCAAAATAGGGTCCTGCTGGGTATAATACAGACATGATAATTTACTAGTCAACGCGCGTTTGATTACTTGAGCTCTTCAGCTCTATAAATCAAATTGTCATGTCATAAAGGTTATATGAATATCGTGTCCTTTCAGACCTGACTGCGGTTCCAGGAATGAACACCTAGTGATGGTTGGTACCTACGGTATATAATTACATAAACGAATAGAACTTATATTGACCACGGAATATATATAATTACTAGTATTTGCGTGGCTGCGCGAGCTGCGCGCAGCTCGCGGGTCGTGAAGAGGGGCTGAGGGGGGACTTTGAAAAATACCTACACCTACCTACACCTACCTACACCTACCTACACCTACCTACACCTACCTACACCTACCTACACCTACCTACACCTACCTACACCTACCTACACCTACCTACACCTACCTACACCTACCTACACCTACCTACACCTACCTACACCTACCTACACCTACCTACACCTACCAACACCTACCTACACCTACCTACTACCTACCTACACCTACCTACACCTACCTACACCTACCTACCACCTACCTACACCTACCTACTACCTACCTACTACCTACCTACACCTACCTACTACCTACCACCTACCTACACCTACCTACTACCTACCTACACCTACCTACACCTACCTACTACCTACCTACACCTACCTACTACCTACCTACACCTACCTACTACCTACCTACCTACACCTACCTACTACCTACCTATTACCTACCTACTACCTCCTACTACCTCCTACTACCTCCTACTATCACTAAAAAAACATTACCCTAAAGTTTGCTTGTCGTCGCCCCTGAGTAACGCTTCACCCACTCAACCTTCGTTACGCTAAGGAGGTCGCCGGCTCGCTTCGCTCGCCACCTCCCCCCTTCGCTTCACTCGGTCTCGCAGGTTCGCTCCACTCAGGACCTACCTACCACCGGAAAGCTATCATGACATTATCCCTACGCTACGGGGGTCGCCGGCTCGCTTCGCTCGCCCGCTCCCCCCTTCGCTTTACCGGTACCACCACAGGATAGGCTCCTGTCAATGAATCTGAAAAAAAATATGTTCCAAGTCTCTTAACTTCCGAGATCCGCCTAAAGGGGGGGAGAAGAGTGGAAAGGGGGTCGATTTTGAAAAATGGTTTTTACTTTCCCGAGCCTCCTCTATACGAATCCGTAAACAAAACTGAAAAAAAGGGGTGAAGAGGGGGGGGTGAAGGGGGGAAGAGGGGGGAGCTTTTAAAAATGATTTCGACTAACTCTATGCCCCTTTTAAATGAATCTGAAAAAAAAGATGTTCCAAGTCTCTTAACTACCGAGATCCGAAAGGGGGGGGGGGTGAAGGGGGGCAAGGGGGTCAAATTTGAATAATGGTTTTTACTTCCCCAAGCCTCCTCTATACGAATCTCTAAAAAAAAACACGTAAAATCTCTTTATTTTCGAGATCCGCTTAAAGGGGGGGTGAAGTGGGGGCAAGGGGGTCAAATTCAAAAAATGGTTTTTACTTTCCCGAGCTTCCTTTAAACGAATCCCTAAGAAAAAACACGTAAAAGCTCTTTATTTCCGAGATCTGCCTAAAGGGGGGGTGAAGGGGGGCAAGGGGGTCAAATTTGAAAATTGGTTTTACTTCCCCAAACCTCCTCTATACGAATCCCTAGAAAAAAACACGTAAAATCTCTTTATTTCCGAGATCCACCTAAAAGGGGGGAGAAGGGGGGCAAGGGGGGCCACTTTGAAAAATGATTTTTACTTTACCGAGCCCCCTCTATATAAATCCCAAAAAAAAAAAAGTAAAGTCTCTTTGTTTCCGAGATACGATAGGGAGGGGGGGGGAGGGGGGGGAAAAGGGGGTGTTTGGGACTTTTCCCATACTCACGAGAGTTAGTTGTTTACGAATCTGTCAAAATATACCCACCTCCCCATCCACCATCAGGGAGAACAATTCTGTCAGTGAGTCAGTGAGTGAGTGGTAATCGAGCTTTATATAATATAAACTAGTATTTGCGTGGCTGCGCGAGCTGCGCGCAGCTCGCGGGGCGTGAAGAGGGGGAGAGGGGGCGCTTTGAAAAATGATTTCGACTAACGCATTGCCCCTTTCAATGACTCTTAAAAAAAAAATGTTCCAAGTCTCTTAACTTCCGAGATCCGCCTAAAGGGGGGGGGGGGTGAAGGGGGGCAAGGGGGTCAAATTTAAAAAATGGATTTTACTTCCCCGAGCCTCCTCTATACGAATCCGTAAACAAAACAGAACACGAGTTAAAAAAAAAAGGGGTGAAGAGGGAGGGGGGGGCAGTGAAGGGGGGGAGAGGGGTAGCTTTGAAAAATGATTTCGACTAACGCATTGCCCTTTTCAATGAATCTGGAAAAAAAAATGTTCCAAGTCTCCTCTTCCGAGATCCGCCTAAAGGGGGGGGGGTGAAGGGAGGCAAGGGGTTCAAATTTGAAAAACGGATTTTACTTCCCCGAGCCTCCTCTATATGAATCTCACGTATGACACCAAATACCTACACCTACCTACCACCTACCTACCACCTACCTACTACCTACCTACTACCTACCTATCACCTACCTACTACCTACCTACTACCTCCTACTACCACTAAAAAAACATTACCCTAAAGTTTGCTTGGAGTTACGCTTCACCCACTCAACCTTCGTTACGCTAAGGAGGTCGCTGGCTCGCTTCGCTCGCCACCTCCCCCTTCGCTCCACTCGGTCTCGCAGGTTCGCTCCACTCAGGACCTACCTACCACCGCAAAGCTATCATGACATTATCCCTACGCTACGCGGGTCGCCGGCTCGCTTCGCTCGCCCGCTCCCCCCTTCGCTTTACCGCTGTACCACCACCGGACAGGTTTCGACGCCTACTATAATATTTGTTCAAACACCTAATGGCTATCTCTGACCGTTATGAAGTTACAGCCCTTTTAATTTTAGGGGAGGTTGGGGAGGGGAGGGTATACAAATTTCAACGCCCCTCAAATAGATTTAGGTAAGAATCAAAAATTTTTTCAGGAGTAAAAAAGAGGTGAAGAGGGGGGGGGGCGTGGAGGGGGGGTGAAGGGGGGGAGAGGGGGGAGTTTCTAAAAATGATTTCGACTAACGCAATGCCCCTCTATATGAATCTGAAAAAAAATTCGTTCCAAGTCTCTTAACTTTCGAGATCCGCCTAAAAGGGGGGAGAAGGGGGCAAGGGGGTCAAATTTGAAAAATGGTTTATACTTCCCCAAGCCTCTTCTATACGAATCCTTAAAAAAAAACACGTAAAATCTCTTTATTTCCGAGATCCGCCTAAAGGGGGGGTGAAGGGGGGCAAGGGGGTCAAATTTGAAAAATGGTTTTTACTTTTCCGAGCCTACTCTATACGAATCCCTAAAAAAAAACACGTAAAATTTCTTTATTTCCGAGATCCGCCTAAACGGGGGAGAAGGGGGAAAAGGGGGGCCACTTTGAAAAATGATTTTTACTTAACCTTGCCCCCTCTATACGAATTCCTAAAAAAAAACACGTAAAGTCTCTTTGTTTCCGAGATACGATAGGGAGGGGGGAGAAGGGGGGGGGAAAAGGGAAGGTTTGGGACTTTTCCCATACTCACGAGAGTGACTTGTTTACGAATCTGTCAAAATATACCCACCTCCCCATCCACCATCTGGGAGAACAATTCTGTCAATAAGTCAGTGAGTCAGTGGTAATTTAGCTTTATATAGTATAAATTTCACATAGGTACAGACGCTACCATATCAAGCTCCCTGAAACTATCAAATTTTCCCAAGCAACGTTGAACCTTACAATTTATCGATAGAGTTGAAAGTCTGTATAAGATCATAGTAGCTTTAGGTGCACACAGGCAGGCATAGAACCCAGTCCTTCGACTTTACAGTTTAACCACAGTCCTGCCTGCACTGTTGCACTCTGTACGTGATAATAACAATTCCATTAGCAAATTTACCCTAGGGCTGGGTTTATGAAGGATTTGCGAACCTATTAGGCAAAATGCTTGGGGTCACAATTAGTGCTAATTGTTTTACCGTAGGAGTCTGTAACCTCTATGTCGTGTAGGTGGTTGTGAGTGATGGTTTACGATAGCACTTAAGATATAAAAATAGGTAGTTAAAAAAAAACATGTTTTTTTAATGTGCTTATTATTAGGTTTAACATTTAAAATGTCAAGTAACGTCTTGCTAAAATATCTTGCCTAAGTTACTCGTAGAGCCATAGCTCTACGGGTAACATAAGCAAGGCAATTTCATACACAGATAAATAGATCAGAAACCCTAGCACGAGCGCTCTCCGTAATGGCACAATCCAGACTCCCTGGCTGGCTAAGAAATGTTTGATGGAAAATCTCAATAACACTTTGCCCGGCCTGGAAATCGAACGACGGCCATTAGACAAACGAGGTGGTTCAGTGTAAACGTTACGGAAATGCGTAGATTTTTGAGTCGAGAATATAATTATCAGTAATTCAGTATCATCGATAGAAATGAAGAAAATATTACTATGTGAAAAAATAATTTAAACCTTAAAATCGACATATTTATGTTACGCTTATACGAGTATAGCGCAGTCGTGCCAGGGTCTTTTTTTGGTGGGAAATCATCAAATGACTCCTCGAGTGTAACGTAATATCGTCTGTCTTCTACCGACTAAAAACTGCACCCATGTTCCTTCTTAGCCCTTTGTATGGAGGCCGCGGTATCTCTTTAGTGCAACCCGCAACCCCGATGGGTCGCAGCCCCGACAGGTGTCCCGTGCCAGTGTCTCAGAATAGAAATCTTAAAATAACCCCTTCTTTTAGGCTTCGCCGCAATCGGGTAAAAACTAAGTAATTGTGTCTGATCTTCTAACAAACAGTCTGTAATTCTGTATACATAGATCCTACTTAATTGTACGCTTAGACCCATATTATTAAAAACGAACGGTATTCTTCAATACTTATATCCACATAATATTGCTTTAAATCTTATGTGACAAGCAATTTACTATGCTGTTAAATTCAAGGCATAAACTGCCAATGTTTCAGACTCAAAGCAATTTACCGTTTGAACTGAGGAAGTGGGTGGATAGGTAGATATCCAAGCCTAGCCCATCGTCGTATTCAAAAGCTAACAATGTAACTTCAACATTTATTATAATGCTAAAATGTAAGTATATTATTCTGTTAAGGCACAGTGATGACAGGTGGACTAAGGCTGTCACCGAGTGGCGTCCCAAGAACTGGCAAAAGAAATGTGGGTCGTCCGGCGGCGAGATGAGCAGACGACATAATTGCCATCGGGGGCAAAACCTGGATGAGGCTGGCACAGGACCGTGGAGGTTGGCACAAGAAAAGAGAGGCCTATGCCCAGCAGTGGGTGAGTTCGGGCTGTGGGTGATGATGATGAAGTATATGTTACTAGGCACAAACGTCTGTAATCCCCGAAGGGTTAGGCAGAGGTACACCCACATTTAGCCATTTGTTTAAGTCACATGTAATAGGGGGCAAGCTTATTGCCATCGGCCACCAGCAGCTATGGACTCTGGAATTATGCCCGGTTGCACAATTCGAGGCTCCGTGGCTGCTACTAAAAAAATCCTGTAGGAAAAACCCAGTGACCTGGGAATCAAACCCGGACCTCATGCACAGCAGTCGCGCTTGCGATTTCTAGACCAACGAGGCAGTTTAGGCCTATAAAGATTTAATGTTCATAATTGACTTAGGTACATCAAAATAAAAGTTAAAAAAAAAAACAGTCAAAGTGATTTCTAAGTCTATAGTAGGTTTTGGGTGCAACGTAAACAGTTTTCTTTATTCATCATCAAAACATGATGCCTACCTTCATGAAAAAAACCATGTTAATGGAATACTTATCAGGCGTTACATCTATATAGCGTCTAATTTTCGTCAATTAATCTTCTAATTATGAATTCATAATTCGTCTGACAGAAACACAAGCAAAAAATCTTGTCTATGATTCTCTCAACATGAGTTAAACTGTACAATTGTACATGAGCTTCAACAACTTTAATACTGCTCGACGGGTCGGATTAGTATAATCTTACAAGATAATATCTACACCAGTTCATAATATTAGGTCTTTACCTATGAAATTGGAGATTTGTATGACAATTTTAAAATATAAAAATTTTGGTATTTTTTTTATTTCAGCTAATCAAAGTACTGGCCCAAATGATCTATACAATTTTGCCATTTTGATGGCAGTTTGTTTATCCCTTTACTGTAGAAGTCTGCCGGACGGGAGGCGATGAAGTCAGCGAAAGCGTTTTTTACTGCCTCTCGGGTGTCGAATTTTTTACCACTTAAAAAAATGTTTAAATTTTGAAAAAAGTAGAAATCTGTTGTGGCAAGGTCCGGTGAGTACGGTGGGTGACGGAGAGCTTCCAGCTGTAACTCTTGTAGCTTTGCGATGGTCTTTCGTGAAGTGTGAGCTCGCGCGTTGTCGTGGAGAAGCAATGGGGAAGAACGATTGACTAGTCTTGGTTGTTGAATTACGAGCTTCTCCATCATTGTTTGCAATTCTTTGCAATAGACATCTGGCGTCACTGTTGTGCCATTCGGTAAGAAGCTGTGGTGTACAAGTCCGGCACTAGTCCACCAGACAGCCACGATCATCTTCCTATGAGTAATCTTTTTTGTAGCGCACTGATTAGGTGATGTACCCGGGTCCAACCACGAGACTAACGCTTACGGTTGACGTACAGGATCCACTTTTCATCGCAGGCATGGAGCAAAATAACTGGTTATCGTGCTCCATGATCGCAGGTAACAATTCAGTAGTGCTATCCATGCTTCGACGTGTAAATCTCGCTGTTGGTCGCTTAGTTCGCGTGGCACGCACTTATCTAGCTTTTTTATCTTTCCAATTTGACGCAAGTGCCTCAATGTTGTTTTGACACTAACTCCAAGGCCTGCAGTAAGCTCAGCCTTAGATTGAGTTGGATCCGCTTCCACTATCGCCTTCAATTCGTCGTTGTCGACAATGTTTACCGGCCAACCGCGAGGCTCGTTCTTCGACTCAAAACCAGATTGAAAACGATTGATCCAGTAATGGACCGTGTTTATGCAAGCAGTGTTAAGCCCGTACACGTCGTTAATGTTTCGTGTTGTTTGCGCAGCGGTATTTCCACGTATGAACTCATATTCAAAAATTGTACGATTTTGCAGTTTATCCATGGTGCCAAAAACGACCACAATGTCACAAAAACAAAAAAAAAACAAATGACTGAATTTGAAATTAAATTAACACGTCATTCGAATAAAATTTACTTGAATTTCGAGTTACGCGCCAATCCACAGATAATTAAATCTGAAAATCCGGTCAAAGAATCTCCAATTACATAGGTAAAGACCTATTATTAATATGACAAGGAGACGTGAGCTCATTGAAGAATATGCCACGACCCCCACGGTTTCGTCTGACTTCATATTAGTCTATTTACCATCTACGTACCTACCTCTACTTAATTATGTCGTCTTGTCTGGATAAATAGAAATTCATGATAGCCCAGAAAGTCTGTCTGTATGTCTTGATTAACGAAACTAAGCTATGCTAAGCAAGATAAGGGTGTCTCTTTGATCTTGTAAATATTTAATAAGTCTTCTGAACCAAACCAGAGATCTCTCAGTGATCCTTGAATCAAAGCAACATTAGTTATAATTCATAAATTATATGTATTAATTGTATTTGCTCTCAAAACGGCGAAGGAAAACATCGTGAGGAAAACGGCATGTTTTAGAACGAAAAAATTCGAAGAATACATATCTACCAAACCGCACTGCGTGGTGCATTAAAGCCCATCCCTCTTCTTGGTGGCCAGATGACTGGCAGCATTATTGATCGAAGCTGGCAGCATTGCCACGTGGAGTAGCCTAGCAATAATTTGTGAATTTAGTTAATATAGAATTTGAAGTTAAGAGCTTGTCAAACTTTACTGGAGCAATAAACGATAGAATCACTGCCGAGTAATAGATACCTATTGTTAAAGTAGAATTTGACAGGTTCTCAAGTTCAATCAATTATTTCAGAAATAAGTACAGTAAGTAGGAGCCAAGGCCGAGGATTACGTTGTTACAAATATCAGTAATTTAATGTCTTCTACAGAAAGTACAGACACCAATCACACCAATACAACAAGTTACCCGAAACTTTCCCAATAAACCTTAATGTACTTGTACCTACACCTAATACAGTTGAAAATATAATCCTAATAGGAGAAAAATATGAATTGCGTTAAAATTCGTAAAATGGTCACAGACACTGTTACTATTATGAATTCTCACTGTGACCGTTTTATTTAAGGTTGATGTTCCAGGGTAGCCCGCGAAATTCCAATTTTCTTACGTTTTTAGATGTGGCTCTGGTTGGCTGGACAAAACTTCAAAACGGCTCGCATTTACAATAGGGCAATAGGGTACTTTATGTGACGGCTAAACACCCTTTTTTCAGAATAGGTGACGCTACAGAATCTTAGATAATCGATCGAAAGCGTGTCCAGCCAGCTTGAAAAACCACTTTTCGCTGGTCTCTCAATCTCGGTAACGGAAGTGATTTTGACGACTTTTTGCATATCAACGGGCGTCACATAAATATGTGACAGGCATCAAGCTAAAAGTATTGTGATACGTACAGTGGTTTCGTAGAAAAATGCAAAAAACTGTGTCCAGCCATCTTGAATTTACGTAAAAAACTTTTGGCTGGCACTTCCGAATCCCACATAACGGGAGCGTTTTCGAATATGGTTCCTTTACTAATACTTGGTGACGCAATGTGTGACAGTAATAACGTTTGATTTATGGCGTCACATGTAAGGGTTTACGAGATATCAATGAAAACTTAATGTATACTTGTGTCCAGCCATCTTGAACTCAGGCTGGCTGGACACGTGTATCTCCGCTGCCTGATGATCTACGACCTTCAAAATGTTATCAAAATGTTGTGACGGGGACGATAATGATAACCTGAATTTGTGACGGAGAAACTTTGCGTAGTTTCAAAGATATTGATCATTTAAATTTTCCCATACAAACATCCATTAATATTGTGAGGTGACCATATTTTTTACATAATTATAGGATTTCTTTTTAATCGACTAATCGGCCGGTAGCAGCCACGCCAGCTTTGTATTTGATTTCTCCGTGGGAATAAAAGGTTTTCCTGCAGTAAAAAGCGTAAGTATGTGTTAATTCTAAATAATAATTAGAAACACTAACAAAAAAAACAAAGTGCATTGCACTCAGTGATGCCAATTTAGCATAAACTTTATTATTGTAATTTGTGTTTATATTTGCTATTTTATGTGTGCAATAAAGAATAAGAATAATGAGAATAGCATTTTTCATGTTGTTTAGCAAACTTATTAGTTATTTAGCATATAGCATATTTTTTAGCATATAAAATTATTTTAAAATAAAATACATTAATGCGTAAGCAATTATTTCCATTTAGAAAAACAAACCCTTTACTAAGTATATTGTTGGCGCTCCTGATGCTAATGCTGATGATAATGGAAAGAGTATTTGAGAACATGGTCGATTAAAACAGTATGTATATTTTGTTAAATAATAAAAAAAGTTAAAACTATGTTACGTTTCATTTGACACTGAAAAATGTTAGCAGATTTTTTAGCATTTCAACAAGACCGATATACAAAAAAATATAAAATTATGGCCGATATAAAATTATGCCAATTGCTTTATAGCAATTGGCATAATTTTAGCAGATTCTATATCGGTCTTGTTGGCAACACTGATGCACTGATACTGAGTTTGTTTTGTACACAGAGGCTGTGAGTGATGTGACAGCGTAAACCGTTTTCGATTAGATTATAGTATACATAATGGTATTTAGAGCCTTCCGTCGATTTGTAAGGAATACGTGCAATATTTGCTAAGCGCGTTGTCATTTAACGAGGTCCTTGGTAAGTAACGTGAATTACAATGTTTTTTTTTTTACGAAAGTTGTTAGTTTTACGATTTGTGTCGTCAGTTGGATGAATGTTTTATTTATTTGAGTATTAGGTAGGTACCTACACGGTGTATACCGGCAGAACACGTTATCGAACGTTGATTAAAAACTTCTTCTAAAGAGTAAAGACATGGTGTCCCAATTGGGGTGACATAATAGGTACCTGGAGTCGATCGATAATACATAAGTACCTACATAAATTAGCTTTTGTAATGACAACTGTTTTTGTACTTTTAAGGGAATCTGACGGTACTTCTCCGTGGCTTTGCGGCGCGCCGCTTTGACACCACTGACTGGAGGTCGGTCGTCAGCGGGGCCGGTGGACTGTATGAAACTGTCATTGGACCTAATGGGAGCTCCACGCTTTCATGCGTGGCGCGAAATCCCGATCTTATCAATTCAGATTTAGATAAAATTTGGTTGATAGTTTAATCATATGCATCTTCATGTAAGCTAATCGTCGTCATGTTCGTCATTTGAAACGCCTTTAAGCCCAAATAAATAAATGTGATTTTATTTACCTACATTATTTTTTCATTTAAATACCTTAGAGCTGTTATCCTGACACAATATCTACATACGTACTTATCATAAAAAACACCAATACTTGATTTAAATATCTACAGTGGTTCGTATTAGTATCACCACTGATCACCGCGGATTTTCGTCCATTAAAGAAAACACCTTAAAATATACTTTGTCCTACATAAAATCTACAATATTGGTAACCCTACTACAGTGTTTGTATGGGAAAATTTATATGATCAATATCTTTGAAACTACCCAAAGTTGCTCCGTCACAAATTCAGGTTATCATTATCGTCCCCGTCACAACATTTTGATAACATTTTGAAGGTCGTAGATCATCAGGCAGCGGAGATACACGTGTCCAGCCAGCCTGAGTTTAAGATGGCTGGACACAAGTATACATTAAGTTTTCATTGATATCTCGTAAACCCTTACATGTGACGCCATAAATCAAACGTTATTACCGTCACACATTGCGTCACCAAGTATTAGTAAAGGAACCATATTCGAAAACGCTCCCGATAAGTGGGATTCGGAAGTGCCAGCCAAAAGTTTTTTACGTAAATTCAAGATGGCTGGACACAGTTTTTTGCATTTTTCTACTAAACCACTGTCCGTATCACAAAACTTTTAGCTTGATGCCTGTCACATATTTATGTGACGCCCGTTGATATGCAAAAAGTCGTCAAAATCACTTCCGTTACCGAGATTGAGAGCTGGCTGGACACGCTTTCGATCGATTATCTAAGATTCTGTAGCGTCACCTATTCTGAGATAAGGGTGTTTAGCCGTCACATAAAGTGCCCTATTACCCTATTGTAAATGCGAGCAGTTTTGAAGTTTTGTCCAGTGAACCAGAGCCACATGTTTTTAGCGATTTGCAGGCCAGTGCTAGGTTGTATGTTAGTGAAAATATGATTCGCGGGTGTAAGACGTATGCAGTTACAGAACTATAATCATCAAAATCATTATTACAACCCTCCAAGTTCATGTAACTTTCAAGAATGAGTATTTCATCAAAAAGTCAGCACTGGCCTGCAAATCGCTAAAAACGTAAGAAAATTTGAATTTCGCGGGCTACCCTGATTATAATTCGGCCATTTTAGACCACATATTAAAAAAAATGCCAGATTTTACCGTACTTATTCCAATTCACTCTGAAAAGCCTCTAGGCACGGCTGGTCAACACGAATCCGGGTAGATATCGTATTTCGATTTCACGCCGATGACAAAGTCCATTTTAATCAATAAGGACTTTGTTTATGACGTAGTTAACAAATAATTATACGTAGTTGATAGAAACACCGTTCATTTATCGTTCTTGCTACAAATGTGGGGACATTTGTAGCAAGAACGATAAATAATTATCAAATCGATTAATTTTATTGGCCGCGTATTATTAGGTGATTTTATGAAACCAACGGTCATCAAAATCTTGATTTATCAAATTGGAATCGATTTGAAATCAGGTTCATTGTACGCGAAAAGGTTAACTGAGATTAGTATCTAATAACAAGATTAAGTTATAAGAAGATTCAGAGAAATATATTTATAGTTATACGCAGGATTGAATGATTGAACAAAATACAATGCTAGACTGCATTATTCATCGTCACTGGACGCTGGACTCAAATCGACTGCATTTAGAATTGAAAACATTGAATATTAAGGTGCGTGCACAGTCACACGTACTTGGCACTGGATGTAGTTCCGTCATTGTCTATCAGTATCATTCGTGTTCCATTTATGTATATTAAATGTATGTAAATATGGTGGGGAAATATTGCATTAAGTACCTACTTATCTAATTTTAATTAAGACATGAATGCTTTACTGATTTGTGAACCAGTAACAAAATCGCCTTCATGCAACAACGAAGAATAATTAATATTAAGATTTGAGGGTAGGTAAGACTAGTAGAGAAGTTAATATTTGCAGTATTAGCAACAATTACAGCTGAAGAACTTCCTAAAATAACGTTACACGACTGTTTATTCGAGGAATGCTGACACAAGACAAAAATGGACAGGTAGGTACTTATTCTCAAAATGTAAGGTCAACATCGAAATACCTATAATCCCATGAAATTCGATAACACAAATACCTTTTTCGTTTCTCAATTTTCTACCAGACAAATCGCATGTGAACACGAAAAATCCATACGATAATTGCTTGATCAATAATAGAAAGTAAACAGTAAAATAAATGCATGTAAGACTCACTTTTATTTACCTACATAGTGCTAATAGACAGGTACCAATGTTGTTTGTAGATAGGTACTATGAAACCGAGTAAGAAAAATATCTAGGTAGGTACGTGAAAATATCACGGCGAAGACAGTATCACTCGCATATCTATAGCCATCTAACCGACTATGACGCTATCTGTATAGTTATCGAAAATTGGCTAAGGTTTGAAAAAACCAATTTCAATCATTGGAAAAAAACATTCTATTATGCAACTATAATTGGTTTAGGTCGTTGACACGAAGACGCGGCGATACACATATGACATGATATGGATTTTTTCCTTTAATTATTTTTTTTCGCGATCACTTTCTCACTATGTTTTTATACAAGAGCACGAGGTGGTTTGAATTGCTTAATGTGTTTTGCTACGCATGAGTAGGCGACAGGGGGTAAAAAAAGAATCTAATTAATTTAAAAAATGTGGAACGTGAAGGTACGTTCCCATTCATTGAATAACAACATCGTTCCTAATTTAATCGCTTGATAAACATACACAATAAGGAAAGGCTCTCTTTACTAATGAAGTGACAACTTTTTTCATGATTTATGTATCTAACTTGTTGTTTTGGAATGTAAGTAATTAACTTACGGATGTTAAGAATTATGCTAATAAACAGATCCAATCAGCATTTTTATTGTTTCCATTTACTAAAAACTAAATGAGTGTGAAACTAGGAGTTCCAGCAAGTGGGAATGAAACAAATGGGGAGCAATAACGTTTATGATGCTCCTTATGTTTATGTTCCGGCTGAGGTTTCATTGCATCGACAAGGAGAGTCGCAATAAAAACAGTGCGCAGTAATTGACTATACCCTCCGCTCCCGGCGTTCCCTAATTGCATAGCCGGAGACGATTCCCACGCGCCAATGAAGATCAGACACCGAACGTGGATACGAACGTCGTTATGTACCTAACTTTAATCAAAATTCTGTGAAAAGCAGCAGGGGGTCCCGCTATTAATACTTAAGTACAACACGTGACAATAGCCTCTTAGTAAATTAATACCTTTGTTGACAACGAAAACGCGGTGCTTGCATCAGGGGCAATCAGGGGTCGATTTAACTCAAGTGACGCTTGTATCGTGTAAATCGTTAAACGTTTAGCTGCCTAGCTTACACTATAACATGTTTGAAGTAACGATAAGTAATATGTATGGAAACTTAAGTAAGTCTGTCATCATCATCATTTCGACCTAATTCCGCTCACTGTTAGGCAGGCCCCTAATGCCACGCTTCATGGTCCTTCGTAATGCGTCTAACAGTATTCCTACGTCTGTTTACAATTTAGTATGTATGAAATGACTAATCCCCTACGGGCCAAAGCCATAGATAGAAAGGTGATTTTGGCAGATATCAGTGTTAGCTCCGTAAAAACGAGTTGCAAATCACATTGAGTTTTTTATAAAGAGAGAATAAACGAAGAATTCAGAAATCACGAAAGATATACTTACATGTAAGTACGCACAGGTAGGTAGATAAATGCGTATAATTTGAGACAGTAAAATGAATAGCTGGAATCTTCAGTACGAAGTCATAAAAGGATCTAAAACGCTAGCAGCCCCGACGATATAAAAAACTTAGTGAGAGACCACAGGCACTCCTGTGGTAAAGGGCCAAGTAAATCATCCAACCGCTAGTACTAGACTGGACCGTGTGCTAATAAAATCTATTTTGCTTTGACAAAAGCAGAAGTCCTATGTCAGAACAATAAATGCAGTGCATTCTTGACATCTTTGAACATCTAACTAGAGTAGCAATCAACTTTTAAGTAGGTGTTAAAGTAGTATTAGTTTCATCCATGCCAAGCACTGAGTCGTTCTAGTGGGTCCGTCGAAAATGGTTTGCATTAGTTGTACCTACCAACTTGGGCTGAGACTCCGCGGGAGGTCCAAGAAGTGTTTACAGGATGTTGTTAAAGCCGACAAAAATGAACTAACTGTTTAAGATTCATGTTGGGTGAAGGGAGAAGAGGAAACAGCTATAAAAGAAGGAGGAAATTATTTCAGTGCTACTGAAGTATAATGGCAGATGAAGAGAGCATACAATTAAATTTGATTGAATTGCATACAATAGCCCAGAAACGCTAAGACTAGATGCAGAAATCTCATTGCTTTGGATTGTTTTCTTTCCTATATACAGAGAATACACCGTATTAACTTGAAAAAAGTAAAAGTATTAAATAACAGAACGTCAGAAATTTTCCTTGTCTTCATTGTGCTGCAGATGTAAGTACAAGTTCTGCCCATGCGTAATGATGATTGTAAGACTGGAATAGTAATGTGGTTATGCACGAAGCACGACCACCTCTGACAGTCAATGGGACTTAAAAATGTAAGCACGCGCCATCGATGCAGCGGAACAAAATTTATTCAAAGTGGCTGAC
Source organism: Diarsia dahlii (assembly GCA_949775195.1). Taxonomy (NCBI): domain Eukaryota; kingdom Metazoa; phylum Arthropoda; class Insecta; order Lepidoptera; family Noctuidae; genus Diarsia; species Diarsia dahlii. The sequence goes on along the minus strand of OX459195.1, from coordinate 8,906,617 downwards.
CGCTGGGTGGTGAGAATGACGTTTCAGACTCTATTATTTATAAATAACTTGTGAGTTTGCGTATTTTTCGCCTTTATTATTTATATTTGAATATCTGGTTGTTTCAGGATTTCGGCTATAACTGAATATTATTGTATATATCGACATTTCCATGATAACTGGATCAATTTGCATTTTTTTATTAAGACGTCGTGGTAGTCCCACAAAAACGTTATTAACTCTACAGTGCGATCAAATTATCTTGGCAGCTCTGAACATAGGCTTTGCGAAATTTTACGCATGTAAACTTGGGAATAAAACTGTTATTGCCAGATAAACCAATACTTAAACGATCAGAAAATATCTAATTTAAACAGTGAGAAATACAAATAAAATAAATATCATAACACTTTTATACATTCGTTGTAACAAAATGACCTGCACGAAGTTCGGAGCTGCCAAGATAATTTGATCGCACTGTACATTAGTAGTTTTTGAGTTAGCTTCTTCAATACATATTTTTTCTGCATTGTCTATGTTGATATCTCTTGATATCAATCCAATTTCAAGTTTTAACGTCTAATGGCATTTTTCGGAAGTTGGTTGTTTTTTTTAGGCAGTTTGTCTTCAGCCTTTCAGTAAAATGTAAAAAATACTGACGGGCTGAAGAACAAACTTTTTTGGCAAAAAAAACTCAAACAACAGCCAAAAAAGTTGCACTAGGTGGGTGGCATTTGGTGAAGTTTAATTCATTTAAAATTTTGAGTTTAAGCCATTCAATTTTATTGCTGACTGTAGGTACGTAGGTACTTATAGGTCTAAGGAAATCCCGCTCTCATTAAACCAACTTTCCACGTTCTTAATAAAATATTGAAGGTATAATGAACCTTAAGAGCTAGACAGGACGTCTGACCCTAGCTAATGAAATGATTGGCAAAACCGTTCGTGTAGGCAAATCTTACACCTGCACGATGCACCACATAAATTAAGTGTCTGCGGCAAGTGCGTTGACTTGCACCGCATGACCGTTGATACTTCACGCCTGGAAAATCCCTGATAATAGTAGTAGAATTTAATTAAGAAAACGGTAATTATAATCATACTTGATAGCTAGATAGGTAGACAATATCTTTTGAGTATCTTTACGCTCCATTTTTCTTTACGGCAGTAATTGTTATCTAAAAATCTTTTTTTTTTTTATTTATGTTTTACCTAGATGAAATAAGTTTTTATTAATATGAACATGAAGGCGTTCATCTGAAATTAAAATGAGATGAATAAGGCTTCACTTAGTTGTAACTTTAATAATTTATAATTTAATTAACACGAATAATTATGTAAATAGCATTTTTACTAAGTATAATAAACTGGCGGTTTAGGAGCTTTTCGCTATATTAGTGGTTATTATATTAAAATACTTAGGTATGTTTAAATTACTTTTAGTAATCTTAATGAAATAGTTCATTTATCGAGTTGTGTATCATCTACATAGAAAGGGAAAATTATGTATCCTAGGAATAATATGAAACACTTTCTTCGCATTCTCCAATATAAAATTAAGTTCATTCTACTGCTCGAAAATGAATACGGTCCACATACCACACCGTCCCCATAAACATCGATGCTCTCAAAAATCATGTTTCCTCACCGAACATTCTTTTAATAGGTACTAAAGCAATCTAGAGGCTGATGAATAGGAATCATGTGAACCAGAGCTAGTAATTGGGTGCACCAGAGCGGCGCTAGTAAATTGATATGGCAAGCTAGCGGTTCTCGATCGGCGCATGCATCTACGCCCTTCGATATGTATGGCATTTCGATCCGCAAGTTCATCGTTACGGCAATCGAACGACGCTTCTGGGCGGAGATCGATCCGACTTCAACTCCATGCACGATGTTGCAATGGTTACAGTTAGTAGACTCGAGTGATATTATCTTATGGTAATTGAACTAAATGTTCTCGCTTTGAAGTTAGTTGCTTTGAGGGACGGGTGAAAAAATTGGGCTAAATTGTGCGCGTTAATGGCGGCGTGGAAGTTCTATGTGCGTATTGCGTGTCGATTCCGCGAATTAAGTTCTTGAGTGCACATTAGATGTCGGTGCTCTGCAGTTTAATACTTATTTCAACTTTCTTTGGTAAAATAAGTATTACAACTGTAGTCTAGCTTGTTTTATACCTAGGTAAGGTACCTACTTACTTATTCATTTAAAATAATATTTGGTAGTTTAACACGAATTTCACTTTTATTTTTATATTTAATAGAGATAATTAAGTGATATTATAATTTTATTACAACAAGTATTCTTGAATTTCTAAATAAGAATCAGGATGAAATAAAGTCCTACTATAACGCTGAAAATTCATAAATCACATTTTTTTGTGGGTACTTAAGTAAGTAATATTGTTAATTATTATTTGGGACTATAACCGCCCAAATAAGTATTTGCAGGTACTAGTTTTTAAAAGAAATATCCTGAAGTCTAATAAAAATGTAGAGTCTACAATAATAATAAACAAATGAGCTTACCATAATATTTATTACGATGAACCATCGTAAAAGCATCAAAGGACTCGATTTTATAGACATTATTCACGATATTATATCACATAAACTTTAGATTTATAATTCGCTGTTTTTGCGATTAATATTCCGCGAACGCGAGCTTTCCGTTCCCGCCAAATGTTGGATAGACTGACCACACCGCGCACGCCTGTTGGCTGACGCTTAGCCCGCCAAACTGAAGCAAGCCGTAAGCACCGTGAGAGCTTCGCGAACCGTCTCTGAATGGCCCACTCCACAAGAGGGAGAAATGGCGGGAGTCGCGGGAGGGACGATCTTGTAGGGGAAACCGCGTCAACCGCCTCCGGTAATTCACTAAGAAAAGTTATTTGACGACTTGCCGTGCCGCTGGGATCGCTGTTGTAATAGAAAAATGAAAACGATTTGTAAAGTGAATAGGCGATTTGAAGAATTGCAGTCAATTTTGGGTTGTTATTGATCGGAAAAAGAGTGGGTGACGGAATTATATCTTAGAACTTCATTTTAATTGCTAGGATTCTACCCACCTCTAAGAACCTAGGCACTGGTACCTAGCTACCAACTCGTACCTCCTAGAAGGAAACTGTAACCTACTTATATTGGTACAGATTGGTTTGCATTGACATTCCTACCTAGTTTTGGCGATAGCCCACGTTATAATATGTAAGCTACTTACTTACTCACTATTAGGTAAGTACACACGGCTACACATCAAGCTATACAAAACCAGTTAATCTTGGCCTCACTTTACTAGATCTTTTCGCACAATGTACGATCAGTTTATACTGGTTTTGTATAGCTTGATGTGTAGCCGTGTGTACCTAGATACCTATACCTACCTACCTGGATGCAAGAAGCAAGTAACTGGTCAATGAGGCGAAACTTGGGTGACCTATGTCTAGCAGTGGTTGTCTTTCGGCTGAAACTACGACGATGACAGACTACAGCACATCAAGTCCAGAAACTGTCAAATTCCAATTAACCTCTACTAAATTCAACCATGCTTTATAGTTGAAAATCTATTAAAGTGTTAGGTTTGGATGTGAAAAAGTAATTTATTGCGTTTAAGATTATAATTTAATTAATTTTTGTAACAATTATTTATTACAATCTACTAAATGTGTTGGCAACACCAAGAAACATAAGGTTAGGTGAAAATTGTCTATGGAAGATGGCGGGCTTTTGATTATAATACGTTGTTGAATTGTACTCGTAAAGTTCTTGGCTAAAATAATAAACAGCTGTTCATTGTTATAGTACTTGTCTAAAACCAGAATATTTTATATACTTAGTAGGTAATAGAATAAACGCTCATACTGAAGTGCAGCAGTTTTATTACAATTCAGAAGTGGTAAGTACACGCCTATGTTTATTATATGATTTGTTTTTTATTGCTCGTCTTGTATCCTGGTGATAATAAATTACGATTTCATTAGAGTTGTATCAATCAAATACTTTAAAAATTACATGATTTGGATACCTATAATTAAATAGGCCAGAACATGAAAATTGTGTACCTTTGCGGTGCTGAATGAGTCGCACACAACTTGATTGTTAGCTTGAATGAAAGTGACAAATAACCAAAAATGTATCTACCACGTAACTAATGTTACATGAATAATGCGTGAATGAATGCTATTTTTGAATGAATTTTTGTATATTATCTCTTGATACTTATCCCTTGTACGGGGTAGCTAAAAGGGGGAATGTTTTTCTTATTTTTGATCTCAGAGATATTTTTGAAATACTCTACATCACTTTTTATATCATAAGTAAATTTATCATGTTGTTGGTTTGATGTACTTTTTCAAACGTAGTTTTATTTCTGTTTTCGAATCGAACCATGCCACGCAATCGAGCAACATCCCGGCCTACATCGCGGCGCTTGTTGACGCCAATAAGGGGTCCAACACGCCATGCAGCCGAAGCGCGATCGACGGCGCAAGACAACTGCAGTGCTGGGCGAGGCAGTCACGGGCGCCTTCGAAGTCGAAGTCGCCATGCAGCTGAAGCCAGATCGAGAGCGGGCAGCGGTGGCAGTGCGAGGAGACTCCGAAGTGCAAGTCGCGGTCGCAGTCTTCGCCGGAGCCCTACTTCGTTGAGTCTACGCGAGAAAGAGCTAGAACAACTACGGGAGCGCCTCAACGCTTTGGAAAACGAGGTGACCAGAGCACGTAATTGTTTATCGTCAAAGCGCCGGCATAGTCCATGTTCTCGTAAATCTTCCGTACATCGCGAAGACTATGCTAAGTCAAGTCGTCATCGTACAAATAATCGCAACAACTATGATAATGTTTCTAATAATGTGGAACAATCTGTGATATCAAGTAGCGTTTCTTTTAGTAGGTATTAAAGATATAGCTCATTTGTTCATCATCATCATCATCATCAGCCTATAATTGTTCCCACTGCAGGGACTCAGGCCTCCTCTCTCTCTTAGCTCATTTGTTAAGTTCTATTAAACAACTGCCGTCCCAGCCATCAACAACTACACCGATGTACCGTAGTAGTGATTCTAAGAATATTTTAGCAGAGTTTAACCCTTCATTGAAAAACCAACGCATTAACGTATGGCTTATGAAAGTTAACGAGTGCGATTCTGTTTATGGATGGGACGAGAACACAACCATTCATCACGCTATGCAAAAACTTCAAGGATTGGCCAAAACTTGGTACAGACATAGTTTGGAACTTGAGAAAGGACATAGGATAGTTTTTAGTACAAAAAATAAAATAAAAAATATTTATTCCGGACATACAGCGCCATCTATTGGTCAAGAGTCGGCATCAATTCAGTACTGAAAATTCATCGGAAAAATGTAAATAAATAGTAAAAAGGTATGAAAATATAATATAATACAACTTATAGTACAAAGAAAATACTCTAACAGAGTATAGATAATTCTATTAGTACTATATGTCGAGTTGGTGATCGCGCAATGGTGTCGATCGTTACACAAGTTCGGTTCATGTTATTGTTTTAATTCATCGGAAAAAAATAAATAAATAGTAAAAAGGTATGAAATGCAAAATGAGCAGATAGTGAGATCAAATATTTTAAGTTATTGCGCTTTGCCGGTAATTCATTTAAAATTACTTTTTTAAAAGTAAAAAAATAATATCTACTTTTAGTACAAAGAAAATGCCCGAACGGAGTATAGATAAATAATCCGAGTTGTCATGCTCGATAGATGGCGTTGGGATCGAAATAGATCGCGCTATGGTTACGCTACACGCAATGGTTGGGTATCGGCCGAGCGCTTCGGTACTGTCGTGGAATTGTGGATTGATCGTTTCGTAAATTTAAAATTGGCTCCGTTGTATTTGTCGATTAAAAGGTTTTATTTTTAAATTAATTAAATCGTTCCTTTTAAATTATTTAGTTTTAAGCTTGGATTGAGAATAGGTTATAATATAATTTGTTTTAAATTGTTAGCAATTCGTTTTTTTTTAATTCTTTTGTTTTCAGTTAGTTTTCAATTTAAGTTCGGAAAGATTGTAATATGTCTTTAGTTTAAGTTCTTTTTTAAACTACTTTTTTTCAATGACGAGAAAACGCAAGTCCAATTTAGCACGTAGTTCCAGCGGAGCTCGCTAGAATATCTTCCACATTTCATTTTTGAAGAGATCCCGCGAGATCGGGAACTATGTGGGTAAAACCAAAAATCTGCCGGAAGTCACTATTCCACGCGAACGAAGTCGCGGGCAAAAGCTAGTCTTTAATAAATTTTGATAGCGTAGTATTTGATTACCGAGTCTCTTGGAGTGAAACTAGGACTTCAGAATGATTGCGTACAAACTGTTTTGAAAAAGGTTTTGGTAACATAATTATTAGTACAATAACCGATAGGAAGAGTTAACGTTAAACTTTCTGTAGATGAGGTGCTCGCTAAAATTACTTGCCGTGTGGTGAGCGACAAATACTTGGATATATATAATACCTGTTTTAGTTCGTCAACCTGCCTCGTTGGTCTAGTGGTCGTAAGCGCGACTGCTGTGCACGAGGTCCTAGGTTCGATTCCCGGGTCGGACATAAAGTGCTTTTGGGTTTTTCATTAGAAATTTCCCAGTAGTAGCCCGGAGTTTGGAAGTTGGCGGTATAGTACCCCCGTGCCTCGGTAAGCACGTTAAGCCGTTGATCCTGCGCCTGATCTCTCTCCGGTCGTGTCGGATTGCCGTCCCTGAGGACTATGAGAGGAAAAGGAACAGAGAGTGCACCTAGCTGTGCCTGTACACACACTTGTGCACTATAATATCTCCCGCGCAGTTGGCTAATCTGCTAAGATTGGCCGCCGTGACCGAAAAACGGTCAGGAGGACTATTATTAGTTCGTCAAAATTTCACAGAAATGCCTCACGTTGTTGTAAATAAGACTACCGCAGAATTACAATACAATGCATGAACGTTGATGTCAAAAATAAAATGCAATTTTCATAAAAACAAAGAAGTAATTTAATGTGGTCTAAGTTAGTGTGCCCGACAACGTGATGTCATAGGAAGAGCTTCGGTAAAAGTTTCAGTAGAGCCTCTTTGCGTGTGTACATTATGTTAGATGGCAAGATGTAAGGTAAGCCGCATCAGCATTGTGTAGTGGCTGGTGGATTATACTTAGTCAAACGGTTGTCGATTTAAGGCCTCTTAGTTTATCATTTTCTTTACCCTTTGTGTCAAACCTAGGTCAATAGCAATATCGTTAATGGGAACAATAGTCGTTAAGATTGTGAATCGAGTCCTTGTACCAGATGCGTCTGTCTCTTCAAAACTCCCTAATAGTCGTGATATTAGCCAGATTTGAGTAGGAGAGTTTATAACTAATTCTGACAGGGCAAGGCTATTCGATCTATTGCTGTTTGTTACTGTCAATGTTAGTTAGTTAGTGTGGAAATTTATGACTTCTTTGCTGAAACCGAACTGAAAAATGACACTAGCTTTGTTAGGTTCTGTGGAATTCTTTTGCAGTGTTCGTTTGATACAAAGTCGTCCAATCTCGTGACTTTTTACAGCTGTCAAACTTTAATTTAACGTAAACTTAATTTTGTAATAAAACAGCAAATGCAAAAAAAAAAATACTCTGTAGGTCTATAACGCGTAGATGCGTCGCTTGATAATGATTGATATGAATCAGCCCCAATTCTCTGATTAAGTACCACAAAGAATAAACGTAGGTAATAGGGTAGTAGCCGCTAATCGAATGTTACCATGGGTTCATGTAGCTGCTTCAGAGCTTCACGAAAGTAGAATGAAGGAGATGATGATGAAACTGATAGTAATTGTTAACTTTCTAGTGATTAATTCCGTAGTTTAATAGGTACATTTTACCGAAGGATTCTAGATTATTGTATTAACATGATTTTCGTAAAATATGGTCGTAAATTATTTAAAATGCACTATAAGTTGTTGAAAGTGAGTAGTGTTATTTTTAAGAATGGTTTTATTTATAGGAACTTAAAGAATTCCAAAAGTTGGAAAGTTAGGGACTCCATGAGAATGTTGGAGAACTCCAAAAGTTGGAGACGCAAGAGAGAATTCCAAAAGTTGGAATGTTAGGGACTCCATGCAAATGTTGGAGAACTCCAAAAGTTGGAGACGCAAGAGAGAATTCCAAAAGTTGTAATTTTAGGGACTCCATGCAAAAGTTGGAGAACTCCAAAAGTTGGAGACGCAAGGGGAAATTCCAAAAGTTGGAATGTTAGGGACTCCAAAAGTTGGAGAACTCCAAAAGTTGGAGACGCAAGGGGGAATTCCAAAAGTTGGAATGTTAGGAACTCCAAAAGTTGGAGACGCAAGGGGGAATTCCAAAAGTTGGAATGTTAGGGACTCCAAAAGTTGGAGAACTCCAAAAGTTGGACACGTAAGGGGAATTCCAAAAGTTGGAAGACTGGAAAGTGCGCGACTCCAAAATGTAAGTTAGTTACCTACTAAGAGAGAGATAATAGAGTTATTTTTTTTTCTTTACTCATTTGATTTATATAAGTTTTATATGTATTTCGATAACATCTTTATTGTGTAGTTATTGTTGCTTGTAGCTTAATTATTACAATAATGTACTGAACCGAGTGTTAGGTTTTGTATTTTCTTGAGAGCGTGTATGAGGACATACACGTTGTCAGGATGGACGAGTGTTAGGTTTGGATGTGAAAAAGTAATTTATTGCGTTTAAGATTATAATTTAATTAATTTTTGTAACAATTATTTATTACAATCTACTAAATGTGTTGGCAACACCAAGAAACATAAGGTTAGGTGAAAATTGTCTATGGAAGATGGCGGGCTTTTGATTATAATACGTTGTTGAATTGTACTCGTAAAGTTCTTGGCTAAAATAATAAACAGCTGTTCATTGTTATAGTACTTGTCTAAAACCAGAATATTTTATATACTTAGTAATAGAATAAACGCTCATACTGAAGTGCAGCAGTTTTATTACAAAAGTTTAAGACTGCAGTTATTTAAACGTTAAACGTTAGGTATCCCCACTCTAGGAATTTCTCCTGTATCGTGGGAGCGTTCACAAAAATTAAAACTCGCTTATACAAATTAATATCCAGACCCGAAACAACTATCTGTAGGCCATACAAACATTTGTTCCTGGCGGGGATCAAACCCGCGACACGCAGCGCAGCAGTCAACTTACTTCAGACTTGATGACCTGGCGTCTGTTAATTGAAATATATAATTCTAAGTAGGAAGGCATCTAAAAAGAAATTAGCCAATTTACGCTGTCCAAAATCCGTAGGTAGGTAATAAATTACATGACGTTGTTTATTGCGTGCCTACAACCACAAATTGCAGAATCTGATTTCAGTTTGGATAATTGAAGCCGAATGTGTGGGCTGTGGATGCTGGGTATCTGACAAGACCAAATCGAAATACTTAACAATATTTCCTAGGTAGGCACTTATCAAATTATTTGTGAAAACCGCACTGTTTAGGGTTCCGTTATCCTGCTGTGGTCCACTGTAAATGGTCAAACAATTATTTCACCCAAAACCACTAGGTTGGATTATGATTTTTTCATACCTATTCATTTATATATATACTTATTCATTAAATTAAGTTAACTTTTTTAGCCTTTTGTGTTGTGTGTCACCTCTGGGCAACGGCCGGCAGCTTCCCCTTTATCCTACCTAGCCTCACTGTCCTGTGTTAGTTCGTCATCTGGACCTTTTGTTTTGGTGGGTGGGAAATCATCAAATGACTCCTCCCGCTCTGGGCAGAGCGGAGGGGAGTCACTTTTACTGACTAATAACATCCCCATGTGCCTTCATAGTTTTTTGTGCTCCGCTCCGGAGCCGCGGTATCTCTTTCGAACAACCCGCAGCAGGTCTGTGCTCCATAATCATACTTTTAATTTGTATTTATTTCAGCGTTAAAATATAAGCAAGGTCACAGGTCTAAGAAAATCTGTGCATTTTCTTAGACCTGGGCCCTGTATAATAAAACTTACAAATTGTAAATTGTAATTGTAGGCTACAAGTTACAATTCTACAAGTTTCTGTTTAATATAGAATACAATTTACAATTTCACCATGGTGGAAAACTGACAAATTTGTAGACTTGTATGTAGCTACAAATCTACATATTTCTCTTTAATAAACATTTTCTCTCTACAGGTGACAATTTACAAATTTGTAGGGAAAACTGTTTTATTGAACGCATAATTGTAACTACAAGTTTACATAATTTGTAAATTGTAGAAAAATTTCGACAGGTGGACTCACCGTGTGTCAGAAACTTACAATTTTGGACCTCAATTAACTAAGTGAAGAAATTTTATTATTATTCTTTAAAAAATGGTTCGCACAATAGTGATGATGAATATTATGAGTGAACGGTAACGGTGATTTTTTTTATAAAGGGTTAACTTTACTTTTAAATTGTCAAATTTTACGTAAAATTTGAAACTTTTCGCCGGTATATTTTTATTTTTGATAATGAAGATAGGACATGATCTTAAATTCTATTTTAAGAGAAATGCAGCTCTTACACGGCAAAATTATGAATCAAACAAATTCTAAATGTGTAAGATTTATGAAATTACCCTCGATTTATGAATCTTCAACAAAACTTACATTTTTATGTAAAATTGTAACTTACAATTACAAATTTGTAGCTACAAAATTGTCATCAAAATCTACAGGCGTTTTTTACAATTGTAAACGTTTATTAAACAGCATTTACAATAATTGTACAATTTCTAAAATTTATACTTATAGAATTTTTACAAATTGTAAGGTTTATTAAACAGCACTTGTAAGAAATTTTTACAAATATGTCAGTTATCTACAAAATTGTAGACTTGTAATGTTTATTATACAGGGCCCTGGATGACTTTTTTTAATAGATTTTCAACTGTAGGTAACACTAAAGCATTAGATAGGGAAATTTTGACAGTCTCGGGTAGCTTAATGTGCAGCGTCCCTAGAGACAAGATAATTGTCGGAGATCCTGGCCGGAGTAAGTAGGTAGAGATCTCCTGTTATGGAGGACATTATAATAGATTAATTACACGTCAAAAAATACTACGCTGAAAAAGTATGAAACAAGATTTACAGGATAAAACAAAAAGAAAAGCCGTAGTCACACGGTATTAAAGTGTTTAGGTTGGTACCTATAACGTGTGACTACGGCTTTTCTTTTTGTTCTATCCTGAAAATCTTGTTTCATACTTTTTCAGCGTCGTATTTTTTTATATCCATACTTCTATGGTAGGTACGGTCTACAACAGTATCCTGTGTTGTTATCAAACACAGATATGCTCTGCAAACGATAAGAAAATATTGCATAATCGTGCACAAACGGTTTTATCTTAACGCGAGTTTAATGAACGTTTTATGGCACGTAAATTATAGTCGTAGAAATTAATTAAATTACATAGGAAGTACCTACATTATAACAAACACCCACGACTACTTTTACGTGCATTACCTGCCATCTGTGAGATATCTGAGGAACTAACGTAGTTACGACTTACGCCTCAATGCAACATGTTCCATAGTTTTGCGCGCATATCATGGCGCTATTAAAGACTTGTCAATAGTAAAAACCTCGGATTACGCTAACATTTAATTTTCTTTTCATTGAACCCTGTTGCCTGTTATTTTCAAGATAAGTAAGCTAATTATACCTATCTGATTTACATTACCCCATGCGCCGCGTTATCGGTAGTTCCATTAGAAGATAAAATAATGATAAATACAGGTACAGAGTACCTACCTACATGTGTGGAGTAAACCTAGCGCTTGAACAAGAAATGGTTAAAAAATAAGGAATTTATGTCAAAATAGATCTGATTGCTAACATGGCTTGTATGGAGAATGAAACTACTCAATTCGCCTTTCTAATTAGCCTGAGTTACGATGTCAATACTAATCTAAAGAGGAAGTAGCGTGGAAACACTAGATAATAGTCGAACTACCTGGTCGATATGCCTGAAGAAAAAAGAAGCCGGTTTAAAGACTCGAGTATATTGTTCTGCAGTTCTGCACGGCCCATCCTTATTAGCAGAACGGCAGTTTTGGCAGAACCCTACCTAACAGTACCTACTATAACTGCGGAAGTTTGAAAGCCAGTTTTACAACTTGAACCTTGGTAAAGATTTTTTTTTTGCCAAGATTGTCACGTTTTTTAACCAAGGAAACAAATAATGTTGTTTTTAAAAATAAGAGAAGATTGTTGCTGCCTCAAGAATTACTCATTGTGAAGAGTTATAATGTTTCTCATGGAGTCATGGCCCTTTTAATTGGTAATTAAGTTTATTAAGCAAGGATAAACAATACGTAACAACTCAAGGCATTGTTGTTGTTTCACACCTACAATCGGCTTAAATCGGCTAGTTAGGAAAAGGTGAAACCCAAATCAAAAGAAAAACAATATTTTTTATAATTTAAAGTGGCATTTATTACAGTTTTAAATAATAATTGCTATAAATAAGGTTTAAATAAAATACCCTCATTCCCTTTGTGACATGATAAAATTCATTACGTAAATATTTATTGGTAAAATTGTTCACAGGTTACACAACTTCCTTTGTTTGGGTAGTCATTTACCCAAGCTTTTCTTAAGATTTTCAGCGAGTTTATCCATAAACTCGAAAGTTTCGTAGTAGTCTGACCTCTTTACATTGCTCATGCCCTTAACACAAATAGCAAGATCCTTAGTCATAATTCCAGATTCGATTGTGTCGATGCAAACTTTCTCTAAAGTTTCGGCAAAGTTCTTGAGTTCGGCGTTGTTATCCAATTCAGCGCGGTGCAGGAGACCTCTGGTCCATGCAAAGATTGACGCAATCGGATTGGTGGATGTCTCCTTTCCTTGCTGGTAGAATCTGAAATGCCTAGTTACTGTACCGTGAGCAGCTTCCGCTTCTACTGTCTTTCCATCAGGGCAAATCAGAACAGATGTCATTAGACCCAAAGATCCGTATCCTTGGGCTACTGAGTCTGACTGCACATCTCCGTCGTAGTTCTTGCAGGCCCACACGAATCCACCCTCGGATTTCATTGAGTAAGCAACCATATCGTCGATCAACCTGTGCTCGTACCAGATACCGGCTGCTTCAAACTCGGATCTGTAGTCCTTTTCATAAATTTCTTGGAAGATATCCTTGAAGCGGCCATCGTATTTCTTAAGAATAGTGTTTTTGGTGCTCAGATAAAGAGGGTATTTCCTTCCAAGAGCATATTTAAATGAAGCGTGAGCGAAGTCAATGATGGACGCATCAGTGTTGAACATGCCCAGGGCGACACCAGCACCCTTGAACTCATTCACAACGTGTCTGATAGGCTCGCCTCCATTGGGTGGCGTCCAAATGAGCTCTAGGCTTCCAACACCAGGAACAACAAAGTCAGTAGCTTTGTATTGATCAGCGTGAGCATGACGGCCGATGATAATGGGTTTCTCCCAGCCAGTCACAAGACGTGGAATATTTTTGCAAATAATAGCTTCCCTGAAGACTGTGCCGCCGAGAATATTACGGATTGTTCCATTGGGACTCTTCCACATTTTCTTCAGCTTAAATTCCTCTACTCTGTTCTCATCAGGAGTGATGGTTGCGCATTTGATACCGACATTGTATTTCTTGATTGCTTCAGCACAGTCAATGGTTACTTGGTCATCAGTCTTGTCACGGTTTTCCATACCCAAATCGTAGACATGAAGCTCGATGTCCAAGAAGGGCAATATGAGCTTTTCTTTAATCAAATCCCAAATAATCCTGGTCATCTCGTCACCGAGGACATCAACAACGGGTCCAGCCTTTATTTTCGACATGGTGAGTATCTGAAATCAAAGAAACGATTACTAAAATATGTTCACTCAAAATGTAACTAAATACTACTGACTAACTTGCTGTTAAAACTATATCAAATTCCAGGGGAGAGATAAGACAGTCAAATCTATACTAATATTATAAAGAGGTAAAGTTTGTGTGTTTGTATATTTGTTAAATTGTAAGGGGTAATCTCGGGATCTACTGAACCGATTTTAAAAATTCTTTCACCAATAGATGGCCACATTATTGCTGAGTGTCATAGGTTATTTAAAAAACCGAAAAATAAAAAGGCTTTTACGTGGTAGTCCGTTTTGCAAAGTAAATCGGAGAAAAATCGGTCGAATGAAAGCGTTTCTTACGAACGCTGGCCCAACGAAGTGGGCACGGGTCAGCTAGTATTTTATAAATACGCGCCATGGACAATTATTATTATCATTGACAATTATATAAAGAAAAATATCACATTTTGTTGTCAGTCTGTACCTTCTAACGATTTGTCGCCATAGGTACCATTATAAATTACGTAAACATTACCATTACCACATATTGGTGTATTGACCTTGGAGAGCGTAATTCGTGTTAAAATAAACAAAATTCGTAGACTATGTACTCTTTATAATTAAAGTTCAAAGAATATATTTGCATAGGTGACTATTAAACAAGGGGCAGGCATTATTTTTTTAAAAGAGCTTGTGATAATATTGTAGGTATAAGAATTTTATATTTTTATTAAACTTTTCATACACAATCATGTTTGACACGATTATAACTTTGGTAAATGAATAAAAGCACTAAATACTAAACTTGAATTGCCAACTTATTATACACCAGTCACCACATCATAGCGGAATAAACAAAGTTAAATAAAAACCAAACATCAATCCAGTTGTTATACCTAAATGTGATTGATAATAAAATAACTATAAACAACAACATGTTTTTAATAGCATCCAAATAAGATCCAAATACTATCTACATACTTTCAACTGTTATTGCACTATTGTGTCATGAATTTTATCTTCGCAGTGCGAAGAGGATGATGTAATGAATTGACAATTGACTCCTATTTACTATCCTGTGAATACTACTACGTATTATACCTACTAGCAAAATGATTTATGAGTATTGATAATAGTGAATTCATTAATGTTGTTATGACTAAGGCCGAGATCCAAGAATGTTGTATAACACTTACTTTGGCTAAGCATTCTTCCTGTCAGTCACCAAAACTGCTAGTACGAGATAGAGATGGAAAATTATGTAAGTCAAAGCATGTGTTTGTCATGTTTATAGACCACAGCCTCAGTAATAAATAACATATTTTAACAAATGAGTAGTAGGTACTACTCATCAAATCTAAACAAAAATTAAGATAACAGATAAAATGTCAATAAAGATTTATCAGAGGTCATTAAACTAATTTAGTAATTTCTAACAACAAGGCCATAGGCCATAAAAATATAAACAAGAAATACTGGTATGCTCGGCATTGTCTTGGTGATCACAGATTCTGAATGGCTTTCTCGTTCTGCTCAATTAGAAAGTATCTTCGTTTAAAACACACCCAACTGGGTATTGGTGGTAGTAGTATTTTATATTATCTAGAAATATAAAATTATACTTTAGACTCTAAAGTATAATAGTTTTACTCTACAGTTTAGTTTAGAGTGTTGTCTTAAGTATGAGTGAGACATAGCCAAAATCATGCTAACATTGGCCATCAGAACAAAAATCTAAATGATAATAAAAAAAACGGCCATTACCAAACACTAAAGTATGACTAGACTGATAAAAATTGTGATATTATATGTCTAAAAGATAAGCGATGAATTGCAAGTTTGTATGAAAAATAGTAATCAAGAGATATTGCATTGGAAATTACAGTTTTATTTTATTTTTATTAGTTTTGGCTGCCCAGAACTGATTGTGAAAACACTTGTTACAATTTCAAAGTGAAATTGTTCTTTTTTAAGTATGGCTTGAACCTATGGTGACCTGGGGGTCCGGGTGAGGGGAGAAGCACGAATGATTGACTACTGATAAAGTATTGTTTTGATTTTACATTCAAAACAATCAAAACTATGGTAGGTACAGTGCGATCAAATTATCTTGGCAGCTCCGAACTTCGTGCAGGTCATTTTGTTACAACGAATGTATAAAAGTGTTATGATATTTATTTTATTTGTATTTCTCACTGTTTAAATTAGATATTTTTTGATCGTGTAAGTATTGGTTTATCTGGCAATAACAGTTTTATTCCCAAGTTTACATGCGTAAAATTTCGCAAAGCCTATGTTCAGAGCTGCCAAGATAATTTGATCGCACTGTACTGAGATAATAATAAAAATCAATAAATTCAAAGCAAAGCAGAATTTAAATGTTTACGGATTTTAGTAGGTAGTAACTGGTAATTAGCTTGCAGGAAAATATGTACTTGTTCTATAAATAACTACGCCTAACCTTTACAGGAATGGAATTACAGGTTTCCGTGAGAATATCAAGACTACGAAAACAACTTCGTGGCAAAGCAAAGTACAAAGTCCGAGAGGCTTGAGCGGAAGGCTTTTAGAAACTATAGAATATTTAGGTACCGAAAATACTTCATTGATATGACCTAAAAATAGTTTTTTTCCAGCAAACGTTATGATGTGGGTGTGTTATCTTACCGATTAATATTTCGTAAATTGATAATTGCTTTATCAAATGACCACGTCGTACTCCACCCACTTCTCAAACTGGACTGCAACGAGCAGAGCAGAGGCGGCGTCGTAATTCGTAAATGGTAATCAGTTACGAACTTGTCATACGTAGAAATAATTGAATGAATGGCAGTCTCAACCAATCAAATGAATATTGAACCCGCGGGTTCTTAAAATAAAATAATCACTTACCTTTTATTTATTAGCACTTAGCACTAAATAACTTTTATTTGACAAGTGATTAAAAACGTTGATTACTTCGCTTCGGCGTACGTCAACAACACTGAACAACAGAAGTAAAGAAAGAAAAGAGAAAGCAAATGAAATGCGCTCGAAACCTTCATTTAATCATTTGTGATCTTTTCGATTGATGCTGCAAAATGTTTGAGGTTTGAAATCAGAATTATTTCATTCAGTGAGATTTGAACTACCAAACGTCAGGAAATAAATAAACAAGAATTGATTTGAAAATATTTATTGAATTATTGAAACTGAAACCAAAACCTCGTTAAACTCAAAAGCTATGGTGTCATTTTGGAGAAAAGAAATTCAAAGAAAAAATTCGTCTAAAAGTGTTGCCATTATTTGATATAAAAATAAAATCATAAAATATTTGTTTTGGTGGTGTGGTTGTGGATCTCATGTCTCCCACAGTCAAATCCATCCTTTCTTTGATATTCCCTTAACATACATTCGTACTCAAAATGTTCCTCATAACATTTTATTCCCGCTCTGGATGTCTGGTCCATATCTCTAGATCTATCATCTTCACTGAAATAGTTGGCTCAGCATGCAACCGTAAACGAGGTCTCTAAATGAATGTCCGATGACTTTCATAATATTAAGAAAAGTCGGTCCTATCACACTATCACACTAATACTGTATATGCGAAAGTTTGATAGTGCTTATGTTTGTTACTTCTTCACGTCTAAACGGCTGGAGCGATTTTAACTAAAGGAGGTGTTTTTTTTTTGGCCAAACCATGTACCGAGGTACAAATTACTATTTAAGCTCCTTCCAATAAATGGTGTTATGGGCAGTATTTAATATTCTTCAATATAGTATAGATTGGGAATTAAAATATTATGAAAATACACCACCTCGCATCAAAACTGCGTTCAAAGAAACGTTCATGACAGCGTTGACAGCTGTCAAACTATTTCATCTGTCAAAATCCAAACCAAAAATCAACCTGTTTACAACCAAAATATGAATTATTGATGTCGCAGAACATCACCAGTTCACCTTCATCATCATTTCAGCCAAAAGACGTCCACTGCTGGACATAGGCCTCCCCCAGGTGTCGCCACATTGACCGGTCCCGTGCGTCTCACTTGTACTCTTTGCGTCTCACATTCAGCGTATTCCCGCAACCTTCACCAGGTCATCGGTCCACCTAGTGGGAGGCCTTCCAACGCAACGTCTTCCGGTTCACGGTCGCCACTTCAGAACTTTGTACTTTCCATCTACATCTCAGATCTACGAAAAGCTGAGATGGAAAGAGTGTCAAAAGAGACCTGAACGTTCGAGTGACTAAATCGTTATTCAATGAACCCCAAGGAAAGTAATATAATTATAATGATGAACCCTTTCGCTATAGGGGAGAGTGGAAGAACAAAACGTGCTGCGCCGACCCCAAGTAAAATGGGATAAGGGCAGGAAGATGATGAACACTTTCCAGATCGGTCATCTGACAAGGGGACCTGAAAACACCTACACTTTTACGACAGACGACAGCACCATTAAGTATGACTTGATTGTCGTCATATTATAGTAAAATATTATCGTCAAGATAGGTAGTTGAAATAATCTTATCGATTCTTCAATTATTTTTTGCATTGTGAAGGCTTATTATAGGCAGTAAAGAAACATATAAAGAATTGATAATTGGATCCTGTGTATGCCAATGGGAATTTAGTTAACTACTAGGAACATTTGAAATAAAACCAATAACATTCTTATTTTCTTTTATTCCATTTCCTCATTTTCATCATTTTCTCTTACTAAGATATAATCTAGGAAGGAGGCAGGTGCTGAAATATCTTGTTGATGTCCAGCCCACCCCATATACCAAACAATAGTCATGATGTGAGCACAGCAACCCACGGTGCCCACGGTACATTTTCCAATTATACAGCTACAGTAATAACCGTGGATTCTGTGCTCCCAACTGTTTTCCTGGATATTTAATAAAATATATGTGTAATACACCTTTTCCACTAGTGTCTTGACTGTATTCTAGCCCTAAATAAAAACATTTCATTCTCAAAATCTGGTATATGAAGAGGCTCAACATCACGGCAAACTTCAATTTCAAAAAATCCATTTTGCCTTATATTGTTCTCCGTAATAAGAGTGTGTTTGCTTTATCTGTCATCACTGGGAACTCATTTAGAAGAATATCAGCATGAATGCTAATAAAAGATGATGCTTCTTCCATTAATATTATTTTCAATAATAAAATCAGCTAATGTGTTAGGTTCATTTAATTTTTGCAAGGCACGCTCAAGAGGCATCTGGTCTATCTGTAATGGGTACATGGAAAGCATTTATCATGGCCCCTGCTATTCAAAAATCAGTTATTAGATGGGTAGGGTAGCGGCATTGTTGCTGAAATCATTTCTTATTCGTTCATAATCTCTCTTAAACCTACCATTTACAACCTCCACTACCCAACTACACATTGTTACAAGTCTCGACTTATTTGCTCATAATGTAGGCAACTGTGTCTCACCAGGTTGCCGAGATTCAGGTTTACAAACATTATATTATGGGATGTTAACAAAATAATTGTAACATTATATCAGAATCTGACACAGTTGCCGCATAGAGGCCATAAGTATCAAGTATGTGACCCTCTGTTGTTACCATTAAGAAAGGCTTAACCAAGTTACTGTATCAGTGTATCTACGTAAACTTTTTGAAATAAATTGATGATTTTTGTTTATTTTGTTTTGACTTTTAAAATATACTGTCAAAATGATTAAATTATCGGCCCTGGAGCAGTGTCTTTTAGCTACTTGATAACCAAACGCAAAAAATAATCTGAAATGAGAAATAAATGATTTTTTATGTTCTTGTTCCCACAACGTCTAACAAAAAAAGTGTGTTGGATAAAATACGTAACATTAATACAAATTAAAAAATTGTAAACAATATATTTTTAGGTTTTCATAAGTTTATCAAATGAAGTAACGAAACGTATCATCAGAAAAATTAATCACGAGATTGCCAGATTAATTCTTGGGTTGCAAGTTTTAGCATCTTTAGTAGTCAATTTCAGGTGGTACAAATGCATAAATAAATCCAATACATTTTTTTTCAGAATCTGCATTTTTTTTCCTATATTTTAGTACCTTTGTTCTTAAGATACATTGTTTGGCCAAACTTGTATGGGAAAAAAAACACCTCCTTTGGCATGGAGTTAGCTGACACCCACCACATAAGTCAATAAATCTACACAGGGCAATGGGAATTCAAGACCGAGTTCGTAACACTAAGCTACGTTCAAAAACGACGATAGTGGACGTTGGCAAGAAGGATAATAATATAGGAAATGATATTGGATGGGTCACGTCAACCGCATGCACCATTGGACAAAAGCCTCTAAACCATGGGTACCTACAAATAAACAGGCAGAGCCACCGCGCCGAGCCTGGCCTACCGAGGCGGGGTGACTTGGATGGCGGACGCATAGCACGAGGGTTTGTTCGAGGTAGAACCAGACAACAACTCTTGGAAAGACTCAAGGGAGGCCACTGTCCAGCGGTGGGACACTGTGGCCTAGACAAAAAGAAATGCTATCGTATAATCGTCAATAAATAAATAAATTCATATTTTATGCCTTATAATTTGGTTGAATTTCCTGGTAAAGTACTACATTTATTCGAAATAAAGAAACCAACAAACTCTGTAAACAACAAAACACCTTTTTTTAAATTTTGCAACACTGTTTCCCCAAACTCTGCCCCTCCCCTCCCGGCCCCTTCTGATTGGGCAGCATGAAGTTATAGTTGGGCAGCTCTCAAAAAAATTTAAGCTCGTCCTCGTCTTTCTGTTTGATTAGACTAACTACTAAAACAATTAATAAATCCAGAAACTACAGTATTTTTTTATTTATGAAACTATTGTACTGATATTTCGAGTGGTTTTATAACAGGAACGTGAATGGTCTCCCGAGTATTCGGGTATGAAAATCAAACAAAACAGTCTATGACAGGAATTCGAAATGGTGGTGCAAAAGAATTGGAATAATGTAGACACTTCGCATCAGAATCCAGTTAGTGAGAGCTCCAGTGGTACATGGGGCTTCCAGGCACCGACTAAAACATTGCATGTTCGTTCTAACACACCCAACAATATGCAAGCGGTAAGATTTATTATTTTCTTTATCTCTGTACAATGACCATGAAAATGTCAGTGAGTAAATAATGAATTTGCGTGCCAGAACTCTTGTTTTGTAAATAAATTGGAATGGAATAATTCTACTTTTATGAAGTAACGGTTTGGTATACAAATATCGTGCATTTTATCACAGTATTTACATACAAGTCAAGAGATTGTTTTTAATATATTCTGCCCAATCAAGGAAATGAATATCTTAGGGATATTTTTCTTTTTATAATTGTTGCTTCTGTGTTCTGCTTTTTCTTTTACTTGGCCATAGTTAGGGCTACATTATGACAATGATATTCATGATCTACCACACCTATGCATTGTTTCACAATAATGTTCAAAGAAACTGCTTGATTTTTTTTTCATTTTGTATTTTTTTTTTTTTGTATTTAATTTACTTAATTTTTTTAAATTGTATTTTATTTGTCTTTTCATTTCAGAAGCAGCCAGTTACTCGTCAGATTGCCATAAACACACTGGCGGCTATGCACAGAAGGTTCAGTCTACCTGGACCAGTGCAGCCGCATTCAAGACCTATTGCTGAGTTCAGGGCAAGTGCCAACAAGTCCTTGGACATGTTACGTCAAACTATTCAGTCAGCGGTGACCAGAGATATAGATCAAGTCATCAAGAAATATTTGGAGGTATGTTTTTTACAAAAATAGAATAGAGAACAGTTTTTGACCCTGGTTTTTATTCTATTATTTGGGTAATACCCAGGTTAAACACATCATGAGTTAATATCAGTAAGTAACTAAAATATTACCAAGCTGTATAACTACAGCTTAGTATTTTCAAAAATGTTAACTGATGAAGAATTTTTTTTTTTTTTTTTTTTTTTTGCCCATAGTGCCGCTGGCATTCTCCTTTATCTGCAATCAGCCTAGCAGCTTTAATCAGATGGGATGATGTTGTTTCTTCGACTTTTAGAAAGTGCACATCCTGTGATGTGTCATCTCTTTCTGTTTTTCGTTTAATTTTATATGGAAGCCAATCGCATTCTTTTCAGCCGAAATAGGCAGTTGTTGGTGTTTATGAGCTGTGTAGCCAGATGGTTGCTGTGTCGCTCAAGGCGTTGTTTGTAAGTTACAGAGGAACTCTCTATTTCCTCCCTGACTGTCGGAATTTCCAGGTATTCATGCACTTCCGTGTTCCGCGTGAACCATGGCGCATTGATGAGGATCTTTAACACTTTGTTCTGGTAGCGCTGGAGGATTTCAACATTTGAGTGGCTCGCTGATCCCCAGAGTTGTATACCATATGTCCAAATCGGTTTGAGAATACACTTATAAATAAGGACTTTATTTTCCAAGCTCAGCGTTGAATGTCTGCCTATCAGCCAGTACATATCTCCAAACTTTCTATTTGCCTGTTCTCTTTTAGCCTTTATATGGGCTCGCCAAGTGAGTCTCCTATCCAGGTGCATGCCTAAGTATTTTACTGTAGTGTCTGTTGGCAAGACAGCACCGTCTAGTGTAACTGGTGAACAGTCCCCTCTCTTTAGTGTGAACGTTATGTGGACCGATTTTGTGGGGCTTGCTCGGATTCTCCACTTTTGTAGCCATAGTCCAATTTCGTCCAGGCATACTTGCAGTTTTGCGGATGCTGTGTTTGGATCCCTACTACAGGAGAGGACTGCAGTGTCATCTGCATAGGTTGCAGTCACAACTTTATCCGTGGTGGGTAGGTCAGCGGTGTAGATTGTGTATAGAATGGGACCCAGCACCGAACCTTGGGGCACTCCTGCTTCTATTTGGCAGATTGATGACAAAGAGTCTTCGCATTTGACCTGGAATAATCGGTTTTGCAGATAGGACTTCAGTAAAATGTACGCAGTATTTGGTAGATGGAGCTTTAGCTTATACAACAGGCCCTTGTGCCACACGCGGTCAAAGGCCTGCTGTATATCAAGGAAGACAGCAGAGCAGTATTCTTTTCTCTCCAGCGCTTGCCGTATCGTCTGAGCTACACGGTGTATTTGTTCTGTCGTCCCATGGTGTGCGCGGAAGCCGAATTGGTGGTCCGGTATAACTTTTTGTTCTTTTAGTACTGGGAGAAGGCGTTTCAGGAACAATTTTTCAAAGACTTTCGAAAGCAAGGGGAGGAGGCTTATGGGTCTATATGATGTAACCTCTGTAGGAGGCTTCCCCGGTTTGGCAATCATGTTGATGATGGATATTTTCCATAGCTCTGGGAAGTATTGTAGTCTAAGTATTGCATTAAAAAGGATTGTCAGTAGAACAATGCCTTTTCTTGGTAGTTGCTTGAGAACTTCTGCCGTTATTAGATCAAAACCTGGTGCCTTTTTTTGTTTTAAATACATGATAGTTTCTTTTACTTCCATCGTTGTCACCAGTTTCAATAGTGGAGACAGTTGTTGATCGCTGTTCAAGACTTCATCAATGTCCTGCTCGGTGTGTGTATTATCAGGTTCATTGGGTTTGAATACATTCTTTAGGTAATTGGCAAACAACTCGGCTTTTTCTTGAGGCTTTCGTGACCAGTTTCCGTTAGCTTGTTTTAGTGGATGCATGTGTTCTTTTGGCCTTTTCAATGAGCTGGTCATTTTCCAAAGTGTGTAATCCTCTGCTTTGAATGGCGATAGAGTCTTGAGTTTGTCTTGGAGGGTATTGTTTTCATTTTCTCTAAGCATTTCCTTCAGTTCCTTTTGCATTTTGTTGAGAGCTTTTTTGTCTTGACGATTCCTGCTGGTGTGCCACTGATGTCGCAGTCTTCTCTTTGCAGCTATCATCTCTCGTATTTCCAGAGTAGTGTCATGGCTTTGTGGTTTAGATGCTATGAATGGAGTTGATAGCCATGCCGCCTTTTGTATTAAGTTAGTGGTATACCACGCAGCGTCATCTATGTCGTCTACCGTTTTAAGAGGTATGCTCAGATTAATATTTTCATCGATATAATCTCGAAAGGACTCCCAGTCGGTTTTATGGTTATACAGGGTCTCTCGTGGTTCTTTCCAGATGACTGTGGTACTTAAGGTGCATATCACGGGTGTATGGTCTGAGGACCCATCTAGACATGATTCCACTTTTGTATAGAGCCCCGACATCTTTTTAGTGATAAAGAAATCGATGAGATCCGGAGTTTTGTTGGGGTCCGATGGCCAGTAAGTTGGTTCTCCTGTTGATATTACATTGAGGTTATTACTATCAATTGCCTTTTTTAGTTCTCGACCCTTTGTCGTCGTCAATCGGGAGCCCCAGAACGCGTTTTTTGAATTCCAGTCTCCCCCTACAATGTATCTGTCGCCAAGCATGTGGAAAAAATCGGAATACATTTGTTCATCTATGCGATGTCGTGGGGGACAGTACACTGCAGCCACGTTCAGTGATCCCTGCCAGTCATCTATGGATATTATGGCGGCCTGTATGTGTGCATGTGCATAGTTTGGTATGACGTGGTGCTTTATGTGTTCTTTAATTATCACAGCGGCCCCAGCATGTGATGTGCCATCTGGATGGTTGGCATAGTATATATTGCATCCTTTAATTTTTATAACTTTTTGATTGGTCATATGTGTTTCAGAAAGTAATAATATATCCAATTTTTTATCGTTTATGAATAGCTCTACTTCTTGCTTATTCGGGGATAGGCCATTTATGTTCCATGCACCAATTCTGAGGAATTTCATTTTTTCTGCTGGGCTATTAGTGTCGATAGGAGCCCCATTAAGGTCCCGATTTGTTGAATAAGAATATCTATCTTCTCCGACTGTCTAATTATGATTTGCTCTAGCGAGCTTGTTGACTGAGATTGTACATTCTCTATTTTTCTGTTCCAGTTGCCAGTACTTGCAGTGTTGGTTACGTTTTCACTTGGGCGCACTTGGTTATTTCTGGACTGTTGTATTGTGTGTCTTGGGGGTTTTAATGGTGGGAAATCTTCTATTCGAGGCGTGAACATATCCGTGGCTTTTACCTTATCTAGTGGGGCTTTTCTATTACTAGCATAAACCATTTTGCGTGAGCGAATCTCCTTATAGACTTGGCAGCCCTTGTAGTTGGCTGGGTGATCACCTTGGCAGAGGGCACAGGTGGCTGGCGAGTTCCTATCCTTTTTAAGGCAGTCTGTAGTTTTGTGTCCTTGTGCGCATTTGACACACCTGTATGGGCGCATGCAATTGTTTTTCGTGTGCCCATATTGTTGGCACCTGGTACACTGTGGTATTTCAGTTGATTTTCTCGGATCTTCAATAGTGACTCTCGTGTGAAATATAGTTTCAATATTTTTTATTTCTGGGTTGTTGGGGCTAGGTTCAATGTTTACGAAGAACATGTTTAAGGGCTTTTTGTTTTTTCTTGATATTGCACAAATGATTTCACCTCGTACCCTGTTCCCTGTGTTTTCTATTGCTTCTATTATAGCTGATTTAGGGGTGGTGTGATGTAAGTTTTTAATTACAATTCGGTAGCATTTATTTTGCTTCTGTGTAAATGTATGACCAATGAGGCCATTATTCCGGATGAGTTCTATCAGGTCCTTATATACTTCAGTTGACTGGGTCGTGACTCTTAGCTGATCTCTGTTAATTATTTTATAAGAGTAGCTGTCATTAGGCATTGTATTATTTAACAGCTCTGTTAATTTTGAGAGGTCTTCTATGCCATATAATATGACCGGTGGTGGTTTGCTAATTTTTTTGGCATGAGTGGTTGGATTTTCTGATGTGTCGTCGGTTAGATCTATAGGAAGTCCACTGTAGCTGTTAGAAGTTGCAATTCCTATCTGTACATTGTGGCTGAGCTTCTCAGCCTGTGGCGGGCTGTTTGGTTTCTTCCTTTTGGGGCAGCGTTCTGTAGGTACTCTTTGCCAAGAAGGAGGGCAAGGTTTGTTGGCACCATCATCTGTGGTATTGATCACTGAGGACATGGTAGGCAAGTTCACTGAGTCAGTGGTCTTGAGATTTCCATCTGAAGACGATCTCGGTCTTGTGATGAATAGGCTTGGATGGAAGGCTTGTTGCACAAATTTTTTGTTACTGCTGTTGCCAGTAGTATTCACCAACACAGGAGACTGGTCACCTACTCCTGTGCGATCTTCGGTAGCATGATCCATCATTTCCAGGGTAATTTAGATTTTTATGTGGTAACACTGGATTGAAGATGGCAACCCTTTGACAATGACATTTTATTGGAGATTTGAAATGTCAAAAAATTATTAAACCCAATGTGGGTAGAAGTTTTTCACTGCTAAAATCTACTAATGTTTGAATATGGTTTTTGTCGTTTATAGGATATCAAAACACTAGATAACGATAACACAGTTTCCGAAACACTTCAACTACACTTCAACAATCTTTTGGGGCACAACTTCACAGTATTAACACAAATCACAAAAATATTTGAGGAACGTATGTGCTTCTGACAACTGTTTGACAGCAACTCAACTGATGAAGAATGAGAAGAATCTCTTATTTGTGTCCGTAAGTTGGGGGTGAAAACACTTTTCTATGCCACAGCTGGACCTGGGGTCGGGCATAATTTTGATGTTATAAGAGCCAAAAATAATCATCATCAGCACAAAATCATCTGCAGCAATATTTTACCTATAGGTGAAGGTTGCATAGTATCATTTTGCCATTATCTGTATGTTTTTGATAGATGAGTGAAGTGGTGGGGTATTTTTTTAATTGGTTGATACTAATAATAATTTACCATTTGTAGCAGTACCTAATATTCTTCTTTATCTTTTAACTCCACATGTAAACACTTTGATGTTTTGTTTTTAAGTATTTTATTATCAGTACTTTTCACAAACAAATCTGTCTTAATAATATAAACAATATTTAAATCAAGTTGTTTTGTTTCAGAAATTCTTTGTTCCTGCTGTTAATAACATAAGACAGAATTTGGGAGATGAATCTGTTAGTGAAGATCAGGTATTTATTTTTTTTTAATCATAAAGTCATTATTGGTATCATTTGTTCTGAATGACTATTAGTGTGCAACTCAACCCTCTGTATCAATTGGGCTTAAATTTGGCATACTGAATAATTCAGCCCCTAAGTGAAATAGAGGTAGAAAGGTTGTATGAAAATCTGATGCCAGGTGAAGTTGGTATGGGTCTGCTCGTCAATAATATTCTTTATCTGTATGTTACTTATAGTAGCAATAAAGTATCATACATCTATAATTATAATAATCAGTAATTTTAACAATAAAACTGTCCTAAAGTTATGCATGTTTACATAATGAGTTATATCTTTTTCTTATCTAGAAATAGTAGAATGTGTCACTGTGCAACATTAATATAATGTTTTGTTACATAGGTGAGAGCAGTATGTCGAGCCATGCTGGATTCCACCCGTTTACTGTACACCACACCACCTCGACCAGCACAGTCACCATATGAGACTAGTGATTCAGAATCCAGCAACAGTGTTGACTCTAAACTTGTCAAACCATCTACTGTAAGTAAACTAATTATTTAAAATGTTCCTTTGAGACCAATGATACTATATAGGTAGATACGTTTTACCGACATCTGCGCGGCGATACACAAGTAAGCTAATCAGCTTACGTGAACTCAGTCCGTCCTGCGTCTGGCCGCGATGCGAACGTACGTTTAAGCGGGAGTTTGGTGTATGAAAATAAACAAAAATGCCTAGTTGTGTGTTCATAAAGTGCAATACTTATACTGGGCCGGCTGTAAAAAGCAAGAAGGATGTGTCTTTTCATTGTATTTTCCGTTTTAAATAGATTATACGCTTATAATCTATTTAAAACGGAAAATCATAAATTTTATTTTACTCTAAAATCACTGTCGCGCTGTTGCCGCTTTACCACCTACACAAACGAGACAAATAGTGCGTTGCGTTGCATGTATGAGTGACAAAGAGAACGAGAAAATGGCGCGCGGTGTTGTCAGTTCGAACGATGCTAGAGGCAACGTCATTGGCTGTCGTTGACAATTGCCACGTGAACATTATGTTTATCTCTTTTTGACATTGGGGTCCTATCTAACTGTCATCTTCTAACGTACTCAATGATAGAAATGAATTGGCTTAGGTTCTTGTAGGTAGTTACTAAAATATCGCCATGTTTTTATTTCTTTACAATGAGTATGACGTCTCTATTGGTAAAACCTCATTGTTTGAGACTATATTAGATCCTGTCGGGTCTGCGGGTTGTCCGAAAGAGATACCGCAGCTTCGGCAAAGGGTTAAGAAGGGACATGGGTGGTTTTTAGTCAGTAGAAGCCTGTCACTCCTTACTGCTCTGCCCGGAGCGGGAGAAGTCATTTGAAGTCATTTCCTACCCTCCAAAAACAATAAAAAGACTATAGTAGATCTTGACTGCCTCATTGGTCAATTGGTCACAAGCGGGCATAAGACTGATGAACATGAGGTTCTGCGTTAGAGTCCCAGGTTAGGAAATGTGTTATTGGGTTCTTCCATCAGATATTTCTCAGTAGCAATAGGCTGGTTGTCAAGCTACATAGCCTGGCCCACCGTCGCAAAGTCGCATGTCTGTCGGTCTTCTACAGACTGTACTTCGGAGAGTGTGCACAGGAGCTCCACGAGCTGATTCCACCATCTCCCTTCTTCCATCGGGAGACTAGACGTACTGCAGGTTATCACCGATACCTAGTCGACGTTCCACACATTCGAACGAAGCGCTTTGCCAAGTTCTTTATTATGCGCACAGCCAAGGACTGGAATTCCCTGCCTGCGTCGGTTTTTCCGAGTTCATATAACCCTAATCTATTTAAGTCGCGAGTAAACAGGCTTCTTCTGGGTAAGCTCGTTCCATCGTCGACATCATCTCTGCCCTTAGGGCAAGATTGAGGTCAAGAGCAAGCCCATTTATAAAAAAAAAAAAAAAGCAGCAACAAGCAGAGTCTTGATTTGTGCCCGGTGGCACGACCCTATTGCTATAATAGGGTCGTGCCTTATTACTTGGGACTTAAACAGAACTGGCGAAATGTTAAATATGCCTGTTATGAATGTGAGAGATATTAAAGATAGAATACTCGGTTATTGTATGCTCACAAATTGCAAATGAGAACTTAAAGATTTACTTAAGCTTTGTACACAAGACACTTGAGTAGCTGCTACTCTAGTATTGAGTATGTATGCACTCATAAACTACTACCTACAACAATACTTTATAGTTAGTGTTATTTGTCGATGTACTCAGGCTCTTATCATTAAATAATTCTCAGATTTAAAGTCTACTTAAAGCTTGGGTTTGATGAAACCAATCAACTTGAAATCTATCCTGAAGGCAGAACCGGTACTTGAGTATCTTTACATAGTACAAAATCAAGTTGCTCTCGCTGTTTGTACATTTATTTAGATCTTATACTGTATAAGTACTGTACGGATTTTAATGCAGTTTTCAGCAATAGATAGAGTGCAATGCCCCCGTGCGAAGCCAGACCGGGTCTCTAGTAATTCGACGCGTCGAATTAGTGAGACTCTATTGTATTTAAAACAAGCAGTTGTGTAGTATTGTGTACCCAACTTATGTACTCAACCAGTAAATGTTCTGTCATTTCATATTTTGTAAAATAATGTGGAAAAGGAATAAAGGAATGGGGGGAGGCCTTTGCTCAGGAGTGGGAAAGATTAGGATAACAAAAAAAAATACAAGCAACATTTGTAACAGTTGCAGAGCCCATGCCCGAAGAGAAAGGATTCTGAAAACGACATTGAAGCAATAAAACGGAAGAAGATCAAACAGGAGGACAGCACAGACAGTGCATCATCTTCACCATTACCTTCTCCTGCCATCAGAGATCCTGACAAGTGGAACCCAGCAAGATTGACACAGGAGACACTGTTTATCATGGGATCACATGCTCATAAAGTAAGAACTATAAAAAGTCTTTTCATGTGAATATTTTAGTTTTGTATTGTACAAGTGGTTTCGTATAAAGACAAATATGTCCTCCATCGAAACCAGTTACGTACAAGGACAAATCATTCCTTCATCGAAACCAGTTACGAAACTACGGTTTCGTAGACGGCCGAAGCCAGCTTATCAGCTGGTGCGAGGATACGCTGGATGTGAGACCCACGGGACCGGTCAATGTGGTGACACTTGAGGGAGGCCTATGTTCAGCAGTGTATGTCTTTCGGCTGAAATGATGCTGATGACAAGCTACTTTGTACCCTGCATATCGACTGCTCTATGTTGTATTGCAGATATTGTCCTAAGATTTAATAACTTATTACTAACCAAATTTAACATAAACATAACACAATAATTTTCTTGAGATTGTACTGTTTTAGGGCTATGATGAATGCTGATGATGTGCAGCAAAAGGATTCTTGACATAAAATCCATCAACAGCCATTTTAACAAAGTCCCATTTCAATGGAGTTTATTAAAAAGCTTTGGTGAGCTTTACTGATTGGATCCTAACTTATTTACAGGTTTTAGGCCTGGGTAACTCTCGTGGCCGCCTGTATACCAGACATGCTGGTCTACTCAGATATCCAGCTGACACCTCGGACAAAGAATGGATTGCTGGTCATAACTTGGTAAATGCTGTGGGCGGAAAAACTTATATCATGGTGATTATTCTGTTTTATTTTATTCTTTGATTGATGAATTATTTACTTATACGAGTGTATTTCAATTTGAATTTGTTTTATTATCAGGTTTTAGAGGACATCGAAGAGCTTGCCAACAGTGATGCATACAAACACAACTCACTCCCTATGCTTGGAGAACTGACAGGCTTCAAAGCTCCTCTGTTTATGCTGCGAAAAATAAAGGCCTATGTTCTTAAAAGAGCTCTAAACGGCGACGTAAGTAACGCTAACAGCCCTCAGCCTTGCACAAGCAATATACAAGAGGAAGACAAATACAAAATAGAAGACATAAAAGTTGAACCTAATCATGACAACTTTGACAGCAACAGTTTTGATGCCAGCCAGTATATTGGTAACGGCGAAAATAGCCGAGACTTCTCAGATGTTCCAATGATGAAGGAAGACACAGATTTCGCTGATATCAAAGTCGAGGATATGGATGACATGAAAGAAGGAGGTATAAAGGTCGAGGATTTGGACGAAATCAAAATGGAGGAAATGAAGGATGAAGATGATCTCATTAGTATTAAAGTTGAGAATATGGAT
This sequence comes from Diarsia dahlii, assembly GCA_949775195.1. Taxonomy (NCBI): domain Eukaryota; kingdom Metazoa; phylum Arthropoda; class Insecta; order Lepidoptera; family Noctuidae; genus Diarsia; species Diarsia dahlii. The sequence goes on along the minus strand of OX459195.1, from coordinate 8,875,627 downwards.
GACCTTGATGTTGACGGGATGAAAGTTGAAGATATAAAGTTGGAGAATGATGACTTCTCTCTCTGCAAAGACCCTGAGGATAGTCAGAATCATTTGGTGGATGGCATATTTGATTCAGATATGGATTTTTTGAACAGTAACTTGGGAAGTATTGAGACTGATGCTGATGCAAGGAAGGCAATCGTGAAGCTGACTGGAGCCGATCCTGAAACTCTCTCATTAGTTGGTGACGAATTTGATTTAGGCACTACCTTGAACACTAGTAATGTAAGTTAATGCTGTATTTTCCACTATTTCATATCCAGCCAGTAGTGCTCCTGAATCTGACACATTATTTGTAGCTAGATTTGGTCACATACCTAGTAAACGTCCCAATCCTCATCAGCACAGGTGTTCATGGCTCTGTTTAGGGCTGTCGTTACTTTCCTGCGCTTGCGTTCCAGATCCGCTTCCCACCGTGGTTGCTTTAATTACCTGGTGTTGTGGGTGAAGTGGTTTGCAGGATGTTTGGTGACTGTCTAACAGCTTTCGTAAGATGATTTAATCGCTCTTTGATCTGGGATGTCTTCGAGGGTCATCTAGTGGTTTGTTTATTTTCTACTATCAGGTTGATAACCTCGTTGGTTTATTCGTCGCAACCGTGACTGCTATGCGTCAATGTGTAACTGTGACTGCAGCTTAGTTTATTTATCTTCAGTAGTTCAGTAGTTTACTGCCGTTCTCGGAGAGCTTCAGTGGTTGCTTGGGCCGTCGCTTGGTAAGGGCTTTTGGCGGTTTTGTCATACAAAAGTATGTCAGGCCTTTGCTGGGTGGCGGCTTGAGTAATCGTTGGATGTCTCTGAGTGCCGTAGTTAGTTTAATTTGACTATTCAAAAGTGCCTTTAACTGGCCTACTTAAAATAAATGCTTTGATTGATTTTGATTTTGATTTTGACATAGTTAGGGTGAGTTGCACCATATTACTATAACGAAGTGCGAGTGCGGCGCTCCGGACCAAACAATGACTCACCTGCTGGAGTGTCCCAGATGTCCGTATACATGCACCCTTGGCGACCTGAACAGCGCCTCTGCCGCTGCAATAAACGTGGCTACCTACTGGGCCCAAACCGTGTAACATGGAAGTATATAATCGATACGAAAAGAAGAAGAAGAGACTATAACGAAAATAAAACGGTAACAAGCCCTCAAATCCCCGGTTAAGCAACATTTACGTTGCACCATTTTAACAACGGTTGTAATGACGTCATGACTAATGTTAACTGCTCGATTTTGGCCGGTTATTGCTATTGTTATGGTCAAGTCTCAAGTCAACTGTCAACATTAACGATGAAAAATAACGTCATGGTGCACAAGGTGCAACCATATTTTTTAAATACTCTGGTTACCGTTATTGTTACCGCTAAAGTTACCTTTGACGAAAACTATAACTAAGCCTACGGTGCAACTCACCCTTAGTAACTATATCACAGTTACACTTTACCCAATATTCTTTCTTTATCGTGTGGTTAGTGCCTAACCTGTTGTCAAGAGTTTTTATCCGCCCAGTTAAAGACTAACTCTTTAACTTGGCTTATACAAGGTGTTTTTTTTTATATCCCAAAACTAAAACACGACTAGCTAAATGTAGGTGAAAATATTTACACTTTTGCCTAACCCCTCAGGGAATGCAGACGGCACAAGCATGCTGTTTTAAATCTCACACGTACCTATTTATGTTTTGTTCTTTTCAGTTTACAGTAAACCAAACGAAATGCATCACGGTAGCATCTACCACCAGCGGCATGGTGCACAGTGTGCCCGTTGCGCACATCGCCGCGCCTCCCCGCATCACCGGTAGCACGGTCCACTACTACACCAGTTCCAACATCCCCCAGACCGGGCAGAGGACCGTGCATCATCTGCCGCAAGCTACTGTTACTATACAGAACATTCCTGGTACTACGTCGCAGGTTATCCGTGGGTGAGTGTTTTTTTGCTTTGCTATCTTTTAAGGCGCTGAAAAAGCCGAAGTAGTAAAATAATATAATAGTGTAAATGCTATGCTTACACCATACCATTTTTTTCGTTCTTTTCTGATTAATTTCGCTGCGGGATCCAAGAGTACAGTTAAATTGTGTCTCTGGGATTTCGTCGAGCTTCACTGTCTCGGCACTTTTCTGGTGGTCGCCTCTGTTGATTCTGGCTTTTAGGCGCTACAGTGGTTTGAAAATAGTGTGACGTGCTTACACTATACCATGTCGTATCAGTTATATTTTGGAGAACTAAACAGGTTTAAAAAAACTATAATTATTTTTTTCTTTTTGCAGAATACCAATCAACACCAAGGGCACATTCAGCACGGTCATGTCTCAAGGTACGGCCAGCACCATCATTGGCTTTGGTACCCGTACGTCCAACGCCACCATCATCGGTACCCCGCAGTATGTAAACGTCAGTTCCAAGTCGTTCCCCACCGGCAACATTCTCCACAACGCCATCGTTTCACGGAACATCATCAACCGCAGTACCCTGACTCCTGCTTCGAGCGCGACCTTCAGCGTCACAGCGGTCCGCCCGATACTACACACGTCCACACCAAAGATAAGTACAGTCGTCTCCACGAGCTCCACGGACTTCGACAGTATCTCTACAACCAAAGATATGATCGACAATGCTTGTAATTCCTCTGTTATGTTAAAGAAGGTTCTTACTTTAGGCAGTGCAGGGGCTGCCAAGTCGTTCATGATGCATAATACGCAGAAGGTATTATCGACTGGTTTCGCCAATGGTGTAACACCACCGCCGAACGTTACTATCGTTAGTTCGGGAACTAGCGGCGGGTTGCTGAACAATAATAACGTGGGACATTCATCAGCTACAATCGTAAGTCCTACTTCGGGTACATTGAGTGCTACCCACGCTACTCTGTCGGCTTTGTTGGCGTCAAACGCTGAAAATTCACAAAAGAATAAGAAGTAATTACCAAAATCCATTCCATAATAGTTCAATATTACTTGATCTCATATAATTACTAAAAAATAATCTCCCTTAAACTTTATCCAATATAATCAATGAATTGACGTTCACATTTAAATACCTTGTATACCTAGTATGAATATAAGAAGTAGCCGTAGAGTTTGCATTAGCAAACTGCAAATATACATGTGCAGCAAGTTTTGAATGAGTTGCCTGGTTGCTGGTTCAAAATGCTTACTAACCATGAGGTGTAAGGCCCAGTACATACATACCAAGCAGGTATCGGTATAATAGCAACCAAAGCGTAATTACCTAGTTTTTCATATTTTCAGAGCACAGCAGTTAACAAAGTACGTATTCAGGATTGAAATGCATGATTGCAGTTCTTTTGTTGATTTTTATACTTGCAACCAAGTTCTGCTCTGTGTTTCTGGAATTGGAATCCTGAATTATTAATTTTATGGCATATCAACTGCTTTCTTTATTATGACCTAAATAAATCCGATACTGGCTTACAGTTTGTTGAATCTAAGTCACTAATCACAAACTGAGCAGCTACTCTACTATAGAGTAGTTCAGGAGGCCTAAGACAATTATTATTTTAATGAGCGAAACTTCACGAACATGATTGGTGTCAATTTATGATATCAATTCAAGATGGTATAAAATTCCATAAAATATTAAAAAGCAAACAAATAAATATTATTCTCCATAATATATGAATCCTTACTTCCTGTTCTTTTGTAAGCAGAACAAGCCATATTAATGTTTAATTTATCTACCTCTTTATGTTACCTGAAAGTTATTTTAGTAAGTAGTTTTTATGTTCGTGTACCTACTACGAATTAGGTACTAAAGTTATATTGTGACTTATCGAATATCTTCCATAATAATTATCCATTATTAAGAGTCCCCAATATTCATATTGTCATTCTGCAATTATGGCGCTTCGAAACCGTCGAAGTATCCCGATACGTAAAGGTCCCGAGGTCATTAATTTATAACCACGGAATATATCCCGTAAGCGACTGTATAACTTTAGTTATGAGCCGTGAAAGTTTATAACAGTATTAGGTATTAAAGGTTGTGTTAATTATCGGAAAGTACAAATTGGGATTGTGCGGAATCAGTATTATTTGTAGTGATATATTTCGACTTGTTAAGAACTATTTATTATGCAAAATAATAATTTATTAAAAGTTAAGGCTTGCTTACACATTATTTGTTACCCGACTGCAAAGAAGTCACTTGTAGCTTTCTATGATCGTTACTTGAGCGTTTTTGGTCTAGGAGCGTGCTCAAGTGTAAACAAGCTTTTATTTCAAAACATTAAGTTTTATGCGCTTAAAACTCTTTAATTATAGGAATTGGATATGCTGGGAAAACTACTTCGATTTACTTTTATCAGGGTATGGCAAAAAAGTGATTAAGTATTAGTTTCGTTAGGATTAGCAATTCTCTCTTAATTCCTGATTAGTGATAATTGGTTTAACGAACCAATAAGTTAATTCGAGGACGATTATGTTTATTTTAATTTATTTTATTATACAACAAATTGCTCTAGTTTTTTATTAATGCGTATTTATCCATGAACTTCGGTTTATTTATTTAAACTTTTAAAGTATTCTACGCTAAGAAGGGTAAAACTACCAAAGTGATTCCTTTTTGAAACTGACTAGTTGTGAAAGTTGAATAAGTATTTTTTAACACAATTTTTCTGATAAATCAAGCAATTCTATTTTTGATGGGATTTCAATCACTTATTTCTTATTTAGACGTTTTTATCTCGTAGCTGAGGGTTTTAACTTATAATATGTTTGCAGTACTTCAATACGAAGATAATTCAAACTCTTTAGATTCTTGTAGAATAGTCGATAAGTAAAAATGTAGGTTAATTCGTAAATCAAAAAGTTGTTCAAGATAGGCTAAGAAGTTAGACGTTCTTAAAATCATTGTCAAATTAGTTGGTTTTTTAATAATACGGTTATTATTTATGTTATTAAAATATTGTACTAAAATTGTGCCAAATGTTCGAAATCACTGAAGGTCAACCACTTTTTGACCTTATTACTTTGTGCAGGGGCCCCAACCTTTTCAGTTCTTGGTTTAATGTTTTGTCTCGGCGCCCTATTTTGTAGAAATAGAGAACAATGGTACTAGATGGATAAGTACAAAAAAATTAATATACACAAGGCCAAGAAACCATTATATTATATAAGGTCCCATTAAAATAGGTGGACAAAATTTTTGAAATCATTTAGACCACCAAAATAAGGATAATGGTCAAAAAAGAAAATAAGAAAAACGCATTAGATACTTACAAGAAAATAAAACAGCTAACGAAAATACACTAAAAGTGACAACGACCCAACATTTTAGGTAAAAAAAAATCACTTTAATCAGTGTTTCTTTTACTTGGATATCTTTGGTTAGACGCTGTGTTAAAATTTGTCCACCTATTTTAATGGGACCTTATATAATTTAAAAAAGGTGATCTCCATACATTCTTTCAAATCGTGATTGGTAAAGCTTGACACCGTTACTTAAATTTCTTGCTCCTCATTGATTAAGCAATATTTGCTCTTAGTAACAGCGACAGCTGAAAATCTAGCTTCACATAAATAAGATGTTGCAAAGGGAATGAGACCTTAGCGCTTTTGAACTTAAAGTTCGATATTTATTTGAACTTATATCTAAACTCCACTAGACTGGATGAAGTGAAAAAGAAGAAGGGGCAAAACGTCCCTACCCTTGTAACACTTTCTACTATATATCAAATGAAAGAGCGTTAAAAGTACATCATTTTATTGTATGACAGTAAATGTGTGAATAATGGGAGAAAAAAGTTATTCACCGATAAAGATAGAAAAAAAATTTTTTTTTTTTCATCGAACTTACTTGAGTGGGGTGTCTATTGATAGGTATTTTAAAATGAAACTGAGGTTTCTAAAACCATTTTTTCTCAAAGTCAATCGTTTGAAAGATAGACACTTCCAAAGTGCTAAAAGGTGTCCCCCAACCCCTCTAACTTTTAAAATAAGGGAGTGAAAAATCTAATAAAAATATATGCTCTAGATCGCAATAAAAACTTCCAACTAAAATTAGTTTGAACGAGATATAGTTAGCAGTTTTTGAGATAGAGAACATTCAAAAAACCGAAAATATAACTTTGTCATTCATACAAATACTATGAAAAACAAAGTTATCACAAAGTGTGTATATCTGTTGCCGCTTTAACAACAAATAATACAAATTAAAGGGCAGACCCTACGACGATGGTACAGAACATTTTTTTTAAAACCCAGATTTTAGTCAGACTTGTACTGACTAAAAACCACCCATGTTCCTTCTTAGCCCTTTATGTCGAGGCCGCTCTTTCTCTTTCGAACAACCCGCAGCCCCGACGGGCGTCGACCCTTGCGGGCCTTTTCCATATTGCTGACATCTCTTTGAGGCGCGCGTGGAACACGAACTCGACGTCGACACGCCTGTCGTCCTCCTAAGACGGACGGCGCGGCGGCGAGCTAGCCCATTACTCACCGTCCTCAGGTCCGCGTCTATGGTTGTTGGAAGCCATCACGTGGCCCCCGACGCCCGGAGCGTCTCCCGCGGCGGCTGCGACGAGAGGTTCTCTTCCTCTCACGTTCTACCACCTCCTTCGCTAGTATCACTGCTTCGCAGAAGTAGGCGACGGCTGCCCATTCCCTCTCGCCCCGGACCATGGCTTGCACCAGAGCTTGGACGCGAGAGGTCACCGCCACCAATCGCCGATCACGGCGGGGCTCCGCCCAAGCGGGGCAGACCTCCACGTTGTGCTCCACCGTATCCTCCGGCTGATCCTCGCAATAGTAGCATTCAGGTGTTTCCACCCGCCTGATTCGGTGCAGGTACCTCCCGAAACAACCGTGTCCGCTGAAGAGGGCGCCCGTGGTGCCTCTTCAGCCACTCCTCAATGAGCGGACTTACCGCCGCTATCGTGGCGTGCCCTATGGTACGGAACCTTTCATGTACGAGTCCGACTAGGCAAAGTTTTAATCCAATTATTTTTTTTCCAATTATTCACAAGGTTACTGTGTGAATAATTGGGGAAAAAAGTTATACACTGATAAAGAATTGAATTTATTCTTTATTTTTTTACTAGTTAACGACCCGCCCCGGCTACGCACGGGTGCAATGTGCTACTTATAAACCTTCCTCTTGAATCACTCTGTCTATTGCTGAAAACTGCCCCAAGCTAACTACACTCTGTGTTAGGATTGAACAAAATATAAGTTTTTTTTTATATGTGCCACGATAAAATGCGGCCTCTCAGCAACACGGATCCGTCGATTCTGATTTCTTAGTCAGTCATTCTTGGACTTTAATTATTATTAGTTAATTATTATTTGTTTATTATTATTAGTTAATTGGTATTAGTTTTATTATTAGTTTAAGTTGTTAAAGTTGTCGTAGAAGTATTCTTCTATAACACCACAGAAGTATTCCATTTCCTCAATTCAATTCTTCAAAAAAAAAAATTAATTGGGTAAAAAAAACTTGCCAAGTGTGAGTCGGACTCGCACATGAAAGGTTCTGCATCATCGTAGTAGGGAATTTCATCCCATTTTATTTGTATTATTTGTTGTTAAAGCGGCAACATAAATACATATTTTGTGATAAGTTTGTTTTTCATAGTGTTTGTATGAATGACAAAGTTATATTTGCGGTTTTTTAAATGAGCTATATCTCAAAAACTGCTGACTATATCTCGTTCAAACTAATTTCGGTTGTGAGTTTTCATTGCGATCTACAGCATAATTATATTTTTATTAGATTTTTCACCAAGTTAGTTTAAAAGTTAGAGGGGGTGGGGGCACATTTTTGCACTTTGGAAGTGTCTATCTTTCAAACGATTGACTTTGAGAAGAAATGGTTTTAGTAACCTCAGTGTCATTTTAAAAGACCTATCAATAGACACCACACTCAAGCAGGTTTTACGAAAAAAAAATTATATATTTTCTTTCTTTATCGGTGAATAACTTTTTTCCCCCATTATTCACACATTTACTGTCATACAATAAAATGATGTATTTTTAACGCTCTTTCATTTGATATATAGGAGAAAGTGTTACAAGGAAAGGGACGGGGTCTATACAAAAATACCCATTCTTCTTTACGCGGTCCGCTTCAATGAGCCACTCTTCTTATTGCGAAGTGGATTCTGGTGGATACTACTTACTAGTGCATAGAAAGGTGCCTCTCACGCATCTCTTTACTCCAGCACACTTTGGGAGCCCCTAACTTGGTGTATAGGTACCTAAGGATGAAAAGTGGTAGTCCGTCAGTGAACTCTATAGTACCTGTGATTATTTTTATTAAGCTTTCTTAATTTACGCATACTAGCTTTAATTACGTAATTATGCATATGCTTTTGCTTATAAACGCAAATAGTCCACACTCTAATTAAAATATCAATAAAATATCACAATCGTGTTAGTATTGTTTGCAAAAGTATCACTCTTTGATATACGAGTATGTGGCAATGGGTGAAAATATGGCACTGGTGATTTACATAAATTGCCAACATTTTAATTATTTATCTTGTGCAATTTAAAATAATTATGTAAATCATAGGTAGCACTAAAAAGTGCATAATTCTCAATAATAATAAGATTCATTCATAGATGTGATGATGTATTTTCGGTATTGGTGTTTGCCTTCTTTTGATATACACTTAAGTCCTAAATCTAATGATGTACTGAACTAATCCAATCTACTTTTTCTTGCCTACTCGGAAAGGGATATATCTTACAAGATGTAAATAGACTCTTTACGTAGCCATCAACCAAGCATTATGTACAGCAAACTAAGAAATCCTACGCAAAAAATATTGTTGGGAAACGACTTTTTTTGGGGGGCAGAAATTAAGTTTTATGTAACGCAATCAATTCATTGTACTGATTGATGCTTCGAGAATGGATAGTAAATGAGTCCTGCCGGCTTAGCATGACCACCGAAGAAACGGGTTTTGTCGACAGAAGAATTGACAAAATGACAGATTGTAGCAAGGTTTCATGACAAATTGTATGGAAAAATCTGTCCATTCTTGGTAGAATAGAGATAGAATCGCCATGCTACGGGGGCTGGAGGACCTCCATTATCTCCGTAACCAGAACAAATAATGATCACAATGACGTGACGGTGAGAAGCTTTTCGGCTCCGTTAAGGGACTATATACACCCTTTATAGTTTGGAGAATCGACTTTAAAAAAGGTAGCAAAGTAACTACAGCGATTCTTCGACCGTTTGAGTTTAGAAAAATCGTTTTCCGGTCCGTTTATTTATGAATCTGTATTTTATTGAGTTGCAATAAATATCATATTTTGCTAGCTTTTGGCGGGCTACGATTTCAGCGTTAAGTTATTATTTGCTTGCAATATTTTTTCTTTTAGCTTTTGTGCAATGTTACGTTTATTTATTTTAGTTAGTAAGTGCTTTTTCGTTGCAATATTTTTTTTTTGAGCGACGGCTTGTTTATTTTTTTAATGCCAGCCTCATTTTTGCTTAGCTTGCAATATTTATATATTTTTAAGTTTTAGAATAAATATGCAAAATTTTCGTTTGTTGTGAATTTGTTTTAGACATGTTTGAAGTTTGTTATTATTATTAAGATCATTTGGATTTTTCCAAAGATTATTACGGAATTAAAAATGATCCTTGCGCTGTGTTACAAATGGCTGTGTTTTCACTTAAGTGATTAATATTTATTTGCTGATAATCAGACTTCGAACGAGATTATTTTAATGTTGTTCATTTAATACAGTTCTAGGCTATCTGGGATAAATCTCATTCTCAAATAGGATACTTGTGTATGTACCTTTTAGGTATTCCTCAATGGTTGTCGTGACTGTGTGTACTCATAGATGTAATAATTGATGTACCTACTAATTGCCATTTTATGTCTGAATGTGGTTGTTTATCCGATATGTAATTTTAATCGTAATAACTAGTGAAATAATTTGATCTCTAGTACTGTAGGTATTTTATCTGACATTGTATTGTTGTAGTCATAATGAGCGTTAATGTCCCATTTCAACAGTTTTTTGGTTTTATGGACCTTAAAATGACACATTTTAACGCGCGTTTACAGTCAAATGCGAGTATATCCATACGAGAATCTCCAGATGATTTTCGCACGTAAACATTTGTTCGATAAAACTCATTTTATAAATCTTGCTCATGCTATTGGCGCACATACATTAACTTGTGATTTGGCTACATAAATTGAAAAGTCTTTCGCAGCCGGAGACAACACGATATCTTGATTTGTTTAAAGAAAAGAACTGAATGAAACTGTGTATCAGTATATTAATTAACTATCCTAAAATAGGACATTAGCGTCTCAGTTTTAAATAAACTTAACGCCAACGAATCTCCATACTGTGATTACTTTTAAATACGCTCTTAATTATAAGTAGTTTCAATCTATTTTCCATAGAAATTTTAAACGTTATCAAACCATGCTTGCCTAATAATTGTAGCTTATGAAACTAAGACCAAATACACTTACAGTGCCGATATCGCTCGCTCGCTTAGTGTGAGTTTTTAGACCGATTGTGTCAAATAAACTTGTAATTTTAATATGTGGCCAAACTAGCGCCATTTCGTGAAATAAATTGGAAATACAATTAGTCCATACAACATTGTTGCGCCTGCCAAATTCCATAAGTGCATTTTTAAATTTTTAGAACACTAAACAATATAATCTCCGTTTCATTCTCGATGTATGGATAAAATCTTTTTTATAAAATTCGAACTAGAAAAATCTTGAACCTATTCCCTATGTATTCATAATTTTGCAGCGTTTTTCATTTATTTGTTTTGCGGCGTTTCTCAAAACCTTACAAAAATCACATAATATGGAACTTGTCAGGTGTAAGACGACAAATTGAGAAGTTTACTTGCGATTGAGTACCTAAGTTTTTAGTGATGAAAACTCTCTTGAACTACCCACCAAACGTAGTATTGATAATTATGTGAAAATCCAAGTTTTTCAAAGTAATGGACTTTATTGCTTTTTGAATGATTTACTGGAATTGATTGATTTTGATGTTGCATCAGTTGCAAACATTTTTAGCAGCTAGAAGATAATGACATAATCAAAAATGTTCGAATGTATTTCTTTCTTACAATAACTGGGAAATCAAGTGACTGTCGGAAACAATAATTTAAAAATATTCTAGTTCTCAATGAAATATACAGCCCAGCTAATCCATATATTTATTGAGACACATGTTAATACCAAATCTCTCACATTTCAATGTTACGAATGTGGACAAAGTGAAAAAAAGAGCGAAATCGGCACTAGAGTAGACTCAAGTGTAACCAGGGACCGAATAATCGGGTTAAATGGTTAACTGGTTTATTCCATACGTTTGATTAACCATTTTGCAGGTTATAAGTTAATGAGTATATTATTAAAATATTAAATATCGACTCTCAAACGTTAACTACGTGTTTAGTACATCATGTTGAACTCCCACACATAAAAATGTGTATTTTATGTATCCTATATGAAATGTATGACCAGAAAAAACCAGCATGTTCCCTACAAAAGTTCAATACCTACATGGTCAAAATGAATAGAACAGCTGTTTTTTTTTCAGAATGATGAACTATAGGTACACGTGGTACCTTACCGTTTGTGCATCGATGTAACTGTGCCCTGTATAATAAAATATGTACTTGTGTTATCCATTTATATAAGGTCCCATTAAAATAGGTGGACTAAATTTCAGAAATCATTCAGACCACCAAAACAAGGACGATGGTAAAAAAAATAGGAAAAACTACACCTACACCTACTCATATAGGATGAGTTTGTTCTAGAGCGCCGTGCAATTAATTATTTTAAGTAAAAAACAATCACTTTATTTTGTTGTTTTTTTTTGTTTAGATATCTTTGGTTAGACCTACTGAACGCTGTGTTAAAATTTGTCCACCTATTTTAGTGGGACCCTGATTATCCAGAATGAAAGAGAAAGCATCGAGCGCTAGGATCGAGGCTAACTCTGTCACTTTATTGCACATTTGTATGTACAAAATGAACCGCTGATTAACCCTAACACTAAAAATCTTGAAACCCCGAACAGGGTAACCTGTTCGGTCCCTGATATCAACATATTTGTAACGTAGCACTGCCCAATCATGCGAAATATAAAGTATTCATATAAGTAATGTAATAAACGATATGTTTATCAATTAATTTCTGTTGTATGATTTTGTTTAACTGTCACTCTTTCTAAACCTACCATAACAGAGGGCCAATTCTCTTAACAATATGAACGTTTTCAACCTAATTTCAGCGACAAGTAAATGTCAAAAGATAGAAAGATAGAATTCAACTGAAGATAAGTAGCGAGAACGTTCTTAAAAACAAGGGAATTGTCCCGCAATTCTGTGTAGTTTTAATTAACCATAGATTATAAGTAGGTATCTAAGATAAAATCTTTGCTGGTATTTGCAATTTATATTAATTTAGTAGGTGCTTCCTCAGGGTGGGGTCAAGGCACCGAAAACACGGTAAGGTAGTAATATCGTTATGGCAATATAACACGGTCCTACCAAATTGATATGGCCGATATTGCAGGATTTACTGTTCTTCGTTGGGATTCAATTTTATGGCTATATTTGAATTGAAAGGTATATAAGAACGTGCGATTATTGCCATATGCGTCCACATATTAGTCTAATGTTAAATAAGCTATATATCGTGAAAGTAGACTGTCCCAATTTTTTAGCAGCTTCACCCAGAACTGTAGGTTCTTGCAAGTATTCAACATTTTCAAATGAATAAAACATACATTCCAAAATAGTATTTACAAGTAACTACCTAAATATCAAAACGGACGTGCCTGTAGACAGAATCGCAAACTACATCTATTAGTATATTATTCAACGTAGGCTAAAACTGAATCTTTCTCGTAAAATATTTTGTACGACAGTTTAAGCTTTCCCAAGTTTTACTGGGAGAACAAGTTGTTCCATATTGTTGAGTTTATAGTGGACGGTTTCATAATGAGGACGTTATAATGTGAAAGAGCCTTAAGAATATTTTAGTGCCGTTTAAAAATGTTTGAAGTGGAAATACTAGACATTAAACATTTTTTATTTCTTTCTAAAAGCTATGTCCAGATCTTATGGCACAAGCACGGTACTCTGTTGTAGAGCAAAATCCTTATTTTTTAAGATAAAACAGGATATTTATCATGTTTACTTTTGGTTTCGATCTTCGAAATTTCGGCGCTGTTACAAGCATCATGATCACGAATAACAGCGTTCGAACCCTTAAAAATACGGTCCGGAGTAGAAGTAGTCTTAGAACAATTTCTATGGTAGATTACGCACAAGATCTGGCGTCCGTCATCCGATTTCTTTCCGTTCTAGCTTCTAGTGCGTAAACTAGGAGCGGATTCGGATCGGACGTAGTGCGAAACCGCTCTTAGTGACCCTGTCAGTTTTTTTTTCGAACGTCCCTACATGTATGCTGGGAACAATTATATTGGGCCTTACTGCCCAGGGTGGTCCTGACGACGTATGTACATTTCAACATCTCAGTAGCCGCCATCGTGGTGGTTATTTTATTGCTCGAAATAATGCCCTACCACCTCTTACGTCATCTGGAGGAAGAACTGGGTTATTCTATTCCCGGTTGCAGTTTAAATCACAGTATTGATCCGAAACGGATGATATTTTTGTACTGCCGCAGCCAACACTGCAGCTGAATCTCCTTTTAGCGCTTTCATTTCAACTTGTCAGTTAGCCGCTACTAAAGTTTTAAATAGACCTCGCCTCTACTGTCGAAATTATGAATATAATGGATCTTCCGTCGGAAATGTGAATTTAGCTGGTAACATAGCTACCTGGGTTTCTTTTAAAGTATTGATTAAATAAATAGCTAAAATTTTAGAAACTGGCCACAACTTTTAAACTAGGGTCTAAATATTTCTGTTCCGCTTTCACGCGCATTTGCACAAATACATTTCTGGTCTTTATTTTCAAGATTTTTTTTAAATCTGGGCTCTTTTATCGAAATCATAAAAATTGGTATTCTGTCCGATATATGAATATAACTGGTACCTTTGCCAGCTTTCTTATGATGAAGTTCAATATTATAATTGTTCAATATTATAACTTCCCTAACTATTCACAACCTGACCCTTGGAACCAACATTTTCAGTCCAGATTCACTGCACGAAGCGACTTACTTTAATTGATTGTGACCATTTCATTTACCAAATTTAGTATCCATGATGCTGAAATTTGTCTTTAATTAAATCGCTTCATCGCATCCAACCACATAAAAGGAGAGAGTAGTCTGGTCTATTCGTAAACGGGGTCAGCACATCAGATTTAGTTTCCGTATTGATCCGAAACGGACAAGATTGTATGTGTTCACTATCATGCATTACTCGTCTTTCCGTTTTCCCGTCTTTCCGTCTTCTAAGTAAGATTCTGTTCCTCTAAAAAGATCCTGTAAGATGGGTCTGCTGTCTTGTCTATGCAGGGCACTGACTACCACTTGTTATTGGCGTTCCTCATCAATGGTTAAGTTTTAACATTACCTAATTTTAGTCTTTCTTGATTGGGTGGCAGTAGACTACTTTAAATAAAGCAGTTCGATTGAAGTTGAACCTTTTTAAAAAAAAAAATGTTTTATATCTAGTATTAATTTGTACTTGCTTGCTAAAAACTGCAATTTACAAACGATGGCAGAATTTGTGGAAGTTAGGACTTTGCGATACCCAGCGGTTTCTCTTCATTGAAAGACGAAAGAACAAAACTTGATAGTCTTGTGAGATAACCCTCACCATCTGTGCGGGGCTACCGCACAGATGGTGAGGGTTATTCAGTTTTAGCAATGCACCATTTTCCTCTAACAGAATTCTCACCTGCAGAAACAATTGGGTTGCTCTATTTTTAGGCAGGTCGGTTCAACATTTTTAGTTGCAGTATTGATCTAAAACGAACTATATTTTCAACCGAGACGCGATTTAAAATGCAATGCAGAGGAACTATTTTAGATTTTAGCGATGTTGGAGCTTTAATTTTTGTCATAATGCTTTTCAGAAAGTAGGTTGGTAGACATTTGGGGATGGGGTCTTCTAAGCATGGTGGCCTGATAATAATTATAGTTGGGTGGTGGGTGTTTATCTCTCGGGCTTCCGATTCCGACTCGTGGTAGCGGTAGGACCCGTGGGGTTTTAGTGGGTAGGAGCCGCCATAACCCTCGGTTCTCCCCAGACGGAGGGAACCTATTATGATGAGGATATCCCTACAAAACATGTTTATAGACATCCTCCCCTTCTTTTAGATTCCTATTTATCTTTGCGTAAATTTCCGAACGAGGGTTGTTTCCATGGGCATTTGGGCATTGCATAATCCTACAGATTATTTTTTTCAAGTACAAAACAAATGCTTGACTGCATGAGTCCTATGCACCCAGGCTCCATTATCAACCTTTCTGACTGGCAAATTCTTCACGACTTAAGCTATTTCCGTATAGCTTGGGCCGAAAAGTCGCAGAAAGGACTTGTCTGCCTTCAAGGTTAAGACTGGGATGAGTACATTCAGATTAGATACCTAACAAAATACGGGAGGAATTAGGTTGTTCTATTGTTAGACCAGGTCAGTAAGGCATTTTGGTCCCCAGTACCTATTGATCTGAATCGAATGATATTTTCAGCACAGCCGCAACCACTTACTGAAATGGTTAAATTATGTTGCCAGACATTGTCTCTGTAGTTTGCAAATAGCCTAGCAGCCTAGCGCTTAGTATAAAATGCTAATTAGCTATAACCCGGAATTTATGTTGCTGGACTTCATAAAAAATGCAACTTGTATAGTTATTTTTACCAGCACTTTTTTTACAATTTCCAAGAAAAAATCTATCTGATCTTGTGCTGTTTGGCTCTATAGTCTGGCATGTGACATTTCCAATTCCGTCTGAAAGGATGTCTGAACACGCGACGCAAAGGCGAAACTATGAGGCTGTCTACGTCGCGTCGTATCGATAAGTAATACCATTACAATGTGACTTACAAAACTTTTTCCGTACAGTTGTTTTCTCTTGTTTAGGTTCGATATTGGGGCTAAAAGATCATTTTTTTATATTTGTGTTTAAACACTTTAAACTAAAGTCAAAAAGTTTAAATCAATTGTACTATGGTCAGTTAACTTTTTGCGTCAACTTTTACAGATTGAGTTTTTTTTGTTTAAAATATATGTGTAATACTAACTAATAAGTGACAAAAGATTAAAAAAAAATATCAACATAGATTGTTTTCATGAATAGATTTTGGATATGAATAATTTGGTTAAACTGGAGTGATACGAGATTAAGATTTCGTTTATTAAATACGCGTACATATCGCGCGGTCGTAGCGGCTTCGTAGCGCGGTGCTACGAGCGTCTGACGAGCCACTCAGTGACGTCAGCTGTAGAGGTTTCGCGCCGCTACGACACGATCGGTGCTTAGCGCGGCTGATGATATCGCATGAAATTATTATGATGCAACATTTATGCAATAGCAGATACGAAGCCAGTAAGAAACATGTAGGTCGATCATTTGTGTTTTTTTAATGTAAATACTGAGTGTTGCTGCGAGTCATACCAAATAGAATACTTTGAAAAGTTTAGTCTGAAACTTAATTATTGATATTAGTTCGATAAAGTTTGGAAGTTGGGTGTATGGGGGTGGTGGTGCGCGTGTAGGCGCGCGGTGGGCGTGCTCTGGGTGCGGGCGGGGCGGCAGCGAGCGCGCGCGGGTGCAGGGGGGGGCGCGAGCACGTGCTGCGCGCTCACGTGGTGCTGCCGGCGCGCTGCTCGCGTCCGTCGTGCTCACCGTATGAATAATTGTGTACGGAGTGAATGAATCGATGCGGCGGCGGCGCGGGCGATGCGGGGCGCGGGCGGGCGGGGGCGGCCGCTGCGTGGAGGGGTGCGCCGCGGCGCGCCAGTCTCGTGCCGGTAGTCGGTAGTGCAGCCGAGCGACTCCGGGAGCCGTCCCCGCCGTGCCGTCGCTCGCTCGTAGTCGTAGTGCGCCGTCCGGCCCGCCCCGCGCCGTCGGCGTCCGAGCCCATGGAAACCCAGAATCAGGATGTGGCCCGAAGCCCCGCGGAGGTGCCAAACGACCCGGGGTACGTCTCTACTCGCGAGAAACCGGCTCGTCGCGCTCTTTTCAGTGACTGATTGGTATTGTTTATCTTGCAGGAAGATGTTCGTCGGAGGCCTCAGCTGGCAGACTAGTCCAGGTACGCTCGTCAGTCCCTGGCCGCGTTCCCGAGCCTCTAGCGGAAGTGCATCCGATGCACGGCCGGCGACGGCTGACCGCCCGCTTAGCTCGCGGAAGACGCCTCCTATGACCGTGAAATGAGAAACGCGGATCGTTTCCAGTGACGAAGTACCGTGTCGGATACATAAACACCGGTAAAAGTTTGATAATCAGCTGATTACTTAACGTGTTCAGAAGTTGTTGTCGGTGTGCAGAAGTGGTGCACGTGATAATATCGGTGTGAGATGCATCCAGGGGGTGTGTAAAGCGTCGTGCACGTGTGTAATATGCTGTAATTCAGTAATGTTATCGGGTTGTATTGGCAATCAGGTGTGCGGCGGCGGCCATGCCGGCTGCGCGCGCAGGCTCAATCGCCTCTCCGACCTCTCCACCCCACGGGCGTGCGAGCTATTTTAGTTCTTATCACTACTAAAATTAAGTAGCAAATTCCAGTTACAGTTTCATAGCCGGCTTTTGCTCCAAACAGTTATCACAACATAACCTCAATCTGTAGTACGTAAAGCTCGGTACCGGCGCGTTTCCGTCAAGTCGACTCTAGACTATAGTCTATTCATACTTAGTAGGACAGGACAACAATTGGCTTTAAGTAATATTTTGTATTTGATAATAACTTGTGAACTATTTAAAATACATAAAGAAATAGTAATTATTGTTTTATTCCAATCCTTAACCGCAGTTAGGGCAGCATCAATCAAAATTTCGATGTAGGTTCAACATTTTTCTGAAAACCGGGTTGTTCTGAAATAAATAGTAAATGGTAGGTTATATTATGTTAATTTGCGTGTCCTATTTATCGAGTGTGGAATGAAGTACATCAATTCAGTAGCGCGTACATACAAATTAATTGCGCGATGCACACGCAAAAGGTCCGGTGCGCGTGCGCGAGTGATTTGCCACCCGCGGTATTGGGTCGTGCGCCCACGCCGCACTTTGATCCTCAATATCTATGCCAACTTTGTTCTTCTCTGGAGATATCTAGGGCGCTGCATCAGCGATTACAAGCAAAACACTCGAGATATTATCGGATCTATCATCGATCGTGCGCTCTATACCGGGAACTGTCAGAAATGAGCTCACTTCTGTGCAATACTCGATTGTATTGTTAAAACCAACCGGTTTGCAGCCATGAGCTACTACAATATCGTTTTCAAAACTACTTTTAGACTTCTTTTAAATTGTCTCGTGGTCTCTTCCACGTGATTATCATTTTCTGCCAAATTTCGTTTACTATTCTCGTTATAATGAGCCTAGTTTTTCTTTCCGGTTCCGAGCCAACTTTATTCTTAACTAAATACGTTGTAGCCGGTTAACGTCCTGCGTATAATTTTTTAAAGTATTTAAAGTTTGAACTGAAGTGACGTTGTTTGTTTAAGATGTTTGCACCTTACCGGAGTTAGTGTGATAAGATAATTTTTGATATTTGTATCACGACACACGGACACCAACTGTTATCGTATTTTGATAGGGAATGAAGCGCCCTGGACTCCTTAATCTCAGCGTTACAAATATCAAGTCTTCAATTATCGAGCTGTCCAAAATTTTCACAAAAAATCAATCACAGCTTTTGATAAAAGTGACAGGTACATAGTGTTGTACAAGTACATTCGAGTTATTTCGCACTCTGAGGCTAGTTCACACATATTTATCAGTTTAGCAAGATTCGCACGGGGGTTAAGTTTAACTTTCAATGAGAATCCAGTTAGACAACCTCTCAAGTCATCTTTTTATAAAATTTTGATGAATTAGTTTCCAACGCGGAAGTAGGGTTTTTAAAAGTAGCATCAAGTAGGTACTTTGTAGCTATTCAATAAATAAATTAGAATGACAAAAATAAATTGGCTGACAACAACGACATACCACTGTATTTATATTACTATCTCAGTAATGTATTATTACATTCGCTAATGCGTTCTCTTGATGCTCTCATGTTCGTTGATAATAATATTTGGAATGGTATGAAGGAAGCGCAGGTTATAAATATTATTCATTCATCGAACGACTTCATCTAAAATGAGCTCTATTAATATCCTCAGTAAGATTTAAATTATTTTCCACTAACGTCCGGGAAGAAAATCGGTCAACTGTTCTATTCATCAATAAATTATTATCAATTATTACCAACGGTATAGAGATTTGAATGAAAATGTACAGTAAGCCAATGTCTGTTCTCACGCTAGTACTTCTTATCACATTGTATTGAAGAGACCCCTAAATGTTAGGTTACAACTTGTTGCTATGTTACAAGCTGTTCATCAATTTCATAACACTAGACATTCGATAACTGAACTTTGTACATTATTACAGTAGTTTTGTGCCTAAAACAAATCATTACAAAAGATATAAATGACGAAATTGTAATGGTCCACGTTAATTTAGATACTGAAACTGATATGAGAAAACAATACGAACGTAAATACCATGAGAACGTACCTACATCAATTATACGTAAAATGTTTAGAGGGAACTTACATCAAAATGTAATGACATTTTAATGTCCGTAGATGATACTTTCCCTCGGTCGCTTTTGTCAACCAATTTTTACTACCCGTCTTGTCGTCAAATCTACAAATCGTTATGGGCACTCGTTCGAGCAATAAAGAAGTAGACTAGGAAATGGAGCAAGGATAAGTAATTTCAGCTTATATGTATTACTAAACTAACTCATTATTGCATGCACTGTTTACTGTTGAGACGGCTACAGTAGCTAAAGTGGGTGTTTAGCTGTCGAACAAAAGATTATTCATTATCTTATTGGAAGCGTCTGTTGTATCATTAACATGATACTCCACTGCACAGACTTAACTAATTTTAACAGAAACAGACATTCTGAAACTTTACTTCACGCTGCTACATAAATATTCATATTTATTATATTGTAAAGTCCGTTATTTAAAGCATCTATAGTTATCATTTGCATAAGTCGAAGTTCAAATGTTACTGGTGAGGTAGAGGCGATAAGGATTAGAAAGTCTTTGGCCTTTAGGGCAACGAGCAATCGATGCATAGTCTTTTTAAGTCCTCTAATTAATTGCTATGTCAATGTGACTTCAGAACTAAGTAAGAACAATTGTATTGAGGTAGGTACTTATAATTTTGTCAGTGTTAATACTTGTATCTCTTCAATTTGTATCTTCCTGGTCTTGAGGCATCCTACCTCTTTTAACGCCACTTAATCTTATTCCGAGCTAGTCGTTCCATCTTCGTTAGCCTATAAAACGATATACATAACTTGACACTTGTTTGGGTAGTCCGTGGATAGTCCTATAAAAAAATCCATAAATAGTATTCCTGAAATAAACGGTTGAGTTGGCTTGAAATCCTGAAACCGATAAAAGCTTACCTACCCAGAACCAATAAAATTCCAAAAAAGTCTTTCATGTAGCCCAGTAGCCTTAAAACCATTTGACGGCTACATTACGAGAGTTTAACGATTTAAATATTGACAAATCTCCATAACGTTGTTTCAGTAATCAATGCAAGAGTTTGCTCGAAGTTCTGAAGTCTAGCATTGTTTAAAGTTTTAGCTGTAAACAGTTGATGACTGAGGTTGCGTGCTCGTTGCCCCGAACACAATACAGATGCAAACGGGATCGACGCCGGACTCGTTACGGTTATTATCAACGACGATTGTTTGCCTCAATCGTGCTCGTGCGCACAGCGTCTTTACTTTTACTGAACCGTTTTGTTATACAGTTCCCTTTGACTCTTTTATGAACACGCTTCACGAATTTAATGAGCACTTGATGATTGAAAATGTTAATTTCGATAACGGTACGTGTAATTCAAAGATTAATGACTTCTTACATGATGAGAGATTTATATTATTGTCGCAGAATGATAAATACCACTAAATGTTTGTACGATTCAAGACAGATTTAAAGAGATAATGGGTCGTTGCTTTTGAACTTGCTGGTATTTTCAAAATGCAACAAATGACAACGATATGTTCGTCGCATCTATCTATGTCGAAAGCAGTTCTATTTTCATTTCAACCGGAGTATAATTTTGTCCGCGGTATAGATGTACCTAATATTTTATACTGCTTCTATGGTTCATCGAAAATAACATTTTCAGACGATATCTTCAGCTTGGTATAACGCTTTAACTTTTGCATAGACAAACTCGAACAATTCCTTTTAAATGATAGAAATTATCATTCAATTTCCCGTGAAGACAAAAGCTCGCGAACCCGTTTCGCACTCTGAAAGGGTCACAACTCAATTTCTTAGTCGATTGCGCGAAATTCACCTTCGTCGTCATCTATTATTAATCCAGAGATTTTGCATACGTTGAATAATGCAACAGCAAAGTCTCTGATGCAGAACGAACGGATTGTCCTTATTTAATTTCCACTTTGAGGGAGGTTCGCGACGACGTTGCCGACTCGCGAACTTAGGTACCAATCAGGTGCAAACTTAGTTCCCAACGAACGTTACTTGGCTTGGAATCGGCTCCACTAATAAGCAGTGATTCATCTGTGCACTGTATTTATCGGGAGAGCGTCTTGTTACAACAGGATTGAGCGGTGAACAAGTGTCTCCACTCCGAGGCTATTAAGTTCTTAAGACGGATTTACTAGTGCGAAACGGAAACGAGTAGAGACCTAAATCTGGTTGGACAAAAAAAAATTAAGTCTTTTAGTCATTTAAAAGCTCCAAAAATAGAGTACCTACCAAGCTATTGTAAAATGATAAGCAGAAGCATCGGTATAGCCGCAGCAAAAATACTATAATAAAGAATAAATGTCGTGCTCATGAAATGTAATTCAGCTTCTTTAATAAAGTTTCTGTCAGCACAACTACTTATATTTGAGGCATGGCTCTATAAATTATCCAAAGTAACCATCCGAGCGAGCGTGCACACGTCCATTATTTACAAACTTAAAATAGTAACTGCAGAGCTATTCTAAATCAATGTGGGTTATTGAAAGCCGCAGGTGGTCATCAAAGCTTCAAAGTGAATCGGGTTGTTGAGCTTGAGAACATTGTACCGTAGTATTCCTGAATGATCTGACAGGGAAGAGATTTAGCAAGTGGTCAAAGAGGAAAGAGTGCTCCCGGTAAAGCTGCGGCCGCATTACCGCAAATCGTGGTATAATCCCTTTTACAAAGCGCACGGTGGTCGTATGTGAGCAAACAGCAGTTTGGGAGTCGGCTAGGAACCGGATGCACGTTTCGTTTTGCCAGTTATTTTGGCCTGGCCGCAAATAGACATGGGCGCGTGTACGAACACATCTTTACAGAACATAAATCAAGAAAGAAAAAAGTAATACATATATTATATCATTGACTTGTGACTAGCTTTCAGCGAATGATAGACGGCAGGGCTAAGGTTTGTTTGTGGTAATACGCGTCAACACTGTTAGTAGGTATTTTGTGTTCGTATTATCTATCAGATTAAAAGCTATTTGCTTTCCGTGAATCAAAATGTAGAAGAGCTTTTTGTTTACTTTTTTACGGAATGAAAGCTACTGTGATGCGCAGACGCAGCTTCTTAAGCGCCGCTCATAGTAATAAAGTTCTTGTTATACTTAGTGTCGCGATGAGCGATGGGAAGCGTAAATAAAGAAATCTCGTTGAGAGTACAAGTGTGAGATGCGTCCGTGGTGATAGATAACTATTTTTATTATAAATACTCCGGAGATTTACTCGAGTTTTATCTTTTTCCGTGATGTACAAATCATTTTATTTCGATTTCATGTTTTACACACGTGGCACGTGATGTCTACCTACTAATATATTTTCCCACTTTTTTCATCGATCGTTGGTTGACCTGAACACACTTGTGGTTCATACAAGTTACTAATAATTCATATTATGTCATATCTATTTTGCTTTATTACACTTTTTTGTCAGCAAAAACATGTAGTGTGCGTTTCAGTAAAGAATTATTGTTAAAGCGAATTTTATGAAAATTGTCAACTAACATCTTGCCAACACAACATTCGTTCGCTTCTCGCTGAAAATTAAAATTTTATCTGATGTGATTTAAATAGTTCTTATAAATGACTTAAATTATGGTAGCGTTTGAAATTGTACTATGTAGTTTGTATTTATGTAGTCGTTCGAATGTTTGTAATTTCCCCGGCCAGGTCGGCAATCCGGCTCGGTATTCTTGTTCGTATCACCAACAAGGAGCATTTCTCCGGCTTGCATAACTCGTGCAATCCGTGCATCCAGACGCACATCTGGGAACGTTCGGAGACGACACACGCCGCTGCGTTGTTGTCATTACTCATCTGTCGCGCACACGACTTCATGCTACCGACCCGCTGTCACAGTTTACAAAATGCCACATTTTACAACTTCTACTCACAATAACGGACTTTAAAACCTTGGCAGCACGGCATAATTCGAATTCTCAAGTTTTTCTATGTTACGTCCACATGAAACTTGTTAAACGACAGAGCAGCGTGTCTTCAAACGACATGCTAATTGACGTCGGCGTGAAGCCCGCTCTAAAAGCTACGACAATTTTTTTCGAATTTTAGTCACGGTGTGATATTTGTTCTTCGACCAACTAATACAAAATGCTCTCGATTTTGACGTTACGATGCGTGGCGTCGCATTACAAGCGAAATATGCTCTTCAATGTTATTTCAGAGCAGTGACTTGTTTTACAATGGAGAATGACGTTGTATTATGATCTAAGAAGTAATGTCGCTCTTAGAAGTTTCACGTGGACTGTCTGTATCGAGAGTCTAATTAACATGTCGTTGGGAACCAAAACAGAGAATTTGATCATAAATCAATGTCTGCTATCATAGTTTCGCAAGTGACGTCTTTATGTGAGGCAATGCGTAAGAACGTAGTTTTTGTCTGAGATAACACAAAGATTTGATAACAGCGAGATATCGGATAGTTATTTACGCGCAATGCGTGTTTACTACTACTTTACCTTGATTAATAGTATTTATGGTTACCCAGAAAGGCATGTTAGTTTGTGTAAACTATTTAATGACTAGGTATTGCTCTCAACGGCCAAGGAAAACGTCCTAACCGCCTATGTCCTTCAACATAAAATTCGAATTAGAGACGGTTTTTTTTAAATAATAATTCTGCCCATTCTTGACCTCAATCTTGTCCTAACGGCAGAGATGAGGTCGACGATGGAACGAGCTAACCCAGAAGAAGCCTATTTACTCGCGACTTAAATAGACGTGACATTCACCAACGCCCCACTCTTCGCCAATCTCTTCTATCGGTAGGGGTCTGTGTAGAGGGATCATTATAAGCAGATTACGCTATGGTTTTGGGGTTCTACAGTATCATTCATCAGCTGCTGACCTATCTATTCATGCGATAGGATCAGGTTAAGGGTACTTCTCGATGGCTGCTTGTTGTTCGAAAGAGATACCGGGACAAAGGGCTAAGAAGGAACATGGGTGTTTTTAGTCAGTAGAAGCCAGACACTCCCTACCGCTTTGCCCAGAGCGGGAGGAGTCATTTGGTGATTATCCAAGCTCCAAAAAAAAAAAAATGGCTCAATGGCGATAATAGAAAAGGAGGCACATCGGCTTCTCTATCGTGGTCAGAGTTAAGTCCTTGAGTTCACTATAGACTGGAAATAAATCTAGGTAGAGACAAATCATGCTACCCTAAACAGTCACATTTTCACAATCGACCTTGAACCTAATGCAACCTTTAGCAATAAATATGAAAATTAATTTAAAAAATTGTGCTGGCGTCTGTACCTACATAATCATTTCCAATCAACGAGTTGAATAGCTAGTAAGTAGTAGTTAAATAGGTACCCATATTTATAGTATTTCCAGGCTTGTGCATTCCAATAGCAGCGGGTTAGATACCTACACGTAAAGCAATAAAAATATACGAAGATCTTTTTACCCACCACACTTTTAATAACACTAATTTATTTTTAAACCAAAGAGCATAATTCTATTCGATTTTACAACCTAGACCCTTGTACCAGAGCTTAATTTTCCATAAACATTTTTTCATAATGAAAACCTTTAACGAATGAGCTCAAAGATAAGATTTCAGCAGCTCATAGTAAAATATTTATGTTTATCCACTTAATTCTTCCATCATTTTTCTTCAAAGAAGAAGTAGAAGTACCTACCTTGTTAGTTTGTAAAAAAATGTTCTAGATAGAACCGTTTTAACATAATTCTTGCGTTTTCTTTTATAAAAGAGAAAAGAAATTAACTGTTGACTTTCCGTAATAAATATTTGTCTCAGTGGTTCGAAAAGATTGTTTTAAGTCCTCCCTGTAGAACCTTTTGGTGTTTGAAGAAGGACGTTAAAGCGTCTTTATTAGTTTCTTGGTTCCCTCTGTTCAGTGGAACGAACTGATACAGAATGTTTTTCGAATTTTGTATCTTAATTACATTACAAAGATAAACTGATGGGAAATAATTGCCGAAAATCCTCTGTTAATGAAAAATGCTATTGATGAATCGGCTTTGGAAGGTCACATACCAAAACGTTTTCATTTTAATATCAGTAACTTTTTGACAATACTTAAGGTGATAACATATTAGTAGTGATAGTCTAGTGGTGTGACCGTCAGACTGCCAAGTCATAGGTCTCGAGTTCGAAGTAGTTCGAACCCACGATGCACCTCTGATTTTTCGGATTCATGTGCGTATTATTTACTAGCTTTTGCCAGCGGCTTCGCCCTCGTGAAAATGACGATTTTCCATACAAACTTTCATCCCCTATTTGACTACCTTAGGAATTGAATTTCGAAAAATCCTTCCTAATTCCTTGTCTACATTATAAAGGGAACCTCTGTGCAATTTCAGCTTTCTAGGGCCAAGGGTTTGGGCTGGGCGTTGATGAGTCAGTCAGTCAGGACGTCTCTTTTTATTTATATAGATAGATGAAAATGACGATTTTCCATACAAACTTTCATCCCCTATTTAACTCCCTTAGGAATTGAATTTCGAAAAATCCTTCCTTATTCCTTGTCTACATTATAAAGGTAACCTCTGTGCAAAATTTCAGCTTTCTAGGGCCAAGGGTTTGGGCTGGGCGTTGATGAGTCAGTCAGTCAGGACTTCTCTTTTTATTTATATAATATTTTTTTTTTTTATTATTTTAACATTTGCAATCGGTCGTCAGACCATAAGCGAATTTGTTGCAGTATACATGGCGTTGTGGTGGAGCAGCCAGTGCTGCGCCTCCCACTTATAGAAGGTGGTTCCTCTTCAGCCTTTTTACCACCGCTGTCGGGTTTAACAGTTCAGTCACTAGTGGGTTTGGGTGCATGGTTAGGCGTGCCTTGTGTTGACATTTGTATCGCTCGATTTCAGAGTTTACGAGCGGCACCTGCAGGAAATCGTGAATTTCGCTATTCCGAGCAAACCAGGGTGCATTTACTATGGCTCTTAGTATGCCATTTTGAACCCTTTGCAGGCAGAGAATGTTTGATTTGCTGGCAACGCCCCACAATTGGATTCCGTACGTCCATATTGGTTTAAGGACCGAGTTGTAGATGAGTAGCTTATTGTCTACAGAGAGCACCGAATTTCTTCCCATGAGCCAATACAGGTTGCGGAACTTATGGTTTATCTCCTCCCTTTTCTGTTTAATATGATGCTTCCATGTTAGGCGCCTATCTAAATGGAAGCCAAGATATTTAACACAATCTGTGTGTGGTAAGGTATCAGGTCCAAGTCTAACAGGAGGGGTGTTTCCGTGCCTGAGTGTGAAGGTAATATGGTTAGACTTGGATGCACTGGCACGTATCCGCCACTTACAGAGCCAATTATGTGTCTCGTCTAACTGATTTTGTAGTTTCTTACTGGCCGTTTCTGGGTTGTCGTCAACTGACAAGTATGCTATGTCGTCAGCATATGTTGCAACTGTTATGTCGTTTAATGTGGGTAAATCTGATGTAAATATGTTATACAACACAGGGCCAAGAACAGAACCCTGTGGTACTCCAGCTTCCACTTCAAACAATCTTGATCGCGCTTCGCCCTGTTTAACTCTGAAGCTGCGTTCGGATAGGTACGACCGGATGAGCAGGAACATTGAGTGTGGAAGTTTATCCTTCACTTTTACCAGTAATCCTTGGTGCCAGACACGGTCAAAAGCTTGTTGAACATCAAGAAATGCCGCTGAGCAGTACTTTTTGCGTTCAAAGGCCTGTCTTCCTGTTTCATAAACTCGGTGAACCTGTTCTATTGTTGAATGAGATTTCCGAAAGCCAAACTGATGAGGTGGAACAACATCATTGACGTCCATGCATGGTTTTAGTCGGTTAAGGAATATCCTCTCCCACAGTTTTGACAGTACAGGAGTTAAGCTTATCGGCCGATAGGACGAGGCTTCATGTTCAGGTTTACCTAATTTGTGGATCATGACAACTTCAGAGATTTTCCAAAGGTCAGGAAAGTGAGATGTCCGAAATATAGCGTTGAACAGACTAGCCAAGAAGGCAATGCATTTTCTGGGAAGATTTTTGAGTATTGAAGGTGTGATCAGGTCAAACCCCGGGGCCTTTCTCAAGTTCAACTGTCTGATTTCCTTCGCAATTTCTTTAGGTGTTGTTGGTTTAATGGGCAGACACATCTGCAGATCTTGTTCTAATATTGCATCAATATCACGCTCATCTGCAACGCTCTCGTTGGGTTTGAATACAGAATTCAGATGCATTGCTTTTTATTTATATAGATTTATTTATTTAAACTTCATGCACAAACGTGGTACATAGGCGGACTTAATGCCACAAGGCATTCTCTACCAGTCAACCTTAGGGTCAAATAGGATCACTTGCTTCGGCGAAGGAAAACATCGTGAGGAAACCAGCATGACTAAGTAAGAGATATTTCACGACGGCATGTAGCCATGTTCGAGGTCCTTGGGCGGTATACAAACTCTGACACTAGGTTGGGCATTAACAACACGATAGAAACGGTGATTTAATATATGTGCGGTAGTAAAATCACATGGCAGCAATGTCCAACTTCAATTTCTTTGAATAAGCCATGATTTTTTGTGTGACCGTGACATCACAGTGGGCCCTATCAGAATACCAGCGCTGCGGTATTTTTTTCATTTATCGCAGCATCATGCTGAGATAGGAGCCTTTTTGGCCTCGTACAGGTCTTCTCTTTATTATTTAGTTTTATATTCTTTTTTGTTTTTGTTATTATTATTTTTGTAGTTCCTGTGCTTGTCCCAAATAAATATATTTTTCTTTCTTTCTTTCTTTTCTTATTTCCGTTGGGTTAAATGCATATAGGTAGACATATTAATAAGTTCTTAGAAGTGCCTATATTAAGCCCAAGAAACAGTGTCTTGTAAATATAGCACCACAAACATTAGACTCTGTTGATATGGACGGAAGTGGAAATTATATTTTTCCTACTCCTCCGCTTTTCTTTTCTGATTAATTTCTTTGCGGGATCCAAGACAGTTCCATTGTTTCTCTTGGGACTTCGTCGAGCTTCATTGATTCAGGGTTTTTCTGATGGTAGCCACTGATGATTCTGGCTTTCAGGAGTGGCAATTGATTGGAAGGTGTGGCGGGCTTGTCCCATAAAAACACATTAGATTCATGCACCGATCGACTAAGTATAACCTGGATTTGGTCACAATTTTCCACAATTACCTTATTAGGGCGTAGTACCTATAACATACTATAGTTTATTTATTTAAAACTAATGTCATTCAGCACTAGAATAATCTCAAAGTTCACACATTTAATTAGATAATGTGGGTGAAACACATAAATAAGATATATTCTAGACGTTATTGACGCAGTTCGTCTGTGTGTTTGTGTGTGTGTGTGTGTGTTTGTTTGTGTAATGTAAGTATTTATATTAGATTCGAATCTGTAATTGAATAGGTATATAAAGTCAATTACGATATGGAATGGAATACATTTTGAAATAAGTTATATTTGCTCGCTGTTTTATTGGTATTATAGGTAATAATTAGGTAGATATTAGATCAAAACGTAGTACCACAATTTATGCAGCCTACTTTTACTTAGTGGTAGAGCTTTTTGTAGGTAAGGATAACAAAAAATACCTGTTTAGTTCAGCTTAAGTCAGAACAAGACATTCAGCGTTGCTATTAGATTAATACTAAAAAGATAAACACACAACAAATCCATCATACACATAACAAAATCATCATCACTAGACATTGATTTTATGACAACAAATCATATTTCCCGAAAATATTATTCACAAGATGAAAGACCGTCTAAAGAACAAATTACTATTCCGAGCAGAGTCGGAGGAAATCGCACACATCCATGTCTCGCTTTATTTAGCCTTAGTTCTGTAAATAAATGCTAAGCGCTGTTTTATTAAGTTCTTCAACTTACTTGTTGTTGCGAGGAATTCAGATGAACGCTGTATGTCAAAATATCTCAGAAATATTCAAGATGGGTTTTATTTAGGGATCCTTATTGCTTCTATGATCCTTCAGTAATAGTAATAGAGATTGAGGGGATTGTCAAGTGTATTAAAACAGTATTTATGATCATCTGCCTAGACTTTTTTCGAATGTCATGGAGTCGGCTTCCAGTCTTAGTGGATGCAGCTGAATATCAGTATTTTCATCAATTAACGGCCTTCCTGACCGTCAAAAACCCAGTTGGTACTGGATATTACGGTACTCCTTGACGAGACTGCATTAAAACCGCAATTAATGATTGTTTAAAACGTTTTGACCACGTTAGTTGACGTATTGATTTTTAAAACATAGCTTTGTATAAATTATCCATACAATATTTATTACACACTAGCTTTTGCCAGCGGCTTCGCCCGCGTGAAAATGTCGATTTTCCATACAAACTTTCATACTACTATTAATATCATAAACGGGATATTTACCATGTTTGATTGTTGTTTCGAGTTCCCGATATTTCGGCGCTGGATAAACTGAAGTCATTGCCATTGTTTGTCTGCTCATAAACATCCACCCGCAATGACTTCAGTTTATCCGTGATCATGGTGCTTGTAACAGCGCCGAAATATCGGGAACTCGAAACAACAATCAAACATGGTAAATATCCCGTTTATGATATTAATAGTAGTGTCAGTGACCATGTCAGTTTAAAAACTTTCATACCCTATTTAACTCCCTTAGGGATTGAATTTCGAAAAATCCTTCCTTGTTCCTTGTCTACATTATAAAAGTAACATCTGTGCATAATTTCAGCTTTCTCGGTCTAAGGGTTTGGGCTGGGCGTTGATGAGTCAGTCAGTCAGTCAGTCAGTCAGGACTTCTCTTTTTATTTATTAGATTTGAAATGCAAGACTCTCCTTTTTTGGAAATTAGTCCCGCTGAAACTGCCGCTGTTTGTGCTTCGGAAAGCACGTCAAACCATTGGTCTCGGCTGTCGTTTGTAGTTCTTTGACAGTCGTAACAGGTACTGACCTGTTACGACTCACTGATGTGTGTGAGATGTTTCGGGTCACTGGACCCGAAACATCTGACAACCAGTCTTACCAAGGGGTATCATATTACCCAGTAAGTACATACTTGGTTATCGGGGTCAAAAAGGCTGTCACTCCATGTAAAATATTTGTGTATTCAGCTGTATCTGGTTAAACTGGAAGCCGAGCCTAAAATAGTTTTGAAAAGGCTAGGCAGATGATAAGTTTCCCTGAAACTGATCAATGCCAAAACAGAGCAGGTATCTCTATCTATCACTTTCACATTGTTTCATCTTTAATTACTTTATTTACTGATCAGACAAACCATAAAAGGGTGATCCTTATCGAGCCTAAAAACAAATATTTTGAAAAGAAAACAATACTGGCGCAATTTACAGGAAGATACCAGCCGGAACTAAAAATCACGTCTTCATTATCACATCACGAAATGGCATGGTTAGTAAGATTGGCGGCTCTGGTCGTCAGGTAGTTAGGTTCATATCTTATTTACGTTTCCAACAGTTTCGACGTCACACGACCTCTGCTAACTTATGTGACGTCCTTTTATTTGTTTTCTGGGAAGTCAAACCTTTATGTAAGGTTATTTTTGCTTTTAGTCATAACGGAAAATAATAAAACTCAGCCAGAACCTGAAGATAAAGTCAAAATGTTTGTTGACTTTAGACTTAGGTAACTTTTGTTTAAATTAGTTAAAGCGGCGCAAAAACTAATCGTTGACCAATATTTTCTTTCAAAACTGTCAACTTGTAAATTGGAATTATAATGTGTACTTACCAGTCAAAAATAAAAATATGTACCTACTTACATCTAAAATTTCAGAATAAGAGTGAGAGAAAAACTTTCATACAAACCTAAAAGCTTGGAAGTTAACTGAAAGAAGGTGGTTGTAAACCTACCCTCTTCCAGTAACATAAAATTCAGCATCCTCATCATTACAAGTTAACTCAAGATTAGACCCCGGTTAATTAAACGTCATCAACTCATCACTTAATCATCGTGTTCACTGTCATGCAATATTTAATTATACCTTCATTAGTTTCGATGCGGGCGAAAGTAATTACCTCGGGCATTCCTTCGAGCTCCTCTTACTAACATACATATATGTTACTATCTAAACGGCAGATAATGAGAAACATAATTTCCGAGAACAGTTTAATAGGAAGCTTTAAGTACGCAATCTTTAGTGGGTCTTGCCTGTTATATGTCGCATTCACAGACTTCTTTAACCTCCCGTCCGCTAATAAATCTCCAGGAGATTTATAACAATGGCTTTTTAATTGTGTCTATAATAAGGCGTATGAGCTCTTAAGGCGCTAATAGCACCGAAACTAGCGCCACACACATTTATTTCTTTTACTCTAAAATCACATCAAATTTGACAAATCCAAAATACTATCTAGTAAATTACCTGTAGTGTTTCTAAATCACTTTTTAACCGACTTCCCAAAAAGGAGGAGGTTCTCAATTCGATTGGGGTTTTTTTTTTTTTTTTCTATGTATGTACACCGATTACGCTGCGATTTATGATCCGATTTACGTGATTCTTTTTTAGTTTGATGCGGAATAGTTGCCATTTGGTCCCATAAAAATTTAGCATGGTTTGGCCCAGTACTTTTCATTTTATGGTCATTTTTTTAAAATTTATGAACATTTTTCGTTCGTTTTTTTTTGTGTGTTCGCGAATAACTTCGTCGTTTATGAACCAATTTTGTTGATTCTTTTTTTATTGGAACGGAGATATTTCAAGGGTGGTACCATGATATGGAAACCAGATCCTGGTGATGGGATCCCAGAGAAATCGAGGGCAACCCTCAAACATAGGCACGTATTACGTGTTTCGTGCTTTTTCTGACGCTATACAAGTATAGGTTTCATAGTAAATATTTCTTGATACAAAACTAAAAATGAAAAAATAAAAAAACTTTTTTGCAAAAAAAAACAACCGACTTCAAAAACACCATAAAGTGAAAAATAAACTTCAGAAGAAAAATCAGCTTCTGAAGTCGGTGACATTTGTTTGTTTGATTTGGCTTTTTTTGCCAACGACTTCAGAAGCTGATTTTTCTTCTGAAGTTTATTTTTCACTTTATGGTGTTTTTGAAGTCGGTTGTTTTTTTTTGCAAAAAAGTTTTTTTTCATGATTCTAGACTAGAGAATTACTGATTAAGGCCACCTTTATCTTTAAGCGTTTTGGAACAATTAAATACTCCCTCGTTGGTCTAGTGGCTGCAAGCACGACTGCTGAGTATGAAGGCCTGGTTCCGGAAAACTGTTATTGGGTTTTCCCATTAAGAATTTCATTATTACGTATCAGCCACGGAGTCTGGCTTTGCCCCCAGTTGATGGCAATAAGCTCGCCCTCTATTACATGGGATTTTTTTTTTGGGGAGTGGAAAATCATCAAATAACCCCTCCCGCTCTGGGCAGAGCGGGAGGGAGTGTTAGACTTCTACTGACTAAAAACCACTTCTTAGCCCTTGTGCCGAGGCCGCGGTATCTCTTTCGAACAACCCGTAGCCCCGACGGGGTGGGACTTAGACACAACTGGCGAAATGTAGGTGCACTTGTTAGGTACAACTCTGGTTAACCTTTCGGGGATGACAAGTCGTGATGTTATGTTAGGACTAATTAACTAAGAATAATTGGACGATCTATTTCATCAACATTGCTCTTCAGAAACGTGAAGATATCATAAAATTTATTTAGTGTTCAGTTCCCAATTTGCCTACTAAATTTTTGTCTGTCTTGAAAACCGCCGACAAGTTACCGTTAGTTAGTATTATTATACATTAATGTCCATGTAAATTGACGCCTGTTTGTAAGGCTGAATGAGTACGTAAACCTTTCATTTCTGCTTTATTACTTAAGCTGGTGGTATTATAATGTTTATGTTCTCACTCATTTGCCCATTTTTTTTTTGTTTTTGCTCATTTTTCTCATTTGCTGGAATTAACTGTAGTTTAGGTACTATAGTTAGTTGTATGGGAATATATCTATCAATATAATATTTGCCCGCATGCGTGAACTGCATTTTATACATCATTCTCTTGCCCTTATCCCAATTCGTTTGGGGTCGGCGTACTCAGCATGTCTTTTTCTTCCATACTTCTCTGTTTCACGTCATGTCATGAGTCACCTCCTTTTCTACCATATCATTCTTAACACAGTCCATCCATCGTTTCTTTGACCTTCCTTCCTTTATACATTCTGAAAATTAATATTTTAAACCGTATAAAACCAACTATTCTATTAGAGATCGTACCGACCATATGAAAGTAAACCAAAATGGAACTAACTAAATCAACAAATAAATGGAAAGAGCGAAATCTGCATCCAAGAATTAGTTTAAATAAAATACATTAGATCATGCGGTAAAGACCAGTAAAGACAAAATCAAAAAATCAAAATATTTTATTTCACATAGGCCTATAATTTACTTGTAAAACGTCGACAAAAAGGTGCACGGTTCAGGTTTGTCGTTTCTTATGGATAAGAACCGGCAAGAAACTCCATGGTTACTCTTTTATAAAATGGTTTGGGTTTACAATATTTCTATGTTACAGCATTAGTAAAAGGACAGCCAAAGCCTTCCAAAACAATCAGTAACCTACTCCAATTGTAGAGATACAATACCAAATGTAGAGGCACTCGATACAGACTCTCACAGAGCAAAGCCTGATTTGTCATCTTATGTAGATGAGCCATTAGATTAGATCCCCACTGCTGTTGCAACTTACATGAGATTGCAAGCTCCCTCTCTATTTTTCTCTCATTTTGAAAGCTTTAGATAAGTATTAAGATACTTTAGTTCGAATTTATGAATTCGTGAAGTGATCTTACAAACTTTTATTCTTTTTTGAAAAGATATCTTTGAAGAGACACCCAAATTAAGTTACGCATGGTTCACATTTTGGCAAGGACTTTTGGGTATCGTATTCGAGTGTTATGTTGAGAGTATTTTTAATGAATGTTGGGGAATACCGAAACTTTTTATAGTCAGTACTGTAAGAAAAACTTCCACCTTCCGTTATCATAAAATATGATAGATGAGTTGCAATTGCAACAGACAACATTTTTCACGGATTTTTACCTCTTTGCTTACGATCGATTTTTACAACAAAACAGACGTTTTCATGATGCCATCATCGAAAATAAAAATTAAATTATAAAAATAAAATTATTTCATATCAAAAAATTGTGTCATACCTGAGAAAGCCCCAGTAAGTTACAATCTGGCGGTTGACTTAGGTCGCCTGTATATTTTCGCCAAACGCGCATATCTCCTTATTTATAATATCATAGGTTACAATAGTACCTACTTGAGTCGGGCACCAAAAAAAAAGAAACCAATTCAATTGTCTTTTTGACATTTGATTACCTTATTCTAAAAAATGCTTTGACCACACCCAACAACATCCAGTCCTCAACATTGTCAATACATATTCACAACTATTACCTAACTTCATGTTCAAATCAGAGTTCTCCTTGTGAGTGCATTCAGTCAAACATGAGTATGTTGTAAGTTTGCAAGTTAGTTTACTAAAGGTAGTGTTTCAGGTGAAGCTTTGAGACCGTCGCCCACAATTAATGGCCCTTCCCGTGCACTTCGAGGGCGTCTAATGGATGTCCGCCACGCTCGTCCCCATCTCACACTATTTTCTCTATTTCTATAAAAGTTAAGATTGCTTCAATTTGGTCGTTTTACAGACCACTTTAGAAACACAGTTCAACAACATTCAAGAAAAAGATTTTATTATTTGTTGCTAGAAATTTCGATTCGCCACTCATAAAATAGTGAAACAACTCTTAAAGCGACGGTTGAAACTTATTAGAACGACCCAAAAATAAAATTTCAATAAAACAGCAATCTACTTTGTTGTGTCGCCACAAGCATCTCGTGCGCGGAGTAACTACGAGTATGATAACACTTCTTACGAAAATGTAGGCGTTTCAGTTTTGTGCAATGTCCACATGATTTGAGTGAAAGTGTTTGGATGAAGGCCAAGACTCGTCTCCTATGACACGATAACTCCACGAATGCAGCTAAATAAACAAGTTCACTCCACATTCGACGTGATTTAACATGATTCCCGTAAAGCCATTAGCGTCTGTTTGTTTGTTGTTAATTTAATACTTACATACACATTTTATGCCTTGAACCTTTTAATTTGACTACAGTTATTATAAATATTCAATGTTCAACACAACGTCACTGTTTTTTTGTTTGCCAGCAATTAATTCGACGAAATTCGCTGACGAAATCAAATGTATTTCAGCTTTTCAGCAGTGCCGTGTTAAAAAGCCGTAAAATAAAATACAATAGAAACGCAAAAAATATAATAATTCTATAAAAGAAATTATTAGAAAGGTTGAATTGGCTATTGACATTGGGAATAAGATATCGCAGCTATTTTCAAAGTCGGTAAGCATTATCTATTCATGTGGGAGGGATTAGTGCGTACCCACAACATATCCACTGTATCTCGAACAAAGCTTCCGATTTTCACAATATTGCGTTAGATCAACATTATTAATAAGAGACTATTGACTTCTGATTATATAGAATACCTTTCGACCTTACGTTCACACATCACATCGTAAGCGTGTGTAGGCGTCAAAACATAGTCACTTGCTATTTACAGGGAAATGCAAATATTAGTTTAGGCAAAGGGTACTCCGTAGTCGAGTGCGATAACATACCGGGAAAGGGATTAAATGTCGTGACTTTGTTACTTTAAGTGTGTTTGTAAACTCATATCAGGGACTTCATATACCTGAAGGGCTGGTTACTGACTTCGGACGGAATATCTTAACAGAATTTTGTCTGATAACGTTAATTCCACTGTTCAGGAAGGCAACCTAACCTCTTTCGTTGCATAATGTTGCCGCAAATATGAACCATTTCAATAAAGCGCTAAATATACTCTTTGACACAAAAATGTTGAAGTGATTAATGCACAAAACTATGATTCTTGACGTATGAGTTTCCCCTCGCTACTTCTGCGGATGTTTTCTTAATAAGTGATGACGTAGAAGAAGCATGGTGGAATTCTAAACAAAATTGTTTCATTCTGTAGTATAAACGCGGGCATCGACCGAATTTAACGTACATTTATCAGACGCTAAGGCTTTATGAAGCCTTACTCATTCTTTTAAGTAGTGAGGCAGGTCAGTGCTGGAATGAATTTAACGTTGCTGTCTAAGTATACTTTTTCGGGCCGAGTTGATCCTGTTAGCCGCGCACGGGTGGGTTCATATTTTCAGAGGTCAGATCAAAATATAAAGCTGCTCTTTTTAAAACTTAACTAGAATAGAGTGGAACTTTACAGTAGGCGGAGACATGTGGCTATCTAGTGCTCAATGTAAAGAAATAATTCGAGTCGTCCGCTTCGTGAGTGGTGAGTGACAGCTAGCTGGGCCTCGGCTGAGACTTGTTACGATAGTTTGCGAGACGATTGCACACGCGACCTTTGCGCTGCGCGCACGCACTGCACCGCTGGCCTATGATAGCCCGCACTAATCCACTTAGAAACCGATACCCTGCATCCGTCGGTGTCACGTCATTGAACTTCGTTATATAACTAATGTTTATTAACCACTCCTCAATGGGTTCCACGAACGTCACAACACTACTCGCAAAATTCTCTAAATACAAGTTCTACCGCGAAAATAAATAAAACCAACCAATCGCTCCTTCGTCATACTCGGAACTATGTTATCGGTAAAAATACATTTAACTACTCATAAAACCAATCGAATAGATGCAATATTAAAATTGATTGTCCGTATTTTAGTGTGGAGATGACAAGATAAAATATGTTTATGCCTTTTTAAAATACATAGTAGCTGCGGTGGGAAACTTTATAAACTTGAGGTTATTTTAGAAAAATCTCCACGTAGCTAGGTTAACATGTTAACTGCATAGATACCGTAGATCTGTTCGAACTTCGAAGATAAGAAAAATCCACGAGAAACGCAATTACAATTATGTATTTCGTAGAAGTTATTACCAACATTATTTGCTGGAAATAGCAACGACTAATGACTTCATTGTTTTGAGTCTTTTCTGATCTCTTTGCTTTGTTGGCACATGCATGCGGACGTATGCAGAAATAAATAAACAAAAACTTGAGTCCATTCACTCCTCGCTGACATTTCTACGACGCCGTTTCGTGCCAATCTAACTATTTTATAGGAATCATTTTTATTGAAGCTTCGTGATGAATGCTTCCTGAAAATAGTTTTTAATAGTTCTTGTAATGCCAGCAATGAGACGGAAATGGCATTTCAAAGAGTTTATTTTTGATTTCCAGTTACAAAAAATTTACAGTTGCCAGTTTGGAAAATTAAATCAGTCAGTGTTATTTTTTGTTTATGACTTCATCGAGTTCTATTTTTAGTGTAAATGTGTACATCTACATACCTTCTGTAAAATTAATTCTTTAACGAAACTGTAAGTCTCTTCGCTTACCTAGGTAAAGATCATAGAGCGAATTTTAATCACAATATTTAGATAATATTAAAACTTATAATATTGACAAGGTATCACGATCAGCACATTTGTTACTTAAGAGTAAAAAAATGGTCACATTATCTAGAATGTGTACTGAATAATATCCAAGTTTATCCTAGTTCTATTTAAATTATTCTTATCTAAACGAAAATACACACTCCTAATAAAATCGAAACGATGTATTAGAGGCCGTCATTTTGTGCGTAATTAGTTATATTGGTGGATAGGTAATGCGTGTAGGTCATAGTTATCAATACGTCTCGCTGCAGCCGACTCGCATCTAATAATTCTAGATGCTCTATACGCAATAAATCTAGTTTAATAACACGGAAATTATCTGTTCTGTTATTATGAAACTAGTTTTGTGGGTATTCTCTGTGTCTTTTTAAACAGGGAAAGTATTCCATAATACCCGAAAACTGAATACAAAACTTATAGCAGGCATAGTATTTTAATTTTAAGCTAGAAATCCTTGCGATACAATAAATATAGGTATAGATAGACTCAAAATGGCCTTCTCTATACCATAATTATTTAACATATAAGTACTTATGTGTTTGCTGGCCAATATTAGGTAAAATATAAGATATTATTATTGTCTTGTTTGTGTAAATTAATAAATTCTTAGCGACGAAGTTTCACGCGAACTACAATAAAATCAAAAGTAAGGTTGTGCATGATCGTTTCTATTTTAAAATAGACTACAAAACAAGTGAATAGTTAAACATAGTGTTGACGTTAGATTTTCATTTTAGTCATCATGTGACTTGCTAGATTATGTGAATCCAATAATGTTGCTCGTAAAAGTTAATGGCTTCAAAGTTTATTTTGGACACAAAAGCATGTCAAACCGCGCACTACACACAATTTATTTAGTTTCAGAGTGTTGGACTAGTGTTTACGTGAATGTCACCGTACTTTTTACCACGTCTGTAGTTCTCAAAGTTTTTAACACGTCTCTATGACATAGAGTGAGTGGTTTTGAAGAATGAAGGTTCGTTTATCCGGTTGGGTCTTTTCAAGGTCCTCTTGTAGAACTAATAAAACTTGGCAGTCTGACGATTCATAATTCATTATAATATAGCGTGTAGGTACCACGAAAGTGTGGTTATATTTCGGGGTGTGATTCACATCATCAAATTGAAAAATGTTCTACATGGTAAACAACGTCAAAATCGTAAAAAAATAATCTGATGTCCAGTACAAAACTTTAATACCAACTCGACACAAATGTAACATATCGTATCGTACAGCTGACTTTATGTTGCGATTTGAAATTTGAAAAAAAAGACTCAAATATGACTCAAAATGTACAATATTTTCAGTATTGGAAACCTTTAATGTGTCGTTAAAAATACCTCACTATTTAAATAAAAAAAACACCATGAATTTATGAATTACACGCATCAAAATTCAAAAGCTAAAGCGTCGTTTACTGTCGTGTCCAAAATCTATAAAAGGGTGGCCCGGGGTAGCCCGCTCAAAATTTAATATGTGGCGGCCATAGCGTTATAGAACGAGTCATCACAATTCATCCTACTTTGTTCAAAACAAGAACTTGGCACTATGACCAAAATGGCGTTCAGAAGAAAGATTTTCAACCACAGCCATGCCGCGTCGACCACCATGCGGCGTAAATAAAAATGTTGGAGTCTCTTTTTTAACACCACAGTAGCCGTGTATTTCTTGTTTATTTTTCACACTTATCGGGCGATAAGAATCTCGTATCGCGATATTAATTGTGAATAACTCAGATAGTTAAGTGATAAAATGTTCCATGAGGTTACAAACGTCGCCATCGATTTTATCTACTTTTATGATCGCACTTTATGGTTTGTCACGTTTGTATATTAAAACATATAAATAAACAGTGTCAATGCAATGCCGAGTTAATTAGTTAATCTCAAAAATATGTATATTTCTGCGAAAACTGTCACAGCTTCGCTTTCCGTCAATCATTTTCCGTTTCAACGAACTCTTTTGAAATATGAACTTTGCGAAATTTTTCTCACTTTTCGAACGTTCTAAAACGTAACGTGCATTCCTCCACTTCATAAACTAGAACAGTATTTATTTTCAAGGCAAACCACGAAGC
Organism: Diarsia dahlii; assembly: GCA_949775195.1. Classification (NCBI taxonomy): domain Eukaryota; kingdom Metazoa; phylum Arthropoda; class Insecta; order Lepidoptera; family Noctuidae; genus Diarsia; species Diarsia dahlii. The sequence continues at coordinate 8,835,348 of OX459195.1, read as the reverse complement.
TAAAATATAATTTTGTTAAATTGTACGTCTATAATTAAAGTGTGAAGAGAGTCGAACTGTTTCAAAAATAGCTGTTTGTGTGACACCGTAAATCTCTGTTACGACGAAAGTTACAGTGTAAATCATTGGGCCACGCACACTTAATGGTACATTGAATTTTATTGCACACTCGTAATAATAAAATTATGTCATAACCAGTAATTAACAACGGGACCGATTATAAATAAGATAAACCACGCGCTCTTGTTTATTATTACTTTTAGTAATACTGTGTCAGGTGTTGGACCACATTTTGTACTAACACGTTTTGGGTTGTTAGTTTTAATTGTGTATAAACCCGTCCTTGTGACTGAACCGCCACATTTGACGCAACAACACAACACAACGCATAACGATTCTCAATTAGCAATAAACCGTTGGTGAACCGCAAGTCTGCAAATGCATCGTGCCGCGTAAAATCAAATTATTAGTAAGTTCACATTATTCCGCTATGCTATGTATTTCCGCGTAACCTCTTCTGTGTTACGCTGCACTACAATTCAGGCGCTATCCGTAAATCGCGTGCATTACAATATATTAGTTTCACAGGTAAACACACATTTCATCGCGGCGGCACGCGTGGTTAACGTTTACTTAATTTAATAGAAGTGCCCTATCGTATCGTAATGATATAAATCGCGAACGCAGCGAGCTACTAACAGCTAGTTTCCAATGAATGGGTCAGTAATCATCTGCATTTGAGGCCATTATCTCAATTGGCGAGCGCTCAATGAGCGACGACCTCCACTGCCGCGCCGGACACCGCACCCGCGCCGGCTACTCTACAATGCTTGTTTGTTTGCTTTACAATATGCTTTTCTGCTTCCACCAATTATTTCCCTAACTAAATACATACCGATACCGACCCACATTTCCAAGCGCTGATTTCACGCAGAATAATGTTGTGACTTATAGATGCGCTTTGAACAATTAATGAGTATTCTATCTCATTAATTATTATTTTGTTATCAATGTACGTAATGTGAATCTAGAACACATTATCTCGCAGTGAGTAAATCATTTGAATAAGACCGATTTACCTATTTATTTATGGAAGACCTCTAAACAGTCGCGACATTTTAACTCTGTTTAAGAGCTCATACGCCTTATTATAGACACAATTAAAAAGCCATTGTTATAAATCTCCTGGAGATTTATTAGCGGACGGGAGGATGAGACATTGTACTTATTGCACTTATATTATCACTTCATTGCGTTGATTATTAAACTATTTATTGGTTTTCTACTGCCGTTCATTCAAATCAATATTATATTTAGCTGCTGTAAGCCTTGCTCTCGTGAATTTCCGTTACCAGTCATGTTTTTCGATCTGTTCCTTTTTTCGCGGCACCGACGTGTCATGTATATAACTTGTGTTTATTTAATAAGTAGTTAGATGCTAATAATGGATCTATAATTAATATACCTGTGTATCTTTTCCAGGTATCTACCACTTAGTATTAACTCATAAATGGTAATATTTATTACGACAAATTATAATAATACACTTCTTGTACTGTAGAAGCAAAGTATTTATTATTTACCTTCACTATTGGCTCAGTCTATTATCGTATATTAGGAGCAACAACAAGTATTAGTTACTAATTGCTGCAATTGTTAGAAACAGGTGTATTTAAGTTTAGTCCTTGTGTTTTAGTTTTATAGATATCTGTATCTATAGCACCGATTAGCGGCCTTAGCGTTTTTATTTTAAGTTTTACTTTAAGTAGATTATTTCCAATTGATTTTTCTTTTGAGTAAAAGCAAACACAAAGTACAATCCACTCTATAATAGTGTAAAGAGAACAAACCTGAATCTTCCTCACGAGTACCAGTAACGTAAATCAGCATGTTAGATGTAAGAAGCCACACCCCAAAGCAATGCCACGGAGTAATGATTGAAATGATCCCTGCCTATATTATAAGAACAACCACTGTTATAAGACTTACTTACACGTTAGATTCACGGAGAAAAATATTTTTCCCAGGGTTACGCAAGCGGTAATTGTGGTGGAGCACCTTAGTTGCCATCTTCCGAAGTTTGGTAAGTGAGGCACTCCATTTATACACAGTCTGCCCGACGTGATTCCGGAGAGAAATATTTTGTCGATTGTACCGCCCATGCCCTGTTCACACAGCTTATTGACACCAACCGAAACAGTGCGGAACATAGCGCATAAATAGATCTTTCCCGGGAACCACCGGAAGCATATCTCACACCGTAGAGTAGTCGCTTGAGACCATAGAGACCTTACTAGCTAGTAGAGCGTCTAACGGTCGATGTCACGCTATGCATGATTACGATAAGAGCACGATTACTTTACTATCTTGTTGTCTATGTATATTGTGCCGCATCTTAGTGTTTACTGCACATTTTTTATGTATTTTTTCTTTCCACACGTTGTTGTATTTTTAAATCTTTTTGTTCGATGTCTTAATTTTAGCATTTTTTTTACGGTAGGTATGTTTAATAATATAATATGTCCCATGAAATGTCTCAGGGTAATTTTGGAAGGCTGCAGGAAGGGGTTTAGCTAGTGAACCTTAACGCAAGTCAAGTGATCCGTGTAATGAGAGGCTGAGTTTGGCTCCGTCGCCTATATAGTGCCGCCTTTTTATGCATGTAGGAAAATCTATGTTCAGCTGCCATGCACCACACTATTTACAATGTTTCATGCAGCGTATTTCAGAGTATTTTTCTTTGGTGGTACGGTAAGCTCATTATTTCTGTATCTAGTCGGAGTTCGTATTTAAATCCTGAGTAAGGGTCGGGTCGTATTTATATGCGGGCACCGTGCAAGGCGCATACGATGGCATACGGAGGCAGACGACACTCGCTCCTAATCCGATTATGTGTAACAAAATGCTACGCGGTGGCATTGGGCGTCGCCGCGGCCGCTCGCCGACTAGTTTGCAGTGTATGTTACAAATACTAGCTCTCACAGTCGCACAGTCGCAGGGTGTACTTTGTGACTTGAATTTATGTGAGCAACACCCACTCCTGGCTGACTTATAATTACGTATTTAAAAGTACGTGCGATTTCTTTCGTACCTTTGGTGATACTTTAATGGGGGGCATTCGTTTTATTGGTAGCATTATCATCATCGTTATTTGCGTTCTTAAAAAGTCTGTCTACAGTTTTACTATATACAGCATTTTAATAATATCACGTCTGTAATTCCCAAAGAGTTAGGTAGAGGTGCATTTTGTCACGATTAAAACATATATTCATTTTATATCTTACCATAGGTCCCACCAAGGTCCCACCAACCGTCCCGTCGGCTATTATCCAATTAAAATCTAGAGAGTTTTGAATTTTTTGTCTGAATAAATAAAAAATAAAATAAAAAGTAAAAATAAATTAACAATATTGCAATGTCAATAAAATACTATTCTTATTCTTTATTGCACACATAAAATAACAAATATAAACAAAAATTAACACACAAATTATTACTATAATATTATTAGCAGAATCAGTTGGATATAAATAAACTTACATAAATATTAGGTGCGACACGTTGATCCTCGAAGGAATTCTTTGGAATGGTGCTGCTTATTTTCTTAATTGACACAGCTACAGAAATGTTTTAACATTTGATATTTTAAATCACTATTCTCCAAGGTAGGCGTCAAAGTATAAAAAAATGAATGCTTGTTCCAATATTTCTTGTTTAAAAACCGTATATTTGCAAACAGTAAACGATACAGCAGTATTATTTACGCGAACAAAATAAAAGTTGTATGTCCGAAATTGTTCTTTTTCGTTTAAAAACACAAAAGTGGCGTCTGTATGTGGGAGACATGTAGTTGGGAGCTCCGTGTAATCCGATTACGTGACAAAATGTTAGCGTCACGCTTGCTCACTCCACGCCACGACCTTCCGAGCTCACAAATTGATGTCTAATTACACTTTACAAAACTGCTTAAACTCACATAATGCCTGTAATAACGCTAAATTAAAACGCTCAAAATAAATTGACTTTCCTTTAAAAAACGAGTAGCACCCGAATTCACGTATCAAAATATACGCACAGTACGAGCTAAAACTAAACGCCAGATAAAGGAAAAACTACTTTATGATCATTCCGAATAGCCGGAGGTACAATTCGATAAAAAAATCAAACATTGGTAGCAAATGGATTCTCTATTGTCCAATTTTAGACTCCCTGTATTTACGCTAACATACTTTGAATCTCGTATGTATGGACGTTCCGGCAATCCAGTTTAAATTTAAATATTGATCCTCGTAACACGGACATGTAGCGTTTGTTTTACTATTCAAAGCTCTATTATAAGGTAGATATAATTTGGCAGTTTGTATAAACTTCAGCATTAGGTTTTGGAGCTGAAAAAATACAGAAAGCTGAACGAATATTGTTTTCATGCAATTTATTTGTATTCAAACTTCTTTGGACAATGACATTTTTCTAGTCTATGTGAGTTTGTACCTAAATAAATAGACATACAAAAAATAAAAAGGCACGTTTTCTGATTATCCTCTTAATTAAAACCACAGTTTTCAAAGGTCGTTTTCTTATTGAAATATAAAGGAACAAACATCATATTTATTTATATTGACAGGTAGGTACTTCCCACGTTAAATTAATATAAAAAAATTTTCCTCCTTCCGTCTCGGGATTTGAAGCCGCACTTGACAAAAGTATGGTTTTAAGGAGGGGTTACCCCGATAAACGTCGTCAACAATAGCGTTTTACTCGTACATGGAACGAATTTAAATTTTGAAAAAAATGTATTACATAGTTGACTCTTCGATCATGATATGTCGGGCATGCGATACACGATTACTTACACTTCACTGCATCCAATTAAATCGCAAAGACATGTCCAAATGATGGCTAAATAATCGTTTTACTTGAGTTATATTAGGCTTTGAAAAATAAAACTTATATCATAATAAAGGTCGTAAAAAATGTGTATTATCTCGGGTCACATAATGTATAATTTCTTTATCATTTTTCTCCAAGAGAGCAAAAACAGTCAAAATTTAGGCATTATATCGCTCGCGCGGCAGGGCGGGGGGTGAGGTCGTGCGTACATAAAAACAAAGTAGAGTAACTTCGCCTTAATGGCAGAGTTTTTTGAAATTCTTCTAACATACGAAGCTAGTTGCCATTTTCCTTAACTAAATTATACAGAAAACGGTAAATTAGTAAAGGTTAAATAAATTAGTAAAGGTCAGATTAAAAACACTTGATGACTTAAGTCCTTAATGCCCGAACAAGCGGGACTGTGTGAAAGTTGATATGGTTAGAGAGAGAGAACTTATTAGATAACGACTAATAGCAATGCCTGGAATATAAATACATCACTTTCCACTAACCACAAACACATTCGGTTATAGGAAAGATAATGATATCAATTGATGGCATTAAATCCTTAAATAATTAGTCTCTGTTCATAATCCAACATAAATATCAATATAAAAAAACTGGCCAAGTGTAAGTCGGACTTACACATGAAGGGTTCCGTACCATTGTAGTAGATATTGAGAGATTTTTCACGTTATTTTAGCACCACAGACTTCTTAGAGGTTTTCCTGTAATATATTTTTGTATTTTTTTTTTAAATTTTAGGCTCTGTAGTTTCGAAGATAATGTGGGAATAGTCGGACAGACAGACAGATAGACACACGAGTGATCCTATAAGGGTTCCGTTTTCCTGTTCCTCAACAGGAAAACGGAACCCTAACAACCGAAACGATGGAATAGCGCTTAATAAAAACAAACACTATTAGGTAACACAGCTCAAATTGACTGCTATTAAGCTGTCTTTTGTCGAAAGGTAATGTAGGCGGGTAGGGGTGAGGACAGAGTGATGCTTAGGTCAGTTCGAGCGGAAAGCGAAAACTGACAGAAAGTAAAAACGGTCATCTATTAAATTTAGGTGAAACCTACGTCCCAGAATATTGTACGATGTTTCATCATCATCATCTTCCTACCGTTGTCCCATGTTATTTGGGGTCGGCGCAATACGGGTTTTTCTTCCTTTCTCATTTACTCCTTCTTCCTTCATATCATTCTTCACACTCCGTCCATCTTTTCTTTGGATATTAATATTTATTTTATTATTGATTCTAAATATAAAATAAATAGAAACATCAATATTTATAGTGCAACAATCAATGCAACAGAATGTTTCTTGAGCAAGACGCTATTTCATGGCAAGTGCACTGATGTTTTGCTAGTCATGTCATGTTAACTCATTCAATGACAAGTAAGCAAATGCTTACTATAAAACTGAATACTGAAAGTGATAAAAGTGAATACACTATTCGTAATCGAATAGTGTATTCACTTTTATCACTTTCCAGTTTAAGTCGACTGGACTACATAAGCCTGTACAATTGTCAAACATTTCACTAAATATTTGTTAACTGGCATAATACTACTTCCCGCCAGCAGTAAAACCTTTTTGACCTGAAATCTTAAAGACAAGTGGCCTATCAACTACCATGTACCAAATCGAATTTAGCCCGAGTAGTAGTTTTTTTTTGACACATCACTCACTTAAAAAATAATGTTAACCTTTGATACCGCCATAGTCTTCCGTTCCCGCTAGCGTCAGCTTTACTCAGACCACACCCTTAGCACTGAAACAACATGTCGTTTACCTGAATCATTCATATTTGATATTACGACTGACGGTCGGCCTCTTTCAGTTCGAACGAAACTTCTAAGTATTCTAAATTGGTATTGTTAAAGTTTCTTACTATTTAGTAGGTGTACCTGTTCACTTAAGTACCTTGGTATATAACGATAGGGTATACTTGCGTGGAGTATTGCGTCACTAGTATTAAGGTTACTACTCAATGGTGGAGGATATTTTAGAGTGGGGCTCCGGGTTGTTCGAAAGAGATAACGCGGCCTCGGACACAAATGGCTAAGAAGGAACATGTGTGGTTTTTAGTTAGTAGAAGTCTGTGTCGGAGTCATTTTATGATTTCCCAGACTCCAAAACAAAAGTAAAAGAATGTTTTACAGTCTTTTGTTCTTTTAGACCTGAATGTGCAGATGAATACTCGTATCAACGAGAATATACTCATTTACTATTTACTAAACACAACTTATAATTTTGTCCTGTTAATGAGGTTTTTCGAAAATTATCCGACTGCGAAACCACTTGAAGGATTCCTGAGTTAGGTAGACCTTTTGCAATTCCCAAAACTAATGAGTTGTGGTCTGAAAAATGTACTACTGCATGGTTTGTAGATTTTCGTCTTTTTAAGTCAGTCATGATTCGCATGAAGTCGTGAAGCTGGTAATGATTAATGGAAATGAACTCGTGTAGTGTCTCATTCATGATATCTGTTCATGTGGTTTTGACATTTTTTATTTTATTTAATACTAGCTTTTGCCAGCAGCTTCGCCCGCGTGAAAGTGCCGATTTTCCATACAAACTTTCATCCCCTATTTAACTCCCTTAGGGGTTGAATTTCGAAAAATCCTTCCTTATTCCTTGTCTACATTATAAAGGGAACCTCTGTGCAAAATTTCAGCTTTCTAGGTCCAAGGGTTTGGGCTGGGCGTTGATGAGTCAGTCAGTCAGTCAGTCAGGACTTCTCTCTTTATTTATATCTACATTATTATAAAGGGAACCTCTGTGCAAAATTTTAGCTTTCTAGGTCCAAGGGTTTGGGCTGGGCTTTGATGAGTCAGTCAGTCAGTCAGTCAGTCAGGACTTCTCTCTTTATTTATATAGATATTAATTTCGCATATTCTGCCGGTATAGTTGGAAGTAACTATTATATTATCTGTTATGCCCGGGTTACACGAGGCTAGTTTTTCAAGGTAGGGTAGCAAGCTAGTTCTCTAATAAACTATCCTTTTTTGCTGACCTGACTCGGAACAGGCTAGTTCTGTTTACATGAGGCTAGATTAATTTAAACGTACTTTAACAAACAAAACGCATGGACAACTTACTCCAACTTAAAACTAGCTTTGCCGGCCCCATGAAGCTAGTACATTACATAAGCCAGGATAGTAAAATCAGTGGTGGGGGGCGGTACTATAGCCTAAAAAATAAAACTACATCCTATTAACTACTATCCTGGCTTGTAAACTGACTTCCTGACTGATATTATTTCACTGCATATCCAATTACTTATCAAAAGTTCTATGACGAGTAACAAACTATAATATACGTAACGTTAAAAGTCCACAATTGGTCCTGCTAGTTAATATTCCTCAGGGATCAAAGCGAGTCAGTTGAGTCACCTCGTTCTCAAATGATTCTGCTGATGACAATGAGTATAGTTTACAGCGTGATGGCGAGTCACGGCCTCATTAAACTAGTTCATCTCATGTTCGCGCCAGATCCTTGACATCGGTTGGCTTTATAGAACTAAAGGCCCCTCTACACATTGGCAGATGCATCGGCAGACGTCATCTGCGGACGCATCCGCTGATGTGTAGAAAATCGCAATATGAACGACGATAAAGAATACATTTATTCCGGAACTGCGGGATGTTTGAAAGAGATACCGCGACCCTTGACGCAAAGGGAAAGGTTAAAAAATAACATGGGTAGTTTTTAGTCAGTAGAAGTCTGACTCTCCCTTCCGCTTCACCCAGAGCTGGAGGACTCATTTGATGATTTGCCACCCTCCAAAGAAACAAGGACTAGATTTAGTTGACGATAGACCAATGGAGAAGGAGTTCTGGTTATTTCATGCTTTCTGTTTACATATTTCGACTGCCTCGTTTTTTTTCGTTTTCGGTTCTCCATGTCGGGCAAAGTGTTCCTGGGTTTTCCAACAGGAATTTCTTAGTAGTAGCCACGGAGTCTGTAATAGGCTCGACCCCTATTTCATGGGACTTAAACATAAATGATGATGTGTGGGGGTGTACTAATGGGTACACCTCTGCTTAACCCTTTGGGGTTTACAGACATGGTGTTGTATTAACAACCTGCAGCTTCCCCTTGAGCCTCATAGGCGAAAAGGTGTTATCTGATTGGTTGGCTAGTCTATGCCTAGAAAGCCTATCTTTCAAATCCTATTCTTTCCAATTCCTCTCTTATACCAGGTAAGTTAAGAATCTTCTCAAAAGAAGGCAAAGTGTGTTCTTCCATCACATTGCACCAATTGTATATTTCAAAAATCTTTATGATTTTAAAGTGCTAAAGTTGGGATTGTCTCCACGGATCTCGAGATCCGAATGGATTAGCCACGGATCTCCGCGAGCTGTATCCTCCGATACCATCTATCTTCAACCTAAAAATACAGTTTTTACCCACGAATCAGTGGTGAATAGCGCATAATTTTACCTTATAAAAGTTGGTCACCAAACCCATTATCGTTGTTTCAATAATCAAACAAAATATGTATTTTAAAACGGGGCTATAATATTATGTCGACTTAATACTGGGCTATTAATCATTGACTTCTTATGTCTGGCATAACGCCGACCTAACACGACGGTTCGGTTTCAAGTAATCATTGAATATTTCATGTTTTTCAATCAATCAGCCCCTAGTAAATAACTGGCTGCACCTACGACACCCTATTTTCTCCTCTACTTCAAATAAGGTATTTTTTGTTCAGGCTGATATTATTATTTGTGGTTTAATATATTATTTTTGTTCATTCTTTTGTTAAGATAGTCTATCAAAGTTTTGGCACACCTGCTACTGTCATTAATTCCCCTAAATTCTGGAAATATTCAATGATTAATTATCGTTCCCAGCAAAAACGTAATAAAATAAAAATTTCTATGAAACTTTTGTTCTGTCAGGCGCACTTAACTTTGTCATTATTTTCAGCCTAGCTTTCCTCCCGGCTCCGCCCACGTTCTTTCGTAAGTAGGGTGATATTATTTTATATTTCGGTATAACTTGACGTCACGTCTATAATAATATGTATGAAATAAATAATTCAGTAGTTTATTTTCTAGACGTTGAACTATAAAATAGAGAAAATCTCATTTAGTTCAGTAGTTTTTACATGAGATGTGTAAAAATAAACAAGACAGGAAAAAGGCGGTGAAATAGCTTCTAAATTGATTATTTATAATTTACAAAAAATATAGAACTTATGAAACTGAAAAATATTGTTCAACAAAACTGCTCATATTTTGCTAGGCACAAAAGTCTTCAGCAAAAGGACTCAGAAACGAAAGTCCCTTGTCATTAAAATACAGGAGCCTACTGTATAGGCGGCCACCTATTTCTCTTTAACAGAATTAGCATACAGTATGTTGTTTTAAGCAGTAAAAATCAGCTCGGACTCGCCTAATGTGTACCGTGTTCCTACGAAGTCAGGACAAAAACCGGTAACAACTAAATTAACAAATGCAAACGTTCACTTCCGTGACAGGAAAGCAACACTTATCGTGTATACTGTACAGTCGACCACAAAGTTCGCTCGCTTGACGTAAGACGTTTCATGTTAATAAGGGCCACCTTTTTTTCACCAGATGTTTCTTTGAAGCTGTCAAAATGTCTGGTTGTTTGTTTTTCTTTGCTAAGTTGGCGGCGTCGCTCATAAGGGTTTGGGTTACTGATTATTAAAAGTTTGTAACATTTCTTTATTTTTGACAAGTAAAGAGATTATAAAGTAGGAAATGAATCATATGGTGCTTTTAAGTTCTATAATTTTAAACAGCTTAGTCACATAGTTAAGATAGTAAACAAGAGTACCTAAATAAACATTTATGAAATCTATGATACAGAGAAATGATTCTAGTAACATGGTTCTACTTTAAATAAAGTAAGATTACAACGAAAGCAAAGAGTTTACAAGTCATGTAAATGTAAAGTTCAATAGAAATGCTAATCCTGTAAAATTATGGCAGTCATCTAAGTAGTCAACAATACAATTCAAAAACCCTATCTACTAGGTACCGGTGTTTATGACATTTGTAGTTCGCATATATCAAAAATAGTAAGCTCTAAAAATCACCCATTTTCCTTCTTAGTCCTTTGTGTCGAGGCCGCGTTATCTCTTTCGAACAACCCGCAGTATCAAATACTAAGCTTACACTTAAATAAAAGCATTCATTTGTACATAAACACTTAATTATTTAATTCCAGTGCATCATATGCCGTATCTATACGAACAGCAAAGTCTCGGTACATCTAACTCGGTTTGTTTATGACTGTACATAATTCATCGTCTGTCATATTAGTAGTTTCGGTTAATTTCTAACACGGAAGGCGACGTATTAGTCACCGTTTAGTAAGAGAAAATCAACTGGAAATATGACAGTTTCGTTATTCTGATTTCGAATTGCACTTAGATTATATTCTTCTTCTATGTCGTTTGGTTATAGTGCGCGCGGAACTAGTTGGCCGCGCCTTAGGTGGCGACAGGGGTGAGGGGGCGGGTTGTCTACAGCTCGCAATGCACAGGAGACTATAATTAGACAGTGATGACCAATCTCGAGATATCGTGAACAATAATTGTTCAATTTATTGAAAAGAATACTTAGATAAAAAACAAAGGCGCGGCCAACTAGTTCCGCGCGCACTATAGTGCCTAACCTGGTGTCGGAGCATTTTTGGTGTCAATGGACCTCTGACTTGGCCTTACAAGCCGTCAAGAAATATCTTTCAGGCATACTGACTTCCTCACGGTGTTTTCCTTCACCGAAGCATTTTCAGATTATATTAAAACAAGATACTTATTCATCAAGGGTTTTTCTAAGAGTCAGTTCAAGTTCTCTCCAAGCCTTCCTAGTCTTGAGTTTCAAATTCTTGGTTTTCATATCGAAGTATGTATACAACCACTCAGCCAAAACTTTTTGGACTTTTCAAGACCGCTACTTGGACTCTCTCCAGGTATTATTACATACCAAGCAGGAGAAATAAATTACCTTAACTCTACCAAATGGAATTATACCATCGTGTAATGTGAAACGGGCGACATAAAATGCTATAATTTATACCCTTCCCACAAAGTCGTTGGTCATTTTATGCAATTCAGTCGTTCATAATAATGAGACTATGTTGTTAATTCGTCTTGTAGTGGAAAACCAATAACAGTTTAAGTGAGTAATGAAATACAGTTTCCGAATATAGTTAGTGTTCCGTTGTTGTGTTAATTATTGGAAAATGTGACGGCTTTAACGATAACAAAGTCTCTCTGTTAAAAGCAATAACTAAATCTTGAGGTAAATTGCAATCAAGTTTCTTATGGCTCACTAGAAAAAGACTTTTCACATTCCTATTATAAGCAAATAAGATGAAAACGTATGTGAAATATTCGCGGACATAAGACAAGGGTGAAAATACCCTAAACAAAATCTTTGGGTTATTTTCGATACCTAACATTAACATATCGAATCCCCTGTAAAGGTAACTTGGCCGAAGCAAAAATATCTCAGTAACACTTTGTAGGTCAAACTTCTGCCAAAGTTTTCTCGAGTTTACTCAGGATATTATTAGGAACATGTACTGGATGTGTATTGGAAATCGTAGTTTTGTTCCTGTTGCTATTTTTGGCAACCGTATCGGCTGATTTATGCTAATGAGCGCTTTGCCGTTTCCTCTGGGTTAGTAGCAGTAGACATGGAAACTGAAAGAACAACTCGTTACAGGTATGTCGGCTTAATAAAAATCTAATATTCGCTGACAGACAATGCACAGCCGGTTTGGTTTGAATGAAAGAAGAAAGGCAGAGGTCTATGCAAAAAGGTTATCACAACTTTTTTAGTATCAGTTTTGTGTTAAATAGTAATCGATGGATCCAATGAATGATTTTTGAAAATACAGTGAAAGTGATTAAATAAGAGATCAAAGATTGTATGGAAATGCGTCATTTTAACCTACTACTGGTCTATCTGAATTATTGTACCTCTACGGCTACATAGTAATTAGCCAGCCAAAAAAAGCTCGGGACGACTCACTTTTAGAAGCTTTATCGTAGGTCATGATGAAAGTTTATGAATAAAGGGCGAATCTTTATGAACATTGGTATTTTTGTTTGTCTCGTTTATTTTTAGTTCAAAGGGATAATCATGTGGTCCGTGTAATGTGGTAATGTCAATACAGATACTCTGATCCTTTTTGTTTAGAAGTAATTCTGCCGTTCCCAAAAGTTCTATTTTCATCTTTTGGTAGAACTGTGGCTTGATAGAAATTGATATAATAAGGTACTGAAATTTGTGAACTTGCAAAACCTATAAAAATACAGAGATATATCCCACATTCTCAAATTCGTTTTCAACAGATTTTAAGTCAATATCACCTCGCTAGAGTCCTGTTGATAAGGATATAAAAATGTTTAAATTTGTAGCAGGCACGAACTTATGTGGATATCAGTGTTATTTTTCTAAAACAAAAAATACAGTTTTGTTCACATTTTTGGAAACTAAACTTAAACACAGCATAAGTAAGTAAGTTCTTCTAGTGCATCAATACAATGTCAAAAGGTCGCGCCATCTACAATTAGTTTTATACTTCCCCATTCAATCATGACTTTGGAACTAATTTGACAGTTCTTGAAGAACTTCTTAGTTCGAGAGTTGGCTTCAAAGCTTATGAAGTAAAAAGTGCCCTGATAAGATAAGGGCCCTAACATATCACCGTGACTTGTGAGAGATAGCAGTGGACATGCTTTACAGAAATAAGTTTGTGTAAATAAATGATTGGTTAACTTTTAAGTTAACAGTGTAAAATCCGATATGGGTACGTTGTACTAACTGTATAATATACTTGTATGAGAATATTAGGTATGAGGTTGCGATTACAAGACATGGCAGTAGAAAAATCTAAACGATTTATTTAGTACTAGCTGTTGCCCGCGACTTCGTTCGCGTGGAAATTTTGACTCCCTGGTCTAGAATCTGGACTGCCTCTGGATGTACTATGTCAAATCTAATGCCAAATGCCATTCAAAGCGATTATATTCCCTTACACTGGCCCTGTCGTAAAATCTGTTCCTAACTGACATTGTCCGACATGTCTTAACTATAATATATCTATCTACTAATTTTGAGGTACAAAAAGCCCAGCATTTCATATAAACTTGTGAGAGCCCTAGTCCCGGCTATCACAAAATTCTTCCATGCTAATGTCTCCTACTCATAAACTCTAGATTTGCTAAATTTCAGGTTGGTAGTACAACTAAAAACCTAAACTATCATACAAACATGAGAGAACCCTTTTTTTTTGGCGGATTGCAAATCATCAAATAACCCCTCCCGCTCTTGGGCAGAGCTAAAGGGAGTGTCAGACTTCTACTGACTAAAAACCACCCATGTTCCTTCTTAGTCCTTGTACCGAGGCCGCGGTAACTCTTTCGAACAACCCGCAGCCCCGACGGGCGTCGACCCATGCGGGCCCCTTCCATGTTGCTGATATCTCTTTGAGGCGCGCGTGGCACACGAACGCGCCGTCGACACGGCCAGTCATCGTAATAAGACGGACGACGCGACGGCGAGCTAGCCCACACTCACCGTCCACAGGCCCATGCGTGAACCTTCAAACCTCCTTATTCTAGCCCGGTCGCAAAATCCTTTCTTCGAGGACGTCCACTAACTGGTCTGTAGATAAAGTAACTTCGTACCAAAATTCAAGTCTGTAGCACGAAAAATGAAGGACTTGCATAAAAACTTGCAAGAGTCCTTAAACCTCCCTAATCCGGCCCTGGAGCAAAATACATTATTAGCAGACTTTTTCAAACCATAAACTCCGTCTCTGCCAAAAATCAAGACTGTAGCACAAAAATTTAAGGAGTTCCATACAAACGCGAGGGCTCAAAGACCACCCTAATCCAGCCCTGTTGCAAAATTAATTCATGGCAGACGTCTACTGACAATAAACTACGTCTCTGCCAAAAGTCAAGATTGTCGCACAAAGAATGAAGGAATTTCATGAAAACTTGCGAGGGCCCTTAGACCACCCTTATCCGGCCCTGTCGCAAAAGTAATTCATAGCAGACGTTTACTGACTATAAACTACGTTTCTGCCAAAAATCAAGATTGTAGCACAAAAAATGAAGGACTTTCATACAAACTTGCGAGGGCCCTTAGACCACCCTAATCCGGCCCTGTCGCAAAATCCGTTCTTAGCGAACGTCTACTATCTATAATCTACCTCTCTGCCAAAAATCATCTATATACGTCCAGCGGTTTTTGAGATTTCGTGATGAGTGAGTGAGTGAGTGACCTTTCGCATTTATAGATATAGATAGTGTAGCTGGGCTCTTGGAGTTTCACATCAGCTGTTCCAGATCTTTAAATTTTATACGGCAACAGAGAGTGCTCATCAGGTTGAACAATTCTTGCTAAGACGTCATTCCTATATATTATGTAGTGTAGAGCTGGGCTCTTGGAGTTCCACATCAGGTGTTCCAGATCTTCGAATTGATTGTCTTAGCAGAAAATACTCATCACGTGGAACAATTTTTGCTATGGTACCATTTTTGTATCTCTTATAGTTAAGCTGGTCTGTTGCAGTTCTGCATCAGGTGTTCAAGTTTCCAAGATAAATTATAGCCTTTATGATGGCCAGACTTAATATCTATACAACAAAAAAAAAATCATTCAAATCCGTCGAGTAGTTCCGAAGATTAGCGTGTATAAACAAACAGACAAACAGACAGACTTTTTTTTTTCGATTCGTGCTCTATTACTGTTTCTAAACCGCCCTCAATCATTATTTTTTTAATATATTCAATGTACAGACACAGTTTTTTTACTGTTTTATTATATGTATATAGATATATAGATTTATAGGTAAAGATGAATTTTGGGTGCGCCAAAGTTCACCTAAAATTTCAACTCCGATAATTGGAAATCCGAAAATGTTCTTCCTAACATTTTTCATCCTAACAATCGCAATTCCTAACTTCTCTGTCTCTAATGTTTTAATTCCGAAGCATTCAACTTCATAATGTCTGTAGCAATAAACATCTATTACACTATTATTTGTTTTCCTATATTTTCTCAACATAACCATCTTTTACACTATTATTCAAAGTCATATTTTTTTTTTTGTTTATATTACTTTTTATTCATAATAATCAGTATTATAAAAGGTCCCATTAAAATAGGTGGACAAAATTTTAGAAATCATTCAGACCGCTAAAATAAGGACAATAGCAAAAAAAAATATAAGATTAAGAAATAAAATACCTACTTTTATAGGATGAGTTTGTTCTAGAGTGCCGGCAATTTATTATTTTAAGTCAAAATAAAATTACTTTATATATAGTGTTTTTTTTTTTGTTTAGATGTCTTTAGTTAGGCTTACTAAACGCTGTGTTAAAATTTGTCCACCTATTTTAATGGGACCTTATATACTATGCAAAGATATCCATAGGTTAGGTTAGGTTAGAACTGTGACCAACTACGCGCGAGCCGAGCGAGCGAAGCGAGCGGTGCCGCGGCAGCGGCCGGCGAGCGCTACCTCGAAATTGGTCGTGAAATTTTTCTAAGTGCGTATTTTTTTCATAGTGCCCCCAAGACGACACTCTGACCTGAATTTCATTCATTTATTTTATTTCAAGACAAAAATCAGTGAAACGACCTTTAATCATTCTAAACAGTTGTATGAGTGAAAATATTATGGTAATTATGTTTAAGAATAAAAGCGTTAGGATAAAAAACAGTAGGAGTTTAAATATATTTACACTAATGATATTATGAATTCCAATTTTCGGAAACATGAGTGTTATGAACATCGTCGGTAGGACTACAAATAGTATGAATGAAAACTTTAGGATGAAAAATTTTAGGAAGAGTGATCATTCGGATTACAAATCGTTAGGAAGAACAATTTCGGATAAAGAACTTTAGGTGAGCCAATATGGACCCATGAATTTTCAATCGAAGATTACAAATATTATCTTTATATACCTACCTTATCCTTGTAATTTTATAACACGAGTCAAAAACATTATACCTCCACAGTCCACACCGAGTTTCCTCTGTTCTTTGGTCAGTCTTTGGTCCATTTAAGAGCAAACATGGGTTTCCTTAGAATAAATACTGACTGACGAGGCAAGTTCTTGACAGTTCCAGCAGAAAACTGCGTCTTAAAATAAAATAATTTTAAACTAAAATTTTTAAACTTAATAAATCGTGTTTTTACAACATACCTAACAATAGTACAGATGTCACGCACATCAAGCTACCCGAAACCCTAATGATACAGCGATAAAGTTGAAAACCTAGACAGATTAGTAGCTTCATGTGATTTTGTATCTGTACATTAAAATCACAAAATCCCAAAATTAATCAATCATTGCAAATTCTTGCCAAAAGAAAATTTCCACATTTTTTGTTTTAAATGCTCTCAAATTCCCAATAATCAAATCCTAAACTACAAAAGCCACATTTCACCACACCATTTAAGACCAAAGTCCAACATTTCACCCACAAAATGAAGAATAAAACGTCCTGCAGAATAAAGGCGGTTAATTTTAGACGAGTTTTTACTTCCCGTGCAAGGAGAACAAATGAATCACTATTGGGTAGCTCAGTGCGAACAGACTGATTGATACCTTCCTTTCATATAGGGCATCTAGTGTCTCAGACGGGACTTTGCTTCGCTTTAGTACCTAGGTTAGGACGGATATATTGCGGGATTATGCGCTTTGGTCCGGAGTTGTTAGAACTGTATTTGGAGGTAGGATAGTATTTTATTAAGTATCCAGGGACTAATAAATTCAAAAGACTTGGTCGTTAATGTGAGT
The DNA here is from genome assembly GCA_949775195.1 of Diarsia dahlii. Taxonomy (NCBI): domain Eukaryota; kingdom Metazoa; phylum Arthropoda; class Insecta; order Lepidoptera; family Noctuidae; genus Diarsia; species Diarsia dahlii. The sequence continues at coordinate 8,817,649 of OX459195.1, read as the reverse complement.
AAAATTATTTATTTTTTCGGTTATTTGTGAAAGTCAAGGTCAAAGACTAATTAATGTCTTTGATTTAGACTTTCTGTGTGTTTTAGTCAATCGATGAGTCTAATTCTAATTATAAAGTTATGGACAAATATACAATTATACAACAACCAAAAACGCCCTTGGCCTTAAGATAAAAAAAGGAAGTATTGAAATAGAAAGTTCAATATAAGGCATTGCTAGGGACAGCGAGAAAAATAAGATGATGTTGTAGGTATATAGATCTTTCTCCCCTAACGTGTCAATAAAAGTCTACATGAGAAAAAATCCATGTCCCAAAAACGGTATCAGTTTTCATTCTTCTGTTAATCTGTTGAACTAGCAAGTACCTACTCGATCGATCAGATTTTATTACAAGTTAATAATAATCCACCTAACATCCAAACAAGATGGTTCACACCGCGATAAGTTAGCAAGTTGCCTGGCGCCCGATATTTCGGGAACAACTAGGTGTTCTATCATTCTGATAAACTTTAATGTTTTCTTTAAAGATAAGAATCTGTGTTGACTCTACTCAACACAATCTTACCGAGTAAAAAATCAGGATGTCAACGCGATAACTAACTTCCTTATCAACTCCAAATTAAACATTTTAACTCAGTTAGGATTGAAGCTGGAGCAGAAAATAATTGGCTGTGAGAATCTTTGTTGACATTCAACCTTTCTCTGTGATGAATAAACTTCAAGACCGTTAATACTGAAATACTTGTAGTCGTTGCCAAAAAATTATGAATGGATGAATATCTCATATCGCGTGTGTTAGTGTAGATTTTAAATAGGTGATAAAATTAACGAGAACATTTTATTATTGTGTCATAACATGACTCAGTGTTCATAAAGAACCACAATCAAGCTAAATCATACGACTTATAAAGTGACGTCGTTATATTAATTAATCCACGTTTCGCATTGTGTATTCAAATATATCAAATGTTTGACAATGAGCAATAAACTCCACAATTATTGACGAATAAACGTAAATAAAGTCCCGTAGTTTCGGCCGATACAACAATAACAGAAGTTAACGTTAATTAATTTGGCACATGCAGAAAAGTTATTCATTTATGAAATTCGTCATTGCGAAATTAAGTTTCACCAATTACGTTACTTAACAATATAAATTTTCTGCAGTATTATACGCGAATGAGCCATAAAATTTGTAGGACATTACTTAAATATATTATTCGATTTATAGCCATCTTTATTACGGCTTTGCCGGCATTCGAATGCTAAGCAGATAGCATGATTGGGGTAATCTTCATTTGTATGTCTACTACATATGCATGTGCCATTCTGAATGTCTGGATATTCTGGAATAACGCAAAGAAAATTGAGCTTAAACCAGTACATGTCAAGTCTCAAAATTGCACGAGACGCAGATGTAAGCACGTATGGGACGCGTCAGCTCGTGGCGTGAGGAGTAGGTGCTCGACTGCGTAACGTCAAAATCGGGTTTCGGCAGGACATGCTCCTAAATTTGCATATCGCAAATCCACTACCGCATTCCTCTATGAAATATTCAGTCAATCTATTCCTTTGCAATTTAACTTCCTTATAGAGGAGACTCACATTCAAATTGTGCCACTAATATAAACACATCATTTGAAATGCTTATATACTTGTATTTACTTGCCTACTTGTGTTGCATTTTTAAGCATTCCTTATCTGAGATGAAGAATAATGGTGTTATGTTAATAAGACGACTTGTGAGTAGCGCAGAGTAACAAATACGTATCCAGGAGGTCAGTGCAGCTGTCATGTATTTATTCAAATGTAGATGCGAGCATGAATAAATTAGATGCAATATCAATGCCAGATAACGACAGTAATTGCCCTATAAAGACGAGGAACGATGTCAGAACGCCTAGAAACGCAATTACGTCCGCAAGCATGGTCTCACGAACATACACAGCTATAAAGCGTCCTTCCCCCGCATTTATTGCTTACATGTCTACAGATTTTTGGGAGCTTTTGAATCAATACAATAGCTTTAAGGAGCGAGGCGTGTGTGACTGGATTGAGAATGTCGTTTTAGATAGGAGCCAGTCTTGCAAAGGAACTCATTCATTGGCTGAACAGGATTCGTCATCGCGTAAAGGATGAATTGTTCATTGATTCAAAGCGCTAAGTCTGGAAGGTTAACTTCAATTTAGTTCTGTGTTATGCTCATTACGTATTATCTTCAAAGGTATTTTGTCTTTCACATCAATGAAAACAGAAATAAGCGTTGGGATAACATTTTACAATAGTCGATTCCTGTAACTAGCGCGGTTTTCTGAGTACTATCATAATATGTACTTCCTCTTTCCTAACTAAAAGTAAATAAGTTTATTGCCAATACAAATGAACAAGCTCACGAGAATATCTCTCTATTTGGACTATTTCTACTCAAACAAACATTTCAACTTTACAAGGTATTTGTTTAGCTAATATTTTAAGATTTGCTCTATGACTCACTATTCAGATAATCTAAGAGCAAGTCTTGCAGCCAAATGGATGGCAATATGGAGCGTTCCCTGAAGCGTTTTCAGAAAATAGGATACGCGATCATAAACTGTCTTCACTTCATATGGGAATAATTCAAAAATTTGGCTGAGCAGTCCATAGCGAGCACAAATGTAAGTGCACGAAGTAATATGCTCCACAATGTATGTCGGATTTAGGGTATTTCCGAAGCTCCAAGAATATATACGGCTGCAGTTCGCACTCACGAGATATTCGAACGGTCTGCCAATAGCGTACTTAGTTCAACTAGATATAATTCTTTGAAACCCTCCCATGTGCGGCGCGCCCGATAGAGGTGAGGGATTCGCGTAAGCATACCTGAATTGTATACTATAGTGATTGTTGTGGGTTGCTCACAAACCGGTTACATCAGTTTTATGAATGCACTAGATTCAACTTTTGGAAGTAAATAGTTCGTTGGACTTTGTTATCGTCTTGAAACGTGTGTCTTTAGATTCTCTCGCCACGGTTAAGTTCTTTTATTTTTCGATGCCATTATACGTACGGAGTTCTAAAACTTCGCCTCAATATTCTTTAAAATCGTAATAAATTTTCAAAATTATCCACCATGCTCAAGCTTGTCATAACACAAAATTTTTAAACTTCTTTATGATGTTTCTAAGTACTCACAAATAGTCTGTCTTGGGTTTAATTTATAGACTGTACTGACAGTTTAGGTCTTCCTCCGCGTTTCCTTGAATTCGCGTAAGTCTAGTTTCAATTTCCCGTTTACTTAGTAGCGTGAAGCGTCTCGAAAATACTCAAAATGATCATTTAATGTTGTTTTGTTCGTCATGTCAGCTTTAATCTTTAATGAAAAGGGTGTCCGAGACTGACTGTCCAGTTTGTTTTCTGTCTTCGTGAAAGCCGAAGCTACAAATTCGAAATAGAGCACATTGAAATTTAGCAACTGTCTGCTGAGGCGCATTACCGACTCCGCTACCGTATTTATAAATATTCGGCCGACGTTTTGAGCTATCCGTCCAGTTATAGGTCAGGATATTTAGAGCTTAGTTAAAAAACAACAATGACAATTTTGATTCATACGCCGCGTATCGGCCGACGACGTAGACGAAAGATATATACGGTAAAAATAGTCGTACAGTCGTAGGATCGTACGGAATTATTGCACAAGTATTTTGCACTGATATTTACTGGAACTAACTTCAATTTGGGAGCAAAAATATATGTAGCTGTCGGTGTTCGTAATCTATACTACATTTACACTATGTTCTATTCTGTTCACTAAATAAGAAATACTAAAAAGAGAAAAGTAAGAGAGCGGACATATGCGTGTATAAACTGTCATTAAAATCAAATTTTGGCAATGCTCCAAGCCTCAGAAATATTGTTTGTCATCTTTGCAGAAAGGATAACTACTCCAAGTCTTAAGTCTGAAGATCTGGGGTGCTTATCTTGTTCTATTATACTTTTTTATAGTGGTTAAGGCCAAGAGATCATCATAGATAACTCTGAACTAATACAGTTTTAGAATTTCAAATGTAGAAGTCTTTGCATTAAAGCCCGACAACGATACATACGAGTAAGCTTCTTCGATTAAATACGTCTTAGTAATACGTACTACTAGTGATGCGTATTAAAACAATTGTGAAAGTAGAAAAGACTCGTTAAAAAGACGTTGTATTTTCTAAAAATATGTATCGTTTGTGACGTTATTTAGTGTGGACGTGTGCTCTAACGAATTTTTAGCTAATGGAATAGTTTACTTCTCATCTGTAGGCACCTCATTATTTCAACAAATAATTTGTCCATTGACATGATGGATGCTAATGTCACCACTTGTAACGGTATTTAGCGCGCCTTTGAGAGAGTGATAAATCTAGGATAGCTTCCTGAATGTAAGTGTTCCTTGTACAGATTTCAGTAACGATTGCATCTGTAATGGCTGCCCAGTATGAAGCTAACATCATAAGGGTTTAACTCGAGAATAATGATAATTCGTTTGAAATATGACTGTTGTTTAATAGTTTAGTTCAAAGAGGATGAAGAATGGCTTAGCAAGTTGTCAATTTGAGTGTTGATTTGTGGTTGAAGATAGTGAAGTTCTGAAGGTGACCGTAGATAAGCCGCAGCGGCAAAGCCGACCAATAGTAGTGACAGGTCGCAGCAGTAGTAGTTTCTATGTTACTCTATTGAAAATGCTTTTTTACCATTGGCCAAACTAACATTCGACCACCGTGAGGCTGCTTGAAGCGCAGGGCTGCTAGAGTAGCGCTTAAATATGCTCCTTAACCTGTGGCATCGCAGCATGTGATTCTTCTGGCCACTTGCCATTGTGGCCGCTTCCAAAATTCTACCTCAAATATAAATAAGACAGAGTGTAGATTCGATTGTTTCCTTCAACTTCAATCGTATTGTGTCCCTTGAAAGAGGCAGACACAGACAGAGTCTCCTATCACTAAGCGTAGGGATTGAAATCTGACCGACACAGCGTTCGTTAACAGTAGTGTGCATGGACAGATGTGGTTCACGATCATTATCAGTTGAGACATGAAGTTTTCATTAAAGTCGGCTATGTGATAAATAGATAACGTTTTTATTTTAAATTAGGGATATATGTAGTACCTAAGTAAAAAAGCTAAGCAAAGGAATAGGTACTTATGTTATTAGCTTGCTTTAGATTTTACTTGGGAAAAGTGAGAGATACAACTTTAACATGTTTTCTGATCAAAGGCGTGCGGGCTATTTAATACACAAATGAACCTATAATGAAGGCTTTTTAAGTGTATTTCTGAAATATTGAAATGGGTACGGTAATTTTTGAAATAAAGTCTTTAAGCTCCTACTATAGTATTTAAATTCTCTATTCGAATTACAGGCTCTTGCTGTGAAAGTTAAAATAGAATTCACATACATAGTGGGAGGACATACTTCTAATAAGTGAAGTCGTTTAGTAGCAGATAGGAAGAGTAAAATAGATGGATATTTTATGTCATCAGTAAGTGGAGGATCACAATCGACTAGTTCATTTAGTAGCTAACTAGCTAGTCCTGCGCAACCCTAAAAATAAGTCGTCAGCAGAGAGAGAACAAAAATAAAAGCAGCCCACATTGATTGATGTCGAGTCTCACACACGCATGTTTTTGACATTCCGCCGCCGTCAAGACAAGCAGTGCCAACCGATGTGCCCTCGGCCGCTGCGAGGTTTTTTTCTGTTAGTTGGAAGTTTGGAACGTAACACGGCCGGGATGCTCCACAGTCACATGAGCTAATGAATTTTCGACGTTTTCTTTCAAACAGGAAGCCGCGTCACCAGAGACGATGACACCTCCGCCAGACTCGGTTCAGACGGAGAACGTCACGTCGCCGACCGCTCGCGGCTCAAATACGAATATGATTTTATTTCGTTTCTGTAAACGAAACAACGATAGCGAATTGGCGCATTCCCTCCCACGTGTACAGTTAAAAGTGTCGCCGGGAGCAAGTTTTATTCGATATTTTCACGCAGATGATTGAGTTAGACGGCTTGCGCAGGAGGCTGGGACGCAATCTCCGGTGGCTGTGCGGAAGCCACCCGGCCACCCCCGTCCCCCCCTGGCAGCCCCCCGACGCGCCCGTTGCACCGCCAGACAGACCCGAGAGACGTCCCCACTACATCTAATTAATAAATCTGATATAAGTAATTATTATTCTGAAAGGCGTCAATGTTTGAATTATAACGAGTTTACAGCTCAGAGATAGAAATGGATGTCGACAGATTGAAATCGTATTAGTTGTCTTATGTCTCACTCAATAAAGCGAAGATTAAACAACATTAAATGAATGAGATCGTATATTTGTCGTGCGTTTGATCAGCTTAATTAATCGTAAATGTTAGCTAACTCACTGTTATGGGCTGATGGCATTTCGACTAAAGGCCTGCAATCATTGCAATGCTATTTATTATCACTGCCAAAAACAGTGAAAAACAATAAAATAAAATCGCATTAGCGCTCTTGTGTCGGTACTTAGTTGTAAAGCGAAGTTGTGTCGGTCGCGCAGGAAATTCGGGGGATATTTTCCGATCGGAGTTAGGGATCTAGTTTCCGCAGTCGCGCGATAAACAAGTTATTGGCGTTAGTGAGGGTTGAGAGGGGCGTAGTAGGGGGTGAGGGGGCGACGCGGGATAACTCGCCCGTGTAATTAATAAACGAAGCGAAAGGGAATTTGAATGGATTTGATGATTTGTGAAAGTGTTTAACGCGTCGCGTTAAGATTGTTATCATTGATGACTAACTCTGTATTTCGTATTTCCCGACACTTGCACGTTTCTCGTTCGAAAATTTATTGACACCATTAATTTACAATTAAAATTCTTGGGAACACATCTCCAGTTAGCATACCGTTTGGACTCTAAATCAGAATAATAGCAACAATAATAAATTAATCGGCAGATACGTTATTTTTTTACATTTGTCGTAGGAATTTTTTTTCTCTATCTAAAAGCGTGGCAATGAAAATGAAACAGATTTTGGAAGGTGCTGTGCTGTCTGGCCTGTCTGTGATATAATGATTTTCATTCATAAGTACAGGCATCCATTACATACTAAGTACATTTGGGAAATTGTTTTTGTGAACCTTAAATGTGTTTTTCTGAAATGAATGCATTAATTTAATGTAAACGTGCATAACGTAGTGTAATATAACGATATTTTCTAATTTGAGAGAGGTGTGTAAAAGGGCGTGAACTGCTTGCATATATTTCGCTCCGGTTTACACACACATATTATTGTCAGCGAGGACGTGTCAAATGTCTCTCCGACCGACTCGTTGCGGCGGCAATAGAATGCAGTGCAGTGCGTTGAAAGCGACCAGACCTGTTTGCTTATCTCAACTTTTCTTACGCGAAATGAAGCCTTACTCAACCACAGAACAAAGACGAGAATCCTTTGCGCGTTATTACAGTTCTAGATAGCCTTCAGCTAGCAACAGTTCATTTGTTTCCGTTAGCACTTCTGGTCCGCAGCTTCTTCGGGAAAGTATCAGATGTTAGGCGCTTTTTGATTAGAACTGCACGACTCAAGATAGACGATTGAAATCTCTGTTTTGACACTTCGGAACCGCGAAGACAAATAGTTCGGCCTACATAGAGTTTTGTTGTTTTACAATTCCCTCATGATAACGGCTGAATATTTTAAATACCATCGAAGTGTTAAATGTTTCTTCACGTGTTTATATAAACGTAGTGGAAGCGTAGGCGGTTTGCGTAAAACACCATGATTTATCATTTAGCGTTGTGATACAAAATTATGAGAGATCAATGACCCATAAGAGCTCTAATAGGTTTGATAAAATCTGTGGCACTTCATTAATTATGGTTATTTCGCGTGAAGAATATTTCAGTGACAATTAGGTTATTACCCAGTCGCGCTTGTCAAAGTATCATTATTCTGTCGGTGGAAATGTGTCGGATTTTGCGAATTAATTCCGTATCTCACGATGTTTGAGAGTGAATCAAATGGGGCATCTCTATCACTATCAGACTGACACATCGCATGTCACAATCACTAAGAAAACGAATGTCTGTTATTTTTTTAGTCAGACTGTATGTTTTTATCGTAAAAATATAATTTTTAGCGCGCGTAGTAAAACGACGTTTAACTTTAATTTCGCGTTTTACGATTTTCGTAAACGCGACGTCCATTTTATAATTACAGTTACAACTCAAAACTATTCCTTTAATTGGGTATTAAAGTCTCATATCGTAAGTGTCGCGTAAAATTAATTATTATTTTATGGTTATATACTTGATTTAACGGCCATGGCAAGTGATCTCTAGTCTGCCCTCTGGGTGCTTAAAGCTGATAAGAAATAGAGTGAATATAGCAAGTACCTACGAACATTAATATCTATAAAATGTAGATGCTATTCAAAGATAGTGTGGAGTTATGCATAAAGGGGCCCACCACACCGTATATACCATATCATGACCGCGATAGGAACGTAAGCAAGAAAATAAGCTCTGTATTGAAAAGTATGGGACTTTGCTCACTGGACTAGGTCACTAGGTAATAATTTTTAACCGCGTATATGTATAATGATCGTTCTAAGCCCGTTAAAACGGGATGTGTCAAATTTTCTGTCTGTTTGTGGTATAATATCTCCTATTTCCGATTTCCTAAGTTTTACAGTCAGAATTCTTAGGGCCAGAGTTTTCAATGTTTTTTTAAAGTATTTTATTTCTCGAAATATTACACGCGTATGCTACGGTCACTAAACGGTGCCTGATACATTCATACCACGGTCATGGTATTATGATAGGTACGGAGTAGTAGGCAGACACCATTAAGAGCCCATGCATACGCGACTTATTGCAATGAGTCGTCGCCGCGTCACAAGGTCATCTAACAAAATGGCTTCGCGGATGTGTACGATCTTATTACCTATACAACTAGGTATAAACTGCAACGGTAGTAGGTACGGCCACGCCCCGTCACCCAGCGACTTTGTTTTCAATTGATTCAGCGGTGAGACTGCGTCGCCATTACTCGCGATCAAGTGACAGGTCGAGTCTAGACATTTGAATTGTGACTGTGTCGTAAAGAAGCGTCTGTTTCGAGCACTGTTAGCGCGGTACTATGTTAATTCGTGTGCTAACGTCTTTATAAAGGCACTGCGACTGTAGTAAGATGTATCGATGTGCATATGACCTTATAATTCTGTTATCTTGGGTTAGGTTAGGTTAGTAATATCTTTATCTTACTTTCAAATAGTTATTAACACTTGTAAACATAAAGCTAATTATGAATACATAGATATAAATTAAACACGCTAAGTATTAATTTGCAAAAGAATCACAACAAGCGAGATGTAAGCCAAGAAATCGCTGTTATGATCTCAACAAAAACGTATTAAGGCGAGGTTGCAGTACTTTGTTTTTATGTACGCACGACCTCACCCCCCGCCCTGCCGCGCGATGAAATGTCTTAGCAGTACACGTTTGAAATTGTGATTTAGAGTCATGTTTGATAAAAAAAGTATCGAGCCGATCATTCTAAATCGCGTTTCTATCTTTACGATTTACTAGAGAGTATGTTCAATTTTTATGTAATGATTTTTATTTATTAAAAAACTCGTATTTAGTTCGATTTTTATAGGTTCAAAAATCTTAAAAGTACTGCATCCCCGCCTTAACTCAACAAGATGCCATATCATAAGATATATATACAAAATCGACGTACATCAGCCTAGCCTTTTCCCAACTAAGTTGGGTTCGGCTTCCAGTCAAGCCATATACAGCTGAAAATCATTATTTTACATGGAGTGACTGCCTATCTGACTGGGTAATATTACGATATCCCTTGGTAAGACTGGTAGTCCGACTTTCAGGCCATTGACTTGTCTATCTCTAATCTACAAATGACAGACGAGACTGGGTTAGCGACTTTCCGAGGCTGCGGAGAGATACCGAGGCCTTGACACAAAGGGCTAATTAGGAACATGGGTGGTTTTTAGTCATTGATATAATAAAACCCTAGATGCACAGTCTCGAACAAAACAAACAGTCGAAGCTGTCGCCAAACACTCACCAATACACGCACTACTACATGTAGTTTTCGTCAATATAAACATTTTTTTTTTTGGCAAATTCAACCTTACACAGATTCCTTTTACAATGCAGTTATAAAAAGCAATATAAAAAGTATTTTGTACGACCGTGCAGAGAAGCGAGCGACGCGAGACTATTTGAAATGAGTTCATTGTGAACTCATTTTAAGCGGACGGTTTTGAGACGCGGAGTGTGTATCTTGGGTTTTATTATAGCAATGTTTTTAGTGAGTAGAAATCTGACACTCCCTACAGGTCTGCCCAGAGCGGGAGGAGTCATTTGATGATTTCCCACCCTCCAAAATAAAAGGGTTGGTTACCCATCCACGGAAGAACCAAGGTAAGCGCAGGTAACCTCAAGATGAGCCGAAGCGGCTGTTATTATATAGCATACCTCGTAGCACAAAATAAAGACGATTACCAACTCTAAAGTGGAGGAGCTCGTGGCGTAATAATAACTGCCACTCGGGTCAATCTTTAGGTTAAGCGGCGCTTGCCTAGGTTGGTCTGTGGATGGTTGACCGCCCATTTCATACCGAGTTTTCTCCGTGCCTCGGAAAGCACCTTAAGCTGTTGGTCCCGGCTGTCATATATAGATCTTTGGCATTCGTTACAGGTAGTCAGTGACCTGGAAATCTGACAACCACTCTTACCAAAGGGACCACCCATATAATGCCCACAACCCACAACCCAGTATAAACTGGGTTGTGGAGGTCAGATAGGCAGTAGCTCCATGTAAAATACTGGTATTCAGCTGCATCCGGTTAGACTGGAAGCCGACCCCAACATAGTTGGGAAAAGGCTAGGCAGATGATGACCAACTCTAAAGTTAACAAGAAACTGTTCAAAACATAATTCATAAATCTGTGCTACTTACTGTCTTTATCGACTAAACTGCACATGGACATTCCGACCCATCCACACAGTCATAGGTCGTCTGTGCTTGTGCAACGAACAATGTGCTGTGAACCGGCACTACGGACTGTCAGAAATGGCTATTGTTATTAGTTAACGCATAAACTATCTCTGCAAACGTCATTTATGTTCCGTTGTGGCTCCCGGAGATAGAGTGAAGTAAAAACAGCGTTATTTTACTTCTACTAAGGTAGTTTTTTGATTGGCATTTTTATGTTAGTAATTTTCTGAATAATTTTCCGGCTTTTTCTGCCCTCTTCACAGTTTCAACAATATTATTATTTACGACTCTGTTTAAGTTGTAAAGTATGTACTAACATATTTTCCATCAGCTTTATCATTTGCTTCGTTGAAGGAATACATCGTGAGGAAACCAGCATGCCTCAAAGAGATATTTCTCAACGGCATGTAAAGTCAAGTCACAGGCCCATGGCCGGCATAAAAACTCTAACACCAGCCGGCTTAGCATGACCACCGAAGAAACGGGTTTTGTCGACGGAAGAGTCGACAAAATGACAGATTGTAGCAAGGTTTCATGTCAAATTGTATGGAAAAATCTTTGTCTATTCTTGGTAGAATAGAGATAGGATTGCCATGCTACGTGGGCTGGTTGGGCCCTAACCACTCGATAATAAAGAAAAAAATAAGTTCCTCCTCAAAAAGAGAAATAACTGAACATTCACCTAATTACAACAACAACAACCCAACCTACAATTACCTTTAATTATCCTCCGCTATTCTTTTCTGATTAATTTCGTTGCGGGATCCAAGACAGTTAAATAATTTCTCTGGGACTTTGTCTCGGCGCTTTTCTTGTCGTCGCCACTGTTGATTCTGGCTAACAGGAGTTACAGTGGCTTAGGAATAGTGTGGCGGGCTTGTCCCATAAAAAAAATCCAACCTACAACTTCAACGATATTCTTCTTCACTTCTTCACCAAACAGACGAAACATTTCAAACGCTAATCGGCACTGTCATTACGGGCTCTCGTAATTTTTTTGTTCCAACAATTTGGTACAAAACATTTTTTTTTTCGTACCTCAGCCCTGTAATTAGTCCCTGCCTAAATCAATCAACGTTTTACCCTTTGTCATTATGTCGTTAGTTTCTTCAACATGTGCTACTGAGCTACTGGGCACCGTATGTTACGAGAATTTCGGCCATTTTTTTCGCTCTTTTTTAATGAAATATTTAAAATTGGAATCAACAGTAGAAAGATGACGAGTCTATTGGGTTTTTTTAATATTGTGTTTCAGTACCATTGTTTTTTTTCTGCTTATGATTTTGATAGTAAGCATTCAGCTACCCATTAAATAGTATTAAATTAATGAGTGCTAATACCTAAACAAATTTAAATAGGTGTGTCTAGACATTATCTAAACGTAATCCTTTACATGTCTTACAAGTAATAATATCTAGGTAGACAGTAAACACACAGACAAATGATAATTAGTAACGGCTACATCCATTAAAACAAAATCAAAGAAATATGACGTCTTTGTATAAGAAAACATCTATAGAAATACATGCATATAAATAATGTTATTATTGTTTACTACTTTGTAGGCGTCATAAAATCAGTTGGTAATAATTTTTCATGGTCAACGTAATCGTAATTCGTTCATTCTGTGGTGAGGGATTGACACTTGTAAATCGTTATTTTGTTATGTGATTGTAAGTTTTGCTAGCCAATACAAAATCTGCAATGTAAATAAAAGTATTTTAGTGAGAGACAATATTATTCTTCTCTTTGGGTGTTAACAACATAATATATTATGTAGATCAGATCATCTGAATGCCTGTAGAATTTCATACACTTGACAACTAAAAACTAATAATGTTTCTGTTATCTTAGATGATAAAAAAACGGCACTAAAGAACGGTCTTCATTTCATAATGAAAACTTTTTCTCAATAAAGTTCTTTTTTCAAAATTGTAATTTTCTGTTCCATCAGTAGAGTTTATCAGAATTCTGTGTTCAAATCGGTACGTTCCAATTGTCTTGTGTGCCAGTATCACATTCTCACGGTACTAAGTACATCACTGATGCTGATAATTTCCATTGCAATCCGTCAAACGTTGACGTGAGGCATATCGTCTCGAGAGATTTTTCTATGTTCATACCCAGTGTGTGTGTTTGCTCAAGTTAAAAGTCTTCATAACAATCGATCACTGTCATAAGATACCTACTGGTATTATCAGAGTACATTGAACTGTTTAGTGTGTTTCGTTACGTACGCACACAAAACTTCATTGTGACTATGAAACGATCTGATAACACACACAAGTAACCCCGAGTCAGACCTTATCTTGTTTGCTTTGTAAAATTTTAGATGTACGTAAATATCTTACGGTTTTTGTAGACACGGAACGGGTCTTTCAGAGGATGTGGGACACGAAATTTGCAATGGAAATTCGGTTTTACCCACGACTTTGACATCAAATTCATTGTTATATAATAGGCATCCTTCTTAAATAAATAAGCATTGCTTAGGTAGTATTTATCTAAGTTCAGTCCTGAGATTATTTGAGTTCATGTCCTAAAACTTAGAAGGCTCTACTTTGCTTTCAATATTTCACGACATTTAAGTTAGAATTCGACCCACTTTAGTTCTGTGGTAAGTTAAAATAGATTCTTTTCAACGATCACTTGGTCTCGGTTCTCGGTACAGCTAAGTCCCAATAAATACTGTGATGAGGCAATAATTGACGGAGCGACGGTCGTCGAGAATCGAGCTTTATGGTTCTTCTTTTTTTCTTTTATGAACTAGGTGTTCTAGGGGCAGAGTAATACTTAAAGTATTTTGTTATGTCTTTCTATTCCACTAATGAGAAAAATGATTCATCTTTTTTTATCAAAAGAATAATATCTATAACGTTTTGCAGACAGACTTTCTGGAAAACTGTTATTTTCATCACAAAAGACCTCGAGTGACTAAACAAATAGTGATTGTAAGAATCCACTTTAAATCAAGACTGACATGTCACATGCTGTCACAACGTTGAGAGTTATATCATCCTACAGACATACCTACTACTCCTACTTTCTAATAGTAGTCGCACCTTTACACAAGTACTTCCACAAATTCTTTCAGGGAATACAAACAAGACAGCCAGCTCATGTCAATGTATTTCCAGTCGCAGCCACGAATTCTTGGCACTCAATCACGTCGGTAATTCTGGAGTAACATTAACTACGAAGGACTCCATTAAATGCTAACAACTAGTAAATGGTAACTATAGGTCTATTGTTTTAACATGAAATGTACACATACAAGAAGTTGTTAAAATTTTCGCAGGCTTGACGTAAACACCGCAGACGATGTTTATGTATATTGTGCAGCGAGTTCTTAAGAAACGTGCAGTCTCGCTACAAATGAGACGGGCGCGTTGAGATACAAGTGCTGTTTATTTTTCTTAGCGCTCTTTTCGAATCTCAGAGTCGCAGAGGAAATTATACGCAGTTCGTTTCTTAGATAGTTTGAGTGTTCGTGGATGGGTAGCGTTTTAATTAAATGTCGTGTTTACCTTGTGAAAATTATTGTCAGTTAATGTGGTCGTTAAATCTATGTTTCAACTGGGGTTTTGTCCTGTCGTGCCTACCTCTTTGAGGATTAGAGCGTCGCTCGGTAGGCTTTATTTGAAGTGATTGACAGTATTAGGTCCTGTGTGTGATACAGGTTGAACCTAACTCTATAAATTCTGGTTCCTAATCGAGGGTGTTAATTTTGTAATGGCTGTTCCAGATTTCAGTTTTGTTTTACGAATCTGACTAGGGTAGTTATAATTGTAACAGGGTTGGAGTCTGTCAATCAAGCAAGAGATGGTATTTACGATAAATTCATTTACTGAATCGATGTCCGTTGAATATACAAGTATTAAAAACTTGACTGCTGGAACTTGACCACTTTAAGGAAGGAATTTTCAACCATCTGCCTAGAGTTACTTCGTTATAAGGAATCCTTGTCCATTTCACGAGACCCATCGATTTATATTATGTGCTTATCACATGATATAATATCACGCCCGTAATCCCCGAAAGGTTAGACAGAGGTGTACCTATGACATGACTGACGAAATGTGGGTGTACCTAATAGTACACCCACATTTCGTCACTCATGTTACCTGTTGTTATGTATGTTACAATTAATTTAAGATTTTTATAACTATATTACGAGTATATGCAATAGCTGCCATCTATAATACACTATTACATATACTAGTAAAACTCTCCTTACAACACCACAGCTTAAACGTTCTTAATCTAAGCTGGATTTTTAGAAGGAGCTTGAAAGATTACAGCTCAAATGTTGGGCTTCATCTAGGTTAGCTAGGGATTTTAAAAATTATCTTGGTAGTTACTATCGAGGTCGCTTTCAACCTTATTACTTAGTGCTTAAGGGTGAAAAGAGGTAGATCGAGAGGTAGAGGTAGTCGGTGAGCTTCAAAGTACATAATTCTGCAATGTCAGCAATAAACCTTTGAAGTAACGACTAGATTGGCCCTTAAGTGTATAAAGATGCAGTAATCTTACAAGTTTTACTAAGCTAAAGTCACGGTAAATAAAACTGGTAGGGCCAGTATATAAATGTTATGTGCGTCTATTGGTTTCTTTAATTTTTATGTTGCGTAGGTCACAAGCTGGCCTAAGATAGGAAATACAGGTACCATCAATATAAAATTGAAACTCTACTACCCAATTCTAATTTACCACGGTAGGTAGGTACAACTTTGCCACTGATCAATAATCATACTTAGTCTTTTCAATCATTTAAATCAAAACTTGGGGTAGGGCGAATATGGCCAGTTATCATACAAGATAGAAAAGTTTGGGAGAAGAAAGTGTAGGGCTTTGACCAGCAGTGGGACACATGACAGACTAAGAAAAAAATACCGAAACAAGCCACTAGACAAACAATAAACTAGAACACACATTAAACTAGTTTATACCTAGTGTACCTTTACAGACATTTGTAGTTACACAAGATAATCCATTTAGTCTATCAGATTCAACATCAACCCTATAGTTTCCTCATTCAGCTCCACAGCCGATCTCCATCATTACCTATAAAAACATTTCATTGGCACCTAAGAATGATACCAAATAACAGATCGCCTCGTTTAGTCCGCTTCACGGCTGTAACGTGGCAAGCCAGCCGTGGCTAATAGTAAGTGCACTGTCAATGTGTAGACACATTCGCACTAATATATTACTGCCATAGGTCCTGATGAATTGTGGTGGAGGCGCCACGGTCTATGTTTGGGAGTTCTTTATTTGTAGGGCGAATTTCACTTTTACTGGTTTTGGTGTTGATATGTCAACGTTCAGCCGTTTTGTCGCGACTGTCGTTTATTGATCTTTGACAGTTGTTACAGGTAGGCAGTGGTCTGAAAGTCTGACATCCTGTCTTATCATGGGATATCGTATAACCGAATAATGTGTATGACCAAACGTATGAACGTGGATGAGGCAAAAGGAGTTTGTAAGGCTCGTAGCGGTGGCGTTCTGTGGTTTCTGCCTACCCCAACGTAAAAAAGGCACACAAGGCTAACTGGGTTGTAGTAGAGGTCAGATAGGCAGTCGCTCCATGTAAAACGCTGATTCCGGTAACACTGGAACATTACACCAACAAAAGCTACACAGATTTAATGGCGTAGCTAGTTCGTTTAAAAGCAATAATCAAGCGAATTTTGATTAGCTAACAACATATTCAGGCTATCCAAGTTTACTATATAAATTAGCATTTAAATGTTGCCGTATGCTAATCAAAGTCATGATGAGGGGTTTTGCTTTTAACTTATAATGATTGATAAGTACATATATTAAATTCCCACCAAAGGTAATATTAATTTGAATGGCAGTCTGGTCTGTGCTTAAATTAAGCTAATGCACGTGAATGCACCGATACCTTGAACTAAGCTGTCGTGTATGTTATCACTCCTGAACCACTCCAGAGCATTCCCTCAATTGCACGTCACATAAACTCCACACCACTTAACTGCATTACTATTTATATCTACTCCAACCAGACATCGCAAATCATTCCTGATATTCCATTTCCATTCCAGTCTAAATTCGGCTAAAAATTCATAATTAATTCCGTTTTCCATTAAACTACAATATTCAAAGCTGAATTCTCACTAAAACAGAGTGTGGATAATTCTGGAAACGTCAAGCCTAGAGTGGGTCAACAGTGGCGGTTTTATATTTAAGAACAAATGTCACGGTGCCTCCATTAATGTTGCAATGTTCGAACAGGTAGACTTGGTAACGGGGCCGGCGCGGTTATACTTAGAGCGATCGAAGCATGCTATTATTGGGCTGGATTGTTTCGGATCAACGCTTCTGGATTTCAGCTGCCTTCCCGCACCGGACGGCTTCACCACTCATTAAAACTACTAATTAACACTCATTCCCCATAGATCATCGTCTGTTTATTAATAAAAAACTGTTCGGATTATCTTAATGGCGACCGGATTAATAGAAGCTACAGACTTCAGACCACTTAATTTATTCAGAGCTAGAAATCGCAGACCGCTTATCTTATTACTGTAATTTGTTCTCCAACGTTCTAGTTCAGCAGAATTATTATTTGGTTGCGGCAACTAAATCAGATGACAGTCCTCGCATTGCCATTTATAAGTTTCGAATTTAGTGTTTGGTATTTATGGAAATGAAAACGCCAATTAAGTTTTATGTGAATATTCCGGATCACTTGGTATTTGTGAAGAGTTCTAGAAAGGTGCTTTTCTTACAGAAATAATTGCTTGAAAATAAAACAAACACAATGTTTCTAACTACCTACAAATGGCAACAATGTTCTAACGGAACTTCACTAACCCATTTTCTTTTTGTTTCAGGTAGAATTATGCAATAAATTGCACAAGAAGTTATTTGACTGTACAATCCGATGTAGACGTGGAAGAAACGTAAGTTTACATAACGAGATTCAATCTTAGCTTAAGATTTTATGAATTATTAATTTCATATCTCAGACGGAGCTGAATAATGTCGCGTTTGTGGAAATTATAAAATTAATTTCTTGAAATGGCCCAATTTAAGAAACGTCCAGTTTCAGATTTTAGTTTTAAGATCTTTTAGAATTAACTAATTGTTGGATATTTTCAAGCAGGATTTTAACTGTTCATTATGAATACCACCCAGCGAATAGCTAATTTCATTTAGCTAATTTAATTTTTATTTTAATTTAATAGCCAGTCAATAAAATGATGAAACAAGTCTTTAGCCGTCATGGTTGTCAAGCAGTTCGATAAATCTCCGAGTGAGCCAGACAATCAGTGTCAGTCATTGACCAGCTGATATTGAACAAATTAATGATATTCGATTGATGTGCAGCGATGCCACCAATCGATTCGTCACAAAAACTAAACGATTCGCGGCTGAGAGAAACTTTTATCTTCAGTTTATTATTTATCTATCATCTGTTTATGAATTGAATGACTTTATTTACATTGATCTAGCGAGTGCGTCAGTTCGATAACGTTTTATGTTCACTCAGAAATAACATACGACGTTATTCTAGTAGATCTTGCATGGAAAGTATTATTTTCTACGTCATCATCTCAGACTCGATAAGCTCTCTATCTCTATCCCAACACAGCGTGAGAGAACCATAAAATATTTATATTGTGCGTAGAGTCCGGTATTTTTACATCAAAACATTGTTACTCAGAAATCACGGCTAAAATTAAACGCGCCAAGGAAATAAAAGTAAATCTTAATGAGCAATAAAAATGGAATGATATCAGATTTTTTACATTTTCTCCAAAATTTAATGTTAACAATTTAAAGAGGAAAGAAATTCTCATTGTTAGCATTAAACGCTTGGAGGGTGGGCGGCGTAATAATAGGACATAATATATTCAGGGCGAGTCAAATAAAATTAGCACGGTGAAAAATGTAAACGGTCCTTTTACTGGCTGGAGGACGTGTAAGTATTAGCTTGTACCGAGTGCGCCTCTAGAGGGGAATGCCGCCTTCCCGCCGCTCCGTAATGCCGCGAACGTTCTAACAGATGATACAGAATCACTCCCATTTCTCACACGCAGCAATAAGTAAAGTAATTCAAATGACCACATAACAGGGGAAGTTTTTATTTCAACTTCATGAACAATAGTGGTACGGTCAGCATCAGAAGTAGCTGAACATTTCGGAATTTTAATTCTTTTATGTACAGGACTCTAGCTATTATTTTTAATGTTTCAGAAGATTATTCGTTAAAATAGTCCTTACACTCCAATAACATGTAGTAACGAGTAATATCTAACAAGTTCTTATTAAAAAAACAGCTTCGAAACTTTGAGTAATGTTAATATACTTCTGATGCTGACCGTACATAGGCTGATTAGGAGATGATTAAGAAATGATAGATGGTCTGTAAAGGATGATATGGCAAAAAAGGTGGTGTCTGATGAGAAGACGAGAAATAGAGAAGTATGGGGGAAGAAGACATGCTATGCCGTCCCCAAATGAATTGGGATAAGGGCAAGAGAACGATGATGATCACGTAACACATCTTTATTTTCGCAATCTTTTATTCTGTTAGTTCTTTTATCACCTAACAAAACTCTAAAGAGTTGTATCTGTTACAAAAGATACACTTCTAACGTTCTTTATTTGCGTAAAACTTCTACCATTTGTTTATCAGGCTCTCCAACAACAGAAAGTTTTCTTTTCAGAGAACAAAGCTCAGTATAATAAATCGTTTTAAAGAATTTATAAGATACTTATTTGGCTGGCAAAGTGTAAAAGTTCTTCAATAATGCGTTCGCTATTACACTATTCGCTTTAAATTTTAGAAATAATTATTTAAAGGAACTCGTGAAAAATTGTTTAACCTCAGAAATATGAAAGAAATTAGAAAACAAGAGTGATAAATTTAAATTGTAGAAAACCAAGATGATAAATTGGTGAGAAATATAAAAATAGTGTTTGTGGGAATTCAACTGATTTCTTTGATGTTCGTCATTATGAGTTGTAATGATTTGAGTGAAAGCGACTAAATTGGATCATACTGTTAGTGCTTATATCTCCATTACCGTAATAACGTAATCAAAGGCTCATTTTGCTGATATCTGCCGGTATTGTTCGCTTTTGATCTTGAGATCATGATCGCTACAAAGACAATCGACTTAGAACTCGACCAGCTCGGACGTGTCCATTGCTAAAAATATAGCTACATAACATAGCAGTACGCCTGGAATCCCCGAAGGGTTAGGCAGAGGTGTACCCATTACTACACCCACATTTCGACTGTTAAGGTACAAGTTGGTAGTCGACTGCACGCAGCAGCAGCAGACGACGTGTCGCAGCGACACGACTGGTTTCTACGTATTTCTATGAAATTCCCTCCGTAGTTAGCGACATGAAGCTAGCGACGCGTCGTCGAGCGGCAGACGCACGTGTCGTCCGACCGCAGATCAGTAGTGCCACTGACGCCGGAGTTATGTCCCATGTTATAGGACATAAACATAATGTAATTTATTTTAAGGCTCTATTAACTAACACAAATTGTATTTTATTATATTTCTCTCTCTATCTATGGGCCTTAGATGCCTGAAAATAAATTGATTATTATATTATTATTTTTATAGAGGGCGAGCCTTTTGCCACCAACCGGGCACAAATCTAGACTCCGTGGCTGCCACTGAATTTCTCAGTGCTGGAAAAACCCAATAACATAAAAATCCTTTCAAAAAGGTAAATGAATGACCTTTCAAAAAGGTAAATGAACGACCTTTCAAAAAGGTAAATGAACGACCTTTCAAAAAGGTAAACGAATGACCTTTCAAAAAGGTTAATGAATCAGTCATAGGACCACGTGTTTAAAGCTGGAAACATACAATTTCGAACGTATTCTAGATAATTATTATCCTAAAGTCACTTTTCAGCTTTCAGACTGCGGAATTACGCTCGAAAAGCTTAACTAACTCGTTTCCAAGAAACTTGTCAATTAGAGAACCTATTATTACCTAAATGTCTAAAATATGTGCTTCCACCACAGTTAGTAGAAGTTTTCCTGGAAGAACAGTAAGGTAAAGGCACCTATTACAGCTTATTAGGTATCATTAGAAATTCACTGCTCACCATAATTAATTTAAATGCATTTCTATCGCATTCTAATGAGGCTCGCGTTGACATCCTTCTGTAATTTTTCAATAATCATTTGTAATTTAACTGCAGTTAAATTACAAATGATTATTGAAAAGCCATGGCTTGTTGGTTTAGTGTTCGCAAACGCCATTGCTGAGCGTGGGGTTCTGGCTTCGATTCCCGGTTCAGGCAAATTGTTACTGGGTTTTCCATCCATCACTGTGTGCCCGGTTGACGGCAATAGGCAAGCCCCCTATTATATTACACGTTTTGTTGAATATTAGATAGGCCTTGCATTCCTCTCTCTTGAAATCATGAGAACAGGGATGGGATGAGTTAACCCAAAAAAAGGAGCAATTTAACCAAAAGTGGTGAAATGTGGGTGGACTTTTAGGTACACCTATGCCTAGCCCTCCGGAGATTACAGGCATGATTATAACGTTAAAAATAAAGTTTCAAAATCTGTATTGTCCTTCTTACAGAAAAACAAAAAACTGCAGTCAACAACTCAAAACGTCAAACTTCTCTCGAGAATAAGCTTGACTTTTAAAAACACTATTGGCAAAACAAAGCGTCTGTAGAAACATCTGGAACGTCTCCGTGAAATGCTCTTCTACTTCTTTTTTTCCCTTTAGCTGCCCCACTTTGGGCGAACCAATAGGAAGTGAGTGTGTTTACTTTACGGTTACACAAGTTTTTCATAGCTTTTGTCTCTGATGCTGGCACTTTTCAATACGTGCTCCGAATTAAACTCGTATTTTGAAGCCGAAATTAAAATGTTCATTTTAAAACGCAGTGCTTTCTGTGTGGTGCATATTGTTGTTAAGGATATTTTTGCCCGATTTCATCCGTTGTGTTGGTGATTGTGAACGATTCTGTGAAGTCACTCATCAATGTGGTGATGATTCATTGAATCATGTATACGTGTATCTCAGCAGAAGAATCTACAGGCTTCTGCGTCTCATCACGCATTTTATCCCTTTATCCCCGAAGGGTAAGTCCGAGGTGTGTCAAATAATACCCCTACATTTCGCTAGTTATATTTAAGTTCCATGTAATAGGAGACTAGTCTTTTGCCATTAATTCAGTACAAATCTCCAGACTCAGTGGCTGCTACTTGAATATTCGAGATGGAAAAATCTAAATACACTTTAGGAATCAAACACAGGCCTCATGCGGAGTCATGCGGTTCTCCCGTTGGGGTTCCCTTGTGGGTTGTTCGAAAGAGATACCGCGGCCTCGACACAAAGGGATAAGAAGGAACATGGGTGGTTTTTATCCAATAGAAGTCTAACACTCTCTACCGCGGGAGGAGTCATTTGATGATATCCCACAATCCCAAAAAAAATGCCTCATGTTGCTCAGTTGATTGCTTTACTACCCATCAATTAAATACCAAACACTTAAAGATAGCAACAGAAACAAACTACCAACAAAATAAAACTGCAACTCCATCAAATATCCACACCACTTAATCCAACATACCACAATCTTGTTCTATTGCAAATGGCGCTCGCAATTTCCGACATTAGCCGAACAAACGATCGTATTAGCCTGAAAAAGGCTCTTAGCGTGTGGGTTAGTGGCGTTGAACATATGAATGGAGTTAATTGGACAATCAGTTCATTGAGGCGTGGTGAGGCGGGCAGTTTGGCCGGCGCAGGCGACGCATGTGCCAGTTGGCGGCATCTCCCTGCCCGCTAATCAGTTCAGAGGGGTATTCTTGTGGTAATAGTTAGCCTGTCGAACACAGAATCGTATTTGAATTTAAATTTCGACTTAGGTTAGAATTTGATTCGTGCGTTTTGAAATGGAGGTTGTAATTGGGTTAAGCTTAATTTCCATAAAGATGCTTTTAATAGAGTAGTCATGGATATTAGAGAGATATCAAGTTTTATTGATTTGACTGCGTCGTTGATCTAGTGGTCGCAAGCGCGACTGCTGAGCTTGGGGTTCTATTCTCGGGTCGATTCTCGGGTAGGCAAAGTATTATTGGTTTTTTCCATCAGGATTTTTCAGAAGCAACTACGGGGTCTGGATTTGTGCGCGTTTGATGGCAACAGACTTGAACCCTAATACACGGGACTTAAAAATAACTGGCGTAATGAGAGTGTGATTTTAGGTACACCTCTGACTAACCCTTTGGGAATTACGGGCGTGATGTTATCCAGTTTTATTATAAAACTGTCCGTATCTGAACCTGAATAAACTTTAAAATATCAAAGGGTTTTCTAGTAATTTTCGCGTGACTAAAACTGCAGTAAAGTTAAATATAATTAGTTGAATTTGCACTGTTGAAAATATACCTAATATTAGTCTACGTGAATGTAATTGTAGATTTATTTTATTGCACTGCTTTGTCGGCTGACGAGCCTGTATCAATATTTTAGGATGCGTACAATTATATGGTATTTGACTATTTGCACACAGATACAGTTGAAGGAATTCACTTATTCAACATCAGTGTCGTCATGGCCGACGTAATTCCTATAATAAAGTCCATTTCATTTCTATATCGTGGAATCTAGCTTTTGATTTTTTGACGTAAGTACAGTCATCTCACATATATTTGACATCTGACAGCTGCAACGCAATAGCAACCTTACTGTTAAATAAATAAAAGAATACTGACTGCTGTAATTTTGATAGACTTGTCAGTGACATTAAGTAGGTAATAGTAACTTTAGTGCTTCAAAAATAAAAGTTATTGTAGAGAACAAAACACATAAGAATATAACTGTAAAAATTCTAGGAATTGCTTTGAACAATTTTTATTATCGACTACCTCGTTGGTCGAGAGGTCACAAGCGCGACTGCTAAGTATAGTCCTGGGTTCCCAGTTCGGGCAAAAATGTTATTGAGTTTTTCCATCGGTAATTCCTTAGTAGCAATTACGGAGCTTGCAATTGTGCCTGATTGATGACAATAGGCTCCCTATTACATGGGACTTAACAAAACTGAGTTAAGCAAAATATGGATAGACTATCTATACTAATATTATAAAGCTGAAGAGTTTGTTTGATTGTTTGTTTGTTTGTTTGAACGCGGTAAACTCAGAAACTGCTGGTTGGAATTGAAAAATTCTTTTTGTGTTAATTAGTCCATTTATCGAGGAAGGCTTTAGGCTATATAACATCACGCTACGGCTAATAGGAGCAGAGCATAAATGAAAAATGTTACAAAACGGGAAAAGGTATTTCCTTTTTGAGAGCTTCCGCTGCGTGCGCTGCGAAAACGGTTTAAGTTACGCTAATATCATATATGAAGGAATTGTTCCTCTTTAAAAGTTCTAAAAAAAAGTCCGCGACAGCATATATCTATCTTTTAAGATTGACTCACTGTAACCTTTTTTTACAGTTAAACTGTTAGGTTAAAAAGAATTATTTTTTGCGAAGCTTATTTAACCCATATGGTATTAATCTATATCTAAATAAATGTGTTTGATAGAACGGAAATTTAATATAGAATATTTGTGCCATTTACTCTATACGGTTTAAACAAATATCTTAGAAGATATCGCAATTTAAAAATATCCGCGCGGCAAAATATTTCGCGCGTCGCAATGTAGGTATGGGGGATTCTGGCTGGCCTACGGGAAATTCAAATTCAAAATATTTACTGCATCATAATGTTTACAAGTATAGAGTGTTATAGTATATTTAACAGTAAGAGATACCTATAGTAATTCACACTTTAATATAATCTAAGCCATCTGAACTATTATAATAAAGAGGAAAGATAAGATTTTTTGTTTGTTACGATTTAGCTTAATTTATGTCGGATAGTCGATATCGAGAAAGGTTATAAGCTATATTTATGTGACGCAGACGAAGTTGCGTGGGTCAGCTAGTTATATATATACCCTTTTGGGCATTACATCCGTGATGTTTTGTTAGAAACACAATAGTATTAAAGAGTGATTTCAGAATAGTCAACCCCATTTTGCCACAAACTCGACGGGATGCCACTAAGTGCTGATTAAAAGTTACATATGTTGGCAATGGGAACGAGGCAAGATCCTCTAAAATAACTATCTCATCTGTAATTCTAGCCTTTTAAAAGATTTTCATTAGAGATACGTACGTGTCCATTGCTATTCTTAGTTTTGTTAATAGATTGTTTTACATTTTTATTATTTGGAAACACGATTGTTGAAGAAGCCAAATGAGTTTCTAAAGATCGTTACTTTTAGTATGTGGTTTTTGATTTTACACCTATAAAAATAGTGTATTTAATGTTTAGTAATATAGTATATTATGACTTTTAACACTACTATCATCTCTACGGATACTAGTATTTTACATGGAACGACGACCTGTGTGACTTCCACAACCCGGTTAGTACTGGGTAATACTTCTTAGTATTATCCAAGGCATTTGATTGCGTCCTTCATGAAACCTTAATCAGGAAGGTCCGCCACTACGGAATACGAAACAGCGCTCTGGATCTTCTTATCTCATACCTGAGTAATAGGATCCAAAGCGTTGACGTGAACGGAAAAAGATCACCCGGATCTATTATAATAATGGGAGTCCCACAGGGCTCGATTCTTGGCCCTTTCTTGTTTCTTATTTATATTAATGATTTGCCTCACCTCATAAAGGATAACCACGATGTAGTGCTATTTGCGGATGACACTTCGCTTTTATTTAAACTTAAACGACAACAGCTAGTTGTTGACGATGTAAATAGCGCTATTTCGAAAGTGGTGCATTGGTTTAACGCTAATAATTTGCTTCTTAATGAAAAAAAAACCAAATGCATTAAGTTTACACTACCTCACGTTAGGCAGGTGAAGACTTGTGTGTTGGTAAAGGGCGAAGAGTTGAACCCTGAAGATAGCACGGTGTTCTTGGGCTTAACTTTAGACGCTAAGCTTCAGTGGGGGCCTCATATAGATAAATTGACAAAAAAGCTGAGCTCGGCAGCATACGCAGTTAGAAAAATTCGTAATTTAACCGATGTAGAGACAGCCCGATTAGTTTACTTCAGTTATTTTCATAGCATAATGTCGTACGGCATTTTATTGTGGGGGAATGCCGCTGATATTCAGACCATTTTTGTTTTGCAAAAACGGGCGGTTAGATCAATTTATAAATTGAGTCCAAGACACTCTCTCAGAGAAAAGTTTAAGGTAATTAATTCCTTCTCAGTATATTTATGAAAATCTTTTGTATGCTCACAAAAATATAAAGCTGTTTAAGAAATATAGTGATATTCACAATATAAATACAAGAAATAGACATAAATATATTGTACCCACAACAAGGCTCAAGAAAATAGGTGGATCTTTCAGATGCCAATGTATTCGCTTTTATAATAAACTACCAAGCCACATTCAAAATTTAAGCCTTAATAAATTCAAATCCTTTATAAAACGTAAACTTTGCCAGAAAGGATTTTATACTGTTAAAGATTATTTAGAGGACAAAAAAGCTTGGGATTGAACTGCTCCAATTTGAATCGAAATTGAATTGACTTAATACCTATTTTTATATTTTTTTACAATTTGACATTTTATGAATTTTCTTTATACACATGACATTGTTTACTTTTTCAAGTATGATATTATTTTTTTGACCAATATTTACATGTTAAATATTTTATTTTATTTTTTTATTTAGTTTTGTGTATATTGACATTTAATAACTTGACATGATTATTTAATATGACAAATATTTTATTATTTTTATATTGTGAATGTGAGGACCATGTGGGTCTTTCTCTAATTTTAACTATTGTCTGGCAGTTTGAGTACTATAAGCGACCCACCCAAATGTCCTTTCTTTGGTATTGTTCGTCGTGACGTTGAGCTCCTTGAGTTATAAGTCGAGCTCCACGATAACTGACAAATGCTTGCACTGACTGGACGGGTCCACTCAAATCTGTGTGGTGCTTTATTCAAAAGACCATCTCAGACACTAATCTGCATGATCTTCATGTATTTTATTATTTTCATATTGTGAACGTGAGGACCGTGTGAGTTTTTATTTAATTTTAACGATTGTTTGGCAGTTTGAGTACTTTAAGCGACTCACCCAAATGTCCTTTCTTTGGTATTGTTCGTCGTGACGTTGATCTCCTTGAGTTATAAGTCGAGCTCCACGATAACTGACAAATGCTTGTACTGACTGGACGGGTCCACTCAAATCTGTGTGGTGCTTTCTTCAAAAGACCATCTCAAACACTAATCTGCATAGTCTTCATGTGTGTATTATACCAAGATTATGTTTGTACCTTGAACATAATTGTAAACCCAAACGATTTTAAAAGAGTGTCCATGAAGTTTCTTGCCATTCTTCTCATGAGACCAACGCTTTGGAATTGGCAACTACAGTACACTCACGAGTTATTATGCCTTGTGACTGGGACTGTAGCTTAGTTTATTTAGCTTCAGTAGTTCAGTAGTTTACTGCCGCACTCGGAGAGCTTCAGTGGTTGTTTGGGCCGTCGCTTGGTAAGGGTTTTTGGCAGTTTTGTCATACAAAACTATGTCAGGCCTTTGCTGGGTGGCGGCTTGAGTAATCGTTGGATATCTCTGAGTGCCGCAGTTAGTTTAATTCGACTATTCAAAAGTGCCTGTTACTGGCCTACTTGAAATAAATATTTTTGACTTTTGACTTTGACTTAGTGAGACTCGTTGACTATTAAGTTCACCTCTGCCTAATCCTTTTTTTTTTTTTTTTTTTTGGTGGGTGGAAAATCATCGAATGACCCCCCCCGCTCTTGGGCAGAGCGAAGGGGAGTGTCAGACTTCTACTGACTAAAAACCGAACCCATGTTCCTTCTTTGCCCTTGCGCCGAGGCCACGTAATCTAGTACAAAAATCCGCGGCCCCGACGGGACCTCTGCCTAATCCTTCGGTGATAAAAGGCGTGAGTTTATCTATGATAGGAATAAGTCTTAGCTTTGTACTCCTGGTCTTATAATATTTCAATTTTTGATATATTTGTAAAGCTTGATAAGTCATCGCTTGTACACATCATTAAAATATATTTCACACGTGGGTTAATCAGCTGACACATACGATGTTTTTCTTTTCAGTTTCAATACTAAATCCAAATCACGATAGCGTAATCTTAATCCGTTAAAGCTGGATAAACCGATAAGACGGTTAGGAAGTTACAAATTACGGTATGTTGTTATGATTAACCGTACTTATCTTATCCTTACATAGTATAAAACAAAGTCGCTATTTTTGTCTGTTTGTCTGTATGCTTAAATCTTTAAAACTACGCAACGGATTTTGATGCGGTTTTTTTTAATAGATAGAGTGATTCAAGAGGAAGGTTTTAGTATATAATTTGAACGATATCCACGCGGGTGAAGCCGCGGGCATCAGCTAGTAAATAATAAAGTGTTCTACTATGTTCTAAAATTACGCAGTTTAAAGTACATTATTAAAGGAATTTCTGAAAGATACTGTTGAAGTAATCAATGAAATCGCGTATTGAAATTTGCTGTTTCACGTCGGTTAAAGTCTCTTATATATTATCTATCCTCTTCAATATACGATTTTTGCATTAAGAACTTGGAGACGATTCGTCAGCCTACATTATGGTGACAAGCGAATGACATTGATAATATAATTGAAGAGTCATCAGTGGTTCTATACTTCACCACTTCTTCATTGTGACGATGACGTGTCCGATGGTCCCAAACCAATTATTTTCAACGATCGCTCAAAAAACACAATAAACCTGTATAAGACAACCCTTTTAAATCGAAAATCCCCATACCCCTCAGAAACACCGACTTAAACATTCCATCCAAAAGAAAAACAAAACTAGAAACAAATCAACGTTGTTAGCATAACAAAGTAAACGGCGAAGCACTTGTTAGGTGTTACCCGACCGTTTAGGGAAGGCTCCTGTGCCGTGTGACAGTTGGTGACAGAGGGGAGCTTCGCGATTTGGCTGGGTTGTTCTGTATGTGCATTCGTTGAGGTGCACTCAAGTCGAAAAATCAGCATGCGTGAAGATGCGACTGTAGCCGGTATGGTAGGACAAGGACGGCACACAGAGGAGGTGCGAGGAATAATTTCACGGTGCGTAAACTTGTACTGTCAAAGCCCAGTATTACCTGACCCCTCGTATAAAGAAAAAGAGTGCAACTGGTGTGAGAAGAGGGGTCCGGTAGTATGGGCACTGACTGTACGTTACAAATTGTATAGACAGGTTGCGAAGCCGCAGGGTTATGGCGATCCTTTCTTGGGGTTTTTAGTGATGAAGGGGTTTTGATTTTCTACAACATCATTGTCACGCCTGTAATACGCGAAGGGTCAAACAGAGGTGTAGTTTTAGAACACCCATATTTTTCTGGTTATCTTGAGTTCCATGTAAAGCGAGGAAACAGGGTGCCATTATGAGCGAATCTAAAAATCCTCATAGAAATATCCATGGTGATTGAAAATAATCTTAATATGCTAGTGTATAGGGCACGATCTGAATCCACTGCCTTAGGTCGGTTTTAGATGTAATATGCCAAAATCGTGCCCAAATTGATCTTGATTAGAATGTAGCATACACGAAAAACATGCACTTAAGGAATTCCACGACAATACGAGTACTAAAGTAATAACTGACAAACAATCGTAATCTTTACCTACTGCTGCCCAGAAATGGAAGGTACAGTCGAACAAGCTATATTTAGTAATCACGCAGAAATGTTTATAATTCTAGTATTTATTGCAATTTTGCTTATCAAATGCTGTATCGTTTGACAGCAGTCTCTACATGTATCTGTGTAATCTTAAAAGTACATACATGTAAGTTAGCTGTATACTTAATACCTTGTTCGACAGTACACGTACTTTGGTGTCTATAAACAGAAAAAAAAACAAGGATTCCGATGCAATACATTCTCCTATTACACAAATTGTCATAATAAAACTGCTTCTTTGGTTTAGTGGTCACATATTTAATATAGATCAGGTCCTGGATTTCGATTCCCAAGTCGATTCTGATGCAAATTTGTTGCATCGAAACTGCAAACAGTTAATTTTTCGTCACCAGCTCTCAATAGCCGCGTTAAAAACATGTCAACACCTTGTGCATTAATGCGATGTGCCTCATGTGTCATTTATGATGCTTTTATCATGAACACAATGACGTGCCAACATTTGGTGTACGGTTATAGCGACATTATTTCATAAACCTATATTACATCGTGGTTGATTTTCTTTAAATACACACATCGTCACAGTGGAGCTTGATGCTAGATAATAATCGGATCAATCTTCCTTCAGGTTAAACCGCGCTTGCGTAGGTCGGTCTGTAAAAGGGTGACCACCCATTTTTTTTTTGGTGGGAGGAAAATCATTGAATAACCCCCCCCCCACTCTTGGGCAGAGCGAAGGGGAGTGACAGACTTCTACTGACTAAAAACCAAACCCATGTTCCTTCGTTCCTTCTTCGCCCTTGTGCCGAGACCGCGTTATGCCTTTCGATAATCCACAGCCCGACCACCCATCTCACACCGACTTCCTTCGTGCTTCGGAAGGCACGTTAAGCCGGAACCAACGTTACAGCTGTCATTTGTAGATTTTAGACAGTCGTAACAGGTAGTCGGTGACCCGAAAATCTGACAACCAATCTTACCAAGGGGAAGAACCTATATTACCCAGTTCTTACTAAGTTGGGGAGGTCAGATGGGCGGACGCTTCATATAAAATACTGGTATTCAGCTGCATGCGGTGAGACTGGACCGACTCCAACATAGTTGGGAAAAGGCTAGACACAAATCATAACGAATGTGGAGCTGTTTTGCGAACCTATTGGCTTCAACTGGGCACAAATACAACTCCTAATTGCGACTGAGAAATTCCTGATAGTGGACGCAAAGCCTGATCTGAGCCTGGGGGCCAATTCTCAATTTTCGACATTTATCTCGAGTTCGAGTTCGTAAGTCTATCTCTATGTCTATCAAAAATATCTCTATCTCTACCAAAAAATTTCGAATTGAGCAGAATTCCGTATTCTCAGTCAAAATAGAAATAAATGTCACGAAAATGTCGATTCGAGTGAAGCTAATGTTACCATTATGAAGAATCGCGCGTTCCGTTTTAGGTAGCTATGAGTGAATGAATGATTTTGTTTTAAAACGCTGACTAAACCTAATTATTTAAGTATAAAAGAAAGGAAGAAAAAGTATTTATTGGTTTCACAAACAAACAAGTAAACATAATTATGAGAAACACTTAAAATTAGGACATAATTTATATATTAAATTTGAATAAGTCCCGTGCAAAGCCAAAGTAAAACGAAACGTTTAGTGTAAAAATAATCAGTTTGACAGCTGACTGTCTGTCAGTGACTAATAAAATTATGAAGCAAACAATTATTTACCTTCGTTTTCAGGTATATTTTAGTGGTATCCTGAATTACAGGAGCCAATAGATCTAAGTATTAGAACCCTTATTAAATCTTTATTTAGTCTGAAGTTTTTAATGACTTCTGTTTCGCTCAAGTCGTAAATATCGACGGCGGGATAGCTGTTGTCGCCGTGTATTGGCCAGTTGCTCGCCACTTTCCAACAACTCCGAGATAAAAATGCTAATAAACTCGTCCATCTTTCAGTGGTTTCAAGTCCAATCGTAGGTACACAAATTACAGAGTCTGTCTACGCGAACCTTCGCGCAGACAGACTCTGTAATTCTCTTGTTTTCTTGAAACGACGACCTCGTCTTTTCAAGAAAACACAATGCACAAATCAAAGAGTAAAAATTGAATTTCCAGTATGAGATGCCAAGCCGTATTTTATTTAAAAACTAAAGAAAAGAAAACACAGTGTACAATCCAAAACTCAACAAATTCACTCAGAAATGACGTATCTATATAATAGACATGACATCTCTACTGCTCAGAAACACTCGACATGAACTCTAACGTTAGCCTTCGACAAATGTCGGATTCGACATCCCCAGAATAGCAACTTTTAAAATTTCTCGAAAAAATGACGTCATTAGAAATTTTTCTCGAGTTCGACACCATCTCTAAAACCGAGAATTGGCCCCCAGATCTCCCAATATCTCATAGTCAGTAGAAGCGCTTGCGACAACCAAACCAACAAAGCAGACAGTTCTACAAAAGAAAAAGTTGAGATGGATTAAATACTGAGGGCCTGTAGGCGCCATTAGGCCTTAGACAGGTCATGGAAACTATGCTACTGCATGCAGATGACTCACATTTCCGTGATTAGCATTACAACTAATAGAATATGACAACGATTTACATCATACTAGGGGTCCAAATCTTGATCTCAAAGGAAATCCTTTTGTGACCTATATTATTCCGTTTTGCACTAAAGATCTGCAATACTGATAACTTTTTATACACAGGAGCCAAGTGTCGAGCTAATCAGTAAAGCTGAGATTCATAAATGTAAGTTAGCACGAGACTAGCGTTCGAGTATGAATGTAGATAGCTATAAGAGTAGAGGAAGACCAAAGAAAGTACAAAATAATTTGAAAGAAATTCGAAAATAGACGAGATATCAAAGGCTGTCTAATCATGATTCTCTCATTTTTATATCAGAAAATTAAATCACGATGAGATTGATTCATCTTAAACGAACAGAAAACTGAAGCTGCAAACCCAAAGTAATTCGAAGAAATAATTAATTTAATTGTGATCCTGATACCTGGTGATCAAGCAAAACCTAACATTACGTCTAAGTCAACCCCGAAGGGTTAGGCAGAGATTGTACACCCACATTTTGCCAGATAAGCTCAAGTACCATGTAATAAGGGACGTCCCTATCGCCATCAACCAGTCACAAATAAAGACTCCGTGACTGCTACTGAGAAAGATGGAAAACCCCAATAACACTTTCCCGCCCCGGGAATCGATCCCAGAACCCCATGCTCAACAGTTTCAAAAAGCAAGTCTTCAAGATTTAGTCTCCCTCGCTAGACCAATGGGGCGGTTAATGTTATTATGTTGCCGTAAATTCAATTTCCTAGACGATTCAATAACATTGCTACGCTCAAAAGGCACTCGAATTTTGCGTTTAATATCGCCAACCAGTATCAATTTGTATAATATATTTAAATTAAGCTATCGTTTTATGTTAAAACTTTGTATTAGCGAGAATATTACTAGCTAGGAATATGCTCTATCTCTTCTAAAGGGTGAGAGGGGTAATATCAGTTTGATGAAGACCAGAAACTGTTTTGTGGTACGTGAATTACATCAAACCGCAGAATTTTGGTTGCTCTAATGTTTCGGTACGGAATTAGTTTTCGAGCATTACCTACAATCTAACATGTCCTAGATACCTACGGACAAATTCATAATGGAATATATCATTTATAGCAAACGATGGGACATTTGATATAATGTCTTGCCTGTCCTATTGCTTGCACATCACAGGAGCTACCGGAAGCTTCTGAAAGTGCCAAACTAGTCGCCAAGTTTTGTACTGACTCATTTTAATTGGTTATCGACACGCTAAGAACAAGAAGTCAACTCACAATGCCCACTCATTTCCCTAAACTTACAGAAGAATAGATATTCAATCGCTCTCCGAACAAAATTACTTATTATGATCTCAAAAATTGAAAACAGCGACGCGACGGCTCTCCCATAATCATTTATTTACACAATAACAATAAATCCAAGTAAACAACACAAGAAATAACAAGCGGCACTTAATAACGCCTAATTTGCTTAACTATAAGAATCACCTAATTATCATGATTTAACTTAATCATTACTTTATTTAATTACAAAGTCAAGTAATTGTCTCAGTCTGCCAACAAATCGGTCTACATGGGAAATAGGTAAATATCTTTGAACCTATTTTGTCACCCAGTAGCGTTAAATGAAGCAATTTCCGCCCTTAAATTGACTCCCTCTACGAAATTACTTTGAGCAATGAGTTTTAACGCTGCTTAATTTGGTTAAGTGAGCAAAGAAACAAAAATTCTATACATTGTCGAGTAACTTAAGGCTTTATTACACCGGCTTGCTTTAATTTGAGCTTTTTTTTTGTAAACACTGTTTTAAGCTTTCACGGTTCATAACTATATTTAAAATGTCACTTACGGGATATCTTCCGTGATTTTTTTTTCTTCTTTTTTGTAGTTTAATATTAATAGAGACTCTAATGCAATTTTTATAAGACATGGTGAGGTGTTCTTCATAATGGAAGTTATATTAAATTAACTAGCACAATTTCACAAACGTGATGGATATCGAAACCTATAAATAATAATAAAATAATAATAAATTTATTTATTGGCAAAACAAGTAAATTACATGGTATCGAAACGATATACAGGGTGGAAGGGACTTCAACGCACAAATGTTTACCACGTAATCATCACATCAATAGTTGCTAATTGTTTTACAAATTAGGTCTCTCCATAACTAAAATATTTATTATTAAATTATATTTTGTGTTTTATTCTAGAATCATTTGCCTGTAAAACATTTGCTTGTAGAAGTGGTTTAAATTATCAGAACTCAATGTTAAGCTCTGTTTAACATCAAACATTTAACTACACTTTAGTACATTCCAATGTACTTAGCGTTTCTAAAATTAATATGGCATTTGTACTAGTATTCCTAAGGAATGTTTCATGTATTTTGCAAGTTAAATAATATTGTAGTCTGTTGTTTAACATATGGGATTAGATAAATTATATTATGTCCCATTTCAAGAAGATTAAGATACATTTATCTCTTTCTAAATGACAACGCATTGGGCATTAAGCTGACTTAATGGTGATGTTTATTTCCTTCTTTTTCGAATTAAATCTAATTATAGATATTGGACAGTTATATCCTGTCCTATTTTCAGTTTGTTTGTTGACTGGAAAATCCCTTTTTATTATGTAAAGATTGAAATAGTTTACTTTTAGTTTTGTTGTACTTGGTTCTACAAAGCTATGTTTTAATTCCATGGCGAGTTAAACGTAAACTCAGGGAAATTAATTGTATATCAAATTGACAAAGACACAAAAAGTGTGTCATTTGCTTGTAGCTATTTTGTACACCAAAGAATGATAGCTGTGATTTGTGTACAGTCACGAGCAATAATTTGTATACACTTGGCAAAGTTCAAACGTGAATTTCTCTTAAAATAATAGATACCAACTTTGAGATAGTAGTAATAGTTTCGTTAACTAACATGAAAATAAATCAACAGGCGATATCTTTTAAAAGTTGCTTAGTGGTGCATACATATTGGAGCTGCTGGCCGTACTTTTATATACTCAAAATGAGCTCCTTAGACCTTTTTTTTTTTTTTGGGTGAAATGGAAAATCATCAAATGACTCCTTGCGCTCTGAGTGGAGCGGTCAGTAGAAGAAGAAGAAGTCTGACACTCCCTGTGTCAGACTTCTTCTTCTTCTACTGACTAAAAACAACCCATATTCCAGTATTCCTTCTTAGCCCTTTGTGTGCGAGGCCGCGGTATCTCTTTCAAACAACCCGCAGTCTTGACAGCACTCTGTTCTTTAAATTGTAAAAATATTTTCTCCTTATTCCTATTCTTCAAACCGTACCAAGTTACCTACTTACATAACGGAATCAACCGACCATAAAGCAGTAGGCACCAAAATTATTTCCACCAAACGAAATTCCCAGACTTACACAAGAATCATGTTACCAAACCTAGTATCATTATGCAGAGATAAGTGGTGGGACAGACGGTGGCTATAATTCAAAAGGCCCCCTCTGACGGTAGCTTCCCAGAACTGTTGTCACGTATCCAAGCCTTGCCTTGCCTTAGTTAGGACCTCCCTATTTAACAAAATTGCTCGCTCCTTAGGAAAGTTTCGTCGTTATAATATTTGGAATTTCTCATTTGAATATCGGAAGAGTTATGTGGGATTGAAGACGTTTATCAAATATGTCTTGTGAGTATCTTTTGCTGAAAATTGGAGTATTTTGACCGGTATTGAATGATTTCATTTTGTGATAATCAGGATGATGACAGATGAATTGGTGATTATAGTACGGTCAGCATCAGAAGTATATTAACATTACTCAAAGTTTCGAAGCTGTTTTT
This sequence comes from Diarsia dahlii, assembly GCA_949775195.1. Lineage (NCBI taxonomy): Eukaryota > Metazoa > Arthropoda > Insecta > Lepidoptera > Noctuidae > Diarsia > Diarsia dahlii. The sequence continues at coordinate 8,781,515 of OX459195.1, read as the reverse complement.
TTTAATAAAAACTTGTTAGATATTACTCGTTACTACATGTTATTGGAGTGTAAGGACTATTTTAACGAATAATCTTCTGAAACATTAAAAATAATAGCTAGAGTCCTGTAGAGAGTCCTGTACAGAGTACAGTGTCCTGTGTAGAGTCTTGTGCATTCGTTGTTGCGGGGTGCGTCGCTGCGTGCTTTCGTGCGCGTAGTGTCGTTGTTGCGGGCATTCGGTGGCGTGTGGTTCGGCGTGGTGGCTTTCGGAATGACGTATTGCACTCGTAGTTTCGTTCTTCTTCTGTCCTTCTGACATTCAAAAGTGCCTGTAATGGCTTAATTGAAATAAATTATTAGTTTTTTTTTTGAGTACATAAAAGTAAATTAAAATTCCGAAATGTTCAGCTACTTCTGATGCTGACCGTACCTATGGGGTTAGATCTAAATGGTGTGGCGCTAATTCGTTAATGCTTGTTGGACTGCCCTGTTGGTCCAGTGGTCGCAAGCACGACTACTGAGCATGAGGTCCTCTGTTCGATTCCTGGGTTGGGCAAAGTGTTATTGGGTTTTTCCATCAAGAACTTCTCAGTAGCAGGCACGGAGCCCGGCTTATGCCCGGATGATGGCAATAGCCTCGTCGGTAATCATAATTGGCGAAAGGTAAATTTAACCCTTCGGGGATCATAGGAGTGACGTTATGTTATCTACTTATATAGATTTTCCATTTTATTCATCCAAGATAAACTTAATAAACTAATCCGTTAACCATGATAATAATCAATGCAAAGAAAATAAAGATGATGTAAAAGTATCATAGGTACCTATAAAGTAATTGCATACGTTGGGTAAATCCAGGATTCGTTTCTGCGAGTATCATAATTATCAGGAAAACCACACATTATTATTATGATTCTCCGGTGATTTACAATCACCCTTTAAAATTGGTACATATTCGTTACTAGAGGTTTCATAATGACCTAATAGGTTGGTCATCATCTGCCTAGCCTTTTTACAACTATGTTGGGTTCGGCTTCCAATCTAACCGAATACAGCTGAACACTAGTATCTTACACGGAGCGACTGCCTATCTGACCTCCACAACCCAATTAGTTTTAGGTAATAGGATACCCTTTGGTAAGACTGGTTGTCAGACTCCAGACAGGCCACTGACTACCTGTAACGGCTGTCAAAGATCTACACATGTCAGCCGAGACCAAGGGCTTAAGGTTGCACAAGCCAGTCATTCTTCCATACAAACGTAGTATGGTGATTACTCCTCTGGTTGACGGTGTAGTTTCAAAATTAAAAATTGTATCAACTGGTCTTGACATTATCTAGGCCTCTATGGAAGCAGAATTTGAAAAAAAAATTGGTTTGGAAGTTATGAGCGTCGAAACTTTCATATTTTAGCACTAATTTTAACCATCTTTGGGCGTAAATAAGTTACGTATATAGTACGAAAATGAAAAAAGTAAAACCATACAGGCATAGATTAAACTTGGGATATAACGAGTGGCCACCTATCTACGGACCAACCTAGCCAAGTGGGGTTTAACCTGAAGATCAACCCAAGTGACTGTAATTATTTAGCCACGAACTCCTCTTAATAGGTAGGTCGTTATTACAAAACTTTCTTCCTCACGATATTACTGTGAAGTTCCCCGTTAAAGTTGACGAGAACCTGTTAGTTTATAATGTTTATAGGTGAATGAGGTTATATGCAAACTTATAATTACCATTTACTAAAATCTTAGGGCCAATACACACGGCATAGCGAGTGCGCGTCATCTACCTGTGGATTAGTGTTTAGAAAAACATAAATGTAAATAAACGCTACTAATAATAATGTAAATAAACGCTGCTATGCTATTGCTATGCTATTTGTTGGACATTGCTAAATTGTTACGGTCTGACTGATACACGGTAATATTATATATTTATACTGTGGTCTGGGACACCACAATTCTCTAGAGTAGCTAACCACGCAGCTATCTTCTTTTTAGGGTTCCGTAGTCAACTAGGAACCCTTATAGTTTCGCCATGTCTGTCTGTCCGTCCGTCCGTCCGTCCTCGCTTAATCTCTGTGACCGCTAGCACTAGAAAGCTGAAATTTGGTACCAATATGTGTATCAATCACGCCGACAAAGTGGTATAATAAAAATTGGAAAAAAATGTTTTATTAGGGTAGGCCCCCCTATATGTAAAGTGGGAAGTGATTTTTTTTTTAAATTCAACCCTAACGTGTGATATATTGTTGGAAAGGTATTTGAAAATGAATAGGGGTTTACTAAAATCATTTTTTGATAATGTCAATAATTTCGGAAATAATCGCTCCAAAAGTAAAAAACAATGTGTCCGCCCCCTTCTAACTTTTGAACCATAAGTTTAGAAAATATGAAAAAAATCTAAAAGTAGAACTTTATAAGGACTTTCTAGGAAAATTATTTTGAACTTGAATGGAAACAACAGATGGAAACAGCAGCTAACCAATATAATTTGGTCCCTGAATCGTATGAGCGCCTATACAATCCAGAGGTCAAGTTTCATTGGACCGTAGAAGAAATTGTATAAATAGCGTACCGTTTTGGTACGGAACCCTTCATGTGCGAGTCCGACTCGCACTTGGCCAGTTTTTTGGCATGGATCACCAGCACATGGCATATTATGAAGACAAAATTCGATTTCCTCTCGGAAAAAAATGTTGGGAACTGGGAAAGTCAAATTAAGAATTACTAAAGATGTAGGTCTAAGATTGGATTTTTACTCGAACTTTCCAGAGTTTGAAAACCTCCATGACTTTCAATTGTAGAGCAAATAGCAACAAGATAATTGATGAATATGATTCATACTTACATCAGGTCGCAAATGTTCGCCAGTAAACGTTCTAAGTGACGTTAAAAAGGCGTGTGCGCAGTTGCGCACGTCATTTGTTAAATTTTAATAAGTATGTAATCATGATTTGCATCATTCCGATTGTGCCTGATATCGTTTTATTGCACAATTCTACCTAAAGTAAAATACATAAAGCGTGATGAAAGAAGGTGTGTGCATTAAGTGGGGATACAAAAATATTTTTGTATATACAATTGTTTTTTATCAGTATAGAGACGATAGTCAGATAGACGATATAGTGACAATAGTACTAACAAAACGTGCTTGTATTTTTTCTCAGTACTTATATCAACTTAGGTAACCCCTCCTAGCAAATTTATCTATTTAGAATACCTACCTATTTTTGTAATATCTTTTTTTAGTATTACATATCTCTTTGAATACCTGGAAAGATATTATTCAATTGTTATCAGTGATAAGGTTACCTTAGTAATATGCTAGTACTTGTAGAGATTTTGTTTTATCTCAAAGAGTTTTGATAAATCAGTCATCTCATGCTTGATAATGGCTTGATACGATTAGAAAGAAGAGTCAATTTCTATAAAAAGTGGTTGCGTTATTTTAAAATGTTACTTTTGTATGCTGATGTTGTTTTCACAAATAAATAAGGAAATATATTTTATTGTCTAGATAATTATGAGGGAACAAAGAAACGGACACACATACACGTCAAACACATAACCCTCCTTTTGGGCTTCGCCGCAGTCGGGTAAAAATTGAAGATTCAAAGATATATTTGAGTACCTACTGTCTACTGTATTTTTTTTTTCCGAAAGCATTCAAGCGGTAAGTTGTTGGTCCCGGCTGTTATTTATACATAATTGATTGATAGGCGTTACAGGTAGTCAGTGGCCTATATTTGCTTGGTGGGTAATCATCAAATGACTCCTCCGGCTCCGGGTGGAGAGGAAGGAAGTGTCAGACTTCTACAGGCTAAAAACCACCCATCTTTCTTCTTAGTACTTTGTGTCCGCGGCCGCAATATCTCTTTCGAACAACCCGCAGGACGTAGTCTGCGGTGGCCCGATATACTGACTACTAGTCTTACCAATGGGTATCGTATTACTCAGTACTAACTGGGTTGTGGAGGTCAGATAGGCAGTCGCTCCAAGTAAAAAAAACTGGTATTCAGCTGTATCGGTTAGACTGGAAGCCGACCCCAACATAGTTGGGAAAAGGCTAGGCAGATGATGCTCTTTATTTTTCAGAACGTCTATTTTGAACTGACTTGACTTAAGATAAACAAGCAAAGTTAGTTTAAATCACGAAGAAAGTAAAGCACTATTTTAAACGAAAAGGCGCTAGACCAAAATCAGTTCTCTCACAGCAGTATTTAAAAACTTCCATTGTTCACATTTAAAGTGCTAACAATTCCTTTAAATTCCGAGAAAAACTCAGCGATACAAACCAACTGTTTTCCTTTGGACCTAAACAAATTAAAACTTTATCCCTTTGTTCTGAGTTCACAAGTATCTAGGTGTGTAGATAGGAAATTGTAAATTGATAATGTAGAAATCGGATAGTCTCACCCCTTAATCCGGTTTGCCACAACCGGATCGAGGAGTACTTGCAACTTTAGCAGCCGGCGCAAGTTTTTAATTTCATTAAGAGTCAGAATTAGGTATTTGCTTTTTATTTTACGTATTCTCTATTTCAGGGATGGGTCGAATGAATAACTTTGTGTTAACGGATTTGCATTTTGATTTCGTTGTGGTTTTTTTTTGTGTTGAAAACTTTTATGTTGGGATGAAAGGTTGAATTTTTAGAGGAGTTTTTATTTATTGTTAAGTATTTCATTAACATAACATCATGCCTGTAATCCCCTAGGGTTAGGTAGAGGTATACCCATATGTCGATAGTTATGTTTAAGTCCCATGTGAGGGCGAGCCTTTTATCATCAACCGGGCACAAGTCCAGACTCCGTGGCTGATATTGAGAAATTTTTGATTGAAAAATTCAATAACACTGCCCGACACGGGAATCGAATTCAGAACCTCATACTCAGCAGTGACGTTTGCGAACAGTAGGCCAACAAGGCAGTCAACAGTAGTAGTCGTGGCAACTATCCCTTTACATATATTCTAAGCATCTCATTTTCATACTTGAAACTGAGATAGAATATCTAGTTTCCCCAAGATATATCCGTGTCGCTCGTCCAGCGAAAATACTATAAAAACTGAGTTTGTTCAATTAATAATTTAAGTGCTCTTAGTTTGTATGAACTTTGCACTAAAATGTTTTACCTTTTACAGTCGAGTTGCACCTGTCGTGCTAAGAATAAACACTAGAGAAAAACAAGACGCAGCTGCGATTAACCCGTAAACAAAACTACTCCAAGTTCTCTTTGTAATCAAGAGCTAGCGACAACTTATTTCATTTACATAAACAGTTTAGCATAAGCGAGAATATTTTATCTGTCTAACGAACATCGCACCTCTTGAAGACGTTTTAATTTCCAATATTTAAGCTTTTGACTTCACGTTTTGAAGTCAATGAAAATTGAAAAGTTTGTGATGGATTCGTTTGGATTGTTTTAAAGTTCAAGTCCTCTTTGATATTCGATACGATCGTGTTTTTTCAACGTTCGGTTCACCTTTAATGTTTTACTTTTAGAGGAAACTTTCAATGAACGCTTTTAAAGAAACCACATTGCATCAATTAATAAACCTAGTGGCATTTAAACTATCAAAACCGGCCGTAAAACTGCGTTCACCTATAAAATTTAAACTAAAGTTGTAATCCTTTGAATAGCGATATAGTGTGAAACCATTTGTGGAGTGGGTCCAATGCATAAATCTGTAGTAAGTTAAGCTGCGTAAGCGTGGCTAACGGGCGGTTAGCGCACTAACCCCGGTTGAATTAGTCGGGACTCTAGCAGTCGCTTAATCGCCGCCGTGGCAAAGAAAACTTGCTATTAAATTAATGGGCATCTAGGCTGGGTTAATGGTCGTACACTGGCTTACATGTAGCCAGAGGCAGAGTACGGAGACATCATGTATAATAATTAGTAGGCTGTGCTCGGTAGGTAAATTATTCGGCCGGTGTCGAAGCCCTTAAGTCTAGTGCTTTGCTGATGCTATGATTGGAATGTAGTATCGGAGTATTGAGCTTCATTAACGGTCATGTCAAGGTGTCATGACTCATGATACTTCAATTCATCGTTATTATCACAGATAATTTCTCGGTAAAGCCGGTGAGTTTTTCATAAATATTGCATAAATATTGCTCAAGATATTTCATATCTAAGAATCTATTTTAATAAAATTTGGATAAGAGCAGGAGAATGACGATTATCTCCTGATGAATGACAATCTTTAAATCACAATACAACTGCAGGTACAGCAAAAATACCAAGTACGGCCAATAATTACATTAATGCATATTGCGCATACGACACGATCGTGTAGTCGCCGTCACTTCTCGAAGGCGACCGAGAGGTGCTACTTAATCGTCGTAAGCGCCTAATGTGTTAACACGTTCGACACACGTGTTTGATGTATAAGCTACATTACGTACTTTACGTCACTGCTTTTGAGTTGGTTTACACGGACAATTTTTGGCAACTGTGGTTTAGTGACGTCTCGGCAACACAGCTACAAAATGATCTTGGTACAACCGTCAAATATGATTGTTCCATCCATTACATCCATTGCAATTTATTTACCACTAGCTTTTGCCCGCGACTTCGTTCGCGTGGAATAGTGACTTCCGGCAGATTTTTGGTTTATCTCGCGAAAAAAAAAAACTATCCTATGTCCTTTCTCAAGTTCCAAACTATGTCTGTACCAAATTTCACACAAATCGGTTCAGTAGTTTAGGCGTGAAGCAAAGACAGACAGAGTTACTTTCGCATTTATAATATTAGTTAGGAAGGATTTCATTTCACAAGGATTTTATAGCAATAATTGTCAACAATAGTTACTGGGTGGTAGTAAAGCAATGTCCAATGGGTGGAACAACGCTGGAACACTTAAGTCATATCGTTCGATGCCAAGATGCTTGTTAGCTGTTGTTACAATAACATGCCATATTGAACAATATGGAGCAACTGGTTTATTATGTTGTTACATATCACCCCTGGAAATAGTTGACCAAAACATTTCGCAAAAAATTGCCCATGTAAGTGCAGCTTTACAGCGCTATACGTCGCTTTACAGCGCTGTATGTCGCTGTAAATACACAGTCGCTAATCGGTAGCGTAATCCGGTTCAGTTGCAAGGCCCTCCTGTCATTTGGTTCGCGTGCTGACCATTATTGATGTATTTACTGTGTATGTTAGCTGGATTTTGGCAATCTAACCAACGGTACCTACATGTAGTTAGAATGAAGGGCCTTCAGTAAAACTTAAGCCTAATTTTCAAAGTCATTTCATAATCCTTATTTTGTCTCAGGATCAAATAAGGATTATGAAATGACTTATCAATGCTACAACCGATTATCAGGTTGATTGTTTGTGTTAATACAACATAATTATTTTAAAAAACTAGAGCTGTGATCCCTTTTGCAGGCAAGCATTGGATATTCCCCGACTTCCCCCAAAATAGCCTTTAACACTCACTTTGTACGGGCCCGTTACCATCTTACATATTTCACTATCGTATCTCGATCAAGCATAACAAACCTATGTGCACACTAAACATTCTTTAAGCATAAATCAAGTACACTTTCAATATAATCTAACCGAGTTTCCTCCGTTCCTCTCATTTGGCTGGACACTCGTGTGACCGGGCCATGGTTGGTGGTTTTCCATAGAGCATGCATTGTCGGCCGCATCTTTTTATACCAGCTAGCATTGTCTTCATAATGCAAGTACGTGCGTTTCCCACGGGCCTGTGCAATCGTTTGTACGGTATTGGTGGCCGACGGAATTCTGGTTTCCTAGGATGCGGTTTGTCTAGGATTGAAGAGCTTAAGTACCTATACTAGTATGTAGTAATTTTTTTTTTTATAGATATTGTTTTTTAGATATTTTGTACCCTACCACAAAGTTGTCTTATTTAACCCTAAGGTTGACTGGTAGAGAATGCCTTGTGGCATTAAGTCCGCCTATGTATCACTATTGTGCATGAAGTTTAATAAATAAGAGCTTGTTTCTTTTGTTTCCTTTGGAATATTGTCTGTATCTAAAACTTCTTGTACGGTTCAAATAACAGTTTTTGTCTCTTTTTTTGGAGGATGAGAAATCATCAAATGACTCCTTCTGCTCTGGGTGAAGTGAAAGGGAGTGTCAGACATCTTCGGACCAAAAACCACCCATGTTCCTTCTTAGCCCTTTGTGTCCGGGGGCACGGTATCTCTGTCGAACAACCCACAGCCCCGGCCCAATTTTTGTCCCTACATTACATAAAATGCATTTGAACTCTGACTGGTTTTGGATTTTTAAGTCTCTTGTAATAAAAGCGAGCCTTAATATGACACTAATCCAGACTCCAGGCTTACTAAGAAATGCCTGATGAAAAATCCATTAAAAGTTTGATTAAAAGGAATTATAAAATAAACCCTGGCGATGACTTGAATGGTAATAACTAAGACTAACTTATAGGTCTAATTGAGCATTAACACCCGTATAACTATAAACAAGTCAAAGTGATAACTTGAGTAATAGTCATTATTTAAGATACGATTTGTATTCTGTTGTTTAGTAATTGTTTTAAGTTAGAATTCTATAGTTCGTTGTACGAATTGCTGCCAGCTAAGGTGTCAATAGCAGTCATTGACCCATTGCACTCACATTTATTAAAGTTCTTAACTTTGAAATCCAAAAATAAGCCTGTTCATGTCTTGAATCGTCATCTATCGTAATCTTCAACATTTTTTTTTATGAAAAACGATGCATGGTTCATTTGTTTTGGTTCGTACGAAGATATATTAGGGAAAGGGCCACGCCATTGACATCCTAACTGGCAGTAACTCTAATCTCGTTATTAAAATACTCTCTATTTCGAACTGCATCAGTGTCAATTCGAAAATTCACCTGACGCAGCAGCAGTGTCCGTCTTCTGAATACAACGTCTTCGGATTCCCATTGAGTCATCGGAGCTAACAATTGTTTCGTCGTTCACATGTTTGACCCGAGTTCGGGTGCTTGTGCATGTGTTTTGTCTGTAAAGGCATCTTCTACATGACTACTAAAACACGTTTGTTTACAGATATATCTACGGTTTATTCTCGTCAATGCTGTATACTTCGTTCATTCACCCTTCAAGGAAAAAGGATTGTGCAAAAAGTTTTTATATTCCTTTTATTACAGTAGTTACAATTTTTCATTAGTTACAAATTTCACGTCAAATTGTCGTATTTTTGCTTACTTTTACCATTGGTTCAGCAATGAAACTTACTATATTTTTTAAACACAAAACTGTCAGAAAAGCAATTTATAACAATCGCTTACTGTCTTTCATTGTCGTCGTCTGCATTTTATATTTTGAATTTTCTTTATTTTTCCTTTGAACTTTTTCGCAATATTCGTTACAAGTATTAATACGTTTGGCGTGGGAACTATTAAGTTTATCCTCGGTGTTCCTCGCAGTAAAGCCGATAGGTACACGCCATGTTAAATTATGACATTCCAATAACGGGTTAGGTGGCTCGGCCGGGTCCCAAATTGTCCGTATCGACGTCGCTGCCAAGTCCTGGCATAAAGCTGGCAGCCTGGCTACGCACACACGGCCTTCCCGATGCCAACTGGGTGCGTGGCACATAGCTAGCTAAGCTATACTTACGGTAAAATAGTTTCTGCTGCAGTAAAGCATCACTAAAAGCTTGTGCAATTGAATAGAACGTGAATGTAGGTTGAGTAGTTTGTCATAGATTAGGTAGGTAGTGAACAACACATTCCGTGCCTAAATGATTCCTTTCTGAATAATGTATTTACTGCCTTTTTGCCTATACACTCAGCTCGTTTTAGAAATTGCATTGCGGCATTATAAATAAATGGAAGGAGAGTGTCTGCTCTTTCTGTCGCTTAAAAATACCATACACTGTCAGTTTCAAATGGATTTTGATCTGTACTATCCCAACTAAAGAACTTTTTATTTACAATATTTACAAACTACAATTTACAGAACTAAAATTATAATAAAATATATACAAGTAGCAAAAAGAGAAGTCCACATTGCTGTCAACAGGAAAAGTGCTAACTATTATCTCAACTGAGATAATAATTGTTTACAGCTATATTCCATGCCATGTCACTCACTGAATTCGAACTATCTGTGATTACGAAAACACGATTTCTCAACTATAAAACACTTTTCGTCATTTCTATAATTGTCATCGTCTACAGCGACGATAACGTAGTTATAATGACAGTAATTTTGCAGTATTACGAAGTCAACGTACGATACTTTTCGCGATACGATATGATGGAACAATGACGTGAAATTGAGTAGAGTGACGCATCTGCATTTACGTGTACTATCTCTATACTCGGTTGACAATAAAAGGCAGCTAAACATCTATAGCGGTGTAGTATAGTAGGTGCCTAAGTGCAACTGCCTTCAACTGTACTCGTATGACGCAACGCTCATATGCAATGTTGGTACAGTCGCGATACATTGTTCGCGTAATGAACGACCTTATTATTTGAAGGTTTTCTTTTTTTTTTTTTTTTTTTTTTTTTTTTTTTGTTTCTCTTTTTACTACAATCTGTCTCCTTCGTGGGACATTCAGCAGTATGATGGTTGGTGCTATTGCTGGCGCGCTCAGTATGTGACCTGTGTCACAACCTCATTGTTTAGACAGTATGTTTTACTGTGATTGGGCTACATTATCTTGTGGTATTTTTCGCTTCAATCGTCGCGCTTTGATGTGGTTCTCCATTAATGGCCGAGCTAGGGCATTTGGATGTTTTTTGATGCGTTCTTTATAGGATTTAGTGTGGCGGACAATTTCTTGCTTTACAGTGGGTATTCTTAGATCACGATGTAATAGTTCGTTGGGAACAAACCAGGGAGCGTTAGTTATCATACGCAGGGATTTATTTTGAAACCTTTGTAGGATTTCAATGTTTGAGTTAGATGCGGTGCCCCATAATTGGATCCCATACGTCCAGACGGGTTTCAGTATTGCCTTGTACAGGAGTATTTTGTTCTCAAGTGAAAGTTGAGATTTTCGCCCGATAAGCCAGTAGAGTTTTCGTGTTTGGATACCAAGTTGCTTCCTCTTAGTAAAAATATGTTTTTGCCAGGTAAGTCTTTTGTCTAAGTGCAATCCAAGATATCTCACATGATCTGCCTGTGGAACTTCAATGTTATTTAATTTGACTGGAGGACAAGATCCTCTTCTTAAAGTAAACGTTACATTGACTGATTTTGTTTCGTTCGCTTTTATCCGCCATTTTTTGAGCCAGTGGGATATGCTATTTAGTCCTTTTTGGAGAATATGTGAGGCACTTTCCGGGTCACTATGCGCAGCTAATATGGCAGTATCGTCAGCAAAAGTTCCAGTAGTTAAGGATTCAGATGTCGGCAAATCTGCAGTGAACAGTAAGTAGAGCACGGGGCCCAGTACGCTACCCTGTGGAACTCCTGCTTTTATTGGACGCAGTTCAGACAGTGCTTCCCCATTTTGTACTATGAAATGGCGCTGCTGTAGAAATGATTTCAGTATTCCGTATACGTGGTCTGGCAAAGCAATTCTTAATTTAAAAAGCAATCCTTCATGCCACACGCGGTCAAACGCTTGAGATATGTCCAGGAATGCACTAGCACAGTAATATTTTGCCTCCAGTGATTCCATGATCTTTTTAGCTAGTCTGTGCACTTGGTCGATAGTGGCATGTTTACTGCGAAACCCAAACTGGTGTTCAGGAATTAACTCTTTTTCTTTGAGTATAGGTAGGATTCGTTGCAGCAGTAAGGATTCGTATATTTTGGATGGAATAGGTAGCAGGCTTATGGGCCTATATGATTTTGCTTCTTCAGGTTGTTTATCTGGTTTCAGCAGCATTATAATTTGTGCGACTTTCCACTCCGGGGGAAAGAACTGCAGTCTGGTCATGGCGTTGAAAAGTGACGTAAGGAAAGTTATGCCAGATTCTGGTAGTTCTTGTAGTATACGATTTGTTATAAGGTCGTATCCTGGTGACTTTTTTGGATCCGATTTTTTTATAATTCGGGCAACTTCAGCCTTTGTAAATTTAAAGGGCATTTCCTCCATGTTTATAGGAGTATGTAACTGTGCAGTAATTTCTGCTGCATCTTCTGGAGAGCCTTCATATGGGTGAGGAATAAAGACGTTTGAAAGATGTTCTGAGAACGTTTCGGCTTTCTCTTGGTCTGTCCGTGCCCATGTACCGTCAGATTTTCTTAAGGGGGGAGATACACTAATAGGTCGTTTTAGTTTTCTGGTGGCTTTCCATAAAGAATAATCTGAGGAAGCAGTAGCATCCAGGCCATTGATATAACTGTGAAATCCGTCATTACGATCTTTATCTAGAATGTGCTTCAGCTGTCTGGTGGCGTGATTGAGCCGTTTCTTCGCCATAGGGTCTCTGGTTTGTTGCCAGTGTTTCCGAATATTCCTTTTTTGGGTTACTTTGTCTACTATGTGTTTCGCTACATAGTTGTCTATATTTTTATGTGGTACAGGTGGGGTTGAACACCAGGCTGCATCTTGCACCTTTTTATTGAAGTATAGGACCGCTTCTGTTATTTCGTCGTTTGATTTTAGACTAACAGGTTCCTGGAATGCTTTATCTATGAGCTCTCGAAATAGAGCCCAATTAGTTCTTTTGGTATGTAGAACGCATTTTTTGACGCTTTCTTGGGCGGTAGTGTGTAGTTCTACAATGATTGGAGAGTGGTCTGAGGACAGATCCCAGCAACTCCGGCACGAAACATTGTTATTTGCGATTCCTTTGCTGACACAAAAATCGATAACATCTGGGATTTTTCTATTGTCTGTTGGCCAATAAGTCGGTCCACCAGACGATATCACGTTCATGTTTTTTGCTTGGATGCATTTAAGAAGTTCTCGCCCTCTGGGTAGGATAAGTCTCGAACCCCAAAACGTATGCTTGGCATTATAGTCACCTCCTGCAATAAATCTGTTTCCAAGGGATTGAAAATAGTCATTGAACTCTGTTTCCTTAATAGCAAATCTCGGTGGACAGTAGAGGGCCGATATTGTAATGTCACTGATCCAGTCTGTTATTACGACGTTTGTTGCTTGGATGTAGTTTTTACAGTAATTTTGTAGTACATGGTGCTTGATGTTTGATCTGATGAGAACGGCCGATCCTCCATGTGCTTTGTTGTCTGGGTGGTTAGTGTGGTACATATTGTAGCCTGGTATCCTGAAGTAGCTTTTAGAGGTGAAATGGGTTTCTGAGATCAGTAATACATCTATTTGGTGGATTTTAACGAATATTTTTAACTCTTCCGAGTGATTTGACAAGCCATTGGCATTCCATACGCACAGTTTTAGTTCTGTGAATGTGATGACATTTTTGAAATTAGATCGGTTAACGTTTGGGTCATAATTAACATTTGGTTCATCAGGGCAGCAAGTGTTTCCCTAATGGCTTTGAGTTCGTTAGTTTTTTGGTGGTCATCCTCAACGTTGGGTGTTTGCATCGTAGGTTGTTTGGGGAATTCTTTTGTGACTGAGGCATACGATTTTCCGTCATTTTTTGTTTTATTTGTAGGTTCTTGTTCTTTTCTCGCATATCCAGGTTTTGTTCTTTGTTTGGTGATTGGAGGAGGATATCGGACTTTCAGCAGCTCTTTGTAGACTATGCAGCCTTTATAGTTAGCTGGGTGATTTCCCTCGCAAAGGACGCATTTAACCTGGTTTGATCTTTCTTTCCGTGGGCAAGCTGAGGTGTGATGAGAACCTGTACATTTGACGCATCTGGGTTTCCTATTGCAATACTTTTGTGTGTGATTATAGTCTTGACAATTAGTACATTGCGGGATAACTCGCTTTGGTCTGGGTGCTTCAAACGATATGCGGCAGTGTAAAAGAGATTTTACGCTATATATGTCTTTATTATTTTCACGAGGTTCTAGTTCGATGTTCCACATTGGTAACGCCTGTTTTGTTCTTGAGTTTTGAATGTTCCAGACATTTGTTACTTTATGGTCAAGCTCCTCAATAGCTATTTTAATTTCCTCTCTATCTGTAGAAGGGTGTAGGTTTTTAAGCACCACTCTAAAGCTTCTATCTTGTTTAGGAAGGTAGCTGAAGAATTCTGTGTCTTTTGCCTTCAGTTCTTTGTAAATAGTGGAGTATGATTCGGCTGATTTCGATTGTACTTTAACTCTGTCGCCTCGTAATACCTTAATTTCATACTCTCCTTTTGCTACTTCTTCTAATAAATTCAGTAAAGGTTGGATATTTTTGACGCCGTCAATAAACAGTGGAGGGGGTCTTGTTGGTTTCTGTGTTTGTATTTCAGGTTTATCCGTTTCCTCTGTGTCGTCGAGCCCTGAGAAGCTGTTGCATGTTGGTACTGCTGATGCTTCAAGCCAGTAATTTAATTTTGTTTGCTTTTGGCTACGCATTACTGCGTCTGGTTTTCTCAAATTAGTTTTTGCTATAACTACTTTTGTTGAAGGGGGTTTTAGATGAAATGAGAGCTGACGTGGGGAATGAAGATAGATAGTGTTTTGTTTTATTTGATGTGACCCTGGCTTCTATATCTACTATGCACAGAGACATGTTGTAAGTGTCAAGGTCTTTAAAATATCTACGAAGGTAGGTAGTTAGTGAAGGTATTTTTTTTGTTTGTAGACATGCATACGGACATGCATGAACGGATGGCCGATGGGGCCGAAAACGACCGCGAACCGGAAGACGTTGCGTTGGAAGGCCTCCCACTAGGTGGACCGATGACCTGGTCAGGGTTGCAGGAACCCGCTGGATGAGAGACGCACGGGACCGGTCAATGTGGCGACACCTGGGGGAGGCCTATGTCCAGCAGTGGACGTCTTTTGGCTGAAATGATGATGATGAGACATGCATAGCATCACGCCTATAATCCATGATGGGTTATTAGGCAGAGGTAATTGTGCACCCACACTTCGCCAGTTATGTTTAAGTCCCATGAAACAGGGAGCGAGCTCATTGCTATCAACTGGGCACAACACCAGACTCCGTCACTTCCTGATGGAAAAAACCAATAACAATTTGCTCGATCTGGTATTCGAACCCAAGACCACGAGGTCTTGGGTGGGTGGAAAATCAACAAATAACCCCCCCCCCCCGCTCTTGGGCAGAGCGAAAGGGAGTGTCAGACTTCTACTGACTAAAAACCAACCCATGTTTCATCTTCGCCCTTATGCCGAAGCCACGTCATCTCTTTCAATAATCCGCAGCCCCGGCGGGGGTTCCATTGACCATGAGTGTTGTCCTAGCATGAGCTCAGCAGCCGCGATTGCGACCACAAGGCCAACTTGGCAGTCACCACTAGACCAACCAGGCAGTTTATCTTTGTAAAATCATGTAAAAACCAATGAAGCTATAAAAAAGGCACGTGGACAACCACGTGCCTTTTTTTATAGCTTCAAAAAAATTAAGTGCCAGTATTACCACAAGGTAACACTGGCACTTAATTTCTTTTACTGTTCTAGGACATTGACCACTCAAACTCACGTCATGTAATAATAACGATGTTTAGAGATTTCAGTTTCATGCGAAGACAAGTCGCTGGCAACCGTCCAACATTTCAATCATTGCACTTACAATCCGGTAATTTCAAGAATAAAGGATTTTCCTACGATTCAGACTAATCCAATCTCACTTATGGACAAAATAAAAATAAAAAGGAAGTAAAACTATGGACAAGACAATCAGAAAGATATCGGAGCGTGTAACTGCACGGACTTGTTCGTATTTCTGGAAACAAATCGAATGGAAAATTGTTTGCTACATGAAAATGTATACATGGAAATTAGTAGGTATAGTTGGGAAACGACAATTTAAAGAACTAAAATTATAATAACATATATTATATGCAAGTATCAAATACGGAAAACTTAGAGGACGTCAAAAAAATTCGTTCACATCGCTGTCAACAGGAAAAGTGCCCAGAAGGCTGGCAGCATTGCCACGTTGAATGGCAATACTGTATCCAATGTAAATGTCTTATTTGACTATTGCCACCAGGTGCACTATAAACCACAGCTATTAAATCTTTATCCATTATCACTTCATATAATTATGTATTATAAAACAAAGTCCTCCGCCTGCACGCCTGTCTGCTCGCGATAAACTCAAAAACTCTTGCACCGATTTTCATGCTGTTTACACCAATAGATGGAGGGGTGTCGAGGAAGGTTTTACTATATAATTTGACCAACATCCACGCAGGTGAAGTCGCGGGTATCAGCTAGTAATAAATATTTAAATATCATCATATTTTGTCAAGGTGCGAGAACCAAGCGACGCAGCGGCACATCAATAGAGTATTATAAAATAGTATGTAATAGTAATTCAAAAGGCCATCAAAGTATTCTATAGTGGAAGAGGATTAACAATATCTTTAGTACGAACACAGGAATACTCGTAAAATACTTTTATTTCTTTTTTCTAATCTTTTTGTTCTAGAAAATTCACTTTTGTTTGAGAACTGGAGAGTAATGGGTTCTAACAAAGGATACAATTATGAAGCGCGACTATTAGAATTTGTTATGGTTGTTATACTTTGTAAATTGAATATTTTTCAAACTAAACACTTTAGATACTTTTGTAAATATTCGATGAAGCAGAAAGGAATGAAGTAGGTATTTCTTTATTTTATGGCATTCGTGATACAGGGTAATCCTAGTACGAGTGCCAAAGCACTCCTTTGACACATAAGTGCACATTAATTTTAGCCAAATTAGTTTCTAAGGAGTTTTATTGTACCTATTTACTAGCAATAAAGATTTTATTATTATTTTATTATTATTATTATTTCTAAGTCATATAAATCTTGACTCCAATTTTATGTAGTTGTATAAAGTTTTCTGAGGTTATTTTTCTGAAACATGATCTTATCCCTTACACAGAAAAACTTGAAAAAGCAATCATTTTTAATCTTAAATAGTCTAAGAAGGTAACCAAAAAAAATAAATAACAGAATCTGGAGTCTAAAGTAAGACTTTTTTAATTTATTAAAAAAATCAAGGAAATTGCATTATAATAGTGCAAAAGATTTCGACTGCAAACACAATACGTAAACGTATGTATGTCTCTTTCTTCCTACACCCATCTCTTTCCTTTTTATTCTCTCACTTTATGACCGTAGCAGCTATTTAGTTAAAATGTCCACCATTAAATGTATGCAGTTTTAGTTTAAGAGCCAGTATGTTTGTAAACAATCTTAACTGAGCAATGTACAGTCGAACAAGCTAATAATTATTTACTTTTAAGATTATACAGAAACATTTAGAGACTGATATTAAACGATACAGCGTTTAACATTAGTCGGTTAATGCGAAACGCTTTATAAAATAAAGTTGCAATTAATATTTTCAGTATACTAGAATTATGAAGATTTCTACCTGTATACTTACTAGTTTGTTCGACTGTACCTGTTCTTGTACTTAACAATACGTCGATTGTATTTACTTAACTAGGAAATACTTGACATAAGTCGATGGCTAGAACCTGGGAATCTTTAGGTCCCACGTGAACATGTTGGGTTTAGGACACGTCACGCATCAACACAGCAAGTGGTTTATTTCTGCATCGCAAGCACGTAAACACAATTTTCTTTAACGTCCACTGAAAATCTTATATGCGTAAACCAAAGACCCACAATTAAAATGCCGGAATTTAAGTCTATGCATGTACATGTATTACATGTTGCAAAAAGTGTATAAAGGTTTGTAGAGTTTTATACAATTTTCCATTTTCTCATAATTGATGTACAGGGTGAGAACTGTCCTTTTTATTTTCAATCTCTCGTATCTTGATGTCTTATGAAATATTCTGATACAGATATTAATAGGAAGAGAACGAACTCGAAAAACTACCAGAAAATCCCCTAAATCCATTTCCATAACATGACCTCCTTTCGCATTGACATTCAATTTTTGGCAATGTTGGCAACACTGTAATTGAAATACCGAACACAATTGGCTGGTCGGTTTCATGTACCACCAGGTGATAACGTCGGATGTGGCGGTCCTCGTGACGTCATCCGGCGGACGACGCTGCTCGGCCGCTCGCGTGACACCAATCTCCTCATTGTAGTGTCCGCTGTCAGCAGGACGCTCCAGTCAACCCGCTGCCACTGAAACAAACAATGTCATATTACGTCACATGTTGCCAATATTCACTACCAACATGCTACAAAATGTCCAACCATTTTACATTTTAATAGCCTCCACCAAACAGTAACATTATTTTACACTTTTACACAAATTCCCTTTAAAAGGTTTCGTGGTTTATTGTAAGTGTCAAATAACAACTTTTATCGCGCGGAAAAAAATGTTGATAGCCGGAAAGTTTCCGGGAATCCATTAGTATTGTTATTGCGAGTGAAATGTTCCGAAGCGCATCGGAAAAATGTACCAACTAAATAAGTTTTTGTAGGAAACTTGAGTGACAGACTGTCAGTCAACGTGTTGGTAGGAATGTCATAAAAAACATGTCTTACTATGTCTGGAATATGAGAACAATGTAAGTTTGTTTGAGATTTACATGTTATCACAAACGTGTTAGTTATGCGGCACTATAAAATGCAAGTATCTCTAGGTACACATTTGCTAAATACATTGACAGGATGCGTCTGACAGAACATCAATGAGATCTTCCGAAAAATTTGCATTTGAATTACAATTTACATACTTTATGCACGCCTGTAATCCCCAAAGGGTTACGTAAAGGCGTACCTAATAGTACACCTACATTTCGCCAGATATTTTTAAGTCCCATGTAATAGGGGGCAAGCCTATTGTCATCAACCGGGTACAAATCAATCAATCAATTACCATGAAAATAAGTTGATCTGTAAATTAGTTTGAACTTGTCCTCATGACCCATTTTTTTTTTTTACATGTGGGTGGAAAATCATCAAATAACCCCCCCCCCGCTCTTGGGCAGAGCGGAAGGGAGTGTCCTTATGACCCTGTCTTATAATTTAATAATTATGGCGATGAAGACAATAGGCGTGTCTTCGTAACTTAATACAAGTTTATGAATAAGAGGTAGGTATCTTAAATTAATCAATACCAGGACATCATTAAGTTTCAAATTCAACCTTCAAATCAGAGTGTATCATTCGTACTAATTAATTTAATTATACAATTAACTGTCAGACAGTGCCAAGTTACACGTGTGTGGTCCAATTTAATTGGAACTTTTTACCGCAATAGGTAGGTTAGATAGTCAGGCAGTATTTCTAGGAATACTAATTTACTGAAAACTGCGATTTATATAGAAACTTTGAAGTAAGCACGTGCTATCGCCACGTGGGCCAACTCCACGTGGAAACCCTGCTGTGGATTCAATGCGCACCTCCTTTTGTTCAATTTCTAATAAATATTACTACTGAAAGAAAGACTCTAGAGTTCCAAAAACAAGGGAAGTAACTTTTTATTACTAATAAGTTTCCGAAAAAAAGAACTACGCGCGTGAATGCAAAATACCCGTGTTTGATTGTAATTAGATTCGGCAGTCACGATAAAACTCGGTCATAAACGTTTTTACAACATCAAAATAATCAATTGTTTCCATAACGTCGCAATTACATCAGATACTACGGTTAAATGATTACGACATTAATTTACGAGCGCGTTTTATGAGAACATGTGGAATTAAATATTCAGTTTTAGGATTATAGCCGAGTTAAGATTCCGCAGCACGGCAAACTGCGTCGCGCTGACATCGGAGGTAGGTTAATGACTCCGCAGAGGTCGGCCATTGTTTTGGTAAACAATGCAGCGACGGCGGGCGTGCCGTCAATCCTTCCAGTTATTCGCTTCACTAGGTGACGCGCCGCGAACCTTTTAGCTCTCACGTGAAAAATGTACGCGCCTTACAAAGGTTTAATTAAACCTCCGCTCGTTACACGCCCTGTTTACAACCTTATTAAAAGCTACAGCCCCTAAAAATAACAGTACACTTCGATAACTAGTCACAGAGAGAAAAACATCTCGAAAGAAATTAGAATTTTCTTTCCCTTAGACAAGGCAGCCTCGCGAACAAAACTGGGGTGAAGCATAATTTGAGATCATCTTGTTATGCAGCTCTGAAAACTCACTGCTGGATTGTTTCAACTTGAGCTATTTACATCGTCCCTCACTGAAATATCCCTTCAATTAACTTTGGACAAATTAACGGGAAAGAGAAAAATATAAAAGCGGAATGGAGTGCGGGCAGAGGAGGGCAGGAGGGAAGAATAACTGGGTTCGCGGATAATTAATGGTTTCATTTATGTTTCTGCACTTGAGAGTCTTGATTGTGCCGGGTTAGGCCGCCTTTTTACTTTTTCCCAGTTTCGAATTGCCATTGTTCAACTGAGACCTAATTGAAAGTGGTTAAGGTTCGGCAGTCAGCACGGGGAAAAGGGAAAACCCCAGATATACCAATAGCTGATTTAATATAAGACTTTGTTCCTAATGGCACCGCTTTCAGTCAGTCAGAAATCGGTTCAATACGTAAATATAAATGTGCTTGATTTTATTTTAATTCCACTATCTCGCCCACAAATTCTAACAAGCTGTGACAGTTCTCGACATTATTTCTTTAAATAATCCGCATCAATAGTTTGTTCTCGTTGTAATTGCACACTGCAATATATTGCAGAATTGATGGCTGTAAAGAATGTTAGGTACATTAGAACACAGGCAATATTCGGAGTTCAAACTCTCATAGATCCGTCGCGACGTGTTGCCAACCTCGGCAGTGTCTTGTAACTGACTAAATGCTCCAAATGTCATCTAATTCCATACAATGTTGCCATGCTATTAATATGACAGATGTTCAAAGCATTCCGCCTTTGTTGTCGTTTTAAATTTCACAAACGAAAATTATTTTGTTTCTTTTATTTGACGCGTGCGTAGAGTAAATTGTAGTAAAGTCCGAAAAAGCTTGGAATATTTTTATGTAATGAATTTTGTTAACTGTCGCACAATTAATTACACAAGAGAATACTTTGATACCAGTCGTTAACTGTGCAATACTTTGTGTCTCACAGTTTTATAGATAACCTGTCTGGTGAAGCACTAGAAACATCTGATAGAACAGACGTCAATAGAGGTTATTGACTCGACTTTAATAAAGATGCTTTAAATAATTTCTATTTCGATTTCAATAAATGAGACAACATCATGTAATCCTTGTTTTTCGTCTGATACATAAAAATATCTTTACAAATTCTATGTAGATAGATGACATCGTTGTGAATATTGTTTGTACACACACATACACACATGTAAAACAGATTCAATCATAGATCAAAAACAAGAGCAGACACGACAGCTTAATCATAATCTATCACTGCCTAAATTATTTGAACTAGGAAGATCAACACATAAATTACGTTCAACAAAAGTCGCGTTCAATCCCACACCGGTTCACGAAATCGGATCGAACTGTGTGTGTACATATTGTTATGCAGATTCCAAGTCGGGATTCTAAACGTGTAGTATTGTTATTCAGGACACGAATGAGCCACGTCACGATTACGGTACGTCCCAACCCTGACCCCATGAACTCAGGGAAATGTCACCGGGACGAGACAATTTTCGCCTTTCTCGTTCTAAGAGTTGAGTGTGCCATTTTTATTTTGTTATCTGCGGCCGTGTTTATAACGCGTTCGGCACGTATCGGCGGGATTCGATTCGATTTCCGATTTTTTAAATCTGATTTTTGTAATGTTGTTGTATTGTTTGTTAATGTGATGTGTTTTGCTTCGATTTTTCACTGACTGCTTTGATCCGGTTTTATTTCCTGTTATTTTGTGGAACGAAAACCACAAAGTGAAGCACTTCACTTGAAATAGAACAAAACACAGACGTTTGATAAAAAATTAAAAGAATTTTCCCGGAATTTCCACACGGATGCTCTGGCCATTGACTGTATTCGATGGCACTCGGCCGTTGACGTATCCTTTGCGTTACTAACGAAGCTGATTCCTAGAAAACGAGGTACGATAGCTTTGCCTTTTTCTACTTTATTGGAAAAATGCCCCGTTCTAGTGATTTGATGAATTTCCACAACGTCATCCGACGTAAACATTATTTTCAACACGCAAGTTTGTTTGGTTAACTTCCTGAAAATAATTTAACTAACTACGTAATATATCTCGAAGTTAACTGTAATTCCACTCACCGAATAGCTTACGGGAGATTAAAATGATATATCTGAACTTGTGACGCTCTACTTCGACATCCATAATTTTCGCGAAAATGTTTTTCCACTAGGCTCTACCTATTTTAAATAGTTGTTTAATGGGTACGTCCTTAATTAGAAACTGTACGGAGTGAAATTGATGCTCCTCTTCTGATTTAATGAGGAGGCGATCGCGTGATCCCTTTCGCACAGAATTGGCCCCGCCCATCGGGCGGTGAAAATCAATAACATACTCCAGAAGTGCGTTTAGTGTCGTACCTTGCTGACGTTGCTGGCAGACGGATGTAAAAGTCAAAAAGCATAGACAACATGTACATTTTCTGTTTGCAGTCGCTTCGTGCGTTGAGCGCGTTTTATGCAGGGGACGGGTCGATCAGCTGTTTAGTGACGTCACTTCAATAAGTATTGTAATGTCTGCTAGTCGGTTGGAAATAGATGTCGGTGTGACTGAAACGCATTTGTTTAATATGAGGATGTATAATGTTTTAGATAGTTAGGTGCCTTTTATTGATCTATTAGCATGAACAGGTTTTCAGTTGGTTTAGAAAAACATAATTATAACATATAAACATAATTATGTATACACATCACGCTTGCAGTCCTCGAGGGGTTAGGCAGAGGTGTGCCTAATATACACCCACATTTCGCCAGTTAGATAGTTTTCTTATTATTTAGGAAATTCATTTAAGGAAAGCGAGTTTGTTTTCTTCCGTAATCTTGTTCAGATTGCATTGCTGCTTTATTACCGCCGTTTCCAATAAGTCATTAAACCAAAGTACATACTTACCAATTAATAGTTCGCTGACCTCCTTAACGGCAGCGAAAGACCGTAAACAATCCTGAGTGCCACTTACACAATAAAGTTATAAGCCGCTCTTCAATTGAACAATTACATTCTTGAACGACGTTTAAAACCCCCCGAAAAGCTTTTAGCAGAATTAATATAGCATAATAATTTCCGCGTAACGTGTAACAGAAAGCGAGTTTCCGATAATTGCCGAAGATCCTCTCCGTAAGTTTGCTCAGACGCGAGCACCTGCATTAATTACAAGATTTAGCGTCATCCTCACCATTAATAAGGAATAAACCACTCCAGTTTCTTTGTCCGCCTCCAGATCTGTTTATTAAACCGAAAGATTAATTACGATACCGAATTTTAAGAATTCGCAACTTTGTTGAGTCGGCGGTATTCAGAATTTAATTTAAAAATTCCGAAGTTTAACGAGACAGGTGAGCTGAACTGCTAAGCGCGTTATGAATTTTACCCCCACACGGTACTAGTTTGGGGAATTTTTCCCGACTCCAACGAACTTTATAGCTTATCCCGCACGCGTGCCTATTCATGCAGAATTCATATTATAAACGTACATATTCTTTTCTACATACTCGTACATATTTTGTTGGTGTTTTCCCTTAGAGTGTGTAAATCAAATGTCAAGGAGCAAGGATTCCCCCAGTTACCTTATAGGTCACCAAGAAATATGCCTAATATGTCTACGAAAAATATACGTTTTCAGACAGATATTTTAGCCGTTCATGTTTTATGAGAAAATTCGGTGTACGACTGAATTTCGCGTCGGCTTTCAACTTATTTAGAGTAAGTAAACTTAAGTCGTTGGTATAATCCGTAAATAAAGTGCTGCCATGAAATACCAGCTACGCACATAGCTACGTGAACTTTACGGCATAAAGAACGTATGAGTCAGTGCATAGAAACGCAAACAGTTGAAACTTAGGCTGTTTCATCACTTTTAATTATTCATAAATCACCTACCAGTTAAAATTAAGATCCCGTTTGGCAAATTTTACGAGTGAAGTTTGGAAAACCTGCTTAAAACGAGACGTGTGCGCAATATTTACGTCATATTTTATGGTTTAACACTGTTGTAATTTGAGTTTCATGAAATTGTGTGTATATGTACATGTGCAGGATCTATAAATTGGAATAGTGGACGCAGGCATGCGGTGCGATTCGGGTTACGCCAGAATGTGCTGCATTGTCAAATTGACGAATGCGTCGTAGATCAACAGAGCCAAGTGATACGCTAGGTAGCTTGTAGGTATAGCTAGGTACTCGCTGTTGCTATCAAAGATTGACGTGAATGTTGGCAGATAGATCTATTGATCCAACTATTTGAGGAGCCGTGTGACACACGAAACCTTGTGAAATAAATCACCGTCGTGATTCACTCGTACTAAAATCAACAAAAATACTCGTAGTTAATATTCTAGACTCTGTAAGTGTAAATAAACAGGGTAAACATTACGGTTTACATTAGCGTGGGCAACCAGTGCGAACTGTTGCGAGCCTTGCATAACATTACACTTTAATTATATTAAAAGAGATTGTGCCCAGTCTATTAGTATAAAAATGATACTTGAGTGTGGTCGACGGGGTCACCGGGATAGGGCTGAGGGCTGACACAGCTCGGGCCGCACCTGCATTAATTAAGAGACTTATCTCTTCCATTAATGAAGCGCGGGTCAGCCCTGGCCCCGAACTTCGCTTTAACTTGTACACTTTTGATTGATTTAGTCAAACAAAACAGCTTTCCATTTTCTTCTAAATTATAATCGGTGTTTTGAAGTGTCTGAAAATTTGTGTTTCGCTGTCGCCCATTATAACAAAAGATACAATATAGATACAAAAGATAGGCAAAAGATTAAGGTCAAACTCATTTAAAAGACAGATAATTTAGATTTATAAGTGTTCTTGGTGTTTGTCGTATGGACAGTTCTATAAAATTGTTCAATGAATTCAAACTTACGATTTCACAGTATAAATTCAAGAACGTATGACTACTTAGTTTTATAGTTGTTGTTCAGTTTTGTGGCTAACTTTAAGTTGCGTCGTTATTAAAGTTAATAAAGATGTTTAACAGCGTTTAAATGTCCTCCAGATTTAGAAATATCTTTAGTAAGTAATATTCTAGTATTGAGTGTTTTATGTGGCCTTCAAAAGTTTACTAGACTAGACTAAAATTATTACCTAAATTATTTCTTCACAGTAAATTGCTATGTAGGTTAACCTAAAATGATGTGATTGAAGTCTTAATTAGATATATTTTCACGTATATAATTGGGGATGTAATAGGTTACAAACAATAAAATTGTAGAAAGCTTTCCACGTTTTAAATACTTACACATATGTTATTTTAATGCCCATAAAGATTATTTCAACATCTTCCTGCTGTGTTAAGTTTCATGGGGTCGGCGCAACACGATGCTTTCTTCCATTATCCATGCTATCATTTACTCCTTTTTAGGGTTCCGTAGTCAACTAGGAACCCTTATAGTTTCGCCATGTCTGTCTGTCCGTCTGTCCGTCCTCGCTTAATCTCTGTGACCGTTAGCACTAGAAAGCTGAAATTTGGTACCAATATGTGTATCAATCACGCCGACAAAGTGGTAAAATAAAAATTGGAAAAAATAATTTTATTAGTGTAGCCCTATTTATGTAAAGTGGGTAGTAAAACCCTAACGTGTGATATATTGTTGGAAAGGTATTTAAAAATGAAGTTTACTGAAATCATTTTTTGATAATGTCAATAATTTCGGAAATAATCGCTCCAAAAGTAAAATACAATGTGTCCTCTAACTTTTGAACCATAAGTTTAGAAAATATGGAAAAAATCTGAAAAGTAAAACTTTATAAGGACTTTCTAGGAAAATCATTTTGAAAGTGAAAAAAAAAATTAAAAATATATACCTCTAAACTCATAAGTGGGAACACTTATTGTAACGGACGGGAAACTACGGAACCCTACACTGAGCGTGGCCCGACACGCTCTTGGCCGGTTTTTTTTTAGTACCTAGTATTGTTTTTACTTACCTCGTTTAAGATCTTCATCGTTATTCTCTTGCCCTTAATCTAAAAGGGTTATATTTAAATGCACATCTGTTTAATTTTTCAGCACACTAGGTAACTCCACTAATTAACTGAATGCATACCAAAAAAATCAATTGATTATCTAAACATGTCCTACAAAAAAGTCTAAAAAATCACACAAAACGAGATGACCTTTTTTATCGAATTCACACCAAAAATGTAGTTAGTACATCGGAAATATGATTTGTAAAACAAAAATACTAATTGCTTATCAAAAATACTAACTTGCACTCTAAATTGTACAATCTTACTACGAAATTTCTAAAACTGATATCTAATACGACCGTCTCGCGACAGTGTCCTTTATGGGCGGCATGGGCACCGGGCCGTTGGCCGACGAAGGAGGCCGGCGGAGGCCTGGCACTTCGGGGACAGAAGATATTAGTGTTATTTAATATGCGAGCGAAGCGAGCGCGCGTCATGGAGTACTCGCGTTGCATGTATGAGTGACAGAGAGAACGAGAAAATCGCACGCGGTGTTGTCAGTTAGAATAAACGATGTTCCTAAAAGTAAATCAGGTGTAGGTTTTCATTAAACAAGTTTTAAAATGTTTGTTAGACTAAATAATTATTAGATATACTATTTTGATAATAGTTATTCGTCCAGTAAAAGAGTTATGCAAATGCCATTAAAAAGGATACTAAATTTGATTTCTTTAGTGTGCATAATTTGAGATAATTTGTGTGCAAGTCAGTATTTTTGGTGTAACTTTAAAATATTTTGTTCGAAAAAGGGATTATACAGATAACGGTTTAAATACATGCCAATCTAAAATATGATTCATCTTGATTTTGGTTAATGGAAATAGGCTCGCCCCTATTACATGGGGCTTAAACATAACTGTCGAAATGTAGGTGGATATGGTTACACCACTGCCTAACCCTTCAGGGATTTAAGGCGTGATATTATATTATAATTCTTCTTATAGGGCACATGTAATACCCCATCCCACGTACGGTGTTTTCTGAATATTTAAGTACAACTTTCTGCAAAAGCGAGCCCTCACTAAAAATATACCTACGTTTGAGTTTGCGGTCCTTTTTTTTTAATATCCGGTGTATCTTTTATGATAAAGGTGGGGGTCCATTGTGCTGTATTGAGTGCAGACAACAATGTGCTCGTGTACGCACGCCTTATGTGCAGGAAAGTGGCCCTCTTTCAAAATGTGAAGATTGACAGTTGAAGATAGGCCGGATGAGTTCAAAATGGTGGACGGGACAGTTTGTGATGGAATAACGCTATGATATACTATAACAGATTTTGTGAAGAATATAGCAGTATTAGTCTGGTGGTGTGATCTTCGGTCTGCCAAGTCATAGGTCTAGAGTTTGAACCCAAGACACGCACCTCTTATTTCTTGTGCGTATTGCATAAAACGCTTCTGTGAAGGAAAACATCGTGAGGAAATGCAAGCCTGAGAGATATTTCTGCATTTACCTTTTTTTTGTTTTGTACATATACCTGGTAACCTAGATAACTAACTTTTTTTTAATGTTGTCAGAGGAGTAATCACCTTCATAAGTTTGTATGGAAGAATGACTGGCTTGTTCAACCTTAATGTACAGAATATTTAGTTGACGGGTGCGTAAAGAGTCCGCTTACACCTTGTTTAACGAAGTACAGTGAAACTTGGTTAACTGAGACCTGGATAAATGAGAAATCTCTATAACTGGAACTCATACTGGGATCCTATGAGACAGATTTGGATATCTGAGACTGAGACGACACGGTTGGCGCAGTGGCTAAGCGATTGGACTGTGATTTGACTTTCTATGTTTGTGAACGCACCCACGATACAGGAGAAATTCCTAGTGTGGGGCAACGTTCAAAAAAAAAAAAAAAAAAACTGGGTAAGTGGAATACCTCTAAAAGTGAGACAAATTTTCAGGTCCCTTGGGGTCTCCCTTAACCAGGTTTCACTGTATTAAAAAATAACATCTCCGGAAGGGGTTAAATATGGGATCCTTGTTTTATGAAGGTTCGTTATTGCCTATAAGCATATGAGCCGTTAAATTGGTAGCGGCTGTCATTTGTGGATCTTTAATAGTCATTACCGGTAGGCAGTGACTCGAAAGTCTGACAACCAGTCCTATCAAGTGTCACTTGCTGAAAATCTTCCACCTGGACACGAGTTGCCATGGCTAACCTGGAAGTCTCTAAACAGACTCCGGACACAGGTAGGCCGAAGCAAGGAAAACCTGTTCAGGGGGAGACTCATAGACGACTCTGCCCTGGAGTGTAAATGTGGTCTTGCCCCACAGACTATGGAGCACTTGATATCGTGTCCAGCCTGTCCCGTTACTTGCACATCACAGGAGCTGATGGAGGCTACTGAAAGTGCCGAACTCGTCGCCAAATTTTGGGCCGACTCAATTTAAATTGTCATCGACACGCTAAGAAGAAGATCAAGTAACTTACCCGAAAGTCCAGTCTTACCAAGGGGTTTCGAATTACACAGTACTGACTGGGTTTTGGGGGTCACATAGGCAGTCGATCCATGTAAGATATCAACAGCGGATGCTGTAAGATACAGTCTTACCGGATGGTAAGACTGGAAGCGTGCCTAATAAAGTTGGGAAAAAAACTAAGCAGATGATGATGTTATTGTTGCAGTTAGCAAAAAACAAAGCACGGCTGACACTCAGTTATAGTTTTTTCAGCTTCTTTACTGACTCACTTTCAGTAGATTTATAAGTTAGTTGGAATAGTGTAAGAAAGTGTCCTATAAATTATTCGTAAGATTTGATGAATTTGAAAATGTAAAGAGTCTACTACGTTAAAAGTTTATAAATTAAAAAGAAAATTGAGTCTTTCAGTTGATGGCAATCGCGTTTCCCTTTTAATGTTCAAAACATAAAGATAAGAATAAATTGTACGTTTAGAAATAAAAAGGCATTTTGTTGAAAGTATGTTGGGTGGGTACCTAGGTATTCTTTTTCAGGAAAAAAGTGTTGTTGATCTGTGAAAGTATTTGTTTACAACATGATTAGTTAATAGAAGACCATATAAATTCATTAGAAAAAGTATTGTTTAAAAAGAAGTGCTGAAAAGGCATTCTTTTCATTTTTTTTGACTAGTGGAAGATGGTTGACCGGTAAATTTGCACATTTCCCTGTATTGAAGGAAGTAATACATAAAGTCACACATTACATAAAACTTGCGAATATTTCAAAGTTCATAAAACATAATAAACAATAGCGTGATATTATTTGTTTTGTTGACTTCTTGATCTTGACCCATATCGCAATTAAATGATTAGAAATAAAATTAGTTGATGCGCACCTAAAAATTATTAAAAACAACGTTTGATAAGGCAATGGTGATAAGAAAATGATAAAAAAAAATGTGTTTTTGTTATTGTTTGTAAATAATTATGTCATACTAGTGCAGGTGTTTCCGAAATACTAAATTAGTCACTTTCAGATAAAACAGTTTAACTGTTTTATGTAATCACTGGCATGAAACAAAACTATAAGTAAAATGTTCTATTAGGTAATTCGGTAATCACAGCCGTGATGTCATCATCATCATCAGCCTATAAAGTTCCCACTTCAGGGTCTCAGGCCTCCTCTCCAGGAGAGGGATGCGTTATAATCCACCACGCGGAACCAGTTCGGATTGGTAGATGTCACACGTCTTCGATTTTTTGGTTCTAAGACATGCCGGTTTCCTAGCGATGTTTCCCTTCACCATTCGTTCGTGATGTTACAAGTCCTCCTAACCACGTGGAAAGTAATGCTATTCACCTTCATTCACGCTATTGGAACAAAGTCATCATCATCTTCCTGCCTGTATCCCATTCTATTTGGGGTCAGCTCAACACGTGTTCTTCTACCATTCTCTCCTGGCAGACGTCATGGCATCATTGACTCCTTTCTTGGAACGAATTCATGCTCCATAAAATTTCAATAACGCGTGACACGTTTTCAATAAATTTATTTGTTCTACGGACATTACCCGTTTTAGTATCGAAAGCCATCGCTTAGTTAACAGAGGTAATTAAAACCACGATAAATCTTGTCAACACTACAAGTTAGTACTAACATTTAGGCTAATAGTTAGTTCGCATTAGTAGTCGGTAGTATAACTGTGTAGTTTAGTACTTTTTGTTGCATTGGGCTTGTTAGCGGTAAGTTTTTGTAGAAAATACAAGTTAATTAACTTTGATTGTCGCTTTTCGTAGAGTTTGTAGTCTTAATTATTATTATATTATTATTATTCTTAGTTTTTAAAAAATGTTTAAAAACTACCTACACTAAATAATGTGTAGACATTATTTGTATGCCTTGCACGGCAGCACATAGTGATACTATATATTCTTTTGATAACACCTGATAACTCTTTTACCTATGTGTCACAAATAAAGATTTTTGAATTTTAATTTGAATTTAATGCTCATTGGTCGCTAGCAAATCATAGGTTTGATTCCCGGGTCGAGCGAAGTGTTATTAGGATTTTCCATCAGGATTTTTTCAGCAACAGCCATGGAGTCTGGATTTGTGCCTGGTTTATGGCAGTTAGGCCCCTAGCCCACGGCGACTTTTTGTAGCGATGCTGTCGCGTCGATACAGTCGCGGTGCGGTCACAAGCTGTTTGCCCTCGCCCACAAAACCAACGCGCGTTAGTAGTGTTGCTGTTTGCTGTCACGCTTTTACGAAACTCGCGACAGCATCGCTACAAAAAGTCGCCGTGGGCGAGGGGCCTAACATAACTGGCGAAATGTAGCTGTACTACTCTGCCTAACCCTCCGGGAATTACACGCGTGATAGTATGCTTTGTTGTTATCTTATTTTGGGGGTATGATTAGTTATGCAAATTGTTTGGTTTCACTTTTATATATCATGGAGTTGACCAACTGGATTAAATTACTTTTTTGAACTTATTAAGCTAGTAATGTGAAAACTAAACAAGTATTTTGTTAGAGTTTTTGAATACTAAAGTCTTTGCCATGCTTTTCATCCTCAAGTATCAGGTATGCTTATGTATGTATAACCGCGATTTCAGTTGAACCATCCATCGTGTATAACCACACGCGTTTCATGAAACGCAAGGCAAAGGTATTTAGTACCGTAGGCACTCTAAATAGCGCAAAGTGGAGCATCAGCCTCCCGAGCTCGGTTCCAGGTCGGATTCCTGCAGCCGGATAAATATTTGTATGGCACACGGTTATTTGTTTGTGCTCGCACTGTTTGTGTACCGGATCTGTGCGTGTAATGCCACCTCAGACAAAGGAGCCGCATTTATTTATCTAATTTATCTATAAATACTCTCCGTGTTCAGTTTCTCGTATAATATTAACACAAGAAGAACAATAGTAAAATCTCCGAGTAGGTACACAGTATACTCTACTTACATTGAGGCTTGTCCTAAATTCCTAAAAGAAAATATAAAATAAACGACAAAGTAAGTAAATAATATTCCGGCGTAGTCTCCATTTTACCGCAGTTGGGTTAAACCACCTTTGTCTGACCCAAAATATGTAAGTAAATATCGTCCGGATTCGTGCCTGCACAGATTTAAATAACTAAAATATCAACCTGTGCTTATATTATAGTCACAGACCTGTGAGGCCGAGGTTGTACGTATTGAACGTATCTACTATCGATCAAATAATAAATTCAACTAGGACGCCTTGCCTGTCACGCACACGAAATAAAATAATACAATTTGTAATGTTCGACATCCCTATTTTTATTCGAGTTTGAGCGCGGGCTATATTTAAACCGCAAGTCGGGGAGCATGTCATGTGCCTGTTATTATAAAGCCCACGCTTAACGAGTGTACTACGATAAAAACTGTGTTAAAATTCAAAGAACTTTAATTAGCCAATCGTAAATGACAAAACATACACATTACACGCGATTATCGCGGGTTATGTTACGTTCAATTAGCGAGCTTTATCGGCACCGACACGTGCGGTCACGTCACCGCGCAGTGCCCCGTTGCCGCCTTGCCCACGTGTCCCGACCGTTAACGCTAACATTCCTTTAATACAAATAGCTTGTTAATATTAAATTAGATGCTACCGATTCCTTTGGCAATCATAAAACAGAACGCTTTAAAAAAAAGCTTATTGTACTTGCCAGTTATCTCCCCTTTTTAGTTAATTTGACGAATGTATTATTCGTAGGTACTGTCACGCACTGCGGAGTGGATTCCAGTTAAATGTCATTTTGAAAGGTTACACTTATCCGTTTTGTGTTTGTATGTACTCGAATGTTGGAATGTACAGAAAGTCGCATGTTATTTGCTTAGTCGGGATTATGGTTTATTTTGACGTCTACGTTTGTTGAGAATAGTACTTAGTGACGTCTATGCGTTACGAAGGATTACTAAGGAAGATAAAACTTGACATATTGTTTGTCTGCTTTTCACATTGTTCTAGCAATAATACTTCAGCAGAGCCACTGCTGAAAAACCAATATTTCAAGATTTTGACTTTTACGATTTGCGCGTGATAATAGCATGTAGAAAAACAACGCGATACAACGGGGATATGGAATAGAGCGAAAGCCCATTCCGTAAATCAATCAGTAATAAGTATGTTGGTAGGCACATCAAATATGTATTTTCAGCGAAATATTAGCCGCCTTTGTTGGGGATTTCGCAGATATTCCGGTAGGATTAAAAGCCAATCTCTTTTTGTTACTCTGCCAGAAGAGATTATATTCATAACGAATGTGCGTTGTTGTATGAAGCTCTGAATATAATATTATTGTTACACAAAGTTGTAAAAATTATTATTACGACGTCGCACGACAGTTTTTATTCGGGAACTATGATATGAAAAGGAATTGAGTGGTTTTATATTTTGTTTATATACCTTCCTGTAAGTTTATTGTGAAAGTTATAGTTCGTATGTGTTTTGTGTAGAATAAACTCTTTTGTTGAAACCAAAACAACGTGAAATGCACAGGGACTTTTAATAAAATTGAACATGAAAACACGGTTATCGATAAAAAAACTCAATGCAAACCGAAAATCTAATTCCATAATTTGTAAACACCATAATCCAAAACCCATACATCGCCAATTTGATTCGCAGCGTTCGCATCTGACAAATTAAATATTCTCCCCATGATGTAACGAATTAAATAAATCAAAATCGTTACCACCTGTCAGAGAACGTTCGCTCGATAAGTGCTCTTTTAATGGAAGCGGTACGAGTGAACCCAAATTGACGAAGCTATTTTTTAATATTCCAATAATGCACGAATTTCGCAAAAGTATCTCCCAGCTTCTCGTCGAAATGTTTATTTTCGATTAATGTGCAAATATTATTGCTATCGCGGGTTTAATTAAAACACTATGCACCGCAAAATTGCTCCAGTGAAGCCAAGACATCACAGCGATTTTTCCACTGTGCACAACAGAATTTCATGAAATATTTTGTAATATATTTTCAGGAAACCCCAGCTAACACTTCTGTTATTAAACTTTCGCGGCAATCACATAAGCGGTTTATTGTAAACAATATGTCGTAAACAACTGATTAGCTGATGTCTTAATTGTTATCATTTCATCATTAAACTGCGATAGATGTTTTGGCACCTTCTCAATGATGACAAGTTTAATCCATTCTTTTACAAAACTCTGACTCATTTTTCCTACGCCAGACTATACAAAATAAAGGGTTTAAGGGAGCATTTTAGTTCACGAGTAACAAGTAAACAATTTAGTGACAGAAAACAAATAGCCGCGTACGTCTGTTTGTTCAACGAACGCCTATGTGGAACTCAATAATTTAAGGGTTTTTATCTTTTTATTCGAGTGGGTATTAACGCAGATTCTCTGTACCAATATTTGCGCAAGTGCCGGCTGGCTGTTTGATTGCCAATGAATATTTTCGTTGTTTCATTAATCGAGCAATACTGCGCAAAATGCAGGTGAGGTCGCCAGTTATTGTTGCACTGCTTACAACCAAATTGTTATTGTTGTACTTTTTATCCACTTGCACCTTATAACTACTGTTGTAGGTACATTTATTAATTGACAATTTGTGAAAATTGTATTCCTGTTGTCAGCTCTATACGTAGATTATCTTTTATTGTTTTGGCACGTTTATTTTGAAAGCAAATTCAGAGCGTTATTGTTTAATATCGCTGTTTGCTCCTGTGTTTGTTTTGAGTTTATTAAAAATGGGATTGATTTTTCATTTGCTCACCTTTTTGGAAATTTCACGCGATAAATAACAATTGTTTTATTTCGATATGCATTTAAATGTTTCGCGTACGTAAATTGCGAGTTTATTTGTTCAAGCGGGGACGTGTGTTTTTTCTGGAATTGTGATGTTGAAGATCTGTAAGAGATGACGGAATTAGAATGATTACCCGGGGTTGATTGTTTTGAGATGTGGCGTGGATAATCGGGCATTCTGTGCGTGGCAGCGGCATGGCTGTCGTGAAATGTTCGTGATTTACGATGAGGTTGCCGGAGTCCGGCGCGGCGTCACGCGCACGTCACGCGCATGACGCGGCGTGCCCGGCCACGACGCGCCCGCCGCGCGCCCCCACGCGCTCCACCGCACCGCGTGACCACCGCACTCGCTCCCATGCTGCCGTCATGATGCACTGCTCCACTATCACTAATTGCTATCAATGACTCGTCACTCACAATAAAGTCTCATTAAGCGTCACATTATTATCTAACACGGCTATTATTCTCTCTAAATGTTCATTACGTGACGTTACTCGTACGCACAAAAAGTTAAGCCCGTATAAAAGCTTCGTGTAACTTTGCCAACAATTCCGACGAGCGCACCAGATTGTCCGGTTCCGAGCAGTATGCGAAATAGTTATGTTATAACGCAGATTTTTGTGGTCCATTGAAACGAAAAATGTTATTCGTGTTACGAATGAGTTAGAAGTTTTCAAACTAAAACGGCAAACATAATTGTTATGGTTTATTTAAATCTGTTTTTCATGCGCTTGCGTCATCGCACATTTGTGAAGCCATCATGTGACTTCCCCACTACTCCCGTTATTTTCCAATGTCTAAAATTGATCGGTATCTACGACTCTAAAAATATGTGTTGTTAATGGTAAAATTATTATACAAATGTTGTGAAATATGTTGCTTGCCAAAACGTTTCAAAAAGTTTGTGAAGCTTTCAGATGTAGGTACACAGGAAGGAATGCACAGTCGTAATTCGATATATTCACTCGTAATAAAAATTCGAGTAAAATGTGGCAAGAAATCTACATGATTCACTATAGCGTGTAAAATAAAACGTTTCATTGAACTTTATTGACGTAACAACACAAGATTCAGATAGAATGACTTCGTTATTGTCTTTATTAGCTTGTTACGAGAGTGACAGCTCATTATTTGACGATATCGAGTTGAACTTCAATGGCAATTGCGATCTCTTTTATGATTGTTCAATAAAATCGGGAACAGCAATCAGTTTGCGTACATATTGCTTCAGCTTTTTAAATAGGTCCTTGTCCTTGTGTATTTCAAATAATACGTAGGTAATGAAATATCTGACATTTTTTAATACAATAAGATAAACAACGTTTTTGTCTAATGTTGAAGAAGTTGATAAGTAGTTATAGCAACAACATTGTTTCAAAACCGAAATGTCTCAATTTATTGTTACTTCGTTTTAATTTCTATTGCTATTAGAACCAATGAAAAATTGATACCGTCACGATAGTCGTGTTATTTCATTAATTTTATCAGCTGCCAAATTCTATTACGAAAAATTAATGGGAATTTTAATAAAAATAAATTTAAAGTATTTTGGGTGCGTGTGGAGTCGGGATGCGTCTCGTTATGTCGAGGGGCGTGTGATAAATGAGCGTATTGGAAAACGCCTTGGCACGCCTCACACGTCACGATGACGGGATATAAATGAGTTTTATATTGTCTGTTCTCACCTAAACCCATCTCTCAGGCCGCCCTGATAACCGATCAGGAACTCAACGCGCATCTAAATGTCCACTTGTTTCATTCATTTTGCGACAAGACCAACTTAGACGGCTAGTTGAATTGTTTGGCCGATCTCCAAAGCTGTAAATTAACGCCTTTTTTCATTGTTTTCAGGTAAAACGCTGAAAGAGATCTCGGAGGAACTGGCGGGAGCTTCAGAAGTCGTGGTCCCCGTATCACCTACGTGACTGCGATAGCTTAATATAACAAAATATGTTTGTTATTGCTCAGTAGGGGAGAATTGTACTGAATGTTAACTAAATACACACTTGTACGTGTAGGGACACTTGTCGGTTACATAATAAATAGTAGACTGAATAGCCTAGCATTTTTATTTAGACAATTATATTGACTTCACTACATTATGCTCTGTAATATGTAAAGCTCGAGCAAAATCCAGATTATCAGATTTAGCTTTTATATGAACATAATAAAATTGTGGCAAGAATATTATCTGGTTTAACAACAAAGGGTCGTAACGGAGCCAGTATAGACGCAATTACATGAAACTTGAAAGTAAGAGGTACCAGCGATAAAAGCAGACTAAGCAAACATCAGGCATCCACTTAGCGACTATTGCCAAACTTTAATATAACGTGTAGCAGTCGGCGTCGTCAGAGTGTTGGTTCAAGTGGTTTTGGCAAGCAGACGGGCCAACGTCTGCTCGACTTAATCAGGCCGCACCTTAACCGGGCTTAAGCTCAGGCAAGAGACGAGCAAAACTCGTAATGACTCGGAACCGATGAGCGCGGCCTTAGCGTCGCTCTGCCTCCTCAAGTATTGTTAATAGCGCCATTTTCCACTCAGAAATTTTATGTGAGATTTTAAAAACTCTGACAATGTTTCAGATTTTTTCTTCATTTCTAACTAATTGCAAACAAGGGTTCAGTATAATTTCGAAATACTCCCCGTGCGTTAACAGTAACAGCGCTGTTGCAAATAAATTTCGCCAACTAAACTTTTGTACAATGCGCTTCATTTGCGTACGTATAAATTGTACAGACAATAGAAGCTGTGGTACAACAGTGAGTCAAATTACGAGAGATCCACAATCGGCACTGATTCCAATCTATATGCGATCGCGGTACACAAAGTAAGCGGTAATTTGCGACTGGTAGTCACGTAGAGTGTTGCGCTTTGCGAGCGGCGATCAACAGGCTTGGAAATTTGAAAATTACCACCCATTCGAGGCAATAAATTTGTTGAGCTGTCGTTGGCAAGTGGCGACCATTCGCGATTGTAGATTGATTCGTTGATTGAAGAGGCCCATTCGTTTTAGCCGTGTACAGACCGGCACAGTCTTAATTGCCATCGGAGATTGCTGTATCGGAGTCATTATTGTTTCAGTGTGAGCGTACCTTTACATTTTGTGACATATTCACGATTTATTAGCACCTGTAATTTGTGCACTTTGATTTATATAGATTTTGTAGACTAACACCTGTAAATAATAAACTGCTATTGTGGGAGTTTTATACGTCCGTGCTTAGTGTAAATTATATTGATTATAATAGAAAATATATTTACTGTCACGTTATAAGTAATTAATAATCATGATGAATCAGTCATTAATTTTAGTCAAACTCATTCAGTTATTAGATTCTCTAACTAAGCCATAGTTTTCTTAAAAAAATAAATAGCCAGAAAACTTATCACGTGAAACTCTAAAACACTTACCACGAAAAACCAAAACTTTACACTCTTTTTTTCCTCAAATCAGCACAAGAATATCTAATTAAGTAATTCTCTTCAACTGAACATAGAGTAAGTAGGTGCAAAATCTTGTGAGACAGTACAGAGTAACATTAGATAATCAGAGAGTCCCCAGAGGGGAACGTCAACATTTCTTTGTGACGCTAGTTTAGTTCGTTCAGAGTTCTTTTATTCAAGTGACTACCCCTTTTCAAGGGTAGCGTTCGCAAGGTAACATTATCTTGAGAAAGAATTGGACGAAATAATGCGACGATTTTATTTCGGTATTCTAAATGTCGGAACTCGGAAGGCGTATTTAGAGACAGTTGTTTATTATTATTTAGCATTTATTTCAGATGGAAAAAACTGTAAAATTTTATGTCAGATGTCGATTTAAATAGAACGTTATCCATTGACATTTAGTAGAATTCATATTAATTTTCTCTTTTCATAAATGTCATGGTTAAATAATTTTTCGTTTTCATTTTGTGTTAAATTCATGTAAAATCACAAACTATGTAACGTTTCTCTCTCTCCCTCTCAAAACTTTGCAAACCCTTAACAGTAAAACTAACCATGCTCGTCATTCTCGCTTGTGAGCTTTCCCTTCAACTATGGAGTTGGCTTCTAGTCTAACCGAATGGCTGGGGATTTAATATCCATAGAACGACTACTCATTTGACATTCACAGTTCAGTTAGTCAGCAACACACTAAACCTTCTTCATCATCTGCCTAGCCTTTTCCCAAGTATATTGGGGTCGGCTTCCAGTCTAACCGGATGCAGCTGAATACCAGTATTTTACATGGAACGACTGCCTATCTGACCTCCACAACCCAGTTAATACTAGGTAATACGATACCCTTTGGTAAGACTGGATGTCAGAATTTCAGGTCACTGACTATCTGTAACGACTACCAAAGATCTATATATGGCAGCCGGGACCAACAGCTTAACGTGCTTTCCGAGGCACGGAGGAAATCCGGTACGTCGGGCGGTCACCCATCCACAGACCGACCTAGGCAAGCACAGCTTTACCTAAAGATCGACCCGAGTGGCAGTTCTTATTAAGCCACGAGCTCCTCTAAACCTTCTTGTAAAGACAAAAAAAATCTTGGAAAGGCTATCTTCCATATTTTTCTAAATTGAATAAAGCAACTCCGCCTATCGGAGACCATAACTGCACCTAAGCTAAGCCAGTAGCACCAGTTCTAAAAATCATAATATTTTTTTTTTTCACATATAGGCCTATAGGCCACTTAAAAATGTCAAGGAAAAAGTAAATGGTTCGAGTTGATCGTTTCTTATGGAGAAGGACCGGTAAAAACTCTTCTTTTAAAATGAGGTTTCACAATGTGTTTTGTTACAGTACTTTACTTACTCAGTTCTAGTGTATGAACCACATATAAATGAGATAATAATTAAAATAATGCTCATCATAATACCTAGCACTCTGAAAGCATTGCGACGATGTCAAGTAGTCCAAGATTACCGGTAGAGGGGGCAGATGTGCCAGCGAAGCATTGTCGCTCTCGACCCAAGCGACCTACTTTATCCGCCTAGAGCGATTTACACGAATTAATATTTTTTTTAATCAGATTTTTTTTCGTTAAAACGGATTAGTCTAAGATTATGATAGATTGATGAGTAAATTAAAGTTTGTGATTGGAATTTAAATGTAAAATTTTGTGAAGTTTGATTGAAAATAATAGTTTAAGTTTTCAGACAATTCTTCATGTTTCTTTAGAGTCAAGTTATTCTTATAATTTTATTCAGACTATTTTTCAGTTTTTTTTGTTATTTGTAAAATAACGGCTTTATATTTCGCCAGTCATTTCTTTCTGGATTGATTTTCAATACACATAATTTATTTTTTTTAATATTATTCCTATTGACATGATTTAGCACCAAACGGGTAGTCCATTTTTTATGTAGATTATCGATTTAATCGAGGTTTTATGAACCTAAATTCCTGATACAATTTAGTTAATGCCTACGTTGCATATAAGGCGTGTTTTGCATATAAAACAGATAAATTTCGTCTAATCGCACATTATGGTTAAACAATCGTATATATTCTAGTCATGCGATTAATCTGTATAACGACTGTATAAATTATCCGATCGATGGACCTTTGGAACTTTTCCTGAAAATAATCTCGTGCTATTTTCGTAATTATTTTTGGGAAAATAATTCATTTAACCATTTAATTACGTAAAAAATTACATTAACATACATAGTGACGAACGTAATTAAAAAACTATTCACCTTCACCTTTTCTAAGAAGTTATTTAAAACTTAAGTAAATAGGTTGCCTTTAAAAGATTACTGGAAAAGTTAAAACTAACTTAGTACAATTTGTATTAGTTCATCATCATCATCATTTCCGCCAAAAGACGTCCACTGCTGGACATAGGCCTCCCCCAGGTGTCGCCACATTGACCGGTCTCGTGCGTCTCTCGTTGTATTAGTTAGACTAATAATATTTTTGTTTCATTTACGAAAACTTATAATAGCTAACAAAATAATTAGGTATATATTCACTTTTGCACCCGTAAATCAAAGTATCCAGTAAGATTTGCAAATCGTTTTGTGAACACGTGCAAATGCAAACTACCACCAGTTCAATGCTTCAAGATAGTTTATTGTCTGAAAGCTTCACGGTCTAAAACCGATACGTGTCGTCCATTATTTTCGCACCATTTGAATTATTATGTGCAGTCTGTCACACTAAAATCAACTTAGAGGCAACTACAAATAGATTTGATCTAAAGCTAACATTTGTTTCAATAATTATTAGTGTACAATTATTATTAGTTTGTTGACGATGGGCTGCATCTTCCTTTGAATTTATTTCCCACCGCTTTGAACTATTTCTCGATTTAGTTACCTACATTGGCGGCTAGTACTATTCTTTTATTATAACTCTTTTTTTTAATACAAACCTTTTACACAAAAAAGAACAACTCCTACAAAAAAAAAACAAAACATTCGAAAAAAAAACGCAAAATTCAAAATCCGAACCCCAAAGAGATATTCAGCAATATGAGCAGATTTCAAACATCGGCTGTTTTCTAGGCGACGCAAGGAGCGGTCGAGAACCGCTCCGTGTGTAAGTGGCCGCAGCTGAGGCGAACCCATTCACTGCTCGATGACACTTAAAAATTCTTTGACAGATACAAGCCTGGGGGCCTCCGCCACTCGCCATCTTTCACATCCTGAAGTACAAAACCTTTTGATGTACTAACTTCGTTTTTTTATTTTGCATTTTTGCCTCTAGACTTTTTGCTGAGGCTATATTCTAAACACGTCACATGTTGGCAATATTTGGGGTGTATACGATGCAATTAATATGTGTATATTAATTTCAGCAAAAATGGTAAATATATTTATGGCACTAATTGAAATACTTCCTCCTTGGGATTCAAAATAACACATAAACATCAGAATCTGTCAAGTGATTATTTTGTTATTGATTAAGTATAATTATCAA
Source organism: Diarsia dahlii (assembly GCA_949775195.1). NCBI lineage: Eukaryota > Metazoa > Arthropoda > Insecta > Lepidoptera > Noctuidae > Diarsia > Diarsia dahlii. The sequence continues at coordinate 8,740,345 of OX459195.1, read as the reverse complement.
TCATGAGCGATAGACCCTAGACTGACAGAAAATAGACAAACAGGATTTTCTTTTACCGGAAGTCATGAAAATAGCTAGGACCGGAATAATACCGGATATTGGCGTTGTCTTGTCTGAAAGCAAATTATTTATAATTAGATTAACCTGTTACAGATAAGTGTTGTAACAAGCAATGATTATCGGTTTATCTGTATAACCTGTGAACTCGGTAACGTCAGTTTCACACGAAACACAGTTTAAAACATATGCTGTGTAGATGTATGAATATGTATGTGTGATACAGGTATGAAGAGCAGGGTGTAAAAAAGGGGAGAAAGTTCGTCCCCTAATAATTCCCGTAATTCCTTCCCTTTAGAAAAAGAAAGGATCCTTCGACCAGACAGGTGTGATTGTCTTGTAGGCTCCTGTCCGACTGTTGTTCTCGGGTTTTTCCATATGATCTTAGATCCCGGATAACTGTAATAATTGAATTATCGAAGAATTTTGATGTCTTAGTTCTACATTTGTGACATAGATGGCGCTGTAGTTTTTTTGCACTATGTTTGTTTAGTACCTACTTCTTAACATTGGAACCATTTCCAAAGTAGTTTTCGACGCTACCTCTTACCTCCTCCATCAAAACTAACAAACGTTAAGTTTACATCATCAAAACTACTAGCAAAACCGTTAGTCACAACATTATACAATTATTTGTCAACAACATAGCCATAGTAATCACCAACAACACTCAACGTGATATTGAACTTGGCCCTCCCCTCATCTTAATAGTAATCATTAAGGCCAAGAATGTTGGTTGCTCTGTTACTGTTCACTTGACCTTTGGCCCAAAGGTCCTTAATAGTACTTTATTTACCTATTAGGTACGCAAATACGTTTATTTTGTAGTAGAAACGTCTACCTAAATCTTCAACGGGTTTTATAGAGGTATTTAGTTGGGTATTGATTAAATTTTGGGGGATTAAAGTCTAATTTTGTTTAGCAGGATGTAAAGATGTTGTTGATACATTAAAATCTTAATATGTAAAGATTAACATTGGAACAAAAGTGATCTTTTCCTAGTCATTATATTTAAACTCAACATGTTGTGAGTAAACTGAGATTTGAAAGAGACCTACACTCAGCATTGGGTGGTCTAAGGTTGAAAAAGAAGAAGAAAAATCTGTCCTTGTTCAACCAATTTTAAACCGTAAAAAGTCTAGTCTTTCCCTAGAATTTCAGACTTTTCTCGTACCTAGAATCTCACATTAATGCGTGGAATAAAAATTCATCAGCCACTCTTGACCCGGTCACCGCCGGGTCTGTGGCTAGATCGTCATCCTTTCAATTCTCTATGGCCCTCGAGAACGCTTCGTGGCTCACCAGTAAGTATGCGGGCTAATTCACCCGTTTGTATCAGCTATTTGCGGCATCCGTTCGGCTCATTAACGGTTTACAAAATGTTTTGGAAGCATTCAATTTCATAACCTAAGAGCTTAAGTACCCCGCGTGTTTATTTGAGGGTTAGGTTAGGTATGAAGTGTCGTTCCTTAGAGATAGGATCGTGATTTCACTGATTTTATTAGTGTTTTCATTTTAAATTTCTTTCATCTGTATTTAGGTTTCATTAAATATCGAAATATATAGTCTTTAGTGCATTTATAAATACTACATAGTTTAAAGATAATTAAAAAAAGCAAATAAATTCTGAAACCAGCCCAGTAATTTGTAATTAACAAAGCATCACATTCGTAATTAACTGCCGTTTTCTTAAAATTTATTTGTCTGTTTGTTTGTAAACTACTCTCGATTAAAGCTTTACTAATGAATCTTTGACTGATTTACGAAGTACCACGAGTTACGCGTGTAAACTCGAGTAGGTACATTAGTAACAGTTATTTTTGAAGACGAACGTAAAAATACCCTTTTCTGAGGGAATTGTTACCTTGTAACAATTAATATCTCCCTCCGTACATCTGTCTGTAACACTTTTCAAAGATTTTCCTCATTTATCTTGATAACCGGTATCTTGTTACGGTTTTTTAGATTATTTAGAGTACTTTTATTTTAAGAAGGTAAATATATTGACAGTTTGTCAATGGAAAATCTCTTTTTTTTGTTGTCGTTATTTCTCTTTGTGAATCGCTACACTACTATTATTACTTATTCCTATTCTCGACGCTGATGTGCGTTTCGAGAAGATTGATAATGTTTTATAATATTTATAGCTTTTTATCGAAAGTTTTGTTTCAAAAGAGTTGATTAACTCTGAGAAAAGTGGGTGTGCGATTAAGTCAAAAATTCAATGGTATGTATATCGATGCTAAAAATTAATAGTTACAAAATATATGATGGTGCGCAATACAACTCTCAACCCTATGAAAGCTGACGTAAAGTTTGTTGCTTTCTGTTTGTCTGGATATCTTTTGAGTCGTAGAATTAGACTCAAATGACTATGTAGAACTTTTAATTTAACTAATGGATCGCAAAATAGTAATAATAATACTGATGCCTCATTAGTAAACATCTTGAGGCTATCGATATGCTGATGGCATTTTTATGGATCCAGAAGGTACGAACTCCTAGAAAAGGCCATCACAAAAAAAAAGTGTTTTTAATAATGAATGAAGGATTTGGTATAATAATAACAGTAGGTCATGTTTAAATTAATGTATCTTTAACCTCTGTACAATTAATCATGAATATATTATGATTTTGCATACATTTACATCAAAACATATGCAATTATAAATCTATTAGCTTTGAAAAACGATCTGCCAGTACCAAAAAAACCTTAAACCACAAAGTACCAACCCATACCAAAACCAAAAACGAAAAACCAGAGAAAAAATAAATTCCAAATCCCGCCATTCAGATTCGGATTATTAAAATAAAAATAACGAGACCATTAAAACACAGTGCAGCCCTACAATTCGTAGATTGCGAGTGAGGACGAAACTTTTCGATGCATTCATTAGTGGTTCCAAAGTTTCTTAATCCTGGGTAGGATTACCCCGCGGTGCTATAATATTCCTCATTATTGCACACAACATGCTTCCACTCACATTACACCAACCGAAGATGTTTAAAATAAACTTTATGGCTTAATGTTTTGAACCTTTGTTGCATCACAATTTGTTGGAGTAAGGATGTGTGGGGATAAGGATGTTTCGTACGGTATTATGGATGGTGTGTCTACCAAGGTGTGGTAGGTGAAGACTATTATATTATTGTGATTATGGGTTTATGATAAACATTTCACTCATCATCATTTCACTCTCTTTTCTTTAAATTTCTTTTTCACACCTTAAGGTGAGAAAAAAAAACGTTGGTGACGTTTTTTTTCTTTTTGTTTGTGTACTCGTAACTTGTTTTTGTTTTTATTAATTTTCATGTCTCATCTCTAGAGATGATCCTAGGATCTCAGTACTATATATAGGAAATCCAGTTCCACCTTTTTGTCTAATTGCACTCGAATAAAACGAGAAAAAATCCTATGTCCTAAAGCAAATGGTTTATCCGGATTACAATACACTGATTTACCAACCCCCCCCCCCCCAAAAGGCCTTACTTTGTAAACTCCAGTCTCAAGATTGGGCTGTAATTATTCCCCTTTTAAATACGCTACAACGCCATTAGAAAATAAATAAGTACACGTAATAGCTGTCACGTAATTAGATTTATTATGTTTTTAAATTAGTCCATGATTAAAAGCTTAGTCTAGACTGGGCTTTAAAATGTAACCTCATTTGAAATTAAATGAGTTAAACATTTAATTCAAAATGCTGAAATCAATTTAATGTTTTGTTTTCTATTACTCCCAACTTAATTTTACGCAGTTTAAATTAGTCGCGCCAACGAAAATACGATGCGAAACTTTTAATTTGTAAATGTTAATTTCGTTCCATATTAATTTTTACTCAACTATACAGGGTTGCTTAATATTTTCATAAAACGACAAATTTAATAAAGTGGCCGTCACCGTTGAATAATTCAGAGTCGGCGGGAACGTTATACATTATTTATGATGATGACATGTCGTAGGTAACATAAGTCTGTCTTCGGCCTGCGGTTTTGCATCTTGGGCACGTCTCTGCGATATTGAGAGGAGACTCGCAGGTACTCCATGCTCCGGACTTCACACGGGAACCGAACCACGAGCTGCTCAACAAAACGCGTTAAAGATTGAGTGACAGACAGGTCAATCACCCTGCGAAACGTTTTGGCGTGTATTATTTATGCATCTATGAAGTCGCGACAGATTAGGAGGTAGTATTGTCCTAATGCAGTTAAGGGGTCTCATGATCAGATTCACGCAGGTTTATGATTGTGTCTTAAGATCCCTCGCAATCGTGTAGTCTCTCTTTAATGGAAGCCGAAAGGCACCGTTCTCACCTTCATTGTAATGTATTTTTTTACCCGACTACGGCGAAGCCAAAAGGAAGGGTAATGATTTTGGCAGTCTATGTATGTATGTATGGTCCACCGTAGCACCTAAACTACTGAATGGATTTTAATAAATGAGGTGTCAATTGATTTGTAAGAATAGCCCGGGTGACATAGGCTATATAAATTTTATAAATTCTTTTTATGACGGAATTTAAATGTCAAAAGCTCACCACAAAAAATATTAAATTAAGATAATCATAACATGTTTGGTATCAAATGAAAGGTCTTGGTGAGCACATTAAAATATCATATAGTTTTAACCAAAATATACGTTTAGATTGCGGTCAAACAGTTCTCGCGGTCTAGTCTGTGTTATTTACTCGTATTATGTAAATAACAAACCAATATTTTATTCGTAGTCGGGTTTTAGATTTTTGAACTTGTTTATTCTTGACCAAATCTGGAAACCTTAGTCAAAGTACCAACATTTTTATTAAAATCCCTGTTTTTATCATATCCCTGCGACATATACATTATACATATATATTAAATACAATACTAAAACTTTACTTGAAGTACCTTAACGAGCCCGTACTATTTAGAAAATCGGGATATTCAACCCAAAAAAAATAAAAATCGTTTCCCAGCAATATTTTGCGTAGAGTAACTTAGTTTGATGTACAGAATGCTTCGTGATGGTACCGATTACACCTTGTAAAATAATAAATAATGTGGTCAGACATTACTTGTCATTAAGCTATTAAGAAAAATATGAACATTCATAATCTTTCCGTATTAGTACCTTCTTTACATAGTAGACGACGTGCATCCGTCAAACATTAAACCTAAGATTACAAAGAAATAATCGTTGAAACATATGGCTCGTTTATGTAAACAAACGCATTTTATTCGGATACGAATTATCATATCCAGAATATAATAAATAACATGTATATTAGAAGACGTTAATACTGATTTTAATTTGCATGTTATTAATTGGAAGAATAACTTATACTCATAATCTCTTGTCGATATTGCTTGTGTAAGTCGGTACTTACAAATCGGTATTTAAGTTGTGATCTCTTCATAAGCTTTTGTTAAATGTAAATAATCAAAATTTTGTATTATTTGGGGGAGAAATAAAAAATCTATGATGCATAAGCACGCACGTCGCAAACTGGCAGTAAGCGCATATTTTTTTCTGTTAGGTAAATATTGGGTAAGGTTATAACTATGTAATCTTTACATTATGAAATGTGCTATTATTTATTTCTTGCTCACTATAGCAAAATCGTTGTGAGCTGACAAAACAAATGAATGTGAAATTGTCCCAAAAATTAGAAAAATAATCATAATACACAGTCCTGTATTGTGATTGAGTGAGATATGACTCTAGCTTTTGTATGCAGCTTCATCAACGTGGAGGTCAAAACTTGTCCCACGTACTTTACCCCTTTAAAAATGATCGTTTAAACTTACCCAAGTGTCATGGTCTACACGTGTGCCTAATTTTAGTCCAAATCTATTCAATCTTTAAATTGTGAAGAAGAGTGTACCTACAGACAGAATTACTTTGGCATTTTATTTTAGTATGGACGTTGCAGCGACAAAGATAAAGAAAAAGTAAAATATTTAGAAAGAGATCTTTTTAATCGAAGGCACATGTGGAAAAAAGTGAAGAATGTCCATGCAGTAAAGGAAATACAATGATTGTGTATTTTTGACATCCCCATAACTCTAGGCTTTGAGACCATAATTATAATATCAAAGAATCAACTGGCTTAAGATAAATATTTTACAAATGTAATAAGCTTCCAATTAAAACACGCTACGATAACGATATAGATTTTTTGGTAAAGGGCCTAAACAATGAATAAATTACCCATCCTTTTCTCCTCAAACGCAGACTATATCACTCACAAGTCACATCCAGAACAAACATCCAAAGAAACCAAGGCTAGCTTGTGAATGCACTTCCAAGACTTAAGCCGTAAGACAAGAAGCGTAACGACCTGTAACAGAAGTTCTCGTGGACAAGTGTCTTGTTAGACTCGTTGCCTCTAACTTTTAGAAACAGATAGATAGTTACCGTAACGTCGTATGAGGATTAGAAGGCTCAGCTGACTTATATTCTGTTTGTAGCTTGTTTGCAATTTTTGTAGTTCGTAACATTGATGAGGATTAAGTTTTTTTTGCGTTGTCTGTTTCTGGAGAAGTTTTAAAAATAGAATGGGCCTTAGATTGTAAATAAAACTTAAAACAAAAAAAAAACATTTAATTCAAGTATCACCGACTCATAGGTAATAGAAATAATATTACATTCACACAGTCACATTACATACACAACATTAAATTCAATAACAATTTTATTTAGCACGGCGGGTACAAGCTAGCTTAAACCATATGTTGTAATAATAAGGCTCAAGTCAGCCTGCACCCACCGCCCCGTTTTCGGTACGCTCGGGACTAGAGAGGTCAATTAAATTATAATAATTATTAGTCACAATAAAAAAAAAGCTAATTTAAAACTATTTTGTTAAGCTCACCATTTTTTTTGGTAATTAATTAAGTTTATTTTTTTGGTAGGGAAATTACCTATTATTACCTATATATCTTTTGCAGTGAGAGAAACATGTGAGATTAGTGGCATATTACATTATTTTGACCAAGAATCTGATAAAATACTGAAGATCGTAAGTCAGTGGTAACCTAACAATTAATTATCCTTTACCATTTCAGTTTAATTATATTAGCCACAAGCACAACCAATCAAAATTATTTAATTAATTCAACTTCATTTGTGGACGTGTTTTGAGACTAGAAAGCACCCCGTTCGGGGCCGCGGATCCTGTCGGGGCCGCGGATTTTAGTACTACATGACGTGGCCTCGGCACAAGGGCAAAGAAGGAACATGGGTTCGGTTTTTAGTCAGTAGAAGTCTGACACTCCCCTTCGCTCTGCCCAAGAGCGGGGGGGGGGGGGGGTCATTTGATGATTTTCCACCCACCAAAAAGAAAAAAAAGGCTAGAAAGCATATTATTGACTTTTTCCATTCATTCCCAATTGTGTGTTTTCATCATCATCATCATCATCTGCCTAGCCTTTCCACGCTAAGAAGAGAAGTATTTTGAGTGGAGTGACTGCCCATCTGACCTCCCCAACCTAATGGATGGTATGTTTTCAGGCACTAATTACTAACAATCAGTGAATTTAGAGGATTATGAACATAATGGCATAATGGATGTTTCATTATCTTGTCTTATTACTTGTTATTATTGCTGTTTTGGGTGCATGCGGGCTAGTTACTGATACTTCGCTGTTATGTTAAAAAGGTTTAACTGAAACAATAAAAAAATTTAAACAAACCGTTTCAATTTTTTTTACTTTTACTTTTATATCCGAAATCTCGTAATTTTTCAAGGTCTACCTTCCAAGGATCTACCTAGTTGACACAAGATAAAACATATAGGTTTCAGTTTAAAATATATACAGTTTTATAAATTATTAAAGAAGCCAAAATCTAGGAAACGAAACATTATATTATCTTTCATATAATCAATACTATATACTTGTTTTTTGTTAGCCTGTGTTGTCCCACTGCTTGGCAAAGGTCTCCCCCAATTCCATCCAAGTACATTTTTCCTGTGCCACCTCGAACCCGAGGGGGGTTTTTATAATGGTATTAAAAAAAAAAACCCTCACGAAAATCCAACAAAAGCAACGGTCAGTCCAGTTTAAAAGTAAAATTTTCAGCCATAAAACTCATTCACCTCATGAAAGTTAATCAAATGTCTACTCAAAGAGTTACGTAATATCATACTTTAACTAACTGATAAGTTAAATCTGCAATTGCCCTACCACAGCCAAACATTGATAAACCAAATACGTATTACAACATTTTAACTTAAACAAAAACAATAATCAGAACAGATCACAAAGCCAAATATTCAGCAATAAACTCAATTCACTCATATTGTTTGTAAGATGAACAGCAACAATATTATTGTTCTAAAACATTTTATTTGCAATATTCATATTAGCATGAGATGTTCATTACACACGGTGCGCCTGATCATAACAAGGTACAATCAATGCCCGGCGTTACCTGACCCCTGGTACAACGAAAAAGAGGGCAATGTAGTGTGAGAAGAGGGGTCAAGTTATGCTGGGCACTGACTGTTGCGTCTGATTCGAAACATATGCGCGGGGCATACAGTGACGTACACAGTATAGTCTATTTAAAACGGTATGCATTTCTGTTAATGCAAATTGAAGGATGCTGTTCGTTTATAAAGGTTATAGTTGATTGAATGCTATTGCTATTGCATCGGCGTCATATTTTTTTTAGCTATTGTCGATTTTCTTCGATTGTTTTAACATACATTGGTACTTTGATTTCAAAAGGATTGGCAAGAAACTATTATTGAAAAATGCTAAGTTTATTCTCATTGGTAGATTTTAGAGCCTCAGAAATATGTACAACCAAATACTGGGTTTGGGATTTATTAAATAAGTCACAAATTGAGTTGTTTGTTTTTATAAATAATTCAATTTTTTTATTGTATGCTAGAAATGCTAGAACTGTCTCAATCAAAGCGCTTTCCACCGCTTTACTTTACTTTTAAATCAAAATATATTTCCCAGGAACAGCCACAGGCATACCAAGTTCGCAATAACATCTAAATCCCGCTTACAAATCCTGTAGTTACGAGTTTACTCCGTATAAACATAGTTCAGAGTAGGTTATGTATTGTCTTGTACTTAGGCATCGTAAAACACTAATCTATCGTTACGTTACGTAGATACAGTTAGTAGTTTAACTACTTCTATATATGATTTCATACGAAATTGTAATGATTTTCAGGAACAATTTCAATGAAGCGGTTTCAGTACACGCTGCGTGTTCGCAAAATTATTTAGGGCAACATTTCAATGGTAAATGGGATCAGCCTAAATTATTTTGGTGTAGTAATGTTAGAATAATCTAATCTGGAACATAAATTAATTCCAGGGGTTTAGGACGAGGATATAGGTTATGTAATGTAGGTACTCGAAATTGTGGTGTTCTTCATCTCTCTCGTGGTTTTCAAATGCTTCGGTGAAAGAAAACATAGTAAGGAAACCAGCATCTGTCGACGGCATCTAAAGCCAATTTGGGGGCCAATGGGTCGCATAAAAACTCTGCCACTTTTTTTTTTTTTTTTGGTGGCTGGAAAATCATCGAATAACCCCCCCCGCTCTTGGGCAGAGCGAAGGGGAGTGTCAGACTTCTACTGACTAAAAACCAAACCCATGTTCCTTCTTCGCCCTTGTGTCGGAGCCGCGTTAACCTTTCGACAAACCACAGCCCCGACGGGCGTCGGCCCTTGCGGGCCCCTCCTTGCAAAACTCTGCCGCACTAACCATACGCCAATTAGAAATAATAATTGTTATTCTGCGAGGATTTAGATATTCTGAACGTATTATTTACACAAATTCACTAGCTCCCAGTGCTTATTATCGATCTCACCGCAGAATTACTAGACCAGTGCCGAAGCCTTCAAAAATGGTAAAAAATGAAAAAAAATTACAGTAGGATGAAACCCAATGGAAAAAGTAGAGAATATAACAAAAATTAAAGGAAAAATAAATTACGGTCGATCTGAGGTCGGGAAGTGGGGGTGGGGGGGGTTTTAAGGGGGGAAAGCGGTTTTAATTTAATTTTTTTTATTAAAAATATTTATTTTTCACCTTATTATTGACTTAGTATCGAAAAATCAGCCATATTTTCAATCGAAAATTCACCCGTCAAAATATCAGCTTTTTTTAAAAAGTCGGTGGGCGTTGTGTTCCTTATAATCTCTACTTGCTGATGATGTATTAAAAATATACATTGCAATGGTAAATTTTCTCAGAAAATGCAAAATCAGCTGCTGCGAAATAATTCCACTACCAAATATTAAGGCCTAGACAAGAAATTATAAGCGTATTTATTGCTGTTTTATGCCTATTTATTGTTATTTTAAGATAATTTATATATCGTGGAGACCTACGGAAAATTTTAGCCCATCAAAAGGTATTTCACAGAGAAGTGGGGAAGGGGCTAGGAGGGTTTGGCCCTTACTACCTGTTATTTCGTAGCAGCTGATTTTGCTTTTTCTGAGAAAATTTACCATTGCAATGTATATTTTTTATACATCATCAGAAAGTAGAGATTATAAGGAACACAACGCCCACCGACTTTTTAAAAAAAGCAGATATTTTGACGGGTGAATTTTCGATTGAAAATATGGCTGATTTTTCGATACTAAGTCAATAATAAGGTGAAAAATAAATATTTTTAATAAAAAAAATTACAGTGTATTTGGGACATAGTATGGTAACTCTTCACCAAGTTTCGTAGAAAAAAAGTTTTTTTTTGAAAAAGATATAAATAAAAAACCAAAATCTTGGTTTTTTGAATTTTTCACCTAAATTTTGAGGTTATGTGAAAAAAATGTTAAATCAAAGTTGTAGATCTTTTTATTCTCTACAACTTTGCCCTTGTATTTTTTTCGATAGGACTTGTAGTTTTGCCGGAAATCGAGATAAACCGCTTTCCCCCCTTAAAACCCCCCCCACCCCCACTTCCCGACCTCAGATCGACCGTAATTTATTTTTCCTTTCATTTTGATCATATTCCCCTCCTTTTATAATTGGTTTCATCCTACTGTAAATTTTTTTGGTTTCAAAAATTATCGACCCTGGTCTATACGCTTCGTATGAAAATAAAACAAACATTATGAAAACTAAATGATACATATTCCACCCCGCTCGTAGGTGACATACTTGCAACTACAAGTACTAATTTGCAAATGTATATTCCTATATTAATTTAAGGGAACAGAAAACTAATAACAGGCTAACCCTGACGTGAAATGACATGGTCGTGGTGTGAACGCAAAGAAATATACTGAATTATTAAACACAGGGAAATTGATAGTTGGAAGCGGTGGAACATGTTATTTAGTGCAAAGCAAAGAAAGAATATTTTATGTGCTTTGTCTTTTTTTCCTAGAATTTGTGAAGGTAGTTATTTTGCTGAGTAACTTTTTTTTTTTTAATTATACTGTTATGAATTAAGTTCTGCTTCGGTTTGATTTTAAAAAGAACTAGCAGCTGATAGTAATAACTTTAAACGTAAAACCTAAGAAAAAAACTTTACGACATAATGACCTCTTAGTCCTGCTCTGGGCCCACATGGTGGATTCAGGTGCACTCCTCAAAAAAGAGGCAAAATTATAGGCACAATAAGCTATCTTTTTCTTCTTTATCCTGTGGTTACTGCCTAACTTGATATCAGAGTTGCTACATGCTGGATTCCTCACGATGTTTTCCTTTATCGAAGAAAATGATAATTATGCAATATTATGCACATGAATCAGACAGATGTAGCTGAAATATATGCAGCTGAGATACAAGTACTTAACATGGAACGACTGCCTATCTGACCTCTACAACCCGTCTAGTAATACAATTCTTTAGTAAGACTGATTGTCAGAATTCCGTGTTACTAATTACCTGTAACGACTGTCACAGATGAAGACTATTTTTCTGTATGTAAAGGTTAATTCTATACCAAACAAGTATAAAACTTGTCGGTGAACCTAATCTTACCTACTTAAATAGTTGTTGGTCTCCAAATCTTCAGTTATCTAACAAGCTTTTATAACAAACACGGAAATGAAACAACTCTTACAGATTGTTTTGCTGTTATTTAACTTTTTACATTTTCAAACTTCTCAAGTAATTTCGGCGTATGCTTGCGGGGAAACAGAGGTATTCTATACCCGTTCTATTTTCTTTTATTTGGTATTATTTTAATAGAAAAAACTCATCTATGTATTTTATTTAAAATTTAAAGTTAACGAATTTGAATTTGTTAAGGTTATTTCACATCACATGGAACCGAGGACTTTAAACCACCGTTCTCTTTCCCTCGCACGCATTTTAAGACTTGTCAAAACATTGAGATTTCTTTAGAAAATAATGTTTAGTATGGGAATAGATGTAATACTCGTAGAACTAAGATTCAAATTATTTGAACTGAAATCGATGACGGAATCCTAAGTCTAGCCTAGCCTAGCTGCGTATAATTTCAAATGATATCACCTTAGAGTCAGACCTTCCTTTGCACGTGGTGTCTGAGTATTTTTAGCCTGTCTCTTTTCCTCTTATTGTCTTAGAAGTAATTCCGAGTGATTAACGATCGTGTTAATGCAATTCTGGCAATAAAACTATCATCGTCTGTCGTCCTGATGCTTCATGATTTATCAGGACACCAGTACTTCTATCATAGTTGGTAAGACCGGAAACATCGTGGAATTAATTTCTACTGTCGACAGTAAGTCAGACTAGACCGTTTTCTGACAGTTATTTGAGGTAAAATGTTTGGATTTAATTTATTGGTGCTGCAACTTGCGCTAGATTTATCCATACACACCATGTTTCCGAAATTATTAGGTATTATTATATTTCTTTGAAAATGAACGATCTCCTCAAGCTTTATAGACTTTATATTCGATTCTGAGCAGGAAGGTATGGCCTTCTGTTATGAAAATTAAATTATATCGCCATTAAAGATAGAACATTCATATTTCTCCTGTATAAATTGGTAAAGCCTAAGGAAACCGTGCGTAAAACGCACATTACTCAAATACGAAGAAGGAAAATTAGCATAGTAGAATAATTTTCTTGGATACCGCTCCGTTAAAGAAAGTACCGGATGTTGGCGTAAATTAGCATTATTAGAAGAGATCAAACTCTGATAGGTATACAGTCCTACCAAAGGGTATCGTGTTATCCAGGACAGGGCTGTGAAGGACAAGGACAAAATGCGCAGTCGCTCTAATAGGTTTGTAAAATTAGCTTGTTGGCGTCCAGTTAGACTAGTAGCCGATCCCAACTTACATAGGCAGCTTGTAGGCAGATGACGCAGAATAAAATATCAAAGTTTCAAAGATAAATAAGAATACCATCACGTAGGAGTAACTGCGCTATTTGCAAGCCAGCTTGCGACACAACCGATATCGTACTAAACACACAACGATATCGTACTCCAAGATTGAGGCCAATTACGGAGCATTTATAATTACCACTAAATACATCATACTTTGACGCAACGACGCGTCATCATGACGCATGCATACGACATGAAGACGTATGAACTAAATGCGGTTACTTTTCTATCTCTATAAATAATTGTTCTGCTAAAATTCTATTCGTATAACCGTGTAACCAATCTGATTGTCTCAAGGAGATAAATGATGACCAGCTTTCGTTTAAAACTAATTGTTGTAATAGTAATTTCTCAATTCACTGGCGACTAAGACGAATTTCTTCGGACACGCTGTGACGACATTATTTATAACTTTCAATTAGTTATTTGCCGATTATTTCACGCAACTCATTGAATTGTCTAGTTACTGTAATAAGAGTGGACGTACAATTATTTTTGGCTGTCGCAGCCAGATGGAACAATTAGTTTCTAGTGGGTACGAATAGATCTATACTACTGAAACTTTCTTAATTGTCAGCAAGCATTTATTTTTGCAATATATACCTATACATACAGTTTGAAGTGGAAAATTATCTACCTCTCAGAATTTAAGTGGATTTCAATTAGTCACTATAATTTACGACACTTTAATGGCATTGCAAAACAAATTTTCAGCCTATAAAATTAAAATTTATTTTCTCATATAACAATTTCACCACAAACGCTAGCCGACCCACCTCAAATCACAATGATCGGAATTAAAAGTTATTATAACGGTTTTGATGCTAACCGGTGACGTTGCGGTGAACGTTGAAACGTTACTTAATTAACAATAGACCAATTAAAATGGTCAGAGTACGCGTTTCGGGTGAAACGAATGCCATTTCGCGGACTCGCTCCACCGCTTCGCTACGCCCCGCCAGACAATGCATTTCCCTGATTTTGCTGACTCTGCTTTTATATAATAGATAAGTACAGAAGGTTGCTTTCACACAACGAGTGAAAACTGCACACGTTTTTCCCAACATAATCATAATCTTTATTTTGCCAAAACATAACAGCATACTATGCTTATTACTATGAAGCTATAGAAACAAAACATCTGCCTAGCCTTTTTTCAAACATTATTGAAATCGGCTTCCAGTCTCAACAAGTCCCAGGAAATTCAGGAAATCATTAATATCCAGGGTTTTTAGTAAGACTCGTTTATGTCCCTGATTAGCTGTAACCACGGTCTGAGATCTACAAATCACAGCCGAGACAACTTGCTTAACGTGCTTTCCGAGGTACGGAAAAAACTCCACATCCCCCCAACATGGAGCACGTCACAGGACATCCAAGGAGGGGGCTGTTATTAGGCAGCCACGAAATTATCCATTTTTTCCCAACACTACGTGACACCCTACATTATTCTGGCCTACACTAAGCAGTGAGTAAAACTGCTAATGATGATGATGACGGTGGTTGAATTTTAATGCCTAGCGCCAACAGTTTAAAGTGTGTTTTTCTTAAGCGATTGTTGGTGTAACGGTACAGGAAGATATTAGTTCAAAAGACAGTAGACGCGGTTCATGGCACGATAGACAAAGTCAATCACACTCGCGACTGGCATTGATCAGCAGTTTCACAGCTCAAAAGTCGATTTTTGTGTGAGCGTCTGTTAGTATTGTTCCTTATGGAGTTAACCTTCTGGATCTGTCTACTCCACGGCCACTGCTTTCGCTGATCCTTGCGTTTTTATGCAGATGGGATTTAGTGTACTGTGACCTCAAGAGAGTAAAGTATGTTCAGTTGATGAGGCAGCGTTCTCGCGGATGAAAAGTGATGTAGTTTTTGTGGTATGTTTTGTGAAAGAAGTTTCACATTCGTTGAAGTAGAATGGATTAAAAGTTGGAGATTAAAGTGACAAAACGGCTTTGTCAAGTTATTAAATGGTCAGTCTCTGTTTATGTCTTAAAGAAAGGGGTGCTATACACAATTTGGGGGTCGTCTTGGTTTAGCATGTTCGGCACAGACCAGGGGGCCAAATCTAATGATTTTTTTTCCGACTAGCTTTACTACCAAATTAGACCAAATCGCATAAAAGTGTAAATCCAATCTTAGTTATTTTTCATGTTTTTTCTTGTATTGGACTACGCACGTAAAATATCACCTTCATTCGATAAAAGTAGTGTAGTGTAGTTTCTCTTGGAAAGCCAAGAGAAACTGCCTAAGAATTAAAAACTAAAACTTGCTTAAAGATTTCCTTACTTACAATTATATCGACATAAACTAAGTAGTACGTCCTTATACCACAATCTAACAATTTCCACTTAGAGAGATATTTGGACGCTTGCAAATAGATCAGATAATCCCTTCTATATCGGCCGACACTTGTTTTAAAGTTTAATTAAATGTAATAATGTTTGGGCGATGATAAATGTCTTCAACGATATCGGGGAGCTGTTTCAATTGGACGTTCAAATTATATCTGGCTTATTGGATCATTGTGGATGGTGGATGTACTTTGTAGATGTATGGTGGAAAATTGCTAGTTTTAATGGGTTCCTTGTGTGTTCTTAAGCTTTTTTCGAGAAAAGTTTAAAACATTTCTTCTTTTATGGACTAAGATCTCACGACTGCCAGACCTACGTTATTTTATAAAAGCTGTTTTTAAGGGTTCCGTAGCCGAATGACAAAAAAAGAAACCTGTCTGTCTGTCTCTACGTCTGCCATGTCTACGTTGAAAACTCAGTATTTCGTAACAAATCTTACGTGATTTTTTAAGTATAGTACATTAATACTTATTTTTCGTAGTGTAGTTTTTTTTAATGTAGTTTTATGCAAATAAAATGTTTTTGTACATCCAAGTTTTTACTTTTTCCTAGTCTTGTTTAGAACTTAACCCAAATTGCTTTCGAAAATATTTCGATCGTGAAGTTGATATAGATAGCTATAGGGTGATCTCTTTTTTTATTTTTGGAGGGTAGAAAATCATCAACTCCTCACGACTATGACTAAAAACCACCCATGTTCCTTTTTAGCCGTGATTATGAAAAATAAATTACTATTAACAAAGCAACATTTTTTTCACGATTATTTGATGATTTATGTTAGAATAACTCATGAATGACTAAACTAATAAACACGACAAAGTTTTCAAACTTTATGTTTACAACATAACATGTTGTATGTTTCCGCATCTTCCATCGATTTTATCGCTCGAACACAATAGGTATTGGTTGTAAAATAATGCGGTAAACTAAAAAATCGACAGACATCATTACAATGTGGTATTTTAATCAATAAGGTATGGTATGTTAACAATTTCCTCTATAAATCTAAAAATATTAAGAGAACTTCAAATGATTTGATTGATTATAATTATTTAGGTAAATAAACAAGAAAATGATCTGGAATTCATAATCACAAAGTTTCTAAACACTGGTCTTTTTCTTTATCATGAAAAAACCAGAAAATTTCGTCTATCTTCAGACTTGCCCGTCTCAATTTCCAAACCAAACCACATACTTAGATATAACTTATTAAAATACATGCAGTCTAAGTTTATAAAATTATAACACATTCAACGACCCTTTGAACGAAGCCCTATATCGCGTAAGTGACTGTAGCAAGCTTCACCGTAATAAATGCAGTTATTTAAGATCACAGTCTAGAAGGAAATTGCATTTACTTATCGTATGCACCTTTGACTCATTCACACCTCTCGTGTTACCCTGCTACTAATGACTCAATTATACATACTAGTCAGTCTGAAAACATCTTAAACACTTCAGTCTTCAGCAGAGCAAATTCAACCTTAACTATCGAGAGGTACAGTTTAGATTTACTCGAGATTCAAGGCAGTAGTAAAGCACAGCGCTTGAAGACCCATAATGCTAAATCAAGTTTTTTTTTTGCGACTGTAATTACAAGTTGTAAACGCTGTATTAATTGTTGATTTGAATAAGTGTTTGTAAATGAATAAAAGCTAATTTTATGAGGGCTTTGAGTAGACTTTAGTTGTAAATATAGGCACTTAGGTTTAATTTTACTAGCAGGCTAGTTACAAATTCTATGTTAATTTCCCTACGATAAAAATCACACAGCAATAAACAGATTTGATAACAGAAAAAAAAAACTACCAAACCCTACAGATCTAATGAATTATGTAAAAAAAAAACTAACACGTACTGACGTCAACAGGAAAAGTATGGCATAAATAAAGTTTAGATTCGCATCATTTAGTTGAACAAATACGTTTTACATGACAAAGAGCGAAGGTGACGACGGCGAGCGATAATAAAGTTAACTAAGTATACCTATTTCCTTACTGCGAGTATGTGCATACAGAGTAGGTACCTAACTAGTTTAATATTGGAGGTTTATCACTGAAGACGGGAGAAGAATACAAGGCCGCCGGCAGTAGGGTGTTGGAAAGGAAAATAATCATCATTTCAGCCGGAAGATGTCCACTGCTAGACATAGGCCTCCCCCAGGTATCACCACATTGACCCGTCCCGACTCTTTTCCTGTAAATTCTGAGTATGTACGGGCAGCTTAGCCAAGCGTCTCCCATCGCCAGGGCCGTAGGCAGGGAGAGTGTTACTATGGAGAAACAATGTATCTGAGGAAGGTAAAATATTGTGGGGGGGGGGGGGGGGGGTTCTGTATAGAATCGACAATCTTACTCCATGTTTAAAATAAGGTCACCATCAAGCAGGTGATCAAGTTATTGTTGTTCGATATTGTAAGTATAAACGAGTTGAGTGGAGTGTACCAGACCAGTCATCGAGTGCTTCCCTTGATTCAGGAAAAGTGGCACCAGATGCTGATGTTGGAACCTATAGATCGGCCAACAGCGAACGAATGAAATCAGAACTGTAAAACCTACTTACCTACCTACCTCTATTTAGAAACTATGAAATAGTAAGGCTCTGTAGTATTTTCTTTCTTACCAACACTAACTCTTCAGTGAATAAATCTTTACATTTAAGCCTAAATAAAAAATACCATAACATACTTTTTCTCACGTTAAACAGCGGATTGTTTTTACGGAGGGATTCCATAAGACCACTCCCTTTTAGTCAGCTTAAAATTCGTATCAAGTATCACAATGGCGAAATATTATATCGCCAAGAATCGATCTAATAAAGTCTATAGAGTTCATACTTAACATCAGCCGTTCCATGCAAGTTTGTAATTGAAAAAGTTCGTCGTTTTTATCGGAAAGCCTTTTTATTTGCTTTTCAATTTGTTTCACCCAAGTACATGTACCGCTTATGGAATAGTTTCTTAGTGAGAACTAAAGAATAAACTTTGCTAGAGTTGCAACTCAGTTCGGTTCTAACTAAACAGAACTAAAGGCTTGCTGTCTTCTTCTGGTTCATAGATTCAGAAAGAGAAGGAACAAGAGTTGATATTGTGCCTAAAATGTAAATGACAATCTAATAATAGTCTGTACCGGTTTAAAAAGAATACATTTGAAGGAATAGGTAGTTTGATAGTAATCGCTTTCCTATTTCGCTTGTATGAAGCAGAACAGTGGGGAAAGAGTCTATCGCAATAAATCCTTCCAAGTTTAGTTTATTGCATCATAAAATACATTGAACTAAAAAGTAAAATTACAAACAGAGGAAAATGGGATCTAATACATCCGGTGCGTTAGAATTGGCAAGTAGTTTACATTCGACGCATTCGCGACGTCATCCTCAGGGCATGTGCTTGTGTTACAGATGAACACTATATTCTGATGTATAATCCTATACAAGATTATATACACATACGTACAGATAGTCTGTACATGTGTGCGTGGGACAGCAAGGGTGCGGGCTGATGCCGATATCGACTTGACTAGGGCACTCGCGAAAATTAAATCTCTATTAAAATTTCAGAAAAGGGACTAAACTTTTATCAGTTATGAACTTTCGTGACATTTTACGAAGAATTATTATCGCCTTATCTTCCGCACAGTTTTCCGAGGAGGGAATTCAACTTCGCCTGTATTTTCGTTCGGTGCAGTTTCTTTCAATTAGTTTGAGCTTCGTCCCCGCTCAGAGCAAAAGAGTCGACTTATGAAATTGACATTTCAACGCTCAATAGCGCTAAACTCGCTGCAAACAGCCTTTCGTAATTTTGATTCGTTAACAAAGAGATTTTGCATAAAGGAAGGAGTTAAAGAGTTACAAAAAATAATTAAAACGGCTTCTAAAACAGTGAAAAATAACCGTAAAAAATTAAAGTGAAACCGCGCGTAAATTAGTCGGCATTGTATTTCAGTGTCGCGTCCCGCGTCCCGCAAACGCAGCCAACAGCAAAAGTTAATTAAATAAAAATACCAACGGAATCCGCTCCCGCTGAGGTGTCAAACACCAATCAGCAAATAAAGGACCGCCAATAAGTTAGCGAGGCTATTCACAGAATCGAAAAGGTTCTGATTCATTGTCACGTCTCGTTTTGATTGGACGTGCTTTGATACCGATAGCCGGGATTGCGATCGTTCAAAATTTTAATATTTTTTTACTTCCCTCATATTCGATTCTATCCGTTGCGGTTTGGCGATATTTATAACGTTTTGTTTTGTTTTGCCAAATCCCGGTTCCAGTTAGATTGTAACTGTTGCCGTCCATTTATCGAATCTCTATCGATGTTTTGGATTTATGAAACATGGTATATACAGTGCTATGTTTAGGTACATATGAACTGAATTGGCATAATGCGTTGATATGTGCTATGATACTGATGCATATTGCTATCATAGCTGGTATTGTTTTGATTTCGACTTGAACGGATATTGGCGGCATGATAACGTTATTATCCATGTATTGATATTACGCTTGATTTTGTATAGGTATGTTATCTCTGTTGATTTCCGATCAGTTCCGTATTACTGTTTAGCGATATCGGATGATCAGGCGATGTAGGTCAACTGTAGGATGTGCAGTGTTGTTATTTGTTGTTTATAACCCGTGCTTGCAGAACGTGGCTTAGTACTGAATCCCCCCGTTCTTGTTTCTCCTCGCAAGTTATTAAAACGATATTATATAGCTACATTAATTCATTAATAATGGAATTAATTCTAAAGTGACCCCGAAATTTAAAAAAAAGCACATCTCACATTTTTTTACACCAGTTGTTATATCTTGCTTGCCAGCTTTTGTACCTACTCATCATTTTTGTTAATAATCTGTGTCACCAATATTATTATAATTAATTATTATATTTTTTTTATTATTTATTATAATATTATTATATTTCTATACACAAATATAACCAGTACTTTTTTCCTTGACTGTACCACCTCGATTATATTTAAAAAACGCAATTATTAAGTAGATAAATTTTCGAGGGAAATCAGCACTAACCCAAGAATGTAGACACTTTCATTATAGGTACTTACACATAAATGCTTCTCTTCAAATTCATGAAATACCTAGTGGTTTATTTAATACTAAAACCTACGCACAATACAATAATAATCCAAATATTATATAGCCACATGAATGGTTACAAAAACGTAACTCATTATAGTGTCGAGTTACGTTCCCATCACACGTGCGTTTAATTATAAAAAAAGATGCTACAGTTTCTACAAAGTTCGTATTTTTTCAGTCACTATCGCACTAGGGGAGGAGATCTTCTAAATCAATTAATCACTGGGACTATTTTTAACTGACAAGAAAGGTCAGCGGTTGATTTCGAACGGCCTATTACTCATTCGTTGGTCGATGTGATTCGATGTTTTAAACACACTTTTATTAGCTTCACCTGTAACCATGGTACAAAATTTTGGGAGTTAAATTTGTCCAACTTCCCGGTTTTCGATTGAGCTGAAACTTAGCATATGTTTAGTTATGACAATGTTTGTTAAATGATGTTTTTTTTAATCCTATATGGCGGTCCCCTAAAGATGATGGACTAGTTATTTTTATGCATTCGCATGTTATGGGTATGAGATTAAAGGGTTTGCTGAGAAAAATACGAGAAAAAGTAGTATTTCTCCGCGTTTATTTAAAAATTTTGGATTATAATATTACGTATGTAAAAGTTAAATCAGCCATTTCGAATGTCAATTATTATTTGTCAAATCAAATATGTACTAAACAAGTTTAAAACTAAAACCCGACTACAAACCGCGATGACTGCATTCTATACGAAACTATAATAATATAATATACATATTTGTAATGTGCTCGCCAAGACCTTCCATTTGATACCAAACATGTTATACTCAAATGAGTTTTTTTCGAAGCTAGAATCTGACATTTAAATTCCGTCATAACAAAAAATTATAAAATTTATATAGCCTATGTCACCCGGGCTATTCTTACGAATCTACTGACACTCGTAGTTTAGGCGCTACGGTGGAACATACAAACATACATACATACATAGACTGCCAAAATCATTACCCTTCCTTTTGGCTTCGCCGTAGTCGGGTAAAAAACCGTAGACTAAAGTCTCTAATAATACCACGGCTTTGTTCGATACAAGAAAGTCATTACTAGCTGACAAGGGTATTAGATATTGTATGGAATATCTTGAAGCATGTAGGTAAGTGGGCTTATCTTATAGACATTAATATGTTGATGCCGCAAAGAGAGAAAATGCAACAAATAAGTCATGTGTAACGAGAAATAAAAATAGACAGAAGTATAATAAATTAGAACATTATACCGTAATTCCGTTACACTAGAAACATAATATCTGACTCGGACTGCCTCGTTGGTCTAGTGGACACCAGCGCGACTGCTGACCATGAGCTCCTGGGTTCGAATCTCGGGTCGGGAAAAGTGTTACTGGGTTTTTCAATCAGGAATCTGAAATCAGGAGTCAGTAGCAGCCCCGGTAAAAATAATAATATCTAAACTTTGCAGATACTTACAAAAACAAAGCACAAGTAATAATTTCTGCAGCGGGTTGTTCGAAAGAGATACCGCGGCCTCGGACACAAAGGGCTAAGAAGGAACATGAGTAGATTTTAGTCAGTAGAAGTCTGGCTAGAGCGGGAGGATTCATTTGATGATAAGCCACGCTCCAAAAAAAAGTAATAATTTCTCTGTATCTCTGTAATTTACTCTAGCAGCTTCCTAAAGAAATTTCTTGAATTTACTACTCGAATGATTTAAGACATCTCTTTTATCATTTAACCGGTTATAGAGTAGCGGTTCGAGGTGCACGGTAACCCGGTTACTTGAAACTGTAGAGCCACTTGACTTGAACTTCGGTTTGACCACTACTTAAACCTACGGTTGACATAAGTATGCTTAGCTGGTCAAAAGTCAATGAAGTTGTCTCTGTGGCCACAAGGATCAGTTCTACTTTATTGAACTTCAAAGTCTTGGGTTACCACTAATTACACTCTAGCATGTCAACACGGTAGATATGGGTAAGTCCTTTTTAAAAATAAATAGAGTTTTGATATAAGTCGTCAATGGTAATATTGTGGGTAATATGGCCTGACGAGAATAGTATTACTAGATCTACATAAAAAACGCAAAAATTTGAAAAAATCCCAATAAATCACGGTATAAAAATTATACAATTTAAAATGATGAATACATTTTAAATTGTATAATTTTTATAGCGTGATTTATTGGGTTTATTAACAATATCGAAAGATTTGTTCCGAAACATTGTATAGGTTGGTTAAAATATAAATAATCTGTGCAGGCGAAAAATCATAGAAATAAAATAAATGCAAAAACTTTCACATTACGATGCACTTTTTTTGACAACCAGCGCTACCTGCAAACTTAAAGTAGACTTACTGTACATCAACTTTTAATAAGATTCAACATCAGGTTTTCGGTAGCTTCTGACCTCAGTACCATAGATTTCAGACTTTTCTGTCATCGTTATTGCTAATATAATGTTCTAAAGCTAAACAGATCTAAACCACCGCGGAATTCCAAATCCGAACATAAAATGTTCCGCATTTTTCACTTACGCAATATACGTGAACGGATGACGTCTCGACTCGAGTCATAACCCTCTGACGTCATCGTTGAACTGCCGTCCGCCATGGCAGCAGTGACGTTTCATTCATTATGCGGTGAATGCGATCTGCTTGCTTTAAACCGTCTCTAATTATTTCCGTGCCTCCCATCGAAACGCGGTCGCTTTCGACGTTTCGTATCGATCATGTCGCATTTTTTAATCTTTGGAATTTTTCAGGTTTAATTTATGTGCGGATTTGCGGTAGGTAGTCGTTTATTTTTAGTATATTAACGAGTATCCATTTGCCTCGTAAAAGCTATCAAATGATACTGAAAAGCCAAACAAGCATTCAATACATTTACGTCGATAAATTCGTAAGCACTTAATCTCTTCATACGTTCGATACAGTGCCAAGAATTGTCTTCCAGATCTATATATTTCATCATTAAATAAACATAAAACTAAATAGTGTGCAGGTACAGCATCCATTGTAAAAAGTATGCAACTTTTTCTGTTCATACATTAGTGCTGCAAATGACAAACAAACGTTGTTAGACGACGCGAATGGCGCTATTCATACTCCAGGATATACATAAATAAGTCCAGAACAGGTGCGTCGCTTCTAAAAGCATGCTCCACAATGATAGGCATCGCCATTCGCCACGTCAGCTCACAGTAAGCGACGATATTTTAACATATTTTAGACTCATATGACCCGATAAAAATCTTGGGAGAGTAAAAATTTTACGACATGTGAAATCGGGACTTCAGTGCAGGAGATAGCGGAATAATTTTATACTTACGATACGCTTTCGTGTGTAAAATGAAAGATTTTTTTATCGGTAAGTACGAAGGATAACGTTTTCAGTCAATATGCGAATGATGACGACGACGGAGCGGCGGGAAACGTAAGAATTGATAAAAATATTGGGAGAATTGAAGTCGGGTTTATTGTGCGCTATTGGCGACATGGCGAGTGAAAATTTATCGACAAGATGCAGCGGAGCATTTTGTGAATTGGCTCGCAGTCGGCGGAGTCGGCTCTATTTGTCAACTATGTATAATTTCGCTTCAACCAAGCATCGCGCACGCTCGTTTTGTTTCGTACCGTAATAAGAACGAGCATCGCTTATTGCCATCGACGTAGCACAAGAGCACAAGTATATCTGTTGCACCGCGGCGCAAATTCGAAGCCGTACAGTTATTTGTCAACGTCTGAGGTTATTTCTATTGCTCACTGTACGGAATCAGAGCGTACCGACTTAGACAGAAACGTCGTGTTCTGACAACTGTGTTATTTTGTATATTTATGATTTACTAGTTTGTTAGTGACATGGGATAGATGATTTAGTGGGCGTTTTCCTCGTAGCTACAATGGCAATTGGAAATAGAAAGTGAGGAGGCTGGAGTATGTGTGAAAGTGATTATGTTAGTTGTAATGAGGGATTTGTTTCCTAGTTTATTTCTATTAGTTCGTGGAAGGAGTTTCATCTGGGTAATTAATTGCTTGTTTGCTATTATTGTTAATGGCAAGAACATGGAATAGGAGGCAGTGCGTAGAGATCTCTGCTGTTGGCGTTTCGTGACAGAGATGAGATATAGCGATGTCAGATGGTTATCACTGGAGTTGAATCAGTTTAGTTATGAAACATGTAGATAATCGTGTGTAATCCTCTGAAGACGGACAACAAGATGATGAACAGTCGTAATGCGATAAGAGGAAAGATTACGGTCGTTCTTATAGATTAGATGTAATGATAAATGGACATTTACATTGAAACATGCCAAAGAAAGTTACATAATTGTATTGATCTTCTTAGTGTGTGAATGACAATTTAAATTCAGTCAGCCCAATATTTGGCGACCAGTTTGGCACTTCCAGTAGCGTCCATCAGCTCATGATGTGCAAGCAACAGGACAGGCAGGAGACGATATCAACTGACCTTACAGTAGTAATTACTCTTTAAAGAAAGAATGAAAAAAAGAACCATCTACATATCTTTGTTACCCGGCAGTGTTACAATGTTCCGGTTTAAAAGTTATGAGTGCCGGGGAAATTGAGACTTTTCTACTTTCTCTGACGGAGACTGGTGACACGGAGATGATACGTAGGTATGTAAGTCACACCCTAGGAGCACCTACATTTAATGATGTTTGAAGTTATAAACACTTATATAAAAAATGATAGTTGTAACAGTGGATAATTTGCCTGTTATAACATACTAGCTGTTGCCAGCGGCTTCACCCGCTACAACTCGAAAATTATCCCACGGGAAGATAAAATCGGGATAAATCCTATGTGTTAATACAGGTTATAAACTATCTGTGTACCAAATTTTATTCAAATCCGTTCAGTGGTTTTTGCGTGAAGAAGTAACAAACATACACACAAACTTTCGCCTTTATAATTTAATATAATATTATATATAGTGTGATAACATAACATACCATTGCGCCTGCAATCCCCGAAGGGTTAGGCAGTGGTGTACCTTATTAGATTAAGTTCCATGTTATAGGGGACTCTACAAGTTTTCATCTCAGCAGTCACCTCCTTTTTCACACAGTTCATCCATCGTTTCTTTTGTCTTCCTACAGCGTCTACTCTATACTCTTATAACAAACACTATACCTGATATTTTAATAACACAATATTATAAGTTAAAATACAGCGTATAATTATTTATAAAAGACACGTGCAGGTCCACAGACCTTGACGTAAAACGAGGGTATTTTCGTCCATTTTCGTTTCCGGTTGTAACTACCTATATATATCTAACTATAGAAATTTATTTAGAATTATTCCAAGAATCCTTTGAAGATTTCCTCAAATGAGGGTTTCCTGAAATATATTGTCTGTGTGGAAAATTATAAGATCTGAGGTAGTGTTTACTGTTTCCGTGTATTACTTGAACCGATTGGTTCAACACAATCGGTTTTATACAGTTGTGTATCTAATATTAGCCATAACGCATTTTTCGCGATTCGTAGTATTTCGCCAGTTACGTTTTAATTCCTATGTAATAAAGGACAACAGTATTGCCATCATCATCATCATTTCAGCCGAAAGACGTCCACTGCTGGACATAGGCCTCCCCTAAGTGTCATTTTTGCTTAGGGGGGGTTTGCCATAATCGCCACGCTTGGCAGGCTGGTTGGCGATCGCAGTACGGTCGATACAAAAAGCACAGAGAACGCTGCTGCCCATTCTCTGGTACATCCCTTAGTCGCCTCTTACGACACCCACGGGAAGATATGGGATGGTGCTATTCTTTGCGTCCGACACCATACGGAATTATATTACATACGGTATTGCCATCAACCGGGTACAAATCCAGATTCCGTGGTTGTTACTATGACATTCCTGATAAAATCTCAATAACACTTTGCCCGACACGGGAACTCAATCACTTCCGAGGATTCGAGGCAGGCATTTATAATTATACCTGTACAATTGTTCGTTATAATGTGATGGTTGGCATAATCTCGAGAAGTCATTAAATTAATGTCACTGTTTCCCTGTATGTGGAAAAAACGTGTTGCGCCGACCCCAAATGACATGGGATAAGGGCAGCAAGATGATGACTGTTTCTCTCCCCATGTATTCCAGCTCTTACAATCCTTGGCAAAATGTTCATTATTTTACCCTTATCTCAAATCATTTGACAGTCGGCGAAGCATGTCTTCTTATTCCATACATCTCTATTACTTTACACGTCATCACATTAGACCTTCTTTCTTGTAAAATCATCTTTCATTCAGTCAAACCTTCGTTTCTTTGGGGCCAAAGTAGTTGTACAAACGGTTTCTCTATTTCTGCGTCTCAATATCATTTTACAAACTCACGGTCAGTTCAAAACGCAGACAAACATAATGAACCACAGATTATGCCATCATAATATGCAAACAATATAAACTTGAACAATAGAATGAATAAAATCGTCTTTCCGTGCACAACGCGCAACGTAGTGATCGCACCATTTACTGTTCGTAAGGACAGTGGAAGTTTCCTACGAGCAATGTAAGACGGGAGACAGTTCTTTTACAAGTTTGAAAACGCCTTGCTATCTCCCCTTTCTTTAGTGGAATCGCAGTTAGACCAAGATAAATGTATGGAGTGATATGTTAGGGATATGTTGCCTTTTATCGTTCAATTGGAGGCATTTAGATAAACAGTTTTAGTTTCTCCTAAACAAACAAAAAATAGACGGTCTGTGGGCTGTTTTGGTCAGAAATAATTTGAAATCACGTCAATGTTGCTTAAACCTGAATCAGGAGTGTCTTCAGACATATTATTTATTTATGAAAATAACGATAAGAAAATTCGCAACAATATAGTGTCATAGTTAAAAATTGCAAAAGACTATTTCGAAACGCTGATTTTGACTCTAGTGTGCCATAAATCAATCAGAGATATGTCAGGTTGTCACATATATTTTCAATATTTGTTTCCTGTTACGAAATTCTTTGTCATTCTACTAGCAATATTCATAACCTCCTCAACCAAATAATTATCCAATACCTTATCTTAAGGTTTCAGGAACTAGAAACTAATTAATCCAATAGTTACATCGATATTAACATCATTCATAATTATTGGTATTATATTTATCAACTTAACAGTGAATGATTTCCTCCTAACATATTTACATCACAATCTACATTGTTTTACATAAGGATAACCAGTAACATGAACAAAAAATGACAAAAAATATGCTAAGGACCTGTTTTTAAAACTTTTTCCACATTTTAGAAGTCCAATACCACCTCATTTCGGGGATTAACGCGCGTAAAGTAAACATCACGTTAAAATAACTGGCAAACAGTAACTGTTAGCCAGTGGGAACCTGCCATATGTATTTTTAATTAATCCTTGGAACGTCCTCGGTAGTACAAAAGCAATTATCGCGGGTCTATGTGAGTCATCATGAAGCAGAAAGGTTAATTTTCTTCTCTATTATCCAGGAGATAGAAAGCAAAAATAAGAAGGATTAGGTTAGGTTTGGAACAGACATAGATGGGTATGGACAAACCAATAGTCAATCCATACCTATGTCATAAACATCAAGCTAAACTTTAATGTCTAAGAAATATTCGTTCAATATTGTAAGAATGAAACTTAGTTCAGCAGATGACATGATTGTTTTGGTTGAAGAGAGAGCGAGCTATTGTAAAAAGGAAGATATATTCAAAAGTCGACACCATCTTATACTTGATTTAAAACATCCTAATGCAAAAAGAAAATATTTGAAGACTTTTCCCGTCGAGTCAATTTCCCCACTCATGAAAGGACATATTTAGGCATCCAGTGAATCTGAATTTGAATTAAACCTCGTATGGAAAATGCCTTATAAATGGGTATATTATGTCGTGTCAGCATTATAAAGTCGATGTAGTCGCATTCAGACAGCTCGGCCTCCACCCTCCAACACAGACTACCATTGTGTTCATCCTTTTCTGACTTCAATTTAATTTCAGACGTTTTCCTACACCTCACCTTTGTACGACATTTGACAAAGACTTCAAAATATTAGGCATTTTCATCCGTCTATATCTCATAATATAAAATTGTACACCGCAATGATGACAAACTTGAGATCTGATTCATAACCTTCTTTATATTTTCGGACAGGTAAACATAATTCAAACGTGTCTTTGTTAGGGGCTACCTCTTACAACAATAGAATCTCTCCGTCTCATTATGAAGCAACATTTTTTTTTGCATAACAAACAGTTCCGAAACAATAAGTAAAATCTTCTAAATTAGCTTCCGCTGTTTCTGCGTTTGTAGTCGAGAGTCTGCGTTTTTCTTTACAATGTACGTGGGCTTTGGTATCTACCCGACTATTCTAGGCTTAGAGCGAGCTATCGGAAACAAAGCATAAAACGAACAATACGATAACAAACAGACAGTAATCACTTTAAAAATAGATCAATAACGATTTCTCGGCAGAGAAACGTTCGCGACCGTGAAAGAACAAAGTGGCTACTGATTTGTGGTCGTCGGCGACGTCGCATTCAGTGTCTCATTCCTAGAGAGAATGCGATACACAGTTATGTTGTGAGCTGAGCATGTGTGGAGCAAAAAGAGCAAGCTGGCGTGTGCCCAAGCAAGTGTAGTCGCGGCTTGTTTCATGCGTCACATTAATTAAGCATCAGATAGAATCTCGGCGTGTGATGCTGCATGATATTTACGATAAGCTCTAAAACTAGTAAACACATATTTCGACCGCCAACAGGTGTTTAACGTTACGTTTATTATGTCATATATTTTGGAGTGCTTTCAGGACTACTACTGTTTCTTGACTCGAAAATAGTTGAGTATAGTAATCACAACATATTATAAAACAAAGTCCTCCCCCGCGTCTGCATGTCTGTCTATCTGTCTTCGCGGTAAACTCAAAACTACAGTACCGATTTTCATGCTGTTTTCACCAATAGATAGAGTGGATCTCGAGGAAGGTTTTAGTAGGTATACAATTTAACGCGGGCCAAGTCGCAGCCATCAGATAGTCTACACTAAAATTGTTTGAGGCAATGAATAAGCGTTAGTTCGCAATTGTTCCTTTCGACATAGTAAATCAGAGTCGACAAGAAAGCTTCGGGGCATGTGTCTCAATAACGCCTTATGCGATATGCGATAGTGTCGCGCGACTAGAACCGGGAAGGCACCATCTTTTTAGCTTTCCCGATATCTTTGTGTGTGTTTATTTATGTAATGTACCTGGATAATATTATGTTTTTTATTTAACCTGTGTTATTAAAGAGAAGTTTACGATTAAACCATTCACAATTATTGTGAATGATTTAATCGTAAACTTCTCTAGACTTCAATTTAACAATCATTAAAATCAGAGCTGTTGTGTTGTAACCAGATTTTTTCATTTAAGTATTCTTCGATCAATAATATCCAGGGTTGGCATGTTTAAAACAAGTTGTTTAAAACACGTGTTTTAAACAATGTTTAAAACAGTTTCAAATAAAACATAGTTTTTTATTTGGTGTTTGAAAACATTGTTTAATTGCAAAAATAAATGAATACTAAGTAGTTATTTTTTTCCTTATTTCCTTTATTTAATAAACTTTAAACAATTTTTATAAAATAATTAAAGTGGCTTTTTAACTTGACATTTAAACAGTTTTTAATATTTAAAATCCTTAATCAAGAAATAGTTAACTATTTTTTTTATTATAAAACGACCACGTACAATCATATTTGTTCGTTAGCAGATTAGACAACATTTTTTATTTAGGTATTTAAAAACTGTGACAAGTTTTGCAGCTTTCTCGTTTGTTTCGTACATCGGTTTGAATAAATCCAAAGGTTTTTGTGTTATTGTGAAATGAAAAATCAGAAAGAAAGTCCGCTCTATTCTCCATCGGTAAAGTCCCCCGGGGAATTACCAGAACTTCCGTAATTCGTGAACGTGATTATTTAAAATATGTTTTGGGTATTCCCCTTATTTTAAGAGAAATTTTGGAGATTTCCCTACTAAAAATGAACGTAGGAACATACAGAATGTATTGAATTATGATAAATTTTTGTCATGCAGTTTTAAAAATAGTATATAAGTGAAATATATCAGGCTTAATCAATTAAAAATGGATGATAACTAACTTAGGAAAAAAAACAAAAAAACACCTGTTTAAAACATTTTAAACTGTTTGTTTTATAAAATGTAAAAAAAAACTGTTTTTTTTTCCAACCCTGATAATATCTACTCTAAGTTTTTGTTAAGGGTGTCATATTTTAACATATTGTGTCTTGAATTTATATGGGAAAAAAACTGTGTCTATTTTTTTGTAAAATATTCTTAAACCAAATGAATTTCTTTGCTAAAAGTGAATAGGTAGGTCATTTGAAATTTAAAGGATGTGTATTGGGGTCAAAACCTAAATCTTCGATAACAGGAAAAAAACTATATCCGTCTCGGTAAATTCAAATTTTATTTAAGTAGGTAGGTTAACCTATAGTTTTATATTCAGAGCACAAAAGTAGCCCAGAATTGATTTTGTTCAGATACATAATTAAACTGTTTGTCTTGTATTCTGTGAATGTATTTTACGTAAGCTTACTAGATTCGGTATTTCGTATACAAAGTAACAATTGAATGTAAATTTAATTTAAAACCTACTGTATAAAACTGAATGTCTTTATTTTTGTAATAGCTTTTGACCATTAAATGGCAATTTCAAAAAGCTAACGATGGGTAATAAATTAAAAATCGTCAGCAATTTTTAGGGCTTATAATTTGTTTAACGTTAAATAATTTAAACGTCTTCTTAAACAAACTTTATTTGATGTTAAATCTAACATTAAGCCGCGTTATGAATAAACCCTTAGTTAGTAGTTATGACTGTCTTAATTATATAATATTATGTGGTTTTGAAATAAATAAAATATTTGTACGTGGCCAGCTACCGCTTGATATTTGGACCACAACCCTGAGACGGTGGGTGGAGGCGAGTCGCCATTTACATGAGGGGTCAGCCCGGTCTGCTATCGCGCTGATTTACAACCATATTCAATTGTTACCACTGCTTGTATCAACAGCTGCCACCTACAAATATATATATGATACACTAAATCTAACAGTTATACCCAACACGCTGTATACATTGTCATGATCCTCGTTTGTCACAATAAATACCTACATTCAAAATACATCTTGTTTCTCTCACAAAGCCCCTTTTATAAACTTGTCATAGATACAATAAAGTCTAGGGCAATACAAACAGATTTATTTAACTTTAAAAAACAGTTATTCAAATGCAAAACGACACTGTTAGCAATACTTAAAATTTATATAAATGAAAATTTATTTATGACTTTTAAAGTAGAGTGGAATGCTTAAAGGCGACCTCAACACAATTCAAAAAACCGAATCTGTTATCTCGAATTTACAATTCTAAGTATTTTTTAGTTTTGAGGCTCGAATGTTGTTTGAAAAAATGTTCTAATACAGTTTTCTGGGTTCTAAAAACGCCTTTTGAAACATATAAATGTATTAAGAGTAGAGAAAAGGCTTCATTCATGGGTTGTACGTAGGTAAAGTAGGCTGGGTTTTTCTTTGGCGGCTGGGTAGGAAGGGCTATGGTAGGTAAACAGGGTGGCACGATTTATGCGCAGTTTGAGCGGCTTTCGTTCTTTGTTTCAGGTAATGACCCCGCTTTCATCCCGAAGTGAATGGGCGCGAGCAAAGAGTTCGCAGATACCGGCTACGTCGCAAGTCTGCCTCCGCACTTACTAACGGACATGTTTTTGAGTTACCAATTGTTCTGACGTTAGATATTTATGCGTAGCTGTTGTAGGTGAAAGGGTAAGTTATTTACTGGGAATTTTGAAAAGGGGTATTTGAAAATAAGACAAAAAATTGGTAGGAAGTACTTACTTGGTCTGAAAAATTCGCACTCAAAAAAAAGTTAACTATTGAAAAGTTCCTAGGGCACCTATTACGTACTACCATTTTTTACTATATCTGTCGTATTTAAATACTATGTTAAATCCATTATTTCGGCATCTAGTTTTTGTTTTCATCTGCACTAATATTATAAAGAGGAAAACTTTATTTGTTTGGTTGTAATGAATAGGCTTAAAAACTACTGGACTGTTTTTAAAAACTCTTTCACCATTCGAAAGCTACATTATCCACGAGTAACATAGGCTACTTTTTATCCCTGTATTCCCACGGGAACGGGATCTACGCGAGTAAAACCGCGGGACGTCCGCTAGTAACAAATACAATACATACAGCTATTCAATTATACGAAACAGTGCCTAACTAAGCTTAGAAACAATAATAATTCAGACAATAGAACCTTAATAGGCTTGTAACAAAGGTCACTTGAAAAAGAGGTTTATAGACTGGAACACAGGGCACGTGATAAGGTCGCTTATGGACCTAGAAAAATGGAAATTATAACAGCGATTGAAAAATATAGGGTATATCATGTTGTTTTGTAGTTTCTGCCTACCCCCATGGGAAAAGGATGTGAGTTTATGTATTTACGTCACAGACATAGTGTCCGAAAAACTTCTGTTGAAATTGTTTGAGTCAATATTATACAAATTGCTATGAAAGTGATTGCCTCTAGGCCAGAAGGTGGGGGAGGGGGCAAAATGGTTGTTTTAGCAGAATAATATTAAATTTTTATTCTGCTGAAGCAACCATTTTAAGCCCCCGGATCGATCAGATTGCTTAATACAAGGTGTATTGAAATAATTCAAACTTCAAACTATTATAGCGTGTTCAGAATTGAGACTATTAGGGTTAACAGAAGTTTAAAAATCGGTAATTTTTGTATTAACCATTATAGTATTTTCCTACTTAAATAATAAGTTAGTGACTAACCGTTAGCTACTAAAATATTTAGGTACCTAGCTCGCTTCGTATATGTAACAGTGATTTATATAATTATGTCAGTCATGACAAGCCATAAACATTTAATACATTTTATTTGAGAAGTCTGAGGTTTTGGTTCTCTCTCCCAATTAAATCTTCCCAAAAAGAAGAAGAACTAGCGTATACACCTTTTTCCGTCTACCCAGTCAAAATAAGCAATGACTTTAGTGCGATACGTGAATGGGCGTGGCCTCGTCATTCTGCCCGTTCTCACTGTAATGACCCTATAACGGTTCGCATTATTATTTATGTTGTGTAGCTGAGAACGGCATAATAGGACCATAAGAATGAAATAAATTCCCCGCAAACTTTGAGTTCTTGGCTTGGCTTGAAAGCTGCGATAGCACTTATTGTTTCACATTTGCGAAAATGTTTTTCTTCGACGTGTTTTGCATGCGTCGATTGGTTCTAATTTTTTCCGGGTTGCAACTTTCTTTAATTTCTTTCATGGAGAATAATAAAGGGTACCCTGTTCTTACAGATCAGTGTGTAGTTTTCAAAGAATTTAACGGCATCCCACAATAATTTAAAGTTATTGACAATAACTGTTTGATTTTAAAATAAATTCAGCTCCTACTTTTTCAAACAACTACAAAAAAGTATCTGTTTAATCTTAAAAAAAGCATTCAAGTACACCCCATAACAATTTAAAAAGCAATTCCAATCGTACATCTCAATTTCCAACCCCGTAATCTCGCCCTAAGAAAAACTGATTCCACCCACGCCGCATAGATGGCGTTAGTAGTAGCATTGTGGACAACGGCTTAACCAAAATGTGTCCTTTTATTACGAACACAGTTCGGTTAAATGGACGGCCGGTAGATACCTAAGTGACGTTGGTAAAGCCTTTGGTAGTGGCCACAGACCGAAACGGTCCATCAGTCTCCTGTTGCTTTACACAATACCGCAAATAGCTCTTTAGTTCCCAATCTGGTTTTGTACGGACTACTCTTATTTGTTTTGTAAGTCTTAATCTAAGAATTATATAAATAGGTTATTATTTTGTCCTTATAATAATGTTGTCCTATTTAACCCAAAGGTTGACTGGTAGAGAATGCCTTGTGGCAAGGCCGCCTGTGTACCTAGTACCTACAGTCATGATGTTTAGGCAAATAAATAAATATAAACAGGGTTTCCCAATATATTTCTAATAATAAATGCAATACCCGTGAAATTATTATTCGTTAACGACATAGATTACCTCTTATTATGTTTAATTCACTGAATTATTACTTATTTATTGTGTTTCGGGTCTAAACCGAAAATGGAAATAATTTATTACACTAGTGTGTTCGATTATTTCAGTAATATACAGGAATTATCCAACGATTTCTGAATTACGATATCATTATAGAATATTAATAATCTCACTCATTTCTTAGAAATTCCAATAGGTGTAGGTATAAGAACATTAAAACCAGCTTTAAATCTATCCTTCAAAATTAAACGCTCTTTTAT
The DNA here is from genome assembly GCA_949775195.1 of Diarsia dahlii. Taxonomy (NCBI): domain Eukaryota; kingdom Metazoa; phylum Arthropoda; class Insecta; order Lepidoptera; family Noctuidae; genus Diarsia; species Diarsia dahlii. Next base: position 8,705,188 of record OX459195.1, on the reverse strand, counting down.
CAATCAAAGCTCATAAATATGAACTAACTCAGGCCCAAAAACCTCTAGTTACCTAATAGTAGTCAATAAACCAACTTGGTACCTACATAAACCATTCGAGAACCGTATTATTGATAGGTGGAAAACGAAAGTCAAGCCCGCTGGTCCAGGGATGAGTGATGACGAAACGAAAAGTGCGGTCTGGACGTGAGGAGCAACTGTAAATCACTTGATGAATGTTCTAGAAACGGACGATGTGTTTATTGGCAGCACTCGATTTTGGTGTAAAGTTATAGGTAGTTTAGGTAGGTAGTACCTATGAGTAGGTATATGGAAGTTTAGAGGCAACATTGGAAGGTTGTAGTAGGGAAAATCTAGGTGACCAAGAAACGTTAAGTAGTAGGAAGTTGAAATAGAGGAATATGTCATAATAAGAAAGGTCATATCAATATACTCAAATATTTATGCTGTCTTGCTTTTGCACGTTTTTCACGGGTGACCACTGAAACCCAGCGCTGTGATGTGACCGGTATAGTATCATGCTGAATGGTAACTTTTTATAAGTCCATTTGTCAAGTTGTTAACCTTTTGCATTTTTGTTCCGTCCTTTTGTATTTATACATATTTGTAATGCGTTGTATATTTGCTGTCTATTTTTTGTCATTTTCTATACACGCCATCCATCTGCGACAAATAAATATATTTACTTTCATTCTACATACATTAGAAGCTCTATAATTAGCAGTACCTCAATATAATTATATTGTTCTGCCAATTATAACTATAGGCATGTTAAATTATCCACCTATGTATCTTTCATAGCTACTTAGACTCCCACACGAAAAGTAGATACCTCAATGTAGGTACATATGTTTTATACATAAATACGCTGGTAACTTGAAGAACTTATAGTCTTATCGGACTTAGGAAGAGTGCAGTGAACGCTCCACCAGATAAATTAAGATGTTTTCCTCGTGGTCAGATATTTATTAACAGTTTTATATATTAATATTACTGTCCAGAAATTTAGGGAAGATAAGTATAAATAAGATATGGTTAATGGTGGGTTGGCAATAAGGCAACAAGTAATACGACAAAATGATGGTAATGGTTTCGCAAAAGAAGGGATAAGAATGGAATAGGACTGGAGAATGTACGGACAATAATTGTTAGTATGATTAGATAATAGTAGAAACTAAAAATAAAAACCTTATAGGGGCCTACGTTCTTGGGTAAATATATAAAAATTTTGAAAAATTTTGACATCATCATTTGCCAAGCCTATTCTCAACTACGAATATGTTGAGGTCGGTTTTCAGTCTAACCGGATGCAGCTGAATACCATTTTACAAAAAAAAACAACTGCCTACTTAACGGACTAACGACCTCCACTAGTCCACAACTCATTTATTACTGTAATATGATATCCCTTGGTAAAACTGCTTTTATCAGACTGTCGGGTCAATGATTAGGTACCTGTAACGACTGTAAAATATCTACAAATGACAGCCCGGACCAACGGCTTTCCGAGGAATGGAGGAAACTCAATGAAAAACAGTAGATTTTTATCATCATCATCATCAGCCTTTAATGTTCCCACTGCAGGGACTCAGGCCTCCTCTCTAGGAGAGAGATGGGCTATAAGTAATCTATCTGCACGCGGGCCCCAGTGCGGATAGGTAGATGTCACATGTCTCCGATTTTTTTGGTTCTAAGACATGCCGGTTTCCTCACGATGTTTTCCTTCACCGTTTTGAGAGCAGTGGTGATGAAATAAATTACACAAAGTAATGCGTCAGACGGGGTTCGAACCCACGACTCACTGTTCAGAAGTCGGAGCCGCCACCACTGGGCCACCACTGCTCCTCCCCAGATTTTTATACCTTGGTAAAATAAGAGAGTTTCGCTAAAAGCATAGGTAGGTACTATTATTTATTAGTTCCAAGAATATACCAACAAAGTATGAACTACAAAGTGCTCATTTCTAAAACAAGGTAAAATACTTCATCAATAGGTACACCTCTTTGTCTTTTAAAGGTAAACTATGTTTTATTACCTGTAAAAGCCGCTTTAATCGACAATATTCACTCAAACCTATATAATACCCATAACCTTCGATACCCGATAAAGAAAATTAGCTTCCCATTACAATACCGACTAAAAAAGAAGTAAAAAAGGCACGCAAGCCATTAAAGACCTTAACGACGCCGATCAGATGAATAAATGATTGAATTTTCAATTAAAATTAGAGAGAAGCTGAAAGGAACTTTGTTGACAATATCGGTGCTAGAAAGAGACAGAGTGACGCTTTTAATACCATTTCATCATCTCGACTGCTTTAATATTTTTAATTGATAGATTCAATTATACTCTTTCGGATTTAAATGGGAGAGCGGAGGGATGTACTAGAAATGATGGGTCCAATTTACATTGCGATTTGGTTGTTGAATTGAGATTAACTGAATAATATATTAGTCTCCATTAGGAGTGGAAGCCACATGAAGTATTGATAGGGTTTAAAGACCAGTAGTAATTAATTTATGTACCCACATAGGTGCTATATACATAATGAATCCACTCGCCTGTAATAATTATACTGATTACTAGCTGTTGCGCGCGACGTTGAATTTATGAACCGCGTGAAATTATTATAATCCTTACCTACTTCCTTATTTAAATCGGATTTTGTTAATAATTTCAAGGGTTTCAATTTTTTGCACGGAAACGTAACATTTCTTATAAACGTAGAGTAGCCAAAATTACTCCATAGAACATAACTTAGCTACTTACCTCCCAGTCAAAGTCAAAGTCAAAATATTTTATTTCACATAGGCCTACATGGGCACTTGTAAAAAGTCAAAAAAAGGGGGGGGGGGGGCACGGTTCGGTGCATTGGTCAATTCCCAAGGAGAAGAACCGGCAAGAAACTCCAAAGGTTTAACAATACGTTTATACACACATGAAGACTATGCAGATTAGTGTCTGAGATGGTGTTTTGAAGAAAGCACCACCAATGGACCCGTCCAGTTAGTGCAAGTATTTGTCAGTTATCGTGGAGCTCAACTTATAACGAAAGGAGCTCAAACGTCACGACGAACAGTACCAAAGAAAGGACATTTGGGTGGGTCGCTTATAATACTCAAGCTGATGGACAATCGTTAAAATTAAAGAAAAACCCACACATTCAAATATAAAATAATAAAAAATTTGGCATAGCATCTAGCAGTAAAAGTCCCGTCAAAATCGGTGTAGCCGTTCCGTAGATGAGCCAGAACGGACAGACAAAAAACAAGGTTTATCCGACTTCCTTTTTTATGCACCGCATTAAACTTACATGCATTGCATTCATATTTTGAAATTACAAACAGATACTTCAATATCATTTATTTTTTAGATGTATAGGCAGTTGCCCCAAATAAGGAGGGTATACGTCGACTTTTAGTACTTACTACAACCCTACTTACATAAAAACCACGATTTCTTTTGGGGATTGAGAAATCATCAAATGACTTCTCTTTTATTTTTTTATTTAATATGGGCTTACTCTTGACCTCAATCTTGCCCTAAGGGCAGAGATGAGGTCGACGATGGAACGAGCTTACCCAGAAGAAGCCTATTTACTCGCGACTTAAATATATTGGGGTTATATGAACTCGGGAAAACCGACGCAGGCAGGGTGTTCCACTCCTTGGCTGTACGAATAATGAAAGACTTAGCAAAACGCTTCGTACGAATGTGTGGAACATCGACAAGGTATGGGTGATAACCTGCAGTAGCCTAGTGCCTAGTCTCTCGATGGAAGAAGGGAGATGGTGGAATAAGCTCGTGGAGCTCGTGTAGCAATCTTCTACTGACTAAAAACCCCCCATGTTCCTTCTTAGCCCTTTGTGTCCGAGGCCGCGGCATCTCTTTCGAACAACCCGCAGCCACCCTTACATACCAAAAACTTACTATACACACCTATTAAAAACTATCCTTACTAAAAACAAGTGCATGGAATGGTCCTCTCATAATTTTCTTAGAGTCACGTACAAAGTCGCAAACAACTGCTCCTTGAATTACGAACTAGTTCTACATGGAAATAACTAATTAATGTGCTAACACTATTTGAAAGGACTCATTAATTTAACACCTGACTGGAAAACTTAACGGAAGCGGTGTTCAGTAGTTCTAGGAAAGGTTGTAGATCGCCAGAACTGAAGAGAAATGTATTATAGTGTAGGCTATAGTGTTCACAGATGCTTATAATTGGATATAATGGTCACATATGCAACTATTTTTATATTATTCTATCAAATAGAAATAACAAACAGCCACATCATGGTATATTACAACATAACATAAATAACTTAAATGATAAAATAGCTCACAGCGCTTCTTAAATTGAAGTTGTTCATGCATGACGAGTAAAGCAAATATTATACCTACTAAACGCAAAACTTAAAATCACTTAATAATATTGACCTGATTTCTACAAAAAAAACTTTAAAAGGATTTCTCAAAGTATATTTTTAAGAACTTTGTAATAATTGCAAAAGCGGTCGAACCGTGTGAAACAAAAGGGTTCAGCAATGCTCATTTATTTAAGCGCTAAAGATTCTTCGCCCTCAAAGAAACTTTCTTATTTCTAACGATAATTAAATTATAGAATTAACTGTGGAAATTAGTTGAAAATTACGACAATACTTCGGCACATTGTAAAAGTTTATTTTTTGTTTGAAAACAAAAAAATAAAAGAATTTAAGTTAGGGATGAAAATTGTTTATGTTATTGCATTTTTCTTTGGTTTGTCTTTTTATTTTACGCTTAATTGGATAACTTGATAAGCTTCTAACTTTAAAAAGAACTAAAGAATAACTTACCTATCTATATATATATAAATGTTATGTTGGTTTGTGTACGCTTCAAAAACTCTAAAAGTTCTGCACCGATCGAGCTGAAATTTTAGAATGGTAGCATCAAGGATTGTTTTTACAGTATCCACGCGGGCGAAGCCGCGGGCATCAGCTAGTATTAAATAAAATAAAAAGCACACCTAATTCAATTCACCTAAAAACATCCTAATAATTAGTAATAATGTTAGTTTTTCACAACAGTGAATGCTTCTGACAACGTTTAGTTTCACTAGCTCGAAGCTGGTAGCTCGTAGCTAAGGAACAGCAGCCGCTCTGGTCGATTTCCAGGTTACCCACGCCAAGGTTGGCCCTTGGATGGGTGACCAACCATTCCATATCGAGTTTCCTTCGTGTCTCGGGCGTCATTTGAAGATCTTGACAGTCGTTACAGTAGTTTGGCCCGAAAGTCTAAGTGCATGTTTACGTGCAGGCGGGGCGTCGCGCGCGTTTATATTTCAAACACATGGTAATGTATGAAAAAGGTAAGGGGACGGTGAACGAACATTCTCCATACAAACGTAATACCAAAATCATTCGCGATACGAACATATTACCAACTTAAAATTATGTTATTCGGATACAGACGATATTTATCTAGGTTCCTATTAAACTTTTTTTTTAAAACATTTACTATTTACGAAATGCAAGCGAATTGCTATTTACTATTGACGAAATGCAATTCGCTTGCATTTCGTAAATAGTAAATGTTTTAAAAAAAAAGTTAACATAATTTTAAGTTGGTAATAATATGTTCGTATCGCGAATGATTTTGGTATTACGTTTGTATGGAGAAATGTTCGTTCACCGTCCCCTTAACGATTTAAAAACTTGATTTTACGAGAAGCAATTTTTCGTTCGTTTGTTTAAAATGCAGCGTTTGTTGCGGTGGACTCGTCTCTCAGTAAATTAATAAAAAAGCATGAAAAGAGCATTCTGCACGCGCCGCGAAACGCCCCGCGTCTCCGTAAACGAGCCCTAACAGTCAGTCTTACCAAGGGGTATCACCCAGGGATGTTTCCTAATACTAACTGGGTTATAGAGGTCAGGTAGGCATCCGGTTAAGGTACAAGTTGGTAGCGGGCGACACGAAGCCGCAGCAGACGACGTGTCGCGGCGACACGACTGGTTTCTACGTCATCATCTGCCTAGCCTTTCCCAACTATGTTGGGGTCGGCTTCCAGTCTAACCGGATGCAGCTGAATACCAGTATTTTACATGGAGCGACTGCCTATCTGACCTCCACAACCCAGTTTATACTGGGTAATACGATACCCTTTGGTAAGACTGGCTGTCAGATTTCCAGGTCACTGACTACCTGTAACGAATGCCAAAGATCTTTATATGACAGCCGGGACCAACAGCTTAACGTGCTTTCCGAGGCACGGAGAAAACTCGGTATGAAATGGGCGGTCACCCATCCACAGACCAACCTAGGCAAGCGCCGCTTAACCTAAAGATTGACCCGAGTGGCAGTTATTATTACGCCACGAGCTCCTCTGGTTTCTACGTATTTATATGAAATTCCCTCCGTAGTTAGCGACATGAAGCTAGCGACGCGTCGTCGAGCGGCAGACGCACGTGTCGTCCGACCGCAGATCAGTAGTGCCCATAGATAACAGAAACAACTGGAGATAATATTATGTCCTTTAGCTGAAAATGTATTGGAACCTGTGTCTTCAGTTTACACCAACTGGATGCCATCTGCAGTTGCCGTCTGCAGTCGGGTTCGAAATCATGACTGCAGCGACATGACGCGACGAACATGTCGTCTCCTGCTGCGTGCAGTCGGCTACCAACTTGTACACACGGCTTCACATCAAGCTATACAAAACCAGTATAATCTGATCGTTCATTGTGCGAAAAGATCTAGTAAAGTGAGGCCAAGATTAACTGGTTTTTTATAGCTTGATGTGTAGCCGTGTGTACCTTTAGACTTGAATCCGAAAATAGTTGATAGTTGGTAAAAGGCCGATGACGAAAATGTTTAGTTCCACAGGCAAAATTCACCCTTACCCTTATACAACAAAATTTAGTTAGCAGTAATTCGATACGCCATCAAACAGTTATTAATACTATACATGTTTGTTTACTAATTAATAAACATTATCGCTATAATTATAATTATTAAAGCGGGTAGTTTGTAACTAGCGTGTAGCCGACGATAGAAATATGTAGAACATGTCCAACCGGTTGTCTAATTATAATCGATCCTCGGGAGATTGACACATGCCGGGAATATACCGATAGCAGCGACATATTGTGCTTGTTAAATTGTTTTTATTTATTAACTTGGTAATGATTTTTTTTTTTAGGATTTAAGTGGATTTTTGAGTCATTTTTAAATGACTTCAAAAAATAGAAAAGGTCCTCCATTCATCATTTACGAAAAATTCTTATCATGTGAAAGGATAATACTCTTCGATCAGTCCCATAGAAATTTCATCAAAATCGGTTCAGTAGTTTGGTTCATGGGTCCGTATTATCTTCTAGTTACAATGTAAAATTGATTCATGACAAGAATTCTGGTGGGTTTTTGCAACGAAACAATCTTTTGTATGTAAACAAAAAGATATGTAAAGATAAGTATGTGGCACACTACACAATCACATTGCTTTTCCCCACTCAATATGTATTGCAACATATTGTAAGCTTTTATTTTAAAACTCGAAAACTTTGTTTCGTGTGATATGCCAATAAGTACACATTTCGGATATATAGAGAATACCTGGAATCACGTAATAAACATAGGTATTTTATTATAATTATATACATGTTAATTTAACGTTCTGGCTAACACTAGTATCAGTAATCCTTAAAACATCTCACCCTGCGTCTAATTCGGTAAGACATTCGATATCCCCACATCTACTCCTTATTTGCCGACCATACCCAGTACAGTCATCAAGACAGAAGCGTCGTGGAGTATCTGTCCCTAGTTGATGAGTGACAAACCTTTTTTCCAGAAAGAAACAAAGTAACCGACGACTATTTGTGTCCCAACTCTAATAAAAAATAAGTTGTGTCTATAGCATATGGGGTGCACGTTTCATTTGAATATGTTTTGGTTGAATTATTAGTTGAAAATATTTTTTTTGTGGTTTTTGAATGTGGACACTGAAACCATATTTTTATCCAATAAAGTAAAATAAAAATGAAAAAGAAACTAGACACTTTTGTGACTAGCAAAGCGGAATTTTATTTAATTTTCAAACAACACGCTGTAATCCCTGAAGGGTTAGAGACAGAGGTGTACCTTTTTTTTTTCTTTTTGGTGGATGGAAAATCATCAAATAACCCCCCCCCGCTCTTGGGCAGAGTGGAAGGGAGTGTCAGACTGCTACTGACTAAAAACCAACCCATATTCCTTCTTCACCATTGTGCCGAGGCTGCGTTATGCCTTTCGATAATCCGCAGCCCCGACGGGCGTCGGCCCTTGCATGTTGCTGACATCTCTTTGAGGCGCGCGTGGAACACGAACGCGCCGTCGATGTCGAGGTGTACCTTATAAGTAAACCTACATTTCGCCAGTTATGTTTATCTTCCATGTACCTAATAGAGGGCCAGCTTACGCTAACAACAGGGCATAGCTCCAGACTTCGTAGCTGCTACTGAGAAACTTCTGATGAAAAACTCAATAACACTTACTCCGACTTAACACTTAATCGAACCCAGAACCTCATGCTACGCAGTCGCGCTTACTACCACTAGTCCAACAACGCAATCTTTATTTTTAAATAGTTAAAAAGTCATTTCCTAAACCTCTGTCAGAAACATAACTAAAAGTCATTCATAACGTTTTAGTTAAACTTTATGACATTTTGATTTTCCTCTGACCGTTCGAAAATGTGTGGACATTTTAACATGAGTCTTTTTTTTACAAATTTATGTTCTTCCGTGATCTAAATACGTGTTTCTATATAATATCTACAAGGTGTCAGGTTGCATAAAAATATGAATAAGGACATAATATTAATGTCTTCATAAGCAGAATATAGGGATTCGGCGCACAATGCCATATTCGCAAAATTTACATAGGTACACCTGGGTTCGATTCCGGGGTCGGACAAAAAGTGCTATTGGGTTTTTCATTAGAAATTTTCCATTAGTAGGCCGGAGTTTGGAAGTTGGCGGAATAATACCCCCGCGTGCCTCGGAAAGCACGTTAAGCCGTTGGTCCTGCGCCTGATCTCTCTCCGGTCGTGTCGGATTGCCGTCCCATCGGACTATGCGAGATAAAGGAACAGAGAGTGCACCTGTGCCTGCGCACACACTTGTGCACTATAATATCTCCCGCGCCGATGGCTAATCTCCACTAAGATTGGCCGCCGTGGCCGAAAAACGGTCAGGAGGACTATATTATATAAATACATCTGACACTTTTACCCTTATCCATCATCATCATCATCATCATTTCAGCCAAAAGGTGCTCACTGCTGAACAAAGGCCTCCCCCAGGTGTCGCCACATTAACCGGTCCCGTGCGTCTCTTTATCCTTATTAATTAATAAAGTTAAAAAATGCTTACCAAATACCAGCCACCAAACGCCTAAGTACCTACATTATCTATTCGAATAACAGTAGAACCGAGTTCCTACACAAAATTGCTCCTATGTGTATCTTTAATAATAAATCCTGGGCTATCCACAATATAATAAACGTTATTTTCTTAACCTTCCGCTGACTTATAGGATGAACATGTCATCGTTAACATTTAGTTTAAATTATGACACCCAAATCTTTATTCGGTGGTTCGTTCAAAGTTATTTTTATTACTTGGTTACATCAATCTAACACCTATCTTATTAGTAAACTGTCTCAGACTTTGAATTATCTATTTTACATAACATAACATCACGCCTTGTAATCTTCGAAGAGTTAGGCAGAGGAGTACCTACCTAAGAAGTACACCCACATTTTGCCAGTTTAGGTCCCATGTAATAGGGGAAGAGCCTATTGCCATCAAATGGGCACGCATCCAGACTCCGCGTATGCTATTTGGGAATTCCTAATCGAAACACTCAATATCACTTTGCCCGACCCGGGAATCGAACCCAGAACTTCATGCGCAACAGACGGGCGGGGAATTATCTACTTAACAAAATTATATTTTCTTAACGTGCCCCTTGTGAGTTATAGAGATAGCACGTGTCATTTTAGTTAAATTATCACCGCCGTCTTAATTGTTTTGGGTTATTCGAAGACGTGCTAACATATTTAAAGGGTTAGGCTCACGATTAAAGCTTGCTCTTTCTAATTTCTCAACTTTAGTCTTCTTATAAAATATAAATGTTCTTGTTCATTAGGTGTGGTTTTCAAAAAGGTAGGTATGCTCTTTGGGACTAACCCAGCCGGAAGGGATTAAAGTGTGAGCAATAGAATTTTCAGCGGGCCTTCATAACCTTTTCAAACATAATTATATTAGTGTATGAGTGTGTTATTTATTTAGTCGCTTGTGTATTCAAGCTGGGGCCCAATTCTGTAAAATAGCTAACTTATCAATAGTGTGTCGATAGTGTGTCGGTTGTGTCTCAATAGACTATTTATTGACATTTGGTATTCTACAAATATTTATGGTCATTGACTTGCCACTGTAGTGACATTGAAACGCCATAGTAGGACTCTAGGGTAGTCTGTAAATATATTTCAAGTGAAATCTGACAGTTGTGTCTATCGTGTTTGGCTATCGAACTGCCATTGTGAAGCCATCGAACAACGACACCTCTTTTCCCTATTGCATAATAATGTCTGTAGTGTGTCGATAGAGTGTCAATGGCGTGTTGCTTATCTCTAAGTTACAGAATTGGGCCCCTGGCCATTTGTAACTTTAAGTTTTACTAATTGTTAATTTCATATTAACTCTACATTATTACATACCGTTTCCTTCCTATATTATTAATTTTTACTTAAGAAATACAAATTCCAAGTAATAAAATAAATATGAAATTGTACTTATTTAGCATGCACAAATAAAGGAACGACCTCTATTGGCGTATCTCTTGAAACGAAGATTTCTGCCGCCCTTTGAAATGAAAGATTGTGTACACCGCCATCTAGGGAACGAAGTTGAACTCATTTAGTCACGTTCTGCAGCAATGCCTCGAGCCACATTAAAGTGCATCTCTAGCCCGAGGTTCTTAAAGCGACTTTTTTATGAGTTACTGAGATGTTCAACGCATAAAATTGCTGCTTCTCTTGTGTTTCACGACTTACAATATCACTTTTAGATCAACTTTATTATATTATTAAAACAACATTCGCTTACAAAATAACCATAGATTTAAACAGGCATAATGAAACATTGAAGATGGATAGTTGCACCGTCCATTCTCCCAATGGTTCATTAATAGACAATCGATTAGATTTACTGCTTTCAATGTAAGCCCAACTGATATAAGTAGACATAGACTGGTATGCACCTAAGTGACCTAATAAAATTAGACTGAACATTAACTACCCGCAATACTTATCTTTTGCCTCCCGTCTGAATTTACATCAATGCAATTTCGACTTTATTGCTTTATGCACAGGACTTGTTGTAAAAAACAAGGAAGCCCTAAAAGGCTTAGAGAGCGGTCGCAACAGCGGCATCGTCTATTTCGACGTCGCCGGTGCGTTGACCGGCCCATTTCGACGCTGCACAGCAGTCGATAATTATGTTGTCAACTGACTAAAGCAAGCGGGCTATACAAAGCGGATCTGGGCCGGATCAGTCGCTTTTTGTGCACGACAAAGGCCATTACGCGATCCGTTTCCGAGCGTAAAGTCAACACTGTTATGAAGTTTTCATTGAGTTTTCGCTGGAAAATCGGCTAACGTGGGAAAACTGCGATTGCGATTTGAATGGATAATGAGCTCCGGTGTATTTGTTAATTGAGTCGATATGTAAATAAACAGGCAGCGAGCCTCACTCAATCATTACTAGGCTCAAAGGGTACTATTTTGTTGTGCCAGTGCTCTGATTGTTAGTAAACTTTGCTCTGTAGTTTGTCTGCGTAAGTATTTGCGTACCGTACCTATTTGTTGATCTACAAAGGGACTGCAATTGTAAATTCTACTACCGATGAAAAACACAAATGACGAAAAATTTGGTCACCATAATAAGGTTTTCATGAAACCGCATTTGAATTCTATTTTAATGCCATCCGATCCAATTTTAAAACTACAAGGCATAGGCATTAAAAATGCAAATGAATGACCATTGACGCACAATTTTATTTACCCACAACCGTTTACACAATAAATAGTTGATATTTTAATTTGCCAAAACAAATAAAGGTAATGCAAAATGTTCTATCAGTAATATCAATTTTATTCAGTACAAATGACATATCACTTAACTATTCATGGCGGTCACGTTTCATTTTGTGGTTTATACAATGAAATAATTAATTTATTATCTATTTACTCATTTGGAACTGAATCATTTTGGGATACACTGTGAATTTATGATGCCGACATTACTACTATCGTTTTAATTTTAATTTTCTCAAACTTGTTCAGGAATTCAGTTTGTTAAATGAAGTAAGAAGCATGATAAAGATCATTAGACACCTCTATTTAGCAGAATTTTAGTTTCTACTTGTACATCTATGGTTTGCAGTTAATTGTGAGCGGTATCAATTAAAACTGTCTCGTCTGATTTATTTTATTGGTTCAGCAATTGATTACATTACGCCAAATTGACCGCAATGAATGGGAGTCTCACGGCACCGCACTGCGTTATATTCACTCTACAGTTGCGTTTTTATTTAATTTTTACTTTAATTTTATAAATTTAGACAGTATAAAGAAAAGTTGAAAGGGAATCGACTGTCGTGGTATGGACATGTTATGAGGAGGTACGAATCACATGTGACTAAAAGAGTGATGAATATAAATGTTGAGATGGCGAGGAAGAGGAACGCCAAGGAAACGATGGAGGGATTGTGTGAGGAATGATATAAAAGAAAAAGGAGTACCTAAGTGATAGCGTGGCGGCTGACAGCGGAGTATGGAAGATTTTTTTTCTTTATAGTGTAGTTACTGCTTATTCTGGTGTCAGAGGTTTTATGGCACTCTAGGGCCTCTTTTTTTTTTTTTTTTGGTGGGTGGAAAATCATCAAATGACCCCCCCTGCTCTTGGGCAGAGCGAAGGGGAGTGTCAGACTTCTCCTGACTAAAAACCGAACCCATGTTCCTTCTTTGCCCTTGCACCGAGGCCACGTCATCTAGTACAAAAATCCGCGGCCCCGACGGGATCCGCGGCCCCGACGGGACTCTAGGGCCTCTGACTTGCCGTCGAGAAAAATATCTCTCAGGCATGCTGGTTTTAACACAACATTTTCTTGACTTATAAAATAACTAGTGACCCGCCCCGGCTTTGCACGGGTGCAAAAAAGATAAAGTTATTAATAAGATATTTTTGTACATTCTATACTTTCATTCTTACAAATATTGTTAACTAGCTGATGCCCGCGGCTTCACCCGCGTGGATGTCGTTCAAATTATATACTAAAACCTTCCTCTTGAATCACTCTATCTATTAAAAAAAACCTCATCAAAATCCGTTGCGTAGTTTTAAAGATTTAAGCATACAAAGGGACATAGGGACAGAGAAAGCGACTTTGTTTTATACTACGTAGTGATAGTGATAACAAATGGAGAAGTACGAAGGAATGAGACATGCTGCACCAACCCAAATCCCGCATGGGGATAAGGACAGGAGAATTGCAATTAGTAGTAATAACCACAATAATTGGCAACGAATTGGTGGTACTATAATATTATTGGACAAAGGAAACTATGATGTTTCAACCACACAATTTTAAACCAATGAGAGCGTTGCCAATTATAATTTCTGTACAATTTATAGGTATGACTATTAGGTAAATTTGTAGACACAAAAGTACATATTCCACAATAGAGATATCTATTTCAGTAAGCACCTCTCACAAAAACACATCAGCGGTGTCCTAATGCTTTTAGAATGCCCAAATAAAACCGCTAATATTCCTCCAACATAGAGTGAAATCACGATGACGATGTAAACACCCCACGGCAATATACCGAAAAGGGATCGCACCTATCTATAACAAAAAAGGTATTAGATAACTATCCCAAGTTTGGTTCCTGGTGGAACTATCAATCACCTAACTAATTGCGTTATTTATCTACCCCCATTCTGAAATTGCGCTGTCATCGGCCTATGTAATTTCACTTAGTGGCCTCTTTAGCCACGTATTATTTCTTAATAATTTTCCGCCACTCATTGTGGCTTAGCTGCGAAATGACAGGGTTTTCACAACCAGTTTTAGGCTCTGAACATTAGGTCATTTGTTAGCGCTTGTTATGAGCACCATATTTCTAAACAAATTATTACCTGGCTAGGCTCGCCGACATTTAACTTGAGTGGTGTAGAAATATATTGTTACAAAAGTATTAGTGGTGCTCTTGTTGTAAATTATAACAAGTATTTAAGCATATTTGAGTTTCTTGTGTTGTTTGTACATATTTCATGTCTAAAGACGACTTTAGAAGTAAAGCAATAACGCATTAGAGTTTCGAACTCGTATTCTAGACCGTTATTTGCGGCTTTTCGTACGTACCGTACTCGAAATATAATTGACAACCCTTTCGCCATTAACTAGAATTGGGTTGTCCAGTCAATTCCTGAATGAATGATGCCCGAAGTCACCGGGTTTCGGGTCGAACAAATCCCAAGTATGCGTGACGGAATACTTCTCGGAAATAATTTGTATAGTTTGTTGTATGCGTACGCAAATGAAATGGTCTAAACATTTGGTGGAACTCGTTAACCAACTCGTGTTTCTGACGCCAAGATTCGGTGCCGAGTTAATTTAGGTTGTCGATGACGGCTTTTTGAACCGATTACACAAATGTCGGTTTGCGTTTGCACCATGTGCTAATGATTTTGTTAGAAACTGCGGACCGCTCGGAATATATGTTTATCGGTGATTTAGGGCAGGTTATTCATTACCAATAGTAATTAGAACCCTAACGATAGTTTGTAGCAACAGCGTAGTAAATATAACACGGTAAACGAAATATTTGAGTGCTTACGTTAGGGACGAATACAATTAAAATCACTAATCTGATGCCCTAGATAAAGCAATTTTACGACGGGTGCTCGTCGTTATATAAATCCCTAATACCTTTATTAATGCCGTATTAAAATAGGGTATTATAACAAGAGGTTAGACACCAAAGCAATGCGATTTGCTTAGTTAAATATTTTCGGGAGATTCTCCCGCGTGAGGAGGGTTGGCCGGCCATCCCCGGCCATCCCCGGACCAACTCGAGAATTCTGGCGATTGTGATGATATATGAGGGCGCATTATTTTCTTATCTTTTCTTTTTCTAACTCCACCGCCCATACTTCATTCCCGCTCGTATTATAAACGTTTTACTTTTCATATCTCGTAATAGACGCCTTGGGCCCGAATGGTGTTAGTATTACGTAAATTTCGGTAATATGTCATAGCAGTTGAGCCTCTCAACGCTTTTAGGGCTCGTGATGATTTTATTTTGAGCGGGAACGATATAAATTAATTTTTGTTTGAGCTTGACTCAAAGGAAATTGTTTCTTGAAAATGATACCGTATTGTAGATGAGGTTATCACAGTAAACAAGGTGGCGCCGGGACTCGGCATGAAAATATTTTCATTCTATTGAGAGTCTGCGTAATCTTTTAATATACAGCGCTATGAGGTTTTACTGCTTGTAGTGTTCCGTTTATAAACAAATTTAGTTTCGCTCGCGGAAGTATAAAACAATAAGGTTTTTTCTAAAAACGTTTAAGGCAGATTAATCCTAAGATTGTTTTAAAAATGTTAAAAGGTTTCACCTAAGTGTTTTTAAGCTCAAGTTTTTTCATCAAATGAAACCAATCTATCCAGAATTAACAACCCAACATTGAAATCCAATTCCACATCTATCCGAACTTGACACAGCAGATGTTAAATCTCAAACAACAACAGTGAGATAAATCCCAGCAACAGAATAACTGGAATAAAATACATGGGAGATTATTTAAAGGGAGCGAATTCAGCACTTGGTCCGTTTGATGGACGGCTTGGTGAAATTACCATAGTTTTAAAAGTCAAAACTGGTGACAGTTAGATTGGAGACGAAGTAAACAAGTTCACCTTGACTTGATCTTACCTCAGATCAGATGTAGGAACGGGGATCTAAATGGAAGTTGTCGAATACAAATGAGTTGTAAAGGGCGTTTTGTACGGGATTACTTAGCTATATCTTAGTGTTTTAGTTGGATCTTGTACTTAAATGTTAGTGTAACTGAGTGAAATCAGTTTCTTTTTCAAATTCTAAGCATTTCTTTTAATTCACTTGTATTTATCCGTGGCTACAATCATATCATCGAAAACCCTTTGTCTTGGATAAACAGGTTCGTCGTCTTGACGTTGAGCTCCTTGAGTTATAAGTAGAGTTACACGATAACTGACAAATGCTTGTACTGACTGGTCTGGTAACTCAAATATGTGTGGCTCTTTCTTCAAAATACCATCTTACATTACAATCTGCAGTATACTCATTCATGCATACCAAGGTTAGTCTAGACCTAAAAACATCCGATGATTAAGTACGAATTCGAAACACCGGCAATGGCCCTATTCGATTTAAAAAACGACGTGTTTACGTGTTTGTAAAAACCTATTTGCAAAATAAACATTTATCATTCAACATTCCTTCAGCCAATTCAGGTTCCCTTGTCTACTTATATTCCAAAATTTATCCAAATCGATTTATCTGTTAAGACTTGATTGAGAAATACACATCTATACTAATATGTAGGGGGTAATTTACTCTCGAACATACAATCTAATTCTAAAAATTATTTCACTGGCAGAAAAATATCATTCCTGGGAGCTATTAGCTACAAAAATTATGGTTATATCATGCACTAGCTTTTGCCAGCGGCTTCGCCCGCGTGAAATTGACGATTTTCCATACAAACTTTCATCCCCTATTTAACTCCCTTAGGGGTTGAATTTCGAAAAATCCTTCCGTATTCCTTGTCTACATTATAAAGGGAACCTCTGTGCAAAATTTCAGCTTTCTAGGTCCAAGGGTTTGGGCTGGGCGTTGATGAGTCAGTCAATCAGTCAGTCAGTCAGTCAGTCAGGACTTCTCTTTTTATTTATAGATAGATAATATAGAAGATATTAACCGGGCATTATCCGGGCTATCGCCATTTCTGCGGACGAAGTCACGGGCGAAGTGCTAGTTTATAATGTTAGTAGTTCTGTTGTGGAGCTGTATTTATTAGTACGTTAGTAGGTAGCATGGATGGTTTAGCAAGCAGTCCATTTAAAATTATAGTGAATTTACTAGTATTTTCCGCATCGATGATTTAGTTTCACATAAATCATTATTTAGAAACATCTAGTATGAAACTAAAAATTTATTAGTAGCCATTACTAAATTGAAGCTGCGGTTCAGAGGCAAAAAAATATCTACGATGCGGTAATAAAAGCCGCAGTACCTACTTTGGATTACGGTTTAAAGTTTTGAAACTTGATTTTTTAACTCCAGTATACATAAAATTACGCCGGTGATCCCCGGAAGGTAAGGCAGACGTGTATCAAATAATAGAAAATATTAAAAAAAAATAGTACATTGTAACACAAGGGCCTAAAATGACCCATTATATACGAGGTAGTTTTACTACCGAGCTTTAGCGAGGTAGTAAATAGGAACCGAGTTATAATGGGATTTTAGCGCCGTGTGTTACACTGTACTTTTCACTACGATTGCGAGAAAATAAAATAACCATGTTCAATATGAGTTTATTTTAATCATCTGCCTAGCCTTTTCCCAACTATATTGGGGTCGGCTTCCAGTCTAACCGGATGCAGCTGAATACCAGAATTTTACATGGAGCGACTGCCTATCTGACCCCCACAACCCAGTTAACTAGGTAATACCCTTTGGTAAGACTGGATGTCAGAATTTCAGGTCACTGACTACCTGTAACGACTGCTAAAGATCTATATAATATTGGCAGCCGGGACCAACAGCTTAACGTGCTTTCCAAGGCACGGAGGAAACTCGGTATGTCGGGCGGTCACCCATCCACAGACCGACCTAGGCAAGAAGAGCTTTACCTAAAGATCGACCCGAGTGGCAGTTCTTATTAAGCCACGAGCTCCTCTCTATAAGTTTATTTTAAAAGAATAATAAATAATATGTTAAAAATATGTTTAAAACAATAATATTTTTTTTTAATAATACAATTCCAAAAATTTCGCGCCAATGCCTTTTTTTATTTCTTCTGTAGCTGCAATGCAACGCACACATTCTACCAAAGAGTTCGGCATTCAGCGCGTTTAGTTCCATTTTTAAAAATAAAACATTTTTTTTACTTGAAACTAAATCACGCACCAGCTGGCTGAACAAGTTGTCGTACGAGATTTACTTTTAGCCCTAGGGCAATAAATGCCATTTTACGCCCGCTCTGGTATGCTATTATGACGTTCTTTTTGAGCAAGAGGAGTGAAAAAACATTTGTGTAAACGATTGCTCTGAGTGGAAATCCATTTTCACCATCATCTGCGTACCCTTTTTTTTTTTATTAAACGGTTTTATTTAGCTCACCCCGTTTGTTTTATTCTTTCTTGGATCAAATTTAGTAATTCAAATTTCACCCTCTTCCTGTCAACCGATTAATCTGAAATTTTGTATACACTTTGGATTTTGGTGACAATACAATTATGTTTATTCATTATCATTATAAATTCAAGATGGCCGCAGCTACAAAATGGCGGATAATTTATGTTTTATTAATCCCATCAATATGGGTATCAAATGAAAGGGCTCAATAAGCAGAATACAATATACTATAAAAAATTGAAATCCAAGATGGCGGCCGCTACAAAATGGCGGATAACGTAGGTTTTATCAATCCTATCAATATGGGTATCAAATGAAAGGGCTCAACAAGCAGAATACAATATACTATAAAAAATTGAAATACAAGATGGCGGCCGCTACAAAATGGCGGATAACGTAGGTTTTATCGATCCCATCAATATGGGTATCAAATGAAAGTGCTCAACCAGTATAATACAATGTACTATATAAAATTAAAATCCAAGATGGCGGCCTCTACAAAATGGCGGATAACTTAGGTTTTATTAATCCTTGCAATAATGAAGCACTAAATGAATTAAACAGAATGCGAAATAAATACTAAAAACTAGAAAATAAAAATAGGTAAAAAAACTTTTTAAGTTAAACGGTTTTATGTTAAACATACATTGCAATGTTTAAGATAAATGTACTAAAAACTAAAAAATAATAAAATAGATACAGTCCTGGGAATTATAAACATATGCATAGACTAGACTAAAATATAAAACCGTGGGGCACGTCAAACATTTTAATCAACGATTGTAGACAATTGACGTGCCCCACGGTTTTATATTTTAGTCTAGTCTATGCATATGTTTATAATTCCCAGGACTGTATCTATTTTATTATTTTTTAGTTTTTAGTACATTTATCTTAAACATTGCAATGTATGTTTAACATAAAACCGTTTAACTTAAAAAGTTTTTTTACCTATTTTTCCTAATTAAGTAGGAGTCGGCTTCCAGTCTAACCAAATGTAGCTGAATACTAGTATGTTATATTTATGAAGCGACTGCAATAGGGGATCGGACAAAAAAAAACTAATTAGTCCGTCAGATAGATCTTTGTGCTCTTCTATTTTTTTTATGTTTTTATCCTTTTTTGTATTTTGTGTGTAGGTACATAAATAAATAAATAGATTTCCAAAAATTATTGGACACGTATTTTTTATTTTTTCACGTAAACTTAAAATGAAGACGGTACACTGCTTCGAAAACTCGTGTGACGTCATATGATAGTACATTTTGACGACACAAGTGACGTTTCAAGCCCCACTCCAAGATCTTTGACGCGTCTTATCTTCGTCATTTTTTATTGATTTGATAAAACAAAAAATACGTATTCAATATTTTTCGATAATCTAACTTACGGACTAAACAGAATCATATTATTTTGACCCAGTCCGATCCCCTATTCTTAACCTTCACAACCCATTCAGTACTGGGTTGTGAAGGTACCCTTTAGCAAGACTGGTTGTCAGCCTTTCGAGCCACTGACTAAAGTGTTTTCCGAGGCACGGAGGAATCTCAGTGTGAAATGGCTGGTCCCCCATCCACAGACCAACCTAGGCAAGCGCAGCTTAACCTGACGATTGAACCCAGCGGCTGTTTAAGGTGGTGTCTTAAGGCGTCCACGTCATACAAAATTCTCTCTCTCCATATCAGTGGCTTCAAAATAGAACCTACTAATATTAGAAGAGACTTCTTATTATTCTACTCCAGTTGTAGGAGTCGATTGAAGGCTATACGTTATTTAGCCAGCAGACTATTTTGAAGCATCTTTGAATCATACATGTTAGTGCTTCGCGAGATCCTTAGTACCTCTTAGTATTGGTAATAAATCACCTACGGTACTAGCTTTAAGAGTTCTTTAAGACTTTTCTAGAATGTCTACTTTAGAAGTCATAGCTGTAGCTAATGTTTATTTGCTTAAATTTGGAGATGAAACTACGTTATATTTATACGAACAAAAAAAATTGAAGTCTCTGTAATGTCAAAATAACAGTTTTTTACTTAATCAAAGTATTTTAATTTTTGTCTGTATCTGCTTGTTTCAGCTAATCTCCGAAACGGCATAAGCTATTTTTATTTTAGGACAACGCTTAGTGTTTCGTGCAAAAACATTAAAAACCATCAAAATGGTTAACAAAAAATCGATTCAAATAGTCAAATTCAGAAATTAGTTCAAATAGGGAATAAAAGTAATATTTTATTTTATTTCGTTTTCGTTTGTCTATTTGATTAAGTAAGTATTGATTTCATTTAAAGGTGATTTCTCTCTCTCGTATCTAAGGTTTTCCGTTGATTTATCTACACGACCGGAAATACGCGCCTACTCATTAGGGAAAATATAACTCCTAATTTCCTTTGACGCCTTCGTCAGAGGCCTATTTTATTTTCAATGTTAAATCATTATAACACGAGCTGTAAAACGTAACAGGAATTTTCAATATTTTAAACGCAACTTTTACTCTTCTAAAAATAACGGTCTCGTTGGTCCTAGGTACGATTCCCGGGTTATTGGGTTTTTCTTTATGGAATTAATCAGTAGCAGCCGTGGAGTCTAGATTTTTGCTTGGTTGATGGCAATACGCTCGCCCACTAGTACATGGGACTTAAACATAACTGTCGAAATGTGGGTGTACTATTATAGGTACACCTCTGCCTAGCCCTTACAGGTTGACAGACTGGGATTACAGGCGTGATGTGATGTATGTTTTTAAAAATAAATACAACAAAAATAAACTGTGATGCCTTTTTTTTTGGTGGGTTGAAAATCATCAAATAACCCCGGGGCCCTCTTGGGCAGAGCGAAGGGGTGTGTCAGACTTCTACTGACTAAAAACCAACCCATGTTCCTTGTTCGCCCTTGTGCCGAGGCCACGTCATCTCTTTCGATAATCCGTAGCCCCGACGGAAACTGTGATGCCTTGTGTCTCAACAAAATTTTATAAAAATACTACTTCGAAAAAGCAAGACAACGTTGGTATTTCATAATTGTGAACGAACAACGTCCAGAAAATGTGTCGTTATGCGATCAAAGCTTAATTACATTGACCGCGCAGCCGGACGTCCGGTGATCCACGGACAACGAAGAAAATGGATTAAAATAAAAATACTCTATGGTCGCTCGCTACCTTAAATCGACTTTTGGATTAGCTGGGATCGGCCGCTTGTCTTCTGTTTTTAAAATGTAATTTTGTTGTTGGATGTTATGAGCTAGCATAGAGGTTTAACTTTTTTTTTCTTTTTTCGACTAGTGTTTTGCCCACGGTGCGAAGTATCGGGATTAAAAATACTTATCTTATTTATTTATCTATCATTTTCGACAGACAACCTATATTATTTTATTTGTTGTGGTCTTGCCTAGGTCGTGACAATAATATCAGCCACTCTGTTCAATCTTTAGGTTAAGCCACGCTTTCCTAGGTTGGGCCGTTGCTTGGTCACCACAACAGCGCGTTAAGCCATTGGTCCGTAGATCTTTTACAGTCGTTAAAGGTAGTCAGTGACCTGAAAGTTTGTCAATCAGTCATCCAAGGGGTGTCGTAATACCGAGTTCTAACTGAGTTGTGGAGGAGACATGCCTGCCTGCTCTAAGTAAAATAGACGGTTAGACAGTAGACTGGATACTGGCCCATCCATAATTGGGAAAGGTTTAAGCAGATTATGATGATCTTAGCTTGGGTACCGGATAGGCTTAGGTTTTTGACCGGGAGACATGTTAGGCTAATTAAAAAACAAAACATTATAATTTTACGAATATAATTTATTCATTTACTGTATGTATGAACAATGTAGATATTCAGTTCCTTCATCGAAAGCGTAAATAATAACTATGTTTTGTTGTGATATGTAAACAATTATAATTGAAATTCATTACTGTATGATTACATTATTAGAGTTTGATGTTTGTTTTGCTCGTGGATAATTTTGTAAATATTAATTATAATTTATAGCACGTATGTGCAAATTCTTTTACTAAATGTTAATAATTACTGCATTAAGGAATTAATAAATCATTTACAATTATTTAACCTTGTTTTGTATTTGTAATTAGATACAAAACGCAAAATAGACTTAAATTATAGACCCTACAGTCATTTCTATATCTGTAACCCTTGTAAAAACCTAAGTAATAAGGTTGAAAACTGGTAAACCGTCAGTGAGAAAGGCACTAATAGTTACAATTGAACAAAAACTCAGCATTCTTCTACCAAAATACATTTATTTCCGAACAAAACAAGAAGCTGACACGAAACGTGTCCAGATAAGTTTGTACGACATTCATCGTTGTCGATATAAAAATAACGACTAACTTGTAGAACAAAATCCTTAACTTTGTATACGTCGCTGTAAGGCCGCAGGTCACATTTGGAGTTGTCTCCTTGCATCCCTGTATTTTGTCCTTACGCGGTAGAAGCCACAACGGAAAATAAAATTGATATCACCGAAGCCGCGGGCGTTCCGAGAAAAAGCATTTCGAAATAAATGACTTTTTAAATTTCATCGGTGCACACAGTTTCTCTATCAATTGTCGAGGCTAGCTCCCCGTAACTGGATTTTGCGACGGGCATTTATTGTGTGCGACATACAAGACATTGCGACATTTGCGATTTTTATACTGAGGACGTTTATAAGTATGAAATAAAGGACGCTGTGCTGTGGTCTATTGGCAATCAGTAGAATTTCTTGACCGCCTTTGACTGCCCTGAGTACTACAAAGTTGTCCACAATCCGTTTAGTGCAGCTTACATGTCATGTCGTCTGCTTTTGATAGAACAAAGGGTTTGTTTAAATTGACTTACTGGTCTGAGAAGATTTTGTTCTAGAATACATCATTTACGTGGTATACTACAACCAGCTTATCTGTGCATAACGAAAAACGTAGAACTAAAACAAATATACCAACGAAGTTTGACATATCGATGCGTATTTTCTCAAAAAGCACCTTAAACTGCAAACTAGAAGTCTTCATACTAAATGTACACAGTACGAAATGCATCTACTATTTGCCCTATCATTCCTGATTGTCAGTTTCATGACTTCCGTATTGACTTTTTCAACACATTTGCTCGAAAAATGCATTTACGGAGCCTGTATACATTGTTCGAAAGTTAAAAATTACGCACTATACAACGGAACGTGCGGTAAAATATGTACTCTCACCTAAGTACCGTGCAGTAAAATAGGTACTCTCACCTAAGTATCTATTTTACCGCACGGTCCATACCCCGTTGTATAGCACCGTTCGTATTCTTTACGGTTTTTTTTTTAATTTCCATAAAAAGTAATACAAGAATTCCACCAAGGAGTTTCACATTACTAGAATAAATAAGCTGACTGATCGAACCTCCTTGGAAGCGCTTTTGTTCAATACGTTTGTCTCACTTTAATACTAAAGAGTAAATGAGATGAAAGTTGTAGTTCTAATTTTCACCACGCGCATGTGGCGCCATTTGCAAATACGCGGCATTTTAATATTAAAACGTCAAAGATTGTTGCGACTTTCCGACTGATATTTAAAAACAAAATAATATGAGTTCAAGCGAATCCGATATTAATATGGAATCTACTCCACCTGATATTTTAAATGAGGCGCACAGACAAGATATCAAAGTGTATAAATATAAATAATGGTGTGGAACCGCGTCCTTCTACCTCACGTGAAAACTTCCAGCCACCGCCGCCGCCTCCGCTGCAAGCTCCGCCGCCACCGACGCGGCGACGTCGCCGACGTTTACGCCACAAGTTCAACATAATACGTGTGAAATCAGTCAGTCAGTTAAGCTTCCAAAGCACCTTTCATTGAATATTAATAATTATTATTGTTCCAATTTTACTATAAATTTCCAAGAGTAGTGACCTATCTGTATCGTTGTATAATTTTTTATTTGCCAATAAAAATAGTCTTGAAAAAGTTTGTTTCATTACATAATTGTACTGTTTTCTCGCAAATGTGTTGAAAAACGTTGTATGATACACGTGCAGAAATTGGTTTTTACAAACTCGTGACTATGGTAAGCCCTCGACTTCGTCTCGGGCTTACATTCGTCTACTCGTTTGTAAAAACCAACTTACCGCACTAGTATCATAAATAACTATTTTCGTTCGCAACATGGCTTTTAATGATTTTATTATTCTCTTTAAACAGCGCTTTAAAGCGTTTTAAGGTTCAATTACGAATTAACAACATTGTTGTATAAATAAATGGCTGTGCATTCGTTATTCATTTGCAATTATAGCACTCTACAATAATGATAATTGGATATATCGTTATGCAATAAATAAAATAAATTGCCTAGCTAATAATACAGCTTTAATTCTTTGTCTACAATAATTTATGGCAAATGAATCACCTTGATTTTCCAAGATTGCAAGCAAGGACAAAAATGAGAAGGGTCTGAATGAACAGGTAAGGTAAAAGGATCATAATATTAAGATTATAGAATTGTAATAGAATGCTCCTTGATCTTAATAATTAATCCTTACATAGTATAAAACAAAGTCGCTATTTTTGTCTGTTTGTTTGTCTGTATGCTTAAATCTTTAAAACTACGCAACGGATTTTGATGCGGTTTTTTTTAATAGATAGAGTGATTCGAGAGGTAGGTTTTAGTATATAATTTGAACGACATCCACGCGGGTGAAGCCGCGGGCATCAGCTAGTTATTAATATGGGTACCCTAATCATGTCGATACCTAGATACTGGTCGAGTTAGTTAGTCACATTAAAAACGTAGGATCACGCCTATAATCCCTGTAGGGTAAGGCAGAGGTGAACCTAATAGTACACCCACATTTCGCCAGTAAGATATGTTTCAACTTTCAAGTTTCAAATAATATAGGCGGCGCGGCGGGCCTATGGTATCAATCGGGTACAAATCCAGACTCAGTGGTTGCCACTGAGAAATACTTAAGGCGGGGTTACCCCGATAAACGTCGTCAACAATAGCGTTTTACTCGTACATGGAACGGATTTAAATTTTGAAAAAAATGTATTACATAGTTGACTCTTCGATCATGATATGTCGGGCATGCGATACACGATTACTTACACTTCACTGCATCCAATTAAATCGCAAAGACATGTCCAAATGATGGCTAAATAATCGTTTTACTTGAGTTATATTAGGCTTTGAAAAATAAAACTTATACCATAATAAAGGTCGTAAAAAATGTGTATTATCTCGGGTCACATAATGTATAATTTCTTTATCATTTTTCTCCAAGAGAGAAAAAACAGTCAAAATTTAGGCATTATATCGCTCGCGCGGCAGGGCGTGGGGTGAGGTCGTGCGTACATAAAAACAAAGTAGGGTAACCTCGCCTTAATGAAAAATCTCAATAATGCTATGTCTGACCTGGCAATCAAGCCCATGGTCAACAGTCTCGCTAGCGACCACTCGATCAACATGGTCAAAAAATGTTTTCGATACTCTGCTTTCTTTTCAACCAACTTTATAAAAGTTTCATGCAGCTGAACGCAAACTGAATTTTGCTATCTACAGATAATGCCATAAAAGACATCAATGCTATTTTAATTAGCCATAACACCCACACTTGGTCTGCACACCACCTAAACATAGGAGACACTTGTCAAGACATAACGTTCAATTTTACGGCGCAATATATCCGACGATAAAGCTTAAAAACAACATTTAATAGGATATTAAGTGTACATAGTTGCTAGCAGTTGCAATTACTGAGCACAGTGTAGGTACCAACTGTACAGGAACTTTGACACGAGTATAGTTGGCAAGTATTACTATAGCGGCCATTATTGTGTTACTCCTGGATTCAAGAAATGGTGGATGTGACGTTGAACTGTGTAATATTGCTTTAATATTTTCCTGAATTAACTAAATCTACCAGTAACGCAACTGAATTGTACTCTTAAAAATCATATCGAAATCAAAAGTCATTTATTGAAATTTGGCTCTCTTTAAATGTCAAAGTTTACAAAAGAGAGTCCGTCTAAAAGCCTGACCTTAGCCACTGCCAAATGTTTCAGCTGGGAAGAAGAAGTGGCAGAACAAACTCTACCTACGTCTGTCTGTTAGGTTAAAAGACTCACATTTAAAAATATGTAATATGTGTAAAGAAAGAAATAAATGAAGGAAACTAGGTTGTGTGCAAATTAGTAATAGGTATATTACAAACACAGTGGATGGCCCAACTGAAGGCAGCAACAAGGACAGTTATAGGTACAAAACATTGTAATAAGATAAAGTTATTAATAAGATATTTTCGTACATTCTATACTTTAATTCTTACAAATATTGTTAATGAGCCATAAATAACAACGGGGAAAATAAAGACACCTCCTTCAATAACATGTCCATCATTTCTTAAATCTAAGACATTACTCAACTAGTACATATTTGCGGACTAGGCCAAATAGTGATTGAACACTGAAATAATAAATTTCTGCCGGCAACTATTATTTATTATTACTTAGTATAATATTTGTTGCGGGCTTAATCAGATCGATCTTAGAAACGGGTAGAATTGTAATTAGTTATTGCTGTAGTCATTGTGCGAAACCAAATCATAATTGGTAATAACATAACACCGTAATTGCCGCATGCAGGGTGCAGCAGAGATGTATCTAATTTGTACACCAGTTATTTTTAAGTCCCATGTGATAGGGAACCAATCTAAACCTAAATTATTGCGAATAAATCTAAATTATTGCCATCAACAAATCCAACTCTGTGCCTGCTACTGAGAGGTCTTTGGAAAATACGATATAGTACATTGTTACCTTAGGGGTGAAAGTAACTTATTTACTCCCCGAGACGGGGTTTGGCGCCTGAGCGCAGCGAGGGCGCTAATAGTTCGAGGGACTAAATAAGTCCTTAACCCGAGGTAAACACTGTGCTTTTCATTACGAATACAAGGAAAGTTGATGGGAATAGGCTTGCGCCCAATTACCTAAATCGAAAGAAAGAAGAAAAAAAAAACAAATTGACAAAAAAAAAAAAGTAAACATAAGAGAAACACTTAAAATCGGTTAAATCTAATCGGTGAATGGCAATAGGCTTGCTCCTAATCACATCGGTTGGAGGCAATAGGCTTGCCCCGAATTACATCAATTGATGGCAATAGGCTTGCTCCCAATAACCCAAATCGGTGGATGGCAATAGGCTTGCTCCTAATTAAATCGGTTGATGGCAATAGGCTTGCTCCTAATTAGATTGGTTAATGGCAATAGGCGCGCTCCTAATTACATCGGTTGATGGCAATAGGCTTGCACCTAATTAAATTGGTTGATGGCAATAGGCTTGCTCCCAATTACCTAAATCGGTGGATGGCAATAGGCTTGCCCCCAATTACTTCGGTTGATGGCAATAGGCTTGCTCCTAATTACATTTATTGATGGCAATAGGCTTGCACCTAATCACATCAGTTGGTGGCAATAGGCTTGCTCCTAATTACATTGGTTAATGGCAATAGGCTTGCTCCCAATTACATCAAATAATTTGACAGCTGTCAGTAGAAAGCGATTCTCCCTAGGGCTGAAAAGTAGTACTTTCAACCCGCTCCGCAGGCATGTCATGACCTACTTTCAGAGTATGAGTAATGAAAAGACTTTATCTGACCTGGTATTTGGGGTCGGCTTCCAATCTAACCGGATTCAGATTAATACCAGTATATATTTTTATATGGAGTGATTGTCTATCTGACCTCCACAAGTCAGTACTGGCTTAATTTATTTATAAAACTATAGCTGATGCCCGCGGCTTCATCCTAGTGGATGTCGGTCATATTATACACTAAAACTTTCCTCGAGAATCACTCTATCCATTGGTGAAAACAACACGGAAATATGTGCAGTAGTTTCTGGAACAATCAGAATAATCGCGAACATACAGACGCGAATGAGGACTTTGTTTTATAACAATATAATATGTAGTGATAGTGATAAACCAATCTTTAAAAATATTATACAACAATGAAATATATCACATCAGTTACTTCTTAATATAAATTCCGTACATCGTTTACTTTACAGTGTCTCCACCATAAAACACACTCCTAGTCTGGACTCCTTTAATCCCTCAGGAGTCGATAGTGATGGGAGTTACTTTATTTGTTTCTTTGTCGGACAGTCGATCGCGAAAATTGTGATAGCATGGTGGGTGTTGTTGTAAAACGTAGTTACAAACTTGTTATGAGCTTCCTACGGCGCGGAACGATGCCGCAACAGATACGCCTATAACGTATACGAATTTTACAAATAAATATTAGTGAACCTTGAATTTATTGCGTTTTGGAAAGTGTGATAAATTATGTTTATTTTACAAGTAGGTGTTTACAAACACTTTTACATGTGTGTCTTTTTACAGCAGTGATAGTCTAGTGTGATATTCGGACTGACATGTCACAGGTCCCGAGTTCGAACCCAAGATACGCACCTCTGATTTTTCGGATTCATGTGATGCGTATTGTATAATTATCATTTCGGCTTCGGTGAAGGAAAACATTTTGAGGAAACCAGTTTGCCTAAAAGATATGTCTTGACCAATGATATTATAAATAAAAAGAGGTAGATATCGCATTAGCACGCACAAATTGTTGAGGACAAACTACGGCAATTGGTGCAGTTTAGTAAGTAGCTATCTCTTTTTATCTTAAACGTTCCGTATTATCTATCCCTGTCGTAGAACGCAACGATATCTGCACGCCATTCAGTATGAACATGGCGTATCTTTCTTTATAATATCATTGGTCTTGACGGTGTGTTAAGCCAAGTCAGAAGCCCATGGGCGGCTTAAAAACTCTGACACCATGTTAGGCAAGTCAGTGAAAGCATTTGTCAGTTAAGGCGAGGTTGCAGTACTTTGTTTTTATGAACGCACGACCTCACCGGCACTGCCCGGCGAGCGATATAATGCCTAAATTTTGACTGTTTTTTCTTCTTGGAGAAAAATTATAAAGAAATTATACAATATGTTTTCCACATTTACTTCAAAAAGTTCTATCTACTGATATAACTTTCATATAAATTCATGATGAAATGTCTTAGCAGTGCACGTTTTAAATTCTGATTTAGAGTCATGTTTGATAAAAAAAAATGATCGAGCCGATCATTATAAATCGCGATTCTATCTTTACGATTTACTTGAGAGTATGTTCAATATTTATGTAATGATTTTTATTTATTAAAAAAGTCATAGGTATTTAGTTCTATTTTCAAAAGTTCAAAAATCTTAAAAAGTACTGCAAACCCGCCTTAAGTTTCGATTTTTCAGGTCGTGGTCACGCATCGCCATAGCGGGGTTAACAATAGTCCCAGTAAATGATTTTTTTTTTACGATTTATAGTTTGTTTTCCTATTCAAAACAATATCACTTGTTTTCTCTATCTCTCATTTATATAATCTCATCATGATTGTCAGCATCAGCAGCTGAATTTCCAACGCAAAACGGATATGCCTTACTCAATAACCGATGATTCTCTAAATCCCGAAGCCTATTGCAAGTTCACAGCCTGAAATTCTATCAAAACTAACAGTTCATCGAACGACGGGTTGATTTTATCAACACTGAAACACCTACCTACGAATCGTGGGTACTAGGAACTCATACAGTCATCGCAGTACCCGACATTTCACCTCCTAATCCGGAGAGATTCACCTGTTCCAATAGCTGTCACCTATCCTAAATATCGGCAGGAAAATGTACTTGTACGGTGTCCATGTGGATCCAGGACTAAATTCGAATAGGAATAGTCGAGGATTATTCGAGTGTGTATTCAATTATTTGGATTGTTTACTTACTAACGTCATTGGGATTATTGTCATGATTTGGATTAAAAGGAATCTGAATGGATGTCTATATGGGGTAATACACAGATTTCCATATAAATAGACATATTGACAGGTTTAAAACTGGTGTAATTATTGGATAAAACATATACAGACAAGGGGGTAATCGCTTTCAAAGAGTTTCGTTGTTTTACTTTTTTATCCTGAATAGGCTTCGACCGCAATTCGCTTGATGTGAAGAGATGGTTTGGCCTAGGGACGCTTGTTTAGAACAAAACCAAGAATCTACGACATTAGAAACTTTTCGGTAGTACCTACAAGTCAATTTATTTCATATAATTTTTGACTTTCCCGTCTTTGTTATCACATGATAGACTTTCGGTTTACAAATATAATGATACTTGTCTATAGGTTCTCCATACCCGAATTATTCCTGTTAGATTGATCCAAGTGTAGAAAAATCAAGAAAATAACGTAGGTACCTACCTAGGTATTACAGGTTTCTTCATTAAACATCGAACACAACAATACCTGCGAACAAAAGAACTTTTAACAGAAACAGAGAGTACTTTATCAGTGGCTTAAAGAAAATTCAAAATAAAAAGGCGATACAAACAAACTCAATGAACGCCTTACTTGGCTCTTACATGCAGAAAGAATCCTTTGCGTCAATGAAGTTTATTGGAGTAGTTTTAGTAGAAATGTTTTTATTGAAAAACTGTTTTCTGTAGATTTTGTGTTTTTTCTGAGAGCGGCGGAAACCTTGAAAGAGAATACGGCCTGATTTAAATAAATGTATGAAAACTTGTTTATGAACAATCAACGGTCAACCCGAAACTCTATTAAGTCTTCTGATTGTTTTGGAATCTCTTTAAAATATAAAAGATAAAGGTAAAAATCCTACTGCAAGGATACAGTTCTTCTCAGTAGAAGGTGACCTTTGTTGGAGATTTCGGACAGTAAAACAAACTTGCATTGAAGATCCAATAGGATTTATTTAATTATAGGTTAGAACGACCAAAGAGCACACAATCGTATTATAATGGCGGAACAGAGAGAGCGTAAGTCATCTGTCAAACTCAAAATGACAGATGTCACTGAACTGACATAACAGTGACATAATATGTGGCGTTAACAAACTTAATCTAACAACTTTAACCCACCAAAGCAGTTCAATCAATACGGCTCTCAGGACTACAGAAACCATGCAGAACTTTATCATCTATCTAGACTTTTCCCAATTATGTTGAGGTCGGTATCTAGTCTAACTGGATGAAGCTGCATACCAGATTATTCCACGCGCAGTATTTTATATGGAGCAAACTCATGCTGAATAATGGTTAAAATAATTATGTGAAATTGCGACACAGATACCTTTCACTACTGTACTCGCTCATGCTTCACAAAACCTAGTACTAACATGAAGGGACCTTTCAAACTGTTACAACCGTCTGCTTCTAGTGACAGTTATTGTAATCGAATATAATTTAACGTAGTTATTTAATACGGGAGACGAAAGCTTACACCTGGTGACAACGCGGACAAAAACACAGCAGGCGACGCCGCGGTATGAGTGACGTTAATGAGATGTGCACGACAATTTGTTTATGCACTCACTTGCATACGAAATGGGGTCTATGAAAAGTTGTGGCACATCCTTAGTAAGAGAGTACAGAGTAATGAAGTCAATTGTGGGACGTTGAGTAGGTAGATGACTAGAGTTTTTATGAGGAAAATGTATAGTGAAAAGATAAAGGAAACAAAAGAGGATCTACTTGCTCCTATAAAAAAATCTTAAGTCTATTCATTCGGTGACGAACAAGGCAGTCGCCTTAAGGGGATGGAAAAGCAAAAATCCGTCCACAGTCCATACCCAGCAGTTTAGGTCTAGAAATATTGCATATAAGTTTGCACCAGAAGTCCTTATTTTATAAAGAAGAAGATGTGTACTAAAGACGGAATTTTGCAATGGCGTCCCCTTAAGGCTTCAGTAGGACATAAGTTGCTGCAGTACTGTTCGAAAGAGATATCGCGGCCTTGGAACACAAAGGGCTAAGAAGGAACATGGGGTGAGTTTTAGTCTGCACAAGTCTGACACTCCCTTCCGCTCCGCCCAGAGCGCGAGGAGTCATTTGATGATTTCCCATCCGATCCACAAAAAAGACAAAAAAGTTGTTAATTAAATAATGGCAATCAGAATTAAATACCTATTTAGCAAAATTGACAGCATAATCGGACCTACGACGAATTTTGCAAGTCTGAAAAATATGTAATTTTTGGCAAAAACGTAGCATTTTTAGTTACTAAATTACAAATTATACGACCAGCAGGTCGTATGTACGCTGGGCTTAGTATAGGCAGCTAGTTACCAGGTATATTCTTTATATCTATTCTTAGAAGTATCATATCAAAACCGTGCTTATAAAGGACAAAGACAGACCTACATTTAACATGAGCCCACAATTTTACGCACACTACACACAATAAGGAGTGCATATCACAATTATTAGAGCTGTAAGTCAACAAGCTGTCTGAAGCCGTTATTTCCATAGACACGTAGAACCGTAACGAGCAGGGAAGGGCATCGGACGGCACTGTTCTGTGATTTACGATCACTACTGAAGTTAAACGGGTTGTCTGTCTGTCTCGTGTGGTCCAATGAAAGTATACATCTAGTAGGAGTAGTGTTGATGATGTAGCAGACAGTCCACCAGCGACATCTATGACGTAAATGAAGAACTGAAGCTTCTCAATCGTGATATTAAAGTTACCCCTACAGCAACCGTCGGCCAGTAGCCCACTAGACACAACACCCGTCTGGTTGAAAGACCCTCCCTTTGTTCCTGCTCTTGTAAATAGGGGATGAAGAATTTTAAACCCTGTTTATTTGCTTTATACTCTTAAAATGGATTTCATTATAGTCTGATATTAAGGGATCAGCATTAAAAGTACCTACTGTTGGTAGAGTAGGTACAGGAATAGCGGCAACAGGCAATTGCGAAGCATTCTTATAGAATCTAATAAAATTAATTCCAACGAGATACCATTATATTTTATGGGGACTATCTTTCTTTTCATATGGTTCAGTAAAACACGCTATTCGAAAAATACTCCTCTGCCAAAAATAGCACGATATAAAATACAAACCAGATTTAAGTTTGCAGCACTAAAGTTTTTGCACGTCCGGACAGCAAGTAACCGAGTTAGTCGTGATGGACATGGATACGGTAGCGGTGGCCGTGTATTCGAATTCGATTAACGTTGCGTATCAGCGTAGGATTCCTGAATAAGGCCGCGGTCGGCTGTCATTCGACTTTCAAGATCATGGCCTATCCTCCTGGGTTATGTATGTGCTACGAATGACAATCAGCTGCACCGCATAAGATCCCAACAAAATGGAACTTTTAACTGTATTTGAAATTGAAATCACAGACTGTTTACTCTCCGTTTTGAATTTCAACGGTACTTTTGTACGTAAATATTCGAATTATACGACCTTTTCACTGTGAACTGCGTCGCTTATTAGAATAGAGTAACTGTTTTTTAGTAACTATGAGAGAATTGTTAACACAGTTAAGTCTAGCGAATGCCAAATAATCCACTTATCACGCTTAGCTGCTTATCACGTTACCGAGTAATTAACTTGCGAAAAAAAAAATGGCAAAAAGCCACGCTCATCGCTCCCGAGAACAGAGGCTCACATGAAATTTTATAATAAAATTATTTCTTACGATTTTCCTCATTCTGTACGAGCCTGTAAGTGCGTAATGAAGCGGACGGGTCCTGGGAGGGCAGTACAAGGAGTCAGTGATGCGATCAGCTCACCGCATCAGGAATCAATTAGGAACGGCTGGCGGGTACGACGTGCCTACCGCATGAATTATTGACGATGCTACCGCTCGTACACACGAGTTAGTTATACTAGCGATACTCGATTACAAGTCGCCATCTTGTTTACAATGCAATTTCGTATTAAGTAGATTAGGTTAAGTGTATTCTGGATTATAGATGCATATTGTGACTGAAATATGCCTACCTACTACCTGTAATTGATATCACTCAATTAATTATATTATTATAGTTTTGTAACAAGTATGAAGAAGAAAACATATTACCTACTGCACCGACTACAATTTTTTTTTCCGGATAACTGTAGGAGAATGAACATGATGATGCTCTAATCAAATCTGTTAGACTACTTCTACTTTCCAAAAAAAAAATGATGGTGTGAGCAAGCGATTTAGAAGAGAAAAGTGATACATTTTCTAGTTCGATTCGACAAATTTTCGGTGGCGCAGCATCCAGTTTAACAATAGCCATCTAGTGGGCCGATTAGCGAGTAAACTAGATTTCCTTGTCAGATTATGCTGTCCGTCATAGGAAGTACCAACGTAGCGGGAATTTAGCTCAGGTGTGCACGGAGTTATAGAGAAATCTGCTTATTTCGTTCACGTGTTTTGGGTGAATTTTAAAGTACCTGACATGATTCTAGTAAATTTTAAGAGATGAGGTTCTCGGGTCGTGTAAGAGATTCGGAAAATCTTAGTTTCTGTGGACGGAAAATGCGCATATGTAGGTCAGTTACAGCCTTGTATCAATTTACATACATGCCATAACAACACGCGTAAAAAACTCCAAAGGGTTTTAAGTAGAGGAGTCCACCACATTTCGCCAGTTTTGTTTAATAGGGGCGAGCCTATAATAGGCAGATGTCGCGTTTGCGACCACTAATCAACGAGGCATTCAATCAATTTAATGTGATAATTAAACTTTATAGTTAAACGGATGGTTTATCAGATTTCAGAATAAGTACTAAAACAAAAACTGCCAGACTTAAAACCAAGTGTTCATTCAATAAAATATAATGGGTTTAAATACTCATACGTTCACTAAACCCTAAAGATATATCGGTTTTTGTTTACCGAGATTATCGCTTAGTTTAATATACAAGTCGGTAAAAGTGAAACATAATAGTGTCGTAGGTAGTAAGAAGATGTCGCGAAAGTGCAATGAACATAGATATCGTCTGCTCTCGCAAATTGCTCGTTCTATTATTATTCGCTCACGACTGGCTATACAAAAAGCAGTCAAGTGCGATTTAATCATGAGCGAGTGTGTTCGTTATATTTTCATTCATTTTCTTGTACTTTTAACCTTAGTTGTATTTTCTATTAAAATTACGGTAGGATTTTTCTTGAAATAATTTTCTGAGGAGTTTTATTAAAGTGTATCTTTTATGTTTATCGGTTTTACAAGCTTTGATACATCAAATTACTAGATGTTTTTAAAATTACTGATTTTATATTTAATAAATGGAAAGAAATGGAAGAAGAAACATGTGGTATCGACCCTAATTTGCATGAAAAAAGTTAAGGAATAAAGTAACTTTGATTTTAAAAAGACATGTTTTCAAAATATTCCCAGTAAGTAGCTAGTGCTTAAAACTTTCATTCTGATGGTTTTAGTTTTGTTTTTTTGATAAACATAAGATACACGCCTTTGGGATGAGTTTTAGTCGTTTTCTTGATACACAAGCGGAACCCTAAGAAACATGAGTCGCAAAAGTTTAATTTTTATTGCGGGCATGCAACTACTTTCTGTATAATCAGCAGACAAATAAATAAGTAGATTACTGACTCCAAGAAGATATTCTTCGTTTAAATGTAGAAGCAGTGGGAATAGTAACATCGAGATACATTTTTAATCTCGAAGTCTCGTTTTAATCCGTTCACAATGTCTTTGAAAATGACTGCATTGTGAATAAAAAGTAATTAGTTATTAATCTTTAGACTCATGATTCAACTAAATGTTCGTTTATTACCAACCTTAATTTTTAAAGTTCATATGAAACTTCTTTAAATTTTGAATATTATGGACTTTTTACTACATTGTTTCTATTTTCATCATCATCTTCAGCCTATAATGTTCCCACTGCAGGGACTCAAGCCTGCTCCCTAGAAGTTTATATTTAAGAAAACAAAATTTATTTGTTGTTTTTCTTGTTTCATTTATTCTTACCAAATTCGTACCTACATGAAAAGCAACCGGCAGCAAACCTACACGGTCAATATGTATATCGCTTTTTTTTTAATTGTTTTCAATCGTTTTCCTTTTCCAAAGTATACAGTAAAAGACATAATTCCTAAACAATACTATCAAGCAAAGCTCGTTACGACGTCTCTCCATCGCGCGTCGTTCCAAACATTGTAATGACGTGAATCGAGACACTCAAAACTGTCGCGAACTGGAGATTACACCAGGATCCGATTGTTTGCTAGCCGTGACCTTGCACGGAGGAACACTCATTATTTTAATACCACAGGAGCTTATACAGTTGATTGCTAGTAGTTTACATATTTTAACGCTCTTCATAGAAAAGTGGGTGGCTATTTGAAATGATGTGGAAGGTGACTTTGGAGTTTATTCTTTAGAATTTGTTAGCTAATGGATATTATGGAATGTTGATTTTGTCAATGAAAATTCTGTTGATTTGAGTTATATAATAAGATTCAGTCTTTAAAAAATATGTATTTTGCAAAGCCAAAATAATCTCTCTATTTTTTCGTTACGTATCATCGCTTTTGTAATCCTCGAAAGGTATGGCAGAGACACGTCTGCATCCTCTCCCTCTATACTCACCAATATTTGTGAGTTACATTGTTTCAGTGTTTAGTAAAATGTTTATCAATTTATGTTATTATACCTATCACAATGTTGTCTTTTTTAATCTATTGCATACATTCTATCGCGGGCCTTGAGTTGAGCGTGGAGAGCGAATCCAGAGATTAAACAAGGTTGTCAACTGAGGTTGTCAAATTAAATAATTGTTTGTCTTTTGCTTTCTCCTTCTAAAATATTCTTACTCGTATAATTTGTGTACAAAGTGTTTTAAATATGAATAAACAAAGTGCATTTATTAATGAAGAAAGTCACGAAATAATAGTGAGAGAAAATGAGTGAGGAGAGAGTACTCTATAAACATTCATTTTATTATTAGTACGCATCTATCATAAGTTTTATTGGTTTTTGCATTACTATTCTGCGAATCGGTCTAAAACGATTCGCTGTCGTCAGGCTGTCAATACTTTTTCTTTTAAATTTTCTGACACAGAGTTTCTTACTAGCTCTAATTAGTCTATGAAGGTTGGTTTTGATTTATTTAATGTACATCGCGCGAAATTCGAAGATCAAACTCTTAATATCGTTATTTTTGTTCAAATTTTTTGAATGAATAATTATTTTGGTGTGTAATTACACTATAAATACCTAATTATTTATACCTATTATTGCATAAGTTGATAAAAAATGCTATGCAATAGATTTACCGCGGCAGTCTCCGAGTGCCACACGTTTTTTTTAGCCCAAAGGTTCACTGGTGGAAAATGTCTAATGCCATTAAGTCCGCTGTCTCTTGTACATGAAAATTAAATAAATAAAATCAGTGTAATGATTGTCATCATCATAATCTGCCCAACCTTTAAATGCCCCAAGTAAGTTGGAGTCGTCTTCCAAACTAACCCGATGCAGCGGAATACCAGTATTTTACATGGACCAACATGGTTGTGTGGGTCGGTAGAAAATATTTTTATATAAAATACGCAACAATTGTAAAGCAAATGGATATGTTTAATTTGAATCTGCGGTCCATAACACAGTGTGTATTTTTGATCAACAATGTAGTGTTGATCAAAGATTGTAAATTAAAGTTCAGCTGTGTTTCAAAAAAATGTTCGCCGGCTGATAAACGAGCGATTGTTTTTCTTTTATTTACAATGAAATATTTATGATTGCTGTGTGTTTGTTTATCTGTTTCTTTAGTAAACTAATTTATTTATAGAGAAAAATTTGATCACGTTTTATGGCAATACAATGAATATGCAATGCTGCCAGTCTTCTTTTCTCGTTGACAGTGACGCAGATTTAGTTTTTGACGCTCTGTTATTATTTTTCCCTTATGATACATATGCATTAGAATATTGTGTTTTTACAAAAACCGCGAATCTATATAGACTGATTTATTAAAAATAACGTCTTTATCATCGCGCATCGTTTTTAATAGCTTTTTTTCACCTGAAAAAAAGCTATTTATGAATTCGTCAAAAAATAATCAAATCACTCCGCTTTTTAATGCTATTCAAACACTATTATGTAACCCCTCGCACCACACATACCTATATAACTAGTAATATCGACAGTAGTCGGTACCTATTACGTATGTTAATATTTCATCATTCAGTTATCGGCGTGCACCGTACAACTGCAGGCATCTAACAAATAATATTTTAGTCAGTGTAGAACCAAAGTTCGGTTTTGGCCAAAACTGGTTTCATCTGTAGTTTCGGTTTCGGCTAAAAAGTAATAGAATATTAGGCTCGACTGAAACTAGTGTTGTGCCCTTTGACATTTCTTAAAAAAAATATTTGTCGTTTTTCAATACTAATTGATTGTAACTAGGTACTTACCTACTTACAATGCGTTTTAAAAATTGAGTGGTTATAATATAATAATTATTTAATTAACCTTAGACTAATGTTAATATGACATAATTATGATTTTTTGGCAGATTTTCTATACATAAATTACGGTTTCGATTACATATTGACCAAAACTATGGTTGAAAATTGAGTTACATTCCAACACTAATTTTAGTTAGTACATTTCATTCGTCAATATTCAAATTCGACGTTTTCATTAGTCATTCATTTTGATAGATGAATAACGGACTAAATGCCCGATATTAGCTTCGAGCTTTTTATAATGCATGCCATTTATAGGATAATTATTGACAGGAATTTGAATAATAGTTGTTATTTGCTGTAATGATGTCTGGTTTATGTAAATAACTGTCGTCTATTGTTGTTATTTAACTTGTTGTTGGTAAAGGATAATGGTAGGTTTTGATGGTCATTTATTTGTCTCGGTTTATAAATCGGTTGTTAGTGTAATGGTTGTTTTTGAAAGTTCCGAACTTTGTGGGAAAAAACGGAACATTTTCGTGATGATGTTTTTTTTTTAAGATTTATGCAACATAGAAAGTTGAAATTTTGGAAAACCCTATTCATTTTAACTCACACTGTTCTTTGTCCTGATTTATTATATTATAGCACAACATCGACAGACAGACAGATAGTTTAGTTCTCGAAATATTCTTTGAAGTGCATTATTTAACAAAATCTGGCCAAGTGCGTGTCTCCATTAAATAAAGTAGACGTACGATGGAAATAACAAAATTACAAAGGTTCCGTTTTCACCACTTGCTTATAGCACCCTAATAATACATTTACGCACACCACACACCATAACTGCACCTTTCCGCAAATTCAAAATCCACCCGCAAATGAAAGCTCACGAAAACGCGTCTAAAACCTTTCTCTCTACCTACCCACATCCATAAGTTCTCGTAGATATTAGTCGTGAGTTTGTCTAGCGAGATGGATTACTATGCGCGAGCACGACGCCGGCACACCTCACGACCGAGGATCAAAGCACCCAACCAACTTGCACTTCCGACTTGTTACAACATGTCACATGTTGCTATAGCAGGGTTAATTAAAATAGCTTGTCTGTGGTGCGATGAAAAATTGTGAGGGATCGTAGTGTTGTGTGGTTAGATTGAATAGGTAACAATGTACCAATGGGTGTTTGGTTTGTGTATGTGAGTTTAAATGTTTATAAACGCACCCACGGTATAGAGGAAATTTCAGGTGTGGGCAACGCTTTTTTACGAAAAAAAAGTTGAGCCGGTTTTTCATTTAATTTCTAATATTATATGTAGGTATACAAACTACAAATAGGCATATAAAAAAGTACCGGCCCGTCCCGGCTTTGCACAGCTAGACTTTTATTTTTTAGACTT
This sequence comes from Diarsia dahlii, assembly GCA_949775195.1. Lineage (NCBI taxonomy): Eukaryota > Metazoa > Arthropoda > Insecta > Lepidoptera > Noctuidae > Diarsia > Diarsia dahlii. The sequence goes on along the minus strand of OX459195.1, from coordinate 8,665,037 downwards.
AGCCTATGGATCAAAGCTTCACGCCAAGCTGTGGCTGGATCACGGCGAGTGCAGGCAGGCCAAGGAGGCGCTTCCCGCCATCGACACCCGCCTCACCAAACAAGCGCTCCGGCTGACTAAGCTGCAACTACGCACAGTGACGGCTGCCATCACTGGACACGGTACTTTTAATAAGCACCTCTTTGTTATAGGTGTCACAGATAGTCCTCTGTGTCGAGCCTGCATGGAGGAAGAATAAACAGCCGCCCACGAGCTTCTGCACTGTCCGGGCGTTGCCCGGTATAGGACCAAGTACTTCGGTGACCCAGGTACTCTCCGCGAGATTGCCAGTAACACCAAAGGGCTGCTGGCTATTCTCGGGGAGCTAGGGTGGATCGAGTGATATTCCCACCTGCACGCAAAATACGCGCATCGAACGTGGAGTTGCGGACACCAGCCCGTCGTACTTATACTTATATGGATCAAAGCACCCAACCAACTTGCACTTCCGACTTGTTACAACATGTCACGTGTTGCTATAGCAGGGTTAATTAAAATAGCTTGTCTGTGGTGCGATGAAAAATTGTGAGGGATGGGTAGTGTTTTTGTGTGGTTAGATTGAATAGACCTACCGATGTTGGACTGGGTTTTCTTTTCTTCCATTAGTTATTCTTCTTCTTCTTCTTTCGAGTCGACAACTCAAATTTTGTTCATCCAGTACGTAGCAACCTGGACAGCTCTTCCGTTCTCTCTCACCCTGGACAGCTAGCACTTGGTAACGCAGAGTCTAGCTGACTAATCCTTTCACCACGATGACTCAAACTCAAACTCATTAGTAATTGTAGATCATCTACAAATAATTTTATCAAATGTACAACGACGTCAATAGAATCGTTTTTAAGTTTTTTTTTATGTCAGCCTACGCTGTCCCACTGTTGGGGAAAGGCCTTCCCCATGGCTTTCAAAGAAAAAGGTTTAAGACGCGTTTTCGTGAGCTTTCATTTAAATTATAGGAAAGGAAAACATTTCCCTGTCAAATTATAGGTTTTATACAATTTCAATTACGGTATTTCATTTTAGTACACACATAGTTATAGGATCAAATTCTACACGTGTTTCCTACTTCATAGAAAAAAATGTTACGTACCCATTAACAATTTACAGAGCATGTAACCACTTATTATACAGCTACTCTATAATTATGTTAGTCTTGCCGTACCTAGCTAGTAGTTTGATATTTTCCATGTTTTACGTGCGTTATACTTTGTGTTGTCTCACAGCTGCAAAATGTTGAACACGTGATACTATTTTGGATCTATTTTCACCACTTTTCGACTTTGAGAAGTAATGACTCTAAAAAAAATCATCACCCTTCCTTTTGTCTTCGTCGTAGTCGGGTAATAAAATCATAACATAACATCACGCCTATAATCCCCGAAGGGTTATGCAACGGCGTACTTATAAGTACACCTTCATTTCGCCATTTATGTTTATGTCCTATGTTATATGGCGAGCCTATTGACATCAACCGGGCACAAAACCAGACTCCGGGGTTTCTACTGAGAGATTTCTGGTGGAAAAACCCCAAACATACTTTGACCGAACCGAGCTAAAACGCTTTAGATTTAGTAATCTAAAATGGTTTAAAAAGCTTCAATAAGCTTTTAGAGACAATCATTTTCAGAAAGTACCTAATAAAAAGTAGATGCAGTTAATTTCCCAATCAGCCTGAATCGAATAAAATTAACCGTTTTGTTTGTCAAACGCATAATTTACATTCTATGTGAAGTTTGAAAGATCAAAAATTAAATGAGCAATAACAAAACAATACATCGAACGATTGAAATCCAATAAAAACTAATCGGATTGCAAGGCAAAGAGCTCAAGTGGCTCGTTTAGTCCGTTTGTTTATGGAATTAGCAAAGAAAACAAGCAGAATTACATTATGGTAATTATCACTTTGGTACATATGAACAGTTTTATTAGCAACCGCGGTTTTCTCTATCGGCTATACTCACAATAAAGGAGAAATTGTACAATTTTCCCTTTTTTCTCTTCAGTGTACTCGGTTTTCATTAAGAGTTTATCCTGTAAGGCTTTAATTGGTATGAGAAGTGGTATTATGCACTCTTTTGTTTAGCTTTAATACCGATTAGGCTTTCTAATGTAAACTTTTCATTGTGGAATAAAAACGTAAGTAGGTCTTATAAGAGTATTCAAAGTAGCATAGCATGGTAGTTCCTGGCAGCTAGCAGCAACGGTTTTTGCCACATTCAGTATTCCAAATTCAAATATTCAAAAACTGCAACAGTGCGCTAAGCTGTGTCAGTGGCGTTTTATTTACATTACATTTTGTACTCCAGTGATGCGACGGGCCACGTGTTTGACATAACAGATACAAGTATAGCTATGTCGCTCACTCGCTCCACAAACCTCGTAGTTGGGAAAAAGAAAACGTTTCTCGACGAAACTCTTTTCCAAAGTGCTTTGCGGGCGCAAGTTGGCTACTTAGATGGGCACAAACACATCGGGACTACCCGCAGTTTATGTAATCCGAAGCGACACCGCACTGACTCCGACACTATGAATATGCGGGACTCCGATAACTTATCTCCGATTCTTTGAATTAGGTACCTACGTAGGAAATCGCCTCATAATATATTGGTGTTTGAGATTGAAGTCGACTGTGAAATATGGCTTATTGGTAAAGTTTTATTGTACTTGTCACAGGTGCGATGTTCCGATGTTTTAGTTTAGTTTTACCGTTACAGTGTTTATAGATTGAGTTTGGAGTTACGCGACATGTATGTCAGAGTTTTGTGCTTTCGTATATCTACCTATGAGCTTACATGTTACACTGATATAGAAATCGTAAATCGACATTATGCTTGTATGGCGTGAGACACCCCTATTGCGAAAAAGTTAGTATCAATTCGACCCAGAAAAGATAAAAAGTAATCCACCTATTAGATTATCGTATCAACCTATACGTTTTATTTCTTTTTCCACATTCTCTTTGTATCAAAGTTGAGAGAGTTCCCAAATTGCGTTCAAAAGTATGTTTTATAAGGTGTTACACAGTGTACAAGCCGCGATATTTTCAATTTCACGAAACAATTATTCCGCCATGTCATCAATCGGATTCCCGCTTTGATTGCGCGGCAAATTCGTTTTGTTTGGGCACAAAAATTGCAATATAAAGAGCTGCCACATCATTCCCTTTTGGGTTAACGTAGATTGCTTCCAAAATGTAATATTGTTTGCAATTCATTTTGAACAGGCGATTGCCCACTTTTATTCCATTTATTTTTTGATTCCGATGCTAACTTAATATTTAACGCGCTTCGCAAAATAGATCCGTGAAAAACTGCGGAATTGAATTCATATAATTTAATTGAACAGAAAATCTCAAGAAGGAAATTGTAAAGAAAGTTCCGGAAGGCGTGAGTGGGGAAGTGCCCAGGGCACAATATAATACTTGAGATAGAACAAATGCAAGAGCACCTTGTTGCGCCGACTTCTTTGTACGAGCGTCAATAATAACACTTCCCCTTACTTTACAATAAAAAGAAAACTTTTACACGTTTTTATTAAGAATTTCCAGAGATCTTATTACGAAGCAAGCGGAGGAACACGACTTATTAAGACTTCTGATATGTGATGTAGACGGATTTTTGCATATTATTGACTTCGCGAGATTAGCGACTTTACTCCGAGAAAAGAAAGTTACTTTTTTCAGAAAAAGTGTATACAAATCCTCATCTCAGAATCGGAGGAGGCTGCGACGGGCTCTCTTCTTACATAGCGACGTAATCAGACTGCAGCCTCGAGCTAATCTTGATGTACTATTCCTAGGCGCGGCTATGTTCGTGTTATTGTACTCTTTTCACGTTCGTGTTATTACAAACCTCGGCTGCGTATGTACTTGTGAATTTTGAGATAATACCGTCTGCGAGCACGCTTGATATTTATTTAATTATACCAAGAATTTCTGCTTTACATAATGGCGTTGTGACTTAAAACACAGTTTTTTTACCTCGTCGGATATTGCGAAAACTTTACAAAGTTGTCTGTGTAGTTGTCAGCGTCTAAATCATAAATAAAACGCGGGCGTTTAAAGCGGATGAAGTTTAAAGGACTTAGCGGGATGAAAGTTAAAAAGCGCTGCAATTCATGCAGCGCAGGTGACCAGCGGTTTATCAGCGCGACGCAGCCGGCGAGTGGCGCAAGCGGCGTGCGGCGCGGCAGCGGGGCGGGTGCGGGGCGGCTGCGGGGCGGCGACGTCGGGGCTGCGGCCGGACACCACACATCTATCGCGGGAGGGACCTGCGACGCCGCGCCGCGGATAATCGCCTCATTTATAAAGTTTAGCGGGACAAAGCTGCGCGAGTTTTTGATTGAAAACAAACTTAGAAGGGACAGCCTCATTTGAATAAGTATTCTGCGAATAAAGTGTGGCTTTATGTTTTCCTTTAGGTGTTTTTTTTCCTTTGTTATGCAAAACATTGTTCCACCTTGTTTAGGTACTACAACACGCTTTATTTTTGAGTGAAAGACTCTTTTGAAGTTAAGCTTTCCTGTATAAATTATTTTATTTTCACTGTATTGTTCTAAAGAGAACCTTTTGAAACTTTAATGGTCGTTGCGACTCTTCATCTTGGAATCTCAGTTTATCATTGTTGGCCGGTGGAATAATTCTAACTCGTTGTGCAACAATGGAGCACTACAGGAAAACGTTACCTATATTAAAAAGAAAGGACTATCTGTCGGAATAAATAAAAGGAACGGTGAATACGCTTCCTTAGTGAGTTTAACTAGGCGAGGTTTTTTTTTCGTCAGGGATAATCTACTCATTAAACAGGACGCCTAAACAATACCTTAATAACTTAATAAGTTCATTTTCATAAAGTTGGAATAAGCTATCGCTTCGCAGAGCGAGTTTTTCTTTGGTTGCTTTAGTTGTTGCATCAAACTCAAGTGTTCTTGCCGTGAACAACTTTCGACTCGGTTTAAATGAGCAAGGCATTCATATCATAGTCACCTGAAAGTCAATTAAGTACAAATTCACACTTACCTATAGACTAAAAAACATACCGCTTTAATTAAAGCAAGAAGCAATATAAATACTTGGTTTGCAATTATAGGACTGAAATATTTTTGTCCAATCAATACTGTAAGTGTCTATGAGATACGAGTAATAGAGAAGTATGGACCGATGACCTGGTGAAGGTTGCGGGGATCCACTGGATGTCAGACGCACGGGACCGGTCAATGTGGCTCGGTCAAATTAGGGGAGGCCTATGTCCAGCAGTGGACGTCCTTCGGCTGAAATGATGATGATGATAATGCAGGTAGACATGCTGCGAAACCAAATTAATTAGTATAAAGGGCAGGAGAATAATGAAATACTGCCGAATCGAGTGTACCGATTCGAATAAGTCTTTCCATTACCGACAAAAGAATTGTTCCGCATTCACTTCCTCCTGACAAAGTCTTGACAAAAACCTGCTGCGTCCGATTTGTGGTGAGCCGCTAATTATCGTCCCTCCCTCGTATAGTGCTAATTACGAACGCTGCGACATGTTAACTGGTGACACTTGCTAATTCAGACGCGCTGGTGAGAGATCTGTCTGATAAACGACGGCGTGATAATTCTAGGGGAAGGAAGTTCTTGTTTTTCACGTAAAGGCTGTAATGAAGGGCCAGTGAGGGACAAGTGGATATACTGTTTTATACAATGGTAAGAGGTAGTACAGATTTTCAAAACAACTTTCGCAATTTCATTAAAAAACCACTGAATTTCACCCTAAAACCGCCACGTGGCTTTCATTACTACCCAATCGTTTTAAAGTCGATCTCAGTTTAAACGGTCTATTTTCTATTAAATTTCCGGCAAGTTAAAAAGGGACGACACTAGACCCTCGTCTATATCCACTAACAAGTTACTTACGATGTTTTAAGAAATATTTAATGAAGCGCCCGCCGACATTCACGTAGGTAACACAATTAGAAAAATCAATAGTGACCGCCATATTATTTTATTGAAAGGTTATTTACACATAACATCACGCCTGTAATCCCTGAAGAGTAAGGCAGAGATGTTCTTAATAGAACATTCATGTTTCGCCAGATATGTTTAAGTCCCATGTAATGGAGAGCAACCCCATTGCCATCCACCGGGCACAAATCCAGACTCAGTGGCTGCTACTGAAAGGATATCATCATCATCATCATTTCAGCCAAATGACGTCCACTGCTAGACATAGGCAGGTGTCGCCACATTGACCGGTCCCGTGCATCTCGCATCCAGTGGGGCCCGCAACTTCCACCAGGTCATCGGTCCATCTAGTGGGAGGCCCTCCAACGAGACGAAAGGATATTTATATCTCTATATATATATATTATCTCTCTCTGGATCTATATTATTTATCACTTGTGTTTTGTAGCGGTTTGAGTTAAAATCGTAAGCCTAATTTGCTCTTAAGATTAGTAACTTTATCAAAGGCTCGCATTATTTTATTATATTGAAGCTGGGATTACAAGGCACGGGATAGTCACAGACAGACCTGGTTGCTATGTGTTTTTTGAATGAAAAAGATGGCTTTGCCAATTTTGAGCCCAGTTGACGATAGCAATATTAAACTGTATTTGAAGTAGTTTAAGAATTCATTGATACTTAAATTTAGGCAAGAAAGGACGTGACTGCTGAAGTGACAAGTAATAGAGAATTAAGGAAGAAGATTTGTTCCGTATGGTGTCGGACGCAGTTCCGTATGGTGTCGGACGCAAAGAATAGCACCATCCCATATCTTCCCGTGGGTGTCGTAAGAGGCGACTAAGGGATGTACCAGAGAATGGGCAGCAGCGTTCTCTGTGCTTTTTGTATCGCCCGTACTGCGATCGCCAACCCGCCTGCCAAGCGTGGCGATTATGGCAAACCCCCCCTAAGCAAAAATTACACTTAGGGAAGGCCTATGTCCAGCAGTGGACGTTTTTCGGCTGAAATGATGAAGGAAGAAGAAGATAATGCTGCGTCGACCCCAAATAAATTGGGGTAAGGTCAGGAGAATGATGAGAAGGATAAAATAGCACTAAATCCAACACAAATCAATGAAACCATTCTCTAACAATCACCCTTTAACAAATCAATCCTAACGAACTCTTTTCCACAAACAGTTGACACATGACATTTTAATTAGGCGTAAAAGCTAATCAAAACAACCAATTAGGGTCACGCCACACCGTTTGAACACGTCAAAAAATTGCGCATATTTCATGACAACACGTTGTTTTACTAACTAGGACGTTTGATAAAAACTATCCAAAGCTTTTGTCACGTCACCCCTTGAATAATGTTTTATTTCATGGCATGTGCAGTGTTTAACACTTTTCATAATAGTCCTGACGATTTACGCATCAATAAAATTAAAAAGCTACGCGGTTGTGATTGAAGTCCAGTGCGGAGTGCGCTGAAAATTATAGCTTCGGTTTTTACGTTTGGCATGGAATTGAAATCTGTTTATTTTGTATGCTTTTCGAAAGTGTTATCTACATTTATTTTGACGTAGGGGCGATGAGAATTTCCACTCATATTTGGTTGATTATTTCAGTCAAGCTGACTGAAAATGCTTTTGCAGGTAGAGTCTGCATCGCCATTCTCCTGCCCTTATCCCTATTTTTATTTGGGGTGGGCGCTGATGTCTTCTTCTTCCATACTTTTCTATTACTCGTCATCTAAGCTGGAGACACCTCCATTAAAGTCATATCATCCTCCACACACTCCGTCCACATAGTACGAGTATGTATCTAGTCTACAAGAAAATGTATAAGACTAGATTGGAATTACCAAGATACGAGTTCCTGTTCCATCTTTAATGCCGCACCCATTATTAGAACAAGAGACCTCTGACCTACGTGTGATGGCTAGGTTAGGTGGTATTCAAGCAAAGCTTTCAACGAGAAATACTGCTTTAAGAGCTGGAACGCTTTAGCTCAGCTTTGAGTAAGCAACTGCCTTAACACATGCGATGAAACCACACACCGAGCTTAGTTTAACGATAACCATAAAACGAAACAATTTTACTGCTGACGCTAACCGCTGAGAAAAAGACGCCGCTGTCAGCCAACAATGTTAATTCCGACTCCATTTTGACACGATATTAATGTAACGGTCTTACTGAAAACGGTACAGCTGTTTTTGAGATAAGTGCACAAAAATTTACCTTACGGCGAAAGGGGTTTGAAATTATTTTTTAGTGTTATTGCAGCTGTTTTTTTATTATTTTCCTTGTTCCGTCGAGATTTGTGTGCAGATTTGTTTTATTTAATGAAAGGGTTTTGTTGCTTAGCAAATTTAAGTTGGAATTGAGATAGAAGCTGTTCTCAAATTCTGCCGTGCCCGTACAAAATTATTAAATAAACACAATTGAACATAATGTGAATAAAATATTCTGATGTTCAATAAAGCTCAAAGCAAACGTCTTTTCTAGAGCACAGCTGAAAGTCTTTTAAACAATTTTCTATCTAGGGCAATGGTATTATAGATTGTAATATAAATTAAATTACGAGTAGCTAGAACTTGTAATAACAGATTCTACAGAAATTTTCAAATAATGAGCTTATTGTTTCTGGACCGACACTGAAGCGTAAACCTACTAATTTCACGCTATACAAAATCCCAGACACGCACCTCCATAATAAATTAAGCATCACAGTATTATACCATTGAATTTTACGACAAATCCGAGCCCAGAGGTAACTAAATCACAGATAGTCGAGAAAATCCAATTATCGCGTGCACAATGGGTCACGAAACAATCTAAACTAAGAAAATTAATCTTCTGAGTCCAGAGGAGCTCTGTCTGTGCAAACTTAGACAATGGATTTATAGTTCATCGATTTGAGGGCATCGGTGCTACGGGTGTGGGTATCATAGCCTTACACAGAAGTCTAAGGGTCGGGCGTCTTGCGTGGAAATTGTAGCCTGATGGTGTTACTCGACACGTTTGGAGAGTAGGCAGCATGTGTGGGAGTCGAGGCAACCTAGTATTTGCATACAGGTACAAATTGCTTTGGCTATCTTAGGCCGGAACATGAGAATATATAAGGTACACGTTGTGATGTCCTGACAACTATAACGTGCATCGTAAACAACCTTGGTAATGTGTATAAATTAATTCGAATTTCTATGGCTAACACATACCTAATATATAAAAATAACATTTCACCTGTAATCCCCGTAGGGTTAGGCAGAGGTGTACCTAATGGTACACCCCACACGTTGCCAGTTATGCTAAGTCTAACGGTTGGCTTAATTAAAAAGGTTTGGTAAACTGATTCATCATCATCATCATCAGCCTATAATGTTCCCACTGCAGGGACTCAGGCCTCCTCTCTAGGAGAGGGATGGGCTATAATCTACCACGCGGGCCCAGTGCGGATTGGTAAATGTCACATGTCTTCAAATTTTTTGGTTCTAAGACATGCCGGTTTCCTCACGATGTTTTCCTTCACCGTTTTGAGAGCAGTCGTGATGAAATAAATTACACAAAGTAATGCGCCTGACGGGGTTCGAACCCACGACTCACTGTTCGTAAGTCGGGGCCGCCACCACTGGGCCACCACTGCTCTCTAAAACTGATTATTATGACAAAATTAAATGAGCACATAGTAAAACAACATTTCAAGCTGACTAAGCCGAAAAACGGTTCACTAGAAAGAACAGCACCAGAGAAGGTAATATTATATAAATTGAACGCAAAACTTCTTGGCAATCTGAATCTCGTAGAAAATGAAGCAAATAAAGTAAGGAGGCACGTCGGTCGACGAGTGCGATTGCGTCGGCCTAGCATTCCGGAAAATTTGAAAATTTAAATGCGAAAAAGTCATATTTATTTACAGTAAAAATATGAAATAGTACTCTTTCAGTATTACAAGAGACTTGGCTTTTCTTTTTGTATTTTGATTTATTTTCGCAGTTTCTCCGCGTTGCTTTAATTTCTAGAAAAGGAATAAATTTATTTTTCTATGACACTTTTCTATTTGTAATCTTATTTTGCAGATCTTGGATTATTTAAATTGCGTTCTTTGGATTTCTACGATCTTTTACAGTCGTAAAATAAAGATGAAAAGTAACAGTTAATATGAAAAAGATCCCTCTGATCCATGATCTTAGTTGCGTAGACAGGTATTAGAGGTAGACGTTAGTCTCTGCTATTTTGAGAAGTAAAGAAGATATTTGTCGTTGGTTGTAAATAGAGATTCATAAACAATATTACTATAATAATAATACCAGCCTGTTGCTGTTCCACTGCTTAGCAAGTCTTATTCTTCATAGATAAGGCGCGAGCCGATCACCACGCTTTTTCAAGACGAGTTTGGTGCTTCAAGGCTAACCAATACGTGTATTAATTATAATAGACGGTACTATATTTTATCAATATTCTGAGATTTACAAATATACTGTTTTGGTCTAGGAAACTGCACACATTTTGAAAAGAGGATCTGAAAAAAAAAAGTGTAACACTAAAATCATAATTTCAGCCGCAAATCGAAACGAAAGATCATCGTACCATCATAGCACACAGCCATTTTAAATTTTTAATGTAACTATGCCACCCCATTTTAATTGGTTCGCTTTTTCATTTATTTGTATGGTAAATATTTCACGACAGGCACCGTTGAGTTTTGAATGAGATATTCACGTATTGATGTTGCCATTTTCAAACCAAACAATGTACGCAATAACGATTGGTTGATTTCAATCTATGAAACTGATGATTTACTGTTTGAAACAATGGAAATACTGAATAAACTATGGGAGGAAAGAAAAAACAATTTAGGTTACAGTAGCACATGTAATGTGACTAAGAATGATTTATGTTTTGTTGATTTGAGAATTTGTGATGTATTAGAAGTATCTTAAATGATTTTAATGATGACGATCATCATGATTGTTTCTTTTAATGTACTTATTTAGAATAACATAACATCAAGACTGTAATTAATCTCAGATGGGTAGGTGTAAGGCCTATTGCCATCGAGTAGCCTCAAATTCAGACTACGAGGCTGTAACTGAGAAATTCCTGAAGGGAGAACCTAATAACACCTTTTGCCCGACCTAGTGATCTAACCCAGGACCTCATGGTCACACACAAACATCTAAACTGACTAAACTGCAGACATTGACATAGCTGTAGAACAATTGGTTTACGGTGCAATACTGTAGCTATTTTGGTGACATCTGCAAAAGGCCCTATTCTTGTCCAAGACATCAAGAAGCAAAACCTTGGTAAAGCTATGCCTATTTCTCTAAAATTTTGAAGTTTTTCAAACATCCTTAATTTACCCAAGAAGCCACTGCCAATATTTTAAAGAAACGTCATAATATGCAAATACGTACGGTCGTAAAAAATATAATATATATCTAAGCAAACAAAGTATTAAAAAATTATATTTTCTTGAATTAAAATCAAACCGGGCGCCGCCCGCCGCTGCATTCGTGAGATACGCTCGGGTGGGCCCGTTTCCTTCTGGTTGTCACAATTTTATCTTTTACCTATTTTTAGTTATTACTGCTTTACATTTTTCCCTTTTTAACGTTACGTTGACGTTAATTTGACTTTGTATTCTTTTATGTTTTCTTCGTTTTTTGAAGAGCGAACGTGAATTTGATGCGAAAGAAGATCATTATAATAAATGAGAGTGTTTTAATGAAAACGTGGTGACAGGTTATATCTCAATCTGCTGTAATAAAATCAAGTTTTAAAATACAGTTGAATAGTTTTTGGTAGAGAAAAAACACATGATTATTGCCTACAAAAACATCGTTTTCACAAAATAAACGAATAATTCCGAAACATTTGTGTAATATCATATATTTGGGGTACGTCGGCACTCATTTGATTTGACACAGATATCAAATTGGCGGGCCGGTGTCCCGTCGTCCCGTCATTCCGGCACGTTTAATATTTTAAGCATTCGGCTCACGCTCCGTCTTCAACGGCCGTCCTGATTGCCGCTAAATTGAACTAAAAACTTCTTCAATGCCCCTAAAACGTTTCAATTATATCTATATTTTCGTAAATGCAAATGTTGATCTTATATTTTATACATTAATCCACCGGCTATCTCCCGATACTAAAATTCTTGAGCAGATTGCACGAATGACGTCGTTTTAAACGTTTGTTCGACAATCTGTTTAAATCATGTCGTAATTTTAAATTTCTGCCTTCATTTTGAGATTAAATTTTAACTTTTCCCGATTGTAAGTAGTTTACTCGCCGGCAATTTATTACCATGGCGTGTAGAACTACGAATAGCGTTAAGATGATTTCAATAGAACGCCAACAACGGGATGAAAAGTTTAACTATAGTGCACTCTCGGATCGCGCAATTATTGGCAACCGGAGTCCTGATTGAATTCTTAGGTCAAGTTTGCGCTGAAAGTTTGCATAAAAGACCCCTTGCAAATTAACAGAGTATTCTTTATTTGTTTTTGACTGAATTCAGTAATTAAAGCAGATACTGAAACAAGCTCAGTTAGCGGCGACCGGACGCGGGCGACTCTATTAGGATATTATTTTAATATAGTCACGAAAATTCGACGTCGGTAAACTGTGTAAAATTTTCACGTTGAAATTGACCAAGCTCCAACATTTCGTTAACACGCATGTCATGTCTGGAAGTTCCGTTCGTGTTGTCGGTAGACTATTCGAATTTAAAATGGATTCGTTTATAAAGGCATTTACTAGGGTTCGCATTTTCGATGAGAGAGTCGGCAGGTGAGTGACTTGTTTGCCGGTGGGCCGCGATCGGTAACACGAGCAAAAGTCCGGACGGTTTAGCCGGCGCCGCCGTAGACGCCCGCCCTCTATAAATCAGCCGGCGATTGACGCTTTCCTACAGGGAGTGATCTATTCTACCCCTTTCCATGATACAGCTTCACTTGCAAGGATTTTTCACGTACGGACAAGTTTGGACGTTAAAATTCACTACTATGCACTTACGTTGACGGTGTTGAGCAGGTTACTTTCAGTTTAGTCTGGGGGTTTAAACTGTTTTGGAATGAATAGTTTGTGATTTACGACATGGTTACCTATTCGTTCTTTTGCTTTAAGTTCTCTTCTGGGTTTCAAAGTTTCAGAGGACCACAAACAGATCTCGAATACTAAATGACTTTGGTCTTCTGCATAAATTCAAAATCTATGTAGTTTCACAAAATGATGTATTAATTCTGTGAATCTTCCTGAAAAAAAAACTACTACTATAAAATACGAACTAATATAAAGTGCTTCCGCGAAAATTCCACGCCCATCAAATTCCACGCCCATCAAATTTTCAGAACCCACGACATTTTATAAATATCTTCTCAAAACACGATAAACCTATTGAAAATAAGAACACATCTACATCTTAAGAGGCAAATAAACTGTACGGAATATATAAAAAGTAAGATTTTTCCGTGTCCCGAATAAATATTAGCTAGATGTTGATCTACAAGTGTGCTGGTAAAGACGCTAGGGTTTATGTCGTAAAATATAATCCACGGTATTTTATATCAGGGCCCAACCCTACGCAATGTTTCTTAAACATGTAGCAAATATTGAATGTTCTGTTGTTTGTTTCAGGTAAATTGGTTGGGAGAGCAGATTTGCGAGTATGGGCGAGTATAGAGGAGGATTACGTTCTCTTCGGAATATGAAAAGGACATGCTTGACCATACAGACACACAAACATACACATGTAATTACACACATAATACACTTATGATTTTGTTTTTTTACGACGGTAGGCTGAAAAAACAAATAATTTCACATAATTATTTTCTCTCACACATTTTTTTTTTATTGTATATGGGCTTGCTCTTGATTTCATCTTACCCTAAGGGCAGAGATGAGGTCGATGATGGAACGAGCTTATCCAGAAGAAGCCTGTTTACTCGCGACTTAAATAGATGTACTTTGTACCTCACCATTCTAAATACCATTTCCAGTAAGGTCAGTTTATATTCTACTCTTTGTTTTAAAGGTACTCAATTAAATAATGCCGTAATCGCTTCGGTTGGTAAAAAAGCACATTTATCTTGAAATCGCAAAAATATTGCAAAAAAAAGGAAGAGGCTCGTAATTTGTGAATTTTTCGAAATAAATTTATAGAAAAATGATCCACTGAAAAAAATCACCTATTAGTTGAATAGCTAACGTTGTTTTTCAATGATAATTGAGTTCTCAAAAAAAACACTAACTTCAACAAACAGTTCCCAAAAACAGAAAATTCAACGAACCTAGACAAAAATAAGGAATACTAATTTAATACGTGCACCCAAGAATCAAAACCACACATCCTGTATCTAAAAAGCAAAAATTCAAAATAACACACATTCCCAACTCTAGTACCCTATAACGTCCATTTGTCCAGTGACAATAGATATATAATAAATATTTACAAGCCACTTGTTCGATGCACATCGCTGTGGCCTGCTCAAAAGCGGTACATTTAATATTTTACGGAGTCCCATCACGCCCCGTCTTCAACCAGGCCTGATTGCCGTCCGATCGAAATTATATTTCACAGGCGCATTCAAAGCTGCCGGACGAGATTGCCGTCCGTACACCGTATTAGATATATATTCTAGTAATACGGTGGACAACGGTTTTGTAACTAGGTCTTTGAATTTTGGGAACTGAGATGTTTTGACAATAACGGCTTTTGGTCCTTCGAGCAGGATACGATTTATTTTTCCTGTTTATTGTATACTAGCTGATGCCCGCGGTTTCAACCGCGCGGATGTATGTTATCGCTACCGATGCCGGTTATCGCGACCAAAAGTAATATTTTCGTACCTCCCTTTCAACCCCTTGAATAAAGTTTTTTTTTTATTATTAAAAAGTAGCCTATGTCCTTTCTCGGGTATCAAAATATCTCCATACCAAATTTCATGCAAATTGGTTCAGTAGTTTAGGCGTGATTGAGTAACAGACATACAACAGATTATAGTATGGAAGTATGGATATGGATGTTGCTCAGTGTAACTAGTAAATATTCTACTTCACTTCATTATCGTTCTCTTACCCTTATCCCAATTTTTTTGGGGTCAGCGCAGCATGTCTTCTTCTTCCATATTTCTCTATTTCTCGTCATCTCATTAGACGACCCCTCCTTTCTTGCCATAACATTTTCTCCATATCATCGTTCCTTTGGGTTTTCTCTACTCAATTATTCCACTTCACTTAAATATTAAAACCTTGAAATATAATTTTACTGTTAAATAATTCTTTGTGGTTTATTCAGAGCTTCCATTAGCATTAAATATCAAATAACATATCACATGTCTGTCACAACTACTTACCATTAGTTAAAACCACAAACATAATGATAATGAAAATGGTCGTCAACAAATTAGTTTCATTGTAATTTTCAGTATAACAACACATTTTCCCCGAATGTCGTATCTACCACATAAATTAGTGAAACCCCAAAATAAACTAGTATTAAATCGTCCGAATCCTAATATCTATTCTCATTTTTTCTTTATTTTCTCAGTGTAAGCGGGTATCGCGTGACAAGCCGCCATACCTCAGCTCGACCAGAAAGAGTAGCCACTGTTTGTTAATCTTGCTTTCATTGTGTAAAATATTTGGGAATATACCTCCGCAAAGCCTTTGTTGGCTCGGCCTCGCGGTCTATCGTTTGCCAGCAAACAATGCACGTTTAAGTGTTAAAACTGAATTAGGTAATTGAATTTTATACTGGTTGCTGCATGAAAGTGGTTTTCGGTAACATGAAAGACTGCCCAAAATTGGTGTTGGGACACGCGAAATTTTTTGTGACAAAAAATTGTACAGAGCTTTTACTAAAAGCGTTCAAGTAAAAAATAGATTTATTTGTTCTTTTTCCCTAAGTTGTACTTTCACGAGAAAGTAAAACACAAGAAAAGGTAGCGTTGCCGTAATGTAATTGGTTAGAAATTCTATTTCATGCGTCATTTCTCATACTTTTTGTGTGAATATAAACAATGTAGAGTTTAGTTAATAATACGAAAGGTTCCGTGCTACATTCCGTGTCTTTATCGAATTGAGTTTGTGATTGGGTACATTGGAAGTTCGACTGCCAATTATTGAAGACATTAGTGGCAAGAGCATCCCCATAGAGACGCAGTGAACTTGAGTGTGGTGCATTCTGCAGTAACGTAGTCTGCGCTGTTACGCCGTGCCTTAATAATGAGAGACTTGTGTTACTGTGTTGGGTATATCAACGTTGTTGGAAGGCCACATTTAAGCAAATATTCGGCTGAGTTTCAAAGGACTATAGACTTATAAACGCTGTCTAGTTAGGAAGTGCGTTTACTTAGCTTAGCCAAAGCTTCTTAAATGGTCCAATACTTTATATGTGATATAAGTTTTTAAACTGACATGGTCACTAACATTATTATTAATATTGAAAACGGGATATTTACCATGTGAAATGCTAAATGAGGCTATGTGCCAGCCTCCCCAGAACGTGGAGCTTGGCACAAACAAAGAAAGGCCGCTGCAGTGGGTGAAGTTGCGCTGTAGATGATGATGACAGTCCAAAAGGGATCAGGTTCAAATCAAAACATTCAGAAACATGATTCTTATAATTTCAAGTTTCTCATATCTAATTCGTTTAAGATCCTTTACAAACGCTATCAAATTAAACCAAGTACATACAATGCACAGCTAACCTCACAACGAAGCCCAAAGATATCCCAATAGTTTAGTTCAATAGTTAATAATGAAGCAACTAGAGCTATTTTGGTACCCATTTCAATTTAAGGACAGGGCTTGCACAGAAACTTGTTCAAGTTGGAAGTAAAGTTAACAAGAAACTCTGTCCTTAGTGGTATTGTCTATTAAATCTACAAGATACACTTCTAGACACCGAGATGTTTTGAGAGCTCTATACAAAGTATTAATCGTTTGACTTGTGGTACATAACTTTGTTGGAGTCGTTCGAGTTTACAAAATTATGGGGTGGCTCTGTTTTGAAAGGTTTGTGTGATTCTTTTTAGTTTAGTTATGTGAATCATTTTAGTTTTTACACATACATTAGGTATATATTTGAAATTACCTTTTAAAACTCTTCATTTTGATACTCCACTCGATAGAATTGGAAGAAAATAAAATCCTAACTCCATAGTATGGCACCCAATATACGTCATGTCTTTTTTCACCTGACTGCGGCGAAGCTCAAAAGTAGGGTTATTAAATTTTTTTTTATGTAATGACCGACACTTGCGTCACCAATCAGTCCATCCGCTTAAACAGGAGAGCAAAGAAACGGGCATACATACATACAGGAAAACAAACACATAACCTTCCTTGTAGGCATCAGCGCAGTTGGGTAAAAGATACACTACAAAATGTTTTACAACAGCTGTCGTTGCCGTTAATTATTAATATCGTAATGAGTTTTTAAGTTTATTACACTTTACTATATTTCCAATATGTGCTACGATACCTTGCATATTACTTTGACCTACTTTAGCATACAAAGCATACAATATTTTTCTATCATGCGCTGCAAAATACAAAATATTATACGTATCTAAGCTTGAAAAAGGAATTTATTCAGTAAATTCACATTTTCAATTGACAACATTTCATATTTTTAACTTGTGTGTATTATTACGTTATAGTAAAGTAAATCCAAAACTAGGGCACCCGTATTTTTCTGTTTTTCGAAATTATGTACTTTTAATTCATAATTTTAAGTTTCAAATTCGGCGTGTTCTAAAAAGACGTAAGCGCCAAATGACGTCATTCACATGGCGGAATGGCGATATAACCTTTGCTTTACTGTGACCCGACAAAAAAAATTGATAAGTGTCACACTTGTCTTGTCGTTGTCACTTTGGCAGCTTCCTTTAATGGCGTTTAAGTTTCATTGGGATCCATTTTATTGGCGAAATATCGATCAAATGTTGATAATACTAACAGTAAGCGTGTCGAGTTGATAGGAAAAATAAATTGTACAATTTTAAGAAAAAATTGTAATCTTCGGTGACATAAAACATTGACAATTTGACGTGTTGTTTGACATTAATGTTTTCATAAAAAACATTGGAATGCTTAGGCAAAGGTAACTACATCATTCAACCATGTATGTGACGTCAGCACATGTTTTTTGGTTTTCATTTTTTTTCTCAGAAATGAAGAAATCAAAAAATATAAAAAATGCATATTTGAACTCAGGATACGAAAATAGAGAAATGGTATTTTTATTTTAAGGTGGTGTCAGTTTTGAAATGTTGTGAATTCCATTTCGTAACTCAAAATCTAAGTATTTAATTTCACATAGGCCTACACAGGCACTTACAAAACGTAAAGAAACAACCGGCAAGAAACTCCATGATTACTCTTTTAAAATGATATGGTTTCCCAATGTTTTCATGTTACATCATTAATACTTAGGTATAGGGGGAAAACGTAGCCTCGACAAAATAAGTCGTAATGCACAAAAAAAAACTAAAACCAAAACTACTCTTAAATCTCTAATTTGGTTCGTTACCAAAATATTGCCAAGCCCTTAACATAATTTTGACTGGCCTGTTGGTCTAGTGGTTAGTGACCCTAACTGCTATGCCGGAGGTCGTGGGTTCGATTCCCACCCAGGACAAATGTTTGTGTGATGAGCACGATCATTTGTTCTGTGTCTGGGTGTAATTTATCTATAATATGTATGTATTTAGAAATATATAAGTATGTTTATCAGTTGTCTAGTACCCATAACACAAGCTCTGCTTAGCTTGGGACTAGATGGCGTTGTGTGATAGTTGTGGAATATTATTATTATTATTATAAGGCGAAGCACTCACACGCGCAAACTCAATCTCCCAGCCGTGCCCTCTCAATTTTGATCCTCGAACTAACCTACAAGTTCCGATCGAAGATCTGAACATCTCGGACGGTCCTCGCCGTGACAGCTTCAAGTAATCCCAGATGGCGTGCTCGCCGATGAATTAGAGTCACTCAGACTAGTTGACTCGAGAACTGTACAGGAGCTACCTATTGTGTAGACACTGCTTTAGAGTTCGGTTTTGTAATTAATTGTTCGCGTTGATATTATTTCAAGTGGTATTAGATGTAACGGATTCAGACGGTTTTCGGATACAGTAATTTATTTGTGGTTGCCAGTTTTGAATATTAATGTTAGTAAGATTTCTCGAAATTGAATTGACAATCTTGGTATCAGGGATTACGCTGTTACTTGTAATCCTGTTTTGTGTTGTATTGCTGTGGGGTTTAATTGAATTATTAGTTTGTGTGACGGAAATGGGGAAATGTATAATTGTATCTTAATGTTTTATACGCTTATTTAATTTTATTTAAAAGGTTTCTAGGAGTAATTATGACAGTAAAATAGCAAGTATTTAACACCTATATTTAGCATGAAAGTAACGAAATAATTAACTTTTGAAAACGCAACATTCAATTCAACATAATGTTTACAATTATTCATATAATATTATTGATTCCATTGGTATTGTTCAGAGTTCAGATGAATAATCAAAAATATCCAGTACGTACCATTTTATCCCCAAAACAAAACAATCCCGCATTTATTTCATAAAATTCAATCAAACAAATACTTTATAACTGATTCAACAAACTGCGTTGTTACAGAAATATGCTTAACGCGCTGGTATTTAGATTAAACGGGATTATCCTATATAAGCGAAAACAATACGAAACAATAAGTTTAAATCGGTAACAATATCATACGCGCCTACAAGCGTATGTGTAGGTACAAACAAGAGATTCCAAGTTAAGGCAAACAGAACACATCTACGCAAGCGAGGCGTTGAGGGAAGCAACATTATAAACAAGCCCAACTTAATATTAGACCACAACGGCACAGTTTATTCATGTCACCAGGTGTAGAAAGACGGCCTAACGCCACAAGTTACCGTCATATTAAACGTAATACGATATTCAGACACATTACACTCAAGTTTACGACTCCAACTGAGGTAGCTTACGTTTATGAATCTTTAAACATCTTTTAAAATCCATACCATGAGTCCATGACGTATTTTATGTTCACAACCAGTATTAATACACTCGAGAGCAATGAATCCGGGTCACTTAAAGAATGTTAAAAATCTCGGAAACTAAAAATGATAGGTTAATGCAATAAATTGTATTTAATAGACAATGTAATACTCCTTAAATGAAAGTAAAAAAAATATGAGTCACCATACATTTTATTAACACAAAATTACATAAAGAAAAAAACTGCTGATCTCTCCTTAAAACAAAAATAGGAAACATGAAATTTTTGAACTTTATTACGATTTTCTTGAATTTTAATTCTTCGTATTGCCTCCTCGTGCTTCCATTACTGCGTTTACGCGGTTTGGCATGCTGTACACCAAGTTCCTTATACGATTTTGGGGAATATTCTCCCATTTCTCTGTGAGAGCAATTTTGAGCTCACGAAGCGTGATTGGGGGAGGGTTTCGTTGTTTTACGCATCTGCCTAGCTCGTCCCAAGCATGCTCGATCGGGTTGATATCCGGGCTGCGCGCTGGCCACTCCATACGAGTAATGTTCATGTCTTGAAGGTAGTCATTCACAATCCTACCTGTATGAGGTCGGGCATTGTCATGCATAAATATAGCATCCTCACCTAAATTGACCATAAATGGACCAACGTGATCATTGAGGATTTCTTCCACATATCTTTCGCTAGTTAAAGAGCCGTTTTCTATGATCACCAGCTCTGTGCGACTTTCAGAAGAAATTCCGGCCCACACAAGTACAGACCCACCACCGTAGGCTACTTTTTCTTCGATGCATGCTTGCTTGAATCTTTCCCCTGGTCTTCGATACACTCTGTGTCTTTCATCGTGCTTGTAGAGCATAAATTTTGATTCGTCGGAGAACATAACTTTTGACCAATCTTCAATACTCCAATTTACGTGGCTCTGGGCATATCTTAGTCTTGAAATACGATGCCCACGCTCCAGTTTAGGGCCGTTTGCAGGTCTAAGGGGTTTTAAGTTAGATTCAGCAAGCCGACGTCTTACTGTCCATGCACTTGGGTTACTTCCTCCGAGGCGTCGAAACTGATTTGTGAGTTCAGTTCCTGTGAGAAAGCGATTTCGAAGCATGGTGTTCACCAAGTATCGGTCTTCTCGTGCTGTGATACACCTGGTTCTGCCCGTTCCTGGTCTGCGTAGGTTAGAACCAGTTTCTTCGTAACGTCGGAGAACTCTTTGTACTGTTGACAGCGACACACCGACAGTCCTGGCTGTATCGCGCTGACTCCAGCCGGTTTCCAGCATTGTAAGTATTCTGGTGCATTCTTCAGGCGTAAGCGACATAATTTCAGCTTGAATAATGAATATAGAGCACTATCAACATGGTTTATGTACCCACCTAAATGACAGATTACAAACAAAAGCAAAACCAAATGCTGTAATTACGTAGTTCCATCTTCGAAAGTGGCCCTTTTTCAAATTTGATTTTTTTATGCTAAAACTTTACAATAACTAAGAAGTTTTAATACCTTTATTTAAGGAGTATTACATTGTCTATTAAATACAATTTATTGCATTAACCTATCATTTTTAGTTTCCGAGATTTTTAACATTCTTTAAGTGACCCGAATTCATTGCTCTCGAGTGTATTTAATGTCTCACAGTTACACACTCCAGGACTGCTTGTAACAGCCAATTGAACGATTCAGTCAAATACGATAAAATAACATTTACATTTACATTTTTTCATTTTAAGTGATGAAATAACTGAAACTTCACAATATTCGCAACAAGTTTTCCAAAACCTTGGAGCTAATAATTATTTCACAATACGAGTAATAAAGTTGGCTAAATTCGTTTCAAATTTGAAATTCAGTTGGTCGAATTTGAAACAATAAATAGCAGGAACACATAATAGGACCGTTATTTATTGTCGTGTATTTAATTGCTGGTTCTATTTCCAATGTAATTTATACGTCGAATCATAAATTAGTCGCACATACAGAAGCGAGAGAGTTTTACGGTGCCGATCAAAAATAAACTGCCCAGTATCGTAATAGATAAACTGAAATAACTGCAAGTGCAACTATGACGTCACATAGATAAATGAGTGCGCAGGAGTTAGTATAGAATATGTTTACTGTTGTCTGATCCCATTCACGTTCGAGATCGGTAAATGAATGGATGTCACGAAATTAGCAACGTATCTTGTGCCAGCTCATATCTCACACGAGACAGCGCCGGTTGTTCGCAGAGATCACGACAATTATACGGTATTACCTGATAATATATTGTAGGTGAGCTATGCAACTATCGCACACTCAATCATTGTGAGACGTCACGTCAAACGATATAAATCGTGCCACGTTTGCATAAATTACACAAATATACACAGAGCACTGAATAGAGCTTTTCGGTTCCATAGTAATGTGTGTTTGGGTAAAAGCTTTGACGTAAAGTAAAGTCGTATTTGCATAAACAAATTTTAGGGAAATGAGCTAATTTTACTTACTTAATTCGTTATGAATACTTCATACATATAGTTGATTAACTTTTCTAAAATGCTTACAAAATAAGATTATTCAATGCCTTTAAACACCTATAAACAAGCCTTTAATATTACTACTATTAGACAAAAGTTTATCTCTATCTGAACTGCAGTACAAAAATACAGAGCACTAAATGAAAACTAATAATTTCTAAGACTTCATTGCAAGCATCATCATCCATTGCTTCCCTCCCAATTCACAACCAGCAACTTTAAACAAAATAATAATCAACATAATGTTTGCCAGAACTTAGTTCGTCATGACATTGTGAACTAATCTCAGCGAGCCGGGATACACAGCAGCCACAATAACTCTGTGTCGCTGTAGCTACATATTTACCTACCCTCTCTCCAGTAAGGAATGCCTCGGTAACAGTATCTGTATCAACTCAGATGTCCCAACAGTTTCAGCCTTCAGAAAGGGAAATTGTTTGCGAATTTCAATTGGAGGCATTGGATTCGAATTTGGTATTAATAGTTGGTGAATTTTTGTAGGTGTAATTATTTTGACTGAAGTAATAATGGTTTGGATTAATAAAATGCATAGAAAATCAAAAGTCATTTATTCGAATTTGGCTGATAAAATCAGCACTTTTTGATCGTCAAAATTTATAAGAGCCAGTCCCCCCAAAACAAGGTGTGGTCTTTTTAAAATCAATTTAACTTAAATAGACTAGCCCATAGTACGCGTGTGTGAAATGTGAGTAAAATTTTGACGTTAGGTTAACATTGTATGTAATGTAATTAGAAATCTCAGTTCAATATGAATGTAACGTATAACAAATAATTACAAAATCTCTAAATGTCAGAGACAATGACATTAAAATTTCACAGTTTAGAAAAACGAAGAGCTCATTGCACTCAGACAAACACTACATAGGATTTTGATTCAGAATATTTAATTAGTTACATAATTCTGACCAAGAAGCACTATTCCCAACAATATTAAATGTCAAACAAACTATCCTTATCAACATTTTACTGAAGGTAATAGGAACATTACTTCGACGTTTGTTCCCGGCGGTCCCAAGATTAGTTGACAATGTCACACGAACCGACTTCCTCAAAGTAAGTTTATCTCGTGGAAGTTCCCTAAATTGAAACAGTACAGCATCTGCACTTGCCTTGATAGTTATTGAGAATAAATTACGGAACTACCGTCTTTGACCCACATGGTGGCTTCATATTACGGTTTATTGAGGAAAAGTAATAATGGGAGGGTTGTTCTTCGCTGAGGTCGCAATTATGAAGGCTTTTTAAAAGCAGTCCAAGAAATCCTTTTTCTTATCGCATTTCTGAAGTAAAAGATCTAATCTTTTCTATTTAATTGAAGGAAGATTTAGAAAAATAATCTGAATGTTTAGAAAAAACAGTATTTTCAGAAAAAACAGTATTAGTGTTGAAAAAAAGCTAACTTAATGTATTGTATTTTTCATCATGAATTTCTCAGTAGCATACATGGAGTTGTGGCCTGCTGATGGCAATAGACGCGCCCCCTATTACAGGGCAGTAAAACATAGCTGAGGAAATGTGGGTGTACTATAATTATTAGTACCTATTAGGTTCACTTCTGGCTAACTCTTCGAGGGCGTGATGTTATGTTATGATTTAAAAGTGAAAATGATTCCTGTTACAATTTATTGCGTTCCGTGTAACAAGCTGTAGAAACGATAAATAATAAAATGCAATACATCGTAAAAAAATAAAGGTAGCTTTTCTATTAAACTAAGTTAATTAATTTATTCCTTCTAAGAAACCAACCAACAACCGTGTTAAAATTGGGTGAGGCTTTCTCGTAAATATTTAATTGGATTGATCGAAATTGATTTGTTTCTTTCAAGGCTAAATCAAAGAAGACAGAAACGAACCATTTCTTGATAAATATTTAATTTTAAATGTCAAAATAAGTGTGTTAAACAGTGACATAAGAGACTATTTGAAACCATTAAAAATAATGGTCTTCTTCTTATCGTGTGGGCAGTAAGATCTAACGATCTAAAATAATGATGGAGGAGAAAATAATAATGTACAGAAAAATGCTTTCTAATCTAAGGAAGTTTAAGTTAATTCTAAGTCAGTTAATTTATTCGTTAATATTGAAGTGAATTCGGTGAAATTGATTTGTTTCTTTCAAGGTTTATCTAAATTTCGTAGAAACGAATTAGAGTTAAAAACCCTCTTTCTGAGTTAAAAACAAAGTAGGTAGGTACAAGGTTTAACCCTGGGCAATTTCGACTAGACTGGTTAGGTTTGAACTTTCAACCTAATTGAGCTTTCACTCAATAGTGCATAAAGTGAAGGAAAAACAGTGACAACATAATTCCCCCTGTACACACAAGTAATGACGCTTTTCAGCAAGGGAAACGTCCGAAAGATGATGTAGTATTGTAGGTATGTGGCTGTGAGGTCAATACGGTTGTTTTGTTTCTACAGATTACACCCTTAAACACATCAAGCTACTACAATCTGTCAAATTTATTTAATAGATATTCGACTTTATAAATAAAGCATAGAGCAGTAATAGAGCAGTGGTGGCCCAGTGGTGGCGGCCCCGACTTACGAACAGTGAGTCGTGGGTTCGAACCCCGTCAGGCATATTACTTTGTGTAATTTATTTCATCACCACTGTTCTCAAAACGGTGAAGGAAAACATCGTGAGGAAACCGGCATATCTTAGAACCAAAAAACTCGAAGATATGTGACATCTACCAATCCGCACTGGGCCCGCGTGGTAGATTATAGCCCATCCCTCTCCTAGAGAGGAGGCCTGAGTCCCTGCAGTGGGAACATTATAGGCTGATGATGATGATGATGAAATAAAGCATTAGGTATAAAGGTTGACTGGGACAACTTGACAGTTTCGGGTAACTTGATGAGCTGGTTTCTATACATTAATGTGCTACGCACTACGCCCAAGACTCTGAAAATGTACCTACCTATTAATAAAACATAAAGGACTACTGAAAGTACCAACAAAAAGTGTGTACCGAAAAAAAATGAAGTGCACCTGCCACAAAAACGACCAACGAATCCCCGATAACGAAAAAAAAAACAATATATTACGATCGTGTATATTATGGGCGAATCTGAATGTGTCAGTGCGTAATTTATCGGGGTACGTGTTTTTTGTGGAGGTTCTCTTGACCTCATAAAACACAGAGCTGTGCAGGGACCAAATCAGAGGGCACTCGAATGAGCGCGGCCTGCGGCGTTCATCGAAAGTGGGAAAAACAAGCGATCGCCACTCCACTGAGACGCCCCGATAGCACTTCACACGTCGTAGTGATTTTTACAACGCTCGCACTTGACTGTGTGGCGTTTTTCGCTCGTAATCACTTTGATGTACGCGAGTCCCTTCCGCGGCGGTTGGACTTCAAGTCGGAAGAACACTTGAAATTGAAACGCGAATGTTTCCTTTTTATATTGATAATATTTTTAGAAGTGCTATCAAAATTTTACCTTTTTTGTGGACCAAATTTTGTCATATTTATTAGAAAAGGTTTTCTTTCTATCATATTTGTTTTTCTTGGTTACTAACCGAAAAACTCCAGGAAAAGCAAACACAGTAATTTTGCTATGGTTATTGTTGAAATTCCAACCATATATTGACGTTGTAGTTGACTGCCTCGTTAGTTTAGTGATCACAAGCGGAACTGCTGCGCATGAGTTCCTGGGTTCGATTTCCGGGTCGCACAAAGTGTTATTGAATTTTCATCAAAAAAATCTTAGTAGAAGCCACGGAGTCTGGATTTGTGGCCGGTTGATGGCAATAAACTCGCCCTGTATCACATGGGACTTAAACATAACTGATGAAGTGTGGGTGTACTATTAGGTACACCCACACTTCACCAGTAACGTACAAGGAATTGCAGGCGTGATGTGATAAGTTTTAGTTAAATTGCTAAAAAACCAGTACAAAAAAACCGGCCAAGAGCGTGTCGGGCCACGCTCAGTGTAGGGTTCCGTAGTTTCCCGTCCGTCACAATAAGTGTTCCCACTTACGAGTTTAAAGGTGGGTATCCATTATGTTTTTTTATATTTTTTTATATCTATATTTTTAATTCTTTTTTTCACTTTCAAAATGATTTTCCTAGAAAGTCCTTATAAAGTTCTACTTTTCAGATTTTTTTCATATTTTCTAAACTTATGGTTCAAAAGTTAGAGGGCGGGGACACATTGTTTTTTACTTTTGGAGCGATTATTTCCGAAATAATTGACATTATCAAAAAATGATTTTAGTAAACCCCTATTAATTTTTAAATACCTTTTCAACAATATATCACACGTTAGGGTTGAAATTAAAAAAAAAACACTTCCCACTTTACATATAGAATCACTAACTTTACATACATATATACCCTAATAAAACATTTTTTTCCAATTTTTATTTTACCACTTTGTCGGCGTGATTAATACACATATTGGTACCAAATTTCAGCTTTCTAGTGCTAACGGTCACAGAGAAGCGAGGACGGACAGACAGACATGGCGAAACTATAAGGGTTCCTAGTTGACTACGGAACCCTAAAAAGTACCTACCAATTTCTCTCGATCGATATTCAAATCGCGACTGTTCGATAATTCAATGGGAATTGCCCATCAGCCACACAAAAAAATGCTTGAAATGGACAACAATGAAATATACGCCAAATTGCACTATAAATCGTAGGGAATCCATTACAAATTCAATCATTATCAAAAAACTAGGTATAAGCCAGTTCCAATATTTTTTTCTAAAATATAGGTTAAGTCAAGGTTAAGGATTAATATGCAATAATTATACAACAAAACAGCATTTAAATGTTACGTTAAAAAGATTACGTCTCATCGATGCAATATCGAGATAGCAATTAACACAGTGTACGTTTCTATCCATTTTTAAATAAACACGGGGCACAAGTCCGAAATAATAGCAGCGTCGTATATAAAGCAGGTTCAGGTCCGTTTCAAAAAGCCGAGTCGTCGTTTAGGCGGGTCCAATCTAAGTCCGTGTTCAAAAATGGGTAACGTGTACAGAAATAAAATCAAAATCCTTAAAAAATAGCCAAAGTCGTCGTTAAATATCCTAAAAAGCAATCTACTAGTAACTCAAGTCGCAAACGCAAAACCATGAATCGATCAAATCAACAATCGAAAAAATTAAATGCAGTAATGTCAAAGTGTCAGTAAGGCAAAGGACATTATGATGCATACAGCCTACGATACGTTTTCTATTTTGAAAATAATTTGATTTTAATTAATTGACATGCATATATTATTTTAATTAGATTTACGGTATAAATAGGACGAATTATATTAAATGAATGATAACTGTGCAATAATTCTATAAAATAGTTCGTTAAAGATCATTTGACGATTCCTGTTTGGCTGAATGTCGATTACTCATGTCAAATAAACACTGACCTCCATGATAAAATAAGAAGGAATGGGACGGATATCAAGTTAAATATTTTAAAGATCGTTATATTTTCTCCCTAGGTATACAAACTTGAGAATTATTTCATTATACCTAATTTATTCTAAATAGAATTAAGGACTGTTAGTAGTTTCTGTCTATTTCAAGCATTTTTCAGGCATTCCCCTTTATATGTCGACGATTGTCGAATCATCGCAGATGAATGCAGTCGGCCGAGTGAAAGATTCTCAGGATCGGACGTGTGCCTCCACGTGGCTGGCAGCCTTCCAACCACAATACACATTTAACTGTCTGATTTTATACGCAGGACACAATTTTAAAGTAGTCCATAAACGTTAAAAGTAACATTAAGTAAGTGTAGTGTTTTGTTTTTCCTGTTTTGCTTTCCTAATTATCTTTACTGATTTGCTGTGTGGTGGTTTAGATGTGAGTGGTTTTATAGTGTACTATATTAAATAAAAATAAAATGAGGATTATTTTATTTGGGTTAGTGCCTAACCTGGAAATTTTATGCCGCCTAATGACCCCTGACTTGGCTTTACATGCCATCGAAAAATATTTCTTCCTACCTAACGATGTTTTCCGTTACCATAGCATGAGATAATTAAAATGTACATGATCTGAAAAATCAGAGGTGCATGTCTAGTGTCCGAACTCGAGACTTTTATGAGGTTATATCTATGTAAGGAGAAAAAAGTATAATTATAATCACTGTTTGATGACTAGAGTCATGGATGTAGTGAAACACCTATGCTAACCATGTAAGTATTATAAGAATTACTCTGATACATGAACATATAGATACGTACATCATATAGATTAACTGAACCAAAAATTCTGTCACAAAAATATTTTCATTTTTATTTTACTGAAATACATAGAATGGCCGAGCTCACCTTCAAACTAATACCTCAAACGCAACACCACTACATTTACAGACACAGAAAACAGAGAATGGTTTAATTGAAAAATGTACGTACGTCGAAAAAAATGTTGTCTACCTATAGTGTGTCAATTTAGTTTGGGCCGTCGCAAAACTATTACTGCACCACTTTATTTGCTGACAGCACTGAAAATTTGCGTCAGGCTAAGTGCCAAATTTATAACATCGGAACTGTACTATGGAAGGTTTTCACACTAATTGGTTCGGTAGGAAGGATTGTTAAAGATAAAATATGCGATGCGGACTGTTTTCGTTTGCATATTGATTGATTGCTTCATTACAATTGATGTTTGATGAGTTTGTCGTGTTCTCGATGATTTTCATGACGTATGATAAAAGCTTGTCTGACTGGATGCAGTTCATCAATCCATCTTGATCAGTGGCGAGGGATCTATCTCTGCTAGGTATTAAGCCGAGTATGCGTTACTGCGTTGTTTTTGGAATACTTATTGGATTTTGTATCTATGTTCGATGGAAATTGGACTTGCATACAGTGTAGCTAGAACCGACTATTCTTTGATTTTTGTTTAGCTATTCGAATCGAGAATGAATATATATGTCATGAGTTTATACTGGTCAATATAATCAATAAATACCTACTCCACTAAAAACACGATATAAAAAAAAAAATCACTCAAAAGTGAAAAATAAACTTGAGAAGAAAAATCAGTTTCTGAAGTCGGTGACTTTTGTTTCTTTGATTTCATTTTTTGTCACCGACTTCAGAAACAAATTTTTCGGAACTGGTGTAAACAATAGACAGACAATATGAGATTTCAGCAATCCCAGTCCATTTGCTATCATTTATTGAGGAGTTCCGTTGCCTATCTCCGAAGTTCTTCATCAGATCTTCACAAAATAGTTTTTATAACCTTTGTAGTGAGTACAGGCGTGATATTATGTTGTGTGATGGCGTAAACAATGCTTAGACATGCTATAGCAACAATCGCGGTTAATCTGCTGTTATTTATTGAAGAGTTCCCCCGATTTCTACAAGATCTCATCATCAAATATTGAAATGGTGACAATGGGACCACACGGGAAGCACCAGCTTTCAAATGAAAAAAGAATCATGAAAATCAGTT
The DNA here is from genome assembly GCA_949775195.1 of Diarsia dahlii. Lineage (NCBI taxonomy): Eukaryota > Metazoa > Arthropoda > Insecta > Lepidoptera > Noctuidae > Diarsia > Diarsia dahlii. The sequence continues at coordinate 8,635,061 of OX459195.1, read as the reverse complement.
CACCCAGTCGCAAGTTATGAGCGAACAAACATAAAAAAAAAAAAAAAAAAAAAATACAGTCGAATTGATAACCTCCTCCTTTTTTTGGAAGTCGGTTAAAAAGTACCTACATTAAAGTACAATACCAAAGGTATTACCCAGTAAAAAAAACTTTGGAGTCTTTTTTAAATTGTGGAGGCTCCAGGTAAAATATTGATATTCAGCGGCATCCGGTTATACTGGAAGCCGCCCATACATAGTTGGGATCAGATGATGAAGATAAACCTTAAGGAGAGTTTGAATTCTAACAAATCTGTATGTATTTGTAACTGTGAAAACACTATACTCTAGCTACACTGTAGATCGTTTACTTTATACTGTAATGAATAAAAAAGTTTTCCCAACACAGTTCAATTTCATGCGTATTGCGTACAAAAATCAACTTATATAGACTAAACAGAACTACTCCAAGTAAAGAACAATAATCCTAAAATATAGTCGTATCTTTATGTGTGGCTGCCAAAAAGATTTGATTATTAGAAGTAATTTAAATTGAATTACTGCTCAATATTAAACAGTGTTCTCAATATTAAACACTGGGGTTCTTGTAGACCAAGAGAAAAATTTAAACACTAACACTTACTAACATAACTATAGAAGATTTTATATAAAACTAACAAACTAAGAATACTAACACTAGAAATAAGAATGTATGTTTTATAAAAGTACCCAAATAGATAGTTATACATATAGAAGTTTTATATACTTAGATAGATAATAGATTAGATATTTATGATAGCTACTAAGTTCTTTTTTAAGTGAAGTTACTGTAAAAATGTTCTACAGGAAATAAAAGGCTTTTTTATTTTTTTATTTTATTTATTTATTTATTAAACAGTGTTATATTTGAATGCCAGTTTCATGTGTTTAATACCGAAGTTTTTAGAGGGGGCGTAAATGTCCCTCCGTCAGGGCTGCGGATTGTTCACAAGCAATACCCCGGCCTCAACACAAAGGGCTAAGAAGGAACATGGGTGGATTTTAATCAGTAGAAGTCTGACACTATTTCGCTCTTCCCATAGCGGGAGGGGGGGTTATTTGATGATTTCACAACCCAAAAAAAGGCGTAAATGTCCCCTGTGCTCGTGAATAAATAATAACGACCACTTGGATGAATCTTCAGGCTAAGCCGCGCTTACATAGGTTGGTCCGTTGATGGGTGACCCGTTATAAACAGAATTTCCTAACCCGTTGGTCATGGCTGTCATTAGTAAATCTTTGACAGTCGTTTCAGATAGTCAGTGGCCCGGAAGTCTGAATACCAGCCTTACCAGTCGCTCCATGTTAAATACGGGTATACTTAGCTGCAACCGGTTAGATCGGAAACCAACCCCAACATTTTTGGGACAAGTCTAGGCAAATGATGATTGTAGGTGCAAATGACAGTTCAAGTTAAGGTTGAACAAGCCAGTCATTCTTCCATACAAACTTATGAAGGTGATTACTCCTCTGTTTGACGGTGTAGGTTCAAAATTAAAAATTGTATCTACTGGTCTTATCATTATCTAGGTCTGTATGGAAGCAGAATTGGAAAAAAAATATTGATTTGGAAGTTATGAACGTCAAAACTATCATATTTTAGCACTGATTTTAACTCATCTTTGGACGTAAATAAGTAACGTATATAGTATGAAAAAGAAAAAAGTGAAACCATACGGACATAGATTAGTTATTAAAAAAATTAAATAATTTGATTTTGAACAGATACATTCAATAGATTTTTCATGAAACCAAATATACCAAAGGTCTGCATAGAAAATTTCGCGCGCCCGTTTTATTTGTGTCTCTTTCGCTCTATGCATTTCGCTCGTGATGTCGGATGAAATAGCATGCATTTTAGCCCCGCCCACCAACTAGTTCGTGCCGTTGGCTTGTTTACCCTTAATGATATTTTTTACTTTAACATGTAAAAAATAATAGAACCTTCTAGAGCGGTTATGTAAAAAGCAGACACGTGTAAGAAAATATTATTATGTTTATTTGCAAAAGACGTGGGTAATTCTCTTGCAAATAAACATGCTTGTGCGAAAAAGGGAAAATTTTAAAATCACAATTCTATTTTGCTTATGATCATGCATGCGAAGCAAACCCACGTGCATTTGTGTAAATACGCATAACGCTTCGAGGAAAAAGAAAATGAAAAATATGCGTTCGTGTGTGAAAAGGTCATAAGTGTTTACGTGGTTTTGTCATTTTTGGGAAAAGGGGAAAAAGCATCCAGTATGTCGGTTGACGAAGTTTCATTTTCACATCTCATTTTATACTTAACTAGACCTTCACCTGCAACTTCGTCCGCGTGTGTGTTTAAATACAATATAGCCTATGTTGCTCGGTAAAGATGTAGCTTTCTAACGGTGAGAGGTTTTTACAATCGTTCGAATAGTTTTTGAGTTAAATAGTAACAAACGAAAAACCCAAACTTTCCTCTTTATAGTATTAGTTTAGATATAATGCTTTTGGTTAGACTCAGAGCAACTCCAATGAGACCAGCGGTAAACCAAGATTTCGCAATCTGTATTAGTACGATCTGTTTAACATATGTAGTGGGTATAATTAGCTAGCTAGGTAATCCTTTTGCTTGTAGACGGAATCATGTAAGTCGCAATACGTGTAGTGGCATATATAGTATGTACATACACGTTTCAGTATCTATATAATTATGTAATGTAGGTAGGTATGCGTGCCAGAATTTATGTATGCTAAGTATATTACTGTTATTAGTTGGATAATAACATAATCTCGAAAGTAGAGAAAAATAAATCCTTTCACAAGACAACGGAGGTATACTTATCTAGTATCTGCGACTTATGCTAATCCGTCTAAAAATAAAATGTTCAATCCAACGAAGAGATGAGCCATTGAAAATCAATAAATAACGAGTATAGGCTGCTGCCTGGTTTAAATAACAATACATTCTATTAAAGTACTTCCTAAGTTTATCTGGTCCTGTGTTAATCTATCTATCTATCTATATAAATAAAAAGAGAAGTCCTGACTGACTGACTCATCAACGCCCAGCCCAAACCCTTGGACCTAGAAAGCTGAAATTTTGCACAGAGGTTCCCTTTATAATGTAGACAAGGAATAAGGAAGGATTCTTCTAAATTCAACCCCTAAGGGAGTTAAATAGGGGATGAAAGTTTGTATGGAAAATCGTCATTATCACGCGGGCGAAGCCGCTGGCAAAACTAGTAACTTACAAGTAATTAACACAGCAAATCGTTAGTTTTCCCACTCAAGTTCTACTCAGCAATAACTAAAAAGCTCACCTGTATCATCGTTTGCGTTGAATTTAATATTGTTTTTACGTAATGTGTCCGTTCAATTGGGCTGGACTCACGTACTCGCCGGCTAGTTTCCAATTTTATGGTGGTTGCACAAGTGGCGTAGACCCCGTGCACACATCACGAATAATTTGGCAAACTTCCGTAAAAGGTAACAAATTGAACTATGCTATCTATACTATGCTATCATCTTCATCTATTTTTACCCATATGTCGGTCTTGACCTTTAGGCTTTTTGATTTATCCATTTGGCTAGTTTCTAAATGATCTTTCAATTTCACATTTTAGGTAGATCCACCAGAAAACTTAAAATTAATACAAAATTCAATTTATACTTTACATTGTCGACTAGACAATAGATCCTCTAATAATCTCACCGAATAAATTAATGCTTTCAGTTCAAAAACTAGCAATTTCAGTGTCAACAATACCAGAGCCTGAAGTTCCCTTCCAACTTTAATAAGAAATATAGCCTATTCTGAAACACCATAAAAGCGATCCGAATTTAAATCAAGCAAATTATACTCTTCAGTCATTATAATTTGGCAAAATAAATTTATAAATTTCAGTTAGAAGGTTTTGATTCGTTTCGCCACGAACCACGACAAGTTGTTCCCTACTTTGGCTGAATTCTGTACAAAAGTTAGTAGATTAAAACTGCCAATTAGGAAGCATTTGAATTCCAAGTTGTTTTAGAATTCGCGTAATTATTGTTGGATGAACAATTACAGAAAGGACCAGAATGGATATTTGACATTATTTTATTTTGATAACTGCTCTGTCTGTCATTGTTTGGTTCTTGATTTATGGTCTATTAGATATTGTGGGCTGAACTTAAAGTAACGGGTTGGCACTGTTTTCTATTTTAGATACGGTTATTTACAGAGCAATAGTAAATAATACATTAGATCTGTCTTGTTTTAAAATGAATGTAGTTATTTCCAGTCCTAACACTTTTCTATCTATACAAATAAATATAATTGAAGTATCTGTTTCTAATTTCAAAATAATAGCTAAGAATATTGTTTAAGAATTCGTATGAATTAATTTTGGTCTCTCTGTTTGTTCCTGAAAACCTCCGAAATGGCTACACCGAATTTTGCTGGCATATAGCTGATATTATAAGGAAGAGAAGGGTGCTATGAAATAGTTAACAATCTCCGATTCAAATAGTCACTTGATACAATATTATCTTCTCTAATTTTATTTAGTATCATACCACTTCTAACTTAACCATATCAATACCTACCTAACTGCACTCTAAACTTGATCACTAATAGGGGATCGGACAAAAAAAAACTAATTAGTCCGTCAGATAGATTTCCAAAAATTATTGGACACGTATTTTTTCTTTTTTCATGTAAACTTAAAATGAAGACGATACAGTGCTTCGAAAACTCGTATGACGTCATATGATAGTACATTTTGACGACACAAGTGACGTTTCAAGCCCCACTCCATGATCTTTGACGCGTTTTATCTTAGTCATTTTTTATTGATTTGATAAAACAAAAAACACGTATTCAATATTTTTCGATAATCTAACTTACGGACTAAACAGAATCATATTATTTTGACCCAGTCCGATCCCCTATTATAAACATAAACGACAGAGTTCCGCTGTACTCATCAAAATTAAACTGTTAATATAATGACGGTGTAATCCAGTAGCAAGGTGCTAGTTCAGGAAGTGAGGCAGCTTCCAATTTAATGGTGGTTGAGCAAGTGCTGCGTCGCTTCCCCCCAGTTTCCCCCCCACTGACAATATTAATAATTTTATTGCAAGCTAGACGTAATACAGATAGTTGTTTCGGGTCTGGGTATTTGTGTATGTGACTTTATATGTTTGTGAACGCACCCACGATACAGGAGAAATTCCTAGTGTGGGGCAACGTTTTAAAAAAAAAAAAAAAAAAAAAATACGTCATTAAAGTGTTTAAATGTTTTTTAAGAAAGAAATTTAATTTTGTTGGCGGTGTTGTGGTCGTGGCGGTGTTTTTAATTTAATTATGGTGTTTTTTTGAGATGTTTACTGTCTAAATTTTAACGTGTACCTATAAGACTTCAATACGAAGAATATTGAAAGGCTCCTACAAAAAAGAAATATTTGAAATATGAATGTTTTTTGCTTCATCACTTTATTGTGTACTGTGTCTATTTTTATGTCGATTATTTCTTTAGGCAATCCAAAGATGTAATGTAGTGCTGACTTTGAAAATTCACATCAATTTATTATCTAGCAAAGTACTAAGAATCTCAACTAACTTGAATACCAATAGGTATGATTAAACCAATAGGTACTTATTGCAAATAAATTAGTGTGATTCAAAAACCACAAACATGGGTCGATAGCTTATTTGTGAAACTGTTATGAAAATATAATATTGAGAAAAAAACAAGGTGGCACCATTACTTCCGAATTTCCACCTCACTCTAAACCATACCTATCCATATCTTCAGCTAGTATGTAAAAAAAACATGAAATAAAAACCTCTGTCTTCAACTAAAAATAATGCGTAACACCAAACTACAAAAAAAAAATACCACATCAAACCCTCGAAAGAAGAGCGGTCGAATAATTCAGGTGGCTCAGCCTATGTTCAGATGAAAATGCTACTCGCCAGCAAATGCTAATTTTATGGTGGTTGAACAAGTGTGCCGAATCCAGTCACGCTGTCCCCCGCAGTATTGCCTGGTAGGCGTCATCTAAATAAAATATAAATCCAGAGGGTAGATAACAAGGGTTCGGAATAGTTTAGCGGGTTGTGTACTCATCATTGTGAGTTAATTAATTTATTTTTCGTGTGGGTTTTGATGTTGAACGCGTGCCTTTTGAATGGAAATATTAAGTAAGTGTTAGCAGTTTACGAAACTGACTGTTTTATTATGGGTTGATAATAGTTTGATTTGAATACTCTACAAGGTGTAAACGAACCCTCCACTAAGTCATCAACGAATCATACGGCAACTCTTTAAAAATATTGCTGGGATTTTTTTTGGGGTTTAAAATCACGTTTTACGGTAGCACTAAATGTAACGCGCTAAAAACTATTATACTGATGGACGCCTTAAATAATAGGTATAATATTTCACACACTAAAAAGTAAATATTAAACACTAAAAAGTGAAAAATTACTTTCGAAACTCGATGCCAAAAAAATCTGTAAATATTTTTTCACTTCTCTCGCTCTAAAATGAGTCTTTATGTCGTGCGTAGGCGACATAAAGTCGCGTTTTATGCTCTAGAGCATAAAGTAAAATCTTCGTCGAAGACCAAGGTAACCGGCCCAACAGCCACACGAACAACTTCAACTTCATAGAATAACCTCTATATTTTAATTCGTTTCGTTAGAATTCTAAGAACAAGGCATTACTGCTTTTCATTACGAATACAAGGAAACTTGATGGGAATAGGCTTCCCCCAATTACCTAAATCGCTTGATGGCAATAGGCTTACTCTTAATTACATTGATTGATGGCAATAGGCTTGCTCTCAATTACCTAAATCAGTGGATGGCAATAGGCTTGCTCCTAATTACATCGGTTGATGACAATAGGCTTGCTCCTAATAAGATTGGTTGATGGCAACAGGCTTTTCCTAATTACATCGGTTGATGGCAAAAGGCTTGTCCCTAATTACATCGGTTGATGGCTATAGGCTTGTCCCTAATTACATCGGTTGATGGCAATAGGCTTGCTCCTAATTACATTGGTTGATGGCAATAGGCTTGGTCCCAATTACATCAGTTGATGGCAATAGGCTTGCTCCTAATTACATTGGTTGTTGGCAATAGGCTTGCTCCTAATTACATTGGTTGATGGCAATAGGCTTGCTCAAAATATTTTTATAACTGAGCAGTATGAGTAACACTAACGACATACGTCAGGTGCTATGTCAAGTTTCCTACTGAAAAAAAAAAGAAAGTTAATTGGCGGGAACCATAATTATTTTTACAATATTTACAAGTTGCTGTTTCATTTCCTCGCAATCGAAGTGAAAAGTAGAGTGTAAAACTCTTCCATAAAACCCATTTTACTCTCTACTTTATATCCATCCTCGCTCGCAAGCTCGCATCGGATGGATAAACGTCTCGCGCAGAATGGTGCGTTTTATGCACTTGGTGTATTATCTACTATTTTGTAAGTCGGTATTTTTTTATGAAATGCAGTATTATTTTAGAACCAAACACTATCACTAACTGAAAAAAAAAACACAATAGGGTACTTCACCAAAAAAAACTAATTAGTCCGTCATATTAGGATGTGTTTTTTGTTTTATCAAATTAATAAAAATTGATGAAAATAAAACGTGTCAAAGATCATGAGTGGGGGTTTTTGACGTCACTTTGTGGGTAAAAAAGTACTAACCTTGTGACGTCACACGACTTGATACGTCTTTTCGAAGCACTTTATCATCTTCATCTTCTGTTTACGTGAAAAAAGAAAAAATATGTGTCCTTTATTTTTTGAAAATCTATCTGACGGACTAATTGTATGTGGAATAAAATTTTAAATAATAAACTATTCCACTAATGGCACCTGCGAAAAATATTGACAGGTGCCGTATGTGGAATACCTCAGGTGCCATTACCTCAGGTGCCGTTAAAGCGGGTGCCCAATGTGGAATACTCCGATTTTTTTGGTGAAATACCCTATTGTGGAGTGACAAATGTGCTGTGTAATTACTGGTGTAGAATGTCTAATCACTTGAGAATAATGTAGAAATGAGGACTACCCAGGTTAAAGTCCAGATTTTTTCCCACATCATCGCATAGTTTCCACAGGGCAACATAAAAATAAAGTGGCAATTTAAGCCTACTACGTGAGGTTATTCGCTCTAATTGAAGTTTTAGATCGGCGTGGTCAAAAAAGTGTTCCCATTAAACAACGGGGTCATTCTTCACGGATCTAAAAACCTACCCCTCACACAATGTTGGTGGTGATTAATGGTACAGTCAGCATGCAATCGTTACTTTTCATTACTGTTTGGAAGTGCAGAACCGAAGGCCGGGGTAGCGGTCAGATTAGAAAAGTTCCGCGAGAAACAACTCTAAAATCGACTTTAAAAACATAGACCAACATTTGGTTTTAGAAGCGCAAGTTATCGAATTGAAGGCAAGTTTAAATTGGAATGTATCCCGCAATAAGCCTCTTGTGATTGGCCTGTTTGTTCTTAATTAGTATTAATCGGGAACTTCACAGGTTTACAGTAAGTTAGTATCGAGCTTTTGTTTTCAACTGATTCCGATCGTTATTATAACAGGTATACAGTATACAGTACCACGCAGGATACCTAGATTATGTCGCTTGTTTACTGTCCTCGGCTTCGTTATGATCACAATCTAGATCGAGTAAATATTGGTAGACAGGTACACGATAAAATAGGTTTCAATATTCCCTACAATACTTTAGTATGTTAATTATTTCGTAGATGTTACGTAGGGTGCATCTACGAACACCAAAAGTGATTAAACAGTGTAACGTGTCGGTTGCTGACCGGAAATTATGTAAAATACATCTAAAAACACGGACGTGGGAAATCAGCATATTCATTTTAGAGGGAGAGCCTACCCGCCCTATCCATTAGTGAGTCATACAGCCAGTCGCAAACAAATCTCGTCGTGGATGCTCCTTGCATGTATTTAATAAGGGAGACGAGACGTTTTAACAAGCCAATATAAATAGAGAAACATGATACTAAATACTCCAGCGTCTTGTCGAACCAAAACTCTTGTGACACGATAAACACCAAGAATTTTCCTGAGCAGCGTGCGCTCTCAAACGTTTGCCTGACGATTCCTTCAGTCATTTGAAGGGAATGACTCTTATCGTTTTACTTTTATGGACTGCGAATCGAAAAGGCTTCAACGTTACAAAACGAGACCCTTCTATTGTGTAGAAGTGTTGAGTGAATGTGCCATGAAAGTTCTTTGTCGTTGTACCAATACGTACCTCGGAAAAATACCCGGGAAGGTCTCCGGTCCAAAAATAAAACCGAATTTGGTAATAATACCTACCTGTGTTTTTGTTTGGAGAGCAGTGTTTTAGAAGGCGGACTTCTTTTGTTATTGTAAGGATTTCACTCACAAACCTTTCTTTAAGTGCACTTAACGCTAAGCATTCAATGTACAATTTAGAGAACCGCATTGAAAAACAACTCTCTTACCTCTTCTGAAACCCCTATAGCTACAAATGTAAATATATCCTATACAAATCTTTTAATGCCCCACATGTTTGAGAATTCATCAAATATTCACCATGTTTAAACACAATTTTCTTTCCTTTACAGAAAGTCTCCGCGACTACTTTAGCAAATTCGGCGAAATCACAGAAGTTATGGTTATGAAAGATCCCACAACGAGGCGGTCGAGGTATGTACTGATACATTCACTTTACTAACTTTCGTTATCGGCATTTCCCAGGAATACTAACTTCATCTTGTTTACATGTACTTCGCGTTCTGAAGCCGAGATAAATTGACAGATTGCTATAAAACTGCAGAAATATTCAGGAAAAGTTTCAGCATACCTGGGAGGATGAGCACATAGTTTTATAGCAGGATAAATCTAGGTTAACGGTGACGATAGCCTTAATTTTAACAGAAAATGAAGCTAATTGGCAAATTTTGAAATATTGTTACAATATCAGAGGTATAGGAATGCTTTGTTGCATAGTTGGGGAGCGGCGGTTGGCCGGCCACGACGGCGTGGCGTGAACTGACCAACTCGACTCCTACTAAAAGTTATCGGTTTGCAAATAAGTTTCATTCTATAGAGCAGCACACTCGTTTCGAAATTTGCGGTTACCTTTGAATTGTAAGCAGTTAAATGTTGGACTTCAAATTTAGGAACTTAACAATAGAACTCGAATTATTCCAACTGAATTAAGCGTTTGGACGAGTTGAATGAGGATTTCAGTATACACTTTACAGGTTGCTAAACTAAGTTCCGTTAATAGCCGTACTGCTTTGGGCATAGCTCGAATATTTCTCTGAGTATGCCTCCGACCCTTGTATAACTTAAAGTTTTTAAGCGTTCATTACGTGTTATATTGATCCGAAGTTTCTAAATAAAAAGCGTAGTACGTTATTGATTGTGAATCGAATAGTTAACGTCCTTGAAAAGTGTGAACACAAGCTTTTACAATCACTATCTCGGCGAACAACAATCAAGCCGCTACGTACACAAACTGAGTGGCTTAGTAACTCTGGAGACAAGAAATAAGTTGTCAAAGTGTCGAGCTAAAGTTCCTCCGTTAGCAGCGTCTCCTGTTAAGTAAATCGTCGGTTTCACAACTCAATATTGCCCCGCGTCCCTCCGCCCTGAAATAATATACCAAGAGCCGATATTGGAGCGCCTCAGTTGGGAATCTGAATGCAGCCTGCCCGCCATTACGTACTCCGCCTCTCAGCCAAATGTAACGTAAACGTCTGTTGTTTATGTTTATTGTTAGCGGGTATTACTTGGCCCAAAGTTCCATTAATTGTATTATTTTAGTTCGATGTACTAAACAAGTTTCACTAAACTAAGAGATACAAAGCTAGTAACACCTTCGAACGTGTGTGACTGAACCAAAAAACCTTGTGTTATTTTCTGGTTTTAAATCTTCGATCGCGATTCGCGTACGGAAGCACAAAACTTTTTAGGTCGACACCTTATCGTAACCGTAAATCAGGCGGACATCGTCAACGGCCGAGATGCCGTCCTGGTGTCCTGAAAGTGATAACAGTATGAAGTTGTTGCCGTAAACAACGATATTAGGAGGCCGTGCCTTGCATAGTTAGACAGATATTTACAGTCAGCAATAAAGTTGGACAACTTAATGATAAAGAGATACAAGGGACGTAAATCTGAAGTTTGTTGGACAAAATATGATACAGAAAAAGGTTATCATTCAAAAGGTCGGTCGTCCGTCAGTGTTTTCGAACGATTTCAATCTATCTATAGTCGTCTGTTTCTCGTCAAAGTTATGGCTCTCCCAGTGTCCGTACACACAAACTTCGCCTTTAATTCTTCATATCAAAAGCCGTATAGTTTGCCTACCGCAGTCTTGGCCAACTACAACTTATGCAAGCAAAGTAAATCAATATCGAAAGTCAATGAATCAAGAGTAATATATACGGGTACATAATAAATGTGCTCTACCTGAAGGCAATATCTGAAAAATTTGCCTGCTCGATATTGCTTACAAGGGAGTTTCCTTTCTCCCCAAAATTTAATGCGTCGTTCGCATTTTTATAAAAAGAAAGTAGGTAAGTGAAATAATTTGCGGTCGGTGCTTTATTTCCTTTTATTTATTTTAATGGTAGGTCTCCTTTCATTGTTTTTTCTTTAAGGCTTAGGGAAATGAGGGTTTTCGTGAAGAAAAAAAATGTGTTAACTTTGTGTACCTATCGTTATAAATGTCGGAATTTATACCGAGGTGTGATACAAATTGGTTTAGTTATGATTGTAAAAAAGAAAATTAATTACGGTATTAGAGTTCTCTCTGTGAAGAGGAAAAACGGATTTATATCGGATTTCTCTTAAATGGATGAAGGTTTCGAGATGAAATGTGACATTTTGAGAGGTTTTAACGGATAATATGTTGATATTTTTTTTGCTTTCTGGATGAGTGGGCGCGTTTTTTACAAATAAATACAGTATGTTTTGAGACTACACAGACCAAAACAGATACTGTTAACACTACTTACAACATTTTAAAATGATTAAAGGTATTGGATAATAATTTCTAACAAAATGCAGTTCTCACTTTAGCTTCTTTTCTGAACTCTGAATGTGTACAACACAATTACCTTTATTTTGCAAGTGCTTACAACAAAATATATACTAGAACAAAGAACCTAAAACTAAAAACCATAGTAACTAAAATATATTATTAAAAGGAGTCCCTTTAGGCAAGGTTCCGAAGATACTGGCAGCGTTCCCCCTTTGAATAGCTAGACTAATTCTTTGTCCGAGGTAGCTGCCAGCTCTTCGGTCTCCTGTGACGTCGACCAACCTTTTCGAAATTTCCTTAAAAAGCCTTATAGCGGTAGGACCCCACGGACCAAGTGTCTCGACACCGAATGGGACAAAATCATATTCGGAGCCTAGACCCCTGTATTTTGATAATTTACCTTTTTCAGCCGCTTCACAAGCCGCACCAGCTGATGATTAAAAGTATTATAATTTTTAAAAATCTACTGATTTCCTATAAATAAAATTAAAACAAATGATTATGGCAAACCCCCCCTAAGCAAAAATTACACTTAGGGGAGGCCTATGTCCAGCAGTGGACGTCTTTCGGCTGAAATGATGATTATGATGATGAAAATTAAAACAAGATCGAAAGTATCGTGTTGATAACACCCGGATAGTTAATTATTTGTAGGCGTTAAGTATTTAACCACAAACCATGGTTTTATTCAAGTCGTAAAAACGAAACCTTTTATCATAATTTTACGAGCCAGGTCCTTAAAGCTTCTACTTCGTGTTAAGGGTTCCATTACATTTGATTTAGTAATTAACTTGCTTTCAACCGCGACTTCGCTCGTATGCACCATATACTTAAGAACACTTCGAAAAATCAAACCTTGTAAAAATATCTTGTTCTGCGGAACCACATTATTTTTCAAATAGATAAAAAGAGAATGTAGACCTTTTTGGGGGAATGTTTTTAATTGTCAACGCTAAGAAAACGTTAATTGGCTTTTGCCTGTTTAAATAAATCATGTCACGTTTTGTCAGGTTTCTTACATTTACAAAATGTTTTCAATTCACTGTATCTGCATTCATCATTTTTCTGCCCTTATCCTAATTTATTTGAGGTCGACGCAGCATGTCTTTTTCATCTCATCAGACACCTCCTTTCTTGACATACCATCGTTCACTCAGTCCATCAATCGTTTGTTTGTTTGGTCTTTCTTTACTCTTACAGCACATCCGCGTTACCTAAAAAAAATTGTTGCCCAAAAAACTAAATTTTGAACTCTGCAAAATAAAAAAGTAGGTTTTTTCAAAAACCGCCTAATCAATATCAAAATACAAAACAACATAAATCCGATACGATTGCATCGTTCACATTCAAACGCCCTTGTTAATTGCAAAACACAAATCGCGCATACATACATAGAAATAACTTCAGGATTCTCTTATATGTTCCCCAGTGAATAGCAGTTTATATCATCTCCCGGCTTACATCGGCTTTACCGGGCGAGTCTCCATTCACGCCGGCTTCATTCGTTTCGTTTTCCACTAAAAATCTAAAATCAATAAAGGATCACGGCATAAATGCAAAGATTACTGTTCGCTTCATTCCTAACATGAAAAATGTACGCGCCTTTACACGAGCCGTCCGAAATAAAACCGCGAATCACTATGAGACTGTAAGTAGCACCATAAAAGGAGGATCCTTGCTTGAAATCGCTTCGGCAAACACCTACAGAGGAATAGAGCGGTGTTAAATGAGAGGGATTGCGAGTCCTCCCCGCGCTCCTCTCCCCCCTACTTAAGACGACGTCGTATTAGTAGCTGCCTCGCAAATGGTTCAAATACTTTTTCATATTTTAACGAATCATTAAGCAATAGTTGAAAGGATTTTCAACTGTTTTTATTAGTTTTCTCGCTTTGATAGCTAGGTAGTTTGAAACTTTTCTAGGCGTTATTGATTTTGGAGAGCTTGTTAACGACTCGGTAAATATTAAATTTGCCTTCGTTTCAATATGTTTGAGCCCATTTAAATAACCTTCACAAATCCAATCGAACGTTATTCTGAAAGTATACGTCGGATTATTTAGAGCAGAAGAAAAAATTTGCATCCTCATCGCCCAAAACCAATTTTTCCGATCAACTCAATATCGTATTAGCAATACGTTGGATCGCATCAAATCTCTACGCTAGGATAGCCTATCTAATAACAATGTTGGGGCATCATCGGCGCATTATTCTGACCGATTGCACAGCCCTATTGCATTGTCGAGTTATCGACAGCACCCTATATGTTGTAGTCGCTTATAAATTCATGCTACTAATTGATATACCTAATGAGAGGCAATCTATTAAGATGCAATTATGCTGTTAGACGTCACTGCATTATAAATTCCTGGAATGTCTCTCTATTATTGGATATATGTACTTAGTTGCGGTATTACTAACGTTTACGCAGAATATTATGTACTGCAACTGAGTTGTCAACTTAGTGAGTACAAACTATAAACTAACATAATTATTTTTCATTGCTGTTTTCCTATAATTGAATGGCATCAAAGGTCAGAGTGTAATACTGAAACTGGCAACTGGAAGCTTAACTAAATAAAGGTAACGATGACTAGTACCTAAAGAGAAAAATACCCTCATTTCATCCGCGGCCGTGTTCAACTTCCTCGCAAAAACAACAGTTACTAAAATGTTCGTAGTAACGTTCATTAGTAGTTCGATAATCGGTCTGAAGTACCGCGGATGCATAATCAAGTAGTCGAGTCTGCCCGTAGGGGGTTAGGACGGGTCGGGGGAGGGTTAGTCGTAAAACTATTACGGCAACGTTCTGTGGTACGTCGGCTTCATTAATCGGCCATCGTATGAAGCTATCACACAGCTATGATATGACGGAGGTCGACATATCGCATGGCTATCACGCTAACACGTGTAGGAGTTTGGGATTAAGTTAGTTTTGAAAAGTGATTGGTTTTGTTTTTTTGCATATTATAAATGAGTTAAAAAATGTTTTTGAAGGTTCTGGTGTCAATGTTTTGGCGACTAACTACTTGGAGGGCTTTTTTCTACGTGAATCAACTCGCTGCCTAGATGTATTGACAGACACCATTGCTCCTTTTAAAGTCGTGGTTGATGCTGTTTTCGTGATCATATTACAACGGTTTCTGATTTAACTTTCAGAATCGAGTAGAAAGTATTGTAGGTATTACAAACAATCATAAAATAAACGACTTTCAAATATTTTTGAAACTACCCTAGCGAAGCCAGTACCTACTTGTTTTCCTCATTGCGATATTTTTTTATTCCGGACCATACCTAGAAGCCTTGCAGTCTCGGAGATATTTGAGGTCAAAGGTATATTTCACTAGTTAATTTTTACTACTTTTTAAGGTTATGAATTTACTATATTTACCTTTATGACCTATTGACGGTTCACCATCACAATGTTTTGACTTTAAAACTCAATGTAGCACACATTGAGTTTTAAAGTGGACGATGATTTTTCACCCCAATAAAAGTCATTGCTATATTTGCGTAGGGTTACTTAATTTGGTGTTCATTGAATAATGCTTGGTTGACGGCTTTAAGAATGGTCCCTTTCACCCTGTATATAAAAACCGTAGCAGGTGTTCTGTATTTTCCGTCGGGGCTACGGTTGTTCGAAAAAGATACCGTGGCCTCGGCACAAAGGGCTAAGAAGGAACATGGGTGGTTTTTAGTCAGTAGAAGTCTGACGCTCCCTACCGCTCTGCTGCTAGTCATTTGATGATTTCCTATCTTCCAAAAAAAAAGGTGTTTTTTACTTTCAAATTCAAATCATTTATTGTTGTCATGTATTTGTTTCTGTCTACCTTCTCGCATGGCACAAAAACATATAAAGATATAGGTTTTGTACCTACCTATTTCCGATTCAGAAAACAGTACAACACTACTCTCGCCTCCTAAACACTCAATTAACCGGCTCAGAGCAACGTATGTACAGATAAGTAGAGATTGTAGGATCAGGTAACACTGTGTCGATGGGGGCACAATTCGCGCAATCTTCGGGAGTGGTAAAGTCGGTGGACCGATCGCAGCCGACGTCGGGCTAACAACTCTGTTCTGGTGCGTCACTGCGCTCGATCGAATTGAGTGTGGCGTATACTGGGCGATGCTGGATTTTCTTGGGATTTTATTATTATTTATTTATTTTTCTTTAAATCAGGTATACTAACAAATTAGGGGTAATCTAATACCCATAATTTGTTGGTATTTCTTAACCTATCACTACATAATTATAAAACATAGTCCTCTGCCGCGTCTGTCTGATAATGACAAACTCAAAAACTGCTGCACAGATTTTCATGCTGTTCTCACCAATAGATAAGAGTAGTTCTTGAGGAAGGTTTAAGTATATAATTTGACCGATATCCACGGGGGTGAAGCCTCGAGCATCAGCTAGTGTTAGAATAATTCACTAAAGTACAATAAATAACGATAAACACAAAACACTTCATTCCACCACTTCCTGGCGATACCTGGCAACAGTACATGAATTGGGCATAGGTGCCCCAGTAGGTGGCATTCAGTCTTACTATGCTACTAAAGTATAATATAATATGTTTCTTATTTCTTCGAAAATTTTCATTAAGGCGAGACCCAACCAGGATTTACCAAAAACGTACTGTCTTTGAACGTCAAGTGTGAACTATAGGTTTGAAGTACCGAGGTGGGAAAAATATCCTGTAAAGAGAAAGAACTAAACTTGCGTTATACCGTATCAAATCTCCGAATAAAGTTACTAACTCTATAAAAAAAATATATTGCCTCTTTTTTTAACTTTATCGTCGAAAATCTCCGTAATTTAAGCGATAACATAAGTATTTTTTTCTAGAAATAAATAAAGAATACAATTATTTAATTTAATACCGGTTATTTTTTCAAATTATGTTAAGTTATTTATCATAATTAAAGGAAAACCATTGAATATCAATAAACCCAAGCGCCTAACAAAGACTAGCCAGCCTAACACTGTACGCCCAAAAAGCAACCTTATTGAATCCGACTAAAGTGGAGTGTAGCACTACGCCTATAGTATAGTCGAACGGGTGCGTTGGGTCTCGCCTTAAATAAATACCTAATATATTTGGCCCAAAATGCAGCTTTGAAAATTCCGATCGCTGATGCAGTCAAGTACGCAAGTGTCAAGGCATGCAGCGCAAGATTGAAGGTGGGCCATTGTCTGTGGAGGCATGTAGCCTACACACTTGAGATTTGATTTGATTAATTCTTACTGAAATAGTCATGTAAGAATCTGAATCGTTCATGAAAATCAAACTCACTTCAGTTTTCCCTATTTACTTAGTTTATTTTATTTCTAAAATTCCAACTGAAAAAATAGCTTGTATTTCAGGTTTGTTTAGTTACCATTGCCGTTTTAGAGTGTTTAATAATGAAATCCAAAACATTTTGAGTATGAATATTGTGTCCATATACATGCCGATTTTTTGCAAATTTTGTTGTTTTCCTTGAGAATCACTCCGACAATCATCACCGTTGCGCTAGACAAGCGAAAATAACCTGCAAGATTTTGTCAACAAAAACAAGACCTTACACAATCAGCAGTTCAAACAAAATTCAACAGAAAATTAAATTGTAACAGGAAGAATGCGAGTGTGCGCCCCGGCTAACAGTCGCGTCGGGCCGAACCAGATTGGGTCGGACTAACAAGACCACCCGGGTACTGTTGCACTCACTCGTTGCTCCCCACCACTCACTCCTATTGCCTATTTGGTTAAATTTACCAGGATCCCAGCAACGTAAGTGGGTATAACGATTTTGCTTAACGACTTCTCTCAGTAGCGGTCAGATGTTGCTACCGTAGCAGCGTAGGGTTAGATTTTATTCTTTTTTTGATTTATGAAATGATTCTTTGAATTCGATGCAAATCCGGTCATACACGGCTCGTGTGCTTTCGCTAGTTTCCTGTTTGGAAAATCTCGTAGCAAAATAAATGAGTATTTCACCGACATATTTTAATTAAAATTACATATTAACGCACGTGTAAACATAACACTTCCACGAAACACTACTAGAAAATGAAATGTAAATTATTAAGTTCATTAATTTGAGCCAAACGAAATGCAAAATATTCTATTATTTTCTTTGACATCCAGTATTAAGGTATGAAGGCACTGTTTTCCTAACCATTCACTTCTAATAGAACGACGAAATTCTCTTTTATTAAATACTTGAATATTAATGAAACCTCTCTACAGATTTAAATAGAACATTTAGATAATAAAATGAGTATTCTGTTTTATGATCCTGAAAGGTATGTCGAAGAAGTTAAAATTTAGAATATGAAATCATTAAATTAAATCAAACGTAATGAGTTTTAAGACGTTGTAATTGGTATTTCTCTTTGAAATAGGCACTCGCACCTTTTGCTTGGTTTAGTTTTAGAGTCTTTTATGAATCCCAACTGTATTTAAAGTAATAATTTATTAAACAAAGTACCTTAGCACTTAAAATGAATGTTTTCTTTAAGAACAAACATACATTTTCAATTCCCAAGCATTATTTCAACGAAATTTGATATTCCTCTCTAAAACTTAAAAAAGACGTCCCGATCGGATACAGTCGCCAACGCAATTAGTTATACAATCTGTCAATTCTTTTAGTTTTATGGGAGAGTGGTCTCTATTGCGTGGTGGTACTGTTTATAGTTGCACGATTGTATTGTGTAGTGGAGGATTTCTATACCGATTGATATTTTTATGCGAACATGCCGTTAGCAGTGTGCCAAGGATTAAGCATTGCAATGTCGGACACAAACAAATAGGCCTCATTACATATCAGTAGTGATTGATTCGCGCGTCAATATTGCTTCCTATGGCGACTGACTTATATTGTGTCATATAATAACTGATATAAGTTGGGTTTTTGGTTGATACGATAAATAAATGTTCTGTTTTAGATTTTTAGAATAATTTTACAGTCAGCTAGTATTTGTGAGTTGCTTCGCTTCCGTTTTCCTGTTTTATTTTTATTTTGTAATATCAGCCGGTGTTGAGTCAGCTTTAATAACTATTTCCATTCAATTGTTGATCCTCAATCCTTATTTACTTAAACCAAGCTTAGTGTAATGAATAATGATTAATGAATGATCTTACTTATTCTAGTCTGTATTTGAATGACTGAAATGCAACAAATTTTCTGTAAAAATAATGAAAGCTTAAAACGTTGTCTCTTTCCTAAAAGCAATACAAATATTAACATTAGCTTCAGCTAATAGGATTAAAGACTATCTCACGAAACGAGTTCAGAATTTTCAGCTGTTTATCTTTTTCGAGGATAAGTCGAAATGTTATTATATCTTTTGTAGGAAAGAATTGGCCAGCTATAAAATGATTGGGTATAGATTTTTTGTTTAAATGAGAGGCATACAAATCAACGAACTACATAAATCTTTAGTAAAAAGTGTCATACTAATTTTGTCAATTATTGTATGAAATGCCTATAAGACAGCTAATTGACGAAAGGCAACAATTAGCTAATACATTCATTTCATCATCATCAGCCTATAATGTTCCCACTGCAGGGACTCAGGCCTCCTCTCTAGGAGAGGGATGGGCTATAATCTACCACGCGGGCCCAGTGCGGATTGGTAGATGTCACATATCTTCGAATTTTTTGGTTCAAAGACATACCGGTTTCCTCACGATGTTTTCCTTCACCGTTTTGAGAACAGTGGTAATGAAATAAATTACACAAAGTAATGTGCCTGACGGGGTTCGAGAACCCACGACTCACTGTTCGTAAGTCGGGGCCACCACCACTGGGCCACCACTGCTCTCATTCATTTATTTGAAGTCTTTTTGTGATATCAACCAGTAATTTATATTACAGAATTTTCTTGATTATCTGCTATTCAATCATTTCATTTTTATACGTCGAGATCTGTTAACCCTATTAGGCCAGAGTACACCCATAAATTTTGTGAGTACGCATTAAACTCCAGTATGTAATAACTCCATAATATGCTGTAAGTACACTCCACATAAACGCTGATTTTGATTGGCTCAATACAACACGAACACATCATAAACACAACGTTTCTGTGATTCTATTCAAAGTTAGATCAATTCATCTACAAATTAGTTGATTCAAATAATTACAACATTATTTATTGGATCAAGGTGTTTGATTTGAATCAATGGTGTTAATCCAATTAATTTTATAAACAAATATATTATGATGCCCAAAAATAAAGTTACCTACATCTAGGAAATCAAATCTGCAACTGTAAACCTTATCCCAATTCATTTAGGGTCCGCTCAGCATGTCTCCTTCATCCAATCATCTTTAGTTTTCATTATCTCCTGAGACACCTCCTTTCCATATGCTATGCTGTGCTATGCTATTCGCCGACACCCCCTTTCCATATGATCCTATACACAGTCCATGCGTCGCTTCCTTGGTCTGTAGCTAATACAGACAAAAAATCTTTCGGAACATAAAAAGATCTGAAAAAACTCAGATTTTGTCCACCCCTGATTGCATTACATTCAATGTTTGCAAAAGACTCCTGTTATTTCAGTTTAGAAAGACCATGGGAAGAATGCCAATAAAATCTTTTAATTTCTACCGGTCCGCACAAAATGGAAGTCCACGACTATGGGTCTCATATTTTCTAACTCATGTATTATTTATACTAGAAGATAAGCAATCTTACCATTGGAAGTCTAGACGTAGTGCGAATGAGATGAATTAATGAAAAATATATCGACTCGGTACAAAGTGTTCAGGTTTATTGGCGCTTCGAAAGTGGACTTGGCTCTTTCTATTGTTTTACGGTTTAAGAATTGGTATTGAAGATATTACACAAACGACTGGTATTGTCCTAGCTGAATGGTGTAAAATATCGATTACTTAGAAACAGTTCAAATGGTGCTTAAAATGTTTACGTAGGTAGGTACGTAGGTGCACACGTAGTATAAAGTAACCATTCCAATATGACTACAATCTTAAATTAATCACAAAATCAAATCACAATTTTACTATGATCATGTGACTGTTTTCTTCTTGTCCTAAAGGACAACTTAACCTGGTGTCATTTTTTTTTTGCCGCCCTTGGACCTCTTACTTGGCTTTACATGCCGTCGAGGAATATCTCTCCGCTGGTTATAAAATGTCTTATACACTGAAATTAAAGGAAGTATGTCAATTTCATAAACAATGAATTTATCTAGCCGTACTTGGTTACAACATTAGCTTATTTATGTTCAGAAAAATGTAATTGTTAGATAGATGAAATGTTTCATCTGTGACCAAGGGACTTCAATTCAATAAGTATCTACGTGTAGTTATTTTTCCTAAAAATAGAGAAATGTATCTCGAAGCTAAAACCGCAGGAAGGTAAAGAATTCTGATACTTTGATATCGAGAAGGTAAACGTGTTATTTCACGTGAATGTTGTAATTTCTCATATCACACCGCACATTTACCTCAACATTGAAGTTGTACATTTTATCTCGGATCGAGATGACGGTACGCACTTCTCGAACAGAGTAAACAATATACGAAACAAGATTAATTTTCTAGAAGATTCCCTTTCGCAGATATCTCGACTGGAATATACGATTACGTGTCATAAGTTTTATGCCCCGAAAGTTTCAAAGTAAATTCGAACATCCATCGATAAATCTTGGCGACGCTCGGAACGATTTCATTTTCGAATTTCAGGAGCGATTGCCTCCACTGTTAAAGTTTGCCTGAAAAATGTTCGCGGACGATTGACTCGCTATAAACGGAAATAAAAAGTTTTGTGTTAGAGCAATAGTGTTGTACAATGCGCATATAAAGCAAAGAGAAAGCTCCAAGAGGATCACAATTCCAAACCCTCCTGGATTTTCCAGACTTAAATGTGACTAACTTTTTTACATCAGACAGCCATTGTAAAACTTTATACTGACGTGGGTACTTATAATTCAAGTGTTCACAGTGCTGTTATTGCGCCTCTAATGCAATTTTAGTTTTAATATAAAATAATTGCTTAGATGAAAAACAAACTCCGTAGCAATAAGCATAAACACGAAATTCATATCGCACAAGTTTAATTCAGTTAGGCTAGTGTAGCGAGAGCTGCGTTCCGCATTATCATTACTAAACAGCTTTTATTATTCCACGATATTTGGCTAGAGGGGCCTCACACGCGCGCTAATGGAATAAAAAGTAAGGTTACAAAGTAAAAAGATACAGAGCACCTCCCGCGGCGGCGGTTCGTGCGAATTTCGACTGAAAATTTTATACGTTCAATCTATTCTGAGCGCCTTTATGCTGTGTCTCGCGATCCCGCCCCCGCGCAAAACAGTTTCGTTTTCAATTATTGCCCACTTGTGGAACGGGATTCGATGGAAAAACAAAAGAGCTAGAAATGATATTTTATAGACAAGTCGCTTTATTCGATGTTTACTGCACCTCGATTTGTTCTCGACTGAGATCTGTGATGTTTCAAGAAAATTATTGACGGAACGTGCCGGGATAGAGCGGGCTCGACTAGATGGGAGGATATCAGACGAAGCCCTGCGCTCCGGTCCACGACCAATCGATTCACCAGTATCTTTCTAGTTATAATGTAAATCTCCCTTTTTTAAGAGAATTCTTTTAGTAGTCGTTAAATTATATCGTGGGCCGTAACTTTAATTCACGTAAAGCGCTAAAAGAATTAAAATTCCAGCGAGAAAATGAGTTCTAACAAATAAACGTATCAGCTTTTATGTGCTCTGTGTGCTCTAGAAACAGCTTTTCCAAAAATAATTAAATTAATTTAAATAATTACATCAATCCTTGATATTTATAAGAACGCTTCAAAACCGAAATCTAAAAGTAACATTAGTGGGATTGATACATTATGTATATGTCGTTGCGATTATAAATAGGTCTAAATATTTAAATAATATTATTATATTCTAGGTTTTTTTCTATAAATCCACGCGCTCGTTTCAAGTAAACATAAATTTTACTTTATCGTGTATAAAGTTTATGTTTGCCTACATAATTATGTAAATGCAGGCGATCTTTTAACGTAAATTATTTTCATCGTTTGTTTGCTCGCGAAATAATGCAAGAGAGCCTTTCATTAGCGGCATGCACGCGTCGGTTTACATGTATTTTTGTGAGATTACAAATTTCGCACATACCGACGTGGCGTTATCATGAACTGACTCGTTGTTATCTACGTACCTAGCTTAATGAATTCTTTTTACTCGTTTTATCTTTAAATATACTGCTTAAAAAGGGTTTTAGGGGAGCTTTTTTTGTTAAATTCTGTGTTTTTGTTTCTCCATTTTAAAACAAGTGTATTGTAAGTACTAACCACTAACGATCTAAATCGCACACTGGAATATATCCACTTTGCAATAAAAAATAGTCGCACTCCGCAGAAATTTTCTAAACTCAACTTCAGAGGCATGCAGTTCGACTTAACTACATCATTACGAGTGTTTGAAGACTTTTCAAGTGAAAACCACGTTTGAAATCAAGACTTTCTGAAAAGAAAAAGCAGCTGCTGATTGAATAAAAGTGTTTATATGGATAGTCTATGAAGAGATCTGAACGTTAAGCGAACGTGTGCAACTGTTGTTATCCCATTTGGTCTATCGGAGGAATAAAGAGTGCAAGTTAAGCTGAAAAACAGCCCGCAGCCCACAAAGCTTTGAATGGAAGAAGTGCGGGAACTAAGCGGAGGACACACGGCTCCTGCGCCCTGTAATTTGAAGATGACATGGTTCGCTCCGGGCGCCGCGTCACTACTTTAGTGCCACTATCTGGATTATCTTTCACTACGCTCTTGTTGAAACCAAGTCTATTTTTAACTCAACCAACAAAAAGGTGAGCGGCATTTCAAAGGTTTCGAATATGCACAACAACATTTTCTAATTGAAACACATACACATTTGAACTGTTTGGTGTAGATTGTACTAATAAAACGAACTAAATTGATCCATCCAAAAATATGAAATTATAGACACTGCCTGCACTCCTATTTATATGACGGTAAAGTCGAATTTCGACGCGAAATTCAGAGTGTTGTGCGTGGGCACTTTAAGCGATCACATTGGACCGTCACATTCATTGTTACGTTTATTACGTGAACATTGTTGGATGAACATTGCCAATATGTGATAAGGGAGGACATTTAAATGAGTATCGATATAACTCGGCAGTTGATGAATACGAGATATCGATTGTAGCAGTTCGTCGTACTGGATCGAACCCGGGCCGTCCGCGGCGCAGTCCGGCGACCGATCAATGCAATGCGAGTACATTTTGCATAATTGATGCCCCATTCACGGGTACGGAACACTTATTCATATTCATGAATTTTACAAATTTTTCAATTTGTGCCGCCAGCAAGTGTATTTACAGTATTGCCAGGTCGTATTTGCGCCAATACAATCTGTGTAAAAGCTGAAAGGGGAGTAGCCGGTCCGTGCCGTGGCACAAACTGGTGATAAAGCTAGCCTCTAATGCGATATTTTTGATGCTACTGCTGCCATCAATAGCTGTGTCACCGTTATTGTACCTCTTGTTGTGGCCAGCTCTGTTCCACATTTTATCTCAACAATTGTAACCAGTAAATATTTCAAACTAGAAGAGAAAAACTTTAAAAATCCTTTCTCAAAAATCCTCTTAACTAATAGCGTGAAGGAGGATTACGACAGAGTAGAATAACATTGATCAGCGTCGAAACTTGATGGACGCGAAAATCGTTCAAAAGGAAAAAAACTGTAACAAAACTGATTCCCAGTAGCACTGAAGCCTTGGAGGTAATGGGAGATTGTAAAAGGAGGCAATAAAAGCTTAGTATTGTGTGTGAGAACCGTAGGGGAGTCCCTGTATTGTGTTCGGGTCCGCCGAGGCCCCCAAGAATCGTCTGACCACGGACGCGGTCAAATTGTACAGAAATGAAATTATCAAGGTACGCTGCCGATTTTCCGAACCAATGAATCAAGATCCAATTCCCTTTTGTAATAGAACATCGTCGCGAAACGCGCCCTAGAGTTACACTACCCACTCAGTGGGCGCTTAGGCAGCGTTCACACGAGTGTGTACAGCTGCGACATTATTTATTGTACGTCATGTAGAACATTCCATCGGATTGTCGAACGGTCTCGTGACACGCAATCCAAATAACAAATCGTGTTTTTAAACGTAACTTATTTGTTTTTCCCGTGTATTTTACGGCATTTAAGGAAATATTTTTAGATTAAAACTTTATGATAGACTCGCTTCATAAAGCTATTTTAAAGACGTTTGCATAATCAGGAAACATGTTTTACACGTGTGAATTATAAAAGGGAATTGCTAATTTTATGCAAATAATGTATTAAAGCTAAAAGATTTTCAATTCAATTCTCGGTTTCTTTTTATTCATAATTCGTATGAAGCGAACGTCATGCACGTTTTAGTAAGATTCTGGTCAGTCGCCGTCGTCCGTAATCTGCTACAAATTGACTTTTCCGGCAGAGAGCTGACGAGTCCTGGACTGTAATATGCCATAAACGACCCAACCGTATTGGACCCGATGCTAGGAGGTTGATAAATTTCCTTGATATTTGAATGCGTTATATTCCTTTCGGGTTATAGCCGACCGTCCCTTCAATAAATACTCGGCGCCGCGAAAAATTTGTTGACTCTCTGTAAGCCCTTATTAATGAAAACCCACCGAGGGATTCTATCACAAATGAGCCATTTTGCGACGTGACATTTAAAAAAAAAAGATTTAATAACGTTTGTAACGAAAAGTTGCCGCATCACCAAAAGCTAATATTATTCCGATTCGGAAAAAAACAATTTTCTCCCGAAGTTATAAACCTACAGATTTCCATTTCTTCGCAGAGTTGGTAGAAAGTAATTCCTCCGGTTCGAAGATAAATTTTACGTCATTTCCTGTCTTCTTGGTGCTCGGCAAAAATTATCAGGCATCGGCTCGCCTGAGACCATTTAAAATTAATGAATAATGTTATCTGATAATGATTTTGGAAAGTTTAATTAAAGTTCTCTTTTTCGTGGTTTCTTCACTTTCTGATCGCATGAATATCTTTATTATTTTTTATCTCTGAATAAGCGGCTTCTTTAAAACTTTGACCGTGAATAAATTTGATGATAAGCACAGCTTAATAACACAAAGATTTACTTAACCTAAATTCTATTTTGCATTTTTAACGTTCGAGGGTGGCGTTTTGTACTTTGACGTAGTCGAGATTTAATTAAGATCCTTCTCGTCATCATACATATTCAAAATGATTCCATATGTATGTTTCTGGCCTTTCTTAATTTTATTAGAACCATCAAAAAATATCCTTACTTTAAACCCTGTTTTTCATCTTCCGAACTGCCTAAAATTATTTTTTTAAAACAATGAAATTCGAATATGAATAGACATAAATAAGCTGAAAGCTAACGACTACAACTATGCAACCTCCTTTTCGATGTGTAAATGAAAAAGAAAAAAAAACAAAGAGAAAAGCCAAACTTTATTCAGGGTGCAGTCCAGTTCGAATAAACATTCGATTTTTTACAAAATCTTATCGCACCACAAAAGAATCGTGATGTGTTGTAGGAAAAGGCGAAACGCAAAGCCAAATATAAAGAATTTAGATCAAAAAGAGCGAAATATTTGGGAAATCGCGATAACATCATTCAAAGGATGAGGAATGGTGAGCTTTATACACCTTTGAGTGAGTAAAAATAAATATCTGTGGCTCTACAAGCGTTAGTTCTAGGAACGTTCGCTACTGCTTGTTATGTAGTCTAGCTGGGAGGGTTGTTTATGTATCGCTTCGATGAATTTATTTCCTATAACTTGATATGTTTTTAAAAATAATTATGTTCGTTGGTGAGTTTTATTTAGTAAATAGCTACTTACAATGATAGAAGAAAATCCATTGGAATATTCTATTTCATTTTATTCTCAATACAGTTATTTTTATTTAGATTAGTATGCATCTGGACTATCTACACTAATACAGAAATTCCTACTAACTTAGTTTTGATAATTAATTTGTTACTATCAAAATGTGAACTTAGTCTGAAATAAACATTATTTATTTTATTAGGTTTTAATATATAATTATAGAAATAGCATTAAGATTTGTATTAAAGAAAACAACTCTGTTATCTGTAATTCATGAAACAATCAATAAGCATTGCCAGACAATTACAAGATATTTTCGTACGTAGGCACATAAATTCAAAAATCAAAACAAAGTTCAGTACAAATAAATTGAAAAGGCATTACCTCTCAATTATTCATTAATGACGTACACATGCCAACTATTATGGAGTATTTACCTACCGTACGAGCGCAAAAAAACCGTCACGAACGCAAAAGGTGAGGGAAGGGTGGTGTCGCTGTAATTGCTGGCAATTTGTAATGGCCGTGTGATTGCCGGGCGGAACGTCGACTCTAAACTGTGCTATTAATTTCGTACATTTGATTAACGAAACTACTTGTTATGCTAATGAACGCAAGCAAAGAATGCACGCTAACGTGCTAACGCGACGCCTTGTCGACACGTTGTCGAGCTTGCAATATTTTCGCTTCGCTTCCTCGGTAATTACTGCCACGATGGCTAGAAATTTTAAAAACTTATTTATAATTTCCACTAATGAACGCCACTTTCAACGCGTCTAGACACGCGTTCGGGGTGTATCACGATGTTTTACTCGATCGTTGACATAGTCGTGAGTAGAACACGTGAACCGGCAGGTGTCATCGCCCTGCCTTTTGAGACAATTTATCTAGTTAGCTCCGCTAACAAAACACGTTTGAATCGTGTACCTTGGTACGTCATCGGACGCTTCCACGTTTGTAGCAATTCATGTTAAAGTCAAATTCGTGACTCGTCGATACCGCATCGATATCGATTCGATCTCAAGACAGACGGCCCGAATGAAAAGTTTACAACCCGGAAAGTGATCGAACGCACGCAAATCGTTATCCGCATGGAAATTAGGAACCCTAAATATCGTTTGTAAATGCTAGATGTACATACATGTCATGACGGCACACGATAGTATAAATGTGTTTATCAATAAATCTTGGAAATTATGACAATTTCCGTTTTGCGTCGTAAAGGGTTGAAGGCACGTTGCCGCATCATAAATCATTCATCCATCAATTGCAAAAACGTATTGGGAAACCCACACGAGCGTAATGTCGTGTGAGCGAGCCTTCTCTCTGAGTAACAACTTTGAGGTTTATTCAAACTGCATAAAAGTCGAAGCTGGTTGTCACCGATTTTATTACGTGTAACAACAGAATTAAAAGGGCCTGGGTCGATTTTCCCTTTGTTTATTCCAGTTTTACGGAGGGGCGTCTTGTCAAAGGAATCGAAAGTGATTTTATGCATTAATTAAGACCACAAACCGAGATTTACAATTACACGGTCTCCTATAAACAAACTTGATTGCTTTACAAAAACTCAAATAACTAAGGCAGTGTCTCAAGTAGAGGTTCATTTGAATATCAAAGACGAAATTCAAATTACGGCGTTTACAATAAAGGCTCAGCCGGCACGGTATTACGAGCTGATGTAAATTTCCGATACTCATTTCGAGGATGAAGTTCAGATGTCTTAGTCGTGATGCTTGAAACTAAGTGCGCTATGAAAGTGTGAAGCGCCGATACTTTAACAAGACCTCTCGTGTATTTTAAACGCTCGTTCCGCCTATCTGAGTCGTTAATCAAATCACGGCTAATTTTCTTGCTGTGATATTTTTTTTTTGGTTGCGTATGTTGAATCAGCTGCTAGTTTGAAGCTATCAATGTACAAGATATAAATGGACCCTTCACAAAATCGTCAACTAACCTATCTGTATAGTCATCAAACTAAGTATAGTCCCCGACACGTAACTTGGCAAGAGTCGTTAGTTGCGCAGAAGTCATTTTTTAGGTCTCTTTGGCAGTCAAGCAGGGCGCGGGGTATGAGGTAGCGTCATCCGCGCGTGCGATTGGTGCATTCAAATGCAAACGTTCGCTCCCGATTACACTTGCGCTGCACGAAAGTTGTGTTGTTTTTGTTATTTCTTTTTGTTACGAATTTGAGTTGTCGTTGTGTTTTAAATTTAGTTTTTGTTACGAGTGTTGTTGTTTTAAATTTAGTTTTTGTTATTGTTTTAAATTAAGTTTTTGTTGTTTTAAATTTTGTTTTTTTTTTTTAAATGCATTTTTAATTAATAACACCTAATAAATTTCACAAAGTCTTCACCTTTCTTTAACTTCATTATTAAAAATAAATTATGTCACTAACCATAAAATAATGACAAGCAATAAAAGTGACCACTTTTTGTGGCACAAAGTGTACGATGCGCGAACTTTGAATTCGAATTTCGAAACCTTGCCAAGTTACGTGTCGGGAGCCTAGCCTTACGCAAAAAAATTGCTGGGAAATATCTACTTTTTGTGGGTTGAAAAATAAAGTTTTTCTAGGTTTACCGCAAAAACTCAATAAAACACGCTCACAACACTGTGGATGCATTAAATAACAAACGCTTCTTGGAGGTTTTATTAAAATGTATATTAGTTTATTAAAATACTTTTGAAAAAAATTAAACGTTGACCTCCAATATATTCGTAACTAGCACCTAATAAATTTCACAAAGTCTTCACCTTTCTTTAACTTCATTATTAAAAATAAATTATGTCACTAACCATAAAATAATGACAAGCAATAAAAGTGACCACTTTTTGTGGCACAAAGTGTACGATGCGCGAACTTTGAATTCGAATTTCGAAACCTTGCCAAGTTACGTGTCGGGAGCCTAGCCTTACGCAAAAAAAATTGCTGGGAAATATCTACTTTTTGTGGGTTTGTAAAATAAAGTTTTTCTAGGTTTACCGCAAAAACTCAATAAAACACGCTCACAACACTGTGGATGCATTAAATAACAAACGCTTCTTGGAGGTTTTATTAAAATGTATATTAGTTTATTAAAATACTTTTGAAAAAAATTAAACGTTGACCTCCAATATATTCGTAACTAGAAGATTCTCAGGTATTGTCTAGAACTCCGGAATATAAAAATATCGCGATGACGGCGAGATTACGTACCTTTCAGCTTCGTTAAAGGTTTTTTACAGCCTGTAAAGCATAGTAAGGTACTCCTAAATTACTTGAGCTCCAGTACAGTTTAATGTCGTGTAACTAATTTAACCCCAAACCTAGTTGAGTATATGTAATCAAAGTTCTATAACGTTCCTACTCTCAACTTACTCTCAACTTACAACAGAAATCGCTAAATCATGCATAACAAATAAACTACAAAATCACAGAGCACACAGGAATGGAGAGAAATAAGCTAGTCAATATTCTACAAAATAAGTTAAAAAGAAAAAAAGTAGAGGAAATACGTTTCTCGTTTTATCTGTCCCTTCTGACCTACAATTTATTCGATGCTTTTACGGTTGACTTAAATGCCAAAGCATGGAAGTTAAGTCGCAAATCAAGTTCTCTTTTCGGTCGTTTTTACCGTGGGATTTGTAAAAAAGTTATTTTTAAAAGAACTTAGGTAATGTGATCGGTTATACTGTTTAGTTGTTACGAAAGAGTATACTTAAGATATTCCTTTTTTTGTGTAACTTTCAATTTCGTAGTGGAAAACTTTATTTTATAATAACTACCTAATAAGGTAGGTACCGTATGTTTTATATGGGTACCGATACTAAATTGTAAACTTAGACCATTAAGGGGTGGTATTTTCTAGTGTATGGCGTAAATGTAAGTATGTCCCACACTCAGGTACAATTTCCGAGCGATTGTGTGAAAAAGACAATACGATAGAATCACTAAACTGCTTAGATCAACGGTTGTGGTTATGTTTAATGAAGCTCTAATAACATAAAGATGAAAGGTTAACCACATTGTACAAAATTAAAACCGAACTCTGTATTAAATCGCGTAAAATAATCCAAAACAACTTCGTACAAAATCCATATTCAAATTCCAAACGAACTCCAAGTGAACAGCGGTAATATAAATAAAATCAAGAGTAAAATTCAGCATCTTTAATTTAATATAAATTACACGATCAATTTTGATTTTAACTAAATTATCGTTCTAAACTTGTTTACTCGCCTCTTGCAGATAACGTGACTCCATTAGGCAGCCATAACGGTCACGAGCCGCTTCCTTTTATTACTCTCTGCAATGCTTCCTGTTGCTTCTTTTTTTCTCTGAAATATTCTGCTAATTAAGGAAGGAGTGGAGGCTGAAGATTTCCTGCTGCTCTAGCAGATTACTGGCGGTATCTCCGAGAAAAATGTAACTCTCAGACGGAATTCATTTTTGTGGCTTAACTTTTTGTACGTCATTTAAAAAGTTTAAAGCTGCGAAGATATCGCGTAACACCGTCTCAAATAAAAGTAGTGCTGCATCCAGTTATTGCTAACGTTTAAATCAATTACTGTCAGCTTCTCTTGGCTGAATTGCTTCTATGATAACATCTTCAGTGGCGGACAATGGGACTATTATGTGAGTAGCTTCATCTTGTTCCATACGAGGGGAACTAACTGGCATAATACGAACAAGCTATGAATCTGAGAGCCGAACTCGCATTGAAATGTTATACCAGGTTTGATTTTGATCGAGATCGACGTCTAGGTATTATCTATTGGAAGCGCTTGCACTTTGTCAATTGGACAATGGATTGTCCGAAATTCGGAAACTTTCCTATCGGATACTGGTCAGTATTTGCCAATGTTATAAAATTCTAGTGGACGTTTACACATAATGTTCTTCGAATAATGTTCGTAGTAAATCTTTAGAAGCATTTATTGCAAATGATAATGTTTTCGTTCCGGAAGAAGTTCTAACGACCTAACGATAAAATAGCTGACGCTTTAAAGCGAAAATGTAGCTTTTCCATACTGTGAAAAAAACAACAAAATTCTCTTTTTGAAAACCGAAAATTCAGCACTTCAAAAATCCTTACCTAGCAGCATCGATGATGCCTAAAATTACCCTTTTTTGCCCCCTATACACAGACGTGCTTTGTAGGTACGCATCAAATTCGGACCATTGTTATGCAAATACTCGTGGTTCGGTTTGCTGGCGTCAGTGTACAAGACAAAGCGACGTTGACGACCGACATCGGCTGTAGCTATCAGCTCCACATCGTATGAATCCACTCGACTGGCCCTAGTCTTGTTATAGGGCTGCCAGGAGTCGGTGTAAGGATTTTGGGCTAGGTTGATTTTAACGTGCCAGTGCTGTTAGCCAAACGAAGTTTCGTACACGATCTCTTGATCGAATCTAACCTCATTTACCTATCCCTTTCAGTACATAGTTTCGTTGTATTTAAAAATGCGAATTTCTAACAAGATTTTGGAGACAAAAGAGCTTCTAGTTTAAGAACAATGTGCACTTCAAACGTTGCCGTATCTTACCCTAAGAAATGAGGCTGAAAATAAAACCTAGAATTAAAACAAAAAAGTTTTACGTTTGCCTAAAAGAATTTCTGGGACAGTGGTTTTAATGACAGTATACAACTAAATCCTAGGATAATCCTACATTTTCTTGATACTGCTAACCTTGGTTCACTGACAGTGTATCATCCCGCTCCCTACATGCTGATAGCTAGGGGTAATATGACGAGGGATGCGATAGTCATTACAGATTATATACCCCGAGTTACGAATTACGACCCCGACTTCTTTCATTGGTGAATTTTAAAATGGAATGTTTTCTATGCTTTCAGTTAGTTTCTGTTACATTTTTTTTATTGACTTTCTAAAATGAAATGTTGCGTGAACATTTTTAAGATGAAATACTAGGTTTTATATAGTAACTACTAACAATATAAATACTGTTAACAAATTTGAATTTTTGGATCTATTGTATTATTCGCGTAGAATCGGGATGTAAATGGAAAGTTGATTAAATTTCAGTCTATTATAAAAAAAAACCTAAATAAAAGTACCAATACCTATTGAAATGGTATTATTTGTTCTGTTTTTTGAACAAAATATTATATCCAGATACCACGTTACCACGTAGACGCGCATAGTAAAGCGAATAGAATTTTTATTCTAGCAAATTCTTATTTTCTCGAGTAGTGTAACAGAGTTTACGCAGGTGCTTCTAAAACGCATAGAATTTCAAATTGCGTTTTCATTTTTTCTCTTGGGGCATCCCGGTATCTGTGGGATGCATAGCCTTGAGATGCAAAGTGTGAGGCGAACGAGAGCTTTTTATATTTGCGGCATCCACGCTTGGATTTGCATAATATTGCTTCCTTAACATTCCTCTGTAGGACTATGAAACAAAACGGAACACATCTAGGGTTGGAGGGGATTTACAGATACGGAATGAGGAACCCTGGGGTAGCGAGTTCAGGGGTCATCGGACTCCCAAAAATAAAATAAAAGTTCGTACATTTTCGTCAGTTGAGCTCGTGTGGTTGGGCACTTTTTATATAAAATTTAATGTGCGTCATTAAATATGAAAGTCGGTTGCCGCGTCTATTTTTAAAGTGGAACAATTAACAGGATTCTTTCACGCATTTAATATTTTCGTCACAGTCTCAAAATTACTAAGCTTAATGAGCTTTTAATTTGATACTTTAGATTGTTAAATGTCATGGTTTTTCTGTGTCCCATCTGCATAATATTGCTTCTTTAATATGCCAACTACCGACAAAGGACTGGCGAAATTGCTTTTTTCAGTGTGAGAAGCCAATGAAGTCAGTGGTGGCCGATAGTGGGGGCTGCGTCTGATATGTTTGCCTAGTCAAATGCGATGGAAATGCGCTGCTCGGATTCCTGGATAGACTTTTTTTTCCTTTTCTAATGCGTTAGCAATTTTATTAAGTTGTATTCAGAAGGGATAGGGTTAATCATGGAGAAGCTAATGCTGGTGTTTATATAGTGTCCGGTTTCAATTGTTTTTCTTGTGTCGTTTTTGTAGGTCGGTACTCAGGTATAAAGGAGTTGAATATTGTCGTTGTTTAAAAAACTTTCGCTTTATTTGCTCCTTAAAGTCATAGGTACGTGATGGTAGGTATACGTGTTTCGTTGTTTTATCTTTCCTTTGTGACAAAGAGGACAGGCTCAATAAAAATATTTTATTTGATCGATGACTCACCTCTAGTATCGGATAGCTTTCAGTATCCAGATTGTCATGTCACCTACGTACATATACAAGGTGAACCCAGCCAATATTGCAGAGGGTGAATGTTGTCTGAATAAAGAAATATGAGGGATCACCTGTTTTGTTTCACCCAAGTGGGGGACGAACAAATAGGTAATATGATAGTACGTACTTGGATGTGCCTGGTGACTTGTCATGGCTAGTTCATCATAGTTATATTATGAACATGATGTGATACGAAGTAGATGAGGAAATAAAGAAGATACACAACAACAAAATACATTTCTTTCGGGTAAAAGTTCTGGATTGGAAAGGTCCGCGGTTTGCCAACTTGTCTATTTTCCCATTTGTCCAACAATAAAATGGCTTTGGTATTGTCATTTTGTTCAATACAAAAACTGGAAAATGTTTATGCTTTTGCCTTTCAGTGGTAAAGTATAAGGAAGTATGGCAAACTGAGCTAATTTGTTAGCTTTCGAAAAGAAAAATCATAAAACCTCACTTTGGACAAAGTCGGAATCGTAAACGATGATAGTAGCAACACCTGTCACGCTGGATGTAAACGTTTAAAGTTTCCACATCGGCAGTCGTCGTGGCCGTAACCTAAAAATCTGGAAACTTAAGTATTACGCTTTTTATTGCAGCATTCGAAAGACATAAACCTTTCAGAGTCGAAGCGGATATTATAAATCATAGCATCGTTGCTTCCGTCATGCAATGGTATAATAGAACCAATACGTCGAGTTGTTAAAACGTTAGTATTCAAACATGATAGGTATAAAAATCCTTTTCAAAGAAAGTCCCCCCCCATGAGCGAGTACACTTGGAGTAAAATTAACAATAGCCCGACTTGGTTGTCACAAATGTGTCATATAAGAGCAGGTGCTCTCTCGTGACAGGCAGCGGCACACGTGAAGGTGACGTTGTTATTTGCTCCCGGGTTTATTTATTCGAAACTTGTGCCCGTTTCGGATGACCACCGTCCACTCACAACCTGTCACTGAATTTTCCTGACCCTTTATTTTCACTTGACAAGAATATTCCGAGCCGAGTCCTCTCGATATTACATTCCGATACGACTTTTTATTCGTGATACATTTTTCCAATTGTCTCCGTTGCACGACTCCGCACTGCGAACTAACGGAATAGAATTTTCAAACAGTTTTGATTGATAAAGGTAGACAGGTTTTCGTTTTCTTTGTTTGCGAAATTAGATTCGGAAGGTAGCGTGAAACTTCAGAGTTCCACTTGATTAATGGTGATTCGGGGGGGATCCGAGAAAAAGAAACGATTTTAGGCCGTTCGATTTTCTATAGAGAACGAATTACCGAATCGTTTTCACTCGGACGCTTTAGTTTTATCTGAAAATAAGCGTGTTTAGATTTAGATGCATGAACGCGATATTATCCCATTTGTCGAAACAACGCTCGAGCTCTGTTAATATTTGATGTGTTCTCGACTTTTCTCGAATTTAACGCGCCGATTAAACAACGCCAGGCGAAGGATTTTATGTGAATATTTAAAATGCTATATTGGTTCTAGTTCAGCAGAAAAACAAGTCCATTGTTCATGTAACATCTTGTAACGTTAATTTATCGCTACTGCTTACCAACAATAAACTTTTATGAGGGAAGTAAGATCTCAAATTCTGTGGAATTAGAGCAAGTTTTTTGAGTCGAGCAAGGAACTTGAAAACGTACGTGCTAGATAAAGTTAGATATTGTTACATGTAAATTGTAGTCTCGTATAAAATTGGCGAAGGTGTCAGGAACGGATAACTGCGAAGCAAATTGGACACATTGTTGCATCCCGCAGGTTGGAGGACCATTAAAATAGAAGGATTACTTTTATGGCCCGGTTGGCTCGCTTGAGATAATATCGGTAAATTTTATGATCGTAATAAAGGGAATTCGATTTTAGCCAGTCATCTGTATGTGATTATGTAAGACCCGATTTGATACAGAGGGGTACCTTTATTAAATTTTGAATTTATCTCGAACAATATGGAACAACCTGCAAAACATTACCGATGCTACAGATAACATTTAAACGAACCAAAAAACAGGCATTTAATTTGGGGAGGATGATTTGATTTACGGAACTCATAAAAGATTCCTCTCACTAAAGAATAAGAACTTCCCAAAGTTTACATTCACACAATCAGAAAGTGGGTTAATGAGATTCGCTCAAGAAAAACATCTCGTTAAAGCATACATTATTCAAGCTTTCGCGAAGTTATTCCGCGTTCACGCGTTCATTAGGCTGGCGAATACAAACTTGCGATTCCCGTAAAGCTTCCAGACACACCCACTTATCACCCCGGACAAACTATTCATAAGTATTTCGGGTCCCGTTCCGAACACACGCCGCTCTCCTTGTTATTTAAATTTATCACTCAACTTTTATCCTCTAAATTCATTGTAACAGGTAATATTTCACAGGTTATTAATTACGTTACGCCGGCATCCTCACGGTGTAACTCTTATTACATTATGTCAGTTGCAAATTGAAAAATTCCCGGGGCGTGTGTCCCGTCTCTCCAAAGTATTTTGGCAAAATTATTCTCATTCATTAAGTCGAGAAGTGGAGGGCGCGCTCGCGAGATTGGCGACCTACCATTCACTCGTGAGTAACGAGGTGACTTCCTGTTATTAGTTATGTTGGCAAATTGTTTTTCTTACGCTTTTATACTTACACCTTAGTTAAGTATCGAATTTATATAAAAACTTGTGCAATGGTCTGTCATCGGATGAGGAAGTATTACGAGTTTGTTTACCTGCTTGTTGTAATTGAGAGGTCGATTTTTGTTGATAAAAGGTCGTTTTGGTTCTGTGGTGTTCCGCTGAGGGAATGAGGCAATTAATGTCGCCATACTTTAACAGTAACATGTATGAAAGGTCAGCAGTGTCCGGCTGACGGGCGTGTAACTGAACGCTGTCCCCGGCCGGCACGCGTGTCTCCAAGTGCCAATCCATTAATTAAAACTTATTTCGTAGCGGTAAACACGATCGCTGAACGACCACAAACAGCCGCTCCGTGTGCTTAGTTACGAACTTCTATTTACTGTTATGGAGCACATTTGGATAACAGATTAGCGGGATTAAGTGGCATTGATTTAAACTAAGGCCTTATTGGGTAAATAAATTATGCCTTTGTTTATTTGTTTTATTCCTATCTTTATTTACAATGTAGTCGAACAAATAAATACAACATTTGCAATAATCTTCGACACATACTTATTTGCAAGAAGGTAATATGAAACACAGGTTCAGAAAATGCGCTTCAGCCTTCAATTTCGACATCCAATACAATCCACCCCAGAGCTTCCGCAAAGATGGAAAATCTCTCAAAAGAATAGCGTTTAGCACGAGACAAAGACCGATTTAGATCTCCTCTGGTGAAGCCTTCTACCAGGCCACTATTTACTTTTCTCAAGGGACCGCACTTCGTCAGCTAGTGGCGTCCGAACCCAATTTTACAAAGCGAAAAAGCAGCGCTTTACATCGGCGCCGCTCCCCCAAATCGAATACGACGAACATTCCAGGTACGTACTCGTACATATTACTTTGAAGCCGTATAATGAGAACGGCGCGACAATGAGCGGGGCAGGCGACGTGTCCTACGAGTGCCTTAGGCCATAATCCCGAAGTGTTAGCGTACGTGCCACCGCCGCCATTCGAAGATAATTCCTCCTTATAATTTCCCATGCTTAACTCGGCGTAATGAAGTTTATTCGTCGCTACTTCATTGTGAGTCGTTTGCAGCGGAGGCGGCGAGGAATGTAATCAGTTGCGAACTAATACCGTGTCGTTCGCAAAGCCCCCCTCGCGTATGGAAATGCCTCGTTGGAGCCGCCGTTAGTTCTTTTGATTGCTAGCTTCTCCTTGTCGAATTAAAACCGAGATCGAGCTCGGGTGATTTCGACAAAATTAAAGGAGCGTTTCATTTTCAGCGATGGCTCCTTACGGTTAATATTAGTATGATTGTGGGTGCTCCTCTTACTGTGAACTTAAGTACCCACTTATTTTGTCTTCAACGTTTATTTTAATTAAGTGAATTTCTTATCAAGGTGAGACCGTGAATGTACGTTTAAGCCCCATTATACATGAGCCCTTTTTTGAAGTGAAACCCTTTCAGACGTACAGTGGCTGGAACCCTCAAAGAAAATGCAAAACATGCGGTAGGACCGAAAGCGAAGTAAGATATCGCATGCGATACGCCCAAGTTCACGCAAGATTGAGTGCAAGCTATTATAAACTTTAAAATACGGGGATAGGATCGAAACTTTCATATCAAAGCGACTCGGAATGCTATGATTAATGCATTTTAAGAAACGTTTTAGTTGCAACAGAAAACTTTGACTCGCGGAGCGTGACGGAGCAGTGCGATGCTGCGAGGATTATGTCATACACTGGCTATAATATACGTAAAATCAACCGCGTCTGAAACTTTAAAGGACCCATTTAACATGGTAAAAGGAACGACTGAATGTTCAAATACGAGTAGACAAACTCAGACGTGTAGCATACATTGTGATTTGTTACCAATATAGAAGCAGCTTTTGATGTTTAATACCTCTATTAATTAGTTAATACGAAGCTTACAGATATGTCAGTATAATATTTCACAACGACAATAATTCATTAGCAGTTCTGTCGGTAGCTACTCGTTGCGCTAACTACACAGATTTATGCAAGCCGCCTTCGTCATTATACTTGCACCGCCCCGTTGTCGCTGACGCCTTTATTTTGGCCTCGATGCAAATTAAATTACACTCAAGTTTCGCTGACTTCGCCACACTGTTGGAAGGATAACTCGTTTCTTGTCGCTAGCTAAGGAATATATATCGCGCATCTAATCTGTAATGAGCCAACCGTATACTTTCAAACTATTCTGGATATGCCAGCAAACTTTCCTAATATAACTACACAAACATTCCCACAAAAGACACCGAAGGGGGCACATACAAAACAAGAATAAACTTTTGCCGGATCTGCTGACCATTGCAAAAAGCGCATCGTTCGTGGCGTCCTGAGCACAATACCAACTTAAATTGTTCGTGAAAACGTTATGCACTCGACGGTTTCAATTTCCTCGCGAACTAGCCATTGCAGATGTTCGGACGACACTCATAAATATGATTTGAAAATCGTTTTATGTATAACTCATAAACTTTTATCTTCAGCGCGGATGAGGCTCTCGGTCTAAACGGTTGCAGTTAGTTTCCTGCACAAAAGCTGCAGACGTTTTAATATCGGAGCGTCTGCTAGCATAGCATGGTACGTATCTGCCAGTGTAAATTTCGCAGAAGCAAAACGACCCGCCAGCACGCCACCTCTGGCTGGTCAAATAATGCCGTCCTAATGGCTAACTATTGCCTAATGTATTTTGGCGGAATGGAAATAATGTTGGAGGAGCCCCGGCCGTCCTTACCGGAGGTTGCGATTTAGATAGTGCTTAGTGCAGTCCAGACGGGCGGAAGTACACTGCCGTCTATTCAATTTCAGTTTATTAAAATACGTTATTATGGTGTTATGAATAAGATCCTGGACTTACTCCTGGACTGAGCGCACTCCAGGATGCAGCCTCTGCACTGTAAATTAGAATTCAGTTAACATTATCTTATTTTGTATAATGTGTTTGAGTTTATTCGGTGTTGGTTTATGGAGAGTTGCTTTGAAAAAGGTTTTAGGAATCCAATTTTAATAGTATGTTTGTTGAGTGTGACTTTACTCGAATAACGGCCAATTCTTGATAAGTCGTAGTAAATAGTAGAAAAATGAAAAAAACATAGGTACAATATCCAATAAAAGTTCCCATTGATACCGTAGCGTATTAAAATACTTGACTTGAAGTAGTTACCTATAAAAAACACTTGATCTAAATTTTGCAAAGAGTTCAACGGGGATATTGCTTCACGATTCCAAGAATTCCTTCAGAACTTTCACCGAGTTACAGGTACCCTTTATTTATACATATTAAAATGGATAATGGATTTAAATCTGCATATATCTACATGAAATAAAATAGAGGTGTCCCTAATAAATTACCATTAATTTACTGAAGAGTTAGAGGATGCAAATGGTCTACGTTATATCTACTCGTGCTAGTGTAAAACACTTATTGCACATTTTATTACAGTGGACATTTTTTTTTGCTATATGAATTTAAATATTTTTATAAATTAGTAATAGTATTCGTCCAAGGTATTCAATGCATTATTATGAACTTTGAATTGAGAAATCGTTAATCAAATCTTGTAAGGATTTGGGATACAGAGATTTCAGATAGATTTAATTATGGTGTCAATAGTTCGATCCTAAAAATACCTGTTTACTTAATTAACTTTTGCAAATTAATATTAATGCTTTTACATTAATAAAAATCCTACGTACTTTCTAAAGTTCTAAAAATCTAACTATCTCATGTTAACACGTAATAAATTAAAACGTTAAAAGTAGCCGTAAATAAAACCATATTTTCACACTAATTGTGGTCAGCAGAATTAGTGAAAGCAATTGTAGAGGCTTATGATTGGTCATTTAATATGCTGGGAGAAGGAATTTAGTTTGAGTCCGTATGTGGGGGTTGTTCTCGGAAACGGCTGTAGTATGGAGGGAAATGTAGTAACTAGATAGAGAAGCTGTTTGAATATTTTTGATAATTATAATTTAATTTAGGTCCTATTTTATGCAGTGTGCCTCTTTAGATATTATTTTATTATAATAATTGTTGAGAAACAAATATGGTATATAATTATTTATTCATATAGCCCAATCTCGATAACTGGTGTTAGTATTTGTTTGTTAATGTAGTTTTGAAATAGTTGTTTATCAATCTCTCCCAAATACAGTTCCAGTATTTAGGGTACTTGTAAGTTGTAACGCAAAGGCACTTAACCACTTTATTTGTGTACATAAACCAAAATCGGCCGCCAAAAGCCCTAGCTTTCTAAAATCAGCTCCAAAACAATCAAAAGCAGACACACCGCAGTAAATAACTAGTAAAACAATAAAGTACCCGTTTGCAATAATCACCATCCATTAATCTACAATGGGAGAGCTTTCCGTTACAGCCCACAAATTAATTACATTACAGTACATAGATTACCAACATCTGAATAATAATTACGATTGCATTATTTTGTAGTGACGGATGGCATCCTGGTTAATAGCCACGATTCGTGTGGCCAATAATGTTACCAGACTCATTATTCATTAATTTTTCGACAGTTATAGGTTTATGTTATTAAAAATGTATTTGTGGATAAATTATTGTTGGGTTATTTTATTTTGTTTGGTGTTTAAAATGCGACAATGCTGAAATTTTACACAGTATATGTATTTGGATGTAGGTGTATTGTGAGTATAAATAACTCGTTTTATAAGAACGGCAACCTCGTGCTGTGACCAAGTGAACGCATCCTTTCTAAAGAATTGATCAGCGTTCATGGGGTAGACAGATTATAACCACTACACTTATCAATTATATTTTTGTTTATAACTTTACATACTTACTTATGTATTTTTTCTGGGAGCTATATCTGAAGGTACAGATGCCAGCACATCAAATTGTCCCAACGAACCTTGAACCTTATGCTTTAGCAATAAGACGAAAATCCACTAAATAAATTCGATAGATTGAAGTAGGTTGAAATGCTGGCTGGCGTTTGTACTGTTATTTGTTTAAAATAATTATAGCAATTATTTAATTTTATTCTTTGATAAAGTAACATAAGGATGGGTTGGTTAACTATTTCATCCGTGCATGTCATGTTTACCATCTAAACTAATAAAGAATATATTATACTCATAATACTAAGCATGTCAAATTTAAGAAACTGATTCACTAACGAGCCCCTAGTCATCAAAGCTACATTAATTACATACTATAATTAGGCACTGTTAGTTTTGAAATATTATTTAAAGAATAACCCCTCTTTTAGTAAATTTATCATCAATCATATTGTGAATAATTTACACATTAACAATTTCATAATTACCAGCGTTTTATTGTCCAACATTATAATATGAATGTCGCATTTTCGGTTAGTAACTTTTATTTACTCGTATTATAACAATATACATCACGACTATATTACCCAAAACAAAGGTATAGCAGATATGTAACTATAAAAGTACAACTAAGTTTCGCTAGTTATGTTTAAGTCCCATGTATTAGGGGACACGCCTATTGCCATCAACGGGGCATGAATTTGGCCTCCGTGGCTGCTATTCAGAAATCACTGCTGGGAAAACCGAATAACACTTTGCCTTTTTTTTTTGAGCGGCTGCAAAATCATCAAATAACCTCTTCCGCTCTTGGGCAGAGCGAAAGGGAGTGTCAGACTTCTACTGACTAAAAACCACCCATGTTCCTTCTTAGCCCTTTATGTCCTTTATGCCCTTTATGTCCCACTTCAGCAGCGAACACTAGCTCTTATTCATATTTTAATAATTTTATCAGCACGTTTTGTTAGTCACTGTAATGTTCATTAAATAATCGAGTTGTCACATTTTATTAAAACAACTCGTGAATCGTGATGCTATTAAAATTTCATTTAATTAAAATCTTCTCTTCATGTGTTAAGTATTTGTTTTGCATCACAAATTATAGTATTAAAATATTTATATTGTGAACTATGATAGTGTGAAAATGATATCATTGTACAATATTCAAATTAGTATTTACGGACTAGATTCAGATAAAAAGTCGTTCCTTTGATACCTGATGTTATTTCAATTGGTACTAACTAGATTTTTTCTAATAAACATAGGATAACATCATCACTGCAATAAATAATAAATAAATAATAAAAAGTTTATTTAGGAATAGTACACAACACGACATAATAAAACAAATAAAACGATGGAAGCTGCAAAAGTATAAACTGTAGCGCAGCTTCCAACGCCCTTCTCCAGATACAGATACAGACAAAAATTCCTTAATAATAATGTGTATAATTTATGATTTGATTTATATTTATATAATGATAATTAATACAAAAAAAAATAATAATAATAAGATTTAAGATATAAAAAATTTGAATAAAATTAATAGTAGCTAGGTAATAATTAAAGTACATAATTTGCATTATTTAATTTATATTTATATAATTAATGATAAAAACAGAAATCTAAAATGAAAATTAATACAAAATAATAGGATTTAAAATATAGAATAATCAAGATAAAATTAAACAAAACATTGTATCAAACAGGTAAACAGCCTAAAATGATTTGGGATGTTTTTTGGCGTGTGATGAGTGTAGGGTGAATGGGGGTGTGGGTGAGCTGGGTGAGTGTTTATGGTGTGTGTGGGTGAGTGTTTATGGGGTGTGTGTGTGAGGTGTTCGTGGCAAGTGTG
This sequence comes from Diarsia dahlii, assembly GCA_949775195.1. Lineage (NCBI taxonomy): Eukaryota > Metazoa > Arthropoda > Insecta > Lepidoptera > Noctuidae > Diarsia > Diarsia dahlii. Next base: position 8,591,543 of record OX459195.1, on the reverse strand, counting down.
TTGTGTGATTATATTTGTTTGAGTGTGTGAGGGAGAGATGAGTAAATTACACTTCCACAAGTTTCTCTGTTTCCTCGTAGTTTTGTAGTTTTAACCAAGAGTCCAGTTTTATTTTGCAGTTGTTCTTGGTTAATGGAAAGATATGTAAGCTTTTGTTTAGCTTGTTGTACATTTTAGAGCTGATGTGTTTGAAGTGACGACTTGCAGCTCCGGTTCTACGATATACAGAGTTACAGACCCTATTTGAACGACGTATTGAATAGCATTTAGGATCAAAGGTGAGTTGAGTGTGTCTACGAAGAATAGTGTGAAGAACAAAGAGCTGTCTGACGGTGAGGACCTGACAGAGGGTATAAAGGGAGGATGTCAGATATCGAATTGGTTTCCTTGCCAGTACCTTCAGGACAGCTCTTTGCGCTCGTTCAACCCGAAGCATAACCGTTTTACCGGCACCACCCCAGACCGTCAGACAATACCCTAGAACAGACTGAGCGAGCGCCAGGTAGACGGTCAGCAAACAGCTAAAGTCGACCACGCCTCTGAGCTTTTTAAAAATATATATGAGTTTTCTCACACGAGCCACAGTTGAAGCAATATGTTGTTTCCATTTTAGGTTGCAGTCAAGAATGACTCCAAGATATTTAATACTAGGCGTATTTTCTAATCTCTCACAACCACAGTTTGCGTGTAAGTTTGGGCAGGTGTGTGCAAGAATTTCAATAGGTGTAAGGGGTTGACTTGACATTATAGGAGAGAATGTAATAAATTTGGTTTTATTGACATTAAGAGTGAGGAGATTTATGGTCAGCCACCTCATGACTGTACTCAAGGCGGACTCAGAATTGAGGCGAGTTTCAGTCCAGTCAAGTGTAAGTCAAGTGCAATCTCCGAAGGGTTAGGCACAGGCGTACCTGATAACCCACATTTCGCTAGTTATGTTCTTGTTGTTTTTTTTTCATATAATTGGTTTAAATTACATTCATGCTTTGTTTCTACCATAATCATATCGGATAAATGTCACGCTCTCCGCCTGCCGCTGCATTAATACTGCTGCTGCTTTAATATCTAATCTAACCTAACAGCTCAAGGAGTACCAACATCTCAACCAACAATATACGCATTAAACTTATTTAGCCAACATTACGGCAATCGCCAATGTGTTTGCAAATACTAGACGCATAATCAATAGTACGGAATATGGTCGCAGCTTATGTAATTATTAACTAAGCACACAGCCTCTATCGCGGTATCCTTGTACCCATTCGGCAAACAATGTCCAATGCACAGTAAACAAATAATATGCCATGAATTATCGCCGTTAAGTTGGCTTTGACACTTATGACGGCGACCTGTCATTCGTGGTCGGGGTATTAAGAAAATGTTGTGTCAGTTGATTATGACGTTTGTGTGCTATGTGTGATCGGTATATTAGAACATTGTATTTTTTTAGGTTAAAACAATGTTTTCAATACTGATGATGATGGTGATGCCATCTGGCGGATTTCGGCCACAGCGACTGCATTCGCTGATTTTCCACAGACTGTCAAAAGCTTTGTTGTGCTGCTCTCAAGTGGCTAGCATATCCAACTTTGGCCGAAAAAGTACGAGCACAAAGTGGACATGTCAGAACACCATTGATGGCATTATAGGGTTTAGCTGTAGGTGGTCTAGCTTTAAGGTCATCGCGCTTTTGATCTAACTGCGACATCCTTTTTCAATACTACAACATGCAAGTTACTGCATTCGCAAAGTCTGAATTGGTGCTCGGTTGATGGCAATAGGATCACCTTCTATTTATACATGGAACTTAAACATAACTGGTTTATATTTGCCATCGTGGTAAAAGGAATTCTGTGGATTTAGCCAATCCACAGAAGTCCCTTGCCCAGGGTGTACCGGATGTATCAGCGAGTAGAAGAATACGCGGTCGGGGAGGCTCCTTTCTTGCACCTGAGCCCAAGTCGACCGTAGCAAAGACAATCTCTTCAGATGGGGGTTCATGGACGGTTCAGATCTCAAGTGTGTATACGGCGTATTTCCACAGACAATGGCCTTCCTTCTATGTTGAGCTGCATTCCCTGATACCTGCACACTTGACGATCTAAAGACTGAATCAGCGAGCGGAGTTCGCATAGCTGAATATTGGGCCAAACTTATTTAGTGAAGATTTGCCATCGACACGCTGAGAAGAAGAACAACATAACTGGTGAAATGTGGGTGTAGCATTAGATCGACCTCTGCCTAATCTTTCAGGGATTATAGTCGTGTTATGAAAACATAACTGTTGTTTATATAGCTTTATTAATAACTAGCTTTTGCCAGCGGCTTCGCCCGCGTGAAAATGACGATTTTCCATACAAATTTTCATCCCCTATTTAACTCCCTTATGGGCAGAATTTCGAAAAATCCTTCCTCATTCCTTGTCTACATTATAAAGGGAACCTCTGTACAAAATTTCAGCTTTCTAGGTCTAAGGATTTGGGCTGAGCGTTGATGAGTCAGTCAGTCAGTCAGGACTTCTCTTTTTATTTATATAGACTATAGCTGTTGCCAGCGGCTTCGCCCGCTATAACTCGATAACTATCCCACGGGAAGATGATATCGGGATAAAAACCTATTTGTTAATCCAGGTTATAAACTATCTGTGGACCAAATTTCATCCACATCCGTTTAGTAGTTTTTGCGTGAAAGAGTAACAAACATCCATCCATTCATCCATACATAAATTCTAACAAACTTTCGTAAGTAGGATTACCTCTTGGTTAATAAGAATGGATTTTTTTTAACGCGAAGTGATTCAAACTTCAATGTTTTCTGCTTTCAATATAATTGGAATTCACTTATAAGTCTCCACGACAATCAGTAATAAAAGATCAATGAAAACAAAACTTAACATTTTGATTTCAAAAGTGTTAAAAATAAATATTTGTTATCTCTAAACGTGACAGTGAAACGAGGGTGTACACCTTTAAGTTACACCTATGTCTAAACTTGCAATGATGACGGGCGTTATGAAAATGTTTTTTAATCTAAAAATACATCCCAACAGCAGAAACCGTACAAGCCTGAATGCTTTACATCAAAATAATACTTTAGATAATCCAGTTTTCGGCTCAAACGCGAACGCAACGCATCATAATAATAGTCAAAACAATAATAATTCTCATCCGATTTAATTCAGTTTGGGCAAACACAGGCAAAACAAAAGCAGCTAACTCCGACATTGTCAACTAACATGCCGTTCGAATCGTTCTAATCGGATTCGTGTATACCATAACATACATGTAGGGAGTACCTATGGGGCATATAGACTGGCTCGATATTACTGTTGATGGAGATAGACAGTATAGCCCATAGGGTGTCTTTGTACTGATCGGTAGTCTTGCGTTTACGTCGCGTAGACGCTGCGTAAATAGATACGCGGGATGTTGCGTCGCGTGAGCGTGGCTTGTTAGAAAACTACGCCGAGTATGCGCAGCGTTTCTGTAGCGTCTACGGTGATAATTTGATAAAAATGACATAAATAATTGTAAGTAAATAATTTATAAAAGTAAAAGTAGTAGTAAAAGTACAGTGACTTTTTAGGATATAAGATCTTTCCTTGTCAGTTTTATGTGTTTTCATGCAAATAAACATTATTGATTTGATTTATTTTGACAAAATATGCATCGATTGGCTAACAACACCCCAAAACTAGATACAAATCAGAGAGAGTCGGTGTCATTTGCTAACAGAAATATCGTAGATCCTGCCCGATATTTTAGTCAGATCGACATATTAACCGATAAATAATTGCGTACAAGCCAACAGTCATCAGGATTGATATAAGTGTATTTAATAGATTTCTTTAATCAATTCCTTTCATCGACTTAGATTTTCATTAACTCTCACATAATACATATCTAGCTACTTTAACAGAAAGTCAATCAAATCCACCGACACGACGTCTAAAACCAGAATAATCGATATCGTGTGTACGCACCTTATGCACGAGGTTCATTACAATGCCATGTCGGCAAATACGGGGGTAGTGACGGTCTGGCTTTATTATGATGCAAAATGCGAATACACGTGAACGGAATTCAGAAGAAAATGTTATAAATTAGCACATTGGTTGGATTAGCTACCGAGTTAAGTAATTTTCCTTTTGCGTGTTCCGTTCGGGGAATATTTTTATTTTACTTAAGGATTGGCGAAGTGTTTTTTTTTTGAGACTCTAAAGTAGAAGTGGTTTGCGTTCCATTTCAATTTGTTAATATGTTATTAGCAATATAATAGCAATTCTCAATAGACGTTTTTATTTTAACAATGCTTCATTTTCTTCCTCAACTTTCAAACATTGTAAGTACCGAGAGCTCTTTCAAATGTTTAACTCAATCTTTAATTGTGGCAAAATGCGTCAAATTGTAAACAAACCTCCATAGTTTCATGAATTAAACAGAAACCCGTATGTCACTAGAGCACTAACATCAAACAGTATCTATTGTACAAGCCAGCAGTCAGCACTATCGACGTACAACACAACATTTCACAACAGACGGCATATCACTACCAAACTTGTAGCAGTCGCGGAGCCACCACTAGGCTACTAGGTTGGTAATAAATAAACAGGGTGTGTGTTCAGCCCGATAAGACTTAGTCGCAGCGACGTACACCCCCTGCACCCCTGATTACCCCTCCTGTACCAGATAGACACCTAGACGTCATTATACATTACACAACCCCTATTGTTTTATTTGTCAGGTCACAAAATGCAGTGAACCGAGCCCGCGATGAGATTAGGCCGTCTAAATTCGGGCTTAAATTTTAATCGTCGGTTAAACCTTACCCGTACCGAGTTTCTCCGCTCTTTATTGAAAATTCCGACGTCATTTTCTTGAATGTGTGCTTTTTAATCAGGCCCGAATAATTTTGAGACGTTAGCGTGACAGTGTTGTGTAGCCTTTATTCGTATTTATGGAATGGGACGAGAATACTAAGTCTTGAGATTAGAAAAAGAAGTAACGCAAAAGGAATTATTCTTCTAAGTGGTTTGTACAGTAATCGTGGAGCTAGGAGCGTTATTTTTCACCCGACTTTATTTTTACGCGGAGCTACATCGACGGCCGGTATCGAACAGGATTCTAATCAATTTAATTTATCAGGGATCCCCCCGGAGGCAGCCATTCACTTCATTTAATGCGCGTATTTTGCGGCAGAGCTGATTGTTTTGAACCATTCGGCTGTACGGTCCATTTAGATTAATTATTGGATTACTTAATTTCGCTGCGGTATATTTTATACCTTCGTTGTATAGAAAATATTTAGGTAAACGTACTGTTTTGTTTTTGAAGCTAATTAGGTAGTGTAGTAGAAGATATTTGCTTATGTAATAGAAATAAAACTGTGTGAGTACTTGAGTGGGCCTTGGGGCCGATTTTCTTTTCTAAGTCCGTATTTAGTCCCGCGTCTTAATCTTGGTAGTACTTAATGTTGATAGAGGTTGCTTAATTAGTTTTGGTGTTCCGACATTTTTCTAAATTTACTTTCTGGTTGGTGACTCAGAATGAAATATTATTCGCATCATTATTTCAAGGCTTTGAATTAAATTAAATGTTTTGGGACATTAACTAAGTTCTGACTGAGGCTTTACGGATAAAATCTTATGTTTATTTTTCTTTGCAAGTCGAATTGATAGATAATACACACTGATATAAAGAGTGGTTTCTTTTTTTGATGGAAACGCTCAAACATGGTTAATAAGAGATAAATTGCAACGTTCTAAATTAACACAATATTGATCTATGAAACACGAGAATTATTGCTATTAAACTCATGTGAAATTAATATCTATACAACATAACATACAAACCTATGCATAGTGATTTATGTACAGTAATAGAGAAGCCAAATTCGATATTGTTTGCCTTACAAATTGCATCATTGATTATATTCATGCCGGCGGAATTGCGGCGAGCGGTATATATCTACAAATCAACATTTCAATAGAAGTATTGAGAGAGAGGGAAGCAGGTCCTGACCGCGTCAGTCCTAGGCCAATGTAAGGAGCATTAATTACCCTCAAGATTAAATAAGAAAGGCGCCAATCGAGGGAATAAGGGTGGAATTACGACATAGCCAGCATTTGTCCCGCCGACTAATAAAGGAGACAATATTGCACTCGATAAATGTGCGAGCAGTATTTGGGGCGTGATATTAATTTCGCCAGTAATTGCTATCGCTTTCCACCCGAGGCTGCAGCCATGAACCATGAATACGGGAGTTACCGCTATTTGTTCCTGACGTTGCGGTTTAGGGTTTTACCTCGACCCCGCTCTCGTATATTTATTTTCTTGGAGTTTTGTACAAACAATAGCGATGTGGATATATATCGTGTCGATAGTTAGAGCCTAATGTCAAAAACAATAGACTCACTTCAAATAACACTGCTTTGTGTTATAATTAGTAGTCTAAAATTAAATAATTGGGGAATCAAGTTTGTGTTTGTCATTTCAAATTCAAATTTTATACTTATACCTATAATAAATCTGAAAGTAACTGTGTTTGTCAGCCTGTCTGTTACCTTTTCATGCGTTTACGGTTAAAAAACTTTTTTCCAAAACATCTTGAACAGACAGACAAAACACCACTTTCTAGTACAGAATGTGGCAAATTAATCGGTACATACATTTTTATTTTCCCTGTCGTACATAGGTCAGCACTATCGGACACTGACAAGTGATTCGTTTAAGTTGTAACCGGATAACCGTTACGGTAGTGGTAGTATCAAAATCTCTTCATTCATAAATTAAAGGAGCGCGGTTTGGGCTGCTACCGGCTGAGCCGTTTTAGCGCTATTGTGCATAACCAAAGAGGGACACGAAACAACAGCTCCCGGTGCTAAACCGAAAGGTTAGAATGGACGTAAATAGTTAAAATATGGTGTTGCTTTTTCATCTGCCTAGCCTTTTTCCAACTATGCTGGGATTGTTGGGATCGGTTTCCAGTCTAATGGGATGCTGCTTTTATCAGTCTATATCTATATATATAAAAGGAGAACTGACTGGGTGACATATCAACGTACAGCCGAAACTACTGGGGCTAGGAATGTGAAATTTTGCACACGGCTTCCTATTATAATGTAGGGGAGCACTAAGAAGGGGTTTTTGGAAATTTAACCTTTAAGGGGGTGAAAAGGGGAATGAAAGTTTGTATGGAAAATCGTCACTTTTGTAGTTGAACCGAAATCCACGCGGGCGAAGCCGTGGGCAAAAGCTAGTATTTTATATGGAGCAACTGCCTATTACAACCAATTTAGTCCTGGTTGTCCAACTTTCAGGTCATTGAATACCTGTAACGACTGTCACTGTTCTAGGTACCAATTGTGTTAAACTTGGTATATAAGTAATAGGCGGGCACCCATCCATGGACCAATATAGGTAAGCACAGTGTAACCTAAAGATCGACCCGAGTGGCTGTTATTATTTAGCCACGAGCTCCTCCGTGGTACATAATAAAACTAATATAATAAAGAAACTAGTAAACAGACACGAATTCTCTGGTAATCGATCCTATATGAAGCTCACATAAAATGTTTTACACCGATTGGAATAACAAAACCCATTCATAAGCTTATTACCACCGTTTTGAACCAGAGAATTGAGTTGTTCCTCTTTTGCAAGTGGAAGAAAATAAGGCACGTCCCCTTAAAGATAAGTACGACGTAACTCCATTCGGTAAAGGGCCTCTCCACTCGTAGCTCCGCGTAGTGGCTCCAAGTATACGAGAGCCCCCCCGCCCCCCGTATCGGTGTGAAGATCGGGCCAGATAGGGGTTATCGGAAGGTGCAGTGGAGGTCGATTAGAAGTGGTCGGGTTGCACATAGTCGGCTTGATGCGCGGTGTGAACGGAGGCCCTCGTTATTTTCAATTTCCATACACGAACGCCCTTTCCTCTATACGTTTTCGTATACGAGTATGAGATGCGAGTGTATTAAGCCATGAATCTTATAAAGACCTGAGCTGATTTAACACGTTCCCGAAGATGGGTATGATTGTTTTTGGATGTATGAAATACTAATAAAACGGAGTTTATCGATGACAAGCTTTTGTGTACGGTACGCTTGCGTGGAACTTCGGGAGGAATAAAATTTCAATAATTTATGAACATAATTTCGTTGGCACACGGATTGGCATTGCTTCATGGCGTTTTCAGTTTACGGGTATTCCCATTCATTTTATGAGTATTTCTCAAAATAAGTGTACATCTGTTGAAAAAAAAGTGTGCCTCGAAATAGTAACAAAGTTTCAATGTTTTTATTTAACCATACATACAAAAAATAACATATTTGTGAAGAAAAACTATTAAACTTTAAAGTTGTGAAGAATAAATGGTAAAACCATAGTATTCAATCAATTTTAAAAAGCTTTTTTAAAAAGATGTTTTTTGCGTTTCATACAAAAATCTAATTGCCACCCTACGACTTCATACATGTAACACTTCATAAAATTCTATATGTCGCGTCAATATTGTGCATTTTTTGTATTACAGAACTTGATTAAATGTAGTTTCTTTATTAAAGTGATTTTCTATGGGGTTTCATAGTAAAATATAAAAAAAAATGCGAAAAACAAAATGAGTCGTGCCCATTTACTTTTTAGTAACTTACTCTTTAGTTACGTTTTATTTCTACTTCCACGTAATTTCTGAACGCATCCGTTACCTTTTAACACGGGCAACACTAGCATCATTCTGATTGGCTGTAGGTCTGACGTCTCCGCCATAACTTTTAATGTGAAAATCAGTTTTGAACGTGTTGTCCAAGGAAGATTACTTTTTCGTAATAAGAAATACTTTTCACTTTTTCACATTAAGATAAGTCTTGATTTATATATGTTATTGTAATACGTGTCGTACGAACATTTAAGCGTATTATATTATTTGCAGTTTCAGGTTTTATCAAACCATCGACTTATTATGATCTTAATTTGTACAATTTTCGTTGCTTTTTCGTAACGTTTTTTATGAATTTCGTTACGTTATGAAAAAGTATAGTGTAAAGCTGAGTGTTTATAGCTCTTAAAACTTTGCCAATATTAAAACCTTAGTGAACATTCACTGGCAAATAGTTCTTTACGAATTTTAAAGTCTCCTAAGCTTTATTTAATAGGTTGGTTTATAGCCTTATGTTTACTATTTAGTAACATCTAGAACTATTTCATAACAATATTTCGTAACAACTTTTTCGTTACGTACACTTTTTTTGAGAAATACTCTTATATAATCCGTCACCTCTTCGTTCACTGAAATACGGAATGTTAAAATACCTGAAACAACATTACCTACAACGCGGCATTTCTTCCTAAAATACATTACTCGAGAAAAACCAATTAAACACGTGATAAGACTCGTCTGTCGAAACGTGGCGAAATTCAAATTAATTTAAGACATTTTGCATTATCATAAGCTTTAAAAAAAGGTTTTTTTCCGGCACACAGTATCACAGGAAAACGCCATTATGAAACCGCTTACGTGAATTTTTAGCAAAATGAAATGAGTGTTTGTGTATAACTGTACGATATAATAAAAAGAGATTGGTACTTATGCATTAGCTAATATGTTGGGGCTGATTAAATTTTACAATTCTCGGATTTGATAATTGTGCTGTGATATTATTTTGTATTCAGTGTGGGTGTGTTTAAACGATTATCTGTAGGTATAAATATTGTAGGTATCTGTAGGTTCTTGACGAGTTGACTTAAATACGAGTAGGTATATAATTATTTGGATTTAGAGCAATGTAGGTACAGGATTTTATATGATATCTAATACATAGCCAGATGAACCTACATTAATAACTATACTAGGAAAATAGTTTAATATCTCAGTCAAAAAAGTACTTGATATTATAACCAGAAATTCACAGTTTACTTTTTTCGTATATAAGTAAGTGGGTACATCATTCTTTTAGAAGAAACGTGTCTTGGCATTAAGCCGGGAAACAACTAGAACTAAAAATTCTGCTGCTTCCTTATTAAAATAAAATTGAATTTAAATTAGTCTAACAAGACTCCGCTATTTATAACCTAGGTTTTTTCTGACATTTTTATAAGACCCGTGATGTTTCTAAAAGAAAATACCACTAATACATTTACAAAGCTTTTTAAGTACGTAAATAAATAGATAGCGGAACCAAAATTCGATTTGGGAAAACGTTAACATTTATGAACGTTTTATAAATAAAATTAATCTACTTAGCTATGATCGAATTTGTTCGTCGTATCAAAATGTCGAACATAAATATATCTTTAGATATTTGCTAAATCGTATTAACTCTTAGGCATTATATACCTACATGATTCTATTAGCGCTATAATTGAGGCCGAAAAGCACTATACCAAAAAGGCAAAATTGAGACAACCTATACACTTGAATAAACTAAAAAGGCAAAATTGAGACAACCTATACACTTGAATAAACTAAGAAATCATATATTACAGTTGCCCAAACGACATTTCCAAGAATTATTTTACCTTTTCTTCCGAGATATCATTCTAGTTCTTAGAACTTAAACCTGTCCGAATCTAACACGAGAGCAATCGAGGATTTACGAAACACACAAAGATACCGAGCTATCTTCGTCCATGACAGTTTTCCCGAGAAACAAACCCACTCAAAAATATTAAGGAAGCCTTGTTATTATAATAACACATTTCTGGCAACACCTGTAGGTAGCGAGCCGTCCGTGTACAACGAGAAAATTGTATTTCCATTTTTACAATTTCAATTTAGTATTAATTCGAGGCCCGAGAACGGTCGGGCGAGCCGCCACATGTAAAATATGGATCGGCTAAGTGAAATTAAAATGCTCTATAAATTGTGATTTTTGCAAGTCCTAAAGTGGAGAAGGCTTTTTATTATTTATCGCCTCCCGGTCGCGGCCAGCGCCCCGCTTACTGAAAATCGCTGTGTTATTATTCAATTTACTTGTTTGAAATATTAACTTCGATGTGAATAATCTTTATATAATCATGTCTTGTGGACTGGACACTCTGGCTTTTTATGGAGTTGTATTTTTAGGACGAGGCGTTTGAATTAATTTGGATTATTACGCCAAAAAGAATTAGGGACGTTTATTTTATTCATGTTTCGGAAAATGAGTCTGTTTTAAAAATCTTTACAATGTTATGTCAACAGCTTAAGGTTTGAAATCCCTAGGCAGATTCAAACCTAAGCTATCTCTGATTTTATGGCAAAAATATTGCAGTCTTTATCATCTTCTTTTCACTTTAGATCTCAGATTCCCGGTCTGACTCTCTGAGAAAATCTACCTTCAATTCTATCAGTAAAGCTAAATCCAGGATAAGATATTCCAAGGCCGTATTTTACTTTAAAAAAGTAGCTGAACAAACTTGAAGGTTGTGCAAAACAAATATAAGCGTCATTAGGGTGGCCGTGCCGGGTCGTCGCGCAATCAGGGAGACAGTTCCTATCGGCGTGTCCACTTGTTCCTGTTTCTGTGGACACTACACGGTTCTAATGTCTCACGAAGTGTTTAAAATAGTGTACCTAGATAGAAAAAGGTAAAAAATATTTAAGAATATCTGTTCTTAGGACTTTTTTGAACGTGTGAAGTGTTTTCAGGGAAACTTTATGAACTGCGCGATCAACATTATTATTAAAAACGCGTTCATGAGCTGTCAGTGTTAATTAATGACAATCAACACTTGAACACCGTTTTGTTGTGGTATTAAACTTTACATAAAACATAGTTATGTTATTAAAGTGAGCTAAGAGTCGAGTTACTGGATACCAGACGAATGCTTGCTACACTAGCTGTACACCTCACTCAAATCAGCCTGTGTGTGCTTCAAAAGACCATCTCAGACACTAATCACATAATCCTCATGTACCTAAGTTGTCTAATATTATCTCTGGACCTTAAAATAGACTAAGACTTTGTTTCGGTTGTTTATATTCTACCTGGCTAAGGTACGAAACACCGGTCTCATTTAGTTTTAAACTAAAGTAAACAATATTTATTTTGTGTGCCATTATGTTCTTTTTTTTACTAGTTAATAAAATATATTTTATTTTTGTTTCAGGGGCTTTGGTTTCATCACATTCGGCGACCCAGCTAGCGTAGACAAAGTATTAGCTCAAGGAACACACGAATTAGATGGCAAAAAGGTAAGTCTTTACATAAATTTCATTCAAACTCCTTCGAGCATAATATATCAAACGTAGAAAGAACTCAATAAAAGAAAGAAAAAGAAAAAAATGCACCGCGATAGCTCAATGGTGGTGTTATAAAATACGAAAAACTTAAGTTACTTTGAAGTTATTTTTAGTTCATAAGATTCGCCCAAAGAACTTGTGAACTATGCAAAATAGGTTTGATAGTAATTTACAAAAAGTAGAGGGATAATAAAGTCATACTTTCAACTTCATTTTGTGTTTTTTGTTAAGTTTCCATTCAGATTTTTGTGCTCAGTGAGCAGGTTACTTTGAGTGTCTCTTTCTTTATTAAGTTTCTTTGAATATGTCTTCAATAACGCTTTGTCGCTTACAACTATCAGTTACTATACAATTAGACATAAGTAATCATCCTGAGTTTAAATAAAATACTCATCATAATCAATCTAAATAAATATAAGATGTCTATAAAAAAGTGCACATTATAACCATTTAAATTTTTCATAAAAACTTTGGCTTAAATACATTTTTTACGTCTCTTCAGCAATAAAGGTCAATTTTCTCCTTTAAATAATTTTATACGATATTAAAATGAGCTCTGTCATTTATTTTCGTCCTCTTTTATATCTGCTGTTAGACAGTTTTTTGTCGCAAATGTTCCAGATTTATAACCCTTCAATAAACTGAGTTCGTCGTATTTTCAAGGGCTTATTTAGCCTTAACCCTGAAACTGCTCAGATGGCCATTTTTTTCTGCGCCTTGATTCACAAAATATATGATTTTCTTAGCCTGCCTTCTCGTACATAGATACGATATTTAATCAAAGGATTTTACTGTTGCTGACTGGTAGTAAAAGAAATAGGAAAAATTCTACGTTATAGGAAAATAGGGAAACTACAATTCTTGTTAGATATATTCGTACAAAAATAAGCAACGAAAATCGTATTATTCACTTCAATTGCCCACATAATATTAAATGTACCAGGTTCCAAAACTTAAGATTTTTTGCCTAAATATATGCTCAATGTAAATACTGATATGCAGCAGCATCTGGTAAGACTGGAAGCCGACCCCAACAAAGTCGGAAAAAAATTAGGCAGATGATGTTCGATTTTTAATGCACGCCTCATCATCAGCCTATAATGTTCCCACTGCAGGGACTCAGGCCTCCTCTCTAGGAGAAGGATGGGCTATAATCTACCACGCGGGCCCAGTGCGGATTGGTAGATGTCACATGTCTTCGAATTTTTTGGTTCTAAGACGTGCCGGTTTCCTCACGATGTTTTCCTTCACCGTTTTGAGAGCAGTGGTGATGAAATAAATTACACAAAGTAATGCGCCTGACGGGGTTCGAACCCACGACTCACTGTTCGTAAGTCGGGGCCGCCACCACTGGGCCACCGCTGCTCTCATGCACGCCTAAGCGCCACATATTGATATTCTAACAGTGTCATAAAATTTAGGGATTCAATTAGCGACCTTGTTAGTAAAACGCGCATTAAATTCCTTTAGGAAGTCTGTTCTAAAGTTAAATAAGAGGAGACAAATGAACAGAAGAAGAAAAAAAGATTAGTTTCAAATAAATTACGATTGAAGGTTGTTTGCTTTCATGGAGCGTTCTTTAAAAGAGATTAGATTGGCCACTCAAATCAAGAAATGAACAATCTTATTCACTATTGGTTAACTTCAAACTATGCTGTTGGATTTTTATTCTAAGTATTATTCATTTCTGCAGAACTGTGCTTTTCAGATTTCTGTTGTTTGAAGATATGTTTTTACGACGAGTTGCTGTTTTTAGTATTTTTTGTAACAATTACAATGTGTTACATGTAAATTCATTATATTTCGGTTTTAGTGTTACTCAACCCTAAAACCGGAATATCATTGTCTTGTATTTATTGATTTGACTTGGAAACAAAGATACTCATTTTTTAATATGTAGGTATCATCATCATCATTTCAGCCCGGAATTACCCACTGTTGGGTATTGGCCTCCACTTTCTTTGCGTTTCTGTGTATAAAACTCACATAACAGCAAACGAATATCAAAGGCATTATTATTATGTATTATTATATTATTTCATCATTATTTCGTCGTATCCTACGAATAAGGGCGTAACTGCAAAACAGCTACTTTTCAGGAGACACAAATTAGTAAAGTAGAAGAGAGACACAAACGTAATTAGGGCATCGTCTCTTTTACAGATACGCAAAATAGCCATTCCATAGAACACGGCCCCAACCACCATTAGGGTATTTTCTATGTACGCAATATGGAAAATTTTGACTCTCACAATGAAAATGACGTAATTAAGTACAAAATCCTTGAGGTTTAAAATATTTTGATTTACGTACTTGCTTAAAAAATCTCTGTTACCGCCGACTGGTGGCCAAAGGGCCCTAGCACTCGAGCCCGTGCAACTTCACTACTTACGATGAAAGAGGGCGCGAGAGCGATTGTGGCTTTATTCTTCGTTAAAAACGGAGTACTCCAAATTGTGAGTTTTGAGAAAACCTAATTCAGACCTGTACCATTTTTAATTGTTTTGTTGGACTGGTTACATGTAGTATGACGGGCAGAATGTAATTATGCAATAAAAGATAAAAGCCCTTATGTTCTTTACGCCCTTATTCGTAGGATACGACGATTTCATTACTTATCATTTTCAAAAATAAAACCAAAGAAAATTATGTAGAACGGGGTTACATCAACCGCTCATTATATCACAATGTGCTGTCATTGCAACACTTGATAAGCTATCATTACATGTGCGAAACCCCACTTGCTGCCGTTTTCCGCACAAAAGGAAAAAGTATTCACGATAAACGTAAAATTATACTCAGACACGGTGACATTAATTACTGTGTTGTATGTTACCTCTCCTCCGGCCATATACGCCCGCCGCGCCGCCACCATATCATAGTGTTAAATCACAGCTGCCTTTAATATTTAAACACGAAAATTTGTTTTCCTACAATTAAATTACGTGCAATTTTAATTCGCCCGGTTGACTTGTGGCCTGCGTCAAACTTACGGTTGCGAATTTATGATTAACACAAGCATTACGTTTTAAAAAAAAGTACGCACTATAATTTTGCGTTCAGTCACTATTTCCACGTTTCATTAACCAAAAGTTGTGCTGTTTTTAGTTTCAGCTACACTATAAAACACTAGGCATGTTTTCGATGATGGAAAATGTTTTGTATTTACGCCAATTTATTACGTTCATTGTCCATTTGTTCTGGCTTCAATGTATTTTAGGAACAGACGAATGGGTCAACTGTTGCGAATGTTTTATTATACATATATAACGAAATATTTCGATAAATCGTACAGTTTCCGCCAAGTATAGTGGTAAAAACATAAGAGATACTGTTATTTATATAACGTCTTGCCATTTATGTAGATAATAATCATCTTTGTATCTTGGGATTCAAGATACATTACGAGCTCCGTTCCGAGAGTTCGCTGTGTACAGATAGAGAAAAAAGTCGATTACTATCGCTCGCCACGAAATAATCCAGATAAATTACAGCTCCCGTCGTTGTTTACTTTGATTAAATTGTAGTCGACTGGCGGAAGATTAGCCGAAGCCTCGCAAATCGAGCGAGAAGAGAGAGCATTTTCTCAATTTACATAGTACGAACGCGGAAATCGTAACAGTGTTTATTCGACACGATTTTATATCGACTATTGACACTATTGTTATTCGCGACAATTACTATTAACGACTCCGTGCTGTTATTATTACTCTGAATAAATGGTGGCTTTAGTGGTATACGGAAACAGTTGAAACAAATACAGTACAATTTGAATAAATCACGTAGGTAGCAAAATGCTTTAAATCTATCGTTCAACAAAAAAGCTTCGATACAAAAAAGTGGAAGTATTAATCGAAAATTCATTATTAGAAAATACAGCGTTGGCTGAAGATTCGGAAGAAAATTAAAACCTTTAAGAGGATTTTTCAAGCTCCGGATAATCCAGTTATTTTTTTAAATCATAAGGTTTGCTTAGAATTTTATTATCCTGATATTGAAAAGGGTATAGAATGGGATTTTGCGAATTGGAGTGAAATTAATAGACCGATAGTAAGTAAAGTTATTTTGATTTGGATAAATAAAAAACAGTCGGGTAAAAAAATGTTAATTGACGATTTAATTATAATCTTCTTTACTCCATGGATTCTATAGCGCGTGTGAAAAAACCCTTCGCCATAATATCTAATAAAAACACATTTGTCATAAAAAAGGCCTTCCAAGAAATAAAACATATCATTCTTTGGCTAACAAGGGCGTTAAAGTCTAACCACGCCCTCTGTTTCTATTGTTAGTAATAACGTCCCGGGCTATTGAACTTATTACTGAATCTATAATGATACATTATTGCTACATAAGAGCCACCGATGCTAAACGGCTGCTACGTAATAGATATTCAGTACGTCATCATGAAACCACCTACATTGAAAATTTTCACGTTAATTAAAAAAAGTCAGGTGGTTCACAAACGTGCAATACCAAAAAATGTATGGAACAGCAGATTTTAAAAATTCCCGATAAAAATTTCGAGGTCAGTAGCAGCCACAGTGCCTAGATTTGCGCCCTGTTGATGGCAACAGACTCGCCCCCTATTACATGGGTGTTTATTACCGAGCTGGTAATGTTGGACTAGCACAGTTGTTGTGAACACTAATAGGGTTGATAATAATGAAATAAAAACAAAGTGTGTCCTGATCTAAGCTGGTATATATATTTTCTAAAACCACTCGAACCCAATCAAATCGATGTAACATAACGATAGCTTGCTTTTATTTTAAGCAACGCCATCTATCGAGCTCAAAAACAAACTTTTGTACTTTGACAAGAATTGTCAACTTGTACTACGGTTTTTGCATGAATAATGGGACTTAAATATAGCAACATAACTGGCGAAATGTGCATGTACTTAATGGGTACACCTCTGCCTTACACTTCGGTGATTGAAGGCGTCATGTTGTAATGTTTATGGATCAGTAGTTCCGAAGATGACCTTCCGAAGTATAGACTGGCATAAGCAAGCCTATTCCCAGAAGGTAGGTTAATTATGATGATGAATGTAACTCTTGACGAAATAAGCCATGACTTTCAATTATAATAACCTACTGTTTCAATTCCATACAACAAAGAGGTTAATCACAAATGTCTTTACATCGTAAATTGTTGACATTTTTCGGGAGTATGCCTGAACATAATAGCTTTCAGCGTCATCAATATTTATAGAGAAAGCTTTACGATTGTACTACTAAACATTGTGCACATGGCGCCGCCCCCCTTTGTGTGTGGAATCAGAGGTCATAATAGGATATTTTACTGCTAAATAATGTATTTTTGGCTGGTTATACCTTTTTTCCCCACTGCGGCGAAGTCCAAAAGGAGGGTTATGTGTTTGACGTGTATGTATGTATGTCCGTTTCTTTGTTCCCTCATAACTCCTAAACGTATGAAGGGATTTGAATGAAATATACGTCGTTAGATTTGTATTGATGACGCAAGTGCTATAGGCTACATCAAAATTAAAAAACAAAGAAAAAACATTTTTTTCCTATACCATCGAGTAGGGTATCAAAATAAAGGGTTTAAAAAGGAGATCACAAAAATATATCACACTTATATGTTTAAAAAAAAATCAAAGTGATAAATCCTTTAAACAAGCACAAAAGTTAAATCATCTGCGAAGAATTTTACGCGACCAACGAAAGAACAAAGAAAAGAACTAAAAGTTGGAAATAAAAAAAAAAACCAAAAAACCCTTTTTGTTTTTTTTTATTTGAATATTAAATTATGAAATGCAAAAAAATAGAACCCCGTCTGCTTCCAAGTTTTGTTTAATTTAAAATGTGCTTGTTTTTTGCTTTTCAGTTTTTTCAGTCGGGTTTTTTGGTTTTTTAACTACTTTCATTTTCTATTATTTATTTACAATGGGACAAGGTGTGTAAATGGTTTTTGATCAATTTTAAGGTTAACAAAATGTGTGTGATTCGGTGGCAAAAACATGAAGTCAAACAAACAAAAGTCACCGACTTCAGAAGCTGATTTTTCTTTTTAAGTTTATTTTTCTCTTTTTGGTGTTTTTGAAGTCGGTTGTTTTTTTTTCAAAAAAGTTTTTTAGGTCATTCAATATTAGGATTGCCTATGAAATATCTAAAAAATACACGCCTAAAACCTACTGTGAACTATACAAAATGATCTTGTATGATATTAGCACGACTATCATAATTACTGTTGTAAAAGACGACCAAAACTGAAAGTTTTCAAATTAAACGAAACAGCTTTCTTACTTTGATTATATTTGATAAATTAACAATAAAATATATATCATAATAAATTCAATTCGATATTGAACGTGTACCGCGGTCGCTCCATCCCTCAAGTGTATAACTAAACTTTCCCCATTTATATTTTATTAAGAAGAAATATTGAAACTTATTTAGTTCCTCATCCAAGTTTGTTCCAAGGCTCATCGATTTGAAACGTTTCAAAATAACTAGTTGATGGTTAAGAAATAAATGTTCTTGGTTAACTTTGGTACGATTTGTTTGTAATGTTTTTTGTGAGTCTTACTTAAGAATACATTTTGGTGTCTCTTAAAATGACGAGTAATAGGAAGTATGGAAGAAGAAGAAGACATTTGGAAGAGAATTGGCATAAGGACAAGAGAATGATGATGATTATTACTTAAGAGAAAATTTTGAATTCTTATTATTGAAGTACTACAAATAAGAAATGTATGTACAAGGACACATCTTTGGCAGTCGTTACAGGTAGTCAGTGACCTGAAATTCTGACATCCAGTCTTACCAAAGGGTATCGTATTACCTAGTATTAACTGGGTTGTAGGGGTCAGATAGGCAGTCGCTCCATGTAAAATACTGGTATTCAGCTGCATCCGGTTAGACTGGAAGCCGACCCCAATATAGTTGGGAAAAGGCTAGGCAGATGATGACTACAAGTAAGAAATGTTTCCCATATTTTATGCCATTCGAAAAAAGGGATTACCTACTCTTTGTTATTTTAATATAAATTATTCCTGAAAAGTGTGACCAATAAAAATCAAAATCTGTCCTGAATAAAGTGTTAAAAATTAATGCCAAAACCTTCACTGATTCATGAAATAAATACAAGCTTCATAGAGTTTAGGTTTAACACCGCTCTTTGAAAGGCCCACAATTAAAATTGCTTCAGGCCGAACACAAAAAATACACAGATTTTACCAAATTTATTTTTTACAAGCTATAAAATGGTTTGCATTTTTAGTAAATACACGAAAAAATATATGTTTTTATTTCACGCTATTAACAGGCGCGATAGAGATAAAAATACGTGTAAAATTTATTATTAAAACTCGTTTTTGGGATCTAATTGTTGCATTTTATAAAATGTGAAATCGTAAACGTTTTGTTTGTATTAATTTGTATAACAAGCCACTTCTGTTTTTTGGTAAAATTACTAATATTTATTGCTCTAGTAATCTAACTGGCCTAATCAAAGTTATCTTGGAGACTAATCTCATCAACTGAAAGTTGATACTACTATTTCATATATAGCTACACTGTGCAGTGCACTGCCTGACCGAAAAACCACTGAATAAACGACGAGCAGTCATATATCGTGCCCACTAAACAATATCAGTACAAGATTGGCACAGCTTGAGGCATTGTACGTCAATAAAACACTCGTGCTGTAGTACCACTAGTACCACACAGTGAATTAGAACTGACATCCCACAGGTCCATAACTTGCAACTATTTGTAGTAACCAATTCCGCTTAGTTGACTTAGAATTTATGTTAGAAGATGCTGGTACTGTGTTTTACTTTTGTTCTGATTTAGTGCGGATTTGGAGATGATATTTCAGACTAATGTTTGCTTTAAGGTTAACAAAATATCTTACTGTGTGGGTGTTGTTTGCATGAATGCGTTCCTAATGAAACCTAGATAGCTTATCCACATACGTACGTTTTTTGTTCTAATGGGACTTTACTCGAATAAACATTCTGTTCATAAAAAATCCATAGTCTGATAATAATGGTTGGGAGGAACAGTGAAATATGAAGTAACCCTTGACAGACACCCGTTCAGATTTATAGACGAATAGGCACTGACGCAGAGTGGACAATCAAAACGCCATTGACGAGCCATGGCCGCGACATATGCCGACACAAATGTCTGCTCTCATCCACCGTAAACGGCATAAATGGCGTTTACGAACCCGCATTAATAAATCACGACTTTTAAAATATAGCAGCGGAATTTTTCGGAAAATTAAAATTTTCACTTCCACAGGAAATGTTCGATGTTTTATGCGGTTTCATATCGGTGCCTGTTTAAAAATATGATGCACTTTGTAACGCGGTAGTGACGGAAACGCAGCGACAATGTGTTTGACCAACATTTATTTGCGGAATGTGTAATGATTATTATAATATTTAGCGTTAATTTGTGATGCGAATACCGTAGCGAGCCTTTGTGTTGATTTTGTCAATAAGAGCATTCAAATACTGCTGAAAAATTGTATCAACATTGCTTAAACTGCAGGTGTATTTTAATCACGTTTAAATATTGCCAAGATAACAAAACTAAATAATAGGTAGACTATCTATTCTAGTCTAGTCGAATAGATTAGACTTCTATTCTGTTCTATTCAAAGTACCATGTTATCGCAAACTTTATAGTGTAGTAGAATAGAAACAATTATAGAAGATACAGCTCAAAGTGAAAGGACCCATTTTAACATTTACAAGGCGCAGATAACCCAAGAATTAGGATTTATAAAGCTATACATACACGACGTTAACGTAATACAATGTTCTCCTTTTCATTAAAATAACAGACCGTTCTAAAGAGGTGGCGATTAAACTGTCCTAATTGTTTCAGACTTCCTCCAAAATATGAAAGTAAAATGTCTGTTACACTAACAAGAACTTTTGTATAATGAATAAAGTTTAAAATGGAACACACTTTTCATTTTAAGTGGCCGTTAGGGCCTATCAAGCCATTATGACTATGGAAGAGGACCGTATTTTTTTCCTTCTACACCGTCTGTCTTTGACGCCTTATCTGGCCAATCTTTCTTTGCGAAAATACGATACGGCAACAACCAGTCCGCGTGAGAGTCAATTAAAAAATGAGCGTTATTTTTTTTTGTAACATTTCGCTAAAATAGTTAAAACCGCGGTCCGTAACGAATTGCGCCGTGAAAAAAGCCTTTTATGTTGTAAGTTATATGGGCTTTTATTTGGAGGCCAATTAAAAATTCCTTTTCCCGCTGTACGCGGTCCCTAGGGCTCCCTTTTGTCGCGGCCGGATCTGTGTGGAGCCTCCGCCAGCCTGAGACGACTCTTAAATTTCATCTAGTGAGCCCTAACGAGACAACGAGAAACTGCCAGAAATTTATCGAGACTCCGAGGAAAAATACCTTTGCCTGGCTTAAAAGGTATGCGTGCCTACTTAATGAAGTTCAGGTTATAAATTGTTTAATAATATAGGTATTTTGTACATGGCAAATGAAAATCGTTTACTGCGGCGTTACTTGCAAAATGGAACTGAAAATACTTGTATACATTGCTTCAAAAGGTCACAGCAGAACTAAATAAAAATTCACGCGTCCAATTAATAACACAAGTGGAGCTACAATTTTAATATAAAAGTGTCCATAAATTCCAAAACTGCAAGGACCGCAAAATGTGTACAGTTTTTTGTCATCAGCTGTAATAAAACAGTACAACAAAATGCAATAAATATCCTGGATTGTGGCCACAAAACACTAAAGGCACGAAAAGCAGTCAGTAGCTGGCCATCCAAGTGGAAAAAGTCCTTAATTAATTTCCGATGCGTGTGCCGCCGAATCACGTTTCCCTATAAACGCATTTAATTCGCCATGATCATAAATTCATATTGCCACCTAACACGTTCACCGTTCTCTGGCTGAATTCGAAAATACGACTGCTATACTAGTCGCCGACGTCCATGGAAATAAAATGCTTTCCAATTCAGCCATTGAAGTATGTTACCGTGCACCAGCATAAATTTGCTGTAGTACGCTATTTGAATTATTGCATAACTTGTAAACACGTTTAGACCAGGCGCGCTTGCAACTCGGGGACATTCCTTTTTTCTCTTATCGACACCTTTAAAATATGGAGCGCACGCGTTTCGCGATATAAGTACATTTCGCTACTGAAAACTGCGCCACGGTGCATTATATCAACTTTTTTAATTTAAGAGAAAAATGTTCCTGAAGGTCTTTTATAAAATCTCAGTTGCTTACAAGCATCTGAAATCTCTGACCATAATGGAGTGGTCCTTGTAGTAAATTTGCACTTATAGTTCACAACGTTTACTTCAAGGGATTTAGCATTTTCTTCCGTTTTAGAGAGGTTCTCTCGGACCGAGCGGTGCAGAATATTTCTGAAGTGAAAGTTAATTTTCAAATAAGTATAACAAGTCTCGTTCCACGTAAACGCTCTTGTTATGTTATACTCCCCGTAGTTAGTAGTTAGCGGTAACGTCTAGAGCGGCTACCCGGTTCACTAAGTGATTTTTATCGTCCGACGATTACGTTTCGACAACATTGAGAACACACATTTGTGTGGAACCGCTACATAATGTAGTCTGGGCTTCTTTTTGCACTGGATTACCCGTTTAAACAAACAGAGCAGCCGGAACACCAAATAAAGGGAAATACTAACCGACGCCCGCGTTATTCTTACAAAATTAACTCATAACGCCAAGAGCGCGTTGATTTTTTTTCGGCCGTAATCTGCTTTAATGGGCACGGGGCCAGTCGCTTTCGTAAATCGGTTGCACGCGACTACCGCGAAATGGGAATCTTTAAATAGTGTACATACATTTTTGATGTCGCTTTAATGTCACGACCAGGCCCGATTGTGGCATCAATTAGCGTTATAACGAGTTCATTAATGATGAACCATATAAAGGCACTTTTAAAACTGTGGCCAGTTATTTAGTGCTAGATAACAGCCGGCCGTATAAAACTGCACCATTCAGAGCACTAGGCTTTGTAGGATTGGCTTTTAAAATTGCGAAATGCGAAATAAAAAAAGAAATATTGGTAAGAAAAAAAAACTCCCAGGGAATTTAATAAAGGGATTAAGTTTATGATACATATGTAAATGTATATTAGAGGCGTAGGTCGGAGAAAAACAAACGCTTCGCATGCGGCCCCGAAATAATAAGTTGAAGTAGAGTTCATGTCGCGCCCGCCCACCTGAAGAGATTGGGGGGACAGGAATGCTTAATATAGAGTCCTTTACTTGCACCGGCTCGCCAAATAACATTGCCGACTTCGCCAGCATTACCTACGAACGCCCTGCTCCCTCCTTGTGACAGATTTTCTTCAGTTCTGTCTATATTATTTGAGAGGGGTTCCACTGTAAAAATATTTACATTTTACTAAGTAAACAATTTTATTTTACCTTCAATGTTTTCCATTCTAAATGAAAAGAAGCAGAGGTAAAATTGTCACTTTTTTATTTTCAAGAAAAATTCACTTCTACAAAATTAAAAGAACCTGGAAACTTTCCGACGCAGAATTTTCGTACGCGGTGACATTGCAAACAATCCGACGCCCGTAGCAACGGCTATCCGCAATTCGCAAACTAAATAATATACCAAGTATTTTGCTTGCATGTTTACGTTGGGCTGACAGGCATTCATTCTATGCACGAAAAGTTTCTCGTTTCTCCCAGTCGTGTCAGTTCGGAACTTCCAGAGCTCGGACATCACAGACCGTAGATAGTTGCACAATGGAATAAAGTAACATCGGAAGCTCGTTGGAGTTAATAAATAATACAGAAGCGGAGTGACATGCGCAGAGTGCAGTTCGTACTGGCCCTAAGTCTGTTTTGACTGCAAATATCTGCTCCGGATGTCTGCCGGACGGCCGACGTAGATTGTTTGGTAACTAGATAGGTCATTGATCAATCAAACAAACAGGATTAGAGAACTGCCTAGCGGTACGGCTCTGCGCTTGACGTGATCGAGTTCTTGGATTTATGAAATTGGTCTAAGGTTACTGGAGGCGAGTATATGCAGGCTTGTAATGGATGGCTGGTTACTTCTTCATTATGTTGGTTGATAGTCCTATTATAATTATCATGTAGCACCACAGCTGCCAATGAAAGCTATAATTCTGGTAGATGCATGAAGTTACAGACACGGAATAACAAATCGTTGATGTTCTGACAACACGTAAGTAATTTTAGGCGGTTTTGACATTTAAAATTTTGATACCGTTTGCTTGAGAATCCCAAGCCATTCACTGAAACAAGGAACGTTTCTTTCTAATTTGAAGTGAACACAAACTATAAAACGTTGTTGTATTCTTGCATTATCCATCCATAATAATATTAAAAAATAAAAAAATAAAATGCGAAAGTAACTCTGTCTGTCTGTCTGTTACTCAATCACGCCTAAACTACTGAATCAATTTGCATGAAATTTGGTATGGAGATATTTTGATAGCCGAGAAAGGACAGTCATAGGCTACTTTTTAATAAAAAAAACGTGTGGCACTCGGAGACTGCCGCGGTAAAGCTATTGCATAGCATTTTTTATCAACTTATGCAAATAATTAATTATTTAATTTGACAACCTCAGTAGGCTTAGCCAAGTTGACAATCTACAAGCGTAAACGTTAGTAGAAAACGACTCAAATGTATGGGAGTGACGTCATCGCAACGCTAAGTCACGTGATCAGAACAAACGAATAGAAAATACGTAGCCATGTTGACAACTTATCGTATCGTTCAAAATGATAGAATGAAATCTGATCCTTTCTATAACGTTGATCGCTACATCCCATATAAATGCTAGCCAAATCACACTTTTGACAAGCGCAAACGAAACGTTGGCGAAGTATTTGAACGCTAGTGTAGCGTAAGCCGAGACCCTGGAGATAACGCTAAAAAATGGCGTCTATGTACGATCCAGCTGTCTTGAGACCGAGAAGTGTTTTGTTTATTTATCATAATTTTGGATTGTAGGTGCCATTTAACATTTAAAATCTATACTTTATAATATTATAATTATACATATATTGTGGTGCGCTAAGGGTCAAACACTATAATTGTTTTAATTATTTCGAAAGAAGTATCTAGTATTATTTCAAGCCGCGTATCACGTCATTGTTTATGTACAACATATTTCAAGTGCCCAAGTATATTAGATTTTAACAAAGGAAGGTCACGAAATAACTAATAATGCACGTACCTTCCCATGAATTCCAATAAAGCTGCGAACTGTTCTGGGTCTGCTCGAGATCTCGATTCCATTTTATAAAAGTTATCACTTCATTCAGGTATCTTTCATCCAAATGCAGAATATCATATTATTTCTGGACACAGTATTGTTTAAAATTACATTCCGCGCTGTGATTTTATAATACACCAATTATAAGAAGAACTTGTCCTTTATTTCACTTACTTTTTTAACACTTAAATCAATTTATTACTTTCTTAACAATTCAAAACAAAACTTCAACCCGCGCATAATGTAAACAACTGTGTCTTTGACGTTAGTTTGACGTTAGTAGATACGCTCACCATAGACTAAAGTGTAGGTTTTGTCTACATTTACTAGAGAATGAGCGATCGACTCAGTTTTGTGAAGTTGGCTACCAACTTAGCGCTTTCTACAAGCGCTTGCGCCGAAGCGTTCATTATTATAGAAAGAGAATAGATACGAAGCGGTTGTAACTTGTCTAGCCCCTCAGTTGACAACCTTGTTATTTTCCGTAACCATAGCAACCTGGTTGAAAATTTTCTTTACGGAATTTCTGGATTCGCTCTCCACGCTCAAGGCCCGCGATAGAAGCTATGCAATAACTTAAAAATAAATAAAAAAAAAACTTTATTCAAGGGGTTGAAAGGGGGGTACGAAAATATTATTTTTGGTCGCGATGACCGGCATCGGTATCGATAACCGACATCCGCGCGGTTGAAACCGCGGGCATCAGCTAGTATGGTATAACTATGCATTTTTTCAACCTCCTGTTTTTTTGACTGACGTAGTGTTAGAACTTTAACGACAAAATATAATAAAAAAAAAAAGACACTGAAACCTCATTTTTTTTTTTTTTGTACCTAATTATTGACAAAAACCATTCAGACCACACTATTTCCATAACCCCTACTCTAAACACACAGTAACAAAACATAAACCTACCTCCCTACAACTTAGTTCACCAAAATTGTAAGCAAGCTACACAAAAGGTGCACCATCCAGCCAGCCAGCCGTAGTTATCTTCGTTGGCGAGCGAACTGTGCGTAATCTTTGTCTCACGAGACCACCGACCACATTGTGCTAATGCCCACCCGGCTTTGGTACTGACCTGAAACGCTAGATAAGCTTAAACTTTGTACCTTCGCTGTCAATTGTGAAACTATTGAATTTTTAAGTGGAGTTGGTTTAAGGGATTTGGGCTTATTGTGTTGTTAAGAGGTTTAGTAAGTTAAGGCTGTGGTTTTTTATTTAGTTTTGTTATCATTGTATGCATGATTATAAAACTTTTGTTTTCGAAAATGTCAGTGATTTCAAGAATTTTAGTTGCCCTTTAAATACTAACTTTAAATTTATTTTATTTTGATTTAGAAGACATAGAATACATTGACAAACTCAAAATCAATTAGATCTAACCTAAAGAGAAAGGTTCTGCCTACACCAAAACAAAAACAAATGTTCAAAAAGAATAATGTTATTCCGTACCCGTACAAAGAAAGAACAAAAAATAATAATAGCTACTCCAACACCAGGTACAATTCATCATTCACAGGTAAACGATTATAACATAAACTAGAAAAGCGTGACAGCTCCGTCTGGGGCGAAGTAAATAAACGACGCTTACACTTAAACAAATGTAAACGAAATTAACAAGGGCATTAAGAAAAGAGAACTATGTCGTTAAGGTCCCTAGCAATTGTTGCCGACGTGTAACACACTGAAGGAAAAGGGCGATGAATAAAACACACGTTAATAGGCGTACGTCTAACAACACAAAGCGGCCACATTAACGCCTAACGAATAAGGTGCCTCTGATGGATAAGATTACGTCTCGCCTCTTCCGCCGTTTACGCTTTCGCCGCGATGCTTAAGAGAAAGTAATATCTGACAAAGTGGATAAAATATATATTTCGGCTGCACTTAGATCCGAAGCCTGGCCAAGAAGGGCAGCGGGCCGGTTCCCACGCGGCCGCCTATCTCATGTTACACCCAAAAGAATCCCATTTTTTTCTCACAGAATTAAACGAGCGATAAAATTCTTGCGACGTCGCATGAAAATGTGCGTTACCTGCCTTGCATATTTATGCGTGCCCCAGTAATGACGTTTGTCGAGCCGCCCTGCCCGGTTACATTACTGCTTGTCTCACCGAGCGTTGGAGCAAACCCTACTTTATAAACAATCTGTGTCAAGTGTTTTCCGATCGCGTCGCAACTTGTTTGCATTTTTCTGTACAGAATGAGTTAAAGCTGTATCAATTAAAATAACGCCACGTAACATTGTTGGCGTGCTGTTATTTGTCTACGTTGAAGCGCGCCTCGTTAAGTCTTTCTTGTTGAGGTGTTTCTGTTCTGCCCTCTCTCTCTCTACTGTTTGCAGCATGTATGAGAGCGTCTCGTTCTCGCAATGGCATTTTCACTAGCTTATGCTAAGAATGTGGGTACATAAGTCGTCACCAAACATTAACTCTGGCTTAAGTGTGCAATATCATTTATCTCGGCTCCGAGGGTAAATATTGTTCTTAATTTAATTCAAGTTAGTGGGAGCGCACGTGATGACGGCGCGCGCGGCGACGGCGCTGCGAGCCGCAAGTTGCGCGTTGCACATCGAATATTTCAAGGGGGAACGGCGTAGAATATACTCGCAATAGCTCGCCCCTAATCTTGAGCCAAGTCGAGTGTTGCACCTGCAGCCAAATTCGTTCCAATTAGGAGGAGTTAGAGTGCGCGTTGCTGACTGAACAGCAAATGATGCGGTCCCCACTTAACGCCGCCCGGGGCGACACTAACGTGTCGTCTGCACGTAAATAAATTCAGTTACCGCTTGCAGTGAGTGCGCGTCATTAAACTTTCTTGTCCGTAACTCAAGCCCGACGTGTGACGTTTGTTAATTATCAGGATTTAACAACATGCTGATCGAATTGCGTTCCGAGAATGTTCGCTTATTGACTTGAGTTTATTTCGCGATACAGAGAACGTTTGATTATTAACTTGGGCTTAGAATACTAATACGGTAGGTATGTCTACTTAGCTTCTTGTCTTGAAAACAGATTAAACTTGGTGCACGAAGTACTATCGAAAACTGACATTTTGACTTCAATAACAGCAGGTGTGCTGGTGTCATAGGTTAAACAGTAAAGTGATACAATGAACTTTCATTGCGGCACGTTACCGCAATGACTTGAAAATACACAACACATCGATAAAACTGTTTGCTTAATATAAAATTTAACGTAATCGACTTTACGTCGATGCGATGGTAGCGAGTACATAAAGTGAACATGCTCTTTCGCTACCAGTAGTGATATCCCACTAATGTGCTTTCGCCTACAATCTTTTCTTGAGATGACACGCTAAAATTTTCGTGCGGTTTAAATGAATTTGTATTCTATGCTGTATAGATTAGGGCTGGATTTAGTTTATTTGAGGAATTTGAGTTAGGATAATTCGAAAGTTAAGGTGGGTGATGTCAATCTTTATCGTAAGGGAAGTTGTAGGAAGGGGGAGGTCGAAGTCGGGTAGAGGGTGCGCCGCTGCGTCGATTGTAATCACGCAAATGGCTCCATATCAAAATGTCACATTTGTATCGATGTTTTCCTGTCATTTTGCACAGGAGTATTGAACTTTTTAAGTAAAAAGTATTGCTCTTTGAAATAAAAACAACTGATTCTAATTTGGAAACAATGTGCGTAGAGCGTAGCAGTGCTACGCGGCAGCTACGCCTACTGACTTTCTGCTACGGCGTAGCACAACTTAACCTTTCATTTTCAACTATCCATTCAACTTGTATACTTATATTATTCGTAATCTATGATCGTTAATTTATATCTTTAAGCCGAATTAATGTACGTAGACTGCGTGGCTCTGCTTGATTAAAGATCAGCTCACGTTACAACCTTATTTTATTCATTTTCCGTTTCTTCCTTTTCACATTTATCCATTTTTGTAAAAAGTAGCAATAGACTTGTAGATAAGGGCGCTACCACATTTTATGTATTCAATTACAAATGGAATGACATTTTGGATGTACAAAAGGCGTCGTTTCAAAAAGCAATTATCGTTAAACGTTTACGAAACAATAAAAAAATCACGGGGTCACGTATTAAACAGTCTTTTTGGGGAGTTTGGTTTTATTTTTCTATCGACGCAGGCTGCCGGCTAGCCACTGACTGCGATCGCCTCCATTAAAATAACTCGTTAAAATTTATCATCGACCCGCTTAATCGCTTTAGCGCCACCATCTGGGATTTTATGATTTTTCTGCTTGCTCTGTATACTTTCGTGGTCATTTTACAACGTTTACAAAATTGCTTGCGTGAGGTGGTTAAAAGCTTTCCAACATCGTTTTACATCTCCTGTGTTGTGGGTAGTGATATTTTTTGTGACAAACACACGTGGGCCGCGGCGTTCGTTATAATAATTACAATTTACATTTTCATTAAAAAAAAACAAATAGTCTTGGTTGAAATCCAATTTAATCAAATTACAGCGGATTTTGTGCTGGGCTGGTGTGCCGTGGCGCACTCAGAAGATAATTAAATAATTAAGAATGTATGAATGACGCTGTAAAGCGGTTTCCCTGATATTGTAATAATGCAGTCCTCTTGGGCGAAATCTTTTAAATTATTCTCTCACGCTTTTGCTTCGTAATTACGCGGACGTGGATGCCTACCGGCTCCGCGTCTATTGTGCGCTCTACGACTTAAAAATGTACGTAATATTTAAAACTTTGATGAATAGAATTAGACTGTATTCTACGAGTACTTAAAACACATTCTTCAAAACAAAACAATAGAGGTCGTCATAAATGAACATTTTTATTGTAAGGCAGCATCCCACATTCATACTCAGTCTTAACGTATATATCTACGTGTTCATAAACCACACATTTTCCACATTCGTAATTTTTTAAAGTAAGACTGCGCTAAAAAAATCCTGGAGCATTTCTGCTGAATGTGGA
This sequence comes from Diarsia dahlii, assembly GCA_949775195.1. Lineage (NCBI taxonomy): Eukaryota > Metazoa > Arthropoda > Insecta > Lepidoptera > Noctuidae > Diarsia > Diarsia dahlii. The sequence goes on along the minus strand of OX459195.1, from coordinate 8,561,135 downwards.
AAACGTTCGACAAAACGGTTAGCACGAGTGGAAATGAAACGTTTTACCTCTAAAATGTCAAAGGTAGCTTCTTTGGGTTTATATTTTGCGTTTATAGCGGTCAACGGCGCGTCGAGATACGAGCAAAAAGACCTGGAGCGACCGCTCGCTGCCGGGAGAAAATCTGAGGGCTTAAACAGTGCCACGTATGAAATAGTAGAGCTCGGTTACATGAAAAAGACGAGAGGCGAAATCGAGTGACAGGACCACGGCGCAGGATTTTCAGTCCGATGGTTTTTTGCAGCCGGGATTTTAGGACTGGACATTGCAGCCGCAGAGGCGATGCGAATTTATCGTGCCCGCTTCCCAAGCGGACGTGCGGTCCATGATTAGTTGGGCTCGACGCGTCTCAGTGATTTTTTTACATTTGCAAAGTCACCGGACCAAGCCCGCTCCTCTCGCGAAATTAGAACACAGCCCCGCATTAAACATATCTCCTTTGATTCAAATTGTATTAAAATGTTGTGTTTTCAATTTCAGATTGACCCAAAAGTGGCCTTCCCCAGGAGAGCACACCCAAAGGTAAGCTTTTGATAACATTTCATCACGTTGTGGTTAGACGTAAATTGAAATTTAAACCTTTATAATAAACTCATTCCGACATTATATTGCCACAAAATGGCGTAGTAGCGTAGCAAACTTACGACATATTGTGACTGTAAAGTAACCGGTTCAACGCTGCTTGTTTATTTTCGAACATTTACACAAAATATTATTTTAGGCTGGACATAACTCCGGCGAGCTATTAAGATGTTGGTTCACGGTGCATAAATAACTAAGGGCTAAATTTAGTATGCGGCCGGTGATCTCGAGGCCGTCCGTAACCTAGATGCTCCAGTGATTGAATCGCATAACAGTCTATTTAGTCTATTTCCTTTTTCCCCCGTTTTCGTGAGTACGTTTATTTATTATTCTGAACAAATAGGGTTATTAGATGTAGATGGATTAGGTAGACAACCGTATTATAATTTGTGTTAGTTTCGTTTGGGATTCGTCAAAACGAAATTCCATCTTTTTTTTTCATCGAAAAGGTATTCGTCTGGACTCACATAATAAACACAACGTATTTAAATTCTACTCTATAACAGTAAAAGTTCTAATCAACCTCTTATCGTATAATTTAATTTGGGTTTCGTTAGGTAATAGAAAACGATTAAACTGAGACTCTAAAACAGATCCTGGTCAAAACAAAATCACGACTACGAGGCACTAAAATAATTAAAAATCCCACTAGCAGTCGGAAATTGGAACTGCGACTGATAAATGGCTATTAGGGTGGTCCCCTATCATTTAAGGCCCAAACATCAGCGAACTACGACTGCATAACGTACCCCTTTTGCCTACCCCTCCAAAATACAGGCACGAAAAATTATTTGGCAGTAACATTTAGGTAGTATTATTTTTATTTTCTCATAGTTGTAAAAACTCAAAGGTTTCTTTTAAAACCCTGCATAATGCAGACATTTTTGAATTCAGCAACGATACTATAATGGCTTCGTCTGGAGAGGGGTTGGGCATATATTTACTAGGGTAATAAAAACAATAGAATTCAGAAGTAGCTCGCATGAAAAAAAAACGTGGAGGAGGCAAAAGAGGTTGTGCAAAGGTAGTTGAGAGGGTTGCTTATTGTAACGAGATGTTCATCAAAGACCCTGGGGTGTGGGATGTCTGCGTTATGTTTTTTTTAAGAGGTTCTTTTCATTTACGAAGCTCTAGTAGGTGTGTTCTGCCGGGATGTTTTAGTCTGTCTGTTGGTTGAATTTATTTCGGATTATTTATTTGAAATTGACTTAAAAATTCTAATGCAAACCGCTCAAAACAGAAAATTTTCAAAGAAAAAGCTCATTTTAAGCTCCCAATAAAAGAGCTCATAATAAAGTATAATCACGCAAAATATCACGTAAGTGATAACATCAGTATAGTTATAAGACCGTGAAAGCTTGCAACATTGTTTGATTTAAAAAAGTATTAAACGGGTTTGTAATTGTATTTTTTGGAACAGGACAGTTCTGAATAGTTCGTTTGCAACCGACAAAATATGTCTGGATTTGACAGCTATTTGACAACATGTCCACGAACTATTTGTGTGTAATCAAAATGTTGTGTGAGTGATAAAATTGATGTATAAAACTACTCTTGTATTATTATCATTCGGTTTTGTTTTAATTATTTCGCAATATAAAGAGACTAAAGTGTTCATGTTAATTAAAGTTAAAAAATCAGATTTATATAATTTCAATAAGTGAATCAGAAAATAAACTGCTATTGTGAAATTAACTTTTAATATTTCAAACTGCATTAAATGAGACGTAAAGTACATACTTAGTTGGAATGACAAACAAAACCATTAACTGTCCAAAATTTAAAAAGCAACCTTACGTGTTTTCCATTAAAAACCACTTTCCACCTTTTAGTGTAGTGCTGAAATGGTAATGAATCAATCAATTCCACTTATAGCTGGAAGCCTTTCCCGAATTGCGCTGCAGCACTTGTTCTTGATGAATTTGTCGCAATTTAATTGGTTGACAATGTTCATTGACAGATTACAGCATTAATTAAACTTGTCTTGTGAATAATCTAGTGATTTATCTGTTGACAGGCGATTTTCGTATGAAATGATTAACTACAAATTGAATGTGTACTAGATAATGGGTGTAAAAATATCCTTAATACCTCTTTGATTATCGTACTAATAAATGTATCCACCAGCATAATGTTTTGGCTACGCTGCGCTACATTAAGGTCTACCATAAAACGTGGTATTTTTCCAAAAAATAAAGTCGTTTCAGTCAGCAGCAACAGTCAGTAATATTTTGTAAATAGTTACTTAATTTGAACTTCGTAATGCTTGGTTGACAGCTTCGTGAAGGATTGATTTACACCTTGTATTTCAAAAATGACCTTCAAGTTAGCTATCATTCTAAATATTAATGCAGCTAGCAAGTGTTTTGGATTTAAAAAACCGTATTACTTATCTTCCACATTAAATCTCAGCTATTTTGTAAATTTTCGCTGAGGCCGCGAGAACCGAGATTTTTCGCTGAGCTACGAGGTTTTGTTCTGCGCATAATTTTACAAGTTTTTATTTAACACAAAATATTAAGCTAACAATAGTAAACACTAGTTTGGCGGCTCCAGCAAATGTACGTTATCATTGGTGGGTGCAAGCCGCATTTAATGTAAATTGGCGTCAGGAGCGCTGCCTGGCCGGTCGCATCCCAACGTTTTTACATTCAAGTAGCTGATACTTGAGGTTTTATTTGACCCCGCACAGAATAGACGGTAAGCTCTTGCTTTTGTATTTGCACTGCTGAATACTAGAGTGTAGTCAATTGATAATTTCCACCCGCAATAAACGGACGCGAGAGAGTTTCGTGAGGTGAAAATGAGAAAGTCGACGGTGTTGTTTTGTATTAACATTTATAAAACTTGAGGTTGTCGGGGCGTCTTGCAACAAGTGAATTTCCTTTAGAGATGCTAAAGATAAGTGAGTGTGGCGCGTCTAGCTTGGTTTAGGCGAAAACCGAATGAAAAAATCGTACCATGCGCAATTTCAAAAATCCGCGGATAGAGTCGGCACGCTACCTCCTTCTTTTTATATGGACATTAAACGTGATGGATGGTTTTAAAACATCACGTTATATTACTCTATCCGGGCAGCCAGTGCGGTGTTGCGTGGCCGGTCAAAGGGGATGCCGGCTATGCGAATTACATGAATACATTAAGGGAGCACTGCCTCGTACATGTTACACTGTAATGCTCACGAATAAATTTAGACCATGTTCCTTCATCATACCACCGAACGGCTACTATGTAGATATGTGAATTATGAATATAGATTCCGCTTATAACTTCCTATCGATTGCTTGTAGCCTGTAAGTATTCGTAGGTACCCCGGGCCCCGGCCGCACGATGTAGCGGTTTAAGATAAAACAAAATAGAAAAGTTTGAGCCCAACAAACTGTTTGCTGACATCAACCATTTTCGGAAAAACCAACATAATATTTTTTGTTCGCCTAATTAATTGCTATGATAAACGACGCACAAAATCGGATGATTTTGTCAGTGCCTTGTGGGGGCGAAATTCAAATTTCTGATTATCGTTTGCCGCCGCTTCTGCTTTCCCTTCTTACGCAAACAATGGAAAAAAGGGGACACCGCTTCCAAGGCGTAAGCTAAGAACAAAACAAACGAATTTTTAATATCGTCTTTATCGATAATTGAGACTCTCTGGAAAACCTCTTATTTTGAAAAGTTTTAGAGACTGCAAAAGAGGAATGGTGAAAGGAAAATGGAATTGGAAGAAAAAACTTTTTTCATCTTCTTTGTTTGACATTGACAGTCACTAAACTTTGTATTTTCACAGCGGATCTATTTAATTTAGAATTGATTCAGCGGTATTTAATTGTCCAGTCAGCATCTGGCAGATGACTGCGGCAGATATTAAAATTTTATATATTTTTTTAATCTCTCTCTTTTATACCTGTCTGGATTGTTATTATTCTAAGAAGTATATTTATTGAGTCTTCAAATCTTTTTCATGTCAGAACGAAGAAGAGTAATTCTTCTTAGATAACTGTCACAACTTTTACGATTAATTTTCTCCAAATTTTTCTTATTTAATACGTTTTACTGTGTAGTTAACACAGCCATTGGTTATAAACACGGCGTCATAATGTACGGCATAACACAAAGCGCAATAACATATTAACCTCGGATGCAGATGAATAGAATATAAACTGGAACGTAGAGCCAAGTGCATAGGAAATCACGCACAGCCGCGAGCAACATTACCTATCTATTATCTGGCAGTACATACTGCAAGTTTCTTGCGAGTAAATACCGGTCGTAGCGGGAGAGGGGATGCAGGGGAACAAAGGCTAATATGTCATCGCGGGCAACTTAATTGACGCGGTTTCCGCAACGACGCGGCGGAACGCAGACGTCAGCGTTTCCTCCGGTTACATATTTATATGTACCGACTGCACTGGCTCTCCGACGTTGTACTATGATATAATACATTTATACACTTTTAATTCTAACGGATGCACATTTCTAGTTTGCACTCTCTCGGTTCATCGAAAATAGGTAATACGAATTTATAGATAAAATTGAGTCAATCACAGGTTTGCTGAAAGTTATATCAGAAATAAAAATGTCACTCAAAAACATACACTTCGACATTTCCATACGAATCAGACAAAAGGATAAATGGATGATCAAAGGTTTACCTTTCACCGCTATCCAAAATAAACTCCAAAAATAACTTCGTTACCTAAATAAGTACCTACATTAGAATTGGTCACGGTAAACCTATGATCGATAGCTAATTTGATTCAGAGAGCTACGATTATATTTGGTTAACACGAGTCCCATCCGTTTGCTCAAAGTTTATCACAGGTGATTTCAATTAAAAAGCTTTAATCGACCCCGAAACGGTCGCCGAAATCGGCGGCATTTGTAATCACCGCGGCGTGAGTTTATACTCTTTAATGGACTTTGCAGAAGTAGTTTCAACTCTACTTACGGCTAAGATATTTGAGGAAAAACTACCCGCCACCTACCGCAGTAAGTGGTGAAGTTGCCGAACTATGGCAGACGTGGAGGGTATGGGCGCTGGCGTGGCGCGCGCCGGCGGGCCCACTTGGCGCGATTTAACGTGTTTCATTAAAACGTTTTGTCGGTGTAATCGCAAGTAATTTAAGTGAAGAGAGCCGAGCTTCCGACTTTGTAAGTATTTTGTGTTTTCTTTTTTAATTACTTCGTTTTAACTTTGTTGTCGGGCTTTTAAAAGCTGACTGACAGCCAAATAACGAAGTTCTTTATAACTATTTAGGGGGGATTTAATGAAATTGTAAACTTTTTATGCGATAAAGCTTCATTAAATTGGTTATTTGAATGTGTTATTAACATGCGCGAATCATATTCCTTCCTCCAATTTTTTTCTTTAATAAATTTAAAACAAAACTCGCCTTTCATTTAACCATCCAAATCGCATTTCATTACCCACATTAAAAAAATCTCGCCACCAGATAACCCTTCCAACACTCCCAAAAACTATCCTCCCAACCCTCTAATACAACTAGTAATAATTTACAAATTCTATCAAGATATCCGCGTTAAATACAACATCCCCGTGAATGATGTAAACCGGGGTGCAGCTCCAGTGTGCGGTCGCGGGACTTATGCGCCGCTGGACGGTAGTTATGAGCCCCGTCCCCTCCATAAGTCACTCGTTACATCTGTTCCATCACTCCCCGACTCTCCCCTTCATTATTTAGCTTAATATACAGAATTAATTTTAAATTTTCACAACGAATTTTAAACCTCATAGTAATGTGTGGTCCAGTTTTCCCTGGAGGGTGGATAGTTTTGAAAAGAGGTTGGGATTAAAAGGAGTGTTAATAATTTAGATCACAGAGATGTATTAGGGAGTACAAGTCGAACCTCATTTAATAGAGACAATCTCTGATATTTTAGTCTGGCAGAATTAGAGGATCCCATTATGGAGCGGTTAAATTAAATAAATTTGAAGCTAAGATGTTAAGGTTTAGGCTATAACAAAAGAATCTAATTACTTAAAATACTTAATCACATTAACCCTAAAAAAATATTTTAAAACTCCACAAAAGGACGTACTTTTAATACGTGTGTGATAATAACTATATATAGATTAATAGATATAAGCTAGGTATAGAAATAATACCAACTTTTACAAAATATTAAAAGAAGCAAAGCTCTCTTCCTCTCTCTAATTCTCTAATTATTTTATATAGAAAATTGCTGTGCCCGACAGGGTCCATAATTGTGTCTAAAATTATTTTATACCACCTGTAAAAATGTACATTATGGATTGCAATAAACGATTTGAATTTTGAAAAAATTTTGAACTAACATTGTAACACCAGTGGGCACTTAATTATTTTTTGAAGAACACTGAATCCCGGGAAAGTGTGATGTTATGAGCTCCCGTCCGTTCATAAGTCAGTCGTTACACTGTTCTATTGCTCCCCAGCCCACTCACTCGCCTACAGGAAAACAATCCCCTTTGAAAAATAATTTAAAAAAGAAAAATTTACGATAGATAAAATTTTATATTCGAGAATGAAGATGGAACATATTAATAATTTTAATTTTTAAATTGCAAATAATAAAATACGTTTAGTTTAGTTTGCATAATGTTTTTGAAAATTGCACCCTATAACATTTTAATGTTGGTAGTTAATATGTTGAAAATTTTAAATTATTGCCATAATTTTAAAATTGTGTGCTGTTCCGTACAGGCTGGTCAAAGTTACGAGTAAGTGTTGCGTCATCGTGGATTCATTTTTTAAACGTAACGTATTTTTGTTAAAAAATACCCTCGCGATTTTCGTTTTAGGGTGAGAAAGAATTTGTTATTGACCTTCTTTTAGTAACCTACTGCAAAATAAATCAATGTCATGTAGTTTTAAATGGGTTATGTACAATTCAGTTATTTACTGACTTTTTTACCAGCTCGCGCTCTAGGTTAAAGCCAACTTAACCAGGGTAAGCTTACCTAACCCCTCTAACACAAAAATTCACTGAATAATTCAGTACTAAAATCCTTTTTTAAAACCTCAAACTAAAGCGGTTTAGGCACTCAATTTATTTCCAACGTTTATAAATAAACTAACAAAATACGCGACTGTTTACCACCCGTTATCCGTGGTATTCGTAAAGAAAGCAAAATGTATTGCACGCTAACTTTGGGCATGGCGTGACGCGCAAACCCGCGGTCTACTGTTGTAACTTTTACAACCTTTTACACCTGACGTAGACACGAGAACATATGGAGCTGTGAACCAGATCGTTTGTCAAGATGTGTATGAATTATTGGGTACGTGAGTCTTGGGTAGGAAGAAGGTGGATTGGGAATCAGCGGTGGTTGTTGGTTGTTTTGCAACAAAAGACTGAAACAACATTGGCGGAATCCGTAAGTTATGTCACTTTTGTACCATAAACGACTTATTTTTAAATATTAAATAGAAATGTATTGTATGTGTATTATTTCATAGAAATGTAGCATCATTCAACCTTTAAATAATATTAATCCATTCCTCTAGTCTACAAGGTGTTTTGGGCATCGTTTGTCTTTTACATGGAAGGTAATGCTGAATTTTGCAATTTCTCAAAAATAAAATAATATGGAATTACAAAACCGTGGGACGAAGGATTAAATTGGAGCAAAAGAGACAGCAAATCTGGACGAGCCGCACAAAGGCATCATGCTTTTTAACGGTCCGTCCAATTTAGCAAACGATGCACCAAACACCCTGTTTAACATAACGTTCCACTTGTGGACAAGTGGTTTTAACTTCTCTAGACGTCATTCATCACCACCTTCTCTTGCCCTTATCCCAATTTAAAAAAATGGGATCGGCGCAGCAGTCTTTCTCTTCGATACCTCTCTGTTTTTCGTCACCTCATGGAACACTTCCTTTCTCTAGACGTCATTATACCAATTAATTCAATGTACTAGAACCAAAAACTATGCGACTCTTTATAAAATATCACCAAAAACGTGAGACGCATGGCAAGAATCCGGTCATCTAAAGGCAAAGTTTCGTCTTTCACCTATAACTGGGTAAAATTCTTCCTTAAGAAATTGCATTTAATCATGTTGAGACCTCATAACTTCCCTCCTACCTCGTATATTTTATGAATTTCTAACATACTTCTCGTCAACAATTACTTTAATAATAAAAAAGTTCTTAATATAGGCTTTTACGACAAATACTTTCGTTAAATTAAAAAGTTTCGTTGAAAGTACTCGCTCTTGATCGGTTCATTGTTGCTGAATTGTTTTCGTGTGTGTGTGTGTGTGTGTGTGTGTGTGAGAGTATTGTAAGAGTAATTTTCATAACAACTTTCAGCTTAAGGTGATGTGTTGCGTACAAAATGCGAAATCACATTTGAATTATAACTCAACAGTGAAATGAAACCTATTTAATTTTTAATTTACTGAGTTTGACATTATCGAACATCCAAACGCACAAACTTAAGATGATTAGAACTTTGACACTAAATTTAAACATAAAATCACGCCCGTAATCTCCAAAGGGTTACGCAGAGGTGTATTTTAAACTCTTAAAGTGTATCCTCATTTCGTCAGTTTTTAAGCAGAATCAAAAAAAAAAATTGATCGCGAGCCTATTGCCGTCAACCAGGCACAAATCCAGACACTATGGCTGAATTAAAAATAAATTCAAATCGATTTAAGTATATTATTTCACTTTCAACTTTTAAGTTAAAATCTTAAATTGTTTGTCGAAATAATTTAATTTGTTGCTAGAAAATAATAATATTTGGATCGAGGGACGGGCCGAGCCCTTAAGTAAAACTTTGTCCAGTTGTAGGTACCTACCCGTATTGCGATCCGTGAGGCGTAGATGCTCTATAGTTTTTATGACCTAAGGCCGGACAACGACTATTTCTTTGAACGAGATCTCGTTCAAACTTATAATTAACTGAGTACTGCAGATTTGCTACACAAATTATTTTTCATTAGTCATTCCTCCACCTTTCATTTTTGACGTTCTGTGAAAAACTTTGAAAAGACCGTTTTTAATTTTATTATTATTTAAAAAAATAGTTTTATTATATTGCTAAGTACATAATTTAATAGATTTCGTAATCAGGAATGATTTACTTCTGTGTCAAATTCAGACAATATATTCTATTAATACTATAGTTTAAGTAGTTTTGCAAATTTTTAGGGTTCCGCACCTCAAAAGGAAAAAACAGAAACCTTATAGGATCACTCGTGTGTCTGTCTGTCATTGCGGCCCCCTTATCTCCGAAACTATGAAAAAAATACAGAAATTAGTTCAACACGTATAGATTACAGGAAAACCTATAAGAAGTCATGGTACGGAACCCTCATAAAAAAAACCTTCATATGCAAGTCCGACTTGCACTTGGCCAGTTTTTTTTTAATTTATACGACTCGAAAAATGAGCAATTTTTTCGACTCTTTGTCTTAGTTTCTTTTTGAGAACGCCTATCATATTATTAACAAAATTCTGTTTCACATCATCCCAGTTTACTCAATAGCGATGTGACGGGAAATGTGTAATCACCACCGCCTAAATAATAGCAATATTAATTAATAACTTGAAAGTCAACACGCTTCACCCTGTCATTAGTTTGAACAGAGACGCACGAGTATATCAATCATTAGTTGCGTTATCGCGGCGGCACACGACGTGCCATCACACAAGTTCGGCTTCTCATGTTTGTGTTATTTGTTGAATATTTCAGAGAAGACCTAATTTCATTAATTTAAACGGATGTACCTTCTCCCCGCCAGAGCCCACGCCACTACCGGCTACCTTCCCGACCGGTGTTATTTCGAACCTGATAAAAAATTACACACCTTTGTTTTTAGTCCGAATTTAACGCTGTAAACTGGATTTTGAAAAGGCCGGGGATTAGTGCGGCTTTGCGCATGCCCACCACCGTTACTTTTCAACCCGAAATTCCTAACCGCGAATTTAATATTTAATCTCACCCTTGTCTAGAACATTTACCGGGCGAGTGTGTCCCGAAATACTTTCCCTATCTGCGGAGAGGCGTACATTGGTTAGGTACAGTTTTTTAATCGCCCGGCCACCACTTGACGTGCCGCCGTGATGGATGGCGGCCTGTACCCGGGTCACGTTTTGTCATTTTATTAATACTTAAATTGGTCACCCGTGACGCGCGAAACGTGAAGAGGACAAAGCTTAATACAACACTTTAATATTTTTGTTGCAGCTCGTTCGACCCATGGATGAAATTGGAAACTTGGGTCCGCTGTAATAAAAATTAATTCACACTATTAGTCAAACACAGCTTGTTTTATTTTGCCGACACCTCGAGTAGAGCGCGTATTTTTCAACTTAAATTTTGTTACAATGTTCGGGGAGCGGCCACAAAGGGGAGCAGGTTGAATGTAAACATATCATATATTTTGAGTGTAGGTAGGTGAGGAATAGCTCTATAATACAGGGTCGCTTCATTTACAAGCTCCCAGCATCATGTCCGGTCGACATATGTACGCGAGTAGGTATGTACGTCTCAAAACATATTAGCGAAGTAAGTTAGCAAGCGCAGTCCGCCCTGGGTTAATGGGGTGTCATAGCACATGATGGGTCGTCCGCCTTACGAGTTACTAGCTCATCAGGACCGCCGACGAACGAGACCGACAACATTTTATTGACACTAGTTTTACACTGAAATATGGACTGAGGTAACAAGAAAATAGTGGTACCTTTTAGAGTAGTAATATACCGATAGTTTCTTCTTAATGTGATCTTATCGACGGAAACAGGTATATAAATGACCTCCCTAAAAGGTAGGTAGTGGTGGTTCAAATACTAGAATAATGTAGATGTAAGTGATACTGAAATATTCATTTATTCATTCTCATTTTCCGGCTGTTCTCTATGATGGAGGTAGAAAAATTATTCGCTACTTATTCCAAATGTAGCTCCTTTTACATATCTAGGCGCAATGTGAGTAGCTAATGTATTACTCGCTTCCGATTAAACTAGAAATATTATCAAAGTCCTCAGGTGTAGGAATTATTTGATGAAAAAAACATTTTCACAATTGAAGTGTTGATAGGGGCTGGGATAACTTCGTGATGCCATAATTACATAAACTGGTTTAGGCGTTTGCCTTGTGACCCGGTGGTCGTTTGTTCGATTCCCACGGGAAGCATACTTTGTGAAGTTGTTTCCAGTTTGGTTAGGACATTGCCTGATAAAAAGATGGTTCCGTGCTTCGGAAGGCACGTATAAGCCGGTGGTCCCGGGCCGCCAAATGGGAGTCGTCAAACCATGCGGCGGTTTAGAAACTCTGACACTAGGGTGTGTAGGGTCGTTAGACCTTACTGCCCACACGATAAGAAGAAGAAGAACAGTGAAATATCATCCCAAAATGAATACTCTGGGTTAGTTTGTCTATTACTAATTCGGTATCGTGAGGACCTATAAATTTAAGGTTTCTGTGAAAAATCATAACAAGTAACTTTTAAACAAAAGTTGCCTCTAACACTTAAAAATAACTTCGTCGACACCCATAAAATAATATTTCACACATGTGATATCACAACAAAACTTTCCAAAAATTCCCTTTTACAACCCGCCACTCCAAAAAGTTTGAAGCAAGACATATAAAACTCTTTTAATAACAAAACATTTTACAAAGACATCGTCCGATATAACGTAACTGTAAAGGACTAATGACACGTCATCGCACGACTCCGCCCACACGCTCCGACGGTCACCGAACACTTCTCCGGTAATAAGTTTATCGACCATCGAAGCTAGAGCTCATTTCATCTTTTTAACCGCTCGGGTAGGTAGCATTAATGTTTCAAACTACCTTAGTTTATTAGTCTTGAACTTTGTTTTAAAGACTGTTCTGTCCTTCTTTTGGGGGTTGTTAGGGGTTGTTTGCACTTGAACGGGAAGCGTTTTAAATGACTGACAGTAATAGTTAATTATCTTCATACAAATACCTATTTCGGTATTTTTTGTACTATCAATGTGTCCCATTCAACTGTATCAACTTTAGAGTTGCAGCCTTAGTTAGGAACGGCAGTAACTCGTGGAGCTCCGGTTTCAAGTTTTCAAGACCGAAAACTTGAAAACCAAAACTTGAAATCGGAACACACTACAGGAAAGCCTGATCAGTTGAAATAAAAAGTGCCCTGCTCTCTTTTTTTCGACACGAGACCGTTACAAAGTTTATAATGGTTGCGTAAGCAAAAACTTTTTCATCTACTACTATTATTTCTGATTATACCTGTTATTTCTTCTAATAAAGAGTCTGAGTAATCTGTATTGTTTCTAGCAGTAGTTATGACCTGACAAGGGTCATGACTTTCCTTCTTAGAGGGCGTGAAACTCGTCTAACACATTTTGTCAAGCTTATCTATTATGTATCTCCCTAACAGACCTCGAAACAGTTTTCTCGAAATGGGCACCATTACCACTAGTTCTTTAGTTGGGTAAGTCCTACCACGCACCTCAATGAATTCACCACATCAGCGTGTTTCAAGAATGCTACAAAGCTTTACCTTCGTATCGAATCGAAATGAGAATTGCATCGGAAAGCTTGCCAACAAGATAATACAATCTGTACCTCATCTTCCGTACAATATAAAACTCTCAACCTGCAAAGTAAATGCACCTTCAAAAAGCGAAGAGTAGCAATCTAGCGGGGAATAATTTTTCCGTGCGATTGCGATGCGATGTTTTGGCGCATCGTTCGACAAATAGCCGCGTAGCGTAGCGTCGCAGTCCGCAGGGCGGTCCGCTGACGCTACAATATCTGCCGCCGGCGCTCGCTCGCGCAGCATGCGGCCTCACAGGCGCACGAGCTCACAGGCACACCGCCACACCGCCACACAACCACACAGGCAACGGCAACTTGGAAAAAATGCCGAGATTGGCGAGAAGAGCTCCACAGCCTGGGGTGTCGGCCGCCAATTCGCCACGTTGCAACACGGAGATTGTACCGTCTGTTTTGTTTGCCTCTTACCGTCTTATTTCCAGCACAGAAATTGTATAAAAGTGCATTTGACTTTAAATTGTTATTCTGTGACTCCCCAAAAATTTTCTCACGAAAACAAAGTTTGTCCCCAGAGAACTGCGATTACAAGCGAAATAAAAACGCGGAACAAGAAAAATAAAAACGTGGACCGACAATTCACGTCTCGGATTTTTCAGCCGCAAACGATAGTTAACGCTATCTAGTTAGTAGTTAAATAGCTCATTCTCATTCTTGGAAACGTTCCCTAACGTAATAAACGACAAGAGTAGGAAGCTTCGCGTGAAAGTTGAGAGCGTATGCTATCTCATGCAAATTACGGCAGATTTATCATAAGACGTCTCCGTAATTGCGACGTGAGGAGATATGGCGGGAGCGCTTAAAGCCACTCTCCAGAAAAAAAGGCAATTAAAGGGATAAACTGGAGCAGTTAGGTCGGGCGTCACGCTTGCGATATCTCTGGAGAGGTGGCGGCGCGGTGGCGTGGCGGTGGCGTGGCAGCAGCGTGCCGCGTGCGTGCCCGCGCGCCTCCCGCCTTCAGACCCCACCGAACATGTAAAGGGCGTGGAGCAATATCATAGACTACAGACTGGAGACGGGGGTGGAACATCCGCCACTGACGCTATTGCACTTGAAGCTTTACAAAGCTAAAAGCAATACAGTTATTTGATTTAAGTCGGGTGTGTACCACCGCCTTGCGCTGGATTGTGTTTGTTCTGGTTTGGCAGATGTCAAAGTTGTATGTTTTGAAACAGAGCCTCACTGTTGTTTGCGATGTTTGTTTCCAGATAGATGGTATTAGTTACCTATATGTGTTGTTGACATTTGTGTGCATTACCCTACATACAGACGTACACTGTATAGTACTGTAGCTAACCACAACATATCAGTTGTGCACATGCATCGAGTAGCACTAATGACATTCATTACTAACGGATTAGCTAAAACAACTAATCTGCTTACTGTATCATTACACGACTGTCGATGTTTCGAACTGTAGATACGACTTCGAAAGCAACTAATTACGTGGAGCTTGACTAAAAGCCATTGAGAGTCCATCGGCGATAACCAAAACGGAGTCCATCAAAATAATGACTTGGTGTATGAGGGTGATATGCGACATTCGCTACGGTAATTAATGCAAATCAATGGTGGGACGTGCGATTGATTCGCGGGAAGCTGATCAATTACGTTAATGAGCTGCTGAATCCATATCGCTGACGTTTCAATATTATGCTAATGCTTATGGTTATTTGCTGAGTAATACCAACGGGCATTCGCTAGATATGCACCTTTAAGTTTCTGCGCAATTTGTCGATTATTTTGTATCCAATCGGCTGTGATATTTTAAGGGGTTGTGGTAATGAGTGTCGAGTGTTTATGCAGTTCAGTTTTCTTTGTGTCATAGGTATGTTGGCTTAGGGTGCGGTTGTGACTATGTTTGCTTGCTTTTGAACCACGATATGTAGGTCTCATCGAATGCTCATTATTAAAGAAAGTGTGACTGAGAGGTATCATAATTATTACAACTTCTTTTTTTTTAATTTTTCCACACATGCTTTAATTTAATTGTGGGTCTAATTGATATGAAATAACCGACAGTCTTGAGACAATGTAGGTACATGTATTTTACACAATAGCCTAAGATCAAAACGCCCACACACGTGTTGACTAACAAAATTCAACCTTTCGATACTAACAAAACACAAAAGCTAACGCTATTATCGACACCACTAGCCAAAGCCGTATTCCATATCGTAAGCCGATCAATGGCTAATGATCCCTAGGTGTATCGGAACTGTTCCAATATTATGTAAATGCTATCAGCTAGTCGCCTGAAAGCCTTCGCTGGCCTTCCCCGCTAACGTTACTTAACGATAACGAAAGCGTTCACTCTACAGAATAGGTATATTTTCATAATTTTAATAGAGCAACGTTTTAAATTGTGTGAGGGGCGTATTCTGTTACGGTAAGCTTTAATGGGCAGAGGATATATTATTTAGAAATATAGGAAGATAGAATTTACAGCGTGTAAGTGGAAAGAGAATTGAATTTAAATCGCAAGTCTTGAAAGTAGATTGTTCGCGTAGTCGACTGATGAAAACTTATGAAAAGGATAATTAATTAAAAGCAAAAAGACACAAATATTGAAGCAACATTTCTTATGACTAAGATTTGGTTCGACTTTTATCTTAACCGTATCATCATCTACCGTAACATTAGGATCAGCATCGATTTTTCTCGGATCAATTTTGGTCGCATTCAGTTGGACTGGGCCATTCGGCTTTCGCTCATATTCGGTAAGTAGCTAGCTAAATACCAGTATTTTGCATCAGATGACTGCCGGCCTAACCTCTTCAAATCTATCTAGTAACTCGTAAAAAGACATTTGTAGTCAGGTATCGTGAATTCTCTTGACTACATCTGCAAGAAATACTTTGATATACCACCACGTACTGAAAGACGCAGCGTTGGTAGACCTCCCACCAGGTGGACCGACGACAACGTGAGAGTCGCGGGCACACGGGCGGATGTAAACGGCAGAATACCGTTCGTTTTGGCGTTCAATGGGGGAGGCCTTTGGGGCCAGCAGTATACATCTTATGGCTGATGATGAATTAAATTACAAATCATCATCATCACCTTCCTTTAGGGGATTTCACCGGCATTAGGGGAAACGCGTTGAAATGGCTCGAAAGCTACCTTACACATCGACAACAATGTGTTGAGATTTCGGGTCAAACTGGAAATGAAAAACTCGCTTAAAGGTCCCAGTATCGTGAAAATAACTGCGGTGTTCCCCAAGGCACCATACTGGGGCCACCTTTATTCTTGCTGTATGTCAATGACTTGCCCAGTGTAACTTCCCACAATTGCATTCTATACGCTGACGATACGACCTTCAGTATTATTAACGAAAATGACGACATTGTTGAGTACCAAAATTAAATTAATGTGACATTAAATAAAATTATAACATGGCTAGAACACAATAATCTTCATATTAACATTGGCAAAACCAAAATGATACAATTCCAGACATATAATAGTACGCGTCCACGGCTTAAAATACAATACGGAAATGAGACTATAGAAGAAGTCGACTATGCAAAATTTTTAGGGATAATAATTGACAAAAACTGTAATTGGAAATCTCATATTGACGATCTATGTAAGAAGATTGATAGATTCGTATATGTTTTATATAGACTAACACGTGTGGCTAGTGTTAATGCGGCACATGTGCATACCATGGCTATGTTGCGTCAATTTTGCGCTATGGCATTATAATATGGGGTAATTCTGTTGAACTTGAAAGAGTGTTTCGAGCTCAAAAAAAGTGTGTGGGCTCAATTTGTGGAGCGCACCCACTGAACAGTTGTGTTCCACTATTTAGAAAACTTAAAATATTGCCACTTCCAGCACTGTACATTTTCGAAATTTGTATCTACGTTACACCAAAACAGACATGAATTTGACTTATATAATGATGTTGTATCCAGACCCAGTCGCAGAGTTCATATGCTCAATGTTCCAGGCGTAGAATTAAATTGTTTTCAAATAATGTTTACTGTATGTCCATTACTGTCTATAACAAATTACCTGGTGGCTTCAAAACTCTCAGCCTCAGAACATTTAAATGTAAATTATTTAACTTTCTTTTAAACAAATGTTATTATTCTACTCAAGATTTTATGAATGATAAATTCACCTCAATGAATACTTGACATTATATACTATAAATCATATTTTATCCACTTGACATCATTGAATTTTGACTTTAGTAAAAATCTGTTTTATAATTTAATTCAATTCATTTATATTATTTGTAATTTCTATTGATTGATAACTTAATTTTTATTTTAATGTAATAATGATAATCCAAAACTATACATGTTTGTACGCCGGAAACGGCAGAATATTCTGATCGACATTATAAATCACCTTCCAACTTTGTACAATATTCTGACAAATAAATGCATTCTATTCTTGTCCCATGCCACTTGTTTTTTTTTTACAAATATAGCATTTTTTTCTCACTTCTTATTCTACTTATAAAGCCTTGCACATATTCTGTTACACGTATGTCAGTCACCAGATGTACACCCGCGATGCTCTAAATAGGCAGATCCAAGTCGCTGTGGCCGAAATCGTTCGGGATCATATATTATATGAGTATACATACACGTGTACGAATATTGATAGGTACTTAGGTAAAAAAGTATATTGCTTGTATTCAAGGAAACCTTGAAGATAACCGCGATGTCGTGATACCGTGAGTCGAACTCGTGCATGTATGAATGTATTTCATATAACCTATGAATGCTCACAATTTATTACTGGCCGCGAATTTTTGAGGAAGTATGCTTAAAGCTCATGGTTTAATAGATCTTTCAAATAACTTTTGTATGATTTGAGGAGGTATTGCAACCATTGTTACAAGTTTGAGACTAAATTTAAGCCCAATACTGGGATTTATGATGTTACTTTGTCTAAGTAATACTTTGATAGAGATAGGTTAGCCAACATTTTGAATCTCATTTCTTACCTGGACAGCCTCGTCTCCTAGTGGTCGCAGGCGCGATTGCTGTGCATTAGGACCTGAATTCGATTCCCAAGTCGAGCAGTGTCATTTGGATTTTCCATTAGGAATTTCTCAATAGGGGATCGGACAAAAAAAAACTAATTAGTCCGTCAGATAGATTTCCAAAAAATATTAACAACGTATTTTTTATTTTTTCACGTAAACAAAAAATGAAGACGATACAGTGCTTCGAAAACTCGTGTGACGTCATATGATAGTATATTTTGTACCTTCAATTGACGTTTCAAGATGATCTTTGACGCGCTTTATCTTCGTCAATTTTTATTGATTTCATAAAACAAAAACACGTATCCAATATTTTTAGCTAATTTAACTGACGGACTAAACAGAATCATATTTTTTTGAGTCAGTCCGATCCCCTATTAGATAACTGGCGATATGTTGGTGTACTAATTGGTACACCGCTGCCAAACTCTTCGGGAATTACATGCGTGATATAATGTTAAGGCATATAATCTGATCATTGGTTAGTGAAAATCATCCTTTGCCACAAATCAGCCCTTAAACAAGACTAGAAGTCAAACAAAACACAATCTGCAAAAATATATTCACGAGAAACAAAAACCCACAACAGATAAACTAAACTAAATCTCCCGAGTACCATCAAAACAATATACCTTAACGTCTAAAAACGACGATTGTACCCACTTACAATATTCCACTTACGTGCAATAAACTGTATGAAACAAATAAAGGACTGCCATAAGCGTTCTGTTGGACGTAATATCACGTTAGTAGTCATAAAAACTACGCGGATTGAGTGTAAACAAGGGCTGGGTTAAGATGTAGGAACCGCAATGCACCAAAGTGACGTGGCTTCTTGTAGGGCGACACTGACTGGCTCGTTTATCAAAGTCAATATCGTCTGTCGTCGTATGTACGTACACGTATAGGTTGCGTACGTATTATTGCACGCGTGTGTACTTGGGCTCATTGATTTTGATATGTTCGTGGGCTAGTGACAGTTTTTCGTTGTAATAATATGTCGATCTTAGTAATAGATTAAAGAATGGCATAAAACTTTATATTACATGATTATCAAGAGACTACTACAAAATATTTTATCTGATTTGTGGTAATTTTTCTGAGAAGCAAATCTTTAGACTTCCATTCTCTTTTCCGTCGGTCAATGGTTTGATCAGCCTTCAGCATTTCTGTAAAAATTAGAGAGGTGGAATCTGCGGCTAAATACATCAGAAATACACCTTAGCAATTTATGCAATCTCGTTTAGTCTCTAGGTCATTCTGAACTACAGGCAAACGGGTCAAAGAGTCATCGTCTGGTGTTGTACAGATCTTTGCCATGACAATTTGAACCGTGTTTGTATATGTAACAGACGAAGTGAGCCGTATCGTCGGACCATCTTGCATTTCGTTCACTCAGAGCAAGGTGCACATACCGTACTACAACGTTCAACTACCATAAGTGACATTGCTCACTCGTCGCTCCCTCGGTCACTTCTTAACTCCAGCTCTCCAGCGATCATTAAAATGTGGCACTCGTAGCGTCCTCTACTTTAGCCCGCACCATCGCTTCACATCAAGTGAGTTATGGTCAAACTCAAGCGTATTTCGTGTAAAAGAACGATTGCGAGACCTTTTTTTTTTGTTTTGGTGGGTCGAAAATCATCGAATAACCCCCCGCCCCCCGCTCTTGGGCAGAGCGAAGGGGAGTGTCAGACTTCTACTGACTAAAAACCAAACCCATGTTCCTTCTTCGCCCTTGTGTCGGAGCCGCGTTAACCTTTCGACAAACCACAGCCCCGACGGGGGAGACCTAACCTGCACACTTAACTATTTAGTTAGTGTACCGAACTAACAAATACATCTAACAAGTTTTTTGCTGAGTCTTCACGAAGTAACCTGTCGATGGTGACGGATAACTTAGACTGTCACAGTTTTCTTCTCACACTTTATCATTCTACTTGCAATGGTACGTTTCTTTTGCTTAAGAAAACGTTTAAGTGGCTTAAGTATTGTTTAAAACTTAAATAGAAGTTTTGTTGAATATTCTGCCTAATTTCAAAGCCGAATGTAGATTTTAGTGTGATTGATGTTTTGTGATGGAACTCAAACTCAAAGCATTTATTTCAAAAAGACCCGTGACAGGCACTTTTGCATACTCAAAAATAAGCTGTTTTGTTTGGCCTATTCCAAAATTGTAGATCTCATGGAGAAGAATGGGAAGGAATTTTTCAAGTTTGATATAACATAGTCTTGGGTAGAATGTTGTTATTTCTATATGTGAACACATTGTTTAGTGCTACTGGGAAGGCTCGCTCCATCGTAGGCCTCATTCTTGCTCAGGCAAGCCTCGAGGTCAAGAGCTGACCCATCTTAAATAAATAAATAATAATAAATAGAAAAGAAAAAGACAATTAAAATCTTAAAGAAGAATCAAAAATTCATTAATAATTCTATCTTTTCCTAAATTTTTGAGAATATCAGCTAACAATACTATAATGCAGACATTATAAGGATTAAAATGATTCGATAGAGTAAAAGTTTTAAATATCATTACTTTCTTAAATGAGTCTAGATAATTTTATTCTTCATTAAAACTAGCAGATTTTTATCTAAGGGTACTATTTTAATAAATTTCTAGATTTCACTTCAACTTCAAATAACTGAAATCGTATTTTATTATAAGTTCTAAGAAAAACGTATTAGGGAAAGTATTTTTGAAATAACAGAAAAACATATTATTTGATTTACGTTATCTTCACAAAATACAAAGTAAATTTTTTCTAGGTAATATCTTTCTTCTTAGAAAATATTAGGTATTGATAAAAGTTTTATAGATAGTTATATTTTCCCAGTACAAATAAAAGAAAAAATAAATTGGTGTAAAGTTAAATCTGTTTAAAAATAGACAGTTTATGAAATATCAGAATTTATCCAATGCTTATTTGTCTCAATTTTCTTGAAGTTAATTTTACGCATCGTTTCATATTGAGCACAGACATCTATAATAAATATAATTATAATGTCTCTAATAACTTTCGTCACTAGATTATGACGAGTCTGGATTTGTGCCCGGTTGATGGCAATAAGCTTGCTCCCTATTACATGGATCTTGAACATAACTGGCGAAATGTGGGTGTACTATTTTAGGTAGATCTCTGCCTAACCCTTCGCAGATTACAGGCGTTAGACATTATGTAATGTTACTGAGCACCTACCATTTGACAAGAATCTATAGTCAAGGTGAGCAGGTGACGTGGAATGGGCTTACTCCAGAAAATAGAATCGCTCGCCGAATATCTTAAGATCCCTCACTAAAAGACAGCTTAGTACCTAGCTTAAGGTATAAACTACTCTTTATCCCGGTCGAAAGTTCCCCCGGGACATATAACTAATAAATATCCCAAATTTATATAAGAGGTGTCGAGTGAATCCGCAGATAAAAAATTGCTCCACACAATCGTATGATTTTATCCAAATCATAAATCTATGTAGGTAACATAACATTTTGAACTGTATACTTTTAAAAAAAATATAAAATATATTTGTACAAAGTGAATAGCAGCCTCAACTCAGAGCCAAGATGTTATGCTAATATTGTAAATATTATGTCTTAGCTCAAAACGTAATTGAAACCGCGACGAAACACTTGGCAAAATACGTCATAATTAAAATGTTACAACAAATACGTACAACTGGAATTGAATTTTAACCGGCTTTCCGTATTAGAGTTGTTCCTGGCTATCACATGTCGGAAAACTTATTTGAATAACAACGCATACAATAAACGCTGCCGTGCATAACGATACGAAGGCGTTTGACAGAAACAGAATAAGCCGGCGTATCGCGAGAAACAATACAACTCGCAATAGTGACATAAATCAAATTTTTGTATTCGTACGGACTCGATATTTGTGATATTAAAAGGCGAGTCACGGAGGGTCGCACGCCGCGCAAGATCGCCGCCGGTACAGACGGCAACTATTAAAAATAGAGAACTCTTCAGAGCGTATTTCAGTTGTCATATTTCACGGTTTGGCCGATGCTGTATAAACACGTTCACGTTCAATCATCCCGCGATAGGCGGCGGCGTTTCGAATAAATCAAGTCTCTCACTTTTTCACCTGCCACACACAAAAGCTTTCGCACTGAAACTTGATTCGGGTTATTTCTGACGAAATATCAGCCTATTTGTTATACTATTGATACGGACGCACGTGCGCCGCGTAACTTTGTACTTGTTGACGAGAGGGGATTGAGTGAAAATTGCTTTCCGACAATGTGCATAGAATTTGATGGCACCCGGTGCCGACTTACGGTAGATGTTACGCTTTTTTACATGAAAATAAGTTCTGATTTGTCGCAAAGGGTATATAATATGATCGTATCGATACAAACTGAAATATATGAGGCGGACACGTACGACACACGTTTTTCTTTAGCCTAAATAAACAGTCATATAGTCGGAGTAAACTAACATGACCCGATAACGGAACTCCTTTATCATTCTATTTTATAGGTACGTAGGTTTAATTTTCAGTAACATTTCACGTGATATACATTTATAGTAGATAGAAACAATATTGTAATAAAGCACGAAGAGTGACTAAGTTCTGTTCCATTTAATATTCAGCACATCACGCCTATAATTCATTCATCCCAAAAAAGGAAAATACTATCTAAAAGTCAGTAGCTTCCCCACGCACCGTAAAAAACTCTTTACTTTATCACAAACATAACAATAACTCACGCGACTCGTTGATACGCGAGTGTATCGTGAGATCGTAAATATCACACTCGAACACCTCAAGGCCTGTCATAATTCAATTATGGCGAAAAAACGCGTCACGTATCGTTGGTGATAGCACAATCTTCGCACGATCTAGCTAAGGAAGCTGTGAGGCATCTCATTGCGGCGTCGTAAGTGCCTATTTAAGGCTACGTAGCCACTTACGTCGACGGGGGCCGATAGCGTAATCCGAATCGAGGTGTATTGTGCGTCCCCGCACGGAATACGGCCGCGGCGCCAAGCCGACTATTCCGAGAGCCTATAATCTTCGCCGTAAATGGATTTAATGCAAATTTCTCTACGGCCGTTTCAATGGGCTGATAAAAATACATACTTAACTCCTTTTGTGTAGTTCAAATTGTTTTTCGATGATGTTAATCGTTTTTGCGTAATATTTATTTTTAATTAAAAATATAATTGAATTTGGCGCGGACAATAATAGCGTATTCGCTTTGATTACCATAATAATATTATTGTTACATTTTAATCAAAATAAATCGGATAATGTTATCCGCATGCTTTTTGCACTATTCTGAAAAAAAAATTCAAAACGTTCTATAACTAAATGATACCCAACACGGAACACAAGTTCGCTCTTCCCCCAGAACACAAATTGAAATTGAAACAAGCTAAATTTCAATCAAAACTAAAATGAAACATTGTGAAACATCAGTTCGGTCAAACAACAGCTAATCGTCTGGGGGAGCCGTATACATAACTGAGTCAAATTTACATAAACAGAGCTTCGTCTTGCGGCTGTTATCATTCAATTAAATAAGATTTTGCGATACGAAAACCACACCTGCTCCTTGAACTAGGAATCTAATTCGACTTGGCTTAATAACTAACCATTTTTGGGGGATTGAAACTTGAACGTTAGAGTTGTTTTGCTGTTAGATTGGATGTCTTCCGACTTTTGGTCGTGTAAGTCGCATCTACGATTTTCTTACCCTTATCGCAGAAATGGGATATTAATTTAACCTTTGTGTGTCTGTGGGCATCGAACTATGCTAACGAACTTATTTTACTGCAGTTTTTGTTAAATGGAAAGTACTTAATAAAATATTATGTACAGAAGAATAAACAGAGTCATCATCCGCTTAACCCTTTCGCGAGCAATCTATCTATCTATCTTATATCTATCTATATAAATAAAAAGAGAAGTCCTGACTGACTGACTGACTGACTGACTGACTGACTCATCAACGCCCAGCCCAAACTCTTGGACCTAGAAAGCTGAAATTTTGCACAGAGGTTCCCTTTATAGTGTAGACAAGGAATAAGGAAGGATTTTTCGAAATTCAACCCCTAAGGGATTTAAATAGGGGATGAAAGTTTGTATGGAAAATCGTCATTTTCACGCGGGCGAAGCCGCTGGCAAAAGCTAGTACTATATAATTTTACACCTCCGATTTTGATTTCATTTATTCCAACCATTGTAAAATAACATTGGTAAAACAATACTAATACTCCCCCCCCCCTTGCTAATCCCCCTTCTTTTTTTTTGGGCTATGGGAATATCTTTGCCAATGCCCGTTTGTGACTTTTTATTTGGCAAATTAATTGCCATTGCCCGTTTGTGACTTTTTATTTGGCAAATTAATTGCCATTGCCCAGTTTGATTTTGTCAATTTTTTCTATAGTTGCACAACAATAATACTATACTTCATACATTTTGGCGCAACTTTTAAAAAGTGGTTTGGCAACTATTTTGCCAATGCTCGCGAAAGGGTTAACTTTTTCCCAACCATGTTGGGTTCGGCTTACAATCTTACCGGATGCAGCTGAATCCCAGGATGGTCCAGAAGCAACTGCTTATCTGAACTCCACAACCCAGGGTAATACGATACCATTGGTAAGACTGGTTGTCAGATTTACGAAATAAATGGAATGCCACATAAATATACTGACTGCCGTACTCAGAGAGCTTTAATGATTACTTAGACCATCACTTAGTAAAGGTTTTGACAGTTTTGTCATACAAAAGTATGTGAAATCTTTACTAAGTGGCGGCTTAAGTAATCATTAAATATCTATGAGTACCGCAGTCATTATTTATCAACAATGTAACTGAGAACATTTAATTTGTTATCTTTAATGGGATGTCATGAAGTCTGTCCGGAGAATGAATTAAAAATTTCCGTGTAAATTAAAAATTAACGTCACCGCAAACGAGGTGAAAGGCAAACTGAATATTATAATATTATTTTACAATAATAACTGTGTAAAGATCAGCAAAAAGCTTTCATTTCGTTCAAAGTGATTAAATATTAATTCGAGAATGGATTTCTTTACAATTATATATTCTTTCAATTAAATTTATAACAAACAAATACATTGGAGTCTGGAATTATGCCCAGTTGATGACAATAGGCTCGACCCCTATTACATGGGACTTAAAGATTTCTGGCGAAATATGTACTTATGGGTACACCTCTGTCTAACCTTTCGAAGATTAGAGTCGTGATGTTATGTTATGTTGTGTATTTTACGTAACCAAGTAATAAGCAATTTAAGTACAGATTCAATACACATTTCTGCTCTGTTTTCTTTCATATAATTATTATGAAATCGTTTGTTTAAACACAAACATTGGGAAAATATTATATTTATCTGACAATAAATATTATTATTGTATTATTGCCGTTCCCGTAGAAAATGTAAACAGAAATAATGATTATACTATAAGTTTCAGAAGTGGAAATTTATTTAAAAAAAACAATTAACAACAAAAAAACCATTTTTACTTTATAATTGACTCAAATTACAACCAGCACAATTTACTTACAGTCCAGTAAGTCTTAAAATTAACACAACAAAACACAAACTCACTTTATGATTTTTACGACAAACTAAACTCAAAATGGCTTACGTAACATTACAATTGACTTATGAATCTAACGTCCGTCCAGTCCAAGCGTCGAGCAGCAAAGGGACGTTCTACCCGCAGCGCCTTGTTTTTATAAGCGAGGCGAGTATGACGTAACGCGAGCATTCTCCTTACACGGCCTCTCCTGACGAAGTGTCGTCCTCGACACAAACTCTTGGAGCGGCCCCGCTTAGGACCCGCGCTGGGAGAGGTCGGCACTTCGACCTCCACTTCGCCCGCTGGCAGAAGCGACGGGTTGACCGCAGTAGAGGACCCCGTTTGTTCAGAGTCGTCATCAGTATCTTCATCTGAAAACAAGATCTTGTTAGAAGCTATCCAAGCAATTTGTGTGAAAGCGTTCAACCTCTCACGAAGTTCCATTCATTTTCAGCCAATTAATTCATTCATCGTTCTCTCAAGTAGTTCATAAGTTTGAATAGACACACATCCATCTTTCTCAAAACATTTATAAAAATAAAGCCAAGGCATTGTCCTGTACGTATTCCAGCGGGTAAGAGGCGGTTTCTATGCTGCCGTCTTGCTGACGGTGACCGCAGCTGCGACCACGACCAGCGTTCAGCACTCACCACCTGCAACATGGTCTGACAACCTGCAGACCCGCTTGACACGCAGACCGTATTCATACGTGCAAGCCGCTTAACACGCAGACCGTATTCATACGTGTAAGCTGACTCATACACTGACCGCAATCATTGTGTACAAGCCCACTCGATACGCAGACCGTATTCATACGCACGAGTTCTCTCAACACGCAGACCGTATTCATACGTGTGAGACCACAAATTGACCACACATGGCCAAATTTATGCGGCCACCAGTGACTCAGCAACAGGTGCCATCACAACCGGCGACACACACGCGCCTGCTACCAGCGGCACCGCAGTACAGCACAGCAGCCAAAGCTCAAAGAACGTGGCACACGTTTCTGGGCACCACTGTCCTCAGATCCATCTCTCACAACCAGATCTGCAAACACATGAAAGTGAACACATGAGCAAATAAATAACATGACCACTATGGTTTGAAGCCTATTCAAAGCGAAGTAATTTCATAAGTTAGAGTCCATAAATTTGACCAATGTTCCAGGCGCAAGCGTGCACTCAAGCGACAGCAACAAAGACCACCAATAGTGATTTTTAAAATTGAAACAGCTTCAAACCCAAGAGATTCAATGCATCGCTAATGATTTTGTGACACACCGCGTCATTGAGACTGAAGCCCAAAACTTCCACATGTCTCCACTATGACCGCGGAGCAGAGCAGAGCAGACGCCCAAACGTTTGCATGCTCACGACAAATAAGTAGCAGTAGTCCTGCAGCGACGCGCTTGACCAAGCCAGGTCGCGCCAGTAGCCGGGGCCATGCGCTCAACCGCGCCAGTAGCCGGGGCCATGCGCTCAACCGCGCCAGTAGCCGGGGCCATGCGCTCAACCGCGCCAGTAGCCGGGGCCATGCGCTCAACCGCGCCAGTAGCCGGGGCCATGCGCTCAACCGCGCCAGCAGGGCGCGCTAGCACCGTGGTGTGCCACGCACAACTGCGCCAGTAGGGCGCGCTGGCACCGTGAGTGCCACGCACAACTGCGCCAGTAGGGCGCGCTGGCACCGTGGTGTGCCACGCACAACTGCGCCAGTAGGGCGCGCTGGCACCGTGGTGTGCCACGCACAAATGCGCCAGTAGGGCGCGCTGGCACCGTGGTGTGCCACGCACAACTGCGCCAGTAGGGCGCGCTGGCACCGTGGTGTGCCACGCACAAATGCGCCAGTAGGGCGCGCTGGCACCGTGGTGTGCCACGCACAACTGCGCCAGTAGGGCGCGCTGGCACCGTGGTGTGCCACGCACAACTGCGCCAGTAGGGCGCGCTGGCACCGTGGTGTGCCACGCACAACTGCGCCAGTAGGGCGCGCTGGCACCGTGGTGTGCCACGCACAACTGCGCCAGTAGGGCGCGCTGGCACCGTGGTGTGCCACGCACAAATGCGCCAGTAGGGCGCGCTGGCACCGTGGTGTGCCACGCACAACTGCGCCAGTAGGGCGCGCTGGCACCGTGGTGTGCCACGCACAACTGCGCCAGTAGGGCGCGCTGGCACCGTGGTGTGCCACGCACAACTGCGCCAGTAGGGCGCGCTGGCACCGTGGTGTGCCACGCACAACTGCGCCAGTAGGGCGCGCTGTTAGCGTGCAGCGACACGATCGGCAACGCCAGTAGGGCGCGCAGTCAGCCTGCATTGACACGCTCGGCAACGTCAATAAGGCACACAGGCGCGCGGCGGCGGCCTGCGGCCACGTGCACGTTCATGGCGTCACTGTTGCGCAGCCCTGGCAACCACTGCTATGAGACCAGGCAGCGTTGCGTTGCATATCACACGCCACACGTTCTTATGCAATGGTTACTCTGCAAAGAGACAAATCTACGACAGAATTTTGTTCCACTCGGTCACTCCTGACCAAACATCCATTAGGTCCCACTCTTTTTGATAAAATCAAGCGTGGCCAAACTGGAAATTATCGAAAATACAACAATCAACCACCCTGGGTCATGTAACATAGTCGTTCAAATCAATCTTAAAAACATTATTGCGTCAAAACAAATGCCAGGTTCACAAAAATCTTCGAGTAAAACCACAGATCTCTAACTGACTAGTAAACAAGTCGATCACTATTTGACTTCACACTAAGGTCTTTCCAGACCCTGACCTCAACCAGAGCTAAACGCGCATCGCACACACAGTCGACTTGAGTTTCCTCAAAAAAACTCCAATTTCAACCGAGCCACGACTACGCAATAACTACTGGTACGGTCGAACACAGTACAGCCGATAGAAACCCTTATTCGACTTTCTACCTCAACATAACTTCATCAAAACCTTATGAACATCGACTGGTACGTGACCCGTTGGCTTCTTCCTTAGCCAATCATGTGTCTTAGGCACCTTCTTTAATAAAGCAAGACTACAGTGAACCTGTATACGGCCTACGTCTTCACACGAAAAACAAGTCAACTGATCATATTGCGTAGGGGTTTGAGTTTACGCAGATCATGATTATTTGAGTTTGATGTGCAAACAACTGCACTTTTGGGTTTCAAATATACAGAAAACAAGACTTGACTGTATTTTGTTTTGTTCATAATTGCGGCTTTTATATAAGCATCAGATATACCACAGATCACAACGTTGCCCCACACAGCAATTTCTCCTGTGTCGTGGGTACTTTCACAAATATTTAAACTCACATACACAAATACCAAGACCCGGAAAAACTATCTGTACGCCATACAAAAGGTTGTTCCGTGCGGGAATCGAACCAACGACAGTCCCTTGACGATATTCAACCGCATCAAGGACTTTCAGGCATAGCCTGCATGTGTGGTACATTTATTCGAATTCGTACTCATAACGTCATATAGCACAGTGGCCATATCAACTTCACGCAGACACTGACCAAAATTCGGGTTTAAAATTAGTCCACGTACTGTTGTTGGTCACTCAATCTTTAAGCCTCGTCTTAGCACCACCATGTAAACAACCACCAATGCGTCCGAGGCATTGCCAATTGCCCCAGTGACTTAATAAACACACACACAACATAACATCACGCCTGCAATCCCCAAAGGGTAAGGCATAGGTACCCAGTATACCCACATTTCGCCAGTTATGTTAACTCCTATGTAATATGGGCGAGCCTATTGCCACCAACCAAAAGCATAAATCCAGACAATAAAACTTTGCCCGACCCGGGAATCGAACCCAGAACCTTCATGCTCAGCAGTCGCGCTTGCGACTACAAGACCAACGAATTATAACAATGGTTCGACCTTACTTCAGGGACGAAAGTAAACCCACTATTCTTCTAGGTAGAACTTGTTTGAACCGGCGGTGAAGGAGTACGTGTGCGTTTTCTATCGCCAATGCTGCAATGTCGCTACGCGAACGACCTACGCGTATCGTGCTTATCCCTACTACACGATTGGTGCCTTTCGGGACTATAAAAATCATGCCAATCTCGATTACGCAAGCCATCTCATGGAGTACGACGACTACTACTCGAATCGCGGTACGATCTACCACTATTGCGATCAATGACCCACGGGATCGACGCCGTTTGCGCACACGTGACTTAATCCCGAGTACGTGACCGTTTGTCGCGAGTATGCGGCTTTTCACGCCCCATTATCACAAGAAAATCGGGATTAAATCAGACAAACAACTAAAACAGGTCAGACAATCGAACAAAAAGAAAAATAATAAAGTGGGTAGTTGCAAAATAAAATTTAAAAGTAAAAGAATGGCTTTTCTGTTCAAAACAATTTTCAGCTACGAGACTTCGTCTAAGTGGGCCTAAAAAGTCCTTTATCCCAGTTCTGATATAAGTTTCAGAAGTGGAAATTTATTTAAAAAAAACAATTAACAACAAAAAAACCATTTTTACTTTATAATTGACTCAAATTACAACCAGCACAATTTACTTACAGTCCAGTAAGTCTTAAAATTAACACAACAAAACACAAACTCACTTTATGATTTTTACGACAAACTAAACTCAAAATGGCTTACGTAACATTACAATTGACTTATGAATCTAACGTCCGTCCAGTCCAAGCGTCGAGCAGCAAAGGGACGTTCTACCCGCAGCGCCTTGTTTTTATAAGCGAGGCGAGTATGACGTAACGCGAGCATTCTCCTTACAATACAGTCACAGCACATTTAATTTTATTTAAATAAAGTAATGTAACTACACTTTATTCTGAATCATCCTACTAATATTATAAATGCGAAAGTTTGTGAGGATGGATGGATGGATGGATGGATGGATGGATGGATGGATGTATGGATGTTTGTTGCTCTTTCACGCGAGAACGGCTGATCGGATCTGGATGAAATTTGGCAGAGAGGTAGATTATAGTCTGGAATAACACATGGGCTATAAATTATCCCCATAATAACTTAAGGGGGTGAGCAGTATTGCATTATCCATAATCCTCAACTGTTTTAGAGCTTGATACTGGAAATACGAAATAACGCAAGGGACATCGAGCGTGCTGTGCAATTTTTCACTTTAAGCACCTGGTGCGAGCGTTGCAAATCCAAGAGAAAGCTGAAGTCCCTTACGTCATTTCAAATTTCCGGTATCGTACACAATCGAACTGTCAACTGTCACACTATATTAAAACAGAAGGTCTATTTCAAACTGTTTGTCACTGGTGTACGTAGCCTAACGGTACAGAGACTTACCTGTAAACAAAGGTACGCAAGTTCAAATCACAGTCAGTATTCACTTTTTGTGATTTTTTATAAGATTTCCAAAAATGTTGAAACGTGTTCGCGAGTTCGATCCCCAATGGGTTTTCACTTTTTGTAAGTTCCACGTATTTGTTTTCATTTCGATGCTATATGATTTTCAAATCAATTCAGAGTAAATTTATATAATCTACTTTTAATTGTAAATACAATATTATAAATCTGTAGACGTAGAGTTTCTGTTTATTGAACATAAGTATTTAGAAAAAATAATGTTTTCTTTTGTTGTGTCTGTGTGTCTTGGGTGTATAGTTTATTATAGTATTATCACGTGTACATTTTAAAACTAATAAGATTAGGGTTTTAGTTTTTGTTTCATTGGAATTGGTGCTCTCTATCAAAAGATATACGAATTTAAGGTATTTAAGAAAACTTATCATCATTTAGAAACATACATGCAACGACATCTATTGCATCAAAACGGTACTAATTAATAAGTGTGTTCACAAGATAACATTTAAATCGTATTTTTCAAACGGTTACGATACCAAAATGTACCCTTGATTAGTTTAAATGACGCTGCTTTGAAAATCTACATAGGGTTTTTTTTTGGAGGGTGGGAAATCATCATTTGACTCCTCCCGCTCTGGGCAGAGCGGTAGGGAATGTTAGACTTCTACTGACTAAAAACCACCCATGTTCCTTTTTTGCCTTTTGTGCTGTGGCCGCGATATTTCTTTCGAACAACCCGTAGCCCCGACAAGCGGCGGCCCTTGCGGGCCTCAACCATATTGCTGACATCTCTTTGAGGCGCGCGTGGAACCGAACGCGCCGTCGACACGGCCTGTCGTCGTCTTACGACGGGCGGACGGCGAGCTAGCCCACTACTTACCGTCCACACCTACGGTGGCCGGAAGCCATCACGTGACCCCCGACGCCCAGAGCGTCTCCTATTGCGGCTGGGACGAGAGGTTCTCTCTCTCACCACGCCACCTCCTTCGCTAGCATCACTGCTTCGCCGAAGGAGGCGACGGCGTCCCATTCCCTCTCGCCCCGCAACATGGCTTGAACCAGGGCCGGACGCGAGAGGTCGCCGCCGCCGATCGTCGCTAAGAGAACACGACGGGGCTCAACCTAAGTGGGGCTCCGCCCAAGCAAGGCAGACCTCCACGGTGTGCTCCACCGTGTCCTCCGGCTGATCCTTGCAATAGTAGCATTTGGGCATTTCCTTCCGCCTGATTCGGTGCAGGTGCCTCCCGAATCCCGAAACAACCGTGTCCGGTGAGGACCTGCGCCAGACGAAAGGTGAGGGCGCCGTGGCGCCTCTCAAGCCACTCCTCAAAGAGGAGACTTACCACCACTGTGCCCT
Organism: Diarsia dahlii; assembly: GCA_949775195.1. Classification (NCBI taxonomy): domain Eukaryota; kingdom Metazoa; phylum Arthropoda; class Insecta; order Lepidoptera; family Noctuidae; genus Diarsia; species Diarsia dahlii. The sequence continues at coordinate 8,528,678 of OX459195.1, read as the reverse complement.
GCACGGGGTTGCGACAGTCGCTCTCTCCATGTCGCCATGAAATCACACCAGTGGGGTCTGTCCGCCATGCGGCAATATACGGCGGTAGCGGAGTTATCCCCCAGTGTAGTGCCTCCGCGCACCATTCATGCAGGAAACTACATAGCCTAAACCCTATAGTGTGTGTTTGCTTCTCATGCATTAAATTTTGGCAGTTTAACTTCGTCTTCGACAGATGGCATTGTTCATTTGACACCATTTTCAGAATTGCGGTGTTAATATTTGTCGTGAATAGTCAACAAATACAAATTGACAGGTACACAGTAAGAAAAACAGCTGTAAAAACTTTAAAATAAAAACCTAATTAAAATTAGATAAGACCCGCGACTTAAATATATTTGTTCAGTGTGGAAATCGAATACAGGACATGCAGCGCCACAGTCAAACGCCGAGGCACTGCGCCAACCGTGCCGTCTTATCGGCTGTGGCTGCCTTGGGCATTGCCGCAACTTTGCTTAACAATGGCCAGATTGCACTTTCCGTTTACAAATTGCCGTCGAATCTTACCCCAACTTGCAACATCACCAAAAATCTGCGATTGGCCATGGAACAGATGTCTTTGCAAATAAACTGCTTTAAACAGGAGAGAGTCGCCTGGAATTAGATGTAGATGCGAAAATTCCACTTTCCGAAGAGTTTTCCCATCCAGTGCCAACAGAAGATCCCGAAAGAGTTAGGCAGTGGTGTACCTAATCGTAAACCCACATTTTGCCAGTAATGTTCAAGCGCCATGGAATAGGGGGCGTTTGATGTCTATAGATATAATATTGCCATCGACCTGGCACGAAAACCACGCTCCGTGGCCTCTACTGCGAAAACACTTTGCAATCAAACCTCGGACCTCATCCTCAGTAGTTGCACTTGAGACCACTCGATCAACGAGACAGTCACACATCAAAATTTCCACGTGAACGAAGTCGCGGGTATCAGCTAGTTGTAGTTATAATTTAACTTGTCGAGATAAAAAGTAGAAACAATTTCACACATCACTAAACATAATTATTATAAGTGTTCAAATTTGCCTTAGAGATTTCAAAATACATATGAAAAACTGGCCAAGTGCAAGTAGGACTTGCACATGAAGGGTTCAATACCATGACTTCTTTTTGGTTTTCCTGTATTCTATAGTGTTGAAATAATTTCTATAAATTTTTCAGAATTTTAGGTTCAGTAGTTTCGGAGATAAGGGAGGGGGAATGGACAGACAGACAGACACGAGTGATCCTATAAGGGTAACATTTTCTCCTTTTGAGGTACGGAACCCCAACAACTATAAATATTGATTGAGGTCAAGAGTAAGCCCATATAAAATAAAAAAATAAATAAAAATACAGCAACATAACATTACCTGTAATCCTAAAAGGGTAGGCAGAGGTACACCTATTAGTTCACCCACATTTCGCCAGTTATTTTAAGGTCTCATGTAATAGGGAGCGAGCCTATTGCTATCAACTGGGCACAAATCCAGGCTCCGTGGCTACTACTAAGACATCCCTCATTAAAACCCCATTAATACTATGCCCGACCCGGGTCGAACCCAGGACCAAGAGTCCCTGGGTTTGATCAAGAGCTCAGCAGTTCAATAAATACAGTAAGAGAAAATCACTTTGAAAATTAAATAAATATATCTATAGTATATTTATTTTTGAAATACCTACATTATTTGATTGATTAAATCTTCTGGCCTTTTTACATGCAGTATATCCTTTTTATTCGCCATAACATGTTTCCGACACGCAACAAATAAGTTAGAGTAAGTGTGGGTGAAATGCGACACAGCTTACTCCACTTTGTCAACGTGTATTATGCTCGTAAGCCCTCACTTGAGATATCTACGAGATATACTGCGCCTTTGTCTCCCTTTATCGGTGCATTCGGAAGATATTGAAATCTTAAATTTTTGAGCAGCAGTTTTAGTAAATATGGGGTAGCTAGGTACTTAAGATTAGTGTTCTGATTACGTTGTTGTTTACTCGAAAACATCAATGAAAATCAATGAAAAAGGTGCACATGTAAAAATTTTACTACTTTTGATTTTTACAGGTAGTTTATCTTGCTCAGGTATATTTATTTTTCTACTAGCTGATACCCGCGACTTCGTTCACGTGGAAATTTTGATGTGTGACTGTCTCGTTGATCGAGTGGTCTCAAGTGCAACTACTGAGGATGAGGTCCGAGGTTTGATTGCAAAGTGTTTTCGCAGTAGAGGCCACGGAGCGTGGTTTTCGTGCCAGGTCGATGGCAATATTATATCTATAGACATCAAACGCCCCCTATTCCATGGCGCTTGAACATTACTGGCAAAATGTGGGTTTACGATTAGGTACACCACTGCCTAACTCTTTCGGGATCTTCTGTTGGCACTGGATGGGAAAACTCTTCGGAAAGTGGAATTTTCGCATCTACATCTAATTCCAGGCGACTCTCTCCTGTTTAAAGCAGTTTATTTGCAAAGACATCTGTTCCATGGCCAATCGCAGATTTTTGGTGATGTTGCAAGTTGGGGTAAGATTCGACGGCAATTTGTAAACGGAAAGTGCAATCTGGCCATTGTTAAGCAAAGTTGCGGCAATGCCCAAGGCAGCCACAGCCGATAAGACGGCACGGTTGGCGCAGTGCCTCGGCGTTTGACTGTGGCGCTGCATGTCCTGTATTCGATTTCCACACTGAACAAATATATTTAAGTCGCGGGTCTTATCTAATTTTAATTAGGTTTTTATTTTAAAGTTTTTACAGCTGTTTTTCTTACTGTGTACCTGTCAATTTGTATTTGTTGACTATTCACGACAAATATTAACACCGCAATTCTGAAAATGGTGTCAAATGAACAATGCCATCTGTCGAAGACGAAGTTAAACTGCCAAAATTTAATGCATGAGAAGCAAACACACACTATAGGGTTTAGGCTATGTAGTTTCCTGCATGAATGGTGCGCGGAGGCACTACACTGGGGGATAACTCCGCTACCGCCGTATATTGCCGCATGGCGGACAGACCCCACTGGTGTGATTTCATGGCGACATGGAGAGAGCGACTGTCGCAACCCCGTGCAGGGCACAGTGGTGGTAAGTCTCCTCTTTGAGGAGTGGCTTGAGAGGCGCCACGGCGCCCTCACCTTTCGTCTGGCGCAGGTCCTCACCGGACACGGTTGTTTCGGGATTCGGGAGGCACCTGCACCGAATCAGGCGGAAGGAAATGCCCAAATGCTACTATTGCAAGGATCAGCCGGAGGACACGGTGGAGCACACCGTGGAGGTCTGCCTTGCTTGGGCGGAGCCCCACTTAGGTTGAGCCCCGTCGTGTTCTCTTAGCGACGATCGGCGGCGGCGACCTCTCGCGTCCGGCCCTGGTTCAAGCCATGTTGCGGGGCGAGAGGGAATGGGACGCCGTCGCCTCCTTCGGCGAAGCAGTGATGCTAGCGAAGGAGGTGGCGTGGTGAGAGAGAGAACCTCTCGTCCCAGCCGCAATAGGAGACGCTCTGGGCGTCGGGGGTCACGTGATGGCTTCCGGCCACCGTAGGTGTGGACGGTAAGTAGTGGGCTAGCTCGCCGTCCGCCCGTCGTAAGACGACGACAGGCCGTGTCGACGGCGCGTTCGGTTCCACGCGCGCCTCAAAGAGATGTCAGCAATATGGTTGAGGCCCGCAAGGGCCGCCGCTTGTCGGGGCTACGGGTTGTTCGAAAGAAATATCGCGGCCACAGCACAAAAGGCAAAAAAGGAACATGGGTGGTTTTTAGTCAGTAGAAGTCTAACATTTCCTACCGCTCTGCCCAGAGCGGGAGGAGTCAAATGATGATTTCCCACCCTCCAAAAAAAAACCCTATGTAGATTTTCAAAGCAGCGTCATTTAAACTAATCAAGGGTACATTTTGGTATCGTAACCGTTTGAAAAATACGATTTAAATGTTATCTTGTGAACACACTTATTAATTAGTACCGTTTTGATGCAATAGATGTCGTTGCATGTATGTTTCTAAATGATGATAAGTTTTCTTAAATACCTTAAATTCGTATATCTTTTGATAGAGAGCACCAATTCCAATGAAACAAAAACTAAAACCCTAATCTTATTAGTTTTAAAATGTACACGTGATAATACTATAATAAACTATACACCCAAGACACACAGACACAACAAAAGAAAACATTATTTTTTCTAAATACTTATGTTCAATAAACAGAAACTCTACGTCTACAGATTTATAATATTGTATTTACAATTAAAAGTAGATTATATAAATTTACTCTGAATTGATTTGAAAATCATATAGCATCGAAATGAAAACAAATACGTGGAACTTACAAAAAGTGAAAACCCATTGGGGATCGAACTCGCGAACACGTTTCAACATTTTTGGAAATCTTATAAAAAATCACAAAAAGTGAATACTGACTGTGATTTGAACTTGCGTACCTTTGTTTACAGGTAAGTCTCTGTACCGTTAGGCTACGTACACCAGTGACAAACAGTTTGAAATAGACCTTCTGTTTTAATATAGTGTGACAGTTGACAGTTCGATTGTGTACGATACCGGAAATTTGAAATGACGTAAGGGACTTCAGCTTTCTCTTGGATTTGCAACGCTCGCACCAGGTGCTTAAAGTGAAAAATTGCACAGCACGCTCGATGTCCCTTGCGTTATTTCGTATTTCCAGTATCAAGCTCTAAAACAGTTGAGGATTATGGATAATGCAATACTGCTCACCCCCTTAAGTTATTATGGGGATAATTTATAGCCCATGTGTTATTCCAGACTATAATCTACCTCTCTGCCAAATTTCATCCAGATCCGATCAGCCGTTCTCGCGTGAAAGAGCAACAAACATCCATACATCCATCCATCCATCCATCCATCCATCCATCCATCCATCCTCACAAACTTTCGCATTTATAATATTATCCAGACTATAATCTACCTCTCTGCCAAATTTCATCCAGATCCGATCAGCCGTTCTCGCGTGAAAGAGCAACAAACATCCATACATCCATCCATCCATCCATCCATCCATCCATCCATCCATCCTCACAAACTTTCGCATTTATAATATTAGTAGGATTGTGAAATAGACCTACTCTTGACCTCGATCACGGCTGTTGGAAAATTATTTTCAAAAAGGAGGTTTTACATTTATGTACCAGTGTAAAAAAATTGGAGAGTAAAATAAAGGTTGCTCTTTACTCCTACAGCTCAAACTGAAATACCAAACCGCAGCCTAAAAGCGGCTAAATACCCGCACTCATACATTACCTGCTTACCAAAGCCTTAGGCTTCAAATACATCGTGGGCACGGATCAGACGGTTAACATCCAGTAATCAATGACTACCTATCATGCGAGCATCGGCATTGCAGCCTTGCCAATCCACCAGACGATTTCGCTTACATTAATCTTATCAATTCACAACGGGAGCTTAGCCACGTTGCTTAGAATTTGAATACGGCATTCAGAGTAGCGCTATGTGCCTATGTGTTCACCCTATGCACTCATACGTGTTTGCAATGCGTAAACGTGCATAGACTTGGGAGATTTGTGCGTGAAAGACAACAGACGTTGACTGGCTATGTTATTGTTTTGATGCCGTAGACTATTTTAGTGGGTGTTCTGGGGCTAGGATTTGATACTAAGGGGATTTATGTGCATTATGATCTTGTGGCAACGTGAGTATAATCTGTGACGGTTGTACATCAAATATTATTTATTTATTTAAAAACACACACATTATCATTATAGGTTAAACTAATAGGTACAACAGTGTAGTTACAGTTAAAGGTTAGACTACAAAATGAGACGTTTAATTATATTATTTTAACAATCTAGAGTCATTTTACAAAATGCGGCCCGTGTATTTTACTCAGAAATATGATATTTTCAATAACAAATGTATTAAATTACAGCAAATGACTTAAAAGTATAATTAAAAACATTAAAATTAACAAATTGAAATGCTTCACAAACACGCTGAGTTGACCTGCAAATAAATTAACGTCGCGAAAATCCATATTCATTCCGAAATTCAAGATGAAACCACAGTATAAAATAAAATAATGACAAACAGTTGGCCAACTCTGCCCCGTTCCACCCAATCAAGTGTTTAAAGCGAATATGTTGGTGAATATGTAGGGGAAAAGACAGGTATAAAAGTGTGGACGTACTGAGGAGAGCCAATCAGTTCTATTTGCAATTCAGTAGTCGCCATTATAGCGAATCTCCCGCCGAGTCGAATGCTACAACCCAACAGTGAATTTGTGAATGAAATTCTGTCGAAATGTATTTAAAGCGTTTATTAACTGCGTGCCAAGCCAGAAGCGTCCTGGATAATGAAGCTTTTGCTATCAATTGTTATTTAACTTAGTAGTTCTGATTTACCATTGAAATGCATGGTTTGAATGATATTGTTAAAATAAACAGCTGCAAATGTGTTTCAGCAGCTTTAATTAAGAGCACTATTTAATTAATAGGTGGCGTTTTATTTGTTGAAGGCGTTGATTCTGTTTTATATAAGAGGAATTTCAAATAGGAAAATCTCCTATTAATACTGAGAGTTGCGCATAAATATCGCAAGTAATTACAATAAGAACTGAGATTGTGGAAAATCACTGGGTAGCGAGTCGCAATTAGCGGACGAACACCCAACGGAAATAAATAAGGATATTAGCTTCCCCACCGCAGATCCGACTGAGGATAAAAATTATATTATTGAGTTCACTTATACATTTATGTTCACTTATACATTTAGACAGTTATACACGTACATGTTTCTCGGTTAATCTGGAATGAAAGAAGAATTTAGATTGAAGTACGAACGTTGATATGTATCGGAATGAAATTGAATTGGAACGATTTATTTTCCGGATTGATTTATCAAATATCTACCATTTTTTTTGGTACTGTACCTATTAAATCATTTTAATTGTACACTAAACTAGTGAATATGTTTATGTATTTCTGTGTGCTTACCTAGTTCAAATTTTACCTGTTTAATGAAACAAAAACAAGAACAGATCAAAACGCTTTTTTAATAAAAAAAACACTTAAATGAAATAATAAAAATAAAATTATTTACATTATATTTAGTATGGTTAGTCTTCTTTTCTTTTGAACTATGGACCCCTTTTTGAGTAAAGGCCTATTCCAGTTTTTTCCACCAATCCCTGTCTTTGCCAGTTTTGGTTCAGTCATTTTCTGATACCTGATGGATTTCTTCCAGGTTTCCACTTTCTATAAAAAAAACGTACGTTTCTATATTCTTTTAATTACATTAGGATTAGGCTGGATTAAGCTGGACTACACTGTCTCTCAGTAAATACAATGAGGAAAAGAACTCGAAGAGTCTCGTATCTAATCCAAGGCTTAAACTGTTTACCGCACGATCTCCCGCGAAGCGGCGATTCTCCTTGCCGGATTGCCGCCGTGGGATCTGGAGGCGATAGTCCTCGCGCGCCTACGTGAGTGGCGCGCGGAGGCGCTTCACCGGGGGGTCACTGTACTGCCGCGGCACATTGCTGCGCGGCGGACAGACCTCCGGTGCGATCTCATGGCGGCATGGAGACAGCGACTGTCGCAACCCAGCGCAGGGCACGCCACGATAGTGGCGGTAAGTCCCCTCTTTGAGGAGTGGCTGGAGAGGCGCCACGGCGCCCTCACCTACCGTCTGACGCAGGTCCTCACCGGACACGGGTGTTTCGGGAGGTACCTGTACCGAATCAGGCGGGAGGAAACGCCCGGATGCTTCCACTGCGAGGATCGACCGGAGGACACGGTGGAGCACACTGTGGAGGCGTGCCCTGCTTGGGCGGAGCCCCGCCGTGTTCTCGTAGCGGCGATCGGCGGCGGCGACCTCTCGCGCCCGGCCCTGGTGCAAGCCATGGTCCGGGGCGAGGAGGAATGGGACGCCGTCGCCTCCTTCTGCGAAGCAGTGATGCTAGCGAAGGAGGTGGCGGAACGAGAGAGGGAGAGAACCTCTCAACGTCCCAGCCGCCGCGGAAGGCGCTCCGGGCGTCGGGGGTCACGCGATGACCTCCGGCCACCGTAGACGCGGGCCTGTGGACGGTGAGTAACGGGCTAGCTCGCCGTCCGGCCGTCGTCATGACGGCAACAGACCGTGTCGGCGGCGCGTACGTGTTCCACGCGCGCCTCAAAGAGATGTCAGCAAGGAGGGGCCCGCAAGGGCCGACGCCCGTCGGGGCTGTGGATATCGAAAGGTTACCGCGGCTCCGACACAAGGGCGAAAGAAGAAGGAACATGGGTTTGGTTTTTAGTCAGTAGAAGTCTGACACTCCCCTTCGCTCTGCCCAAGAGCGGGGGGGGTTATTCGATGATTTTCCACCCACCAAAAAAAAAAAAAAAAAAAAAAAGGCTTAAACTGTTGACGTACGCGCCTAGCGAAATTGCTTATAGCTATACTAGGGGTACTATAAAAACTTTTTCCTGAGAACTTCTAGGTATTTTTGATTTAGAGAGATTAAAAAGGTATATTAAAATGGAAATATTGGAAAAGTAATCTTTAATTGGATTAAATTATTTGCTTCATTGATTTTTTTAAATATTTATTACTCACAGTGTTACAAAAATAACTTGGCTTCAGCGACATGAGTTTTACACCGAAACGCACCAGGATCGAGTCATTCCCTCTCAAGGAGAAGAGGCTCCCATCCCAGTAGTAGAAACTGTAGGATCACAAGTCATAAGGTTTACCCCATAGGTTTACTCCTTTTACTTAAATCAAACTAAACTCACCCCTCTATCTCAAACATAATGTTGTATTAAATTATGTATTAATCTTTACCATTATCAAGTCAATTACAACGTAATTTAATGAGGATTACAAAATTAAGCCGACCTATTGGCTTAAATACTAACCCCAAAGCGCTGCAAAACACCACTACTCAGATAATCTCATCCGTACCGTACTATCCATAATAATAATATAAACGCAGAGGTAACTTTGTCCGTCTATAATATGTTTCATAATTTACGCAGAAAATAAGCATCTTTGTTATTTTTGCGATCGAATTTGCGGTTTTTTGCAGAAAGTGTATAAGAAAAAAAAACGCTTTTATTAATTTCGTCATTAGAAAATAGCACTCGTGCGAAGCCGTGGCCGGTTGCTAGGGTTGTATAAAAAACTAGCTTTTGTTCGCGGCTTCACCCGCGTGGATGTCGGAAATATCAAAAATTACGATTTTCCATACAAACTTTCATCCCCTTTTCAACCCCTTGGTGGTTGAATTTTGAAAAATCTTTTCTTAGTGGATGCCTGCGTCATAAGAGGAATACATGTGCGAAATTTTAAGTTTCTAGCCTAAAGGGTTGATCCTCAACCAGTCAACTTTGCCTTTCATATTTTTAGACAGATATGGAATAAAATACACATTGACTCAGACAGAGTCCCGGGCATAAAAGATAGTAAAGCGTGAGGTAATCATTATAGTGAGTGTATCGTTATAGTGAGCGATCGAAGGAGTGGGCAGGCAAATAGCACGCGGGACCCCGTCCTGATTAGGTCGGGGACTGCAGTGGCCAACGCCTTCCTCTTTTAGATGGAGAAATATTGTGTAGGATTAAGGCTTTGTGGTTTTTGGCTCAAGTTATGTTATTGGTATATGGCGTTGAGGGATTTTTGGGAACAAGGGAAGTTGGGTTTAACCCTTTGTAAATGAAATTTTATTTAATAAAAATGAATTGACAATGTCGGAATCAGTCACAAACCCAACTAATTGTCAGCCGTTATAATTTGTTAATTATTCAAACTAAGCCAGTTAGTTTTCTTTTTACCCACGACGGAACGAAGAGTAAGCGAAGAAGAAGTATATGCGTTTGGGGTGAGAGGTTGTTTGTTTGTTTGTGTGTTTGTTTGTTTGTGTGTTTGTGCAAATACATGTTGCCATTTTTCTCCAAAACTACTAGTCCGATTTTGATGCAATTTTCAGTTATGGGTTCGAATTTGATTGGTGCATGTTCTTAGATAGGTGTTACGGTGACAACTCAACAGGGGGCGCTGCAGCAAACATTTTTGGTGCAAATCAAAGTTGCCATTTTTCTCCAAAACTTCAAGTCCGATTTTGATTCAGTTTTCAGTTATGGGTTCAAATTTGATTGGTGCATGTTCTTAGATAGGTGTTACGGTGACAACTCAACAGGGGGCGCTGCAGCAAACATTTTTTGTGCAAATAAAAGTTGCCATTTTTCTCCAAAACTTCAAGTCCGATTTTGATTCAGTTTTCAGTTATGGGTTTAGGTTTGATTGGTGCATGCTCTTATATAAAAAAATAAAAGTAAAAAGTTTAAAAAAAGTTTAAAATAAAAAGCAAAATTAAAAATTTTGAAAAAACCCACGACTGTTAAAAATTAATTGAAATAAGGATAAAATAACATAAGACACTTAAACACCCACCTTAAAAAAACCCAAGAATGTCCGTCGGGGGCTGCCATTAAATGAACTAGTTTTGCAATGTTCAGCTCCCAATAAATAATAAATAATTTTTCACCTAGCGGGCGATTATTATTTATTTTTATATTACTTAAACAAAAGTAAAATCTAAAATTATAAGAAGCTTGAAAATTCATAACTCATTTATTTTCAGTCAACATTAACAAAATCACAAATAACCGCAAATCTTCTAAGTACATTATAAACACACTTTAATTACTGACCATTTCAATAAACCCGGGGCAGTGCAGCTTCAATTCCCAGTTCATACTTGAGAAAGGTAAGCGTTATATCGGCGCTCCTCGTTTTATTCAACAGCGCGGTCCCTAACGCTTCTCTTCGCTAAAACCGATTCCTTGTTACTTGATTTCTGCATTTCGAAAAAGCGTAAATATTTTCCTCCTGGGTGCTTTTGCAGCTATGAAGAATTCAATGGCCGTGCAACATTTCGAATTATTAAAATGTAATATTACGAATTTCATTTCCCCTGTATAAATAAACGTATTTTTTATTATTCATACATTTTTATTCGGTTCCATGGAAACATTTTTGTTGGGGCCTAAAATAACATCGGAATCAATATAAGGACTAAAGGCTTTGATGGCTGGCGGATTATTGTGTTATCAATGAAATGGCGTGATGGATCGCTTTTTACCGAGCCAGTAGTATTTTCCGTTAAAGTTACAGCAGGTACGTAAGTGCAATTTAGTGTTGGTTTCAAAAGTGAATTCCGAATGCGTTTCGATTCAGTTATAAGAATGGGAAGTTATTCAATTCGGTTTTAGATTTCTGTGATCAATAACACACTATCACAAAAGGCACTATGTTATTGTGTACTTCATTAGTCAGTTTAACAACGTAGAAAAACTCGTAAATCTTAACACTGCTAAAGTTAATACTATTCAGAAGCTTTCACATATTATTATGTTTAGTTATAAATCATATCCTAAAAGTTGTAATTACGTTAGGAAACAGGAAGGCAGAATTGATTTAATTTCGTTCATAACCAATGGCTGTTTTCGTAAAAGAGCCTATACATCAAGGGTTCTAGCAAAAGGCCCGGTAAGCACGCATTTCATTTGAGGGTCGTGCGCCAGCCACAACTTTGTGCTCCACAACTTTAGCCTTTTCTAATTTAAACGCTGCTCAACCGTACGGAATGCGAAAACAACATTCTTTAAAAATCAACCAGACAAAAACGCATTTCTGCACATCAACCAAATAAAGGATTGGATTGAAAAGCTATCAATCCAATTTTGCTTTTTGCCAGTTTTAATAAAAATTGAAACATATTTCGGTTTCTGGTAAAAGCTAAGTACATTCGAGGCTTTTCCTGTGTTTTTTTTCTTTTGCAAGAGATTGCGCTAAGTGATCACATTTCGATATTAAACCATTTGCCGAGGGCCGGTGCCGGCTACGTATTTCATTTTACTGAGTGTCTGACGTGAATTTTGGAGACTTGCTTTTTGTCGAAATTATTTTCCAATCTTTTTATTACATCTAGTGTCAATTTTGCTGTCTCCTTTTTATCAATGCCTTTTTTATTCAACGTGTCTTTTTTGCAAACAAGATTGATTATATTTCCGTCAGTCTATTCGGCGTAAGTGGTTTTTGTCAAAATTTATTATCGTTGCGGAATGTAAATTGTGTGGAAACACAATAGGTACAAATATTTTAATTTATTTCAGAATAAACTTTCAAATTATCATTTGTACTCGCGTAATTGTTCGGGTCGTTGGATTTGCCGCATTTGACACAAATCTTCCCATTACAATAGACCCAAAACCTTAATCCTAGCAAAAACGAGCCTCACACATTTGCATAACTACGTACGAGTTTCGTCGTACAGTAAAAACTTCATGATTATGCCTGCTGTAATCTGTTATTTTAGGAGCTCCCAGTTCAATGTTAAATTAGTGAACTTCGAACTAAACTTTGACGTTAAAATAAAAAGTCTTTATTCACAAGTATCTCGGCTTGAAATAGTGAAGTTTTGATACGATGAAAACATTTTAATTTTTTTCTTTTCTGTAGCTTTTAAATTAATTACATCAGCATATTTCTTTTGAAATTCATTTTATTTAGAGTAGGGTTGGATTGTGCTGCACGTAGCAATTTATTTTGCGAGATTTTAGAATTACTGTTGAATTCAGGTACAGCATTCATGTAAATAAATAGATGATCTCTGGCCCGACGTGAAAGGGGAAAGTGTAGCTCGTTTCCTGCCTGGGCCAGTGTGTGCTGAACCCTGCTCCAACCTATGTACGTTATATGTTATATAGAGATATGTTTGTAGGAAAGTATATAAAATACTACACTCTTACCTGTTGTAGATATGTGTAATAATGTCAGTACGACGCTAGGGTCACAAATAAGGTTTTTATTGTATAGTAACAAATCTATTTCCACCAGCAAACAGAACAAAATAACAGGACAACCCACAAGGTAGGTAAAATAAAAATAAAGCGTATGAACAATCCGTGCACAACCGAAGATGTTGAAATATGAGACAGAAATTACGTCGCGTTTATTTTATGATGCATTTTATTTTGTTCCCGTACTTGTTCAAGTCTCCCCACTGTTGTAACAGCATTCGAATTGAAACTTGCAAGATGCTTTCGTGAAGTTCCTTCGCTATACAAGTCCCGGCTCCTTCACTCATTAAGTTCATTAACAAGATTCAGCGTCAGTATTTTTGATGCTCTCAGCTCGCTTTCAATATTTTCTATTCGTATAATTCACTTTGTGTTCTGCCCGACGTCTGTGTAAGCGAAAATATTCCAGAAACGCTTTGAATGTCGATGTTTTATGTTTGAGGTAAATAATTTAAGCACTTGTGAAAACTTCGTTCTCTTGATTAACGGGGCTCAATTAGGTACTTAAAGTTAAACATTTCCAACAACGCTGCTGTGTAATTGTTAAGCAATGTTCATCGACTACTGAAACAAAACTCTAAGTAAGACGCTTAAAATAATACTTAACTCTCCTTTATATAAGTCTGGAACATTTAAAAAAGGACCCAACATTTCAATCTGGCAAAGTGCATAATTTAAAGAAACCGCAACAGGAACACAGTAAAATGAATCTTGAACAATCTTAGACACGTAATACAATGGCTGGATTTAGACTCAAATTTCAAGATTTTAAATATTACAATGTACTTCGTCGAACTGCAGTGCGGGCTCTGTAAATTCCATTTAGCTAAATAGCTTTTGAGAGAGATAAGAATCTACCATACAATGCTTGCCTGCTTCGAGCGGGAAACTAAGAAAATTGAAAAGAGAGTCGCCAAGTAAGACTGCAACGCCGATGGTCCGATTTCAGGGAACCCGAGATTTCGAATTACTAACGTCGTAAAAATTGAGCGCCTGTAAACACTTGCGAACTGAGGGTTGCCCCAAAGTTTTTGTCAGATGGGATCCTCGGTGTGGCAATCTTGGTTTTAATAAGTATATAACGTTCCTGAGATGTACCTGTGAGTGGAGGATTTACATAATCATTACCATATCTGGCGCAGTGGCGCGCGTATTATGCCCGAGAGGTTAATAATGCTATTTTCTCGCCACGTTTTCACGTTGCTATTTCACGTTATCGACCCTCTATATCTGCGTCGTCATTGTTACTAGCCACTGGCGGAACTCTGCCTTGCCCTACGATACTCCATGGGCACTATGGGCAGGGCATACGACGCTTTTACCTGCGATTGTAGCTTGTTATGGTAATAATAGAATGGTTGTGTTCAGACATAACAGTGTGTTTATCGCTCAAGCCTCTAATGTTAAATCCTGCGCCGCGCGGGATTAGTTTAAATCAGATTTGCGCTTTTAATTATTGTAACTAACCGTAATAGTGTGGATTTGTTAGAGTGGGTGGTTGTTTGTTGTTGATCTCATTAGTTTGTTTATAGTGATGTGCTTTAACAAAACAAACATGTCTGATAGACGTTTATGTTATAGAGGTTTAATAGAGAGGTAAAGTTTCGTAAATGATTTTTTTTGAGACTAAAGAATAAAAATGAAAATACTAAGAGCAAAATTTTAAAGTCTCATTTAAGGCAGCAATAAGTTTCAGTGTTGAGGAATAATTCTCGTAATGTTCTCGCACAAGGCGACAAGACGAGTGAGGCGGTGCGTGCCGGCGGCACACATGCGCGGAAGTCGGCTCTACTCACTTTAAGTCTATTTAACGGATCGCGGACTACGTTCCTTCAAAAATAGATAAGCAAGCGCTCATGCGTCACACTACTTCAAATTACTTTTTGCATGCCACGCTGAATAGAAGAATTGAACCGATAAAACGAACCCCACTGTTGCTAACGAATGTGTCATTTTCAGTGGAAATGTGAGCCCAATCTTAATTCGCATTGTGCCTATTCATCATATTGTCTGACATATTTTTAACTCGGCAATATTGAACCTTTACTTACGCAAAGATCATCAATTATAAATTATATTATTAATCCCCGATATATCGGTCGCTCACCTTATTTTCAGCCGTCAGCAGTCTGTAATCATACAGATATGATTTAGTATTAAGAACAACTAAACGCTGCCGAGCGAACTTACGCAATGGCCAATAAATCTAAACTTTGTAAGAAAGTAATTCTGTTTCTATGCTTATACGATATTTCTGTCTCCAGAGATAGCTACACTTCGTAATCTGCTGAATGTGCGACATGATATAATCGTAGCTATTTGTTTTGCTGCTCATTCCACTTCTTGCGACATAATAGGGAAACCATAGGCGTAGGTAAAAATCAAGTAAACTGTATTCGCTCGCAACAATAGGGATAGTATCTCGTCGAGTAAACACAAAATCTCTTAGAATTTTCACTTGGATGGTTAAGAGCGTGCTTTGTCACTGAAATAGGAGTTTTTCAGTGGAACAGTTACCTTTATAAGGACTTAACGTCGCAGGAAACGGCCGTCTAAGTATACGAGCGCAGGGGCGCCCTCTCGCAGCTGATAACAGAATTATCCGAATGACGCCATCTATCTTTTAAATGTGCACCTTACTTTTGGGTCTTGTACGTTGTTGGTGTCACACACACAGTACTGCCGAGGACTTTAAATATTCATGTATTGTTTGTTCATCAATTATTGAAACTGGCAATATGATATTTAACGTCTTCCATTCGTTTAAATTCGGGTAAATTATGTTAATGTCTGGGTATTCACATGCGTTAATTGTCCGGTCATTATCGTCGTAATTTGATCTTAATCAATCATCTAATTATAGGTTGCTAATGACATATTATCAATCATTATCGTATCAATCATAGCGTGCGAATCCATCTTGCAACATAGCGCAATGTTGCAGTTAATCTAACAAGCTCGGTGTACACGTACAAAATGTTCGGACTTAATTTCGTAAAATATTTGTTCATCTTCAGCTAAGTACACTCGCCAACACAAGAGGTGTCTCTGGTTAATTCGAACTAATATTTGTACGCTTCCATCTTGGTTGTAGTTAACCGCATAATGCATTAACTGATTACCAGCGCGATCCATCTTCCGATGCGTCGGACATGCTCCGCCCTACGTCTTGGGAGCTCCGTTCAATATGCACTAAACAGTTTAGTGGGTCAGTATGCTTAATTCACTTATTATTTAACAAACATCGAAGAACATAGGATGGAGTGGCAGTGATGTCGACAGGCTAAGACATCACGGACTGTCATGCCAAAAAAGTGCAGGCCGCTTCTCGAGACATGCCGCACTTAACGACATCATACGCCGGTCCCTTGCCACCGTCAACGTGCCAAGTCTACTTGAGCCGACTGGTATTGCAAGAGACGATGGCAAGAGACCGGATGGTATGAGTTTGATTCCATGGAAGATGGGCCGGGTGCTGGTATGGGATGCAACCTGTTCAGACACGCTGGCCCCTTCCCATCTACTTGGAACCAGCATCAGAGCTGGTGCGGCTTGTGAAGCGGCTGAAAAAGGTAAATTATCAAAATACAGGGGTCTAGGCTCCGAATATGATTTTGTCCCATTCGGTGTCGAGACACTTGGTCCGTGGGGTCCTACCGCTATAAGGCTTTTTAAGGAAATTACGAAAAGGTTGGTCGACGTCACAGGAGACCGAAGAGCTGGCAGCTACCTCGGACAAAGAATTAGTCTAGCTATTCAAAGGGGGAACGCTGCCAGTATCTTCGGAACCTTGCCTAAAGGGACTCCTTTTAATAATATATTTTAGTTACTATGGTTTTTATTTTTAGGTTCTTTGTTCTAGTATATATTTTGTTGTAAGTTCTACATAATCCTATGTTCTTCGTATACTTAATTTATATCAAGGTAAATGACATTGCTCGTTATATTGATACTTCGATGGAGGATTTGGGTTTAAAATGGTTTGCTTAATTTTTAATTTAAAGTAACACGCGTTCCTTGTTCGTCTGTTTTATACTCGTAGTATATCTTTTTGACGCGAAGTTAAATGTCATAGATTTTTTTGTTCCTAGCAGTAAGTAGGTATGTACTTAGTATACCTATGTAAATCATTAGTTAAAGAAAGAAAAAAAAAAACAAATAAAAAAGTAAAACGAGCAATCCGACTTGAACAACGTAAAGGCTCCCGGATCAACGTAGACGATAACGACCGCGATAGTTATTTTACAAGAAGATAGGTGTTCCCATAATAACTTTAACGTGAGTTTAATTTCCACGTGTGTAGGTTCATTAAGAAATAGGTAGTATGGTGATCAATATTTAAATTATTGCTTCCGAGTTCATGTAACCAAAAAAAGAAGTGTGATGCTTCACTAGCAAAATTAGAAACAACTGTTTCCATACGCAAGTAGAGGGTAAATTGATCCCGTCGTATCAGCAGGTTGTTCGAAAGAGATACCGCGGCCTCGGCACAAAAGGCTAAGAAGAAACATGGGTGGTTTTTAGTCAGTAGAAGTCTGACACTCCCTAGGAATAGGCGGAGTCATTAAAATTTGATGATTTCCCACCCCCAAAAAATAAAAGTAAATTGTTATGTAAGTAAGTAAGTCACTCTAATTATCATCATTCTCTTGCTGTTATCAAATTCATTTGGTGTCAGTGATGTATGTCTTCTCCTCCCATATTGCTCTAATACTAGTAATCTTTCTCTGCATGAGAGTTGCCGAGAATGGCGTTAAGTGACGTGCGAATGAAGAGGCCAGCAGTCCAGCAGTGGCCTGCTGTAAGAAAGAAATAAAAGAAAAAGTATTTATTAGTCTCAAATAGGACAACACAAATTGATAAAAAAATCAATAACCAAAAAAACATAAAAAAAACCTTTAAATAATTAAAACAAAATTAGTCCTGTACGAGGCTACAAGATCACTACCTCAGCATGGTGCTGTAACATTTATGACAAATGTTAGGATGAATATAGGATGATGATGGCCTTCATACACAAATTTTGTACAGTTACTCTTTATCCTGTTTCGAATTGGAAACAGAAACACTTAGCCATTAGATTATTTCATTTTCTCTAGCCACAATAACACCCTCGCTTGCATTTCCACTTAATATATTTTTTTCTTCCCGCCGTTTTACGTCAAATTATCATATTCCTTTCCACAGAAGCCTTGTTCTTCTACCCTCGTATGCCAAACACACATTTGCAACTCCATTATTTATCCCCTTAAGACGATACATGAAAGCCAGTAAATATTGCGTTCTGTTTAAGAAAAGTATGTTAAACACGCACGCGGCAGGCTTTTGTTGTTGAAAGACGTATCTGGGACGATGATTTCGTTTCGCACCAATGAACACATTTTTTTCATTTTGAAGGAAAATCAAGAATATAAGAGCATTAAAAATCTCTTGCCTTTTTGTGTGTACCTTTATGGCTTGTGAAGAGGATATTTACGATAGAAAATATTCGTTGAAGTCTTCTGATAAAATGTTTTTCTCATCTTTTACTCTAATGAAAATAAGTAGAGGAGGCATTAAATTGAAATTTATTTTCTCTGCAGAACGCTCACACGCACCTACGTAAATATTTATTACTTATTAAACTCAGCAACAATTCATTAAGCAGGTTTACGAGTTATTCAAATGAGATTTATAGTACAGAATCGTGTAATATGGAATGTTTCTCGTAAATTAAATACAGCCATAATCGGCCAGTTACGATTGTCCGATCTCATCTGGTTTAACTGGCTAACTAATAGAATAACAAGCGATCCCGGAGCGCACTACAAAAGTTCTGAGGAAGTTTTCTTATATTTAATAAAATGACTGGTGTTTGTGGAACTTTTCCAGCGCACAAATTATAAGTAGGGAACACAAATAATAGTTGACGTAGGGCCCGGGGCGGAGGGCGGCGCGGGGTACGCGGGGAGTGCGGGGGCCGACGCGGTAATCAGCCCGGACAGTAATTCGGGAGCCTTAAGGGTGTGATCGGTTAGCGCAGACAAGGGTACCACCACTAGCATCCTTAGAGAGAAGAAATACTTTAGTTCAACATTTCCGATGTGGTTTTGTTTTGTAGCTCTTCGAGATTAGGCAATTTCTCAATAAACATGCGACCGGGCAGGCAGCTGCTATTGCTTAGTTTGCGAGACGTCTCCGGAGAAATTAATGTAATGTGGAATATAAGTTAGGGCACCGTAATAAGATTGGGTTCGATGTTTCTGTCTGTTTCATCTCCTAGTTCGTTTAGGTGCGCGATATAATAGGTTAGTGCGCGTAACTTGTAATAAGTTGACTTCGCTCCGTCTCGTCGATGTAACGTCGTTAAAGTAACTTTTATTTTGATGAATATGCTACGCAGGGAGACGGAGAGATGAAATCCACGCTAGAAAGAATTCAAAGAGAAATATTAACGAGGCAATGGCAACAAAAACCGCAACTTTATCCCAATTAAGTTCGGTTTGAATCTTTGAACGCACGGATAGAGGAGTAACGTCAGACTACGTTACACTCATCGGTTTTGAGTACACAGCCGACCATTGAGGGCCCTTGAGCCCCTCCTAGCGGTAGACTTCGGGTATCTTTGCACCTTAATTACACCCGGCTTCGGTATAAGTACGACACGTATCTCCGACGCTTGCCGAAAAGAAAGGGGAATGAGAAAAAAAATCGAAAATCGAGACCTTTCTGCATGAAAAGGCCGAGAGCCTTTCACAGAGGATTTTAAGACATTAGAATGTTGCTCTCAAATTGAGAGTCGACTTCGATTAACTTTGATGTATTTTATTTTAGTCGACACGCGGCAAAGACAAACGCTTTAGAATGCTAAACGTTCTCAAAGATTTCTTACGTACTTTCGATCTGAACTTTTGCTTGGTGACCGAATTTCGAACTGTAACTTTCGAATTATAATCATATAGGTTTATTTTTTAGGTTGATCCGATTGCTTATAATATCTGACTTATCAAAATGGTAAAAGAAATTGTAATTCAGATTATTATGACATTTGTGAAATGTCACAATAATCTGATGGATATCTAAGATGTTGGGTTCTAGAATATCTCTGTATTCAATGTCTGACTGAATTAGTTTTGAATGATCTCAATCAATTTGCTTTAAAATTAATCAACTTAAAAATTCAATGCAGTAATAAATCATTGTCGTTCACTGCACTGGAATTACAATATTGATGAAAGCAATTAAACATGATAATCTGACGTAATGTAATTCATGATAGCTTTAAATATTCTAAATTCATTAGGCTTTGTTCACTATAACTGGAATTGGTGAATATACTGATAAATATAGTCATAGTCATTATACATGTGGGATATCTGGGCAAACTTACAGAGATATCTACATATTTTTAATTTAATTTTATTGATTTAAATTTGATGTTTGAACGTGGACGAGGCAAAAGGAGTTTATATAAGGATCGAAACAGGTGGAGTTCTGTCGTTTTTGCTGACCCCCATGGAAAAAACGCGTAAGCTGGGGGGCCTGAATTCGATTCCCGGGTCGATCAATGTGTTATTGGATTAGTTCCCTCAGGATTTTCTTAGTAGTAGCCGCGAAGTCTGGATTCATGTTCGTTTGATGGCATTATAGTCTAGTCAACAAGTGCTTTTTTGATGAACTTTTTTCAGCAGTCTCCGAAAATTATGATTGAGGTGTCATTCGATTTGGAATGGCATCCAGATGATTTTCGAAAAAAAAATGAAGTTCCGCTTGCAAAAATTGCAAAAGTTATTAACAATTAACTAAAAAATTAAAAACGGGTTTAGTTTTTTGCAAATATCTCAAAACCGAATTAAAATTTTTCAAATTTAAAAATAGATTCAAAAAGAAGAGAAAATTTCCTAAAGAATATTGTAACTCCCGGAATTGTAGGACTAATATAAATATCTTTCCCATCCGGTTGAAAATACGCCCGAAAACGCGTACTCCGGCTTGCGCAAGCTACGCTCCATTCGGACCTTTCATGACTAAATATTATTTAAACTTATTAAGTATGAAAATTTAAAGTTGACAAAATTCAGGCGCCTGCAGGATACATCAATAAACAATAATCAGTGGTCCTAAAGTTTTTATCGCGAATTTTAAATAAGTTATCCATTAGTTAATTAACAGTTTTTTTTAGCACGAACATAAACATTGCAAGTGCGATAATTGTTAAACTATTAATCTGAGATTTTTTTCCTTTCGTGGCGCTATTTTTCAAATGTCGTAAAATAGATTTTCGTTGGAAAAATTAAAAAAATGTTAATTTTAATTTTTTTATTAACAATTTACTGAGGTGAAAAATTACAAAAAAAGACATCAGACATTCAAAAAAAGAATTTTTGAATGTCTGAATAACAGACATTCAAAAATTCTTTATTTTTATAATATTACTAGCTGATGCCCGCGGTATCAACTGCGCGGATGTCGGTTATCGCTACCGATGCCGGTTATCGCGACCAAAAGTAATATTTTCGTACCCCTCTTTCAACCCCTTGAATAAAGTTTATTTTTTGTTTTTTATTAAAATGTAGGCTATGTCCTTTCTCGGGTATCAAAATATCTCAATACCAAATTTCATGCAAATTGGTTCAGTAGTTTAGGCGTGATTGAGTAACAGACAGACAGACAGAGTTACTTTCGCATTTATAATATTAAGTATGGATTATTGAACCGTTTTCTTATGATCAGGGGGTCTAAAACGGCCACTTTAGGCAATATCACCAAACGCAATTCCATTTCCGCATTCCCAGCATTTCCTTGGTGATGTTGCTAATTTTCGTAAAATGGTACCACATAATAAGTGAGTCGTATTCAATTCAATTCCTATCAGAATCCGGTTTTTTTTTTTTTAATAATTTTTTATTCATGACCATAGATACAAGTCTTTCAGTCGAATACATAGATGTGTTACTTCTAAGTTCTAACTTAGATAAAGGTACAATACAGTACAGTTGTAAATAAAGATATTTCAGTGACAAATAATGTACAATACTACAATTTACTACTACTAACTTACGTACTAATTTAAATTACAATTAATTAACTATACACATTACATCACAGCATTACACAGTGAATTAAATTTTTTCTACCGTATTACAAATAAACTTAAACAGAACACTAAAATATTTCTTATTTTCTAATAAATCCTGAACGCGGCGGGGAACACTTTGACGTTCACTTTCACTGTCATTGTCATTTATTTCCTTCATTTCACTGACCAAAATCAACCGTTGCATATTAAAACTTGAACACTGTAAGATAATATGATCCAAATCAGCATCCTCTGCTCCACAATGTTGACATCGGCTATTGTTAATTATGCGAATTCTATTCAGGTGAGCTGGTGTTAAGCAATGTCCCAATCTCATGCGTGTTATAACAGTTATAAATCTTCTTGTGCTGTATTTGAAGTTATGATACCAAGGTTTAATCGGTAATTCATTTTGTATTCCAGAGTACCATCTGCCTTTCGTTTCCAGTGTTATGGCCCAATACTCTTTCCATAACTGTCTATTAAATTCATTAAAAAGACTGTAGTAATCAGTGAATGGAACCTTGAGCAACTCGGATCGATCCTCGTCATGTTCTGAACGGGCCACAGTGTCAACTACTTCATTTCCACGAATGCCACTGTGTGAAGGTACCCAAACTAATTCTACTTTAATATTCTTTACAAATAGTTTTTGAATTATAAATCTAATGTTGTAAATAATATAATTTAACTTAAAAGAAATATTTACACTGTGTAGAGCCGACAAAACACTCTTGGAGTCTGTAACTATCAAAATATTATGTACATTATTTACAAGACTATTAACATGCTGCAGCGCACAATAAATTGCGTAGCATTCTGCAGTGAAAATGCTACACACCTTGTTTAATTTAATACATTTAGTGAAATCTAGCTGTGGATCATAAAAAGCTGCATTTACATTATGGTCTGTTTTAGATCCATCTGTATAAATAACATAATGTTCTGATCTATTGTCTTTAAACTGCAAGAAATCAAATCTATTGCGCACCGTGTCTAAATGGATTGTACAGCTGTTAATAATATCATTAAAAGGGATTTTATATATGGGCCAAATGTCATTTTTAACAATATCTTTTGAATTATTATTTACATGTTCAAATATTGTTGGCATTTCAGGTAGAGTTCCACCAACCAAAGAAGAAGCAGTGATGGTGAAGCCAGCAATTGACTGTGAGATTTGAGGATGTATTGTTAGTTTTTCAATTAAAGGATTATCATTTGACGCCATGACTTTTAGTAAAAATCTCTCAGCCAACAATAACCTTCGTAATGTCAAGGGAGGTATACATGTCTCAACTTCCAACGAATTAATAGGTGTGGAGCGCATAGCCCCACAAATAAGTCTCAATCCCATATTTTGAATTACATCTAATTTGCGTAATAAGGTGCTATTGGCATTCATGTAAGCTAAACTACTGTAATCAAAATGGCTTCTCACTATACTTTTATACAGCATACTCATAACTTTGGGGTCAGATCCCCAAAAACTTCCTGCTAAATGTCTCAATAAATTAATACCCTTCAGTGCTTTGTTACTTATATGTTTAATATGTTCATCAAACTTTAATTTATCATCAATAATGACGCCTAGAAATTTATGTTGCTTAACAACAGGAACTTCCACATCATTATATAATATTTTAACATTGCTATTTCTATTTACATTTTTACTGATAATTAAAATTGAACTCTTTTCTGGACTTATTTCTAATTTAAGTTTATTATGATAATAGCTGTATAACTGAGACAAAGCCTTATTTATATTGGCCATTGCTATATCTATGTTTTGATTTATGCTGTATATAAGCAAGTCATCTGCAAATTGCAGAATTTTTACATCTGGTACATCTACATATTTTAATATTTCAGAAGTATACAAGTTATAAAGTAAAGGGGACAAAGTTGCCCCTTGCATTGTGCCTTTGTTGACAGTCCTAGGGCCATGCATTTTATTATTGTATTTAACAAATACGGTCCTATTATTTAAAAAAGAATAGAGCCATTTTAGTACATGACCAGGTATACCAATATCGTGAGACACTTGAATGAGTTCTTCTATATTTACATTGTCAAAAGCACCTTTTACATCTAAAAAAACGCAGATTGCATTAGAGTGACTTAACTTAACCTGTCTTATATCTGACAATAAAGATACAAGGCTTTCAGAGCAACTTTTACCTTTTCTGAAGCCAAACTGTATAGAAGGTATTAAGTTTTGTGATTCAGCAAAATAATCTAATCTAAACTTCAACATATTTTCAAAGAGTTTACCCAAACAAGATGATAAAGAAATAGGTCTATATGAAGAAGCAATATTTACAGGTTTATTAGGTTTCAAAATTGGTATTACACACTGTGTTTTCCAAGACTCAGGTATTTCTAATTCATCCCATAGTTTATTATAAATATTAAGCAATGTTGTTTGTGCATTTAGATGTAATTTTTTTATTAGCATGTAAGGTATGTCATCCAATCCCGGTGTAGTATCTTTCCTATTTTTTAAAGATGTTTTTAACTCTTCTATAGTGAAATCCTTCTTGAGAAATATATTTACATCATTTTCTGTAGCACTTGCAAATAAATAATCGATCCTATTGTCGTCTATTTCAGTAGAATCTGCTAAGTTATCTAAAAAACTTGGAACCCACTCATCATTGACGTTTTTGTTTCGGTTTGTTCCAATTTTCTTAAACTTTTTAACATATCCCCATATCCTAGAAACTGGAGTTAACCTATTGAAGCTACTACATAAATTTTGCCAGGAAGAAGAACGTTCTTCCTTCAGAATTATTTTCTTTTTTGCATCTAGTTTTTTATATGTTATCCAATTTTCAATGTTGGGTTGAGAAAAATAATACTTTAATGCATCTTTTGATTTTGCGACAGCATCACTACATTTTGAATTCCACCACGGTACTGGTTTTTTAATAGGTGTGTTTGCAACTAATTTTCGTTTTGGAATTGTTTTATTCCTTAGATCACATAATGTGTCTATAAAATGGTTGTATGCATTAATTGGGGAATCGTTTACTAAGTTCAAGTGGGAAAAACAAGTCTCTGATAATCTATAATATTCGTCCCAATCTGCCTTACTATAAATATATTTCTCTTGATCCACAGGAGGTGACGTGTCATACATAGATGGTTGGATGTTGATCTCTAGTAAGGTTGGAAGATGATAACTACCCATGGGATCGTCATGAACATACCAGTTACATAAATGAGCTATTGAAGAGCTAACAAGGGCAAGATCTATCGCTGAAGCTTGTCTATTAGGATAAGGGACAGTTGTCGGTGAACCATCATTTAAAATACATAAGTCAAATTCATCAATGATTTTATACAAACATCTACCTCTATTATTATCACTATGGCATCCAAAGGCTATGTTATGTGCGTTAAAATCACCCATGACTATACAAGGTTTGGGTATGTTATTGATTAAATCCTTTAACTTTACTGAATCAAACCTGATACTTGGAGGGCTGTAAATACAAAGTATTGACATTGCTCCAAATTGTGTTTCTATACTGATACATACATTTTGAATAGATTCTGAGAAGTGTGTATTAACTACCTTATACTTTAAACGATGGTTCACCAAAATGGCTACTCCATTATGAGAATTTATGGAATTTTTATGGATTAGATTATATGTGGGAAAGTGTGGGATTATAGAATTAGATTTCAACCAAGTCTCATTAAGAAGACAGACATCTATATTTTTTTCGATTAATAAATTTTGTAACAGGCTCTTTTTACTCTGTAAACTCTGTATATTATACTGTAAAATATTTAGATAATTATCCATGCTTAAATTAAATTTGATATAAATATTTCTTTTATTTTCTTATGTGTGAGTGGCCCAACAGAGTCACTTTTGTTTCCTAATGCAACCAACGTTTTAACAATTGCGTTAATAATAATATCATTATTTGCTACTTGCTTAATATCTATCATGTCATTGGATTTGGCCGTATCAGCAACCTTGGGTAAAGCAGGGAAAGATTTGTCATTTAATGTAGGGGGTGGTTTCACAACAGTGGCATACGTTTGCTGCAGGAATTTGGCCTTTTTCTCTTCAATTTTTTGTTTTTTAATGGGACAGTCTCGTGAAATAGCAAGATGATTACCTGCGCAGTTGATGCATGTGATCTCTTCGACATCGCATTCTTTATAGGAGTGGCGACCAGCACAAGAAGAGCAGTGTTGCTCGCCCCTGCAAGTCTTGGCAGAATGGTTAAATTTAAGACATTTATAACATTGTAATAATGGTGGTATGTATGTTTTGACCTCATATCTAAATAGCTGTATATAAGCGTATTGCGGTAAAGATGTTGATGCAAAGGTGACAGCAACTGTATTGAGAGGCACTAATTTTCCCTCTAGTTTTCTCATGAACCTCTTAATTGATATGACTTCGGAGTCACACACTATATTTTTATAAATATCTTCATTTGAGAGTTCTTTGGGCACAAACCTTAATACCCCAATCCTTTCCGTCAAATATGATGGAATAAATGCTTTTAACTTGTTCTTCCATAAAAAATCTTCCATTTTTAAGAAACTGTTGGCCGCAGCCGCCTTTCTGAATGTGATGCCAATTTTATGAGCATTCACTCTATGCACTCCTAAAACTCCTTTCACGTTGTCGGATATCAAGTTTGTGAGCGTGATAGGGTTTTTATTTCCTATCTTCTCCTGCTCTGATGACTCCACATAAACGACATATTCAGAATTATTAGTATTTTCAATGAATAGTCTTTTGTAATTTTGTTTTGTGAAAATGTTATACTTATTTGAGTCTGAATTTCTATTGCTGCTCATGTATTTTCTCTTCTTCTTTTCCCCAGGCTCCGGCGACTCCTCGCCGCCACTGGAGACACTCATGGTTGTTACTTGTTTTAGAGATCTTATTAGGTGTTATTAATGTTATATTTCTGTACAATTATCTAATTAATAAAGTTTTGTGGAATTAAAATTACCGCCTCGTTTGACTTCCCGCCAAAAAAGTCTCAGAATCCGGTTTGTTGGAAATGTTGCCACGTGAAAAAAATAAAGACCGTATTGTTCCCGGTATTTTTTTTTTTCAAAATTTTATTATTGAAATTAGTGTTATATTTATATACTTCTATATTTTAATCGTTATTTCATTATATTAAACTCATAACTGCTAAAAGACTATAAATAAACCCTGAAAAGGGTAATTAGAAATAATAATTAATATCCTCATAAGCTGGCAACTATGTAGTTGTGAACTAGTTAAAAAAAGTTATGTCAACGAACTGACACTTGACAACCTGACAGGCGCGAAATGCGATAGTTGGAAAATTTTATTTTGTGCGAGTTGGATTATTTACAATACAAAGTAAGTGCAAACTTGTTTATTTGGATCATTATTACATTCTATCGCTGTGTAAAAGTATTCATAAACAGTGTGTGATTTTTTGTAGGAATGGAAAGACTTGCAGCTCGAGTGTGTAAGACACAGTTTGAGATTCTGCTAGACTTCTTGTAGCGAAACCCAGGTTGAAGTTACGCTAGAGCTCGGTGTTTTAATAATTCTGCCTGAGGTCAAGCAAATCTTTTCGCCAGTGGTCACAAAAGGCTAAACTAAAACGCCAAAAGATTGGTCTATGATGAATATTTTTCTCATCACAACTTCTTTACCTTATTAGAATCCCTCCCGCTCGAGCCTCGTCATTGATGAGCGCCGTGTAGAAATTACTGTCGATTGCAGTCCCAGCTTAAGCCCAGACTCACGATGATGACTATTTAAAACTATTACTTAGCTATATATAATTATTGTTTTTAGGTCGCCCTTTGGCCCACACATAGATGAGTCTGAAGAGTTTTATCCCAGGTGGAAATGCAACAGGCTGCAGTCGAGATGGTTAATGCTCAAGCAAATAACTTTACAGCACAGAACCCGGGCAGGATTACTGATACTGTTGAAAGATATTTATCCCATATTGGTGTCCCATAGAGGTAAAGTACTTATGAATCTTTTGTCTAAGCAATAAAACTATCAAGTTTATCATCAACAACATTGATGTAATATAATTAAAAATAACAGCAAAGGGAACTATAATCTAACATAAAACAAAATCAATGTGTTTTAAATAAGATTGCGCTGATCAAAATCCACATCAAGGTGACCTCTTCTTGACGCAGTTCCAATATACTGTTGCTGTGTACAAGACAATGTTTTTCTGTATAATATTGTTGCGAAGTATCCACTATTAGAGTCAGAAGTGTTGCTATTCGGGAACAAACGAGCGGAGACACCTGAAACATTATTTTTTATTGTTATAGATTAAACAATTATGTAATTTTATTTAAAAATTTTGTTAATAATTGTCTGATGATTTTACTTACCTAAAATTTTCAATTTTTTGTTCAGCCTGGAGTTGATCCAAACTAGTCTTCAGTGGATGGTGTTTCCATAATGAAGAAGAAGTCATGGTTTGCCCCTCTGTGGCTAGCATCAACACTTTTTATATTCAAATCAGTCGATGAATGATGAACCTGAATGAAAAGAAAAAAAAACTATTTATTATATGTTTCTGTTACCGTGTTTGATTATTGAAAGATTTCTAAGTTATTCATGATGAGAATCATGAGACGATTAATTATTTTATTATGTTTCTGTAAGTTTCATTATCTGATTATTGCAACATTTTTTGTTATGTTAAGTATATAAGATGAGTAAATAAATATACAATTTGGTAAAAATATGTTATCTATCACTATTGTTTTATTTTAGTACCTAAAAAGTAGGTATTTATAAAGTCTCTTCTTCTTTTCACGATAAGAAGAAGAAGATTAATAAAGTTAAAGTAAAGTTGAGCTTGGCACAATCAAAGAGACCTATGCCCAGCAGTGGGTGGAGTCGGGCTGTGGATGATGATGATTATGTTGAAAAGTAAAGAAAAATAACAACATTCTACCTTTTTAATCCTGAAGGGTAAAGCAGAGGTTAGCTCTTAGTATCTGCCAGTAGTAGTACGGGTCACAGCTCACAGGTAGATACACTAACCTGCTGCATCTTATAGTGTAGTTCCTATAAACCTATAATAAGACCCAGATGCATTAAAGCTGAGGGTGATCAGCACCTAAAATGTAAATAGAAGATTGTAGTAAGTTATTAACTTATTACTTATGTATATCAATATCAGTGGGTATATTTATTGAAGGGGGTACCGGGTAAACCTCTACAATCACTATCATCATCATCACTACATAGTATAAAACAGTCGCTTTCTTTGTCCCTATGTCCCTTTGTATGCTTAAATCTTTAAAACTACGCAACGGATTTTGATGCGGTTTTTTTAATAGATAGAGTGATTCAAGAGGAAGGTTTTAATACCTTTTTTGCGTGCCACCCGTGCGAAGCCGGGGCGGGTCACTGGTAGGTAGTATAAAACAAAGTCGCTTTCCGCTGTCTGTCCCTATGTATGCTTTGATCTTTAAAACTACGCAACGGATTTTGATGCGGGTTTTTTTAATAGATAGAGTGATTCAAGAGGAAGGTTTTTTGTACCCGTGCGAAGCCGGGGCGGGTCTCTAGTACTAAATAAATGTGTGTATCTGCTTAATTAATATACATAACTTTAATTATTAATTATCACAATCCTTTTACTTGCCTTGGAGGTAGTATTTATGTTATCCTGACGGGCACTTAAGTAGGTACGGCTCCAGCTCCTGGATGAGACCCCGACCAACACTTTTAGTTGATCTTTATACACCCAACAAACTCTTGTCCAGCATTTCGGTATTTTCAGATTCCGAAGAGTTTTGTTTCGTCCGCGAGTTATTATGGAATACAAAACACGCGCGTGCTCCAAAAAAATTGTCTAAAGCGCTAAATCGGCCATAATTTATTTATTTATTCACTAAATCTATATAGATGTTGGTATTTAGTAACATATTAAGAATCTGCTATTTGACATTAGCGCAGCATTGGCGCCTTTCATCAAATGTGGCCATTTTACGAATTTCCATACAAAATTGTCAGTTAGAGGAATTGCGTGAATTGAATCCTCAGCGAGTAATATTAGGAATTGCCATATTGTGACCATTTTACGAATTCGAACATTATTCTTAATATTTTCCTTAGACGATTCTGCCAAAGTGGCCGTTTTAGACCCCCAGAAGCTACTTAAAAATGATTTTAAATATTTTTTATCTCCTATTGTTTAAACAATTTTTATAAACAAATGCGTTGCTTATGAGACAATTTAATTATTTTTTTAATAACATAATCTTTGATGATAACTACGATTCTTTAAAAAAAAATTGTTTCTTTAAAAAATAAAATTGCTTAAAAACGCATTTGTTGATTTACAATTATTTTCTCCCACTTCTCATTAATATTAAGGAATCAGTTTTGT
This sequence comes from Diarsia dahlii, assembly GCA_949775195.1. Classification (NCBI taxonomy): domain Eukaryota; kingdom Metazoa; phylum Arthropoda; class Insecta; order Lepidoptera; family Noctuidae; genus Diarsia; species Diarsia dahlii. The sequence goes on along the minus strand of OX459195.1, from coordinate 8,498,380 downwards.
TAAATCACCAGTATTTGTTTTTTCTTTTCGATATATAAAAAAAAGATATTGTTTTATTACATTTTTCATTGTTTATTTATTACACAATTTGTTAAAAACAAATATTTTTTTATTTTATATAGGTATTTTTTTCTTGTTTTACTTATTGTCACAAAAACAGATATGATTTTGTTTTTTACAAATAAAAAAAAAAAGTTGTAGAAAAAAATTAAAAGAAAATAAAAGAATTATTAATAACTTTTGCAATTTTTGCAAGCGGAACTTCATTTTTTTTTTCGAAAATCATCTGGATGCCATTCCGAATCGAATGACACCTCAATCATAATTTTCGGAGACTGCTGAAAAAAGTTGATCAAGAAGGCACTTTGTTGCCTAGACTATTAGGCTCGCCCCCTCTTACATGGGATCTAAATCATAACTGGAAAAATGTGGGTATACTATTAGGTACACCTCTTCTTAACCCTGTTGGGATTGCAGGCGTGGTGTTATGTAGTATTATGTAAAAAAAATATTTTCGTGACTCTTCTCTTTCTTTAAAGATGACAGAAAGACTACTGAAACAACTTGTAAGAATTCCTAAATATACGAAATATGATACAGTTAAATCTGCCAATTGGCTGCCACTCGAGCAAATAGAACAAGACTCTCTTTGAAGAGATGGCCAATTAAATACGTATTACTCATAAGTCGAGTATACGGAAAATACAATATTTCTAGCAGAAAGTAAGATGAAGTTGGAACACACACATGCAAACAAAGTGTTAATGTCCTACGAGAACAGAATGCTCAATTTGTACACCACAAAACTGTCTAAGTGTTCTTGTGTATGTGCAACGTAAATATTGCTATAACATAACCTGTCCCAAGTACTCGGGCTCAGTCGGTAATATTCAGCTTTTCTGAGCGCGCGCCGAAGCCTCCTAAAGCCTGTCTTATCTGCCAACTTTTACATTATCTGCCGAACTCTTCCATAAATTTGAGCCCAAGTCTACTTACGCTTATCAAGTCAAAACTACTTAAGCGTGTATTTATTTGTTTCTATTTTCTGGCTGATTGACTCTGCAACTTGTACGGAAGCGACGGCGGTAGGCTGGGCTACCTTGCGAAACTTCCTCGCCCCTGATTCGAAATCAGTTAATGCAAAAGTTTATTTTTATAAGTAAGATTACACGGGAGTTGGGATAGAAGTTTGTAGGAGCAGCTTTCTTTCCGAAATCCCACAAAGTATGGAAGAAACGATGCTGGGGACTGGGTTCGAGGATTAATACTGAATTTAAAATGATTCTGGGACTCTTTCCTGTTTTGTAGATGTCCGCTAACTTTGTTACGTTGTATATCATTGGCTAACTTTAACTTTGCGAGTTTTACAAGATTTACAATCCTTTTACTTATAAAAATATTCAGAAGTTTATGTCTTTTGTCAGAAACTAAGATTTGGGATGAATGTACGGTGCAGAACGAAGGTTTTGTAGTGAGACCTAAGTACGTAATAAGGCTTTAAGGGCTGTTAGTCAAACAAACACTTCTTCCACAATAATGTCATTTTAGGCAATACTTAGCCACTTGTAAACAATTACGGGGCTTAATATGGTCAACCCATTGTATCGTTATCGTTTGTACACGTCCAATCGTCAGAATTTATGTACGCTTCCCGATGGAACTCATAAACATTGTAAAACTTCCGGCAGATGGCGGGCTGGCACGATTATGTTGCTACGCCGCGCGTTGCTGCCCACAATGTTACAATATCATGACTCCAACCTAACAATTGTAGGCATACGTGTAAAATTTAAAACGTATGTTTTGTTAAGCGGATTTTGAAAACAAACAAAAAGTTTGTGAGCGCAATTGTTATGATCGCTTTAACTCGGTTTGGTTTGGATTAATATTTAATATGGACGCAAAGGTATGATGGAACATCCATTTTGTATGTGGTTGTTATAGCCTCCCCTAACTTCGCCCGTATGTGAGTCGTATTCGTGTTTTTGGCAAGGCTATCACTGTGATTATGCAATTTCACAAACAATAATATTGTGTAAATGTTGCCTAAATTAAACGCTGTGTGAAGCTCTATATTTTTTTAAGTAAAAGCTCCTTGCTTAAACACTCTATCACAAATTAATCTACATCCTTCTAGCCATCGGAGCCGTGCTACGGTTAAAATCTCGATACGGCTACATAATTTTCGTGACATTCACTCAGTCACAATACTCCATTAAGGTTTGAGCGACGTAGCCTCTAATTCACGTTTAAAAGCCTGCACTCGACTCAAAGTCAGCTGTAATTTAGTCTTAGCCAGCAATACCGGCTAAAAATCTAATTTGTCAAGATGTTGCGGCCACTGGAATTATTATATGAAGCGATTACTCAGATATTTTCATGAGATATTAAGTCAATTTCACTCAGTGTTACACTAATGATACAGATTCGCAAAAACGTAATTTTCAGCACTTCTGAAATGTGTTCTGTAATTAGAAAGACGTTAGGTAGACGTATTTCATGAGTGATTGTGGAGTTTTGCTGATGTGATAGCAGAAAATGTATTTTGCTTAAACAATTTATTTCATTTTTGTGTTTGATGATTTTTATTTTGCTGAATTTGCTTTGAAAAGAAACAAAATAACCGTACAAATTATAATTAGAGGTGTGATTTAATTCTAGAGCATGCGGTGATTTATTTTAAATTTTTGATATAAATAACTTCCACATAATATAATTCACTGAATAATATTCGTTGTAAATCTCCCAGAACATAATTGAAATAAAGCGATACAGATAATTAACGATATAACCGACAATTACAAAGTGGTGTGTAAGTGCGTAGGCAATGGATGGAAATTATTAATCACAAGATGTCACAGACAAAGATAAAATAGACCTTAATAAATGGGCAAAGATTTGTTTTGCTGACTTTGTGATTCAACAATTTTAGATTATCAAGGAACTTGATAGTCATGTTTTAGCTTGGCATGGTGGTTTGTGGCTAAATTATGGTAGAGAAAGTCGATCGTTTTTTTTTTCGTGGATATCTGATCATTTGGAGGAGGTACTCTTAAGAGCACCGGATTGGTTGTCATACAAACGGGTCGTTTTGGGTTCGTCTTGATATTTGGGTATGGGCAAGACTTTCTACCGAACTTTCGAAATTAGATTTTTCAGTAAACTGTAACCCAATCCGATTCCTTACCAGAACGTGGCTGGACAAAAAACTTGAATACTGCAATCACAAGAGAGAGCTAGAAAAGCAATGAGCGAACTCGAAAGAGACTCGTTTTTGTCTGTCTGTTACCATTTCACGCATTTACATTTATGGACAATGATCTCGGCTACTATTAAACCTTTTACGGGGTACATAGTTGCTAAGCCGTTCCCGTGAAAAATAACTTCCGACCACCACGTAGACGAAGCCATGGGCAAAAGCAACTACCATATAATATTTTTTACAATACTACATCAACTACAATAACGATAAAAATCCTCTACTACTTGTAACAATAAAGCTGTAAACACACCCTCGCAACGAGTCCAATTATCGAGAACAGCTACTGAAGACAGTACAAGGTCCTACACCTAATGCTTTATTATGAACGATTTGTTTTCATGGGCTGCCAGAGACATGCGGCCCGTGGGTTGTGGGGGCCTCACGCATCGTCGCACTGGACCTTAGCCTGTGAGCTTGTGAAAGGCGGAAGCGATTAGCGATTTTAATATTTTTAAAATGTAAAATGAGTGCAATAAATTCTTTGCTGCTGCTACTGTTCCTCACACAATACATGTCTTTAAGTTTAAAAGAAACTGTTATAAGATGTAAATAAGAAAGAACCGTTATTACTCACCAAAAAAATTTGTGATTTTTTTCGACAGCTGATCTTGTCAAAAACAGAGCGAGTGACAAATATGTTTCATACATTGTGTATTCACTTTTTTAACCAGGTTTCTACAAGTATTGTAAGCAATTAGTCAAGCAACTTGTTTTTAAAAAATAAACGAATATCGCACGTCTTCTCAAAATAGCAGTTTGGAGAAATACGCAATTAGGTTTACTTTGTGTACTAATAAAAACACTTTCCGGAAATAACTGTTGCTTGTGCCAGTCATTGTGACTTATTTTTGCAGTATACATAAAAGAAGCTTGTTTTTCAAGTATAGCAATGATAATTTATAATTGAAATTGAGTGGGGTGGTATCTGAAAACCTTTATAGCTTTATGACTATTTTTAGGGAAAGTGCGATGTAGAATAAAGAAAAGAAAGAAAGAAAAAATATTTATTGCCGCAGAATTCTAAAGGTACAATAAAAAAGCAGTAAACACAACTTACAACAAAAAAAAAAATATATATTGGTACAAAGAAGAAAAAAAAAAGTTTGAGTTTACATAACACTTAAAAATTAAAATAAAAAACAACTGCGACAAATAGGTTACCACTCAGCATGGTGTTGCGCTATGGGGTCCCACAGCACAGCGCCAGCTTCATTTATTTATAGTTTTGATCTATGAAAATGCTCTCAAACAAAATCTCATAATATCACTCCATTATCTGTAACACTAATGCAAGCAAAACCACTGAACGAAATCTCCTACTAAACAAAATAAACATCACATAGCGAGCATTTAGTAAGCTGAGACCACTAAAAACATATCCTAAGCAAGAGTTAATGGGTTAAGTAGGTGGGGACTTGGAACAGTTACGCCTTTGAAATATATTTAGACGTTACACTCAAGTGGTTCTAGGATAAGATCCGTGTATGTTTCTTATTATAGAACTGGTTGTTTTGGGTATGTTATGACCAAATTATCTAGGTTTTTTATTTAAAAATTAAAGTACCTAATCACAAATCACAAAAATACATACTTTTCATCATAATGATTTGCCTTTATCCCAATTTATTTGGGAATTTTATTTCCCAATTTTTAAGCTATTGCATAGCTTCTATCGCGGGCCTTGAGCGTGGAGAGCGAATCCAGAAATTCCGTAACGAAAATATTCATGATTCAGTATTCAACCAGGTTGCTATGGTTACGGAAAATAACAAGGTTGTCAACTGAGGTTGTCAAATTAAATAATTTATAACCTCACGTGTAAAGGTGTAAAGTTTTTCTGTTTTGTCTCTCTACTTTCTCCTTCTAAAATATTCTTACTCGTATAATTTGTGTACAAAGTGTTTTAAATATGAATAAACAAAGTGCATTTATTAATGAAGAAAGTAAGTCACGAAAAAATAGTGAATAGTACATTGTTACCTTAGGGGTGAAAGGAACTTATTTAGTCCCGAGTCGGGGTTTGGCGCCTGAGCGCAGCGAGGGCAATAGTTCGAGTGACTAAATAAGTCTTTAACCCGAGGTAAACACTGTGCTTTTCATTACGAATACAAGGAAAGTTGATGGGAATAGTCTTGCCCCCAATTACCTAAATCGGTGAATAGGCTTTGCTCCTAATTACATCGGTTGATGGCAATAGGCTTGCTCCTAGCTTCTAATTAGATTAGTTGATGGCAATAGGCTTGATCCTTATTACATCGGTTGGGGGCAATAGGCTTGCCACCAATTACATTCGTTGATGGCAATAGGCTTGCTCCTATTTAGATTAGTTGATGGCAATAGTCTTGCTCCTAATTACCCAAATCGGTGGATGACAATAGGCTTGCTCCTAATTATATCGGTTGATGGCAATAGGCTTGCTCCTAATTAGCTTGGTTGATGGCAATAGGCTTGCTCCTAATTAGATTGGTTGATGGCAATAGTCTTGCTCCTAATTACATCGGTTGATGACAATAGGCTTGCCTCCAATTACATTAGTTAATGGCAATAGGCTTGCTCCTAATTGCATCAGTTAATGGCAATAGGCTTGCTCCTAATTACATTGTTTGATGGCAATAGGCTTGGTCCCAATTACATCAGTTGATGGCAATAGGCTTGCTCCTAATTACATTTGTTGATGGTAATAGGCTTGCTCCTAATCACATCGGTTGGTGGCAATAGGCTTGCTCTTAATTACATTGGTTGATGGCAATAGGTTTGCTCCCTATTACAACAAATAATTTGACAGCTGTCAGTAGAAAGCGATTCTCCCTAGGACTGAAAAGTAGTACTTTCAACCCGCTCCGCAGGCATTTTCTGACCTACTTTCAGAGTATGAGTAATGAAAAGATAATGAGTGAGTACTCCTTGAATACTCTAAATACATTCATTTTATTATTATTACGCATCTATCATACGTTTTATTGGTTTTTGCATTACTATTCTGCGAATCGGTCTTAGAAAACGATTCGTTTTCTTATAAAATATCTAAAATAAAATAAATAATTTTCATATTTTTCAATGTTATGACACTTACGTCAGGCTGACAAGCTGTCAATACTTTTTCTTTTAAATTTTCTGTCATAGAGTTTCTTACTAGCTTAGTCTATGAAGGTTACTTTTGATTTACTTATATAATTTAAATTCTTTTTAAAAAATACTGCATAAATAAAATAAATAAATAATTATTTTCATTAGTTGATAAAAAATGCTATGCAATAGCTTTACCGCGGCAGATTTAGTTCTCTATTACTCGTCATTTCATCAAACACTTCTTGTCTTGCCATATCATCCTTTACACAGTTCATCCATCGTTTCTAAAATCTTGCTATTGTACTGCATCTACACGTATACCTATCGAAAAGAGTTAATTCTTAGTCAATTGTTTAATTTAACGTTTTAAGATTATCTGAAGTAGGATTTTATCCTAAGTGCAATTTCTGTATTTAAATGAATGCTCTTATTTTGACCTGGTGGTCTGGTGTCTGTGTGTCTTAAGCTCGGAAAGGAGCTTAAGACACTTTGGACCCTTGGCTTTGAACCTTTGCTTCACGGGAATAGGCATAAATTCTTGTGGTCGTTAAACCCGATGTGTTATAACATCTGGTCTCAAGTCATGCCAACGATCTTAGGTTCGAATCCGCTTGGAAATCTGCCCACCCTGTAACGGATAACTGTACATGAAATATTTATACATAGGTATGTACCTGATAATAATTGCTTGTTTTCTTTGTTTTTCAGGTAAGATTGATCGAGAGAGTTGGTGAATTAAAGGTAACATTTTCTTCATAATTTAAGGATCATTTTAAAACTGATACGGACAAATTATGAACCGGCTGTGGTCGCTGGACAATGAAAGATAAGTGTTTGAATGAAGGCGGCCGTATCAAGAGCCGCATCCGCAAGTTATCCTTACCTAACATGAGACTGAACCTTTAGGATAAAGAGTAGGTAGGTACTACTTGGCAAAAATATAACACCAACATTCTGATGGTGATGAACACACAGAGGGGTGATAAAGGCTATGGTTCGGGATGAGTGACGGGAATCACCAGGATAAGGAAGCAGTGAATCTGGCACAGTTTTTGTATAGTTTTTCGCTCCATCTGGCCGTTTGCATTCACAGCCTATAAAAATATTGAACGATCACTGCCAGAACATAAAAAATACGATGTAACAAATATTTTCCAATTCAGAATGTAGTAGTACGCAAAAATTGTGGAATGTTTCATCTTGATAGGGCTATGTCATGAGGTGAAAAAAGAAATGGATGCCTCCGTATTTACATAACTATTGCCAATATGTTAATACAATTTTTTTGTGAGAATAAAAGCAGAAAGAACCAATTTAACTTAGTCTATTCTACAAAATAATTTCTTTGATCAAAAACATACCCAAAACCATATATTGGGCCGTAACCTAGCAACACAAGAAGTAGAACAATTGTTTCGGGATCGAAATACGAAAGTTTAATAATAATACCGTTATCATAATGACTAGTTTACAATATCGTTATAGCAAATGTAACAATAGGCCTGTAACGCCATATCCGCCTTACTTACAGCCCCAAACTATTCAATGCTGGTTAAATTGCCTTCACAGCAGTTTACGATAGCTAAATGCGATAAGCCGTAGGTATTATAATAAGCAATTTATTTTAAAATATACGAGTAAGCGCGTTATTGCCTCCCCTCCACATAAAATCCAATTTTCTAAAAATCCAATGAGCCCTTTCAATTTGAATTGAGCTTTTATCGACGCTTATATTTTATTATCTGATAATCTGTTACAAAAACAGTTAATTAAGATATTCCTGATTGAATCAAATTACCTGACGATGTCATTTTATTTTTTTGGGATTGAGAGTGTCAATTTCTACAACATCATTTGGGAATGCTGTCACCATTGTCGGAAACGATTCGAATAAACGCATCTTTCTCGACAAAGTCTTTACTCGTAAGAATTATATCATTCATCCTTAAAATGGATTCCAAAGGAGGGAAGCAATTTCATTTGTGAGAACCTGCTCCTGCTTATAATCCGTCCGAGGTAATAACATTTCATATTCGTAATAGAATCATTTTGCGTCTCCCGGAAACTTTATAGTCTCATTTTCAGTGAAAGCGTTTAGTACGAATAAACTTGTAGAATATTTGATGCACGGCCGTGGCAAACGAGAACAATCTCCGGAGTCCTCTGGAGGACTCATCAACGCCGCCCTTGACAACACTTTTTCATCATTGTTTAAATATTACATACTGTCGAAATTAGAACGGGTAATATTTTATTAGGCGTTACTACTAAAACTCGTTCTTCTTGGAAAGTGGTATAATTGCGGTCATAATAGTTTTGAATTGCTTCTTAGAATTCATTGGTCGAAATTGATAGTACCAGGCCGTATGACGTTCTATTAATAGCCTAAAATTAAATGGTGATTCAAACTAAATTAATCGTGCATTTTGAAACGGTTAAATTTTAAGGTATTATGCCTTATAATTTCTACCAATAACTATAACATTTTAAAAGAAATATTAAAATATTTGATTCCAATAACGAAGGTCATTGAACTCCATCATCAAGATTAAAAAATAACACCAAAGAAAAGCCACACACGTGCACAAAAATACCTTAGCACACAAATAAAATTTCTGTTCCCATAGAAATTCACGCAAATTCCTTTCTACGTACACCAGTTTGTTTCAGAGCATCGCACAATTGTTTACCTACCGTATTTTATACAGCAATGCCGCTTAATGATAATAAATTGACGATAATTAAACGCAATGTGTACACATCCATTTTGCGAGTAAGCCCGGACACCTTTAGTCTTGGGAACCGAGATCCGTGTGTACGTTATGTATCAAGATGATGTAGCATACGTGTAAGGTACATACGTGTAGGGTACATACCTACGTGTAGGGTACATATGCCTAAGAGTAGGATACATAGAGGAATTATTCGCGAAAGAGCTTACCCTTAAACCGGATGGTGTGGTTTGGGGTAACTGATTTTATGGACGAGCGTTAATGGAGAAAAACCTTTTAATTTCAATATGTATCACTATTAAATGTAGGCAGTAGTTTTCGCTTCAGTGATCTCGTTAAAAAATATTTTTATGTTAATTTATAAAAAATCCAGTTCTAAAAACGATATTTTATCTTGAAGGTCGACCCCATAATATTTTATTATGCCTGTAATCAATATAATTTTACGACGCCTAACTCAAAAGAATAGCTTTTATAGACATATGGTTTACCCGAAATTAGGTTAATTTGCTGCGTAACATTGAAATTTAGAAGTATTCATTGAAACTGTAGTTCAATATTTAGAAATTATATGACAAGATTTTACTTACTTTTTTATTTTGCTCCAAGTTTCGAAGATACAAGTCTAAAATAAACCATCAACTGTCTAGCTGTAAAGCTGTTAATTTTCATGAAAATTATTTACCATTTTTCCGACACAACCCTTTTGTCGCTTGGGGCGTTCAAAAATCTTAATTCGACTCTGAAAACGTCTCATAAATAATAATAGGCTATCACTCTGTCGCTTAAATAAACAGCTGCATTTAAAACTTGTGCGATATCTGTCTAATACTCCTTTTGATCTGAATAAGGTACCGTCTAACATAAAGCAAAATTAATTAGCTGTACGCACATAAAAATATACTTACATCTAAGTATATATCACCCTCTTGTGTTTCACATGACAAAGACTTTCAGGAAATTGTTAATTAAATCCAAAAGCCTTAAGTAAAGGTGGTTTTGCCATCATAAAAGTTCCCCTACGAACATTCACTGGTATGTGTAAGATTAGGTTGACAGTATTGTTAATCACAACGGATTATAAACGTTAGATGGTGAATGTAAGGTGCTAATTTGCTTGGGTTGTGTTTGTGAATCCAAACAGAGCCTATTGTGATTATTGACTCGGATTAGTTATCTTGCTTGTTGTGACATGCACATGCTCTTTATCTATTTAGTTGAGAGCATTTGTCTAATTATCTAAAGGAGCAATGGTACATTATCAAGATTAGAGTTCACTTAGTTAAGTATATTTCAAGAGTAATCTAGTAGTCTGTTGTGAAGGTACTTTTTGTGAGTTTAACGCCGTAACGAGCCATAATATCATCATTATTGTAGCTACGCTTAAACCTCATTTCACTACAAAAACGTGCGTGTGTATCTTCAAAGCAGTTTTATATTCTCATGAACAGTATGTAAACGTGTCGACAAAATAAAGAAGCCACTCAGGTGTAACTTTGTAAAGCGTACTTACGCGCTCAGGGCTGTAAATTCGAGTTTTTATCATTATTCGGGCGGGTGCGAGGAGAAATTCTAATTTGTTGTGTTATCGAATTCATCGGAGGGTGAGAGTGCGTAGTTACCTCTGTAGAGAGGTGAGCCGGCGCCGCGAGTTCCCGAGGACAAGATTTATGTAAGGACTTTTGTGTTTGTACGAGTAGTTAAGCAGGGGGCGCGGGGGACGGGCAACTCATCTACATTCGCGTCTACTCAGATACCTAACAAAGTATAGAGAGTCTCTTTTGTCTATCCTCTCGCATCCGCTACAGTTTCTTCAGAAGGAGGAAAAGTACGGCTCGTTTTAAAATTCCACGCATACATACATAGAGACACGTAGAAGTTACTTTTTTCTTTTTTTTTGCAATTTCTCGCCATAGACACATCATCTGGCGTGGATGAGTTTTTGTTGGGACGTAGGAAGTTCCTTTGTCTCCGCTATGAAAGTCAGAACTGTTGTAAGGAATATCCAGCACGGAGACGTATAGGCATTGTTTCGAGAAAAATCTAAGCTCAGACTTTTGCGCTGCAACGCTGCGTCTGCAAGCAACACGTGGCACTCGGCTCTAAGTAATGAAATCTACTCCAGTTTAATTAAAAACTCGTTACACCATAACCGTTAGCCAATCAACTATTATACCTCCTTGCGTTAAGGCTTCATTGTATTAACTTTGTAGTAATCCCGCCTGAAGTAGGGTCGAATGTTAAAAGTTATTAGGGAGGGCTTGACAGTCGTGTCATTCAAAATACTTGTTTCGAAGTCCGTAAGCATAAATTATGGGTATCTTATAGTGTGATACACGTTTTATTAAAATATACACAGCGATACGTTCAATGAACTGAGTTTTCTTTCAAATGCCGTTTATTTTTGCGTAGTGAAAGCAAATAAAAATATACGAACGACTCCCACACACATCCTGTGCTTTACCCTTCTTATAGACTCGAAATAACATTTATTTTAGTGAAGAATTTCTTATCAATTTTACTATTAATACTTTCCTTTGTCTATGAACCATATGGCGCTCTTGAAACGCTACAAAGGTCAAAAAACTGTCAAAGATTGAAGTAAATTAAGAGAGAAATAATAGGTGCTTCAGAATTTTTGAAGAGCTCGTAAAGATAACATGTCTGGTAGGTAATCACCGTAGTGTTGGGCAGGGGTGTAATAATACACCCATAAATGGCCAGATATGTTTATTAATTTATTATTCACAAAATCCACAGCTCTTTGAAATTTTATCTTAAAAATATAAACTAATTCTACAGCCAATTATGGATTTACAATTTTTTAATAACTATACAATACATTGCCAAGAGTGCAGTGTTTATGAGTGTATGTATGATGTTTAAATACCTTGTATCAGAATTTTGAACTCTCATTTTTAAAGCACATCTTTAAAAGTAATTAACCAAGATGAATGATACATTATCTTAAGAAACAATCACTGCACTGAGTACGGTGTTGTCCATCCCTAAGGATCGGAACGGTCAGGACAATGTACCAGTCCTCGTGGTATTGCCTCAATTAATCATAACTTTGTGTTAGTGAAATTTCTCCAGCGGGTAGATCGTAGACGGTAGGCCATTGGTGCATGAGTTCACGAAAGCATGAAATTGCCTCGCAAAACCTTAGCTTCGCCCGCCTTACTAGAGCGGAGCTGATTTGGGACTTTTGACGAAGCTTACTTATTATAATAATGTAATATTTTGCTTAATTACCTCGGTTTTGTTAGGAGAATTAATGCTGACGGTATTGTTTTGAAGTTACAAGTTAGGGGTGAACCATTGTGATACTTTCTCTAATTAATTTTCAGTTTATGTGAGAAATGATTACTTTAGTCTCAGTGTCTTTTAATTATTAATTATTATTTTTACTAATTAATTAATTATTAGCACATTTTATGAACAAATAAAAATTTGGTGAAAAATCATTGATGCATCATTGTAAACTACATTTGAGCGGATAAGAAATACCAACTTCTTCTACTTTCACAGCCTAGTTTGTGTAAAATATTTATTTCACTCAGTTAAGTCAGAAAGCCAAGTCAAATCAAGCAACAGTTTAAATACCTATAACAATAGTACCTATAATTTCAAATAGCGAAACAATACAACAGTCCAGTTCATAGTTTAAATTAATAGTTGTGTAGTGTAAAGGATGCAGGGAATTGCTGAAAACAGAGCTAAGACCAGTTCCATGACAGAATGTTAGCTCAGAATTATGATAATAGTTTTAAGGAGTTTAACAGTTTAGATGCTCCAAATTTTCAGTCTACGCCGTAGCAAGTGCTACGTCCGCGGAGGCCGACGGAGCTACGTAGCGCTACGGAGCTACGCCTCTACACGTTTTATTTATGTCCTTGTAATAATTTTGCAAGTTTAGGCGACTCGGTATAGCAATAACAATTTTACCTGTTTGTGAAACAAAAAGTTAACTTTAATGGCTTACTGCCTTATGTTTACGGGGATTTTATTGTGGAAATATAGCCTTAACACTTTATATTCTATTTATTTGTGTATTGTAAAATCTTTCAGTTTAATGTCCAAATTGTATACTTTTTTTTATTACAAATATGTTTTATTATGGAACTTGTTTTATAAGAAATATATCTCAATTTTTAATTTTACACATTTTTAGTATGTAAAAAGTAAAGTAAAGTAGCAATAAACTGAATTAAGATAGGTGTATATACAGCAATTTCATAACTTTTGTTGATCAACCTGAAAAACATATTTAAAAAACAAATTCACAAATAAATAGTATACAGTTGTCAAATAGAACACGAAATCTAATTTCGATGCTGTATTCACAGTTTATCGGAGTTTTTTGTTGCATATAATCTATTTTAAAATAAATACCAAACATACATACAGGTGTTTGTATGCCTGATATTTATTACATCCGTTGCAATTTTATATTTTGAATTTATTCGTTATGAATTATTTCATTAGCATAGAAACGATTTTACTGTTTATTCAGATTTTTATTTTTAGGCTTTATTTTATAGTTATTTTTAAACTCATTTCAGTTTTAAAGCTTAGTTAAAAGCTTTACAGGCTTACCTGAAAACAAAAGGGTTTTATTTATAATTAAAGTCCAGTGAAAGTTTCACTGACATTGTAGTATGGCAAAATTTAATTGGGATTAGTGTGTGAGGTCGTGCGTTCCATTTGCCACTTATTTTTCACGTTACGAAAAGTCGGGTGTCGAGGGCAGGCGTGAGCGCCGGATTATTGAATTAAACTTGATAAGTGTATTAGCCAGTGTTGTTGCTCCATTCTCTTGATTAATGGTCGACCGTTGCTTTTTCTCTCTCATTTATATGATAATGAGTCGGCAGCCGCGACCGAACACAATTATTATGTGTAAATGAATGTACATAGTTGGAGGTGAAATCGCTTTTTGAAAAACGACCACCTACATAGCGAATCCGAAATGATCAGTGCGCGCCCGTGAATACGAATACGCCGAATTTAAAACGTTAAATGTTCGATGTTTTAACTAAAATTAACTTTGCTTATTTTCGCAACGGGATTATGCTAATTAAGTAGCTGCCATTTCGACGGTGAAATTGTAATCGAAAACGCCTAATGTTTATTTACTTAATCAGTTTGTTTTGTAATACAATGACGAATTAATGAAATTAATTGAAATTTACATTTCGAGTACCACAATATACATTTCAGTTGGTAGTATTGATTATTCTTTTGACTCGTGAATAATAAAGGTATGCAACAATATATCATGGCGTATGAGGATAATAAAGAGCGGGACTGTCACGAAAATAATGCGGCTCGAATATTCGCTCCTGTGACACTAGATGGCAACTGGCAACAAGCGGTGCAACGGCAACCGTGCCACAAAAATACGCAGCAATTTTTAAAACACAAACAAAATTACTCGCACTCACGTTGGCTTATTTGAAAAAATAAAAATTGGAATGCGTGACGCAAGTACAACGGGCGCATTCGGTACAGAAGGTGGAATAAAGTGGTTCGTGCCCGCGTTGGTCGCGGCTCGGTACACCGCACTGTCTGCTATTTAATTCCCCTTTGTTTAATACAATCTACAGGGAACACCAGGCAGGGTTACGTTATGATGACATTTGGATTTGCTATGTGTAATATAGTGCGCTCGAGAGGGAATGAAATCCGGAAATATGAGTGCATCGTCGCGAGCCGTGAAAGCACTCCTTTCACCCGGTGCCATTCGTGTTCCTTGGATATTAATGATGTCAAACGAAGAGCGTCTTTGTCTGGGAATTGACGAGTTTCCTCGGAAACTACTTCATTTGTTTGAACTAGACGCACTTTGATAAAACCAGGGGATTTGTGCCTTGTGTTCTCTTGTTACTTGTGTTTTGTAACCGTGCTATGTTGGAATGGATCACCTTTCTCGAACGAAACTACTCATTGTATTATCTTAATTAAACAGGAATATACTCTAACATTTTGTTTTCTCTTCTCTTCTCTTCTTCAACCTTTCGCCACCCAATGCTGAGTGTAGGTCTCTCCTAATGCACGCCATTCTTCTCGGTTTTGTGCCTTTCGCATCCAGTCCTTACCGGCCACTCCAACAAGGTCGTCGGTCCAACGCATCGGTTGCCTGCCTACATTTCTATGTCCTACTCTAGGCCTCCACTCAAGCGCCCGACTACCCCACCTTTTGTCATGTCTACATGTTTTTTTTTTAAGTTAATATGAATACTTTGTAACTCATGCTCTGTAGTTTTTACGCACGAGCACTTTGTAACCGTCCGCCATTTGTATTTTAACTTTCCCCGTAGAAAAACACAATAGACGCATCTAACGGAACTTCAGTTTTTACCAAAGAGCGATATCTGACACTACAACAATACAGCGTTGTAAAATTCTATTTAGCTCGGTCTGAAAGGTCCGTCAATCTGAACGAGATGCGCCGACAGCTATCAACAGATAGCCGCGGGCACACATGACAGCCTCCATGGCTCTACGGCTACGCGAAAAACCAATCCGACAAAGGATCACCTAACAGAAAGGCTGCGAGCAATTTCACCTGTCCATTACTCACCCATACGATCGCCGTTTAGTTCATCACGTCTCAGAACTGAAAAATCCAATATTTGCACTCTCACAGAGCGACCACAAACTCGTACATTCTCCAGAACCCATTTGACATCAAGTAACATTGTCATAGCAGAACTTCCAACCCGAATCCTTATTGAACATCGAAATTTATTAAGCGAAAACGGATGCCACCGGTGCTCCCGCGACCAACACTATCTAACTTTCCATAACAAAGCGCTAGGGAAAGACGAAAACATTCCAAAAAGTCATTCCTCTACAATAGCAAAGTTTACTCCGTAGGTCGGTGGAACTGTTGCAAAAAATATGACGTTTGAAAAATTACACGCATTCACAAATCATGCGGGGTCCCCTTTTGTGGAAACTTTCGAATCGCACAAAGGTCTACAACTCGTTCTTAAGACGCTAAATTCTGCGCCAGTGTATGGCACCTTTTGTGTCGGTAGGTATTTGTTAGAAAAAATAATAGGGATTTTCGAAAACTCGTATAGAACGAGTACATCACAGAACTGAAAATAAAATGTGTCAAAAATCTCTCGTTTGGGCGTGAAGTAATAATAAATCACAGAGTCCATAACACACCTGTACAAGTGTACCGGGCGGACAAAAACGTCGAACGTTTTACGAATCGAAATACAAAATTCCATTTGGTGCCGTCGAGAGGAAATGAAGCAATTAATTCAGCAGATGGCGTCGCAGTGCGAGCATTAATCATCGACTAATCGTAACTGCAGTCTTCGATTTATCCGCGCCCATTTGCAGGAACAGACAGAGATGCGCGTCGATCTCGCGTCACGTTTTATTATAACTGTGTTTGCGTTCCAAATGTTCTGTTTGAACATTTAAAAGCTATCGGTTTGTCATCAAGCAGTATTCATGAGAATTCCATTTGAAATCTTCGATAACTTCTTAAACATTGTTACATTTCTTGAGCTTTGTTATGAATGCAAATTAGTTTAATAGTAGCTTATCCGTGAGACTGAAAATGTACATAATAATTAGGTTGGGATTATCATCGGTGTGCTCATCAATTATCAATTTCAAAAGCTTCTAAATAATTGGTTTTATCTGCATTTATTAGCAATTAAACATCAAACAAAGATTTATATCTCGTCGTCAAACAATGTCGGATCATTTTGCTAATATAAAATCTTAATCCTAAGAATTACGTCAATCAATGACAAGAGTGTTCTCTAAACTCGGCTTTCTTTACTAAATTAACACCGATACAATCTATTGTCGCATTGACGGCCTTCAAAACTTATCTCCGTAATTAATTTCTCTTTGAAAATTTAATAATGGTACAGTGAGAAGGCAATTAAAAATGGATTATACGTAAAAATGAAGCAAGTGGCGCGTTTAAGAGTCGGAATCGAACCGAAAGCGGGTAGATTAAGGCACTTGTCCGCTTGGGATTACCGGACAAGCTAGTGGTAATGAAATTCGCCCCGAGGAAATGGCGGGATCCAGAGGCCTAGTTTTAAGCTCTGTCCAGGCAACCACTGATTGTATTAGATGAGAGTTTTATCTGTTCTGTTCGATCGGCGGCGCAATCGTCGCGCAATCATTCCGATTTAACTTTGTTCGTCTTTGTTTAATTGTTGTTATTTCGGATTTGAAGTCGCGTCGATCAACTGGCTTAAGATTTGTTTGCGATCTTAATTATTGTTGCTTGTAGCTGCTTTTTAGTAGAGTTTTATTCGATTAATTATTTCGGTCGCAGTAAATTTGCAATAATCGAAATGTCACGGCTGAGTGGCTGTTTCGCGCGACTACTCCATTATACCGACTATAATTATGAGATAAAATACAACTGTTTGAACGGATAATCGTAATTTTGTTACTTTTGAATTTTCACTTTACGTTTCACATGATTTGACAATCCTATCAAACCTTCCGTCAAAAATCGAAGTCCCAACAATGACGCCCTATCCATACTACGGTACAACAACAAATGAGAACGTATTCACGCACGCTTACCGTTCGGTAAACTTTTCAGCACTGATTAGGGGTGCCCACTCAAAACTATCCAAGCATGACATGGAGGCCCAAAGGAGACGTCGATTCTTACCGGTCCCTATAGACCGGCGGCGAAGCGTACCTTACGTCAGTGCGATTGTGATCCAATTAGGGCTGCGCATCCTCTTACGTATTTAACTGGTCGGCACACAGATCGTTTTGCTGGTAGACTCACAAAGGTCAGTGACAACCCTAGGGATTGAGTATGGGAGTTTATTGTTTTCTATGGGTAGTATGATTTGTGTTGTCTACTGTTTTGGGCTTTAAGTTTTAAGTGTCGTAAGTGGACAGTGGACACAAACTGTATACAATTAATAATTAGGTAGTGAACATTATTTTAGAGAAAATTAGTCCTTAAACTGTAAATAGAAATGAGTTGGAATTACAAGTTTTATTTATAATTGAATAAAATCTCACACACTATATTATAAAGGCGAAAGTTTGTGAGTGTGTATGTTTGTTACTTCTTCACGTCTAAACGGCTGGAGCGTTTTAAATAAAATTTGGTATGGAGTTAGCTGACACCCTGGATGTTAATCCAGGCGTTGTAGCGGGTGAAGCCGCCGGCAACAGCTAGTATTGAATAATACTAGTAGATCAGTATTAAAAAAAAAATAATTACAATTTTTGAAAAAACCCACGACTGTTAAAAGTTAATTGAAAAAAGGATAAAATAACATAAAACACCCACCTTAAAAAAACCCAAGAATGTCCGTCGGGAGCTGAACATTGCAAAACTCGTTCATTTAATGGCAGCCCCAGACGGACATTCTTGGGTTTTTTTAAGGTGGGTGTTTTATGTTATTTTATCCTTTTTTCAATTAATTTTTAACAGTCGTGGGTTTTTCCAAAATTTTGCTTTTTATTTTAAACTTTTTACTTTTATTTTTTTAACTAAGAACATGTACCAATCAAACCCAAACCCATAACTGAAAATTGAATCAAAATCGGACTTGTAGTTTCGGAGAAAAATGGCAACTTTGATTTGCACAAAAAATGTTTGCTGCAGCGCCCCCTGGTGAGTTGTCACCGTAACACCTATATGAGAATATGCACCAATCAAACCCAAACCCATAACTGAAAATTGCATCAAAATCGGACTAGTAGTTTTGGAGAAAAATGGCAACATGTATTTGCACAAACACACAAACAAACAACCTCTCCCGTCTCCGTTCCGTCGTGGGTTAAAATCGTGAAATACTCATGATTATACAATATTACAGTCCTAAGATTTTCCTAAAAAGAAGATTTGCAGAAAAACAAACTTTGTTCATCTTCTGCTTCTTCTTCATCGTGTGGTTAGTGCCAAACCTGGTGTCAGAGTTTTTATACCACCCATGGACGTCGGCTTTACATGGCGTCAAGACATATACATAATATATCGAGACGCTGGTTTCCTCACGATGTTTTGCTTCACTGAAGCAAGAGACAATTAAAAAATATGCACATGCATCCGAACCTTGCTCATGACAATGAACCAAATTTCGTGATCCTACTAGCTGGCTAAAACTAGGTATAATAAATTCCCCTAGTACAGTCGAAACACTTAATAAGTATACATTTTGCATGTGTGGGTGAAGTCATAGTTATACGCACACACACTAAGTAAAACGAGTTCTGAACTCTGTTTTTATTAGTGTGCGTTATGTGCGTATAAAATAAGTCAAAACTGGCCTACCGCCAGCCGACTTTACATCACGCACTCATCGGTAACTTTTATTAATATTGTGTGGGTATACGTATTAAACATACACCGGTAAAAATCCAAGAAACGGGCTCACAGTGAAGGAATATGACCCAACATTTTAGACAAGTCTAACAGAACATCCGTGGCTGAGTGGTGTAAGCGCTGGACATAGTTATTTGTCTACGCTCGGTGCCCTGAGTTCGATTCCCACTGAGGAATTCAACTTTACTGTTTTTTACTTTTTGTTTTTAAAATTAAGTTTGTGACCAATAAAATCACTTAAACAAAAAAAGTAGAAAGGTAATTTAATAAAAACAATAAAATTATTTGTTTTATTTTTATTATTAGTTATATAATTTTTTTGTTGGTTAAGGATGGACGTACATAATTTTGTTGAAATAGGTAGGTGGTATCTCAATTGAATCGAAAGTAAAATTAGCTGGGAAGTGAATCAACATGTTAGATAGTAAGAAATTATGGCAACTTCTATCTGCATAACAATAACATCACTTCACCAGACTTTTAACAATACGAATTGTTGTTTAAAACAGAGGAATACAGCAGGACGTATATAACAAATAAAAATAATGCTAAGTTTTACATTTGTTCACACAAACATGAACATTATGGATTATAACATTATTTTAGAGAAAATTAGTCCTTAAACTGTAAATAGAAATGAGTTGGAATTACAAGTTTTATTTATAATTGAATAAAATCTCACACACTATATTATAAAGGCGAAAGTTTGTGAGTGTGTATGTTTGTTACTTCTTCACGTCTAAACGGCTGGAGCGTTTTAAATAAAATTTGGTATGGAGTTAGCTGACACCCTGGATGTTAATCCAGGCGTTGTAGCGGGTGAAGCCGCCGGCAACAGCTAGTATTGAATAATACTAGTAGATCAGTATTAAAAAAAAAATAATTACAATTTTTGAAAAAACCCACGACTGTTAAAAATTAATTGAAAAAAGGATAAAATAACATAAAACACCCACCTTAAAAAAACCCAAGAATGTCCGTCGGGAACTGAACATTGCAAAACTCGTTCATTTAATGGCAGCCCCAGACGGACATTCTTGGGTTTTTTTAAGGTGGGTGTTTTATGTTATTTTATCCTTTTTTCAATTAATTTTTAACAGTCGTGGGTTTTTCCAAAATTTTGCTTTTTATTTTAAACTTTTTACTTTTATTTTTTTAACTAAGAACATGTACCAATCAAACCCAAACCCATAACTGAAAATTGAATCAAAATCGGACTTGTAGTTTCGGAGAAAAATGGCAACTTTGATTTGCACAAAAAATGTTTGCTGCAGCGCCCCCTGGTGAGTTGTCACCGTAACACCTATATGAGAATATGCACCAATCAAACCCAAACCCATAACTGAAAATTGCATCAAAATCGGACTAGTAGTTTTGGAGAAAAATGGCAACATGTATTTGCACAAACACACAAACAAACAACCTCTCCCGTCTCCGTTCCGTCGTGGGTTAAAATCGTGAAATACTCATGATTATACAATATTACAGTCCTAAGATTTTCCTAAAAAGAAGATTTGCAGAAAAACAAACTTTGTTCATCTTCTGCTTCTTCTTCATCGTGTGGTTAGTGCCAAACCTGGTGTCAGAGTTTTTATACCACCCATGGACGTCGGCTTTACATGGCGTCAAGACATATACATAATATATCGAGACGCTGGTTTCCTCACGATGTTTTGCTTCACTGAAGCAAGAGACAATTAAAAAATATGCACATGCATCCGAACCTTGCTCATGACAATGAACCAAATTTCGTGATCCTACTAGCTGGCTAAAACTAGGTATAATTAATTCCCCTAGTACAGTCGAAACACTTAATAAGTATACATTTTGCATGTGTGGGTGAAGTCATAGTTATACGCACACACACTAAGTAAAACGAGTTCTGAACTCTGTTTTTATTAGTGTGCGTTATGTGCGTATAAAATAAGTCAAAACTGGCCTACCGCCAGCCGACTTTACATCACGCACTCATCGGTAACTTTTATTAATATTGTGTGGGTATACGTATTAAACATACACCGGTAAAAATCCAAGAAACGGGCTCACAGTGAAGGAATATGACCCAACATTTTAGACAAATCTAACAGAACATCCGTGGCTGAGTGGTGGAAGCGCTGGACATAGTTATTTGTCTACGCTCGGTGCCCTGAGTTCGATTCCCACTGAGGAATTCAACTTTACTGTTTTTTACTTTTTGTTTTTAAAATTAAGTTTGTGACCAATAAAATCACTTAAACAAAAAAGTAGAAAGGTAATTTAATAAAAACAATAAAATTATTTGTTTTATTTTTATTATTAGTTATATAATTTTTTTGTTGGTTAAGGATGGACGTACATAATTTTGTTGAAATAGGTAGGTGGTATCTCAATTGAATCGAAAGTAAAATTAGCTGGGAAGTGAATCAACATGTTAGATAGTAAGAAATTATGGCAACTTCTATCTGCATAACAATAACATCATTGACTGGCCTGTTGGTCTAGTGGTTAGTGACCCTAACTGCTATGCCGGAGGTCGTGGGTTCGATTCCCACCCAGGACAAATGTTTGTGTGATGAGCACGATCATTTGTTCTGTGTCTGGGTGTAATTTATCTATAATATGTATGTATTTAGAAATATATAAGTATGTTTATCAGTTGTCTAGTACCCATAACACAAGCTCTGCTTAGCTTGGGACTAGATGGCGTTGTGTGATAGTTGTGGAATATTATATTATATTATATTATATATTATATCACTTCACCAGACTTTTAACAATACGAATTGTTGTTTAAAACAGAGGAATACAGCAGGACGTATATAACAAATAAAAATAATGCTAAGTTTTACATTTGTTCACACAAACATGAACATTATGGATATAACAATAAGGTTCACAATCGTTTAATATTTAAAATAAATTCTACTAATTTAGTTATTACATTCATTATATATTTCACCACCTTTTCTCCATAATATTTCACGCCCATCCTTATTCAACTTAAAAGTTTTTTCGTCGCTAAAAATCACCACATTGTTCTTCCAATCAAAATTAAAATAATTATGACCTAGCGAACTGTAGTCGGCGTCGTCGATGCGCAGTGGACAGTAAAATCTTCTGCGCTGGCTTGCTGCAGCGTAAACCAGCAGAACGCAGGTGATTTCTCACCGTTTGTAAGCACACATTGTGTGCTGTAGCTGTGACGCGTGTTGGCAATCTGAATGAACTAGCTTTGTGCCTTGCCACGATGTCATGGTGTCGAGCTGATGAATTCGCTTTCGATTTTGGCCCACGTCGAAGATTTTCCACGTCTCCAGAATCCGCATATCGGTGGACCCATAATTGCGCGGTTCCTCTCTCTCTCTCTCTCTCTCTCTCTCTCTCTGTGAATATATAACAAAACATTATTTAAAATACCTACTTCTACTAAAATACTTGTGATAATAGTTATTTTATAGTAAATAGTAATATTTATGTATACTTAAAAAATAAAATTATATAATTATTTGCTTTCATATACTTAGGTATATATAATTAATGTTATTTATATACAATAATTATATAAAATACTTTTAAATATATACCTATTATATACCTTATACTATATATACCTAATACTATATATACCTATTAGCAAACAAAATGGGCTATTTTAACAATGGTTAATGCACTTTAGTTAACTTAATGTATACTATTAAATGATGAAATAATATAAATTTGGTTTATACGTAACCATATATATATACCATATATCATCATATACTATAATACATACATACTTCTATATACACCAAATTAATATTATTTATTTTCAATAATCTTATGCATAGGTATAATACAAGTTAAAATACTTTTAGATATGGTTTAAATATACATTAGCAAACAAAAATGGGCTATTATAACAATGTTAAATGCACTAAAGTTACGTTAATTTTATTTATTCCTAGGTAAACATAAAAGTTATTGGTAGTATCTGTTACTTACCGATATCATTAAGCGCCTTGCAATTTCACTAATAGATAAGGTTTGCTCATGCAAAAGAACGATTTCTGCCTTTTTAACGTTGTTTAATGATGCATGTTTGGATCCACAGAAATAAATTACAAACGAATATATCTAGAGTAATTCTGTGTTATCAATAAATTAAGTAATGCAAATAATCGTGGATCGACCACTAAGACTGCAATGTTTTATAAATGATGGTGTTTGAAAACAATTTTATTTTTAAGTTGTCGGTAGTTAGTTTATACGCAGCCGAAATAAAATGGACTGAGAGTGTCGTAGTTCTCAAACGTTGCAAACTTCATAACTCATCAATGAACGGGATTGAATCGTTAAAGATTCTACTTTAAATAATGTTTTAACAAAATAATGAATACAAAAAGAAAAGCAGCACCCGTGGTTTGATCTTACGACTCCTAGTTCGTTAACCAAAGGTGTTAACTATTGTGCCAAGATTGCTATAGTTGCATTAGCGAAATATTATATCTGATTCAGTGACAAATGAATGATTACTATATATTGGTATATGGTATTATTGATGTGCCGCACGCACACTAATAAAGACAGAGCTCGCTTGCTTTACTCAGTGTTTGTGTGGCATAACTATTTCACACATGTAAAGTGTAAACTCATTAGCTAGTGTGCGTGATGTATACTTATTAGCTGTGTTAGCTGTACAACCCCCAAGTAAACTTAAACTGACGATGACTGCAGCAAATTGTGCATCTTTACGTTTCAAAACTAACTCTGGCCAACTGGTGCGCTAGACGTTTAGGAAAGTCCCGCCGTTCGCCGTCTTAACTTTGTATCACTTCCAAAACAGGCGTTTGATTTAACTGCGACTGTTAACGAATGCTCTCATTCTACCGTGCAAGTTTAACTGTTATGTGTGGGTGCAGTTTAATTGTTTAGTTATTCGGTAACTGATATTTGAGACGTTTTAAGTGTAGGCGGTGGATTTCGTGAGTCAAGTTAATGTCTTGTTATGTTCCTGAATTTTAGCTCTGATTTAAATGGAGTGGCTTAATGTTGTTAGCTTTCGATGCTAAATGAACACGTTATTGTTCTACATTAAATAGCAAAACTATATTATAAGTATACTACACATGCAATATACACACATCAAAAGTGTCTAGGGATCAACATATATTTTTGCAATAACTTTTCTCCTGATTGATATTAATTAAAATTTTCTTTAAGGATTCATCAAATAAAGTGTTTTCGTTTGTCACAGTAACGATAAACCAAGTCACCTTTGCATTAATAAAGAAATTTGCCATTTTCCTAATAAAGGGATTTTTGAACGTGTCCAAAGTCGACTGATAACACTCTGACTTGTATTCAGAGCTAAAGCCACAGTACGTTGCCGGGAACCAGCTTCTATCATTCCCACGGCTCTGAGCATTTCTTCCCTGCTTAAATGACGTCGCCGCTCCATAATAACGTTGGTTTTAATCAGAAAAATGTGTTATTTCAGTCTTTTTTTCGAACTTTAATGATAGTGGTTCAAATGTCAAAAATCCCTTTATTAGGAAAATGGCAAATTTCTTTATTAATGCAAAGGTGACTTGGTTTATCGTTACTGTGACAAACGAAAACACTTTATTTGATGAATCCTTTAAGAAAATTTTAATTAATATCAATCAGGAGAAAAGTTATTGCAAAAATCTATGTTGATCCCTAGACACTTTTGATGTGTGTATTTGCTTGAACTTTAAAATTAAGTTGAACACCATTCATATTTTCTCATTGACCAACAATAAGTATTTCCTGAAAAAAAACATAACATAAATCACAATTGTAATCCCCGAAGGGTTAGGTTAAGCAGGGGCGTTTCCATAGTACACTCATATTAAGGCCGATGTATTAGGGGGCGAGCCTATTGCCATCCACCAGGCACAAATCCGTGGCTGTGCCTCAGAAATTCCTGATGGAACAACCCCAACTTCCTATATTATTTCCTAATTGTTTCTATTAGTAGAAAGTTACCCCGAAAGTATTTTAAGACTTAAGTAATTACTCATAATATCAAAAATATATTACGAAACTTCCATCTAAACAGAAAACACTTCACCTCCAATGTTTTTTAGAAAATATGTTTATTAAATTGTGAGATACCAAAAATATGTAGCAAAGTGTAGCGATATAAAGTTTGAAGATGTTTAACGGAGAAAGTATCTTGGGAATATATTAAGTTCGCAACAACTTCAAGATAGGTGCTCCAAGATAAGAAGCAAATAATATTGAAAAACGTGTAACTTTCCGTATCTGTATTACGAGATCAGTTTTCAAAATGAAATATTTTGATATCTGCTTCGTTTTTGTTGATGTGACGGTAACGTTTTGTGATGTTGCTGGTATTATTTTGCGGTACTAGGAAAATAAAACAATAACACAAGATAGCTCATGAAAATGTACACTTTCATTACTGAAATTGCAGTTACAAAATAATCGTCATTAATATTTGCTTAATTTATTATATATCTTAGAACATGAACACAGGGACAGACAGAGTTCAGAGATCCCATAAGGATCACGTTTTTTTTACTGGGACTTATGGAAAAAACACAATGATCATCAGTGGGTGATGACTGATGATCATTGTGTTTTTTCCATAAGTCCCAGTAAAAAAAACACAACCCAATTTCACCCACTGCTGGGTGCAGGCATCTCTTTGCCTGTGCTAAGCACCATGTTCTTCTGCCAGCCTAATCCAGGATATTCCCACAATCCAACAAACTAGTAAGCACATCTCGAATAAAAAAACAGAATAATATTACACTAGCTACTATTTCTGTGTCTAACCTACAATAACCCGGCTAATCATTCAGTGTTTAAAGGTGACAGTGCTACTGTCACGCCATGCATATCATCGCTGCACAGTGTTCCCGGTTCCTAAGAAGGGCGGTCATAGAGTTGCAGGTCGGATTAAAATTTAAAAACTAACTTTTTTTCCTAAGAAATGATCGGTTTATTTATTTATTTTTGTTGTTTTCGTTTTTGTTTATTTCTTTTTTGGTTGTTGTTTATTTTTTTAGTTTATCTTTTATTTATTGTTAATTTTTGGATTGTTTTTATTTTTTGTACAGAGATAATATATTGAATCTCTCAAGCAATCGGTCTGGATATTATCAGTATCCGGGAAAGAGTCTGCTAGAATTCCAAACACTTCACGAGATCAATGTGCCTCATTTTCTTTATTCGTCGTAAATAACCAGGTATTAAGGAACAACCATTCGAGAAAATGAGCACATGACGGTGGCCACCATCAAGTCTTCATATCCTGCAGAATAAAAGAAAAACAAAATCACAAAAATACCTAAGGTATCTTACTTGCAGGTAAATTTACCTGCATATGACCTAGACCTTTCAATTACCTATAGAAAACTTTGGCGCACCTAGACGTTACAGTTTTTGAAACTAGTCAAACAAGAGATTATTTTGATATATGTTTCAGATTTGGCAATTCGTTCCTTCATAGGTAAAAGTCTAATTGAATATGGGAAAGTGGCAAAAAAAAGTGGCTCTTTGACGGTGCTGGTTACTCATACTGACAGGGTAAAAGTAAACACATTACGATTAAAAACCTCGTATTATAAGGTCCCATGAAAATAGGTGGACAAAATTTCAGAAATCATTCAGACCACCAAAATAAAGACGATGGTAAAAAAAATAATAAGAAATACGCATTTAAGTAACTACTCTTAAAGGATGAGTTTGTTCTAGAGTGCCGGCAATTTATTATTTTTAGTAAAAAAAAAAACACTTTATTTGATGTTTTTTTTTTGTTTAGATATCTTTGGTTAGACCTACTGAACGCTGTGTTAAAATTTGTTCACCTATTTTAATGGGACCTTATATACCTTCTTTTTGAATGTCCATGGCACAGCAATATCACAAACAATCAATTTCTGAGAATAACAACACCTTAAAAACAATAGAAATTTCGGCGATAACGCTAATGAGCACTAATGAAGTGTTACCACTTCGGGTGCATAAAATCAAATGTTCGATGTATGTTATTGCAATTTCTTTTATACCTGGGGGTAGAAGCGTTATTTGTGTATCCTGTAACGATAAATGACATCATAATTTGAACATCGACATTCCAACCATTATGACCTATGGGCGGGAAGCACTGTGCGCTGTCACGGCGTGTAAGATACATTAATGTAACATCACTTAATACTTCTTACTTTCTTTTCGTTTTTGAGAGTAGTAGCAGGCGAATGTACTAATATACCATCACAATCTCTTATCTACGCCTAATAAAGACTATCATGTTTATACCGTCTCATTTGTGTGCAAGATTCATCAATTACCTAATAAACAACACGTAAATATGAAAGGCAGATAAACACAGGGACAGACAGCCAGAGTGGTCCTATGAGGATTCGCTTCTTCATTGATACTTAAGGTAAAACACAATCATAATCATCCACAGCACTCACTGCTGGGTCTCTATTTACCTATCCCAAGCTCTAAATTCATCTACTAGTCTAAACCATGCAGGATATTCCCACAATCAAACAATGTCGTAAGCCCATCTTGAAAAAAAAATACAATAATCCAATTACACTTCCTACTATTTCTGTGTCTATCCTACAATAACCCTGCTAATCATTCAGTGTTTCTGAGTGACAGTGCTACTGTCACGCAATGCATAGCACCGCTGTCACGGCGCGCACCATACAATTAATCACGCCACCAGACAAAAGGAGCCTTTTACTGATGTAATACGACTTGACGCTGTTTTTTATACTTTTATGTCGATATTTTGTGGTGCAATCTGAGGGTATTGATGGCGTACGGTATGGTGAATAATGAAGGTTGATACTTGTAGTGCAAGGTTTAGGTTTTAAATTTTCCGGGTCACTGTATATACTACTTGCATTTCCTGAAGACATTAGCTTGTAATCTATAGGTTATTATAAATATAAATTGGTTTACTACAGTCTAACACACACAAATATACTTTTGCTGTATTAGTTAAATGTGAGATAAAATGAAGAACTGTAAAGTGACTTTTTCCACGTGAAAAAGGGTAGATGGTTTCTACGACAGTATAGAGAAAAAAATGATAAACACGAATATTTCTTAAATCAGTTTCAAAAATAAAATGTAAATCACAAACACGACTAGTTAGATGGTTATAAAATAGTCAACCCCCAACTAAACTCTTTGCCACACAAGCGCAACTGTTCCGTATATTAAAACTGACTTTTAATATTCATACAACAGTACAGCAATGATTAAAGTCATACCTGTAATTGGATCCTTCAGTTCCACCCCAATCTCAGGTAGAGAGTGCTATTATTTTTCATATCCTCATTGCAATCGCCGTATAAATAAATAAATAATATACCACCAAGGAATTATTTCAGCGATGGAACATTGGATATGCATCGATATTTATACATACCTTTTGTCTGAACATATTCCCGAAAGAAAATAATTTTCACCACCCCTTATACTTCCTTACTAAAATCTTCATTTAGCGCTGTGTACGATTACATCGTACATTTATTGAGATCGCTAGCATAAGCATTTTTAACTTATTGTAGAGTGACTATTGAAATATTTATATTTGAGTATACTTTCCATCAGTTTATACCACACCTAATAAATAATTTAACAAGAAATCAGCAAGAATATATTTTTCTTCCATCGAAACTTATCAAATGTATCTGCAGTTAAGGGCTCGTAAACTCTTAATGAATGATTTAGCAAGGGTTTGAAAATGTCAATAGGCTTTATAGTTCAATACCTTCATAACTACATCTGTATGAACTTTAGTTTTTCTCTAATAATATCCAAAAGTTTTTGATAAACATATTTTAATATTCAATATTCACCCTTTTCTATTCTGCCTTTTCGGCCAAATCTGAAGGGTTTACAGAAATACAACAAACACATTTAATAAATGAGAGGGGCTAACAGGAATATTAGTGATATGCATTATAGATTATGTGAGGGCGATGGTCAGGATGCTCATAAGTGCTGATTACAACACACTTCAACCGAATTGCGAAGTACAGTACAAAATTACAAGACTGAATGGAAGAAATAATAAGTTTTCTGTACTGATTTCACATATTGGGGTTTATTGAATAACGCAGCTTAAAAGTGAGATACACAAACCACAAATTGTTGATGTTTTCATTGTTTATACTTTAACTCCAAAATGATTCCTTGAGTAAATAAAAAATTAAAGAAAGAGGCACTTTATAGAATGTTTTCTCTGGCTGGAGGGTGGAGGTTTTACACTCAAGGCACCGTACAGGAAAGTCCAGTTAAGCAACCAACAACCTCCTAGCTTAAACTGCGAGATAAAATTAACGAAAAAAAAAAATAACGTTTTTAAAACCACCCTTAAAATTTGAAAACCTCACCAAAAACAACAGTTTAAGCAGTCATGAACAACACGCAGCAGTTGATGATTGTTGAAAAAAAAAAGAAAATTCATCCCCAAAAAATACAAAAGTAGAGGCATTTAGATTTAAGCCATGTACCTTTAATCGGGCCCGCATATCCGCCCTGGCCAGGTAGACATGGCTATTATTTTTCATATCTCTGCTTCCGTGGCCCGCCGACGATTACTTTTAATTTCAACCGTTGAAAAGCATGTTGTACATTGTAAAAACTGTTTGTGGAACATATTTTTTAATGAACGCCATCGAGTTACGGCTTTGACGTGTGTTTAAGGTCGAGTTGACACGATAGTTAAATAGGAAAGTGC
This sequence comes from Diarsia dahlii, assembly GCA_949775195.1. Lineage (NCBI taxonomy): Eukaryota > Metazoa > Arthropoda > Insecta > Lepidoptera > Noctuidae > Diarsia > Diarsia dahlii. The sequence continues at coordinate 8,468,249 of OX459195.1, read as the reverse complement.
TACCAATTTGTTGACATTCGTTTGTGAGAATTTAAAATGAAGTACGGTCATTTTTATCGCTTTAAAAAGGGTGACTTTAAAGAGTTTCATGGTAGTAGTGATGACGATGGACGGAAAAAGTATATATTTCAAGCCGTAAAGAGTCAACTGGTCAACTGGACCCGCGGCCCGTCGTCTCAGTTAAAATATGATTTGGTTGAAAGATCTAAGTGAAGATGAAGATTTAAGTGGTTCCAGTTGACCAAATAATAATAATAACACCTTACATCCTTGGTTTCGACTCGCGTGGAAGGTTTCTTATGCTCTCTTAAATGAGAAGAAACAAAAAGAACCAATAATAATAATAATAATAGCCAGGATTATCCATCAGCAACTTGCTCTGAAATACAACCTTGTGGAATCAGAAGTGCCGTACTACAGGTATGTGCCCGACCCAGTTCTCGATAATGGCAGTATCACACTGTACTGGGATCAATCCATCATCACTGACAGGACTATTATGGCTAATAAACCTGATATAGTGGTGGTGGATCGATCAGAGCGGCGCGCAATGATTGTTGACATAACCGTCCCGCATGACGAGAACCTTGTGAAAGCCGAGAAAGATAAACAAATCAAGTATCTTGACTTGGCTCGCGAGGTTGTCGACATGTGGGATGTGGACTCAGCGATCATTGTGACGATAGTCGTTACAGCCAATGGCTTAATTGCCAAGAGCCTCGACCAACACCTGAGGAGGCTCTCGTTAGGCAGCTGGATCAAGGGCTTGATGCAGAAAGCGGTACTCCTGGACACGGCTCGCATTGTTAGGAGGTTCCTTTCTCTGGAGCCCTGACCGCCGGTAGCTTGGACCCTGTTCCCGATACCGGTGGGCTACAGTTTTTTATATTTTTAAATGTTTTTTTTTTGTTTTTATAGGAAATATTTAAAAATGTATAAAATTTGTTAATTTATGAATAAAGGGAATAATAATACTATATTGATACACATTTATAGCAGTGTTACAACGAGTCATTGGACAACTTCAATGGGAAAGGGTCGGTCTTCATATAAATAATAAATATATAAGTCATTTGAGATTTGCCGACGACATCGTGTTGCTGTCAGAGAGTGGAGCGGAACTGCAATCGATGTTAAACGATCTTCATGCCGCAAGTCAACAAGTAGGACTAGAAATTAACCGCAGTAAAACCAATATTATGACAAACTTTCAAAAATCCCATGTATACTTAAACAATGAAGCGCTGGAGTACGTCGACACCTATGTATACTTGGGTAAACAGTTATCGTTTGAGATGAAAAGAAATGAACAAGAAATAGAAAGGAGAGTTTCGAATGCTTGGAAAAAATTTTGGAGTCTAAAAGAAGTTATGAAAAGCGACATGCCGATCAAAATTAAGCAAAAAGTCATGAATACCTGTATATTGCCATCACTAACATACGCTAGCCAAACTTGGAAGTTCACACGTCAAGCGAAAGCAAAAATCAGAACGTGTCAAAGAGCGATGGAAAGGAGTATGTTAAAAATCAAAAGAATTCAAAAAATATCCCATAGTATAATTCGAAAGAAGACAAAAGTTACAGACGCTCTGAAGCAATGCAAAAAGCTTAAATGGCGTTGGGCTGGACACATAGCCAGAATGACAGATAACAGATGGACCGCCATGATAACATCCTGGAAGGGTCCATCAGGCACCAGAAAGAGAGGTAGACCAGCGACCCGGTGGACTGACGATATCATACAAGTAGCCGGCAAACAGTGGATGGAGACAGCGAAGAACAGGGACACTTGGAAATCTCTAGAGGAGGCCTTCACCTTCGAGAACGAGGGGTTCTTACATAAATAGATAAACATGTATCTATCAATATTATTTAAGGAACAAGTTTAAGCATAATACTAGCAGATAATTAGAAATAAGTTTATTTTTGTATTTTAGTAAGAAATATAAGGCTTATTTATTTTATTTATTTTTATTGATACACATCCTTACAATATATGCTTAATATTTAACAAGGTTCACAATAGTTAAGGCGTACAAAAGCTGAAACCCTGACTCCTAAACTAGGGAAACCTGTGACTTAAGAGTCAGTGTTCTACTGCCACTCAAATACTCAAAACAGGATCTTTGGAATAGATAAAACTGAATTCTTCTATAATTATACAATGTTCATTAAGTTAATACTAATGCTGATAACCCGCGAACCACTGCTGGGCAAAGGCTTCTCCCCTTTACTTCCAGTTGTTTTGATCTAAGGCTAATGTGGACCAATGGTCGTTGATTTTGTCCAGCTCATTTCACCAACTCGTACACAAGAGTATAATTCCATAATGAAGTAACATATAACTATTTTAATCTTAACTTTATCAAACTGTTGATTTAACTGTGAAGAAATGACAAATGAAGTACAAGTAATATTATCTGAAACACGTTTCCTAGAACACACAGGATTAACATTATACGAACAAGAAATCCGGCAACAATTTCCATTCCTTAGTAGTCGTCATAATAAATGATTTCAAACAAATACAACACATTGTACGTGACATATTTGTACCAGATATTGCTTTATACAGAGTTCTGAATAGCTCAAGTGCTCCAAGTTATTGTAAAATAATACAATGTTTCAAAGACCAAGTTTTATATTTCTCGACTCTCTACTCTATATTACATTCGTCAGTGTCTTACAACTTTTATTGCAACGCATATGATGGATGTTCACTACCACAATCTCGTACCACGAATCACGATAGTATTCCTCGTCTTAACTATAAAACAAAATCGCATACCGACCGCCTAAACAATTTCAAAATGGAACAAGGGTAGTCCGTACTTTGTATAAAAATGCCGAGACGTCAACCGTTTACAAATAACTCCCTTCCTTCAGAGGGGTAATTTTTGTTTTCCCCTTTACCGAAAGTTATGACACAAATATGAAAACATTAAATTTGAATCGCGGCCAAATATGTTAAGTTCTTGAGGTTATGCAGGACACGAGTGGTCTGCGAATACTAATCGTTGGGCGCGCCGTAGCACCCTGCGTCCGATTTGCTACGCCGTAGACACGTGCTACGCGCCAGGCTTGCTGGCTACGAGCGTACTTAGTCTCATAACTGCTCTCGAATATTATTGAAGTGGGTGCGTAATTTATCTTGATTAACACGTTTTTTTTTTTTAAAAATGTAATAATTTATTATGATAATTATGTAAATGAACAAAAGTTTGTTTACATTTTCTCAAATATCTGAAACCGTGGAAAACAGCTGACTTGGATTGTAACATTTTATTTGGGTGAAATTAGACCTGTTTTTACATTTTGGAGAAAATTTTTGGTCACGGGGTATATTTTTGACAATAAATCGCAAGGCTCTGATTTTTAGTGTGAAAATTAGGTTAAAGTGCATTTTATCGGCGTTTATTTATTACGATCAATCGATGCTAATTAGTAGGTGAGCGTTCGACACCAAGTTCCATAAGAATATTTCAGAGCCGCCGCGGTGATAAATCAAACTCGAAACCGTAATGAAAGCGAACGGATCGCGTCGCGAAGAGAGAAGGGAGGAAAAAATATCACGGAAAAAATCAGGTGCGTCCCCCGGTCGGAGAGAAAAACAGTCGGTCGGGCGTCGGGGGAGGTGGGCGGGGGTGGGGGTGGTCGGTCGATGCGGGGGGCGGGCGCTGGGCGGGCGACGCGTGCGCGAACCTGCCCCCGGCACGGACGCGCGCCGCCGGCCACACTCCCAGCGGCTCCGTCGCTCGTCGCTCGTCGCCCGCGTCCGTCCGTACCCGTGCGCCCTCTCTCGCGCCGACGCCGGCCCGCGCCGCGCGACATCTCGCGTGTTCCACCGCTCGACGTTACATGTCCAAAGTGCTCAACTCAGTGCTTCCCATCCACTCCGCCACAGTGCTCCCGCAGCCTTTTTTCGAGACGGAACCGACCTGCACAACGTTCAGGGTTAGTACCGACTTCCGTGATGTAAAGTGACCGGTTTCAGTGTTCCATTGTAAAAAGTTTATTTCGGGAACAAAGTTTAGTAAAGTTGAAGAGTGCGCACCGCGTCGGATGCACATTGCCCCAGCCGCAAGTGGTTCCTATCGGCTGGGCGGCGCCGTCGTGTCGCTCCCTCCTCTCGACCCTCACTAAAAACAACAAACAGATCAATCGACCTGTTATATTCATCCAGACACTCATAATACAAATCTTCGGCCGGCTATTTGGTTTGGAGCAAACGGATCCAAATTGACTCACAACAACTACGAAATTTTGTGTTTATTCCTAAATATTGCGATAAGATAAGAGTCGCTACACTAATAGCTAGAAATAAAATTGTGGAATCGCATGTAACGGTGATATTAGCTGTGAACGGTTCAAGTTTGCCTACTTTTTTCTTAAATTAGTCGGCGGGCAATTTCGTAGAGAAGTAAAATTCATAGATATATTTGTATTGTTTTGTTTTGGCGCGTAGGAAATTAGCGTGCCATCAGAATAAATATTAAAAGTTATTTATGCTCGGAAATTAAAACAGAAATGGCCTAAAAATAAACGTGGCACGCATTTGGCTCACGAAACAAAATAAGCGCGGTATTGCATCCATCTGTTCAAGTTTTAGACTTCGCAAAGTTCGCCGATTTATCTGGCGGGCTATATTTTTCGCCGATTTTTTTTGCTCTTATTTTTAGATGAAAACTATCTGGTAGAAAATAATTTATTTCGTTGTTGGTAAAGCATATTCAGGTTCAATCAATATTTATCTATACTAATATTATAAAGCTGAAGAGTTTGTTTGTTTGTTTGTTTGTTTGTTTGTTTGTTTGTTTGTTTGAACGCGGTAAACTCAGGAACTGCTGGTTGGAATTTTAAAATTCTTTATGTGTTGGATAGTCCATTTATCGAGGAAGGCTATAGGCTATATAACATCACGCTACGGCTAATAGGGGCGGAGCATAAATGAAAAATGTTACAAAAACGGGAAAAGGTATTTCCTTTTCGAGAGCTTCCGCTGCGTGCGCTGCGAAAACGGTTTAAGTTACGCAAATATCATGTATGAAGGAATTGTTCCTCTTTAAAATTTCTAAAAAAAAGCCCGCGACAGCATATATCTATCTTTTAAGATTGACTCACTGTAACCTTTTTTTACTATTAAACTGTTAGGTTAAAAATAATTATTTTTTGCGAAGCTTATTTAACCCATATGGTAATTAATCTATATCTAAATAAGTGTGTTTGTTAGAAGGAAAATTTAATATAGAATATTTGTGCCCTTTACTCTAAACAGTTTAAACAAATATCTTAGAAGATATCGCAATGTAAAAATATTCACGCGGCAAAATAATTCGCGCGTCGCAATGTAGGGAGATTCTTTCCGGGAAATTCAAATTCAAAATATTTACTGCATCATAATGTTTACAAGTACAGAGTGTTATCGTATATGTATTTAACAGTAAGAGATACCTATAGTAATTCACACTTTAATATAATCTAAGCTAATCTAAACCGTCTAAACTATTATAATAAAGAAGAAAGATAGGATTTTTTGTTTGTTACGATTTAGCTTAATTTATGTCGGATAGTCGATATATCGAGAAAGGTTATAAGCTATATTTATGTGACGCAGACGAAGTTGCGTGGGTCAGCTAGTGTAAAAATAAACAAAAATCCTTTTATGCAAATATGATTGCTTAACTGGTTAAACCGGTTTGTTAAACCAGTTTAATTTTATTGAAATTGGCAAAAATTCCAATTTCCCGTAATTTTATTGATAAATTATGTAGGTACTACAATTTTTTTCCTCAAGTCGTGTTCTGAAGCATACTAATTAAAAAATACCTCAAAAATTGAAATAACGAAGCAACAACCACAGATTTCCGAAATGAGTAATTTTAATGTTCGTAATTGTGACGCACTTATTTTCATAAATAATTTTACTGAAATGAAATGTGAAATTTGACAAGTGCCTGAATTTCAGCAGCTGCATTCATGACACCTGTAGACTTTGGTTGCGTGGGTTCTAGCCAGTCTTGCTTGACTGACTGGCGCTTATAAAATGTTAGCCGCGTCGTGATTTCGTCGCTTTTAACTCGTTTACGTCTACGATATCAACTGCGATGTCTCCACAGTTGATATCGGCTGAGCAGAGACGAACCGCACTTCCAAAAGCAAATTCCAACCTTATAAAATATAATTCTATCTCGTAAATAATTTATTTTTACGTTTAAGATGAGAAAAAATCTTGTGATAATAAAATCACAATAATTTATTTTTATACAAATGATTTTTATTATGAAGGAAAATTGTGTTAGAATAAAATACCAATTAATTTATATCATTTATAAGCACAACACGAAACGCCCACAACCATATTAATTGTAATAACGGAAGATCCTATAAAATTTTTGGTATCGAACTGAATAGGTATCTGACAGTTGATTAGTTTCGTAATGAAATTCCTACCCTTCTGATTATTAATTTAGGCATAATTTGTCACAAGTGCGTAGTTAATTTATCGATATTATGGTATAGAAGAAGACATGCTGAGTCGACCCCAAATAAATTGGGATAAGGGAAAGAGAATGATTTTGATGATTACCGATATTATAGATTTGAGTATATTAAATCAATCCATGTCTTTTACTTTTTAAATTTTCACAGTCAATAATAATGGGTATGAAATAAATTATCTGTTAAATATGTTCTTCTTACCTCCGAAATAAAAAACGTTTCACAATTTTCTTAGCACGAGGTTTTTACTTTTATACACTAGTTTAACTTATCAAGGTTTTACTAAACACTGCCAAGGTGTGAGGAGGAAATTGAAACGGCGTAGTACATCTTGATACGCGAACAGTTAGGAAGTTAAAAATGAAGAAAAACTTACAGCCTACTTTCAAACGACGGAAAGCCACATTTTTACTAAAGATATTATTATTTATTGATGCTATAAACGTTCAATATTAATTTGTATTGCCATAAAAGTCAACACAAGAGACGATGAAAAAATAATAAGTGCCCTGATGGCTTAACTGGTCTTGCAAAATAAAATAAAATATTCCTTTTAACGTACGAAAGCATTTTCACAATTTCACTCCTTCATAAATACGCCATATAAAATATATACCATGAAAAAAAGTGACAAATCCGTTGATGGAACTTAAGTACCTCCCTAATTACACCCCTCAGCACTCCATAACAGAAAAGATACAAATTACATTGTTTACCGCGATTCCGTCATTAATGACTTCTCAGCAACCGCACGTTATAACACGCCCTAAAATTTCGAAATAATCACTCTTTACCTTCAGTTTAAGATATCAAGATCTCTCAGATTATACCTGATTAAGGGCTAATTTTATCAAGGTCTTTAAAATATTTAATCATTATTATTTTATCATTGATGTCTCGCAATTTTTGCATCGAAAATCTATAAAAAAAAAAACAAAATTCGCAGGAAAAGTCTACTAAGAGACCTATAAGTATTTCCAAGTTTAAACAAAACTCTGAAACAAATTCATTTTATATTTATCTTTTCATTAAGAAACGTACCCTGCAAGTTATTTGCAGCCGTTTGAAGCCACTTACAGCCGTTATGTATGGGTTAAAAGGATGTAATAGTGCACACATAATTACGGGTTGCTAGCCCATCACTTGCAAGCACCACATTAACCCTATACCCCCAATTAACTCTTATAATGTTTGGCGAGATGAGCAGATTGTTCTTCGTAATGTTTTCTAAGGAAAAAAATGTACGTAGATGTTAAAGCTATACATTTTTGTAAAGCTATACATCGCTATACATTTTTGTATAGAGAATTCCCTCTGAAGGCGCCCGGTGGGGTGTGCAGTCACACAAACAGCGGCGTAGACGGTATTTCGTCCCATGTGTTGGGGGGCGAGCCTATTGTCGTCTGCCGGGCGCAAATTTCAACCCTAGATTTTATTTGAGGGTTGTTTTGAAGGTTATAAAGTCTCGACGAAATATTTTAACGACTGGTCTGCGTGTTTTTTGAGTATTTGTTGTGATAAATTAACTTCTTGCTTTACTAACACACTTTGTTCCTTGGAGAAAAAACTTTTTACAAAACGTGGAGTAAGCTCCTCAATAAAAGTATCATTTGATTATCGCATTAATCTGTTTCGTAGTACTCAGCAGATATTATATTTTAAGAGAATAACAAAGCAATGATAATGCATACGGTCAAATGACGTCATATATTTCTATAACCGTCCATAATGAGTAATACGCGACCATCTGCATATTTCTAAGTCCATCGCTGGCCTTGTAGAGCAGATACTACTCCGTCACTCAAGTGGTACTATGAAACAGTTTATGTAGATGATACAATTACATTTCCTCGCTTTATTATGACAGCTAATTTACGTTTTGCGTGATGCCTCATGGAAAAAATATGTTTTGATATGAAGCTTATATTTCATTGTTGCGTTTCACTACGAAAATCTGATTTTAGATTGTAACAGTGAAATGTGGGTATTAGAAATTATTTTTTTAGGTAATTTTTTTTTTTTGTTTGCTTTGTACTAACGGTTGTTGTGAGACCGGAGAACAATGCTTACGAAAACATCTTATCTTATAATATAAATAAAGGAAGTCGTCATTTACCACGAAATAGTCTTATTTCCGGTAAAATTAAATTATGTTTTGACGCCATTTAGATTTTTAACCACAATGTCTAATAACCCCTAAATTTTCAAAAAAACTGAACGGCACATATGTACCAAATAACTTTGGGCTACCGTGACAGATCCCCCTTAAAATATAACAGCAAAATTTAAGCAATAATATGAGAACTAACTGAAATATAATACATTAAAAATCACGGCATGATAGTTAATAAAGTTTAACAAGTTAGCTACTTATTATTCCTGATAGCACGTCAAAACTTGAAACACAAAGCCATCAACAGTTTTTCCTATGAAGGTTCAATCAAGTTTTCTGGGAAAACGCCTATCACGCACAGGTGTCATACATTGATAGGTTTAATTTTCAAAGAAAACACACCCACATGTAAAAGTTAGCTTATATCAAAGAACCGGATACAAATCATACTACTATATATTTTTTGTACACAAATATACCTAAAAAGATACTTTATTTTACTAAGCATCGAAAAAATATTTTCTTTCAGTCTAATATGTCTAATATGTCAGCATGGCTTTCGCCAAAACAGGTCTACTGGGGATCTTCTAGCGTATGCCATTCACATCTGGAGTGAGGCCATTGAGAAACACGGTGAAGCGCTTGCCGTTTCCCTCGATATCTCAAAGGCTTTCGACAGGGTGTAGCATGAAAGCCTTATTGCAAAGCTTCCTTCTTTCGGTCTACCTGCTGGACTTTGTGCTTGGATTGCAGACTTCCTGAGGGATCGGTCTATTCGAGTGGTCATTGATGCTCGTCTGACCAATTGGCTATCAATGCCGGGGTGCCTCAGGGGTCGGTTCTCTCAACAACTTTATTCTTGCTGCATATTAATAGTCTGCTAGTGCCCGGCACCTTTGGGTATGCAGACGACAGCACTGTTGCTGAGAGGTACACGCCCAACGCGCGGGCTAGTGGGTCTCAGATCCAGTCTCTACGCGAGGCCATGGTGGAGCGGTTGAACTTGTCCTTGAAGGCTGTCTCCGAATGGGGCGACGCCAACCTGGTCAAGTTCAATGCTGCTAAAACCCAGGCGTGTCTCTTCTCCGCAAAAAGGAGCGATTTCCAACAGTCTCCTACTTTCCGTGGTGTGACCGTGCCGTTAACCGATCACATTGAGCTTCTTGGCGTTACGTTTACCTCAACCCTCAATTTCGGTCCGTTCATCGAGGCTAAGGCTAAACTGGCTGCCAAGAAGCTGGGAATCCTAGCAAAGGTGAGACAGTATTTCACACCGAAACAGCTGCTCAACTTATATCAAGCGCAAGTCCGATCGTGTGTGGAGTACTGCTCTCATCTCTGGGATGGATCCGCTAAATACCAGCTTGATGCGCTAGAGTCAATTGAGAAACGAGCCAAGAGGCTCATCGGCAATGACGCGCTTGTCAAGTCAAAGCTCCAGAGCCTTGAACATCGGCGACGAGTAGCTAGCCTTTCGGTTTTCTATCGGTTACATTTCGGAGAGTGTGCGAGGGAATTGCACGATCTAATTCCGCCAAGCCCGTTCCATCATCGGACTACAAGACGTACGGCGATGCGCCACCGTTATATGGTGGACATCCCACCCATACGCACTAAACGGTTTGGGAATACTTTCATTGTGCGTACAGCTAAGGAGTGGAATTCCCTGCCAGAGTCTGTATTTCCTGATAGCTATAACCTAGGGGTCTTTAAGTCAAGAGTGAATAGGTTACTTCTAGGTAAGCGTGCTCTATCGTCGACCGCATCATCACTTTCCATCAGGTGAGATAGTGGTCAAACGCGAACCTATCAATAATAAAAAATAAAAAAACATATTTACGCTCGTCATATGTTTTGTCAAGAGTTTTAAAAGTCACTTTGAACAAAAAATGAATGGAAAATATTTTATCCCCAAAATCAAGAATAAAATATCCTGCTCACTATACCGTACCCTGACCGTGCTATGAACTTATTAGAAAAAAAAATCTTAGTAAATTACTGACGCGTATTGTGTACGGAAATGTAGCGGGCATATTCCTTTAATCGATAGGGTCAAGTGGGGGACAGTGTAACAGGGGGCACAGTATAACATCAAGATTAACTCTGTCGTTTTCTAATTTATCAATGGTGTCTCTTTACGTGTTTTGTCAGTCTCATGCGCAGCCATCATACACACCTGTCATCGAACGACAAATCGCTGGATGAACGGAAGAATGCTCGATTTTGTGTTTTTCGTTAAAAATTTGTAGAAAATTTTGAGAGTTAAGTTATTGGCAAAGTAATACATTCTGGTGCGAAAGTATATGTTCCTCTTAATCTTCAATTAGTTGGTGTTTATAGTAAACAAAGTTTATTGCAATTTCTAACCCATCCAATTTTAACGAATATTTGTTTGAAATAATATGGTGTGGGGTACAGTGTAACGGGCTACAGTGGTTCATGTTATAGTGTGAAAAAAAAAGGAAAAAACGTAAACGTCCAAAAAAAGATGATTTTGACGCTGTCGTAGCCTTCCTCAAAAACGACTCTCTCTATAGGTGAAATCAGCATTAAAATCGGTACAACAGTTTTTGAGTTTATCGTGAACAGACAGACAGACGCGGCGGAGGGCTTTGTTTTATATTATATGTAGTGATTAATTTGTTTATGTTTGATTTTTATTAGGTACCAAAAATATGTTATATAACATAATTGAGGTTTCATATTTTATTTCGTATGATGTATGTTTAGTCTACTGTTGTAGTGTACCCCTATATGGCTGTTAAACTGTACCCCACCCCTGGGGTACACTATAACAAACTTAGTCTTGTGATCTCAGAAAACTAAAAAAAAAAATTGTTTCTAAGTATAAATTCGATATTATATCAAGCATTATGTGAAGGTTAAAATCTGCTGATTTTATGGTAATTAATAAGAATACGATAAAATTAAGGTTTTTTTTTTCTAAAAATGCAAATGACTTTTTTGTTACACTGTCCCCCACTTGACTTTATCTACACTACTTGAAAAAGTACAACTCAAATAAATTGAATATCAACAAAGTACAGCAAAATAGATGACAAATGGAATGAAAAATATACCCATTTGATATAATAATTTCTTTTCATAATATTTCTGCTGCCACTACAATTGGTTCGTCCAAGTGCCAAGTATAATACAAACAAACAAACATACTTTGCGTGCTAGGCTAATGGTTTCAAAACAGACGACTAAACACTTTTTATTGCAATAATAGATACATTTTTAACCTGACCTTATTCTTTCAGATGTGTTTCACAAATAAATTGACGATGACTGATTACCGCGGACGTCAGAAAATACCTAAATATAATATAGAAGTAACTGTGACGAAAATAGACATATCGATGTAGAGGTGCTTTCCAATACCGGACGCTATAAATGCATTTGCTTTTTAGATCTATTACTATCTGTGCCGATTTGGAAGTACCTAATAAAATACTTCGTGCATGATCGAAATTTATCTTTTACGCAAACTTAACGTGTCTATCGACGTGAATCTACAATGAAGATGACGAAAGCTTCGTACTAATTTGTTTATTGAACTTTTATGATCTGAAAAAATTACACTTAGCACAAATATCTGCAAAACCTTTTCAATACGATTTATTACAAGCAAGTTCATATAAAATTGCGTGCAACAATGCATAAAGGCTCGCATTGCAACAAATTGCATAATACATACATTTCCTTAAAATGTTAGCAAAATATCAACATTTCTGCGCGCCATTTTCGCTCACTACATGTATAGAACCATAGACACACATCACGAAACTTCAATGAACGTTAACAGCAATATGGTGTACCTTGTCTTTGGCCAGAAACAAACATGGCTAATGATCGAAGAGGGGGGATGATGATAGATGAAACTTGGATATCTACGCACAGCTAACCCACTAAGATTTGTTTGTTAGGTATGATATATCATATGTTTTGGTATTGATTTCCTTCGTTCTAGTTGCTATGGGGTGGTAGTTTTAGTTTCGTAGTATTATTTTGATGGGTTTTTTTAAGTAAAATATAGGATAATAAAAAACAAAATCGCAAGCTTCTATGATTATTTTCATTTAGAGAGAGATTATTTATTTTCATGTTAGAGTTGAACGAAATAGGTGACAAAGTAACAATTCGATCAAAAATCTCTTACCACCCGCTATTCCTGCCTACTGTCTACTTAAACAAAACATCAATACCTGTTACCAAAGTTCAACGTTCCATTAAATTACTTTTCAATCTTGAAACATCAGCCAAAAATATCGAAGTGAACAAAAAATAATCCATCACTTTATTATAAACTGCCAGCAACCATACTTTTGATGTTAACGGTCATAGCAGATAACACATTTATGAATTAGAAACGTTAATAGTCTTCATACTGTTTACGAAAACCGAAGATCAAAAAGAGGGGAAAAAATTTAGATTTCGGGCTTTCTGTTAGATATTAGAAACTCTCCAGTTCTTAATTTATTTTTGAATACTTCAAAGAATGTGTATTAAGTGGTTTGTAATAGGGATGTTTACTGACTTAAAAAAATATGATTCTAATTAGTCCGTCTGTTAGATTATCGAAAAATATTGGATACGTATTTTATGTTTTATCAAATCAATAAAAATTGACGAAGATAAAACGCGTCAAAGATTCGGGTGGAAGGTTGTGACGTCACTGCTAGCTAAGAAATGTCATACTAATGTCTTAGAATATGACGTCACACGAGTCTGCAAAGCACTGTATCTTCTTCGTTTGTTTACGTAAAAAAAGAAAAAATATGTGTCCAATATTTTTTGGAAATCTATCTGACGGACTAATTAGATTTTTTTAAGCTATTGCATAGCTTCTATCGCGGGCCTTGAGCGTGGAGAGCGAATCCAGAAATTTCCTAACAAAAAATTTAAGATTCAGTACTCAACCAGGTTGCTATGGTTACGGAAAATAACAAGGTTGGCAACTGAGGTTGTCAAGTTAAATAATTTATAACCTCACGTTGTAAATGTGTAAAGTTTTTCTGTTTTGTCTCTCTGCTTTCTCCTTCTAAAATATTCTTACTCGTATAATTTGTGTACAAAGTGTTTTAAATGAATGAATAAACAAAGTGCATTTATTAATGAAGAAAGTCGCGAAAAAATAGTGAAAGATAATGAGTGAATACTCCTCGAGTACTCTATATACATTCATTTTATTATTATTACGCATCTATCATACGTTTTATTGGTTTTTGCATTACTATTCTGCGAATCGGTCTTAGAAGACGATTCGTTTTCTTATAAAATATCTAAAATAATATAAATAATTTTCATATTTTTCAATGTTATGACACTTACGTCAGGCTGACAAGCTGTCAATACTTTTTCTTTTAAATTTTCTGTCATAGAGTTTCTTACTAGCTTAGTCTATGAAGGTTACTTTTGATTTACCGCGGCAGTCTCCGAATGCCACATCAACTTTTTTGTTAACATCCCTATTATGAAGTGTAGATATGATTTCAATATTACAATCATTTTAAATGAAAAGTCGTTGCTTTTACTCCAGTGAAAATCATACAAATGTCTTATAAAAAACTAAAACCCGACTACGACAAAAAAAACGACGCTGAAAAAGTATGAAACAAGATTTTCAGGATAGAACAAAAAGAAAAGCCGTAGTCACACGGTATTGAAGTGTTTAGGTTGCTACCTATAACGTGTGACTACGGCTTTTCTTTTTGTTCTATCCTGAAAATCTTGTTTCATACTTTTTCAGCGTCGTTTTTTTTGTCGTAGTCGGGTTTTAGTTTTTTACTTTTTTTTATTTAAACAATTTTGGTGTTAAATATTTTTTTTACTTTGTCCGCTAGAGGGCGTGATTTAAAATTTGAGCAATATTTTGGAAATGTACAAGTGAGGCCCCTTTAAATGATACCAAACACGGCGTGTTTATCTCCATTTTTATTTTTTAAGCCTTACTTTTTGACCGCTAGAGGGCGCCAAATCGCTTTTTGTGACACGTCACGTAGCCTATATTCAGCGGAAAGTTAAGACGGTTCTAACGATACCTCATATGTCGAGTTCCGATAAGTAGATTAGACGCTATGAGGGAACAGATGAAGATACACACATACATACATATAAACATACATACATACATACATATATACATACATACATACATACATAGCCAGTCAAAATCATAACCCTCCTTTGGCTTTGCCGTAGTCGGGTAAAAAGTGACGTGTTTCTAAGAAACAGGTGTTACTTGAAAAAACTTAAAGTGGAGCCATTAAAAATTCTTAAAATGTGTTCCACCAAATTCTGCTTCAAACTCGCACCTGCTAACTTTTTAGCACAGTTGGCCTCCATGTTACACAAATCCTACGAATTTTCTAGGTTGTTTCGTAGAAAACAACGCCGTAGCGAGGTTGTATGCCATCTATTTTGATGGTTTGCAACGCCGCTGTTACAAGTTCTTTACGAGCAAATTGACGCAGGGAAAAGTTTGCAGAACTGCGTAAAAATAGCCTCGCCAAGTTATTTCCTGTTCATCGTAGCCAGTGCTTCTAAGAAAGAAAAGTATTTAGTCATTTTGTTACAACTTCAACAACCCGGTTAAGGATCAACCACACACTAAAGAAGAACAAGAAAGATGATTACAATTTAGAACAACTAACAGTTTGTTTAGCATACTAAAAAAATACTATATTTTCTCAAATCACATATTCAATTTTCCTGATACCTACTTCTAAAGAAAATTTCTAGGTCGTTTAAACTAATCCACATTATGCGCTTGTCTGTTTCAATTTAAAAGTACTTAAAAGATTGAGAAAACAGACTGGAACAGTTTATTCATCCATTATGCATTTTTAATGTTCACAATTGAACCATTTCAAATTCCTTGATATCATAAATTCGCCCCACTTCAGGTTTCCGCATACAACTCCCTATAAAATTACGTCAATTTTACCATGTAGTATTGACCAAAAGACACGCCACGTTTTCTACGAACTCTCTTTGAACGTAATACGATCAATCAATAAAATTGATGGACATTGAATATTCCTGTTCAAAGATCAGAAGCAAACATGCAAGGCCAACAAGTCGTTTAACTAAATAGCTCATATTTACCTTGTAATTGACCGCAGTTGAATATAAAACAACACTGCCTTCAGCTGTTTGTCTGAATAATTGTAGTTGTTCTTGTTGTAATTACTTAGTAGTTTGTTTTGAAGCTTATTATTACAGTGCGGCCACCTTCCCGTGGGAAGCCAGGGCTCCCTACTTATTAATTCATCACTTCCCATGCTCGCAGTTAAAGCCTCGATAATCTTCGAATTTTTCGACGTAATTGCAATATTCATTCCTACAGACAATGCGATCGAGTAGCCTTATTGAAATGAGCCAGTTTTAATATTTTCTGCTTGATTAATATTTCAACGTAATTCTTGGAATTTTGGAAACTCATTTTCGCAATCATTTACTGTGTAATGAACACTTTAATATTCAAGCATTATTAATGCTATCATTATAAATAAACGAAAATTAAAACAAGGAAGATTTTTGGGTTTTAATTAAAGTTTTAAACGGCTGACCAATAAGGGTTTTAACCGAGTTTATGAGTGACTTAATGAAAATATACTCACACAATCCAGCGAAATAATTAAACTGCGAAGCTAACACAACTTATTTAAACACACATTTAAAATATACATACCTGCAAGTAATCGCTTTAACTTGTTTTAACTCAAATTAAAGTGAAACGCAAACACCTCTCTTGGCTCGATTCAAACTTTCATACTTATGTAGTTTCAATACCCGTAGTTGTACAACTTTCTCTATGATGGTAGCACATTAATTACTAACCGTTGGCGGGGGTAAAGCCCAATAGGACGGTGTATTAAGTTTAACCATGTAGATTTACGATCAAACCCTTTCATTAAACAGGTATTAAGGCGACAGATAAGCCTGTACATTACGCACTTGTTCATACTATTTGGGAGTTTGCATGAAAGGTTTATAGGCACCAATGAAACTAGCCGACCCGACTCACTCAATACAACTATCCACCCTAATACATAAACGTTGCGGTTTAATTTATGTACGTACGAACTTTCGTTGAATACCTATTGGGGTTTCAATTCTGAGGAATCGGAACGGTACATAGAAATTGGAATGGTATATAGAAATCCGAATGGTACATTCGTAAAATCAAAATTGCAACTATCTCGTCTCGCTGGATACAGTTTGGAATGTAATTCAACTTTATCGTTCGCTAACTCTGAACTTGAATGTTCATTATCACTAATTGGTGTAGTTCGATTTACTGAATAGGGTAAGATTAATTGGGTAGGTAAGATTCGTTTTATTCTTCAGTGTAGCCAGTGGCAGCGCAATCGTAGAATGAAAGCGCTGTAAATACGGGAAAAATATTTAAAATCGCAGTGAAAATCGAAATTAAGTCCACGTAGTGGTTTTCGCAATTATTAACGTCAACATTGAGACAGATAGACAAACAGAGTGGCCAGACAGAGTCAAATATATATTTATAAAGCGGATCATACATAAAGTAGCATGCACTCGATAATACCATTCAGTTTGTCTTCAATTCCTGCGTCATAATTGTATGGTCGACGATAAAATATGTTTATGACGCAATTATGAAGCTAAATTAATTCACGTTTATCGCACTTAAACGGTGCATTTTAAACTGCACAGATTTTAACGAGATGTGAAGTTTAAGTGAAGCGTATATAAATATAGCCTAACAATTACCGAGTTCAACTATTTATTTTAAAAACTAATGCCGCTTTCAATTTAACTTTTACGGTGAAAATGTTGGATTAAAGCGTTAATTTAGCAGAGGTGTACGTTAGTTGCCCGCCCCTTGTTTCGTTTTGCACTTACAAAGAGCAATCGATTTTAAAGCTCGCTGGATTGAAAATTATATGAGGAGCCTTAGAGAGCGGGCGGGTGCGGGTTCGCTGTGTTCGTGAGCCGCCAATGCGCTTGTCTTTCGGTTCAGTGGGCTTTCTTTAAATTGGCGACGGCTCCGCCGCTGGCCGCTCCGCTTATTGCATCCCCCGCCCGCAGCGTCGCGACGTCCACGATATTGCCTCCATTCGACCTTTAAGCAAATAGAATTTCCCAGTCTGTAAATAGGATAGCGTTATAGGTAAATCTTCGGCGTGTCCTCGCGTCGTTTACGGGTAAAAGGTAGAAATTCAATTTTTATCGACGTACTCGATTACGATCGCCCCGAGGAGTAAGTACTCGTACGGAGCGCGCCGGCTGCGCTCGTTCGTCTTCTCTATAGCCCAAATTTGTGCGTGATGAAGGACAATCCTTCAGCGCTTGTTGGGATATTGTCTCATTTTGGCGGGTTCCAGGCGTTCTATTCATATTCAGGGTGGGCGAGGCCAACGGTATACCATACAATGTCGTTTTTATACTGACGAGTGAACGTCAAGAGAGTTGCGTGTCGCGAGGATTTTCATCATGGGTCCTATCAAATAATAACGAGGTCGTCCTTCTCCACCGGTGCGCCCGATATCGTGGCCCGATCTATTCGGTAACAATCGTGGTCGATCTTTTGTACTTTATGGTAATACATGTCATTGTTATTTAGTCAATCGTTTTTGTATTCACTCATGTTACATAAAATGTTACGCGTTGTACGATGAAATAAATATATTGATCGATTATGTTTGGTTGTAATAGTTGGGTAGTAGAGTGTGATGGATATCAGTGTATCATCAAAATGGTTGTGTTAATAGTTGGTTGGTGTCGCATCTGCAGCGGAGCTCCGTCGGCTTAAGCCTATTGTCGCGCGCACGAGGAGCCATCACGAATTCTGCACACGATCTGCTCTAAGGTTTATTGTAATTTACAAAACTGACGGAGGTTTTGTTGCTATCATTTCGTTCAACGTTTGTTTTGTTACGCAGCTCTCCGAGACTTGGTCAGGTTTAGGATTACGTTTCATGAACACATTTTATTGCAACTTAGTAGCTTTATATTTTGAATGAACAGCACTTTTCGTAGTCCAATTAAATGGAAACCCCTTGTATAATTACACCGGCAAAAGAACAACAAAAATAAAACAGAATTTGCAAAATTCTAATAAATTATATACGAAAACCTTTTGTAACCTGCGGTAAACAAATTCATCAGCTCCTACCCTTTGGTCTCAAATTATTTCCACGTACACATTATATATTTTACAGAGGGCGGAAGGCTACTAATGGCATAAATTGAAGAGCGAGCGCTAGAAGCAACCACAGGATTTTGCGTATTTGAAATTCAGTTACTCGTGCACAGCGTGGCTACGCTTCGGCGCGATCGTTGTAGACCCCACGTTATATTTTCTATAGAACGAAGGAGATGGATCGCTTTAAAACTCGCTAGTGGAAACCAGAATTTGAAATTTGCATCCCGACGTATCAGAAGTAGTGAAACGTTGTAAGTGGTGTGCTTCGGAACGTGCTTGCGAAGTTTTCACGGCGTGGTCGGAAATTCGAGAGCAGAGAGACCAGTTTGGAGGTGTAATTACTATATTTTTGGATAGACATATTGATAGTTTCGCCATAAGTGGTTTCGACAGGTTGATTGGTTTTAGACTGGCAATTGGACAATTCTTGATCAGCATTTTTGATGATTTAGATGATACTTTATTAAAATTACTCTTAACGACACAGATGACATCACATTAAAACATTTTCTTATGTTTGCGACAACACCAAAGCTACTAACATCTTTAACTATCTCATACTCTCTAATTCATCTAAACATCTAACTCACATAATATAACATCAAAGAACTAACCCAGTCACCTGACAATCTTGAGGCGACAAAACTACAGTAACCTAGACGGCGATCCCATTACAAATGCATCGGGTTGTCTGGTCGGCGGACAGGCGGCGGCGGGGCAAGACGGTGCTCAGTACAGCGTCATATCAATCACCATTGTACACCAGCCCGATCCCTTGGCACTTGGCCTACATTCCAAATTACACAAATTTACGTAGTGGGCCTAACCGCCGCCGTTAGCCCGCCGCGTGGATTAAGACCAGAGAACAGCTTACATCGGGTAGCGCTCCCAATAGGTACCACGCTCAACCGATGCCCAATCTTTATCTATACACTGCACTAACTTTATAGTTATATACCACCGACCAACTTCCACAAATAAGCCCTTAATACACAAGTTAATAAGTAGAAAAGTTTGAATAAACTCATCTTAACTCGTCAATGTTGAGAGCCATCAGCGACTGTCTACTTTGGTGAAAGTTAACGTTAAGTAGGATTTGCGTTAAACTTACGTTTCCTCAGAAGGATTAAAGTAATAGCGACGACATATTTAACAGAATGTAAGTTCGATTTTATCTCCGATACATTGATAGATTAGATCGCGGTTTTGAATGAATATTTGAGCAGCAATTTGAGATCTGTTTCGCTGGAGCGATACGTAATTTATAGTGTTTCGGGATGTGGGCGTACGATCTATTTGTTATGAATCGTTTTTGCCGGTTCTCGGCGTATTGCTGGTTGTTATAGTAAACACGCGTAAATACCCTTTCATTTATAACTCCCGCTGCGGTTCTTGATATAGGCTCGCCCTTAATTCCGACTTAATTAGTGTCACGCAAGTTCCATAATCCGAGGCTTGAGCATCGTACGACCGTTCTTAAAATGGAGATTAGTGCGGCAAATATCTCGAACTACGCTATCCGTTCACAAAGCCACTACTCCACTACACCGCTTTCGGGATAAATATTCAGTCGGTGAGCCGTAAGGGTGATTTATCTGAGAAAAATCTTTGTGTATACCCTTACATTCTTTGCCTCTAATTGTAATACAGCGGAATTGAATTCTAGGCTGCTTTGTACACCAACAAAGACAACATTATGCATTTTAATGTACAAGATAAACTAAAACTTAAATAACTCCTAACTTTGTAATTTTGTGAAGATTTTAAAGTATGTAAGTATATTTTGTGTACAGTGTCGCAACATGTCGGCACGAAGAGTCAACTGCGACGAGGAATTCTAAAAGAACTGAACATAAACATAGTATTTTGTGTACGGAAGTCCTTCCGCGGTCGCGTACAACGGATGTGCAGGAAAACGCTTGCATACTGAGTAGGCGTGCCTAAAAGACACTGCGGACTTTAGTTTACCTACAGCGGATTACACGAAACTTAAACATGCCACCTAAATCTGCGACAAACCGTTAGAACCGAAGCATTTAGCTCACTGGCTTTACGGGCCCGAACCTCTAACTACGTGAAATTAAAGCCCAATTCTAAACAGCACCACTTCATTTTATACTACAGATTAATTCAATTTAGGTCGCTCTATTTCTACGGGCTTACGAAAAAATATAGGTTGCTGTATTAACTTTTGACACTTTTTGAAGAAAAACTCACCTCGTTTTCGTTAATCTCATTAAAATTTTAATCATAACCTCACTTTGGACGTCATAGTATTATTTCTAGATGGTCCCCGGACATGTCAGTCGACAAATTAGTCACGGATTTGTTAGGGTCGATCGACGGGTGATTTTATTTTTAACGAGACATCAAACATTATCGAGGGCCCCGCGAGGAGTTACTGAAGCGCCTGTTTACAAATAAGAAACAGCGAAGAGACGAGTGCGTAATAAATTTTATAACACGGCATCGATTCGGATTCGAACGTAATAATAATATATCGGTTCGAAATATTGGAATGTGTCGGTGCGCTCCTCGGCGCACATCTTAAAATAGACCCTCATCAAAGACAAGCAGGTTTGCAGCTGTAAATCCATTTCAGTGTGGCTTGTCCGCATTATAAATTGGGGCGTACATATGTATGCGCAACTTTGTTTGTGTGACGTTTGAACAGCGCGCCGTGTGCCCGTGTCCTGCGACCTCGCGTTTCCATCTCATGTCGCACCACATTCGTTTGCGTTTTCTATTAACGTGTCCCGGACACTATTAGGGCAGCTAGATGGATGCTGTAATTTGATTTTGTATACATTCGCTGAATTAGAGGAAAACTCTTGGTACACACAAAGACGCGCGCTGCCATGTTTTAGCATTAGGATTTGCAATTCCAATTTGGCAGAAACAGTAAATGCAAAATTTATTCCAAGTTAGCGAATTTTATAAAAATTTAAACTGTATATTTTTATGGAGTACAATGTCAAAAACCGTCGTAGTCATTATCAACAATGTGATTCCGTTGACAAACTACTTGTGTATGATAATTTGAGTCATATTGCATTTGATGAAACGCGGTACGCCAGCCGGGGTTCGCTGAGCACTCTAGACGACCGCAGTGCATAGATTTGCATTTTACGGTTTTGATACGTTGAGCGAATATTCAGTGCGGTGTCGGCGTAGGTATCTTTTCAATTCGACGCGGCGGGCGCCGAGTGGCCGCTCGAGGGCGCTCGAGTAGTGGCGCGTGCTCGAGTGCCGCGCTCGATGCGCCTGCGCACCGCTTGCCCTAGCTTCCCCCTCACGTCCCTCACGCCCCGCGCCGTCTCGCCCTCCTCGCACTCACCCGACAAACTCCCCGTCCTTCGAAGGTTATTACAATTAACTACAACGCTGAGTTAAGCCTCAATTTGGCACAAGTTACTGCTGTCGTTAGCTCAGTAAACGTGCTTTTTAAACGAATTCTCTGATTAGTCGCCCTACACGGTAAACGAAGTGAAACGTAACGCAAGAAAATATTCAAAGATCCCAAACATGAAGTCTTCAGGGACGTGCCGTTATTCGTGGTCGCGTGGCACGGAAGTCGGCCATATTGCGGCGTGTCAGCTGGTCGCAAGCGGAAGCGTCGTCAGCACCACGAGTACAAGACGAACATTTAGCTAGTTTTATGTCTTACCACTCATAAAACTTGGTACATTTGTCTAGTACGTTCTGTCCGCTGGTGTTCACTTAAGCTATAGAGAATTACAAAGTATTTTTTATCTTTAGAGCCAGGTATAAGAAGCACAAAACATGCTTTACATTAAAAACAGTACATTATCAAAACTATTTAACTTTACAATAGGGGATCGGACAGGGTCAAAATAATATGATTCTGTTTAGTCCGTAAGTTAGATTATCGAAAAATATTGAATACGTGTTTTTTGTTTTATCAAATCAATAAAAAATGACGAAGATAAAACGTGTCAAAGATCTTGGAGTGGGACTTGAAACGTCACTTGTGTCGTCAAAATGTACTATCATATGACGTCACACGAGTTTTCGAAGCACTGTATCGTCTTCATTTTAAGTTTACGTGAAAAAAGAAAAAATACGTGTCCAATAATTTTTGGAAATCTATCTGACGGACTAATTAGTTTTTTTTTGTCCGATCCCCTATTCGCATAACACTGCATCTAAATTGAATTTATCCTTTGACGTCTGCTGTAAAATATTTTCATCTTATATCTACCTAGAATTGTTTTGTATGTTGCACTCCAAAATTCTGGACCACCGGCATGGAGAATAAATCATGCGTCAAACACACCCATCGGTGGGGGAGAGGGCGAGAATCTGTCGTATGGGGAGCGGGGACATCGCTTCCGAACCATTCATTCATTCGTCCGAGATTCATCACGTCACCAACTCATAGGCCGGCCAATTAGTGACGCCGATTCATTCTCTTTATTCCTTTTCTAGAAACGGATACCCACTGCCGAAAGTTAATGTCGGATTACTTATTTCCGTTTTCCTCAAGTCACAGAATATATTTTCGTAAACAATGCAGATTTATAACAGTCAAATGCTCTGATAACTCCTCTTATCTGTAGCTTCTATAGCTATTAAGATAATAAAATTTTCATCTCATATGATATCCATTATTAAATTTCAAAGGAGATTACGATCTCGTAATCGTGAAATATAACGTTTTCTATTTCACCAAGCTCGTTTGAAGAGGACGCTTAAAATTTATCGACTCTGGCTCCCTTGCTATAAAAGTGCAAAAGTTTTCCACGAAACGCACAATTTACTACGTTTCTGGCGAGTACAAACTAGATTTAATTCAGCCACCGTACATATAAGCTATATATTACGTAGGTAATTATTTTGTGCAAAGTTTAATTCTGCATTGCGCCAATGCCATATTCGTGTATGAATTAAAAAAATATTGCACGATATCAATATAAATTGAGAATTCCTTTTGCCTGACGATTATAAATATGTCAAGTATTTGTGTATGTTTCTAAGGAATGAATAATTTACCGTCGTCCTTTGATACCACTTTCCAGACGTCTAATTTTAAATTCTATTTGCCATTCAACTGTGTGTAAAGGATATAATTTAACTAATTTCCAACATGTGTGCGAGAGGAGTAGAACATTTTCGTGAGTAGCAGAGTACATACCTTTTGTATAATTAAACTGCGGGCAAACCCAGTTTAAGTTTAATCCTATAGCCTCTTGACACCGCACTCCCGCCCGGAGGGGAGCTTATTTTGTTCGTCAACACTATCGACCGATGTGTAGACGAAAGCGCTCAACCGCGCTACAAGTGTCACTCGAAATACAACTGTTATACTTATGTAACACGGTTTGTTTTCCAATGTGCTGTTGTGGGGACGCCGTTTTCTTTTTGTAGGGATGGAGAAAAATATACGGCATATATAGAGTTCAGTCAGTCGGCTATCATTCACAAGGATTGCATGTTTTGTAGGCAGCCTCCGTCATAGACGACAGTTGTTCATGTAGTTTGTATTTATTTAGTCTTACGAATAGCTCCTTACATTCGTTTGAGGGAGGGTTGGTGACGTCAAGTAGTTCGTTGTGAGGACATTTAAGTGATACTTACAATGTATTCGTATCACGACGTCGTCGAAGGAAAAGTGTTGTGTTACCCGAGACATTACTTAGTCTAACATCAATTAAATTTTATGTACGCACCAAAGAGGTTAAGTGTTTAATCTTAACGTGGTATGTAAACCATTAGAACATGTACCTCCTTGTTTGTGGTTGTTTATCTATGCCTAAATGTTTCTTTAGAAAGTCTTAAAGGTACCTAAAGAGAGTACCTGCTATGCTGAAAATTGTTTAAAACTAGGTTTTGAAATGCTAAACCAAAAGAAATTATTTAAGAAATTCTGTCACATTCATTCACATGCTGCATGTTTCAAAACGTGTAAGTACAAAGTTCTCCTTAATGCTACTTCTTTTTACCGCGACATCTATTGTTTATTTACAAACAGCGTCCCCACTGAGTAAAAGTAATAATAAATACAATTGTAAAGTTCAAGTTTCGCTAAAAGAATGTCCGATTGTCCAGTCCCCCGGTGTTTAAATGAATGCTCTTGGCAACCCCGCGACGGCTTACAACATTTAGGTCCTTATTACGCATTCTCGACATTTGCTTAATGTATGAAAATTTGAAAGAACGAACCTTGTTGATGGTACTCGAAACAAAATAATTGCTACGGTCGCGCGGTCCGGGATTCGGCCTCGACATTCATTATTCACTTTTTATTTCGCCCTCCCCTCGGCTTATAATTTGACTCGAAACATAAAATCAAGTTTTATTTGATTATGCGTAGCGAAAAAGAAAAATTCCAAGTATCTTGTATCCTTCACTTTTAATAGGGAGAGGAATCTTTACATTATGATTTACTTGGAAAAGTTCATTTGCGTTATCTTCAACGATACAACTCATTTCGAATCGGCCTGTTTATTACGTGTTTTTCTCGAAACAATCCATAATACTTGAACTTTTATCTTTCGAGTAGATTGTATTTCAAATTTTATTGAACTGCTGATGATGTGCAAATATTCGACTTTGAATATGTATTCAAAATTTGGACGACACACCCATCGTCGTACACTTACATCACGTCTGCATACTTGAAACAAAGCAGCGTCAGTCAATCTTACAATAGCCTAGGGTTGGTATAGGCATAGTTTTTGCATTTAGCAAGAGAGGGGAGTTAGCGGCAAGGCGCTGGCGTCCCGACGTCTCGCTTTCATCCACTCGCGGGTGCTACATAAAAGAAAGTACACACACACACTCCACACGAGCCACCCTCACATAGTGCTGCTCGGATGTGTTCCGAATGGCTTTCGATGACAAGTGCACTGAGCCGGTTCACTTTTTAGGCTTCTAAATGCTGCTATTGTTTCTAGAACTCTCTTGCGAGCTTTTCTGAAGCATAACGTCGGAGCAGTCGATTTTGTGACGGCTATAACAGTTATTTGAATAGTGTTGTTCAGTGTTTTATCGATAGAAACGGGAAAATGTCATAAACAATCAAACAACATTAAAGACTGGGACCGCCCACTACGTAGATATATTTAACTGTATAGAATGAAGTGGTCCTTTGTTCGCCCGCCGAGGGCTGCGTACGAGTAATAGGACGTAAAAAACTGAAAGAAGCAATATCCCAGGCCTCTTCATACCTACTCCATCCATTTCTTTCCACCATTGTGCGGATCCTCTTTAAATTTTTCATGGGCTTATCAACGCATCGATCAGGCGTTATTTATTCAGCTCACGATGTAATTCTAAGAAGTTTGTTCATTTACATGTATTCGTTTTTTGCGTATTTTGTTTGTGTTTGCTTTATCGGGTATTGAATGGAAACGTACGTCTATTTCGAAAATTTCCATTATTATGATTGATTAAATTCAAATGTTCTATGAATTTGTTTCGTTTATTGTATTTCATTTCTATTAAAAACAGAAGCTAGATTTCTATTTGCAATGTTAGCCAATGCACGTGCAGGTGTTAATTGAATAGAAGCACTGAATCATTTCAATTCCACTAGAACGCGGGTGAATGCGGCGGCGACTTGTTATTGTCGGAATGAACTAGTCTGGAGAGCGACAGACAGCAAGCATCAGTACGAGATAGAAATTAATACTGTGCAAGTGTCGGTGAAGCCGAGAAGCAATAACGTTTCGTTAATGTGTCCCATTTAGAACGCACGCGGTTAGTGTCTTGCGTCGCTTGACGTCGCACACCACAACCGACTACGTACTTATTTCACGTCGTGTCGCCTCCCCACCGAACTAACGAGACTGGCACCCTAAGCCCTGGAATCACCATTTGCCATCCGTGTGGTCTCTGTATTGTTACAAATGGCATAGATCTGTTCGAAGGCGCCCCGTGCGGGACCTAATGAGCTGTGAAGTAGATAAGGTGTGCGACACGAGAAGACGGGATCATCCCTATCTATACGAAATGCTCACTGCGCCGAGGCGAACGCCACCGATACATATTTAGATACGGTTATAATGTTGCCAACGAATAAGATAAACTTTGCATACGCTCTATACCAGAGGTTCATGCGCAGTTCGAATTTTGTTACAAGAATTCGTACGATGGAACGCCAGTTTATATTCGAAAATCAATTTTCGTTTCCAAAATACTTTCACCAGAGCTTTTGCCAAAAAACGCACAAAGTGGAGTGAACAAAAAATTTGAATGAATGATAGGTCACATTCTATCCTGTGGGTGTTGTAATAATGAAAAATAGGTGCTTCAAAAATACGCATTTATTCAGGAAGACAAAGAACAGACAACCGACCCAGAGGCTGTGGGCAAACAAAAATGAAATGCAACGTCAGCGTCGGGTGGGTCGGCCTACCTTTGTGCCCTCGCCTGTGCGACGATCCCCCCAAATTCTCGTGTAAAAATTGATTAATATTGTCCCAACCGCCTCTGCCGCAATAAGTGGTATATTCACTCTTTCATGTTGCACACAACTCTTGAAAGAAAATGTTTTCAACTGGATTTCGCTGTAATACTTTTTTTAGAAAGAGCGAAAAAGGTGTCGACGCAGAGTGGACTTAGAGCAATAAAAAATAACTGTTCGAAGGAATTGTACGAGTACTGACGTTAGATGCATTTATGCGTTGTTCCATGGCGCTGTCACGTTGCGCTGCAAAACGGAATACGTTCAGAATAAAAACATTGTACAATGTTATATTTTACTTCCTTCGGTGTAAACGGTTGAAAAATGTATGTATGCACGTGTACGGACGTTTTAATTTTTCGACCGATAAAGTTTATGGCGTTTATTACTGAAAATATCAGTGGCGACAATTTCGGTGTGGTGCGAGAGCGTTGTTGGTCGGGAACGTAAAAATTTGTGCGCAGCGTGTTCCACGGTAGTGGCACATTATGAATTGAGTTAGTGCAACTCGTAAGCCGCCAGTCGGCACGTCGCTACAGGGACGGTGGCCTGCTACCGTCCGACGTAATTGGTGTGTGTAGCTTTTTGTCGTGCTGCGTCCGTTCGGTGTTTGCCGCCCGCGGTCAAGTTAGTCTAAATTAAATTGTTGTATTTTTCACAACAAAATGACTGTGACGGTTACTGCCGCGTCCTAACGAGCACGACGCTAATGTTGTTTGGCGGACGATGCACGTACCTACAGTTTTGAGTATGGCTCATAGTTGAATTCAAAATAAACTAATTCTGTTTTTACAAACCTTTATCATATTTTTACAGCTAGCTGCGTTTATTTTCATTTCATTAAATGGACCAATTCGTTTTCATGAGTTTGTAATAAAGATTATCGAAAAATGTTTGCATCTGTTTCATAAAAACATTCAATTATGGACATGTGATTTTTCTTTGACAACGGGATTGTAATATTTATTCCAATCAATTTTGTAAATGAAAATAACCGAATAGCTAATGTTACGCGTAATAAACTTAGGGTTGCACACGATTGTCGGCCGTGACAATTAATGCGAGCAATCAAAGGTAGCGCGTACCAATTTAGAGACCCGAGCTAAAAATTGGATATGCGGTGAATAATAATTTTCCCAATGGAGTGAACTGCGTTGTCCACATTTAAGGTAATTGCCAACAGTTTGGGCTGACGTGCCGGCCGCCAAGCCTGACATTCACTCCCATAGGACCACCCTTTACAATCCCATTTATAAATGCCGCTTAATCAAATTTTTATTTATCGCTCCCCGAGTATTTTGCTCGTATGAATCCGTGATTATAATATTCAAACTTCAAAACGTAATTATTGTTAATCAGTTTAGTCAGAATTTCATAATGATAATTCCGTGTTTTACCGGTTCATATCCGTTTTATTCGATCATTTTCGTTATTGGTTAACCCATATTCGTACTTACGTAGTAAAATACGTTTGCTGGATGTATATGTAGCTAAAACCCCATATCGCGTGTCTTAGTATTGAATATAAATCTATCAAATTTCGTATTTTACGGTCAAAAGGGTTGGATGATCAGTATGAACATTACCCGGGCATTGCGGTTATCGATCAGTTACACTGGCCGTCGTGTACATAAATAAAAAAAGTATGATCCTGATCCGTTTGCACCTTCTTTTTATGGCCTCTTCGCAGTATATCATTTATATTGAACACGGAAAAATATTCCCCTAAAATTTTATACGTTCATTGGTTTCATTGGGGTTACGGCAGTAACTATAGCAACATAATAATGATATAAAGGTAACTTACGGTGCTCAGGGTTTAATCAAAATATTTTGTCTTGGAAACAATTTCGAAAGAATTTCCCTTAGAAATTAATATGTAGGAATATGCATACGGTACGTATTTAAGTGCAAAAATGTTGTAATTATGAAATAAGTTTTATTACAACAACATTAAAGTTAAAATGGAATGGAGTCGTTTTTATATAAACTCAACTATGTCCTTGATTGTTTTTATCACAGAATTTAATAAAGTATGTCAAGTAACACAGTGGTAGTAGCATTTTAGTTATTTCTGTAGTCTGTACGGATATGCTCGTAATCGTAAAACGGTGTTGGTAACTGCAATTTCAAAAGTTTATTTTTCTTATTCCGAGGGCATTGAACCGTTCAATGAAGATGCTGTTTGTTTTGGCGGCTGCCGCCCAAATCATTCATAGTTTTTTTATATACTCGAATTGAATCGATTTTCGAAGTATCTGCGATTGGTTTTAATTTGAATAGAAAAATGGTATACAATTTTAATCAAAAAGTCTTTAATCAATAACAAAGAAAAGTCTAATTACCACGGTTTTGCCCTAAAATTATCATTATTTCCTTCAGTGCCCATAGGAAATTAAAAAAAATCCCTTGTAGCTGGAAACTCTAACCCTGGCACCGCTACCTACTTCAAGCTGCCTACGTAGCATGAAAAAAAATTAAACAGTAGAAAAACGCGTTGATTCGGTGAAACAACATGACGGGGGGAGCAGGGAAGCGTTGTCACACTTGAGATTTACAGGGAAAAGGCTGAAGGAAGGGCGCGGGGTGCGGGGAGCGCCACTTGGACACGTAGACCACCTCCGCCCCGCAGCGCCTCACCCCCGCCATGCCACTTATTCATCATTTACGTACATTTGAGTGTGATTTCGTTTGGGATCGTCCCAGAACTCCGGGCCTCTTACTCACTTACATTAGTTACATTAGACGTTACCGAATCTTGTTTTATTCAATTTCCACAGCGCTATTATCTTTCGCCACTCATAGTAATAGGGATTCCTTTCCGAGACGTAATAATATTTCTCGTTTCTACTGCCTTAAAGGTTTAAGGGATTGTATGTATTGTTATATGATGGCAATATTATTTTATTTTACTTAAAACTCGCTGAGCTGTATATGAGATTGTATCCTTGAGTTTGAACCGCTCACAGTTTATTCGGCCGTGTAAAGTACGGTTACTGTCGCACAAAATTTAGCTTATGATATTACTTGTAGGCGAAGGCTATAAACATTTTAATTTTCAAGGCTCAACTTTTCTCCTGACATAATTCTATCAGGTTGAATGAGTAAACTGTAACAATACGTGGAAATTGAGTCCACATTTCCACGAGCGACCGCTGAGTTTGAAAAACGCCAGCACAACAGCTCACAGGGGGTTAATTGTTTGACTTTTGTCGTTAACTGTACCGCTCATGTGATACGTAAATAGGTACTGGGGTACAGGTACCCGGTCCCTTTCATGTACGCGTGACATCTGCCAACTTT
Organism: Diarsia dahlii; assembly: GCA_949775195.1. Lineage (NCBI taxonomy): Eukaryota > Metazoa > Arthropoda > Insecta > Lepidoptera > Noctuidae > Diarsia > Diarsia dahlii. The sequence goes on along the minus strand of OX459195.1, from coordinate 8,437,715 downwards.
GTCGCAGCGTCATAATTATATTATCGAGCACAGCTTCCCGTCTCGTTACCGATAGGAAACCCCGTGAAAATCTCGGAAACCATTGTTAACTTGACGGCGCCTGCATTTTTTCCTTCGTTATTACAGCGCATAAATATTCAAGAAGAAAACAGGTGCCTTTGAGTTCGAGCCATGCAACGATATTGACATTATAATGGAATTCCCCTTTAAACGTCTGCACGCTTTGATTGCTAAAACTATGCATATAATTAAAAATTAGCTACGTATTTCCACTGTATACACTAAATCTGTTAATAAGTCTACAGCCGGTACTTATAAGTAAATCTGAGAGATACTGTAAAGGAATTATTTGCAGACTAAGCAAAACAAACAAATTTCAGTGAACAAATCTGAACACGGTCCAACATTGTAGGTTGATGGTTGCTATTATCCCACAAAGCCATTATGTATTATGCGTTCTTCAGAAATATCTCTGAGTAACCTTCGCGGGAGGATTGCATAATATATTAACAGTAATTATTTGAACATTTCGCTCGCCCGCTGTTTCAGTGTGCGTTGACTTCAACTCTACTTCCAATTGTTTTTCCGTTATGAACTATCCCAACAAATTGTGCCGAGTTCCAACAAATACCATTGTTCCTTTTTGTGCTTACTGTTCATATAAGCCGATGGATCTATATACAAATAAATAACTACGAAAAAGCGGAATATATTGTAAATTGAAACGTTGATAAAATATTTCCACGATTTGCAAATAAGAGTTTTTTGTTTACGTGTTGATTCATTGTTATTATTTTTTGTTGATTCTATGTTTATTGATTTACCTTTTTTGTTACAGATGGTGACCAGGACAAAGAAGATTTTCGTAGGAGGGCTATCGGCACCCACAACGCTTGAAGACGTAAAGAATTACTTCGAACAATTCGGACCGGTGAGTACTCGCATTATCTTGTTTCTTCTCGTTAACATCAGCTGGGGATTGTACTGGCAAGGCTCCGGTGGCTGCGGCCATTAGCAGAACGAATAGGAGCGTTTAGCCGACATATTCCACGCAACGTGGCCATATCGCGCGCAAAGTTGAGACAACTTCGCTCGCCAAATTTAATTTACACCAAACTTTTTGGAAAAGTGTACTGAATTTGCACTGTCATGTCTCATTTGTTGTTAGGCAACGCTAATTTTACCCGCAGCTAAATCATTTCGTGCACATAATAATTAAACACGTTACCCTCAAATTTGGCGCGTCGGTCAAACTTGCAAACTCTGTTATTGTGATTATGTGCCCGTTTCACTTGTTTTGATGGAAATTCATAATAAAACGGCTTAGTTCCGAGTGATTAAATTGTAGATGTACACTGTTTTTTATTCCGAACGAACACCATTATGTGAAATTGAAGCTTTCAACTAAATTAATGCTGTTTTAATGGATACTCAATAACAAAGCAGAGATTTAAATCAGGGAAACAATTTCTTTGTGCCGTTATTGTCTCAGGTCGATATTGAATAAGACTGTCGTCTTAGCACCAATCTATCGTCTCGTTTGTCGGATGGCGTCACAGGAAAAGAGATCTTTGTGTGAGTGTTTAAAGTTAATATTCGCGTGGCGATGCGCGCGTGCCTGTAAGTCTGCGATAACTTGGTCTTTGTCTGGCGGCCGCGACTCAGCGCAGGTGTCTATCTACAAAAGTTTCGTCGTAATTAGCCCCGTATCTAGCATGGATGCGGACTAAGGAACTTTTCAGAATTCAACATTGGCTACAGCCGGGGAGTCATTGTGCCAGCTCTCAAAGTAATCGGAGCGAGGCAGCCGGCAGCGGCCGCGGCGATCAAGACCTTCATTACCTATTATGAGAGTTTAGAATAAAGCCAACGAGTTTTTCGGAGTGAATGTGATTGATGCCGAGCGAAGGAAATATCCCGGGAGAGATAAAAGGAATTTAATGAAGAGTCTTTAAGAATAATGATTAAGGGAATGGTTATTCCTTTTGGTCGGCGGCCTAATGATGGGGTCTTTTGAATTACTTTTTGTGACTACGAAATATTGTGTAACCGCAATTATTATAATTAAATACAAGATGCAAAGAAAAACTGACGAGACAAATAAATCTAAAGACTGCCGAGCGATGGTCTGTCTCACTTTGACGAGAATCAATTGGAACACGTGGGTAACAAAAATAACTTTGTTACAACATCTAATGTACAAGGTTCTTCGAAAAGATCTTACTTTTGCATTACGGAAATTGTATATTTTTCGAGACCGTATAATATTTACATGCTTCAATTGATTGTTATTTATAATATTGGCCTTATTTTGGTGAGGGGTTTTTCCTATACTTTTCCTCGCAAGCCTTATTACAAATATGGCCTCGAATACTAACCGTTTGAAAGGCCTAAATGTTTATTCCCATGTATCCAAGGAAGTAAATTACGAAATACCATTATTACATTCAAGAACGCACACCGAGAATTCTGATTACAAATTAATTCAATAACATTGAAGCCGTGCACTGTGCTCCCGGGCCGGCGTCATTTCGTAAGGGTGTCACATTTTGAGCAAGTTTAATTAACAATCTAGTCGCTTTTGTAGGTGCCTTCATTAGTGTATTTGTGGATAAACATTGCGCAAACTCGGCGCGTGCGTGTGGCTCGTGCGAGCCGAGCGAGATCTTACGAAGTCACCCGATCACGTGCGAGCCCACGATGAAGTGTTGTGACTGCTGCCGGCGTACGGTACGCACTACGCACCGGTCCCGATGTGGGCGTACTCCGTGACTTCGATGTCCCGATACCGGCTCTCTACGTGCGAGCTTTTCGAATGCAAACTGTCTCAGAATATCAAATGAGCCACTTAAATACCGAACACAATGACTACGCCCTGTACCTGAAGCAAAGGCCGCGGGACGCATGCACGCAACGCCGTAAATGAAAGCCCGTTGGGCCGGGGGTGGGCGAGGTTCAACCCCGGTAACGATTTCCTTCAGATAATGGCGAATTTTCTGATGAAAGCTGCTCGACGGTGCCCTTTCAAGGATTTAGGAACCGCCGGATTTATGGGCCGAACGGTCTTCGCAAATTTTGTCCGTCACGACACAGCTTTACCTATCGCATGCATAATGGCGATCCATTCGCGAGATTTCTCCGTGAGAGCATTCTTTCATTGGGGAACTTTTAAGTAGGACTGTCGGGACAGAAGTAAGGAGTTATGGAGATAACGTGCCTTCGGTAGTTTAATCCGCACAGATGTGGCGTGTAAAAAAAGAACAGATTGCAGCCGGTTAATTTTATGGCACGAGAACGGTTAAGCTAAAACAAACACGTACGGGAAATTACTTCCGGGCATATATTCTCTGGAACAGTTTTAAGGTGAGGGTAATTTGCGAAATCCAGTTGTGTATGAAGCGCTCACGTTGTTCTTGAGTTATCTTGCTGAGTACGAATATCATCATCACTATCACTATCACTACATAGTATAATTAAATGATACCAAACACGGCGTGTTTATCTCCATTTTTATTTTTAAGCCTTACTTTTTGTCCGCTAGAGAGCGCCAAATCGCTTTTTGTGACACGTCACGTAGCCTATATTCAGCGGAAAATTATGACGGTTCTAACGATACCTCTTAAGTCGAGTTCCGATAAGTACATAGATTAGAAGCTATGAGGGAACAGATGAAGATACACACATACATACATACAAACATACATACATACATACACACATACATACATAGCCAGTCAAAATCATAACCCTCCTTTGGCTTTGCCGTAGTCGGGTAAAAAAAGTCCCTATGTCCCTTTGTATGCTTAAATCTTTAAAACAACGCAACGGATTTTGATGCGGTTTTTTTTAATAGATAGAGTGATTCAAGAAGAAGGTTTATATGCATAATAACATCCATTAAATAGTGGCTAAATACTGTTATTTTTGAGGTTTCTAATGTGATGTCGTTAATTATCCATTTTTTTCCGCTTACATTGCAAACGCAGGCTGAACCCTACGAGATTTATCAAAATAATGTACTAATTATTTGTACACATTGAAAAGGTCTATAGAAAACTCCTGATGGTATATGTCTATCTCTTATGGATATCCCACAATAATATTTTTTTGTCATTTACTTTTTACGACAAATAATGGCTAATTTTCGAAGCGATTTTAACCAATACAGCATTAATCCTTATCCAATTAAATAGCTTAAATACATTGTTGATTTAATATAGATCTATATGGTCCTTTACAGCACAAGATTTAAATGAATATTTTCGAAGATATTACAGATTTAAAATTGCGGGACGTAGCGCTATCAGCATTGCACCCGTGCGAAGCCGGGGCGGGTCGCTAGTTAAGTGATAAATTATACTTTAAAGTATTCTCGTGCCTTGGTGGTGTGTTTTAGAGGATACGACTTTTTGTCGGATGTATTAAAGGATCGCTAGCTTGTTAATGTCGATGTTGCCACATTATTGTTATAGGTAGATGGCAAAAGAGATTATGCCATGACTTTTTTGAAACTCGTTACTCCGTTTGTCAGTCTGTCTGCTACCTTTTCGTGTCTTAACGGGTGCACTGATTTGAATGTCAAGCTCACGATAAGACCATGACCAGTTAGAATTTGAAACATCCTGATAGTGCGTTGCCGTGAAACAATTAGGTACTCTCTTCAATTTGGGTGAAGTCACAGGGAAAAACCAGTTTAAATATAAAAGAAACAACATAGAAACCTTTGTAACAAGTAAAACGATTACAAGACAAGACAGTACCTGAAACAACATTTCCCAGAAGTAATTTGACAAGCAGAGACGTATTGACAGGTCATTGCTTCGATGCTAAAAACAACCCCTTTTACCAAATTTTTTACGACTTCCACGAAACGACAAACCACTGACTCATACAAGGCCTTTCATTTACTTCAGAACCAGCGTAGGAGGCAAAACAGGAAGAAAACAGAACTTTTAGAATAATATGTAAATCGTAGTCGAATTCACTTGAAAGTCGAAGCTGGCGTCCACGATGCCGACTTAAAAATTAATTAGCCAAACGACCGGTGTAATCGCTGGAGCCAGCACCGATTAAGAGTTATCTGGGAGGGACTGAGCCCGCAATGTTGACTCCATCGTCCGGTGTGAGAGTGCCCTTTCCCTTGCCGGCCAGCCACCGCTTAGGCTCTTCTGCATCTCTCCCCACAACCCTCTGTCTGCCAATCTCTGCCCCCTGTCGACAGAAAACGCACACTTGCCCCTCACAATTTCACTACGGATTGCTTATATTTTATTTTTTTCTCTTCTCATGAAAATGTATGCCGACTTTATCTGTCTATCTGCCTCGCTAAAGCGATCTTATATTTAATGTTAAGCGGACAACTTTATTCACAACAATTTTGGTCGGAATGTTTAAGTAAAAATGCTTTTTCTCAGTGAATATTATTTTTAGATTTGGTAACGCGAGAAAAATAACCGATTATATTTTCATCCACCGACGTAATTGTTTCGTTATATTTGAGGGAATTTACGTCAAATTACTCCTCCGTTATAATATTAAGTAAGGCGCTATGAAATGATTAAAATACTGTAATCATAATTTAAAAGGAGGAAGTGAGCATGATTTCTATGTGGCTGTGTTAGAAATTTAATCAAAATGCAGTACTTTCTCCTAATTTAACGCCTTATGCTGGTGAATGAAGGGCTCGAGGCAACGCTCAAGTTTCCCAACCAATATAAAGTTGAGAGCGTTCGCTAAGCGTCGCACGCACAAGAGGGTGTCTTTGAGGAAGTTCCGCTGCATGCTTGATTCGCTATTGTTTTAGCCGTCGAGCGAGACCAAACTCTGACCGTCTCCCACCGATAACTAGTACGCAAGTCTTGCGATACAACTTGCATGATTACTTGTTATTATCTCAACATACGCTCTTAACTTTGTATCGGCTATCGACATGTTCTCTTCGAGTCTTGACTGCGACTGGAGGCGGGAATTGTGAACAGACTTGCTCTGCATATGATCGGGCGAACGACTTTGTGCAACTGCTTTCTAACAGTTTTGATTTGACTAAGTTTCTCTGATGGTTAATTTGATTTTAATATTATTGTATCCCAGAGAAACTCTCTAATGAAAATCAATATTTGAAGAGAAAATGTAATCAACGGAGCTACGGAAAACCGTTTTAAGTGGACTTACAGCATACTTGAAAAAGGGAAGGAATTGTGACTTATTTTTATTTACAGATAGTGTTATTGTAGGACTTAAACCTCGTAGTTATTGCAAAATTCAGGGGATGTATCGAGTGTATTTGACCAAAGCAAACAGTCGAAAAGCGATAGGTAGTCAACTTTAACGCTCGCTCACTATCTAAACATCGTTTAATGTCAACAGTACTCGAACTGTAACTGAGGCGGGTCAGGAATTCGGTACACGATAGTTACCTACGATATCATCGGAGGCCGTATATCAATCAGTTGTTACAACGCTCCACGGTTGTCGTTTATCTTCGGGGCCGCTCGGATCTGTCTGTCCAGATTCGTGCATTGTTCCGACATTAGCCGTGGCCGCCGAATCGGTGGATGTCTGAAATGCCAGTGCGGTAGTGGCGTTCCTGTTGCAAGCGCATCGAGCGCCCGATAGCATTTCCAATTTCCTGACTTAAATTGCTCTAATTTGGTTATGCGCTGACGGTTGATCGAAGGCTGGCAGCGCAGACCACCGGCGACACTCGCTGCGACGTGTAAATTTGATATCCATTTTGAATTTCGTTTCAATCAGTCGCTTTCTCATTTCTTGTAATATTTTCAGTACATACCTTTAAAAGCTCCTGGTATTTTTAAGTGAGGCACTGAAACAATATTGTAATAAAGTAGGTCTTACAAATTTTAGGTAGGTAATTACTTTCAGTAAATACATGTCAAAGCAAGTCACTGATGTGACTTTTATAGTTCCTTTCACATCAAATAAATGGAACAAAAAAAAAGAAAAGTTTTGTTTTTCAATACTTGTACAAATGGCCGTGTATTACGGTAATGGCTACCTAATTGAGGCCTTACTACTACAATTGCTATTAAAACTAGTTCAAAGGGCGCTAGTTAGTTTTAAACGCTAGACGGATTCAATTACGTCACAATAATTACACGATTTCAATTTATTGCTCACGCTATTTTACAGAAATACTTTCAAGAAATATTTTTAAAACTTTGGCCGTTTATTGTATGTTACATACTTTGTTAGTTATTACAGTAGAAATATATTTACGTACAGCAGGTGCAGGTACGTCTTTATAAGAATATTTAATCTTTCCTGTCAATAAAAATAATTTGTCTGATTTTCCATCAAATAAAAGACGGTCGCTAAGCTTTTAAAAATAAGTAGGTATCTTCAGTACCTATTTAGTACAAAAAAAGGATTTTAAACACATACCTAATGTAATTATAGTACAATGTATCCAAACTCCTTAATTCCGACATCTCAATTGTTTACATCGTACAAAATTATCTAGCGATTGGAATTACACTGAAGATTGATCGGAGTCTGAGTGATAGAGAGATTCACTGACAGATTGCCAATCTATAGCCGGAGGATATCCCTCCCTAGACTCAATATTACAGGGAAAACGTGAACGTAGTTAATACAATAATATCTTTCATTTATATGTCAGAAATAAAATTATATTGAGATTCAACGAAAAAAAGTTGTGCAAATCTTAATCGGTGATATTCAAAGAAAAATAAAAGGAAAGGGGTTTCCCGTTGTACTGGGAAAAATTTAAAAATAACCTACGTCGAACCCTTCCGTTTACAAAACCGTGATACTTATTAATCAACGTTTTATAAATACGCCTCCCATGTGATTCGATGTCTTATAAACTTTCATGTTAAAAATTCTAGAATTAATAGACTCATATTATAAAAGTGCAACGTTGCAGCTAATTTAAAGACAAAAACAAAATAGAAAAAAACGCATCGAAACTCAAATCTCCAAAGGAAAGAAAACCACTTTAAAAAAACATGAGTTTTGTACAAAATTACGAACACTTCTCCAGTATCGAGAGGTTTTTCATTTCAGTCTGCATCGGTACAAAACGCCCCTTCAGTACCAATATATTATTCTAATAGGGAACTAATTACCCACTCTCTCCTTTATAGAACCACGGAATTATTCCTCGAGGAGTTTCTAAACGTTTATTTGTACAGTTTTTGTAGCGTGAGGGTGAATAGCGGCTTCTGATTTACTTATATTGAGAAATAAAAGGGTGTATTCTGTTTGGGTAAATCGATTCGAAAAGTCTTAGTGATTGACTATTATTAGTTTTTTTCTGGACCGAAAAGAATAAGGTTATAAAAAAAAAATAGTAGATAAAATTTAAATCCATAAAATAAGAAAGTCTTTAAATCTTTAGAAATCAGAATAAATATTGCGAGAATACTTAAACAAAACATAGAGATATAAGTCAAAGTCAAAGTCAAAGCATTTATTTCAAGTAGGCCGTTACAGGCACTTTTGAATAGTCGAATTAAACTAACTGCAGCACTCAGAGATATCCAACGATTACTCAAGCCGCCACCCAGCAAAGGCCTGACATACTTTTGTATGACAAAACTGCCAAAAACCTTTACCAAGCGACGTCCCAAGCAACCACTGAAGCTCTCCGAGTGCGGCAGTAAACTACTGAAGCTACTACTAAACCTAAACTACTAATACTTTCCAGCAAGCAATATTCTTGTCCTTCTAGAGTCTAGACGATCAAAGAAAAGTACCAGCTACTTCGTAAAAATACATCTATTTGAATTTAAAAACAATATCACTCAACACTGCTCCGACGATATGACATATTTGAAAAAGAAGTGGAAAGAAAATTGTGTTCTATTTTGAAAAGGCGTAGGTTTATATTTGTATGAATGAAATGAGGGAACAATGTTCAAATAGTTTTCTCCACGTGAGGTATGGGGTGAGTCTCGGATTAGGGTTACCATTTGTCAGGAATTTTCTAGATTTATGGAATTACTGAAATCTGATAGGTATTACACTGGTAAAAGACATTTAAAATCTGAAAAGCAGCTAATACACATTAATCATTTCATTGTACCAAACGATGCTCCAGGTAAAGCCTATTTCCCTCAATTTATTCCGGCTTATAATTCAAACCTTCCTCTTTCTCCTTCGTTCCTTGTCTTTTCGTGTTCGTTAACATCCAAACACAATTACACACCCTTGCACAGAAAAAGGGCCAAGCATTTAAAAACACATACACCACAATTTTCTTCAAAAAGCCCGTTTTTCCTAAGATGGTAACCCTATTCCGGATAAACGCACCCTCGGGCAAGCGATTTGTATTAGCCGTCTAGTGCTGTACTCGTAATTGTCGAAGCCGCGGGCAACGTCGCACTTTCTGCTCGTAAGAGGGGCAAATCCGAAAAAAAAGTAATGAGAAACCTCCAATCGATAGTCCCTTTTTGTCTCGTTGAGAACTTACGACTCATTATTTTATTAGATCTTTGAGGGATTATTTTTATACTTTTAACACTAATTTAGTTGTGTAGTATAGTGGTTAGTATCACCATTGTTGTCATAATAAGTATAATCAGCCTATAGTTCTCACTGTTGAGACACAGGCCTTCTCTCTAGGAGAGGGAATAGTCTATAATCCACCACGCAAGTCTGGTGCGGGTTGGTAGATGTTACATGTCTTCGATTTTCTGGTTTTAGGACATGCCAATTTCCGCACAATGATTTCCATTTCGTTTTTTTAAAATGCAAAGCTGAGTAAAACGGTTTACCCTTGTTTGGTATAACAACGTTTCGTCGAAAATCACTTCGACTAATTTCAGTTAGCATAAAGTCAGTTCGCATAATTATTCATTTGACCGAATAATTAATTGGGCATGCTTAAAAAAAAATAGTATTTTTTTATATTTTTTTTCGTAAATTTAAACTATTTTAAGAAACTAATTTGGCTATTTTAATTTTTAGATCATTATTTATTTATTTATAATTTTTTGAAAATTAATCCCTGATGACGTCACATGTTCACAATTTTAGTTTCTAAACGAACTCAAAACATGCAGCTCACTGCAGCTGTCAGTGTCATGTCAGTTGCAGAGTGCCTAATGTCATATTGTTGATATTTTTTCTAGTGCTTATTTAGTTATCTCTGCCTTATTTAGAATACTCATTTAAATCAAAAATGAGCCGTAGGTTTCAATGTTTTATACCGAACTGTCGGAGCTCTATCTCAAAAACACCGGATAAGGTGTTTGTTCACGTAAACAATAAATCAAAAAGACGGTGGTGCGAGCAAATTAATTCATCCAATAAATAGGCCAGGTCGTAGTAAAACTTAATATGAAACAATCCACAAAACAACAAACTTCCTCAGCGCTCAAGCAACGAAACGAACAAACCATTAACCAACCAAAGTCCAAACGTCAAACGGACCAGTCAGTATTGCTAGTTCTGATAGTCAAATTTGGACGGTTTTTAATCTAAAAGCAGTCGATTTTTAATATTGTTGTACATATATCTATTTACACATATTTAAAAAGCTATGTGATTATATTTTAATATACCCACATAGAAACAATAAACATTCGTAACGTAAAATGCGAATTTATCTAAATAATATTTAAAATAAACAGAATGTGTGTATTTCTTATACGAAGTCTGGCAGCACTAAAAATCCTTATAATATTTTTAGTCCACAGATAATGAAAGATGTGAACATGTGACGTCACGTCACGTGACATCAGGTCAAATGAAGGTCAATAGTTATTATTGCTGTTTATTTTGTAATCTTGTACTTTTATGAATCGAAATTAACAAAATAAAGCATCAAATTAAAAAATCTCCAAATGGTTTTTTCTTTAGCACGCCTTAAATAAAATTTGGCATGCCCAATTGATGGATGTTTATTTAGCATATTTATTTATTTGATATATATCATTTGACCGAGTTTTCAAATACACTAATTTTATTTAAACTAATGTTTCACTAGACTAATAATGATTTAGTCCAAAGATCGTATCGAATATTCAGTTCATTAATCATTCGTTTCCTTTCATTCGTTTCCGCCAGCAGTTCGACGGAGCCCCGCTGCGCGGGGCTCCTATTTCTGTCTGCAGAGTTTAAAGGGACCTAACTAACCGAACCTCGGGGTGCCCCTGACGTCGACCATCTAGGGTTAGGATTTCTGTCAGCATCTGTGTTTGTTTGGGGGACAAATTGAATATTCGATAAAACACAAATTATACCACCTGAACATTACATCAAATGAACATTACACCTTTTGATCAATAGCGCAAATGTTGTTATCGCAAATAAATATTCGATGAAATGAAAATTATTTTAACCGATATTATACAAAATGATTATTTTCTTAAACGTTGTTCGAACAAGTAAAATTATAACAAAAGTTGTTCGGCGAAACAAGGGTGAACCGAGTAAAACATTGCACATTCAGACCACACTTCGAAAAAATAAAACTTTAATTAAAAAAAGCACATTCATTTAGAAGACCACTCTATCAGTGTTCATACAAAAATCAGAACAACACCATACTTTTTGACTGCATAAAATGTTTTTACATTGCTACACGGAATATAAATTTATAAACTCAATTGAAATGCTATAAATACAATTCACGCGTCAACTGCTTGATCCTGTTACAATGTTCGAGTTGATGGGCCGATATAAGCCGATCATTTGCAATAAAAAAATAAACGCGAAGTTACTGGGCCGACGGGCAACCATTCTACCTACTGATGTTATTAATTCTCTCGTTTAGTGTAGGTAGGTTCGATTTTAATTGGAAGGTGGGCTACTTTTTTTGGTTTTAATTGTAGACGATTTTGTGCAAACGTGAGCTTCTTTTTTTGACTTCATGTAGTAGGAGAATATATTCTAGAATTCTATTATAATTATACTAATATTGATAGCCTGAATGCCAATGCCAATGCCAATGAATAGCCAATGTGACGATAATGGGTTACGTGGCGCAGGTTATAATATAATAAAACCACGTAATCCTTGTCAACATAAAATTATATTAAAAAGAGAATTGGGTACGTTCACTAATCACACACTCAGTAAGGCTTTCCAGTGGGGTGCACGTTACTGCCCTGTTAGCTGGCGTGGCGATGACCGCAGCGAGGTGCCACGCTGGATGACAGGGGTGAAGGCCGACAGGTGGTCGCGTCGACCCGGTGATCTGCTCGGCGAGGCCCACGTGGCAAGGATGGCCAACGTGGGAAGTCCGTGCCGAACTTATGGCGCGCACGACGTAGCCAAGACGGGCTCGTGTTGTGCAGGCGCGCAGAGAGATGGTGTGTGTTCCTCTGCTGGACGAAGGCCTCTTAGCACGTCTTCCAGTTGTTACGATTTTCAGCATTGTTATACTCAAAAAATATCGTACAGAGCAGATTACTCCAATAAACTAACGGTGTGAACATTTCATAGAAATTACGACAATGACAGCTCTTGAATGTATTTTAGTTGTGCTGGTTTAGATGAAATTCGCTTTTCTTGTAGACAAAAATATATAGCCACTAGTAAAATTTGCACCTGCCATTAATGATCACCGTGTGTGGTTTTCTGAAACAAGTATTTAATATCTGATAGAATATTAAAATCGATCAATTGATATTGCTTTTAGATATTACGTTTAATCAGCAATATCGTGCATTTGCGGTTTAGTATAAAACGATACAAATTGTGCTACTCAATGAGGCTTATAATCGATTCTATAATGTGAGGTGAAGTGATTTTGCATTATATAGTCATAATGGACACGTTAATAACTTATATCTACATATTCAGGTTAATTTTGTCCTGATCATTTCCGAACGATAAATAATTTGAATTTGGAATCAAACGTTAGATTGATTTTCTGTGACTACAAAATGTGATCCTACACTCCGTTGATCCATTTTTTTGTTCAAAATAAGGAAACTGTCTGAAAAGGATTTCTGTTTTTAAAGCCAGACTACAAAATTCATAGGGTTTACGTATCGTATTGAGCCACATGGTGATTTAACATCCACGGACTTATATTTATGATTTCTTTTCACTCTACTAAGCAACAGACCTCCAAACTAAATCAAAGCCAGAATACCACACACCAATAACGCCTGCCCTCAACTACAGTCGTATCTAATTTTGAGTTAGTGTCATGCGTTCACGCGAAATTAATATTAATATCCTGAGCGTACTAACAATAATTATTATGATTATGGGAGATACGCAATCTGTATAACTCAGTCGCCATTCGTAGGGAATTACTGGAGTTATATAACAAACCAAGTCTTGTTAGAGACTGCCGTGTATGCCATATGTGTAGCAATTTAACTTGTACTATCGGTGACAAAACTTGTGGTAATGTGCTATAGGATTAGTTGGAAATTCAGGTAGGTATACTAGACCTAGGGTAGTTCTATGGAACGTTCTGCTCGACTGCCTTCGGTGTTTATACGAGGCTCGCTTTAGAACACAGGAAGTAAGCTCGGTTTTCCAAAGCATGTAGACTTAGCCTAAAGGCTAGAGGGGTTTCCTTTTGGTCTCAATGCTACGCCATTGTGCTACGGCCTACGACATTCGCTGCTACGAGTTTTGGTGCTACGAATTTTTATACCAGCTACATAGTCTGTTGTTTACGAACGCAGTCATCCATCACACATCGGTGACAATTAATTTATTCAAATCTAAATCTAATATACAATAACATTTCATGCATTCATGTGAAATTAATATTTAATATCCTGTGTACAATTAGCATTACTCTGTACACAATACAAATACATGAATATGTTATGTAGGCGTACGAGTAACATCGATTATTCTACCGGACTTGGTACGTTTCACTTATCTCGGCGTAATAATAAGATTGTTTTTAAAGTAAGAAAATCAGGGGAAGCATTCGAATGAACTCTCAACAGACAGTAGTCGTCTCATTCAAAGCTTCTTCAGAATCAAAACGCTCGCTTCTCGCGTATGTGAAAATTCTCTTACCGGACCAAACTTAACTCAAAGCTGATTTGGCTCAATCATGCCTCTTTATTTCTTCCCAACTGACGTTAATTAAAGTATTTTAATTTGCCAATCCCCTTGTCTTTGTACCGTATATAATTCTTTGTTCTCACATCAACTTTTCCTATAAAAAACAGTTTTGCATGTGTATCAAGCTGTTAAATTATTCCTAAATTTTGATTGCCTCGTAGAAATCCGACGGATTCTGCGGAGGGACTCTTCGTTTTTTCATTCCCGTTCCGAGGGACAATTAGGTATGCTAATTCATTTATTTTATGACGGGTTTGAGGAAAAATGCTACGAAAAGATCAGTTTTGCGATGGAGATCACATTGTGGCATTTGTATTCGCAGACGAAAATAATCTCAATTAAATCAAATCTAATTCGAAACCTATGCCAAATTCAGCTGTGTTAATAAATCCCAGTATTTCGTTTATTAGTCTTCATGTTCATACATATTCTACCCAAATAGGCACGCGTTATGTAAATGCCGTGGAATTGGCCTAAATGTTGTCACACTGTGCGTACTGCGACATAATCAGTTCCTATAAACATTTAGAGGGGATGGAATGAATCCACGTCGCGCACAGAGGCAGCGGGACACGGTAAACATAATTAGGCGAACGGCCATGTTGATTGGACTAGACACGCCGACACTTCCCGGAAGAAATTGCACGTGAAAGGTAATATTTCACTCGGATGAGATCCTTTGATACGCATCTTGGTCACGGCACTTCTGTTTTATACATAAAATAAGATAAAATTCTACTAGACAGTGTGTTTTTTCCTGGTATACGACAAAATCTAATTTCTTATCGAAAAGCTCAGTCTCGCGGAAATAAGTTTAACACACGGAATAATCGTAACTTTGTATTAAAAAATCCAGGTTCTCCTATTACACTAGCAAGTTACGGTTATTTTCAATAGTTAAATTCAAAACGGCCGGGGATCGACACAAACAATGTTTACTCAAGTATCTTCGCGCCGGGTTCATCCGGAACAAAGTTTGAATTATATTGTTAATGTTAACATTCCGTACGCAAACTAAAGTAACTGGTGTATTGTTAACAAGTTTCTGTTTATTTTATCACTTACGCATTATCCGGTGACGTGGGAGGAAACGGCGAAAAATAACAACAGGAACGGGCTGTAGGTGACAATTCAAAGTGTCAAATAATTCAAGGTGCGGCGCGGCGTTTCTCACAATCAGCGAGATCTACAGCCTTAGCGAGCGAGACACCGTACGCTCCTTTTTTCTATCCATTCGGTTTGTTTATTTCTCGTTTCACCTTATAAATATAAGAGTTCGGCATCTCTGCACGAATTCCCAAGATGAAAAGGTATTTTTCACGCGCGGTGTTCGGCACGCCAATGCGCCCCGCAGCGGCTAAACTGCAAAGGTTTTCGCTATCAATGCATGAGTTATCATCATATTTATTTCAACGTTTTATATACTTGGGTTTACGTAAGATACTTTTGTTGCTCCACAATTATGTAGATGAGATTACTATGGATATTTTCTCAGTCAAGCTTTATAGAATTAAAATTGAATTTGCATACTAACTTTATGGATTCAAATTCAAATTCAAGCAGTTTTCATTGTTTTTGGAATATCAGCACAGCACTGGATAAAAATACGTTTATATTTAATTGGTTGAGTATTTAGAACAGAATATGTTTTATTACAGCAAAAAATGTCTGTCTTTAAATCTTATTGTCAAGTTGAGCCATCATAACACATTCCTCACTTGCGGTATTACGTCGTAACATCACATTTTAGAAATTATCATAAAAAACAAAAGCAAGCGTGCGCAAAGTAATAAAGCTACTCTACTTCCGTTATTTAGAACTGAGAGAATTAAAGTTCTTTAAAGGAAAGTTGATTTTAGTATACGCGGAATGTATCCGAAGTAATAAGAATTCCCTAGTGGGGCGGTCCGCGGGGCAGGGGCAGGCACTTTGACGAAAAAACGATGATGAAGCACGATCATGTCGCCCAGATCTCCCCCTCCCCGCAGCTAGCTGACTGACAAATTGTCGAACATTTTTTTCGCTAAAATTCCTTTCGTTCGAATCCAATTATTGAGCCTCACCGATAGAACACTTGGGTGTCTTTAGTTGGGCCTGCGAGAGGCTTATTTACTTGTTCCGCTCGACGTGTCCTCAGGTTTATTTTTAACCCGTGCGTCGCCGCTGCGCTCGCTCACGTAAATTTTGCATTCGGCGTTTGTTTTACTGTTGCAAATATGGAAAAGACGTGGAGAGGCCGAGAGAATATTGTCTCCGTTGTGGGCGGCCGGTTAGGGCTGATGGAGTAATATTTCCAATGCAAACATGTTTTCGGTTTGCTCTAATTTTATTCTGTTCCACGTTTGGTACAATAGGATGTGCAATTTCGTTCCGCTGAGGCTGCCTAAATTGGTCTGTTATGCAAGCATCAAATAAAGCGAGTCAGTGTAAGCATTCAGTGATATAATATGAGCGATGTTGAAATAAGCTTACCATTTCCAGAACAATTCAACGAATACGTTAGAATTTGTTATTGCTTGATTTGAAAAGCGCATTTTAAATTGCTTTCAGGATAGTGCATTTTACATTTATAAATCTGTTTTATAACTTTGTTTCAAACGTAGTACGCTGCATTGTTTCACTAGATGAATCGTTATGAGAACACCGTGCTGGACGATTTTAAAGTCAAATTCTGTATCCTGTTTTCCTTCTTCGGAATAAAATCGCATTTGAAAATATCTAAATCAGACGTACTTACGAAGACGTACTTTGGTAGGTAGATTGAGGCATCCACAAAGTTTTCCGAGCGACTAACATCGTACAACAAAGTTATAATTTATTCCTGAGACACAAAAGTAACGCCCATGAAAACACAATGGTGTGACACGCGGTGACAGAGCACGGCCATCACAATTCGACGTCAAACATGTCTCGCCAAACTTTTCCCGAGATAGCAGGAATGTGTTCCATTGACAGCTGTAAAATATAAACAAGCAGATAACGCAACAGCGCCCGGGCCGACCATCCCCCTAAACTGAGGAGCCCACAACCAACACTAACTCGATACAAACCGTGATAAAGGTTCGATTGTATGCAGTAAATAAAATATGACTTGGCCATATTTCCACTTTCGTTTCTTCTCGTTTTATGTCCCTTTTTTCTGGCCTCCCTGGGAAACCGTTCATACAAAATACCTTTCCGATATTGCCCAACTTTATTAGCATCGGGCACGTGTTTTTATATCTGAAATATCTTTCACTTCTGCGGCACTTCTGTGGAATAAAGATTGCCACATGTGCTCCGACATTATATCATGATATATAAGAAAAGTTATTTCCTTTCATTCCTGTAATTTATTATAAGTGCTATCGGTGTTGAAACCTGAGAAGTAGACGCGATTTCATTTGCAACTAACTTGAGTCGTTTATCAATACGGGAGGCCTATAAAACTGTTTTATTGTTACAAATTTTACTTTCGCTTACTTTTTAAAGACTCGTTTATTGGAATATTGTTTTAAATACGCGTAATTCAAAGTGCGTGGTTAGAAATCGGTCGTGGATTGAGCTTACGACGCAAATAAATAGCTTCTTCGAAAGCTATCCTGAAAGCGAATTAGAATAATGCGCTGCGATTTGGCGTTTCAACAAACGAGAGAACAGAACGGCCCTCGGTGGATTATTTGGGTGTTCGGGTGGGTTCGGCTGAATTTGGGTATAAATGGAGGTGTCGTGGCTATAAGGGAGATTCACGATCGGCTGAGGAAGCACAGTGTATCGGATAGTGCAAGAATCAATCGTGTGAATGTGGAACATTAGAATACATGAGGATTTCTGCGAGAAAACAAAATATCTACAAAACGTAGATACTAAATACAAAAGCTTAGCTCTTACAAAATGCAGACGAAGCGGAAAAGGGGGAGGGGCAACTTTGTCTAACTGTGGGTATCAATTGTCTGTGTTTATTCGAAGTAAAATTCTACTGGAACTACCATCCTTTGAGCAATAATAATAATCCTTCCTGCATGTATTGTAGCTTTGCGAATAAATTCAGTACTGGTACTAGTAATGGTAATAATACGACGATACAGACAAAGTTAGCAATGACAATAAAAATCTGGGGTCATAAAGTCTCAGTCAGTTCAACTTACATTATACATTGTGGTTAAATTGATCTAACCGGAAAGTAAATGTACCTAAATGTAGACTGTTTAATGCTCTTTCACTTCCCGAACCAATAATATTATCTCATGTAGGTATTTAAAAGGTCACCGCTTAAATTGTACTGTCCCTTTGAACCCTTCAGTCACATCTCTATAGTCACAGACATCAAATAATATTTGCTTTATAAGGGTAATAATATAAACCACAAAAGATCCTTATAATATTCGCCGTTATCCTCAGTGAAACCGCAGAGAAAATATATTTCATTAGAGGCATTAATATGAAGTATTCTAAGTATATAAGCTTGGTTTCGTGTCAGATCAAATGGCGACCTGGCCTCGATGCTAATGTTAGAGATTAATGGAATTACCCACGACGAGACCACTACGAGAGCAGACTCGCTAAATTCTTGTCATAATGGCTTTGAAGTTTCTAGAGGATTTTTGATAAGGTCTATGAAGATATTAATGTGGTTATGGCGAAATCAAAAACTTTGTGAAAGGTTTTGGGGGATGGTGGTGACTTGTGATGTGATGATATTATGATTTAGAAAAGACAATCAAGATTCTAAGAATGTCAGTTAGTACTGACACCACCATCTTAGTCTTTATGAACAAAGACCAAGACAGTAGTGAGAAAATAGGAAACACGCTAACAAAAATATATTATGGCTCAAATTCAATCCTTGCAAAGACAAAACAGCAACAGAAAACTGTCTCACAACACAAAGAAGCGTAATCTTCATTTCATACGTCTCGTCATAATACAAAAGATCGTAAATCAAGGAATTGCCAATAAATAAGTTGCAATAAACCATACCATGATGGTGGAGCTTAACTCATTTTTGAATTATTGGATGGTGGGGAGGTCTCATACTGCGCGCAACATGTGTTTTATATCATCTCATCTCTGGTATATTTCGTAACATCAAGCTACATAACAGAACGTACCAGATTGAAAACGGAGAAACTACATGGAGGATTCAATATAGTAAAGGAACGAGAAATAGGAAGCCGAGTTGCATTCATACATGTTGAAAAGTCATAATATGATTTCGAATGGAATGCGGCGCGTATGTACGTTTTTATGGTCTTTGTAAGTTCTACGAATAAAATTTTATTCAAATGTAACCCCATCTTTATATATCCAGAGGCTTAGGAACGTACGTACGTTCATCTTTCGGGATATGCGATGATTTGAGTCCTCCGTAGCTCCCTCGTGTACTTTATTTCTTCCATTACCTACAGCTAAATCCTTATCATCGTTTACTTGATCCTCTTCGAAATTTTCAATAAGAACCCTCAAAGTATCAAAATATTCATTACAGGGGAATATCTGTTCGGTTATTTAATACTTTAGCGTTCAACGTACACAATTTCCTCAGTCTCGCCTTTTAAAAATTACGTCTATTAACTACCGAACCTAAAACTTTTTATGGCCCAACACGAAGCTTTAAATACTTTCAAATGCCGTCCTTAAAATCAATAAAGGCGTACTTTCATCAACGTCCAAGTAATAAAACCTGCTTAACTGTTATCCGCGGCGATGGAATTAGATAATGTATCTTTGTGAAAAGTTCCTTTTACTAAGTTAAAAGCAGTAAAAATCTAATTGCTGTAGGCTATAAATATTTGGCGTGGAAGCGGCGTGTCGCGCTGAATGTCGATAGGGCAGGGGCGCACCGTAATGCATGTCAATAAGGAACCTTACAATTTACTGAGGTGCCGTGTAACCAAATTCTTGGTGTCATACATTTTGAGGGTTTGATTTACTGTTGACGCAATACATCTTTGATTATTAAGGAAAATCCCAACAATAATCCGGATGTAATAATAATGTGATCGGGACGTGCGGTCTTGGCGTGGAGGGTCTATTAATTCTTGTTGCTGTTGACAGGTGAATACGGGAAGGTATCAGGAAACTAGACAAGACTGTGAAATGTAGGTAACATTGCTTATTGTTTTTGGATCATAGCTAGTTCTAAGGCCTGGCCTTGCAGATATTCCGACGGATATTTGAACTCCGAAAGGACAAAGTACATGCCAATCCCAACCAAATATACCCAACCCAAATACAAGGGAAAATATCAAAATAAAAGCTCAATAATCTGTGGAATTTCCGCGACGTTTACCTTTATTCTCTGTGTCATAAACTGTCTGATTTGTCATATCAACTCATATATCAAGGCATCGGTGGCCAAGATTTTAGATTCGGGTATAGCTGTCAATCTGAAAAAATGTCACCGCTTTTGCGTCCTCCACCAAATTGACACTATGACGTAGGTATGGCGGAAGAGGGAACCCTTTTAATGTCACTTGTATGGGTTTTGATGTAGCCCTACCGGGGTAAGCAGATCTTGAAGTTTTTTGATGCGGCGACAAGGAAAGAGTTGGTTTAGATTATGATATTGGGTGCTCTTTCGATAGACCAAGTTTTATTTAAAATTTCCGTGGCCAATAAAATATAAGCGAAAATCAAATAATCAAATGATTGAAAAACACTATTATAACATCATAGTGGTGATCATACGCCTCTTCATTTTTTGTTCTAAGCCTCCCTAGTTAAATACAGGTCTTCTCCAAAATCATCTATAGATCGTCCAGGGTATCTAAATCACTTACAATTAATCATATTAAACCTAACACCAACAATGTTAAACCTCTTCAAAACGACAAAGAAGATAATAAAACTCATATAAAATACAACACAAACATTACAACTGCATTTATCAATAACAAACAAGACAAATAAACTAACTCCTTGCCTACATGAAGATGGGGCTAGAAAACGGTAGTACATTTTACTGTCTAAATTACACTAAGAGAGAGTTTGAATCTCTTTGTCTTATAATAAACAGATCTAACTTTTGATCCGGTTGGCTGGTTCTGGCATTCGTCAAAGCGTTCTTATGAAAATAAATCTAGTGAAGGTCCTTGGGAGTTTGCACGTTATTTGTTACAATTGTATTGATGTATAAAATGTGTTTGATTTTGTTCTTTGGATCGAGGGTCAACATTTTTGGAGACTTGGTTTAGATCAGTCGTTTTGTTTTGGATTTTCCTGTTTCTTTCTACTTTTATTTTAGTTTCCTTTTTACTTTCGATTAGAACTTGTTTCCTATAAACGTGGATTGGATGTGTTAGAGTTTGCCCCCAAATATATTCTGATAAATTCTTTTGCTAACAATTTTTCCGAAACCGGAGTATATTATATTATACTTCAATCCTGATAGACCTACTACGCCAAAAAATAATTATTTTGTATCTATTCGCCAAACATAATTCTAAGCTAAACCTCAGTTTTAACTCCACCAATAAACAGTAGCAAAATTAAAACCCGCATATTTAGCACAACCTTTGAAACATAACCGTACAATAAAATTCAAAAGAAATCAAGTCCTGGCTTCGTACCCTTTAATGCCGTTTGCTTTTAAAGAGACCATAAGACTGAGGGAGGTAAAAAACAAAATGGAGTAAATAAACATTAAACACAAGCACTTAGAACATTTTCATTAGGGAGCAACATTGCATTGGCTGCCGACAGACAACGATTATTGCAAGGAAGTACTAATTACTGATGAAACTGGACACTTGAAGTGTTTTAGTACTTATTTTTTATAAAAGGGTTTAATTGCTAGAGAATTTTTGAGAAGTCTACTTCTAAGACAGACCGATTTTTTTCGCAGATAGTCTATACAAACCTCTATAAAATAAATCTTGTCATTATTTTGTTGCAAATGCCATGTTCAAATAATAAGTTCCCGTAAGATCGAACACTTATCTTTACTCATTATTATTTTTATTGCTGCTGAACACTAAAATTTCATTGGTCGTTCAATAAAGTTAGAAACTTTTTGACTTATGCCGCTCAAACATAGTGTTATCTTTTAAATACCAAAACAACAACACTACTACTATCCCTGCTTACCACGCGAAACATAACCGCGATAATTCAGTAAACAAACTATAAGAATGTCACAGTCACTACAATTGTACTTTGTTCTTACTGTTCACTTTTATTAGTGCCTTTAATAGTGAGTGTCGTAGTTTTTATGGCGAAACCAGCCAGCTCAGTACCTAATCATTTAATATTAAACTAGCTGTGGCTTTGGCTACGACTGTAGGTACAATAACGACTACTAATAAGTATTCACTTTTATAAGTGACACCCACCTTTTGCAGTTACGTTTTAGTCCTATGTCATAGGGGGTGAACTGACTGCCATCAACCGGGCAGGACTCCTTACTACGAGGTTGTTACTTAAAAATTACTTATTTGATCATTGTTAAGGTTGAATTTTCGACGGGTGTGAGTGGGTTAGATTTGGTTGACCTTTTATAAAAGGTCAAATTATGTTTAAAAACCTTCCCCGAGAACCACTCTATCCATTGGTGAAAACAGCATGAAAATCGGTGCAGTAGTTTTTGAGTGTATCGCGAAGAGACAGACAGACAGACGCGGTGGAGGACTTTGTTTTATAAAATGCTGTGATTGATATTCAGACGCGTTTGGTGAGCTTATGCTTAGTGTCTTCCCAACTTAATTGAGGCCGATTATGTAAGTGGAGTTTTGGGGTAGAATTACCTTTAGAATTGACTAGTTAAGCGACCCAACAAAAAGGAACAACACTCTTTTGGTTTAATAGTTAATCTAGTCAACGGATTTCACGTTTTTACAGACAGTTTTTTCTCTGGGAAATAAACTAACAATTTAAAAGTAATCTCCAAAGGGTTGAAATATGATCCTCGATAAAATCGGTCAAGTTGTTATAAATATCGTAACACACAAAAGGTTTATTTGTTTATTTTTCAGCGCAAAAAGTTTTGTACATTGCAACATTCTATGCATTGAGCGTAAACGGTTTTAAAAATGTAACAACATCCATATATGAAAGGTTTCAGAATAGCCGTTACAACACTTTTAGATTGTTTTGTTTTAGATTTTGTAAATGGAGACCGGTAGCCCATAGTTTCAGCCAAATAGACTTTTGTGTTAGTGTATTACCTACACCGCGGCTTTTTGCGAGTTGATATGGCAAACAACAGAATGTATGCACTATTGGATGGAACACAAAAAAAGGATAGTAGAATCTCAATTTACTTTTAGGCCCTTTTTCGTTGACATTTTCCTTAAAGGAACAGGGAAAATAAAACTGTTTCAAAACTTATACTTCCTAATGTAACTGTTACAAAACTGCTTTTTCTTATCGAGCAAGTTCCATAACAGACAATCCAGTTGCTAAATAAAATCTGTAGGCAAACAGGAAAAACATTTAAGAAATAGAACTATTGTTAAAGTTTAAAAAAGTCGTATCCCCTCCGGGCGTATCGCGATCAATATCGGCCGGGTCGCACACCTGTACGCCGTGTAACACAAATAACCAAGGAGTCCTGATAAAGCCCCGCAGTCCACACATCGAGAGCGCCGCCCGAGATTTATACGACGTTTTTATAGTTCGCGGCGGACGTTCCTTGTTTTAATTTCGCAAGGATCAACGCTTCTCGGCCGCCGGCGGCAAGTCGGCCCTACCACGGTGTCTAGCGCCCCTATTCTGCCGCGAGCCTAATGTCGCGAGGCGACGAAATTTATCGCGCCGCTTGTAATTCCGCCCCGCGAACGCCACCCCGCTACGTCACCCGCGTCACCCCGTCACCCGACAACACACTTATAACGTTTTCTAATGAAATTGTCCACAAACTCCCGCTCGTCGCAACCCCCGGCCCGTCGACGCCGCCGGATGAACCGAAAAAAGTACAGCTCGCGTTACTAATGGCTTCATTTATCACAGTCACTAACAGTGATACACCGCAACGACGTTTTATATTTAATTTGGCTCTCTGCGGAATAAATTACGGCAATATCGAGCCCAGAACGATAAAGGACGAGCGGCAGCGCTCTTGAGTTATCGGGACAGGTCATAGTACTAAGACGGTAATCTTCTTGGATTAATTTGTTCGTGGCTAAGTGATAAGTTAGCCGACGGCGCACCCGCCGATGCGAACTTACGATGTCACACGACTACAACACAGAATAGACGAGTTGCTCGAACAATTACCGTTTGTTTTCCACTAATATCAGTCCGTGGTGCGCCGAGAGTCGAGAGTTAGAGAGTGCCACATATACGACAACAGAAGAAAAGTCTTGAAAAGTTATTCGGCCATAAAGATAACGTTCAAGTGTACGTTTAGTGTGACGTGTAGTAAATTAAAACAATAAGGCATATTGCACGCGTCAGCTCTGAGTGAATGGTTGCCGCTTGCAAGCGAAAATGGTTACAAAGACGTTGGAATAAAGAAGTGTTTCTTGGCACTCGTACAAATTGTGGTTCTGTTTAACTGGTTGGTTTATGCGTCCCGTGATTCAAAGCCCATGGAGCCTGACATATCGTAGTGGTTTACTGCGAACGATAAACGTATCTGAGCTGATGGGTGCGCTCGCAGTTCCACGTATGTTTTCCAGGCACCAGTGTTAGCCTTATCTTAAAGGCGTTCCTAGCACTGAATTAATGAGTGCTCTTACGGCGACTTTGCATTTGGCACACCAAATAAACACGTGCATTTGTGAGACATGTTTAAGATACGAGGCCGTGTTTAATGTTGAACTATTTCGTTTACACTTAACGAATCTGTGTTCTACTTTAGAATTCTCTAACCCGGTGAACCTGAAATCTCAGAACAGTCAAATCGGGTAGATACTGTGAAATGGCATATATTAGGTCTTTACCTATGAAATTGCCGTTCTGCAGTACTGGCCATTTCAAATCAAAATAATTTTTGTTTGGCTAAGAATTCTAATTTCGAATTAATTTTATTTTAAAAACATGGATTTATTTTTCCAAAAGTAGTCATTTGTTTATTGATTAGTGTTACATTTTCATCGCATTTCAATCTTTTTCGTCATCATGGATACGTTAAAAATTCGAGTAATTATGGAATTTGACTTACCGTCGTGGCAGCAACGCGGCACAAGCGGCACGCAACATCAACGACGTTTACGGAGCTAACACTACAAACCAACGCACCACCAGTTATTGGTTTGCTCGCTTCCGTTCTGGAAATTTCGACCTGAAAAATGAACCTCGCGGTCGTCCGAAGACTGGTCGACAATTACGAATTAAAGGCGATTGTGGAAGCTGATGATACACAATCTACGGCTGAATTAGCAGCAGCTTTCGACGTTAGCGTCAAAACAATATTGGTCCATTTGCGTCAAATTGGCAAAGTAAAAAAGCTTGACAAATGGGTGCCCCACGAACTTAATGATCGCCAGCGCGAAGTACGCGTCGAGACGTGCCTTGCACTGCTCAACAGACACACAAATGAAGGAATTTTGAACCGCATTGTTACCTGCGATGAAAAATGGATTCTGTTTGATAACCGCAAGCGCTCAGCAAGTTGGTTGGATCCTGGTTCAGCACCTAAACAATGCCCTAAACGAAAACTTACCCCTAGAAAAGTGATGGTCACTGTTTGGTGGTCTAGCGCCGGTGTGATTCATCACAGCTTCTTACCAAACGGGGTGAGCATTACTGCAGATGTGTACTGTGAAGAACTGAACACAATGATGGAGAAGCTGGCACATCTCCAACCAGCATTGGTCAATCGCTCGTCTCCGCTGCTCCTGCACGACAACGCGCGACCTCATACTGCACAGCAGACGGTCTCCAAGTTGCAAGAACTGGGGTTGGAATCTCTCCGTCATCCGCCCTACTCACCAGACCTTGCGCCTACAGACTACTACTTTTTCCAGAATTTGGATAACTTCTTGGCGGGAAAAAAATTCAATACCCGAGAGGCAGAACAAAATGCCTTTGAAGAATTTATTGCCTCCCGACCAGCTGATTTCTTTAAGATGGGCATCAATAAACTGCCACTGCGTTGGCAAAGATGCATTGATTGCATGGGTGATTACTTCGATTAATACAAATAAAAAATACATGAAAAAAATTCGTTTAAATTTTTTCAAACAAAACGGCAATTTCATAGGTAAAGACCTATTATATTGCACATCAAATAAAAACACTACAAAAAAAGTTGATGTGGCACTCGGAGACTGCCGCGGTAAAGCTATTGCATAGCATTTTTTATCAACTTATGCAAATAATTATTTATTTATTTTATTTAAGCAGTATTTTTTAAAAATAATTTAAATTATATAAGTAAATCAAAAGTAATCTTCATAGACTAAGCTAGTAAGAAACTCTATGACAGAAAATTGAAAAGAAAAAGTATTGACAGCTTGTCAGCCTGACGTAAGTGTCATAACATTGAAAAATATGAAAATTATTTATTTTATTTTAGATATTTTATAAGAAAACGAATTGTTTTCTAAGACCGATTCGCAGAATAGTAATGCAAAAACCAATAAAACGTATGATAGATGCGTAATAATAATAATATGAATGTATTTAAAGTACTCACTCATTATCTTTCACTATTTTTTCGTGACTTTCTTCATTAATAAATGCACTTTGTTTATTCATATTTAAAACACTGTACACAAATTATACGAGTAAGAATATTTTAGAAAGAGAAAGCAGAGAGACAAAACAGAAAAACTTTACACCTTTACACGTGAGGTTATAAATTATTTAATTTGACAACCTCAGTTGACAACCTTGTTATTTTCCGTAACCATAGCAACCTGGTAGATTACCTACTTAATATTTTCGTTATGGAATTTCTGGATTCGCTCTCCACGCTCAAGGCCCGCAATAGAAGCTAAGCAATAGCTTAAAAAAAACTAAAGACATTCTCCCATTTGCCAATAAATCCGAAACATACCAAGATATAAACTTAAAGCCTTTTAAAACATTAGTCCTAAACCTCCCACTAAGTACCGCAATTCGGCAAAACGTAGGCATCCACAAGCATTACCGTCTACATCGCGAGATTAAAGTAAACCCACATTTAAACAGTGAACCGCGTAATTTGGCAAGTGAACTGTGATTAGATAGTGCTTCAGTCTCGTTAGCGTAATGAGAACGGCTTTGTTAACCTTTGCTTTAAACATTAAACAGATATCTCGGTACAGGTATTGTGATTATTGTGTCATGTGTAATCGGGATCACGTTGTGTTTTGTTTATTGCGTAATTTCCTTGTCTTTGGATCGGATTTTCCACGAAATAGAGGAAAAGGCATTCAGAAATGAAACTAGAAAAGAGACTAACAATGATTAAGCATAAAAACTCTAAATTCTAAAAGGAACGATGAAACAAAGGCAGCTCAAGAAGCAACATAAATCAAAACATCTAGAAGTCTACCAGCCCATTCTATTCCTAAAATCTTAAATTACTTCCAGAAAAGTTAGAAACTTGAACACAAAAGCGGAACAGCTTTCTAAAAAACTTACACGGCGACGCTCAAACACACTCGCCAAATTTCATGCGCTATCAAGGTAAAAACACGGAAAAGCACGGAAAAGCGTTACTCTTGGTTCTT
The DNA here is from genome assembly GCA_949775195.1 of Diarsia dahlii. Classification (NCBI taxonomy): domain Eukaryota; kingdom Metazoa; phylum Arthropoda; class Insecta; order Lepidoptera; family Noctuidae; genus Diarsia; species Diarsia dahlii. The sequence continues at coordinate 8,410,107 of OX459195.1, read as the reverse complement.
TACATTCTTTCGTAAACACAAAATAGTTTAACGCATAGTCGGGTCGAGAGTTAGATGTGGAGCGAGACTTACATTTCGGAAGCAATGTAAATCGTCGCGAGCCACGGCGAAGTTCGCAAGATATCCGGCGAAAGGACAAGACGCTAATATATGCGCAATCGTGCACTCCGCGTATTGTAGCCTAATGCCGAGTTTGTCGAGTGTTTCTATTTAGACTTCGTAAGTCGCAAGTTCGCGTAATGTGCGCTCGGTGCTAGATGCGGCTTGTTTTTGGATGTTTAGGAGCCATTAAGGCGTTTACGATGTGTGGAGAGTTTATAATAAATTGTTGGTTAAATTAGTACGCCACTGTGTTTTAGTGTTACTACCGGAGAAATATGACGGCCGGGTATGACAGTCGAAACGTAAATATATTGAACAAGTTTTAGTTTTCCGAGAATTTCCCTCCCTCTTTGTAAGTTGGTTGTGTACATCTACAATTTAAATGCAATAACGCACCCCCTAACAACGCAAGTTATTTTTGTCTAGTTCTACGATTCATTGTCTTCAAGCCCGTGCTGTCACACGAACAATACCACAGCTAATCCCTTTGTATCTACACCTTTGTCTCGACGCTATTAAAATACAAGCAAGCTTCCGGATTCTAGCAACTGGGGCCATTTCTTAGGCCCTTTTCGCTTAGTTAATTTAAATAAATTTATTCTCAACTCATCCTGCCTCGGAGTAAACTTCATTGTCGTATTTTAACCGTGAATATGACCCACCTACGAGCCACTTATTTCCACGCTCCGTGTAAATGTTAGAATTTTGTAAAATAATCCTTTGTAATCTTTATTGTTTTCGATGTGTGTTTATTCTGTTGTTAATTGCGTTTTTAAACACTAGGGATGGTGGAAGCCGAGTTAATGAGCCGCGCTCCGAGCTTGTTACAATATTTACAGGCAACTGTATGTAAAGAAACTTTACAAAGCCTAACCTCAATAAGCCAAAACAAATGCGCTCAAGTATAAAATATCCATAAAGAAATGTAAATAGTTAAACTGTAACGGCTATGAAAAGAACCTTTACATTCCCCTCAAACAATCCGCTCCGCCGTGAGAATTTGACTGAAGAATAGTGTTTGTATTTCATTATCAACAAAAGCTTTGTTGAAAAGATGACGCTCAGCGCAAATTCGAGGTATAGCCGCCCACGAGTAAACTCGAGAAAAGCCGCACTCAGGCCCGGCCCGAGATATTTCGCAGTCGTATTTACTCAGGCGTGCCTAAATTGTTTGCTTACATGTTTGACGCGCCGCACGCAACGCTCATTATGGCCAACGGAGCTTTGTTCAGACTTAGACAACATATTGTTACACCCGATGGAGCTCAATGTTCTTTATATGTTTATTTTTATCATTACAGGTAAGTTCCTGAAGCGTTTGTAGCGGCTCTTTAATGGCGGTGCGGTGAGAGTATATTTTTGTGTTAACATCATTTTAATAACGTTCAAGTTGCATTCGCTCCAGTGTCGTATTATCGTTACATTTTCAATTGCATTGGGAATATTGTATCTAAGATACGAGTGCAACTGTGACGTGAAACGATCGAGTTCACGTAGTGAGACGGGACACCTCTACAGTTTAACGATACTGACATTAGACATACCACTTAGCAGCAGTAAACATTCATTACGTTTCTTCCCACTCGGGGGCAGGTTGACACACTTAATTGTTCATACAACAAGCCAGCCGGGAATTGGCTCTAAATGTTCCGTTGTCCGGGCTATGGCGGTACCGCAAACGCGCTACGCGGTCGTAGTCCACAGCACTGAGCAGTGCGAGCCAAAATCGACCGCGTAGTCTCATATCTTAGCTTGATTTTCGAGGGAAAACCGTACGGAGCACAAACGAGGAGGCCGTGATGGAAAGCGCAATAGGCGGCCGTTTACACCTGCGATTCTTCTTCATCTTACCCTAAACTGGCGCGCCGCTTTACCTAAAGTAATTATGCCACATAACGTATTAGTCTTTTGGGAGCGAACACGTGTTGGAAACGCTTAATCACTTACTTTACATTTGCGTACGCAAATAATCCGTTAATTTAATTTCGGTGGTGGTATTTATGACGCTTATTTAATTTATTATCATATCAAAGTGTAGGCTTTATTTAGCGGGTTTTGTGTGCGTGCGAATAAACGTTAATAATGAAATCATGTTACAGTACACAGGGGAAATTTTTTAACGATTTCATAATGTTGACGGTTAGTCGTTTTCTACATTGTAATTAGTATTCTCGGTACAGTAACAAGCATGGCGTTATTTCTACAATAATGCTTGTCGATAATGTGGTAAAGTGTTGCTCGGTCAGGAAAGAATATACTTAATATTGATCATTTCCGAATCTCGCTATCATTTGTCGTAAAACGCATTCGGTGGCGTGTTTGTCCCCATCGCGCTCAGATCGCTTCGAGCCCTCCTCACCATTGATATTTATGCTTTTTTCGGGATTCTTTTCGAGGGTAAGTTGTTTTGAAACTTTCCTTTTCGGAAGAAATGGCCGGGTTCAGTGGATTAATGTAACTAGAGTGTTGTAATTGGTTGAGAAGTTATTACTTTTCTGTTTCTTTTCGAGAAAAACATAAAGCAATTGTGCAAGTTCTTCGGGAGTGATTTATTTTTATTCTGAGGAACATCTTTTCTGAACTTAAAAACAACGTTGAGGAGAGCTTTGTGTATCTTACTGATTTATTATTTATTGCGTTTCGGTTTCATATAAAAAACATTCAAAAAGTTTTGCCCCATAAATTATTTTTTGCTACATCTTGGCCTTATGTGTGATGTGTTTATCCTTATAACGCATATTTTAAAACAGAGCCTTCGGACTGGGAATAAATATCTATCACTTGTTCTTGTTCAATATCTTTCGTTAAAATAAAACCTGAATATTATACCTCATATTTCTCAATATCAGGAAAAATAAATCCAGGCTGAAGTGTCGATGAAAAGCAAAGCACCCGAAAATCTTCATTGCCACCGATTTATAACAGAACCAAACATTTGTTTCGTCTCTCGTGAAGGCCTTAAAAATATCCGGTCCAGAAAATAAATAACAAAAGCCATTTTATCTGACAGGACCTTGTTTGAAATCATAACAAATAGCCTTTTAGAAAACCGCATCCCAACCCAAAGTGTCCTACAAAAGGGGTTTCGTAAACACATTACAAATCTTTGCCGCGGCAACGCGCAGTTAAGAGGGCTGTCAATGAAATCCCCTTCTCGGACTATTCGTTATGTGTCTTAATGGATTACAGGGAATAAAGTAGGCATCGGCGAAACAAAAGGCGAACCTGCCCCGAAAATCTCCGACCACATAGTTTGCGGACTAAAACTAAATTTATTACATTTGACCTTAGTAATTCTTGCCAAAGGTTTTCTATCCTAAATGTGTAATAGCCAGTTACGGCTTTCAAAGGTGGGGCTCGCGTTCACCCACTGCGGTTTTATACGCAACTAAATATTTTATGAGTTACAAAATAGTTGTGTAAAAGTTCCAGTTTTGGTTTGATCCTATCAATAAAATAGTTTAGATATATGTATATAACAATAACGTTCACGAATTGATATTTTATTTTGGCAGAATTTTGTGATTACTCTTGGAATATGAATATCTGGGGGCACGGCAGTGCCCCCGCAAAGTCGAACAATAAAGCGGCACGGCCGTACCATCCTTTTCTCGAAACAGTTCAGGCCATTTTCGACCCCCTATAACTTCGTTGTCGATGAAACTAGAAACTTGAGTTTTTAGTAAACAATTAGGCATTGTATAAGCACAGTATATTTCAAATTTCATTCAATTTGAACTAGTAGTTTAAGAATTATAACTAATCAAAGTTCCTTAATTTTGTCACTCACTCACTCACTGACTCACTGACCGATCATCAAAAGTCTAAGGCACTTCTAGCAGACCTAGAAGCTTCAAATTAAGAACACAATTAGTGTTTAGTGTATAAACCGAGGAAAAACTTAAAAAATATGCAATTTCAGTCTAGTTTTCTAGATACACTAACTGCATAAATAACTTTGTAATCCCATACAAATGTATAGGTTAACAAAGTTAAAGTTACATTTTCAGTGAATGAATTTCACCGATTGGTCTGAAATTTTGCACGTATATGTATATCGCCTAACAATGCAATATTATGATGACATGGAGCTGATCTAATGATGGAGCTGGAAGGTGGCCATAGGAACTCCGTTATAAAACGACGCAAACCCATCGAATTTGGACTTGTTTGATTTGTCTTGAACATTAGTTTGTCTTTAGATTATGTCCTGGGTCTGATGATGGAGCTGGAAATTGGCCACAGGAACTCTATTCTTGAATGTCATAACCCCATCGAGTTTGGACTCGTTTGATTCGTCTTGACCAGTACTTTGTCTAAGATTGCTTCCAAGGTCTGATGATGGAACTGGAAGGTGGCCATAGGAAATCTATTTTAGAACGTCATAGCCCCATCGAGTTTGGACTCGTTTGATTCGTCTTGACGAGTAGTGTGTCTTTAGATGATTTCCAGGGTCTGTTGATGGGGCTGGAAAGTGGCCATGGGAATTCCGTTATAAAACGACTTAACTCCTTCGAGTTTTGACTCGTTTGATTCCGTTTGTCGAGTAATTTATCTTTAGAAGGTATCCAGGGTCTGATGATGGAGCTGAAAGGTGGCCATAGGAACCCCCTTATAAAACGACGCAACCCCATCGAGTTTGGACTCGTTTGATTGTCGAGTATTTTAGCAGTTCTTTAAATTAAGCTCTGCTTAGCTTGGGACTAGATGGCGTTGTGTGATAGTTGTGGAATATTATATTATATTATATTATATTATATTAAATTGATGACTATGACTGTCCAAGTTCGAATAAAACTAGTGTTGTTGATTCATTATAACAAATAAATATGAATATGTAATGAATATTATCATCAAAAGACAAAAATCACTGAACCTACATATAGCAAGTGTCAATGTAAGAACTTTACTATCAGATAGCAGAATTGAAGAATTGAAATACGCCATTAAGGACATAAAGTGGGACATAATTGGCTTATGTGAAATTAGAAGAGGAAATGAAGAAATAGAAGAATATCCCGAGTTCATCTTATATCATACTTCTGGAACGAATGGAAGAAATGGTGTTGGATTCTTAATTAAAAAACAACTGAAAGCCAATATAATGTGTTTAAAAAGTTTCTCGGATCGGGTTGCGTTGCTGGAAGTACGGCTAGCTGATAACTCTACCTGGTCGTTTGTTCAAGTATATGCGCCCACAGAGGTATACGCAAAGGAAGATATAGACCTCTTTTATCAAACCGTGCAATCGGCCTTAGACTCTGCCCACACGAAAAACATTATATTGCTTGGCGATTTCAACGCAAGAATTGGTAAAGCCCAAGAAAATGAAGGGAATAACATTGGAAAATATGCATACGGTAAAAGAAGTCCACACGGTCAGAAATTAGTGGGATTTGTACTCGAGAATGGTTATTTCATCATAAACAGCATGTTTCCGAGCAATCCACGCAAAAAATGGACATGGCGTTCACCAAATGGTCAAAAACTTAATGAGATTGATTACATACTCACAAACCAACCAAGGTACATAAAAAAATTCGATATCATAAAAAATTTAAACTTTAACACTGACCACAGAATGATACGTTGTGTGTTATCTTTAGACTTGAAACCAAAAAGAAGAAAAATTAAACCTATTCTCTACAACAGAAATCCACCAACGATATTATTGGATGATGCTAGTTATTGGGAAAATAAATTTATGGAAGCTGTTACTGTGTCTACTGAAGTTCAAAACCAATATGATAAATTAGAAATAGAATTACAGGAGCTCCTGAAACAGTTACCATGTGGAAAGAAACAACCAAATAACTATATCAACGATGAAACAAAAGACCTTTTAGAACAGAGGAAAGAATTGTGTAAGAAAAAAAGAACAACTGAAATCAAGTCCGAAATAACAAGATTAAGCAAGAAAATTAATAGAAATATCATTCACGAGAAAAAAATAATACGCAAAAAAACTTTTGAAAAATTCATAAAAAAATCAGGGGCTCTACGCAAGGCTTACAAAGAACTGAGCGACAAGACAAAGTGGACAGTGAGTATGAAAAATAGACATGGAATTATGCAATATAGACGTCCAGATATTATAAAGGAAGCAACCAACTTCTACGCTGATCTCTACAGTATTGACGAAAACATGCACCCTTCAGGATTTTATCTTACGAAACCGAACGACCACAACATAGTAAATAAAGACACAGAGACACCAAATATCCTCATATCAGAAATCGAACACGCAATAAGTACCCAAAAAAACGACAAAACTCCAGGAAGTGACAACATTGCCAATGAAGTGCTTAAATCGCTATCAAATTCACTTCAGAAACCTCTACAAGTATTATTCAATAACATTCTGAAAACGGAAACCACGCCGGAGCAATGGTCAAAGTCTACAATTATATTGCTTCACAAGAAGGGGGATAGGAAACTTCTCGGAAACTATAGACCGATCAGTCTCATGACGAATCTATATAAAGTATTCTCAAAAATAATACTCAACAGAATAACAAAAAATTTAGACGAAAACCAACCGCGCGAACAAGCAGGCTTTCGTAAAGGATACTCGACTACAGATCACATTCAAGTCATAACACAACTAATAGAAAAAGCCAAAGAATACAGGAAGACGCTGTATATGTGCTTTATAGATTACACGAAAGCCTTCGACTCTCTTTATTTTGATGCAATATGGACATCACTAGCACAACAAGGCGTTAACTCAATATATATACATATAATACATAGCATCTATTCGAAATGTTACGCCAAAGTACGGTTAGAACGTGAAGGTTCAGAGTTCCCCATAAAAAGAGGAGTGAGACAGGGAGACCCGCTCTCGCCAAAAATATTTTCAGCAGTACTCGAATCTGTTTTCCGATGTATGGATTGGGAAACGAAAGGAGTTAATATAGACGGGGAACTACTGCATCACCTACGCTTCGCGGACGACATCGTGGTATTTGCTGAAAGCGCGGCAGAGCTCGAGATCATGGTCATGGAGCTAGCATTAGAAAGCCATAAAGTAGGACTGTCACTCAACACAACCAAAACTAAGATCCTAACCAATGGAGACCCGCAAGACATTGTTGTAGACAACGAAAAAATCGAATATGTAACAGAATACATTTACCTGGGACAATTAGTTTCATTTGTAAACAACACCGAAAAAGAAATACAACGTAGAATTACTCTAGCATGGAATAAATATTGGGGCTTGAGGGAAATAATGAAGAATAACGCAGTAAGTATAAGTATAAAGAAAATAATCTACGAATCAACAGTATTACCATGTCTAACATATGGTTGTCAGACGTGGTCAATAAGAAAAGAAGATGAAGAAAAGATTGCAATATGTCAAAGAAAAATGGAAAGGAGCATGCTGGGAATAAAATTGTCGGACAAAATTCGCAACAGTGAAATCAGAAACAAAACAAAAGTAATAGACGTTAGAAAAAGAATTAGACTACTGAAGTGGCACTGGGCAGGGCATGTTTGCAGGATAAGTAGTAATAGATGGACAAAACGCTTAACGGAATGGATACCAAGGGACAGGAAAAGGAGAAAGGGCAGACCTGGTAAAAGATGGAGAGATGTTTTCAGCCACAAGTGTGGCACCCACTGGATGCAAAAGGCTCGGGAAAGGGATGTTTGGAAGGGTTTAGGAGAGGCCTACGCCGCAGAGGCGACTACTACTACCAAACTTTAATTACTATTTAATTTTTATGTTACATAACTACACATTTGGATAGACAAATATAGATTTACAATAGTTAGTACACACATATTTTTGTAGATATATATATAGTAAACACATTAATATATTATACAGAAAGAAAGATTTGTTTAAGCTGCTGTGTTTAAAAGAAAGAGTAATGTTAATGTAAGTAGTAAGTTAATAAAGGCTATTTTTTTTTTTTTTTTTTTTATTTTTATTTTTTATTTTATTTTTTTTTTTTTTTTTTTGTTGATTCATTAAACGTGTCTACAAAAATAAATGAGATCCCACTAAAAACAAAACTTGTAAAAAGAGCCAAGTCGTACATGTTTTCTTCTACCGTAAAAAGTAGTGAGATCCATGTAATACCAAGTCAATTTATTTATTCAGTCTAATAAAAGATTGACTTGGCCATCGTATCATATTGGCCAATGCAATGGCGAATAGCCTGTTTAACATTGGCGAATGCGATGCGATGGCCAAGTCAATCTTTTAATAGACTGAATAAATAAATTGACTTGGTATTACATGGATCTCACTACTTTTTACGGTAGAAGAAAACAGTTGTACGACTTGGCTCTTTTTACAAGTTTTGTTTTTAGTGGGATTATTATAACCGCAATCTATACTGTCATCCCCACCTTGAAACTATATTTGTCTCTCTCTGTAAATAAAGTATAAACCGTATTTCATATCAGTGTAAGACTACCAGTATCATAGTTTTGCAGAATAGTTAAATTCACAAATAAATTAAAACGATTCACCTAAAAACAAACATTCATAAAATTAAACTGTCCTAATCAATATAATTAATAGCTTTTAATTACCGTCGCATTTAAATCTAAAGTTATTCAAAGCCGATCGTTCTACCCCTGGGAAGCAGGGGCGCACAACATAACCACATATTTTAGTGCAGGCCACATGCAATGGGATTGCACAGTTCGGTGCCCATCACATCAAACTTATTTCTGCACCAATCGGTACGATTACCTGTTCACGGGCCGTTTTGCAAGTTATACGGATGCGTTTCTCTTTGAACGTGCTCATTTCGTGTCCTTTGAAGCTTCCACGTTTAGAAGCGTTTGATTTCGACTCTTTTGCTGTGATTCGCGCCCGAGCGACGCGTTTCGCTCTTTACATTCGGAAACAAATGAAGAGCTGCACAAGGAGAAGTTTTTAATTCGCCTAATGCACACGGAGTACCTGTCTTTTCCTAACTAAAGTGCACTCTTATACCGCTTCGCGTCGGCACAGCGTTCTGTCACATCGACTGTTGCATTGTGAGCAGTTTATTTTAGCTCCGTCTTGAATGCATCCCATTTTTCTCAAGGCACACTTTCTACAAAAATGGACGAGTTGTTTTTGTAAATGTTTCTCGAGTTGTTTTTGAATTTGTTTCTTCAATGTCAGTCGTTTGTTTTGACGAGTAAGACTTTTCTTAATATAGCTTCATAGAAATTGCTATTAATATGATATTAGACTTAAATTATCATTATTATTAAAGTCCCGAAATAAAATATCTTTATCTTAACGAGATCGGGCCCTAATTATCACTAATTAGTTAAAAAACAAAGAAGCCGAGCCAAGTGCGATTTGTTAGTCGCTTAATCAGACTTAATGATTACTTTGATTTTCATCTCTCGCCCGGCGAAACGAGAAACTTAATGAAAAGTCAAGCAAACTCAGGCGAATACAAATTTTAGCATTAGTATGCAAGACTAAAGTTTTTATTCAATATAACTTGCAATGTTTTATCTTTCGTTTGTGTTGCTCGCATCAGCAATGCACAAGTTATTGTTGCTTACTGATGGTAAATAAGTCTTCAAGATTTCTGTTTGGCTTTTAATTTCGCTGTATCGAAATGTTAATTATACAAGACAAAGCGAGCTTTGAAATATCTTAACAAAACTTTTGATAATAAGGAGTTGCACCCTTGTTGATTTACACTTAGCCTTTTCATAATTATATAAGCGTGGAGTAAGTTGTTCGGAACTTGCTCCCACGCAGCCTTTGAAACAGTTTTAAAACTAACACTGCCATTGAAAGTAGACAGATTAATTAATTGTTCGTAATTTACTTTTAATATTGAATAAATGTTTTGACATATTAATCATTTTTGACTTAACTCCATCATGTATACAAAAAAATATTCTTGTTACAATAACTTATATCTGGGAAATAGGAAAAATATTTTCCCTGCAGTTTTTGCCTTTCATGCAGACTTATCTGTCTTCTCTCATATGCAAATTCCTCTCGATAAAAACTCTTTATAGAGCAAAATTGTTGATTCAGTGTCTGGGTGTCTTGTCAGCAGACTCGGTTAGTTCCGTAGTGTCGTCCCCGCACGGCATCGAGTGCCGCCTCCTCCCGCCACCTAATTCTGATATGAATATGAAATTGTATGTAAATGTCGGCCAAATGTTGCCGCGCAACTTGACAACTCGACAGCGCTGTAAATATACGGGTAACGTTGCACCGCGCCACCAACTAGGTATACCGTAACATGCGAGTTCGTAGTTTACGACCAACTGTGACTGTTTGAATAAATTGTTTAGATTGTCGTCTATGTACATACTTAGACGCGGCGCTAAGGTGCCGAGCGCCACAATCCACGCAAACTGGGAATTCGTATAGGTGTACAGTTAATATAATACGGAGTGCCCTCACCCGCAACACTCTAACGAGAGCAATATCACCTAACTACGTTCAACAGAAGCACCCCTTCTGTTTTAAACTAGAATCCATTTCACGACTACAAACTCCACAAATGTGCATTTTCTCGTGCCGCCGAGCACCGCCACAAAGTTGAGTTTTACCACTTGCCATAATTACCAATAAAACGTGTTCCTGCTGATGGCACGTCAACTAGAGCCGCATCACAGTTATGAAGTTGCCGTCTGCCTCCGTGACACCGCGTTATTGCTGACATTTTAGCCTGATTATCTTTAATTAAAAAGTTGTTTTAGGCCTCCACAAAATGCCAAGTTATTAAAAGAAATTGTTGAGAACCCGCGAAGTGGTAACTCACTGAATTGTCATAATTAGATTAAAAAGGCCCAGCTTTACTACGATTTCGGACAGAGATTTCTAAATGATTCTTTGGAGGTCGTGTAGACACGTAAATTTGGTTTTTACTTTACTGCCGTAATAGAACGGGTTTAAATGCATCGTATCCTCAAAGAATATTGACAGATATGATCACTTCTCGATTGGAGCTCCGCCAACAATGTCTAGATTTTCTGTACGATTTGTAACTCGATACCCTAGCTTCCGTTTAGAATAGATGTGCCATTTTAGAGTGTTGCGTCTCTCTTGGGTTCGACATGCGTTCCTGAGATATTTACGACGTTATGCACTTCAAGTATTTGCATGAAATATTCCCGTACAGTCGATTACACATGATTACTGTGGGGTACGATTGCGTGTTAGTCTTCGCGTGTAATTCCGAAACCGTTTTTTATTTGAATTATGGAACGAATATTGTATTCATACAGTTGAGTTTGTTTTAATATTGATGGGTTGTTACATTGATACGTTTGAATATTTGTGGGGGTGCGGGAGAGCGGCGGTGCGGAGTGCGCGGTGCGGCGGTGAGCGAGTACCGCGTCATATGATTCCTTTTATTTATTTTAATCAAATGTGCCGCTTGTTGTTTTGATGCGGCGAGGTTTGCTGTCGTGGCAGTTTGCATGCTCCACATTCGCCCATGAATTCCGGTGTGCGGACCTGCGGATAGATGAATGCTTTAACATTTTACATATCCGACGAATGAATTCGTTCTCCCAACTGACGGTTTTTCATTTTATTCAGTTATTTGATACGTTTTTATTTGTACCGGCCGGTGTGTTGTCTTTGTCGAGTTTACTCTGGGGTATTGTTACAAAAATAATAGATATGGTATTCATACCCATGTCGTGCTTTAGTAAAACCTTAGCTGATAACGGATTTGTTCTATTTACAAACTGGTTTTTACCTACTTGTGCGTGTTGCCCCATATTTTTCTACAATGCTAAACATTTGATTCACGAAAATTCTCTTTTGTTTTAATTTTTTTTCGCTCGTTTTATTAAAAGGCATTTTAGACTTCTTGGAAACACTTTAAATATTTCAGATGTACTGGATTTGTTACAATAATAATTTAAATGCACGCTATTATTAATTGTACGTACCTAGAGGCAGCTATGTCTAGTATTTTAATCTGAATAATTCGAGACCACAGCTCATTATAAAGCGTCACAGAGTAAAAAAGAGAAGAGGAATAGCGGGGGATAATGAAAATCTCGGATGTCGTATTTCTTTTTGAAATTGGTTCACATTTCTTTGTAACTGTGCGTGCGGCAGGCTGTGGTCCAGCTGGCGGAGCCAATCAATGGTTATGAGTGTGGGGTAGGGGGTAGGCAGGGCTCGTGGTCCGGGGGACAGGAATCTTTTAAAGAGCGGGCGCATTCAGTGTGAAACGCATCTCAACGATTGCCGTTTACGTTCTACAATCAGATCGTGCTACCTCTCTCATATCGACTTTTTCCACTTCGTTTGTTGCGCCCGGTTTGGGAATAGTTTTTGTTTCAACCGGACTAATCAACGCCCTACATAGCCGGCCGGCCGGGTTTTTCCATTTTGTTTCCGAATAAAATATTCTGAATAGTTTGTAGTAGGTGCCTACAATCGCCCATAATAGTTATGAAATTTAAAACAAACGTTCCCTATTCATTTTGTTGAAGTTATCACATCGAAAATACATTTTGCAATGTTGTAAAATATTTAAAGTTCTAAAGAGACAATTTTAAATTTTGCATAATCCCTGAAACCGCTCAACTGTTTCTATTTTTAATAACCTAGGGATTATAGTTGGTCAGAAATGTATAGTATAACGTATGTAAAATAACTAAACACTGTATGTTGGAAAGTTATTCATTAAACTTTGAACGAAAATTCCCAGAAGAAACTTAATTTAGTAGCGAATAAAATTGAATTTAGAAAGACATTAATTTTTTTGCAGAACTGTACCTAAAATCAACATCATCAACCATACAAGAACACCAGTTCTTTAGTCTATATTAATACTCACCTAAAAAGCACAACAGTGATTATCAACCCCCACACAACCACTATCTCCTCAGCACCTCCAAACTTAACCCACAACTCACTCAGCAGTCCAAGACCCTAGAAATTACACAATTTACATAACATTATCAAATAATCATATCTTCTAACGTTCCCTTACAACGTTTTGGTTCTACAAGTGATTTCACAGGTACTGTATTTGCGGTTACGCGGTGCAAATATCGATTTACATGCCACTGTATAATTCACCGGTTGAATTATGTATTACCTTTCATTAGCACATTGGCCAGTCCCAAGGTGTATTAGCACATAAATTCGTTTACCCCCACACCCTTAAGGAATCCGTACGTGTGAACGATTATCCTTTCAAGCGAATGTGCCATACAAATCTTTGTTTTCTTTCCTGGTTGTGTGTTGAAGTGGTTGTATATGGGTTAATTTTAAACAGTATATGTATTTTAGGTGTGTCCCTCTTTGGTCTAGTGGTGACCAAGTCGTTCCCCGAGTCGGGCAAAATGTTTTTGGGAGTTTTCTATCAGGAATTTCTGCATAGCAACCACGGAGTCTGGATCTGTGCTCGATTTATGGCTAGAATAGGTTCACTTTCTATTAAATCGGACCTTAATATATATGTCCATAGCCATTTTTAGGGTTCCGTAGTCAACTAGGAACCCTTATAGTTTCGCCATGTCTGTCTGTCCGTCCGTCCGTCCTCGCTTAATCTCTGTGACCGTTAGCACTAGAAAGCTGAAATTTGGTACCAATATGTGTATCAATCACGCGGACAAAGCAAATTGTTGGAAAGGTATTTAAAAATGAATAGGGGTTTACATCTCGAAATTATTGACATTATCAAATCATTTTTTGATAATGTCAATAATTTCGGAAATAATCGCTCCAAAAGTAAAACACTTTTGAACCATAAGTTTAGAAAATATTAAAAAAATCTGAAAAGTAGAACTTTATAAGGACTTTCTAGGAAAATCATTTTGAAAGTGAAAAAAAAAAAATTAAAAATATTTATAAAAAAATAAAAAAAAAACAAAGTATAGATATACCCACCTTTAAACTCATAAGTGGGAGCACTTATTGTGACGGACGGGAAACTACGGACACACTGAGCGTGGCCCGACACGCTCTTGGCCGGTTTTTCATAACTGTTATTACTGTAAACTCACCTTCTTTTGTTTTTTCTTAGTTATTTTGTAATTAAAATCGAAATTTGTTACAATCATATTATTGTGAAACGAGAATAACTGCCGACAAACTGTTTTACAGTTTGGCAGACTTTTATATTGTATTGTGTAACAGATTTTGAATAAAAAAAAAATATACTGAAACGTGGGTGTACTATGTAAGTATTTTTAGGTAGAATAGCTTGATCTGAACAAGACCCTAAAAAGTGGAAATAAAATTTCAGTATAATAGAATAATTATATTTTACTAAAAGAGAAAAACAAAAGGCTAAAAATGGCGCCTCTGTGTTTTCACAAACACTTTCAACACTTACACAGATTAAAATATATTTCGAACATAAAATCGACTTTCACCGCAATACTTTTTTTATATTCGAATACAAAATATTGTCACAAACCTGTACATAACATGCGGGTCACCGCACGTAATGTTTTGAGGGTTGGCAACATTCAAACGTGGTGTTGCCAGGAAGTTAATTACATGATTTAATGATATTTTACAGTGCCACCCACATAACTGATGAACCTAATGATTGACAATTATCGTATCGATTTATAGGCCATACTGTTCATCAGATGGGAGTGAATGGTATTGAACCATGAAATAGGTTGTTACGGCTTGCGACAGATATATCACTTAGACTAGACCTAGGTAACTAAATACTTACTCGTTATAATACATAGGACGTTTTGAAATCTTTCGTGAATAAGAACTAAGAACATATTATGTAGATACTACCTATGTAAAGATGATGATGAAATAGACGCACTTCACATTTCTAAATCGTTCAAGTGCCAACCTGAGAGTTGCGCGCAGTTTATGAGGGACCCGACAAAGGGTTTAAAAGTATTACATCTTAACATACGAAGCATTTCTAAAAATTTTGATGAGGTTTCTGTGCTTATGCGATTATTAGGTTTCCAGACTGACGTGCTCGTTCTCTCGGAGTGTTGGTTAAGCAAAATGTCACAGTTGCCGACCTTGGATGGCTTCACGTCATACTACACTAAAAACACATATAACCAAAATGACGGGTGTGCTATTTACGTTAAATCTTCCCTTAATGCTGACGTTAAGGAACCACATTTTGTTGACGCGAACTGTCTCATTTGTCGAATAGAAGACGTTACAATAGTGGCTATTTATCGTCCTCCTTCTTTTAAAAACATTAATAATTTTATTGATAGTCTCGATAACGTACTCAAATTAACAACTCCTTCCGTGGTCCTGATCGGTGATATCAACATTGATATTAAGACTGATAACATTGATAGTCACTCAGATGAGTATTTAACCTGTGCTGCTTCTAACGGACTTCTCCCAGCCCATCAGTTTCCAACACGGCTCACAAACTGTTTAGACCACGTTTTACTTAAAACAAATAAATCCGCTATGACTTTCGTTATTGAATCATCCATAACAGATCACGAACCGCTGCTATTGTTTCTACAAACCAGAAGTGCCAATTCAGATATGACCCGTACTAGATCAAAAATAAACTACGAAGCCGCTATTGAGAATATCAAAACACATGACTGGTCTCCAATCCTATCAATTTCAGATACTAATGATGCTGCAGATGCGTTAATAGGTAATCTCTCATCTATTGTCCTAAAGCACACCCGGGAGCAAACTGTTCCAAGAAGAGAACGTAATTTAAAGCCCTGGATCACGGCGGGCCTGCTCCGCTGTATACGAAACCGTGACCGCATGCATGTCAAACTCAAAATCACCTACACTCGCTATCGCAATTTCTGTAATTCCTTGCTGAGAAAACTCAAACGTTCGTTTGAAAAAGAACAGTTTCGAAAAGCAAAAAATAATATTAAAGCTACTTGGAATGTTATTAAGCAAGTCTCAGATCTTCAAACTCAATCTTCTCCCTCTTTTGACCTGTTACATTCGATTGATAATCCCAAATCCTCGCTTAATCATATCAACCACTTTTTTGCAAATGTTGGCAGTAGCTTGGCGTCGAAATTCAAATCACTCCCAATAGTGCCCAATTTTGTGTCGAACTCAAATTCGTGTAACTCAATGGCTCTCTTCGAGGTAACCGAAGAAGAAGTTGACTCCATTGTTTTGGGGCTTAGGTCAGACTGTGCAACTGGGTTAGACTGTATACCGTCTAAAATACTAAAGGCCTCGCGATGCGTATTAGTTCCGGTTATTACACATGTCTGTAATTTGTCCATAACTGCAGGTGTATTTCCAACGGCGTTTAAAAAAGCAGTAGTTCACCCCATTCACAAGTCTGGTAGCAGAGATGACGTTAATAATTACCGTCCAATCTCGATCCTAACAGCAATGTCAAAAATCCTTGAACGAATACTGAACAAGAATCTGACCAGTTTCCTCGACGCAAACAACATCTTGGCGAATAACCAATATGGTTTCAGAAATGGGGTTAGTACCGAAGACGCAGTCATGGATCTGTCCAGCCACGTAGCTAGAACGCTAGATAGAAAACATAAGTGCCTGGGAATCTTCCTTGATCTGTCTAAGGCATTTGACACCGTTTCTGCCCAGGTCTTATTGAGTAAAATGGCAAGCGTCGGAATACGCGGACACGCTCTGAAGATCTTTGCAGATTATCTCAGCGACCGTACCCAAATAGTAAAAATCGGCCCACACGAAAGTGATGAGCTTCCAATCACATACGGTGTTCCGCAAGGCAGTATTCTGGGGCCCACTCTTTTTCTCATCTATATTAATCAACTTTGCAAACTGCCTCTTGAAGATTGTAAGATATACGCGTACGCAGATGATACTGCCCTTGTTGTACATGGTAATGACTGGCCCCAGACATACCAAAACGCCGAGTCTGCGCTGTCCGCCGTTATGAAATATTTAGCCGACAACCTGCTCACCTTAAATATTGTTAAATCGGTATATGTTCCATTTTCCATTCGGCCGAATCTGTGTCCTCCAAACACCTTTACTTTAAAAGCGCATGCCTGCGGTTCCCAGACGCAGTGTAGCTGCCTCTTCTTGACCAAATCCACTAGTGTAAGGTATCTTGGAGTACTCATCGATCAGCATCTCAACTGGCACTCCCATATAGCCAAAGTCACGTCCCGCATACGTAAGCTTATATATGTTTTCAAGAAGTTACGCAACTCTGCTGATAACGATACACTAAAATTAGTATATTTTGCCCTATGCCGGTCTGTCCTAACGTACTGCTTACCCGTCTGGGGTGGTGCCACCCAAAATGTATTTATCCGCCTTGAGAGAGCCCAGAGAGCTGTCCTTAAGGTTATGCTCTCTCTTCCACGTAGGTATCCTACCGTGCAGCTCTATTCCGATTGCAACGTACTCACAGTCAGGCAACTTTATATCCTCCTGTCGACCCTACGCAAACACTCTGCCCGCCCTTCAAAGGAACCAACTGGAAGGCTTAAGCATAACGTTTTTCCCCACGAATGCCACAGAACTGCTTTTGCCAAACGCCAATTCTACGTTAGTAGCACTAATATGTACAACCTCCTAAATAAAAAAATTTAAATCTATGCGTGTCCTAAATACAAATGTAAAAACTTACTTCGAGATTACCTCCAAGCACTAAATTATGATGCCACTGAGGATCTTCTGCAGGGCAAATTGTAGTGATAATGTACTACTAGTAGTATACTATACAATACATACATAATTATAAAAGTCTAAATCTAACCTTAAGCAGTTGTGTATGGTAACCCCATTCTCTCTTTCACCTACACACCACATACGCACTCACACACACTTCCTACACTTATTCACTACACACACACATGCACACACACACACTCTTCCTATACTTACTCACTACACTCACACATGCACACACACACACTTATTCACCTCTCCACAGTTAAACGTTTTTCATTTTGTTAATTAGATTATATTCTGTTTTCTTTTATACCATTTGCTAATTGTTGAGACGACCTGATTTCATTATACTACGGCTTTGTTTTGTTTCTTGCGGTGAATCACTGACTCCTAAGACACAGGCACATACACCTAGTTTAGGAGTCAGGGAATTAAAATTATTGTGTCCTAGTTTATAAGCCTTATTATAGCTTTTGTTTCTGATCGTTATATTGTGATGGCTTTTGGTGAAATAAAAAAGAATTTAAAGATAGTGGAATAATATCAGTAAAATCGGAATTGATAATGAGTTTTTGTTTAAAGTTTGAATAAATCGAATCCATTGTGTTGATTAATTGTATAAGTCAAAACAGCTAAATTTCAGTACTTTTCTGAATCGAAAATCAGAATAAAAGTTTGAATCGGACAGTTCTACGAAACATTGAACAGTCAAATAAGTTTTCATACAATCCGAAGCGTTCATCACGATTATTTTCATATTGATGTAAATAAAGATAGCCATTGCCTTACAACAAAAAAGTTGTGAAGTTAAAATCACTCAATTTATTTAAAGCCATAATTTAATGGCGCGTATAAAGGTGTTATAAGGTAATGAGTTTCCACAATATACGACTTCATTTCAACACAAAATATATAACAGCGAAATATTGCGGCGATACTTACGAACTCCAATAATTGCAGGCTTAACGCGGCACGCGTGCTATTACCTCAGAAACGGCTCACCTCAATCATTATAATGCTCGTTTAATTATTATTCATTACGCAACCAGCTCGTCTGGAGTCCGCAGCAATACCCATCTCTATTCGCGATCATTACACCGCAAAAACCCGCACATCGTCTACATCACCCTCGAATACAAAGAGTATTAGTGTGATCGATGTATTTACAGTGTCGTTTTAGTTTTAATTAAGCTACAGTTGGACCGTTAAGCCGGACCGCGCCGTAAACCGGACCGCGCGGCGCGTGCGGTGCGTTAATAAGCTCGCGCGAATTTAACTCAGACCGTGGACCGTAAATGAGAATCGCCAATAAATCGGGCATTATAATAAACATTAACGTTATTGTTTCCCGTTAAACTGCCCCCTCCGACCCCTCTCGCCCCGCGCCGCAGGTGCCACCACAACAATCCGCCCGGAATTTCAACGACTTCAATTATTGAGTGGCTCCGAACCGAACCCTTTGCCTCCTCAAGAGACCGGATTGTCCATTTCATCGGACGATAATGCCGCATGGCACTCGGGATCTACCTAACTTAAATAAACCGGTATATTCCTTTTTGGATTTTTCCACGCGAAAGTTTGCTTAGAATTTAATTAGGTTCGAAACAAATAAATAATATACATTCAGCGTTTTGTTAGATTGCTTCTTCAAGTAGAGATTAACTTTAAAACTTATTCTGATCCGATTTTTGTAAGAAAAATACCAACTGTGTTATCATAAATTGACTATCTAAATTCTAAGCTCCGTTTATATTAGATAAAGCTCTAATATTGTAGACAACTTATTCAAATATTTATACTTGTTAACCGTCATCCGCCACATCATGAATATAAGATGTCCGGTGACAGGAAACCTTGATTCAATTGAAGATTTGCATAATTTGCATCGATTATATGATCTTGGTGTTATTATACATCGCCTTGTGAGGCTTAGGAACAGCCACCCTGTTCCTAAGCCTCAAGCCCAAGCAAAGAAAATATTACAACTAAATATTAAGAGAGTTTGTTAATATAAATCGTATTCTTGGTCAGAAATTTTTATTCCAATGGTCCCTTTTCCACTCCATCCCAACTACTTTCTTCCGGTCGTCTGCCCCTCTTGCTAGCCTTTATTAGATTTTCACTAAAAAAGAACAAACTAAGAATTTATAATAAAAATAAATCCTCGGAAACAATGTAACGTTCTACGTCGCTATAAAATACAAAACAAACTCTCTAAAAGCAGTTCCCAACTAAGGTACGGTTAAAGCATTATCGAAACTAAATTAGGGTGGTTACACACACGCGTCACGTTGTCACTAATCTCGACTCTTAGCGCAATCTCGAGCCATTCCAACGAGAAAACAATGCAGCCACCTTTCACGGGGAACAAAGAGGAAATAACAAAAGAATGGACTCGACGAATCGCTGTACTGCGAATTATCGGACCGGCTACAACACACGTGCGAATGCCGTTGATCGCCCTTTAAAACGAGCGCTACAAAGAAAAAAATCACTACACAATTCAAGTCGAAGGTACGTTTAACACAAGGAAAGTAAATATCAGTATGATGCAGCGTGCGGTCGAACCTTTTATGTTTTCGGTATTTACTATGTGACCGCTTTGTGTAACTTCAGTTGCAGCCGGGCTTTGTGTTAAAAGGTTCGCGCGTCCGCCCGTCCGTCTATACTAAACAGGGAGTTAGCCACTGGAATTTCAGCGACTTTTTTCTGTTTTATGATTGACAGCACACGGGCCGTGCTCGGTCGCGCGACCCGTGTCCAGCGGTCCGTGCTCCGCTACTAAGAGACTACCGCCACGAGCGCCCACCAGTTCCCACATCGTCACACATTGCATCATACAAAAGCTCTCTGAATTCATTTGCTACATCCAGGCTCGAACCATCGAACTGCACACAAAAGTCACCCTTGCACAAAACATACAATGAGAAATACGAGAACCCCATTCGCGTCTAATTACGAAAAGTAAATCGCTGTTTTCAGTGTGTGCCTAAGCGTAGAAAAAAAATAGGTTCGTCTCGTTAAAACTTTCGTCTGCAAATATAAAATTCAATTTCTGAATGAGCGCAAAAAATCTTCCACCTTGTTTTTCGCGTTCATTTTGCATCAACCGACGTAGAATCCTAATTATCTTTCCCAGTTAAGCTTAAGTGAATTATTCCAGCCGCCCACTGTGGCGCACAAACAAAACGGCACTGAGTTCGCAACCTCAGTCGAAAATACTAAAACATTAAAGAGCATTCCCGGCGTATGTATAATATCCGCTAAGTAGTAAATATATGCGGCGCATAAGCCCGCTATCTTGGCGGAGGTAACTGAGCTGCGCTTTAGCCGGCTCAACTTTTAATAACGCCCGCAAAATCATCTAATTAATCTGATTACGTACGGACCCGCACGCCGACGCAACACTCGGCACTAATGCTTACTTCTGAGCATTAAACAAACTTATTTGTCCCATGTAGTGCCACTCGGATTAGTAAGGCGAGCCGTGGCCTCTCTGTCTCGTAGATTAGCACCGGCTTTCTGAGGTCCCGCACAAATACTACCGACCATCACTCGCCTTTCAAATTACATGATCTCATTTATAAAATATGTAGCAAACCTCCTCTTTGCGGTTCTCATTTTGTTGTAGTGCCAGCGATGACTCAACTATAATGTTAAAAATATTTTCCGTAATATTATCACGGATAAATAAAACATGGAGCAATACGAACACGTGATAATACCATAAAATTTAAAGCAAAGGAATCCGGTTAGAGCCCCTTCTTTGAGATTGAAATTGTTTTTACCTAGGCATTCCAAATATTCTCCCAAAAGATACATCCTTTTGGATAAAGTTGGGATACAGTCTTGCCCATACCCATTTTCCGGTTCAGTGCTTACCTCTTTACGACTTACTGCTGATAGAGATTTCCCTATTTTATTGTTACATAGAAATACAACGTATAAGTTATACCCAGAAAATAGTAGATAGATTTAGTTATTTTGGATAAATCCTTTCAAGTCTAACCAAATAAATAAGTAATTAGTGAAAGTGATGGTAAAATTGGTATGACATTTTCCGAAAGGTTGGCTAAAGAAAGTACACAAGACTTCCGGCTCCTTTCACGCTTAAGATTAAATACAAAAATGCGGTAATTATCCGTAGCAGGATGTCAGTAAAGATGTAAGAGGCGAATATCAGATTTCAGGCTGGCTGTATGTTTGTGTGAGTCCCCTATAAGTGTAATTACGTGGGCTCGAGACCGCTCCACCAGCGGCTTCACGCACACGATGAATGAGATCTGCTACTAATGGAGATCTTATCTTTACTCCGAGATGGAGGAAGGTGGCCGTCCTTAACAGTATAAACTTTGTTATGTATAATACAGGGACTTATCTTAGCCAAATAGGACAGCCGAGTCCAGGTCATAAATAAAGCCCGGCTTTGATTTCTGAAGGTGACCCTCGCTTTGTGCCTTCGAGGTCGAGGTTCGTGAGATCCCTTTTAATAGTTTCCAAGGAAATCTTACTTAATTCGCATAATGATCACGTAATCCTTAATACTAATCGGGACCTCTATAAATTATGTACCGAAGTTCACATCGTGGAGTTTGCTATCGGCGGTTTCTTGGCGACTTTGCGTTTTGGACGTATATTCGTATTAATTTCTCAGCAATTACCCGCTAATCCGTTTTCTTCACAAATTAAATATTTAAGGCAGTAATTTGTGGCGCTTCCGCTTTACACAGCGCTGTACAAAGAAAAGAGGACTATTTGGTGAAAGTAATTTTCAAAATTATATTGTTACTTCGCCTTTAGATCTTGTAATAATTATCTCTGGTCTGCTTTAACAAGCGTTTAATTTGAGTGAGAAATTAAGACTCGCTTTACGTTAAATTGTTCTTGATGAGGAGTCAAATGCCGCGCGACAAATTATAATTCTATCATAACGATCTTGGAACACACATATTTGAAAAACGTTCTTGAAATTATACTTTTAATGTTCTATAATTTAAATGTTGAACACTTTCGATTCAAGAATAGGAGGCTCTATCAAATACGTTGTATTTTACCCTCTTGAACAATGCGATATGAAAATCGATTGAACTCCATTCAACTTAGCCTTTCAAAAAAGAGCTCAGTGATTTCGATAAAAGGCAAAGCCTATTGGCAGAACGAATCGAGGGGCAGAATACAGAAGGCGGTTTGGTGCGAGCGCCGGGCGTCGGGCGTCGCGCGTCTAGCGGCGAGAGCAGATAGGCAGCTCGAGCGACACGAATGCGACATTTCAATTTGAGTATATATTATTCATGGTAATGCGTTAAAAGCGCTAGCATACAAGTCGCTCAGTGCGGCGCGCGACGGAGGCTGGCGCGCGCGGCGAGTAATCGGCCCGCACGTGCGCTGCCAGATACATTATATGTATATTCAATGTTGTGCTTTAAAATTGTCGTTTCGCGCCATTTGCAGTTGCCGCGCCGGCCCGATGTGCTTCGCTTATAAAGTAACTCCGCGAAATGTGGCACTCGTTTTTATTTATCGCCGCTCTACGAAATCGCTTTTTACCTATCACTGAACAAAAGTTTTTGTTGTAAAAAAATCTAGTATAGCACCGGAAAGTACAAAAATGTATGGAAATGGTATTTCGCTACGTGATACAAAAAACGTGTGGCACTCGGAAACTGCCGCGGTAAAGCTATTGCATAGCATTTTTTATCAACTTATGCAAATAATTAATTATTTAATTTGACAACCTCAGTTGACAACCTTGTTATTTTCCATAACCATAGCAACCTGGTTGAAAATATTTTCGTTACGGAATTTCTGGATTCGCTCTCCACGCTCAAGGCCCGCGATAGAAGCTATGCAATAGCTTAAAAATGAAAATATATTTATTACTTACATTTTTTTTTCTTTTTATCTAAACTCGTACCTACATACACATTTTCTTAAACTTACTCGATATCTATTTATTGTAACCATTTATTTACATAATCATAATATGTTTGAAACTGTTTTCTGTCTGTCACTTACCCCCTCAAGGTTCATTGGAAGACCAGCGTCAGACAGCATCACCTGTCTGGCATGAATGCTGAAATGAACCTTTTTGGCGCAACCGTGAGGCACACAGCACATAGGTAGCTACTATGTATTTCCATTTTTGTAATTTTTTTTTTAATATTATTGTGTGTGTGCTTGATGTACTGACGTCAAATAAACATTTTTTCTTTCTTTCTTTATACGTTTCCGATTAATGAAATAGCCTGAGGGTTGGTTGCGTATTAAGCAGATACAAACAAGATATATTGAATACTGTACATAAATCTCGTGCGGTGCTATAGAGCGGAGTGAATCCGTTGCTACCGCAACATTACCGGCGTAAATGTTCAAATAATTCCTATGCACGCATTCCGAAGCGGATTCCAAAAGTGAAATCTATGTGGCCGCATAGCTTAGAGCGTAATTCAATTATTGTCGAAAGCTTGCTCACTTAATTCATACGCTGAGCTTTTAATACTGAATTGTTGTGACATTCAAAATATTCATGTGATCACATGCATTTATTCAAATAAAGTTATAATGATCATTATATATAGACTACAAATTCAACAAAAATAATAAAAATTAAGACTAAAATCCAGCTCTCTGGTCACGCGAAGTATCTTTTGATTAGATTCTGCCAACTATTACAAAATGTTTGCCATTCTTTCGCCACATACAATAGAAGGGGTTAAGAACAAATAAAGCAGTATTTCACGTGCAGATATTTATTACACCTATCCTTTCTCAGATATTATAAATGTGTTGAGGTATTTCGCAAAGAACATTTAAATTTATTTATGGCTTACCTCGATAATGCCTTTGAGATAGTTTCCACGGGAGAATTTAAAAGGGGAGACCCGAAAAATTAATCAATGGACGGTGGGTATTCCACAAATGCGGGGCGAGGGTATAAAGATAATATTGTATTGGTGGGAGTAAGCTGGTGTGTTTAAGACGAGGGTAGTGTGTGTGAGTAGCAGAGAGGTCGAACTGTGGCCAACATCTATTATTCATCGTTGAAGACACGGGAACGAAATTTGTGTAAGTGCGTTGTGATCCAGCCAATCTCACAATCTTTATTTCATTCCCAATAAATGGGATTAGGTTGTCCGCAAACCTGGTTGCGTGCTCACCTACATTTATTTTGTTTATGCATGTCAACGGGTCGGACGTGATTATTTTAATGGATTTATTTGGCTTATTCCACTTTTCCCCCCTGAGAAAATCCCCCTCAGGGGGGAAAACTGGACTCGAATGTAAAACATGTCCAGAAAGTCCCCTTGGCATTTTGAGTGATTCCACAAATCCCCCCTGAGAGAATACTTTGGGGTGGAAAACTGAACTCGAATGTAAAATCATTCCGAAAATCCCCCTTATCATTTTGAGTTATTCCACTTTTCCCCCTTATGGTTACATTTTCAAACGGCATTGGCGAGGACAAGTAGGAGCTATGAGAATAAAAGGATAGTAAAGTCCCACAAACTACCAGGACATCAGAAGTAGGCAGGAGGTATTGAAGACTGGAATGAAAGTTTAAAAAAAGCATAGATGGTAAAGTCCCACAAACTACCAGGAGATCAGAAGTAGGAAAGAGGTATTGAAATTTTTTTTTTTAAACACGATTTAAAAAAAAAAAATGATTTAGGTAGTTTTTTTTTTGCCACCGACTTCAGAAGCTGATTTATCTTTTGAAGTCTATTTTTTTTTCTTTTTATATTATGAAAGTTTTTTTTTTTAAAGTATAGGTGGTAGTCCCACAAACTACCAGGAGATCAGAAGTAGGAAAGAGGTATTGAAAACTGAAATGAAAGTATAAAAAAAAAAAAGTATAGGTGGTAAAGTCCCACAAACTACCAGGAGATCAGAAGTAGGAAAGAGGTATTGAAAACTTTTTTTTTTTTAAAACGATTTAAAAAAAATGATTTAGTTGTTTTTTGCCACCGACTTCAGAAGCTGATTTTTATTTTGAAGTCTAGTTTTTTTTGAGTTTTTTTTTTCAATGAACTTTCTTTCATACTTTCCAGGCTTAGGACTGTCGACTGGACGGTAAAATTAGAAAAATAAAATATGTTATTACTATTAGTAACTTTCGGTTATTTTTTGTGTCATTTAATTGTCACTTAAATTATCACGGGGGTAGCATAGGGGGGTTAAAATTTTGGTAATTTTTTGCCTAGGACGTTTCGTTTTCGAGATATATTATTTCAATTTCTTTTTTTTTCTAATAATAATTTTGAACGCCCGTAACACGAAAACGGTGCATCGTAGGAACATGCTTCTCAAAACCTAAACTCTTTAAAAAAACTGCCCAAGTGCAAGTCGGACTTGCACATGAAGGGTTCCGTACCAGTATGCTTCCCGTAGGAATCGAACCCACGACCACCGGGTCACAAGGCAAACGCCTAAACCACTCGACCACGGAGGCAGTTCAGTCTTCCGGAGGGTTCTGTACCATGACTTCTTACAGGTTTTCCTGTAATCTATACGTGTTGAACTAATTTCTGCAATTTTTTCAGAATTTTAGGCTTAGTATCAAAATCAAAATCTAAGCATACATAGGGATAGACAGCGGGAAGCGAGTTTGTTTTATACTATGTAGTGATACCGAGGTCTATAGTTCATATAGGTGTATTAAAATCAAGGCCTTGAATCAACACAAAGTAAACTATAACATAACATAAAGTTAACTTAATAATATAAATAGTTAGGTATATTATGATTTTTAATAACATTTTATTAGACTATAACATGTCTGCCAATTTCAGTGTTTAAACTCCAATAAATATAAAACGATTATAATTATTATTATAGGTTAGTAAAAAAATAAAACTTGTGAATGGTCAAAAGAGTTTTATATGGGCCTCAGGGGGGATTTCTGGACGTTTTTTCTTTTCGATTCCACTTTTCCCCCCTAGGGGGGATTTTCAGGGGGGATTTGTAGACTTGTTTTTTTTTTGGAGTCCACTTTTCCCCCTTAGGGGGGATTTGTGGAATATTTTTTTTTTCGATTCCACTTTTCCCCCCTAAGGGGGATTTTCAGGGGGGATTTGTAGACTTTATTTTTTGGATTCCACTTTTCCCCCTCAGGGGGGAATTTCAGGGGGGATTTGTGGAATAAGCCATTTATTTATCTTGGGTGTCATATTTTACGATTGTTATTTCTGTGTCTAATGGCTTGTTTTCATTGACTGTAAAATGTAAGGGAATGCTTTGTAAGAAATTCCTTTAAGACCTGGGTTTCCTAACGCTTTATGGCGATCAAAAAAATTAAGTAAACTTCATACCAAAAATACCTAGATTTCTCTGAAATCTATTTTTTATTAAATGAAATAAACGTCAAACAATCTGCAATTATAATTTTCATTAAAAAGTGAATTCTTTACGCTTTTCCACGTAACATAACAAACCTATACATCCAAGCACATGATAATTAGACACCCCGTCAAAACACTCATCAATAAAACCGTTAGATTTTAACTTCGGAGATAATTCCAGCGTGCGGAGCATGGCGGCGTTTGTTTGCGGTGTTGGCAGGCGCGTGCGTACGCATGCAACGTGCTGCGGCCTGCCTGATAGATGGCCGCCGATATATCAGCCGCTACATATTCCCCCCCTCCCCACACGCCGCCACCCCTCGCCTCATCTAACGAATATTAATCAAGTCTATACCCAGCCTTATATCGCACACAACGGACCTCTTCATTTTCTTCAAGTACACGGCATCTATTACGTTATTATTTCCCTTCCTCAAGACGTGTGTAATTTTTCCACTCCTCTTTATGCCAGACAAAAACAATCCCTCCAAAGTAACAGCCCTCTGATTTTATTTACGGCAGTTTGTCGACCTCGCTCGTGATAAAACTTGTACTTAACATGCCCATCGAACTTCATAATTTATATGAGGGCAGTTAAGCAGTTAAAAGCCTGGAAACCTTTCCTCAAAGTCGCCTTAAAAAATTGAGGAAATTCCGCGGGGACTCACCTGTGACCCTCTTTGGTGCCATCGTTTTATCGGTACCCTGAGACATAAATTACAAGTAAAAGTAATCGTTGAAACTTTCCTGTAGCAGGCCGGAGGGCCAGAAGCTTGGAATTTGTGCAGAATTACCTGCCACTGGTTTTAAGACTTGTAATTTATCAGTGAAGGCCGGGGTGCCTCGATCGGCCTTAGGTCGGCGACCACCCACCCGGAAAATGGCCCGTATCGTTATTCGAAGGATCTCCCGGAAAATATTAGTTTCGACGTTACCATTACTACTTGTTACAAAAGCAATAAGCATTTAGATGCCTACTTAGCACATTACAAATCCGAAAATAAGAGAAAAAAGCTCTCGGAATAAAGACATTAGTTAAAGTACGGTTGCTGGTTTCTGCGTACGGTATCTGCGAAAAAGGCGGGTTTTGATTGACGCTGGTAATCGGCTTAATGTAACCTCGAGGCAAGTTTTGCGCGGCGCACAAACGACTGGTTAAATTCGGAGGTCGGCGCAAAGCGACGCAATCTCTCACACGTCACAACGAAGGAGCTTTTCATATAATTCATTTCCCTATTCATATTTGTCTTAGGAGCTGACTGGAGCACGTACTAAAAAAAACCCTAAAAAGAGGTTACGGAGCAAATTGATACTGTTTTGCTTTCGGGGTAATTGAAAGTATTTTGCGAAAATACGCCGTCGACGTTTATGTATTCTGTTCACATACAACTCCAGAAATTATTCGCAAACTTGAATAATTATTCAAAGAATAAAAGGCCTCTCATAAAACCGTTTGATTGGAAAAGGAAAGGTAGGCATCGTGAGTGTCGCGTGCCTCGATCATTGACCTCTAGATATCCTCTCCCCAAATTCCGCATATCCAATAGGAAAACTTGTCTGCCTTATGGTTTATACTCGTCGTTCAAGTTTACGTGACTGGAAATAGTAAAATCGGATGATGATGTTGATAATGTAGGTCGTAATGGGCCATTGCCAATAAAACCTTATAGGTAAGCGATGGATTAAAAGGAACTGGGTCAGGGCAAGGCCCATGCCTTATAAAAATAACGCGCTTTGGAAGGTGCTCCCGTCTACTAAACGTCGGAAGTGCCAATCGCGTTATCTATCCGCGCTGCCTACCTGCTGTGCAAACAATACGCAAACTAAACTCGCTTAGTAACCGAATACGTTTAGTTAGTGGACTACGCTCACCTTGAAACAACTCCCAACAAAGTTTCCTTCTAGATTAGCAGTTCCACGTAAATATGTAAGTACATCAGAGACATAAAAGTTGATAGTTACAGTGATGATAAAAGTATCTTAACAGGTAAAATAGTATCGGGCAAATGGAACGCCCAATCACACTAAGTTTCTTTTAGGTAGTACTTTAGTCTAAAAGGAAAGTTACATGCACTCAATAGGAGACCGCTTAAAAAGTTTCCTTCGAAAACGTCAATGGAAAAAGCAGGGCCGCAACTTCGCAATATCGCCCACTTGTCCCGGCCAAATGAATAATTATTGAATTTAAATTCTTATTTTGAGTCTCATTACGAAGTTTGAAAAGGGTCATGCTTTTTGTATAATTAAAGAGCTTTCCATTTCGTGACGCTAAACTTGAGATCTGTTAGGAAATTTGTTGAAATATTTAAAATCGATTTACCTATTGGTTCATAGCACTAGTGCTACGCGCCGGATTGCTACGGCGTAGCAAATCGGTGTAACGGATTTTTGTTAGAAAAAAGGATAGTCGGAGAGCGTATAGGCTGCTGTGATAGTAAATATCGCTATACGTAATAGGCAAGTAGGTGAAGCCGGCGGAGTGTGGGGCGTCGTGGAGCGGACGCGGTCGTGTTTCGTGCGCGGGTCATTTGCGCCCATCGTTACCAGCAGCAGGCGTCCCCGCACGCACAACGATCTCTTCATTTTCACACAGAATTTTACACTCATATAGTAAATGTTAAAACTCATTTTTGTGCTCCATTTTTTCCACGCTTCCACGATGTACTGTATTACACCGTTTATTGCTACGACCGAACAGATATTAAACATTAAATATTTACGACGGATTTTCCATTCCATCTATTGTTACTTACTAGTTTCGATCTACAGACAGATACGACCCTAAGTCAATATCGTAAGTTCCGGCCGCAAACTTAGCGACCGCAGTGGCCGGCCGAAAGTTTCATGTGGCTGATAATTTACATAATAGAAGACTAGGTCTATCCACTATCGGGGTCATCCAAACTTCTGTGGATTAGAGCTTTCACGGGCAAGGCTTATCGGATTTTGAACGAATTTCGGGTAGCTTGCGATAGCGACGTCATTATCGATATCCGATTTATATGCAGATTGGGAGTGAAGTGGCTGTGGCGTGGCGTGGGCGCGCCCGTGACGTCACACGCCCGCTACACATAAATAATCCTACTCGCCGACCGCCGTCTTCAACTTTGTCTTATTTGAAGATTATACAATTAATCCCTTCCCTTTACATTCCCGTCGGAACTGAGATCCTTGTACAAGTTTTGCGCACTCGACCCGACGAAGACAGAACCTCCATTGTGAGGATTTAACAATTTCACCCGCCTCGTTGCATTTCACAGAGTAATAATAAAACATCACAATGGATGTCAACTCTATTCAAGATGAGTATCCAAGACGGAGAGCGTCAGTGGCACAATTCAACAAATCAGATATGATGAAAGAATTATTTTCTTTGGGAAGGGCTGTTTCGGATCCGTAACAATATTATTATATCTTTATTCAATACGTAAAGACGGTAATAGGGTAAATTCTGTTGTTGTATTTATACCACTGAAGCCAACAATGTGATATTAGAAATACAACTCGCGTGTCACTTAAAATCACAGTGTATAAAAATGTATGAGAGGAAATATTTTCTCATATTACACATTTTTATCCGAGTATTGAAAGTTTGTAGTTGGCGCACATTACGTGGATGGCAAGCTCGGGTACAGATTGCGTTCATCCCCACTCTGACGAGTCTCGTAAACAATAAGTAATTTCGAAAATGGAGGCGAACGTATGAAAGCGTGGCTTTTCCCATAGGTAATGACTGGCAACAATCTACATAAGACTAACGAGTGAAACTTCAGTGGCGTCATTATGTTGGTAGCGATCGCTTGCGCGCCGTCGAACGCTCGCTCGATCGCCATTTTTCATTCGGTCGTATAATCTAGACCGTATTTATACTATCCGATACCGACCGACACTGTAAATCAATTAAGCGAACCTGCACAAGTTTCGGTCGCAATTAAGCTGTTTATATTAGGTATTAGCTACACTTTATCAACGTAACAGCATGTGCACGTGAATAATTAAAGTAACACACCATTTGCAACACAGTTTCAATCACGGAGCAAGAATATTTACGGTGTCTGTCGGCAGCACGCTCGCCTCCGTTCAAACCTGGCGGTTATGCCAATTAGACCTCTATTTGTGTTATATTCGATCGTTCAATAATAACTTTTTGCTTGTGTGTATTGAGTAATGATAGGCTATTAGATAAACCACTTTGGCGCCTATCGCAATGGATAAATCGAAACCGTTTGAAATTTTTGAGTGCCCATCTATTACTCGACTGTCGTTTAGAAAATGTTTAACGTCAAATTCATGTTGTTGTTGATCAACAATTCATGTTTCCGTAAATTTCCAGCGAAGTTTAGCAAAAAAAGGCAACTTCGAAGCCAACACATCATTCATCTTTCAACCGAGCTGTCTATTATGAGTTGCAGTTTTTAAAAAGTTGGTAATTAACACCGGCCCGCAGTCCAGGCCAGGTCCCAACTTCTGGAGTGTTCACAAAGTTTGGAAAATACCCCAATAATTAAAAGCTGGGGGCTTGGATCATGACTTTTTGTTCAGTTTGCATGATTGGACGAGTCACGTAATTAAAAAAGGAGCGAGTGCTTGTACTAAGTGACGTTTCATCGTAACAATATTATTCGACATGGTAATAACAGAGTGAAATGTTGTCTTTATTTACTTGTACTTATTCCAATAACAAAGAAAGCCAATGTTATTATGGCGTAGGGAAGTTCTTTATACAAAGCTCAACGTGCCTTTGATGTTGGAGACATCTATTCACTCAAGTCTGCAGATAACAATAGATCTGTCTTTTGAAGTGTTTCAACGGTTTCGGGCACACGGATTTCCAATCATCTACTGCGGTCTTCATAATTGTTAAATAAGGAGTCTTGAAATTGTACCCAATTGGATTTTCACAATCATAGATATTGAAAAGAAAATTTACAAAAGGAAATCATTTTGGTAAGGCTCAGTAATTCAATCTAAAAACCTAGATTTTGCTACATTTAAATACATTTCTTTTAAAGACTCTCTGCAGAACAATATTTGCCAAAAAAGTAAAATTCAATAAACGTCAATGTAGTGGTTGTTTTCCACGGGATTTCCTGTTTGTCTCACACTCAAGCAGGTTAATAAGTAATGAAGCAGATTCGGCCGACTTTTGTTTGTTAAAGTGATTATTCAAATACGAAAAACGATTTCGGGTTTTCCTAAACTTCCCTCATATTTTATTCACCGATTTTTTTACGGATCGTGGAATACGTAATTTTTTTTTCTAAGTTTGACGTTCGGAGTTTTTATGAGCTAGATTGTAGTTTAGCAAATTGAAAGCAAGAGAGAACGAGAAGATGAAAATTGTTGAGAACGACGGTGTTGCGGTTGTCGCTGAAAATGGGATTTTATTTCTTAAGTCAGACGGATGAATTTTAGTCGACACTGAGGCTATCACGCGGACATTATTTATATTGAATGGGCTATCTGTACATAACAAAATGTAGTAAGTACGGCGAGTAACCTTCTTTGGCACGTAATAAAAATGAACAGAGCAGATTTGGTTTGTCACTGCGATATTTGGGGGTACTGATGCTTTTTCATGTACGGATTTTTAACCGACGAAAAATAAGGAAGAGGTTCTCAACTTGACAAGATCTTCGGAAATAGTCTACCTTTAAAAAACTAGAGTATATTTTCGATCTAAATCTCAAATACTCCTTGAAGCAAAACCTCGTAGCCGGACAATAACCATCCGTAAACCAATACAAAGTTAGTTTCTGCACCAACGAAACCCGTATTTGTTTCCAGCCCCATCGAAAGACTTCTAATATTTAATTACTGTTGTCTGATAAAGTATACTTAAGGGGTATGTTAATAAGGAAACGGCGAGTTCTCCGGGAAAACTTCCCTAAGAAAACTAATCCCATCCCGAGATTATTTCCAGTGGTTCCCAATCAATTCGCCTATAAAAGCACAAGGATAAAACGTCGGTATCCTCGGGGAGTTTCCTCCGCTGAGAATCATTACGAAAATACGACAAAATTGTAGACTATCTGTAGTCGAGAAGGGGTGTTATTTATGGAGGCCAGAGGCCGGAGTGTATCTGAGTGGCTCTATTAGCTCTACTAATATTTTCTTCTTCAAGTTAATTGTTATGTCGCCTTTAAGAGCAGGTGGCTTGTCCCATTACGAGCCGCGGGCAACTTAATGCCGGGACACGAAACTTGAGCGCCACTGAACTCCGGACCCGCGGAAATATTTAAACAAATTAAAACTTTTTCTTTATGCTATTTCCCGAAGAGTATTCTTATTGTGATTCGTTTTTATTGAATTTACGGCCAGTGCGTTGTTTTTTCGCAAATAAATTATGAGAAGTGTCCGATAAGTTTGTGTGGGTTCTAAAATAAGAGTTCAATAACTTTTTACTTGTAATCTTATTTAGTCTTTCGTTGTAAACTTACTAAAAACCTCAAAGAGAAACGAAAAGTTATCAAATATTCAAAGTTCAAGCCAAAACTACAAACCGAAGAATAAGTTCAAACCAAACTCAAACTCAAGCCCAACAATAAATACGTGTCAAAGTTTGCCAATATAACCGACCACCTTGCAAGGCTGCCTACAAACGGTCTGGAGAAACCGAGAGCATTGTTAGCTACACTGCCTTGATTGACGTGTGGTTGACCAACGCTGGACCATCGTCAAGTCCGGCTGAAGTAACAAGATGCATAGTTCTCGAATTCCTTGTAACAACTGACAGTTTGAATTCCAAATATTAGTTGGAGAATGAGTAATGGTATTTGTTCAGGATATAATTTGCATGGCATCTAAAAGTAGATAACTTGTCCAATGTTGCAGTTGGGATGTTGTTCGTGTTTTCCTGTATTTAAAAGGCTTTAGAAATTGTAATCATGTGGGTCTATTAAAAAGAGAAACATTATAACAATTTTGAAACAAAATATTTTTTTTCTGAAAAAATACGATGACATGTCCGATAAAATAATCAACAACAAAAAAAAATACAAAACAAAAATCTTTTTTTCGAATTCCAATTTCCGCCATATTGAAAGCCTGGGGGTAAACGTTCGCTCGTATAAACACCGTGTGTTTAGAAATACGTCACAGTGACGTCACGAGACATGCTGACAAACAAACAAATCAGTCGCGATGCACGCGCGGGCAAACAGCGCGATTGTTCAGATATTAGTTCATCGCGTAATGTTGGCTGCGCTATCGCGATATCGTGCGTTTGATGGATCGCGATGAACGCTAAATGTAATGCCAGCGCTGTTTCAGTGTTCATAGTGTGTAATGACGTCACTCGGTATGTTTCTAATGATGCGTTCTGATTTATATGCTCTCGTGAGTTCAACAATATTCAAATGTTGAGAGTTTGTAGGCAGCCTATTGCCAAGTTTCTAAATGTCTGACACAAACAGACTGCGAAAAATAGACTTAAAAATAATATTGTGAAAAACTGAAAGAGCCTAATTATTAGGCTCTTTCAGTTTTTCACAATATTATTTTTAATTTTTAATTAATTATTAATTCCCAAACTTACTACACCTAATAAAATTGGCCTCAGTCGAATTATAATTTAACTAGCTGATGCCCGCGGTTTCAACCGCGCGAATGTCGGTTATCGCTACCGATGCCGGTTATCGCGACCAAAAGTAATATTTTCGTACCCCCCTTTCAACCCCTTGAATATTTTTTTTTTAAAGTAGCCTATGTCCTTTCTAGAGTATCAAAATATCTCCATATCAAATTTCATGCAAATTGGTTCAGTAGTTTAGGCGTGATTGAGTAACAGACAGACAGACAGACAGACAGACAGAGTTACTTTCGCATTTATAATATTAGTATGGAAAGTATGCATTACCGAGATATTTTAAAATCATTGAAAGTTTTGAACGATGCAGTTAATTTAGAGTTGTTTTAGTTTATTTCGCAAATTAAAATAGCGAAACTTAATGTGGATTGAAGGTTAAGCTAAGATTGAAGATAAAATTATAGCAATTAAGAAGAGACTATTTACAAATAAAGATAAATTTCGACTGTTTATGAACGCTTTCGAATTTAAATCAAATTAAAGTCTTACTAATTACTTTTCACAATCAAACTATTAGCAATCGATAATAACTACTACAAAATAATCGTTACGAATCTCCCAATTATTTCAATCAAACTAACAAGTATCGTCCTTTACTGCCGCTTCATATAATTCCACCCCAAACATCCCCCTAAATCTTAACAACAAAAGTAAAAAATAGAGGTGTACACATTGTGAATTACCTCGACAGGTATCCTCTGGGACCAACACACGTCACTCCCTTAAATGAAATACTTAATAATAGACGACGTTTAACACAAATGTACGGACATTACAGAAAATTGTCCCTTTTGTTACAACCGCCATATTTGAGTAACAGCCACATATAGTTTTCAAGATATTATCGAAGTAAATTACGTTGTTTGGACATGTCATTTATAGATAATGTTTTGATTAAATAAAACTGTCATGTTTGCTTCAGTTATAGTTATGTTTATTTAATCGGTCGACGAAAAAGCGGAAGCTTACAACCCCCATTCATTTTGTGACATGACCTTTTTCTGTAGCAGCTTAGTGCATTAGAAGTCCGCGGTTCCCACAGACGAGTGCTCAACTAAACTGTGGCATTTTCCTTGACCAAAAAGGGCCTTGACTAAACCCGATACTCTATCCGAGCATTCAGTAAATCCTGTATTTTATTCCCGCCATGTACGCTGAACTATAAAAATTCCGGCCGTCGGCGAACATTGTCTCCAATTTCGCTCACTTACCCTTGCTTGTGAAAAATATTCGGCCAAGAGTGGAATTAGCAAAGTTGGTGGGATACAAGTGTGGGCCACACATCGGCCGAATATTAAAAGGCGAATTAGAGTGGTCACGCTTCTATGCGTTCATAAATGTTCTTATTTGGCCACAAGTTGTTAGGCCACTTGTTACGTGACGGTGGTCGGGCTGTAAAATTGGATTATTTACAGCTTTGCAAATATTTTACGAACTTAGTATTTGGTGGAACTCATATTAGTAGTGTCATTGCTACCTACTCTTCTATTCGTGCTGATATAATTACTGATTTGGAAAAGAAATGCTATAACGAAATCTGATTAAATCTGTAGGCATCACACGCGGTTACCCTTCCAGTTCCAAACAAATTATAACTTAAATCAGTTGAAATGAAATCGATCAGTAATCAGATACAAACATTAACTCAAAAGACACCTCCGAGGTTCACATTGATCACGGCCAAAGTTCGGTTTCACCGTAACGTCGCCCAAGGGAACGACCCCGAACAGCAATACCCGTCCTTGTCGCACGCACTTCATCACAAATGCGAAAGAAGGTAATGACGCGATGTAGCCCTCACAAATTGACCGTAACAATACCGCATTAGGTCACAATCTATGTCGCAGGAATACAGCATAATCTATTTTTTCCCAACAAATCTGTATTGATTCTGTCAAACGACGGCCTATCGTATTATGACGAAATGTGTTACGATTGGTCTACTTTTCCGTCTCCTGACTGAAGTAATAAATTTCATCATTTATGTAAGTTAATAGATATTTATTGCTTTGCTATTTCGGAATATTGTCAGGCTTTTTTACGTAATTCCTTTATCATTTGTGGTTTTTATCTTCAGGCAGAGAATTTATTTAGTTCGAATACGGTAGCAAGAAATTGTATATTCTTGAACCATTCATTGCTTCACTATAAAATCAATGTAAAGGAAATTAATGACCGAAATAGGTTATTCTAAATATATTTCTGTACCAGGAAAGCATAATGTAGCAGCTGGTTATTTTCCCATGCAAGTAGTAAGAGTCAACTGTGGAAGTGGAAAATGAGTAGGTTGAACGTACCGACAGGCGATGGTACACGCACCATGATATTCATGTAGTTATGTGCTATTTAAAACAGCAACTTGTAATATTTTTAGCTATGAATAACTGGAACGAATCTAAAGGACTTTGTTCTAGGTACTCAATCTTATTGCAGAGTACGATCACAGTTTCAGTAAGCTCCATTCATGTCGATATCATGGCGATATCGAAACAATTCCGCTTCGATAAAATGCTCGAAAGGTGTAACAATGAGCGCTTTGTTTCTTCTTAAGGAATAGTTTTGCACTTTTGTTACTTCCCTGATACCAATGCAGTTTATAGAAAATCTGAAAAATATTGAAGACAGCGCTTTCGGCGATGTAGTTTGAATTAACACTTACCTTTGTTTTCAAAGGTCCCATATCCTTAAGTAAATTTCACCCAAAGCCCTCCAGAGTACCAACCTCCGTCGTACCCAACTACTTTTAACACGTGAACAAATAGGATCACTCCTAACGAAAATGATAAAGTTTGAGAAAAAAATAAACGAGATCCTTTACCTTCTCTTCAGACGGTATTAATGTCAAAGATAAATCAGCGTCCGTGTATGTACGAAAATTAGGTGTTATTTTTTTATTCACCACAGAAGAGGGTTGCTCAGGCCGCTCGGCCAACAAAAGCGTGGCAATTCCCGCTCAAACAAATCACCACTAAACAAACGTTTCTACAGGTAGGAATAATTCAGCGAAAGGTCACCTGTTACGGGTATTCGACATCGATCATCGGGAGTGCGTCGTGTCGACCTACCCGCGTAATGTCGCCCTGGGGACGGCCGACGCCGGCGACGCCGCCGCCGAGACAAAACCCACGGGCCCCGGACTGTCAAACCGAACTTGCCCGCTTTTGTATACACGCACATTTTTCAACGTGGGTCATTTCATACGGCCGCCGTGTACCCTTTGCTGTACCGCCAAACATGACATATCTGATACGCATCTGAAAAGTTAATAAGGAAGGAATTTATAATTAAGTCGTACCTACAATTACGTATGTGGAGGCGTCACGCGTCGACGTCAACATGAATATTTACGATGCAATTTCGTTCCATTTCAGATTTATCACTGTTTTGTTGGCGGACGGGGAATTTTAAAAGTGCTCCTTCGTGGCCAAATTTAGGTGCGAGCGAGTCGCGTTAGGCGACGCGCGGCGGTGACAGCACATCTCCGCTAGCGTGTATTGTTCGTATCCTAACCGCCGACTTTCCATTTATTTCTCTATGAATACGTTATTACCTGCTCGCCCCCGCTTATCAAAGTTTATTTGCAGCGTGTGGTTTACTCTGTACCGGTGCTTATTCGTTATTACAACGGCGGAGTGTTTTATTGCCGGGGCGGGGCTCAAATCGCGCACGACGCCCTTGTTTTTCGCTATTTTTCCTCACGATTTTTTCAGAATTTGAAGTTAATATTATGTCTTTTTTGTTGCAGATCGAGGACGCCATGTTAATGTTCGACAAACAGACCAATAGGCACAGAGGTAAGTTGTCATTACTTTAGTAAACGGATAATAATAATATAACAACGGAGCCTGGACCCTCATAAATCAGAACCCCAATACTGCCAAAGTACCTAATACTATAGGTACACAATTATTTATGTCGTGTACATAAATAAAACTATACCAATAATGACTTTGTATAGGTATCCTTTTATGGAGCCTAGTGATTACGGACTTACCAATAATAACCCAAATATCACAACCCAAAGAATAAGTAGATCTAGTTAGTAATCCTCGGTTTTATACGATTATTAGGTAGATATTTTCAGCTGTCTGCATTACTGAACAAAATAACAAAACTAAAGCCATTTCAAACAAAAATATAGTACAATAAAACTGAACGGAATTCAAAACCGTAATAATATTACATTATTACTTCCCTAGCCGTAAGTTACGCGAGGCAAGCCACGCACGAGCGGTGTGTCACCTTATTTTTCTTGACAAAAACAACGGAACTTCCAAAGGCTTGCATGTCACACACGGAAACATATCATTTTTGTTTGTCTCGCCTCATTTCTCTGGCCGTCTTCGCCACAAAGTCGTCACTGGTTAACTAGCAACGGATAAATATAGGCTTCGACCCTCAATGAAAACTGGCCAGTGTAAACAGACATGTCGCAATCTAAAGAGCCTCCTTTTTAAGGGTAAGGAGCTGAGCTAACAGGAAAGGGAGGGAGTTCAGGCTATGATGGCGTCGCCGTGGCTGAGACGAAGCGGAGCGAAACGGAGGTGGCATCGTCACTAAACAGGCGCACCGTTTTCGGTATTGTGCTCCCTCCCCATGTTACGACTATTCCCGGCTAATAAATAACAAATCGACGCCCGGATAAAATATACGGTTTCCTCGGCAGGAGATTTTGTATTATTGTGAGGGTAAAAGCGAAGTTACGCTTGAAATCTGCCTATTTCAATTTCGATGGTCGCGTTTTCACTTTTTTCGTAAATATTACACATCGTCATAAACAAGCCAATAAATTGTGTCCCAAAACACTAAAGTCCGGGCCCACGTAATCAGTTTCTTTCATTATCCCCACAACGCGTAAGATTTTAATTAAAATCCACGAAAATCGTATCAAGGCGAGCCATCTTTTGTTGCCAACGAAGGTTCCCTTGTAGCAGTTACAGCAAATACAATGTTAAATTTGCTTTTGTAATCCCCATTACACAAAAACAGGTTGACCCAAATATTCAGGCTCGGTGAAATATCGTTGCGCCGTCATTTATGCAAGTTCGCAAAAACGAATCCTGTTTCATTCCTCGCCGAGGGAAAAACGGCCCTTTCTTGTCGTTGTAAGACATAAAATAATTTACCCATGTTTCCAAAAGTTCCAACTTTTGTGCCCTTTGCGTGTCATTTGGATGATATTTTGAGATCCCTCTGCTTGTAATTAGATAAACATTGAAATAAAACACGACAACGTGCTTGGAATACATTTGAACGTGGACGTTTAAACTTTCATTTGTCGGGGCGTTTACCTGCTCAGTGTGGCCAAACGATCCATTTATGTTATACGAGTCGTGTAATGTTGCTGCGTACCTAAATATGAATAGCGCATATAATAATCTAATATAAATATTCCTTAGGCCTCCCCTAATACTACAGTCGGGTTATTATCCCCGGAACGTAATCAGTTGGGTCGGGTTAGCCTGGCAAGAAATGTAAAAATATCCGCTGTTTATTTGTATCAAACTCGGGCAAGAGGCAACCCAAACGCGTATTCAAACTGAATATGAATGCAAACTGCCCCGGCGAACGGCCGGAATGGCGAAAATCAAATTAGGTATGGCGTGAATACTTCACGGCGACGGCGGGAAAAAAAATTGAAATCAAATATTCATTGACTTTCAACCGGATAAGCCGGCCCGCAGCCATTTCAATACATTTTATTATCTATTTTCGTTGTGAGGCCTACGCCTCGGTGACGCGGACCGACACTCTCCAATATATCCCGACAAATCCTATATTTAATAATTTAAACGTATTACTTATTCCTATGACGCCCGATTATGACCGTAAGGTACGATTTTTCTAACAACGAAAGAAAATTTGGTTTCTATTAGAAGGTTTTGCTACTTTTAAAGTTCAGGGGTTCTTTTAAGGTCAGAACAAAATGGCATTCTATAAAATTAAACTGAGGATGGAATAAAAAAGGTCGAATTTTAAAAAATGAATTTTCTATAAATCTCTGATTTTACAGTCCCGACTAAAGGTTCATGTCTGAAGCTATTTACTTTGAATGATATCTGTCCTATTTGTTAAACAAAAGGACAAAAATATGTCGGGAACATAATTTTTGATAATGTTTAATATTCTTTTTCACATTATTTAGTTAATAAATCACGTGTTGAATGGAGACTTAATTTAAAGGGTGATTTTTATGTTAAGCTGTTGAATCTGTGAAAAATAAAAACCTTTTAGCCTTTTCAGTACATTAAATATGCGCGAATAATGCGTTTAATAGCACCCTTTACTTTTATTTACGACCTTCGCCGGTTGAAAAAATAATTAACGATGTCCCTTCGCAAAATATTTTCCATTGTCTCTTTCTAATAATTTAATTTTTGGGATATAAAATACCAATGGGAATAAATCCTTTATTGCCTAATATGAATTTGCATATGGTAGTACCAGTAACGTGACACTGGCAAGATGTCTTATATCGTAATCAGCAGAGCGTCACGTCACGTCACGTATGTTCAGGTTCGTTTGGCATTCAAAGTGTCAGCGGAGCTTGAAGTAAATGCCATTACACAAAGGTAAACGCGACATGTGAGAGACAAAGTTCATAAATATTAAACAAAAAAAACTAGCGCAAGCAATCTCTGCGGAGCGGATTCCATTTGGTCGTGCGAACCACCTCACGCGCCTGAGGGACGCATTTCTACGAGTGCGTGCTAGCTAGCGTGAAATTTTCACCTCTCACTTTGCATAAGAGTAGTGCCATCTATATTTCATTCCTCACAGTTCGTGATGTGTAAAGACGCCTATCGCGTGAATCATAAATGACGATCGTTTTCTTCGAGTGCCATAAAATTTCTGAAGTCAAAAAAGGCACATCACTAGAGTATTTTTAAACTTTATGCCCTTCACGTACAAACGTTTCCACGCCCTTCTCTTTTGTTTTCACCGCGCTGTGTTTACGATATTCTTTGATAAATTATTATAGTCGTAAATTTCCACCGTGTGTGTAATAAAATCGTTAACTTATTTTACAATTCAAATGCAATAAATATTTACAAGTCGAAGAAATAATCTATTGGTTACAATACAAACTTGCTAGATTTTTGGTTGATTTTTATATAATCTGATCTGTATTCAATTCACTTCACGAAACACTTCAATTTCGCTATTTTTGTACATGTCGAGGCAATTCTAATACCGGCAAAGCTTCTGAAGTAGAGCTCTCAGACTGTGTAAGGCTGCAATCTTACTTAGCACCCTGGTTCAAAGGAATGTGATCTTTATATGTATGGGTTGAGGGTTGTCTGTTGGTTTGTGCAAATGTGTGCGGCGTGTGCTAAGTGGGTGCACGTGGCTCGTCCCGGGGGAGAGACGGGAATACACAGGGTTTAGATGCATCTTGCGGCCAACCAACAGCTCCTGTTAATATTATGTGTATTACAATTAATTCAGTTTAAAACAATCTCGAGTTTGAGTGGTTGTTGTTTATTCTAACAACTTTTGTGCTGTTCTTTATAATTAAACTTTAACGATTTATAGCTAAAGTTGATGTTTGTGGACCTTAACATGTAACTGTACAATAGTTTAACCAAATATAAAGTTAGTTCGAGAGTACAACATAAGTTTTAGACTCAATGCATTCCATAACTTATTACTCTTCATAAACAAAGTTTCAAGAGCTTGTACGCAATATCACTTGTGTCTCAAAATAACAACAACACAAAATCAAACTAAATGGTCGAAAATGAAGTCAGTAGTACTATCATCAATCAAAATTGAGTGACGATTATGTATTAAAATGACTGAATGTCATTTTAGTTAGTTAGTTTAGCTTTACGCAAAAATGTTTAAAAAATCGACTACGTTCATATTAGGCAATACTGCCATTTTAACACATTCAGTCGATAGCCTATAACCAATAACTATTCAAGCTTTCACAACGTTCTGCAGGTACTACATTAATGCACAACTCTAAAATAGGCTCACCAATTTAAGCACTGCAAACTGAAACCTGAAAATTTGGTATTCACAGCACATCTCTATGACACCGGGACCTAATTCTGTCATTTACGAACATTGCGTGTACGAAAATACGCTGCCCACTACCTACCTCTGTAGGGATTACTACCGTAACAGTATATCGATATTTGCAACTTTATCGAGTCCCAGTTTCGCACGTCCCTAGAGGTGCGGTTCCGAATGCATCTCGTGTGATGCATCGATATGAGAAAGTGGGATAGCAAACACTTGGGACATCCCTATAATCATCTGTTTACGGAACGGCACTTCTTTCTACTTTGCAAGTAAACAAATACAGTACTTCGCTTTTATTGAATGTTGAGCAGTGTGTGTAAACATATACGGATTTTACTGAGATTTTATTACGAGTTAGTGATTGTGTTTTGTTTGTTTATTAGTTTGAGTAGGTGTGTGTCTGGAGTTGAAATGGCTGAAAATACAAGCCTTTTGTACTAGAAAACAAAACAATGTAGCAATCGAATACAATGCAAAAACTCTGATAATATTAGTCACTGTTCTTTGTCCAGATGTCAAGTTAAATAAACAACATTAAAAAAACAATTCTTCGACTTCTTAGCGTGCCGGTGGCAACATAAATTATATCTGTCCAGAACTGAGTTACTAGTTCGGCACTTTTGTATTGTCCATCAAATCCTGTAGTAAACAAACAACAAAAAGCCAATTAATTTAATGCACAAAATAATATAATTACCGTTGTATCGAAATACTACGAAAACCAGATTACATCAGCAATCAATACACTTAAAATAACGCCGTAAATAAACGCACGATAATTCATTAACACAGTTAAACCTTTTAATTTAATACGTAATAAGCTCTCGCTCCTACAGTTTCTCATCATTAATTAACTCCGGTATTATCATGGCTTCCAAAAACTACCATTATTATTACATTAACCTCGTCAAGCAAAATATTGTAATTAAAGGCAGTTTTGTAATAACTTCGTTAACACTTTTGGGGAGGAAATCTCTGTGGGATTAGGGGGTTTAAATAATAGAAAATTGTTTTATATGTTAGCAGAGATGGGGGTTATCGAATAGCGTTTGAGAATTTGTGGCTAGCTT
Organism: Diarsia dahlii; assembly: GCA_949775195.1. NCBI lineage: Eukaryota > Metazoa > Arthropoda > Insecta > Lepidoptera > Noctuidae > Diarsia > Diarsia dahlii. The sequence goes on along the minus strand of OX459195.1, from coordinate 8,366,406 downwards.
AATCAACTGGGCTGAAAAGTGTTAATTATTAGTCAGTTCATTGGTAGCCAGATTTTTTGTCATCGTGGCAGTACTGGAAACTTAAATCATAGTTGTAAACGGGTCAAAATCAGTAATTATAGGTCGAAAATCAAAACAATTCAATCCTCCCAGCCATAGGCTTCATCATCGCTTCACATCAAGCAAGTAGCGACTAAAATCTAATTGTCTAAAAAACAATACAAAATTAGATTAATAAAGACGTCAAAACCACAACCTTATTCCCAATCCACGTAATTCGGCCAAACTAAATCACATTCCGGCAAAAGCTGAATACGGCCAATAATTCCATTGGATTCAACAACAATAGCCTCCTTAAGAACCAATAGCAATAAATCGAAACCACGAGCATTGATCGTCAATAGGGCATTAAGGAGCTGACACTTTTACAATATACATTAAGAGTGTGTTTTAGCAAATCACTTCCTGCCCCGGCCAAGCCCCAAAAAGGATGGTTAAAAAAATAGTGAGTGCGGGAAATGACATAGTGGAAATCCATTGACGACCTCCTTGCTTCGCCTTAAGGTAAATAAAGTGCCCACAATTGAATAGTCATTCTTAGAACGATAGAAATTGTCCGCGGCATTTACATTGTCAGCTTTCGAACAATAAGCGAAGCACTCGCTGAACAAATAAGTCAATGGTGTTGTAATTATTACTGGGTGTTAGCGTAGTGGCGTTTATCGGCGATTTTCATTGTTATTACTTACATGCTTCGGGCGTGCACGCGATTATAACTTGCCAGTAGATTCACAGTAATTCTGATAGTAAAATGTACAATTAACAGGGGTTTAATAAGCTGTTATTTCACGATACACTGTTGTGTTTTTCGTATTTACTTTTTATGTGGAAACATATTTTTGTTAAGTATATTTCATCAAACTCTCTCTTCCTTTCTTGAGGATAATTTAAAATACCTACCTATGTATTAAAATAGAAAACTATAGAACATTAGAATGTTCCTCAAAATCCATTTTTTCTAATTCCATTCTCAATTATTTCGAACCAAAATTTCCCAATTACAAACAAAATCAACACCTACATCAGGAAATCCAATAAATTTCTCACCTTTAGTCCGGAAAATGTAATATAGCAAGATTCTTACCCAATTTTAATCCTCGTCAAGTGGTTACATGTAATCCTGTTAATAGGCAATTTCAGCGTACTATACCTATCCGTGTCCGTAGTTTCTGACAGGATGCCATGCACTCACCCCTGGGGGACACCCTTTGGTAATTATTTTCTCTTAGTCGGTAGTCCTACCACCAGTGAGGTGCCTCGATTCAAAATTGGATTTTATACCCGACTGTGGCATGAAATATCGACGGTAGTGTGCTGTGTCTAAATTGAACGGATATTAAGTTGATTTTCGTTTAGTTTCGATGATTTTCGTATAGTTTCGATGATTTTGGATAGTTTATTGGATGATATTAATGCTTTTACACTTAGAAGTAACTTCATCATCATCATAACAGCCTGTAATCACCCACTGCCTGGTATAGGCCTCCCCTTTTTTCTGCCACACTTCCCGGTTTTCTGCGACTTTGACCATTTCGTCATCCCAACGAGTTTTGAAGTAAATTCAAATTGAATACACTGCTAGTGACATGTTCTTGTATTTTATAGTCATCAATCAAGTGTTTGTGTCTTGCAACACTTGATTTGAGATCTTTGTCATCATAATCTTATGTTGACTAATTTGTTATTATATATAACGAAAGACAATAAATTATACCTACAAACCGAACCTAAAACTAACAAAACATAATCCAATTAAAACACAATTAAAGATTCTCAAGTGACGACTATCTAAATCTAAACTAGTTCCAAAACAAGATACATCTCATTAAAGGAGGGATATCCCGTAGCAGTATAAAGTAATTCCACCCAGCTGCTTCCAAGTTACACTCTAAAACATAACAAGAGGCCTGCCACATTATCATGAACGCTTAACTGCAAGTTATTCGCCCTTGTTTGGTTATATTAAAGGATTCCTGGAATAATTATCACAAAGCGACTTACGGACCCATTTATTAACCATCTTAATTACTAAGGCCAAGTTAATTACACCGAGTAAAACTTAGCGCCTAAAGAGCGTTATCCCGTTAATTTACTACAGGGTAGCTTTTGCGGAAATCTCTTCATGTCATTCCTCTGTGCGATATCACCCAACTTGTGAATGATATCAAATAGGTACGTTTAATGTCCACAACTTTTGTGTAATAAAATTACTGAAAAATTCTTCGGCTGCTTTTAACATTTACTTTTATTTATGACCCTAATAATTTACTGTCACCTAAATTAAAGCAATGCTTGTGATATAGGACAAAAGCACCTTTATTCTTTGGTGGGTTTTCGACTCTTCGGTAACGTATTAGAAGGCTGCGGATGACGGACGATGCTTCCTAAGATATTACACAAAATCTATCGCAGATTTATGAAAAAGCAATAACGGAAATAATTTTTGAACGTTTTTGGTGTATACCAGTAATTTAAATTAACTGATAAGCCACGAGCCAAATGATATTTATCTACGCTGGTTGCCAACGCACTGGTTGGCAAATCAATTTACGTCATACTTTAAAAGCGGATATGAATATCTATCAGTGCAAAACTGTATGCACCGCAATAGGCTTATGTGCAGTGGTTTAAAATTCATTTGAAGTAATTTCCGCGATGAAATTTCATAGGCAACTGGTTTGAGTTGTGGATAGTACAGGTGCTCGGACAATGAGAGCGGCTCGGCACAGTAGACCATCTCATTACCCGACTGACCGCAGTTGAGTAATGATGAGCGAACACATAGTCACGCTGCCAGCGCTCACCGCCCGCGCTTTTTGTGGCTTCCACACAAACAAAATGCGAATTCATAATACATTATCCCATTGTTTATTCGAACGCGAAAAATTATACCTGATTTATTGTTTAATATTTCTGCCAGTAATCATTCGTCTACAAAGGATAATGTGCCATTCAGACACTAAATAACAAACACACGATGAATTACAATAACATTCCCCCGCGCCCCAATATACGCAATTAACCTGATACGATCCTTTAGAAATATCAACTTAGGGCTACTTACACACGCATTCTGTAACGATTATGAAAAATCAATGCGGGGTCATTTAGAAATAATTAACACAAAATGCGACCCAAATCCTTTGAGTAGTTACATAAAATAATAATACGATTGTGTCGTTCATGAAATTCCGTGAGTCGTGCGCGTACCGTTATTTCAATCGGCTAGAATGTGGGGTGTGGTCGCGGTGTTTCGCCTGGCGATCGCACAATTGCAATCAGCCTAATATGTTGAACAGTAGGTCCATCTCATTACCATGGGCGACCACAGGTGAATGATGGCGCGGCGCTAGTGCCCGAGGCCGTTTTGTTTGTGGTCGATTTAACGCCGACGACAAATTGCGTGTTTGCCATTTGGTCGAGAGATCATCCCCACTTCTGAACGAAATAAATCCACTGATTACTTTTGCGCAATTTGAAATATTAACGTGAATTGTTTCGCGCGCCGCTGGCCTGTTGTATTGTTTAATTCTGTACTGTGAGTGATAGCATCGCATTTACTTTTGTGTTGAGCTCGGTTCAAAGTTATCAGCCAATTGTATCGCATTCTAATGCAACTGCGTTTATTAATGGTTTACCATAAAACAACAAAGTTTGTCAAATGTTTTATCAACACTTTGTTGAAGCGGTTTTGTTATGATGAAGGACGGGAACATTAGTGAACTTTATTTGGTTCAGAAATAGTAAAACACCGCGCAAAAGTGAATTAGTCTGTCTGCTCGTGAGGGCCAAAGTTATTTTCTTGGAAACATAAAACTACTGTGAGTAAAAAAATGGTGAATGGTTACGAACTACAAATGTGCTGCCTTATATAAACCCACAGTTAGGTAATGACTGTAACTGTATCCTTACTAAAATATTTACAGTAAAAGTTTACCAGCTAAGAAATTTTCCTCCATTTGGCCGTTTATTCTGAAATAGTGTAATAAAAGGCAGCTAAAATGTTCGTACCGTTATAAAAAGAAAGTACCCTAAAAAAGTTCATATTTATTTCCTTGTAGAAAACGAACTAACTCTTGTTTTCATCCTCTTAACAAGAAAGTAATCTGTCGACCTACGTCGCGATAACGGGATTTTTATGTAACAAACTCGAGTCGCGCCTACCCTCACCTAGCCCGGGGCTCTCTCCAAAAATCCCCGCATTGTCAGATTCTACTAAGGATTCGGAGTAATATACATTTTCCCGTGTTGGAATTACAGCTGTATTTTGCTCATGCTACATAAAATCGGCGTAAAGGCGACGCCCATGAAAAGGCCCGGGTGAAAACCTATAGCCTTTATTTAGTTGGCTCGAATGTAACAATCCACTGAAAGTTTTAGTGTCGGCAGTTCGGGCGCTGGTCGTTTCATAAGCGTGGCACAGTAAACCGTGGTATACGTATATAACGCAATGCACCCGGGGCAAGACAAATTCGTCCGCCACTACCAGACGCGGTGCCGACGGATCTCGATATGTCGGTGTGACTCGCTCGTTACCTTTCGCTTCGATTTTCAAGCCACGAGATACATTTTCATAGAAATCGAGATATGCCGCATAGCAATTTTGATATTCGTATCTGTATTTTTCCAGTTACATTCATTTTAATTTCCATGAGATGGATTTTCATTTTATTAAGGTTTTCTATGAAACTATTTTTGATTCAAAGGATTGGAATTTCAATGATCCTCATCAGTGTTTTCTAGTAAATCCACCATATAGGTTTATTTAATGCAGTGCATAAATGGTACATCCTAGAGGATATAGCTGTAATTACTACGTCTGATACCGCAGGATTATTTAATTAATGGACTGATGAGTACCTTTGTGAATGCTAATACCAATTCTACTAATAGATATAATCCTGCTCACTCAATCCTAGAAGCGTGATTAATTGCAAGACTAGAGCTTCGGTTTGACCAAGGGTGGCCAAGGATCGGTTGCGGACACTAGACTTGATAGATACTTCAATACCTATATTACCTCTCAGGGATCGCAGCCCGGAGACGAGGCCGTAATTTGTTTGCACCGGTTTGACTAAACCCAAAATCTACTCCTAGTCAAAGCTCTGAGACCTTTTTTCGAAATTCTAACTGAAATCCAACTCAACTTAACAAAACAAGTCGTAACTAAAACATTAAAGTGATATCTAACAACTAAACTCTACTAAAAACAACGTTAACTCTTCAGTACATGTACCCAACGCGTAATATTACTTAACCGCTCGAAAATTATATACAAGCGGCGCGTACGGCTTGTTACACGTATGCCACTAAATTTTAGTTAAAGTCGTTGGAGGCAACAGGTGTGCGGGATGAGCCAGTCGCTGACTCGTAATTATCATGGCTCTGGTTTACGCTTCCGGTACAAAACCATACTATACTTGTCTTGTATAGATAGGCAATCAAAAACTCGATTGGATATCCAAAAAATTGGTCGCATTGTGTAAAAGTCTACAATGCAACGCCAGCCGAATTCGATTTTTGATTTTTTGAATCGCGTATTTGTTTTGGCTACGATACCAAAAGCCGAGAGACTGTTGCGAATAGGTTTCATAATTGTCACCACATTTATTAAAGAAAATCAATCTTAGCTATACTTACTCTGATAATGTGTCCTAATTCTGGAGATGAACAGCCGTCGTAAGAACACAATATTAAGTGATTGACTTGATATGAAAGCTCTCAGCAACCGAACAAAAATAAAAGCCCATTATATCGAGACAATAAATTAGCTGCCAATACTACCTACCAATTATAATGATAAACGACAACAAACAGAAACGAGTACGTTTGTTTAATATTTTGAGGCTGTACTTAATACGCAGCAAAAACATTGATTCAATAACCGCGGAATATTAATCTCTTTTAAACATACAGTTTATTAAAACAATTTTAATTAACTAGATTCCGTCGAACGCAACCGCCGATGAACCGCCCTTTAGGTGACCAATTTATATATTTTGTTTTAAGTATATTTTGCTGACAGATGTTCGGAGCACACGTTGGGCACGATGGCATGGCGGCGCAATGTTTCCAACAACAGCGCATCACATTTTATTCACTTGTCAATTAAATGTCACACGCGATTCGGCGCGAATTTACTCACTGGCTTGCGAATATCAACCGCCCAAATGGAAATTTGCATGAAAAACACATAGGTACACCACCTTTCTATCAAAATTGATTCCAAACTTGTCGAACTTTTAAAATAGCCAATAAACTATTTGAATAGGAATATTTTAATGGAACTACCGACTGGTATTGATAATTTAAATATTTATCCAAACTGTCCGGCGTATAAATTGGGTTTCCATTAAAATATTTTGATTGTGCTTTTGTAGCAGTAAAGTACGCTTCTCAGCAATTTTCGCGTTCGCAATAAAGAACTTTTCAATAATGCAATCCAAATACAGAACTGGCAATACGGAATCGGCCTTTTTGAAAAATAAATGTTTGAATGACGCATTTAAGGGAAGAGGCTCGTAATTCTCGTCATAATATTTACACGTTTTATTGCAAGATGGTGTATTTTGGAAGTTTTGATGGAGCCGTAAGGGGCGAGGCCCATAAATCTGAGGCAGAGTGAAGCACGCAACGAATGTGTGCGGCGAACAGATTTATACGTTTGTCTTGCTCCGCGGTGCACGTCCACATGCAGACAAAAGTATTACTGCCTACCAGAAATGTGCCTACCGTACACTGCCATGCAAAAAAAGGCTTGCTGCAATTGTTGTGTTGGACATGTTCACTGAAATTACACTTCCTTTGTTTAAAATGTCATGAGATTATGCTCTCTCATTTGATAGGATTGTAACATTCATTTCTGACAATACCTGGAAGATGCTTTATATTTACTTTCACAACAAATAAATATTTTTATACGTTATTATTTACTATGTGCTTGGAAATTTGCTAGAGCACCGTTAAAAAACTGTTGAATGTTATGAATTTTCCGATGAAGGATGATTTCTCGAAATTTTCAGTTTGAAAAGACTGAAGAGCCTTTCTGATTGAAAATTATTGGTTTTCCACTCACACATATTTTCTTTATTCAAATTCCGTTTCATACTTCTATTGTTTGTTAGCATCATTACACTAAGCATAAACAATAAAAACGTAACGAACCCATAATCACACATTCCACATCTAACTTCTAATTAACAGTGATTCCAAAAACCCAAACATTTAGATTTTATTTACTGTGAAAAGGGTCCTAAATGTATTTTAAAATCACAATTTTGGATAGATTCTGATGTGTCAATCGAGAATTAATTTAAACTTTGCTGGCCAAAGCGAGCAGCGGGCTGATGCCCAAGGGACCAAACGGGTATCAAATCAAATAGAAGGTTATAATTGACCGCCGCTAAACGAACAACAACCGACTCGATCCTTATAAATCAATCAAATTTGGACTCTAAAAGTGGAAAGATAGAATTGAGAATCGTACGTGGCGTACGTTCGTTAGGGTTCTATTTTCGCTTGGACAGTAGTATGTCGGTGTCGTGGTGAGTCCAACACTCACTTAGTAGGTGTTCCACAAAAGTAATTTGCAAGGCTCGTGGCCGATCGTTTAGATCTTCTCGCATTTACATAGTTAATTAACGTTTTCCCATATTATTATCCCGCCTATTATTAGTATCACCGGCTTATATGCAAAACGTTGGGATCGTAATTTGAGCCTACACATAGTTAGGTCTACGATTATAATGTTTGACATGTTATTTAGGTGTTTGATGGACTATTTTGCATAAAGGCACACCTCGGACACTCCATACAACGCCCGCAAAATAATTACCTATTACTACTACATAAACAAATAACGTTTGTGCACGACGTGCACGTGCAAATGTGTGCGTAAACTCTAGTAGGGTTATCGTAGCCTAAAAAATGGCGCGGAAAGTGCAACGGTCTGCGTCGCGAAAACCGAACGACGACATACGAGCGGGAACCATTGCTCAAGTGTCGACGACGAATACCTCGAAGTGCGGGGTGAGGTGCGGTATTTAATATGAGCGCGGGGAAGGGAGTGTCCCTTCTGTACGTAGTACTATTATGTATTCTGTGATAAAGGTTAGTTAAGATAATGTTGAATTTGAAACATCGCTGCAACCACTTTTGAATGAACTCTTATGAAATTAACATAATGAAAATAAATGTATTATAAAAATTAACATGGGAAAGTCTGTCCAAGGAAACAGTCTTACCAAATGAAGTCCAGTACTAACTTTGTTGGAGGTAAGATAGGCAGTCGCTATGTAAAAAACTGGTATTCAGCTGCATCCTGTTAAACTGAAAGTTAACCACAACATAGTTGTGAAAAGCTTGCTAGATCTTGAACGTTGAATTTGAAACAGGCCTGAAAAAGAAAACTAGTTTCAGTTTTGAAGCGAACAACCACTGCGATACTCGCAATACTAAAAATTGTATGCGGACTAACATCATTGATAAATTCTCTTTAAGCTAGAATATCATTCAATCACCCATCTCCCTGCTATCTGCCTGCTAAAGGGATGATGCTAATCAAAATGGCGGCATCCATTGAAAACCAGATCAGCAGTAACATGTTAAATAAAATTGTCACCACAACGAGAAGCGACTCGTATGTCCGCGATAATTATTTCGTTAATTAGACCCGTTGTTTCGCTAAACGTTTGGATACTACAATTACTGCTCTAATATAGGTAATGCGGGTAATTCTAAACTTTCATTAATTTAGGGTAAATAATGACATTGTGATTAAACTCATGGCTCGAATTAAATGGTATTTGAAAACGATATATGCGTTTTGTTTACACTGGGAAATGGTATTTGAATTCGTTAAAGACCCTCTAAATGAGTTGATTCAAGAAAATGTATATCTTTTCTTTGTAAATGTCTTCTTTACTAATCGTTCGTTTACTATCGATTCGCCGATACAAATTCTTAACATAAAGCATCAAAGCAGACGGCAGAAGCAGGCAGGCATGGTAAGTAACATTATCATTACCACTGATAACGGTAATTATGCCATGTTTACCGTTTGTGTAATATCGGGAACTCGGAGCGAAGAGTAAATATTGTAAATATCGTGTTAACGATAATCTATAAAACACTTAAATACGCACAAAAGTAAAACGAAAACAATATAACTAAGGAAATTCAACACCAATTTCATCCCTAAGGTGAATCAAAAGCAAATAACTCAGAAATCTAACCCTCTAATGCGAGCTACTAACCAGCAGACCACGAAACTATTAACTTCAACACAGAACGCCGTGCCCCGAGGACCTGGCCATCTCCTGTCTACGTGTGACAGCCCAGGCGCCTCCAAGACTTACAACCCTTCACTTCTCCACCCCTGGTGGCAAATTAAAAACGTCAATCAACACCAGACTATTACTGATAAATCACAAACCCATTATTCGAGCCTATTAATTGCATTCGGCTTAATAGAGTTCATTCATTTGTGTTCCATTGTGAGAAAATAAATGAAACTCTTTGATTAGGCGGTCGCGTTCGCGGGTTAAGACGTAAATTTTGAATTAACACCTGGTTTTGTTGGAATTTGCATATCAAGTCTATCAGATTTTAATGGGTTTATAGCGTTACGCGGTGCCGTTTAAATTTTATTAACGTTGTAAGTTAAATCTGCTGGAAATTATTCGCAATTTATAGGAATTCGCAGGAAAATCTAGAGTTTTCTCGGAAAAAACGAACTAATTGTAATATCTAAATAAAATCCACGCACTATTACGTAAGTTAATGATAAATAACTTTAATTAAAATAAAGAGCTAGCTAACTAGCTTTCAACAAACTTATAATCTGTCATGAAAATTCAAAGGAAAGCCTCCATGGACATCTAATACCACTTCTTAGAACAAAAAATACTCGTAAGTACAACACTTTGGAACCAAATTAACTTTCCAATATTCTATTAGCACAGATTCTTTGTAAAAACATAGTGTACTAGCAACAAAAAAAACCTTTTCAAAATTAATATCAATAAAGCGATGAATTTTACGGTAGCGGAGTTGAAAACCCTTCAATCAGCCGACGGTACTTTAAGGTGTGTTGTTCGTGTAATAAAAATTAACATTTACTTTGTAGAACCTCTTGTAATCATACCTAACAATGGCCCGGGGTTGTTTTGATGTCTGCAAAGGCTCTCGATTAATTTCGGCTTTAATAAAAAAAATATGGAACAAAATACTGAAAGGCCGTTCAAGGGTAGGTTAGCCATTTAAAATACTGGGCAGATGTTGTAGATTTATGGACGTATTATAATTTCTCGGATATTAAAATATCTGCTTAGTGGCTTTTGACATGAACTGGGCGGAAAATGAGAGGGAAGCTGAAAAATTGTGCGATTAGCAAAAAAGTAAAGAAAATGTTAATAGCGATCTAATTACTTTGCTTTAATTTTGCTGTGTAGCTGCGGAGATTAGCATAGTTCCTGGGAATATTGTAGCGAGCAATTATGGGATTAAATCAAGTGGAAGTTCTGCTTTTATGTATACGGATAATGCGGCAGATTATAGGGTTTCTTATTACGAAATGATACTTACAGAAATGTACTCGGAATAGTTTTATCTATATAAAAGTAACAGACCCAATTACAATAATAGCTTCTACCTACTTAAGCAATCAATTATTGTTTATTCATAAAAACAATCTATTTCAGAATTGTATCTTTTAATTCAGTTAAAATTTAAATACCAAAATGATTAAACAAACACCAAACAGCTTTGTTCCAGATACCTTCGTACCACATACATTAAAAATGTCATGCATTAAACATCCCGATTTGGTACATTTAATACTATAACTCATTAATAAACCATGTCAAATGGCGATTTGATTTCATTAAAAACCAAAAACCGTAACTCTACGCAAGCGAAATCCACCAAATCAAATTTGCATTTAGTGGATATTTAAATGTAACCGCATATTATGTTATTAAAACAATTATTTAAACTGTTTCATGCACGCAACTTCGATTTTAAAACGTACCGCATTTGCTGTAAACGGCTATTTCGGGCTATCAAAATGGCTATCCCCTTATTATGTAACTTAGTTGCTATTGAGCTACATGTTAGGGGTTCATTACTATCCACAAAAAATCTTAAAACAAGCAAAGAAAGATGAAAAGAAGGTAGTATACTACATATCATAGTCAGGCCATGGAATGATAACAATTATAGAATTTTTCTTTCGCAATGCACGAAAACAGGATTCCAAATGTCATGCGAATACCTAACATATTCAAAATCCTGAAATAATCATAAAAAATAGTGACAAGAGATAAAAAATTCAACGTGTTACATCTACTAGCATTAATTTCTGCTGGTGATCTGCTATACAGGTTTTCCTAGTGCGGACACAGTCTCTCACAAAACTTTTCTGTGTTATGTAATTTTAAGCTACATACACAATAAGATGTTCACATGTTGTGTGATGTGAATACATATTTATATTTTATACATATTAAGTTAAGATATGTTTGTGAAGAGAAAATAAATTAAATTTGAATTTTGAATTTTAATATGAAGCGCAGACGATAGGTAAAATACAATACATCACTATTGTCATACATCCTAGTTAGACTGAAAGCCAAATCCGTATCTCGTCGGCAAAAGGCTAACAACATGACTTAGTTACATCTAAAGATTAATAGGAACGGATCTAACTATAAGAGGAATATAGGCTTCCGATGTGTTCGAAAAGACTTGTGAGGAAATAAATCAGGTTGATGGATGTGAAAGCGGATAAATCCGACGACAAAAATTGAATTTCCTTGAGTTGTGGGAAAAAGTCGTATGGTAAATAACTAGTGGAATCAGTAAAAATCCGAGAAATGAAATTATGGACGTTGTCCTGTGTCCGATGTAATTTGTTCTCTTGTGAATTCGTAGAAACGCCTAGCGTACACTTATCAGTGCCTTTATGTACACGCAGCAACTTTTTTAAGCGATTTTCAACTATAATACAAATTGATTAACGTTTTACGTTTTCACAAACATGGTACCTACGTCATTTCACGAAAAATCTCTTTTGAATTTTGGCAAGTGTATTCATATTAGGTCGTGGCCTGACAGTTTTATAAAATTGTTTTAAAACGACAAATTGGAACAATAAGGTGTCAATCGTCGTTGCAAATTATCAACCAGAATTATCTTTTGCACACAGCTTATATTCCGCCGCAACAAAAGTAAAGATTAAAAACCCAGAAAGTGTAAAGCCCAATCGACTTATCACCTCAATAACGATAAGAACAGTTAGTAGAATCTACCGAAATCAACGTAGAAATTATAATACAACGTGAATTCCCCCAAATCCCCCGCGGGAGTTGTTCCATGCCGTAATACTAGGTAACAGAACCCTTGTTCCAACAGTTATCAACATTTTGACCAGTGATTATAACGTAATTACTAACCTTGCTTACTTTACATGGGTTTAATTGTTACAACTTTCGTTACAAAACGGGCCTAATAAAATCTTTCATGTTTTAGTTAGGTGAAATGCTGGTTAATGCTTAAAATATGGTTTGTGAGACTTAATAGTGTGGAGTTAGATTTAATATTTTATTCATGAAATCTTTCCTATGTTGACTGACAAAATTTTCAGTATACTATGTCGGATACATTTGCAATGTATTTTTTACGCGATGTTACTTACTTGTCACTTAAGACGCTCTATAAAGTCAAGAAAATTAAATTAAATTTGAAATTAAGCTAAAAATAGAGACCTCAATGCTTATCAAATTCATTTCATGTTACTTAGCTTTATGTGTAAAAATAAACATAAAAGCAGTGATATAGGAAGACAGTATTATTTCCTCCTCACTGACTGCCTTGTCTTTGATCGTGATCATCATAATGGATCTGAGGTGATAACAGAATTAGGCCCACTTGCTTACACCTGTAACCTTTTATGTTCGTGTCTACACACCTTATTGATGTTGCTCAAAGAACAATGTTCTTCGGCCAATTTTGAGATATTGTTTCCGTATTAGGTATACAAGAAAAAAGGAAACAGAACTACATACGTCAAAATGTGTACATAAATGTGTCAAATAAGTATAGCGCGGTCACATTATCTTGATGCATCTCTGCGTCTAGTGTCAAGCGTCTCAAGCGTCAAGTTTATGTGACCCAGTAGTATACCACGTCATCACATAATAATAACCAAAAATCTTATGTATCATATTCTAAAGTTTCAGCCTATAAGGAAAATCGGAACCATATCCATCTGTCACACAGAGTTTATTTAATGAATACCTAGTTTTTCCATCCATCCAAAAATATTTTTTAAGCCATAAACATTCCCAAAGAATCACTCAGGGACTCATAATTCGGAACTCGTGGCGACTAGAATTAAAATATAACATTGTAATAATTTACCATAAAGTGTCGCCGTATTTTCCCATAAAAGTCCCGCAACGTGTTTTAGCGGTCCAGGTTGACAGGGCTCATTATAGGTAATATTTCAATCCGTGTCAGTCTGGACAATGTTTTATGGTTTTGTTAACAAAATGAGCCCAATGTATTGGACATTTTTGTGACAGTTTTATTTTGGAATAATCAAATTGATCAAGTTAATATTAATTGCGACATAACATAACATCACGCATGTAATCTCCGAAGGGTTAGATAGGGGTACACCTAACAGTATACCTACATTTCTCCAGTTATGTTTAAGTCCCACATAATGGGGGTGAGCCTATTTTCATCAATGGGGCACAAATCTAAACTCGAGAAATCGAACCATAAACAATTCAACTCATAAACAAGTGCTTAAAAGGTCACAGGAATTTAAATTATGGACAAAGAATATCTAAAGCCATAGTAAAACACTTGCAATGAGTACTCAAACTACTCAAGCAAGTGTAAAAATAGCGTCTTAAGTGGCCAGCAGTTTAGTTAAGTAGCTATTACCGTAAAAGCAGTTAAAAGTCATCAGTTTAAAATCGGATCGCAAGAAGCAAACGGTCGCTCAGTGCACGTGCTATTAAACATTTATGCGTTTAAGATAACGTATGGCCACTGCAAGATTTTATAGCATTTTTATTGACCAATGATCAGATCGGACTATCGGGGCTAGTGTCTCTACTTGCCTACGAGTCTACTCAACAAACGATTCTTCATCACGACGCGCAATCGCGTTTGAATACACACTTAACCTTATTTTCATGTCGTCTTCAATCCATTAACTCGTAGATGTAACTGCTACGTCTTCCTACTTCACTCGTCAAGTTGCATCACAAAGAAAGAGCTCATCTAACGAGATAACCTTTTAAGATGTCGTCCCAATAAGCGGCAAAGGATCATAGTGACGAAGTACCTCGTAGCAAGATATTGAATTATTTTATGAAGCTTTCGCCCCCCTGCTTTGCCTCAAGCTGTAACGAGCGAAGCTATCACGACCCCTCTTTGACTTGTTGGAACGCAACAAAAACAAATGTTTGTTTTACCTGACCAAATTCCAGATTAAGCTCTTTCAACTTCATGTTACAAAAATGCGGTTGTTTGTGTCAATAGGGAGGGAAGTCGGCATTGTATTACATATTTTCGACGTCAACCATTCTTAGGATAAGAGTGGTCGTGGGATAACAAACGACACAAAAGGCGAAATAATGAATAGTCCAGAAAAACGGCGCGGCTCTCGTTATGAGCTACATGCATAAATGATACGGCGAATCTGACAAATGGAACGGCAGAGTATAACAATGCTAGTGCCTCCAAGTGGCCGTTCAATTATGCAAATAGGCTGTGCGATGTTCGTCCGGCAATAATAAAACTGTTTAACAGCTGACAAGCGCGCGTCCGGCGCTCAAACATTTTTGTATTCAGTCACCCGTCTAAGCAATAAAACAAAGGCAGGTACATCATCCATATGACGAGTTGTCCCCCCGCTCATATTAAATTAGACCGCCGCTGGTCATCCACTTTATTTTTATTTGAATCCCATGAAAATATGAACGTGTTTGCTCGGCCACGTTAGGGAGTCGCGGCCGTTTTATTCAGAAGTCAATGTTTATGAATTTGTTAATAAACACGGCCGGCTCCATGCTGTTACCTTCACATTTTGGGCGTCGAAAAAATTCGCGACAAAAGTTTTCATTCGCGCCGCTACCGACCGTAACTGTTATCGCTAATTATCCGGAGTGGGTTATTCGACTAAAATAAAAAGTAATCCGATAGTAATTTGGATAAAAGAGTCTCTCTTTACGGGTTGTCGGGAGTAGATTGGCGGAGGTAGTCGTCTTTAAGGGAGGGTTATCATGCAAGGAGTACATAAACGCGACTGCGAGTCGTGTGTCGCTCCTCGAATCATTATCGGGGCATTGCTTTCAGTCAATGTAACCGGTGCTACAACGTAATGCATAATTTATAACCGCTTCAAAACGTTCAACTTTATCTAAATTACTGAAAGTGTAATTAGTTTAGTAGACTGATATTAATTAATGATGACAAAATTATGAGTTTATAAATCATGTAAGTATAATTTTTCGTCGGTAACTCCTCATTAAACTGATCCTCTGGTGCTCCATCACTCAGTCAAATTGCGTTTCGCTTAATTTTCTTTCCCCGGCAGGTGTGTTCGACAGCGCAATTATTTACACCGTCAGCCGTGACGTCAGTCCCCCGCGCCCCGCTCCCCTCCCCTAGTGTTTCCTCCGAGAATAAAACTTGGTAACGTTGTCTAGATAGTTTGAAACTGTAAGTTATTCCGTTTTTACGTTTTACTATTTTGTTTTCTTTACAAATGCCTATTGCAACTTGTCATTAGCCGTTGATCATCCTACCCCGTGGATAAAATAAGGGAAAATCCTGATTCCGCCATCACGGGTAACTGAAATCAAATCTCACTCGACATATCATTTCCAAAGCACTTAGTCATCGTTTTTATCTCAAATTACTTAACGACATATCTCACATATATACGGCCTAACAATAGCAATTACAATCCGCAGTGTCACTCAATTCTGCTAAGAACATCGTATCTCTTAGCATAAAGTCGTAAGTGCCTGCCTATAGCTGATTTGGGAACCCTTACGTTAGGTATTCCGCATTAGATCCAAGGTCGCTTAAACACTTGAAATGTCAAAACCATTTGTTCCCCTCATGTTTGGAAATGTCAGTGCGGCAGATCCGCCTATGGTGTAGTATCTCTAATTTGACAGTGACATATACGATTAAATTAGAATGTCATGCTACGAAGAGAAAATGAATTTGCTCGGATTGAGTGGTTTTCATTGTTGTTTTTGGTATAAATGATCCTTTAAATATGTGTCACGTTCGTTTGAGTAATGAACGGGATTGACACTGATGTAATGAGCCTATAGGTAATTAGATGTGTTTCGGATATGTGTAGAATATTAATTACTATTGTGTTTACTTGAAAGTACGGTAACCCTAAAAGTTAAACTTAATTACATAAAGATAAAAATTTTATGATTTCGAGTATTTTTATTGATTTCCGAGGCATGGAATTTAATTCCTTAACATTGAAGGTAACTAAGAACCTTTCAGCAAAAGATTGGAATGATTTATTAATAAGGAATACATATTACATTAATTAAAAACTATAAAATAAACTAAACTAACAATAAACTATAAAAAGGCATCGAAATACTGCTCCTCAACGCTGTCAGCCGGTAATGTGCCCAAAAGACTGGCTGCATTGCCTCGTTGTATGGCAACACTTAGCCTCTGGCCAAGATAGAAGCCAGCCCTTGGGTCACGAGAAGCGTCAACTAAGCGTTGAAAAGATTGAATATAGGTGCTAACAAAACAACTCAAAACTGATTGTCACCCAAATCGCAAATCGAAACAAAAACACAAGAAAAGAAAAATCACGGAACGGGTAAATGTTGACTTACTGTAACATCATTCGTGAACTTGACGGCTGAGTAAACCGTAGCCTGCTGACATTTGCGCACGTGAGCTTCTGACATTTACCTAAGCTCTTTACCGAGACACCAAAAATCGATATGACAAAATAACCTTTCGCCTATAAGTACCTAATATTCCGTGTTTTCCAACACGCAACCAACAATAGAGGGGCACAACAGACCCCTTATTGTATTCGATGATATTTTCCACACGTAATATCTTTGCCCTGATTTGTTGAGGCTAAAAATATTTATTTTTCGGTTAACTAACCCTTCCATGTTGTCCGTTTCCGGAGATAAGGGCATACTAAGTTGCGCGAAATACAACGTCCGGTTTCCGGCACACAAGGCATTAAAATTTTAATAACGTTTTTGATAGTCTGAGGTCTGAAATTATTAAAATGTCCAAGTTTTTTCCTTTTACAAGATCTAATTTAACTATCTAAATAATTACAAAAAAACCAATATGAAAATAGTGAGCAAAGCTCCAGCTAGTTGAATAATTTTGACTTAGTAATTTCACTTTAAAACCACACACAAAAATCCACGTTAGTTATCCTAATGTTCTTTAAATAAACCCTGGACTCCAAAAGGTCAACGTTTACATTCAACTAAAATGTGAAATTAATTTAGTAATGGGATATAATTTAAAGCAGCCTAAAATAACTTTACTTATTAAAAACAAAACAATGAGAAAGGACCGGTTCAGACAATTCGGATTGGACTTTCGGACTCCACCTTAACAAAGATGTGGTTATGAAGTCTGGTTTAATCACCGGTCCCCTCCAGTTTATTTAGTAAGTTATAATTACATTTGTACTTACTTTCATACTTCCGTGGTGGTTAGCGGCTTAAAAATAAAGGGTGAAAATGAAAGAGCGAAAAAATGACTCTGAATCAGCTTTTTTGTATAACTTTTCAACACTCGTATTATAATATTACCACGAGTTGATGTAATGTTATGTGAAAGAGCATGTTTGCAACAGGATATTTTAATCGGTGAACTGTAAATAACTCTATTCTACAAAATCAAACCTATAAATATCACATAGACAAATCACCATTGAATTAATTAACAAATTGCAACAAAGAGCATGCGACTCCCGTATTTATGTTCAATAAACAAACTAGTATTTTAAATATAATAGTCGACTAACCACACCGATAGTGCATTGAACAGCGCGGTCACAGAGCATTGCCACGAACGCAACCGTTTTATAATAAATTCTCGAGTTCCGCACCCACTGGGATTAATCGTCTTACTTTTCTCTCTCGGCCGTAATCCTCACAGGGAATTGTGTGGCCACGATCTACTGTAACCACTACCACTTTATCACACGCGATGGAAGCGATGCATCTGACAAAAGATTTAACATGTGAAACCTTACCAGTAACACCCAGATCGTCAACTACCGATAACGACGAAATCGACTTTGGAACGAAATGAAATTCTCGAATTCCAAAGTCATTTATTTAAAGCGTTGAATTCTACATCTTAGTTGAGTAATAGTTTGATTATTTTACAGTGATAAATCGACTCACTTTTAGGTAACACGAATTTTATACTTGAACGATTTTAAAATCGAATCCCGGCACCGAAATTATATCCAAGTTCAGACAGTGTTCGTGGAATCCCTGTTATCGCTCGCCGAAATCTTCGCAGGAAACAATTTAAGTTCTGGCCTGTAGTAAGAGCTCAGGTTTCAGAGACGTAAGAAGGGATAGTTGCGAAGTGTACTCTTAGGATTTACTGCATCACTAGTTGCGCACAGATAACTATCGTCCGTAACGCTTTAACTTATGAAATGGTCCCTTTGTACGTACGTCTGCGTCTTTGTTGACTGGATGCGAATAATTGCTTTCGTTACTGTAGGAATATGGATGGTGTAGTTTTAACGTAATGGGACAGCTTGTGTTCTTAGTTAATGGCTTTGTAGACCTACGGGCTCTTTGTTGTCATATAAAACCTTTGAACGTCATTTGGATCACGTGACCGCATGAACCTATTGTGATATGTTAGACAAACAAATAACGGGCACGAATATGGCGCGGACAAAAATGAACAACGAAAACAGTAGATGAAAATGAAAACAAAGTTATTTGTTGTGTCAGTGAGTCGGCTATATTAGGTCGTAGGCAGGGGTTCCCACCTGATGGGTTTACCGTTGGCAACAGGGTTTAGTTGGTGTCACAATCGGCCGCCACTGCGCTGCAGAATTAACCGCCTCGCCCGGCCCGCTCTAAATGTCACTCTTATTATCGTCTGACACTTCGGGATTACCTAGGATAAATTGTTTAAACGTTTTGGAAGCGGCCATTTCACTTGACGCTGACGTTTGTTATCTTTCCGAATTAAAACTCCACTCGCTGAATCTATTTTCATTCGAGTTCTAGCGGACCTTTTCCAACTTTGTTTATCGCGCTTAATTTGGACCCCTGTGCGAAGCGAGGGAAGTCAATTTAGCTCGTGTTTGATTGGTTGCAACAATCACTTACGAGCAACACTGTCAACTTTGACGTACGAATGAAGTTTCACGGGAGGCTGGGCTGCACAGTACGTCTGCTAATACCATTTTCCGTTTGGCTAATAAGTTTAGCATGCGCTATTACCAATCTAGCGTCGAGCTAGGCGCCAGCCGAGCGCCTCTGCAGCAATCAATTTGTTTCATGTTCGGACGTTTTGATTCTCTGAATTTCAGTGGAACACGGCAGGGAGTGTACGCTGTACGCTCGTTGCGGCGTGTCTTCATTTGCAAGTTTATGTTGTTTTGTTTGCGTAGTCGTGTAACGTTACCTTTACGATTAAGTGGCGCGTTTAAACTCTAGTAAATACGAATAGAAGCCACTTAGATTGCCGTAACTCCTTCTCTAACTTAACGTGGAATAGTCTGATTGTTAAACATCTCACGGCGGATTTTCCATCTCCTAATTGTTATCGATACAAAATCGCAATATGTAAATGATGGGTCGGGTTCTTAGCAGCGGTACGGGGGCCCTGAGGGTCTGGCGTTGCTGCCACTCGGCTTCATTGACATTCGGATCACGAACGCCACGAACGATGTCTTCCATCTCGACTCGCTCGCGCCGATTGCATTAATTTTACCATTTTATAAACGATTTAATAGACAATCTTCAGATTTGACTATTTGAGAATCTGTAGCAGTAAAACTGTTGAACGTTGAACTACTTATCTCACTATTGCCAAGAAATATTTAATGCAGATAGGATTGGTCATTTCATCGAAATAAAATTGTGGCCTGCATTCTTTTTTGTTTAAAATGAACGTTCACTCATTTTTGATGGTCCGAGCGCCGCATAATTTATTCATTAGGGTGTTTTTTTCTCGCTTAGTCTCGCTCACGGGATGAAAATCCGTGAATAAGAATGCGGTTTGTCATTTTTCTCTGGCTGCCTTCGATATATCCTCGAGAGTATTCAAATCAATCTCTGAACATTTTCAATTTATTTCAGTGTCCTTATCTGTGACAGACTCTGCGCTGAATTAATCTGAGCGGACTGGCCTCCCTTCGCCCCCGCTCGCGCCTCTCCCCCTCACCGGAAATTAAACGAATTAACGCCATCCAAATGTACATTTTTCACTTTGGGACTCGCGCATCCTATCGATGAATCTCCAGTCTTTTTCATCGGAAAGCAATCGGCGGATCTGTGCGTTTATCTGTCTTCGCTTAGATTGAACAATTGATACGTCAGTGATGTACGTAGAATTGTAAATTGAATTCTCGTTATTGATTCGTCTACGCTCCATTTATTTCGAAACCGATTTGATTAAGCGTAGCGACACTGTTATATCTTAACTAAGCGTGGCTTGAATATAATTAAATGCGTGTGTAGTGGTAATGACTAGGGATACATGGTTAGCATACGAATACGTGCGATCCGATCGATTGTCTTCGCGTTTATCCTCTTTTAGAGAGGGGCGAGTTTCTATTTTCCTGTTGAGGAGTTTCTATTGTTTCATAAAGGTCGGTATTGTAACATAAAAGCTGGGAATGTGTGCGGTCAATCGCTCAAGCGGTTCAACCCCTATATGTTCCGTAACTTAATGGCGCTGTAAAGCCACGTGCACACCTGCCGCGCTCCGTATAAAGCGATACCCGCTAATTAATTCTGTACTGGCCATTACCACGAATGCGATACCTACTATTACGGTGTCGTACCTCGAAAACAGTTTAATATAGCCTTAAGCCATCTAGCCTCAAGTGCCAGCCAAACATAAAATGAAATCTTAATTAATTGATGATGATTGATGTCAAAATAATGATCTAAATCAAAATAAATACACCCCACTTTATAAACATTAATTTAAATCAAAATACGAAATAAAGACAGCTTTCCAATTAACAGAGTGACATCAAAAGTTTAACACTGCCATTCAAAGCAATAAACAAATATTATCGTGTAGATGAAAATATCAAAGATCGAAATGATTGTTTACATTAAATGGGATGCTGGCACATAATTTAAACTGAGAGCTTTACCGCTCATCCTCTTAACGAGCTCCACTGTCCAATAAATTGCTTCAAACTATGTACATTCTGATTAATAAAACTGATTATGTTTATCGCACGCTTTAAATTTTAAATTCACCGGCTTATTACTCATTATATTCAAAATGCATTCGTTATCGCACGCAATATCCTGCGAATTGCAAAACGTTTTCCCGTTGTGTTGCGGTCCTACTATATCCGTTTATTTATAAACGTTGCTGTGTTGAAAATGCTGAGAATAAAACTTGTGTTTCAATGTACCAGAGGAAGTACAGTAAAACACCTTAAGTGTTATCGTCGGTCGGGAGCAGCTGCCCCGCTAACTAACCGTGATTGCCCCCTCCCCCTCACCCCGGCGTGTATCATTTTTTCAACCCTCTCGGAGGACCGGCTCAACGTCGTCTTGAGATTGCTATACTTAGCATTAAATTGTGAGGCTCTTAAAGGGCATTTCGCGTGGATTACGCGGGGTGCGCCGCCGTTTTTTCATTGCGCCCGTCTAGATTGCGCGCGCTTAGCTGCTTTGTAAATACCTTAAAGGTATCGGTTGGCATAAACTGGCCCCGGATCCGTGCTGACGTTAATGAGCCGTCCCTTTCGCTATCTCGGAGACGTACGGTTATAACGGTTGAATTTCGCGATACTTAGGAATTATCTCGGCCCGGCCTTTTTTCGCTTACAATTTTTGCAAACTCCCATTTAGGGAAATCAGTTCTGTAATGGGGTAGCCGGTTTCATATTCGACAACATAATGCCCTCTCATCAAGTAAATTATGACTTTAATCTCATAGAAAGTTCCGCTGAGAATTTACCCGACTTTACTTTTAAACTTCTCCCTCCCTGGCATTCAGCGCTCGGTGATTTATGAAAACTAGAAAATTCTGAAGTGTATAAAGTATTTTTCATTGCTTCAACTAACTTTGTTGTCATGGTTAAAAGAGTTTCAATATTTAAAAGATGTAAAATATATGCGCGTGGACTGGGGTGCCGTGCATTTCATTTTCACGCATTCCAACTGCATTCCACGCGTGCTTATTTTTTTGTACTGAAACCTAAAGTGAAAACGGTGCTAAAGCTAGTTTACTTTAGACAAACACCCATTTAGCAAGGATTTTTATGGTTAAACGTTCATGAAAATCATTGTGCTTTTTGTTTAGTGCCGAGTGGCTCACACGTGAGAGCCACGCGATCGTACCAGGCAGGGCTTGTCTACGATCGAACATTAACATCGGCCTATTTATTTCGTACGAACCTCTTTAGACTTATTTACTCCTCTTATATCGTCTATTTGGGAAGATAAAAGAAGTTAATTTTATAAATGGGCCATTCCCGTATAGGTAGGTAATCTTGCGTCGGCGGCGTTATCGGGGTCCAATCGGCCAAAGACAGATAGCGCGGTCGACACGCGAACGGCGATTGATTAGCCGGGCCCGCACTACCCTGACGGGTTAATAAAGCCTCCTGCTGCCCGCTGATTGCCTTGTAAGCTACCCATTCTGCTTTCCGCCGGAATTCCATGAATCGATTACTTTATGCAATCCATCATATTACGGAGAAATTGGGAGCATCGGAGAAACGGAATTAAAGTCCGGACACGAGTTTCAAAATTGAATATTCGCAGGAGTATGCGGCGCTGTGTGACTTCGCTCCGTGCTTAGATACAGAGTTATGAAAGAGCCGGGAAAAATATCATCAGTTTAATCTGTGCAGCTGCAAACTAATGAGTGTGCGAGTGATGTGTCGTAATTAATGGCGCTCTGTGTATCTATTTACAGCTAAAACATTGAGACGGGTGACATTGGCAACCAGTGCAGCTAAAGTATCGCACACTATTATTTACAGGCGATCATTTCGTCCAGTAAATCTCCCACATGAAAATAAAAATAAAGCAAGTTTCTAGTCTGGTGAGCAATTAACGTTAGGGTGTACATTATGGCAGAAAAGGTATATACGTACCCGTCCAAACGCCCTCTAGATCATAAGTCCCACTAGTTCGTCGCCCCGTCTTACTATACCATTGTTTGACTAAGCTTCAATCACGTTCATCGACTTATTGGATTAGACTTAGAGTAAGTGAGCAAAACTTTAGTAAATAATCTTTATATAGACTACTGAGTGAGTAGTCATAACAAACAAGTATCCGTTTCAGATTAACAATCAACTTTCACGGGTGGCGTCGGATTAGGCAGGACCAAAACAACGGTTCTGTTTTAGCGTACAAAACTTTATTCCTGTTTGTGGTGTAAATTAATCAAAGTATATCGTATTGTATAGTAGGTGATTATAAAGCGGGCGGGTGACAGCGGGCGCTCGTGGGGCGGGCGGGAGGTGCCTCGTCCGGCACAAGTTTGGGCAACAATTCTGGTCCGCGGATCGGATTAGGCTGCGGGGCTGCTCGCGGTCACTAGCAGGTCTCATGAACACGGTATACGTTTCACAAAGTTCTTCCCGCCAGCGGAATTAGAAAGTCACTCAGCAACAACAAATCTGGATTTACTTGGCGCTCTGGAAATGACATTTTTAAAGTCCCGTCTCAACGTCGTCGGTCGGTCCGCACGAGCTGCGCGCATTAGCCCAAGGCGGAATGGGATTCACGCGTTGCGTGGGATTATGCAACAAAAAACGTGCGTTAAACCAACCCTTTTTTTGAAGGGGCGAGTCGATGTGACGTGGAGTTTCTTCCGCCAAACTGCCGCGGCCTTGCGACCGACGCGGGCTCGCAGCCTA
Organism: Diarsia dahlii; assembly: GCA_949775195.1. Taxonomy (NCBI): domain Eukaryota; kingdom Metazoa; phylum Arthropoda; class Insecta; order Lepidoptera; family Noctuidae; genus Diarsia; species Diarsia dahlii. The sequence continues at coordinate 8,342,198 of OX459195.1, read as the reverse complement.
ATTGTTTGACGAAAATAAATGATTCCCAAAATAAAAATAAACGAGAGTTTCGCGTTTCGAATTAATTTTTAACGTTACGTTGCCTTTCACTTTTACGTCGTAGAGTAGCTTAATCGAGAACACAATGACACAAATAAAACCATTACGTTTCTTATCAACATCTGCTACGAAAAAAGTCTGGCATACTAACTTAATCTCTTTGGGGTAACACGAGGAATAATTCGTTTCTATACATTTTTGATAAACTCTGCGCCAAAGTGGGGTAAAACAAACTTTTTTAATTTGTCCGTTGACAATAAAATGTATTAAATGTTTCGTTCGCTGGTTAAGTGTTTAAAATTACAAGGAACCATGGCGGTACTTAATAGAGCGATAACTTGTAGGAGCGTACAGATAGAGGACACAAAAAATATAATTACCTTGTATATGTGTTAACATTAAACTGGTTCTAACCGTGATTGTTCGCACGCACGCCAACGCCCCCTGTCGAATATGGGTCAGAGCCTTTACCCTGAGTCTACGATTATTATTTACGTTAGTGAGTCGGCATAATTCTATCATGTTAGTCACTTAATTGCCTGAACTTCAGTGCTCCTTACTGAAAAAAATGTTAAAACCATTAATTATAATGTTCGGAGGCGAGGGCGTTCACTCAAACATTAACGAATGTAAAAATTGCCTTTATAGATATGACTACTCAGTTTTAAATTAGAGGAAATGATAAATGGATACGTGAAAGAATATGTCTAACAATTATAGTGTCCGAGTCAATCTATTTGGCTTTGATTTGTATCAACTCCAGGATTTTATGATTCGATTAGTTTTCTTCTTTTAGGATATTTAAATTCAAAGCAATTGTTTCTAAACCCAGCTGAAGGCGCCCCCTGTTGGTATTAGGTCTCTAACTTTGCCAAATTGCACTATAACATCCGGTTCTTTTACAACCAGGTCCAGTAAAATTTTAAAAATGCTCTGAGCTGCGTAAAGTTTTAATAAAAGGTTCCAAAGCATTAATGGATTAAATTTTACTTTTTCACGTGGATTTTTAGATTTTACGAAGTCTGCATGACTTCCGAAATTGTTTTAGGTGCGGTAACAAAAGCCGAAAAGTTGAAATACAAAAGCGACATTTCAAAAAACAATTTACACTCCGAGTTTTGACGAAGAATGACTTCCTCATCCCGATTTTTAACGTCATGTTAAATCCTGTATGGTTACTAAACGCAAATAAATAAAATCCTCAATCCGAATAGCATAAGGTGGCAATTCCCTATGCCAATCTTTAACTGATCATTACATACGTCGGTATTGATGATGATTGTGATCACCACGTAACAGCACTATAATAATTAAGTAGTTTAGAGAACTACTACTAAACCCATTCAAAGCTACGAAATTACAATAATACCTGTGATTATGACGCATAAAGATAAAATTTACACACTCAAACCTCAATAACCACATTATTCGTGGAACAATCTAGAGTTTTGCAAACGCAATATTTATCCAAGTAGGTCCCCGCAGGTTTGCCGTGAGCCTTGTAAAGTCACGCGAGGTTAATCAGTCTTCATTTCCTATCTATCAGAATACCGGTCGAGTCCGCGGTTGGAACCTCCTAGGGTAAAGCATTACCTACTATCAGGCGACTAGCTTCTTGAAAAATGATATTCCACCACACCTTGGCGTTGTCTCCTCGCAATAATTCAATGTTCGCTTTTATTTATAAACGGCAGCAGTTCGCGTGCCTACTTTTCACCTTCCTTTTATTTGACTAATGTTCTTTCTTTCTTTTTGATTCCAGGTACGTATCGCCATAGATAAGTGAGTAATGCCTTCATTAGTCCGTGACGTCACGACCCCAGTAATACAACGTTTTTACACGTAATTTTACCCAGGATGTTTATGAACAGCAAAATGAAATTACGTTTGAAAAAATTTTACATGTTTGAATTAAAATTTTGCGGCCGTTTGATGTGTTTGTCAAACAATTTGGGCGCTTGACGTGTTGGGGGAAGGGATTGAAGGTTCTTTTTTTATTAAATGCTTTTATTAATACACGCTGTTTGCCTGAAACTGGTCGTAAGGCCGAGTTTTTGATAAACAAGCCATATAATCCTTTAAAATTATTTTCCGCCCGTATCAAACTTATGAAGCAATAAAACAATATGGGTCGGTACAAAACCTCGTGTAATACTTTCAAGGATTTCCGATTTAAGTATATTTCATTTCGCATGGATAAGTTCGTATTTGCGAATCAATATAATTCTCATCTTACAGAAACCCCGGCACGATTCGAGTAGGTACCTATTGTTGAACAAAACGTAATTTACGTATCTCGTTATTTCCGAGAAGTGTTTTCCGAACGCGATACTAGATTGTTTAAAAAGAAATCGCTCTGAACGCTAAGAGCACCCATTAAATCACTTTATTGTTGTTTAATTCGAACAAAGCTAGTTCCAACAAATTCTTTCAACCCTATTTCGCTGTACGTAATTTAAAAGGGATGAAACTGTGAGGGCATCGCCGTACATGGTTAAACAATAGAATAGTTATCCCGGTCTCTCCAACTTAGTTGGGGGCGGATGATGTGAATTTTAATTACATTTTTATGATAGGAACGTAGTCGAGGACGTACTAGAAGCGAGACCCCCGTCATTCAAGCTGACTCTTCCGTTCACACATAAAACCGTAACCCCGACTTAAAAGCGTCATTGAGACGAACACAATCCAGCCACTAGTCTGTCGGATACGATCGATCCTACCTAGCTTTTGATATGAAAATTGAAAGTGCAGTTTAATAACACTTGGATAGTTTTACGTTACATAGATTGAAGAATATTCACCTTGAAAATGTATATAGCTACTTACCAGATAGAAGCATATACCTTACAATTTTATGCTCCAAGCAACTCACCATCCAAATTCTTCGATAAATCTGTTTTCTTCACGACATCGTCGGTATAATCTATTCTTGTAGGATACTATGGAGGTACTCTCTGATTTATTGGCTGCATACTGTAGAAAACTTCAAAATATTATTTAGAAGCCATAAATTTTGTTAAAATTTATAAAATTGCAAAGAATTCCTTTCGGTAAGAATCTACTTACTTATCTAAGTTTCCAGAATATAATGCCGGAACGATTGAATATGATATCGGACCATATTTCACTTAAAGATATACGAGATGGTTGTAAAATCCGAGATTCTATGTGCAAGCGGCCATTTATATCTTATTTCGTCCATTCGATTTTACGTCCGAATGTTTTACGTTCGCACGGACAGATGTGTTGGTGATGCAAATAAGCGATATTTTCCGGTAAATCGGTTCGGTTTATGCGAGATCGACAATGGACCCTTATTCACACAACGCAAAACAAGAGAATTCCTTGGGAAAGCATTAGTCTTCGGGCGTGATCTATTCAGTGCCGATCGTGTGTACATACGTGGAGTGCCCAAACCGCTGTTGGCATAAATCAAACATCACCGGAAATAAGCGCGTCGGAAGAGCAAACCGAAAAACAAATCATTTTGTAGGCACCGACGATCACAAAAATACAATAAATAGAGAAAAAAAATTAAGCGTTAAAATGAAAACCGACAACAACAATGAAACGTGGCTTTCCATAAATAACGGTGCAGGCTTTCGTTACGGATGTGGGTAGATTTTGAGAGTTTATATAGCCGCCGAAGCGTGGCCGGTAAACAACGAGAGAAATTTGAATTATGAGATTTAACATTGAAATTGCTTGCTTCTGTTTTATTGTACAAAGATTTTGCCTTTGGAAATATTAGGAAGGGTCCTGCGGGCGTTCCGCCGATACCAATATATTGACCGAGGAGAATTAGTATGCCCGCCGCGCTCTTGTTGTTGCTCGGTAAATTTTTGCAAAAAGGGAAATAATGATATCATAAGTCAAGGGGAGATAACCTAAGCGTGCCGTATTGTTTATCACGTCCCAATTGAGATTTTTCGCTTTACAATGAGGGTTGATGATATTATTAATTTCGCGTCTCTAAAACGTTGCTATCTGATATTCCGCTGAGCCGAGCTTAAGCGTTGTATTTTTATTAAGCTACAGGCATTTCGGTTTATTGACGTCACGTTGGTACGCTTCGAGTAATCGCCGAGCTCGCTTACTAAATGTGAAGCTTGATGCGAAGATGACAATGGCTTTATGAATTATTAGCACGTAATCGGTTTACCTTGAGTTCGGGCAGACAATGAAGGTTCATAGCGTATGCGTGCGACCGGATGCGAGTCGCGTGGAGAGGCCGGTCCTTCATACATAGTTGAGTGGGACACCCTCGCAGTAAATTTAAAATTCACCCCGTAATGACGGGAAAATGAGGCCCGCTGTTTGGACGATGATCGCGATACAGAACGCTACACAACATCGGAAAGGTGTCGTATCTTATCTGTGCGCCGCGTAAATCCGCCATGTTTCTTGTGTTACTCTTTATGTGTCCCCGACGGGCAATAATAATCTGCATTGTCGTTTACATGGACGATATTTTTTCATTGGTCGCAAAAACATCGGTACGTAGAGCTCGCGGCGCTTCATATCGCGCGTTATTACAAATATTTTTTGTTGCTCACGATATGTTTGTTGCACAGTCGCGTTTACATTACTTTATTATCAGATTTACGTCTGTTAAAAAATAGGAGGTGTTTTATCTATGTTATGCAGGTAGCACTAACTGTCACGCTGGTCATAAAATACAGGATATTTTCACAGTTTATCGTACACCACTGAAAACTCGTAGTCAGCATCTCAGCTCACTCGAGGGAATAAAAATATAAACAAGATAGGATCCTTCCATTCTGAGACCCATTGTATTAAAAAGGTCGATGAAAATTTATAAGCAGAGAATGAGCTCACAAAATGATATAAGCTGATAATCCGGTTGAAAATCGATTGCGCCGCAACAAAAGAAACGGCTAACAGAATGGAAAGATTTAAAAAAAGTTGGAAACTACATGAAACGATTACGGGCGATCGTTCCGATCGTCACGAGCCGCGCACGGGGGCGATCCGGGAAGATAGCCGCAACATAATATTACCGCTATACCCGTATCCGGCTCTTATCTTTTGTACGGTGAGCGCTGCATTTGATCCAATTTGCCAATACAATCAGATCTCGGGTATTGCAATGGCATTATCTCCGACAGTCGTGGGCCGCGCGGTCTCTAATGCGATCTCTACTAAGAACTTTCGTTTGCTTCCACCGCCTACCACCACTTACCTACCGTTGCCTCCCTCCCCTATTGACAATTAGTTACATCTACTAAAATGGCGAGCTCTTTCCACTTTAAAATGGAAGTTCTTTAACTAGGTTGAGATAGAAATGTTAACAGATAGCATTTATACTTGAGTATGTTATGTTGGCAATTACGTTAAATGACAATGCAAACTAGAAAGGTATCACAATAATGTAAAACAGTTTTGACTTTCCGACGTTTACTTTAATAATAAACTTATTTACGTCCAAGTTGCCTCATGTTATTCAAAACATACTTACAAATGTAAATTATACTAAAACGCGCATAATCACAAAAGTAGACATGTACCGTAACGCGACCGGCACAAATAAAATATTCAATTCCAAATCCCAGCTACAGACCCGACATAACCCCTATAATTCCGTAAAAAAAGTTCCGACGTTAAAAAATGTAAATCTTTTGCCGGTCAAATACACGCATAATAATTTGAAATCCAATCGGCTGGCCTGCCTCGGCGCCCTGGGAAATCCTTCAAGGTGAGAGGGCGCCGGACAGTGGAAAATCTTCCCCTCTTCCCTCCCTGATAAGATTGTCCAGTGCAACTCCCAAAACGCAGAGGGATTGAAAACTTCTACCGAAACGGAACCGAACATAGTATCCTGAGGGATCAATACGTTCGGAAATATAATATCTGGATAGTTCGCGCTCGACTTGAGATTCTGACTTTTTGCAATATTTTTTTTCTGCTATATTAGTTTAGTACACGGCCTAACCCTCGGCGCTGAGTTGTTTGAAATACAAGCTCGCAATATGCCCGAAACAATTTTGTTAAGAATTAAAGTACAAGAAACACATCTTATTATAATAAATATCAGGTAAAACTTGTTTTAATGTTCGGGAATCTCTTGAACGCTGAAAAATATGCAAAAATATTCTGAACTTTTTAACTATAATGGAATTTATTTGAAATCTTAGAACCATTTCTTTTCTTAAATGTTTGAGTTAGGGGGTATTATTTGTACAGCGGTGTACCGACCTAATTTGTTGGTACTGTGGAGTACGTCGAGTACGTCGTACGACGTTGTTATGTCGTCGCACTGTCACTGTATACCTCTGAGACGTAAATAAGTGGGTTTGCGAATTTTTCCTGGTAAAGTTGAGCGGTTGTTTACACTGAAAGCGGAGTCGTTTACTTTGGGGGCTGGGGACGGGGATCACTAACGTAATTAGCGCAGTTTGTCGCCGTCTGTACCGGCGTCAACTAACTTCATCTTCAGAAAAATGTATTGAAACAATCAGAACCTATTAGTGCACTGCTCCTACTGAAGGGGAGTGAGAGCGCTCGAATTGAAAGCAAATCGAATTTCAATTGTCTTTGTAGTCTCCCCATCTCCGTCAATTGTTTCACAAAGTTCTTTACGGATATTCAAGTCTGCGACTTCACGCACTTATCTTTAACGGGCAAAAGTAGCTTTTCTCACTCAGCTCGGTCATTAATAGAGGGATTATGAACACTGAACAGCTCAATATTATAAGGAAATTCTCGAAAGAAAACCATTTTCTTCTTATATCATGAATTACATTCCCTTTTAAGATCAAAGCGCGAGCGTAAAATCAATTTATCCGTTATCAACGGAAACCGAAAAATCAAAGCACGTTGCATTACGCACAAATGGATACAGAACCACATCGATAACATACGGCAAGTATATTTCTGCTAGAGAGAGACATTCGATTATACCCTTGAACGTTTCTAATTTCCTGGTACTCGAATGTGGTTAACGCAATTTCCGAGACTATGTATAAGGTACCTGGGGACGAACGGGACTCGTTTCTTCGGGACCATTATCGTAAAATCAAATAAAGAGTCTTTTCAAATTATATGATTGAGGCGAACTGTCAATAGATATGGTTTTTATTTAAGTGGGTTAGTATTGCTCTTTAAATAATTATGTTTACATTGATAGTAAATAGCTAAGCGGCCGCTTCATGTAAAGTACGTCCTTTATTTAGCGGGTTCTAGGTGAATCCGATCTCACAAACTTGGAAAAAGCTGGGCAGATGAATAATTATGGTCGTTTTCATTCTTGTTCTAAACATCGGTACATGGTTAGTATATTAAATGACACAAAGAGAAAAAAATATTTGAATTCAGCAATAAGTTTTTGTTGAAAACAACAATATAAATCTACTTCAATATGCATTCGACGCGTTGTAGGTGGGTTGTACTTGCGATCGTGAAGGACTTGAGTTGAAATCCCACGTTCGTTGACCTGTGTACAGGTACTGAACCTACTTAAATATATTAAACACACTTGAAATAAAATAAAATGAAGGTAAAAATCTTTTGATTTAATAATGTCCTTCTCAACATTCATTCTTTCTTACTTATCAACCAAATATTTCAATAAAAATGCTTGTTTTCAATAAAGCAATATTCTCTTTATTAAATCCTAAATAATCTTACAAGACACAAATTCTACATTCTTGGCTTAAGAATATTGACATAGCTTAGAATAAAAGAAAAAGATACAAATATTTGACAGTTCGCTACTAGGGAAAACGTTTCTTACAATATGATTGACAATATATACAGAGGTTTTTGTCGAGTTACGCCTTCAAAATCTCAAATGTAGTTATCATAATATTGAAGAAAAGTTTTCTAAAACGGGTCAATGTTTTTCCACGTTTTCCTATTCGAAAATTTCCAGAATATATAAAACATTCTAGTGAAGCTATCTACTAGGTACATTAAGATAGATGCTACGCCGTAGCAAGGCTATGGCTACAGCGTGTAGTGATTCCAATGTACATTCGGTAGACACAGCTGATTGACTAACGTATCTTGGTTACGGCCGGCAAAATGGCTACGCAATCTGCTACGAGAAATGTTACATCGAGGGTTGTTTGCTTAAAAACGTACGGTATGTAGATTTTATGCGGAATATATGTAGTTGGAAATATGCTTCGAGTAATTTTGTTATTTACCCTACGTAAATAGTAACCAATTAAAAATTGCCGATGTTTATGTTAAGATTTGTCTCTCAATCACGTTATAACCGACAAACTGGTAAAAATACACTTTTTGAGGGGTAAACAGAAAGCAAAGAGGGTTCCCAAATTCTCTTTTTGTATGCATCCACCCTCACGTCAGCAGACATTTTTTAATTTTCAAATTCACTCCACTCAATCGACGGTGGCACTCTTCGTATTCGTCGTCATTTATCATTAGCTTCATTTATTTTTGTGCCTCGAGGAGATATGATTTATCACACCAAGGCTACGAACGTAGGTCTGTTTTTGCTGCGCCGCGAAGATATTAATCGTTATCGTGCGCGTGCCACGAGTCGTTTGTTTTCGTTACACTGGCACAACCCATTAATTATCAATGAACGTCCGGCGGCACTATGATGAAGGTACCGCTATGTCCCAAGCTTTTCCAGGTGACAGGCGCCTCGCTATCAACCCTTTTTAAGCCTTAGCATTTAACGCCGAGTGTCTGATGTCATAAAAGTGTCCGAACCGGGATCGTGCCGCGGACGTTAAATTCGTGATTAAATTGTACCGAACGGCCCGCTTTCCGCCGTAATAAAAAAATAAAGATCATCTTCTGCCGCATTATAAAATGAGGCTTTATTTTCAATGAATATATTAGGCAAATTCTTTAGAAAATGTTATTCGTGATTATTTTTTATTACTTCTGTTTTTGGGTAATTTCGTATTTTTTGTGAAATTTTCAAGGCTTTTAAATACTTCCTTAAACTTTTCCCTTTCGTAATAACACTGGTTTAATCAGATAATCTTCCTCAATAATTCTCTTACCAGCGAGGCAGCCATTATTTCAACTATGTACAAGTTAATAAAATTTATGGTATATTTACAAACCAAAAACAGCAATTTCAAAACTAATAAATTAACCCAAACTGCCTATAAACACTGCTAAAGAAGTACTACCTATAGGTATCACTTGCCGAAAATTGTTTTCTAATTTCTCTTCGGGCAGTGCTGCCATCTGGCGTGGCACGTCGTCCGCCATGACATATTGATAGATGGCGCTAGTCATACGCCTGATTGATCGTTGACGTCTCTGCGAGTCTGGCGCTCCTATCGTGGCTTCACTATACATACAGACTGAAAATTAATGCCAAAAAATATGTGCTCACATATTGGGCAGAATTTGAGAGCAGAGAATTTTTGGAAGTTTTAAATGAAAGCGTCAAAAGTTGGACAGGATGAAAACTTTTTTGATAGGTCCGTAATAACTCATACCTTGTACATGCCGATGATTTAACTTACTGTTACAATATTGTATCTTTTTCTTAACTCCCAATTAATCTTAGGTTTCGATATCCCGTGACTCATAAGGACCAAATATCATAGACAAACTGGTCCTTTTACCCAATAAGCGACCATAACTGCTAACACACACAAACCAAAACAGCAAATAATTCCTCTCAGCCCCACTTTAAATCAAACTCCGTTAACGCAGAGGTACCAATCGATGCGATTGTAATAGTAAAGTTTGTTTCTAATTGAAGATTCCCGGGAAGCCGGGTCGCGAGGGTCGAACGCAATTCCAACGATTAATGATGCGAGCTAATCCAACTAAGCAGAGATGGAAGGCATCATGGGATTCGTCAGGCCGGCTTACCATTTGATCTCGAATAGTTGGACGTCCAAATTATGTTCATGTTTGGTAATTAATTGTACGGTTTATTGGGGAAGATGTGGGTTTCGTGGTGTGCGCTGAGCGGTTTATTTTTAACGCTTTAGTGGGTAAGTTTAATTGTAAAGGATGAGAATTATGAAACACAAGATGATAGGGAAAGACTTAAAATATGAAAATGTTTTTCTAGACATCTGTCAAAGATGTTAAGTAATCATATAAAGAGTAACTCGCCTAAAAGCCTTTTTGCGCAGAAGAGATTTATACCAAAAGGAATAAACTTCAGACCAAAATTACCTAAACGAATAAATCAACATCCAGGGCTTAGAGTAAAAACACCGCCCAAAAAAATTAGGCCAAATCAGACGACAATAAGAAACAAAAGCCGGCCGTACATTTGCTAATGAGACTTAACCAGTGCTCCCAAAGTGAGCCAGGCTCAAACGTTACTACCGAAGATTAGGACCGAAACTCGAACACACATGCATGTCACCGAGTTGCCTTAGTACCAGAGGACACGCCGCTTCATTAGCCAAACCGTATTATCTAAGGCCTTAATGATTTCACGCTTCCCTTCAGCGTTTCGACAACTTTGATGACGGGAGTAAGCCGTAATCATAACGTGAGTTACGATTAAACTTTCGGTTTTATCTTTGCCCGCTTGTTGATTAACGGAGTTCTACTTCCTATGTCTAATCGATGCGAAGTTAAACTCTTTGGCAATTAAGTTATGGCTTCGATTTGTTTGCAGTTTGAGATACGTTGCAATGATACGCGGTTTGGTCCTATTGGTTTAGGTGTTAGTTGGGAAAGTTGGACTTGAGATGAGTCTTATTAAATAATTTACGATTGGACGGCTTGGTTTATAATTAAAATTAATTTAAACGCCGACTGTACTTTTAGTATTTCATAAACAAAGTTTATTTTACAGTACAAATAAGACACATAGTAGGTGACAGGCTTAAATCTTTAATTCATTTGACGAGCAATGCCTACCGAACCCCTTTAAATTCCGACGCATCACAAATTCATACACCCCAAGAATCTAATTCAAAACAAACTGTGAATGTATCACTTGAAAGCTTTTCCCTAAACCGTGTACATTTGAAAACGAGAAATTACGTTAATATTTGCGAAATTTTAACATTACAAATTCACTTTGTTCATTTAAGTACACTAGCTAATCCACGTGTGTGTGTTTGCTCGAGTGCGTACGAGAAACCGAAATAGCTAAAGCAAATGGGTAAATGTAAGAACAAAAGCAAATTAGCGTTGTACCTACTTAGAGGATCGCTCCAACGCGTGGGAAGGACATATCGTGTGCAGGTGATACACCGTATTACTTTATTTGCTTACTCGCGTTTTGATACTATAATCCCCGTACTACAACGTACGACGTATTTGTACGAATACGGTTTTGCCGAATAAACCTTTATTTTATCCGCGTATCGTGAAATATTAAGTCTTCTTTCGATTACGAAGTACTTCGGCTGAGTTCTCGGAATACCTCGTGTAATAATGTCTGTAGAATGATGGCGGAATGAAAGCAATGCACAATGGACTGACTTGTCGGGATTAGTATTTTATTCTGTTTCTTTTTTTTCCGCACTAATAAATATATAGCGAATTATTTGACTACCCTCGAAAATTTGTGCTACCTTCAAAAAGTATTCGGCGTATACTTTAATTTGCGTTAATTAAAATTCTCTAAATTAACGAGACCTTACTAATTACAAACATTTCTGAAACAAAACAAAACAGGAAACCACATAAAGTTATCATTAAAACTTCATCTTCATCTTCAACTTCATCTTAACTTCATCTTGACTTCATTTTAAAGTACTAAAACAGTAAAATAAAATTAAAACTTCTCAAACTAGTGTTCGTACAAAATGATATTCCAGCCAGAATCACTTAAAGCTTACACGTCTACGAAGTGCTACGAGAACGTTGCTACGCGGCTACGGCGTAGCGTGTAGCTACAAGCTACAAGCCGTAGCCGCACTGCGTTACCTACGCGGCTCGTATAAATCTCACTCGAGGATTACACGGAATCTCTTACAAGTTCTTGGTGCCTCTCAAGATATTGCCAAGTACACTAAAAGTACCGATACGGGTGAATTTGGCATGATAAATTGTTTATCGCCACTTAAGAGTTTCTAAATATAGTTGAAGCCGAATGTCGGGTATTTCTAGTTGCTATTGTTTAAAGTTTAAGGCTGGAATACACATGCTACGTAGTAGCACAAAATCATGCTAGTTTCGAGCAGCTGTCACCTAGTAGCATAAAAGTAGCACGTGTATACGAAAAGAGCATGCTTGTTTCAAAGTATGCTACCTAATCGCAAGCCGGTCTATTTTTCGTGCTAACAGCACGACGCATAAAACCTCTTTTTTGATATTCTTTGGTTTTACTATTTTATATGTTTTTTTATCGTGTCACCTTTTTGTTGTTTTCTGTCAGTGTCTCCAATAAAACACTGTAAAGCCGCGTCTCCAATAAAGTCACCCCAAAACATTCCTGTAATTCGCACGGCTAGGCCTCAGAGCCGCGCCGAATAAGTGGGGATGCCGCTAAACGTTCCTGTTAGGCGCTCGGCTCAAGCCTCGCTCACGAAGCACGGTCGCGTGGCTCGTCCTCACGGAGCCGCGCGGACCAAGTGGGGACGCGGCTTAACATAAAGTCATCATCATCATCATCATTTCAGCCAAAAGACGTCCACTGCTGGACATAGGCCTCCCCCCAGGCGTCGCCACATTGACCGGTCCCGTGCGTCTCACAGATAACATAAAGTCACTCTGACGTATTTGAAAGAAGTGTGCTTTTGAGGTCTGTGAGAGCAAATGTACACACTCAGATAGCATGCTAGAAATGTGCATAGTACCAAGTAGCAAACAAGCATGCTTTTCTAGTAGCATGTGTATTTCAGGCTTTATGTTCAATAAAGACCTAAGTGTTTCTGATTTAATGTGTCTGATCCAAATAATAAAAAATTATATGTTTTGTAAATAAATTGAACATATTTTTTGTTGAGCGAATATTCTGCTATAATGGAATACCAATCGTCGAACCGTTCAAAATAAGTTATATTTGTTTTTTTTTTTTGTTAATTGTAATTACTCTTCAATTTCAGCTCTATTTAATTAAATAAATAATCATTTATAATCTTAAAAATGACACCTTAAAAAATCGTCTAATTCTGTAATCTCAAGGAAAACAAAAAACAATAATAACTCCCGTGCAATATTAAAGGTCGGTTATAAGCAACAATCTCGAGGCTCAGTTATTATTGAACCCGACGTCCCTTCACATTAATGGAGTCTTCTGTCAGATACATCTTTAACCGGACTCAGTAAATGAGCCTGCTTGTAAAACCTTGTATTTTTTTTATTTGATTTTATGTTGGTATATTTTTAGTTGAATATTATTTGTATTATTTATTTAGCGGTAGGTCTGTTTTCATTTAAATATGCATGTAACATACTAGTTTTTACTGAAAATTATCTTAACAGAGTTTTGCCACAAAGACAAGAAAACGGAGACATCATTTTTGTTTATTCCGTTGTTTTATATGACAATAATAATAATTCCTTAATAGCGGCCACTGAGTCTGGAATTGTACTCGATTGATGGCAATAGACTCGCCATATCGCCCCTAGATCATGGGACTTAAAAATAACAGTGAAATTTGGGGGTACCTGGTATTTGCCACAGGTCTGCTTAACACTGCGCGGATTACAGGCATGACGTTGTATTATTTTATGTTTTAGATGGCCTCTACGTTTGATTTGCTAAAGTAACACATATAATAATATCACCCAGTAATTCATTAAATCAAAATTAAAAGTTAATTGCAAAAAGAATATTTTATATGTTAATATGTTATAAAAAATGCTGATAGGTTATTTTGTTTAGATATAAAATATTTTATATACAAAGCTACCTCTTGATACCGCTCCGAAATTACCAGGGGCACAGTAAGTGTGAAGAGGTTCTCTATTTGGATTATAACACTATACACCTTGGAAGGGTCAGAGCGGATAACTTCTCCTAATCCTGGGTTCTGAGGTTATAGCCGGTATTGAGACACCAATAAACCGACACCTTAGGACCGGCTAAACTAGAATATTCAAAGATATTGCCTCCAAAATATTCAGGTAAACTGTGTGCAGATGAAAATAAATTAATAGATATTTCAATAAATAAATTTAAAATGAAACATTTAAATTGATAGTCAATAATCTGTGCAAAAGTAAATATTTTAATTGATAAGTATACTCAACCTATCAATTATGCACGATAATGAATAAAAAATAAAACTGGTGCAGAGAACTTAAATGGTTATTTACATACAAAAACGTTTTAAATGGTTTTTATACTGTAATGAGATGTTCGTGTAACGAAAGTAATGTTTTGTGATGAAATAACTTAAGTTAATTGACATGTTTTATGGAAATAAGATCATTCTGAAAAGTATACTTTAAACGCTTATTTGATTCAATATTTCATGATATAACTAACCTTTTTCTTATAATTTACTTTCTTAATTCATCTAAAAATTAAATACAATTATAACATTTGCTAATAAAGTCACGAATGTTCTAAAAGGTAACACAGATACTATTATTAGTTTAGAATATAAATATTATTCATATAAGAGACACTATATGCTTTTAATATTACCAATATAGGTTAATAAACAATCTACATAATTAACATTCTGGTAAACCATTATTTTGAGTATAGAATTTCAGACCAGAAGGTATAGACCGAAGGTGTTACTTAATATTAACAAGAATGTCTTTGATATTAGTTTAATGTTATAAGTGAGTAGGGCTCATAAATTTCAGTTAATCAACCTTAAACCGCGTCTAAACTAGCGCTCACTAGGATTTCAAAGGGGGTTGTTCTGCAAGCACACAGTGGCATTGTTCTCTAAATTTTACATTCACATTAGACGGAAATTTCGTCTTGTCCTGATTTACGATCGGCCCTCGAGGAAGGAGCATCTAACAGTGAGATTATTTATTCCCGCCGCTTGTCTAACACTCAGCCGACGGCGCCGGCAGCGGGCGCGATACCGGCGCGGGGCCGACGCGGGAACGGCGCGTATATTGGCGCCGATTTGTTTATGCTAAACAACCTGCAACCGAACTCAAACGGCGCACAGTCAAAAATAATTTGCATATTTAAATAAAGAAGCGCGACACGACAACTTGCGCTAATCCGCCGGCCACCTATAAACTTGTTAATTCTGATTAGCCGCGGCCCGCTGTCATTATTTTTGTAGATAAATCACTGCGACCGAGGCGTGTCCCTTATTAATAACTCGGCGCCGGGCGAAAGAGTTAACGGCGTTCCGACACGATTGTTACTAAACCGACGGAATTTTAATTCGTCTCGGAGTTTATTAAGTGCGTAAAGTTTTAGCGGGGCTTCAACACGAGCGGTAAATTAAGTGAATTTGCTCGTAGGCTTGAGGGGAGCCGCCCGCGCCCCGTCTCTCTCAATCTGATCACCGCAATATTAACAATTTTAATTGCAGTCTGTCATTTTGTTTACCATCTTCCCTTACTTATTCTTACATTCTTTTGTTTCAGGTAAGAACTCCAATGACATCACTAATAACACAATTTACATCCACCGTAAATGCTATTTTGTATTCCGAGATATAGAGGTCCTGCATAAAAAGGTAGGTAGTAAAATGGAGTGAAATGAGTGAGACCCGTAAAACTCTTTTCATACAATATTCAATAGAAGATATTTTATTATACTGAGATTTCCACAATTTACCGATAAATTCGTGCTATATCTCCTGTTTTATATCCTTCTGCAGGGCAAATTTGTTTCTTTTTCACGTGATACAGTTATAAATCTAGCAGTATGCGTACGCTTCTTTGGTTACGAATCTATTTTATGACCGCACACGCCGAAGGTTAACCAATAAAACCTTTTAACAGCCGTAACTATTTCGTTATAAGTTCCGAGTACGCAATAAAAACGGTGAAACAGAAATAAATCTGGAGGCACAATGGGCGCAGGGCGGCGCGGGCGCTCCTCACCCGCGCAAGAAATCAATCACGATCGGGCGCGCGCTTTAATCGCTCCAATTTAAGTTTTTCCTTTCTTGATAGAACAAATTGATGGAAATAGTTGAACGTTAAATATTGCGATTCGTCGAGCGCCAGTGTACAAACTTCCTCTTACGCGCGTTTACGGCGGGCCAATAAATCTCGGCCGCTTTGTGCCGTCTCTCGCTCAACATCTTCAGCCATAAACGGCACGTGCGCTGTTATCTGTATTTTTGTAACGACCTGCAACTGAAAAAATGTTGTTAACGTCGCCATGTTGTTGTTCCTCTATTGTTTAACCGCCATACAGGTATTGTTTAGTATCGCATAACCATGTATGGCTCGCCTCCACACAACTTTGCGAGTCATCGTTTTTATTCAGTTATTGTTCGCAACGTTTTATCTCTCCCTGTGAAACGTGTCTCTGAATTAGGCATAAGCCGTCATCCTCTGCTTGCGCTGGAGATGAGCTTAGTTCTCAAACTAACCCAAAGATAAATTATTCCGGAACATTTCTCATCACGATCCATTCTTTCCTCCGTCAAAGCGGCAGTGAATCCCAGGGACATATGAGCGTCCTTATCCACAAAATAAAATGAAGTCTGGTGGCGCGCAGTTACTAAGTAGCGTCGCCACATGCTTTCGTAATGTTTGTACGTAGTGTTCGTACACACAGAGGTCCGTAGCGCCAACATTGTCGTTGTGTATACGATATAAGTATGAATCACAGCTGATAAGCATGGCGCGCAGATTTGCAGGAACGCGCGACCGCGCGTTCGCTGCCAAGTTTCTTGCGCCACGCCTACACATTTGCATCATACACTGTACGTACATAGAACCTACATATATCTCTACAAATGTACGTATCTAGTGCAATTCATTCGCTGTAACTACCAAAACCAGCACTGTGGCGCATTTCTATAATTTATATCACGAAGTCCTTATCGTGATTCGGGTGTCAAATCAACTCAAATTAATATTAAACGGTGGTATAATTATGATTTTATGTAGCTAAATGCGGGAGGTAGTGGTCGAACCGTGCCGGGCGATAAATCAGCGTTTGTTGCGAGCGTAAACAACCGCAAGCCGGTCGCGCTCGGCGTCCAATCATTACTCAAAGCATTCGAGTGCAGCAAAAAGCGAACTAATTGCGCTCTTGAAGGACAAGGACCACCCCGCGCGCTCTGTCGCAAATGTACTTAGTCACGTTTAATAGTTTTTCTGTCTTCCAAGGATTTCTCCAGAGGCACGCTTACTGCGCTCTCTAGCACTCAATGTAATCTCAATTTATTAATATTGAAATCACAAATTAATTCGCCCGTAGTCTTTCGTATCTCATTGATTCCTCGCCACGACCGGGTACTACATGCAAAATAAAATGTAAGTAAAATAATAAGGAAAACGCGACATAAAGAAGAAATAGGGGAGAGGCCGGTAAACAGAAATATAGGGACGAACGTCGCGCTACAGAAACTTCAATAAATAAATATAATACGAACGAAAATTTTTATTTTAGAAAAAGTTTTGTTTTTAATATTCTTCGTGTAACCTGTGAAAAGATTTCGTGAGGGTATACTCGTTTTTGTGTAGAGGAAACTTGTTTGCAAATATTTTTCCAAAAGTTGGTTAATTTCGAAAAGAAAATTCTCTGGTAGCGAGCGAGAAGAGGTTTAAGTTTTCGTTCACATCGGCCCGTAGTCGTCGGGCGGCGGGCCGGAGTAAACACCTCGCAACTTGCCCTTTTGGCGAGTTCTAAGAAATTGATTTTTAAACTGTGCACAAGTTAGGACGGAAAAAGCGCGAAACATGATAAAAAAAAAACTATTCTAAGACGAAAGTTTGGAATGAAATTAGTTTTAAGCGACAAGTTCATTTCAGTTTTTTACCGGCGAGCCGGTTCTGCAATTGCTCGGAGATTCCCGTAGAAAGTTCCCCAGTGCAGATTTTGATTACACACGCTCCTTCAAGAAGTTTCCTACCGGATAGGAATATTAAATCTTATTTAAGTTAGACATCCGCGGCGGTTCGCGTTGTTATTTCGAATAAGGTGCTTTATAAACTCTGAGTGCGCCGGTAAACTTGCTGACGAGAACATTTTAACCTTTCTGTAGGATTCGTCTTAACAAAAAGCTGCTTTTTCATATTCCGCTGCCTTGACAATAGTAAACTTAATTCACTCTATTTTGTAGACAGCATCGAGTTTCATTCTCTAATGGCTTTATGTTTTACCTAGGTTTACTCGGAACTGATATTAACGCAAACATTTGCTTCTCTTTCCGTAATATTTATACACGGTTGTAACATTTACTTCTGATTTTAGGAACAACCTTTGAGGGTGCTCGCCACGCTCCGTCGAGATGAAATAGAGTACCGTACAATCTTCCGTACAATTTTAGGAACGCTTAAATTTTAATTGTGCAGTAAAAGTACGGTTATATAATAATTACGGTGAACAATACGGCGGAGCGCGTCCCGCTGCCAAATTCGCGTTACATGGTGCATTTGCCTAATTACAGCTCAGTTCACTGGTGTGACAATTCGTGATTACCGAAACGGTTATTTCGGAAGACATCCACTCTATTCGGATTACGTTTTACTGAATGGCTCAGCCATCATCCGCCATTATAGCTCGACCTTTCTTATTAAATAAAATACCGAACATTTTGGGTCGTTCGCGCCAGTAACCCGATATGCAGCCAAAAAAAAACCTTAAGTGAACCCTGACTCGTCATGTAGTAGGTATTATCATCCGTCTGAAACATTTCTTTCGAATCTCTCCAAGGCTCTTACTTACTTATCTCATATTTCTAAAAGTTGTGTTTAACAAGTTATGAAGTTAATATAAGTCAGTCGTACGGCTGGCAGGGAAAAGGAAGTCGAAAAATAGAGTTAGTGCAGAGGGTGGATCGAAGAGCGGCGCCGCGGTGGCGGCGGAGCCTCGCATTGCCGTGTATTTCGGGAAACAGCGGAAAGTTTGGCGCGTCCCGCCCGATGCAGTCCTCGACGTGGAGTGACGGGACGCCTACCACCGCACTCGAGGTGCTCCGCATTTCTCTAACTCCCTGAGACAGGCCTGTGTGATATTTACGTCCCAATCGAACCGACACAACAATCGAATAAACTCCTAGACAAAACGTAAATAAATTCATTCTTACAGTACAGTTTGAGTTTTAACGTTTAACTCTCTTCGATGTTAGAACTTAAAGTGATTTTAGTGATCTCACGACAACTTCATGAAGTGTCGTCTTCACAACTTTTGTACTTACTTTATTTACTCGTAAATTCCGAGTATCCAATGAAACTCTCAGTTTTTCATTTCCAATCCACTGACAGACAGATTAAAGCGTTTTCCTCAGAAGAGAAAGATTTGAATCGAAATACTGTTGCAGAGCCACCGTAAACATCGAAAAGGCCCAACTCTGACATTTTAATTTTATTAAACATCTCCCGCTGCCCGAGATAAAGTAGATTTCTTTCGCTGCCAAGTAAGAATTTCGACTCGTATAATAATTTAGATTACGTAGCAAGCAGTGAGCGTTCATTATCGTTCTTTTGTACCTGATTTCGTGGAGATCTCATTCGGATAGAGCAGCAGTCCGCGGGCGCGGGCCTCCTCTCCAAATGGAAAGTGCGAAAATGAAATTATAAAGCCCCGCGATAAAAATAAATTAAATCGGATTTCGCATTTGCCAGTAGCCAGGGTGAGGAGCGTTTTGTAGTCCGCGGATTCCTTTCTCTTTTTAAATATTTGTTTTAACAGTTGATTTGTGGCGTAATGAGAAAATTCTCACTTTGCAATTTTTTCCCTTCCCCCTTTGTAATGGTCGGATATCTTTTTTTCATTTTTCCTTATAATATCTTTTAATGTCGAGCAAATTTAGTCGTTATTTTTAAATTCAGATGGAACGAGCATGAATCTTAAAGGCATTAGTAGTGCTTGAAGACCTCTGAGAGCGGTGGCGCGCTGCGGCAAATCACTCTGCATTCTCACCAACGATTATTCAAATTAGGTAACGGTACGACAAAGACGAATGGTACTAATATCGTTCGCTTCGCGATCGCCGAGCGCGATAGTACGCGGTACGTGCCCTACACACGCGCAACAGATCGCGTCCGCCGATAAACACCGATTGATCCTCACGATACGCTTTTTGCGTAAATATTCAAGCAAGTTTTATGCAGGCCGAAGGCTTTGTGTTCACGTTACCGGCCCACACACAACCCACATACGGCCTTAATTAAAATATCAATGTACATTACGCCACGTGGAATTCTAATAGCTTTAATTGTTAGTACGACCCACATATCATCGACAGAAATATGAAAACGATTTATACTGAAAACTCAATAAACTACCTAACAAACGTATAAATGTTCAAATAAATATATGGGGTAGGTTTGTCGAGTATCACAATAAATAACTACCTCGAAATACCCAAAACTGTCGCTACGGAGTGGTTTAAATAATACGCTATTTTGTTATAACGCTCCCAAAAGTGTAATTTAGTACCGATTTTCTATCCTAAATACGTAATTTACTCGCCTTTTTTCTTTACATTATTCGTTAATTCGGAGTATAACAATGTAATTATATTTTTATTGCTCATTCTATGTCCAGTAAATCGGGGTTTCAAATCCCGGAGGTCGTTTTAAGTGAACCGACCCTACTTAATAGTCGTCCTCTAGGCGCGGGGTCAGTGGTGCGACACTAGATGCTTTTGTTTATACTTTGCGTCCCCAGTGTTATGTAATCATTAGTGTAATTGTTGGGATTAAGTTTTCTCTTATATAGAGCCTTTTGCGATTAGGCTGGGAGTCCGCCGAGTGTCGGGGCTGCCGGCTAAGTCCTCGGTTCAATTTGCGACAACGGATAATAGTGGCGTAAGTGGAGCGTAGCTGATGCCCTTACAACAAATACATACAGTTTTGTTCATTGTCTCGTAAATAGAATTGACTAGACTAGGCTTTTACTTTATCTACGATTTATGTGTAGTGATTCGTGAACTCCTGAATTTATATGAGGTTTATTTAGGCTAAAGCCGAGCTTAGAACTTTGTAGAACGTTCCCGCTTTTTGAAGGATTCTCATTTTTGACATAAACACGCAGTACGAGTAATGTCTATGATAAAAAGTGCATTATCAAATTGCTTTCACACGCCATTAGCGACGTCTTAAGATGACAACTCGTGTTTTCGTTCACTCGTCATTTTATGCAAAAGAGCGACACCTGAATTTTATGAAATATTTGACTAAATGTGTGACACGCACGCTTTTTATGCCTTTCCAAATGTTTGCAGCTTTATTGGATCTCACATAAATATGTAGATTCCTGCGATTGCATTTGTTTGTTAGTTTTTGTTTGGTTTCAAAAAGTTTCAACGTTATCAAAACTCATTGTATTTGTATGATCATAAATATTATGGATTAATTTTTCAGTACGTAACCTAAGCTTAACTAAAAAGTTTAACTAACATAAAACCAGCCCACTTAACACACGAAAACAGTACCTAAATCCCACAATTCCGCTTAACCAAGACCTTAATACCAAAAATAGCTCACGAAGAATACTAGCGCGCCAAGAAAGCGAGTTCTCTTTAATCTAGTGACAAAAGCGTCACCTGATTCAGCGAGCCGAAGTACTCTCTGCTCACAAACGTGGAGGAATGAGGTGGAAGAGTGGCAGGTACTTGGAATTACTTCCTAATGAAAAGAGGCTAGGAGTGGGACACAGGGGCTCGTCATGCGGCCGCTAACGAACGCGGTGGCCACTCGACTCGACTCGAGATGTCACAGACGTGAGCCAGCGCTCGGCTTATTAGTGCGAACCAGGAAGATCGAAATAGACGCAAATTGTGTTAGGTTTTAAGGTTTGTTGACGCTGTAATGTTTCTAAAGGAAATTCAAGAGAATTTACGTATCTAAAATGTGTTGATTATACAGTAAAAATACTTACTAAACAACACACACACACATTACACACATACACACACACACATTACACACATTTTTATCTAGAAAAGTTTTGACGGAAACCTACAATTAGAACTGAAAAAATGTTTTCAGCAGAAACTGAAAGTTATCTATTCCGAAAAAGAAATGTCCTTAAAATTAAATGAATGGGAATCCCGAACAGTCATCTACTATCCCACTCAAAAACACGTACCGTAGACCGTACCTCATTTAGTACGAAATTTCCATCTCCTCCATAAAAACGTAGGCACATTTTCTAGGTAGAACTTAAAAAATGCGATAGACAGAATAAATTTCTCCTCATCTCCATTACTTACGGTACGTAGTTTATCTCAAAACGTTTACCTTAAAAAGGTTTTACTACTAGATATACTATTTTATTAGAAACACAGGTCACGACTAACTGAAATTTGTAGTTAACTTACAACGTATAGCGCTAAGCTGGGTATTTTATTTGTGTACTATTATTTAGTTTGTTCTGAGTTCAAAAGAAACGTAAGTAAATTGTTACCTTGAATTTATTGGGATACTTTTTCTTTTAATGATATGCTGTGTTACCATAATACGGAGTAATTTATTTATAATTTAATTAGTACCCAGTTTCTTTGGCCTATATTAATATCGACTGTTAAATGAAAAGTACGTAGGTAGTATTGGAAACGAGACACTTAATAAAAAAACTGTAAATTAATTAACAGCAGTATCCTCTTATCAATCCAGTCACGTAATTCCACTTGATAATCCCACTCGTATGTACATACGGCGAAATGTTGAGCTCTGTACTTACGGCAAATGTTGAGCTGTGTCCAGTAAAATGTTGAGCTGTGTACTCGCACAATTTTACAGTATTCACCTATTTTGGTCAAACACTTTTAGATGGGAGTGTGGTACATTTGCATTTCAGAAACACCCGGTGTTTTTAAACCGGGTAAGTACTGAGACTGCTTGTTTGAAATAATAAGAGAGATAGAATTCAGGCACTAAGGACTCATTTGAATGAGGACGGAATTGAATAAATATTGATTTGTGTCGTTCTGATTAGTATCAATTGAAACCTTGATTATTTGTTTGAAGTCGATGAAAGATTTAGAAAAAACGGATTATATTGTCAGGAAAAATCAACAGAAAAATTTGATTTTGAACTAGATACTGACTGAAGTATGGGCTATATTTTACATGGTTCACGATTCGTGCCCAAGTGCCTACAGAATTTTTAATAGTCAATTTAAATCAGGGACTGAATTACCCAAAAATTACGGTACCTTTAAATTTCGGTATGACGTCATACCGTTAAATAAGGGTTACCGAAATATTTCGATACCGTTACTTTTTTCGGTAGCGGAATTTTGAGGTTGGAAATGCATACCGGTATATTTCGGTAGAAGTACCGTAACCGTTATAAATGTACCGGTAGCGGTACCTAAACCTTAATAAATAGGGGTTTTCTTTGACGCACCGCCTCGCCACTCGGTCTGTCTGCACTTGCCGATTGTATTATAAACTACAAAATACACAAGTTCTAACGTTTTTTACCGCGAGCACGTGCGCCGCGCCCCGTCTCGCATGCATTTCGGTACCGAAATTGTGTAAGGGTTAAATAACGGTTCAGCGTAACCTTTACTTATAAAGGTACCGGTATAGCTCAACCTTTATTTTAAACCGGTACCGGTATGTTTTTGAGGTATCTTAACCTTTAACCGTAACCGCTTTCGGTCCCTGATTTAAATAAATGTCAAACGGGTAAAAAAGCTCAGCAGTCTCCACTACATACAAAACCCAATCAAAGAAACTCAATCACAAACACACAACTCATAAAAGACCATAAAAATAACGAAACCAACAAAAACCGCAAGTATAACAGATGGCGTCCGATCCGTTTGTAATGATTCGAATATCGTTCAACTGCATAACTGGCGAGATCAAACATTTTTATTTGTTTGCCCATTCAACCACACGACTGAAACTAATGAAGAGGAGTTTCGATTAAATTAATACGTTTTATTTCCCGTTTTACCCCTGCCGGTGCCGATGGACGCGAGGTTTTTTTCGTCGGCGGTACGTTCAACGTTTCATAACTATAATTGATAAAATACGCTTCATTACTTCCGATTTGCTGTTGTGTTTCGATTGCACATTTTGTTCCTCTCGATTTTATATCGATATTACTCGTTTTGGTTTTGTTTTCACGTGATTTTTATTCGGTTTAACAGGTAGCTGGGTAAACTGTCGGAGTCTTTAGAATGGAGGGGTTGTTTCTGCAACTGCGGTCTCTTATGGGACTGTATGTAACCTGTTGCGAGGAGTTCCTCCACGCGATTTTGTTTAACTTAGCTGTAAAGATTTTGTCTGTGGACTACGTATATTGTATCAAGTTTTAGTTATATTCGCAGGTGGAAAATATCCATATAAATATAAGCCCTTGTCAGATTATGAACGAAGGAATTTGTCGTCCGCTTGCTAATGAGTGCGGAACTACTTCCTTTGATAAAGGCCAAGGAAACGCTATTAGGGGAGAAACACATGATATACTATATTTAAAGCTTGAATAATGGGCTTGACAATCCAGGTATAGTTTTGCTCGCATTTAATAAACTATTCAGTACAATGTAACTAAACCACACAGTAAATCACAGTGTCCAAACAAAAAGACAATAAATGCAATTCAACGTGATAATTAACACAAAATCAATGATACATTGTGCCCGCATACAACTTTTTCCCATACAAATTAACAAATCAAACAAACAACATATTGGTGGCTGTAATTGCATCATTTACAAACCGTACGAGCATGTGTCATGGATAATAAAGCTTTTGAATTTAAAATAATGCAACTAACGACTGCAATTCAAATTTTATGTGTTTTTACTAAATAATTATGTCGTTTTGTCAGTGAAATACGACAGTTCAGTGAATATTTATGTCGCTTGTTACCTTGCGGTTATTGGTACAATTATGTTAATAAATACATTCATCAGAAATTGTTTACTGCTATTTTGTTGAGTTATTTTGAACAACAAACCATTGATTTTTAATAAAACACATTGCAGTGTATCTTATCTTATCAATTACTAACATTTCATTACGACTGGTTTTTAATAAACAAGCATTTGAAACGACAACAACAACTAACTTTTTTATTAAAGAGAAGACAAAATACAGACCAATTCGAAAACAAACTGAAAACTAGCACAGAGCTTTAATCCGCTTACACTCAAAAAGCATTGCACTCCACAGCCTAACGACATACAGTATCTTCAAAACGATACAAGTTTTAATGAATACCTCGTTACAATCAGTTCGCTATCAAAATACCACAGTGCACAGAAGAACAGTGTACTACAAGATGCACAAACGCGGTATAATTTCAAGGTAAAACGAAGTTTAATAAGCAACAACCGCCGATATTCCGCGCTCATGTTAAGTTTCCGAGTTCAGTTAACGAGGCTATGTGCAACACGGCATGTTTTCAACTGCTGTTAACACGATAGAGTTATCCGTAACACTGTTATCGTTTAAACTAACATTGTTAATATTAATATTGGTGTTATTCGTAGAGTGTTTAGTTGGTGGAGTTTAGAACATCCTGTGTTTAGTTTCGATTATTATTTTGTAGGTATTTCGGAGTTAAATTCGCACACATCCTTCAAATTAATTACTTATTGGCAAGGTTCAATTCCATCAGAAGAACTTTTCATTTGATAAAAATCAATTTCGTTAACTAAATTGGAAATTAAAACGTTTAAGAAAAACCAATAGGCACAAAAGCTCTCAAAAAAAATCATCACCTTTTTTAATTAAAACAGTAACTCGTAGTGATTCGTGGAGCTATTTTAAGGATATCTAAAGAGAATCAAATCTTACGACGTCGAGTAATCGTGGAATCAACCACGTTTATAAATCTCATTAAGGGGGAGTACCTACTGGCTCAGTTGCCCGTTGCCGGCTGCTGGCGTCCTCGTTTTCATTTCGCACGTTTCAAAATGATTTAATCGCACGAATCGTACGAAGTGATGTACCTAGAATTAAAATTCTGAAAGGCTATTAAGTAAATTGCGATTGTTGGACGACTGTTGAAAGACTTTTGGGCCGGATGACGCGTTGGAAATAGGTGCTTTTGATTGATTAAAAAGTTGAAAGTTCATGAGTTTGTAAGGCTGAGTTCTGACTGTACTTGGAAATGCTGTCGATTTTAGAATAGGATGTGTTGGATTAAAGACAAGCTTTGTAGGCAGGATATCATCATTTCAGCCAAAAGACGTCCACTGCTGGACATAGGCCTCCCCCAGGCGTCGCCACATTGACCGGTCCCGTGCGTCTCTCATCCAGCGGGTTCCTGCAACCTTGACCAGGTCATCGGTCCACCTAGTGGGACAGGATATGTTCCTATGTAATTTAATTTTTACTAAGGAATATAAATTAAACAGGTTCCGCTGTATTAGCATCATTCAATACGGTAATAGTAATTATGCTAAAGTGTTTCTATCACAACAGAGTACAACAACTCATTGAAATATTTAAATTAAACAAGTTTTCCTTCTCATTTTCCATTCCATATTTCAAAATACAAAACCTTTTCATTTACCATTCACAAAACTAAAAACTAAACCACAACTTTAATTTCAAATCGCAATGTAATATGAAAATCAGAACTACTCCGCAAAATATGCAAAAAACTTTTAGTTCAAAATTTCAATACCGAGCAACGCTATCTCAGTTGGTCGGAAGTAAGACACGTAATAGCCCCCGCGTATCTTTTGTCCGGGCAATCTGAAGGGGCGCGGAATACGACAGATCGATCCGATCGGATCTGCCGGAACAGTGAGAATCGAACACTCGTTAATGAAACTTTGCCCGCGCAATTAGGTAACGTCTTGGTTTTATTAAATTTAATCAAGAACTTGTGTAATATTACGCAGATTGGGCCAATCGAGCCGTATACAAGTTTCGATAACACCGTAGTTGGAAACTAATTTCGGAAATAAGCGCAGTTATCTTGGTTTCTACTCGATCGCCTTATAAAAAGGGGATCAATGTTCTTAAACAAGATTAGTAGATAAGGCGGTGTTGACGGAGAAGGGGACTGTGTTCTTTCTGTGTAAATATAAACGAGTTTGTGGACGGTTCAGTAGCTTCGGTACTGAGGGATCATCTAGCATGCTCATCAGATACTCACGTTGATTTATGAAAATAAAATTGTAACCCTCCAATTATTTTGGGCAATTTCTAAATGAACTCTTATCATAACTTATAAAACTGAATAATTAATATTCACGTTGGTTCGATGGATTTATGTTTATTTTAATGCAAATGAGAAAATTTCAAAAAAGAGTTCAATATTAAATCAATTTAACAACTCATAACTTTATCCTCATGAGTTAGCATTATTCAAATGAATAAACCATGAATTTGTAAACAAATTAAATCAACAGCTACGTGTTTAATTCAAAATATCTGGTTTTACACCTTCAGAAATATAATTTTCTCTCTCCCAACAAATTGAAATAAAACCAGCACTCGCAATACAAACAGTCTTACCTACATCCTCGTAATAACAAACACACAAGTGGGTTAAACCGGACCGAACGCCGGTCGCCGGTCGTACGGCGCAGTACGGTGTTATCGCCGTGATAAGAGCCGGAACCCGCTGGCGACGGCCGGTAGGTGGGTAGGTGGGAACCTATCCGCTATGCCCCATATTGCTTTCACACTTCTCCTTAACACTTGATTTTCGGTACAATTTAATGTTATTTTGATGAGTGTTTTTGCTTGAAATATTTCCCAGTATTTGCAAAGGATTTAAGAGCTTAGGTTGCAAACAAAACTAAGCAATTACTAATGAAATAAAAAGAAAACCAAAACATTACCAAGAAAATGAAACGAAGCTACTGGCAAGCTATTACAAAAACTACAACTTTAAAAACATTATCAGTTAACCAAACAAAGATTCAGAAACTTGGTATTGTGTTGCACCTGAAACCACGGCGGTACTAACCAACAAGTACTGCGTAGTTTAAAACAAAGCTATGGAGCATTAACATAAACTGTACGTAAAGAAAGGAAGGAATACCTTTTTTGAATCCACAATGTTAGTATTAGGCGGAAAAGTTGAATCTAGTCTAAAGACGGTACGTAATCGTGGAACTTTGTAGAGTGCAGCCGACTCGTCGTGTTGACTCGACTCGACTTCAAGATTAGAAGTATTCACGTAACTCCGACCGAACTTTTTAGCAATTCTACTACTGGCACTTAAAAGCATAGTTATCGCTTGCGAAGTAAACATTCTCCACTTTCTTATTCATTCATGAAAGTTCAAGTGGAATCTTGAAGATATAGTGCCAGTGCATCTTTGATGGGAGTTCCCTGCAATCATTTTTAACTTAGTGTGTAACTGTTAATGGAGTTTTAACTTTAACAGAGTAGTGTTGATGGGATTTCGATATCTGAAGTTTTCATACTTTATTCTGAACCTTGTATTCAATATGGAGAATATTACTACTCTTCTCTTGAGATAAAGTTTATCTTTAAAACAAAGTGTTGACAAATGTCGTATGGTTAGTATGTCATGACTCTGAAAAAGGCATATAGTAAAAGTTGATATTATATAACGCCAGCAGCCCCTCTTAATAAATCAGTCATTTATTTGTTAAGTGAACATCTATTTTTTTTTGTGGAAATCTATGTCTGCATTTCACAAAGATACTATGGCGTGTTAAACATAGCCAACATCAAATAACACCCAAACTCCACACAACCCGTGCAATGATTGCTCTCCATTTTAACAACATAGAGTAATTACTTCATGTGGAAAAGACATCAAGATTGGTTCAGTGATTTTCTATGAGTAAACAAGGGTACACATACCAACAAAGACAGAAGCGCTTACGTACATGTTCTTGAAAATTGTTCAACTAACAACTTGCGAGTTAATTAGATTACACATTTAAGTGAACAGGCGAACAGACCATACGAGAAGTTTGGAGAAATATGGAGGCGGAGTTCCGAAATGCTTGCTTGATGTTTGATGATAAAAATTCAGGTCGCCATTAAGCACTTATGCAACTGTATTCAGCTACTAATAAGATCCTTTAAAGCAGAAACATGCCATCAAAATGCCTGTCCAAAAAACAAAATGTCGGAACTTTAAAGTAAATAGATAAACTTCATGAAAAATCCGAGCTCCAAGCAAACTGGGACACCATAAGAATAGGGTGCACATAAGCTATAGCAGCATTATATCCGACATATTTAAGGCCGTTTGCGCGTAAACGGCCGGAGCAGCGATGTTCGCGGTATCAGGCGTGCGTGAACATATTTTATCTAACATCCGCTTTCCGCAGACCAGCGGCAATTATCGGCGTGCTTTGCGCTCATAACAGACCCTACCCTTACAAATATCTAGATCACAGATAAAAAATCCCGTGTAACATCATTAATCTACGAACGAACTGTAATTAAGGTTTCAACAAATCACTAACGGCGTATCGTAGATGGTATCATTGCGGCGTAGCGGAATGGGGGCGAATAGGTCGCTCAGGGTCATGTATGAGACAGTGGCACGCGAACGCTGATTTTACTTTTATTGTTCGGCTTATCTGTAGCCGGAATGGGCCTGCGAAGACAGCTTACATGCCATAGATTTTGCGTGCGGTTAGTTAAATAAATGGAGAGGGAGAAATATGTTGTATTTTGTTCCTACGTTATATTTACGAAAGGTGAACTTGTTCAGGTGACATAGTAACCGTAACACGTCAACCGCTGGCGGTTCAATTTAACTGGAGTAGTCTTAAAATAAATGCGAAAAGATTCAATCACTATATGGAGAGTAGTAGTTTAAAATAAAGCATAACTTTCATACTAAGTAAAGTTGCTTAACTTTGTAGTTGAAAGGTTAAAGACCAAAATAAAGAAGACCTTCAAAGTATTGTTTAATTTGGCTGAATCACAGAAAACTATAATTTCTCCTCCTATTAATATTATAAAAGCCTGTTGCTAGGCCCAACTTCTAACCAGACCTTTCCTCAGTCTTTAGTATCCTCAGTGGCAACACATTACCGACCAATTAAAGGAAAACACAATTAGAACTGATTTGTTACTTATTGCGTTATTAACAATCGGATATCATATTTTCCAATAACACGAACATTTTCCTCATTACTTTATTGGGGCCCATAACAGTCGCGCGGTCATACTTATAGCAAATAATATTATTTCTTTAATATACGTAAAGATATAATTTTCATTTGAAATAATTAAGATCTTTACCTAACCTTCGTTTCAAACGTTAACGATTTGTACATTATTATAGGAGGTCAGAAAATATCTATTACGTTTATGTTCATTAGTGGTGTAATGGTAACCGGTATCCCGGTCTAGCAATTAGCGAAAATAATTGTTTACTTATATACACGGATTCGCCAATAAACGTACATAAATATTGAGTGGAGACGCAGTTTGTGAGCCGTTAACTTAATTGTAATCATTAAGATGGTATTTAAAGCCACATGGCTGGTGACAAATATCATTATCATTGTTTTAAGTGTTATTGAAAATGGTATTGTGCTATTTGAGTAACGTGTTGCGCGCATATTTACAGAGTGCTTACACGTAGTTAGGAATTAGTGTGAATTAGTGTCGAGTCAATAACGTTGTATTTTTAATACGTTGTTGGTATGTTTGTTCTGTGAAAACGAGCATGTTTTTATAGTTTGTTTGTTTTGTATTCCACTTTGGACTATGCCGTCGGCTACGATATTTTCATGAAAACACCTTCTGAATAGGAAGCCAGTTTTTCCTTCTTTAGGTTATATTTCCATATTTTGTTAACAAAATCTTGTTCCCCGAGTAGTAAGTATAGAAAAGGACGTCAAATACTTATCTGAACACATGTTAAGCCACTTACTTCCGCAAAAAAGGGAAAAAGCCACGAAAAAAGCCGCAGCCAAGCCTAACGAACTCGAAACTTACCAGGGCAACATAAAACACAGCGGTATCTATAACACAGATGAAGATGTTTATACAGGGTGTAAGCGGTGAACAAATTGTTGGCTTCTCTTTACCTGGCCCGGAGTTTTCATAACACCGCGTAGCCTGCGGCTCGGCGACAATTTGTAAGACACGACTGAGGATTTGCTGACGACCTACAGTAAATATATTCTTGCTTTATGAACAAGTCGGAAGTTTGTCGAGGATTGATTAATTGTGGTTATGTATGTGTTTCTTGGAACGTCGGGAAAGCTTGCATTATGGTATGCGCGGAAACTTGAGAAAATTAAATGCGTTTCGCTTGACATACATTTGGGATCGCACTAATAGTTCTAGTTTCAATTTCAGACACTACACATATTTCTGATCCACATGCTATAATTGCAAGATTAAATAGAGGATATTCTTTTTTTTCGTGTGGTTAGCCTCACCTAATTTCCGGGTTTTTATGCCGCCCATGGGCCTTTTTTTTTGTTACCTTTACCCGTTTTGTTAACATTGAGACTATATTTTCGCTTCACAATCTTAACCGATTCCTATATTTGAGCCACCTCAACTTTCCTCCCAGCTTCGAAAGAATCCGAGTCAAATAAATCCTTTTTCACAAACTTTGTCCATATAATACAGGAACACATGCACTTTCCCACATGTAAGTATCAAAGTTTTAAGAAACAAACGTGTTACACTATAATAATGATAATTCACATAAGCCTACCTGCATGCAATGGCGGTGGATAGCAGATGGTTTAGTTTCCACGCTATAAGTAAATAATGGTGTTACTGAGGACTTAATAGGCGTGTAATGGTGTATAATGAAAGTTGATATGTAGACAGTTTTTAATACTAGGTAGTTTGTTTTAAACTGTAGTCTTCACAAGAATTTTGCTGAAATATGTTGTTATTTACTTCCTTTATTATATCTTACTAGCTGTTGCCCAAGACTTTATTTGCGTAGAAATTATGTAGGTATGGGAAAAAAGTACAAAAACTGTATGCCATTCCAGACTATAGTCTATCTCTGTGTCATATTGACGGCACGGTTGGCGCAGTGGCTGAGCGATTAGACTGCTGCGCTGCGTGTCGCGGGTTCGATCCCCGCACGGAGCAAATATTTGTATGGCCTACAGATAGTTGTTTCGGGTCTGGGTGTGTTTGTGTATGTGAGTTTCAATGTTTGTAAACGCACCCACGATACAGGAGAAATTCCTAGTGTGGGGCAACGTTTTAAAAAAATATATATATATCAGATCCGTTCAACTGTTCTGGCGTGATTGAGTTACAAATATCCATCCATACAACTTTCGCGCTTATGATAGTTAATAAGATTACAATAAAAACATCAAGAATCCTTTAAAGCATTATAACTATAAATACTTACTAAAGTAAAAATGAAAAATGTAGGTACTCTTTCATTCTCTGATATTCAAAACTTTTCTCCAATCTTTTAAAAACAGAACACTTACAAATTGCACCCCCGCCTTTGTATCCAATGCATTGTCAAATAAGTACTAACTTGGAAATCGTAAACACTTTCTTGATACAGAATATTTTCCGTACCGATAAACATTTAGCGTCTTTCCCAAGGCTTTCGACTCAGTAACAAATACTAAACTTCTTGGCAACAGACTACATCGACAAACGACATCACGTTCATATTGAAAAGAGGTTCAAGTTTTCATGTAAATACTTCTTTATATACAGACTTTTGTCCTAATGATTTCATGTTGTATTAGTTCCCCGAAGGGTTAAAAAGGTCGGAGAAGGGAGGCAGTAAACCCAAAAACTTGCCATTTGGAAGATAGACTGGTCGTCAGCTTGCTAATGAGAAGGCCATTTCTTTGTTGGGAATAGCAAAACACCTGGGAAGAGAAGAAGAAACGAAGGTATTTAAATAATTAGTATCTACTACGTGAATACTTAAACTTGTACTACAGTTAATAGGAAAATTGTTTTTGACATCATTTTACATAAAAGACTAAGCAGCGATTTAACAGATCCTGCGATAAGAAACGAGAGTTTTAGCGACCCCTCCCATCATTTAACTAATCTCTTCAGGAAACGACGCCATAACCGATCCTTTAATCTTCCGTTTTTCAATAACCAAATATCACAAGATAACGAAGGTTTAGCAAAATATCTCAATAAAACTTTATGAAGCTGTAATATGCAAAATAAAATACTTGATCGCGTCTTTAGCTATTGAGAGGTCGTGTAATTCAGTTGGTGGGTTCTCTGAGCGCTTCATTTTTCTTCCATTAGTTATTCACGCAGGGATCTTCAGGCAGACGGCCGATTTCACGAACTACGCAGAAATGTTACAAACGAGAAAAATGCTCACTTACCTACAAGTTTTGCGAATTGTTGGCAATATTCACAAGTTTTTACAATGTTTGTTTCCCACTCCCCCGGGCGGGATCAGTTGGACTCGTCGCATCTGCGTACCATTCGAGCGGTCATGTTCTATCTTTTGATATATATTCGTGCTTAAAATAAAAAATTTAAATGTTCCGTTGTTACCAGAGATATAATTCAAAAAGAAAATGTTACAATGTTATTTTAACACTACAGCGTTTTCTTTGAGCGTTACTTCACTCGATAAAAAGTCGTTTTAAAGGTTTTGATGTAAGAATATTGCAAGGTAAAATGTAGTTATAATAAATAATTTTTCATATTCCTCGCAAATAAGAATTTAAATTTTTATGCAGTGGAGCGTAATTTACTTTGCATTATCTATCTCTTATAAAATACAGGCTGCCGCCACGAGGTATTAAAAAAGCTAACTTAATACGAAAACTACTTTTAATAGTTCGATTTGTTTGAAAACTTTTACGTCGCATCACTTGTCTAACTCTTAATCGATGCCATAAAAACGCAGTCACATTGACGTCATACATTTTAGAGGGTGCATTCTTAAGAGCGATAGGAGGAGTGACAGGGAGAGGGGGGAGGCTTTGTGGCCGCACGAGACTTCATTAGAAGCGACCATCGAGCACCGAGGGAATGCAACGTCACTCCTCCCCGGCAAGGAGGAAATCGGACCCACCACTAGATGGCAAAAATTAATGATATGAACAATGTGAATACATTATTGTAAGTAACTTGCAGAAATGTTGTTATTTTAATATCGTCGTCGCAGTTTAAAATGTAAATTTCGGGTTATGCAAATATGTGAAGTGTTTTAGACGCAGTATTAAAAGCTTGGTAGAATCTTCTATTCACGAAAATATGGTATTAGTAATGTCGATTATTAACTTCAAAGTATTCTTACTTTAGCTGTAGCTGCCCGTTTAACTTGTCTTATAAAAATCTTAGCATTCCATTACTTATATCTAAGTATTTTTCTTAACAAGAATATCGTCCAGAAGTCGTTGTCGTCTGAAAGTAGTATAACTTAAAGTATGGACAGAAAAATACTATATTTCATTAGTCAAACAAAGTTTTGTTTAAGTATTGCACTGCTAATTAGGTAAGTGCAATGTCGAGGAGAAACTCGAAGCGAACTGAGGTATTACTTTTTAGCTTGTTCGTCCATAGCTTTACACTTTGTTTATGTATGACAAAGTTGACGTTGCTGTACTTAGAAAGTTTGTCACGATTTTTAGGTTTCTATGCTTGAATATTGACGTCTTCGAACAAAAAAATCGAAAATTAGAAGATTAGTACCAGCAGTGAACAGGTGTTAAATTACGGACAAATATTTCTCACAGAAGCTAGGTCTCTGGTTTTAGTGTTCTAGTGGTAGAGACAACATATATGCTATGCTGGTAAAAATAGTAGAAAGAATCAATACTAAAAGCTAACAGTAATGTTCACATTTCAATCAATTCCAGCACCTTTCATGTATCTGTTATTTTTAAAACCACTCTATGATTACCTCCTTTCAATATGCTACCTACCCCAATAAATATTTCAGAACAGAAACATCCCAATCTCTAAATACCTAAATATACCTTTCCATTTTTCTTGATATAGGCGTCAGTCTGCGTCAAACTCAGAAACAAAACCTCTCGAAGTATCTGGCTATATAAAATCGAGAGGTGAATTCTCTGTTATTTTTTACAAAGCGTTTTTTATACGGGCCCTCCCCTAAGACTTATAAATAAAAAGGCTTGAAGAAAAAACAAGAAATGTGTGCGTGACCACGCGTAAAAAGAAAGATAAATATTGTGGCGTAGTTAAAATCTGTAAAGCCTTATGCTGTATCTCCCGAGATGCATCATTATGGGGGTGTGGCGTGCCGCGGAGAGTTGAGTGGTTAGGGTAGGGACTGGTTAGACGAAAGGCGGAAGCGATAGCGGGCAAAACTTTATTTTGTACGTGCCTATCTCTTGTTTAAACTTTAAACTTCTACAAACAAAATGTCGTGCCAAATTAACTAAAAAACCCACCCTCAAAATATGAATCTGTTACGCGAAAGCAAAATAGCGCAAAAACATTTTCGCTCTCACTAAAATATAGGTGAACTAAGCTTTATCTTGATTAGAAAACATAGTCTAGTTGTTATTTATCACACAATATTACATGAAATAAATTAAAGCCATTAGACCAAGACATTATGCGAGTTCGTTATTATTTTACTCTGGTTTGTTTTTAGTTTAATTAGCACTCATTAATTTTAGCTTAACGCAGTTTGTTATTTGGAAATCTAATTAAGATTGTATTATGCGGTGAAAAGAAATGAATTACTTGCTTCTAGCATTTTTATGAAAATTGTCCGCAGTTAAAAAAAATACACGACTGCTTTAAAAATGGTTCCGTCGTCCGCTACGAGTGTAACCACACCCTAATATCTCATTTAAAGGTGTGTTTACATAGTGTACCTACTCATCGCGAGGCTACGTCTTTGCCAAAGTGCATACACGCCACGTCTTGGCATAAAGGTTTTGAAAAAAGTTTTTGAATACAAAGATTATACACTTCTTTAAAAAAAGACACCTCTTTACGAAATTCTATGCGTAGTTTTTAAAGATTTATGTTTTTCACGTGTTATTAGCGCATGTTAGGCTTATATACAAAAACTCGGCTGTATTATTTCTTTATTTGGAGGACGTATTTCATTGTTTTCGTGAGCAAATGTTTCGGTACTTTTCCTACGTTTTCACCTCTTCAAGGCTACGTCGAAATGACTTATTCGACCTTATTTACACCTGTAATACCGTAAATACGTAGTGAAACATAGTTTCGCCAGCATTATGATAATCCTGGCTATATTGTTAGAAACGTTGACATTCTGGCTATGTGTGATACATAATATTGTCTTAGTTAACAATGGGTGTTTAGACATCTATTAGATCTAAGATTTAGTTTCATGAAATTAATTACAAACTAACTTAGGATTGTCATCAAAACTACAACAAAACACGGTCCCAAACCAAATAAATCTAAATAAACATTTTGATAACTTAAACCCAACCTGTTACATGCAAATCTTTCAAAATGAAAACGGCGGAACCCCGTCTGAAATTAAACAGAACCGCTCATCGCCAACTTATAATACGTTCGTTGTTATCTACATGTATGGCTGTATGCTCTTACATGCAAGCTCGGCGTTATTAATATGCGCAAATCATGCAGATGGCTTCTTCGAGACGAGAGGATCCCAAAGCCTTAATGACTCGCCCGTGACTCGAAACAGGCACATTATAATGCTAGCGTGACACTGTGTGACTAAGTGGATTGAAGTAATAGTGTAAGCCATTGTGTTGAGTGGAGGAAGGGTTTGTTACGTTTTTCAGGGTAGCCTAAAATGTTTTAGAGACGTGATTTTAGGAATATTTTTAGGTTGCCAGGCGGTTGAAGAAAAGTTAGGTTTTGGGTATATACTTGAGTCTTGTTGTGTGTCTACTGCTATTCAGAAGTAGCAAATGGTTGAGAGTTGTTATGTTTCATGAATAAGAATTTCAGTATTTGTTTTCTTAGATCGCTTGATTGGTTTTTCCTTAACAATATCTTTTGGGTGGGTAAATAGGACAACAAGCATATTTAAGACACTACAAATATTTTAATCACCAAACATTTCTGTTGAATCCCATCTTCAAACATTTATTGACGATCAAATCAGCTGAACAGCTCTCAAAGCGTCGAAAATCCAAACAGAATCTTGTTTGTCGTTCCAAAAAATAAAAACATCCGACAATTTCTACGTAAATCTTGACCTAAAATAATGAGACATGACATTATGTATCCTCCAATTTTGTTACACATCTGTCTGAAAATTTAATCCCATTATGCCCCCGTCTAAACATGTTTCCTGTCCTGGAAGTACTCTCGTGAACAAATGTACAATTGTAACGCGAATTATTTTCACATTTTGATACGTTACAACCATGTTTTAGATCATTTATGTAGGTCGCACACCTACATGTGTATTGGAGCGAATTAATATGTAGAACAGCGTTCACGTCTTGAGTGCATTTGTCTCTCGTATAAAAACTTTGGCGTGTTAATTTCCCCAGAAGCGTTTCAAGTTTGATAGAATCGTAATCCTGAAACTATGTTGATCACACTCACAGCTCCTACTACCAAACATGACGTTAACTAAGACGAACAAAACTTGAGATCAATTATTAACCGCGTGTAACCAAATAGCGAATTACCATCCGTCTCGAAACTGGATCTCGCGGTGGCGGCGTAACGTGCTCTAGTGAGGATTATACGACGTCTCCGCCATATCGGATGCTGCGATAACCAGCCACGTCAATCCTATCCTCGTCATTATCGTAAATGTTAATGACCACGACAATTACTGGCAGCCTCCAAGCTTCATCGAGAGGCCGCCCCCGAAATTGAACATTCCCAATCTATCGGCCGCCGACCGATTTGTCCCTCTATAAACTCCTTCCATTCGAGCGGCTTTAATTAAAATAGTTTCACGGGAAAAATAGTAAGGGGCTAACTTCATTTATTCGCAGCCGTCGAATTTTTCCAGACAGTATTTTTACCGATGCCTATTATGCTCTTTTCGCCCGCAGCGGTCTATATTGGCTCCCGTATCCTAGATCCCCGGCCTAAGTTTATAAACATTACGACAACAGCGGAACGCATACGATCGGTGCTCGCATTTGATTGGAACTAGTTTGGAGCGAAACGACGCGAATGGAACGGATCCACACGACCACAATCGCATATGCCGAATGTGCAATTCGGTTATGCCTCCGCACATATTATGATTATTATCTGTGCTTACGCAGCCGTTTTCATTATTATGTATATTGCGCATAAAGCCTAAATGTTACCAAAACCTAAAGCGCGTTATGGGCCGTGGCGTTTAAGTGCAGATACCCCTTAATATTAACAAACATCTTTAGCGTTCATTAAATCCGTTATTACACTTAATTTCGGTACTTTCCGATGTAAATAGGAAGTGGCGTAAACAACAAAATCGGGTGACGCGCCTCAGAAAATGGGGCGATGCAATATTTTTGCAAGTAAAACTTTTGTGTAAAGGAAATGAGTTGTTCGCTTCCGTACAGAAGTAGACGCATAATATACAAAGAGGCGGCCACTCCAGAGACAATGGATGGCCGAGTAACTTTCAATATTAATGATGCGCCGAGAATGCACACAGAGGCTGGCGAGTTTCAAAAGCCTCCCATTGATACTCATTAACTATTGATTCATAAGTAATACCCTTTTACCGAGCGGGTCGGACGCTCACCGACAACTTTTCAAATTTAAATGTGAAAGAGTATTCGATTTTTAAATGAAACAGCGGCTATTTTAAATGTGATAGATGTTTGATTTTATTCGACGTGTAGTGGATGAGATTTCCACTATTCGAATTCTGAAATATTTACAATTTCTGTGAAATGAAAATTATTTATACTAGTGAAACGGATGAACCGAATGCTTTTAAAAGCTAATTTGAAATAGAGCCTGTTTTTGTATTGTATAAAATGTTTAAAACTCGCGCTAGCAATGGGTGTCAATATTACATGTTTCATTTATGTCTAATACAGCTCGTATTTGGAGATGTAAGTCATAAATTCAGTCGTAACATTGTTGATGATTGCCATAAAATATACATAACAAAGTTTCCAGTCGCAAACTGAGCCACACCGAGAACATTAAAAATCAAAGTGTAACCCTACCGGTGCGCAGTTGTTTCATAAAATTCTAGTTGAACACGTCTCTAAACCTTTAAAACATAGATTTCGACAGAATAACAAGTAACAACTCGGCACAATACCCGGGCGTCTCTTTCGGGTTTATTGTTCTAACATCTGTCGGGATATGCAAAGTCGGACTCGTAAAACAACGTTTCGGCCCGCGATTACTTCGCACAGTTAACTCTCTCTTACGTTCATCTTTATTGGCCGACCTACCTGTAAATTTGTAATCTGATGCCCCCTTAACGGCTTTGATTAGATGAGCTTTACGAGCTTTTAGTAGACCGTGAATCGGACTGGAACTTTTTCAAGATTAGCATAACACTTAAATAGTAATAACGCCGTGATCAAATTGGTCTGAAATGGTCGCCAGCTTGGGAAACAAACCTTTTTTACAATAGTTTTTTAAACAAAGAATGTTACGTTTTTTATTGTGTAATCGGAACAGTCGTTAAAATCATTACGTGCTTCAGTTCAACGCTCAATTTTAGCTCGGCTGGAGCGACGCGTAATCGCGCTGCGCAAATACGTTCAGCACTTATTGCTCGCCACTCGAAACAGGTGCTCTGTGTGTGTTCAAGTCCTTATCGTGAACAAAGCGCCGGATGAAGCGTTGATGTGTTGAGAATCGACTTAACCCTTTATACCGGTGAACGATTTTCCGTTAGTTTTTCTGATGGACCTCCGAACGCGAAGCTGAAAACATTCGCGTTAAAAAAGAGTTTGCCTTACTTTGTAACTACGACAATGAAGTACCTTAAAAAGTGTATCCAACCCCTTGTTATTTCATAAGTTTTTTCAGTTTTCACAAATTGTTCGACCAACTTTACTGAAAAGCATTGTTTTCACCTTGAAAGCAGATTTTATGGCAACCGTGTAGATATGAGCCATAAATTGCTGATAAATATAGAGCACGTTAAAGTTGGGTCACCTTGTAGGTAAGTCGGTGTGCGGCCCTAACGACTGCCATCCAGACATAATTTAATAAAAGACTGACATAAAAAGCAACAGAAAATAAACCTAAAAGATACGAATACGTTCTTTATCGACGAATATATTCGTTATCATTAGGTCTCGCTACAAAGAAAGCTCATCATCTATGTCGCATCTGTTACATATATTTATTATATGTATGAAGAATAAACCTCAATAATCCTACATTGAGATAACCAGAAAGTGCATCGTTTAGACTTAGTTCATGATGACATGGACTGCCGAGATCCGGCGATAGACAAGGCCAAGAAATACACTTTGTCTCTGGTTGGAGAGAGACAAATTAAGGCTTCCCAACTCCGTCCTCGCCGCCGCTACTTGAAGAAATGTCGTGAATTGCGACGTTGAGTGGACGCTTTTATTGCTAGATTTACAGACTCCGTTGACAAAACAATTCGTTTTCTGTTTCTGGCTTTATTATTTTATAAAATTTCTTTTAAATTTATACTTTCTAGCTTCCAGTAGTTGGAAACCAGATCTACCGTCACGATAAATTGTGTTTGGATTGCGAACTGAACTGAAAAACTTTACAATGGAGCAGAAACACAAATGGAAAATATTTCATTTCGTGTCATAATAACAATAAAAAGTGCGCAACAATCGCATCACGGTTGCAGTGGTCTCGTGACGTGGAACAAGGAATATTGCCAAAATCAGCACGAAACAGTTCTGTAGTGCTGTGCAAACAAGGTCGGTCCCGCAATAACCCGGACCGGTGCGAGGCTGGTCACTCGAGAACTCAAGCGGGGACAGCTCGAAATACAACCCTCGTAACTTTACTCACCAACTTTAAGATGGCTCTTTTTCGAGTGCAAAGCTCTGTATTTCGGATGCAATTGTAAATATTTGGTTTTCTCGCTGCGGTCTTCTTAACAAGTGAACCGTGGCGTACGTGCGGCCTCTTCATTCTCAATCTGCGCAAGTCCCGGCTGCGCCGCTCGCATCATAATGTTGCCTCTCCCCCTCCGCTCGATTCACTCCTATTCGCAATTAAAACGATATTATCAGAGTCATGCACTCGCCCCCGTCATAACTTTTACATTGGACTTTTTTCTCAGAGCAATCCAATATAGAATATTATAACTTTGCACGAGTGGAGATTCCCGTTGTTATTGTATCATTTCATCTAGTGCGATATTTAAGTTCGAAGAAGTTTAAAGACGGAGTATAGTTTTAATAACACAAGTATCTCTCTGTAAATAAACTGAATCGTTCGTTGAACAATAGCGGAGAACATCGAGTAGTGTTGTAACCACAACAAGGGTATTCCCGTCTTGTGTCCGATGATCCCACAAATCCCGTCCCTCGCGTCTCGGGCACGTCGCCCTGTGGGATTACGCGCTCACGGGACGATCTTGTCGCGATGCCGAATGACCGCAACAATCATACCGGACTACCTCGGATACCTTCTATGTAATCTTTGCAAATTAAAAATAATCGATCGGGATAATGTATTGTTTGTATTTGAAAAGCTAGCTACTTTATCAAGCCTCTATTAACAAGAGTATTTATAGCTATTGAAAATGACATGAAATGGAGCATAACTGTATATAATAAACTGTATGATATATATGATATTTGACTGGCCTGTTGGTCTAGTGGTTAGTGACCCTAACTGCTATGCCGGAGGTCGTGGGTTCGATTCCCACCCAGGACAAATGTTTGTGTGATGAGCACGATCATTTGTTCTGTGTCTGGGTGTAATTTATCTATAATATGTATGTATTTAGAAATATCTATATCTATAAAAGCGAAAGGTCACTCACTGATTCATCACGAAATCTCGAAAACCGCTGGACGTACAAAGATGATTTTTGGCAGGGAGGTAGTTTATGGTTAGTAGACGTCCGCTAAGAACGGATTTTGCGACAGGGCCGGATTAGGGTGGTCTAAGGGCCCTCGCAAGTTTGTATGAAACTCCTTCATTTTTTGTGCTACAATCTAGATTTTTGGCAGATACGTAGTTTATAGTCAGTGGGCGTCTGCTATGAATTAATTTTGCGACAGGGCCGGATAAGGGTGGTCTAAGGGCCCTTACAAGTTTGTATGAAAGTCCTTAAATTTTCGTGCTATAATCTTGATTTTTGGCAGAGACGTAGTTTATAGTCAGTAGGCATCCGCTATAAATTAGTTTTGCGACAGGGCCGGATTAGGGTGGTCTAAGGGCCCTCGCAAGTTTGTTTGAAAGTCCTTCATTTTTTGTGCTACAATCTTGATTTTTGGCAGAGACGTAGTTAATAGGCAGTAGACGTCTGCTTAGAACCGATTTTGTGACAGGGCCGGATTAGGGAGGTCTAAGGACTCTCGCCAGTTTGTATGAAAGTCTTTCATTTTTTGTGCCACAATCTTCATTTTTGGCAGGGACGTAGTTTAAAGTTAGTAGACGTCTGCTTAGAACAGATTTTGAGACAGGGCCGGATTAGGGAGGTCTAAGGGCTCTCGCCAGTTTGTATGAAAGTCCTTCATTTTTTGAGCTACAAAGTTGATTTTTGAGACGGACGTAGTTTATAGTTAGTAGACGTCTGGTAAGAACAGATTTTGTGACAGGGCCGGATTAGGGAGGTCTAAGGGTTCTTGCAAGTTCGTAAGAAAATCCTTAATTTTTTGTGCTACAAACTTGATTTTTGGCAGGCACGTAGTTTATAGTTAGAAGAACTCTGCTAAGTACAGGTTTTGTGGTAGGGCCGGATTAGAGAGGTTTAAGGGCGCTCGCAAGTTTGTTTAAAAGTCCATCATTTTGTGTGCTACTAACTGGAATTTTGGCAGGGACGTAGTAGGTGAGTACAAGTTTGCTAAGAACTGATTTTGCGACAGGGCCGGACTAGGGAGGTCTAAGGGCTCACGCGAGTTTGTATGACAGTCCTTCCTTTTTTGTGCTACAATTTTGGCAGGAAGGTACTTTATAGTTAGTAGACGTTGACTAAGAACGGATTTAGCGAGTTTAGCAACATGGCCAGAATAAGGAGGTCTGAGGGCTTTCACATGTTTGTAAAAATGTACTGTTTTTTTTTGTACTAACAACCTGAAATTTAACAAGTCTAGAGTTTAGGAGTAGGAGATCTAAGCTAAGTTTGTAAGGAAGACCTGGACTAAGGGCTCCCGTAAGTCCATATGAAATCCTTGGCTTTTTGTACCTGAAAATTGGCAGAGAGATAGAATATAGTTAAGACATTTCAGGTAGGAATAGATTTTACGACAGGGCTGGTTTAAGGGAATATAATCGCTTCGATTGGCATTTGGCATTCGATTTGACATAGTACCATCCACAGGCAGTCCAGACAAGAGAGTCAAAATTTCTACGCGAACGAAGTCGCGGGCAACTGCTAGTATAAGTATGTTTATCAGTTGTCTAGTACCCATAACACAAGCTCTGCTTAGCTTGGGACTAGATGGCGTTGTGTGATAGTTGTGGAATATTATTATTCCCTTTATTCAATATATAAACAAATTTAATACATTTTTAAATATTTCCTATAAAAACAATAAAAAAAAACATTTAAAAATATAAAAAATTGTAGCCCACCGGTATCGGGAACAGGGTCTAAGCTA
Organism: Diarsia dahlii; assembly: GCA_949775195.1. Lineage (NCBI taxonomy): Eukaryota > Metazoa > Arthropoda > Insecta > Lepidoptera > Noctuidae > Diarsia > Diarsia dahlii. Next base: position 8,298,633 of record OX459195.1, on the reverse strand, counting down.
CCGGCGGTCAGGGCTCCAGAGAAAGGAACCTCCTAACAATGCGAGCCGTGTCCAGGAGTACCGCTTTCTGCATCAAGCCCTTGATCCAGCCGCCTAACGAGAGCCTCCTCAGGTGTTGGTCGAGGCTCTTGGCAATTAAGCCACTGGCTGTGATGACTATCGGCACAATGATCGCTGAGTCCACATCCCACATGTCGACAACCTCGCGAGCCAAGTCAAGATACTTGATTTGTTTATCTTTCTCGGCTTTCACGAGATTCTCGTCATGCGGGACGGTTATGTCAACAATCATTGCGCGCCGCTCTGATCGATCCACCACCACTATATCAGGCTTATTAGCGATAATAGTCCTGTCAGTGATGATGGATTGATCCCAGTACAGTGTGATACTGCCATTATCGAGAACTGGGTCGGGCACATACCTGTAGTACGGCACTTCCGATTCCACAAGGTTGTATTTCAGAGCAAGTTGCTGATGGATAATCCTGGCTACAAGGTTGTGTCTATGCAAGTATTCTCCGTTAGCCAGACGAGAACACCCGGAGATAATGTGACGGATTGATTCGCCCGGACGGTGGCATGCCCGACATATGTCAACCGTACCGTCCTTCACAATAAATCTCCGGTAGTTATTCGTCATCATAACTTCGTCCATAATTGCACAGACAAAACCTTCGGTTTCTCCAAAGAGTTCCCCGGAACGTAGCCAGGCTACGGACGCTAGGAAGTCTACATCGGGCCCGTGTAGGGCCCGGAAAAAGCGTCCGTGGAGCTCCTTGCTCTGCCATACCTCCATGCGATCTTTAGTGTCAAGCACTACAGGTTTGCGCCAGTTCTCTTTAGCCAAGGAGAGCGGGGTGAGGCCCTTGTCCACCGCGACAACATCTCGATGCACCCCCACGTCGGCTTCCAGGAAATATTCCCTGAGACTGCATATCTCACGATTGTGGAGAGTCTTAGCATTTAAAAAGCCTCGACCTCCACACTTCCGTGGGATATACAGTCTCATAACCGAAGAACGTGGGTGATGCATTCGATATGTCGTCAACAATGTACGAACCCGTCTATCCAGGGTGTCTAGCTCTGTTTGAGTCCATTTGAGTATGCCGAAAGAGTACATCAAAACCGGCATGACCCAACCGTTGAAGGCACGCACCTTATTTCCGCCTGATAAAAGACTGTTACATACTTTTCTCAGGCGGCCAAAGAAGCGCGATTGCTTCATATCGGCAACGTTAATGCCCAGCGCTTCCGACATACCCAAATACTTGTAGGTTTCGGTTGCTGAGAGGGATCTAAGATTTATGGAATCTGTGAGCTGGGTTCCCACAGATTCCACAATCCCCCCTCGCTTTACATGCATGACCGCACACTTATCTACACCAAATTCCATTCTGATGGCGTTACTGAAAGTCTCAGTGACCTTCAGTAGCTCCATCAGGTGCAAATCGTTGGTGGCGAAAAGTTTTAGGTCATCCATGTAAAGGAGGCGAGATATAATCTGACCACCTCTCTTCAACCGATAGCCTAGACCTGAATCCTCCAGCAGCGTGCTAAGAGGATTCAAGGCTAAGCAGAACCAAAGTGGACTCAAACTGTCACCCTGAAATATACCCCGCTCTATCCTTATCGGTTCGCTATTCCTCTGAATCTGTCGACATCCTGGATAGCGAAGGACTGTTCTCCATTGCCCCATACACGACACCAGGAAGGTGCGCAGGGTTGCATCAATTTTATACAACTCTAGCACCCTCATGAGCCATGTATGTGGCACCGAGTCATAGGCCTTCTTATAGTCTATCCAACATGTCGACAGATCCTTTCGGGAACGGCGAACCTGTTGGCTAATGGCCATATCAATGAGGAGTAGCTCCTTAGTACCACGGGACCCGTTCCTACATCCATTTTGAGAAGCAGACATAACAGAATTTTCGTTAATATGTTTATTTATTTTAGCTCTCAAAATGGAGGTAAGAACTTTATAGACCGTTGGAAGACACGTAATCGGTCTATAATTTTTGGGTTCCGCAGTACTACCCGATTTATGGAGCAGGTGGGTTATTCCAGTTGTCAGGAACTCTGGTAGCGACCCTGACTCTAAGGCTGACTGGAATAGGGCTGCCAAGCAAGCATGCGATCTTGTAAACCATTTAATCCAGAAGTTGTGCAGTCCATCCGGCCCTGGTGATTTCCAATTAGGCAACGGACGAACTGCACAACTTACATCTTGGGGGCTGATCGTTATTGCCTCCATTTCTGTTATTGGATAGCACGCTCGCTCGACCTCCCGAGTCCATTCACCCTCGGAATGACTGACAGGTACCGACCAGATGTTGCGCCAAAATGAACACATGGCGTTGTCATCCGGTAGGCACCCGTCAGTCACACCTTGGTCCGGTCGCTCCCATGCTCTGTATACCCACCTTTCATCACTTTGGAAGGTGCGATTTAGAGTGTACCGTTCCACCCGACGCTTATACCTACGAATACGGTTTGCCCATGCATACACTTTCTGCTTCCAGAAGTCGATGCGCTCTGTGATACGTGACATATAGTCACGAGGACTAATATCGGTCCCCGCAAATGCCCGCTTCACAAAGCGCATCACTCGAGGGCGATTGTTGCCCTCCCGGAAGCAGGATAGTTTGCCGATGAACGCTCTGGCCCCAGCAATGCGTCGTTCAATCCTGCATTGCCAAGCCGGAACGGCTGGTTTCGGTCGTGTAGCTCTGTCATCCGGAAATTTGACATGAGCTACACGACATGCCGCTACAGCCGCGCAATACAGGATCGAATGAGCATCAGTGAGGTTTTCGCAGTTATCAAAATAGCTTGACAACTGCGAATCCAGAACAGCCACCAGCGCCTTATTTCTGTTATGCATGGGCAAACGAGGTAATCGTGGTCTAAGTTCGGGCGACATAAAACGATATTCTCGGATCGCACCCTCCAAAGTACTCCTCATCTCCTCACTGCACTGTGTACTTACGTTAGTAACCATGTCATTACTCACGTCATATTCACTGATAAGTATTGTGGTAGACTGTGGTGGTACCACAGCCTGTGACGACGTAGCAATGACATGGCTACCCTGCGTTTCAGTCCGCAAGCGATCAAGTACGGTGTCATCCAACATACGATTACGTTGGATGACTCGCACCTGATCCGACAATCGTTGTGCCGATACGTTGACAGCCGGCTCAAGTACCTGAAAAAGAGAAAGCATCCGAACACGGTACGCGGTCAGGTTGTTTCCTCCCTCTGTAGCCCCATAGTATGAGCGCATGACATTTTCGTTGATGGCTTGCGTCCATCGCATGCGCTGCACACTTCCGCCGGGAGCTGGGACCCTATCAGAAGCCGGTGAGCCTCGAGGTCCTAAGCCGTCCGGTGGCCGGTGTCCTCTTCGTCGACGAACAGGTGTTGGCGTTGGAGACGAAGAAGAATACTCGTCGCTCGAGCTCGACGCGACTGCCACGGCCGGTGTCACAGCACTCACGGAGAGACTGGGTTCCGGCGGCGGCGAGGCGGAGCTGAGCGACGAGCTCGGAGCTGGTTGTCGTGCACGTTGAGCGGCCCTCGTAATCATATTTCATCATAATTTCATCATTTCATTTTCAATTTTTTCATTTTCGTGTTGACGTTATTGACATAATATGTCATTCTGGAAATTTTTGTGACTATTGTATTTTTGTCCTTCCTGGTTTTCGTTTTAAACGTTGTGTATTTATTTTCCAAATATCTTCTTCCAAAACCGTTTAAAAAAATATATTAACAAGTTTCAATTATGTATATTCCAATATTTTTAATTAAATGAAAATAAGATACAGATGATTGACATGTTTGATACGGGGTTGCCATTATTAATGCCATAATTATTATTATTATTATTGTATATAATAAAGCATTTAAAGAACAGTGCTGAAATAGGTAGGTATACACTTAATTTAACCTACGCACATTTTACATTCGTTGAATTCATTTCACTATAGATCCATCAGAACAATAAAAGTTTTAAAACAGTACGGAAAACAAAGTTGTGCTTTCAAATTCGTGTTTTTTTTTTTTTTTTTTAAACGTTGCCTCACACTAGGAATTTCACCTGTATCGTGGGTGCGTTCACAACATTTAAACTCACATACACAAATACCCAAATACCCAGACCCGGAACAACTATCTGTAGGTCATACAAATATTTGTTCCGTGCGGGGATCGAACCCGCGACACGCAGCGCAGCAGTCCATTGCTTGAGTCACAGCGCCAACCGTGCCGTTTAAATGACGTCATGTTAATGTGATCAAGTGAAACTGTCGGTACATTTACGTAAAGTGACAATACATACAAATAAAATTCACCATTGTAATTTAATTACGCGTAGCTCGTTTGAGTTAAAAAGCAATTAAGCGCACTATGTAATGGGTATACCTCTCTGTTCTCGATACATTCTCACTTCTATATATTTATGTTTTACTAGCTGATGCCCGCGACTTCGTTCGCGTTGAAATTTTGATGTGTTGTATTTCTGTGTTAAAAAGTAGCCGGTGTGCTATTTCAGACTATAATTTATCTCTGAACCAAATTTTATCCAGATCCGTTTAGCCGTTCTGGCGTGATTGAGTAAAAAACATACATCTATTCAATGTTTCGCATTTAAAATAAATAGTAGTAAGATTCAAGTCAAGACTTATTTAACTGTCACCTCACCACTGCAACCATGTAGTAGGGAGCAGAATTAGAATTAATAACTTATCCGTGAAAGGTCACAAAATTCACCTCAAAATACTGTCAAATCTTTCGATGTAGGTAACTGAACTATCAATAGACATCTTGTAGATTAGTTTTCCTAAACTTTTCACTACATAGTATAAAACAAAGTCGCTTTCTCTGTCCCTATGTCCCTTTGTATGCTTAAATCTTTAAAACTACGCAACGGATTTTGATGCGGTTTTTAAATAGATAGAGTAATTCAAGAGTAAGGTTTATATGTATAATAACATCCATTAAATAGTGTAGTGTATTTAGTATCAGCATTGCACCCGTGCGATGCCGGGGCGGGTCGCTAGTGTCAAATAAAACCGAAACATTAAATATTTAGTCATTTTGTGATAGATAATAACAAAAGTGGCGTCAAACGCTGGTCTTTAGTAGCGCCAAACATGGGACAATAACAACGCTTATCAACATAAATGATTAACCTGACATAGTTACAAGTAGCCTTTTAAAATCATCATTATTTTATTTCTATTCCAAAATTTGAATAATTCAAAACAATAAAGAGTTTTGCAAGAGTCAACCACAAACCGCAACTAAATTATAAATGCCTTGTTTAAACTAATAAAATACTAGGAACGAGACAGGAACTCCGCATTGTGGTAGTAATAAATAGCTTACTTAGTAAATTGTTCTACCTAGACTTCCCCAACCCATCGTAAAACAATGTTTATGACGTTCATAGAAAAATTGGTCTCCCTTCAACAATGTTCCATTTACATTATTATGTGCTATAAATCGCAAATTCGGGTTACAGTTTACTATTAAATTCATCAAATTCTTATTGCTTCATTCCGTGCGACGAACGATCAACTTTACAATTTTCCGTACAATATTTTTGTGACTCAAATAGGTGGTGTTTTTGTAGTTTTACATACTGAAACCTCATAACCTTGGTTGTTTCTGTATTTACGATCTTCACTAACTCCTGTTTAAGTTCTAGAACGATGTTTCAATTCCAGCTAATGCCAAGCTTTGGATTTATTTATTTACTGGTGATCATAAAAAAAAACTTTTTTGCAAAAAAAACAACCGACTTCAAAACCACCAAAAAGTGAAAAATAAACTTCAGAAGAAAAATCAGCTTCTGAAGTCGGTGACATTTGTTTGTTTGATCTGGCTTTTTTTTTCCACCGACTTCAGAAGCTGATTTTTCTTCTGAAGTTTATTTTTCACTTTTTGTTGTTTTTGAAGTAGGTTGTTTTTTTGCAAAAAAGTTTTTTTTAGTTTTTCATTTTTAGTTGTGTATCAAGAAATATTTACTATGAAACCTATACTTGTATAGCGTCAGAAAAAGCACGAAACACGTAATACGTGCCTATGTTTGAGGGTTGCCCTCGATTTCTCTGGGATTCCATCACCAGGATCTGGTTTCCATATCATGGTACCACCCTTGAAATATCTCCGTTCCAATAAAAAAAGAATCATTAAAATTGGTTCATAAACGACAAAGTTATTCGCGAAAATGTTCATAAATTATAAAAAATGATATTAAAATGAAAAGTACTGGGCCAAATCATGCTAAATTTTTATGGGACCAAATGGCAACTATTCTGCATCAAACTAAAAAAGAATCACGTAAATCGGATTATAAATCGCAGCGTAATCGGTGTACATACATAGAAAAAAAAAAAAAACATACCAATCGAATTGAGAACCTCCTCCTTTTTGGGAAGTCGGTTAAAAATGCGTGTACCTATATATGCAGTGACGATTCTGTGGATAAATTGTCATGTACACCAAATCTTGCAGAGGTGTAGTCGATACAAATCCATTGTAGATACCCATTTCCGTCATGCAACGGAATCCTACTTCTGATAAACTCAAAAAAAAATAATCTTGAGTTTCTCTGTTGGAACACTAGAATTTTACCTACCGGCTACCTTCTTGATTCAAAGTCAAAGTTCATGTCCACCATTTCTGCTAAATCCTCTTAAGACGTTCTAAAGGTTCTATTTCGCCTGTTCCTATTTAAAATGCATTTTATGAGGTAATGTCGAACCGTTTTACCAATACCTTCAACTAGTATGTTAAAATTTAATTCTGCACCTCACCAAATGTAGTCTAACCCCAAAACTGTGATTGTGTACGTTCGGTATCCACCCGAACCTAATACAGTCGATTGGCACATTCCACAGCTTTACAATCTATTACGACAGGGTCAGGGTTATTCACTTGCTCCGCTACAAATTCCGACACTATAAAAACAATGCGCTTACGCTGCTACCAGGTTGACATCACGGGCCAAACAGTGTCGTAAAACACACGCGAATAAAAAGGACGGAATCTTATTAAAGTAAATATTTATGGCAATGCTATCAACCGATTGGACGAGGGTACCGACGCCCTTGATAAATTGTCCTACCGCTTGCGGCCTAACGGCCACTCGCCCAAATATTTCTCCTGTTACTGATCGCTCTAAAAATTTTTTTTCGATGCGTTTGATTTATGGCATAATTTCCTTTCACGCCCTTTTGATAAGTTCTCAAAGAAATTCCCAAGTAAACACGTTAAGAGGACATTTTTCTGTTATATTAGATAGTCTGCCCACGCAATAGATACGTCACAACACAACACTGTACAGAGCTCGCTTCTATAAGAAATCATGTTGCAAATTCTTCGCCAAACACTACGGAAAGAGTCCGAAAATTCTTGTTGTGTCAAAAGCTTTAAAACGTTTCTGAAGCAATAAAACAACTTGGACAAACTTCGGGATTTTAAAAGTTGAACATCTTGAAGGAAAAAGCGTCGTAGGAGCACAGTGTTTCTGTTTTACTTACCTGAACGTAGACAATATAGGTGTCTCCACACAATCAGCGCGTCTAGCAAGTTGATAGTTCGTGTCCTATTCAACTTAACAATAGAGAAAATGAGGATGAGCCAATTCTTCCCAGCTTTTATTTCCCATTTTCTTAGCTTGCCGAAAGTTTACATTTAGAATTTGCACCTCGCAGCGAATGCATTAGAACCGGAGCTTATTTGTATTGGCACGGGATTCGCGTATTATTTTGAAGCGGCTATTACGATCAACTATTTGAATTCTCGATAGATTACTATATCATACAGCGGGGTAATGTATGACTGTTGTTTTTACCTACATACCGCGCAGTATTTGAAACAGAAATAAATATCTAATAAGAACTTGTATGAAAGTGTGATCAATCATCCATTAGTACAAACTGGAGTGTAATACTCTCCTGTAACTGATAAGAAAATAACTTGAAAAGAATCGTTTCGTTCTGCAGTTTCAGCTTTAGTGTGATTTATAGACATAAAATTCGTATTAGGTGCTTGAGACTTTTTATAGGTATGTTATATATTTTTTACTTCATCCACCCACCAACGTCGCGACATTTTCCTGTGATTAATTGAACGTAAAGCTGAAAAAAACTGATTGGAACAGGTTCGATATCCAATAGGCGTGAGCCGAGGCAGTACTATACTGCTTACATACATAAATATTAACTAAGAATGATTTTATATGAAAATAGCTGGTGGGTAGGTAGGTAAGTGCTTAGGTAACCCACCCACATGGAACAAATGTTCAGTTAATAGGTTTCTAATAAACATGGATCGCGGAACAGCACTCGAGCACGACGGAGCCAATCCCGTTTCATATAACCTAGCCTTTTTCTCGATAATAACTATTGCGATTAACTTGTTATTATTAGCTGAGCTCAGAAGCAATCCGGCAATTATTTACGTAGCAAACATTCTGTCACGATGAGAGTCCGTTGATAAAAGTTTGGGCCAACTATGACGTCAGAAGGGGCGATAGACGAGGATCTCTTAATTATTGTGCCGCGTATTTCGTATTACAATAATGAAGCGAAACAATAACAAAAGTTGCGACGGCGAGCGCAACCGGCCAACTCACTGATCATTTGAGAGCTTGTTGAGCGAGCTCCTAATGAAAACTTGCTAGTTATCGCCGACATACTACATTACTTTTATTCTGTACAAAAACAAGCAAAATTGACGCTACAATGAGTCCTGTTGACTCACTTTCTGTGTAACAAGATACTGTTTATTAACTTGTATACAGTTGTTGTTGTGGAAATGACAAGTAGTAAATGTACAAGTATACTTGTACCTACGAATACTGTACCATCATCCAAGCTAGATTCAAGTACGTATTGATAGGATCGATAGAGAATTAATCTCGTACGTGAGCCACGTTTTGCACCATTGAATTTTTCGCAGCGTAGGTAAATATTTATTTTCAGTAAAGGAAAACATCTTGAGAAAATCTGCATGTCGGGGAGGAAATTCTGCATTAGTGTGCCAACAAAAATACAAATCGAAGGCGAACTACAATTCCTACCTACCGTTCTTATTTAGTATATGCCTTGGAATAGAACCTTGTGCATAATGTATGTGCTAATGTAATATTCAATTAGACAAATGAATACTGCGGGAATTACATTAGTGGGAGATATCGCAATAAATTCCATTATAGCATTCGGGAGCGCGAAGGTAACATAGAAAAAAAATGTGGTATAGCCGGGAGCGTCGGCTTGGCACAAAGTGGAGGCCTAAGGTTGTATAACGTCCGTTATCGACGCCTACAATAAGTCGCGTTTTATACGGTTATTATAGCGCCATAAACGCCACCGGCCGGTGTTTCATACAGTGGCGGGGCAGATTATACTGCCTATGGCCCCGATTCGGGGGCGGGGGAGCATTCGGTAGGGCAGGGGGGCAGCGAGCGGGGGCGGGCCGCCCACTGTCAGCTCCACGTGCCGCCCGACAGATGTGTCGAGATATCCGATATCGGGAGACACATTCATAATCTTTGCTTCAACCTCTCGCTTCTTATATTAAAATAACGAGTGCCGCTATCGCAGGTGCGAACTCGATGGGAATTAATGAAAATCGTCCGACGTTTACATAGCTATAGTGGCGAGGTTCACGTGCCTCACTCCAGAGCAGGGGTAAGGAAATAGGCCTATTGATATCGGAGACATATTGATACAAAAATGGAATACATTTACAAGTTTTTTTTTAGAAATTGTATACACACAGTCTTTTATGTTACAAATATCAAGATTTACCTATTTCAGCGAAAAGTCACAATTTGCTGATAAAAGTATTTACAATTTTCACGTCGGTGAAGCTAAACGAAGTGATGTGAATTTAATTTAACGAACAAAGTAAAGGACCAATCAGTGCAGAGGGACGCAGATCACCTATAAGCCGCCAAATTTAATTAAAGTATTCCGCTTAAAAAGTAAAGGTACCCAGTGTAATTGAAGTCGGAGAAAAATAAAGTTAATTCCTGAAGCGACCCAGGAGAACTTTCATTAGCGTTTCACAGCTACAATTGCGAGTTCAAATAATTATGTTTACGGAATCCTTTTCTTACGCAGAGATTATTTATCTTCGCCATTGTTACGAGAAGTGACGCGGACGAATTTCACGAAAATACCCCATTTATCTAGAGCGAGCACACAAAGGCAACACGAAACCCAAAACTTTTTACGTGGTCAGTGACAATGCTATTTCTCCCTTTTCTCTTAACGTTTCATCTACAACTTTACGGGTATTGTATTTATTTGCTCAGTTTGTGTGTATGCCAGCAAAACATTGGTGATTTTAACGTTGCTAATCCATTAAGAAAAGTTCATTTAGTTTGATCGTGTGGTCCGATTTCATATTTGCTCAGCCATGTCACCCGCAGATAACTTTACTCGGCGGCCGTCGATGTTGCTTGCCTCCCACTTTATTCGGTTTGCAGACCCGCATAAATAAGGGGAGCCGGCAGCACTCGGCACGCGACTACATTATATCTGTCCTGCGAGGCTCTCTCACTCGCTTGCCGCTTGCGATATCCGAACATCAAAACAATGCGTTATCAAGTTCCGTACAGCTTTGCCGACGCCATGTTTTATGTAAGTGGGGATTGTTTCCAATCGTTTTTATTGGGAAAGCAATAACGCAGAAACGATTCACTTGATATACCGCACCGACCTTATAATGCATAAAGAAAATACGGTCATCTAACGGAACTCGATTGAACCCCTATTTGCCTTTTCGGGTGTTACTATCTTTGCCTCGATTCCTACGCAAAGCCACCCGGCCGCGCGTGAAATACCAAGTGCGCCCTAGTTTGGGGCCGGATCGTGCTGTTTGTTTAGGGCAGCCCAAGTCGTGAAAGGTGATGAACTAAATATGAACAAAGAGCCGCACTGTCAGATTATAAGTATCGGCTCGGCCGTAACATTTACAAGGGTATCGATTAGCGCCTCGTCGCCGGCGGCTATTGTCGGACAAGTTCAGTTTTGAAACGGTTCTGTATAACTTTCGGGATTGACGACGTTGATCCCGACTCATGAAGATGTATGTCGCCCTCACGTGCCCATATCAACACGTGGACACGGGACGAGAAAGTTGTAGCGATAGGCCGGTGTTCGTGTACGTGTCAGCATAATCGCGGCGCCACCGACTGTTTGCGGAGCGGCTCGCTAATGCTATTTGTCGTCGTGGGTGGATACGTCACGTGTGTGTGTCTTAATCGTTAGTAGACAGAAACACGCCTGCTCATCGCCTTGTTTTGTTTGCCACTTTAAGCGGAAACTTGGTCTACGTCAGGTGATTGCGAATCGGGGAAACACGACGCGCCGAGCGACGTGTTTCGAACTGGAGGGATTTATTTGTGCGACAGATTGTAAGCTAGGTCGTAAGTTGTCGCATGGAATCGTGTAAATATCGGAAAGCGATTCGAGTGCGAAACTCAAAATTGCAATTTGTAATTCATGAATCGTGCGGGGCGAACTTGAACGATCTTTTGAGAACATATAGGCGAAGTTGGTCGTCTATGCGGCCATGTGAATGTCTGGGAACATTTAAAGGAGGGTTGGTATTGTTTGGTTGGACGCCGGTGGTGCAGGCGGCGGCGGTGGTGGCGGCGGCGACGGCGGCAGGGGCGCAAGTTTTATTAAATTGGCAACACAAAGCCGCTGTGCCTGCCCGAGCCGACCCACTACAACACTTTGATAGGTTTTGTCGAAAACTGATTGACGCGCCTTTTGAAATAACCTTGACGCGAATTGCCTTTAATTAAAACGATATTAAAGCCGATACTTTTATGTTTTTGATTACTTAAACGACCGTGAAGTCAAAAAGTCGGTTTTGAGTTCTTTTGTCCAAATTCCTACGTAGTTTAAGTTAAAAAAAATCAAAATAAAATAAATACTTAGTTCCGGGGTGGATTATCTTGATATGAATCATAAATTGTTTGTTTCAAAGTGTCGATCAATGTTATATTTTACTAATATCAATGTTTGTTTGTTTCAGGTTTCGGTTTCGTCACGTTTCAAAGTGAAGACATAGTAGACAAAGTGTGCGAAATACATTTTCACGAAATCAACAACAAAATGGTGAGTACAAGTTACTTTTTCACTTAATTGATAATACATTTGCCATACTACAGACATTTTTTAAAGGGTGGTTTTAACTTAGTGACAGCATGGTGACAGCCATGGTAAGAAAGATAAATGATACTTTATAGCAAACAAAACCTAAGCGGCAGTACAGAATAGGACGGTTCAAAAGGCGATCGGTTTTTGTTCTCCATCGAACAATCATCATTATTCAGAAATCCTTGAGAAAAACACTAGAAACCAAACTGAATAATAATAACACTTTATTCTCATACAAAAACCTTCCAATCCTACTTTACCGATTAGATGTTATCCTAAAACTTTGTATGTTAGACAAATGAGCGAAAGTTCGTAACATAAGTAAGTTGTAACATTGTGCACGCGGACCAAGTTATCATTCTTTACTTATTCATGTTCACTTCCTTCAGGAGTTAGATATTCATTTGCACTTATAATGCATAAGGAGAAGGGCTGTAAAGTGTGAGTTTAATTATTTACACTCATTTCATGTTAAGGTGTGAAGAGCCTAACCTTCAGAATTCTGAACCAAGATACGGTTATTCGAAAAAAAATGGTTCTTTAACTTGTAAAATGAGCTCGTGGATAAATAATAATAACCGCGCTGATCAATCTTCAGGTTAAGCCGCGCTTACCTAGGTTGGTTTTGTTGGTAGGTGACCACAGATTACATATCGAGTTTCCCCGTGCACCGGAAAGCACCCGGCCCGGCCCTTGAGGCGGTTTAGAAACTCTGACACTAGGGTGTGTGGGGTCGTCAGACCTTACTGCCCACACGATAAGAAGAGAAGACCGGAAAGCACGTTAAGCCGTCGTCGTTCCGGGCTGTCATTTGTAGGACGTCTGTGATAGTCGTTACAGGTAATCAGTAAAAGTCTGACAACCAGTCTTACCTTACCAATGGCGTATGGCCTGGCGTACTGGAATGTGGAGCTCAGATAGGCTGTCGCTCCATGTAAAATACTGGTATTCCGACCGGTGGTAAGCCGACCCAACATGGTTGGGAAAACTCTAGGCAGATAATGACCTATAAAAAGAAGCAAATAAGGTTCATTACATTTTCTGTTGTCGAATGGATGAATATTTACCTAATGTATGTATAATAATAAAGTATAATGCTAAATATAGTTTTGGATTTGGTACGTAGGTTTATTGGGGGTATTTTGTCCTATTTGAAACTACTTAGAGAATTTCACATACTCAGATCAACAGAGTTGTATTTTTCAATGCACGCAAATCAAAGATGTGTATGTATAGAGAATTAAAAAATATTTTGACTTCAATTTTCTACTAAAACCAGTTTAATTATCACTAAATGGTAGCTGATAGATGAAACAATACACATTAAACTTGTCTACAAGAAATCTACGTACGTGAAGTGAACGTTTTGGTCAGATATCAATTAGAGCCAAAGGAACAGAGCTGGCGTGGCTCCAAATGGAGCCAATAAAATGCCACTAAAGCCGGCTTTTACTGTGTTTAGATTTTTCCCCACCCCGCGGCAGGGGGCGCCACTGTGACATGTGTATTCCAGATGTAACCATGAACTTTGTTAACACTAGATATATTAACGGCTTAATTGCAGTAGTTAGCGCTTTAGTCCGTCTTTTCACTTTGAAATTATGTTTGGCGCATTAAACTTTTAACTATGCATTTTATTTGTTCGATTTATAACATCATTAAATGTTTTAATGCACATTTATCGTGGATGTGAATGAGAAAATGGGACAAAAAGTTCGAAAGAAAAATTTATTTCATTTGACTTGCGCCATCTCAGTTAGCGCCATCCATTTGTCGTAATACATTACCAGTCACCCTTTACAAGACTATTACAATCATGTGCGCCCATAAAGCTTGCCCCCGATTAACTTGTAGCAGGTTACAACACGCACACAACACAGCTATTGTCTTTCTCTAATGCCACTTTATTATTTTAATGTAAATTTCGGGACATAATCAAATTATTGTGGTCATCCACGCGACGTTTGATAGCACTATGAGGAATAATTAAGCAAACATAATCCAGTCAACACTGCATATCAATGGTTTTAATTTCACGAAAAATTTCCACTTAACTTAAAATTTAGTGAGTGTTTCTTATCTTTGGACTCTTGATACAAATTGCGATTATAAAGTTACCGCTTGTAAATTATTATAATGAGACGCCGTCACGTTAACAATTCTTTTGTCTGAAAGCGAGTGATATTAAACAATTCAATCACTCTTGCTTTCTCGCCGAAACAATGGGACCCTGCATACTTACTCAACGTACAACAGAGTACGCAGAAAAAGTACGAAAAATCGGCGCCACGCTGCCTATACCCATTCGAGCCATTACCATTGTCTTTGTCGGTTGAAGTTTCCACCGCCATTATGTCTCGTGCCCGCTGAAAGGGCTGGGGAACAGATACCACCCTTTCCCGTTGTCGATGCATATTCCTGATTATTAATGCTTGTTTTTTGTGTCTTGCCCCATTGTCTCGCACCTAATGGCTGTACGAAACTCACGGCATGTGTCGGGCGGCATCGCAAGGGTGATGCTCGCCCTAAGTGGAGCAAACAACGAACAAAGACATCAAACAAATGGGTAGTGTTTTAGAGTAATTACGGTTCGCTTCCGTGCGAAACGAGAGGTGTGCATGAAGCAAGCTTTTCTCCGTGCGATCCGCGTAATGTATATACGACGGAGCGGGAAACTAATCGCTTATTATTTCGTCCCTTTTTTGTTGCGTGTCGGAGAAAATGATCAATGTTACGGGCTCGCTTTTTACACAGTTTTCGTAAACATCGTGCGACGTTTGAGTCGCAAAGTGAAGACAGTGTTTGTTTAACGCGTACTTGACGGTAGAGTGTTAAAGTAACGATCATCGGTTATACAGTGTGTACAGTGTACGTGACTCGTAAACGATTCCGGCCATTAAAAATTCGCCTTAGCATATCATAAACACATCTGATAGTTATATTTACGTACGCAATAAAGAAGACAGAGGCGTCACGTCAGCGTCAACGTTTACGCTACGGGAAGCTCGCCCTCGTAAATTTAATATGTCATCTCTTATATTAAAATGGTCGTTAAGCTAATAGCTGCTCCGCCTTCCCGCACGGAGTGATAGGGTGATACCGCGGCTCACTTTGAATAATAAAAAATATCTTTATTTCTTTGACGGTTTTTGTGTTTAATGACCGAGGAGTAAATGACACAGATTTAAACGGCGACGCTGAAATTGTAATTTTGTTTAAATTGTCAGCGGTTTTTTAATATCAATGTACAAATTAGACGGACGCTCGCGGATTGGTAATACGATTGTACAATGATAGGCGAGGGAAATTGTTGATACCCTACAGCGAGCAAATAGTTTTGAATTGACTTCCGAAATAGAAACTGATATTTCAGACACAATTAAATTTTCAGATTTTCCGTTTCGAAATAAGGGTAAGCCATAATTATAAACTTAAACATTTACAACTGTGGAATAAAGTCGGCATTAACTAAATACTTAATGGAGTTTTTAATAAGACACTGTGTTCATTTAATTGCTTTATAAATGATTGTGATAATTATTAATGCGAGGAGACAGGAAAGCTCGCGGTGCTGCATTTTGAAACATAAATACGGACGTCCATTAAAACGCTGGCAACAAATTCCCGTCACTCCGTTACGTCCTTACATATTACTCCCTTAATTGCTTCCGCTTACCATGAATTTTAACAACAAAGCACCGACGCGCCTCGAAATGGCTAAAATATAGTGTAGTTTAGATTTCACCTACTAACATCAATTTCTATTTGCCGGATTTAACCGTCCCAGGGACGCGTACACCTGTGCTTCTTTATGAGCTCGCACCTGTTAAAGTCATTATTGCCCTCGATATATGAGGGTGTACGCATCAAGTTTGGGCTCCAGAAATATTCTACTAAATGGCCCGATATAGCAAGTTTCATCATAACACTGCCTTCTGTCACGAATATCGTTAAATATTTAGTTTCTCACAGGCATAAAGTTTTACACAACTTGGGCCTACATCTTCAGTAAAACAGAAAAGTACAACCATAAGTTCTATGAGACATATCACTTACAACTTAGGACAGCGATATTTATAAAATAAGAGCTCCTGAATCTCATGAC
This sequence comes from Diarsia dahlii, assembly GCA_949775195.1. Lineage (NCBI taxonomy): Eukaryota > Metazoa > Arthropoda > Insecta > Lepidoptera > Noctuidae > Diarsia > Diarsia dahlii. The sequence continues at coordinate 8,282,337 of OX459195.1, read as the reverse complement.
ATATTTGGGCGAGAATTTATTTTTGAGTTGCGGAAGGTTTCAGTAGCCATTACGGGCGAGTTACAAGTTGGTGTAGATTGGCCAAGTTCCACGTATACGCGACCGTAGTAACGTAAACCACACTAGTGCACACACCCAGCTCAGTTTTATTTCACGAGCTCCACTACTTTTTATTGGACGTTTAACTAATGGTTTCCCAAAACAACGTGACAGCAGGACTCGATGATTCATACACAACTTCTCTTTTTTAGGCGCACGCACTCCGACGATATACGTTTTAATATTTTCAACATATCTTTGTGAATGTTCAAATACATTTCACAAAACGATACAAACGTATATAATGGCGCAAATGCACTTCCATCGGAGCAATCTTATCGCGTAAACACTTGAGAGAAATACTCGGCTATTGCGTAAATTTTTCTCCTCGATCGTGCATGAGGCAAACAAATGGTTTCCGTTTAGGAAATAACACTAAAAGTAGGCACATTTGAAACTGCCACTTAAATCTTGGGATCCTCAATCGCCATTTCTCTTACCGTCTTAACAGGCCGTAGGGCTGGAAGTCGCACCCTTGTCGTTACTGCCGTATTAAAGAATGGCACACACCCATGCGTAACAGACGCGCCGATAGCTAGACAGATAAGGGCAAGCTTTTCTATGGCGCACAGTCACGGGTGCCATTAATAAATAGTTTCGGCGGGCACGTTCGCAAAAAGGTTCGCTAACGAAAATTATAGTTGTACAACAAAACGCGAACACGTGTGGCGTAGTAGTGCGGCGTGGGTGTGCCCGGGCCCGAGCCCCGGGCCGCAGTAGGTCGCCTACAACAATCAATCACGGGTTCCTCCGCAGCCGTGATTACCATAAACTTCCCGTTTTAGCAGGACCCAGCGCGCTTCTTCTAAGGTTTATCGATTCGTCCGCGGCCATTTTTGCGCCTTCTATATATCAGTCGTTCCGTGCGACCGTCCTTTTTCATTGAAACTTGCAATTGGCAAGTTGTGGGCCCAAGATTTGGATGGATTTTGTCTAGTCCTTTTCTAACTTTTTTATTCAGAAAGAATGTAATGATTGAAGTATAAAAAGGACTTCGTTTGAATGCCGAAACTTGAATATAAGGTACCGGATTGATATTTTGAAATGAACGTTTTCACTTTGTCTTTTTTAGGGTAAGTAGAAAAGATTGAAATTCATTTTGTTCTTTACTTGCGTTACTATTGTCTGCGGTTCTTGACTTCTCTTTGATAAAATTTTGATTGTTTTTGTTAAAGAAAAGCTTTAGAATTAAGATTATGGTTGCCTCTGTTGCCAGCTAGCTTTCGCTTTGTCAAAGTTTTTGTTCCTTACCTAAATGAGCAATTACATTAAGATTGGTAAATTTGTTTCAATTCCTGACAAGGCAGTTTTATTGTGTGTTCTTTCAATAATTTTCTTTTATTCTGATGGTTCCTAATATAGCTTTCTGTTGATGGATGGAGAGGGAGAGGAAGGCCAAAGAATCGATGGATGGATTGTGTGAAGAATGATATGAATGAGAAAGGAGTAAATGTCACCTTGTCGTTTATTAGGGAAGAGTGGAAGAAAAAAACGTCTTGCGCCGACCACAAATAGAATGGGATAAGGGCAGGAAGTTGATGATGGTTCCTAATATAGCTTTCCCGTAGAGTTTAAACATTACTTTGCAAAGCATGGTTTTATGAAAACTCCATACTCAGAAAAACCCTTCAAATTTTCAGATTATGACAAAATTTTCCCTCATAATCCAAAACAGAATTTAATTATTCCGTCCCAAAAATTTGCGAACAAACTTGAACCACGAATTGATATACAATGCAAAGGAGACCGCACATGTGTCGTGTGTCGTGTCATTAATAATACACATGTCCATGTCCACGTCCTAGGTGCACTAGTGTTGGTAACGACACTTTGTGCCCGCGGTACGCAACCCCTGAATTAATTAAACTTACTTACTTACTTATTAGGTAAAGGAAGTGAGTGTTATTACTTATAAACTACAGAACGATTTCATCGTTTTATGAGGCCAAAGTTTTGATTGTATGTCAGAGATATTCAACTTTTGGTGTCTGCAAGATTTTGGTCGCTGATTACAGGAACTGTAAAGTGCAATAAAAGCACATTTACAAGTCATAAGTCCTTTTCAAAACTACAATTAATGATCATTTGTAAGCTTGAAACATTAATGTAGGAAGGTATTAGCGTAAACACTGTTTTCGATCCCACACGGATAACAGATTAATTTTACATTAATAACACGAGTAAAATAAAAAAAAATAATAAAGCTTAATATTTTCTAAGGTATAAAAAAAAATTACAAGTTACGATCATAATCTGACGGCAATCACTATTTGAACAACTACCTAATTTCCTATGTACGTATATAAATTTAATGGTTATAAGGCACACAGCACGCAATTCTCAAATGACGCAAGTAGCTGGAGTCGAACGAAAAGACGTAAATTACGGCTCAACAGGCCTTTCCGGCCGTTAACGATTTCTACTCGAACTTAAATTCGAAGCGTGAAAGAAATTTAATTAATCACACGTGGAACCGGCTAACGATCGACAGAATTTGTGTTTGAGCCGAGTACACACCGCCATACCGAGGGACCGCACAATACACCCCCCGCACCCCACACACGCTCTATACACACCAATAATCTCGGCAATCATGTTATAATTACTAATCTAACCAAAATGTTCCAATAATGTAACATACATAAACTAGAGCTTTTGATTAGATTATTTTGATGATCATAAAATAATGATCTGTTCATAATCCTAATCAAAATATTAAAGTATGCACCTAATTTAACAGAGATGAAGTGACAAAATTAATACATTAATCACTCATATTCAATATCAACCAGTTCGTAATCCATCTTATTCCGTGATTAATTACCCATTCACCAGACCTCTTTGGATAGTAATTAAACCCAACAAAGGGACTGGGAGAGCCTAGGATTTCATTGGAGCATGTGCTCAGATAGAGGCGGCGTAAAGTAACGTAAGAAGCGCGTCGTAATTGAAACTATGCCTGCGTAGGGTGACAATAAAGTAGTAAGTGTGTTGAGGGCGCGGGTGTCATCAATAAAGGCCATACGTTAAGGCAGGCCGGTTCATTACTGCGCTCTGCGTCGTCTCCACATTCCCATTACGTGGGAGTTAGGAGACGCGAGCGGCGATAAATAGCGGCCGAGAAGCCCTGCTTTATTTCTTGCACACAATTTCATTTACATTAGAGGTGCTGAACTGAGGCTCCTCCTGAGAGCCATATGAAAGTCGCGTACAGATTCATGCAAAACAAGTTACGAGCGGCGGGACCGCGTGCCGGAGACCTTAATCTAGTCGGTAGTGTGACAAGGCAAGCGGCGCCCCGACCTCCAACCTACTTCATTACAACTAATTGCTACAGCTTATATGTACGTGCGTCATAAACTTTCTCGCGGGCTGTTATTAATTCTGAATATCACCTGAATTTGTCTTGTACGTTTTGGTTTATCTTCCCTTACTCTGATGAGCAAGTTTCTGATTTATGTTCATTTGTTATTACTATCTCTATTTTAGAGACATTAATTTGTTTTGAATTTATATTGTAGCTTTAACGAGATACAAACGGAAATAAAATAAAAAAGTTGATGTGGCACTTGGAGACTGCCGCGGTAAAGCTATTGCATAGCATTTTTTATCAACTTATGCAAATAATTATTTATTTATTTTATTTATGCAGTATTTTTTAAAAAGAATTTAAATTATATAAGTAAATCAAAAGTAACCTTCATAGACCAAGGTAGTAAGAAACTCTATGACAGAAAATTTAAAAGAAAAAGTATTGACAGCTTGTCAGCCTGACGTAAGTGTCATAACATTGAAAAATATGAAAATTATTTATTTTATTTTAGATATTTTATAAGAAAACGAATCGTTTTCTAAGACCGATTCGCAGAATAGTAATGCAAAAAAAAACCAATAAAACGTATGATAGATGCGTAATAATAATTTTCTCAAAAATGGTATGTACCTAATGTTGCCATAACATCTCTTAAAAGTATCCAGAAAGTGAACTATAACGGAGACTTATTCACAACTGTCCAGTAAGAAGCGAGATTTTAAACTTGGAATCTCCTACTGTCCAGTAAGTAAGTATGTAATTTACTTACTGGACACTAGGTCATCCTCTTTAGATCTGTTTAGAAAAAAAAACATAGTACCAGACACAGATTAGAGTTTAGCCATTATAACATAGTTATAGAAGGGAGGTTCCAAATATATATCTATCTCTCTTTTTGTTATGACATTTTATGAGATACATATATTTTTGGAACCTTAAACAGCCATTTTATACGTTGCGTTTTGTACTTAGTAATGTTGTAGAAGTATAGTGTGGGATTTTATGATTTTATTTAGTAATTTCAGTTTATTAAAAAGTTTTTTCTAAAGTTGTTTCCTAAACTGCCTCGTTGGTCTAGTGGTCGCAAGCTCGACTGCAGAGCGTGAGGTCCTGGGTTCGATTCCCGGGTCGGCCAAAAAGTGCTATTGTGTTTTTCACATATGAATGTAACCTTCAATATTAATTAAACGAATTTGTTGTTAAACTTTCTTTAATTTTTGAGAAAAGCATTATACAAACCTCAACCAGTAAGAAAGCCATCCTGGCCTCGTATATAACCAGACCTCACCTGCGGTTCGGTCCGGTTAACTCATACTTGGCCAGGAAGGCTTACTTACCGGATTCTGCAGTAATGTACTAAAAATGAATGTATATAGAGTACTCGAGGAGTACTCACTCATTATCTTTCACTATTTTTTCGTGACTTTCTTCATTAATAAATGCACTTTGTTTATTCATATTCAAAACACTTTGTACACAAATTATACGAGTAAGAATATTTTAGAAGGAGAAAGCAGAGAGACAAAACAGAAAAACTTTACACCTTTACAACGTGAGGTTATAAATTATTTAATTTGACAACCTCAGTTGACAACCTTGTTATTTTCCGTAACCATAGCAACCTGGTTGAATACTGAATCTTGAATATTTTCGTTAGGGAATTTCTGGATTCGCTCTCCACGCTCAAGGCCCGCGATAGAAGCTATGCAATAGCTTAAAAAAAACCCGACTGAAAAAACTGAAAAGCAAAAAACAAGCACATTTTAAATTAAACAAAACTTGGAAGCAGGCGGGGTTCTATTTTAGTTCTATTTTTTCATTTCATAATTTAAAATTCAAATGAACCCCGCCTGCTTCCAAGTTTTGTTTAATTTAAAATGTGCTTGTTTTTTGCTTTTCGTTTTTCCAGTCGGGTTTTTTAGTTTTTTAACCACTTTTTTTATTTCCAACTTTTTAGTTCTTTTGTGTTTGTTCTTTCGTTGGTCGCGTAAACTTCTTCGCAGATGATTTAACTTTTGTGCTTGTTTATAGGAATTGTCACTTTGAATTTCTTTTAAACATATAAGTGATGTATATTTTTGTAATCTCCTTTTAAAACACTTTATTTTAATACCCTACTCGATGGTATTGGATTTTTTTTTTTTTTTAACTCCGCGATTTGGCCCCCAAAATCCGCAATTTTTCTTTGTTTTTTAATTTTAATGCCTATAACACTCGCGCCATCAAGACGAATCTAACGACGTATATTTCATTCAAATCCCTTCATCCGTTTAGGAGTTATGAGGGAACAAAGAAACGGACATACATACACACATACTTACATACATACACGTCAAACACATAACCCTCCTTTTGGGCTTCGCCGCAGTCGGCTAACAAACACATAACCCTCCTTTTGGGCTTCGCCGCAGTCGGGTAAAAATAAAACAAATCTCCACGCACATTCAGGATAAAAGATATGTGGATTTTTAATTAAGAAAGCAATGCTATTTGATGAATAAAAATGGCCACTTCGTGTATAAGAGCATCTAATTTTGCAAATTGAAGCTGCGTGAACACAGCGCGGCCACAAACGGCCGACACTCAACAATTACTTTAATGCAAACTGCACTCATACGCCTCTAACGTGGCTCACACACAACCAATACATCGTATTTGAAATTTTATTTGAATTTCGCGGAGGAATTTTCCGGGACGTTTCAATTCGTACATGGTAACACTTTTACAAGGTTTTCGTTTGCCCGTTCCTGAGCTAATATACAAATTTCATTATACGTTTCAATTGGGCAAACTGCGGTCGCCGGACATTCACGATCGTTATATTCTTTCCCCCTTATGTTCGAGTGGGCTCTTAAGCGTGATACGAATTAGTTAAGCAGCGAGTGCTCGGTAATCGTGTGTTTGCTTACAATTGCAAACGCCGCTAATACCGCTGAGTATCTGCCAATATACACTTTGCTCGTTTTGCTTTCAATTTAATTGGTATTTTGTTTGTTCAACTATTAAATTGGATTATGTTAGAAGTTATCCAAGTTGTTTGTCGTTCTGCGCTGCAACTAGCGGAACTGTTTTAAAGTTTACATAGTTCTACTTTTTAATTTTGCGCTGTAGATTCTAAATCGAGTAGTTTTACTTTAGACGTTGTTGAATTAAAACGTTTTCTAAAACAAACTCGTATGATATTGATAGCAATAAAGAGTGCCATGTTACAACGTCTTGGTGGCTCCGCGTAACAAACTCGGCGGTGCCATCGACTGCAATCGATTTCCCAGAAATAGCCGTGGGCGTTTGACAGGCTTCCGCACTGCAATGAATGTTGCACGCCGCGCACCGTGTATGGCCACCCCTTAATATTTAATGTCTAACTAACATTTCTATGACGGTGAATGTGCGGCTGTAATTTAAAATTCAACGTGAATGTGACACGGAGTATTATTTCCATGTCTTTGGTTGCATAGTAGGTTGTTTAGCTATGCACTCAATATTTGTGGAGGTAAATTTCATTCGCCCCATTTAGTGTCTACTTTGTAGTTGATATAATAAAGCGAATACGTTATTAGGTCTTTAGAAGTAAAACGGTTGCTATTTACGGTGTTTATGCCTATTAGAGTTTGTGTCGTAAAGAATGTCTGTAGCATGCCATAAACTTTGGTAAACAGAAACGTATTTTCCATCGTCGAAACGTTTTATCGAATATTTTAAAGGGCATCGAGGTGAAAATTTGGCGTTACATTTGAGAATATCGTATCGTCATAAGTGTGTGCAATACTGCGGGCGCCGGGCGCGGTATCGCTGCAGGTTCACATATCGACGCGACGCGACAACTCGATCGCTTATATCTGATTTGAATTTCGCGCATTACAGCCCATCAAGGCGCGTCCCACCTCTTCACCCTCTCAGTAAACACTCCAACACTTTAAGTAACCGTGCCGAAATTCAACGGAAAACGTCGAGTCGCGCTTATCTTATTTCTTCGAACAACAGTTACGTAAGTATGGAAAGAGCTCCCGGGGTGCTGCGGAGTATTTCATTATCCGTGACCTGTTGAGCGCAAGATTTGTGACTCATCTCCTTTACGTAACGTCGTACGTTGCCGTAGGATTTTTCTTTAGAGCTATCTAGTGATCTCAAACATTTGTGTACTACGTATTTTCCCAAGTCTCTAATGCACAATATTTATGCCAAATGTTCCGTTTCGCTATTTTTAAAACTAGAGGAGCTATCAAGGTTTTATTCCAAAGTGAATTCTAGTTTTATTGAGTCAGCTTCACATGAACGTACTCTTAGAATTTTATCTCGGTAAATATGTAATTCTGGAGCTCTTACCTTGCCTCCGGTTCCCACGCTCCGGCTTCCGCTTAGCGGCAATCAGGGCCAGGCTTGCGACGCTCTGTCAATACGAAGGCGAGAGGTTTCCCTGATAAACTTATCTAGCGAGAACGCCAAGCCCCCCTCCGCCTCCCGGCCCCCTGCCATCCAACCCTTCCCCCTGTCGTCTCCGTTTATCTCTCACGTATGTTCGTACGCTACGCCCGCACCGCATTACTCTCCAGCAAAGTTGCTTGCTTAGTACTTTCTTGACTTTTTATATCTTCTGCGTTAGGCCGCTAATATGAAAATCGTCTCACATTTTTAGAAGAAAGTCTCTAGCCTCCTTTTCTGAGCTCGTTTCCGAATTCAAATCAAAATGCCACTCGTTCATAGCGCCAATTTATATTCGCTTAGGAAGAGCTGAGATATTTTATCCTTTTATAAAGTTGTCTATTTGGCCGGCTGCCCGTAGTCCTCCACAAGTATTTCAAAGTAAAAGAAATAAAGATGCAAAGAAACAAACGCAGAATCTTATAAAATGCATTTAACGTCAACACACATGCGAGTCGTTCCGAAGAGCGCGTAGTTTAGAACTGTCTTTATTTTGTAGCTCCTTGAGATAGGAAGGAAGCGTCTGGAATTCGGAATAATGTCTACGGTAGAATTTTGTTTGCGGAACCGGGCACTGGGCACAAGTTTCCCGTCTCGAATACGAATACCTATTCTGTATCGTTTTACAACACCATCGCTTAATCTAAGCGTCTTTGTTCCAAGGGTCCCGCCAGGTCCCGCCCGGTAATAACTCATCGGCACCCGCAATATTACACACCACAATACCTATACAAATGAATAAAATGGTAATGCTGCCTTTTATCTCTCAAAATGTAAATGTTTTACCTGAAGAGTTCTTACATTTATTTAACTCATTTATCTTCCACTTTAATATTCAATTAAAGTAAAGTAAACGTGACGCAAAAAGTTCATCATTGTTCTCGTGACAGCAGCAAAAACTTACATTAATTTTATTGTGCCTACAGAACTTAATCATTTATTAATGTACAAACACTCTGCCTTCCGATGAAATACAAAATCAATGTTCTTAAAAGGTAGGCACGATTCTTCTCCGTCGAATTTATTGGCATTACTGTTTTACCTTAAAAGGTTTTCACTCAAAATCAATCGAGCGAAAATTTAATGACTGCTTTCAGATTCGTATTAATTCACGTTTACGTGCGAATGTTCAGCCGAGGTGGTGGAGCATAAAACGTTGTGTTTTCTCGCGAAACAATTAAATTCCTCATACATCGATGGGATTAGGAGCAGGTTTCCGCGAGGTGGTTCGCTCGGGCCGCATTAAGCCACGCCGCACTGAAGCACATCTTAAGTCCGCTCGGTTAAACCGAGATCTTCGCGTCGGTGTCGAACACTCCTCGATCCAGCCCGATCGATATATCGACGGGAGGGCGCGCCTACCTAGCGGGGGCTAAATACAATTTACCTTTGTTATTTTTCGTGTCATTAAACTGCGTCGCGATCTCGAACGCTTGATCGGGATTGCGAACTCCGATGCGAATTGTTTGTGAGCTTTTGTTTCCCACTCCGCTCGCCAGCGACGCGACATCAATTAACGTCGGATCCCCTTGCTGAATTTTCTTCATGGCTGTTCGTATTATTGTAGGTAGATTTAAAACGGAATCATTTTCCGCTGCTGATTACACAGAACAGATTGTGTTTTCGTGTTTCGTCTCGACTTCTCCATTCAATTAGATAGACCGTGTTACACGGAGGTGCATGTGACAGTATAACAAACGATGTTTCCTATCTGAGTTTTAAGTTAGGCTGGCATTTATCTGGCATGTCCCCTTGGTTGCGTGTTGCCGAACAAATGGGGGGTGGCCATGGCGCTGGCGGCCGCTGCTGGCGTAGGCGCCTGTTCATTTGTAAAGCTTTATCGCTCCTGACAAATGGCGACACTCACTATTTTTATGTCGCGGACGATCGAAGAATACCGTCCATGCTACGGGACAATTTAGCACCGATATTCCTAACACAATTCTGGCTATATTTTTGGCGCAACAACACTGCTTTTGATGTTTGTTTCTAAACTTTTTTTACATCCGTCGTATGGCTAAGAACGTGCTTTATTATGTGCCGTCGTAATCTCAGTCCCCAACTTTAATATTACGTGTTGATTATTCAGCCTTATCTAGGCATAAAACTTGGTGGAAAGACACTCAGCGCTGTAAAGCCTCGCTCACTCACTTCCCCACGTTAATGCAAAGGCACGTAGTTCCATGTCGACGCAGAAAGTTGTGCAAAGTGCACAAAGTGCGCGAACGGCGTGGTAAAGCCTTCATTTGTCGGCTTGTGACGGCCGCGTGACAAATGTGGACGCGAGTTTATGCTCCCTCCCCGCACCGAACGAGGACACGTCGCGATTATGCACCACTATGAAAAATGTAACTCTGGCGAGACTTTAAATGTTCCGATCTGTTCTTACCACATCATTTTTTAAATCGCCTCTGAAAAATGAACAACGCCCGAGTCATTCATTCGGCTGGCTTTAATTTAAGCCTATATACTTTTCTGTAATGTCGGCGCTCCGTAGCGAAATTTCTATTGCTAGAGGTTTAGGTTAGCGTAGATTGGGTAATTTATACTTGCCTCCAGCCCCCCGAGCGGGGCGGGGAGGGGAAGATACAAGCACTGAAGAGAGCCATGCTGTTCGTTAAAATTACTTAATGGATCGATTAAACGTAGGGTTTAATTATGAGGTACATTAATTTACTTTGGTTTTCGTAGTCCGTGGTAGAGCGGCGGGATTACGTTGATGCTTTATTTATTTATAGCCGCGCTTAAATTCGCCGATATTTTTCACAGCTTAATCCACTTATCGTTGAAAAATGTGTATATTTTTAAAATTCGACATCAACAGGTCTCGTCTCAGGTTGGTTACAAACAAGTTGTAAGATTCGACATAATGATAGCGAATAATTACATCGGAGCTCGTAAAATTTGTCGTGCTGTATAATAAGTATTCAATGATAAGCTCCTTGACTTCGTAAAGCAAATTAAAATTCAATTTGTTACTCGAACCGTGAAGCATAACGGATTGTCGACCGATTTCGTCGCCCCTTTTCTTCCATAATTTTGCGAGTCACCCGATCTTGAAGATATTTGCTTCATTCTGCTGACTCCAGTTATAGCTGAGAGTACAAACAATGAATGAAATATGACAAAAACGATAGCGAAAAAGAAAAAGATGATGAATTGAGAAAAGGGAAAATCACTGATTGTTTTTTTTTTGTGAATTGTCTTTTGTGGAACTTTACTAAGCATAGGCTTGGGTTGATATTTACGATTTTTATCAATATTAACTTAGGAGTTAGGACGAATGTGTACATATATGTCACATACGACGTATTTTAAACTTCTTTATTTTTATTCATAGTTCCATATGACTTTGACATAAACAATAGTTAAATCAAAACATTTTTGTTACAGGTGGAATGCAAAAAAGCACAACCGAAAGAAGTCATGCTACCAGCAAACTTGGCCAAGACGAGAGCCGCCGGCCGCGGCGCCTACGGTGAGTTGCTAGGTAGCAGCGTGGCCGGCGCGGGCGGCGTGCGATACGCGCCGTACCCGGTCCACGCGCCCGCGCAGCTGCTGCTCGGCGCGGGCGCAGGCGCGGGCGCGCCCGGGGCCGCCGCGGCCGCCTACCGCCGCGCGCTAGCCGCGCTTCGCCCATCCCCGCGCCCCCCGCGCCCTGCGCTCGCGCCACTTGCACTCCCACCACTCACTTACTCTGTCTCCGAACTCCTCAACGCCCATGCCCTCGATATCCAGGCCCTGTACTCCCCCCTAACCCACACGACGATCCCGACCCCTCTGCCCCTCTGATCCGCGATCCTCTTTCAGCAACATCCGCACCACCCCTTCTAGTCTCGCACCCGCTAGGGCTTCTCCGATCAGAACATAAAATTATTCTTCAGTGCATTCCTCTATGCTGAAACAGCTTCCTGTCCATTCCTAGCTCTTTCTTACATTCCTACTCTCTTCTCCTACCAAGCCAAAGTGACAATTTTAATGTACTTTAAGGAAACGGATAATATCCAAAGTGTCTTATTTTTAGTAATTGCCATTAGAGAATCAGTTAGTTAGCAGATTTTCGAAATGTGTACCAAAATAATTTAGAAGAGCTATAGAATCAGTTCTTATACAATACTTTATATAAATATTCATACATTTTGATGAAAAGTAGAGTGAAAACTGGAACAATTTTGCGTAGGGTTAATAGAGAGCAATATTTTTCTACCAGGTAGTAGGTGCTTAATTCTATTTGATTTGAAATACATACATTCTTACATAGTTAGAAGATTTCTAGTATTGAGCCTGGTATTTTCTGATTTCTGAGTAGCGTTTTTAATATGAACTATTTACGCAGACCTTTTGGTCTCAATGATTCTTGCCAGTTTTGCTACACATCCATCCATGAAGTAACTAACCTTAGCACCAGAGCATAGAATGTCATGATTGCGGACGGGTGACACTGTTGTTTGACAATATTTTCATAAATGATATATTAAATTCTCTAGCTGCTCTACCATGACTAGCTTTACAGCTTGATGTCGGCTTTTCAAAAATGTTATCAGTGGAAGGAAAGAGGTACCTATTATGTGGATGTTTCTTATCAGTTTTATGGAGATCATTAGACATTTTATTTATTTATGTTGATTTATTTACAATATTGTTTTGTAAAGAAATATTTAAATTAGGTAAATCCAAATTTCCATTAAATTATTGTGTGTCCATAGTACTTGTGATAAAATTAGGTAATATATTTAATTTGAATCCTTACTCTTTACATATATATTTATATAATTGTGCAATGCAATTACGACTAAACATATGTTCACTATTAGTTTATATTTTAGTTGTATACCTTCCGACTCTTCACGGTCTTCTGTCGCTGATGTGACAGTACGATCTGACTTGATACTCCCAATATTTGTATTATGATACATAGCTCTCGTAAACTAATAGTATTAATTGTACTTATTAACTTATTAAGTAGGTAATTTTGGTAGAATTTAGTATTAATAAATTCATTTCTAAAATATTTAAAAATGTCTGTTTGTTTAACATGTTTAGTTCTAGACTAACAATGTGTAGAATAGATTAACATTGTCAAGTGAAGGGATATCTATCTTTATGATGCTCAAGTATACTAACAAACCCCATATTTGGAGCCACTTTAGAAAATGTTTGAAGTAGTCTGCCATCTAGAAACTTAGTATGCTCTTTATATGAATATAAATTAGTTATAGACATAATATTTCACCATATACTCAATACTCGTAAGCTCAAAATTTTTCGCCAAGCAAAATAGTGTCTCAAGGCACAATTACACTATACTATCAATTTATAATATTCATATCTCTTATAAAAACACACATATATAAATGTAAGGTGTAAGAATCGATCGATTTATGTAAATGTTTTTACATTTCTAGATTTCATGTGGTCATTGGGTGCTCTTCCTGACGGTAAGTTGATTCACATTATATAACAGTCACTTCATATCTGCTATACCCTGCATCTGTCAGACCATTCCTCACTCTATTCATAGAGTACGTACTAGCTTGTATACGACATACGTAAGCGGACTATTGAAGTGCTAATCCGGGGTACATGCCAAAACGGGTGATGGCAGTCATTAATTAACTCACTAATTCAGTTAAAGTGTTGGTTGGCGGAGTAGATTCAATCAATGTTGAGTCGCGCTGTGCACTGTACTCTGCACTGAGCGCTGGTCGCCGTTTGTCGGCTCCTAGCACGTCAGCTCGTGATGGATCGCGCGCCTGACAGATACACTATTTTGATTGGCAATAATATAATAAACGATCCAGTGTAGTAATTGTAGCAGCCATGGACCGTCCGGCCATCATTCATCCCACATTTTATATCCAACTTCATTCTGTTAACGAAACTCATAGTACGCGCCACATTGACCGCCCGCCGTACTATTTGTTTCACATTAGACTTAATGCCATGTTTTCACATAGAGTAGCATTTTGTATGTTGATAATTCAGTAAGTTTGTTAATGAAACAATGTAGGTATCTGTTACGGCAGTATGGAGCCGTCGTTAGTCCACTTATACTGTGCTACATTAAACGATGTTTACAAAATATCATCCGCTGGACATTGTCCAAAGCAATGTCGTACCAAGCGTGTGCGATATACTTGCCTACCTTTTATGTGACGGCTCTATTTTAGAATTGGGCCACCGGGACACAATCATGTTACATACTGAATGTAAAATATCGACCAATGAATCACTATCGGCGACGCAGCTTTTGAAAAGCAACGTTTAAAACGACATAACACCGAATGAAAGCATGCGATTCGGCGATTAACCTCCGCTTCTCACCTCCACCGGCGGCGACAGCGGGACAACGTAATAACATGTGTTTGTTTGTTGCGCAGGGTTCCCAGCAGCGTACGCCGCCTACGCGGCAGGACGTAGCTATTCGGGCTATCCTAGCTTCGGGCTGCCATACCCTGCAGGTAATCCCCTGGCGAGCTTGCACCACCAACTGTCCGGCAATCACTACCACCACCTGGCGACTCTCCTGCCATACCACCCGCTCGAGCTCAGCGGGGTTTACAATGTACACGCCATGCATCTGTGAACTCGCGCCGCGACAATGCATTCCACTAACCGCTAACGTCTATCTCGCAGTCGACACGATCCGCTTACTACTGACATGCTGCTCATTTACAAACTTAACTACCCATACGCTAATTTTCGTAATCTGCTGTGGTGACTATGTCCTAACTTCCCATTTCAACTAACTCGCCGAGGCAAAAGTTCGTGTGAACTCTCACTAACAACTTTACTAACAAGTTAACACCCCTAACAATGACTGAACCATCTAGATAAATCTGCCACGCCGTCAATTACAAAACGTCCATGTTTTGAGAAATACTATTTATTGTTTATCTCCAGAATTTTGTCGAGACAATCCGGCCAATTGCGAGCGCGTCGCTCCATGTTTACAGACGATTCGCCCTAACGATTCTCAAATGCTACGCGTCGGGCAAACAAACACTAGCGCAAACACGAGCTCGCGCCGCTCAGCGCGCTCGCGGGCGAGCGAGCGAGCGCTCTCCCGCCCCCGCCCCGCCCGCTACTAGTATCGCACCATCGCCTGCTCCTCATTAACAACGAAAGCTTTTAAAAGAGATTTAAACAGATTCAAACAAAAGTACTGAAAAAGTGACGTCCTTTTTGTGGTGACTTCTATGTAAATCTCGGGACGGACGAAAAAGAATTCCCACTAATTAAAAGTAGTCCACCGGCTTCCAGTCGATCCCGCCGAATGAGACTAGAATGTTAATTTTTATGCGGTTCTTATTGTTCTTTCGGGATTAGTTGGTCGCGTGCTCGGGAGGAACCGCCGTAGAGGAGTAGGCCATGCGCGGGGAGCGGGGGCAGGCGCGGGGAGCGGCGAGGTGAGTGCGGACCGCAGCTGCACAAACACTCTTCTCGTTATTTGTCCACACTCCGTGTTTGAGCTGCCTCCGCTCCGCCATAATTACGCCACTAAGCTTTGGCTTTCCACTTTTTTCCCGGCGGCCGGGGCCGGGGCACGCCGCGAGAATTTTTCGGTTGGACGCAGACGGAATCTAGAAACGTGAACACTATTGGAAATTCTAATTGAGCGCAGGACTCGAGTGAGCTCGGACCGTCGGACCGTCGGACCCTCGCCTCCGTCGGTGAACAACGATTGATGCTATCGCAGCGAAGCGGCACCGCAACCGGTCAACTTTTTCTTCGGCATTAGCTGTACAAATCGTTACTTTTCAACCGCTTTACGACACGCGAGACAGTCCCATCTCCTTGTCGTTAAAAAAACAATTGCGGGCAGTCGTTGAATTGTAAATATAATTGGATAGCCAAAGAACCCTATAATTAGTCTGTCCGAATGAACCGTTTAATGTAATGATGCTCTCGAATTTAAAACATTCGTAGCTAAGCAATGTCCTTGCCAAGTCTTGAGTAAGGTATTGTAGGAAGGAATAGGAATTGTTGCAGAGATATATTTGATTATATGGGAATATAATATATAAAAAAAAACAGTATCTGCGCCTCACAACGTGCGTGCAGTATGCGCCATTGTGACCCTCACAATTAATGAGCACCATTTCGCCCATTAGCATTCCTCAGCCGACGCCACTTTGGCTTATTGGTAAAGTCATCTACATCACCAATATTTAGTCGACCATAAATTACGAAACCGTAGATATCCGGTCAGAAGTCGGTTTATTAATTTCCACGATTTGAATGTTAATGTCATAGCGCTTCGCATCGTTCGCCCTTACAATTTGATTATAAATTAAACCGCGGTTACGTCCTTTGATGCAGCAGATGCGATGACAAAGTGCCGCGCCGCTGCGATCCACAACTTCGTCGCGCGCCTTTAATATGAACTAGTCGTTTCCTCCAACTTGGAAACGACTGCACGTACGGTTCCGACGAAGGCTGTTCTCGAACGTATAAACAACTTTGTTAGTCTCTAATGGGACGGAATTAATGTCAAATAATTTGTGGCACTGTAGTTGCGCGGCGTACGAAGACACTTTTCTGTAATACATATTTACCACACAGAATTTTCGGAAGACAACATCGTTAAATACGTTTCGAGAAAACATGAAGCCGCTAGGGCATAGTTTACATATATATAGTTTCACTATGCGGTCAAATAACTCGCAGACATTCATCCGCTACTTGTAGTCATCGGACGAGAAATGTTCGAGAAAAAGTTGTACACCGCCATCTTCTGAAACTCAATTACAAGTGCCGTGATGGCCAAGATAATCCAAGCATTTAAGCTTTACAATCTGAAACAACTAAGATCATAATCTTATTTGCATATTTATTGAAAATCGTAGTCCGGACTAAATTATAGTAATCTCGGCGATAGATAGACGTGTAATATTATTAGACTCGTGTAGATGTTTTATCTTCTTCTTCTCTATTATCTTAGGTGTAACAATGATAGCGGCAAATAGATGTAGTTTTAGGTACTTTATTAGAATCAGTAATCATTATATCGATATCCTCTACATAGCATGCTGTAGTTTGTAGCGTTTGGATTTCTATAGATAGGTTTTAGGTACGGACTGGACACAACGTTTAGCTTTCGAATAAAAAAATTACAAATAAAATTAAATGAAGTTAACCATACCATTGAAAGCAATAAAAAGTTTAATACAGTTGCTGTATCGCATTATGCGGACAATTGTCCGCATAATGCGATACAGCAACTGTATACGATAAATTTATCGTAAATTGTAAACAAAACTAGAACCCGTAGTAGGGAGAGCCCAAATCCCCGTGCATGCATACGAAATGAGTCGGAACTAGGCTCGTATATAACAATAAAATTAATATCAAGTAATTTATCCTTGTCCCTCAACTATCCACATACTGTCCGACAATAAATTCAATAGTAGCAATAGCTCGTAATAACACGTATAAATAATTAATAAAACTTTTACGTGTGACGCATTTCAACGTATACGTTACTACGTTATTTATTCATACTCGCTCGAGTGAATAATAACGTATTTATTCAATTTATGTTTCTCAAAAACAATGAATAATTGAAAACGTATTCAAGTGACGAGGCTCTAGTGTTGTGTTCAGTCGTTACATCATAGTAACTTAGTATTTATCTAAGAGTAAACTAAATAAATATTAGACAGATAAGATTGTAGCGCAATTAGATGAGAAAATTACTAAGTTTAGAGGATGAAAACTAACCAACATTTAGATTTTCATTTGCATAGCTTGTCACGGTTTAGCATTAGTTTAGATTCGTAACTTTGATTTCACTCATTATAATGATAAAGTAAACAATACATCGAGCTTGAAAAGTGTTATTTTAATAGTTTATTGAATATTCGCTATAATTATATTGTAATATATGTATGTATTTAATTTTAATTTTAAAGTTATTTCTCAATTATATTTTAAATATTTACACTGCTTAAATGATAATGTTATTGATACTAATATTTATTGTTGTTGTTGTATAATATTTTTGGATGCATCTATTTTACGCTACCTTCTTCGTGTTATTGTTATTGTAAAGCGGTTCAGTGTATTTGAATGAAGCATAAAGGTGCAACCACACGGGACGCTCTCGCATCCCGACGTCGGTCTAAGTACTAAACGAACTCTATAGCAATAAATCATTGCTTTATATATCACCACACCTCGCAATAATTATTTGTCAAAATTAAGGTATTTTATCGAAATTATTACGTAACTATAAGTTCGATCATTAAATCGCTACGTGTGCGACCGTCCTTATCGCCATCCTCTAAACTAGTCATACGTAAAGTAAGCTTGAAATATAATGTATATCGCGTCGTGTAAGTGTACCTTTAACGTGTGACCACCACTTAAGTTACCATTACACCCTATTACAGGAACGAACCCGTTCCGTTTCTATATCTTCATTGAGCAAATGACCGTACGTTCAGCTACGGCGACTGTAATCGTTATTAGTGTTCGGCCATTCAAATTGACTTCCCCTTTACGTGATCCATTGCGTGTTTAAATATACTAATACAGAATGTATTATTCAGTGAATAACACCGTGTTCTTGATACAGTTTTGATGATGGAATCAATACGTATGTATAACACGTAATGAGCCGGGGCTGCACCGCCTGGCGTGGCGTGGCGGGAGCGTGGCGGTTGCGCGGCGGCGCCCGTGCGTGCAGACAGCCCTCCAACTACATTAATAAAGCCAGTCCATCATTTCGTGCGTGCAAACAATTTTAAATAGCCCGAAAACAGTAAACAGGAAACTATCAATTCCAAGTTTCCCCATAAAGATTCGATGAGTGGAGCACAAGGCTATGTTCTTCCTCTTTTACTCCTCGCTGTAATGATATTTTTTATATCTTTTGTTTTTCCCCTTCATGTTAATTTTGAATTAGACTATGAGTTCTTATCAGGGTTCCGCGTAACGTTTTTCCTTTCATGTGGAGTGTTTGTTTATTTAAACGCGGTTCTGTTGGCGGAACCCTCGTAGCTCCGTAGCCGGCTTTGTAGCTTTTTTATTTTGTTGCCGCAGGTGTAGTGGGAGTTATACCGCCGGAAAGTCGTCTGTTGGTCGGTGCGGAGTACGTATCCGCGGGCATGCTCGGCCAGGGCTCTTGAGGCGCGCGCGCCGCCGCCGCACCGCCGCACATCTCCCACACCTCTCGTACACGGAACATCCGCTAAACGGCTCCCGGAAATTCTTACGAACATAATAAATCTTTTCTCAAGCGAATCGCTCTTTGGTATTAACGCCCCACGTTCCCCTCTCGAATCAAGGAATGCAATGTCGCAAAAACAAATGTTTTTGAACAGTAAGGCCCGATTTCGCAGATGCGTGACACAATCGCCCGACTAGGTTTGCCCATATAGCACGATACTATAAACTCAGATGTAAACTATTTGAATGTTGAAACATTTCTATTCAATGAGTTGCGGTATCCCTCAGGAAGTGATTCCAATATTTTAACATTTAATACTTAAATTAATTAGTTAGGTGTCGTTCATAATGCACAATTCTTTCATGATTGTAATAATTGTAACCCATGTGTCAAATTCTTTATAATAATAATTAAGTCTATTTTATATTCATAAGTTTATAATAGTACTTACTGTTCTTATCGCTGTTCCGACATATCGTCTTATATCATTATTCGTAAGTTTTATGATATTGTGAAGCCGCTATATTTTAAAATAAAGGAAATTGCCGTTGTATAAGCAAAACGTTTTATCGTTTATTGTCCAATTGATCGTTTATAAATGGAGGTCGATCAGTGCCTCAGTATTTACCATCGCATATCGATTGCGACCGAAATAAACTGGAAGAGATAGTGTGTACCGTGGAGTTGGCTAGCGTGCGGTGAACTTTGATTACGATGCCTCAGTGGGGCCGTCACTGTCGGTCTATGACGTGTTTTAACTTGGCGTTTCGTTTTTCTGACTCATCCAATGCGGCACACGCAGCGTGGTGCCCGCGGCGCGGCAGCGTGGTACCTGCCCATGCCCAGCAACCCGGTAAGCGCGCATGGAGCCCGGAGCTCGGAGGCACGCGCGACCGCGGCCGCCCGCGCCGCATCGCCAACATTCCGCACATTCAACAAGCGCGCCCTCAGAATGCAGCCCGCCAACCAGACACACCCACACAACTATTTTGCATAGTTCGATCCTCACTTGCACTCTTACCAGAACCGTGAACGTTTAAACCCGAACAAATCGCGCTCCGTATCATTACCGCTCTCCGGTACCGAATTAAATTAACAGCTCGTCCGACACAAAGTTCAAAACAAAAAATAAGGAAGCGACGCTACGACAAATTAGCGCCTTGAAACGAAATTCCTTGAAGGGTCACACGGCCGTCGGTTCGAATCCAAATAATTAGCTGGCGAGGCGGCGAGTGGCCGCGCGTCGCGGACTGTGCCAACTCCATTTGTAATTTAAGATATTTGACCGTTAATTGTGTTAGTAACTGTTACGTTTAGTGCTTGTTGCTTAGGTCGGAGTTGAGTGCGACCTCGTTCCGCACTAACCTCTACAGCACTTGTTTAGATACTCATGTAAATACTAGTTGATAGTGTACCTCTATAGCCCAGCGGTCCCACGCTGATTTAGCATTACGAGTGCTGTGTTTGGATGGGTCAGAAATTTTTATTTCTTTATTTTATTTACTTTAGATAGATTTTGTTTTATGGATGCCAATAGATTTTGACTATAAATGCGCTAGTCTAGCGAGCTCCATCGTCCATAAATTTTTATTGTAGAATTCCACCGAATTGGAGTGTGTCCGTGAGTCCATAATGGGCACTATTAGCATACTAATCTCTTCTAGTTAGTGTCGTATTGAGCGCACAAATCCTGCGCAATGTGCGGAGTACGCACAGTAAGTCCCTTCTCCCCTGCACGGAAGCTGCCGGTGCGTTAGCCGCCGACCGCTCTAATAGCCTATAGCCGTGTCCGCATTCACCAACGAGCCGATACACTCTCTAAACTGCTCCGGACGGGGATAAGGGATTTACATACACACAAATTGTGTAAATACCTACCTAGTACCTAGAACCTACCTATACCTATCCACGCACGTTGTGTGCGAGCAAACAGTTTGTGAATACCAAGAGAACAGCAGTTCGCCAAAGGAGTGCGACGTCCTCTACATCTCCAGGGCGAGTAACTTTGATTTTGAACGTTTGATCACTATCGTTGAACATTAGAATAGTGTAATCATGTGTGTAACATTTGGAAGATTTTAACAAAAGTAAAGACTGGAGTGTGGTAGACATTTCATAGTGATTCGGAGTTAAGAGTAAATTAGACCAACAGTAGCCGAATTGTTAAATAGACCCTAGATTAGAATAAGAGTTAGACTAAAAATAAGCAATGACGCGTAGGCTGTCTCCGTAGAAGTTTCTGGCCGTGTAATAAACTTACAAATAGTCGAATTCCCGATAGTCTAGACTAGCTACTTTAAATTATTTCGGGCGATTTTTATATTTGTACATTAGACGAGCTTCAAATTAGTGTCGACTTACAAGGTTTTTGTGTAAAAAATAACAACATTAAAGCTGGAAAATAAAATTGCTTTTACTTTGTACAAAACGTAGCAATGTAAGCGACTAGAATAGTAATTGGTGGTAAAACAAAATAATGTGATTGGTGGTGCAAACTTTCTATAGATGTATTTATTGTTGTTTAGTTTTAAGACTTTGTTCTAGAATAGTATTATTGTAATTTTGTGATTATTTGCCTTAGGCAGTGAGTTTGTACAACATAGTTTCAATTTGAAGTGTTAAATCTCTAATAGAAGATAAAAGCGCAATTAGAAAAAAAAAAGATTTTTTTTGAAAATAGAATAGAAAAAAAACCATTGTTATTATTTAAGCTGTAGCTGATTTTGTAGCTGTAAGCGGAACTACTCCGCAAGTAGGTACATTATAATTTGACTACATGGGTAGTAATTTTAATTGAAGAGTTTTAGTAATTCGTAGAGAGAGATAATTTGACATTTTTCTATTTGATAATCTGTGTGTTTTATGAATATTCATATTTCTCGAGTTTCTTTTCGCTTCTTTAATGTCGCTTTACGTGTTACGACTAATCCCATTCTATGGCTGAACCACGGAAACGCGTGGCCGTGACAGAGTAAACACCTTATTGAATGAGGCAGCGACCCGCTATAAAAGGTAGACTCGAAGGCTCCTGAGATTTAGAGAAAGGACACGCGGCTCCTTCTTTGAATTACAAATGTGTTCGCGAGCGTGCGTATGCCCCACAACTCCCAGCATAGAAATTCGATTAATTTGCAATTGAGATAAGTCCCAGCGGCTAAACGATCGAAAACCCGCAAAAGCGTATCATCTTCACGGTGAGTTATTGATGGCACCTATTAAATATACGTTTTGGGCGAGACGTGTGCGAGAATCCCCGGTAAACGCTCAAATAAAACATTTCAATCGAGCCAAGCGGGAAATGAAGTATTACGATCTTCTATGTGACGGATGAGAACTTCTTAGTTTTAGTTACCACAGTATTTTTACACACCTACACACACACACACTCACACTTACGACATATTAAGCTAAGCGTAACTTTTGAACAATGCATGACATAAAGCTCTACTGTACAATGTTTTTAACTTTGGAAAACTCAAACAATGACAAAAGCAACCAAACGTTAAACGATTATACCTTCACAAATAAACATAAAACATATTGCTTCTGAAATCTGTGTACCTCTATAAATAGTACAGTCAGTCAGAACAAAAACGAAATATGGAAAAGCTTTAATATCCACACAAAAGAATATTGATTCTAACTTTTCCATTTCTTTGTTATTACTTCCATGAGTAAAGCTAATAAAATACTTACCTACTTCTACCTTAAAATTCGGAGCTGATTTTCGAAGCGGGGACATTGTAACACATAAAAAGTCCCGCGTAATATAGTGGATCCAGCCAGGGGTGGGTGTTACGTCGGTTGTACGCTCCGTGAATATTTCCTTCGGCCGTCATCCTACTTCTGAAGAAGAATTATTAAGTTCGCCCGAACTTCGCAATTATGAAAGTTCGAATAGCTCTCACCAGACGGCCTCTGAATTTATAGATGAATGTGTGCCTCCCGCACCCCGCAACCCGCAAGGTGAGACACTCTACCACAAACTTATATACGCCACCTAAAGATAATTCGATGAACCACTTTACCAAAAAGATATTAACTGGAAAAAGTAAGTAACAATTAGGTAGAGAACAACGAGTATGCCAGCGATTTGGAATACCAAGCTTGATAGCCAAAAGTTTAACAACGAAGAAAACTCCGTAATTACACGTGCATCAACTTTTTGAACTTTAAACTTTGTTGTTCGCGTCTTCGTTTCTACCTCCTCGGTTACGTTCAAAGCGTCAAGAAACTTTAACTATTACACGCACAAATTACACGGTGAACATGCGTTAACATGTCGGTACAAACTATGTATTAGCTCGGAGCGACGCCGACGTCCGACACAGATATGTCCGCTGTAGATAACTCGTCTCGCGCCGTTCGCATGTAAACTGGATTGTTTAAGTCGTAAATTATTTGAGGTCAGGAACACGCTTCGCACCCAACTTAGTTGGGCCTGTTTGTGACTTTGTTTGCTGTGAACCGACCCGTGAAGTATGATTGAAGCGATAAACAACGTTTAATAACAATAAAACCGCCGCGCTTTTACAGGTTAGCTGATGACACTTTTATTTTACAACTTACTGATGAATCAGAAATACTTTATTGACTGCAGTAGTCTTTGTACTGTTCTAAGAAGAACTATTAGCTTTCATACTCCTTTAAATTAATGAATATAAGGAGTCGATCGGCGAGCGCCTCGCTGTAATGGGAAAAGAATGAACTAAGACCGATCGACATATTAATGATCCCGAGACGTGTCTGCGCCAACACTCGAATTCTTATTTATTACACTGGGCCCTCAAATAAATAGCCTCTCACATCGCAAAGTAATGTTATTAAAATGTGTCAGCATTTTAGTAGGGCGGGCGCGAGCGGGCGCAGGCGCGCTCGCGGGCGCGGGAGTGGGCACCCGCGCGCCATCTATCATTCATCCTCCATTACTTATATTGTACTTTTTTCGCAAAGTCACTCGCAGGCCGGTAATCACCTGGTGCGACCGCGGACCTCCATTTTTCACACTAAATCATAACTCGCGCATCTGACAAAAATAAAATTTGTCGTACAAGCCAATAGGGGTAAATGGTGACACTATGAGCAAGCAAAAAATGCGGGACGAATATTAATCTAGTTATTGTTGAGATGTCGGGTTACGTTTATAATGAATCTACAGCCTAAGTTTTGTCAGATTTTGCTGAAATTCAATTCTATCCGTAGGAATGTTTAAGTAATGAGTAGTACATACATGTAGGTACGTATGGAGATTGCGACTGGAGGCAGAAGTTTGTGTAACTCAGTTAGGGTTCTCATCGTTATTTATTCTCCGGTTTAAGTCAGTTAAATAGGCGCGTGAGGCTGCGTGCGACCGAGCCGTGGCCGGGCGGCGGCCGGGCGCGGGCGGTGCGCGTCGCAAGTCGCAAGACGCTGCGACGTGCGCCGTATGCTAATGCCCTTCCCTATTCAATAAGCAGACCGCCGCGTGCCACCGAGAACTCACGTCGGATAATTTACTGGATATTTTGTAAAAGTTTTTTCGCCCTCTGTGATTTATGCCCGCGAAACTTCGAGCTCTCTTTTTCATTTGAATGCACGTGACATACGTGATATTTTTTTGTTCCGACATAATCTGAGGCCGGGGAGTCTTCTGTGTCCTCATTCGTCAGCTCCGCATCTGTCTCCAACGGTTAAATTATTCATGCATTTACGCGCTTCAACTTTATCCGCGCTAGAAAACTTTAATATTGAGTTGGGATTACATCGATAGTCACTTTACCGTTCAATATGCTAAATTGAGGAAAGATGAGGTGTAGCCGGGATGGCGGAGCGAGTTTTTGAATTTCGAAAATTTCGATGGTTCAGTCATGAATGTGTGTGTGTGCATCACTAACGAGTGTGTGCGCCACTCGTGTACGTGGAGCGGATGCGAACCGTGTGTATGTTTGCAGTTGACCTGACCAACGGCCAACTGACACCGAACAACAACACTCCGCTACTGGCGCAGGCGCTCTCAGGTGAGGACGCCGACATGCCTTCACTGCACATCACTACACACTGACGGTGTACACTAACCTGGGGCTTTACCATTCACTTTACTACATTCATGTCTCTCTAAGTCTCTGTGTCACAAGTTGATGGTAAGCCCCCTGGCCCATTAACATCGGCCTTGTCAGGACACACTTTTATCATTCCACAGAGCTCACACACCAGACCTCGGGACTCACCACTGTATATATTTCATAGTGACAGCACTGACTTCATACTTGACACCGACATCATTCATCACTCGCCGGTGACAAGTCATCATAACATTAGTTACGAAAATAAGCGCTTCTGTTACTGCTTTATGTGTATGTTGTTTGTTCCCATCTTCCTAGTCCGTGCTACGTTTTTAAATGACCAGAGATGCGTGTTGACTGCTTTTCACAAAGTTTTAGTAGATTTTTTCAATTTTAAAACCTAAAAAGCGATAATAGTCTAATTCCACCAAGAGCACTGGTATAACAGAGTTAAAATTACACCTTGGAATTGGAAAACCGTCGCCCAGTGATACGAAAAAAACCAGTACGAATAGCACAATGTTTCGCATTTTCACTGACTGAATAAACACGTGGCTCACTGTCTATCTCGCTTCCGTCACCGAGCCACTGAGCTTTGCCAGCCAGAGCAAGCCTGACTTAAACGATTTTTATTCTTAAAATCGCATATTTGGTGAATCCACATGGGAATTTTCACTGAATCAAAGTCGGAGGATGGTACGTTTTTGAAGATTTTTGATGAAGATTTATAGAATTATATCAACTATCATTATTTGTGCACGCGTCAATGGAGTAGTATTGTAAATTATTATAAGACATGCAGCATCAACAGGGACAAAGTCCCTATAATTTGAGAGGTCTATTTTAGCAAGGCTATCCCAAACCTGCAAGCAGGAAAGCCTCGACATGTCCAACCCCTACTCTGGGCTGATGAAGACGACACGACACACTCTTAATTTAGGCTATGTCATGTCCCCAGTGATGAACAACTACCAGGCTGCCGCTGCCGGATTTGGGCCGCCGGCGTCGCCGCATGGTGCCGGAGGCCGGGCTGGGTTTCCGGCCGCGAGCTCGCCGGGACCGGCGCTTGACGTATACGGCTCGGCCGCCGACAGCGTTGGTTACGTGCAAGCCGCAAGCCCGCAACCCTCTGGATTCCCGGCGATCGCCGTCAGCCGCGCGCCTCTCAATTACACCCCAGTAAGTGGAACCACAATATACCATTTCAGGTCCAACTGAATAACGCGTTATCCAGTAAACCGGTTCAAAGCCGCCTAGCTTATGACGTCATGCTTGTCGGGCAATTTAGTGATCACAGTATGATATTATTAACACGCAGGTGGGTGCACTGTTCCTCCTCTTGATATAATCCTTAGGCACCTGTTGCGAAACTCACGGCAAGTGAAATGGTATGTTCGTGACACCGACTACATGAAACTTTGTTGTTGTTTCATTTTATAAGAGCTGAATTAGAATCTGAAACAAGAACCGAGAAATGGAATTATATAGCAATCCTAGATATAAAAAGTATTTTATAGAAAGAATATAAGAAAAGTTTCTCATACTTATTTTATTTCATGATGAATGGGATAAAGTTAATAACTTTTGATTCTAACTTTTTTCATTTATTACGTCATGTTCAAAATGCCTTCAGTAACGCCCAAATGAAGGCAATTCCCAAAATTGTCCATGTTCGAGAACTTTCAACTGTCACAGCATTCAAATTAATGTTTGTTCTGTTTTGTTTTTCTCAGGACGTTTGATTCGCGTTCTCTGATGTTAAAATTCTTTTTTGCATTATTCATGGTAACAGGAAAGAAAAATAACTGTGTGTTTACACAATCTTATTTCCCGGGCGCTGTAGTAAATTTGGTGTGTCTAGCCGGTGTAAGAATTTCATTAGCAGTTAGTCATCGCGGGATAAGGCACTAAGTGCGCGCGGTGTCGGCGCGGCGCGATGCGGTGCGGCATAGAGAGACGCGGGAACACGCGGTACGGCAGGCGCGGAGGGGGGGGGGGGCTCCAGACTCAGACGCAATTAGCAGCCGACGACACTCTAACATTTTAGCGAGACGGTCCAATCTCATTATGGAACCGATCTTCCTTGTCGCTCTTAAAGCGTAATCACCATAAGTTAGCGAGCGAGTGAAGCGTGAGAGATGCGATTATAAAGTGTTCCGAAATATGAGCGCGGCGGGGGGCGGGGACGGGGGCGCAATCTACGCGGTGCACTGCCGCGGGTAATGGCTTTTTAAAACTGCGACCGCGCTCCATAACTGCTTCCCTGAGACGCCATCAGTCTTCATTGCTTGTCGACGCCCGCCAGCCACATCGCGCACCCACCGCACACCGCACACCGCGCGCCGCCACCGAGATCTTAACTCCTCACGTCGTGCTATCTCGACACATTTTTCAAACTGCACTCGAAAGCTGCTTTAATTTTTACACTATCACAACGCTACCCTTTGCCAACTTATTATACGGTCATATGAGCTTTTACACGAGCGCGCGATCCCCCCTTTGTTTTAGAACGGTGACTAATTCGAAGCGCCGGTCCTCCGTTGATCAAATAATCGGGATACAGTCAATCTACAAGAGCCGCTGTGTAATTAAATGTAGAACAGGTATTGGACACGAGCGAGCTAACTAATTGTTACCCGAGGCTTAATTTGAGTCATTCGCTCGCGGCGCTACACTGAGCTACCCTTCCGTTTCAGGCGCGTCATATATCAAACGGGATATTAACTCAATCGTCCGTAATCGCCGGGGCAAAACAAATACGTCGCTAATGAGAGAATGAACGGTCCGGCCGTCGCGGGCGGGCCGGACCGGCGGCGCATGTGGTTCCCGGGTGTAAAACGGTCTTATTAGGTAACGGGAATGCCCCCACGGGCAATAACCGTAAATCAAGGAGAACAAGCGGTGTAATTACCGTTGCCGAGCGGTCGCGCGCGTTGCGCTAACTCATCCACTCACTGTTTTTATTTTGTTGGCCACCGAGCCGGCTACCACTCTATCGACTGCAAACACCAAACTTACTGCCTTTAAATCTGCCCCGGAGAGGTTAATGTTCGCCTGAACGGTTTATACTTCCATTCAATTATAACCTCGACTGCATGCCAATAATTTTGGGCTGAGCAAGTCTACTATCTAATACTGACTCTTGTTTACTTTTTTTCATTTCAGGGACCCCTGATTCCTGCGGCGTTTACCAACGGTTATCATTGAAAGTGTTATAGCACAAATATTTTACGTGAGTATTACACTGTTTTTAATGTACTTTTGCGTTCCACTCTATTAAAATGTCGTTACGCTGAATAAAAACGTCGGCGTGTGTTCATAGCAACGCGAAAATGAACACTTGTACAGCAATTACACAAAATGTTTTTTAAATGGTCTCGCAAGACTTATGGTCAAATGTTTCATTGGTTTATGAAGTTTTGCTGATTCACTGCAGAAATAGTTACTTGCCGACCAAGTTTAGTGCTGAATCAATCAGTAGTGCTCTCTTGCGCTGATGAAAATATTGACACAGCAGCAGACCACTCTCATTTGGAACTCCTCAGCTCTAGATAAACTTGAAGATTATCATCAGAAAATTTCTCTGACTTAACTTAATTGTGTTGGGCCAGGTGGCGAGCGGTGTGGCGGCGCTTAGCGATTCAGTGTGGGTGCCGCGTGCGCCGGTCTCGGCTGCGCGCCTCCCTGCGCCTACGCCCCGCGTCCCGCCGCCCCGCTGCCCGCCCGCGCACCTCCAGCCCCGCGCCACCGACGGAGCCCGGACACCACCGGACCTCCCCTCAACATCACTCCGTCAACCGCGGCGTCTTCACCTTCCTCCCCTCCAAAGTCCTGTTCCCAGTCCTCGACCTCCTATATCCTCTTTCCCACTCTCACTCTTCTAGACTCCCCTCCCCGCTCCCCCTCCCCTTCACACACACACTTTCCCCCCACCGACCCGGTCTTGTGACCCCGTCTATTGTAAATAACGATAATCTACTTTTTGTCGTGTGAACGAGAGATAGTCTATCGATTGAACAGGTATTTTTTCAAATTTTTCTCGCTTTCGACTGTACCGTAGATGTGTTGTCAGAGTAATAAACGATTTAAACTCCAAAAAAAAAATACATTTCATAATTAAATAAAGTGCATCTAGACGATTTATTGCAGGGAGGTATATCTTAACATATTTTATTATTCATAGTTGAATTACAGCGTAAGGTGTAAATGGTCCTCGACGCGCGGGACTCAGTAGTGGAAGGTGTTATTTCTTTGTGCATTGTATCGTATCGGTGGGTGGGCTCAGTGGCCAGCGCGCATGCGCGGTGCCGCAGTAGACCGGCGGGCTGCGCGCGCGCACCGCCGACAATGTCGCGACCGCCGCGCGCCTGTCCGCTCGTCCACCTACACATATTTTATTCTATCTATTTTTAATATTAATGTCAAATATTAACATAATTATTATACTACTATAATTATATTACGCATATTTTACCTATGAATGTAATTATTTTCGCCTAATTCGAATTGTATAAAATCACCTCTTTGAACGGCTGTTCTGTTTCAGTAGCGATCAAGTTTCTCGATTACTTCCGTATAAGACTACGTTAGTTACGCGTATACATACTTTCTAATATTATGTATTATGATATAAAATTTTATCCTAAGGATAATATGATCATATTTACGATTCATAAGGACGTTTGGAAAGCTAAGTCGGTACATTTCAGAATATCTCTCATCGCGTTAAGATAATTCGTTTCTATCTTATACCTTTGAACGTAGGTATTGTAATTATAATAAATAACAATTTTGTGCATTACGTAAAAAATATTTCATTGTTTCTTACATTGTATTTACCGTAATATAAGACCACTGTTCAGAAAAAAAAAACGCGGCTCCATTTCATTTGAGGAGTCACACAGTACTTAGTTGTATTTAAAATTTTAATCAAAATAATAAATAATAACCGTAAAATTTCGTACAGACAGTATAGTTACACGACACAAAACATTTCAATAAAATAAAGACAGGGATATTAAAAAATTACAGCCAAAGGCGCAGGTTTGAGGTAATAGATTAAAATATGACGTCAATTCATTAATCATATTCGTTAGGTACTGGAGACATTTTAATCGACCACTTCGTCTAGGTTCAGCAGTTAGGGAGCTACGCGGGCTGCGCGCGTAGCAGTTGCAGTAGCGCAATGCTACGACGTAGCAGCGCGCTACGAGTGCTACGACCGGCTGCTAGACGCCCAAACCGCGCAAGCGTTCGCCGCTCGCTATTCACATGCACTCGGTTGCATTCATTCGTTCTTTACTATTATTATTACTCATTACCTACATCAATTAAACATTAATATTATAAATCTAGGTATTAAATTTTAGGTAATAATAATAAACAATCTTTTAAAGCTATTATTATATAAATACGTTATAAATATAAATGTTTCCTGTTACAAAAAAAAAATATTGAAAATGATACGAAATAAAATCAATATTCTTTTTAAAGGTAATTTATTACTTATGAGTATGTAGTTAATTGAATAATGGAGTGTTAGATGGAGTGCGTTCGTCGCCGAGCGGCGCGCTCGCTTCGCGTTTTATGTTCGTATGTGCCGAATTCGTTCGCTGAAATGACGTCACGTGCGGCAGGCGCCGTACCGAGGCCGTGTCGAGGCCGTATCGAGCCGCAGAGCCGCGCCACGCCGCACACACCGCAGGAGATGCGACCGCGTTTAATTTGTTAAAACGTTAGCTAGGAAATTGATAATGAAATCGTGAAAAGGTGTGAGTCTTTAGGACGGTCGGAATATCGATATCATACCTAACAAATTAACGTAATTATTTGTTTTATATTTACGGTGTTATAGGTATTTAAGACATTTTTTCTTAGAATATTTAATTATTACGATGAGATGTTATGTATGTTAGGCCCGGGCCGGCGGCGGTCGGCCGTGCTCGTAGCCGCCGCGCGCCGTCGGTCGTCTCATTCACTCTCACATCCTCACTATAATTATATTTTCTTACCGACCTTTTTAATGTAGGAGAAGCGCACACGGCCGCTTGTCCCCGTGCGAATACGAGTACAAACATTCAGACAAACATATAGTGAGAGACGTTCGTTTCGCCACGTTCGTGAGAAGCCATCGGTTCGCCGCGATTGCATCGAGACGATACATAATGACAATTATTGTATATACATAGTTAGCCGCATGTGTAAAAAGACGTTTAGGTAGACGCCGAAGTGTGGCGTGTAATTGTATGCGACAGATGATGCAGAAGCGCAGTGTACCCCGCGCTGACCATCGAGCCGATAGTGTGGCGTCAGTCTTATACCATAAACATTTTTAACACTTTCAAATTCTAAATGTCACACATAACACCAAATATATAATCCACTTTCAGTACAGCAAACACCGAAAACATCGATTTCGATAACTGCATTTACCACATGCCAAAAAATCTGGAATATCACACAGTTTTCACATAAAATGCAAATTTTCCAACAACTTTTCGCCACTTGTGTTAAAAATGCGTCGTGGTATAAGTCTGGCGACACTCTGAGTTACCATCTGGTCGATATTAGATTCATTCAGCAATCAGGATTAGCTGACGATATTAGTTTCATTATTGTTGTTAAGTTATAATGTTTGTGATTTTCTTTAGTATCACCCTTAGGGCTTCTTTGTGCGGGCCATGTTGCGTGCCGGCTCTGTCATATCAATTATCTATTTATGTAATGTTTTTTTCATTGATTTTTCAATTCCTCTTTTGTCAATTTAATTGTTAATTGGAATTCATTTTTTGTTACACAGTTATGCACTTCAGTTTTATATTTTAGAGTACTCAATATTTTGAATTATCTTTAGAATTATTTGGTAACAAATATGGCCCGTACTTCGGAAGCCACTCCTTCTAAGTGCGGTCGTTTGTGGTGCCCGCACGTCCACCTTGCGGTCACGAGCGGGCACGGCAAGCGCCGCGCGGTCCCTCTCGCTTGTTCGTAAACGCGATAGTTGAGTTACTTCAGTCACCATTTAGACGTGTTCTATATCAGAATAAAGACTACGTAATAATAAGCGAGATCTCAAATTTATTTTAAAAATTCGTTATGTGATCCTAATATTGCGACTTATCGTATTTATATGTATGTAATAAAATTAAAAAGATAATTTATTATATTTTGTATAACATTCTACGTTTATTTACACTCGATCTACTTTATATTAAAGATAATAATTAATTTTAATCTAATAATGACAGACTGGTAAAGTTCGTAGAGTCGCCGCGGCGGCCATAGATCAAGTAGCTTTGCATATTCGGCGATGGCCAACTAAGAGTTTCTTGGACCAAAGGTATACTAATTCGCGTAGAACCGGAGGCGCATTGGCTCCGCACGAACCCTTCCGACCTGAGCCGAGCGGCCGATGGTCGTCAGCAGAGCACCGGGCCCGCGCCCGCGCACCCCGTCCCGCTCCCCGGCCCTACCCCCGCGCAATGCCGCCCGCTTGGTTTCGTTCTCGCGGTTACTTCTCGATTGCGTGCTTCGCGTGCTGACTGATTTTCTATAGCAATAAAAATCAATTACCTAAGATTTTACATTAAAATAAATTTGGATTTATATACGTTCGAATTTGGTGTCATGTACATTTAAAATATTAGAGAAAGGAGTAACGATAGGCGAGCGATCCGCGACTGTCCCGTCGCGGCGTCGGCGCATTATTTTCGTCATTTCTTCGTGTATAATATGTTACATGAATCTGTATACAATATGGATATAAATCGTAATGATGAATAAATTAGTTTTTACGGCATCTCTTTATTAAAATAATGATAATATCAAAACGTTTTGTAAAAAGCGGTGGGTATGTCCGCCGCCCCGATTTCGTGCACCAATGCACTTTCTTATTGGAATATTACATTATATAACGTACATAATACTATGAGATATATAATCATACAGCCTTTCGGGGCGCGCGTGTATGGCGATGTATGTATACACATTGTGCAATGTACATATACCTTATATAATACAATGATTTAAGACAAGGTTCACATCGTGCCGTGTGTATGTGGTAATAAATATAATATGGACATTGTTCAAACAATAACCAGTTGTTTTATTTACTGTGTTAATCACCTAAACCCATCCAATCCCGATATGCATATATTAATTAATTAAATACCAGTATTCGATCATAAAATATTCAGCAATGTTAGCAATTACTGAATATTTATGTGATTGTACATTACGCACTACATTTATGCTTAATGATACCTAGTTTATTGGTGCAGAAATATTGAGTAAAGTCATTTGATAAACAATAAGTTGCATCAAAATTATCTGTTACTGACCTTGTGAATATATAAAAGATAATAATATTGAAGCAACAATCTGCTAACCAAAATATTAAAGATCACAAAATACACAAATGTTCTAAGAACAAAGTACCTAATACCAAACAAAGTACAAAGTTACTGTGAGAGTGACACAAATGCAGCTGTTCCTGAAAATCGTTCGAACCAGTATCTACGGTTTCATCGAACACCGAACTTCAGCCAGAGATCTTCGTAGAACTTCAACGAGAGATCTACAAGGTGCGGCAAGATTAAGTAAGACTATTTCGGAAGTATATTAAGAGGAATCGTAAGTATAACTACAATCTGCAGAAAAAAGAGTAAACTTAATTCCCAACTCGGTAAATGACTATTTGGGAGATGATAGAGAACGGATATAACTTGAGAGGGAGGTCTTAGAGACCTCGCGTACAAGACTGTCAGGGCCAGGACCTTCGGCCGCAGAGGCTTCGAACAGGAAGAGAATTTGGTTGCTTGACCGGGAGTCCGAGTAGTCTACGAAGTTTCTTATAAACTATACTACAAACTAATAACTATACTACTTAATTCGACATTGATGTGACACTAATCATGACGGCAAGTAACCTCGCACGGCTAAGCAAAGCTGATGGCTTAAACTCTGTCCGCCTTATTACAAAAGGTAGTTAAACCTGGTTTAACTTAGACTTGGTTTATCTCGCATGACGTCTCACTTCAATAATATTCAAAATTAAGTTCAAAAATCTAAAACCCGACTACTAACAAAATCGCGGTCTTAAAAGTAGAAAACAAGAAAATAATTATTTTCTGATATTCTTCGTAGTCGCATGCCACTGATACCTGATGCTCCTTCATGGCGTTCTCATTGATACAGAAGTAGTAATGCTTAATCAAATGCTCATCCACTTTAACACCAACAAAATCTTACATGAGAAACAGTATGGTTTCACCAAAGGACGTTGTACGACTGACGCCGGTGTCACCTTATTAAAACATATATTTACTGCGTGGGAAGAGTCACAAGATGCCATAGGGATCTTCTGTGACCTCTCCAAAGCTTTTGATTGCGTCAACCACGAAACCCTTCTCATAAAGCTCAAACATTACGGTTTAGGGAATCTTGCGCTCAGTTTAATGAAATCGTATTTAAGCGATAGACATCAGCAAGTACAAATAAATGGTGTCAATTCAATGGGCTTAAAAGTAAGCATGGGTGTGCCACAAGGTTCGATATTAGGTCCCTTTCTCTTTTTAGTCTATATTAATGATCTACCCCATTTATTTAAAAACCAACCTGAAATGGTATTGTTTGCCGACGATATTTCTTTAATATTTAAGGTAAACAGACGTGCCACGAATCTTGATGACGTAAATAACGCCTTACTGCAGGTTCATAATTGGTTCACCGTTAATAATTTAGTATTACATGGGAAAAAAACGAAGTGCATAAGATTTGCTCTACCAAATGTCAAAAGTACTGATTGTGACATAGTATTGAATCAAGAGAAACTAGAATTTGTCAATGAAACTGTGTTCTTGGGGATAACGATTGACTCAAGGCTACAGTGGGGTCCGCATTTAACATCTCTTGCAGGACGGCTGAGTTCAGCAGCATATGCTGTTAGGAAAATCCGTCAATTTACTGACGTAGATACCGCGAGACTAGTCTATTTTAGCTATTTTCATAGTGTTATGTCATACGGTATTTTACTATGGGGTCGGGCTGCAGACGTCGAGTCTATATTTATTCTGCAGAAAAGAGCCATTAGAGCCATATATGGTCTACGAAGGCGCGATTCTCTGAGAGAGCTGTTTAAGGAAATTAACATCATGACAGTACCTTGTCAATACATCTATGAAAACATCATGTACGTCAGGAAAAATCTGCATTTATTTAGCAAAAGAGGTGATAGACACCACTATAATACGAGAAATAGGGACCAACTAGTTCAGCCAGGTTTCAGGCTAGCTAAAGTAGACTCATCTTTCATGGGGTACTGTTTAAAATGTTACAATAAAATACCCCCTCACATTCTTCAACCGAGTGAGACGAAATTTAAAACTTGTGTAAAACGCACACTATGTAGGCAAGCATACTATAAGTTGGGGGATTACATTGATGATAAAAATGCTTGGCTCCATGCTGGTCCTGCTCCACAACCATAGGGGCAATTACATCGATTATCATGTGAAGTTATTGTAGAGGCTGCAGAAGATTGTAAAAATATCTTTGCATTGTATAGATTCAATGTCTTAATATTGTATAATTGCATGGCACATGTGTGAGTACTATGTACAGTCTGCACAGCTATTAGGTATACATCACGCACACTAGCTAATGAGTTTACACTTTACATGTGTGAAATAGTTATGCCACACAAACACTGAGTAAAGCAAGCGAGCTCTGTCTTTATTAGTGTGCGTGCGGCACATCAATAATACCATATACCAATATATAGTAATCATTCATTTGTCACTGAATCAGATATAATAATTCGCTAATGCAACTATAGCAATCTTGGCACAATAGTTAACACCTTTGGTTAACGAACGAGGAGTCGTAAGATCAAACCACGGGTGCTGCTTTTCTTTTTGTAATCATTATTTTGTTAAAACATTATTTAAAGTAGAATCTTTAACGATTCAATCCCGTTCATGGATGAGTTATGAAGTTTGCAACGTTTGAGAACTACGACACTCTCAGTCCATTTTATTTCGGCTGCTTAAAAACTAACTACCGACAATTTAAAAATAAAATTGTTTTCAAACACCTTCATTTATAAAAATTGCAGTCTTAGTGGTCAATCTACGATTATTTGCATTACTTAGTTTATTGATAACACAGAATTACTCTAGATATATTCGTTTGTAATTTATTTCTGTGGATCCAAACATGCATCATTAAACAACGTTAAAAAGGCAGAAATCGTTCTTTTGCATGAGCAAACCTTATTTATTACTGAAATTGCAAGGCGCTTAATGATATCGGTAAGTAACAGATACTATAACTTTTATGTTTACGTAGGAATTAATAAAATTAACGTAACTTTAGTGCATTAACATTGTTGTAACAGCCCATTTTTGTTTGCTAATGTATATTTAAACCATATCTAAAAGTATTTTAACTTGTAGTGTATCTATGCATATGATTATTGAAAATAAATAATATTAATTTGGTGTATATAGAAGTGTGTATGTATTATAGTTTATAAATGGTCTAAATAGTTACTTAAACCAAATTAATATTATTTCATCATTTAATAGATAGGTATACATTAAGTTAACTAAAGTGTGACGGCTTCTCGAGCGGCTGAGACACTACGTGTCGCTGTTTATCGTCATCTGATGGTCCTCCATTATGGACGTGTAGGTGCAGGTAGTTGTAAAATAATACTCACAAAATATCTCACTTAATTTAACTTTTAACATTCTAACAAAACTTCACCAAAATCACTAATGATTACAATAATAATTACTGATTTAAATACGGGAAGGAAAATAATTAAACTTTACTTTAGAGCCAATGGGTTTGTGCATGTGCCTCGGCTCACGGTCGCATCAAAAGTGACAGTCACCACCGCCATGACATTGACAACTCCATTCGGTGTTAACCGCTCTAAATTAAAATTACCAATAAAGAAATAATTCTTACACCACAGAGTAAAAATAATCGATTACAACTCATAAAAACTGTTAAAATAAATCAATTAATTTATTGCGCGCCGTTACGGCCGTCCTACATCATCACACGTCCTCGTGTGTACTTTGGCACATACTTCAAAACTCGGTCATTCTGACCACAACAAAATTCTCAAGAATTTTTATCAAATCTTGAAAAGTCTAATCGAAATAAATCCAGGCTTAATCATCACTAAGAGCCAAAACATTACTAGAACTGAAAGTTTACTAAGATAGTGCTACGCAATTCACGACATAGTATCACAGAATTTCACGTGCCACACAGGCTAAAACTAACAGGTGCCACACAGGCTTACGAGTGCCACAGAGGCGCAGGGGTGCCACACAGGCGCAGGGGTGCCACACAGGCGCAGGAGTGCCACACAGGCGCAGGGGTGCCACACAGGCGCAGGGGTGCCACACAGGCGCAGGGGTGCCACACAGGCGCAGGGGTGCCACATAGGCGCAGGGGTGCCACACACAACCGCGCCAGCAGGGCGCGCCGGCACCATGGAGCGCCACACAGAAGGTTCCTCCAAGCCTCATAATTCATTTCATAAATCAAATTTCAAAAAGAAAACACACCACTCATGGCCTGCAACTAGTGACCATCACTATTGCCGCCCATATCGTCATCACCTCATGTGATACGACCAACACCAGGTCCCCGCCACACCACTGGCTGCCCATCGCGCTCTGAACAACCCCACTCTGAGTTGCAGTTACGACTACAGACCAGTGCGTGCACCGTGACCAACCAAGATAGCCATGGCATGTGTTCCATTTGCTGGTGGAGGCACCCTCCTCACCGTCTTCTACATTAGGCTTTAACTCACATTACTTGGAGGAATCTTTCGTACATCTCAACTCGTCTATCCTGACTTACTAGGTTGTTAGTTAAGTAGTCATTTAAGATTTAAATCAAAAAAACAAATAGTAAACACTACACAACTATCTTGACTTGACACAATAATCAGAAAACATGTGAAGTTCAACATAGTCTAAATCAACTTGAAAATTCAACAACTTCGAA
Source organism: Diarsia dahlii (assembly GCA_949775195.1). Classification (NCBI taxonomy): domain Eukaryota; kingdom Metazoa; phylum Arthropoda; class Insecta; order Lepidoptera; family Noctuidae; genus Diarsia; species Diarsia dahlii. Next base: position 8,244,257 of record OX459195.1, on the reverse strand, counting down.
ATTATGATTACGGCTTACGGGTGCCACACAGGCGCAAGGGTGCCACACAGGCTTACGGGTGCCACACAGGCTTTCGGGTGCCACACAGGCTTACGGGTGCCACACAGGCTTTCGGTTGCCACACAGGCTTTCGGGTGCCACACAGGCTTTCGGGTGCCACACAGGCTTCGGGTGCCACACAGGCTCACCCAGGTCTCAGCCACACCACAAGCCGCTCATCACGCCCTGAACGACAACGTACGCAGTTGCGACTGCGTCTTGAGGCTGCGGATTGACCAAATAACCAACAAGCGCAATCATAATCTCTCGAGGTTCCTTCACCCTCGGACACATCATCTATTAAGTCTTACTCTGTTGAAACTTCACAGGTTGGCATCCTATGGTTGTGTGCGTAGGTACTTATGTACGATTGCCGGATAGTGACTTTAAAACATCGGTCGCCCTCAAGTGATTCGACTCAACCTCACTCAGAACCTGTTTGGTACTAAATACGTCATAATTACCCAACCCTATCAATCTGACAACTGAATTGGTGTAGCAACCCTTAAAACCTTTGAAATAAGCTTTCCTTTAAAAGAGAACACTCGGCTCCACTAACATAGTAAAATGGAAACGACTCACCAGATTGTCGCCATTGCCCACAAACACCAGCTACTTGACAGTTGTCGACGCGCCATTTCGGTGACGGTGCCGCTTCCGCTACTATGGGCCGCATGGCCCGCAGAGGACGCGCCGCCCGGCCCGCAGAGGACGCGCCGCATGGCCCGCAGAAGACGCGCCGTATGGCCCGCACTTTCACCATAACGGAAACAAATCACTTGTTTTCTTTGGTTACCCGTCGAAAGGGTACCCATCGAAGTCATTTGTCCCTTACTGGTGGCAATCTCATGACACACACACACGCACACACACGACATTTGCATGTAGGAACATAGGAACATTCCGTGGTTTGAAACGATTCAAATCAAGTCAAAGTTTGGTAGGTTTGGTGTTTCTATCAACTTTCACTTTAAACTTGCACTATCACTTGCACTTGCACCTGCACTTCCACTTGCACGTGGATCAGAGTCCGACTGCTCTGGGTTGATTTCTGGCAGACCGATCTTGGATGATGAGGCTAGTGTTCTGATAGCCTCGATCAACTGCATCATATTCCGCTGCTGGATCTCGAACATTGTGCGCAGTGAGATTCAGATCCCACTTCTGATGACGGCTTCTCGAGCGGCTGAGACACTACGTGTCGCTGTTTATCGTCATCTGATGGTCCTCCATTATGGACGTGTAGGTGCAGGTAGTTGTAAAATAATACTCACAAAATATCTCACTTAATTTAACTTTTAACATTCTAACAAAACTTCACCAAAATCACTAATGATTACAATAATAATTACTGATTTAAATACGGGAAGGAAAATAATTAAACTTTACTTTAGAGCCAATGGGTTTGTGCATGTGCCTCGGCTCACGGTCGCATCAAAAGTGACAGTCACCACCGCCATGACATTGACAACTCCATTCGGTGTTAACCGCTCTAAATTAAAATTACCAATAAAGAAATAATTCTTACACCACAGAGTAAAAATAATCGATTACAACTCATAAAAACTGTTAAAATAAATCAATTAATTTATTGCGCGCCGTTAAGTGCATTATTCATTGTTATAATAGCCCATTTTGTTTGCTAATAGTTTAAGGTATATAATAGGTATATTTTTAAAAGTGTTTTATATAATTATTGTATATAAATAACATTAATTATATATACCTATATGAAAGCATAATTTTATTTTTTAAGTATACATAAATATTACTATTTACTGTAAAATAACTATTATCATAAGTATTTTAGTAGAAGTAGGTATTTTAAATACTGTTTTGTTTTATATTCACAGAGAAGAACCGAGCAATTATGGGTCTACCGATATGCGGATTCTGGAGACGTGGAAAATCTTCGACGTGGGCCAAAATCAAAAGCGAATTCATCAGCTCGACACCATGACATCGTGGCAAAGCACAAAGCTAGTTCATTCAGATTGCCAACACGCGTCACAGCTATAGCACACAATGTGTGCTTACAAACGGTGAGAAATCACCTGCGTTCTGCTGGTTGCTGCAGCAAGCCAGCGCGGAAGATTTTACTGTCCAGTCCACTGCGCATCGACGACGCCGACTACAGTTCGCTAGGTCATAATTATTTTAATTTTGATTGGAAGAACAATGTGGTGATTTGTAGCGACGAAAAAACTTTTAAGTTGAATAAGGATGGGCGTGAAATATTATGGAGAAAAGGTGGTGAAAGATAATTATAATGAATGTAATAACTAAATTAGTAGAATTTATTTTAAATATTAAACGATTGTGAACCTTATCGTTATATACATAATGTTCATGTTTGTGTGAACAAATGTAAAACTTAGCATTATTTTTATTTGATACATAAACAACTTGCTGTATTCCTCTGTTTTAAACAACAATTCGTATTGTTATAAGTCTGGTGAAGTGATGTTATTGTTATGCAGATAGAAGTTGCCATAATTTCTTACTACCTCTAACATGTTGATTCACTTCCCAGCTAATTTTACTTTCGATTCAATTTAGATACCACCCTACTTCAATAAATTATTTACGTCCATCCTTAAGCAACAAATAAATGGTCTAGCTAATAAATAAAAATAAAACAAATTATTTTATTGTTTTTATTTAATTACCTTTCTACTTTTTTGTTTAAGTGATTTTATTGGTCACAAACTTAATTTTATAAAACAAAAAGTAAAAAAAGGTAAAAAACAGTAAAACTGAACTCCTCAGTGGGGATCGAACTCACGACACCGAGCGTAGACTAATAACTATGTCAAGCGCTTACACCACTCTGCCACGGATGTTCTGCTAGACGTATCTAAAATATTGGGTCATATTCCTTCACTGTGAGCCCGTTTCTTGAATTTTTACCCGTGTATGTTTAATACGTATACCCACACAATATTAATAAAAGTTACCGATGAGTGCGTGATGTAAAGTCGGCCTGCGATAGGCCAGTTTTGACTTATACGCACATAACGCACACTATTAGAAACATAGTTCACTCGTTTTACTTAGTGTGTGTGCGTATAACTATAACTTCACTCACACATTGCAAAATGTATACTTATTAAGTGTTTCGACTGTACTATAAAGCCCCTTTTTACATTTTTACATTTAGTTATACATATTTTAGTGACGTTGCCCTGGTGGCTGAGAGAATGTCATGCTCACTCAAATGTCTCGCTGATGGTGGCGGGTGTGTCGGATCATTTAGTTCCCTTCAAAATGGTTGAGTTGAATGGTGCTGATCCATTCGTCATGTTCGTGAACGGGCGCTGTCAGTGGAGACTGGTCATTCCTTAGTTGCCATGGTGTAAATATATTTTTCTTTTTGATTTGTTTATTATATCTTTTTACTCTGGACGCTCTTAACTTGCACGTCTTGCTACATAGTTCTCACATAATATACCATCTCAACATGAATGATATAATGTACCAAGATTTTGTAACAAATTCTAATTTAAAAGAGTGTCCATGGAGTTTCTTGCCCGTTCTTCTTCATGAGATCTACGTTAGGGAACTGGCAACTACAGTACTTTCACAAGTTATTATGCCTTGTGATTGTGACTGTAGCGTAGGAGTGCAATGCGTCGTTTCGGGAGTTGCTGCGTCGGGCTGCGCGGCGCCGGATGTTACCGGCGGCGAGTGGTGTGGGTGCGGGGGCGCGCGGCGGCATGTGCCGTGGCGGTGGGTGTGCGGGGCTCCGGGTCGCGGGGCGGCGGTTGCACGTTGCGGCGTGCATTCGTTGTTCCGTGATTCGGGGTCTCGAGCATTCGTTGTTGCGGTTTGTGTCGCTGGGTGCTTTCGTGCTCGCAGTGTTCGTTGTTGCGGGCATTCGGTGGCGTGTGGTTCGGCGTGGTGGCTTTCGGAATGGCGCATTGCACTCGTAGTTTCGTTCTTCTTCCGTCCTTCTGACATTCAAAAGTGCCTGTAATGGCTTAATTGAAATAAACGATTTGAGTTTGAGTTTGAGTAATCAGCCGCGGGTAGTGGCTAATTGCCATGACTACGAAGAATATCAGACAAGAATTATTTTCTTGTTTTCTACTTTTAAGACCGCGATTTTGTTAGTAGTCGGGTTTTAGATTTTTGAACTTAATTTTTTTATTTGAATTTTATTTTTGTGTGTACCTACTTAAACTATAATATAATACATATTTGTAATTTGCTCACCAAGACCTTTCATTTGATACCAAACTTGCTATGATTATCTCAATTTAATATTTTTTGATTTTAGTTAAACATACATTACAACAAACACATTACAACAAACAAACAACAACACAAACAACAACAAACACATTACATTTAAATTCCGTCATAAAAAGAATTTATAAAATTTATATAGCCTATGTCACCCGGGCTATTCTTACGAATCTATTGACACCTAATTTATTAAAATCCGTTCAGTAGTTTAGGCGCTACGGTGGAACATACATACATACATAGACTGCCAAAATCATTACCCTTCCTTTTGGCTTCGCCGTAGTCGGGTAAAAAGAAAGTGACAGCATGCGAGATAAACCAGGTACGTTTTGTAATAAGGCGGTTTTAGTTCTCAGTATGACCAACGTTCTCATAAGGCGTTATACAAAATCGTAACATAACGCCTGCAATCCCCGAAGGTTTAGGCTTACTATAACCACATTTCTCGTATAGAATCCTCCATTGGAGAAATGTGGGTGTGAATTCTTGATGGCAAAACCCAATAACACTTTGCCCTACCTGGAAATCGAATTGACCATACTTTACGCAGTCGCACTTGGGACCACTAGACCAATGACCATTTCCACTAAGCTTAATTCGATGGATAACTAATTTTTAGTAAATAAAAAGTAACTGATTCATAGAGTTAAACGAAGCACTTATGAAAGGACACCACCACCTTACAATATGCAAACGAAACGGTCATGAGTTCAGCTCTCGTTCGCTCATCACCTGAACTCAATCCTATACAATCAATCAATACTAATCAATCTTTAGATTGATTAGTATATAATTCCGTATTTATTACTTGGTTTCTGATCTCTTAATTAAGTATCACCGCGAAATCAATGCTAAGATGAAAGATCCGATTACAATAACCTAAAATATGCAGACTTAAACGCATTCTATGAATGATATCGTTGATGGAGAAGTCTAAAATGTATTCGATTGAAATTTCTTACTAAAAAGCTTCCATGCTCTTGAAAGGTTTCTTGGGAAGGAAACGCACTTCACTTGCACTTGTCTAAGCAGTCATTACAACGTGGAAGAAACACCGACGCACAACGTATTGAATACATAATTCCGAACCCAAACAGAAAGTTTTCAACAGATATTTTTTAAAATGTGAACGCCTGATTTTTAAATACCGTTGAAAAATTAATAATGTTGTGATAAGTGATAACCGTTTGTGCGTCGGTGTCCTCCCCACATTGTAAACTCAGTAGCTCGTAAAATAATCAATTAGGAATATTCCAATTATCTATTTCCAGAACATTTCTCTCTTACCTACAACCTCTGTTCCATATTCAATAATCACACAAACTAATAACAAGAACACCTGAATTCACATTACTTATCCAAAAAAATAATACCTCGAGCCAATATGGGCCACTACGACCTTGTACCGAACACTAGCTAACAGGTGTTACGAATCGTGGTAATACTGAATAAATATATAAAATAAATATGTAAGGGTAACCGTGTTGTTGTAGACGATAAGCGTCCTCCCACTAGTATAGGTGTTGGTCTTTCTTGTTTGTTGTTTCAATATTTAAAGCTGGTACGAGATCGTTTTGAAGTGCAGCTTGGGTTTGAGATAATGATGATAGTTTAATATCTTATTAGATGAGAAAAATGTAAATGGGCCATGCTGGGACACACGCTTCTGCTCAAATCAACCACGCGGTTGATTTGAGCAGAAGCGTGTGTCCCAGCAGTGGGAATGTTGAAAGCTGATCCTGATGTGAATCACTAACAAGGCTCTAGCTGTGTGCTGTGTGAAGTGTGCTGTTAAACTGTGTTGTAACTTGAGCATGCAAAAAGTCTCTTTGGCAATTCGACAATTCTCAAGTGCCTTTCCCCACACAGAAACTGTCATAAAACGGTTACTTTTTCTACGAGTATTAAATGGCGTTGTCATATACATTATTTTAATAAGGTCTAAGATAGCTTTATCAATAAAGTCTACCTTCAGCTGATGCAAACTATGTTAGCGTCGGTTTTCTGTCTACATGTAGGTAAGCAGCTGAATCCAAGTATCATAATATAAAAGCCAAAGCAGCCACAACGACCAAAGTTAAGTAGTCCGACGCTTGCCCTTTCAATCAAAAGACCGCTAGACCTAATCTGTATTCTAAATTCTTATTATTATGGCACCTGTTCATGTTTATTGGTAGGCTAGTCAACTAGGTTACTAATTGTGGTATTGATTAATGTAAGAATTTACTCGATATTTTCTAATTACTCGTTAAGAAAAGGCACGTTTATTTATTCGTAAGTTAACGAGATTTTGACTTAATTACAAGAGATATCAGGTTCATGCAATATCAGATTTCAAATGTACCAGTAAATAAGCAGTAAGACAGCTATCAATGTACCTATAGCCTGTTTATGTACTATATCCGTTTTCATAGAACAATAAGAGATAAGTAATGTTGTAAAAACTAATACTTATACAATTAGGAAGATTCGAGAGTGATTTTCTCGCGGAACAACTATTGCAACTTTGTTTAAAGATCTATGTATTTCATAATTGTATGGAAACCGAAACAGTATGTTCGTAACAACATAATATTACAATCAAGAGATTGTCAGAAGATCACTTTAAAAAATCGCAACGTGTATATATTCTAGTTCTTGACTCTGCACTCCGCACCATCGCATCTTTGACTCAAAGCAATATCACACTAGTATTAGTTGATACTGCATACTTAGCTTCGGTATTACATTGCAAACGTTCTTGACCGAGGCAATACTGTCCAATACCGCTCTATGATCACATTTGATTCATGGTGCTCTAGTTAAATTATTTCATCTTCATTAAGAACTGAGAATCTGAAAACTTACTTCACACAAAGACGTATGACTGTCGTGTATGGCATTTCAAGTCGATATAAATACAAGGTCTAATCGCCCACTTCAAGAAGCATCAATCAAGTATTCTGTACATCAAGCTAAGTAAGTCTATTTAAAAATTATTTCAGGGACACGGGTTTTTGTTTTGAGGTGAAAATTCACGTTTTACGGTAGGACAGGCAGGCAGGTTGTGAAAAAGTTGACACTTTGACCCCCAATATCTACGTAACTAGTAGGTTTCCAGGTACGGCGTAGAATAAAAATATATCGCACTAGCTGAACCCGCGCATGCGTTGCAATGCTTTTTTTCCTACCTATCTGCCTACTACCCTACCTACTACCCTACCTACTACCTACCTACTACCCTACCTACTACCCTACCTACTACCCTACCTACTACCCTACCTACTACCCTACCTACTACCCTACCTACTACCTACCTACTACCCTACCTACCTACTACCCTACCTACCTACTACCCTACCTGCCTACTACCCTACCTACCTACTATACTACCCTACCTACCTACTATACTACCCTACCTACCTACTATACTACCCTACCTACCTACTATACTACCCTACCTACCTACCTACTACCCTACCTACCTACTACCCTACCTACCTACTTTCCTACCTACTACCCTACTTACTACCCTACCTACTTACTACCCTACCTACCTACTACCCTGCCTACCTACCAACCACTTTCTCACCGTATAAACCTTCTCTGGACTTCCACAAATAATTCAAGACCAAAATTAGCCAAATCGATCCAGGCGTTGTAGAGTTATGCGCTTACCAACACATTTTGCGATTCATTTTTATATTATAGACTAGCAGTTGCCCGCGACTTCGTTCGCGTAGAAATTTTGACTCACTGGTCTGGAATCTAGTAGACTGCCTCTGGATGTACTATGTCAAATCGAATGCCAAATGCCAATCCGCCATGTCGTAAAATCTGCTCCTACCGGAAATGTCTTAACTATATTCTATCTCTCTGCCAATTTACAAAAAGCCAAGGATTTCATATGACCTTACGGGAGCCCTTAGTCCAGGTAGTCCTAAAAAAAATCTTAGCTTATGTCTCATAATCATAAACTCTAGACTTGCTATCAGGTCGTTAGTATAAAAATAAAACAATACTTTCATACAAACATGTAAAAGCCATCAGACCTCCTTATTCCGGCCATGTCGCTAAATCTGTTCTTAACCAACGTCTACTAACCATAGTAGCCTGCCTCTGGATGTACTATGCCAAAACGAATGACAAATGCCAATCGAAGCGATTAGGTATATTCCTTTTCCCACACATACATATTACGTCTGAACTATATTCTATCTCTCTACCAATTTCGGCTCCAAAAAGCCAAGGATTTCATTTATATACTTGCGGGAGCCCTTAGTCCAGGTCTTCACAAAAAAAATTGTTAGCTAATAGACTTGCTAAATTTCAGGCCGGTAGTAGGTAGTACAAAAATCAAACTTACATACAAACTCGCGAGAGCCTTTAGAGCTCCCCAATCCGACCCTGAACCAAAATCTGTTCTTAGCAAACTTCTACTCACCATAAACTACTTCCCCGCCAAAATTCAAGACTGTTGCACAAAAATGGAGGACATTCATAGGTACAAACTTGCGAGGGCCCTTAGACCACCCTAATCCGGCCCTGTCGTAAAGTTAATTCATAGCAGATGTCTACTGGCTATAAACTACTTACATATCTGCCAAAAATGAAGATTGTAGCACGAAAAATGAAGGACTTTCATCATTGATATAATAAAACCCTAGATGCACAGTCTCGAACAAAACAAACAGTCGAAGCTGTCGCCAAACACTCACCAATACACGCACTACTACATTTGTAGTTATCGTCACTATAAATATATTTTTTTTTGGCAAATTCAACCTTACGCAGATTCCTTTTACAATGCAGTTATAAAAAACAATATAAAAAGTATTTTGTACGACCGTGCAGAGACGCGAGCGATGCGAGACTATTTCAAATGAGTTCATTGTGAACTCATTTTAAGCGGACGGTTTTGAGACGCGGAGTGTGTATCTTGGGTTTTATTATATCAATGACTTGCATACAAAGTTTTGAGGGCCTTTAGACCACCCTAATCCGGCCCAGTCGCAAAGCTAATTCATAGCAGATGTCTACTGACTGACTATAAACTACATCTCTGCCAAAAATCAAGATTGTAGCACGAAAAATGAAGGACTTTCATACAAACTTGCGAGGGCTCATAGACCACTCTAATCCGGCCCTGTCGCAAAATTAATTCATAGCAGATGTCTACTGACTATAAACTACGTCTCTGCCAAAAATTAAGATTGTAGCACGAAAAATGAAGGACTTTCATACAAACTTTTGAGGGCCCTTAGACCACCCTAGTCCGGCGCTGTCGCAAAACTAATTCATAGCAGATGTTTACTGACTATAAACTATATCTCTGCCAAAAATCAAGATTGTAGCACGAAAAATGAAGGACTTTCATACAAACTTGTGAGGGCCCTTAGACCACCCTAAACCGGCCCTTTCGCAAAATTAATTCATAGCAGATGTCTACTGGCTTTAAACTACATATCTGCCAAAAATCAAGATTGTAGCACGAAAAATGAAGGACTTTCAGACAAAGTTTTGAGGGCCTTTAGACCACCCTAATCCGGCCCTGTCGCAAAACTAATTCATAGCAGATGTTTACTGACTATAAACTACATCTCTGCCAAAAATCAGGATTGTAGCACGAAAAATGAAGGACTTTCATACAAACTTGTGAGGGCCCTTAGACCACCCTAATCCGGCCCTGTCGCAAAATCCGTTCTTAGCGGACGTCTAATAACCATAAACTACCTCCCTGCCAAAAATCATCATTGTACGTCCAGCGGTTTTTGAGATTTCGTGATGAGTCAGTGAGTGAGTGAGTGACCTTTCGCTTTTATAGATATAGATTTACGCCGAGAACTAGTGAATCTCGGCTTTGTTAAGAGTATTTTACATCATTATAAACAACTAGCGACTTACACTAGTCAAAATTAAGGTGACGAAAACTAAACCAACTCTTAAATCAAAAGAAAATCTCATAAGTTAAAATTGAAATTCAGTTTCAAGACATGTGTTTCCGTTCGTAAAGGCAATTTCGTTCATTCGTTCAGCCTACTGGCCTTTTATTCGAGCCAGCCCTCGCCTGTTAACAGAGTCACCTTTGCCTGTAATACAGAACCTTCTTATACGTTACGTGACTCTATTTAGAAAGCAACCGACCTCTTTCTACCAATTTACCTTCGCCCAACGAAAATAGACCAATCTGTTAAAGCATTGTGATGCCATATACAATTTGTGCAATGTTAACTAAAGTGGTTTGTTGAAAATCTCGGATTGAGTACAAGCAATTACTTTAAGTATTATTCGAGGATGTAACGAGGGGAATTAAATTGGATACAGAGGTCAGGCGTCCAATTATGAAAAAAATCTATACAAAACTTGGATGGAGGTGCCCGACTATTAGATTCAATTTCAATAGGTTCCGTATCGTTGCTGAAAATGTCGGAAGCTGTAGAAATATATCGCGCGAGTTTTCTATAAGGTGAATAAGCAGAGCTGTGATAGAATATGGCGTCGATGTATGGAGGGAGGCTTATTGTAGTAGCGATGCTGTAATTGAAAAAGCGAGAATAGATTTGAATAATAAAATAAACATGAACACATTGTTTTGCAAAAGTTGAATAGCATGAGATTAATACTGAACATGACAAATGTTGCTTTTAAAAGAGTACCTACGGAGTTTACTATATTCAACCGACATCCTAAAAAAAATTTTTTAAGTTTATCTTAACTTCTTCTTAAGTTCATTTTTAACTTTTTTGTGTTTTTGAAGTCGGTTTTCTTATTTGCAAAAAAGTTTTTTTCTATTACATAGGAAACTACAAATAGGTGTAGTGCCTTTGAACTTTCAGGAAGATTTAAGTGAAATATCATAATTGTATATCCTAAGTATCTACATACACACTAGTCAACGGGCTAACTATCGATTGCAATTTAAATTGGAAGGCGCACATAGAGATTCTAAGTAAAAAAATTAGTAGTAATGCGTATGCTTTGAATATTTTGGCGCGAACTGTTAATACTGAGGCGTTATTAACGTCCTACTATGGTCTGACGGAATCTATACTCCGATACGGCGTTATATTTTGGGGTAATTCAACAAACAAGGAGATAGTGTTTAAAGCTCAAAAGAGATGCATCAGAGCCATGTTTAGTTTAAAAACCACGGACAGTTGTAAACCCTATTTCAAACAACATAAAATATTGACATTACCATCTCTTTACATCTTAGAGACTGTTGTATTTATTAGAAACAATCCAGAGTTATTTCCCCGCATGTCAGATCAATTTCCAAGAAATCGCCGTGATCAAAGTCAGATCTGCCTTTAGTCAAGTCGGACAGCATTTATGCGCGGGAGTGTTCTTTGCATGGCTCCAACTATTTATAATAAATTACCAAAAAGTTGGAGGGAGCTTACTAACATAGACTTGAAGGCGAAATTAAAGCTATGGTTAACGACCAAAGCTTATTATAAAATTGATGAATTTATGGCAGAGTCATTTCCAGCAAGTTAAAATTTGGTTATTATGTATTTGAGATCCTAATTTATTGACATAATTTTATTGTAATTTTGACAATTTATTGTATTCATATTATGACATTTTTGACATTTTAATATTTTTGACATTGTATAGTATTTTTATTTTATTGACATTTTTAATTTTTTGTTGTAAATTTGTCATTTTTTAAATTATTATTTGTTATTATTTCTTTAATTTGATTTTTTTTTCTAATGAGTTTAAGTAACCTTCTGAATTATTTTATTTACTGAAATTAATTTAAAACAACATAAATATATTTGCACGTCGCTTAGGTGGCAAACATGTCGAACATAATTTATAATAATATCTTGCATGCATGACATCACCGTTCTGTATGTATACACATTGTTTGAGCAAATAAATATACTTACTTACTTACTTACTCAATATCTCACTTGAACCCCACCAATAAACTAATACCAATAATGGATACCACAACAAAACAACCAACAAAACATCGCCATCTAAAATATCAATCTAACATTCCTCGATCCTCCATATCGTTGAAAACTCATATAAATCGCACGATTCGCACCGCAGACGATTTTATCAATTTCATTCATGATCTGTTCCTGTTCAATAAAGTAATCTGATTTCGCGTATCGCATTGTCGGTCGGCAGTGCTGTATTAAAACGAATATATTCTGCATTTGGCAGTCGAAATAATCTTCACACCCGGGTGGGCCGGGCGGATAATGAAAGCGATTGGTTCGGCGACATAAGTTGGCAATTACCCTGCACTACGCTTGTTGGGATTAAGGTGGGCTGTGCTTACCTGCTAGTTTGTGAAGTGTTGGGTTTTGTTACTGATGATGTATCATTATGATCTGGGTTTTGAATTTAGTAATGATATAACATGTATAAGTTCAGTATTGAACCGCCCAACTAAAAAGTTGGGTGTTAATCGGCTATCGTGGTATAGACATGTGAGTATGAATTAAAATGGCTGTAAGAATGGAGAAAAGCCAAATAAACGATCACCATCTAGAACATAAATGAACAATAAACGATCACTCACACAATCCAACCATCTAGAAGGAAAGAAATATCAATTAACAAAATGCCATGCCTCAGTTAAGTACCACAAAGTTTGACGCATTAGGTACACCGACAGTAACCAGTAAGTTCTTCTAAGTGGATTACTTTGTTAAAGTAGCCCCGTCTTCCGTAAGCATATTTAAAATATATTTTGTTGTATACAAAATGTACTTGTACCAATAAATGATCTATTCGTTTTTTAAATAATGTTTCATATATGCCCGATTGATGAACAAGGCTCGTCTCTTGCAAGGGACTTAAACATAACTAGTGCAACACACTGGGTTTACCTTTGACCCTAATTCTTGATGGGCGTGATATTATTTTATAATAATATAACAATAATATTTATTTGACACAAACATAAGTTACATTTATACAGATATACAGTACAATTTCTAATTTTCTTAATTTTATGTTGTAGGCATCTGTGTCTGAACTAGATAAAAATATCTGTTATATTTCAGACATCAGCACTCTTCCTTAAAGTGACTATTATATTACTGGCTTATTATACATGTAAAGAGTATATGTAAAGCAAGTAACTAAATTCTTTAAAATAAGTTGCAAAAGCAGAATACGTGATGATTTATACACAATGCACTAATACTTTCATGGATTACCTAAATAAAACAGCAAATAAAATACCAATTTTACGTTATGCACTTCGAACAACAACACACAACCATCACTAAGCTATATTAATCTCTGAACTAAAAACAAAACAAACTCACAGAACACAGCATCTATTACAACAATAAATTCAAAACAAACCACATTAGCTTTACAAACAATTCGTTAGATTAAAACCACTGAGACATAAAATATTTTAACTGCATTGCCATATCTGGTATATTGAATTAAGCTTCCTAAGCATTAATATAAATCTAATCAAATACCGTGCATTACCGACCGGTTGCAACGGTAATTTAAACCTAAATTGAATAACATTAATGTGTTTCATATAATCCTATCAACTATTAGGATTCCGCGGATTCCCGGCCATTATAGATAATAATTATATTGTCTAATTTATGTACTATGTTGGTATCAGGTAATTGATGTTGAGTTAATTATTGTTGATGGGAAAGATTGGATTTGGTTGTGGTCTATGGTTGCTTTATCACTATCACTTAAAAATAAAGTCGCTTCCCGCTGTCTGTTCCTATGTATGTTTAGATCTTTAAAACTGCGGGTTGCGGTTTTTTTTAATAGATAGAGTGATTCAAGATTCTGGGCACTTTTCCTGTTGACAGCGGTGTGGACAAATTTTTTGACGCCCTGTAATTACTCCCCTTTTTGATACTTGTATATATTTTATTATTATCTTAGTTCTGTAAATAGTAGTTTTTAAATGTTATATATAAATAAATTCATCAGATGAAAATTAAACTATCTTTTTTGCACCCGTGTGAAGCCAGGGCGGGTCACTAGTTACTATTAAATCAGTTCAGGTAGTAATTCGGATCATCTAAAATCATTGACCAAAATCGATAAACTTAAGGTTTAATAAGACAAGTAATCACCAACCCATATTATAGCGTCATGGTGGCCCTCTATGTGGACTTCCCGCAGAGAAGAGGCTGAGGGACAGTGTAAGCTGATTATGCTATGTGATGTTGAGGTTTATTTAGTAGCGAAACTAATCAAACTGGTAAAAAGAATGCTAGCAGCATCTGTGAAGTAAATTATGCACTAACCTGCATGACGTTTAGTAAAATTTCATGTTATGTGTGGTATAAATGCGAGGAGCTCGTGGCTTAATAAGAACTGCCACTCGGGTCGATCTTTAGGTAAAGCTGTGCTTGCCTAGATCGGTCTGTGGATGGGTGACCGCCCGACATACCGAGTTTCCTCCGTGCCTCGGAAAGCACGTTAAGCTGTTGGTCCCGGCTGCCATATATATAGATCTTTGGCAGTCATTACAGGTAGTCAGTGACCTGAAATTCTGACATCCAGTCTTACCAAAGGGTATTGTATTACCTAGTATTAACTGGGTTGTGGAGGTCAGATAGGCAGTCGCTCCATGTAAAAACTGGTATTCAGCTGCATCCGGTTAGACTGGAAGCTGACCCCAATATAGTTGGGAAAAGGCTAGGCAGATGATGGAATGTGTGGTACAAATGCGAACTTAATCTTTCTTTTTCATATGGCTTAGTGCCTGATCTCTAGTGTACTGGGTCTTTCAGAGGCCCACAGTGAACTTAATTCCACAAAGCATTGTCTACCAGTCAACCTTTGGGTTAATTAAGGCAACATTGTGATACCCTATGGTTCTATTTATCTGCCAGATAAAGTGAATGATATCGACCATAACAAACATAGAGAAAAGAGCTTAAAAGCCTACAAAAAAACTACCTTTATTTATTACCTCCAACACATGCACTTAAATAAGTACAAGTGAATTTAATCGATTGTAGCCTTATCTATCGGTTGCCAGAATTGTTCCGGTAAAGCCAAGATAATCTCCTTGTAGCGAGTATCGTCGAGTGGCGGTTACCCGGTTATCCGGTTAAAACAAAATGTTATTGCAATAATAACTGATTTTGCATTACGTTATATTGAAGGTAATCCTGTTGTGTGTTGTTTGTTTGTTGGATACGGATGTTTTTGTTAGTGTGTGTTTAACATAACATATTATCTGGAGGGTTAGGCATTGTTGCACTTTTAGTATGCTTTTTGAGTAACATAATTATAATAGGGGTGATTCTATTGCCATCAACCAGGCACAAATCCAAGCTTCGGGTTGCTAAAAAATAACACTTTGCCCAAAAATATTTGCCTAATAACTGTTTACCTAACAATATTTGCCCGATAACAGTTTGCCTAATAATACTTTGCATGACCTGGACGCCTTGAACCAGTACATCAAGGAGGCAGGAGTGTGTGTTAGACGCATGATATTACATCACGTAACAGACAGGCTTTAAGGCTCAAGCATAATTGAGAGTAATGCAGGCCTATTGATAACCGGAAGTCGGCACCGTTATCTTTTAAAAGAGGGTCTTTTAAAACCAACTCACGTATTTAAGATAGTGAAACGGTACGCAAAGTACGTTTTTATGAAGCAAGTACTACAAAAGTTGTCAGTTTTATAGGTAGGTAACGTTAATAACCTATCAAGCTAGGTCCCATTCGCAAACCTAGGTCTTCATGAAGAAAAATAAACACCACGGTAACATCTTCTAACGTATATTTTTACATGGATTATTAATTTAACAATATTTTTGAAATATGCATACTCCAAACTTTGCTCACGGCATAATACTCGTACTATGTTTTCTTAACCCTTTTTTATCTCCCAGGCAGTTTCCTATAATCCCAACATATTTTTCGGGTATACCAACATTGTATCCTACTACAAGTTACATATGCCAACACATTAGCGTCAGATTGATGTGGGCCCGACTTCCGGTTTGAGTTTGAGCGCAACTTTATGTGTGCGAACGTGCTGGAGTGCGAGTGTGTGGGTAACTCGAATTATCTTCAACTTAGACTTACTAAGTGGGTATGTTCTTATCTGGTAATCTATCCTTAATGACTTAGGAACTTTAGATGATGGGTCACCTTGGATTAAAGCTGAATTATTTGCGCTTTAGGTAATTACGTTGTTGTAGAGGGGATTTAATTTAGGCTTGACGTACTGTTTAATTAACACAGTACAGTAAAAGAAACTAAGTAAAAATAATAATAACTGACCACCATTAAAAGTTTAGAATTATTTTTACATACATAGTGAACCAAAATCAGTCATAATAAGTTTGCTTTTTCGCTCCACTCCAAATGCGTAGAGGCTACGCGGTCGTAGCACGAGTGTACTACGCCGTAGTTCTGCGTAGCACACCGGCGTAGCACGTAGCGAGCACGGAGCGCTCGCGCCGGCTAGCGGTTGCCAAATTCCGCACGGCGGAATTAGGAATGTTTCAAAGTGACCAAGTCACATATTTATAACATACCTGTCTTTACGAATACCATCAATATTATAAATGTTCTTATAACTAAAATATATTACAACAATTCCGTGACCCGAGCCAAGAAATTATTTCAAACTAATTACAATTTATTATCAAATCATATTAAATACCAAGATGGCGAGGACCACTCAAATTATTAACACAATAAGTACCTGCCTGAATCTGTAGAAATATTTTAATTTCACTAGGACTCGTAGATTTATGAGGTCCATATGAAAGAGCTGTGAATACCACCACTTTATTCAGACCTATGAATTAACCTCTCTAGTGCATATTTAAGGTGATTGAAGGGAGTAGGGCAGGTCAATGCTTATTGGTTAACTATCTTAGTTTTGTTCCATAAGTTATATTAGTTTAGCTATTCATTACGAAGCGTGAGAGTGTGTTATCTAAAGTTGAGAGACTTAGCTAATTCGAACAAATGTGTAGTTATAAGTAACGTGTGGATATATCGCTCTTTAGTACAGTTTGAATACGGAAGTGGTTTGGGTTAGTTTTCAAATAATTAATATTATCTGTGGATCTTCACTGGATATAACTATTCTCCTATGAATTATATTTTACTGAGGGTAGCATTTACTTAAATATTTAAACACATTATTGCAAAAATAAATTGAAAGAAATGCATATGAACAGTAAAATATAATTATGACTAATTAAATGCAAACACAAACATTCAATATGTGCAATATGTATTTTGCTATAACAGCTTAATTGCAAAATAAAACTTTTTCAACCATGTGTATCCAATTTATAATATTTACAAACAGTGATTTTAAATAAAATCCAGAATTTATTGCAATAACCATTTAATTATAAAATCCATGTGTTGGTGATACAATTTACGAGCATCCGTATCAGAATTTCCAAAACCAATATCTCAGTCCACAGCAGATATAACATCCCAACTTTCACCACAATTAGGGATTGGGTAAATACTTGAAGTTTCAAGACCCTTCCTCTAATCCGCTGCAAGGTTTACTAATAAAAGCCGTTTCCAAGTAATACGCTTTATAATGCACAAAACTATTGAAGTAGGTGCAAGCCAGCCCAGACAAGTTGGCTAACATAGCGCACTCCGCTGGATTAAGCAAGTTCCGCGCAATCTTCCCGGACGGCCAACTTAAAATTCTAACATCAGTTTCGGGAATTAAGGGATTCACTCCATAAATTTATAAAGCCCGCTTACTCAAACTTAATCTTGTTTGTTTATTCCTAGGTCTATTAGCGGATAAATCGAATAAGTTATTCTCTTTAGTAGCTCTCCTTTGATTAGGGACGGCTCGCAAAATAGCCCCGTGTAATTCGCTAATTATTGTGGAGTAACAAATTGCGTTAAGTTTTCATCGCGTAGCTTTACAGAACAACAGTAAAGGGTTGGGAATGCACCCTTAAATAAATAATAATAAAAAGCGAGAACTTTTCTGTTGAAAAGGAGTTTTTAGACAAATGTTGGGAGTTTAGGTTAAGTAAGAGGGTTCTTCGAAAAATCTATTATGGCGTTGTCTAATTTCCCCTGGAGATGCTGCAGGGGGCTGAGGGTAAGCCCGTAAGGAGCCTGTACATCATGCGGGCGCTCCACGTGACACGAGGCTTTGCGATATGATAAAGCACCTGTTCACATATTTTATCGTGCGCACATTGAGCCAAAATGTATTATAAGATGCGTGTTAGGAAGATTCATTTTTGTAGCAATTTACGAACTGCGATAGTCTGCGGAATTGTTGCTTATTACGAGTGTTGCTGTGGAGATTTATTAAGTTGGGAATATGTATAACGAAGGTAGCTCAACTATTTCGGGTACATCGTTGTCAGAGTCCAAGTTCAACATGGTGGATGTACGAAATAATAGTCTCAACACTGATTACAACCAAACACAAATTAACAAAATCTCAAACGATCAAGCCGATGGAAATGGATTAAAGTACGGAAACGCGGTAAGTTCGATACAGGCGGGCAGAACAACCGTTCGCGCTCGTGTCTCACCAAAAAGTAACGACCCTCAAGTCAAATGCCTCTAATGTCAACGACAACCGACCACTCTCAACTGACAGCTGTCATCTGTCAACCGAAAACTGTCAAACCAGACCTACCACGCTCTGTATCGACCTCACCCAAGCTCACTGCTTGACGTTTCCGACAAACGATGATAGATGGCGTTATTCTAAATTGTCAACTCAAATATTGTGCTTCGGTGTTGAATCTGCGACATGTACATAAATATAAATCTGAGAAAGTAACTAAACAATAGGAAGAAAATTAGAGTTAGCTTGTAAATATAAAGTAACTAAAGATTTTAAAAAATAACGTTGATGCTCTTCAAAGTAAAACATATAATTATAATATTCATACTTTAAGAAAACTAGACTTATATATAAAAGTATCGGTCGTCTATAAACAAATTAACAAACATGTTCCTTTTAAACATTAATGTTTGAAAATACACAGCAAACTAAACTTTAACAATATATAGGTAGGTGTGCTTTTCCACGTACCAAGTATAAATAAATATGTACGCTATTATTGCAACACATAAAAATCCAAAAGTCTTCTTTTTCAAAGTTTGAGACAAACTTGTATAAAGTAAAGCTAAGGGCTCTTACAATTTTTTGGATAGATGTATTTGAAATCAATATTACAAGACAAATGGTGTTTATTTTATTTTGAATATATGTATATCGTGGCATTCGATACGCTACTTAAACTTGTACAATAACTAAAACTTTTCAAGTCTTTGTTTCTAGGCCATTTATTTGTTTAAAAAAGTAGTTAAAAAACCAAAAAACTCGACTGAAAAAACTGAAAAGTGAAAAACAAGCACATATTAAACAAAACTTGGAAGCAGGCGGGGTTCTATTTTTTTCATTCATTTCATAATTTAATATTCAAATGAACCCCGCCTGCTTCCAAGTTTTGTTTAATATGTGCTTGTTTTTCACTTTTCAGTTTTTTCAGTCAGGTTTTTTGGTTTTTTAACTACTTTTTTTATTTCCAACTTTTTAGTTCTTTTGTTTGTTCTTTCGTTGGTCGCGTAAAATTCTTCGCAGATGATTTAACTTTTGTGCTTGTTTATAGGATTTGTCACTTTGAATTTTTTTTAAACATATAAGTGTTATATATTTTTGTAATCTCCTTTTAAAACCCTTTATTTTGATACCCTACTCGATGGCATTGGAAAAAAATTTTTTTTTTGAACTCCATGGTTTGGCCCCCAAAATCCACAATTTTTCGTTGTTTTTTAATTTTAATGTAGCCTATAACACTCGCGCCATCAAGACAAATCTAACGACGTATATTTTATTCAAATCCCTTCATCCGTTTAGGAGTTATGAGGGAACAAAGAAACGGACATACATACATACATACATACACGTCAAACACATAACCCTCCTTTTGGGCTTCGCCGCAGTCGGGTAAACATACACGTCAAACACATAACCCTCCTTTTGGGCTTCGCCGCAGTCGGGTAAAAAGATATGCAAAGATAAAACAATTTATTTATAGAAAATTTGTATGATACAATTGTGATTTTTTTATATGGATTCATATCTACTACTACTAGCCTGTGTCATCTCACTGCTGGGCAAAGGCTGGATTCATATCTAGGTTTTATTATTTACCTACCCTATAATCTGCGTAACTGCGATGAAAAAGATTACCTTATGATGGAAACAATGAATTGATTGTGTTAGGGATGATCATCATCACCATCATTCTCTAGCTCTAATAAAAAGAAGTAAACGATAGCGTGACGGTTCACAGAGGGGAGTGGAAGAAAAACACGTATTACTCCAAGTAAATGGGAAAAGGGCTGGAAGATGAACATAATGAACTGTGTTCTAAACAACTGTAATCTGTTTTATGTCTTTCTTTAGATGGCCAGACAAACAGGCACAGTATTACAATCTAGGATACACCCTCTATACCAAAAGTCTTTTTTTTTGGTTGGGTTGAAAATCCCTCCCGCTCTTGGGCAGAGCGAAAGGGAGTGTCATACTTCTACTGACTAAAAACCACCCTTGTTCCTTCCTAGCCCTTTATGTCGAGGCCGCGGTTTCTCTTGTGAACAACCCGCTATACCAAAGGCCTTGCACGAAATAAAAAGTCGACTAATTTTATTTTTATCCCTCGCGGTAACCCTCTGAAAGAAAAACCTTTAATACTCCAAGTTACCAAAGGTCAAATAACAATGAAGATATTTTAAGCTGCACGCTGTTGTAGCTCAGCTAACATAATAAATGAAGCCTGACCATAAACTCTAAACGGCAAAGGTCATTCGAGTCTCTAATTTGTAACTTTCCAACAGACGCGGTTCCATTTTAATATTTTACATAAAATACCGTAACACCTGGTGTTTAAATCTCCTGTTTCATACTGCTGACTCTGCACAAAATGTATTCTATTTTACTTCCTGAACAAGAATAGAAATAATAATATAATCCTTATTCTTTAGGTGATAAGTTATGAGGGGAGGATTTGTTTGTTTACTTGATTTGTTAGCTAAATAGAAGGTGGAAATAAAAGGTGACGCTGTGATTCATACATAACGGTTTTACTTAACAAGTTAAGTAGAAGTAACATTAACTAATATTACACAAGGATCGTGATATCATCAATTTAAGCATGTATACCATGTTTACCACAATGCTTACAGTCATGTAAGCATTAATGTAATATTGTACTTCACTAAAAGTACTCACAATTTTTTACTTACTCAATCGTCGACCTCACGTTTACAAGCACTTATCTACCAAACTTAAAAACAAGCGATCCTAGTAAATAGGTCAATAAAGTCTAGAATGGAGAAAAAACCGATAATCTAATGATATTTAACCGAAGGCAAAATGCTGAGAGTTCAGATAAATTATACCTACATAGAGTATATACATCAAGCAGATTGCCAGTACCTCTCAGAATAAGATTGCATTAAAGTCGAGCGTTCAATATCGAAATATGCCGACTGCGCGGCGTATGTGCCAACCTGCACCTCTCCACAATGTACCTGCACTTTTTATATAGAAAATCTTGTTTCTTTCCAAGAAATAATACTGGTTGTAAATGTAATTGCATTCAATTTTGTAAAATATCAGAGTTGAATGCAGAGATTGGATGAAATTGTGTCTGAAATTGAGAAATACGAATTGAGAAATATGAATGCAGAAAAATACTTCATTTGTGAGTTATTTGATTACATTTATTTTTCGAATCCTGCTACAGTAAATTAATACCTCGCAAGTAGCGGTGAATTATTAGTAGGAAAATATAGGCATACATTACAAACACATCAATTTAAACAGTCGGTCAAAGAAACTAATATAAAAAACATCTACCTGTAGAAACTTCCATAAACCAACATAATAGCCATTTGTTAAAAATTACGACCCATTTTAAAACTACAAAATGCTTGGTAATTTTATAAACTAAAATTCCACGCTTGCACCCATTCGGAACTATTAACAACTTCAATAAGCAATCAACATCACACCGCGTTCCAACGCGTAATGAATAGCCACCAACTAATTCTACGTTACCAACATGAAAAGGCGTAGTTATACTTCCACCGACTTGTAAACTACCCTGCCCCCCGCAGGTTGAGTGCAGGAGGGCGTCCGAGGGGACCGTCATATTAATTTGAGGCTCCAAATTGACAGGGCGCACGCACAGACCGCTCTTTCATATGGACATCGTAAATCAGAGGCGCCTACTGAAATTAAAACCAGAGTCGCAACGTGTATTAATTTGCAGTGCACCTCGAGTGGCGAGGGCGGCCGACGTCGACAGATTTTGTGGTATTGTAGGACTAGAAATTGAGACGAGACTTACACCTGGCAAGCCTTCCAATATTGTTAGCGTGAAATGTGCTACCCTTAACGTCTGTTTGACGTGAATCGTCGAAATTCCGCCAGTTATTGGCGTACACTGTAAATGAATCAGGAATTTTGCGCAAACAATTCAGATACCTACGTTTTCGTTTGCAGAGAGGATGGTGCAAAAATAAGTTTTATTTTGGCTTCATTGAATTTTATGGTAAATAGAAGTAGATTTGTTTGCGACTACGCGCGAATGTGAGGGTATAATCAAATCAACTTCTATTTCATGAAATGCTATAAATCTGTTTTCTGCTAAACAGTTTTATTGAGCCAGTATTTTTTTTTTCATACATTTTTTTATCATGAATTCTGACTAGAATCGCTCGTTGATTTAGTGGTTATATGCGTTACTGCTAAACATGACATCCTGGGTTGGCTTCCTACTACTTCCTACGTTAGGCAGAGTGTTATTGGGCCCTATCTATCAAGATTAATTCGGTAGCAGCTCGGAGTTTCAATTTGTGCCCAGTTGATAACATATTACTCGCCCTTATTTTATGAGTCTTGAACATAGCTGCCTCAAAGAATATAGACGTAATGTTATATATGATGATCGATTATGACGAAAGAATATGATTATAAGCTTTTAATTAACTTTATGTTTCTTTAGGTCAAATCTTGCAACTACTCTGGTCTTGGAACTGTTCCGTGAATCCGAAACCGATTAAGCTGAAATTTTGCACATAGGTTTAGTTTGGATGACAATATTTATGGTTCGCAAAGTAAGGTTATTTTATCATCACTATCACTACATATTATAAAACAAAGTCACTTCCCGCTGTCTGTTCCTATGTATGCTTAAATCTTTAAAACTACGCAACGGATTTTGATGCGGGTTTTTTTAATAGATAGAGTGATTCAAGAGGTAGGTTTCAGTATCTTTTTTGTACCCTTGCGAAGCCGGAGCGGGTCACTAGTATCTAATATGACGGACACCCGAAGATAATGGACTAGATATTTTTATGCACCCCTATGATCAATTAAAACGGTTTGCTGAGAAAAATATGAAAAGAAAAAATTACTACACGAACCGGAAAAACGTATATCTCGGGTACATGTGTGTTATTTTATTTTATTTTATAAGTATGTCGATTGTGTATACTTATATCATTAGAAGGTTTCAAAGGGATTACAATAACCTAGTATACCTGTCTATATATAAATGGATCTATTGTCGAACGCTTATCAGCTCATTAGCAAATGCTGAGGTTACTTGATCCCTCTCATTACGAGTATTGTAGGGGTGTTACAGGGTCGATGACTTTTCTTGTACTCTACAAACAAGATTCTACGAAAGGTTGGTATACCTGTTAGGAAGGTTGGAACCTTCTAGGAAAAATAATTTCCTTCTTGTTAGCTAAGATGTGTTTTAGAGAGTGTAAGATGTGTTTTAAGAGAGTTCAGTTCGAAAAGAGTGCTTTAAAAGAATAGCCAGTCAGTATCAACGAAACTGGTACCTACGGATAGATGAGGGCTGTCTGTGGACACCAGAGACAGATTTTTAAGTACATTACCTGTCAATCTGATGCCCGGAGTCCGGTCCCAAATCGATCCGAACTTTAAGGTAGCTAGGCAAGAGGCTTGACGTACCAAAAATCAAATTGAGAACGTAAGCGCCCCAACTTTGTTCGCTTCGAAAATCAAACTCATAGTCGTTCCACGAAAACATTTAGCCACTCTGTGCCAACCCAAATTACACCCCTTCACCGTATCCCACAAAATAACTCATACACGAAAACTGGGTGAAAACACCACAAAATTACCCGCATATGTATTTCAAAAATACTTAATAAATTGTTCGGTTTATTTAGTCAACAGTAATGTTTGCCAATGGGCTGATGGACTGTTGTTGGCACAGAGCTCATTTGGACCAGAGTTATAATCGTTAGCCGTGTAACATACCGTACGTGAACCGTCGGCTTATCGCTGTTGTATCAACTGAATTGTTTATCATTTGTTCTCTTTACATTGGCTGTAATTTTGAATAGGTGGACGAAATTATGGAGTTAAATTTTATGAAGTTTAAACCTTGTTTTCACTGTGTAAATATTAAAATACAAAAATCTGTGACTCTTGAAAAAAACGTGTGGCACTCGGAGACTGCCGCGGTAAAGCTATTGCATAGCATTTTTTACCAACTGCAAATAATTAATTATTTAATTTGACAACCTCAGTTGACAACCTTGTTATTTTCCGTAACCATAGCAACCTGGTTGAAAATATTTTCGTTACGGAATTTCTGGATTCGCTCTCCACGCTCAAGGCCCGCGATAGAAGCTATGCAATAGCTTAAAAATCTATCAATCCCTTTTTCTTATGACTAGTATTACATGGTTAAATCGGTTTATTTTCTCTTTTCATGAACGAACAGAACTGAATTAATGAAATAACAAGAATTGTAAAATAAAACTTAAGATTTTGCCTATCTTCCCATTGATAGGATTGCGCACATCTTTTCCATACCTGCATATTTCGAAGCTCGTAATCATCGTAGAAAAATAATGTGACGTTCAACTTCCTTACTAAACAACAAAACGTGTCAGCCTCCCTTTAAGTAGATTACACGTCGCAAAACCTAACTTATTCCCTTCTCCCAAGGTATAATACCAACAAATAATACCATTTTTCGCAAAGCAAACACTATCAGACGTATGCACCCATCGTACGTGGCTCCAGGAAGATTCCCATTCGTCAAATGGACGGGTTTATTCAAGAGTCCACAGGTGCCCGATAAGCGCCGCTGAGATCACCCGCCCGTTCTGTACTTGATGGAATTGCTGTCTTGCTTGCATTGTGCATAATACCATCCGACGTACTCGCTTTTGACCTAGGTACATGTGTTTATTTTGTTTCTTGGTTTGGAGTTTTATTTGTTTTCGCTTTATGGAGGTTAAGTGGGTATTTTTGTGTATATTTATACTAAACATATTATGTAGAATAACGGCGTTAATTCGGTTTCGAACAATATTTTCGATTTTAGCAAAAAAAAACAAGAAAAAGAAAACTAAACTAAAGATAGTCTTGAAACAATTCGTAGCAGTCTTGTAGCACTTTCGACGCGACCTCATAGCACTTTCGTAGCAAACTCGTAGCAAGCCTCTACGAAAAATCGTAGCAAGCATTTACACACAATGCATTAAATCTTCACAAAAATCCAATCAGCTAATGCATCAACAGAATCATTGTACGAACTCAGTATAACAAACTCCGTTCGTAATGCAATCACAAGTATCTCCAAGAATTCCATTCTCGTACATGGCCGGGTTCCGTTATACCAAGAAGTTTGAATGAGGGTACCTCGCATCGACGCACTGACAGCAACAATCACGCAAGTAAAACGTCATTACGAAGACTGATACGTTGTCCTTAATACGTATACAGTTGCTATTGCCGACAAATATTGCCAAGGAACTTCGTGTGTTTCGCGTTTTACATGACTTAACTGTGTAAGGATTCAAACTATTGGATTTTGTTGAAAATGATTGATTGAAAAGACATTTATTCTAAAATAGACCAAAATTCTGAAACGAACGTTTTATCTGCTAAGGAGAATTCAAGCTAGAAGGCTTAATTAAAGTCAGGGGGTCAAAATAACACGAATTTTAAAATTCGTAAAATGGCCACAGACATAGTTACTGAATGAATGGTTCATTTTACGAATTTTAACGCAATTCGTATTATTTTCCTATTATGATCTTAGACCCCTTTTTTTTTTTTTGGTGGGTGGAAAATCATCGAATAACCCCTCGCCGCTCTTGGGCAGAGCGAAGGGAGACTTCTACTGACTAAAAACCAAACCCATGTTCCTTCTTCGAAATCGTGTTACACCGTCGTGCTTACATATGTACCTACATGAAATGACACGACAACCGTAACCGGGTTTTATTCCCTAGTGCGGAAAAATAAACTTTCGGAAACATTCGATTCAAACCGCAGTTTTTTAGAAATAAATGCAAAACTATAAAATACTGAACCGTTTGTAGAACTACGATGTGTATAATGTAATAGTTGCGCCCCACGGTTTCACTGACCCGGGTATTTACTTGAATAACAAAGTAACCTTTGTCAATCGAAAATAGTGGAAATAAAATTCAGTGAAATAGTTTTAGTAATCTGATGAGTACTTCCAGAGACCAGAAATTACGCCAAAATTTACTACTCTAATACAAATTATAGATATATGCAACCACTCCAGCAAAATTAACGATAACATTACATCATTACTTAAGATTGCTGATGACTTCCGGGAATCATTCCACATTGGAATCCCTCTCGTCAATATTGTTTTCATTTGGAAGAAACGAAGGTCCTTTAAACATTTGACAATTAGTATATCGGGTATTTCTCCTTAGATGATCTTCACTGTTGTTATGAACCTTCAGAAAATACCACTGATGGCATACTGTTTTTTTCAATTCACATATTGTCATCTGGCTGGTTTTTTATCAATACTTCATAAAACTAAGCCTTTTTTATTTTTTGAGGGTGGGAAATTATCAAGTGGCTCCTCTCGCTCTGGAAGAAGCGCAAGGGAGTGTCAGACTTCAACCACAGATGTTCCTTCTTAACCCTTTTGGTAGATGTCACATGTCTTCGATTTGTTTGGTTCTAGGGTATACCGGTTTCCTCATGATGTTTTGCTTCACCGATTTGAGAGCAACTGTGATGAAATAAATTACAGAAAGTAATGCGCTTGCCTGGATTTGAACCCACGACTTACTGCTCGTAATTCAGGGCCAACCCCACTGGGTCACCGTTGCTCATTTTGTATCGATTTCCAATAATGTGAGAGATCCGCATGAACTGGATTTGTATAACTTGATTGGTCGCATTTCGCATATTTTATAGTAAGACACCCTATAGCAATAGTGTCCGTCTACACGCAATACCGTCGTGCCTATGATTAATTCCGAGCGACCGGGTGACTCGTGCTCAATCGCCATCTGCCCTTATTAATTGCCTTGTCAGGCGTAATCGTGTGTCCTCGCTTTACCGTCCTGTTCTCGACCCATGCTTACGCAACCTGATAGAATTGTTTTCTACATAGACGTTACAATTCGGTAAATAGATTTTGTAGAGAGCTATTGCTTTTGTGTGACAGCCTATGATTAAATGTGTCATGGAGTAGACTTTGACTGTTAAGTCTGTGTGAAGACCTGGATTTAGATGATGATAAATCATCTAACACACTCCGTGTTAGATGAATTATCATTTTTGGTGGTTGATATTAATATCAAAACATCACCCTTGTAATCCACGAAGGGTTAGGCAGAGACATTTCGCCAGTTATGTTTAAGTCCTATGTAATAAAAAGCGAGCCTATTGCCATCAACCGGGCACAAATCCAGACTCTGTGGCTTAAAAACGGTGGCTGTGGTTGTGGCTTAAAAACGTTGGCTGTGGTGAGAAATGAAAAACGAAAAAACACTTTGCTTTGCAAATATCAGTAATTTTTAATTGTCGTGGGAATAAACAAAAGGGATATAAATACAGGCCAGTAATAATAACGTACTATTAATTACTCCGAAAATGCTACTACAATGGTATGATATCACAGTAACAAAATATGATTCCCTTTGATCTAGTTGATTCCGATTATACATATCGCATTAATAATAGATGTTAATTACCACTTTTAGTTATATAATACGTCAGCACTAGTCAAGAGCATCAATTTCATACAGCGTGTGTATCAGATAGAAGCAGTCATATTTCAGGGTGTGATTCAGACCATCAAACTGAGAAATTTTCTCCATGGGACCACCATCAAAACCGCACAAATAAATATTAGCAGGCCCATAGTATTGGGTCGATTAGTTAATGAGGTTTTACACTAGACAGCTGATTTTTATTTGGCAACTGATATATAAATAACCTACTTAAAGAAGCGCACGTTGACAGACCAGTCGAGAGAGACAACACAACAAATCGCTGGGAAGACCTGAATAAAACTCGTAGAGACCAAGAAAACATTGTAACAACTTTACTCAGCGGTAGGTGAAAAAAAAAAGTAAAAAACTAAAACCCGACTACGACAAAAAAAAGACGCTGAAAAAGTATGAAACAAGATTTTCAGGATAGAACAAAAAGAAAAGCCGTAGTCACACGGTATTAAAGTGTTTAGGTTGGTACCTATAATGTGTGACTACGGCTTTTCTTTTTGTTCTATCCTGAAAATCTTGTTTCATACTTTTTCAGCGTCTTTTTTTTGTCGTAGTCGGGTTTTAGTTTTTTACTTTTTTTTATTTAAACAATTTTGGTGTTAATTTTTTTTTTACTCTTGGCTTTTTGTCCGCTAGAGGGCGTGATTTTAAATGTGAGCAATATTTTGGAAATGTACAAGTGAGGCCCTTTCAAATGATACCAAATTTACAAAATTTATCTCCATTTTTATTTTTTAATCCTTACTTTTTGTCCGCTAGAGGGCGCTAAATCGCTTTTTGTGACACGTCACTTAGCCTGTGTTCAGCGGAAAATTAAGACGGTTCTAACGATACCTCATATGTCGAGTTCCGATAAGTAGATTAGAAGCTATGAGGGAACAGATGAAGATACACACATACATACATACATACAAACATACATACATACATACATACATAGCCAGTCAAAATCATAACCCTCCTTTGGCTTTGCCGTAGTCGGGTAAAAAGGTTGCCATTGAAAGAACAGGAGAGCAATATTACACACACATAATTAATTTTAACAAAACTCGTTCATCACCAAAACTCAACGTTAGTCACCCTAAAATTATTTGAATATCTATAACCCTTGTAGGCCATCAATCACGCATTACTCGCAAGCTATTAATCTTGAGATCACGCCTCACCTATTACTACCTAATTATATCCCTTAGACTTGTATAAGCGAACATATGTTAGTACAGTTAAGCTCAAAAAGATTTATATGCCACAGTCAAAACTGCTAATCATACTTTTTGATCTATTAAAATTATAACTCATATTTACTTGGAACCTAATTGTCTTCTCATTTCGTAACGATATGTACATCGATAGATTAAAATAACGTAAAGGTCAAAAGGGAACTTATTAGGTTATTAGGTTTTTTTGTGTCACTTTGGATAACCTCGTGCTATTGCTAACATATTTTAATAGAGATAACGCGTTGTAACTTGATAAGGGTTTTGACTGTTACCAGTCAAAAGTATTTTTGACCGATTAACAGTTTTGACTGTAACTTAAATATCGACAAGATTCATTTCCCGTCCGCAAAGTTTTTGCCATAATATTGTATTAATCTGTAGCCAGAAAACATGTTACCCAGTGTATCTAAATATTGATACATTATTATAGAACACAATCAAATGAACTCTTATCAGTGCTTACATATTTTTGGTGCTATCTGTACATAGCGTTCGTTTTGACTAATGACATGTGCAAGCCAGATCAACAGATGACAAGCAATTACGTGAATTAATTGCAGCTGGCACGACCGACGGGCTAGTGGGCAGTGGGACCCTCCAATGAATCCTTGCCGTGTCCTGCTTGATAGAAATCAATTAAATTGATTGGACGCTCCCGGTTCATGTAAGGCTTACTGATATTATAAATGGGTGAATGGTTTTGTCATACCATTATCAAAGCTTAATTCTTCATATCCTAATAAATACCCAAACCATAAGCAAACCGCCATTGTTACAAACCTTTATTATTAATAAATTCATCATCATCATCATTTCAGCCAAAAGACGTCCACTGCTGGACATAGGCCTCCCCCAGGCGCCGCCACATTGACCGATCCCGTGCGTCTCTCATCCAGCGGGTTCCTGCAACCTTGACCAGGTCATCGGTCCACCTAGTGGGAGGCCTTCCAACGCAACGTCTTCCGGTTCGCGGTCGCCATTCCAGAACTTTTCGGCCCCATCGGCCATCCGTTCTGCGAGCAATGTGCCCTGCCCATTGCCACTTAAGTCTGGCGATTCTTCGGGCTACGTCGGTAACCTTGGTTCTCATGCGGATGTCCTCATTTCTGATTCGATCACGCAAGGAAACTCCGAGCATAGCCCTCTCCATTGCCCTTTGGGTGACTTTGAGCCTTCTGATAAGGCCCATTGTGAGCGACCACGTTTCGGTCCCGTATGTAATCACTGGCAACACACACTGGTCATAGACCTTCGTCTTGAGACACTGGGGTAAGTTGGACGAGAAGATACTGCGCAGCTTCCCGAACGCTGCCCAGCCGAGTCGGATTCGATATCGATATTAATAAATTAACGAATAATTATTTGTGTCCTGAAGAAGACTAATAAATACTTTAGATTAAGTAAACCTATAATTTCGTAATTACTATTTCATGATATTAGTAGTAATGGATGTACTTATAAACTTCCCACGTCACTAAGTCTTTTAATAGTAGTAAAAAATAAAACACAAGCTTTTCAACGGCTGTGCATTAAAATACTACATAATTGATTCAATAATCCTTGAAACGTTCAATTTCGATTTTAAAATTGATTTCCCATCTGTCACTTAATACTACTATTAATATCATAAACGGGATATACGGGCTTATGTCACTTAATATGTATTTTAATGAACCTGTCTATCTCTCTCCCTAAAAAACCGATATAATATACATATTGATATTACTCCTGATTCCCCAGCCCCTAGATAAAGGCTCTATGAAATTTTATCATCGTAAGCTTATTGTTTTTATGTGGACATCGGATCCTTGCTGGTAATTATGTATTGGAGATATGTACCTACCTATTCTATACTCCCCTGGTACGTTGAGGAGAGTGGTTCGATAGAAAGCGTCTAAATATCAAATAGGAAAAATTGTTTGTTTTAATATTAATGTTTCCTGCTGATCAGTATGTTCAATGGTTTATTAACAAAAAAGTTAATTTTCCAATGTCATTTTTTTTAACACAGATTTAATTTTAAATTTTAAAGATTTCTGACAGTGTACTATTACTTCATTGTTTGTTTATATAAAGAGCTGACATTAACGACATTTTACTACTATTATACCCGAAAACTCTACACGTCTAAACTTCCAAAAAAATGTTATCAGAACATTACACAGCCTCCCACATAACTCATCCCAAGGTGTTAATTATCAATAAATCTTAAGTTGAACATTTACGACCCAATTTACGTCTATATAACTACATACATTCAAGTACATAATATACAAGTTAAGTCTATATTACACCCGCTCTCGCTTCGCCCATGCTTAAGGGCTTCGCTTGCGGAATTACAGTCAAAATCAATTATGTGGCTACGTACTTATACATGCCATTAAAAGCACTTTATCGCTTTAGGTATTCAAAGCGATGGTTCGGAAAAAAAAGGAAATTTCGAACGGAAAAAAATGTTTTTGGCCCCTACCTAAAGGCGAGGTGATAGGAAAAAATAGTGAAACTCGAGCCGATTTACCTAAAAATATAGCCGGGAATAGACATCTGTTTTTTCTACGAACATAATCTGTATTGGAATTTTGGAATTTTGTGACTTTGGAGCATTATTAGGAGGTTTACTATAGTTTTTGTACTTTAATGGGTCTCGTTCCAGGTTTTAAGGTTGGTTACGCCATGGTAAGGGGCAATATTTCTGTATGGTGTCGGACGCAAAGAATAGCACCATCCCATATCTTCCCGTGGGTGTCGTACGAGGCGACTAAGGGATGTACCAGAGAATGGGCAGCAGCGTTCTCTGTGCTTTTTGTATCGACCGTACTGCGATCGCCAACCCGCCTGCCAAGCGTGGCGATTATGGCAAACCCCCCCTAAGCAAAAATGACACTTAGGGGAGGCCTATGTCCAGCAGTGGACGTCTTTCGGCTGAAATGATGATGAATGATGAAGGGGCAATATTTGAGCACATGCCATGCCATTTGAATTGAAAACCTAACATTGAAACCTACTTGAATGTTGAATCGGTAATTTTATAGATTTTTCGAGGCATGGAGGAAACTCGGAATGTAATGGTTGACACCCATCCACGTACCACCCGCGGCAAGCACGGTTTAACCTAAAAATCACTCGTGCGACAGTTATTTGTAGTCACAAATTCACCGAAACTATGCACGTGCCACTTAATTCTAAACACCCATTATTATATTTCCCCAAACCGTTCCATTCTAATAACATCATTATAGGCTAACCAACACCTCATTAACTTATTAATAAACGTAAAACGATATACAATAACACTGGAACAGTTAATAGGACATTAATCGCAACGACATTGGATATGCATTGTTTAGATTGTCACATTGAAATAATGTCGCTTGACAATACTGATATAAACTGGCTTGTCAGCGGCAATTACCTTTATTGTATCTAATGGGTAAACAATTATATGAGTGTACTATGCCGCCTGGGGTCGCTTCTCATTATATATGGGAGATAAATAGTTCCGGCAGAGGAGTTTTGGAAGATTAGCTAGGAAAACGAGCAAACAGAAGTTTTCATCATCATCACCATCATCGTCGTTGAACCTGAAATCCGAGACGCATGACGCCCTCTTCAAAATGAGACTAAACTATCACAAGTACTTAACAGGTAAACGAGAGTGATAAATGATTATGTTTATTTAAAAATCAATTATTAAATCAATTGATTTATCTTAACATTCAAGTGTTCCAAGAATAATTGCGATATTAGAACTGTTTATAAGGAAAATCAACACTGATGTAGTCTTTTAATTTAATTTGTATTGTGACTTATAATGTAAACAACAGGCTCGTCCCCCTATGGAGGGCATTGAACTTAAACGGGTCAGAGCCCATTCGTCCCCTAAAATTCGTCCCCCAGCATAAAAGTTGTAGATTGGGCCCCTATATAGGTGCCCATTGGTCTCCTGGTAGGGGACCAATTAATATTTTAATAAAAAATATTATTTTTAAGGTACCCATTCGTCCCCTCTAATATATATACAATATAAGTTAAAGATTCGGCACCTTTTCAGGTGCCTATTGGTCCCCTGAGATAAAATTAGCTATATTTTACATAAGAAACGGTTAACATAGTACACTTGTGAACAGTTTATTAACGGAATTAATTTAATAAATCATAACAGATCATTGAAAAAAGAGCTATGATGAATGATAATCCGTCATGATAATAATATAACCTGTCGATAGGCTTACGATGTAAAATTGTCTCACTAATAAATAAATACTGTCAATCACTAATAAGTAAATATACAAAAAAATACGGTGATTTTAGCCAATTTTTATGTAGGTACTTCTAGTTACAATTTATTAGATTTAAGTTATTACGATTTTGTATCATCATCATCATCATCATTTCAGCCAAAAGACGTCCACTGCTGGACATAGGCCTCCCCCAGGCATTTTTGGGGGGGTTTGCCATAATCGCCACGCTTGGCAGGCGGGTTGGCGATCGCAGTATGGTTGTTACAAAGGCACAGAGAACGCTGCTGCCCATTCTCTGGTAAGTCCCTTAGTCGCCTCTTACGACACCCACGGGAAGATATGGGATGGTGCTATTCTTTACGTCCGACACCACACGGAACAATTTTGTATGTAGTTGGTTAATATAAAAAAAAAAAATATGTTGATTTATCTAGTCTTCAATAATTACTGTGATTTTAGTATTTTTTTGTACTGTTATAATTTTTTAGATTTAAGTTATTATGATTTTGCATGTTTGTAGTTGGCAAAAAAACAAAAAAATAAGAAGTGATTATTTACTGTTGATATGATTGTGTTCTATTTTTTTTGCATATTTTATATTTAATGTTGATTTATATGATGGTCAATCAAGGCTGATTTTTGTAAAAGAGTTGTATTTTGTTAGTTTCTAGGACATTGTGATTTTGTATGTGTTAATCTTATCTATACTAATATTATAAAGAGGTAAAGTTTGTGTGTTTGTTAAATTGTAAGGGGTAATCTCGGGATCTACTGAACCGATTTTAAAAATTCTTTCACCAATAGAAAGCCACATTATTGCTGAGTGTCATAGGCTACTTTTTATCCCTGTATTCCCACGGGAACGGGATCTACGCGGGTGAAACCGCGGGACGTCCGCTAGTTTGAAATAAACATGATATCTACCGAATTACTATATTTTTTATTTTAGCCTTTTCTGCGCGACTGTACCAGGACTACCAAGCTGCATGTACTTATATTAGAAGAATGAATAAAAATAAATATTCTTCAGGGGACGAATGGGCCCCTCAAAAGTTCCAGGGGACGAGTGGGCACAGGGTGCGAATCTTAGGGGACGAATGGGCTCTGACCCACTTAAACATATATGGTGAAATGTGGGTGTTCTATTAGAAACACCTCTGCCAAACCCTTCTGTGACTACAGTCACAATCATCTCTGAAACCACATTACCTACCGTACTGAATACCGTAGTTCATTTCTCCAGCTAAACCATGAAAAGAATTAAGAAAATTTTCTTTTTAATAAGTAGTGAAATTATCCCGAGACAGGCATGTTTGGACCGCGACACAAATTGCCGCTCCCGTGTGGGACACCTGTGTCGCAATCTCTGTCGCCCTGCTCTCTACAAGAAAGATTTAGAAATAAGTACTGGCTGGAAAAAAAGAACAGCTAGGTGTATGGTTCGTGAATTGTGGTACAGTTACAACCATATATGTAGAGGGTGGAGGGGAGGTGTATATATGCATTTAGTGAAATTCTAAGGTGATATACGAGTACTAAACGGTAGAAAAACGATTGCGAATTAAAAAAATACTAATTTAAAACTTACTACTTTCAATCGCAGCTTTTTTTTTACTTATTTCATATAAATAAGGTCATTTTGAATTTTTTACATGGCGTAGATAATGATATAATTATAGTTATAATAATTTTAAGCAATAGGAGATATTTAGTTCAGTATGTTGCTTCATGTGTACATATTTAGTGCTCGTGATATAGATAGGATACATACTAGATATTCCTGTTACCCCTTTGCCGATAAAAATGTTATTTTTGTATTATTGGGTTCACATGATTAGAGTGATAGGCAATTGGGCAGATTCAGACTCAAATTCTGAGCTGTCACTGCCTAGTCCACGTCTAAATCTACGAGTGAAAACCTTAATTCATTTCCACTTATGGCATAACAGTGGAAATAAAATACAAACGTCAACATTAAAAAATATTCTTCAATTTTATAAAAGTTATAAACCCACGGACACGGATAGCACAGTTTGATATGTGCATGACATCCCCGTGTTATTTTTAGAACAAAGTGGTGTGAACTCTTCATCTAAACGGTCCGCCCACAATAACGCCCACTTCTATTTTAAATTACTTCATCACGCCCTCCATTAAACTTTTAAACAAAATAATGTTACAAGGAATTACTATGAATTATAAAACAGTTTCCATGCGTGTCTGTCTGTCCACTCGCTCAGCCTAATCTCTAAAAGTCTTTAACATATTTTGGTGCGGTTGTAACAACAATTTAGAATATTTATAGAGGTCGGTTTTAGTGTGGTGTAATACTCGTAATTTTATGTGGGCGTGCTAACTGCAAATAATGTACAATGAAACGCAAAGTACAGGAACAAAGTGTCACGGCGAAGCTATATTTAAAACACCTACCTTACAATCTGCGATTCAAATCAACTTTATCATCAGAGAAGGCAACAAAGCGTGTGTAGAAGCGACCCAAGTTTTCCGGGCCTGTGTCACACCTGCTACTTTCCCACAAATTGTAACCGGTTTCAACTCACAAGTCGCCCGTTCCCGCCTGCCAACTTGGCCTTATTCTCTTCATAATTAATTCTTCATTCGAAACAACTTGGACTTGGACAGAAGCGGGCCGCGTAAGCACTTAAATAGTCTAAATTGTGTCGGAGACGCGCCCATTTTTAATTAGTTCAAAAGGGCTCTTCAATTTTTAATGACCGTGTTTCCAAGTTTTGTTGTTAATTAAAGGTGTAATCAAGACGGTTCTTGGTGAGGTGGCTGCCGCGATTGCAACCTCTAATTTTAATAGAAACAACACCAACGAACTTATAGCCAGCAGCACCAAGCTGCCGTGAAAAGTGATCTTAAATTGATTGAATTTTACTTATAATGAGAAGTGCTTACTGTTTAAGAGTTCGCGTTTGATTGAGATCTCTTGTTACTTCAATCTAATAGAAAGAGATTTCTTGGTAGTTTTCTTGCCATCAAAGGTTTCAAAACTTGAATAGGCAAAGAAAATTTTGGTATTTTCTCTAAACATTGGACAGACAACACTCGACAGCTTGATTGAGTGAGTCGAACATTTGAATAGTTATTTTTATTAACCATCCCTTCGACATAAAAAGTTGTCTATGTCACTTCCTCCGATCAATAAGGTTGCTATTCGTAGTCTCTTTATAAAAACCTGTTTATTTTCTTGGAAAAGACTTAATTCTCTTTTTAGAAATAATAATTGAAAGATCAGGAACACCTTCTTAAAAATGGTAGTTACTTAAAGAAAAATAAAAAGAATTCTTGTCTCTCTCGATCGTAGTTGACCGACCTTTATGATGATTTGGATAAGTACAATCTAGGACAAAACTTACTTAAAACTGTCGTCATAGGTACAGCCACCAACAAAATCGTTATCCGCGCACAAAACAACTCAAAACACGCAAATAAGCTAAACAATTAAAACTATCAATGTAACATACCGTTTAAACAATGGGCCTGACAAATCAATCCGGCTGCGAGGCCTGGGCCAGACAGGCATTCGCAGCGTTGTATAGGCAGGCACAGTTTAAGTTCGTTATGTCCGGATGACAGATGGTTATCCCATTGTACGCGACGTTCAAGCGTTTGTAATATTCGGATTAGTTTGACGTGTGGACTCCTTGTTTTTGGAGGGTTTTAAGTCGAGCTTGATGCGGGTTCCGAAATTAGAGGGATTTGTTTATGTTTTTATGTTGGCTTAAATGTTGTGGACATGGGCGTAATTATGTTTCTGCTTTTTAATGTTCTTGTGTGACAAGACAGCTTTTTTTGTAAGTAATCCCTAAAAACTCGGGCTTTTTATGGTCTAACGTTTTTTCTTTCAGGAATTATGATCATAAAAATTGTAATTGAACAAAAATGAAACCAAATATTATTGAAAATGAAGTATGAAGACCTTGTTTTCAATTCAGTTAGTTTACACTTTACATGATGCTTTATAAATGCTAATGAAAACTTCAAATATAATTCAGAAACTAATATAAATTGCATCGCATTTCACTCAATTTTTAGTTTTCGCGTGTGAGAGATCACATTACGAAATATGATTTTCAAATTCCGTGAATTGAAACTGCGACCTAATTATATAAAAGCTGTAATCAGAACTAATTTCATTTCACATTCGTACTCAGTAATGTAATAAAAGTTACTGTAATTTCAATTGACATCGCATTGTTTTGTTACTGAAAATTCTGTTATTTACTGTGTTTTAATTCCCAGAAACGCCTGTACTTATGAAGGTCAATTAGCTTAGTTAGTCAGAGAGATACAGCTAATAGGGAATGACATAACTGTCCTTTCTATCCTACAGTTCAGAATAATACAGAATTCCATGGAATTGGAACTGGATGTAAATCCTGTATTCGCTAAAAGCCTATCCTAAAGTGTAACTGCAGTTGACAGTTAGCACTAAAGATTGACATCAAACCTGTAAGCTTATAATGATCAGAGAAGTGTAACTATAGTTATAACTCATAAACACTTTGATCGACCCAGGAATCAAGAACAGAACAGAAACAGTACAGAAAGAAAGAAGGAAATCCAGAATCGTTCTTAGCAGTAGCTTGCCAATTGAGGCGGACTGACTTTTTCGTCCCGAACATAGGTACTTAATAATTATGCGGCGACAATATGTAACGATAATATCGGATATAATCACGTCATTTCACTCCATGTGCATAATTCACTCGGCCGGCTCCACAATAGAGCAACGCACATACACCACGTTGGCATTACGCATATTAATCAGCCAATTTCAATGGCTCTAATTAGGCCTGACACTGACAGAGTTACACTAAGCGGTGAACATTACACATATGCAAACATAGGACTAACTCCCCTAAAATAAAACCCGAGCGATTATAATCTCTATCGCTGATATATAAATCATATTTTGCTATGAGTAACTGTATGCATAAGTTGGCGTGAGCTTCAGTGACGCCTACGAATAATATTGGTATATCTTCATTATTTTATTCGGATGTTAGTTACATTATAGCGTATTGGAGTTATCTACGTAATCATTTTCGTGGTGACTGAACCAAAATTCGAATATTGAATATTGAGCATTCGAATGTCGAAAGCGAAAGGTTTTTTTGTTTTAATTTGACATC
Organism: Diarsia dahlii; assembly: GCA_949775195.1. Classification (NCBI taxonomy): domain Eukaryota; kingdom Metazoa; phylum Arthropoda; class Insecta; order Lepidoptera; family Noctuidae; genus Diarsia; species Diarsia dahlii. The sequence continues at coordinate 8,205,296 of OX459195.1, read as the reverse complement.
CATCGAGCGAAAAGCTGTAATCCTCGTAAACAAATCCGCAACTAAACAGTCAATAGTAACAAACAGCGTATTCCGTACGACAAAGCGGCGGGTACAATGGCTGCGGGACAATGAGTGCGGCGTGCACTACGCAAACACTGTTCGTTCTGTCACTGTCAGACCTAATTAGCGGCGCCATTCAGATTGTCTGATTATTATGCGCATTGTTTCCTTCCATGGCCGGTACTCTCGCTAAATGATTGACTTTTTGTCGAACTGATACAACTAAGCTGGTTCATCAACTATACGAGAGCGTTAGACACATTCCTTCTCTAATCTTTATTGATCAGTCTGGCTGCCTTATTAAATAAGAAGCCTTCTCAGAAATCATTATATCTCAAATTGTTAATTACGGCACAGCCTCCTGTAAACTTTGAGTTGTAAAGAAAATTATATCTAGTTACTATATTGATACATCTTGATGTAATTGCTGTCTGAATAAAATAATCCATCAATAGTGTTTAAGTTTTTCATTGATAAAAAAAATCACAATGATTTTTCAATTTCAATATAAGTTTGCAGTAACATTTTTGAAATAACTTCGAGAACTGATTTGCATAAGAAATAGATGTTTCTTTAGAAAGATGAAAGTGGTAGGTTTCCATTTAGAGGTATGTTCTTGAATTTAGGAAGACTACCCACTTCTTTCTTGTGTGCCAAATGTACTCAATCAAACATCAAAATCAGTTTAGTACTTTATCCGAAAACACAAGTACATACAACATAAGTACTTTCATATTTAAAATGAAGAGTGTGAAAGTTAACTTTAACTTTATTGAAGCAAATCAAACTATAATAAAAAGATTGACTGAATAAATCCTCAAAGCCGCAAATGAACTCACATTTTCCAACAACACAAACTTAATGATAGAGGGGTCCTATTCTTGACCTAAACAGCTAAATATCGATCGAAAGTTGTCAGTAATTAAAGGTAGATTGTCACAAACTGCTATAAACCTATGAATAGTCTGTCTTTGTGGTATCGATTCCTATCTATTTTCGTCTTCAAACTCGACTGCGACATGCATGTCTACCAGGATTGTGACATTTGTAAATTGGTTTCAGTTTTCCATTGTAGCTGTTATGAAATGCATGAGTGCTTTTTTGTTTTTGTTTATTATGGTGTGTTCTTTGATTCTTTACAAATAACGTTTTGGATTCGGAAGTATTATGTTAGGTAAATTGAGTTGCTGTTGGTTAGATGTGATCTTTTGAAGTTGCTTTCTAGAAGATAGGATTTTCCGGGATCTCACAAAACGATGTATTTTTTTTTGTAATCTGTGCATTTCATCTATATGTTGGAGATTGCAGTCTCTGAACGTGGATAAAATCAGAACTACTGGAATGTCGAGCAACTATTGTCGTGTAGTTCAACCTCTTTAGTAGTTGCTTGGGTGTGTTTAGTTCTGGCACGATTTATAACGACAACGGTCAGATGAATGATGACGGAGGCGCTCGTCAATTTAGAGGAGCCCGAGCCAGCAGGGGCTTCCAGGGCGGACGGCGCTGCAGTTGGTCGTGGTCGTGTTTCCTACTAACCTCACTGCATTCCATGTGGTTGACTTCATCGTTTATCATGAACCACTGACTGTTATTTTGAGATATCCATCCTGTCTTATCATCGTCATCATGAAGAATACCGTATTCTCCGACATCAGAAGTGGCATAGAACCATATTCACGTGCTTGGTGCTCAACTGTCGACATAATATGTTTGACCGAGCAGCCATTGGAAGGCGGAGTCCTAATCATTGCCATAAGCAAGGCGCTGAAAGGTATCACGTCGACCTGTGGTCGCATGTATCGCATGCGGTACAAATAACGGTATCGGTACACAATCAAATCCATTATTGGGTAAGTATTGCAACAAGCCCGACGGCGACGTGTGGACAGCGGCTCTGTGAAGTTCGCAGCGTCCTTGGACAGCTACAGCAATCCGGTGAGTCGTACTCATGTTGTTTGATTCTGGCGCAGAGTGTTCTCTTGTTGAACAGTGTAGCTTCTAAATTCTCGGGTAAACGTGCACTTTCAACCGTGCAAGTAATTGGTATTGGTAATAATTCGAGCGTTTATAACACCGAACATATTCTTAGCGTTGTTGTGATTGTTAATAAATAACGATTTGACGATTTTATCTTGCGTTCTACCTGACGACTGTGTGAAATACGATGTTATGATCGCACGCGTTATTTGGCCACTTGGCTATTCGGTACATTTCACTGAATCAGCCCTACCTATTTCGTGAAATGAAAATGTAAATTGTTGCGATTTACTTCCTTTATTTGAGATTTACAATGTTGATTCTGATATTACAAACGAAACCAAATACCGGTTGACGTCCTTTCTGAACGCGTTTTCGAATACTTTTATCGTTGGTTTACCGTTAGCTTGAATGACTACTGGTTAATTAAGCATTCGATTAGTGAATCCAGCTCGTATGGTAAGGTGAACAGCAAGTGTAAGCGAAAAAGTCAGTGAGATATTGAGAGCTAACTTCATTCATTTTATTGGGCGATAAGTAGGTAGACAAGTGTATGTGTAAAGACTACCGTGAACTACTACATCTTAACATAGTGTCTGATCTATTCCCTCTGCCGTTGATGGGCGATCAGATTGCACGATTATCAGGCGTTTACTATTACACCTGTCTTGATTGCGCGAGTGGCTTTCATCAGAGTGCCGTCAGTGAAGATAGTATTATTGCTGCATTCGTCACCCCTCACGGGCAGTGAGAGTACCTAGTGATGCCGTCTGGTCCTCGTAACGCTCCGAGCGTATTTCAGCGTGCGTGTCTAAAGCACTTGGTGAACTTTCTCATCGTATGCTGCACTTTTCATGAACGACAGTAATTTATTTCTGTCACGTGATAAAGAGGAAAGTCTGACTCGGTTGCAGGAAGTTCTTGCGGCGTTCACAAAAGCAGGCTTTTCTTTGAAATCTTCAAAATACTCTCTGGAGAAGAATGGTGTGTGTAGAATTTGATTATGGTGTCTCAAGTGGTGCCCCATAGGGGATGAGTCTACTTTAGCGAGTCTGAGTTCAGATCTTTACAGATTTCTCAAGAATAAGACGTGTTCCATTGTTCATTCTCATCAACAGTAAAAAGTTTGAATGTAAAGCTGAGCACGAAGTTGTCAGATAACGTGATTTCGAATAAAACGAGTAAACCCGTCCTCATGATATACAACGCAGAGCTTCCAATCGAACTTCATACTGACGCGAGCGCTGAGGGTTGTGCTTGTGGTGATCCTTTCCAAAAGCTCTCTCGATGGCAAATGGTGATGGTGATTGCATGTTGTCGAGTATTTCAGCAGGTGAACCGCGGGCGGAGTCAAAGTACCAATCCTACGAATTAGTAACTCTAGCGGTCGTGAACGTTGTGAATCACTTTCGACATTATCCTACAAGGTTATTGTTTTACTATTTTCACGCTGGTGGGCTTTCCTTCAGACTTTCTATTTCGACATTGAGTATTGACAGGGTAAGTCATGTTGACTTATTGTCTCGAAACCATTGATGTAATCAATGTGAGCTCGAAACCATTTTGCTGAGCTTAACAAGACTTCTATTCTTAAAGTTTCCATCCAAAAGACAGAGGAAAGGCGTGTAGAGTTTGCGATTCTATCTGAAAATTGGCATTTCGCCGAACAGTTCCAAGACTCAGAAATTCAGGACATCGTCTCTAAGTTCAAAAACGGTTAGCTTTTAGCAGAAGTAGGTAGTGAAAACTTATGTGTTATGAAAGGTGTGTTACTTCGTAAAGTTCTGTTCTTTTATCATACCTTGAGCTTTTCGTTGATCCTTGGTGAATCTTGTTCATGAAGCCCTCATGCATCTTAGTTGGGAAAAGAGTTTGGAGAAGCTCTATGAAAGTTATTGATTCGAGCACATGACCAAATATTGTCAGTTCGTGGAAAATTGTATTAGACGTAGAGTCTTAAAGTCTTCTTCCGGTCTGGTGCAAGATGAGTTGCATCCAATCCCAAAAGTGAATGTCCTATGGCACACGGTGCATGTTACTCAGGAAAGTTGACTGAGAATAATTACGTGAAAGAGAATGTAATAGTTTTCATAGACGCGTTTACGAAGTTTGTGTTATTGTACCATTGTCTACGTCTCTATGCAGCCTGCACTATTAAAGCTTTGAGTTCCAGTGTTGCTCTATTTGGTTTGCACTATTATCACTGACCAGGGTCGTTGCTTTGTCAGTAGAGAGTTGACCTCGTACAAAAATAAGGCCAAAGTGGTTAATTTCAGTGTTGGTGATTTGGTCAATTAAGAGAGAAACCAAACCAAATTAGAACCCAAATTTAAAGGTCCTTTCAAAGTTGTAGAGTCACTTGAAAATGATCGCTATGTTTTAAAATCACTGACAGGAAATAGAACGTACAAGTACGCTCATGACTGCATTCAAAAACTGCCGCAAAGTGGAGTTTCCTCTGAGCTTAATCCTATTATAGCGAGAGCAATGAAGACTAAAGAAATCTCTTTTATTTGATTGTATGCACACTTGTAACTATTTGGCCGCACTGCACGTCTTGTCGTAATATCTGTAACTGCAGTTCGAAGCTGGACAGCGGCGGTGAGCGGCGGTAGACGTTGTGGCGGGGGCCAGGGTCTTGTAGAGACTAGATAAGTTTGGCCGACTTGGACGGACCAGGAAGTCACGAGGACTTTAGGGCTTGGTTGGCCCAGGGTGACATATGCCACTAGATAGACTGTGAGTTTTGGGCCTGGTCAGCCCTGGGTGACATATGCCACTGACTGTAAGTGTTTGGCCCTGGTTTGCCCTGGGTGACATGGGTCACTAGACTGTAAGTGTTTGGGCCTGGTTTGCCCCGGGTGGCATGTGTCACTAGACTTTGTGTGTGTGAAGGGCTTGGTCACCCCTGGGTGGCATGTGTCACTAGACCGTGAATTAAGGGTTTGGTCAGCCCAGGGTGGCATGTGCCACTAGACTGTATGTGTGACTTTTTGCTAAGGGCTTGGTCAGCCCTGGGTGGCACGTGTCACTAGACTGTGAATGTGGGCTTGGTCAACCCCGGGTGACAGTTTGTCACTCTAGTACTATGAATGTGGGCTAGCAGTCAACCCCGAGTGACGGGCTGTCACTAGGACTGTGAATTTGGGCTTGGTCAACCCAGGGTGACAGGTTGTCACTAGGAATGTGAATTTGGGCTTGGTTAAGCCAGGGTGACAGTGTCACTAGAATAAGCTGCCTGGGGCAGCTGGGTTACAAGAGTGTGTGCAATTAGTGAAGTATTGCTTTGTTTGATTATGCACAGTACGACGCGAGTTTTTGATTGTTTTGAATTAATGCGATTGGACCTTCGAATTAGATTTGCTTCCATGATTTTACGACTCTATTGACAGAGGCATTAATCTTGGTCAGGTAGGCCGAGTCGATAGTCTAGTTTAAGTTTGTGTTCTCGTCGGTACAGATACCATATCACCACCACACGAGGACGTGTGATAGTCAGTTCTGGCCGTGTTGGAGATTGCAGTCTCTGAACGTGGATAAAATCAGAACTACTGGAATGTCGAGCAACTATTGTCGTGTAGTTCAACCTCTTTAGTAGTTGCTTGGGTGTGTTTAGTTCTGGCACGATTTATAACGACAACGGTCAGATGAATGATGACGGAGGCGCTCGTCAATTTAGAGGAGCCCGAGCCAGCAGGGGCTTCCAGGGCGGACGGCGCTGCAGTTGGTCGTGGTCGTGTTTCCTACTAACCTCACTGCATTCCATGTGGTTGACTTCATCGTTTATCATGAACCACTGACTGTTATTTTGAGATATCCATCCTGTCTTATCATCGTCATCATGAAGAATACCGTATTCTCCGACATATATATATATGAAATATCGATCTATGTGTATAGTATTATGATATTATAGCTCTTTTACACATCAAAATATGTATACTGATTCAAATAAGTCATACGTAGCTGACTTTGGAAAACACATTAAAGTTTGTTTTAAATTTAAACTACGCTTTACTGCTTTGAAAATAAAACAAGCAATAATAGTTATAGCAAATATAAAAAGATAAGTACCTGTAACACTATAGTATAATACTTATACGCCGATGTCGACGGATCCGGGCTGTCATTCGCAATGCATTACATCTGTCATGAATCCCACACATTACTGCTATACGCGGATCGCTATCAATGCAGCCCTTAATGACGTTAATAGATCCACTCATCTACTGTAGATTGGATACCCCTTATGTAATAATAGGTTTCTGAGTATTATTAATAGTTGGGTAATATCGTCTTGTGATTTCCGGAAAAAATAATATCAAACAAGGGAATTTTGAAAAACAATACGGAGAAATTTAATAAGTTTGTAGTTAAGCTTCTTATGTAGAGGATCTTTCGAGGAAGAAGTAGTTATGCAACTGTTCCGGTACAATTAATTCTTGTTTTGAGAATTTACAGATCCCGGTGAAATTGTTAACTTGTCAGAATTAACAATTTGGTTAAGTACTAGGAAATAAACTTGATGTTGCAGATTCTGATTCAGCAGAAATAATTTTAAAACTGTATGATTGCGTTGTTCCACGAATTAGCTCTTAGTTTTGTTTCGAAATTAAATATCCTAGTACTTACTAGTGAGAAGTGGTTAGGCTCTCACAACGAATTCGACGAAAATTATGCCCACATAAATGTATCAGTAATTTCACTGTTCATTACCGAAAATATCACTTTACAGTTTATCACGGTCACAAAAAAATGCATAAAATTCAGCAAATGGACATTATTTATGGAAATAACAAACGACCGTTTTACTGGAATATACATAAATAATGTTAATAAAAATAAAATTGAAGAGTACGAAATTAATAAAACTATTAAATATACAATTACTTCTTTCGCAAACTGCGAATCCATTCGATTCGATGATAAAATTGATGAATTCTATCATTAAATAAGCTGTATTTCTGTTGAGTTCCTACCTATAGTTTTGTAATGAAACTAGGTTCATATCAGGAATTTCACGGTAGCAGCCACAGAGTTAAGAGCGCCGCGGAACTTTTTAGACTGGCAAAAGACCGAATAGGATATGATAAGAAGATAGGACTGTACGCGGAGCTGACTGCCAACCATCACTAGTTGGAGAGGCACCTGAAGAGAGAGAGAGCCACAGAGTCTAGATTTCTGCCCGGTTGGTGGTAAGTGGTAATAGGCTCGCCACCTAGTACGTGGGACTTAAATATTATATAACTGGTGCAATTTGGATGTATTATTAGATACACTTGTGCCTAACCCTTTGGGGATTACAGTCATGATTTTATATATGAAACTAGGTATACTTTTTATCAAATGTACGTACACTTTAGGAACACATGTAAAATTATATGTAAACCATATTTAAACAAGTACAATTTTACTTCCTTACTTACTATACAGGATAATTATTATTAGCGTAAACTATTTAAACTGTAAATATGGAGCCATGAAATGATGATACTGTTAATTAGTTTTTTTTTTTTTTTATTTAAACCGAAATGTATTTTCCACATTAATAACAGACCAAATTGATCAACCGAGCAGCCCACTAAACGGACAAAGTGAAACTTTGAACAACTGCGTAACGGCGTCATAACTGCGCCACTGGAAATACGTCCGTCGAAAATTACCACTTTTTGTTGATAAATGTTCCCTCCCGAATGCTGTTTATGTGGCCATTAACTTGAAATACTTACTTATTAATGAGTAATCTGTTATAATTACAATTATTGTTCCATCTAAAACGTTGCTGATAAACGTTAGAAGTGTCGCCGGTCGCACATGTGGCAAAATAAATGTGAACAGTTTAGTTACGTTAATAACCTCCAATATATTAGTTGTTACCGATGTTACGTTGTAGGTTACGTTATTAATTTAACTAGTATTGTTTTATTTGATTTATACTATTGTTATTATAGTTCTAATGTACATTGTCTAATATTTTCGGAGGTATGGTTACAAAAAACCCCATTTGTCTTATTACCTAAACCGCAGCGCGAGAGTTATTCTGAACGACTGTTAATTTTTTAACAACTAGAAAAACAACGTATATACATTTTTAGAACAGGTACCGCTATTTAAATTGGTAATTTTATGACTTTCTCCTGAATTGTGACGTGTAGAAACACATACAGTAGTTTAAAAGTGAAATAGTTTGACCAATTGCTAACCAGAAGACGTAGAAATCTAAGCGGGAACGAATGGCATGCGTTTATCTTTACCTCTCCTAACAGAGCGTAACAAATCCCAGTACGAGATATGTTAGTACTACTTAAAGCACGAGACAGGTTTTAAATTTTTAATTGTTAGTAGACTAGTAACAGGTAGCCAGTGATCCCATAAGGACGCTATAATAGTTTTACTTGACATTACCTTCTACTGGAGTTGATATAAAGATTTACTAAAAGTTTTAACTGTTTGTGAATCTCTTTCTCTTAATCGCTTGTGGTTAAACTTTTGCTGTTTGATTTAAATGATCTGAAACGAACAGGGTTGTGATCTTCAATGATATTGGAGTGTCAACCAAAAATATTTTTATAGATGTACTAAAACTTTGACTGCCTCGTTGGTCTAGTGGTAGCAATGTCTAAAGCTATAAGGATCGGGGTTAGATTCCCGATTTGGGAAAATTGACAATGGGTTTTCTTAATCAGGAATTTCTTAGTAGCAGCCATGGAGTCTGAATACTCTGGATATTAACCCGCTTGATGGTAAGAGGCTCGCCCCCTATTACATAGGACTTAAACATAACCAGCAAAATGTAATTATTAGGTCCACCTCTGTCACACCTCGGACACTCCATACAACGCCCGCATTACTACTACTTAGCAAATAACGTTTGTGCACGACGTGCATGTGCAAATGTGTGCAAAAACTCTAGTAGGGTTGTCGTAGCCTAAAAAATGGCGCGGAAAGTGCAACGGTCTGCGTCGCGAAAACCGAACGACGACTAATACGAGCGCGAGCCATTGTTCATGAGTCGGCGACGACTACCTCGAAGTGCGGGGTGAGGTGCGGTTTTTAATATGAGCGCGGGGAAGGGAGTGTCCCTTCTGTACGTAGTACTATTATGTATTCTGTGCCTCTGTGTAAAATGTGAAAGTGAAATGATTATCCGTCCGTTTCATTTATATAAGTACCTTCGATTTTTTGTTTTATCTTGCATTTTTCTGTTCCTTTTGTTTTCTTTTTTTAGTAGGTTTATTTACTTATTTATCTTTTTAACTAACTATTTTTTATCTGTACACAATTATACACAAATCGTTTCTTACACAAATTTGTTACATATAATATAAGTAACCATAAACTTACCTATATAATTAGTTGACACAAAGTACTAAGCTGTTTTACGTCCGTCACATAACTATTCAGGTTGAGTTGAAAACCAGCGTCGGGCACTAGCTGCTTGGCAATTTGCTGAACTGCCTATTTGGCGCTGCCGTGAGACACACAATTTTATCTCTTTTTGTTCCCTATTTAATTTTTAGTTTTTATATTGTTTTATTGTGTGTACTTGTGGTATGTGTCAAATAAATTAGTTTTCTTTCTTTCTTCTTTCTTTCTTTCTTTGTAACCCTTCAGGGATTACTGTCGTCTAAAAAAGTTACTAAAATGTTGTCTCCTAAAAACAATCAATAAAAAAAATATACTACTTCACGGCCTGAGTTGCTTGTGGTGACTTACTGCAATCGACACGCACGTGTGCCACTTGAGTCCTTTGCGTAAGTACCGTCGCGTCGCGGTGTTTCGTGGAAACCTCTGAGCAATTACTCTAACTCTGTTTTCTCCGCATCCGTTTTTGCTACACGTGTAGGTACCGCTTGAGCTTGTTGCACGTAATCAGCGGTAAAAACTAACCGGTTTAATTACATTAAATTATTACTGAGGTAAACCTCGCAAAAGATGGCGGGACGAGGTGGTCAAGTCCAAATCGGCCTTGGATCGAAACAACTGGTCGCTCGAAACCTTTTTTTTTTTGGAGTTCGGTAAATCATCAAATGACTCCTCCCGCTCTGAGCAGAGTAGTAGGGTGTGTCAGACTTTTACTGACTAAAAATCACCCATGTTCCTTCTTAGCCCTTTGTGTCGATGCTGCAGTATCTCTTTAGATTTAGAACAACGCGCAGCCCTGACAGGGTTAGCCCTCGAAACCGTCGAAAAGTCTTATGGAGGGGCCTATGCCAGTATGCCCAGTAGTGCGATGACTCAGGCTAACAGTATCAGTATTTCCAAGATGACAATAAATCATCGAGCAGCGGTGGCCCAGTGGTGGCGGCCAAAACTTACGAACAGTAGGTCGTGGGTTCGAACCCCAGCAGGCACATTACTATGTGTAATTTACTTCATCACCGCTGCTCTCAAAACGGTGAAGGAAAACATGAGGAAACCGGCATGTCTTAGAACAAAAAAATTCGAAGACATGTGACATCTACCAATCCGCACTGGGCCCGCGTGGTAGATTATAGCCCATTCCCTCCTGTGTCCCAGCAGTGGGAACATTAATAGGCTGTTGATGATGATGAATAAATCATCATCATTGTAATTATTACTTGGTTTTTCGTTATTATTTCGGTGTTTGTTAAAATATTATAAGTTTAAGAATACAATTTTGAATGCATTGTGGCATTAAGACCACCTTTATGCCATAATCTGTGCCATAATTGCAGATAAAGTTTAAATAAATTCAGAATATCTTGCATTAAAGCCTACTGATGGACTATTTACCTGCTACTTTAACTGATGTATACCCACTTCGTTAATATCAAGCAAACAACCAGTACCAAACCATTCACAAACCGCCAGCAACCAGCGAACAGAACGTATCATCCAATTACCGAAGCGATTATAACCATCGCTTTGTCGTCTCGCTTTACCAAAAACCGCTCACCGATCGTTAGGCTCACCAAAATATTGAACGGACGTCTACTATCACCTTTTAGAAGTCCCGGTGAGCCTCTGTCCACCCTACCGGCGAGCTAATCGGATTACTACGGCGGAACCAGGACTGTAAATGTCAACAGCAAAAGGTATATTGGTCAGTACTTCGCAATTGCATGAAGAGGCACTAGTGCGAACGCGTGACATAAACGTGACGATTTGTTAATTGAAAATACACTTAGCTGTATAACTTTTTGAGTTCAAATTAAAAGTAAAACTATTTATTTAGATAAAGCCATTCAAAAGCAAGGTATATAACACTTTTCTGGTTGATCGGCAGATCCTAAGCGCGTCTGCTGAGAATGAGTTCGATCTCTAGGTCACACGAAGGGTTTTTCCATCAAGAATTTCTCCGTGGCAGCCGAGGGATCCGGACAATAGATTCGCCCTCTACTACATGAGACTTAAATATACTTAACAGGCGAAATGTGGGTGTATTTTACACTTCTGCCTAAGCTTACGAGGATAGCAGGCGTAAGATTATCTTATGTAAATAATACTTTACTTTCCGGCAAGCACCATGAGTATCACTTATAGATATTAATAAAGTCGAAAGTCATATAAATATTTAGTGCGAAAAGAGAATTTTCATTTTGAAAATCGTTCATACTTACGTTCCATTTATTCCGTGCGTTCGTACTAGGCTCACAGATATAGGAGTAGGTAGTGAAGGTACATACATAACATCGTTATTGCACGGATTTTTTCGGTATGTGCATTGTGTTGTACAGTTTGTGTGTTACCGTTTGCTGTAAATATTGTTCTTCATGAAGTTTCATCGTGTGACGCGTGACGTAGAGGTATGTCTGTTTTGGAAACTGTTCCCGATATGAAAGTAATAACTCGTGATATACAACAGCGATCAAACGTGCGAATCGTCGCGTTTATTTTGATCGGCGAACCCGTACGCTTGGTCGCATCGATAGAGGGCGCCTTACACTTATTATGAACGTGATGACCGCTTATACGCGCGACTAATCGTTTTCATTAACACGCGGGGATAAAAAGTTTCGTTTATTCCCGTCCAGTAACACAACATAGTATTAATTTATCCAAACCACCAATACTGTAACTCGATGACGAATATTTTTCCCAACCAGTAACAATGTGACAGTAAAGGCTGTTACTAAAGGGGAATAAACGAAAAGATTTATTACTATTATTTATTTTTTAGATTTATTCTTTTGAGACCCAGGTCTCAAAAAAAAGAAATAAACGGACTTTCCGAATTCATGTGCGTATTGTATAACTTTATCAATTGCTTCGGTGAAGGATAAGATTTTAAGAAAACCATCACGCCTGAGAGCTATTTCTCATCGGAATGTGAAACCAAGTTAGAGGCCCATGGGCGGAAAAAAGCCTAGGCACTCACCACACGATAAAGAAACAAGAAAGAAAGAACCTTAATAAATTGGTTAAACTTCTTCATTTATAACACTAAGGAAGTAAAGTGACGCAATTTGCAAGAGTAACGAGAAATAGTTGTCATACAGTTCACATGAACTAAGCACAAACTTGATACGAAGTTTCCTCAAAAGCGGAGCATTCAAAAGGTGACTTTAAAAGGCTAGTTTTAAGTCAATTCGTTAAGAGATGGAAAAACAGAATAATTTTAATTTAATTAACACTAACTTTGTAGTCGCAAAACAAAACTGCTTTGCACATTAAGTAATTAAAATAAAATGCAAGATACAGTAGAAATACAAAATTTAAATGAAAATTCTTGGGCTTATTGAAAAATCATATTTAAGTAAAAGTTGTTAAAGTTGTCTGAAAGTGTGGAAAGATTTTTTTTCTAACGAACTGAGAAAGGAAGTTCTGAGTTTAACGTGTATCTTCTACTTAGTAAAAAAACTTATATTCATTGACCAGCTGACGGACAACATAGTCGTGCCGATGACTGAAAAGCTGTGTATTAATAGGAAAGTTTTGACCGCGAACGTGGATGGGTGTTAGAGCCCACACCAAAGAAACGATGGATGCACTATTTAAATGATGAAATGGTAAAAAAGGAGATAATCTGATAAGATGAACAGAACAGAGAGAAGTATGGAACTAGGAGACATGATGCGGCGACCCTGATGATGAATGAATTGAATTGAATTGTGGACAAAGCACAGCAAACCCCATCACAAGCATAGAAGTTTCCCGTCGGGTCTGTGGTTTGTTCGAAAGAGATACCGCACAAAGGGTCCGCACAATGGTCCACCTTAAGGACTAAGTGCGGAAACCTGAACCCCATAAAGAAGAAGAAGGGTCATGGAAGGAACATGGGTCGTTTTTAGTCGGTAGATATTTGACACTCCCTCCACGCCCAGAGCGGGAGGAGTCATTTGATGATTTACCACAACTCAAAAAAAAACTTTTGAAGTTTCACGAGTTCTTTTGAGAAGCGATAAGGATAAAAGCATAATTGTAGATGTTTTTCATTCTTGCCGATGTACCTATTAGTACACCCTATTTCACCAGTTTAGTGTAATCAATACCTAATGTAATTTGTGGAAACGTCAAGATTTTAGTAAAGGTTTATTTTATGGGGATGAAAAATAAAAACAAAAAAAATATAATTGAAAAATCTATCGACAAAGTTACGATTATTAATGTAAAACGCCCTTATGTGAAATATGACAACATCGCATTTTCTTAGCTTTAAATGTAAGAGATTGGTTTGAATGAAAATTAATTAATCGTATTTATCAATGAAACTTAGATACCTACACAAATATCTAGAGACTAGTGTAGGTATATCTTGGAAAACATTTTTGGAACAAAAATTCTAGGATTTTTTTGTATTATTTTTACGTAAAGTAAAGTAAAATAAAAAAAAAACACTTTGAACACACTTTTCTTTTACTATATCTACGAATTATTATTTGCTTTTCCGATTTTCCTGAATGGACCAATCAGAGGCATCGAGAGACATGAACACAGACTGTTTTGGCACAGTTCGAACTATTGTCCGTAGTTCACACGGTATCGGTACATTCCAGGATCTTAATAGTACATAGTAGAGCTGTTATTGGGCCATCGAATTCTATTCTATTAATTAACATATTTCTATCAGTTTATTCAGCGGAGTATTGCGGAGAAATGAGGAAAATGTCCTCAGGCAAGTTTTGAGTATGAACGTGGATGGCTATAAGAGTAGGTGAAGACCAACTAAGCGATGGATGGAGTGAAGAGAGCGATCATTGAGATGACGACTAATGGCGAAGTTGGAAAGAAGGAGATATGCTGCGCTACCCCTAAATAAATTGGAATAAGAGGGAATGGTCATGTAGCGACTTCTTCTGATAATATCAGCCTTGATTTAATTTGGCTGCAGTCAACCTGAGAAATCGAATGTTAGAAGGAATAATTACATTACGAAAACCACCCTTACTGCTTTGGCGTAAAGGCACTGTCAAAGTCAAAATTGCTACTACTGATGTACAATTGTCAAAACCTAGATACCCGAGTATTGTTATTAGCTCAAGACCTGTTTCCGACGGCTCAATCCAATTTGCTTCTTGTTGATCCTGATTGAGATCTTTGAACCTTGTGCACCATTCAGACAAAATTTTACTTAATCGGCTGTTTTCGCTTTTAGCCAGCCAGATATTCAATCAGTGCTAGCAACTTCAGTAACACTTAATTCATCAGTAGTTTTTATGTCAAATGAATCCAGACAAAGATAAAGCAGAGAACGACTGGCATTGTATTCAACATTTTGATTTACATAACAAAGCTATTAACATCAACATTGATCAAGAATATCGTTCTAATATAACTAATGAAGGGCCTCACGCAGATACAGAACTAATGACATTAAATAGAAACAGCATACGCAACTTTAGACCTTGTGCCATTACATCAAGAGATAGATTTACGTGTAGTCTATATTTCTGACAGATGGCACAATCAGTTCTAGGTATAACTTGTGAGCACTAAAACCGTTGAGGTATTATATCTTAGTAATTATCATGAGAAACTTTGGCCATTTATTTTATTTGTTGACAATATCTTTGGGACCTATTAACTTTCTACTACAGTTGGCACAGCTATTACTGAGAGGACGAGACAAAAATGCAAGCTAAGAATTATAAGCCTCTGTAAGTAATGCACTAAAACATGTATTAACGAAATCGGTGTATTACATGTATACAGTTGAATCATACTCAGAGGTCAAGTAAAAATCATTTCAACCTTCAAGACTACTAGTACCATTACCGATTTTCGGAGTTTATTTAGATGTTTTTACCATCATATCAGCAGGTACACCACTGGACACATGCCTCCCGAAACTTTGTGGGAGACCTTTCAACTCCGACGTTTAAGCCACTGGGAATAGAAACAAAAATATCTAATTATCTACAACTGTTTTGTAGTTACGTATTTACGACCCACACACAGACATACCAACATTTATGTAGATAATAAAGGTAGTAATGTAATGTTTATTAATGATTGTAAGTCGGCTTAAAACGAAGCTTAGAAAGTACTGTATAATTATATTACCTCCTTACACGTCTATCTACAACATCTCAACAAACCCTCTTAACTTTTTAACCGTCCCACGTAAGTGTTCAACTATTTAACACAAAACGCTCAGTGCAAAACCTACTTTCACCGAAGAATATTAGCGTTAAAATTTATGCTTTCAACACCATCGATTATTCAGCGTATATGTACAACATATTCTGAGGAGACTTGGTACGTTCATTTGCATGGTAATGGCACGCGTACGGAGCTTCGAAGTGCGGTACCTTTAGTGCCAGATAGTGTGCGCGAGCACTCTTTGTTCCAAGACCCAGCTGAGGGGTTAATCACTCTATTGTTGTGTTGGAGTATGTTTTCGTTGATGTACGAATAAACTGGAGGCTTTTTGGAAATTACCTTGTGGTGGAGGAGCCGAAAATTTGGGGCAGCACCCGTCTCTTCGGAAGAAGCAAAACTATGTCCATTTTTGGCAGATTTAATTTTGTATTGAAAATGATGGCATGGAAACAGCAGATCAAAATCGAAAAATCGGCTTATTTATAATTAAGCCCAACTCTAATTCGCTTCTACATAGTTTCCTTTTTATGTCAGAAACTTACATAACACTCCATACGTTCACCAATACGCAGCATTTTGTGAACCATTTTATTTAGAAGAGTGCTACTTATTTACATTATTGTTGCTAACGGGGTAACTCAGTAAGCCACTACGCGATTACAACACACAACAAGACACTTTGACACACACTAAAGGGAATTGCATTTCAACAGAAACTACGCACGATGACTAAAACTGAAGCAATCTCAGCTAGTAAATTAAGACAAGATCTGCCCACGTTAGCAGCTAACCAAGGAGTTCATCTAGCCGAAGTATGTACGTTCAACAGTCCATTTGAATTTAATTTATTTTCCTGCGACACACTTAGTTAACGCCTCGTCGTCTCACGGAAATTAATTTCTCTAGCAATTTGCTCTGTATGTAAATGTCCACCGCTGAACTAGAACTTCCACCACTTGGTTGAAATATCGGCGAACATAGAGTAATATCGCCATTATCGTCAGGCCTGACAGGCGGATTGATTATCGCAATATGATGATACGTATTATCCTGATATTGTCCCCCATACGACAGGAAAATGATGGCGCGATTATTACTTTCGGTGGGGATCGCCCAGTGTGACCATAGGGCTCATTCTTACCCCATTATTTCAAATAAACCCATCTCAAATGTTCACAGAAAAAGTTCGCTAACTCACACAAGCATGCACTCAATAAATTAAAGTGAAACAATCACATTATCACAAAGCTTACAACCCACTTAAACATTTGAATACGCATTCCCCTTTTTTTTTTTTTTTTTTTTTTTGGTGGGTGGAAAATCATCGAATGACCCCCCCCGCTCTTGGGCAGAGCGAAGGGGAGTGTCAGACTTCTACTGACTAAAAACCGAACCCATGTTCCTTCTGTGCCCTTGTGCCGAGGCCACGTCATCTAGTACTAAAATCCGCGGCCCCGACGGGCGTCGGCCCTTGCGGGCCCCTCCTTGCTGACATCTCTTTGAGGCGCGCGTGGAACACGAACGCGCCGCCGACACGGTCTGTTGCCGTCATGACGACGGCCGGACGGCGAGCTAGCCCATTACTCACCGTCCACAGGCCCGCGTCTACGGTGGCCGGAAGCCATCACGTGGCCCCCGACGCCCGGAGCGCCTTCCGCGCCTTCCGCGGCGGCTGGGACGTTGAGAGGTTCGCTCCCTCTCTCGTTCCGCCACCTCCTTCGCTAGCATCACTGCTTCGCAGAAGGAGGCGACGGCGTCCCATTCCTCCTCGCACGCATTCCCCTTCATTCCGCATTAAGCACATCATAATAATATTTTTCTTATATCACTTGAGGAAAGAAAGCCTCTAAACATGGCGAAAGCAGCGCAAATCGCTTTAGCGGTCCTGAGAACGCCTAAAAAAACAACTTTGCCTTCTTATATCAAGTAAAGATAACAGAAGAAATACCATAAAAATAAATACGCTACGTACGAATACATTTTGTGATAATAATTCATTTTTATTGTATCTTGCACGCTGTTTGCCGTATTTATAGCTCATCTAAGTGTGGTACTTCACCTGTATAAAATATAATGCACAGGGTGTAGTTAATAGGTCGTATTTTTACACGCCGATTGTTGCTGACTGGTACGGTACTATTAAAGAGGATATTAATGTAACTATTATAGTTATAAGAGGCGATATTTCATTGTTGTAATGTTTGTGTTGGGTAATTCGGTCGGTTCAATGTGTTAATGAGAAAATCACAGATGGGTTTTATTAATGAAAATTATCACGGGTTTTGCGTTTAGAGTGGGATATTTTGCTGAGTTTACAGCTAGCAAAATAGATGGCAATTCTATTGTTACAGAACCTCTGTCTCGCGGACATAATAAATCTTGTCACAACTTGAATGTGTTTCACGTAATCTAGAATAGACAACTGGACATTCTACAACCCAAATTCATCTTAAAATCAGGAAACTATTAAACATCAGATACATACAGATACATCAAAGTACAAAACTATATTGTTTACTCAAGTTATTGACAGCCCACATTACCCAAAACAAACAATCACACACTCCTTATACCGTTCTAATAAGGTTCATTTTCATCTAGAATTAACAGCAAAAGTTTCAGGATATGTCTGTGTGATCGTTCGGAAGGGGCAAGTGCTTCTGACAGTGGGTCGATTAGCGTACGGGACATGGGTTCAAAGACTGGCGATAACTTAGCAAGGTATCCTGAATTATGGTCATGTTAGGGCAGGACCACACAATGCCGGACGATAAAACGCTTACGACTGGGGTTTTTGAAAGTCGAATAGCCATTTGCATTTTTTTTTTGGTTTATATTCTTACTGGCCAATTTTTGGTTTTTAATTCTTTTATTTCTGTATGGCCAGTAACTCAAATACATTATTAATATTTGTATAGATTACCATAACATTGCGGTCAAAAAATCGCCTAAATCCGAGTTCTACTGACTAAAATTCACCCACGTTCCTTCTTAACCCTATCGGAGGCCACGGTATCTCTTTCGAACAACCAAAGGCCCGACAGGCGTTATTTTGACCCCCTTATGGGTGAAATTTCAATAATCCTCTTAGTATTCGAAATATCTATGTTATTCAGGCAAGATAATCATTTAGATAGACCCAATCAGTAATAGAATAGATTTCATAACACAATAGATAATACCTAATATGTATACCAGACAACATTATCAAGCCACTGGTTTTCAGAACAGCTTATAACGACGTAATCTTCCATCACAATAGAAAGAGATAGGCCATAAATCTATTCTAAGCTAAATCCATTCATTCAGGATTGATGTAACCCTACCTTTCTACGTATTATAGTCTCTGTGCCTTCATTTAGGTACGTAGCCCAGCATCCAAGTATAAAGTTTAGAAGGTAGGTATAGTAATTAAAGTGATAAGATCTCGCCGTCAACTATCCGCCGGCAAGTTTAGTGATTATGGCTGTATCCCTGAGATATTCTGTTGAAGCCTTCTGGGGACGTTTCCTGGGATGAATATCAGGAGTTTATAAACATAAACTAAATATTAAAGCAGCCATTCAAACTCTTTTAAGGTGCGTAGTAGTTGGAAAGTCTCATTAGCTAAGTTATCGCACTAATGAAGATGGATATGAATGTGACTTTTGTTCTTAATTAGTATTATTTTTAATGATACGTGTGATAACAAAATATTGTATTGAATGAATGTTTGTAATGAAATGTATCATTACAAATATTGTCACTACATAGTATAAAACAAAGTCGCTTCCCGCTGTCTGTCCCTATGTATGCTTAGATCTTTAAAACTACGCAACGGATTTTGACGCGGGTTTTTTAAATAGATAAGAGTGATTCAAGAGGAAGGTTTAAGTATCTTTTTTGCACCCGTGCGAAGCCAGGGCGGGTCACTAGTTAGTTATAAACCACAGTACCTACGCCTAACTAGGAAAGTACCTAAGAAGGAATGAGTATATTATAAGAAGTTTATAGTTGAGACAGTAACAGAAAATTAGAAAGGAAATCGCCTGTAGTGGCGTGGATGTATGATGAGGAGGATGGTAAAAGATGATGAATATAAATGTTGATGGATGGAGAGGGAGAGGAAGACCAAAGAAAAGATGGATGGAATGTGAGTTATGATATGATATGGTGTTATGGCGCACGTAACTCACAAGAGATTTATAGTGAGGGTAAATGTAAAAAAAACCGATCATGAATTAACCAAACCTGTTATCAGCGAAAACTAAGCAGTGGTGGGCCCAAAGTACAACAAATTTTCTGTTAACATTCAGTTTCATGTAAAAGAAGAGACTTATATCAGCAACCAGGCGCAAATCCAGTCACAGAACCGACTTTCCTCTCGAGACAACACAATATTAAACAAACAAATAAAATATTTTAATGAACATGACGGCGTCGCCGTTGTAAACAGCACGTGCAGCGGGCCAGGTGCGCAGCGCAGGCGTCACTAAGGCCGCACCACTCTCCCCACTGCTCGAGCCAGTCTTTATAAACGACCACTCGGCGTGGAGGGGATCATTCTTGTCGCAGGCTTGGCCCGGTGCACATGCTGTAGCGCTTAGAGTTTTAATATTATATCTGAATTATATAGTTGTGTGTGTATAGTGATTTATTTTAAATATCGTGCTATTGGAGTAAAAGTTGATTACCGCTATATTTCGTAGTTTCATTTAAGATGATAGACCCTCTGCCTTCATCAGAAGTGTGACCGGATCCACCTTCCACTAATGATAGTAATGCAAAGCTATGCTTGTGGCTTTTGATCCTGATCTATCGGAATCCGATATTGTGAATTGGTGTAAACTCAGTGAAACGATAATTGTGAAAAGAAATTAGATGGTGTAGTCCGTGTGCGGTGTAGTACTTTGCGAAATAATGGGTCATCGTGGCCATGAGTGCCGAAAAAATACAGAAGCCTCTTCAAAAAAAAAACGTGCTTGCTGCAAAAACTGAAATACCAAAGACAGCCGTTACGGCCATTACGGCCGTTACGTGCTATGTATGCAGTGAGCAGGGGCACACAGCCAATTCCTGCCCAAAGCGATGGAAGAAGGAAGACTCCACACGGAGCACCAGCACTAAGCAAGTGTACCTGTGTTTCAGAGCAGCCCGTGGAGTATTCCAGATAAGTGGTGTAGATTTTCTTTTTGTATTTGACTTTGGTTCGGAATGTAGCCTTATGAAGCAAAAGCAACGGTCGATCCGAGTGGTCATAGATGGCTACTTCTCTGACCTTATTGCTATCGATGCCGGAGCCTCAGGGGTCTGTTCTCTCCGCGACACTTCTCCTGCTGCTTATCAATGACCTCCTTGTGCCTGGCATTAATGGGTACGCAGATGACAGCACTGTCATGGAGAGTTATACAACCAGCGCAAAAGCGGTGATGAAGTACGATTATTGAGAGAGGCCATGGTAAAGCGAACGAGTTTAGCTCTAAGTTTTGTCTCCAAGTGGGGTGACGAGAATCTCATTGATTTCAACGCCACCAAAACACAAGTGTGTGTGTTCTCCGCCAAAAGGAGTCCATTCAATCTAATCAAATCTAGCTCCTACTTTTCAGAGTGCATCTGTACAAGTTACTGACAGTCTCGAGCTTCATGGCACGAAGCACAAATCTGAACATCAGCACCTACATTGAGTCGAAAGCTCAAAAAGCGGCAAAAAAAAAATGCTGGGTATACTAAAGAGGGTTAAGTGGTACTACAAGCCTGGATAGTTTTCAATATTATATAAAATACCTCCACCTTTGGGATGGCTCAGCCGAATACCAACATGACACACTTTTTTTTTCTGTATCTAGTGCAGAGCCAGGAGGCTAAGACGACGACGCGACTAAGGTGTACGTCGTACACCTTAGGCCTACGTCGTACGTCGGCTAAGGTGACGATGAGAGGCTAATTGGTGGCCAAGCTACGTATCCTGGCCCACGGCCGCAAAGTTGCATGTCTGTCGGTCTTCTGCAGACTGTACTTTGGAGATTATGCAAAGGAGCTCCACGAGCTGATTACACCATCTCCCTTCTTCCATCGGGAAACTAGACATACTGCAGGTTATACCTTGTCGATGGTTTTACACATTCGTACGAAGCGCTTTGCTAAATCTTTTTTTTATGCGCACAGCCAAGGAGTAGAACTCCCTGCCTGCGTCGGTTTTCCCGAGTTCATATCACTTCAATCTATTTAAGTCGCGAGTAAATGGGGTTTCTTCTGGGTGAGCCAGTTCCATCGTCGACCTCATCTCTGCCCTTAGGGCATGATTGTGGTAAAGAGTATGCCCATTTCATATAAAAATAGTTATCTCTTTAACGGCGAATAATTTCATGAACAAGTAATCCATAACGGCATAGGTATGAGCAAAGTAACGTGCCTCATCGTCAGCCATAAGACGTCCCCTGCTGGACAAAGGCCTCCCCCATAGAACGCCATAACGAACACCGGTTACCCGCGACTGTCACGATGTCGTCGGTCCACCTGGTGGGAGGCCTACCAACGCTGCGTCTTCCGGTTCGTGGTCGCCACTCGAGAACCTTTCTTCCCCATCGGTTGTCGGGCGACGTGGCCCACCCATTGCCACTTCAACTTGCATATTTTGAGAGCTATGTCGGTGACCCTGGGTTGTAACGTAACTATTACAGATTAAAATTAATGTCCAACGACTATACAAAACCGCTTTCTTGAAATAACTGTCATGTACTAGTTGTTGCCAGTGGCTTCTTCCGCTACGGCTTGAGAATTGTCCCACGGGTGGATAAACTCGGGATGAAGGCTGTCCCATGTGTTGATCCAGGTTATAAGGTATCTGTGTACTGAATTTTGTCCAGATCCGTTCAGTCGTTTTTGCGTGAAAGAGTGGCAAACGTCCATCCAAACTTATAAACTGTCGCGTTTGCAATATTAGTAGGAAGTAGGATTACCGGATGAATGCTTTAGTGAGGAAATACTACCTATTAGGTCGTGATATTTTAGAACATGGGATTTCAGTTAACGTTAGCGATAATGATTTGACCCTTACCAACACCAAATTTATCAGTTCTTGTTCAGAAGTCCAAACAATTATTACCTTTTAGAGTTGTTAGAGGATAGGTTTCATTAATTTAAAAAGTCGAAAGTATGTTGCTAAACCGATGAAGTGCCTATCTTGAGTAACAGTTCCAGGTGCAAGAACGGAAATATAAGGGACCTTTTTAAAATAAAATAAAAAAAAAACCGGTATTAGAAAATGACCGGTACGAGTTAAGATATATTAACGGAACCAATAGGGTCTATAAATATTCTCACGAATATTTTCGTGTAATGCCTTGTGGTCAAAATTGTCTGGCAGACATCGCGAAAAATCATGATGACGTGACGGCGGATAGTGATGATGACGATATCCTTGTTCATGAAAGTAACCACGAGAACAATATCATGCCTAACAGTAATATAACTTCGGCTAATAGTGATACCGTGTCTGTGAATAGCCGACCCGATACTATATCGATTAACAGTAGTACAATGACTCCTGACTTGTGGAGGAGAGAGATCTTCTGGTTAAGCCGCGTTTACCTCGGTGGGTCTGTGGATGGGTGACCACCCATTTCATGCCGAGTTTCCTCAGTGCCTGTGAAGGCACGTTAATCTGTTGGTCCCAGTTGTCATGTGTGGATTTTTGGCAGTCGTCAGTGTCCTGAAGTTCTGACAACCGGTCCTACCAAAGGGTATCGTATTATCCAGTATTGGCTGGGTTGTGGGGGTCGGATGGGCAGTCGCTCCGTGTGGAGTACTGATATTCGGCTGCATCCGGTTGGACTGGAGGCCGATCCCAACATAGTTGGGAGGGGGCTGGGCAGATGATGATGACAATATCTGCTGACTCCCATTATTTGAGAGCTACCAGCGATTGTTAAAAAAAAAAATTATGGTTTTGAATCAAAAGAGTTTTCTAGCCCATATTCAATTACTTTGATAACTAAAAGAGTCGTACATCGAAAAAATTAATAAGACGATTGAATAGACTCGAGTGGGCTTATGAAGAAAAGAGTAGTGGACTGTATAACAATGGGTTTAATACCATAATTAACACATCAATTAGGTACAAAGAAATGCCCGTAGTGGTCTGAGTCGGTGAGCTGAGTGAGGGGAGCGCGCGCGGCGGCGACCGGCGGCTCGCGGCCGGTACGCCGCGCCCCTCGCCTTCCCCTCGGTTGGCCGCGCATAGACGATGCGCCGACATATTCCCCGGGTTGAAGAGAAGTCTTCAATCTTCGACTGGTAGGGGGCAGATGCAGTTGAAGGCACGACGAATGGTGCCCCGCTTCGTCTTCATCTCGGCCACTCTCGTGACCCCGTCAACGCCGGGATAGGTCTTCGTGACCCGACCCAGGGACCAGAGTAGAGGTGGCGTCGTCTTGTCCTTGATCAGGACTAATGACCCCGGCTTCACTTCACCTCTGGAATCAAACCATTTGGATTTTGCCTGCAGCAGAGAAGTGTATTCATTATGAAATCGTCCCCAGAAGTGTTGCCTGATGAGTTGGATCCGCTTCCAACGATCCAGCCGCGTGATGCTGGCTTCAGTCAACTGAGGATATAATACTGATGCGAATGGTCGTCCAATTAGGAAGTGAAAGGGAGTGAGAGCCGAAAAATCGTTAGGGTCAGAAGAAAGAGGAGTTAGAGGACGGGAATTTAACACCGCCTCTATGTGAGTGAGACAGGTAGCCATCTCCTCGAAAGTGAAATGGGTATGATGCAATAAGCGTTTTAAATGATGCTTACACGATTTTACAGCAGCTTCAGCTAATGAATTAAAGTGAGGGCTGTAAGCTGGCGTGAAAATAAATTCAATGCCCTGCTGTGCCATTTCAGATGCAACATTTGATGACTGTAAGAACCTACACATCTCATTTGACGCGCCTACGAAGTTAGTCCCGTTATCGGACGTGATGCTTCGAGGCTTGCCACGACGCGCCACGAAACGATTTAGAGCGGCCATGTAGGCCTCAGTGGTGAGGTCGGTGACGAGCTCCAAATGTACGGCTTTTACTGCCGAGCAAACAAAGATGCACATGTAGGATTTTATAAGTTTGCATCCTCGGCCTTTACGATTGGCTATCAATACTGGCCCAGCGTAGTCAACGTAACTATTCAAAAATGGAAACTCAAGATTGGTTCTTGAACTTGGTAGTTGACCCATTATAGGCTGTATGTTCTGAGCCTTATGTCTGAAACATTTAAGACATTTATTAACGACAAACCTAGACAAGTTTCTGCCACCTAGAGGCCAATAAGTTTGTCGTATATATGACAATAACAACTGTGGACCAGCGTGCGCAAGCTTTAAATGTTGCATTTGAAATATAAGTTTAGTAAGTACGTGCTTACTACATAAAACAATAGGATGTTTTACATTGAAATCGTAGGGGGAGTTATCGAGCCTCCCGCCCACGCGAATGAGGTTATGATTGTCAATGAACGGTGTCAGAGGAAGCAATCTACTTTTGCGTGGTAATTTTTGTCCAGACTTTAACAAATTATACTCTTCAGGAAACATTTCAAGCTGTGAATAATGTATAATTAAATTTAATGAATTTTCAAGTTCTGTGATAGTAAAATTACCTTGCAATTTATTTTTATGTTTTACATTGTAAATAAAGCGTTGTACATATGTAAATATATTTTGAATTTTTATTAAACTAGAATACTTTACTAATAAATCATGAATGATTGATGAATGAATGGGAATGTTTGTATGATTACTACTTAATGAATGACCATTGCTATCACCACTAATAAGATGAGTCACTACTTCCGGCAGATTATCTTTCCCGGTGTTTGGCATGCTGGGCCACTCATTTTCACTATGCTGTAAAAATGAGGGTCCAGACCACCACAGAGGATCGTTAATGAGAACGTCAGCGCTCAGACCACGGGAAACAAGATCCGCCGGGTTGTCCTTCGACGGTACGTAGCTCCAGGTATGATCACATGTACTTTCCTGTATTTCGTTGACTCTGTGCCTGATGAAAGGCTTTAATTGGTTTGAAGGAGTAGAGAGCCAACCCAGGACTATGGTAGAATCACACCAGAATCTACATCTATGAATGGGCATGGTGAGTGATTCCTGAACCTTAGTACACAGCCTTGCACCCAACAAAGCTCCACAAAGTTCAAGTCTCGGTATCGTTGTTGGTTTGATGGGCGCTACACGATTTCTAGATACTAGAAGCTGTACGCCTATGGATCCACTGCCATTACAAGACCGAATGTACACACAAGCGCCATACGCCTTCTCGGACGCATCGGTAAAGACGTGTACTTCATGCGTAATAGAGTCTTCAAGCAAAACCCAACGAGGAATTTTTAAATTGTTCAAAGATGTGATTGTGCCTTCAAATGTAGACCAAAGGTTTTTGATTTCATGTGATACTTCGTCATCCCAGTCGTACTTATCTAACCATAAACGCTGCATTATCATCTTTGCTTCGACGACGCACGGACCTACGAGGCCTAGTGGGTCAAAGATCATACTGATGACAGAAAGGACATGACGTTTGGTGACTTTAGTAGTGGAGGTGATATTTATATTATAAGTGAGTGAGTCTGAGTCACAAACCCAGTTGAGACCTAAAGTTTTAGTTTGAGATGAGTTCAAACTTTGCTCAGAAAAATGTAAAGTATTATGTGTTTCGTTATTATGTGTAATTTGTTTGAGAATTTGAGAATTATTTGATCGCCATTTACGTAAATTAAATTTTGCAGATGATAAAACCGAATGTACCTTTTTTGAAATTTCTACAGTTTCAGCTATGGTATCCCCTCCACTAAGAAAGTCATCAACGTAGAAGTCACGTCGAATGGCACGTTGGGCACGACTATCCTCAATGTTATCAGCCAGACTTACAAGACACTTAGTGGCTAAATAGGGTGCAGAAGCGGTACCATAGGTTACCGTGTTCAAAGTGTAAGTCCTAAGAGGTTCTGAAGGTTCAAATCTGAAAATTATTTTTTGAAGAGGTCTTTGGACTGGATTTATCTCAATGGCCCTGTACATCTTCTCTACGTCACCTGATACCACGTACCTATGCTGACGAAAACGTGTTAGAATGGAAAACAGATCGTCTTGAACTACGGGTCCGACCATCTGAATGTCATTAAGCGACACCCCCGAACTGGTAGAAGCTGATGCGTCGAATACAACGCGTAGTTGTGTAGTGGTGCTGGAACTACGAATAACTCCATGATGTGGAATGTAATATTTATTCTTAGAATTTTCTGGTGAAGGAGTACAGTCTGAGTCTAATGTCATGTGACCTAGGCGCTCATATTCTCTCATGAACTCATTATATTTTTTATGAAATGACGGATCGCGTTTAAATCGCCGTTCAAGGGAAAGAAAACGATTTCTAGCATTGGCAAAAGAATGACCTAATGTACTAGGATCCCCTTTTAAAGGCATAGTGACGACGAATCCTCCACTGTCATTACGAACAGTGGTTTGAGCAAAAGATTGCTCACACATTCTCTCTTCAAGTGAGAGTGAATGTTTTGAAGCTACGTTGTCAAGCTCCCAAAAATAAGTAAGGTCGGGAGTGACATTGGAATGATGGCAAAAATTAATAGCGGAAAAACATGATTGTTGCGAAATACTACCTGAAACCAACCAGCCTAACTTGGTCTCGCATAATTTAGGTAGGTTTTTCCCTAGGTCTATCGTTTTGCTACATAAGACATTCCAGAACACTTCAGCTCCTACCAGGATATCTACGACCGACGGAACATTAAAGTTCGGGTCTGCTAGTTTAAGTCCTGAAGGAATAGGGACGTGTGTGATATGTATGAATGAAGACGGTAGAACCTTTGTGATTTCAGGCAAAACATGACACTCGATATCTACAGTAAAGGCACAGCATAAAGACTCTATTGTGAGGTGACAAGACTGTGTACTGGTGGATATGTGATTATTAATACCCGTTACCTTGGTGCTCGTACCGCGTCGTAACAAACCCAGCTTCTCTGACAAGCTCTGCGTAACAAAGTTCGCCGTACTGCCGTTGTCCAGTAGTAGGCGCGCCCTGTACTTCTTACCCGTCACGCCCGTCACGTTCACCATCGCTGTGGACAGTAAAACATGCGAAGAAGTAGCAAGCTGCATGGAATTGGCTGAAAGCGCGACACTTGAAGAAGGCAAAGAAGAAGGCATAGCAGAAGGCAATGGATTGGAAGCAAGTTTAGGCTCGTTACTTTCTAGATGTAAAAGCGTGTTGTGCTTTGTTGTGCAATATTTGCAATGTGAAAATCGACATTTGTCTGAACTATGTCCAAAGCGTAAGCAATTAATACACACTTTGAACTCAATTGCCTTTTGTAAGCGATGTTCTATAGACAAGTTTCTAAAAGATTCACATTTAAACAATGTATGTGCTTGGGAGCAAAGTGGACATTTACTATTTTTAATTTTATTGTTGTGATTGTCCGATTTTTTATTTGTGTGGGTAGGCTTAGACTCAGTTTTATTGGAATTATGGCTATTATTTAAGGCAACAATAGTATTCCTATCGGAAGTGCCATGATTGGACTCCACTGATTCTAACCAGTCCGCTTTCCTGCTTAAAAAAGAACAAAATTGTATTAAAGTAGGATCTTCTTTATAAGAATTGTTTCTGTGTTCTTCCCAATCTCGTCCTGTTGTTTTATCTAATTTTTTAACCATGAAATAAATTATAATGTCATCCCAATATTGAGTGGGCTTTTTTAATGTAGTTAGTGCCCTTATATTTTTATTAATAACGTTAACAAGGTTTCTGATGGAAACACTTGACTCATTTGTAATGGGTTCAACATCAAACAAAGATTGAAAATGGTTATTCACTAAAAGACGGTTGTTATTGTAACGTTCGCACAATAAATCCCACGCAAGATTATAATGATCGGCTTTAAAATCAATATTTTTAATAATTAAAGCTGCGTTTCCCTGGAGTGAAGCTCGCAGGTAGTGGAACTTGTTTATGTCACTTATGCTAGTGTTGTCGTGAATCAATGACCCAAATGTATCCCTAAACTCAAGCCAGCATTGGTAGTTCCCATCGAAGTGAGGTAAATCTATTTTAGGCAAACGAACAAAAGAATTCCTAAAAGAAACATGTGCACCTGAGTCAGCATCTTTGAAGCCCGCCTCCGACGCAGCACCGTTGGCCGAGACACCGAGCAGGCTGCGCGTGAGTGCCACCAGGTTGAAGAACTGGCGGTCAAAGTCCTCACGCTCAGTCAACGCAGACTCGTCGTCATCGGAAAGCACCTCGATCTGTGTCTGAAAGGCGTCAAATTCGGTGTGTAAAGTTTCGAATTTATTAAAACGCTCCTCTAAGTCTAAGCGTTGCAGCTCAGATACTGTGGAACTACTTTTTATTACTTTTAAATAGTTGCTGTAAATAGTAAGCTTCGATTTAATTGAACTACGCTTTTTGATCAATGTTTTCAAACTATCTGCCATCGTTAAGTAAAAAGAACACCTGGCCGCACAATGCTAATGACCTCAATAGATAAAAAAACTGTTAAACAGCTGTGCATTTAGTGAATGGGATCGTGATTCACTGTCGGTCAACACGTGTGAAGTTCGTGCAAATCAGCTGATTACAAGAGCTTTGTTGCGAAATATGCGTGATTTTAAGCAGTGACGTTGATTGGAATGGGAAATAACTTATTTAAAAGCACTGTAAATGAACACTAATTGATGAGAAAATAAATGAAAAAATTTTTCGGCATGTGAAGAGAGCGGGAAAAAATAACTAATTGGAACGGACTCACTCAAATGCAGTATTATACTCCCTGTATGACTTCAGCTCCCACGATGACGATGCAGGTTGCTTCGGGAACGACTCCTTTGTTTCAATCTTCGTGTCTTGCCGCGTGGCGCTCGCGCGCGATCAAAGTCCGCGACGTGGAACACGACGACCGATGATGTTGACGGCGTTAATTACGGTTATACCGGTAATTAATTTTGCGCAATCGAAGGACCAATGAATAGACTCGAGTGGGCTTATGAAGAAAAGAGTAGTGGACTGTATAACAATGGGTTTAATACCATAATTAACACATCAATTAGGTACAAAGAAATGCCCGTAGTGGTCTGAGTCGGTGAGCTGAGTGAGGGGAGCGCGCGCGGCGGCGACCGGCGGCTCGCGGCCGGTACGCCGCGCCCCTCGCCTTCCCCTCGGTTGGCCGCGCATAGACGATGCGCCGACAAAAAATAAAATTAAAATTATTAATTTGCAGGAACCTGAAGGATCAGCAATGACTGGTCCAGGGACTTTTGCAGGATCGTTGAGTGAATAATGACTGGGCCAAAAATTTGTAGGTTCACTAATGAGCGGTCCAGAATTAGTAGCAAACTGAAGGGTTAAACTGGACCAGGTTGCTAGTATTATGTCCTGAAGGCTCAGTATCGAGCGGTCCAGGTTACTAGTAAATGCCCTGAAGGCTCAAAATCGAGCGGACCAGGTTACTAGTATATGCCCTGAAGGCTCAAGATCGAGCGGACCAGGCCCTGAAGGCTCAATATCGAGCGGACCAGGCCCTGAAGGCTCAATATCGAGCGGCCCAGGTTGCTCGTGTATTTCCTGAAGGCTCAATATCGAGCGGTCCAGAAGTACAAGCAAAGTCTGAAGGGATGCACCGGACCAGATTGTAGTCAGGATGAACGAACATCACTCATAATTATGTTTGATGAGACTCCGCGTACGAGGACGTTCGCACGTCAGTATGGCCGTGACGGCGTCGCCGTTGTAAACAGCACGTGCAGCGGGCCAGGTGCGCAGCGCAGGCGTCACTAAGGCCGCACCACTCTCCCCACTGCTCGAGCCAGTCTTTATAAACGACCACTCGGCGTGGAGGGGATCATTCTTGTCGCAGGCTTGGCCCGGTGCACATGCTGTAGCGCTTAGAGTTTTAATATTATATCTGAATTATATAGTTGTGTGTGTATAGTGATTTATTTTAAATATCGTGCTATTGGAGTAAAAGTTGATTACCGCTATATTTCGTAGTTTCATTTAAGATGATAGACCCTCTGCCTTCAAACATATTACCTGCACGATGCAATAACGTCATTTTATGTAATTGTAACACGTTGCCATCAAAACTATCTACTTGTTGAGCAAATAATCATAAAGCGCGCGTTTTACCGCCGTCGTGTCGCGCGTCGCAGCGTTTTGTCGTAACTTCGCGACGCGCGACGTACGGAGAATGTAATTAAAGCCACTGTTCGTCGCATAAAGTGTTGCAACTCTTCAATTGCGTCTTACTTTGTCGGTTAAGTGTTGCGATTATTTTTGTTGCACTTTTGTTGCGGCGTTAAAGGTTGATGGAATGTGGGTGTGTCTTTTGTCATCGTTGATTGTCATTCTTGTAAAAATATGTTACAAACATATTATAGTAATGTCTATTTTAATTACAGGGTGCAAATGTATGCACAATTCACAAATTTTATCGCAAACAATTTTTGATCTCTGCGGGTAGGCAAAACAAGACAAAGTATAATTAGGGTGTCCATATATGCGTTTTTTACTGAACGATATATCAGAACCGCAGAGTACTACCTACATCTATATTTATTGTTGATATATGAATTTATAAAAAGAGTAAGAGTTAGAGAGGTGAATACTTTTTTTTATTGTTGTTGAACGGCTAATATTTTTATTTTACGTCTTCATGATAACATAATTCTATTTAATAAAGTCTTTTTCTACGTTTTAGAGCCACTAACTTACAAATCAAATAATTATGGACCTTTTAAACATTTCCGGACTATCCTACCAACTTCCTCAATGACTTGCCAAAACCCGACACCAGAGAAATTCATTAACTCTGCCCGTGACATATCGGTGGTATTGCTTGAACATTTGTCAAATACATGTGTCGCAAACCCTCATATATCTGGGACATTGTATTGTAATTAAACGTTGTCCATTGAGCATTATGTTAGTAGGAGTAAGCTTGACAATGTTACAGTGATTCTGTTAGCCAGACATGTATGCTGTCATAAATCTTTGCTCAGTTACGGCTACTGAATAGGGCGTGTTTGACATGTTTAAATGTCTGAGGTAAGTTATTAGTTTTATGAAGCTACTAAATTATCGTGAGTCAAGGACGTTTGTAGGTAATGTCAAAAGTATAAGCCGAATTAAAGATTTATGATTATGTTTTTTCGAATCTCTACAAATTTAAATTACTATTACGATAATGAGTTATAATAATCATAAATTAATAACCTTTAACTCGAATTTAAAAGCTAAGAATAATACTATTGTGACTTACGAGATATCTTCCTTGATTATCCTTGTTATGAGCTCCCGATGTTTCGATGTTATTGCAAGTGTCTAATCGCGGAACGTCAGAATAATGTATTTCAGGAGCACTTAGTAAAGGGTAATCACGCAAGATATCCCGTAAGTGACAGTATTAGCTGTGAAAGTTTAAAACAGTGTCTTAAGAATTAATAGTTAATAGTCACAACAAACGTGTCATGCTATAGCAAAAAGGCCTCAAGACATACATTATCGTAGCTTCTGCGTCTGTAAAAAACTAACCTAATATTAGTAAAAATATTACCAGCTTTTATCCACTTCATCAACCCAACACTTTGAGCTTGTATACCATAAACCACAAAGAAAACAAAGGTTCACCTTTAAACACTCTACAGAACATATCTACGAAACACGATTCTACCCTCAAGTTTCTACTGTTAACTGTCAAACAGTCAATCACTCAGTAAGTCTAGGAACTAGTTAACAATGTATGGATGTTCAATTCCAAGATCTCTAACTGGACTGAACCTACAAGACTTGTTCTAGGAATTCCAAATCAGAGGTATATGTGGTGAGTGAATTGTACCCTCCTAACAACAATTTGTGTGGCGGGTTTACACAGCCCTTCTAACTACGAATGTAGTATTCGATATTATTACTATACGTTTTTTTGTCTTTTATTAAATACTATTTGCAAAACCGTTTAGAAAATCTAATGAAAGACCCTGAGTTTGCTGACACGTTCATGTTGTTTTGTTTTTTAATCTTCTGGAACAATGTGGAACAACTTTGCAAAATTTTATCAAAATCTGTTCAGTTCTTTAAAAGTCTATAGGGTACGAACGAGCAGACGACTGCGATTATCCTCTAAACATCACTATGAATATATTTTTTAAATACATACATTAAAATATAAAACGTGTACATGAGACGTATTTAATAGACGATAAATACTGAAAGGTTTGTAAGTACGTAACAATTTCAGACGAAAATATTTTATTGTTTCACAATTTTTAGAACATTGTGTTTTATTAGTCAGGTTAGTTTTTGAACTTTTTTTTTTAGTACAGGCATTTTTTTTGTAGTGACCATGATTTGAGATCGTCAACTTAATAGACAATTGGAAATATAATTTCCCTGGAAACTACTCTGAATCCCTACAATATGATGAATATCTCGTTCTAGCTATTTTAATACAATGGTATCAAGATGTCTAGTGTGTGGGTGTCATACTCGATGCTGATTCTAACAAGAATCAGGGATTATCAACTTCAATAGTATACCGTAGATATTCAGACCTTAGCCGCCTTATTACAAAACGTAGTTAAACCTGGTTTAACTTAGACTTGGTTTATCTCGCATGACGTCTCACTTCAATAATATTCAAAAGAAAGTGACAGCATGCGAGATAAACCAGGTCTAAGTTAAACCAGGTTTAACTACCTTTTGTAATAAGGCGGGAGAAGTCTAGCTCGACTGAACCTGAACCACAATACTTGCTCTAGGTATTCTTCAATCAAGATTGCATGATGTCTTCTTTCTATTGTACTTATCACAATTCAGAGTCGATGCAGAATGTGTGGATGTGTGAATGTGTCTTTCACACTTCTCTTTCACTCGTCATTTCATCTTTGGTCTTCCTCTACTCTTGTATTCAACCACATAGAAACTCAACTTTCCTCAGGGCATTTTCCTCATTCCTCGGCACCACATGCCCACGACAACGGATTAACACACAATTCAGTAACAATAGTGATAGTTAGTACTTACAGGAATCAGAAATCTTAATTAGCAAGGAGATGTGGCAGTAGATGTCCGTTCTGAAAACTTTTATAGTCTGAACATCCAAGAACCTAAGATATGTTCTAGGCATTCTAAAACAAAAGGATCTAGATCTGAAGAGGGTTACTAGGAATTGCATACAGCAGTCAGGTTGTGAACATAACGGACATGTGAACAACACACGTCATTGTTTTATTCTTGGAAGAGTATATAGTATGTTAGTTTTAACGAGGGACATATTGAAATCTGCAGTGAGGCATGCTTACATGATACTTATAAAAACATGAACAAAAAAAAACACTGATAAATAACATACAGACCCATACCAAAAATTACGGAAGTCTCGCAACCCCTGGGCATATCTCGGAAAATGTGCGTTGGTCAATGAATTTAGGTATAATCCATTTTCCCTCCATATTTTAAAACTGGCGTAGGACAATGGCAAATAATAAACGTCTAATAAAGTGAGATCTGGAGAGCGTACGGGGCCGTGGCACAATTCGTTTAACCTAACACATTGTATAGTATAGTGACATCATCATCTTGACGGCACGGTTGGCGCAGTGGCTAAGCGATTGGACTGCTGCGCTGCGTGTCGCGGGTTCGATCCCCGCACGGAACAAATATTTGTATGGCCTGCAGATAGTTGTTTCGGGTCTGGGTATTTGTGTATGTGACTTTCTTTGTTTGTGAACGCACCCACCATACAGGAGAAATTCCTAGTGTGGGGCAACGTTTTTTAAAAAAGAAAGAAGAAGTAGAAGAAGAATCTAAGATAACCTGAAAGATGCAGAAACTAATACTAACTAAACTAAAAAACTTTCGTGAAAATCTATCGAACCCGGTATCAGACGTTTTACTTTAGTAAAGTCTCTGAAAAAGGTAGGTAATTTTAACAGTCTGTGCAGCCTAGGGGTATTTGTTAAAAAATACCAGTTGCTTAGGTCAGTCCGTGTATTGACCATCCAACACCCAGACTTCCGCGTTTTAAATAGCACGTTGAACCACCGTTCCCAGCTGTTATTTATACTTCACTGACAGTCGATACAAGTAGTCATAAGCTCCGAAGTCAGACAACCAGCCTTACCAAGAGGCATCGCGTCACCGGGTACCTGATTTCTGGAAGTCAGATAGACAGTCGCTCCATGTAAAGAACTAGTATTAAGCTGGCTTTGGTAAGACTGGAAGCCGACCCAAACATAGTTGGAAAAAAAGTAGTTAAAAAACTAAAAAACCCGACTGAAAAAACTGAACTAACAGCAAAAAAACAAGCACATTTCAAATTAAACAAAACTTGGAAGCAGGCGGGGTCCATTCTATTTTCATTTTTTCCTTTCATAATTCAATATTCAAATGAACCCCGCCTTCTTCCAAGTTTTGTTTAATTTAAAATGTGCTTGTTTTTTTGCTTTTCAGTTTTTTCAGTCGGGTTTTTTAGTTTTTTAACAACTTTTTTTATTTCCAACTTTTTAGTTCTTTTGTGTTTGTTCTTTCGTTGGTCGCGTAAAATTCTTCGCAGATGATTTAACTTTTGTGCTGTTATAGGATTTCTCACTTTGAATTTCTTTTAAACGTGTTATATATTTTTGTAATCTCCTTTTAAAACCCTTTATTTTGATACCCTACTCGACGGTATAGGATTTTTTTTTTTTTTTGAACTCCGCGATGTGGCCCTAAAATCCGCAAGTTTTCTTTGTTTTTTATTTTTTATGTAGCCTATAACACTCGCGCCATCAAGACGAATCCAATGACGTATATTTTTTCAAATCGGTTCGTCCGTTTATGAGTTATGAGGGAACAAAGAAACGGACATACATACATACATACTTACATACATACATACACGTCAAACACATAACCCTCCTTTTGGGCTTCGCCGCAGTCGGGTAAAAAGGAGTAAGTACCTATTCTTCTGGAGATAATGCATTATGTCGTTAAGGCTCACTTTATCTACTACCATTGTGTAAAAAAGATATTTAAAGTAAATACATCTTTGAAGAAATACAGGAAGCAAAAGAAACTTTAAAAATTTAAAAATAAAACCTTTTCTATGAGATGTCAATGACACGACTTGCAATAACTGTAATAATATCGTGGAGTGGGTGGGTAGGTAGGTTGGCTCGCTGTCTATTTACGTTTTCTTTCTTCTTTTTATTTAACTTGGGAGGAAGTCAAGTGCAATGTTGTCTGTTTCTATGGAGACGACAATCTAGTTAGTTTATCCAATATTGATTGTGCAACTCAATAACGATCGGAGATGTATTTTTTATGTAGAAGTCTTTTCCAGTTACTTATTGATAATAAGATTACCTATTTTCTATTTGTTTATTGCTTTAATAGCACAGAATTTCATAGAATCATGAAGTGATTTTATAATTTTTATAGGATATCTGTGTGTTTCTATGAAATACTTTACAATTCATTAAATAATACTCGCATGCAAGCGCTTACCTCAGTGTACATATAAACCTAATAATTTAGGTACTACAGAAAACAAAGTTTTTGAGCCATAACATGAAAAATTCCACCCAAATGTACACATATACCATTATTCCATTCATTTGGAACCTTAAACCTCATTATACAGAACAACAAAGCTTTGTTTTAGCCCAAAAAATGTGAAAAACACTTGAAATTACGTCATTAAAACAAAGCGCACCGGCAGTACACAATGGGAGCCACAACAGAATTTTGTAAACACACCCAAATTGAAATAATAACAAGTATAGTTGCAAACGACTTGTCTACATTGTCGTGAATTAGGCGCATTAGGCGAGCGGCCCCGTAATGCACTGTGACAATGCGTTTATCCGTGATTATGCACCACACCAGTGCCCTAACACACTACAAAAACAGACTCTATACACTCAAAAATACAGTTGGTTTTCTGTAAATATTTAGCATGCAGTTAAGGCTCCTTGCCAGTAATGTAGTCATGAGTATTTGTAGCAAGAGATAACAGCACACGAGTTGGTAGTGGGACCTGTTGATGATAAGCGCCGTCGTCGATAAGGCCGTCTGCTGATGGACGGGCCCAGCCAGAATTTCGGCGAATACATATTTCATGAGTTGATTAAATAGTTCACGCTTTGAATTTCCCCGCACACACATATGTAGAAGGTATACATATGTAAAGTTTACTGCAGTACGACGAGGCGTAGTTAGTATGCGTCGTGTTTTTAGTTGACAAAATGTCACCGGGAATGAGGTCGGGTTTTCTTATCGTCTCGGTAAGAAACCATTTTATATGGTGATCAGAGCATGACGGTATCGTTATTGTGGGCAGAAGCTATCGTAAGCAAACGTCATACATTTCCTGGAAAATGAAACCTTGTATGTGGTTCGCGAATATACGCGTAGTTTCTAATTATAATAATATGTTGATGGAAACTTCCATATTAATTCGAAAAATGTTTAGAATGAAACTAAATCTCTCCCAAGCGTACGGCAGGTGCACCTAAAAGTAAACCCACATTTCACCAGTTTTAGATAAGTCCCATGTAGTATATGGTTAGCCTATTGCCATCAACCGGCCATCACAAATCTAGACTCCTAGGCTGCTACTGAAAAATTCTTGATATAAAATACCAATAACACTATGCCCGACCTGGGACAGTCTCTCTAAAATCATCACCTCAATACTGGACATTTTAAGGGTCCTTAGGTAAAATTTCAGTATTTTTAGCTAACTGTAATAACTCTAAAATAGTGCCATCGATGTGAAAAACAATTCAAAATATTAAGTATCAAAACATACTATTTTCTGAAAGTCAAATACCACATATTTAACTCAAGAAACAAACGCGGCTTCGACGGAGACTTCTATTTTAAGATTTTAATCGTTTTCTTCGACGCCAAGCCGCCTGCAATCGATTCCTTACTTACTAGTAATCATTTATTATTGGTGCATCGCCGTCTATTTATACGAGGCACTGCTGTAACCATAGAGCCAAGACGCCATTAAGGTTCTATCGAACCTGTTTGCCAAGTATGTATTCAGTGTGAAAAGTAATAAAAAAACAGTAATCGAAATCATCTTAAATTGATAAATATTATTACACTGTTGACAGTACTCAAATGTCGAATTAATTAAGGCCTATTTAGAAAGATTTTTACAAAGTTTATATTGGCATAATTAATGATTCCGAAACCATTTCGAGATTTTAACTAGATCTGGGATCTGTCAGGATCTGTCAAACTGGTACCAACAAACAGTAGACTGGCTATGAACAACAGTCTCTGACAGCTATACTGAGCTGTTTAGAGTTGAAATTACAATTTGTCCACACCGGTTTAGCCGAACCTGTACTGAGAGCAAATTCAAATGTCACATGCTGGCATTTCTAAATTGTTAGAGGCCGTCAGTTTCTATAGGTAGGGTCAAGTGGGGGACAGTGTAACAGAAAAGTCATTTTCATTTTTAGAAAGAAAACCCTTTATTCTATCGTATTCTTATTATTTACCATAAAATCAGCAGTTTTTAACCTTCATATTATGCTTGATTTAATATCGAATTTATACTCAGAAACTATTTTTTTTTAAGTATTCTGAGATCACAATTTTGTTATAGTGTACCCCAGGGGTGGGGTACAGTTTAACAGCCATTGGGGTACACTGTAACAGTAGACTAAACATACATCATACGAAATAAAATATGAAAAATAGAAAACATTTAACCTCAATAACATATTCTATAACATATTTTTGGTACCTATTATGAATCAAACATAAATAAATCACTACATATTATAAAACAAAGACCCCCGCCACGTCTGTCTGTCTGTTCGCGTCGCGATAAACTCAAAAACCACTGCACCGATTTTATTGCTGGTTTCACCAATAGAGAGAGAGTGGTTTTCGAGGAAGGCTTCGACAGCGTCAAATTCATCTTTTTTGGACGTTTACGTTTTTTCTTTTTTTTTCACACTTATTACCTGTTACACTGTACCCCACACCATATTATTTCAAACAAAAATTCGTTAAAATTTGATGGGTTAGAAATTGCAATAAACTTTGTTTACTATTTAAACACCAACTAATTGAAGATTAAGAGGAACATAATATATTTACTCACCAGAATATATTACTTTGCCAATAAGAACAAAAATTCACTCTCTAAATTTTCTACAATTTTTTAACGAAAAACATAAAATCGAGCATTCTTCCGTTCATCCAGTGATTTGTCGTTCGATGACAAGTGATTAAGATGGCTGCGCATGAGACTGACAAAACACGTAAAGAGACACCATTGCGATAAATTAGAAAACGACAGAGTTAATCTTGATGTTATACTGTACCCCCTGTTACACTGTCCCCCACTTGACCCTACACGTTAACGCCTACTGACAACCTTGGTTGGTGTGAAAATGATCGATAATACGGTCTTTAGCAAAGACTGACATCCATGGTTTGTATGGAAAGTATTGGCAACACCATCTCGAGTACGTACTGTGCATCTTATTTCTGCAGAATAAGTAATTTTTGAGATAAAAACTTCTTTAGCGGCGTTGTGTACTTTTTTTGAGATGGGTAAAAAATATAAAACTCGCGTCAGGAGGACACCTAACCTGATCGTAAGACCGCGCAGGGTGCTTGCGCGAATGTGCGTGTGTGTAAAATGTAAAAAAAAAATGTCAAGTTGATTTTTCTGAGAGATTTACTTTTTAATTTAAAATTTATTGAAAAAGTTCAAAAGTGTAAAATTTTTATGTAATGTAAATTGTCTTGTTTGTGTACGATAGCGCAATAAATGAATATTGTACTAATAAATAAAGCAATTCGTGCGAAATTATTCCCTAACCATTCCAAAATATTCAAAAATGCACAACGTTATTGTTCAAGTTTTCACTTCTGCCAGCACTCCCGGAGTGCAACCCGTTGTTTTTTCTTTAAGGCATCTCCTTACTCTGTGGTCTTAACAAATCAGTGGGTAATACTCACGCGATGTATGTTCTGATTAGTGTTACATATGTGCATTTAATATGAAGAGCTGGTTTTTAGGATGTGGTTAGCTTTTTCTTGCTTGATTATTTCGTAGAAGTGGCGTCTTCGAATGCACTACGTTTTATTTAAAATATTTGATACATCGCGTAAAACTTTTAGGTAGATAGATAGAATGCTCTTTGATTATCTACACCATACAAATTGCGGTCACATGCGGTCTTACCGCTAAATGTAATTTTTTCCCTGAATGGATTCCAGGAATGTTGATGTTATTTTGCAATGTAGTTTTTCACACGTAGGTAAGGGTAGTGTATGTAATTTTTTTGCCTAAGATAGAAACAGATCCTTATAGTTACGTCCTTGTAGTAACGTCTGTTGAATATACATATGGCCACAAGTATGTACCTTCAGATAATCAATAAAGCCTAATTCATCACAATAACCTCATTATCCATACCGCCAATAACTCAAACAGTATATTCCTTACAGTAAAACAAAACCATCGAACGTAATTTCATCCGTTCAACTCTTTCGAACTACCGCCTATATTTCAACGTGCGGTCTCGGTAAGAAATACGGTCTAATTTGTGAAAGCACAATATCTCAACAGCACTGATGTTAGTAGTTATCGATAAATCACTGCGGTACCTTTTTCAGAACGAATGTTAAACCGATAAACATTCATCTTCAATACATAGTTGACTAAACGGCGTTTTCTAAAAAAAGAAATATGGTCTCACTTGAACGTGCCATTGGTACCCAGTTAGACCGTACTTTGGGTCTGAAATTGGACATGGAGTGAGTTTACAATGAGTATTACCTCGCATTGTTAAAATTTTTGGTGCAGAACCTTCCGTAAAGGTTCGGTGGAACTTCAAAATTTAGGTTCAATATCTTTTATCAACATATAAATTAGTTAGATGCAATCTTAGTACAATCAAACATTCGTAAAACAATAATAAACACAGATAAGTTCTTGCTACGAAAAAGCTCGTAGCCACATTAGACGTTGTGATTAAAAATCAAAAACGAATAAAAGAAGTAAAAATATTTTATTTTCTATACGTTATTTAAAAAATCTAAATCTCAGCGAATAAAACCACTAGTTTACAAAGAGAAAGAAACAGTGTGCTACGTCGCCCGCGTAGCGGTTTGCTACGAAGTTGTAAGGAGTTACTAATACGGGTTTGTTCCAAGTTGGATTATACTAACTTGGTATATATAGCCTGGAAACTTAGTATAGGGTATAACGGGAAGTGCTTTAATTATTGGACTTCAGATTTAAGTCTTAATTATTCTCACTTAAGTCTCGTAGCACCTGCTACGAAAAGCGTAGCATACTTCTGCTTAGCATATTCGTATTTTATGTGATTTTGTGAATTTATTTCTCACATAAGTTATGTTTTCTGGAGTTCTTTGATTTATGAAAATCGTACAATATATTATAATTTATATTTTGATTGGGACTACTTGCTAAAAACATACCATTTTAGACTTTAGTGTCTTATTCAATATGATATATTGATCTAGAATTCTAGACAGATTAATTACAAGATTTTAGATTCTTTTCCATTCTAGATTCTGTTCCATTCCACGTCTATAAGCCCAGTAGGGTTAGGCAGGCGTGTACCTAGTAATACACCCACATTTCACCAGTATGATTACTTATACAGGCAAAATGTGGGTGAATGTGGGTGTGGGTGGTGAATGTGGGTGGGAATCTATCTTACGATAGTAGTAGAAAGTGCTAGTAGTAGTGTAAGTATACATTAACTTCCCATATTATTATTGATAGAGAGCCCTTTTATATACATTTTCGCATACAAAAATTAACTTTTTCAAAAACTACGAGAACAAATAGTAGTAGCAGTCGTCACTGAGCCTCGTATGCAATAGGTAAGCAATGAATAAACGGTCGGGCCGAGTGCGACCGATAAAAATGAAATATGTACCAACGTGGACATAGCCCCGCTACTTTGTTACTTGAACTCCACCAAAAACAGGGCACGGTTTTAAAAACAATATTTATTCATGCCAAAGACAAAAAGCTGAGTTTTCGAACTGAACGAAGATCCATAGTATTGAT
The DNA here is from genome assembly GCA_949775195.1 of Diarsia dahlii. NCBI lineage: Eukaryota > Metazoa > Arthropoda > Insecta > Lepidoptera > Noctuidae > Diarsia > Diarsia dahlii. Next base: position 8,163,653 of record OX459195.1, on the reverse strand, counting down.
ATAAATATGACAGTAAATATGTCTGACTGTCGGTTTGTCTTTCTGTCTGTTATCTTACACGATTTATCAACTGTACTAATTTCGACGATTTGCTGTCTCATACAAAAAAATATATTTGCTTGAAGATAATAACAATAATAATAATAAATATTTTTATTGACACAAGAAAAAAGTTATACATTTCGATTTGAAACCCTGACTCCTGTGCTAGGTGAGACCTGTGTTACAGAAGTCAGTGTCTACACCCCTTTTTGAAGATAATTTTAATTTGTAAAAACTTTTAAATAGAACTACGATGACGGGAGGCAATGCGCTAATCTAATTGATGTGGTTCTTCAGAGAGGGCAGTTGCGTAGTACTTGCTGCTGGCGTGTGTGTGTGACCAGATGTATGAACGTGGACGAGGCAGAAGGAGTATGTATAAGGATCATAGCAGGTGGCATTCTGTGGTTTTTGCCTACGTTTGTGGGAAAAAGTCGTGAGTATGTATGTAACACGACGATGTTTTTCACACATCATAGAGGGCACATACGTTGACCATAACCTGGATTTGGACATGAGATATTTTGTATTTTGATGTTACGTTCCCAAGAGATAATTACCGACCTCAACGCGGGTAAAGCCAAGACCAAAAGCTATTATAGTTTGCAGCTAAATTTAGAGACATACTAATGTTCAGTTGAATTAATTTCTAAAAATTTATTTATACTTTCGAGTGCTATTGAGGTTTAATTGAGGAATGGCTAATATTAGGCTTTTAAATTTGACTGAGCAATTTATAATTGAAATACCATGTTCGTGGAATGCGCACTTAATTTTTTATTTGCATGATTTTTTTGGAAATCTTTTTGTATTATACGAAAGTCTGACAATCAATCTTAAAATGGGCTATCATATTTCCCAGTACTAACTGGGTTGTGGAGGTCAGATAGGTAGTCGTTCCATATTACTGGTATTTAGCTGCATCTGGCTAGACTGGAAGCCGACCCCAATATAGTCCGGAAAAGGCTAGGTAGATCATGACCCATATCAACAAAATCAATTTCTTTTTTATCCAACTAATGCGAGACACGAGGCAAGGCTCAGAGATTCTCATATCTGCGAAAGTTGAAGGCAAAGAAACGACTTATCTATTCAATTTCTGAATACGACAACGGCATTAAACTTTACTTCTAAAAGACCTTCAACGGTGGCCGCACGGCAACCGAAAGTCGCAAACATTTTATTTACGGATATGTATTATTTATATAAAACTCTTATCTATACAAATTTCACGCTCTTTCTCCAACCAAAATCCCTAACAACATATTTATACCATGTGAATTATATTCAGAGAAATTTACATAACGTCAAAAAGATTCCACGTTATTACGAATCCAAAGCCGTCGCGTCCTAACTTCCAAAGAAAATTAATTTGAATAATACATACTACATACAGGGAAATAGCGCAAGAAGGGAAATATTGCATAACGCAAAAACCTGTACAATAATATCTGATCATGAATAACCCACGCGATGCCAAAAACTAAAACAATAACAATTGAAACTTGCAGTTTTCTTTACTGCGAGACGTCAAAAAAACTATTTGGAATGCAAGTTTGTAAAAACTATATGGGGTGCGTTTTGTTTCTTCTCCATATGAAATAAATAGTGGTCTGATCCTTGACAATAATCTGAAATGTGGCCCAGTATAACATTTTATTAACTAGCTATTCTTGGTACCTTTTTCATTATTTAGTTATTTAGTCAATAAAATACAAAAACAATTCATGTTTTTGTATTTTATTGACTAGTCATCACTACAACATTTAATCTTGCTATATTTTTGAAGTGAAAACTTCTTTAGCGGCACTGAGCACTTTTTTTTGTATGGGTAAAAACTTTCAAACTCGCGTCAGGGTCACGTGATGCTGATCGAAAAAGCGTAAGATTTTTCGATCAGCATCACGTGACCCTGACGCGAGTTTGAAAGTTAATATTGAAGTTTTCACTTCTGCCGGCACTCCCGGAGTGCTACCTTTTTTTTTTTGTTCAGACTTGCAACAACTGTTATAACTTACTGTTATCTTAGTAATTATCAAACAGCTTTATAATTATGACAAGGCTATTGACCTCATGAAACATTATGATTGGTGTCATTATTTTTTAATGCAGAAGAAACAAATCAAGAAATCAAATGTTATAATTACGTCTTATTGTTTGCTGATAGGAACCGAGAAAATTGAGTGAGTAAGGTTTTTATCTTCCCGGTCCGATGGAGAAAATGAAGAATACGTTTCGTTACGCACGGTACTAAGATTTTCATGCGACCAACTGCAAGTACAGATGCATTTTACCTACCTATGAGGTATTCCAAATTATCATCTATTTTAGATCAGAACATGGATCACAACTAATACAAGAGCTAAGTCGACTGAGCTTTGCTCGGGTGAAAATTTAGATTACGAAGTTTACCAGATATGAAACCTAGCTGGATTGATTTTTCGGCCCCCAAAACGCCTATATTGCAACATTCATCGAAATCGTTACAGCGGTTTTCGAGAACGTGATTTTTCTTCTTCTTCATAGATTACTAATGTATTAATAGGATAGGGAGGCCTTTTCCCAGCAGACAAAAATCAGCATCATATAGAAAACTGCCAAAGATGAGAGAAAAAGAACTTATTTACAAATAATTTTTTCACGTCCAACAATGAAGCAAAAGCTGCAGAATCCCTAAAAAACCCAAAAAAACCTCTGCACTTTACATAAAAGTACTACATCCCAACTCCGAAAATAAGCTAAACCAGAAAAAAACGCGTACAATAAGCGAAAATTTCCACCATTACACAAAGTGTGATCGTTTATTTTTTGGCTAATGACCCCGTGAAGCCGGGGCTTCCTGCCGATACCCCGTGCCCTCCGAAAGGTTGAACACGCATTATGGTGAATAGTTATAAAAGCTGTGAAATGAAATACTATGCTCTAATGCGGACTTGATAACCGGTTGCTGGAGGGACCATTATGTTGGGTTTGTGCGAGATTTGGATAGTTTGCGCTTTGTGTTTTGAACAGTATGTTTGTAATATAATTATATAGGTCTTAATGTGTTCGACAATTATTTTGTAACGATGAATGGATTGTGTGAAGGATGATAAGGCCTTCTTTCTGGAGGTGACTGCTGAGATAACGAGAAATAGAGAAATATGGAAGAAGAAGACATGCATAAGGGTATTTAAACTGTCACTTACGGGATATCTTCCGTGATTGTTATTTGTTTTGAGTTCCCGATATTTCGACGCTGTTGCAAGCACCATGATCGCGGGTTGATGCATAAGGGTGTTCGCCAATATTTAGAACTTAGATGATAACTTAGATGCATGACTTTCGTAATTTCGTACCAAATAAAAAAAATCTTAAATCTTTTGCGTCATATAAGATTTCGTAGATTGTTGTTTCGTTTTGTTTCTAGAGATTAGGAGATTTTTTATCAGATATCAAGAGATTTTCAATTCGATGCTAAAGATTTCGGCACTTAAGTACGATTTGTGTACGAATTTTATAAATCTTACCAAAGCAATAAAATACAAGACATGTTCAGCACTGAAATGTTTACGACCTTTAAACATTAACCAATAGGGCTCATATTTCTAAATCAACATCGACATACACCTACTTCAAAACATTATTAGCATAGCGTGATCACTTATTACAGCTGATCACAATTTGTGAATTCCTACGAACATTCGATAAATATGTTATTGGTTTCCGTGACCTGTATAAATATAGTAGGTACCTCCGTCGCTGCTTGCATCAGAAGAGTTCGCGGTTGCGTGATCGATACTTAACAATATTACATCATATTATTCAAATTACTATCGGAAGACCTCGTGGAATATATGGAAAAAGTTGCGATGGGTATTTGTGCAGTTTATATTCAACAACATTTCGTTAGACTTGATGGATATGAATTTAGCGGAGGTAGTCATGAAAATGGGTAATATATGGGTAAAATTCGGATAATAAAAAAATTACAGAATTTAATCAATCAAAAAATTAAAGCTCAGGATTGGTGCCCTGAAACAATTACTCGAGGTCGTGGCAGACCACGTAGGAGATGGCGGGACGAACTGGATGTCTTCCTTGAGAATTGGAGAGACGTTGCACAGAATCGCGACCGTTGGAAGGAATGGAGGGAGGCCTTTGCTCAGCAGTGGGACAACATAGGCTAGCTATATATATATATAAAATTAAAGAAAACCAAAGAAAAGATGGACGGATTGTGTGAGGAATGAAATTAAGAAAAAGGAGTAAATGATAGCGTCACGATTGACAGGGTAGGAAAAAACATGTTGCACTGCCACATAACATGGAAGAAGGGCAGCAAGGTGATGATGACAATATTTAAAAAAAAAGAAATCTTCTACTAAATAAAAATCTTATAATTCATACATTTTCTGACAGACCACCGCTTGATATAGAATCAGACAGATTTTAACAAAAAAAAACTTCCCCTAAACGTTTTTGAAATGGGGGATGAACGTTAGCATGGAATTTTGGGTTAGGGGGAAACTGGCCTCTGGTCCGCGGCCCAGATTACACGGAGTGGGAACAGTAGTGGAAAACTCGGCCGAATGCGTGGGCCAGAATACCATGGGAAAAAGTTATCGTAGTTAAATCGACCCATTGGGATTTAATTTCATTAAATTGAAAAAAGGTGCGAAAAACCCACACGGCAGCAAACAGCAAACTCACAATATTTTCGAAAAAGTCGGAAAACCGGGAACAGAAAACCTTACCTGCTTCCATAAATAACAATATTTTTCAAAAAAAGTCGTTAGTCAAAAAACCCGAGCTTATGTTCAAGTTATGTACAAAACCATACAACGTAAGCACATACATACAAAAATCTAAAATCCGCAGATCAAAATAAAAAGTTGAATACAAAAGACGTCGTAATTTAAGCTTATCGCCTTTCGTGGCCCGTTAGCCACGAGGTGGCAATTGATTCTACTGCTCCAGCGGCCGAGATCTCAGTAAACCCGCACTTTTGAATATTATCATATTTTATACTGTCAATTACAGGTGCAACCTGGAGTCTGGATTGTGCTCTGTTGGTAGGAATATTATATAGGAGTTAAACATGACAAAATAGAAATAATCGTACCAATAATTGGTGATTTTCTGACAAATGTGTTGTTAAAACGTTGATTTCCAAAACCAGGTTGACATAAATTTTTAGAGACATTTTAACCCTGTGTTAATGTTACATTTCTGATACTAAATCAAATTTTTTTCAATACCCGTTTTCCGTTAGTTTCTAAAATGTTTTTTTTACTCGTCGGTGTCCTTTCTACCTTGTATAGGTACTAAAATAATGACTCCTCACGAGTCAGGGGATTGACAATGAGACACAAATCATTTTTTTTTTCAATCCCATTTTCCACATTAGCTTCTTAAATGTGGAGCGCCCCTACTCCTCCTCTTTGTTGGAGGGATATTACTTTATTATCATATTTCACAGTATCAATTACAGGTGCTATAGTTTTTATACCCTGCAACTCGTCTTGCGGTTATATAAATTGTTGCAATTTTCTCTTGATTGTTCTTAAAGTAGTTGTGATGAAGGAAAGAGATTGCTTAGTGCTTGTTTTCTTGTTTTGAATAAGATTTAGTTTACACTCTGGGGTAGACGTGGAAGAAAAAGTATTAGTTGCTCGCAGCGTGAGTTACTGCAGGAGTAAGTATTTGTCATTTTTAAAGCTCGAAGGAAAAATACACGTTAGAAGTTTGCACCGTATATAAATAGTGAATTCTGAAGTATCGTTGATGCCAAACCAACAAATAGATTTCTTTGTGATTATTTTGTTCGAAAGGTGTTGCTATTTATAAAAAAATAGGTAGTATGGTTATATTTCCCTAACAGTGAATGACCGATAATTAGCTTATAAAAATTAACCTTGTCTGGGGCTAAAGTAACACATATCAGTTTCCGTGACTAGCTCAATATCTTAATGCCTAGTTTTTTGTTTTTGTAAATACAGTTGAACTTAAAAAGTCGTCACGAATATTGCGTAATCAGATTAAAGTTACTTAAAAAGGTGACCTCTATGACCCAAGTCTGACTTGAAAATCCGTATAGGGTACTTTTTGTTAAACTAAAAATAACAATGTCGAACTTGGTGAACAATACTTTTGAGAAAGTCTTAATGCTGAACATTGATTGGTTTTCTGTCGAAAACTGTTCAATTTTTTAAATTACTAGTTTTACTTTGAGCTTCGTTAACACAGAAAATGTGCATACTTAAAAGCCAAACAAATATATTTATTTATTCCGAAAGTCTGACACTACGTCACTATTTTTGTGTAACCCTATGACTATACTGTGAAGAGGACCTGAAGGTCTTTTCCGTGTAGCTGGCACGATATTTTTTATATTTTGTGAGTCCAGAACTTCGCCACTTCCACCGTGTCATCGGTAGCAGTGCAAAGGTCACATTGGCTGCATTTTTCAGAGCAAAGGGGGCAGTATAGGAGGTGGACCAGTATGTGACACAGTTCCACACCCCTCTGCTGTTTCATTGCGGTAGCCCGAGGTTGGAGTTATATCTTCCGATTCCAAGGAATCGTCTCCGGACTTAAGTGGGAACCTTCCTTGGTGGAAGGAATGTTCGACCCTGCAGGAAGATGCTCACTTGGTGGTAATTATAGAGAGTGGGAGAAGGCCAGCTTTTTACTACATTTTAAATTGGGCGTCGGCCGGGTCTTTTGATAGGCATGTTGCAGTTTAGAAAAAATCATGATCCGTTTAGTCAAAAACCATAACATAATTGAAACATGATACGACGTTTTTTGAAAAAAATACTTTTCTAGATAAAAGACTACGAGTAGTCTATTTAATAATGGCTTTAGTAGGTAGTAATAATCCTCTCAATAATGTTTTTTTTTCTCTGATTGCTCCTACTTTCTATTCCCGCTGATCCTCGCGACTCCAGCGTTCAAGCAAACAAATTATGTGATTTATAAAATCCTGTAATACATAATAAATATTTATTTTCCAGTGAATACGTCGTAATGAAGCTACAGGAAAATGAAAGTTTACATAGACTACATCATTATTCTGGTTGCAGGAGCTCATTATATAATTTATCTCATTGTAACCTCATTTAATGGATCTGTATTATATTTCTCTGAAAAATAAAATAATTAAATGTGTTTAAATTAGTATTACGACTTTCGACCTTTGATTTGGCTTTAAAATTACAATTACATATATAATTTTGATTTATTACCATTTAAAAACTTTGTGAATACGTCATGGCGCATGTATTTTAATTTAATTTTAAGCTCACATGCTGAATGAAGAAAGCAAAACATGTGAAACTTTTTTATTTGTAAGACTATAAATTGTATCTAATTGTATCTAGTATTTCTAACATACTTAAATTATTGTAAGGGTAAAAAAACAATCTTAAAAAACAGTTCACCTAGAATAGTTTAAATTGAAACAAACAGTAAATTACACGTCAATCGAATAATTTTACTTGACGGTTACCAACGAGTATAATCACTGGCAATACCGTGGTCTAACAGTAGAAAACTAGCTCAATTACTGACAACCTTCCAAGAAGTGTCCTCACTCAAGGACATCGAATAATAAAACAAACTCACATCCACTTTTCTTAAAATACAAAACTTGACTTCACAAGTTAAATAATGACTACCTACCTAGAAATTCTCGTACACAGTCCACAAGTATACTTAAGAGGTTAAACTTATTGTGTATAAGAATAAAAATAACAAGATTTTGGGCGAATAAAATCATAAAGGTGAATTTATACAAGCAGCGTGTAGGGACGTGGCGAATCGATTCGCGGCACCCACGACGCGTTTACCTGAGGTATAGTACGCGCCATCCCCATAAGCACTACGGAAATGGTCGAGCCCATGAAAAATATGACACGGGGAAAGGGGAAGCGAGCCCTCTAAGCCTTTTATGAAATCGTTAATGACCTACTTGATGGGCTCCAATGAGCCTTTCGTAACTGTTACACGATTTTTGTATGCGTTTCTAAATGTTGTTGCCACATTGAGGATTCATGCGTGCTCGTTACGGAATGAATCGTCTGTATATCGTGGAGGACTGCAATGCTTGCGTTATATTACGTACCAATCTTGTGGACGTGTATGCGTACTTTACAGACAACATAAAAACGTTATGTATATGTTCGAAGGTCCTTTTCAGCGTATTATTATGACTATGTCAAGATTGTTCAGTTGATTTGTTGTAGGCCGTTCACAAATTCGAACCCAATTTTGGGAACAAAATGTTCAAATTGTTTGTGCGACTGAGTTTAAAAGCTAGGCGGTGTTTACTGGGACTTATTAGCATAAACATAATTGAATAAAGTATCAGTGCTGCCTTTCGACAAGAGGTATCTATTTTATTGTAGCGTTTGTCATCAATAGACAAAGCATTTTTCAATTAAATATGTTTTGAATCTGAAATGGTTTGACTATTTACAATTCAAAAGTTGTCAGATTTGACGTATATTTGAACTAGTTTCATATCGCTTTTCAGCGCATTGGTAAATAAAACGAAAAAAAAACGTTTTATTTACAAATACCTACACACAATACTACTCGCTGAAAACATTGCTTCATGAAAAAAATACTGTAACGCATATCAAGCAATACTCTACCAAAACTCAACTTAAATCATATTCAAAACCAGCTAACCACCATCAACCTCCATCTAAACCAAGATACCTTTACCTTTATTTGTTGCCATAGAATAAAAAAATAATAAACCCCGGTCTGGCAACACCACACTTGACATTCGCAAGTTTTAATTGCCACACTTGGCGGCAGCGGAGCGGTTTGAGTGGTCGCCCGTCACGACTAAGCTCTCGCAAAAACTACACCATGTACACGTTTTAGTTGTTAACACGCTGTATACAGCCGCCGCAAATGTGTTGGTTTAGATGTACTGAGATTTAGGTTATCACTTATTGTGGTTTGTTACATAGTTATGCGTAGTTAAATGGTTATGGTAAAGTCGGTAACTGTTTTGTGAAGTTGTTGAATTAAAGCCTTGTAATATTGGTAAAATGTTGTGTCTTCATGCCGATCGACCACAAAGACATATTACATACATATTATTATATTATTATTATAAACTTTAAGCCCGAAATAATTGCTCCGTTTATTTACTGGATTTGGTCCTAGTTGATAGCAATAGGCTCGCCCTACACAACTAGCAAAGTGTAGCTGTACTGTAATGTCATGTATTTATAGATTACTAACTGTCTTCACGCGGTTTCACTCGCGTAGTTCCCATTCCCGTGAGAATACATCAGGGATAAAAAAAGCCTATGTCTCCCGGGGGTAGTGTAGCTTCCCAACGGTGAGTTTTTCAAATTGGTCCAGTAGTTTTTAAGTTTATTCGTGACATACAAAAATATAAATCTTTCCTCGTTATAATATTAGTATAGATATAGATAACATGCCACACTTTTCTCTAATCCGTAACTTGTAACATGACCTCAGAAGCAACGTATACATACAAAATTGTGCGTCTCACTATAAGGTCAGGGAAGGGTTTACCTTACTAATAACCGGGGCCACGCTAACATTATAAGCACCGTACGCGACGCACACTAGCGTCAAGAAATGAGGGGTGCGTATAATAAAATACATCGGGCTCACCTATATCATAGAAATAAGTTTGTCTTAACATACATGTTTATATATAGGTAAGCTTTGTATGGGGTCTTTCATAGGCTACTTTCAGGAGCATTAAATTCTGAATTTTATTTTTTTATAGCTAAATTGGTGTACAGAATTTTGAAGACGTTAACAATGGGTAGGTTTTTAAGCTTAGTTGCCGGTTAACGCGTTATTTATTATATTTATTATAAGGTTATAAACAAATAAAAAAAGTATACTTACAGGATAAGTTTATAAATATATCAAACATCTATATAAACTTTCATTCCGTAGGTACTTCTTCCCCCTTTTGGTTGTAAATTTTCAAAACTCCTTCCTTCGGACTCAGCTTTTTTGTAAACAGAACTCTTATACAAAATGCTATGCTTCTAATCTCAGCGCTTTGGCGCGTGCTGTATGAATGCCATGATTAGGAACGCTGCCATAAAAACTGGAGACTTTTGTTTTGATTTTGATGAAAAACTTGACCATACAAACCAGTGCTGACACTCACATAAACTCAGATTTCTGATGTAGTTGCGTGTGAGTTGCGAGATTTCTATCCATCTCATTAGGGGTTTGACACACCTGCCGGGCCCGCGGATTGTCCTGTCGGGGCTGCGAGTTGTTCGAAAGAGATACCGCAGCCTCGGACGCAAAGGGCTAAGAAGGAACATGGGGGGTTTTTAGTCAGTAGAAGTCTGACACTCTCTTCCGCTCCTCCTAGAGCGAAAGGAGTCAATTGGTGATTTACAACCCTCCAAAAAAAAAAAAAGGGGTTTGACACAAAGTTTTGCTGTGTGCCTAGCTTTTTCCCAACTATGATCGTCGGCTTCTAGTCTAACTGGATGCAACTGAATGCCAGTATTTTACATGGAGCGACTGCCTATCTGAACTCCACAACCCAATTATGGTAATAATTCGCACCTTCGGAATATTAAGGACTTACTCAAAAATAAAAAAAACGTGTGGCACTAGGAGACTGCCGCGGTAAATCTATTGCATAGCATTTTTTATCAACTTATGCAATAATAGGTATAAATAGTTAGGAATTAATAGTGTAATTACACACCAAAATAATTATTCATTCAAAAAATTTGAACAAAACTAACGATATTAAGAGTTTGATCTTCGAATTTCGCGCGATGTACATTATATAAATCAAAACTAACCTTCATAGACTAAGCTAGTAAGAAACTCTATGACAGAAAATTTAAAAGAAAAAGTATTGACAGCCTGACGCAAGTGTCATAACATTGAAAAATATGAAAATTATTTATTTTATTTTAGATATTTTATAAGAAAACGAATCGTTTTAGACCGATTCGCAGAATAGTAATGCAAAAACCAATAAAACTTATGATAGATGCGTACTAATAATAAAATGAATGTATATAGAGTACTCACTACTCACTCATTTTCTTTCACTATTTTTTCGTGACTTACTTCATTAATAAATGCACTTTGTTTATTCATATTTAAAACACTTTGTACACAAATTATACGAGTAAGAATATTTTAGAAGGAGAAAGCAAAGAGACAAACAATTATTTAATTTGACAACCTCAGTTGACAACCTTGTTATTTTCCGTAACCATAGCAACCTGGTTGAGTACTGAAACTGAATTTTAATATTTTTGTTAGGGAAATTCTGGATTCGCTCTCCACGCTCAAGGCCCGCGATAGAATCTATGCAATAGATTAAAAACATTAGTTACGGTCATAGAGGGTCACAAAACGGTATGCACTTTTAGGTGAATATTAAAGAAGTGACGTTTTTGTGGTACCTATGGTTTTATTCTACCATAAAAACGTGCGAATCATGTTACCCCTTGGTGACCTGGTAACAACTGTCCAAGACTATTTGTGCCCTAACAAGATACTAGTGGGCAAGAAAACATACTTAGGTACTTATAACACCTTTTTTTGGTTCAACATAAAAATCACTACATTTTATACCCGAGAAACCCATGCCTTATCCATTAAACTAGCAGCTATTGTATAGGATAGGACCATAGGGATTAACGGTAACGATAGTGCATAAGGAAGATACCTGGTTTAACAGCGGTTAGCAAATTAATAACACCCGCTATCAGGGTTTTAGTGGCGCTCGGTACAGCTTATCTAGCTTGTAAGATGTATGAGGAAACATCACCTGATCGGAAGGTTTGGCACTTTGTGCGTGAGGTTCTTAGGGAAGGGTACCGTCGATTTGTAGTTTACTTTTGTGTAAACACGACACAACTTTTTTAAAAGTGATTTAAGTATTCCTACTGTATTCATTAACATTTTATGTTTTTACGAACATAATATTTTGGAGGTCATATATTCTTCTTCTTATCGTGTGGGCAGTAAGGTCTAACGACCCCACACACCCTAGTGTCAGAGTTTCTAAACCGCCGCAAGGGCCTCTGACATGGTTTGACGACCGCCTTTTGGCGGCCGGGACCACCGGCTTATACGTGCCTTCCGAAGCACGGAACCATCTTTTTATCAGACAATCAGGTGATTCAAGCCTGCAATGTCCTAACCAAACTGGAAACAACTTCACAAAGTATGCTTCCCGTGGGAATCGAACCCACGACCACCGGGTCACAAGGCAACGCCTAAACCACTCGACCACGGAGGCAGTTATTTACGAAATAGGTCTTTCTAAAAGTAGAAACCGTTATTTTACTAGAAATTTGCATTTCAATTGTAAACATATTAGTGCGTGTGACTGAACAAGAAAGGCGTGAGCAAAAAAATACTTTTGCAATTTATTAAAACATGGAAAAGAATAAGACATAAAATAATGCATATGCGCATAATGTTTGTATAGTTATTTGTTACTTTCTAATTTTAAATGTGACATTATGATTATTTTTAATTTTAATTTGTTGACATGTACCAATTTAATCTGTAAATTCTAATGTAATGGGGAACACAAAAGGGTCAGAATATTCGTATCAAATACACCTAAAATCGAAGTGTAGAACGTGTACATTACATTAGTTTTTGTTTTACTTCGATACATGCAGTATTTCCGAAGTTATAACGCCGAGAAGTTTAAGTAATTTTTTGAATTTCCGAGATTACGCGCGCTCGTACTAATACGTCACAGCCCTGTTCAGCCCGCGACCGCGTCACTGCGCGGCACTTAGTCCGGTGCGTTGACCATAATAAATTAGGCGCGTCTCGTTTTATTATGTTTCGATCGTCTTCGTTTTCCTACTATGTACTTATACATACATACATAAACTCACGCCCTTTTCCCATGGGGATAGGCAGAAACCACAGATCGCCACTTGCTTCGATCCTTACATAATACATAGGTACTCCTTTTGCCTCGTCGTTGTCATCGTACTTATAGTGTCCTTGTATTTCAAAGTAATAATAATATTATCCTTTATATCCGACACTAAAGTGAAACGTGTATTGTTTAGAATGGAAGGTTTTCTAATATGTCAGTCGAACAATCTGCCAAGAGTGGATAGTTTGATGGTGACTTGGTGACACAATTTGTCATGAAAAATCAGGATTTTATGGCTGCTGAAAATCGTGGAATAACGATGAAAAGGTATATAGGAATGTTCTAAGTAAGCATTACCTACTCCTGGGTAGGTATTTGTTCAAACTTAAACCTAACTGAAAGTGTGTCTTTCATTTAGTTTACCTATAGGTAGGTACTCGCAATCAACTTCTCGAATCTCGAGGTTGTCGATGATTATTTTATGTGTTTTATTAGTAGGTATAAACTAAAAGAAAAAGTCACTATTTACATGCTATTTACCCATACACAGAATGTAGTAAGTCTTAGTAGGTATTTACGTAGTTACCAGTTTTGTAAGTAGGCAAATACCTACCATTATTATAGTTTTATAGGTACTAAACCAGATATTATTGTTTTTTTTTTTTTTTAACGTTGCCCCACACTAGGAATTTCTCCTGTATCGTGGGTGCGTTTACAAACATTTAAACTCACATATACAAATACCCAGACCCGAAACAACTATCTGCAGGCCTTACAAATATTTGTACCGTGCGGGAATCGAACCCGCGACACGCAGCGCAGCAGTCCAATCGCTCAGCCACTGCGCCAACCGTGCCGTCCAAAATGAAAGGAAATAAAATCGAAATGGTCTTCACAGCAGTGCGCTTTAGTTTTAGGACCTATTGAATCAACTCTTTTTACGGGTGTCATCCACTTTTTCTTCATTTTTTGGGTCCTCAAGCACATAAAAAAAGAGTTTATCAGGTGTTTAAACTGTTGAATCGAAGGTGATTGAAGCACCGAGGCACAATACAGTATTTTTTTCCATTTTTACCACAGAGAACTTTATAATTTTGATTTTTACTGAGCACGGGCGTACAAACGAGAGCGTGGTTGTGGGAGTTGTGACGTCATCGGGTAGTGAGCGCCCGCCCGCGTTTTTAAAAACCTTCGGGCGGAAATACGCACTTTGATCGTAAATATCTCAGTCATTTTTTAAGATATGAAAAAAGTAAAAACACAGTTCTTCTTGTAATTTTTTGTAGATTTATTTGGTGTGTAAAGTAAAAAACGTTTGTCAGACCCATTGTGTTTTGTCTTATTTTTCTAGTATTTTTATTGAATGAATTGCTAATTATGATCACTTGTGATTGAAATAAATGAATTAGGTATTATTATTATTACAAAAAAAAATAATTTCCAAAAATGAAGGGAGAACTTAAAATATTACCATCACATCAGCTCAAAATATTCCCACTCTCTATTTACTCCAATAACTCACAACAATGCTCTATCAAGGAAATAAACTGATCGTTTGCACCTGACAGACTTTGAATAACTGCGCCGCTCGCTATCACTGAACAAAACGAGCAACATGAAGAAAATAAAAGTAAGTTCAAAACGTCGATATAACATAGAACTACTACAAGGTCCGAGGCACGCATTTTAAAAAATGGCACAGCTTATGTTCCGAGCGAGAGAGCGGAAGCGGGCGGAAGAGCCAGCGAGGATGCGGTGGGGGGGGGCTCAGGGGGGGAGGCGCGCTTGGTAGTTTATGGACTGAACTGATACCGGGGACCCAGGGAAGTGCCCCAAGCTTACGCTTAGGATTTGTGTGCGCGACGAATTTACATGGAATTTTGTTTTGATAAAATGCGTGCCAAAATGATTGTAAGGTCTCTCTATCTTTTTTTATTAGAAATAGTGAGCCAGGCAATAGTTTGACTCAAACCAATGCCGACAGCCCGATAATCCTCGCCTTTAGAATGTAACCTACCAGATATGACAGAAACACAAGGCAATTTCGGACACGCTCAATCAAAAAAGAATCAAAGCTAAATCACGCGTAATGTTACTAACATGTCATTAGGCACGCCACTAATTAATGACAACTGACTAAAAGTCTTGCTTCGTCACTGATTAATCTGACCAGTTTTAGCCACTTGCCCGTTAAATTGACTATTGATCATACTTAGTGCGCGATAATCTTCAGGGTAGGGCGAGAAATGGTGCGGGATCGTCCGGGGCGGGCGGCGGGCGCGGGGCGGGCGGGCGGGGGTCCTGCGGCAGACATGACTTATTACAACCACCAGGATACAACCCTATTTCGGCCCTAATGACGACGCTTCGTATAGGAGCCTTAATTTCGACTCCCCACGATTTTTATTAACGCATTCAAGTAGCGCGCAATTTAGGACGTCTCCATTTTATTGTTGCCGATGTCCGGCGCGATTAACTGACCTTACTTACGATACTCCTGATTAATTTCTTTTGTACATGTTACGTGAATCACTCACATAGCTACTCTAGCTAGTTTTGACGTAGTACTATCACATAGTAATTACAAAACAGGCTCGTAAAAATTCTCAGAACGTAATGCCGAGACTTTTAGATACAAATCTATTGTGATTGTGTGACCTCCCTTTAGCTCGTACAAACTTCAAGAGCGGTAGAAAGGAAGCCTTTACCCTTTGCTCAACAAAAGATAGAAAAGTTACTTACATCACGAAACACATTTATTCTGCCCAGTAAATGTATACAGTGTATGTAGTCTAAAACAATTTTGCCACTCACCAAGTTTTTATAGGTCACAGAAATGTTATTCGAATTACGGGCCATTTCGCTTGTATTCCTTTATACACTCGAACCCTTCATAAAGGCCAGACAATGAGGGAGAGCTATACTTCCATTCTTCGTAATTTGAGCTCCATAACCGGCACTAAACCGTTTATGATGCGGCTCTCGGAAAGGTTAAAAACGGCCGGAACGGACAACACGTAAATCAGTTACAACAAGCTCAATAAAATGCTAAAATGAAAATGTTTTTGCGGCAACACTACAATATATGGAACGCACTTTATTAGTATGTCTGACCGTTATGAAGCCGTTGGACATTTAACTTTCGTGTGTGTTTATATTGATGAAAATATTTAGTTTTATATCGTTGAAGGTTGGGTTGAGATTAATCGCTTGTAAAAATGCTATGTCAGCGAGTATACCTTGGTGGGTTTAACTGTGAATGTGACCGCATTAGTAACCATGACGTTATGTATATTAAAGGGGATCCCTTTGTTCATCCTAAAGCCAGAGGAAAAGACACGTAAAAAAGAATTTGCCCCGAACAGAGAAGGTTAACTTGAACATCAACTTTATTTTCAATACTTCTTGCTCCGGCACTTTCATAAAACTACCACAATTAACTCCAACAAAAAAAACGTGCATAAAAATTAGATGCAGCTCAAACACAACACGAGATAGCAAAAATTGTGCGACATTATGCTTTCAACTAAAATACAGCGTAACTAAAGTACCACACGATGCAATTGCCCACGTTATAACGTAACATAATATGAAAAATACGTTTTTTCCACACATTTCTGCAGCTTCCCAGTGAACCGAAGTACTTTGGTCTGGCGTATGATGACAAACGCGGCACAGTTGAGAACTTTACATGCACAATTTAATTAGGTAGCTCTGTAACTCCACAAAGTCCGCCAATCCGTATGACAATGAAATGTGTTGAAAGTGGCTTAATTGTTGTAGATTGGTTGATACATTTTATTTTATTAGGTTCTGTTTTAAACTAAATGTATCCACAATATGCATTGACAGATGTGTTTTTTATTTAATTTTCTTTACTTTTTATCGTGTAGTGCCTAACCTGGTGTCAAAGTTATTAGACCACCCATGAGCAGACTTAACTTATCAAGAAATATCTCTCAGGCATGCTGGTTTGGCCGCGGATTATAGAACGAGATGACGTGGCCTCGGCACAAGGGCAAAGAAGGAACATGGGTTCGGTTTTTAGTCAGTAGAAGTCTGACACTCCCCTTCGCTCTGCCCAAGAGTGGGGGGGTCATTTGATGATTTTCCACCCACCAAAAAAAAAAAAAAGGTATGCTGGTTTCCTCACGATGTTTTTCTTCATCGAAGTAAAGAATAATTCATATGTTTATTTGTGTGGTGGTAGTAGCAGTATTAAATGTCGTTTTAGGCTCTGACTCTAAGCCAAAAAGTTACCAGACCTCTTCCAATATGTTTTTTAAACTAACTTTCCGTATAAACCTATTAATAAGTACCGCTTACGCCCAAAAACAAAGTTCAATTTCGAAAAAAACAAAACCATCCGCTTTATTAATCAGCACCAGTTAATCCCAGCGAATGATACATTGAATATTCGCGAGGATCCGCGGCCTGTTCACATAATTACCGCAAGTGCTTCTATGATGAACCGTTAATCCGGTAACTAGAATAAATTTGCATTGTTAAACGCGTTTGCACGCATTCACCATGCACAAGTGCGTTCAACTAATATAAATGCGCTAACGGCACGCTTTTATATGCGTAGGTATACATCATCTGCCTAGCGTTTGCCTAAATATGTTGGGGTCGGTTTCCATCGACCCCAACATATTTAGGCAAAGGCTAGGCAGAGTCGGTAACCGGATTTTACACGGACCAGTATTTTACATGGAGCGACTGCCTATCTGACCTCCACAACACAGTTTTCACCGAATAATGCGATACCCTTTAGTAAAACTGGTTGTCAGACTTTCAAGTCACCGAATACCTGTTACCTACGACTGCCAAGATCTATATATGGCAGCCGGGACCAACAGCTTAACGTGCTTTCCGAGGCACGGAGGAAACTTGGTGTGTAATGGGTGGTCACCCATCCACACATCAACCTAGGCAAGCGTGGCTTAACCTGAGGATCGACCCTAGTGGCAGTTATTATTAATTCACGAGCTAATGCGTGCAAGCGTACATAAACGAGTGTTAGTTTGGTAGGTAGGCTGTGGGTCAAGAGCAAGCCCATTTACTTACAATAAAAAAAAAGTTAAAAATAAAGTGGGAGGATGTGCGTAAATATTATGTGAAAGCTGTTTTTCATCATAAAGATGTCGGTTCTTATTGTTGGATGATGGTAATTTGTTCTGAATTAGACGCTCGTATGGGGCTGGCGTTTTGAGTATTTGAAGCTCTTCAACGTTCTATAGCTAAACGATAGTGATGCGACACTGCCTCGAGCAATGTCTAGTGTCGTGCGGTAATATGTCAGAAACAAGAGAATTCTGGGGGAGTATAGGCGATGTACGATACTTTAGACTTGGGCAGCTGAAATAGTATTCGGCTAGGTACCAATGTATTATCCTTTTGGATACTGTTTTCCCGACTTTACACCTAAATAATATAAAAAATACTGATCAACACGTTTCTGGTTAGTACAGACAAAACAGAAAGGGTATTTGTTATGAAAATCAAACCTGTCAACTGAAACTGTTTTCAGAAATCCACTTATACAGGAAAGTGTATAAAATTTTTCGTTTACAGTAAAATTTTAGTTTCAGAATTCTTTTTTTTCTAGGAAAGTGTAATTATTTACACATATTTATTCGGTTTAACAAAAAGTTCTACCATGAGCTTTGAGAGACTTATGTAAATAATTAAAGCTGAATTTTTGCTTTATGTACGTACCCTACCTATTTATTCTACCTATATTCATGAAAATAATTAATAATCGAAAACTTAACCAATCTTCGATTAACGATATATTATGCAGAAAAATTAAATATTTACCTTTAAAATGGATTCAATATATTTTATTTTTAGTAATTTAAGTAAATAATCTTACTTCTACATATTGCAAACGCAAAAGTAAGAGGGTGTTTGTTATTCTTTCACACAGAAATGTCCGAGCGTATATGTAGAGTTTATAACCAGGATTAATACATAAAATACCTTGCAATCCGGTTCTACGATCCCGTGGGATGATTTTAAACTTTAACACGGGCAAAGTCACTAAATTCTGTTTCTTTCAAAATAAGTATTTAACAAAAGTGTAATTATAAATTAACATCAACCAACCAACACACTAAATACCTCGCAACATTTAATCACCAAACGCCCAACACACACTCGTGTAAAATTTTCTATTCCAAGTAGGTATATGTATTGAAAGCGAACTAAGTGTACAACTGCAAACTGCCAGATTCCAGTTACCTTAACTAAAGTTTGGTAGGAAATTGTAAGCAACCAATAACTGAGCTTGCCTGGAGTTCCCCGGAATTATATGGAGTAACAACCGCTTGCAAACAATTCTAAGGATATGGAAAACCGGTACGATTTATATACAATAAGCTAAGTTATCTTTTATGGGAAAAAGTTTGCATAGTATTCTAGTACCAGGAAAAGCCAATTCTGCAAAAAAGAATAACAAAATTTCACTACTTTTGCCTCGATAGTCCCTTGGCGCTGAGCGTGAGGTCTTTAAAAAAACACTAATTATATTATATACTTTCTGCATAGATAGACAGATATTATCATTTAACTCTTGTCCTAAGAAATAAATAAATCGTTAATCTATTAGAAAATTCTGAATTTTTAACATGTGAAAATGTCTTTTAACGGTGCCCCTTACACAATGTGTAATTTTACTAGACTTACTTACATTAAAATACCACAAAACCTCACAATCTTGGTTTTAAATAACTATTGCGTATTTACAAACTCGACATGTGTAAGGCAGTGTTTACATTAGCATTAATTTGAAGTAGGTACACATCCCAGACTAGTTACACTATACAAGTACACCCAATGCGTCTGCATATAGTACTTTCGGATTCAAATGCTCCCCTATCACGCGTAACCTGACGCGCCAAAGACTAAATAATTTGCCACAATCGATATACCATTTGTAACTATAAAGAAAAAAACAAAACCTCACTTATTTGACTGTCTGTCTGTTACAGATGTTTTCCAATGAACAAACTTGGTGTCTTGAATGAAATGAATTTCCGGTTTTCCCTAAAGAATGATTATTTTGATAATGATATACATTTGTAGTAATTACATACTACAGAACATGAGAACACATAAACAACGTGCAGAAAAAGGGATTGAACTGGCCTCAAAAATCAATTTTCGGGAATACAATACCCACCATAAATATTAGGTATACCTGGACAGTTAGATACTCAAACAGCACGTATTATGACATTAGCAATATGTAATTATAACCTGTAAAACTATCTATAGCCCAGGCTTGATTTCAGGAATAAATAGCATTTACCTGTCATGCAGGCACTAACTAATAGGATGCTCTGTTATATTGAGTGTCAAGCTCGGAGTATGATAGACACGCAATTAACTACCAATACTGCTGGCCAAGGGTACGGAAACACGAACGGGGTATAACTATATGATTGTAGGTTATTAGGACGTCTTACTGGTTAAATAAATTTTATTTAATCAGCGAAGTGTCAAACAAAAGAAAATGCAACTTATGCAGTGAAGTAGAGGTCATAAAAGCACATTTTTTTCAACTACTGGCCACATAATATGATTACGAAGATGCAATCCTGTGGCACACACACATTTATGGTGAAGACTTACGAATAGGGTCCTAATATCCTTTGCTTAAAAATCCTTAAAAAAGCAACCTTATTGATCAGCTTACAGACGGAGTTTCTAAAAACGTTTTCGCAATGCACCTCTAAAATCGTTTTGCAGTAAGTTAGAATTGATTCATTATTTTATTTATTTTTCCAGAAATGTATTCTGTACGTACAGTACGTACAGACTGAGAAACACTCAGTCTGTCAATCGGCCAGTCATCATCAGCCATGCAACTGACTTGACAGATAGAAGACAGAGAATCACCCAACTCGTGGTACTACAAAACGTAATACAAAATACAGTAACCAACCAACTAATTACGCTCTTCCATTTCACTAGTGTGCGTGAGCTAAGTGGCGAAGTCTTTGTCATCGCTCGTCTGAGCGTGTTTTGAGCATAAAAGTTAAGCGCACACAACAACAATGACAGTTGCATGCGTACTGCTATGCTCGTTAATTGCCTGTCCACTTAACTGTTTTGCTGTCTGTACTTTTGTGATACTCTTGGACGTCTCGATTGAGTAGCGGGTTTTGATAACCAGATTCTATTTATGCTTGGAGCGTAATTAACGCTGCTTAGAGTGAGTTGCTGAAAGTATGCGATTAAAAACAACGGTACTGTAGGTGAGAGATTGGCTGTTGCGTTGCGTGTCACGCAGGGAACAAATATTTGTGTGGCCGGTCCTGGCTGTTTGTGTATGTGAGTTCAAATGTTTATAAACACACCGTCGATGTCGGAGAAATCCTAGTGAGGGACTAAATATAAAACAAGGCGCAATCACCAGAATTAAAAACATTGGGCAACATCATCATCTGGCTAGACTTTTCCCAACTATATTGGGGTCGGCTGTAACACTAAGCCCAAAACGAGTCCATCAAACATTCTCAAGTTCATAAGACTCATTTTGAGCAGCGCAAATTTTGCTGGTTCCGATATCTCTTGCTTTCACCCTGAAGGGGGATATTATATCGATGCCACTGAGTAAAAGTGCTTCAGATAAGGAAAAAGCAAATTAAACTTCAATTCAAAACACTTCCTTCTCAGATCAGCATGCAGATCACAACATAAATAAATTCCAGCATTATCTCCGCAATAATTCCGTACTAACAACAAATTCTACATCTCGCAATTGTAGAAGGTAGAACTAAACGCGCTCCCAACAAATCTCTATTACTGACGGTGTAAAGAAAAGCGTGCGTCGCGTGGCAATGTTTTAATTGCTCCTGTTTATCGTACACATTACTCTTAGGGTGAGCTTAAATAGCACCCATATGTCACAGAAACCATGTAATTATTTCCGAGGTGAAGCACTCGAAAAACGTTAGAGAAGCATCTTTGGAACGAGTCTCGTTACTCTATGGGTTCTGTTTAATTTGTCTATGCGCCTTCATTAGGGCATACTTACAAAGGGCGTGCTCAAATATGGGCGAGGGTGATTTTGAACGCTGCGAATGAGCTGATTTGGCGATATGTCTACTACAAATTGAATGTTGGACGGTGGATCTAACTATGGTGCAGCGGGTTTTAAAATTTTTGTTTGTGGTGTTGAATTATCATTTGATGATTGAGGGACTTTGTTTACAATTATCTGCTTTGCCGTGGATAATGGCACAAGAAAAGGATATTCCTAGTAGTGGGTGAATTCAGGCTATGGATTATGATGATGATATTGCTTTTGTAGAACGACCACATAATTGAATGAGCCTTTAGAACGAATATAACTATTTCCTTGATTTTTTTTTTCCTACTCCTCCGCTATTCTTTTCTGATTAATTTCGTTGCGGGATCCAAGACAGTTAAATCGCTTCTCTGGGACTTCGTCGAGCTTCATTGTCTCGGCGCTTTTCTTGTGGTTGCCACTGTTGATTCTGGCTAACAGGAGTTACAGTGGTTTGGGAATAGTGTGGCGGGCTTGTCCCATAAAAAAAAAATCCTTGTAAATTATTACATTTCAAGACTACTCAAAATTGCCTCGCTGGTCTAATGGTCTGCTGAATATGGGGGCCTGGGTTTGATTCCCAGGTCGGGCAACGTGTTATTTGGTTTTTCTATCAAGAATAACAGTTAGCAGTCACGGAATCTGGATTTGTGTAAGGTTGCTGGCAATAGGCTCAACTCTAGTACATTCGAACAAGCTAATAAGTATACAGCCAGCTAACTTGTATTTACTTTTATGATTATACAGATACATTTAGAGACTAATGTCAAACGATACAGCGTTTGACATCAGTTGCTCAATGCGAAACACTTGATAAAACAAAATTACAATCAATATTTTCAGTGTTATAGAATTATAAAGATCTCTACCCTGTATACTTATTAGCTTGTTCGACTGTACATGGGACTTATACATAACTAGTGAAATGTAAATGTATTATTATTAGATACACCTCTACCTAACCCTTTGGGGATTAAAGGCGTGATGTTATGCAGTACTCAGAAATAATTCAATATACAACTGGAGCCGTCAATTTGCAGATGTTGAAATACTCAATCACTAAACCATTGTTACGAAAACATCTCATATCCTTCAGAGCAAACGTGTGTTATTTTCCGCCATATTTACCAAAACAGAAAAATACATATTTCATTAACTCATTTCATTTTCTTTGCCCAAGGGAATGATATTAATACATACGGATTCCTGCAACTATTTCGCTATATATCTACGGGAATCCAGTACGATATTCTCGGCACCGATCATTGTAATTTCGTTGATGCATCTACCAGAGCAAGTCTAGCTCGCTAGGTTCCTTCCACGTGTCCTATATTCCCAAAGTAAGCTAAAATTGGAAATAAGACCGAACTTTCTAGATGTTACTAGAGAAATGAACTTTTACTTACATGTGGGGGACGGCTTAAGATGGGAAAGGTAAGTTTTAGAGTTATATTTACTATTACATGTTTTTTTTATATCTTAGGTATTCATATAACATTTTTTTTTTTATTATTATAAATGGGCTTGCTATTGACCTCAATCTTGCCCTAAGGGCAGAGATGATGTCGACGATGGAACGAGCTTACCCAGAAGAAGCCTGTATACTCGCGACTTAAATAGATTAGGGTTGTATGAACTCGGAAAAACCGACCAGAACTTTATTTTATATTCAGTGATTTTCTCATCAAACCACATCAAAGTAAGCAAAACTACATCAATATCTACTAAATATATGAATTAAATAAGCCTATCATAAATCCACCCCTTCCTTTTATAACCTAACATATCCACGTGTAACTTGCCAAAAATAACTTGTACCTATGTTCATAAAAGAATCATATCACATTTTTCCCAAAACAAAAGCATGTTAATAATTCTCCAGAATACACATATTACACGTGAAATCCTTGGTCTGATAACACGCAACAGCGTACCCTCATGTAGCGTTATAGCGGAGAACTCTTTACTCCTTAACAGTCGATACTCGTTGGCTTTATTGCAAAACTTTTGCGAGCATTCCTCTTTTATTACTCCAATTTTGTACGACTAAGCCTATCCAGCTAGGGGGATGGTTCGCGATCTTTATTATTTAGATTTCGATCGTTTACCGACGCTCCGTACTATGGGTATCCCCTATGGCGCACTTCACAATAGCGATGAGATCGTCTCGAGTCAACAATCTGACTCAACATACTGAGAATATACTGCACATCTGAATATACCTCCATTGTATTCATACTTTATGCATACAACATGCTTTCTCCACTTAATCCGGGCTATTACTACCATGAAAAGATCCTGTCATAAATGTTTTATAACCCACTCTAATATTAGGACGCAAATTACATTTATAATGTTTAAAATTACCCTTAGAACGTGTACGTACATATTAAAGCTCGCTCACAACTCCAATTAGAACGCCGGAACTGAATTTAATCTACTTGTTGACGATAACACGAAGAAGAATTCGCGGAAATAAAATCCAACCTGTCGATAGTAACGGATTACATGGTGAAATTTTGTTCAATTACACCTGCCGTACTTGAAATAATTAATAGGTATTGATTACGGAGCTGTATTGGACGAGGGAGTTAAGTATTGCGGGGTTTAATTTAAATTATACCAAAACAGCGCCGCGGTGATACATTTAGAACAGGTCGAAACTCATATAGATAGTTAGTCTGCGTCAGCGAGGGTCCAAGTGTTCCGTTACGTAGGTAATAGAGAGGCGAACGTCGCTGAACACACCACAGTAGGTCCAAGATTGCAGTGCCGACAATGCCGACCCGACGCGACCGAATCCGGCGGCATATTAGATTAGGGATGTCGGCTGCCACCAACTATTTACCGATCTATTTGAATCTGGGTTGTGTTCCGATGATTAAATGTTGTGTATTACATGTTTTTTGTTAGAAGAGAATCTAGTTTGTCTTACTATAAAAGAATTATACCTACCTAGCATGAATCTACCTAAATGGTATTTACACTATTTTCAGAGCCCAATGAATTCAATTTAGCGAAACTTTAACAAAGCTCTTCGTCTTTTGTTTCTTCGTGTTTTATGTTAATTGATACGTATAGGCTTGAGGTATCTCCAAATAAATGTAGCCCAAGTTTTAGCCGCGAAAAAGAAACTGGCTTGGCTTTATATCACTGTCGCACGTAAGTAGGTAAAACAGATAATCTATTTCCACCGTAGGCTATAATGTCTCGACATAAATTCACCGCCCGACTCCGCCGGTGCCTATAATCACCCAAGCGAGTTGACAAATATCTCGGTCACACGTATTTCTGTGCGAAAGCCGAGCGATAAAGCAGTTTCGCCATATACTTCAAAAAATAACCAGCTACATATATCATTTAAGCCAAATCCAAATGCCCAAAAACGAGTATAGCAAAGCCGTGTCCACAAAATTTCCGCATTGTCCGAACAGGTATGTGACATTTCCTTCAGACACTGATATGGGTCCGTCGCTGCTCGCTGGTGGTACCACCACCCCGCCTTGATTATGATAAACGACTTATGAAATTAAAACGGTCCCGCACAACAAGTAGCCATTCAAATGAATACGCCCTTTGTTGAAATTCATTCCCTTGACAAATCGCCGCTCTGCACTCAGTATACATTGTCTGTTAAATTAAATGGGCCGTCGGCCATTGAAATCGTTTCGACGAAGGCTATTCCAAGACAAAACTATAATACGTCAATCGTGTTCGCGTGGCGTCCGTTCGGTTCTAACATTTCTAACCTGAAATAGGCTGGTGAATATACAATGCCTGCGATATATCGATCTGGGTTACGAGTGGAGGCAATCTTACAAATGTCTGTCCTATTATAGCTCTTTCTTTAACAGCCTTATACAGGACAAAGGCTTAGTGAACGGAGCTCTAGCGGTTTTTCGTAGCTGACCGTTGTAGCTTGATGGATTTTTATAAAAACTATTTTCAGTCTTTAAAGATTTTCTCTTTGTCGTTGCAGATGAAAATGGGAAAGAAACCTTTTAAATTCTTAATTAAGCTTTAATATTTATCAGCATTTTCAGTGAGGATAAATATTTCAACAACTGATAAGTATTAAGTAAGTAGTGCTTGAACTCGAGCCGAATCAAATAGTCGAATCAGCGCATTATTTAATGCGTCGTTCAACGAACATTTAATTAAAAAGCTTTCAAACTATTTATGCGCGCTAATTGAGTCGCAGTAAGACAGAATACGAATACCGATATAACAAAAAAACTCGAAATTAATTAAAGCGTTCTTTGCTTGAGGGGGTGGACAAGGAAGCGAGTGCAAAGGTAGATAGTGCGAGCGATCTCTGACACCGTTCCAATAAGTTTGACGCGCTCCGCGACGCTATCGCTCCGTGTCCTCTCCCGCGCTCGCGCCCTCCTCTTCCCCCGCCCTCACAAATTTTCGGCCGAAGCGGACTGTAGTTTGTTTTCTTTGTGTCATTTCCTTATCGCTCTGCCAAAATACGTTTCATGACTGTTACGTCAGCCGAAACATACTTCAGGTGAAAAATATAGCGCGAGTTCGAGTTTTGATGCTTTTATGCAATGAATTAAGGTTAATTAAAAGTTAAGTAAGTTTTTGGGAAGCTTATTTTGGTTTATTTCTAAATTATTAAATGTCTCTCCTGTTAAATAAAACCTTTATAGACAGGTATTTCATAGGGAACCATTAAAAATTTCCACGCATACGAAGTAAGCCATTGCACGTCGCTAGCGACAAATATTTTCACCGCAACTTCGTGTACATATAAAACCGGGAACAATTGTGGAAAGTTGGTATAAAAATAATGTTCACATTCGCTAACGCGTTGTTTTTGTTAAACATTCCGTGAAAACATAGTACTACGCACAAAAAGCTATTATTTATAAAAATCTCTTTGAACACCACACAAGTGCTGGTTGGAGGTAACCACAATATTACCAGAAATATTTTATGTTTACAAGCCCATCGCACTCACCCTCATTTTTACATTATTCCAGTATGCAGTTTATTTTTAGCGTCAAATGAGTTATTTTGCTTTACACATTTTTGGTGCAAAGCGTCCGTAAATTATTGTATTATGGTTACTAAGACTTTTACGGTTCATATTTCTAAAACGTAGCTTTTATCGCAGCACTCATTTGTCTGTCTGTCAGATAAATAAATATCTTGAGATCACTGGAGACGAGACTATTTCACGTCACGGTGTCTATATGAAAATGTGCTAGGTACGTTTCATCTCGTAGTCCACATTTGTTACTATAAATCGTATGGCGTTATGAAGTTTACTTCAAAAATCTCGAATACTCTGTATGCAGGTCTAATCTAAAATATAATAGGGACGTCTATTTTATATTTATGAAACAGGTAAGAAATGCAAAACCTATTCGTGCCCTACTTGTGTAATCTGACAAGAAGATACATAAGTCCAACATCTTAGAACAAAAGATTTCAAAAACAGCAACATCTAAGAAACTCAAGTGTTCCGCTAACCTAGTAAAGAAAAACAGCTCGAAATATCCCAAAACATTGTTGGTGGCGTAACTATACAGTTGCAGCTAAGATATTGTTACACTAGTGGATAATATCTTAGCGCAAGTGTCAAGACTAGTCGGCCACCCGTCAGCACGTGCATATGGCCCGTGCGACACAGCGCCATGCAGCGAAACAACATCTATTTGATTCTTATCTCATCCCCCCGCCTCACCTACACACTCCCTCCACTACACTCACCCCCCACTCCCCACAAACATCCAAAATATAAACAGGTAAAATGTTTTCTTTGTAAAGAAAAAGTCCATTTGAAAGACAAGATCGTCTATCTTTTTTCAGGAAATTTTGTGGCATACTTTTACTTTACAACGAAAATGTTTGATATAATCACCAACTTTCATACTCTCTCTATTTAATGGGAATACTGATAGGTTCGTACACAAACTTTCGTTATATTTAATGCGTTTAAGTAGCCCTCCTCCTACAACAAATCATATAATAAGGACCATTTACAAGTTCCGTAAATATTGTATTCCGTAATAGACTGGACACTAATATTATCTATTAACTACCAAAGTTGGTGCTATATTTTTTTACTAAGACCATTTTTATTTCAATTTTTAAAACAAACCTGTCAACCATTTTAGTGAGTAAAGCTACAAATCCTGTCGCTGTAGAGCTTATTTCGTAAACGTCAATAAAGTGGAAGTAACGTCCAAACAGGTTTGAATAAATTACGAATTTTATAGAACTCATCTCGTAAACTGTTTCCAAAATCATAGCGCACAGTAAAAGTTTTATTGGCTCGCTATTGTCTCGCGGCAGCGGCGCGGCATGAGGGCATAGGTGAGCAGGCGCGGCACGGACCGGGGACGGAAGCGACCGGTCGCCGCCAACAACCACCAACTTCGAAGTCGCTCCTCACTGGACACAAGAAACTTCTATAATTTTTGCGACACGACACGACCTTCTTCCAGAACAAAATGGAACACACGCCAACTTCTCAAACACCACCTTTCACCTGAACTACAATGACGCAATCGTAAACCTACAATTTACCTATCGAGTCGAAGCAAATTCATTACTCGCAGAAAAAAACAAAAGTAAACGAGTTTCCATTAAGTGCCGTAGTTTTATTATTGTTACAGTAAAAGTAGAGATGCCGAGAAAATTGCAGCTATTTCTATATTTCTCGAAGGCGAGGCGGGCGCGATCCGCGAACTAAAAGAAATCGAATCTAAATTCATCGAACACAAATAAAAGTGTGGAACTGTGAAAGTTCTACCATGCAATTAAACCGCACTTTACTGCTACAATCCCTTGAAATAAAGAACTTTAAAAGAATGTCCTTTTTGTTCGGGTTCCTTTATTTCTTGCCGTGCACCCGTTGCACAGAAAATAGTGGGCGCTGCAATAAAGGTGCACGGTCCTGCACTATTGCACACGACCAACCCACGAACACGTGGTTTTCCGAAACTCTCATTCGTTTCATAGAGCTTGCGACCAAGGACATAATAATTAAGTGCAACATTTGTTAAAAAACATATCCGCTCCTAGTTTAATTACGTTCACACGTCACGTTTAAGTAAGGAGCTGCGCGTGTGCGCAACGGTTAATTACGTAGATTACGCGGTTTAATTGTTAAGCACTTCGGAAGTGAACCTGGTAATAAATAATTCTTACTGTTTGCCGTTAATAATCCCGAAAATCCGCACCGTGTTTCACTAAGGCCGCTTTGTATTATCAAATGGGCAGGTATTCAATGGTTTGAACCTTGGAAAAATGGAAAAGACATTTCCTTTTCATTGTCGCAGTAACAAAGAGGAGGGCTCACATCTTCCGGTATTTAGCTGGACTTTGTGCTCCTACGCAGTGTGTAACGTGTAGTGTTCCTACTGCCTACTTCCCAGCCAGTGCAACCAGCGATATATTTAAACGTTTCATGGAAAAATTCGCGGAACACATACGTGTGAAATTAATTAAATTTTATGAAAACTTTACACTAGCTCGGAACTTGAAATGGGAAATGTTGTTTCTCTGTATTTTGCAAAAGAATTTTACGATTTCAGGCAGTGATTAATATGTTGTTTTTTTAATATATTTGATACTTTTTACAATTTCAACTGAAAACTGAATGCGGCTTTAGCATGGCGTACTTTTATTAATAGAGAAGCGAAAGACGAGGATTCTTTATTGCATTATTACAGGCTGTAGCTCACAAGCCTTATGATCGCTTTGATCGCATTTCAATTGAAGTTCTTTTATAGTAGGTTGTAAGATGAATTTCCGTTGTAAGTTGACAAAAATTCGCTCGCTAAAAGAGAATTATGGCTCATAAGTTTCGACACTCATATCGCTTTTCTTCTTAGCAAGTTCTCAAGACAAGAGTGGGGGAGGGGCAGCGCATAAATATCGTATAATTACTACTCTCCGCGAACAGGGACGGACTTAGAATCGCCGAGCCGTATAACCACAGAGTAACACTAAAGAAGAAAACATCGGAAAATCTTTTGTATATTTTCCTCTAGGAGTCTAGGGAGTAAGACCTCAGTCATACGTCAGAAACAGTAATAAATTATTTACTGAATATGTTTACTTTTGTATCAGTGTTTGATGGAGAAGGAAAATCTCAAGACACCTCCGATTGACACACAAAACTTGTTGGAGCAGAAAACACACCACACCGTCCTATATAATATTAAAATGTGTTACATAGAACATGATGTGCAAAGCAATGCTATAAACCATACATAACATATTGATTACTATCTAACTCTGTCAAAATTAGGATGTCGACGTTACCGTACTTGTGTCCCATGGTGCGGGTAACCTATAGGTAGCCACATAATCGTCACAAAACCAAACGAAAAAGAATAAAACCCCAAAATCCATCTGTACCTTATCCCCCTCATCTCGAACCGTCAATTTTCCCTCTCAACATTCAAGGGACCCTTTGAACCGTTTCTTTCGCATTAAAGTCTCGTGGTTAAGTACAGTCCTGGCCGCAAGCCCTAATCCTCGCCAACGAAACATCGCTTGCATCCGATACAAGTATGCTCTTGTGGACCCTCAGTGAGGCATTGTTGCCAGAGGAACAAAGCGAAGGGCCCTCCGGAGCTGGCGTGACCTCGCTCTCCCTCGCTGGAACGATACTCTTTGTGGTATCACGTTTTTAGGACACGACTTTATGAATTGACTGTGTTGATAACAAGTGTCGTGATTGGTGGTAGATAGGGGTGCTGAAATGTCATTTGGAATCATTTCTGGTGGGCAATGGTGTAGAAATAAATTGTTGATTGGTGAGTAGGGTGGTCAAAGTCGATAATAAAGTGACACTTTGTATTAGAAATATTTTGTTCGTCGTTCGTCATATTAAAAAAAACTACAACATTTTCTACGATGTTGGCCTATATTGTCTGATGAGTGTCTGAGTTTTGATATCATTTTCAACTTTATATACAAAAAAGTCAAAAAGTCTTTGTGGTCGCGTAGTCAGGTAAAAACAACTTGACCCAAAATCAAAGCAAAGAAATTGAACATTGATTATGGATCGATATTTGTCTATCCCTTTTTAATAAATCAAAAGTTCCCTCCCAAAGCTCTTATGCAAGACGTGTTATTGTTAAATTCTTATAGGTGTCAACAAATAAACACATCCCCGCCACAGACAGCGTCTCTAAACAAAGACATAGTTCGCACGCCCGGCCACTTGACTCTGACACCTCTCAAACTTACCTTGTGTGAAATTCCAACTACTTTTTGGCACTACGACTTGCGAAATTGCGATGGAGGTTATAATGTCGGAAGGAAGTTTTGTTCACAAGGTTATTCTTATCTGGGAATAGGAGGAATAGAGACCCGTCAATTAGTTTTCTGTTTAGAAACCTGCTACTTACAAGACTAAACGCCATTTTTTTTTAACAAAAACAACGGAATTTTAACAAATGAAAAAATATAGGTCGAGAAAATATAGGGCCAACAATATCACATTAAGTATAACTTAGAACCTTGAGACGAGAAAACGAAATTAAATAAGTCCGCACAAAAAATATGACTACGAGCAAAACTAACAGTATAACACTGTACCAGCTACCCTCACTTAGCAAAGTACTCCAACATCTGTCGAAAAAACTTCGTGCGCCAATGAAAAATAACAAGTCTGCTCATTTGATAAAATGCTGCGATTGTTACGGTAAAATTAAACGAAAACTTTCAAAGTTACGATAAAAAAAAGTTCTAGATTCGACTGTGTTGACCGGACACTGCTAGTACTTGTGTATGTACGAGTACTTCTACTTGCAGTTCTTCTCCAGTGCTGCCATCAAGCGGAACAAAGAATCTTAATTATTTTAAGCTGAGCAAGCTCTCTCGTAATTTGTAGTTTAGTCCCTGAGTACTACTTATTTTATTGTATCGTCAGCTAGGGACGGGCTTAACTAGTACGGGGGTATTATTTTACAGATTTTCACGGCGTCTGCACAACTGAAGAGCGGTAACAATTGCGCTTGTCTTTTAAGACCCATTCTTTTTTAAGTGCTTTCCATCGGAATTAAGTTATTCCTGTCTGTCAGCATGGTTTCGAGTTTCTGCAGTGTTTCAGTGTTTCTTGGTAACTGGAGAATACTTTACAATGATGTCTCGCGTCTGAACAGCACTTAATAAAACTCGGTGCGGTTGCGACTTTGAAACCTACAAGGAATTTGTAATCTATGTGTAATTAACGATGTTTGTCTCGCGGGGTGTTTGCGCCGTCACGTGCACTGCACGGTGGAATTCAATTAGTATTTTGTTATTCAATCATAGCTTTGAAAGGGGTAAATTGACCTTTTGTATGAGTTTATATTTGTTGGGGTTTCTTTAGATTTTATTAAGGTAAATAAATTGGTGTTTGTAATTACCTAATAACAATAAATTTAAATGTGTTATGATATCACAAAAGGAATTTTATTAAAAAAAGATCGAACTCCTCAACTGATATGAACACATTTATAGAACTACAAGACAAAGTAGAACGCTCGCACAACTATAGCAAAAGAGCAACAAAACAAAATAAAATGAAAATGGCCGAACAAGTAAGACATCGGCCCATAACTAAGGGACCGTGCTGCTCGTTCGAGTGAAAATCTAAAAACCTAACATGTCGATCGAGCGCCCGTAAAAGATGTTTCGAGAAAGTTTTCCGACACTCACTGCAGTTAGGCGAAGCCGGGGCTCGGGCCACTGCGACCCTCAGCCAACTCTCTGAACAACACATTCCTTTTTTTTGTTTGTTTCTAAAAATGTTAAAAAATACCTGCTTATAAATTGAATAAGTTACTTTGACAAAACTTTGCGTTCGTAAATTATTAAATTACCGACTGTCTTGGTCTTGCTTGGTCGTGTCTGCTCTGAATAACTTAATTTTGTTATTTACATAAATTTCGTTTTACTTGTTTTAATAGTTACAAAATATAAAATTAAATAAACAACGAATATTCGACTTCATATAACATTCGGCCACAAAATTCGGCCTACCTCTTATAAAAATCTTTTTCAATTAAAATCCAATTGTCTAAGCTGAAGAAAGGAAAAAGTACAGTTTGTAAGTGTCTCAAGTACAAAAGAAATATGCAAACCCGGCAGGAGAGTAGATTAGATGCGTATCTCTAGGTGCAAATTGTAAGACTAAATAGACGGAAACAAATGGGTTTAACGGTAATGACATTCACTGTGTTGTTCTAAGGAAATAAAGAAGGAAGACGAAGAAAGATTTTCACTTATATTCCAGAAGAAGGCATGTACTATTTCAATGTCTAAATGAGATTTAGTCCCTCTTAGAATACGCTAAAGTAAAGTTTTCGGCCTTATCAGACTTCCATGTCCAAATCTTGTTGGACAAAAATTCACCAAAACTCCAATTTATACCGAAGCGTAGCACATCACAAATCAACTAAATAGGTGTGAAACGAACTATAGTCACAAGCCAGCAACCCTCTCCCTTTTATACTAATAAAACCGTTACCCTTTGCTCGTGGATCGATAGACATTTACGGCTAGGACAGGGTGATAAGCAGCTGATATATTCTAAATTTTCTTTTAGACATAGTCCCATCAGCCCCATGGAATGGAATATAAGTTTTTAAACTGATATGGTCACTGACACTACTATAGTATAGTCCCATGGAAATTAGGAAACACTACTTTTTACAATAGAAAATTCGGTGGTAGGGTAAATTGGTACCACCTTACTAATGCGAAATACCACCATTGCACTTTTAGAAATAGTAATATTGTAAAACTGACGTATATTGATTTTAGTGTACAATAAACAATAGAATACTGACTGTATCTTGCATGGTGAACTAGACACTAAAGTTAACAAATTACAAACTATCTGAGATTGACAGAATTTACTTTTTAAGTTATTATCTTGCAGTAACTGAACATTGTAATTTAACTTACATTGTAATTGGTTGCGTTTTCAAATTTTTAATTCGGTTTTTGCCCTGAAGTTTCCTTGAATATTCACCCTGTACCTATAATTGAATACTGATGTTCCGGAACGTCGGTTTATCAAAAGATACCAGATAGGCATACATTTTATTTAGGTATATCCTAGGTTAGATCAAACAGTAAAAACATTAGTAAGTATAATAAAGCTAAAATTAGACATCCAAAGCGATCAGTTTCGAATCCTGAAAGTAAAAAAGAAACACGCAATATTTTTATCGCTCGATACCTGCCAAATATTCGGCTAATCGGCTTTAGAACCAAACTAGTATAGATTGAATATTAATATCAGGAACCTGATTGGTTTATTGCGTGCGAGCCCCATAATTCGATCGGCAATATAAAGTTTAGATTTTTTTGTGTGCCAAAAATAGGTTTAAAAAAAGAGGTATTTAGAAGTAAAATCTAGTTTCTGCTTTGGTTGCAAACTTAAATTGTTTGCTGTAACTTTATTGTATTAATAAAACATACATGTTCAATTTATTAAAACTTTAACAAAGCAAGTTTTTAGTATATTAAACTAACTTCTAAAAGCCACCTACTGATTTCACTATATTAATGACTCTCCTTTTGGGTTTCGCCACAGTCAGGTAAAAATCACCTCTTTAAAAATTAGCAGGTGCTACATTTTTTATTAAAAAATCAATTACTTAGTTATAGTTTGCACCCTATATTACTTTAACACTTATGTATTTTGCGCTCTGTATATCATTTTAGCGAACAGTAATAAACTAATCTGATTAAAAACCCAGAAATTTCCTCGAAAATTCCTCTAAACAGACTTGAAGTTCATTAGACGAGGTAACAAGGGGTAAACAGACAAGTTGAGGCAGACTCAAGTGTGGCCAGCGTGCGGCTGACCCCCGTCGTTCCAACTATGTCCTGCACTGTACGGAAACCGCGACGGTAAGAAGTCGAAATGCTCGACAGTGGAATGAATGTACCATTTTGTTCAGTGTATGTTGATTTTAGGGTACATTTTCCTGTTTTGGTTACAGTGTCTTGCAAATTAATAGGATAGTTTATGAATTGTTGAATGATAGTTGCTGGGAGGGAATGATAAAAACTAAGGAGTATTAATGTCGTAAACAGATACCACTATCCTTGATTTATTGATAGAGTATGCGGCCTAAGCATTGAGCTCGCTTTTGCAGCATCTTAGTGTTTTATTTAAGAAATATGGAAAATACAAAAGCTACACTTGAGCTTGGCGTGGCAGAGAAAGGAGCTAACCTATCGCAGATCTTAGTAAGACAAAATTGTCTGAAACAATTGCACAGATGGTGCAGTGGCTGAGCTACTGCGCTGCGTGTCGCGGGTTTGGTCCCCTCGCGGAACTATTTGTTTCACGGGGGATCTTATTATGACGTACTCGAAGTTCTTCCGGGTTCGGCTGTTTGTAAACGCACGAACAATACATAAGAAATGACAAGTGTGGGGAAAGGATGTGAAAAAAAATACTGCTTTTTGTAAAGTCTTTTATGATTAAGAAAAATGTATCAATCCCTACGAAAACAGATGAGATTTATTACTACTGAAAACAGTGTAAAGATATACACTGTTCTCCCACCGAGCGATCCGGAATATCGATGATATTATATATGTATGTATAGACCATAGACATCATTTGGGAATTAGGTATAGCTGTGACAAGACTATTACATTATCAATAATGTGCTATGTTTACCTTCAGATACATGTATATAATTATAGAGATGTGTGGCATGTACCTACCATTTGCAGCCGCGAGTAGCAGTAATCTATGAGAATTATAGATCGCATTTGTGCATAAGCCTTGATGGATGGGTAGAGTGACGGTTTGACAGCTTGCACCTAGGTACTGCTTGAAGGTTAAGACCACGTTAAGACATTTCGCGACTTTAGCAAAATAGGGAAACCCAAAAACCAGCATGGTAAATTTAAAGTTTTTTGTTTGGTAGCCTTATCTTTCCCACTCCAGAGCAAAGGCCAAAGTATTTTACTATATATTTAGAAAGCTTCTCTGTTCTGTTAATTGAAGACAGAATGATGAAAATTTGAAGATTCCAATAGATTTGCCAGAACTCCGAGCGATGCGTAACAAACAAACAACAATGTTAATGAAACCAAACAGACACTTCGCTCAATTCGGCGATTCAATACCTAACACAATTTAACATTTCATCCAAAATATTCAGCGTAAATACCTACATTGTCCGTCGGAGCGAAGATTCCGAGGTTCGATTCTCGATGCAAAGCGATAAAACGCGTGAAAGATTCATCACAGCCCCCGAGGGCCCGATTCCTCTTCAAACTTGTAGCCAACCCTGCGCGGCCCTCTTGCCCCGTTATATCATATTTTTCAAAAATTCGCCTCAACTTAGTTGTGAATTTCCTTCCCGGGCAGTACGCCGCCAACTTCTGACATTGAATTGAATTGTCGATTCGTTTGATGTCATCTATGCGATAACTTACAAACTATATTGGGACGGTTTTTGTGTGTTCCGTATTTAAATCTCGTTTTCGTCGCCACCGCTGCGAATATTTTGTTCGTGTGTGAGTGTATGTTCGTGTTCCATGTGACTTCTGCTCGCCTGGTATCTGTGGTGGACATTTCGTATGGTGTTTCGTTTTTTTCGACTTATAAATGCTTTATGTTGAAGGATTCTAGAATCTGGTTATAATAACTAAACAAATGGGTGAATCTGTGTTTGATTTTTTTATATTAGTTCAAATATAAAGTAATCACAGCCAAGAAGAATGACCCGTTCTTTTATAAAATAGAAACTTTGCACTAAGCAGCTTTCTATTAAGCTCTGAAATACCCTGAAGCTATTTAATAAACCAGCTGTAATCCAGGAAAGGTCTTCAACGAAAAATCCAATAACTCAATGTAGGCATCTATACTGCTCACTAAAGTGCATTTACGTGTTGCATACACTGCATTTAATTAATGCTGAGCCAATGTCCCGGCTTTCAACTGTCGGGCAGTGCCATATAATCCGTATTAACATACATACACACGGCTTGTCTTCGTGTCGCACTAACTAGCCGTCTTAGTGGGCGTGCGACGGGAATCGGACCGACAATGTATAACCTGTTATTGTGCCTCTGCTGGGTAAATGCCGCTTCTGATATACAGAAGGAAAGGCCATTGATCATCACGTTTGCTTGTGCTGCATCACTGCGTGTTGGTGATATCAGAATTTCAGCGCACAACGGATTTGACTGTAAGATTTCATTAAATTAGTATGCGCCGCATTGAGACGTCAGAAACGAGGAAGTAATAATGTAATGGGTGAAACAGCATGTTTAACTTGTCATACTAAAAAGAGACAGTGAAAAGAGGGAGAAGCGAAAGCAGGATAACATGAAAATTAGACTCTAAAAAGAAAATCAGCCAGTAAAAATTAGACACCGATTTTTCAACGAAAGGAGCTAACGAACGCAAATATTTGACCAATTAAAACCGATCGACGTAAGGCTTTTAAACGATAAATGGAACCATTAATTTCGTACAAACAAATGAACAATACAGGAGGCTACAGGAGTGAATGAAATACTTCTAATGACGTCACAGTTTTGGTGACGCAAACAAGTGACGTAGGTAGCGTGAACGTACGGTCTTTACACAATCTTTTTCATATCACAATAAATTCATGCTTATAATATGAGGTTTTCTGCTGTTAGGTGTTGTAATTAAAGGTGGGTAATATTTTTCTAGTCTGAAAATTGTGAGTTATAGGCACATACAACGCCTAAGGTTCGTAAATCAAGGGTAAATTGTTTAAGTGATTATTTTAGTGTTTTATGTGAAAAGGCCTAGAGGAGGCATTCTTTTTGCAACCGTAAAGGTTTGATAACTTTAAGCTTTATCCACGTGATTGCTTTGTTCATCTAGAGTACGTAACAGTTTTGATGCTATTTTTACCATTGTTTAGATAAATAGTAACAAGAAGTTTATCTTGCAAATACATACGCACATAACATCACGCCTGTAATCCCCGAAGGATTAGGCAATGGTGTACCTATAAGTACACCCACTTTTTGCCATTTTTAAAGTCCCATGTAATTGGGGGTGAACCTATTGCCATCAATCGTGCACAAATCCAGGCTCCGTAGCTGCTACTGAGAAATTCCTATAAACCCAATAACACTTTGCCCGACCCAGGAATCGAACCCAGGACCTCATGCTCAGCAGTCGCTTTGCAACAGCTCAGACTAATAAGTTAATTTAAATACTTATACACTCTCTAAAATCCGTGAGACGACTAATCGAATCTGACAATTTTCTCACTCGTAAAAATAATGACTTTACCGTTTTCAGCAACAAATTAATGCTGATTTTAATATAACTGAACTCCATCCACAACCCCGCTTCCAGCTTTTAAATAATTACTAAATTCCTATTCCATAGAAATATAATCGTAAACAATAAACCTCTCCTAAAATACAATTATGTCAGCATAGACCTACCATCCCAGATATAATTTGGAATATTCCGCCTAGATCCAGTAGCTAGTGTCGTGAGATAAGTCCCTAGAGCTTTAATCATAGTCATAGGCGTCACACGAATCTATTATCAAATTGTGCCGCCGCATTACTTGATTTGGTTTACCTAATACCTTAAGGATTTCAATGTAATCGCACCGAAGATTTAGTGGTTTTCAGTTCGTTTCATGGTAAAATAATCGTATTAAGTTGGCTTGGTAGTAGCACAGAATACATAATAGTACTACGTACAGAAGGGACACTCCCTTCCCCGCGCTCATATTAAATACCGCACCTCACCCCGCACTTCGAGGTATTCGTCGTCGACACTTGAGCAATGGCTCGCGCTCGTATTAGTCGTCGTTCGGTTTTCGCGACGCAGACCGTTGCACTTTCCGCGCCATTTTTTAGGCTACGACAACCCTACTAGAGTTTACGCACACATTTGCACGGGGACGTCGTGCACAAACGTTATTTGTTTATGTAGTAGTAATAGGTAATTATTTTGCGGGCGTTGTATGGAGTGTCCGAGGTGTGGTAGTAGGTTAAAGTGCTAAATAATATTAGCCGGTCGGAATCTTCAGAGTAAGCAACGTTTGCCTGTGGATGGGTGACATCCCATTACATACTGAGTTTCCTCCGTGCCTCAGAACACACGTTTTCCTAGCAGGGTACTTAGCATATTATTATCTTGTTTTATAATTGCAAGTTCCGAGCAGTTCGAGAGAAATCATTGATTCCCATTTTCCTAGTCATCGTAATATAGCCTACACAAGGTACGATAGAACTTTGTAACTGAAATATGCATAAGTGTAACAGTGCATTGTACAACTGGAGAACCGGCCCTACCATCTTGCTGTCTGGCTAATTGGTCTACATTACTATCATGGTCTCCTAATTCATACTATAAGAGAGACATGAACATCAATCATTTATTCGCATAAAACATGCTGTTAAATAAAATTAAACTTAAAATTGCGAAATGTTACAATGCATCAACATGATTTGCATTAAGTCTAGAAGTTACGTTTATTTATCCATTTGTGCATATTATGTATTTTTAAATGGCTTTGTATGTTGTTATAAATACGTACCTACGCACTTTGCAAGGCAGTTATTTTAATATTTAACAAATCTTGGCAAATCATTCAACACTAAAAATAAACTGAAGAAAAATCTGCTTCTGAAGTCGGTGACTTTTGTTTGTTTGATGTTTTTGCCACCGACTTCAGAAGCAGATTTTTCTTCAGTTTATTTTTCTCTTTTTGGTGTTTTTGAAGTCGGTTGTTTTTTTTTGCAAAAAAGTTTTTTTATTTTTTCATTTTTAGTTGTAATAAGTATATATATAATTATATCCTATACAAATATTTACTATGCATATAACATTCAACCAAGAAACCTAACCCTTAACCTTCAAGATTCAACTTTTTGCTTTCAACTCTTAACCGTTGAGGAGTGGTACTACTCCTCAACGGTTAAGAGCATGAAGACAAGTGATGACTGCAGCTAGACGCGAATACTTGAATAGCGTCAGAAAAAGCACGAAACACGTAATACGTGTCTATGAAATTCATATATAACAACTAAAAAAATGTGTATTGTACACATCTGCATACCCCCTCAGAGCATACAGGCGTGATGTTACGTCATGATAATGTATTATATTCAATAAACATCCAAGCGATTCCAGCAATTGCGACAGATTTGCCGTCTATTTTTGAAGAGTTCCATTGTATATCTCCGAAGATCAGCACCAGATCTTCACCAAATTAAAATGGGACCACCTCAGGAGTATACTCTTTCAAATAAAAAAAGAATTTTGAGAATCGGTCCACAAACGGGGGAGAAATCAGGTAACATACATAAAAAAAAAAAAAAAAAATACATACACACGAACATATAACCTCCTCCTTTTTCGAAGTCGGTAAAAAAAAAAAATACATACACATGAACATATAACCTCCTCCTTTTTCGAAGTCGGTTAAAAATAAAATAAAAACTGACGGAAACGTCTTGCCGAATTTAAGAACCATTCAATATTTTATCTACACTCCCAGATAAATATATTTCCCAGATATCCTGCTCGAAAAATAAACATTGTTACAATACAGAAAATTCCTATTTTATTTAGTGCGAGTAACTCCGGACAGATAAGCAATGGTTGCGTACAATCCACGCAACACTATGACAGCTTGGACACACTTAGACAAGTTCGTTCTATTAAACTCCAAGTCTTTTACTCTATATAAAGTTTCCTATCTTTTCGTGGAAATATTTGATGGGTTCCGTTGGAAAGTATTGGGTTGTTTGTATTTGTTGGTTCGGGAAGTAGGTTCGTTAATAATATTAAATTTGGTAACCTGACACGTGTTTAATCACGCCTATCTGGTTTTTCCATCGTAATCTTTTTGATTGTCTGTGATGTGATGACGGTTTTATTGTTTTAGTGAAAAAAAAATAACAAGTCTAAGAAAATCTATAATAAATTATATTCTTTGTGATCATACCGAAAATATATCTCGAGATCCAAAGCATAAGAAACGCTTACCGATATTTCGATCATGACATGACACTGTTGCAAGCGCCATGATCGCGGGATGATTCCAGTCAGTTCGGGCATCGGGGATCCCTCGTGAAAGCTTAAAGCAGTGTTAGAACGAAGCTAATCGTCAAAACCCTAGCGGAAACGCGGAAGAATTGATGATGGGCTGACCCAAATTTACCCCAGACCGGATGGTATATAGATAGGACTACAAGCTGTTGCTGTAGAGACCTAGAACTGGCTATAGAAGCACGATTTGGTCGAACCAAGCAAAAGGAGGTCGTACTATACAGGAGGCCCAAAAATAGGTAAAATGGCGGGTGATGCCGAATCAATAGAAAACGAGGAAAGCTTTGGCGCAATCGAAGAGTACAGGTTAATTAGAAAATGAAATTAAACGTAATTGGATTTTACATAAGCTTTCTTGATAAATTAAGAACATGTTTTAATTCAATCTTACTGATTAATTATTATGTTATTTATAACTCACTTTTTGCTGTACTCTACAGGGTCCGTAATTGTACCGTAGCTTTAAGCCCATTGTAAGATCTTCACACATTATAATTAAATGCAAATAATGAAATGAATACCACAAATAGCCACCCCAAGGTGTTCGGACCTGTAATACAGAAGCTCCTAATCATAACATCAAACGGAATCTACGCAGGAGGTGTAATATCGCCTGAAGGCAAATTGTGCAATGGCGTTTGTACTCCATACATACATTATATTGTATGGCTATTACGACCACGCATTCATGTATTTTGAGACTGGCAGACGACAATAGTCTGGAGATGGCTTTCATGTCAGGGGGAGTCAATTGAAAATGATTACATGAACGATGCTCCACTGGATAGTGTGGATAGTAAGTTTGAGCATCGTGAAACATAACATCAAGCTTGTAATCCTCGTAGGTTTAAGCAGAAGTGTGATTAAAGTACATCGACATTTCACCAGTTAAGTTTAAGTCTCATGTAATAAGGGGAGAGCTTATTACCATCAACTGGGCACAAATCCAGACTCTGTAGCTGCTGCTGAGAAATTCTTGGTAGAATAATCCAAAAACAATTTGACAGACCCACAAATCAAACCCAGGACTTCATTTTCAGCAGTCGCACTCGACCCACGAGGCAGTCTAAGCATCGTCTAACGATTTTCAATTGAATTCCCAGTCATATAAGCCCATTTACTTCTACATAGTTTGCATAAATAGAAATTTTCTAGAGATAGTCTACTTCTTTGATCTCAACATAACTTTACACTAGAAACCCCTTGAAGGTTAGGCAGATTTATAGATACCTACAGTACCTATCTACACAAACATTTTGCATCTTCTGATACGAAATAGATATTTTTATGAATATCTAGCTTACTGTATATACCCCATACCTTTTTGAAACTTGGCGGTTGCTTTGTTCTAAGAGAAGTCCTTTCCTAGCCAAGTTCAAATGGTCTTGTAAAAATGTAACAACTTTAACCTGTACCTGATACCCGATCACGAAGAACCACAAGTCAGACGGAAAATAAGACAACTTTTCACAAATGAATAAGTTTTAAACTGACTTGGTCACTAACATTATGGTGGCAATGGACAGGACACATTGCTCGCAAAACGGATGGCCGAT
Source organism: Diarsia dahlii (assembly GCA_949775195.1). Taxonomy (NCBI): domain Eukaryota; kingdom Metazoa; phylum Arthropoda; class Insecta; order Lepidoptera; family Noctuidae; genus Diarsia; species Diarsia dahlii. The sequence goes on along the minus strand of OX459195.1, from coordinate 8,121,048 downwards.
GGGGCCGAAAAGTTCTGGAGTGACGACCGTGAACCGGAAGACGTTGCGATGGAAGGTATCCCACTAGGTGGACCGATGACATGGGGAAGGTTGCGGGGATCCGCTGGATGAGAGACGCACGGGACTAGTCAATTTGGCGACACTTGGGGGAGGTCTATGTCCAGCAGTGGACGTCTTTCAGCTGAAATGATATTCGTGAACACGGTGCTTGCAACAGCGCCGTAATATCGGAAACTCAAAAGAATATCCCGTAAGTGTTAATAATAACTTCACATTTCGTAACTACGTAACGCGATATAATCGATTGCGAAGCTAATAAACTAATATACGCCAATCCTAGTCCAGCCGGAGCGACGCAGCAGTAACAAGACATTAGTGCGGACGCCACTCAAATTGGCCTGCTCTCCTTGATTACAATTAACTGGCAAGTCGTAGCCGGCGGCCACAAACTGCCAGAGGAGGATCATCGTGTGAATTTAGGATACAAGTGTTCTGGTGCATGAAACTAATTGATGAAAGGGATGAAGGTAGCTGCTGAAAAATTTGATGGGCAGATTTGAGGAAGAATTTAGAGAGAGCAGTCCAATCGGATGGTCGGTAGTTGTGATAAAGAGATGTCTCCCTATATATGACATAATAATTATATGTATTGCAATATCGCCCCGTGAAATATTGTCACAGTAAGTTTGCAAAAAGCTCGAGAGTGTTGGGAATCGTGATTGGAAAAACGCTTCCGGTAAACAAAACTCTATAAAAATATTTGGTTGTTCTTCTTCTCGTATTCCGTCTCCGTAGAAACTAGGATAGATCCGTTGTTTGCTTTATTTCAGTCCTGGAAATCGTTAATTTGAGATTTGATCTTTTCCTAAATAGCGACTAAACCACCTATTGAAACCATAAAGCTTCTCAGAATAGTTCAAAGTCAAGTAATGAATAGATTCCTCCTAGAATTAACGCCTTACTAACGAAACACACGCGTCAATAGATTCAAATTAGACGAATAGAATTTCTAATAGCCACCGGTTACCTTGCTTTGAAACCTCATCAAAGACTTCTGAATACACTGTAATACTGAACAGTAACAGTCAAAGACAGAGCTCAACACACAAATATTGAAACAAGAAATCATAAGCGAGTGCCACCCACATTCAGCGACAGAATATTAGTCATCCGACATCCGCTGCAGACGGCTTTACTAAACACTAATATTATTCTGAAACGCCCCGAAGTGAACCAGTAACCTTGGTTCAAGTGAGACAGGGCAATCGAATCACACGTACTACACATTTGTTTTGGCAAAAGTTCAATAAATGCTCCGACTGCGGACAGACAGGCCAGTTGATTCAGGGCAATCTTGGACATTTTTTATTGGTCCTAGGAAAGCTGGACTAACAATGTAAGCACTTAGTTTGAGGTTACATGTGGTGCTGTATTAAAAACGGAAGAAGAATATTTTGAAACCTTTATACAAGTAACTAAAACGGAAATTCCAAAATATTACAATTTATAATTTTCTTACTTTCTTTATTTACCTAACAGGGAGTCTATCTGAGAGCGACTTTCAAAAGGAAGGACATAAGCTTGTACAGACTCCAGCGCATCACGCTACTACAATCAGTCAAACTTTAACCGCCTTATTAATAAAAATAGTTAAACCTGGTTTAACTTACGCTTGGTTTATCTCGCATGCCGGTCACTTTCTTTTGAATATTTTTGAAGTGAGACGGCATGCGAGATAAACCAAGCGTAAGTTAAACCAGGTTTAACTATTTTTATTAATAAGGCGGTAATAGATTTTCCACTTTATCTCTAAATCATTCGGTTCAAGGTTGATTGGGAAAATTTGACAGTTTCAGGTATCTTGACGTGTCTGTGCACCTGTAGGTACCTACTTCATCACTGTTACTGGTAGGAGGTCACTTGGCTATGAACTACTTCACCGTGACAATATATCTGATGATCTCTAGTTTTATCTATCTATTATTATTATTATATATATATATATATAAATATACATATAATAAATCTGTAGAGAGGTCAATTCTGTACATGATATATATTTTCAAAATAACTATCAGGGGGTAATTAGTGATCGATACTGATGCCAAAAATGCAATCAGTAAAATTTTTGTCTGTCTGTCTGTCTGTCTGTCTGTATGTTCCTTATAGAAACAAAAACTACTCGACGGATTTTAACGAAACTTGGTACAATTATTCTTCATACTCCTGGGGAGATTATAGTATACTTTTCATCACGCTACAATCAATAGGAGCAGAGCAGTGAAGGAAAATATTGGGAAAACGGGAGAAGTTGCTCCATTTTTTAAGCTTCCGTCGCGTGTGCAGCCTTAATGGTTAAAGCTACATAGAAATCATTTATGACGGAAATGTTTTACATAAAATTATCTAAAAAATATCCCACAACAGCATATGTCTATCTTTTATGGTTGACTCACAATAACACGTGTAACTCCCGATAGCTTAGTAGTTCGGAGCTTTCTGATTATATTTGTTTACTCTTACGTTTGTATTACTCTCACTCATCCCTAATTAAAAGAAGTTAATATTATTACCTATTCAATAAAAAAATAATCATAGTAATCGGTATAGAAACACCAAACTTATACATGAAATACGCTAATAAACCGTCGCGCGCGAATACTGAATCATGCCATAAGGATTATTTTTGTGTAACGGTTGCCGCGCTCGACACGGGTCGGGGCTGTTGATGCGTTCAGAGCGTTCGACCTTATTGACGGACAATAATTGATTTTAACAAACAATGCTTATCAGCGCGACTTTTAGTCTTTAAATAGTTTATTTGAATTTCTTTTGTTGTTATTTTCTAAAATAGGTATTAGTTGTTTTGGTAGTGTTTAAATATTCGTTTAAATTACAAATTATTAATAGTTTGCATTTTATTTCCTTTTAGGTGAAGGTAGTAGAAGTAGTACGCATAGTTTTTAGATACCGATAGGTAAGTTTTGGCTAATTTATGTTCAATTTTAGTTTTGTATTATGTAGGTAAAAGCGTATAGGTATAGGTATTTATTTGTAAGTGAAGTAGGTATAGGTAGATGGTATTGCACAGGCGTTTCAGATTTATTTTCATTTCTTTTTTGTTGTATGTAAGTTGTACATATTTCTGGGTATAATTCTATTAGAATATTTTAGTTTAAATTGGCACTTAGATTTTAAGTGTAAGGTAGCTATAGTTAGGACCTCTATCGTAGGTTATTTTGTTACCTAGGTAACTGACAGCCTTTCCGTTACCGTCGATTAAAAATAAAATACCCAATGCCACCTAAAAAACGCCACTGAACCGTGAGAAAGGACATACTTATGGTACTTTTTTTACGAAAAACGACGGAAACGCGGACGAAGTCGCGGGCAAAAGCTAGTATATCTATATAATCTATATAAATAAAGAGAGAAGTCCTGACTGACTGACTGACTGATTGACTGACTGACTCATCAACGCCCAGCCCAAACCCTTGGACCTAGAAAGCTGAAATTTTGCACAGAGGTTCCCTTTATAACGTAGACAAGGAATAAGGAAGGATTTTTCGAAATTCAACCCCTAAGGGATTTAAAAAGGGGATGAAAGTTTGTATGAAAAATCGTCATTTTCACGCGGGCGAAGCCGCTGGCAAAAGCTAGTATCTAATAAAAATTCGAATCAGATTACAAAAAAAACTCTTGCAACTCTCGAGCATTAGGTACATTCATTTTAATACATTAGAACGAAAACTCCATTAATAAAATCTAAATCTTTTATAGATAAATCTTATGTATTAAATTCAAACTTTAATTAGAGATGTAATAAATGTTCCAAGTTTATATGAGGAGATAGTGCTCTTTTTCAGTTGTTTTTTTTTTCAGCAAGATTGGAAAGCCAGTAAAAACTCTTGTGACCCGATGGGTTTTTTGAGGTTATCGTTACGAATGGTCGCATGTTTAAGCTTTACGGTTTATCATGCACCCGCAATCCCGCATTCACCAGTCAACTTGCAACGGCAAGTATATTGAAAGCTCATAATAAAGGATAATCACGGATGATATCCCGTGAGTGACAATATACTCCTAAGTTCGGTCTCAGTCGTCAAAATATACATTGACAACTTTAACTACTTAATAAGGAAGTACGGATCTGTGATCAAAGCAGTATTTTTATACATTTCTGACCCTAGTTAAAAGCGTTGAAATAGTGACTGAATTTTAAAATTATGATACTAAGGGATATCGTGCCTTTGTTTTCAGAAATGAACACGTCTAAGGCCCAGATTCACAGACCACACTTTGACTTTACTAAGTAAAGTATGATTTTTGGAAAGTAAATAACAGCTTGACAGGACTAAGAAATATATTTTTGCGTGAAAGTAGATCTTTCCATCAAAGTAAAGTCAAAGTAAAGTCAAAGTGTGGTCTTTGAATCTGGGCCTAAGTTTGGTAACAAGCTCATAGTATATTACTATTTGTGTATGTTTCTAGTTCTACATATCTTCAGGGTTCAGTATAATTATTTTGCTTTCCAAAATAAGACCGTAATCGTTACAACAGGTATACAAATCAGTGATAATTACGAGTAGGTACGTCCCTGGTAAACCTACATCAAAATTACCTCTAACCAATGCACGAACAACCCCAAAACCAACCCCAGTTTTCTAAAAGTCAAACAACACACATAATCACTAAACAACGCATACAGTGATTAGACACCACAGACGAACACAATCAAATTGCTATTCCATTGCGCAGTTTAATAAGCATACCGGGCTTAAACTAATAAATCAAACTGATTTGATTATTTACTGCCGAGTGTACCGAACTGTTTGATGTAGGATTACATTAGGTATCTTGTGGTGGGTTGTAATGCAGCTTTGGAAATGTTTCTGGGCTATGATTATGTAATGGATTTGTTAGATATGATATGGTATTTCGTTGTCTCACCTCGTAGTGTAGGTAAATGTTGGTTATTTCGTAAAGTTGATAATGAAGCTGATTGATTACATGTGTATCAAGTTTTATGGTCATCGCCATAAATTCACAGTTTTTGAAGTGATATTCTGGTGTTCATTGAGTTTTCAGCATATTTTTAATCCGTTTTCCAAACCGGCCTAGGTTTCCACCACCACCACCAGTTTAGACCACCCTAGGTTTGAATATGGATATTATATTATTATATATTATTATTATTATATTCAGCAATCTAATTTCCAGTTCTTTTTCCGAAAAACTAGAGAGTGATTGAGTTTCTTTCGGTATAGTTATTACAGAAAGTATTCGGTGAACTAAGTTTTTAGAAATTCTCCTCGAGGACTGTTCCTAGAAATGATTTAATTAAGTGATTCTGCTTAAGTGCACTTGTACCTACCGAAGTATTCAACATAACTGGTAGGTCTGATGAAAGATCATAGAAATACAAAAGCCGTACAAATAGGTATTTTATTATTTTTACAACAAAATCTCAAGAGAATATTTTCTTTGAAGATACAATTTCCCTCACCCCATTTTTTAACCCGAAACAAATTACACCGCAGTCTACAAAAACTTTATACCTAAATTAAAACCTCACTTTTCTTGGCAAATGATAACAATATCACAATTTCCTATAACATTTGCGTACAGCGTACAACGATGAAATCAACTGAAAGTCTGTAGCAAAGGTGACAGGAAGCGGGGTGCAACGGAGCGCGGCGAGCACCGCTGACTCAGGATAGAGATACCACTATCACACAAACTCGAATCAAGATAGACGTGGAAATTACGAGATTTTCGGCAAATATATTTTGAGGAAGAAATCGCTGGTATACCAACTAGTAGAGGCAAAACAAATGCTGGTTATGATAATGACTGCAACCGGCAACTTAGTACTAGGACAATCTGGACAATGAAACCTGAAAATCTTACGATATTTTAAGATTTAATTTTCACTTTAATATGTGCTTCCTTATAAAGTAGAAAAAAATCTAATGCTTAAGCTATACCTACAATACAATACAGTTTGAGTTACTAGAACGTGACATGACATGATAAAGAGTGTTCGATGTTTGACACCGCTAAACTAAAAACTGTTTACCATGTGAATAAATTACAAGAGTTTTTGAACAAAGTGTCGCGTCGCGCTTCACTACATCCTGTTAAATTCTCTTTTAATTTATTCACAATATTCAGCCATAAAGTGTATGAAACAAATGTTAGTGGTGCGGAGCCGCGAGTAAGCGATTTGGCACATTGCGCCCGAGAGCGGGCGGGGGCGAGCCACGGCATAATTACGTACCTACGAAATGTGAGCTGTCGTTTAAATCTTGCACTGCTTAAATTTGAAGCGAACTTCACTGAGGCCGTGTTATTAATTTAATTTTGTTCGCCTCTCTACTGGAACACGGCCATTGTGTTCGAGCTCACACGTGCCGCTCTGTGACCGCTAAATCACCCCAAAAACAAAATCCCTTCGCAATTTAGATACAATTTTCTTGAAAAGAAAAGGATATTTATGCTTTAGACCTTCGCAGATAAAGTCGACTCAGCACTTATCAGGAATCTCACAAAAAACACAATATTTTACCCGCAGCCGAAAGATTTCGACTTTTCGAGAGCAATAACGCCACCCACATTCAAGATGAAAGTGGACGAGAGTAGACTATTGCCCGAACGCATTAGACTACCAAAGCTGAACAATTTAATGACGATTGACTATTCATACCACATTCAAGCGGTTGACCGCTTTGCTACTCTTGATTTAGAGTCTAATTATTCTGCGATCTCAGCCGTAGCGGACGCTTGCAGAGTACGTAATGAGAGGGGCGAGGCGGGGGCGCGGCGCGGAGGGGGTAGCGGCGGGATGCAAAATGTTGCAATTGCATTTCCCCGTCAGAAAAACAGCTTACACTAGCAAAAATAATTAAGAGTATTAGTGGAGTCGGCGAGCGGAGTGTCGCGCAGTAAATAGTCTGCTAAATACCCACCTACATTTATTGGCGCGGGGACTTTGGGAAGGCCAGTGTAATGGCGGAAACAATTTTGCCTTTTAAAACAGTGGGTGCCTTTGTTTATAAACGCTTCCGTTGAACGAGTACATAACTGCGTGTTTCACGTGATTTAAAGTGATGTCAAAGTGAAAATAATGAGACTCGATTTTGTAATGGGAGGGTAGGTACGTAGGGAGATCGTTATTCAACTTTTGAGTGCCTGTTACAAAAGAGGCTTTGTTAAAGCCTGAATAAAATGTTGCATACCTAAATGAAAATCAAATTACGCATCAATCTCCTTGTAGCATTAATCTTCTTTCTTTATCATAGTGCCTAACCTGTTATCCACGTTTTTATAGACCTTTGACTTGGCTCTACATGATGACTTACTTGACTTAATGTCTTATGTCTCCTAAATGGGGCAGAGGACGTCGATAGAAGTCCTCCATCGCGATCGGTCTCTAGCTTCACGTTTCTCCACACTCCACGTCATTCCGATGTTCGCCGCTTCTGCAAACACTGTTATGTGCGGCGCCAGGTTCGACGAGGACGGCAAAGTCACGCTTTCTTTTCCCCTGGGGATTCCAGTCCAAAGATTGTTTGGGAATGTGTTCGGGGTCCCTTCGGAGCGTGTGGCCAATCCATCTCCACTTGCGACGTTTAATCTGGAGGTTGATCGGGCTCTCGTGGCATTCTCAAAGAGTTCTACATTGGAGATGGTCTCGGGCCAGTAAATACCGAGAATGCGACGAAGACAGCGGTTAACGAAGACTTGAATTTGATGTGAGATGACCATTGTTACCTTCCACGTCTCGCACCCATAAAGTAGCACGGATTTTACATTAGACCCTAATATCTTAAGTTTGAAATCAAAATCAAAAATCAAAATTCATTTATTCAAACTAGGCTGATAATCAGCACTTTTCGAAGGTCAAAAATTACTTTACCTACTTTACTACAGTGAAACTTGGTTAACTGGGACTTGGATAAGTGAGAAACCTCTATAACTGGAACTCATACTGGGGTCCCATGAGACAGATTTGAATATCTGGGACACATTTAACCAGGTTTCACTGTATTTACATTTTTATAAGACAGTCCCCCAAAACGCCCACCCATCGACACTTCCTAGTGTTTAGCTGGAAAGAAGAAGTGGCGGAACAAACTCCCCAGCACACATCTGTCTGTTAGGTTGGTTAGAAGAACCAGACTCGATACAATAGCAAGGTGTCAGTTACATTTAAGATTTACTACAGACACAATCCTTCATTGATCCTTCGGGTCAGTTTCCGCGACTGCCAAACAGATCTCAGCTGCGTGAAAGTAGCTCGGGCTTTGGCGATCCGTGAAGTGATGTCCTCTTCAATAATTCCGTCAAGAACAACTAAGAAGAGAAGCGGCGACAGGAGTGCTACGTCATCCGAGATGAGGTCGTCATGGGTTACCTTGCAAGAGTATTTCTTGTAAATACTCTCCAGCAGACGGACGATTTTCGGCGACACTCCATGCCATGGCTCATGGCTAGTTTCCTAACGATTTTTTCCTTCATCAAAGCAAGTGATAACTATATGGTAGTCCAACGGTCACACCACTAGGCTATCACTAATTATAATGTAGAATTAAGTAGATACCTTTCAATAACATGCAGACATGGATATAAAGTAGATAGGATATACGACATGCAATATGCGTACTACGTCACAACACGTATAGATGATCGCTTCCTGCTACGCTAGGAAGACAAGAAGATCGGCCTAACAATTTTACAATGATATAATCTATGTGTACTTAACGCTACGAAAACGCTAGCCGGTAAACTAGAGAACTAAAGAACTATCCGGAGGTGGACCTGATAGTTCTTGACCTGATGAAGGGATGTCAAAGAGTTCATCCGAAACTCATGCTGGTTTTTGATACCACGCGAGGTGGTTTTCATTTTAAAGGAATTCGAACGGCAAACTGAAAAATGTTGCAGCCTTTCACAAAATTTGAAGAATTTGATCGTCTTTGACTAACATCCAGAGGTCCAAACTCAAGGTTTGCCAACGGGCAATGGATCGCAGCATACTCAACGTTATCCTTACAGATCGTATATGGAACACCACACTGCGCTCCAGAACTCAAATTGTTGATGTACCTAGCTCATAAAGCTCCCGTCGGGGTGTTCGAAAGAGATACCGCGGCCTCGGCGCAAAGGGTTGAGAAGGAACATGGGTGGTGTTTAGTCAGTAGAAGTCTGACATTCCCTACCGCTCCTCTGCCCAGAGCGACAGGAGTCATTCGGTGATTTCCCACCCTCCAAATAACATAAAAGCTCATAAAGCTGCCAAACTAAAATGGGACTAGACAGGCCATGTCTGCCGGTAAAGCTGTGGGCCAGCATATCGCAGGACTGGAGCCTTGAGATATCGACACTACTGGGGACAAGGATCACTTACAAAGATAATAAAGTTTACAATATTGACACAAAATCAGCTTTAGTGGAAAGCCACAATATTACACAACATTTTCGGGAAGCTGTTAAGTCATTTTCGTACGAAAGAAGTTATGTTGCCACAGTTCAATAATTGTTGCAATACAACTTCTCCTATCTCCTACGACACAATTGTGTCTATATTTACAAATACCCCATTTGATGATATTCCACCCGCCAAAAAAAATAAAAAGGTCCTCATGCAGAGCAGTTGTGCTTCCAATCCAATCCTTCCAATCAACCACGCGAACCTAGTGCGGATTGGTAGAAGACACAAGTCTTTGAATTTTAGGTTCTTGTCTTGATTAAGGTCGGTTGTCGGTTTTTATTAGGAAAATTAAAACCGGCCAAGAGCGTGTCGGGCCACGCTTAGTGTAGGGTTCCGTAGTTTCCCGTCCGTCACAATAAGTGTTCCCACTTATGTGTTTAAAGGTGGGTATCCATTATGCAAAATGATTTTCCTAGAAAGTCCTTATAAAGTTCTACTTTTCAGATTTTTTTCATATTTTCTAAACTTATGATTCAAAAATTAGAGGGGGGGGACACAATGTTTTTTGGAGCGATTATTTCCGAAATTATTGACATTATCAAAAAATGATTTTAGTAAACCCCTATTCATTTTTAAATACCTTTCCAACAATATATCACACGTTAGGGTTGAAATTAAAAAAAAAATCACTTCCCACTTTACATAGGCTACCCTAATAAAACATTTTTTTCCAATTTTTATTTTTACCACTTTGTCGGCGTGATTGATACACATATTGGTACCAAATTTCAGCTTTCTAGTGCTAACGGTCACAGAGATTAAGCGAGGACGGACAGACGGACGGACGGACAGACGGACGGACGGACGGACAGACAGACATGGCGAAACTATAAGGGTTCCTAGTTGACTACGAGACCCTAAAAAAGCACCAATGGACAACTACTTCGCAACATTACTGCCAAGGCCTACCTTCCACCCAGATATTTTAATACTTACATATCGCCTGCCTAGAACTTAACTGAGGCACATTAAACAATCGGCGATGCATCATTTGTCGTCTGTCGCCGAAGCCTTGACAACGGTCCGTCCCTACCAAAGCGGAAAAAAGATAATCCTCCAATTAAATTGAACCACTACCCATGAAATTGTTTACCTTTTGAGGTAGAGAATTTTTTAGAATCACAACGTACATTTTCCAGTAGGGAAATGTTGAAATGTAAGGTAGGGAAATAATAATAATGTCGTCTTTAGGAAAATCTTAAAATAATGAGCAATCACTAATTAGGTAGTTGTAGCGTTTCGGTAACACAACAGGTAACCTGCAAAATCGCATGGACAATTCAGAAATAAAAACGTGTGAAGCAAGAAATGACGCCACCTAACGTAAACTAGTTATCGACTACATTTAACGTTCATAGAAAATAGACACTTAAGTATCCATGCAATTTTACAGGTGACTGAAAGGTACAAGTTGGTAGCCGACTGCTCGCAGCAGCAGCAGACGACATGCCGCAGTGACACTACTGGTTTCTACGTATTTCTATGAAATTCCCTCCGTAGTTAGCGACATGAAGCTAGCGAAGCGTCGTCGAGCGGCAGGCGGTAGTGTCGTCCGACCGCAGATCAGTAGTGCCCATAGATAACAGAAACAACAGGAGATATGCCCTTTAGTAAAACGACATGACGAAACGACGTCGGGACGACATGAAGCGACGACATGTCGTCTGCTGCTGCTTCGTGCAGTCGGCTACCAACTTGTACCTTTTCCGTAGCAGCGAATCGTCACAGTTTCCAATGAAAGTGTGATGATTCGCTGCTACAGTCACACCATGCAATGTGTGATTTAGGTATACCATTGTAAAGACTTACCTAGTAGTTACCTACCTACATAACGTATCAACATCTTTATCTGCCTAGCCTTTTCCCAACTATGTTGCGGTCGGCTTCCAGTCTAACCGGATTCAGCTGAATACAACCAGTATTTTACATGGAGCGACTACCTATCTGACCTCTACAACTCAGTTAGTAGGTACCTACTGGGTAAAACGATACCCTACTACTATACTATACTAGTTATCAGATGTTCAGGCCACTTTACCACCCATGGCCAATGACAGTTGGGACCAACGCCTTAACTCATGCACCGACATAGGCAAGCACGGTTTAACCCAAAGATCAACCCGAGCGGCAGTTAAGCCACGAGCAACATCAGTCATCGGTGGTACCTGTTCCATCGCTGAAATCAAAATCAAAACTCATTTATTCAAACTAGGCTGATAATCAGCACTTTTCGACGTGGGGTTATTTTCTATGGAAGCTGCAACTTCTAATTATTTACTTTACTGATTTACAAGAGACAGTCGCCCAGAACGCCCACCCATCGACATTTCCTAGTGTTTAGCTGGATACAGATTACAGGCGTGATGTTGTCTTATGTATGTATTGTGGAAACCTAGGTAATAGACCAGAAATAAATGGTATAACAATACACATGGAAACCGAAAGGCACTGGTTTCATTGCGATCATTATTTTGTTCTTATAGGAGCAGTGGTGGCCCAGTGGTGGCGGCCCCGACTTACGAACAGTGAGTCGTAGGTTCGAACCCCGTCAGGCGCATTACTTTGTGTAATTTATTTCATCACCACTGCTCCCAAAACGGTGAAGGAAAACATCGTAAGGAAACCGGCATGTCTTAGAACCAAAAATTCGAAGACATGTGACATCTACCAATCCGCACTGGGCCCGCGTGGTAGATTATAGCCCATCCCTCTCCTAGAGAGAAGGCCTGAGTCCCTGCAGTGGGAACATTATAGGCTGTTGATGTTGATTATTTTGTTCTGGACCTTCTAGAGAACCTTCTAGTTACAGAGATATTGGAGGTCTAAGTTCCAAATATTTCACAAGTAGGTATATTTTATTCATACTAGTTTCTAAGTTCATAACTTAAGTTTAATTACCTCCATGGCTCATTTACTTTTTAAAACATCCATCAGCATACCTAATGTTTGAGTGTGTTACATTGAGTTTTACCGTAACACGTGATATTCCACCCCAAAAAAAAATGATTCCAAGCAATAGTTTTTGCGTAGGGTTACTTAGTTTGATCTGCACAATACTTGGTTGCCGGCTTCGTACAGGGTCCATTTACACCCTGTTACCTAACCTACCTTAATAGTTTGTATCCTTTTTTTTTTTTTTGGTGGGTGGAAAATCATCAAATGACGCCCACCGCTCTTGGGCAGAGCGAAGGGGAGTGTCAGACTTCTACTGACTAAAAACCGAACCCATGTTCCTTCTTTGCCCTTGTGCCGAGGCCACGTCATCTAGTACTAAAATCCGCGGCCCCGACGGGATAGTTTGTATCCTTCAATATAATTTTATATTTAAACCGAATCTACCTACTTTCGCTTCTTCTTTCGATATAATTGACCACAGTCCTTGAACTTTTTTATCTGCCATCAATTCATCAGAGAGCGGACATGTCCGGGTCTGTCCGAATACCCGGACACACGACAATGGGTGACGGGACCCGTAGACGGAACCCATCGTCAGCAAACGTGCTCAAATCGTGGCACTCCCTGTTATAAATTACGATTCGACGCTAATGTCCGTAATTGAAATATACGGGGACGGAGGGGAATGTTTTTAGTGTTATTTGGGATTAGGTACCTACAGAAGTACAGATTTTTTGTGTGTAACTGGTTCAACTTTTAAGATTAGGGACCTATTTGTGATCGTTTCGTGATTTGAGCTCAGATAGTGAAAGTTCAGCGCAGTAACAATGAGGAAATTGAATCTACGATTTAAAATTTGTAAATCGTGAATATTAAAAAGGTTTCTACCATAAAATAACACCTCAAGTTCCTCACCTAAAAAACTTCTTTCCTCACATCTCCGAAAACCTAATTAGGTCAAACATTTTAAGCAGATTGGAGACGTATCGAAGAATTTATTGTAGGTAATTAGTCCGGTCCGAATATGGGCACATTTACGGGAGCGAGTTGGCATCGGGGCATCGCTGGCTTCCACCCAACCCTTGGAGAGAAGTGGTCGCAACGTTTACCAAGCATTTGGCAGTCTTTCACTGCATAGTAATGTGCGTTCAATTCATTTTGCATCATTATTGGTTTTGAATAATTTTGTGTCACCTCTATCTTATGGGGAATGAAAGTCAAGTTAAGTAAGAACTTGAACGGGTTGTAGACTTTTCGATTACCTATACACGAACGATATAGTTTTTGGACGCCTGAGGGACTAAATTGTTAGAGTAAGATCCCAGGGCCGCCAGACGTCACGTATTTTCTGACGAAGGAAATGTGGACGATTGAGTAGTGTTAGTATGAACTAAGAACGCACGACTACCAGCTAGCTTGCTTAGACGGCCAATTTTCAGGTATCAGGCTATCAAGGTACATAAAAACATTACTAACTTCACGTATTTTCTGACAGCTGATTTTTACGTATATTGTAGGCAATATCCGTAAAAATAAGTTGCTTGTTGTACTCCCAGACACTTCCTAGCGGCCGTTTTGCTTAACCGACGCTTTAAAGTTCCCAAAAAGTTTAGACTTAAACGTATTGTGACTGTTTACCCGAGAACGCATGGCATCGCTCTTGTGGCTGACATACCGACCTCCACTGGACTCATTCGGTGGGCATTCAACAGGATCTGTCCATTGCCTGTGTCTTCAGAATTTTGTTGAAAACGTTGCTTTCAACGCTGGGGTGCATGTTGGAGCGCCTGCCCAATATAGCATGGCAATAATCCGATCAATTAGCTTTTAATATTAAATCATTAGGAGTTAAGAATTCTTTAAAGCGTCTGTTATGCAATACGGCCGACGGAAAGTGTCTGGGAGTATTTGCGACTTATTTTTAAGGATATTGCCTAAAATATACGTAAAAATCAGCTTGGAGAAAATACGTGAAGTAAGTAATTTTTGTATGTACCTTGATGTCCTGATACCTGAAAATTGGCCGTCCAAGCAAGCTAGCTGGTAGTAGTGTTCTTAGTTCATACTAACACTACTCAATCGCCCACATTTCCTTCGTCAGAAAATACGTGACGTCTGGCGGCCCTGGGATCTTGGACTATGTCGCATTATGGTCGGGGGCGACTACGAAGAAGGTGTTATAACAATTTGATCATGTGTTCATGGCCAGATATATTGCACAAACAGGTTTGCTGGGAGAAAGAGGAGGCCTTTGATCAGCAGTGAGACACAGTTTCTATGAAAAAAAAAATCGCTTTTCAGGAAGCATTTCGATATCGAAATTGTATATAATAAATAAGTACATTAAGATATCACGCAGTAGTGAGTGCCAGAACACGGCCAGTAGCCGAGGAAGGCTTAAAAAACGCTAGAATGACGATTTAGATGCATTAATGGGAAATTAACCGGAAAAAAAAACAGAAAAAAGAGTGGAAGGTAATGAGGGACTTTTTCCCAGGAAAGTCAAAATAGGTTAAAAAAAGATATCAGTTACGAATATGACTCCTACAAAAAGATTTTTTTTTTAAAAACAGTTGCTTTCCGATTATTATTTTCATAAGGTTAAATTGTTTACTTTAAGGATAATCTGAAGTTCCAATGAAGGATTATAAGGATAACTTACTGTTACTGTTAGCCTGTGTCATCCCACTGCAGGGCAAAGGCCTCCCCCCATGATTTCCAAATTTTGCGATCCAGGGCCAATGTGGACCACTGGTCGTTTGTTCTGTCAAGCTCGTCCCGCCATCTCCTTCGAGGTCTACCACGTCGCCTTCTGGCTGTGTCAGGGTTCCAGAACGTGGTTGTTTTGGCCCACAGCACGTTGGGCATACGGCAGACAAGGATAACTTAGTAAAAGATATTGTTTAATAAAAAGGCTTTATTAATAATCAAATAAATACTTAGGTACTTAATTACAATACAGTAAAATAAAATCTGAACCGATGGAATGTATTTAACTAATATTATTGTGAAACTATGATATGTATCCGTTTAATATAATTTATTGCTAGATATTGCTTTTTATTCCTTGTAAAATAATATTTTATGATGATATATTTATAATTATAACAATATGGCTCATGCACGCAACTCCTTCAAATATAGCTATATCGTCTGAGGCACTCGAAATAGAAGCCTAGCCTATATTAAATAGTTGCTAAAATATACTTGACGATATAAATAATCAACTATGAATGTCAATAAATAACTTAAATATGTTATATACATATAACAAATATTTCGCTTTATTAACATATTTTCTTTTCAGATCTAACTTGGAAGGTTCCTAATTTTTTTTAATCACTTTATGAAACCCAGCTTTAATATATTTCATATTATAGCAATATTATGAAGTTTTAAAGATTTTCAATTTTTTAACTATCAACATTATTAAGGGATAGCAACAAAAACGAAAGATTCAGCCAAGAAAACATGACAAAAACCAACGTTCTCACATTTTAACTTCATTTCACATCAAACAATGGATAAAATTAACTATTTATTTGTATATTTTTCTAAGACATAGTAATTGATTAACTAATAAAGAAGGGAATCTATCATTTAGAATTTCAATTTAGGTACATTTTCTTTTATTATATCACAATTTCGTATTAACATCGCCAATAAAGAAATGACTAATGTCTTTGGCACTGTGCTAATTTTTATAATACATTAATCTGTCATTTGAATACATAGCCTTGTTTTTATAAAAAAAACCTCTCATCTCAATACATGGCACTACTACCGCATGGTCCTTTAAAAAGTAAATAAGCCAATCTTACATTCTGTATAAAATTCATTCGTTGCTCTTCTAAATGGACGTTTTCTTGCTATAATAGCTTTGTTTAAGACATTAATAAATAAGCTAACATTAATTTAGCATGTTAAAAGTTGCCATTAGGTAAAAAAAACGAGTATAGCAGTTGCATTCAAAAAAATCGCGACCGCAAACAATTTTGAGTCTCATTTCAGAGTCATACAACTCATAATACCTTGAAATATAAATAAAACGTGAACATAACCTTTAAAGGACTTTACCGAACGAAAGGGACGTCCAATTCGTGTCGCTAGTCGCTACTCTATTCATCGAAATCGAATTAAAAAATAAATACCTAATTAAATAAAAACTTATTTTGTGACAACTACACGTTAACAGATTTCTTGGGCGGAGGCACACGCGGTGAATGTGAGTACATCTTCTTGAATAACTCTGGTATATCGTTGTCGGGGAACAAATCCTTTAACATCGCTGAAAAAATTAAAGGGAAATTAGTCTTTGAACTTTATTTTTCAGTGGTCTCGGCTAAAATTCTATGCGGTGAGCAATATGACAATTGGGACAAACATGTTCCACAGCATATGGCCAGTAGATACCAGTCGTCCATGTTTCATATTTTAAGGTTAGCTGTATGTCTTACCTATATAGACAATAGAAAATAATAATTTGTACTGCCAAATGTATGTACTGTAAAGTTGTAATACTCAAACCAATAAATAAAAGCTTTTCAAATGTCTGATGTTTTTCTCTTTCTGACACATTAAAAATCCAAATATACACTGATGATTGTCAATGAAAACGTTACAAAATAATTTCAAAATGGCCCTTACTTTCAAGCAGCACAAAAATCAATCGCTTATTGATTTCCTGGTTTTGGAACAGATCAAATACTGTTAGCAAGCCTCTCCTGGCTGTGTCCGACCCAACTATGTGTCGCAAATCATCTGCAAATAAAAAAGTTTGGTTTATAAATACATAATTATTAATAAAGGGCTATTAGGTACATACGCCAGCACAAACCCCGAACCCGACAAATTTTCCCAATCAACCTTGAACTTATTGCATTTTCGATAAAGTTGAAAATCTATTAAAAAAAGTCATATTGTAGTAGCTTGGTGTGCTAGCGTCTATCTATACATAAACGCATCCCAAACTTTCTGGTCAGGTTGAATATTCGATTTCTAGCAAGCATTCTTAAAAGGCTGTGGGAAAAATCGATGACCTGAACAACGTCGCCATCCGAACAGCATTTAGTGAAAAAACAGACATTTTCAATAATAAACGAATCAGCCAAATCATGCTGCTAAAAAGTGGTCTACTTTTCAGTCCACACAGGCCCTAAAAATATCCGTATTTGGGATAATTTACCCAATGGCCCAATTTACATCTTTATAATATAAAAAAAAATAGAATAGGCCATTCTCATAAAAAAAAAATAGATTCCCTGCAAATAAGCTGGCAAAATGCTAAAATGAAGTACAAGTAGCATACCTGAACAAGCGGAAAGCAAGGCAACTTTAGCGGCAACCCTTGTCCTAGCTTTGGTTGCTGCGTCTCGGTTGCCGGAGCTTGGGCCGTTCCGACTGGTCAACCACTGTCTAAAACATTCAGTTCTTTATTAGGCACACTCACATCAACAAAAAGATATTAATATTATGATACAATGTATAAATGCTTACTTGAATGTCTTCAAATATTGGACGAAGTTTCTGGGAGAAGTTAGTGATGATACGAATTCTAGCACCTTTCTGTAAGAATAAAATATTATTTTAATGATGGAAGAAATTATTCTAAATGAATTATGAGCCTAGTTTGGTATAGCAATGTCAGATTCCATTTTACCCAGATGTCCCGCTATTCGTCCCGTTAATAAAACAGCCTTTTAAATTACTCATTTATCCCCGCTCTTCGAGAACGTCTCGAAGGCGTGAGGTTTTCATGGATATACATAGTAAAATTAAAGTTAATTAGATATTTCATTAAAACTTCAATAAATAAAAATCAATAGTTGTTAATGTATTGCATAGATTCTATCGCGGGCCTTGAGTTGAGTTGAGCGTGGAGAGCGAATCCAGAGATTTCCTAACAAAAATATTCAGGATTCAAGATTCAACCAGGTTGCCATGGTTACGGAAAATAACAAGGTTGTCAACTGAGGTTGTTGTTGTTGAAATTTTTTTAATGAATAATTATTTTGGTGTGTAATTACACTATTAATACCTAATTATTTATACCTATTATTGCATAAGTTGATAAAAAATGCTATGCAATAGATTTACCGCGGCAGTCTCCGAGTGCCACACGTTTTTTTTTTATAATAATACATCACACTCTTTTTTTGGACAGTCGTGTAAAAATGAAAACATACTTATTAACTCTATCTGCAATCAATGTCCTTATGGGAGCGAGCAGACGCCTTCTTAGCCATAAACCTCTTATACCTAACACTTCTTCAAACAATTTCAGAGCTACACTTTCGTCGTTTTCCTGCCAAAAGAAAACAAACAATTAAAAACCTTATAGCACACTATAATTAAGAGCAGTGGTGGCCAAGTGATGGCGGCCCCGACTTACGAACAGTGAGTCCTGGGTTCGAACCCAGTCAGGCGCATTACTTTGCGTAATTTATTTCATGACCACTGCTCTCAAAACGGTGAAGGAAAACATCGTGAGGAAACCGGCATGTCTTAGAACCAAAAAGCTCGAAGACATGTGTCATCTACCAAACTGCACTGGGCCCGCGTAGTGGATTATAGCCCATCCCTTTCCTAGAGAGGAGGCCTGAGTCCCTGCAGTGGGAACATTATAGGATGATGATGATGACACTATAAATTGGTCAGAAATAACTAAAAAATATTTTTTTACCTCTTGTCCATCAGAAGAATTTCCACTTTTAAATCCATCGTAATAATTTTCTTCATTCTTGCCTTGGAATACTTTTGAAATACCTAGAAATTAAAAAAAAAACTTAATAACCGGTTTTCCTATTCCAAAAATAGCAAAGTTGCATAAGTTGAAGTCGAATTTAGCATTTTGCGGTTGATTACGCACTTTCAAATTATCACAAATACTTCCCCCTAACATTTACAAGTAATCTAGATTTTTCGAGTAACTGATTTTTGTCTTACCATCCATGACTCCGTCAACAGTATTCGCGAACTGATCAGGCATGTTCTTCAGCGTCCTCATCCCGGCTTTTAGAGAGTTCACAAGAAGAGCATCGAGCTAAAAAAGAGTAAAAATAGATTATTAAAAAAGTTATAATAATGGCATAAAAAACTGTCTTGTTAGTACCGCACAGATGGCGCTACTTGTTTGTTATTTTCATTGTTCCTTGCTGAAAGCGTTGGCGATGGCGTTAAGTATCTTATCGTCATTTGGTTGCTTGCCATGCAAGATAAGTGCGCTGTGTGAGTGTGTGTGTGCTGTACCACAGTGCTGTCCTATTCGACCCTAAGGTTAACTGGTAGACTGTACCAGTTAACCTACCAGGTAGAGAATGCCTTGTGGCATTAAGTCCGCCTATGTACCACTCTTGTACATGAAGTTTAAAATAAATAAATAAATAAGAACTTTCTCGCGGCAAAGCGTCCAGCAATGAACTTCATTAAATAAGTATTATTCTAGGCTAAAGGTAATCTTTGGATGTACCATGCGCGCAGGAATTGTAAAGGCGGGGAAGCCAAGACCAAATTTGCAGCCTTTGCCATTATCTACCTTTCAGTCGGGAAACAAGCGAATAAATCAAACCTGATGAATGTTTTGTAATAATTCGAATATAGATAGGTACCTTAAACAGAGACCAGTCTATTTTTTTTCTAGGTGAAATATCAGAAGCATTGGAAGACACAAAATGACCTATTCCATCCGTTACACGTATTGGCAGTGTGGCCTACATATTAAAGGTATCTGGTGTTGGTATCATCACGTAGACTGACAACCCACACCAGACGCGAAAGCACCCTTTTTTTTTAAAGAATTCATTATTTAATTCCTCCAGCTCTAGGCGGAGCAGGGAGTGTCACCTCTACCGACTAAAATCCACCCATGTTCATTCTTAGTCCTTTGTGTCCGGAGCCGCGGTATCTCTTTCGAACAACCATCAGTCCCGGCAGGCGTCGGCCCTTGCGAGCCCCTGCAATGTTGCTGACATCTCTACGCGAAAGCACCCTTACAAGTACACATTTTTATTTATAAAAACTTACCGTATTACTATGTTTCTCAGCATGATTCTCAGGACTAAGAAATCCTCCTAAATAAGCCGGAGACAGCAACGTCATATACTTGGCGTCCCTCGACAAACTCGCCAAGGTTTGTAGGTAGGTGTTCAACATCCGTTTCCGACTCTCCAAGACTGATCTAGATGTATTCTGGAATGTTTTCTTTCCTGGGAACGGTAGACTACTCAGCTCAGGCCACTGCAGAGGAATTTGTAACTTATATGAATTGTGTATTTAGAGTTTCTAACGCCACGGTTGGATCTAACTGACAAACAGCAAATCACGCCGTCTCGGCTAAAGTCGACAAAGCGTTTTTTTTTTTATAACTTTGTAGCTGATGTTTACGAAAAAGAGTCAAATAAAATAAAATATTAATGTTACGACTGATTGTTTTATTTTAAAAATATGGGACGAGAATCATTGATGATTTTTTTGTACGTGCTGAATTTGTGGCATAGCGAGAGAGGGAGACGCCGATGCATTTACGCTCTGGTTTTCAAAAGGTTAAAGTTGCTGTGACAGAGGTACTACTAACCTTATCTTTAACAGACGCGTGTAGATCATAAAAATCGCTATATCTTCTGTATATGTGCCAAACCTCGTTGTCTGATATTCTGGTCACTGCTATGGCGTATATGCCAAACGCTCGCCCTTTGTCTTGTACTAAAGCTGGAAATATGAACTTATTATGTAAATACATTTCAGAATTATTTCAACTAAACTGAAATTAACACTTAAATCAATTTCTTATTATTATGTCGACGTCGTATTACCTCCAGCACATTTTTAAATTTTTCCAATTTTTTTGATACAGTTAAAATTAAAGGAAATCTGAGGGCTTTCCCTTAATTTTGCACAATATGCCAATTTCATCTAAAATATGCAATATCTGCAAAAACCAGTAATGAATGCATGCATTTGGATATAATCCGGTATCGAATAATACATTTTCTCAAAAATGGTATGTAATGTTGCCATAAAATCTCTAAAAAGTATCCAGAAAGTGAACTTTACTGGAGACTAATTCACAACTGTCAAGTAAGAAGCGAGATTTTAAACTTGGAATCTCCTACTGTCCAGTAAGTAAGTATGTAATTTACTTTTCATCCCTTCAATTCGAAAAGTGTCGTTTTGTTCCTCTATAAGTGCGAGCAAAGTAGCTCTTTTCTCCATTAGACTTTTTAGCGGGCAGTAATGAGATTTGAATTTAGAACATGAATCGTTCATTGAAATCGAACGCAAATTGTATTGTGTTGGCTGTACGGTGCGAGGAGACGCGGTAACTAAATTAAAAAAAAAACAAAGGCGCGCGATTTACTTCCCTGTTCTAATAATCGGTACGACTTTATTGTATTTTGTGCAAAAAAAATGAGCTCTACGTCGAGTTCTGAAAGTGATAGTGCATTAACTCCTGAAACAATAAAAACAGAAGCTAATAACGTCATACAAAACTTAATCCCTACGAAATCCCGGGAGAAAAATTTAAAGGGATACGACAATTTCTTAATATGGAGTAGAAGGTTGTTTAGTAACGTGTTGTCTTAATAAGGACGTAAAACTGGACACATATTCGTAATTAATATGTCCGATGGATTTAAACGTGTCGTCACTCTATTTTTATTAAATAATAATATTACAATAAAATATTAGGCGCCTTTTATTTTCTCATAGAGGGTGATGAAAAGTCGAGTGTATCACTCGGGTGCAAAATATATTTTGGGCTCGGGCGACGTACTTTGAATCCCTCGCTACGTTCAGGATTCTACTAAAGAATCCCTCACTACGTTCGGGATTCTACTCTAGAATCCCTCACTTCGCTCTGGATTCAAAAAAGCGCCCTCGCCGTAAAAATATTATTTTGCTCCCTTGTGATACAATCTACTATACTAGACACTAGGTCATCCTCTTTAGATCTGTTTAGAAAAAAAAACATAGTACCAGACACAGATTAGAGTTTAGCCATTATAACATGGTTATAGAAGGGAGGTTCCAAATATATATCTATCTCTCTTTTTAACCGACTTCAAAAAAAGGAGGAGGTTATCAATTCGACTGTATTTTTTTTTTTTTTTTTTTTATGTTTGTTCGCTCATAACTTGCGACTGGGTGAACTGATTTTCATGATTCTTTTTTCATTTGAAAGCTGGTGCTTCCCGTGTGGTCCCATTGTCACCATTTCAATATCTGATGATGGGATCTTGTAGAAATCAAGGGAAATCTTCAATAAATAACAGCAGATTAACCGCGATTGTTGCTATAGCATATCTAAGCATTGTTTACGCCATCACACAACATTATATCACGCCTGTACTCACTACAAAGGTTATAAAAACTATTTGGTGAACATATTCTGATGAAATGATAGCAAATGGACTGGGATTGCTGAAATCTCATGTCTGTCTATTGTTTACACCAGTTCATAACATAACATCACGCCGGTACGTTGTGAAGGGGTAAGCACATGTGAACCACTAAAAAGTGAAAAATAAAAACTTTTTTACAAAAAATAAAACCGACTTCGACAAAAATAAAACACAAAAAAGTGAAAAATAAAAATCATCTTCTGAAGTCGGTGGCAAAAACATGAAATCAAACAAACAAAAGTCACCGACTTCAGAAGCAGATTTTTATTTTTCACTTTTTTGTGTTTTATTTTTGTCGAAGTCGGTTTTATTTTTTTGGTATGACATTTTATGAGATATTTTTGGAACCTTAAACAGCCATTTTATACGTTGCATTTTGTACTTAGTAATGTTGTAGAAGTATAGTGTGGGATTTTATGATTGTATTTAGTAATTTCAGTTTATTAAAAAGTTTTTTCTAAAGTTGTTTCCTGAACTGCCTCGTTGGTCTAGTGGTCGCGAGCTCGACTGCAGAGCGTGAGGTCCTGGGTTCGATTCCCGGGTCGGCCAAAAAGTGCTATTGTGTTTTTCACATATGGATGTAACCTTCAATATTAATTAAACGAATTTGTTGTTAAACTTTCTTTAATTTTTGAGAAAAGCATTATACAAACCTCAACCAGTAAGAAAGCCATCCTGGCCTCGTATATAACCAGACCTCACCTGCGGTTCGGTCCGGTTAACTCATACTTGGCCAGGAAGGCTTACTTACTGGATTCTGCAGTAATGTACTATTTCCATACGTACCAGTTTCAATAATACTCGCTGTTAAGGGCGACATCAAGTTTTTCGCATTCCGACTAATTTCTGAGTGAGACAAAGATAGGTTGCTAGTGTTAGCTGATGATAAATTCGAAGGACCTGAAAGATAAAACAATTTATCATAGCAACATTTCTAAACAACTCAAAAAGTATTGAACCACTTGAACTTTTCAATTTTTAACCTCTGACGCAAAAAGACCATAATTGTAATGCAAAAAAGGGACTTTTTGCCCGTAGTGGTACTAGTCCAGGTGATATCATTGCCTACAAGTTCGGATTTAAGGTATCGCCCGAAAAATCAGAACATTTCATTAGTTGAGATTTGAGAATTTAAAAATAAAACAAATAAATTGTAACCTGCACTTTCATTGATCATCCTCTGCGCTAGATTGCCAACAATATCCGATCTAGACCTATTATGCCTTGTTCCAGGTACTGGCAACATATCGCCTGAAAATAAACAATATCTTTTAGTAAAACATCGACTTTAAAAACTAGTAATACTACGCACACATAGACGTGCGTAAGAAATAATCTGAACTACACTATCACATCAGTTCACTATAATAGTCGAGAAAGAAATATAGATTCTGTTGCAAGCGAAGTAGGGAGGATAGGTGGGGACTTTAAAGGGTTATGCAAGGTAGTGTTTCAACGATATTCGAGCTAATGCCAGATTTTAGCTTGTTTTCCTGGCCATTTGATACATGTATGATGGGTGTAACGTCTGCACAATTTCACCAATCAGTTTAATCTGACATGTTAGATCACAGAAGAGTCGAGGAAAAGTCTTTGGTTTTATAAATTTAAGTAGCTTCATAGCTTGTATCACCGTCGTGAGAAGTGAGAGTATCGTTGCAACTTTAAAAGTACCCGATCAAAAATAGGACATATCGAGGCTTAGGAACAGACCGTCTAAGACAGGTATACATAAGACTAGTAATGCAATTTTTCTAAACCTCGTATGCCTTTTATGCAGTCGGCTACTCTTATTTATATTGGGAACACTTCGCTCGCAACAGAGCTAAAATAACAGAGTGGTCAAAAAGAAGTACGAAGAAGAAACAGGAAAAGGTATCTAACTAGCAATAATCAGGTTGCCGATGCAAGGACAGCTACTATACACAAACAACTATGTGTAATGCCGGCACTGCACTTGGTGTATTTGTCACAATATTTGGGTCATTTGGGTACTACAAAATAACTCTATTCTTGTTGATATAAAGTTTATTTTGCAAAGTCAAGGAAATTAATTGCTAGACTACAGACCTATGACAACTGTCATGATTTCATTTTATTGTATTGTACTCGTATTTATGTAAGCTTTTTGAATGCAGCCGAGCGATGATATTTTTCATGTGACGTATATTTTCTCCTAACTGTTGGTTCTTATTTTATGCCTATTTCGCGTCATGTTAAATACGAATAAAAGATTTTTGTCTGTCGTAGGAAATGGCTATTACTGAAAATATTTGCATAACAATTAATTTCCACAACAATATTACGATATAACGCAAACATTTGCGCCAATACGCCAAGTGTAGTACCAGCATCGGGGTCTAGAACTTCACTTTGAATTGTAATACCAAACGCATTGCATTTAGGTAGAGTGTGGTTCTTGTTACTTGGTACTCTTCGCGTGAGGGAGCGGGGAAACGTCGACGACTTGCTGCCAAGGTCATACTTGTGTTTCGACTTCAGAAACAACTTTGGCAACTGATTGAGACATGACTTCATAATTTTCTTGCATTTGTCTGCACATTTTGGATGGGTTTGTATGGTAAGTTGGACGTAATGGACAGTTAGAAAAGAATTAGTTGTTGAAAAGAGGTTGGTTGTGTTACTTACCGCTGTATTTTCGCGTGTCGGGTTTTTCGTCCTTGTTTATGTCATTATTACTGGAATAAAAAACGGTTATTTTAAAGCATGTTTCATATCTGTGATACAGTCTGGCACTTGTGATACAGGAACTTCTAGTACAAGAGCCAAAGCTATACTGATGTTTGTGAGTATGTAATTACTTTTTAATAAAGTTTCTTTTTTTTAAATATTTAAAGTTTTTATATTTTTATTACGTTGTAGCAATAAAAAATAGAGTATAGTTAGTAATATGCATACCTGCTTTTATCGGAACTGTCTTCACTATCCATCATGAAGTCATTTTGCCATGATGGGTCGTCCTGGAAATTAAACAACACTGTTACTAAATCATATGTTATGGTGTTATGTTACTATCATCATCATCATCATCATCAGCCTATAATTGTTCCCACTGCAGGGACTCAGGCCTCCTCTCTAGGAGAGGGATGGGCTATAATCCACCACGCGGGCCCAGTGCGGATTGGTAGATGTCGCATATCTTCGATTTTTTGGTTCTAAGACATGCCGGTTTCCTCACGATGTTTTCCTTCACCGTTTTGAGAGCAGTGGTGATGAAATAAATTACACAAAGTAATGCGCCTGCCTGGGTTCGAACCCACGACTAACTGTTCGTAAGTCGGGGCCGCCACCACTGGGCCACCACTGCTTCTCGTGTTACTATCATGAAGAATTAAAACGTATTTGTTGAAAAAAAATTGGTGGAAATGTCGATCTGAAGTTCGTAAGATTTTTCGGAAGGTTTTTTATTTCAGGAAGGGGTGTTCCTGCAGCGGTATGAGGAATAAAGTGGAAAGTTTCTCAAGCACCATAAAAATAAGAATAATCTCCGACCAGACGGCTGTTGTATCTCATCTTCAGTTGCTTGCAAAACGGTATATAACACAACTAGCTTATTCCCGCGCCTCCGTCCGCGTGAATTATAGCCTAAAGCCTTCCTCAATAAATTGACTATCCAACACAAAAAGATTTTTTTTTTCAATTCCAACCAGCAAATCCTGAGATTAGCGCGTTCAACCACAGAAACAAACTCTTCACCTTTATAATATTAGTATAGATAAAACCTACCTCTAAAGCATCACAAACACACTTCTGCACATCATCGAAGCATATCAGCGGATTGTTAGTAAACTCCTCGCCTTCCGTCGTGATCTTCCTAACTAGCTCGCCGTAGCCGTTCTCTGGTAGACCCATCACGCCGGGCCGGTTGGGGGCTAGGTAGAGGTCGCACAGTTCTAGCGCCGACGAGCGTAGGTTGTCTAGCACGGCTTTTGATGTGTGGGATGCGTCTAGAAATTAGTAACAAAATATATAAATAAGTGAAAAAAGTTGATGTGGCACTCGGAGACTGCCGCGGTAAAGCTATTGCATAGCATTTTTATCAACTTATGCAAATAATTATTTATTTATTTTATTTATGCAGTATTTTTTAAAAAGAATTTAAATTATATAAGTAAATCAAAAGTAACCTTCATAGACTAAGCTAGTAAGAAACTCTATGACAGAAAATTTAAAAGAAAAAGTATTGACAGGTTTTCAGCCTGACGTCAGTGTCATAACATTGAAAAATATGAAAATTATTTATTTTATTTTAGATATTTTATATGAAAACGAATCGTTTTCTAAGACCGATTCGCAGAATAGTAATGCAAAAACCAATAAAACGTATGATAGATGCGTAATAATAATAAAATGAATGTATATAGAGTACTCGAGGAGTACTCACTCATTATCTTTCACTATTTTTTCGTGACTTTCTTCATTAATAAATGCACTTTGTTTATTCATATTTAAAACACTTTGTACACAAGCAGAAGAAAGAAAGCAGAAAGACAAAACAGAAAAACTTTACACCTTTACACGTGAGGTTATAAATTATTTAATTTGACAACCTCAGTTGACAACCTTGACGGCACGGTTGGCGCAGTGGCTAAGCGATTGGACTGCTGCGCTGCGTGTCGCGGGTTCGATCCCCGCACTGAACAAATATTTGTATGGCCTGCAGGTAGTTGTTTCGGGTCTGGTCAATGAACCGTAAACTAATATGATAATCCGCGAAGGGTTATGGATGTATCCATTAGAACACCCACATTTCACTAGTTATGTTTAAGACCCATGCAACAGGGACCGAGCATATAACTACTAATATGAAAGTCAGTGCTAACAAAGAAGTTATAGTGCCACAGTTCAATAACGGCTGCAATACATCTTCTCCTAACTCTTACCAGGCATGGCATGGCCAGGTTACTGGAATGAAAGTGGACTTAATAACATTTTCCTTCATATTATCTGCATTCAGTCATTTTATTTATTTAACAAGAGCCTGATATGTCTCACTTGCAGGGTAAAAGCCTCCCTTCCCTATATTAATTTTTCACTGTTTATGGTTACTTCATTTTTCTCCGTCTGCCTGTGGCTATTTCTGCCGTTACAATCTGAAAACCATAAATATCCAACATGAAACAAGTCGCAACTCACCAGCTTCATTCAACTCAATCTCCAACAAATACTGTGCATTCGACCTCCAAGCCGTTGTTGCTCTCAAAAACTTCAGTGACCTTGAAACTTCTTCCGACACTTTCTCCACATTCGCAGTATGGGCGAGCCCTTCTTGAGGTCCTAACGTAGCCCTTCTGGCTTGGATGATACGGGTCAAGTATTGTAAGGAGGAAAGCTTTTGACGACCTTGTAGCTCCCATTCGCCTGCACTGTCTCTGGAATGCTGAAATACGTAAAACGTTTAAAAACTTGTCCACCTTGAGTCAAGTTTTTCTTGATTTTGAATGTAGATGGAGCTGGCATGTCTTTACTGAAAATCTCTGAGACACGTGTACTTATTAGAGCTATAATGCTCCCAGAGATATGCATATTACATAATGGGTGAAGTGTGGGTACCCACATTTTAAGTCCCATGTAATAGAGGGCCAGCCTATTGCCATCTTCTTCAGTCGGTCCCTCATTACTGAGGATCGTGGTCACTGGACCCCTTCAAGCGCACAATCTGCCTCCATCTACTCCGGTCTGAAGTTGCCCTCACCACCTGCTGAAATTTACTTGAGGAACTAGCCTCTTTTACTTGGCGACCGGCCTCGCGGTCGCTTGCCTTCGGTATTACCAACAATGACCAGTTTTTCAAGGCTGCTATCTCCTCTTCGCATTATGTGGCCGAAATAGGACAAAATACGCTGTAGGCAAACTGTAGACAATCGAGTCTTGATATCGAGTTGGGAAAGGATAGACACATTTGTGCGTTTGTCTGTCCATGGAATTCGGAGCTATTGCC
Organism: Diarsia dahlii; assembly: GCA_949775195.1. Classification (NCBI taxonomy): domain Eukaryota; kingdom Metazoa; phylum Arthropoda; class Insecta; order Lepidoptera; family Noctuidae; genus Diarsia; species Diarsia dahlii. The sequence continues at coordinate 8,092,298 of OX459195.1, read as the reverse complement.
ATCAACCAGACCCAGAGAAATTCCTAAAGGAACAACCCAATAACACTTTGCCCGACCCGGGAATCCAACCTAGCACCTCATGCTCAGACGTCACAAATGCGACCACCAGACGAACAAAATCCTTCAGTACGATTGCGTTTGAAAGTTCGAATTTCTTTAGGGTGTTATCTGTTTTTTAAATTTTGGTTCTCAATTAGGGTGTTGACTGCATGCATAAGTCACTACTCTACTATTCAATTATGTATTGTACTTACTAATTTCTGTATATCTTTTTGGACCAGTTCCACAGTGGCATCTAACTCTTCGGCGTCAGTGCAGCAGCGGATGACTACAAGGAACAGCTCTGAAGGCAGACACGAATCTCGACAACACTGTTAACACAAAAAACATTAAGATTCTATTAAACAAGATGTCTAAATTAGACAAAAATAAACATTAAATCAACCAACATTTATTATATTTGCAATCGCGTTCTTGAAAATGGGTGCAATGATATCGATCAAAGCCGCAATATAGGCGTTTACGGGGGTGAAAAGTCGATCTAGCTAAGTCCCATATTTTGGAAAAGATTTCTCTTTTACTCGAGAAGATAATAATAAAAAGGTCATCCAGGTACTATACTTACACTCCTTATGATAGTCCTGTTGATATTATCAGGGTCACTCAACAAGTTGATCATGGGTCGTAGCACAACAGCTGATATCAACTCAATCAATATCACTTTTAGCGCGTGGCATCGCCAAGCCTCTTCTGGAGCAACTAGGTACAGGACAGCCTCGGAAACTTCGCACAGCAACTCTAGGAATAAAGCAGACTATTATTTAATAGTTCTTTCTTACACTAAGATCATCTAATAAGGGCGATATGACACTAGTGATGTTTCAAAGATATTTGAAGAGTGGTAAAAAACCTAAGGTCACATAACATAACAATAGTACATCCACTTTCGCCAGTTACGTTGAAATCCCATTTAATAGGAGGTGAGCCTATTGCCATCAACTGGGCCGAAATCCAGCCTCCATGAATGAGAAAATACTGGTGGAAAAGCCTAATAACACTTTCATCATCATCATTTCAGCCTAAAGACGTCCACTGCTGGACATAGGCCTCCCCCAGGTATCGCCACATTGACCGGTCCCGTGCGTCTTTCATCCAGCGGGTCCCTGCAACCTTGACCAGGTCGTCGTCGTCAATAACACTTCGCCCGCTTTATGCTCAGCAGTTGCGCTTGCGACTACTAGACCAACGAAGCAGTCTAAGATAATTGAAACATATTATATTTCCTTATTTCTGTGCAAGATTTGGTACTTCGCAGTTACACCACAAAGGTTTGGTTTGCAACCTTTAAAATAGTTTTAATAGGTTCATAGTTTTAATAGCTTTAGACCCTAAATTTGATCTCAAAAATACAAAGATTAACATACCATACTCTTTATCAGCATCCATACAATACAGATCTCTACATTGCTGCCTGTTTTCTATAGAGCATTCCAGATCAAAAAATATATCCTTGAGAGTTTTCCCACTGATGTTTTCTGAACTGTCGTAAAACTTCGACTTGCCAAATGTTTGTGCTTCTGCAAAGATAAAAGCATAATAAAGATTATTATAAACATTCACGCGAAAAAGTATTTATTACTAAGAAGCGTTATTGCCGTACCGCCATTTTGCAAATACTGCATTTGCTGTTACGAGGGCAGAATATTATACACAGACAGAATTTAGTTTACAAACTTGTAAATTGTATAATTTTTGGAAAAAATACCTTAGGTACTCATCATTTTGAAATGAACGAAATTTTCATTTAAGCAAAGTTGAACTTCTCAACTGGCAATAACATTAAATCATCACCATCAACATTTCAAACTAAAGATTTGAATTTGAAATAGCTAAAAGATGAAAATAAAATAATGATAATTACCTGGTGGCCAATACACATCAGTGTCACTCTTATTTCTTCTGTGTGTTTTCTTTTCCTCTTTCTTGGGACTCGGTTTAGATGTCCCATTGGGCATGTCTTTGGCACTCATCAAATCTACATGTTTCAATCTCACTCTTGACTGTTTGAACAGTTTTAAATGTGTTGTCAACTCTTCAGGAACTCGGGTGGAGAGAAGGTGGATCCAATCCACAGATTTGACTCTGAAATGTCAGAATATACTGTTCATTATATAATTCATGGAATATAGAATTCATGGAAATCATCTTGATTTTGGAAGTACAATTATTGGTCACTGGCAGTGAAAGGAATAAAGAAAAAAAAATGTACCTTTTAATTAATTAATCACAATTTTTTTATTTAAAAAAGGTGTACAAAATGTTTGTTTTTATTACTTTTTTAATACCCAAGAATTGAGAAACACATACACATCATCGTCTAGCTAGGGACAGCTTCCAGTCTAACCAGAAGCTGCTTAATACTTTACATGAAGCAAGTGCCTATTTGACCTCCCACAATCCAGATAGTACCTAAAAAATGATAGATACCCCTTGGTAAGACTAGTTGCCAATGTGTAACTGTCAAAGATCTTCAATTAACAGATCAACAGCTTGGCATGCATTATTATTTGGCCACAAGCTCCTTATGAGAAACATTACATATCCTTACTAATATTATACACATGAAAGTAACTCTCACGTCTATCCTGTCACGCTTTCAAAACTACTGAACCGATTTAAATGAAATTTGGAAGACAGATAGTCTAGAGCCTGAGAAAAGACATAGGCTACTTTATAATGGGAAAAAGGGTTGTAAGTGGTTGAAAAGGGGGGGTGAAAAGATTACTTTTGGTCGCGATAACTGACATCCATGGACAATGCCGCAGGCGTCAGCTAGTTAGCTAACAATAAAATACCATCATTTATAATCACCTATTAGCTACATTAGCACCAGCAGCAAGCACCAATTTCTTTATAGAACGGTTTGTTAGCTCCTCATCACTTGTCAGAATCTCATACCATGGAGCCACGTAATCATTGATGATGATTGTTATTATCTCGTTAAGAAATGAATCAACAGTCTCGCTACCTGTGATTCTGTTGTCATATTTTGGCAAAGGAGTTTCTTTTTGGAACAGTTCCAACACCTGAAATAGTGGACAAAATAGGTTTAAATTAAATAGCAAGGAGAGTTTATAATTGATTTAGCAAAAATACAGTTTTTATTTAGACATTTTTTTAGTAAAACATGATTCATTATTTGTACAAAGTTCATACTATTGTAAACACAATAGCCACACATTTATCATTGGCTTTAATTGAAAACAAGGAAGTTCACATACCTTAGGTACTTGTATAGAAAAGTTTGACTGCTGTAATGGATCGTCCAGGCAGTCCAAATCAACAGTAAATACCTTTTTGTTGTCATATGTGAAGTAGAGAATTGTTACTATCCTGAACACAAAAACACAATCATAAAATCTTTGTTGCCTAAGACTTTATTGCAAACTAAGATACTTGAAGAGTTCTAATGCATTGTGGCAAGTAAGAATTCAATCTTTGATCGAATTTCGCTGACATTAACTTCTCTTTTAAGTGTCCTACATATCAACTGCCGATTGGAGAGTCTATAACTTTCCACAATAACAACGCTCTTAATAGTACGCCTATATAATATAATCATAACAGACTACTCCTTAACAATGATATTATTCTTTATGAACGAATTACGCCTTCTTATCAACTTACCCAGCCAGAAAGGAGACGATGAACGCAAGAAACGTTAAATAGAACCCAAAACCAAACAATCCAGTGACGATAACGGTAACAAGGCCGAACCAACCGAAAATTCTAATAACCATGTTTGCATTCTATATTGAAACAACTACAATTTACAATACAATAACAAAATAAAAGTGAAAACAAACTTCAACGCCTCAACTCTTGACGATTTAATTTTGTTAATCTGACATTTCAACATTTGCCATCTGTCAAGACGCTTTAGTGAAGAGCGTTGCCAGTTGCAAGGCAGTCACATGACCATTGACCAGTTTTAAAACGTTATTTTGTCTGTTATTGTAACAGTCTGAAAATAACAGTGTTAATCAATTTGTTGTTACTAAGTAATAGAGGCAAGACATCATGAATTCACTGTAATTCTAATTCTGTGATGATAGTGGTATGTGTGCCGGTACCCTCTCAGTTCATTTGTTTTACTTCCATGTAGTCACTCAAGGAACTAATACTCTCTTCCGTACTATAACCCTAAAACAGTCAGTATTGGCCTTAGAAAACATACCTGATGAACTATAATAGCAAGGCAACCCCAACAGCATCCTAAAACCATTTATTGTTACAGGACCCAAGGCATTGAAAGATCTTTGCGTATAGCGGACCTACAAGCTTCAGGTATAAAATGCCTGGCAGTACGCTTTAAAAAGAGCAAGTTTAAGCTCTTTTATCACGAAATTGTATTTTACATCCTGAAAAAAATGACAAAGAGCCTATGTTTACGTTCAACGTTTTCGTGTGTGTCCCATCCCTAGCTTGGACGTTTCAGTGACGTACATCAGTTTACGAAGATAGCTTTACAGTTCTAAATTCATCCAAAAAAAAAAGTCCTAAGTCCAGAACAAAAATCTCTTTGAAGCTATGACGTGATCTTTGTGCTACTTCAAGGATTTTAGACAACGAATTACTTAAATTAAAAATACAGATATAGTAATAATAATATTTTAATGCGCGGATTTTAACTCATTGACTGAACATCACGCCTGTTTTCCCTGAAAGGTTAGACAGACGTGTTTTACTGCGTTATCGGTGTAGACCACCTTATATGCATTATTGATACCCACATTTCGCCTTAAGCTCTTTGTTAAAAATCATATAACAGGTCAATTTCCTTGAAATATATTCCCAACAATTGCAGAAAAAGAAGAGGGCAATTAAATAGTATTCGGTGATTTTAACCAAGACTTACTGAATCCAGACCGAGCCGTTCGTAACTACAAAAACACATTGAAAGAAAGTAACTTCAAAATATTAAACAAGATCGATCTTCAACATTGTACTCGAGAAACAAATTCAACCAAAACCATACTAGATCATGTCTCCTCAAACCTACAGGAAAATTACTTTCACTTTGTCGTGATTGAATCTGCGATGTCAGATCATAAGCAAATACTTTTAGAAATAAAACGGTATGATCCTCCTCCTCTTGTGAAAGCTAAATGCACGGCATTGGATTATTGATATTTGGAGTGCAAAGTAACGAAAACGAAAGTGTTGAACCCTCCAAGACAAGATTGGATAAAGAAAGAATTAATAAATGAAATAAATAATCGGAATATTCTATGGCAAAAACTAAAATCAAACATATCGGACACGAAGTTAAAAACAGAATTTAAGAAAACAAAAGCTAGAGTGGCCTACAACATACCAAAAATACATATTACTACAAATGTTTCAAGGACAATATGAAAAAACCGCGAAAAATGTGGAAACTAATAAACGACATATCCAAAAATAAAATTAGAGAAAAAAATGGGCCAGAAAAACTAGAAACTGAAACTGGTCCCATCATGGACCAAAAGGAGATATGTGAAAGGTTCAATTCTTACTTTTCCACCATTGGGTCATCACTTGCAAGCCAAATCACAGAAAAAAGAAACGAAAACCTTGCCCAAGAACCTGGCGCAAATGACTCAACGGAACTAAATTGTCTAATACCAGCAACCACGGATGAAGTTATTAAAATTATTGACAGTTTGGATCCTAACACTAGTTCTGGCATTGATGGCGTAAGTACAAAGTCATTAATATGTGTCAAAAAATTAATAGCTCATGAACTTACAGCGTGTATAAATCACTGTTTAGATAGAGGTGTTTTCCCCGATGGCTTAAAGATTGCTAAAGTTATCCCAATACACAAATCTGGGAGTAAATCTGATCCTTGTAACTACCGCCCAATATCTGTGCTTCCTGTAATCTCAAAAAATTTTGAAAGAATTTTATATAAACGTCTAGAAACATTCCTTAATACAAAAAACTTTTTATTTAAGAAACAATACGGATTTAGACCTCATACTCTCTCGGCTACCATTGATCTTATAACAAAAATTAAAAACAAAATCGATCAGAAACAATATGCTTTGGGTATTTTTATCGACCTTAAAAAGGCGTTTGATACGATTAGTCCAAATTTATTGCTACAAAAACTGTCTCGCATAGGTATCACAGGTAAAGCACTGCAAATGTTTGAGTCGTATCTTCAAAATCGCCAACAAGTAGTTAAAATAGGACAATATCAAAGTAGTGCACATACTGTCACCTTCGGCGTACCCCAGGGATCAATTTTGGGACCACTATTGTTTCTAATTTATATTAATAGTATATCCCAGATTGGTCTTAAAGGAGACATCTCGCTTTACGCAGATGACACAAGCCTTTTTTATTTTGGGCATTCAATCGACGCTATGATACCTCATATACAAGACGATTTGAACATACTTAATGAATGGTTCCAATCAAATTTACTCACCATTAATGTTACAAAAACCAACTATGTTGTGATAGCGCCCAAAAATAAAAAAATATGCGATAATATTGAACTTAAAATAAATAACCAACTAATTCAAAGGAAGACGAAAGAGAAATATTTAGGTTTAATTTTAGATAACTACCTGAGTTGGAAACCTCACATAGAGAAAATCCGATCAAAACTGCTATCACTCTCAGGAGCCCTTTACAGCATAAACAAATGTCTTCCACAGAAAGTTCGATACATAATTTATAATTCTTTAGTTAAACCACTTAGAGACTACCTAATAGAAATCTGGGGGACCGCAGCTAAATCTAATCTAGAAACGTTACAAATATCACAAAACAGATTAATCAAAATATTATTTAATTACAATTTTAGGACATCAACTCAGAAAATATATAAAGATACAAAAATAATGAATATTTCACAAACATATATGTACTATACGTGCATACTTATACGAAAAATACTTCATAAAGAGATTCATACAACACTAAATTTCACAAAAAAACATCAGGTACATAAAATTAAACTCCGAAACCACAATCACCTAGTGACGCGTCCTCCCAGAACAGTAAATTACGGCAAGAAAAATATTGAATTTGAAGGTGTTAACGTACAATAAAATACCAATGGATATAAAAGAATCAAAAAGTATGTCTTGTTTTAAAAAAATGCTGAAATCATACATAATGAGCAAATAATAATAAAAAAGACACATTATTAATTACTTCGATTCTACGAAGCCATGTATTGCCAGTTGCCACATCTAGCACTTTTAGTTTGTTTCCGTGTTTGCTTGGTTGGTGCGGCTTGCTTGTTTTGTTATTGTGATCGCTTACCCTCAAATTTGTTTATTATTAATGTGAACGTAGATCTCTGTACGCTCAAACATATTATTTAAATTTAGTTTCTCAGTAAGTGAATTATTGTTAATTCTTGATGAGGAATAATAAAGTTCTTAAACCATAAATTATAATTAACTGCCTCTGTGGTCGAGTGGTTTAGACGTTTGCCTGGCGTCCCGGTGGAATCGAACCCATGACGGGTTCGATACCCACGGGAAGCATACTTTGTAAAGTAGTTTCCAGTTTGGCTAGGACATTGCAAGCTTGAATCACCTGATTGTCTGGCAAAAAGATAATTCCGTGCTTCGGAAGGCATGTATAAGCCGGTGGTTCAAACCATGTCAGAGACCCTTGAGGCGGTTTAGAAACTCTGACACTAGGGCACAGATTACCAGATACTACACTCCATACAAAATGTTCAATGCCTACCGTTATAATAGCCTACACTTTCAAGTCAACAGACGCTGCGAACGAAAATGTACCCTAACCTTACAAACGTAAAGTGAGTCTTGCTTTGTAGATGCGCGCGATATTGTGAATTGCCAGGGCTGCCTCTATCGACAAATATTATTATGATAATAGGTTTTGTAGTATACTTGTCTTTATAAAATAAAACAAGTAGTGTTTTAATTTTAATGTATCAGATTAAATTGTTTTAAAAAATAAGTATAAAACGAAATTTATAGGTATTTAAAAAGAATAGATTAATTTTACTTCGAGGTGTTTTATTTTTTCTCCTTTCTTTAAATTCCTGATTGTTAAACTTTAACGTATAGAATATTCTAACTATTTTATTAGGTAATCTTGGGGGAAACAAGGGCAAGGGAAGTTAAGTGGTATACTTACAATGTAATTGCATAATTGTAGGTAAGTAAGTACATTTTTTCATAACAAATTAAAACTTATATTTCTGTGTCACGAGGAAAACCGAAAAAAGATAAGTTTTTATCTTTTCTCTTGCTGAATCTATATCCATCCACTGCACCTAATAGGTACACCAGTTGTAGCTATTTCTTAGGATTTCAAAACTCGCGTCAAATCGACCGAAATATAATACGCGTATGCACAGAACACCTGGGTACCTACACCTAGGTACTAAAATTAAATATTGCTATCGTACGCGCCGCGCGGCTGTTGAAAACCCTGCTTCGCTATGGGCTACCGTAGACCGGCGCCCGGTAGGTAGTTAGCGCGCGTAAGTACATGGAGTGAAGTATCTGGTAATCTGTGACTAGGGTGTGTGGGGTCTTTAGAACTTACTCCCCACGAGAAAAAGAAGGTTAAATTAAATGAAAAGAAATTTTGCATAACAGCATTTTGATTTATTGAAATACAACACAATCACATGAACTGTTTATACAGTAGGTATAGATAAAATAGCCTTGAGACTACCTACCTAATAATACTAGTACAATAATTTTATTGTCAAACATGTCAAATGAATAATTTGAACATGATGGTTCTTTACACATTGAGGCCATTCTCCTCAAAACAATAAACCGTGGAATATTTTGTTCAATTAAATGCATCTCAAGTATGACCTTGGGCAGACAACGGCCATGTGTGTGGTGCAGTCTTAATTTTAAAATAATGAATGTATAGAATAGATTTTCACAAGACTTAAATAGTAGCGAATATTCAGAAAGTGCGTTAACAATTTTATTACTTATCAAAGTTATCAATTTGTGCATAAAAATACAATTTTATCATTCATTGCCAATACCTTTACAATCATACATTTACGTAAAAAAAACTTTTCGTATTTATGCTTCCGAATTTTGATTTTATTTACCCACTCGAATAGGGATGTTTACTAACTAAAAAAAATATGATTCTAATTAGTCCGTCTGTTAGATTATCGAAAAATATTGGGTACGTTATTCGATGATTTTCCACCCACCAAAAAAAAAAATATAAAAAAATGGTACTGTTTGTCAATCATTCAAAGTAGTCAAATATCCTATCACATTATTTACATATTAGGTTTACTAATTTAAACAACATTTAATACACAACCTTTTCTTATTAATGTGTATTATGATATTATACCGAATAACACAGAAAAAGTAGAAGCAATGAAGCAGTATACAACTTAAAAATAAAACATTGCCAGCTTTGAAAAAAGAAGAACAGAAAAGGTTGTATTATCTCTCTGCTCTACTTTAGGTTATCATACTTTTTTATCGAGCGAGTGAAAATGTAACACCTGTAATTTCACACAATATAATTAGACAGGCCATTGATAAATTGTTTTTGATAGCATAATAATTTTGTTTATCAGACTTTTTATTGAGATATTTTCTTTAGGATGATTTAGGCATGGGTTACTAGGTCTAAATAATTATGTTGAGTATTTGAACAGAGCCTGAAAGCCTGTTTCAAAACTCACTGGTATAGGCAGCAAAGGTAGGTTGAATATAATGAACATTTGTTTAAAATATAGGTCTTTCTGGGAAGCAAGACTGGCCCTTATCTACCTCTTACTCAAAGATGTAATTATTATCACATTTTTTAGAAATTGGAATTCCTTCAAGTCAAAATACTTAAGGTACAAATTGTGAAACATAAGCTTAAAATATTTGTGTAATTACACCACTGCATTTAATTGACTTTGAAATAGCTCAGAAATATTTTATGGGAACATTGAAGGCAAAAGCATCCATACTTTAGTAACTTCATTTACTCTTTTTTAACAATTCACAATATGAAGATGACATTGACATATATTTTATACAAAGTTTTAGAATGAAGATTGGAAATTACAATGAGATTTTGGCAACTTTAATTTTTTTTGTATTATTTTTGCAATAGTATTAGACACTTTTCCCATAATATAATATCTGAATATAGAAAAATAAATAGCAAACTTTTAGAAAGCAAGATATTTATAGTTGTATATTATTTGACGGACATTTTCTTATCATTTGATAAAGTTATCAATATATTTATACATTTTATATATGTATTTTATTATAAATTAGTATCTTCGTTAACTATGGCAATACAGACATAAGACAGAAGCATTATTGCTTCAAGTTATACAAATTCCTTTAACTATATATTCAGATCTATTTATTAACATAGAAAAAATAAATAACTAATCAAATAATTTTGCTGTACTATGCATTTTGTTATAAACCCTTTGAACAACATTGATAATACATTTTCAAATATAAATTTAACATCATATTATATCTTAGTCTGTGAAGATGACAATAAGTAGGAATCATACCACTTTCAATATAATAGGCAAATATTGTAAGGTTGCTAAAAACTGACCCACAAGATTATAAAATGAATTGATAAATGTAATGTAGGTTACGCACCAGCGTGCAACGTGACCAGCGTCGAATCCACCCACATTCAAAGGGTCAAACTGCTTAAAATAGCCTCTCCATTACAGAAATAGAAACCAAATAATACCGCACCAATTAGAACTCGTAATTCAAGACCTTGGACCTTCATTCTGAAATGGGCTTTAAGACCACGACATAAATACCATTATCGTACACAAGGGCTATTCGACTATAACTTTGCACTTACACTTTATACGTTAATTTGTTAGCATGTAGAAAATATTATTGCTTTGTCGTATTCTACAACGCGTTGTGTACATTATCTAACTAGAGCCATCCGGTCGGCGGATAAACTGAATCAAAATTGAACTAAACTTGCTGCAAATTCGAGCTAAGTATTTACTTCCAATTGGGGACATTAGGTCGTTGAACTTCGTCCAATTGCCCTCAGATATTGTTCAGTTATTAATGGCCAGAGGATGGCTTATACTGTGCTCTCTATTAAATAGCTAAAACTCATCTATATAATACGCGGACAAAAGCCAGCAACAATTTACTTACAATAAAACCACCATCATAACTCATAAATCATAATTTAACATAATCTTGTCCATAAATAAGGTAAGTAGTAGAAATAAATTAACAAATACTTAATTCCCCTTGCTATTACTCAAAATATACACTCATGGCAGACCCAAGATTAGTTTTCCTATAGTTAGTTATAACATTAGTTTCTATACATTATATTACATCATACTCAACAAGAATATCAACAATGGACTCAATAACTATAACTAAATAAATACATGTACTTACATACAATTTTTTGTATATTACGCATACCTAGGTATATAATGCTTACATACACTTGAGAATTAGGTAACATCCCGGGAGGTCATATTTTTAGTTAAATACCATGGAGGCAGATCTTGATCCCACCGTGAAATCTTTGTATTGGGAGAATACGCATAGCTGAAAACAAAAACACATTATATTAAAAACAGAACACGAAGCACTATTATTCATTTTCATGATCAGATAGATATCAGCAAGTGGAATCAGGGACATCTGATTACAACATGAAACCACCAATCACAACCTTCTTCGATTTTTTTTTTATTGAGTTTGATGACTGATAAACAAACTGATAAATTAATACTGGCCACTAAAAATGAATAAGGAAAAAGAATGTGACGTAACGCGATGACTATTATTTCGTCGTGCGATACAGTATCTTAGAAACACTAATGAAATTTGTTATAATCCACAATTTGGGTAATTCGATTAATATTAAAACTAAAACGCCGGCCTGTTATCAGTAAAGCTGTACTCTTGTCATATCACGTCAAAAGATAAAATTGGTACTGATTGTATTGTTTCACTTCCTATAGATAAAAAGATTGGTACTTGGTGTAGACTTGAAAAACTTGAAGGTTCATGGAAGGCAAATATTTACCAAACAATATTTTAGGTAACTTTGATAAGAATATATCGCATATATGAACAGCAGTAACAACCATTCAAAATATGTTTGGCCTGTATATCTATTGATCTATCTTTATCAGATAAAATGTATTTCCATTGTATAGTCAATTCGGTTGTTATGTCACAGTCTGCAAAATCGATTTTAATCAAATATGATTTGTTGCATGAAACATTGTTTTGTATAATGGGCTGATGTCTGCAACTTCACATCCAAAGCTCGTATTTTGCGTATGTCTTTCAGTTGTTATAGTCTGACTTAAAACCTTTGTTACATGAAAGAAAGCCCAGTAGTACTTTAGAATCTCAAGTATGAACTTTCTAATAGAGAACAATGTTTAATTCACCTTATCCTTAAGTTGTTGACACATATGGAGTGCTGCCGTTAACATGAACAACACATCACTTAGCCACGGTACAGCGCAGTCCGCCTGACAAGAGTCAATCCGCATCGTTCCGTGAACTGAACTCAGTTGGTATGCAACAAATATAAGCTTGTGGGACTGTATGTAGAATGATATTGCTAAGTCTTCTGGCAGATTCGGAGATAGGGCCTTCTGAAAATAAATTGTAGTGATGAGTTCTTGTTTCTTTAATGAATTTTCTATTTGTATTTTTCTAGCTAATAACCAGTTTTAAAGATACTTATTAACCAATAAAAATTGTAATTACCATATTTCTACTCTTCATAAGTTCGTCAATTGCTTTTTTCTTAGGTAACACTAAAGCGGTTCGGGCTCGCTGCAGGGAACCAATCAAACACTGTATTATATGGAGCACTTCTTCTGATGATCTGCAATAAAAGATTTCCTTTAGTAAAATAACAATTATGAAAGAAAGTAACATGTCTATGGGTGAAATCATATATACGCTTACACACAGATCAGCAATATCTTGCGGCCATTTAAATTGTGTGAAATTTGACTTTCACTTTAATGACTGTGATCACACGTTAAAGTGCTTCCAATGCAAATGGCTTCTTGCAGCCGGTCTTCCCGATCCACCAAAAGCCATCTTCAAATGACTGAATGAGACAGACAAACTCGACAACGCTGATCTGTGTGTGTTGCTGTGGTTTCACCCATAATAATCATGCAGATGTATCAGATAGTGACTCATAAAAAAAACGTAAATGATTCATAAAAAAAACTACCGTGCTTTATGATTGAATATTGATAACATTTACAGTTCAAGATTGGATAGAAAGATAGTGTACCAAAATTATGTAACAAAAGATACTATATCTTCTTGAAATTAGCATAACTTGAAAGCATCTACAGTTATGGTAAACATGAGATTATTGTTATTCAGGTGAAATAAATATGCATAGCCTTGAGCTCCTCTGTCATGTGTGTTGAGGTCATATCAGTTGTGTTCATGTGATGTTTTGCTATACAGAATGTTGTTAATTTCCTTTTATAACTAAATGAGAGATACCGGATGTTCACAATGATATAATTACTACAATTCAAATCATTTTGAAAACAAGTTGTTGATTTGAAGCAAATGTTAAATTGTTTTTAAGTGTCTTCACACTTAAAAACAATTTAACATCTAAGACAAGATCGGTTGAGAGATATCATAGAGGTTTCATAAAAAAAAGCCAAGAAAATTCAGATTTAACCTTTACCTCATTCTTTGTTTATATTGCAAAAACAAATGTTAGATACAAATTATATTAGCACAGTACATACCTGAACACATAATGTTTATCCACATTATCAATATAACCGATAGCCTGTTGCAAATGATTGGCAGCATCCTGTATCTGCTGGAGTTTCCATGGACCATCCTGGTTGATTGATGTACGGCATATTGTGTGCATTTGTCGTAGCACTTTGAAACTTATGTCCTGGCAAGAGAACACCATCTATTACATTCAATATTATAAAAATTAGTTTTGAAACAGGGATATGCCTGGCTTTGTTTGTCCTACTTTGACCAATGTTACTGAGCATCTCACTGGTGAAACATTCACAAAAAACAAGTTGTCAGATGAGATAAAGGATTTCAATTATAAGAAGAGAGAAATAAATATTTTAACATGTTTTAAGTGAATGTTTCCCTAGTGTTAACCCAGTTATGGCTACAGTATTGATTGCTATTAATGATTCATAGGGGTACTTACAGCATGGGTTATACTGTCCCCAGTAAGTGTCACAATACACTTCAGTTGTTCAGGTTGTGATGTCAGTATGAATTTGTCCTGTTTCTGGCCCTCATTGCCATACAAGGGCACTGGAAATCTATGAGCGCACTCCTAAAATGCAAATCTTGTCTCATTAGCACATAAAAAAACAACAAATTATTGATATTTTTATCTTGATCTGTGACACTTACAACTAAAACCGTATGGAGTTGATGTAATATCGCGTGTACCTCTTCTCGAAGCACCCATTCGAATTCCTCTTTCTAAAATAAATTACACAAAATGAATCTTTTAGTAAGCAAATCATCGAAACAAATTGTTCCACTCAGATCTCCATTTTCCAACAGATGCAAGACAAATTGATTTACAAACCAGATTAGCTGCTTCTTCTTTTTCGTGATCACACATTTCAATGGAATATTAGGAAGTCAATTAAATAATACTCTCGCTCTAACAAGGAACGTTGCCTTTTCAATTCCCAAGAATTTTACAAATCACAAATTGAAGGGGGGGTGCAGAAACCAGGGGCATTTGACTTTAATTCTTTCGTTCAGTAATCCCATGAAGTTATAGAGTAATCCCAACATTGATTTTCATTGCCAGAACAAAAAAGTGGAGTTGTTTATCGTGTAGGAACGCAATGATGACAATCCATCATTGCATCATCATCATCATCATCTTTACTCTCACAATTACCTATTAATTAAATTGAAACTAGTACTTTCAGTTACATTATGATTAAAATACTCATCAATAAATTGTAAACCCCAAATTACGATGAAAGTGCGCGTTCGTACAGTGCAATCAAATTATCTTGGCAGCTCCGAACTTCGTGCAGGTCATTTTGTTACAACGAATGTATAAAAGTGTTATGATATTTATTTTATTTGTATTTCTCACTGTTTAAATTAGATATTTTCTGATCGTTTAAGTATTGGTTTATCTGGCAATAACAGTTTTATTCCCAAGTTTGCATGCGTAAAATTTCGCAAAGCCTATGTTCAGAGCTGCCAAGATAATTTGATCGCACTGTACATACATTTGGCCAACGTGTACAAGGTTTTTTGCTTTTGTCACCTGTCCTTTTTTGGATCGCCGAGGAGATTGGCACGAGAAAGGAGAGGTGACCTTTGCCAGCAGGTTATTCCCCCGATGGCAACTATGTCGTCTGCCCGTCTCACTGCCGGACGACCCACATTTCTTTTGCCAGTTCTCGGACGCCATTTGGTGTCAGCCTTAGTCCACCTATCTCTGCGCCTTTCTAGGCGTCCTGCCCAACTCCATTTGAGTTACGTAACGCGATTTCCAATATCGAAAACCTTTAAACATCTTCAGATTTTGACGTTGGTTAGGACCTCCACAACCCAGATAGTACTGGGACTACTGGGTCATACGATAGATACTGCTTGGTAAGACTGGTTGTCAGGCTTATTGCCTGTAACTGTAACGACTGTCAAAAATCTACAAAAGACAGCCGGGCCGGGCCGGGCTAAAAGTTAATGCGACAAGGTAGAACCAAGAAATTCGATTTTTTCAATAAACCGATCAGTATCAGGTTTTAAGTTATAATGAAATAGGATTTGCGACCGTAACAATGTAACTTTTATTTTTAGCCTATATTGGACAATAGCTCTCTGCTAGGCAAAAGCCTCTCCATAGCCTTCCAGTCTTCCAAATGTGACTTTATTGAGTAATAATCACCAATACAACCGTCTCAGTTCATATCAATTTCTTGAATTCCTTTTTCATCAAACAGTCACTGAAAAATATTTGTATGGCCTAGCGTTGTTTCGGGTCTGGGTGTTTGATTTTCATAGGTCAGTTTGAATGTTTGTAAACGGACCCACAATACAGGAGAACTGGAGAACTTGTTGGGTTGACGCTTGACGGCAGCGTGAACGGTCCGTTGGTTTACACTACACTTACATTTGCTTACAAAAAAAAGGGCATTGGCTCAGGGTGTGGGAACGATTCAGATTCGGAAAATAAAGTCTACAATTGTTGTTGTTGTGCATTTCTCTGTTTCTCCACTCCGCAGCCTCACTCCGCTTCAGTGGACACGCAACACAGCCTAAAACACGCAAACGTGTAAACAGTGTTATTAAAAGTTGGAATATTGCACTTGCCGACAACTAGCGATTCCGGAAAACGAAAACTCATTTGTTAGTTTTTTCTTTTTAAACTTATCAGCAGTAGGTTGCCGTAAATCAATGACATAATTATTTTCATCAATCTCCAATTTTGTCAGTCAGTCAGTTTGGTAATATTATAAAAATCATAATTTATAATGATCTTCCCTAAGGACCTGATACGATATTATGAGTTTGTGGAAAACTACTTGCGTAAGGAAGAAATAATTCCCGGGTATGTTGCCTGAAACCAAAGCTTTTTTTTTTAAACAAATCATCAGACACACCTTTTACATTCACTGACTTTTGAATCGAAGAGGAGCACCCGCACGACCTCCACCCCCTCTTGTTCACCGTCATCAAGCTAAAATTTTAATTATTATTATAAATTAAACTAAAGACAGTCTTCTAGGAAAACACTAACTACTTTTCAACAATGAAATAAATTGTTTTTCAGAAAATCTGGTCGTCACATGAAATTCCCGTATACCTTTTCGGCGAAAGTAGCTCAGTTTCCATTATTTTTTTACATGAAAAATAAGTGGATTTGGATGTATTATCCATTTGGTGTACTAGGGGGTTTCTGGGCTTTCAGTAAAATACATAAGGTAGTTAATTCTGAGTCGAATAAAAAAAGTTGGGCAGAATCTCAAAGGAAGATTGCTGAAAAAGAAGCACATCATTAATTTCTGATTTTCTTTGATTTTTAACAGTAAAATTTCAGATCCACACCATGACTTCACCATTGTTTAGTGTTATTTTAATAAATTATACGTACCACTGCTTAATAATGTTGTTTTTAATTTATTTATTATTTTTAACTATAATTTAGCTTGTACGAACTCAACAAGACCGACCGTTCTGTGACCAAAACTTGCGAGGGTTGTCTAATTTTATTGAAAAATATTTATAAATGTGAACAAAGATAAAAAGTAAATAATAACGGCGAAGGTGCTGATCGCCTTAGAGACAACGGATGATTATTTTTAAATTGCCCATGAAAAAATTCTGCCTTTATAGGTACTAATAAGTGATATGTGGTAATCGTTAGTGCTACGCGGTCACTTCCATCCACACTATCTTTGTTCGGTGATTCACTTTTTACCCGACTGCGGCGAAGCCCAAAAGGAGGGTTATGTGTTTGACGTGTATTTAAATATGTAAGTATGTATGTATGTCCGTTTCTTTGTTTCCTCATAACTCTTAAACGGATGAAGGGATTTGAATAAAATATACGTCTTTAGATTCGTCTTGATAGCGCGAGTGATAAAGGCTACATTAAATTTAAAAAAAAAAACGAAGAAAAATTGCGGATTTTGGGGGCCAAATGGCGAAGTTCAAAAAAATTTAAAGCCATGTCTACAAGTTGTTTTCAAGAGTCATCATCACGAATCGTCTCGCACGCAGGTTTGACGATTTCCAGCCTCCCGAACAAGCCGGATTCCGAAAAGTAACATACGCTGCGGCAGGTCATACAGAAGACCGAAGAGTATAACCTGCCTCTCTGTTTAGCGTTTGCGGACTACGAGAAACCCTTCGATTCGATCGAGACTTGGGCTGTACTGCAGTCTCTCCAACGGTGCCAAATCGACTACCGGTACATCGAGGTGTTGAAGTGTTTGTACAAAAACGCCACCATGTCAGTCCGGCTTCAGGACCAGACCTCGGAACCTATCCTTCTGCAGCGCGGTGTGAGACAGGGAGAGGTCATATCTCCGAAACTGTTCACCGCTGCACTGGAGGATGTCTCAACAACGCAGGCAGAGGAGGCATCAACGTTAACGGCGAGTACATCACTCACCTTCGGTTTGCCGACGACATAGTGGTCATGGCTAAGACCTTGGAAGACCTCAGTACAAATGATCGATGACCTCAGTAGAGCTTCCGAAAGAGTGGGTCTTAAAATGAACATGGACAACCCAGGTAGCAGGTGACGTCGGCGACTAAAAAATGACGACATTCTTAGGTCAATTCAGGGTCAGTAAAGTAACGTCATTATTGTACGTCATACCTACGTACCATTATAGTACTGTACTGTACGTACTGTATAGGTCATAAATGGTACCTCCTAGCGACGTCATTTTACAGTCTATCCCATAATAGTCTAAATCTGTCCTCCGGTTGACGTCTGATGCATGACGTATCTGGTCCCAAAGAGCTAAAGAACATTTTATAGAATGCATCTGACCGACATAATTCCATGAGTGAAGTCTACCACCATCATAGCGAATACTAAGGGCAAATACTAATACATTATAACAAGGATTTGTATAGCCGGTACATGGCCGGTACTTATATACATATATGTCTGTAAACTGACGTCTTGAGGCTGTGACAAATTGACGTCATCTGATGGGACTCCCCGACGTCACGACATGACGTCTCT
This sequence comes from Diarsia dahlii, assembly GCA_949775195.1. Classification (NCBI taxonomy): domain Eukaryota; kingdom Metazoa; phylum Arthropoda; class Insecta; order Lepidoptera; family Noctuidae; genus Diarsia; species Diarsia dahlii. The sequence goes on along the minus strand of OX459195.1, from coordinate 8,073,527 downwards.
ACGTCGAACAGTACCGTTAACGGACGACATAATGACGTAAAAATGCTACCTGGGAAAACCAAGGTTATGTCGAATGTTCATGTAACACCCACTCCTATCAAGATCGGAGACACTACACTCGTAGTTGTGGACGATTATGTCTACCTGGGACAAACGGTCCAGTTGGGTAGATCTAACTTCGAGAAAGAGGTCAATCGTCGAACCCGACTCGGCTGGGTAGCGTTCGGGAAGATGCGCTGCGCGGTATCTTCTCGTCCAACGTACCACAGTGTCTCAAGACCACAGAACATATATACTCTAGCGCTCAAGACGAAAGTCTATGACCAGTGTGTGTTGCCAGTGATTACATACGGGACCGAAACGTGGTCGCTCACAATGGGCCTCATCAGAAAGCTCAAAGTCACCCAAAGGGCAATGGAGAGGGCTATGCTCGGAGTTTCCTTGCGTGATCGAATCAGAAACGAGGACATCCGCTTGAGAACCAAGGTTACCGACGTAGCCCGAAGAATCGCCGTGGCAATGGGCAGGGCACATTGCTCGCAGAACGGATGGCCGATGGGGCCGAAATCTTCTGGAATGGCGACCGCGAACCGGAAGACGTTGCGTTGGAAGGCCTCCCACTAGGTGGACCGACGACCTGGTCAAGGTTGCGGGGACCCGCTGGATGAGAAACGCACGGGACCGGTCAATGTGGCGACACCTGGGGGAGGCCTATGTCCAGCAGTGGACGTCTTTTGGCTGAAATGATGATGATGATGAACGAAAGATCAAACACAAAAGAACTAAAAAGTTGGAAATAAAAAAAGTAGTTAAAAAACTAAAAAACCCGACTGAAAAAACTGAAAAGCAAGAAACAAGCACATTTTAAATTAAACAAAACTTGGAAGCAGGCGGGGTTCATTTGAATATTAAATCATGAAATGAAAAAAATAGAACTAAAATAGAACCCCGCCTGCTTCCAAGTTTTGTTTAATTTAAAATGTGCTTGTTTCTTGCTTTTCAGTTTTTTCAGTCGGGTTTTTTAGTTTTGATTGCTCTATAGCTTATTCTACTATATTGAAAAATAGTTGCAGGGCTCACCAGCACGGACTCGTGCGACCGTGACTGATTTTCTCAAAAAGGTGGAGCCACTTCTTGATTGGCCATTACACCAATTTCACCCTCTCTTAGATCAAACCAATTTGAATTTCTCAGGCTTATTTTAACCATGCTCCATAGTAGGTCTCACTCACAGTCTCACTCACCAAGTAAAATAAATTATGATTGATTAAATTTTGAAGTGAAAACTTCTTTAGCGGCGCTGAGCACTTTTTTTTGTATGGGTAAAAACTTTCAAACTCGCGTCAGGGTCACGTGATGCTGATCGAAAAATCGTAAGATTTTAGTTAATATAGTAGTTAATATTGAAGTTTTCACTTCTGCCGGCACTCCCGGAGTGCTACCTTTTTTTTTATTTATTACTAAAAGGGAAAAGTTCATGCAACGGTGCTGCCATTGCAGATGCTCTGAGAGGTCTGCTTTCATCTAACAAACTAAGTGAAAAGGCTATTATTCCAAACACCAAATCTTATAATGACAGAATTGACATCTCTAAAATTAAAAAAATATTCTGTCAAGAGATATTTGTTGTTTGTGTGCCCTTGTCGAAATTGTTTTCAAAAAATATTTTTGAGACTCAACAATGTTAGCGATTAGCAAAAATTAAATACTGATTGTTGACTGTGTTTAGTTAATTGTCGACATGTGGGTTAAACCTCAAGAAATTTTCTTAAAAAGTGCGCTTTGGTAATTATGTTTACGATGGCCGCTTATCATGTATGTAACTTGATTGCGAAGTTGTATTAATATTTTCGTAACAACCCTTAGGGATTCCGATGAAACGACTTTATACTTCGTTCTGCAGAGAAGGAAAGGGCATGGAAAATCGAAAGGTTTCTCCTCGCTTCTTGTGGGTACTTTAGATAGCGTCCGAGATACAAAACCTGCGCCCTATAGGATATTACACCAGACACCAAACTCAGAAGTGTACTATGGTAATGCATATTTACTTCTATAATATAGTTTTCCATTTTAGAGCATTTGAGCACACGCATTTATTAAAGAGTATCATAAATCAATCTGCACTGGCTGATCATCAATGTGAGTTTATTATTTTGTTTTCGAGCCGAATACTTGCAGTAAAGCCAAAACAACAAATATAAGTTTATAGACTATGAAAATGTCTAGTTGGCCAAGTGATTGATACATTGAATCTGACATTTTTATTTGTTTCTCTTGTGCAAATATAATATACTGAGTGTTATCATTACCTTTCTGTTGAAACTAGGTTTCCTAAGACTAAGAAATTATTCAAGTATTTTGCAAAACATGGGTATATTTTAGCCTATTCCATTTTATACATTTCAAGAGGCATGACTCACTTTTGATTGAATCCTAGAATAATTTCCATGATTATGGGTTTTAATGTTTACATATCTCATTCCAGTAGGTGGAGCATTTTGATGAATTTACCTTTCTTTCTACCCTGATGTTAATCAGGTTTTAGTTTTCCTTTTCACTATTTTCCTTTATTAGCTTTCCTTGTGTATGTGGGCTTTACATCCAAATACCATTAAATGTGTATTTTTAAAATGAACCTAAACAAGGATAACATTGAAGCATTTAATTGGAAACTAACAATGCCAGTCTTCATTACTTTCTTTTGTTTTGCGTGATTACCGACTAACCTGTCGTCAGACTTTTTAATGCTCGCTTTACATATTGAGAAATATCTCTCTGGCATGCTGGTTTTACTCACAATGTTTTTCCTTCACTGAAACAAGTGATATACAATCCCTACTTGATCACACATTAGTCACCCTTTATGAAGAGAAATTTAAAACAGCCAAAGAAAGATAGAAAAAACTACAAACCTTCAGCTACAAGTCTAAAAACTGACAATGAAATTAAAAGTTACGTGAAAAGCCTGCAATCACGTCTAGAAACCAATTTTAAAGAGACCCTGAGCATCCAAAACTACTACAACACTTTAGAAGAATCCGTGATGCACAGTTTAAGCACAAGTAACCAAGAGAAAAAACAACAAAAAATATTTAGTAAAGAAACTGAAGAACTAATAGAGAAACGCACACAACTAATAAAAACAAAACCCAAAGATAATATCATAAGAAAGGAGCTAAGTGAAGTATTCAAGGTAACCAACAAATCTATCAACCAAGACTATAAAAAGCATAGACAGGACATAATCACAAGAAACCTTACAAATCATAGAAGTACAAAAAGAGCCTTTAGAGACTTGAAATTACAAAAAACATGGATACAGAAGTTGGAAAACAATAAAAGAGAAACAAAAACGAGAAAAGATATCATTAACCATGCTACAAATTTTTACAGAGAAATGTACAAGAGAAAGATACATAACGATACCCCACAAACACAAGATCATAGTGATTCTAGAACAACAGTAAACCCAATAACTGAAAGAGAAATATATGACCACATTAGAAAGCTAAAAGATGAGAAAAGCCCAGGACCCGACGGTATAACCAACGAAGCCATTAAATTAGGAGCACCTTGTCTACTCCACCATTTTACCAAGCTCTTCAACATGATATTAGATGCTGAGATAGTGCCACAACAATGGTGCACTTCAGAAATAACACTAATTTATAAAAAAGGCAATCCATTAGATATAGGCAACTACAGGCCAATTAGTCTGATGGCAAGTACATACAAATTGTTCGCATCTATCATCCTAAGCAGAATAGCACCTACAATTGATGACTCACAACCAATAGAACAAGCAGGTTTCCGTTCGGGTTTTAGTACAACTGACCACCTACAGGCACTGGAACAAACAATGGAGAAGTACAAAGAGTTTAACAAGCCTTTATATCTAGCATACATTGATTACAGTAAGGCTTTCGATACAATTAGTCATAACTCAATCTGGGAAGCACTGAAACTCTCCAACGTCGATGGAAAATACATAAACATTCTGAAGAACATATATGCTAACAGCACCAGTAAGGTAAAACTAGAAACAAGAGGGGACCCAATCAAGATTGAAAGAGGCGTGAGACAAGGAGACCCCATCTCACCAAAACTCTTCATAGCTGTTTTGGAAACTATCTTTAGGAAGCTAGACTGGACTCACAAAGGTATTAAAATAGGCAAGAGATACCTTAACCATCTAAGGTTCGCAGACGATATCGTTATACTGGCCGAAACCGCACACACTCTAGAGGAAATGATATGTTCATTGGCCACGGAAAGCTCCGAGGTAGGTCTGGAAATGAATGCAAACAAGACTAGAGTAATGACGAATAGCTATGAAAAACCAATATGGGTCAAGGGAAATCGCATAGAATATGTAAAAACGTATACATACCTAGGAAAACAAGTGACATTCAGCAAAACAAATAACGAAGAGGAAATACAAACGAGAGTAAACATCACATGGCAAAAATATTGGTCACTAAAAGAAATCCTAAAAGGCCACTACTCCTTGAATCTCAAGAGAGTAGTAATGGACACTTGTATACTACCCTGCCTATTATACGGCTGCCAAACATGGGTTCACAGCGACAGAACCAAGAAAAAAATTACAACCACCCAGAGGGCAATGGAGAGGAGCATGCTAGGAATTAGAAAGATTCACAAGGTTCGAAGTACAAAAATTATTGCAAAGACTATGCTGACAGATGCTCTAACACAAGCACTAGCACTAAAGTGGCGGTGGGCAGGACATATCGCAAGGCTCACTGACGACAGATGGACAATACGAGCCACTAACTGGAAAGGACCGCCAGGGAAAAGAAAGGTTGGAAGACCATACAAACGATGGGCAGACGACATAGCCCAGACTGCTGGCACAAGCTGGCGAACCCTTGCCAAAGATCGGGAGAATTGGAAGCGGATGGAGGAGGCCTTTACCCGATATGGGACTACATCTCCAAAAGATATCCAAACAAATAATACTACTAACTAGAATAAGACAAACACTAACACAACTAACACTTATTGCATTTAAAATTTAAATATTGTGAGATTAGAAATAAAAGGCTTATTATTATTATTATTATTATTATGAAGAGAAGTGGATAGATATTGGAGAGGCTTTTGCCGTTGGACACTACAGGTTCTTTTTTACCAAGCCTTTTTTACGGAATACTGAAATCATTTCTACAGCAGCGCCATTTCATAGTACAAAATGGGGAAGCACTGTCTGAACTGCGTCCAATAAAAGCAGGAGTTCCACAGGGTAGCGTACTGGGCCCCGTGCTCTACTTACTGTTCACTGCAGATTTGCCGACATCTGAATCCTTAACTACTGGAACTTTTGCTGACGATACTGCCATATTAGCTGCGCATAGTGACCCGGAAAGTGCCTCACATATTCTCCAAAAAGGACTAAATAGCATATCCCACTGGCTCAAAAAATGGCGGATAAAAGCGAACGAAACAAAATCAGTCAATGTAACGTTTACTTTAAGAAGAGGATCTTGTCCTCCAGTCAAATTAAATAACATTGAAGTTCCACAGGCAGATCATGTGAGATATCTTGGATTGCACTTAGACAAAAGACTTACCTGGCAAAAACATATTTTTACTAAGAGGAAGCAACTTGGTATCCAAACACGAAAACTCTACTGGCTTATCGGGCGAAAATCTCAACTTTCACTTGAGAACAAAATACTCCTGTACAAGGCAATACTGAAACCCGTCTGGACGTATGGGATCCAATTATGGGGCACCGCATCTAACTCAAACATTGAAATCCTACAAAGGTTTCAAAATAAATCCCTGCGTATGATAACTAACGCTCCCTGGTTTGTTCCCAACGAACTATTACATCGTGATCTAAGAATACCCACTGTAAAGCAAGAAATTGTCCGCCACACTAAATCCTATAAAGAACGCATCAAAAAACATCCAAATGCCCTAGCTCGGCCATTAATGGAGAACCACATCAAAGCGCGACGATTGAAGCGAAAAATACCACAAGATAATGTAGCCCAATCACAGTAAAACATACTGTCTAAACAATGAGGTTGTGACACAGGTCACATACTGAGCGCGCCAGCAATAGCACCAACCATCATACTGCTGAATGTCCCACGAAGGAGACAGATTGTAGTAAAAAGAGAAACAAAAAAAAAAAAAAAAAAACCAAGCCTTTTTATGACTCACTTTTGGACAGAGGCCTCCCTGCACTACTTCCAGTTCTTGTGAGCCCGTGCATCCTCTTTACAGTTCTCATGGAACCTATCAAGTTCATACCAAACTGACATTTCCTTCATAAGCTGCCATGAGCTGCTTCACTGTCTCACCAATTTTATTTATGCCAACTTTTAACAACCATGGCTATAAAAATCATTACTTTAATTGGTCAAAATGTTACAGTAATAGCCACTGCATTAACTGAGCCAGAAATACGCCTGGATTGGCAGTGGCTGTTTGACAATGTATGTCCAACGCTCCACTCATTTGACACCGAGGAAGAAATCACCGAGTTTGTTTGCTGCAAAATCAACTCTATCATTGCAACGGAGCAAGAGACTATTACTGAAGGTGTGTTAATTTATTTATTCATCTTCCAATATTTACAACAAGCAGTTGTTTTTTTTTAATTGCCGTAGAATCCCGATTATTATCCTGAAAACCAGGGGTATTCCGTATAATCGATTTTGAAGTAAATTCAAATAATATTAATAACTTTTTACTATAGATAGTGTTTCGCATACGTCATTTAGATAATAGGATATAAAAATACCGTAATAAGCACTGTGAACAATTACTCCAGTTCGGAAAATTGGATGATCGAGGTTCGGATAGTCAAATATAAGTTATCAATAAACACAAACAGGTATAATAGTGCCAAATAAAGTATTATGTTAATATTAATTTTTCGTTGTCTAGATGAAGACACAATCACATACAAAAATGTAAACTATGAATTCCATGAAAGGTTCCGCATGCCCAAAGATGAGAAGTTGGTCTGTTACTACTCCTGTAGGTAAGTTATAATTTTGTTATCATTTATTTAAATGTCCTCAATAGTTAATTACACAATGAATAATTGATTGCCTGTGTTTATAGGGTGATTCATTCATGCTAAAAGTAAACAGTTGGGTAAAAAACCAAGTGTATTTAAAGTAGAATGGACAAAGAGTTACACATAGTAATATATTTTGAATGAACTTGCACGCAAGGGTTATTCCTTGCCGCCGTTTCTGTATTTAGCGTGAATCATACTTTTTTTTGTATAAATATAGTTTTAAACCAAGGAATATAGGTACACGTTACTGCCGAACATAAGGTCCTGGGTTCGATTCCCGGGTTGGGTAAAATGGTATTGGGTTTTTCCTTCAGGAAATTCTCAGTAGCAGCTACGAAGTCTGGATTTGTGCCCATCATCGTCATCATCATCATTTCAGCCGAAAGACGTCCACTGCTGGACATAGGCCTCCCCTAAGTGTAATTTTTGATTTGTGCCCGGTTGATGGCAATAGGCTCGCTCCCTATTACATGGGACTTAAACATAACTGGCGACACATGGGTGTACTTGTTAGGTACCTAAAACCCATTCAGAAATTACAAGCGTCATGTTATGTTTATGACTTATAAGCATTTACATAGTTTGATTATTATTAAATTAGCAGTCCACCAGTAATTTGATAGCAAAAAAAATCTGCATCATTATAGTCTAATATGACAGATAGCGGCCGGTGGATGGCCTTTTTATGTTCATAGATTGACTTTAATTAGTCACCTTGACCATGACATCCATGATTTCACCTAAAATATGTTTTTATGGCTTACGCCCATGCTTCGTATGTGTCATATGTATTTGGTGACGTATTGTTAAAACATTTCTGCTTCATAAAATCAATAAATAGTTTAGAAGAACTATGGGAATACACACTGACAAAAACCTATTTTGTTCTTTATGTACTATTTATGGATTCTCCCTTCGACACCCTCCACTACAGAATCGAATCACTGCTTGATAAATAAATCTATAACTATACACTACATTATAAATCTGCTATAATATTACAGTTACTGGAAAGGGAAGATGCCCCGCCAAGGCTGGATGTACTTATCAGTTCACTACATGTGTTTCTACTCCTACATATTTGGACGCAAAACTTCCATCAAGATCCGTTGGGCTGACGTCACAGAACTGGCTAAGACCAACAGTCTTCTGTTTCCTGACTCTATCAAAGTGGTCACCAGGGACGGAGAACATTACTTCACATTATTTTTGAGGAAGAATGAGACCTTCGCTCTGATGCAGCAGCTGGCTAATATTGCGATGAAACAGTAAGTTCCTTCTACACAATTTACTTTTCTAAAGGCTTTTTTCCACTCCCGTCGGGGCTACGGGTTGTTCTAAAGAGATACCGCGGCCTCGACACGAAGGGCTAAGAAGGAACATGGGTGTTTTTAGTCAGTAGAAGTCTGGCACTCCCTACCGCTCTGCCCAGAGCGGGAGATGTCATTTTATGATTTCACACGCTCAAAAAAAAAGGCCTTTTTCTACGACAATCAGTTTCGTTTTGAACGCGTTTTACCATGGAGTTCCAATGGCATGTGAGTTACGTCACAACGACTGGTTTTCCGCATAACAAATTCCAATTTATCTCAGATGAATTAGCATACATAAACGTTCTGTTAGATAATAATTTTAGTAGGTATTTATTAATATCAAAAAATATTGCTCGCAGTATTTCTGCTATTACATGTGAATTGGTAAAGAGTGAGCTTTTCGTTGCAAAATATTTTGCGTGCGACATTTCACCTTTACCGCTAACCCCTTTAGGGGCGAAAGACCCAAAATTTATTCGGGCGGGTTCACACTTTGAAGGGCAAAAAGAACGTACTTTTAACATGAATTAAGATAAAGTGTGTAGCATTAGGGTGTAATCTTGTGTAATACAATGTTATGTAGTGATGTTTTGTGTGAACTGTATTAAGATAAAGTATGTTGTTGTTTGAGCAAGATGAGCATGCTTACTGAAGTCATTTGCACTCTAGTTAAGTCGTGACGTGCGTATTATGTTGCACTTGTTAGTTGTAACTGTATTACGTACTTATATTATTATGTACTTTTTAACGCGACAATAGTGTTGGAAACTCTGAAAGTGCGCTATACTGATGCGCTAAAATACGTGTCGAGATTTTCAAATTCAGGGTGCGATATCAAATAGGTGCGTGCAGTCCTTCGTGCAGCCATAAAATGCGCGGTCATAAAATGAATACGGACTAACCGTACTTTATTTTGAGCATTCCAAAAGAGCATTCTCGTCATACTGCAGTACTCACTCTCGCTGTCTCGTTTCATGACCGTGACTGCCAAGATCCTTTTATCTAGTGTAATACGGGAGAACCTTATAGTATATAGGTACACCTCTGCCTATCTTCTCTGAAATTACAGGCGTTTAGTTTTTATTATTGAACTTTATCTCAATCGCACGATTCGAGGCATCGTTGCTCGTAACCTTGGAATTATACTCTGCATAACAAAAGAGGTGTGAATAGCGAATAATTGGAGTAAAATGAGAATGTTGATAAGCTGAAAACAAAACCCGGCTGTTTATGAATCAGCTGTTATCAACAGTGATAACAATGTCAATTAATTTTATTGGTTCGTTGGGGTTTGTTGCTTTTTGTTCAATTTAAATAAAGGATGACATGATAGTAATCATAATCGGACAGTTAATACCTAAACCTAATGTAAGAATGTTTTGATGTTGTGCAAGGTCTTTTAGTTTATACTTAAATAGAGTATTCTTAAATTTAAAAAAAAATAGTCAATTTAGTGTTTCAAAGGAGAGGTGAAAAGTATTTCACCTCTTTGAAACACTTTTCTTCATCAGCTCTAGAAATGCTTAGTAATAGACTACAAAGGGTTTATACAACTTACCTTCCTTAAATTTTCCTAACCTACCTTCCACAGTAATATCGCCCAACCAAATAAATATAATATCTGCCAGCTAATTAGCTATTTCTGTTGTTATGACACCACTTTTCACAAAACCCTTTATTTTCAGACTTATCGACGACAAGACAGGATCATTCAATATCGACAAGGAACTGTTAACGAAACTCAGCAAAAACGTGCCAAAGAAACCATCCTTCCTGAAGAGAGACTTGGATGCCCGAAAGCAATCCAACCTGTTCACTCTAAGGTTCAGATTACCACAGAACGAGAAGTTGGATGGCACGGAAGAATGTACCTTATGGACACCTTATAATAAGAGACACAATTGGGGAAGGCTGTATCTTTCGCAGAACTTTATTTGTTTTGATAGTCGGGTGAGTTTTGTTCTTATATGGCTTAGCTGTGCCATACGGTCACTTTTTAAATGTAACAGGCGTTGTCCTTGCTTGGGCCCTATCTGGATACCAGCACTGTGACATTAGTCATGAATGTTACAGCACCATGCTGAGATAGTGGCCTTTTAGCCTCGTATGGAACTAATTTTAATTTAATGTATGTCTTATTTTTATATATTGTTTTAATTTTTAATTTTTTATCAATTTGTTTTGTCCTGTGTGAGACTAATAAATACTTTTTCTTTCTTTCTTGCTTGATTCTCAAAAGTACCATACTCGTTTCAGTCGCGGAATGGGTGTTCGTTATTTATGTCGAAAACCCGAAAGATGCTTCGACTATCTGCTTCCTTGGTACAAACAGTTCTACAATCGTTTGAGCCATTATTATTATAAGGCTTCAGTTTTCATGATTATTGATAAACAGTTTCCCTGTGCGTCATTCTTTGTTTGGTATCGTAATCATAATACTGTGGGCTTAATGCAATTAAATTGTATTCAAGACCGATGACCTGGTGAAGGTTGCGGGGATCCGCTGGATGCGAGACGCACGGGACCGGTCAATGTGGCGACACTTAGGGGAGGCCTATGTCCAGCTGTGGACGTCTTTCGGCTGAAATGATGATGATGAAGTAAAACCATACATTCGCATAATGAATATCAAAATTCCGTCGTCGACCTCATGACCTTATGTCTGTCCTCAAAACAAGATTGAGGTCAAGAGTAGGCCCTTGCGGATTTATAGTTCAACTGAATTGGATACAACAAACCATTTCTATAACCGATAAATTAATAAAACCAGTCACAGACAATGCACAATTCTAAACAAAAAAAAGGTCAAAACAATAACAAACTCATCATTATGAAATGCATGCACTTTGCTTTTAAACGCAACTGTCGACCTTATGTGAATGTGATAAGGATTATGTAGTGTACTTAATATGATACACACTACTTTCTCATGCAATTATCGTCCATATGTGGAAGAAATAAGGATTATGTAATGTTGACTTGATACGTGCTGTATGTGCAAATAGTTATGAACTATTTATTGTACCAAGTTTGTTATCATTGCTCTTGTGAGTCAGAATAATAATAAATTGTCTCCTTTGTCGTAAATATTTATCGCCTTTTAATATTGGTTAGGACTTCAATTTTGTTGTTTTTTTAATGTTTTTACTCGTTAGAAGTGTTTATGTAATGGTTGGTTAATTCTGTTTTCCATTACGTAGTACTTAATGACTTTAAACTTTCGAAAATTGTCATTTTGATTACACGACTTAGGCCTTTTTTTTTTTTTTTTTTTTTGGTGGGTGGAAAATCATCGAATAACCCCCCCCGCTCTTGGGCAGAGCGAAGGGGAGTGTCAGACTTCTACTGACTAAAAACCAAACCCATGTTCCTTCTTCTTCGCCCTTGTGTCGGAGCCGCGGTAACCTTTCGATATCCACAGCCCCGACGGGCGTCGGCCCTTGCGGGCCCCTCCTTGCTGACATCTCTTTGAGGCGCGCGTGGAACACGTACGCGCCGCCGACACGGTCTGTTGCCGTCATGACGACGGCCGGACGGCGAGCTAGCCCGTTACTCACCGTCCACAGGCCCGCGTCTACGGTGGCCGGAGGTCATCGCGTGACCCCCGACGCCCGGAGCGCCTTCCGCGGCGGCTGGGACGTTGAGAGGTTCTCTCCCTCTCTCGTTCCGCCACCTCCTTCGCTAGCATCACTGCTTCGCAGAAGGAGGCGACGGCGTCCCATTCCTCCTCGCCCCGGACCATGGCTTGCACCAGGGCCGGGCGCGAGAGGTCGCCGCCGCCGATCGCCGCTACGAGAACACGGCGGGGCTCCGCCCAAGCAGGGCACGCCTCCACAGTGTGCTCCACCGTGTCCTCCGGTCGATCCTCGCAGTGGAAGCATCCGGGCGTTTCCTCCCGCCTGATTCGGTACAGGTACCTCCCGAAACACCCGTGTCCGGTGAGGACCTGCGTCAGACGGTAGGTGAGGGTGCCGTGGCGCCTCTCCAGCCACTCCTCAAAGAGGGGACTTACCGCCACTATCGTGGCGTGCCCACACGACTTAGGCCTTGTATTGTAAAATAAACCTTATATCTATTGGAATATAGTTTGTTTTGTATTATCAAAAACTCAAGCACATATTAGTACAAATACATCAAGTGTAGTGCTATGACAGTAGCGGCTTTAACAAACAAGACACATACTTATGTTATAGCAAAGGAAAACAATAACAATTGTCAATGTTTTATCAATATTCATGTTCATTGGTTCAAGATAACCTTACTATCTCAACTTATTCATTGTCGGCACGAGCTATACAAGAATAGCTTATGCTTTGGCGAAAGTATTTCTTCATATAGTATAGTCCGTAAGGACACTAGAACGTTAAGACCGGGCTGGGTATAGACTTACCATTGTCTCTAAGGTTTGACGCACCCCGCGCTGTATTATAAAATAGGAGTAAAGAAAAAAAGTATTTATTAGATTCGCACAGAAAGAAGTAGTCACAGAAATTTAAAAAATATGCTTAGATGGTTTTGTCATAAATGGAGTAGATAAGTGAAAGTCGACTAACAAAAGGTATTTTCTCAAAAATGGTATGTAATGTTGCCATAACATCTCTAAAAAGTATCCAGAAAGTTAACTTTATTTATTTATATAAACTTCATGCACAATAGTGATACATAGGCGGACTTAATGCCACAAGGCATTCAACTTTACCGGAGACTTATTCACAACTGTCCAGTAAGAAGCGAGATTTTAAACTTGGAATCTCCTAAGCTGTCCAGTAAGTAAGTATGTAATTTACTTACTGGACACTAGGTCATCCTCTTTAGATCTGTTTAGAAAAAGAAACATAGTACCAGACACAGATTAGAGTTTAGCCATTATAACATGGTTATAGAAGGGAGGTTCCAAATATATATCTATCTCTCTTTTTGGTATGACATTTTATGAGATACATATATTTTTGGAACCTTAAACAGCCATTTTATACGTTGCGTTTTGTACTTAGTAATGTTGTAGAAGTATAGTGTGGGATTTTATGATTGTATTTAGTAATTTCAGTTTATTAAAAAGTTTTTTCTAAAGTTGTTTCCTAAACTGCCTCGTTGGTCTAGTGGTCGCAAGCTCGACTGCAGAGCGTGAGGTCCTGGGTTCGATTCCCGGGTCGGCCAAAAAGTGCTATTGTGTTTTTCACATATGAATGTAACCTTCAATATTAATTAAACGAATTTGTTGTTAAACTTTCTTTAATTTTTGAGAAAAGCATTATACAAACCTCAACCAGTAAGAAAGCCATCCTGGCCTCGTATATAACCAGACCTCACCTGCGGTTCGGTCCGGTTAACTCATACTTGGCCAGGAAGGCTTACTTACTGGATTCTGCAGTAATGTACTATTACAAGGCAGATGTGGGTGGCGACGCCGGTAGGGGACGCAAATGTTGCTGTATGTAGCTGCCCAATATCCCTAAAGCTTGCTTTTGGAAGTAATTGATCATGACATCTTGTCAGCCAAGAACACACTCAATCATTTCACCTCTGTGTTTCCAATAGCACTTAGTTACAAAAATACTTAAAACCACAATTTCCCTCACAGGTCCGCAACTTAGTCCGCCTCACCATTCCCCTTCGTAACGTCCACCAAGTGGAACGGGCAGACTCAGGTGGAACTGGCAGTTCCTCAGGAGATTCCGGCAGTATCCTCATCACCACGGCACACCACACGAGCTTCCTCTTCGGAAATATATCTGATAGGGACTTCTTGGTCCATAAGATATCGGAACTCCTTGCTAAGTTGCCGAAGTAAGTTACTATTGTTCTCTTTGCATGTTGGGGTGTCTCTGTCTAATATTATTAGTCATTTTCTTCTACTATCTTATTAATCATCATCGTTTAATCAAACTATTATACAGCCTCTTCCAAGGCATGCCATAATGTTCTAAATCTCTGGGTTAACCTTATTTTGTGACGTATAGACATTTTTCATCTTGCGTTTCTGTGTTGTATGTCAATTTATTTATGTAATTTGTTAAATTCAAAATGAGTTAGACTAAACTTGTTTGAAAAGTTATTATTTTGCGAAATCTGTACGATGCTGCTGATATTATGTCAAACTAATTTCGAATTTAAAGAGTTGGTAAGTATTCGAAGTACTTCATTTTCCAACTGAATTTTCTAACAATAATAATAATTAATTTGTACTCATTTTATCTGTGTTCTTCCTTTCCAGTTTTCTATGCATTATCTTTAACAGGGAGCTTCATCTAACCAAGCATGTTCCAGCCTGCGACTTTAACACCGGAGTTAAATATCAACATTGGGATTTATAGCTATAAGGTTTAGTTTTCCATGTACTAATTCAAATGCGTGAATATGCAGTGATGTGTACAGGGAGAAGGTGACTAAAGCGGTGGCCCAGGCTGACGTCGAAGGTTGGACGCCGCAACCGCCCCTTATGACGCTGTTCAGGACTCACCAGACATCGCCTATCAAACAGATTCAGCAGAAAAAGGTTGGTTTCGAAATGCAGTTGGAAATGGGGGCCTAAAATGACCGCTTTAGCTGAATCATTGAAGGATAATACATAATATGAATTACGTTACAATTCATAAAATGTTCATAATACGACAATTCATGATATATTATTAAATGCGTCTATATCCTAATTGATTCTGGTAAAGCGGCCTTTTTAGACCAACTGTTGGAGTATTTTTAATAGATTTATTTGAATAGTGACTTTGTTTGAATTAGCTGTCATGTGGGAAACCTAAAGCTTAACTCTAACCTTAGGCAAAAGATGACCCGGTTTTATATAACCTTTTTTGGTTTTTTGACAGAGCTATAAGAGCTATATGAGTCTCAACTCTCATGTACTAAATATTTACTATCTTCAAAACGTGAAGTTAATAAGCTTGCTTCGTAAGTAGTCTAAAGCCATTTAGACCCTTTATCATATTGGCTAACAGTAATTAAAACATTGATTTTTTACCACCCTGAAAATGAAAAAAGAAATATAATAACGGTACGAAATAAACTTGGCATATTACAGGAAAAAGAATGGGAAGACCACATGGCCGAAGTAGGCCGAGGAGTCAGCATGTACCAAACGACTGAAGGCAGCGAACTGGTCGTCAACGGCATACCAGAACTGCTACGTGGAGAACTATGGAGTGTCTTCTCAGGGTCCAACCTGCAGAAGGCTCAAAACAAAGGGCTGTACGAACGGCTGGTGAATAAGGCTCTTTCGACCAAGAATCAGGCGAATGATGAGATCGAAAGGGATTTGCATCGGTCTCTGCCTGAACATAGGGCTTATCAGAATGATGTTGGTAAGATATTTTTTTTATTTTTTATATGAAATGCTATATAGATGGTGTAAAAAGACCATTAACGAATCGATACTGATTACTGAGGGACTGAGGGTCCTACTGCAGCAGAATTATAACAGGATGATGTAGAAACGACAGGACCTACGTCCGGTGCTACGATATTTACTAGTATTGCTTCGTTCCAACCAAGTATATTTTCATTGTAATAATAAATTATATTTAAATATGCCTTTCCTTTTTTTTTAATATTTTATTTTGATTTTTTTATGGAATATTTAAAATATAACAATTTTTTAAATAAATAAATAACGGTAATAATTAACTGTACTTAAATAATAATACGACATTTTAAAAGTTTTCACCCATTATTTTTCAGGAATCTCAGCGCTCCGCCGCGTGCTATGCGCGTACGCCCTAAAGAACCCTCAGATTGGGTACTGCCAAGCGATGAACATTGTAGCCTCTGTCTTGTTAATATACTGCCCCGAAGAACAAGCCTTCTGGCTGTTGGCAACTATATGCGAGACTCTGTTACCTGATTATTATAATACTAGGGTGGTTGGTGCTTTGGTAAGTTAGATTTTATATAAGTTTCATTAGAAATCTTAGATTATTATATTATCTATATCTATAAAAGCGAAAGGTCACTCACTGACTCATCACGAAATCTCAAAAACCGCTGGACGTACAAAGATGATTTTTGGCAGGGAGGTAGTTTATGGTTAGTAGACGTCCGCTAAGAACGGATTTTGCGACAGGGCCGGATTAGGGTGGTCTAAGGGCCCTCACAAGTTTGTATGAAAGTCCTTCATTTTTCGTGCTACAATTTTGATTTTTGGCAGAGACGTATTTTATTGTCAGTAAGCGTCTGTTATGAGTTAATTTTGCGACAGGGCCGGATTGGGGTGGTCTATGAGCCCTCGCAAGTTTGTATGAAAGTGCTTCATTTTTTGTGCTGCAATCTTGATTTTTGGCAGAGACGTAGTTTATAGTCAGTAGACATCTTCTATGAATTAGTTTTGCGACAGGGCCTGATTACGGTGGTTTATGAGCCCTCGCAAGTTTGTATGAAAGTCCTTCATTTTTTGTTTGTGCTACGTCTGCTATGAACGGATTTTGCGACAGGGTCGGATAAGGGATGTCTAAAGGATATCACATGTTTGTCTGAAAGTCTTTCATTTTTTGTGCAACAATCTTGATTTTTTTCAGGGACGGAGTTTATGGTGAGTAGAGGTATATATTGCTAAGAACAGATTTTGCATTAGGGTCCGATTAGGGAGCTCTAAAGGCTCTCGCGAGTTTGTATGTATGTTTGATTTTTGTACTACCGTCCTGAAATTTAGTAAGTGTATTATCTAACAATTTTTTTTGACGATCTGGACTAAGGGCTCCCGCAAGTATATAAATGAAATCCTTGGCGTTTTGGAGCCGAAAATTGGTAGAGAGATAGAATATAGTTAAGACATGTATTTGTATGTGTGGGAACAGATTTTATGACAGGGCCAGTTTAAAGGAATTATAATCGCTTCGATTGGCATTTGTCATTCGCTTTGGCCATAGTACATCCAGAGGCAGTCCCACACATACATACACGTCAAAATTTCCTCGCGAACGAAGTCGCGGGCAACGGCTAGTCTATCTATATAAATAAAAAAGAGAAGTCCTGACTGACTGACTCATCAACGCCCAGCCCAAACTCTTGGACCTAGAAAGCTGAAATTTTGCACAGAGGTTCCCTTTATAGTGTAGACAAGGAATAAGGAAGGATTTTTCGAAATTCAACCCCTAAGGGATTTAAATAGGGGATGAAAGTTTGTATGGAAAATCGTCATTTTCACGCGGGCGAAGCCGCTGGCAAAAGCTAGTTCGTCAATATTTGCAACCGGTGTGGTTATAAAACGTGAGAGCGAGGTGACACGAGATTACATGATTACATCATCATTTCAACGGAAAGACGTCCGCTGCTGGAGATAGGCCTCCTCTAGGGGTCGTCACATTGACCGGTCCCGTGCGTCTCGCATCTAACGGATTCCCGCAACCTTCACCAGGTCATCGGTTCACCTGGTGGAAGGCCTTCCAACGCAACGTATTCCGGTTCGCGGTCGCCCTTTCAGAACTTATCGGCTGCAATAAATTAATGTTTCAGAATTATTTTATTGTTACTTTATACTTACGCACCTGTTTTATGACCGCAACTACTCATGGCGTTTTACCAAAAAGAGATGGGATTTTATAGGCCGTATAGCGCCATCTCCTTTTCAACCATAAACAATGATCGGATCTTTACACTTCTCTTTAATACTCCTCCTAAAGTAATAAGTTGCTTGCAGGTGGACCAAGGCGTTTTAGAAGAGTTAACAGAAGTCCATCTACCAGAACTTCACGCCAAACTGGATGAGTTGGGCATGATGAAGATGATCTCCTTATCCTGGTTCCTCACGCTTTTTATCAGCGTCATGCCTTACGAATGTGCTGTCAATGTCATGGACTGCTTCTTCTATGATGGCGCGAAAGTTATCTTTCAGGTTTGTTACTTTTGCAGAATAATTATTCTTTAAGGGCAGTCACGCTTCTTCAGTTTGGCTAATTCGATTCAGCAGTATTTGTTGAACAACAAAGACCCGAACTTGATTTTAATTCGGATCGTGCTGATCGGCTACCTCTTAATTGAAATAATCGGGCTGACTTGGCATAATTCGAGCTAAGCTGAACGGTTTTTTCTCCATCTACATTATTTATATTTATTTTTTCTGCCGAACCATGTCGTTGTAAACTCGTAACTAATTAATTTGTTCCACATCTTCTTCTATAATTTTCTCTTTATATCTAGGTGACCCTGACAATCCTAGACATAAACCGAGAAATACTTCTCAAATGTACTGAAGATGGGCAGGCTATGCAGGTCCTGAATGATTATCTCCAAGGCATCTACAACGAGGAAGCTATGGCGTTGTCGACTGAACCACGGACGGCTGAAAAGGTTAGTAACGCACACATATTTTGTAAAGGGATCACATTTGGCTAGTTTTACCACATTTTAGGGTACAAGTCCTATGAAATAGTGGCAGTTCCTAATGCCACCAGTTTTACTGTGAGTACTATGTAAAAGAGCTGATAGTTAAGGGTGATTTTAATGATTATATCTCTATGAATACAAATGCATTACGTGCGCGAATCCTATTCTATTTAACATACATACAACCTGACTCTGAATTTCGCCGACTACCTTGGAGGTTCCACCTTAGTTAGACTATTTAAGAATACTTAGCTTCTTACCAATTGACTACAAATGAGCAACGCCAACAGGCTGTACTCAATAGTGTTACATTATCATCATCCACAACAAGCACAATGTCGTGCGCCTAGTGGCGGGAGCGGTACTTTCATATAAGCCTAAAAGCGTGGCTTGTCCTAATGACCTACTCCTACTACTTTTCTTAATGTTAAGGTTTCTGAATGGACTGGTTGCCTTATGCGCTCGCTGTATTGTTGGCTCCTAAATACGCTACATTGTGCTAGCCTGTATTTGACTGAACCAGTTTTATCCAGGTTCTTTCAGGGATACCAAGAATTTTATCCTTCAATCTCCTAATTGCTAATATTTTGTATATTACAGACAATAAAAATCCAAGAGCTAATATACCAGTCGTACCGTTCGTACGGCGGCAGCGTTTCAAGCGAAAACATCGAGCATTTACGACTAAAGCATCGCTTGAGGGTCGTCAGGCAGCTTGAAGACAGTCTCGAGAAGAATACGCTTCGAGCGCTGCAGCAGGATAAACTGCTTGAATTGAATGAACTGCAGGTCAGTATTGAGCACACACTGTTCTAATAGTACAGGGGAAAGATCAAAGTCAAAATAGTTCTACACACAATTGTTATAGGATCTGGTCTTTGAACTGTTTTCAGCATATTTTCCTAAATTAGAACAAAGTAAACTATAAATAGTGTCGCTGCTTAGACAATTTGTGAAAATTAAAGTATAGTTAATTTGTATTCAATCAAATCATTTCTCAATAGGGATGTTAACAAAAAAAATCTAATTAGTCCGTCAGATAGATTTCCAAAAAATATTGGACACATATTTTTTCTTTTTTCACGTAAACAAACAATGAAGACGATACAGTGCTTTGAAAACTGTGACGTCATATTCTAAGACATTAGTATGACATTTCTTAGCGAGCAATGACGTCACAACCTCCCACTCAAATCTTTGACGCCTTTTATATTCGTAAATTTTTATTGATTTGATAAAACAAAAAATACGTATCCAATATTTTTCGATAATCTAACAGACGGACTAATTAGAATCATATTTTGTTTAGTCAGTAAACATCCCTATTGTATGAATCAAAAGTCGGATTTTTATGCGAGGAATATAATATTGAATTGATGAGATAAATAGCTGCAACTGCATTCCTAAATGGTATGCAGACTACATCGTACCTAGATCGCCCCTAAAATATTTGTTAGCAATACGTTGCAAATAATATAACATATAATAGCTTTTGACCGTGGCTTCGCCCGCGTGTATGTCGGTTAAACTACAAAAATGACGATTTGAGTGAATTTGGGTTGAATTTCGAAAATCCTTCCTTATTCCTAGTCTACATTATAAAGGGAACTTCTGAGCAAAATTTTAACTTTCTAGGTCCAAGGGTTTGGGCTAGGCGTTGATGAGTCAGTCAGTTAGGATTTTTCTTTTTATTTATGTAGATTACTTTATGGTTTCTAGGAGTTACTCAGCGCCATTCGCGAAGAGCTCCTCTGGGCTAAGCGAGTGCCTTGCGAGCGGTTAGAAGCGCCCTACGAGTCCTACAGGATTGACTACACGCAGTTCAAGACTTTGTACTTCGCGCTCTCACCCTGGGCCAAGGGGGATTTCGCTGAAGCCATCACTGCTAGGATGTTTAAGGTAAGATTGACTGGTCAGGAAATCTGTTGTCGAATCTCATGTGGATTGCTGTCAAAAAAGGCAAAAATCAATCAAATCAAGTAATAAAATAAAAGCAAACTTGACACGAGATTTTATTGTTTGTTTTCACAATAGGGTAGTTGACTGACTAAAAAAAATATGATTCTGTTTAGTCCGTCTGTTAGATTATCGAAAAATATTGAATAGGCATTTTTTGTTTATCATAATAATAAAAATTTACGAAAATAAAACGTGTCAAAGATCGTGAGGGCTAGTGACGTCACTTTCTTATAAAATTTTACCAAACTATGACGTCGCGCGACTTTTTAAAGCACTGTGTGTGTCTTTATTTATTGTTTACGTGAAAAAAGAAAAAATACGTGTCCAATATTTTTTGGAAATCTATCTGACGGACTAATTAGATTTTTTTTTACAGCTACCCTATACAAGGTATAAGAGACAGCCCTCCACAGACTGATGGGGGGAATTGAGTATATCAAATCATACCCAATGTATCGTTAGTATCGTTACCGTAGCAAAACGCGCGTAGCGAACGGCAAGTGCTACGACGAGTTCTATGATTCTTTGCTAGGTCGGAAACACCAGATTTCATGCTTCGTTCGTTAGACTATTGCCATATCCATTTTTTTTTTTCTTATTTTAGCCGTATTATTTAAATGAATGGAGTGCTGCGTGTTGCGGCAGATAATATTATTTAAAAAAAAAGTTAAATAATCGGGTGTGATACGATTGAGTAAGGAACATGCACCCTGTCAGTTGTCGGAGGGCTGAATAGTGGTTTGGTTAGACTGGAAACCGAACCAAACAAATAAACAAAAAGTCTAGGTAGATGATAAGCGGTTCGGACTGAAGTTCAGGACCTCATCTTTCCTATTTAAACTTCAGCTAATGGACCACGACGACGACGGCCTAGTAAGCGCTCGCGGCCTCAGCGTAGCCCTAGGGCTGTGCTGTAGAGCGGACGCGGCGCGACGGCTGCGTGCGTTGTACGCCGCGCACTCTCCGCCACTACTGCCCCGACGAGATCTAAGGCCTACACACTTTACGGATACCGGGGAGGAACTGGCCACTGACGCCTTCTCGTTCTTTGATAGGTAAGTACGTAAAAAACCGTTGTAACTTTATTTAATGGACCGCGACAGTTAAAACCGCAAAATTAGCACAATGCCTGAGCGATTGACTGAATCTGCATGTCATGGTAGATGTTTCGGGTCTGGTTGTTAGTGTATGTGAGTTTAAATACCCTCGATACATGGCAAATTCTTAGTGTAGGACACAACGGAGCTTCGCCCAAGCGGAGCAGACCTCCACGGGGTGCTCCACCGTGCTGGCCGATCCTCACAGTGGTGGCTGCTCTCAATGACGCACTAAGTCGAGATTGGAACCCCACAGGAGGTGCCCTAGCTGGCGGCCTTAAATTCATTTGAGGTCACCACAGGACAGAACAGAAGACCATAGTCCTGTTTAGCAGTACACCAACGTTATCATGTTGAACTGCGAGTGGCACTATCGATCAATAAAACTATAAATGATTTTGCTTCTTTTCCCCATAATTCATGATCATAACATTTTCTTACAGTATAGATGAAGAGCCTACATCTCCAGAACCAGGACCTCTGCAGCGTTCAATCAGTGAGGTTTGCGGGGATGGGAATCCAATGGACAAGAGTGATTCTGAGAACAGTCAAATAGGTAAACTAATAATTATGTTAAGTTAGTTTATATTAATTATTGGCCTTGTTCTGTTCTGTCTCCTGCTGATGTGGAAATTATGTTTTTCTACTCCTCCGCTATTCCTTTCTGATTAATGTCGTTGCGGGATTCAAGACAGTTAAATTTTTTCTTTGTGGCTTCGTCGAGTTTCATGGTCTCGGCTCGTTTCTGGTGACCGCCACTGTTTGATTCTGACTTTCAGGAGTTGCAGTGATCTGGGAATAGTGTGGTGGGCTTGTCGCAATTGTTAGTGTAAGTTGTTGTTATTTAGCGATAGTTTGCGTTGAGACAATAATGTTACACGCCCGGGGTTGCACTAATGTGATTGGTATCGGCGAAATCGGCTTTTAGTGAATCTGCTACGACAAACGTAAGCTAGGGAGGGTCTTCTGTTTCCATGAGTAAATGGTGATGTTTACTGACACGGCTTCGTCTACTTGAAAAATATTTTTTAATACAGTTGCTCAAAAAGTGGCGTATTGCAGGGACGTATAGCGTTCGGGATGTGGGCTATTACGTACTCGTGCTTTTTCTTTACCATTTCCGAACTCGTGCGTTCTCTTTCCCAACTGTCAAAATAATGTCCATTAAAAAAAAACCAACCACGAAGTTTTTACTAAAAAAAATCATAGAAGTTTTTATGATTCATGCAAATATTTCTAAAGAAGCTATTAATTTGTTTCAATATCAGATTTAATTATTTGATTCAATGAGTTAAAGGTTTCATTCCATTTCATCTCATTAAATTTCATTTTCATTTCATAACAATAAAAAAAAATTACTGAAGACTTGGCTGTATGGGCATAGTTCCCTTTGCCTACCCAGAATGGGTGAAGAAAACAAAAAAAATCTCTGCATATTATTTACGGTTGGCGCCATTTTCCAAAAATGTTCTTTGCGAGTTTAATTACGGTTTTATTAAATTGCTTAATTTTTTCGCAACTGTATTAAAAATAGTTGTTCAGTACACGTGCGGAACCGTCATTGCAACTTGTTCCGACTGTCAACCCTCGCCGTCGGCTGTGCCTCGACTCGGGTAGACATTTGTCGGAACTCTTTGCAATGACAGGCTTTCCGCACTTATATTGAAATATACTATACAATATGTCTTTTATAACGTTCTGACTTAACCCCCAGGCAGTAGCTTCAGCATGGCCGCAGTACGCGCATGCGGCCTAGCCGGGCTGGCCGGCAGCGCGCCCAGCTCGCCCGTGGCGCCGGCCGCACCCACACTGCCGCGCGACCACTTCCTGCAGCTGCTGGCTGTGCTACACGACCTCACGCAGCGCGACCATGCTGTCTATGAAGCTGTGGTGCTGGCTGGTGAGTTCAACTGATGTCTTCGTGCTCAAAACTTAAATTATTTCAATTAGACCATTACATAGTCCGGTCAAATTAGACCAAAAAATAGGGGTAAGGTTACATTAATTCCCACCCGGCTGAAAGTTATGATTGTTTAAAACACCATTATAAATGATATGTAAAAACTCCCCATCGATCCGACACTTGGAAAAAAAGTTATTCGCGGTCAAAGGTCACAAAAACGGGTTTTTGGAGATTTCAGCCGGGTGAGAATTAATGTAACCTCGGATGTCTATAATACTAGATAATTGACCGGACTATACAGGCACTTTTGAATGTCAGAAAAATAAATAAAACGAAGCTACAGGCATAGTCACAAGGCATAATAACTTGTGAAGGTACTGTAGTTGCCCATTCCAATGCGTGGATCTCTATGGAAAGAATGGGCAAGAAACTCCATGAACACTTTTTTCAATTGTATTGTAATGTATTGTAATACAGAATAGAATAACTCTTTTTTTTCGAGGTTGGGAAATCATCAAATGGCTTCTCCCGAGTGAGTGTCAGACTTCTACTGACTAAAAACCACTCATGTTCCTTCTTAGCCCTTTGTGTCTGGGGCCGCGGTATCTCTTTCGAACAACCCGCAGCCCAGTATAGAATACCTTATAACATAAATGTATTATCTTCAGGCACCCTACTCTTACAACTGGGTGAACTGAATCACCGACCGCTGCTAGACCGCGAGATCTCACAAGACAGCCTGTTTCTAGCTGCCGCCGCTAAGCAGCCTGAGGCACAGGTAACTAAATAACAAATGATTGATCTTCAGGTGAAAAAAAAAAATCGTTTATTCATGGTTACATATTTGTGTTACAACATAGCATATTACTTCTGCCAAACTGTAAAACAGTTTGTTGGCAGATGTAGCTCCCTTAACATTTTTTTTTATTTAGGTACATGTAACAACTTGTTGGTACTTTTCCATCAATCACACGATACTATTAAAATAATAAATAAATAAATAAAAAATAAAAAAATAAAAATAGCCTTTATTTACTCTGACCTTTTCACAATTTGTAACATAATTAAACATAAACTATACACGATACTATTACCTATAACTATACACACTTAACTAACACAGAGGTTGACTATGACTATAATTTAATACTAATAACATGTTAGTTGCGCAACAGCACTTCAATTAACAGCGGTTAAGCCGTTAAACCATGCTTGCCTAGGTTGATGTGTAGATGGGTGACCACCCAATACATACCTAGTTTCCTCCGTGCCTCGGAAAGCACGTTAAGGTTGAACAAGCCAGTCATTCTTCCATACAAACTTATGAAGGTGATTACTCCTCTGTTTGACGGTGTAGGTTCAAAATTAAAAATTGTATCTACTGGTCTTATTATCTAGGTCTGTATGGAAGCAGAATTGGAAAAAAATATTGATTTGGAAGTTATGAACGTCAAAACTTTCATATTTTAGCACTGATTTTAACTCATCTTTGGGCGTAAATAAGTAACGTATATAGTATGAAAAAGAAAAAAGTGAAACCATACGGACATAGATTAGTTATTAAAAAAATTAAATAATTTGATTTTGAACAGATACATTCAATAGATTTTTCATGAAACCAAATATACCAAAGGTCAGCATAGAAAATTTCGCGCGCCCGTTTTAGTTGTGTCTCTTTCGCTCTATGCATTTCGCTCGTGATGTCGGATGAAATAGCATGCATTTTAGCCCCGCCCACCAACTAGTTCGTGCCGTTGGCTTGTTTACCCTTAAGCCGTTGGTCCCGGCTGCCTTATACTGGCCTGAAAGTCTGACAACCAGTCTTACCAAAGGGTATCGTATAACCGTACTGGTTTGTGAAGGTCAGATAGGCAGTCGCTCCATGTTAAATACTGGTATTCAGCTGCGTCCAGTTAGACTGGAAGCCGACCCCTACGTAGTTGGGAAAAGGCTTGGCAGATGATTAGTTACTGGGTGTTAATAAATATACACATCGAATTTTGCAAAAAGACTAGCACTAGTGCCAGATGTCGTGACATCTCGTCAAAGAACGAAAAAGAAAAAACAGAGAAGAAGAACGGAAAACACAAAACAGAAACAGAGAGAAGCCGTGTCGTTCGTCAAAGATGAACTTTTTCTCAAACTCGATCGATACTGGTCTTTCAAAAAATCATTGTTGATGATTTTCGATTTATGTTAAATGCCATGTTATTATCAAAATCTTAATTTTGTTTTGGACAGAGAAAAATAAATTTCAATATTCTAAAATCCCTCGTTTTTAAGCCCAAAATACTTATGCTATAAACTACATGTTCCTTTTTGGTTACCAGTTGGACCCCAACGGCAACGCAACAGAACCAGAACCAGAAAGCCCAAAGCCGTCTCCATCCAAAGAAGCAGAACCGGAGGGCGTCTGGTCCATCAGCTTAGAGCAGTTCTTAGCCACCATGCTGTCCCAACCAGCTCTTGAAGAGTTCTTCAACCAGCAGGTGTCTATCCTACCAGAGTTAGAACTCCTGCGACAGAGGGACAGGCTTCAGTCGGTTTCATAGCTGGTGGAGATAGCCGGGTTGCTTGGGATAAGCCTGTAGACCCTGCTTTAAAGATATGCTGGTTCTGAGTTGTGACTCTTTGGTGTTTAGGCGCCAGTTGAAGGTATTTTTTAAACAATGCTTGTTTTTCGTGCTTTTTTTTTCATCAGATTGGCCATACAGCCTGTTACTAGAGATTTCTTAGGAAGTCACCACACTCATCGACGTGAAATCGGCTCGAGCCGGTCAGAAAGAACGAAAAAGGCGGATATTAATTCGCCTCGATTCGGTTCGGACCACGCGACTGACGTCGCACCACGCCGAAATATATCCATAAGCATAATCTGCCTTTAATGTTCCTACTGCTGCAGCTGGGTCCTAGGCCTCCTCGTCAATAATAAAATCTTTATTCAGTACAGTGTCAACAATTTTAAATTATATTGTAGATCATCATCGTTGTCGTCAAGCCGATCTTCGTCGATATGCGTGGTCCCTCCGTAAATATTAAAATTCCGATAAGGTGTGGAGTCGTAAAATGTGTGGAGTCGTAAAATGTGTGGATTACTTTTATAAAAAAAATATTTTGCAATTATATATTTTTAAACTATGCATTGTTCAAATATCTTTAAGCGGCATTTAAAGACAGCCGCGATTTGAAAACAATTCATGGCCTTAGTCATATGTTAGAATGTATGTATTCACATGACCTGCTATGTACCACGAGTTTACCGTATCTTGCTTATATCCATGTAAACATTGTATATAGTGTGGAAGTAGGTATTATAAGTCAAGAAAAGAAAATTGTTCTGATATTAAGGTAATATATTTTTTATCCTAAATTGATAAGTTATAGGATCAGGCGTTACTTTGCGGAAATCCACGCCATGCATCTAATTAACCTATATTATACATACTAGGTTTGAGTGCATAGCATGCTAATTTTCTTTTCCCGCATCTGTATATTTTTTCGGAGGGAGGGCGATGATGCATCCTGCATTCAATCCTGAATCTTTTTCGTGGTATTAAAACTAAATATAAAAAATAAATTAATCCAAAATTGATATTCGAAATTAAAGGAAGTGTATTAACAGAAATGTATTTAAACCTAGGCACCTAACCTTCGTCGAATCGACGAATACCCGATAGAAAATTCAATATCTCTTTTAAACGCAATTTCATGATGTAACGCAGATTTGATGCCGGTTATGTGCGAAGAGACAATTAGAAAATTCAATATCTCTTTTAAACGCAGATTTCATGATATAACGCAGATTTGATGCCGGTTATGTGCGAAGAGACAATTCTTTTTTTTTGTTTGGTGTCTAGGGTAAATGTTGTCTAGGTTGCACTAAATCTACAGGGGCGGTACAATAAGCTCTTTCTAGAAACTAAATTGATGTATGTAGAATTGTAGATATTTTAATGGCTCTTCCAAAGACCAATGTAGCCATAGCATCTTAGAACCCCCTATGTAAAAAAAATATAT
This sequence comes from Diarsia dahlii, assembly GCA_949775195.1. Taxonomy (NCBI): domain Eukaryota; kingdom Metazoa; phylum Arthropoda; class Insecta; order Lepidoptera; family Noctuidae; genus Diarsia; species Diarsia dahlii. The sequence continues at coordinate 8,045,849 of OX459195.1, read as the reverse complement.
AAAAACAAAATTGTGCTTGTTGTGTAAAAACCTCATAAAAGAAATATGCCTGTTATTGGTAATAAAACACTTAAATAACATAAATGCTAAGAATGTGTGAAGGCAAATATTTCATTGAACATTCCAAGATAAATATTATAAGTACTTACCATAATATTTACTAAGGTAACATTGTTGCTGGTTTATTTATCGGTTTATTAAGGAATTGGTAACGTGTATCTAATGGATAATGTAATAAATGAAGTTACCCCCTGGACTAATTTTACTGTATCACTTATTTTAATAATTAAGAATATACTGTATTTTTAATTATTAAAATTACTAACAAAATAAATACTAAATTACTACTACTTAATTATTAAAATTAATAGTAAAAAAAAATCTGTTGATGATTCAGCAAATAGTTCGGCAAGAAACTCTTGTTTCAAATTCTGTAAAGCTGTCAATCTTATCTACCAGTACCAATACTACATAGTTTGTTTTGATTATACATAGCCATATTATTTGTAAGTTAGCTTGTAATATTAAAATTTAACCTTTGTACCTAATCTGTAAAAGTGTATTTAAACAGAATACTTTAAATATAAACACTAGCATTAGTACAAAATAGCATTTTCTGTATAATATTTATAGCACTTGTATTGATTGATACCATTTACTTTTTAGATGTTAGCTTCGCTTTCAAATAAATATTTTATTTTCGTAAGCTTGTAAAGCAAAATGAGGAAAAAAATATGTATGTATCTGTATAGAGGCAAAATGTCATTTTCAATAAAAAATAAAAGAAAAAAAAAACAATGTACCTACACAATTACTGTGCCTATTGTTGATACATAACTTTAGTGCTTCAGTAAATGGTGCTTGGCGTTATAATGTGCTTGACTATAAGGGCGAGAAAACAGCCGGACTCAATGCTTCGGGTGAGAAACCTAACGCTTCTCTCATACGGATTGATATTGTAGCCAAATAAAATGTTTAGGATTTACCTTATATATGATAGTAAAATACCTACGAACATTGTAAAACAGAGTTACGTATGAAGTATCTAGCTTTATGCTTCCAATGAAATATACAGTCAATATAGTATAAACAGAAAATTATAGATTACATGAATATTATTAGAGTATTTTTACATTTATCTCTGACTTTGCCCAATCGCTTCACGAATTTGTAGTAACCAATATAACCCGGGCAGAGTCAATGAACCTTAATAAATAGCTTTTTGAATGTTAGCAGATTATGAAATATATAGTACCTATAGATATAGGCTTAATAAGCAATATAATAATATCGTCCTAAGCATGTGTATATTATTCATATTTATTTTTGTACACACAATTTTAAAATAACGAATTTTGGGGCAATTGTAGAAACTTTTTAGTTACATTCAAGTGCAGAAACAGTACAGAAGTCCGCCCTTAGAATTTATTTTGTAATTTAGAAACACTGAAACATTAGAACTTCTTTTCCCTGCTGTTACCGATAGTATAACTACATCAAAATATTTTGACAATACATATATTTGTCTATCAGAAATTAATCGTAACTTTTTTGAAAATATTAAATGCCTTTTCAATAGCTTTTGAGAAAATTTAACAGCTAAAAACTCACGGGGCACAACAGGAATTTAAAGTTTTAGCAAGCTTGTGCTTATTCAGTTTGTTATATTAATTGCTTTGGCTGAATAGATACTTGATCAATTCTGTAACTACCTATATATTTAACCCTACTACATAATACTTTCAAGCACAAAATGTTAAATATATTATTTCATTTTAATTCTTAAGGTTAAACATGTCCATGTAAGTAGCGATAAAATATCAGAATATTATACAAGTTTAATTGAATACACTTGTTTGACGTTATACTTATGATTTCTTTATTTCCTGGGTTAATTTAAGTGGGTGGTTTCTTAACTTTCATATAGCTAACATAGTTCCACAATTTTTTTTTCATTATCATCATGGTCATCATCAGCCTATAATGTTCCCACTGCAGGGACTCAGGCTTCCTCTCTAGGAGAGGGATGGGCTATAATCTGCCACGTGAGCCCAGTGCGGATTGGTAGATGTTACATGTCTTCGAATTTTTTGGTTTGGTTTTCTCACGATGTTTTCCTTCACCATTTTGAGAGCAGTGGTGATGAATTAAATTACACAAAGTAATGCGCCTGACGGGTTTCGAACCCACGACTCACTGTTCGTAAGTCGGGGCCGCCACCACTGGGCCACCACTGCTCTTTCTTTCTCCCTAATCTCACTTGGAATTGGGAGAATTGGATAAATAAATAATAAACTATGATACAGTTATTTATATAATATCATTTATTTTAAAGTAAATCTCAATGTCCAAGCGCGATGAGATTTAGCGGATGTTATATCAGGCAGCTGTATTGCGACCTCTCCATTAGTTATCTTCCACTGAAACAAATGAAACATGATAAGAGAAAGTATTGATATGTATGCTAAGGTTAATGATCCATATAGATTAGCTGAGTGTTTACAGATACACAAAGCATGCTTGTATCATAATAAAATACTTACAGTCAAGTATTGTCCTTCATTGCCCAACATCTCGACTTGATAATTACCACTGTGTAAAAGAGGTGTTATGTCTTTGAGTTTAAGCACACTCTTCTCCGGCCATACGAGAACAATAGCGTAGATTGCATTTACTTTATCGTTCTTGCTTGGTGGATGAGTAGGGTGAGTAGCATTGTACGTCGCCTTAGAACAAGTGTACCAAACATTGCCATTTCCAGTATCGTTTTGAGACTGCCAGGGCGAGCTATTGTAGATGGCCTCGCCGTTTAAAGACAGCCATTTACCGAGCCCCAACAAGCGTTCTTGAAATATAGGTATTATTGTACCCTCTTTAGTTGGGCCCACGTTGATTAGGGCGTTACCTGAATAGGCAATGTTTATTAAATTTTTATTTAAATAGTAGTTAAGACAGGAACATCAACAACCGTCATCACCCAGCAGTGGGTGGATTCAGGTTGTGGATGATTATAAATAAAAAAAAGGAAAGTTACCTCCACAACTGACTGTAGATACAACTTGGTAAAGCAGTTGCTCAATAGACAGTATATCAGCCAAGTGCATATCTCTTCTGTATCCCCATGATTGGCCGTCAACAGTGAAAGCATTTTCCCATTTATGATTTAGTAGTTTGCCTGTAAATAAAATAAAGATACAGCTGTATAACATACAGAAGGAAAGGAATAAACAAATACCACAACTGGCTGCTAAATGTTGGTATAATTTAGCAATGTAAAAAAAACTACTCATGTGAATTTTTAAATATCAATAACACTAACCAGGATTAAATCTATCAGCATGATTATAGAAGTCTCCATGATGTCCCGGGATGCCAATACCCCATCTATCATTGACAACCACCTCATCTTTAACAGGGCTATCATTGTATAACCAAGCTAACAGGTCTTCAGCCCTCCAATACTTGTCATTAGCTTCCCAATCACCATCAGACCATATCACTGAGGGCTTGTAATCATTGACCAGCTGTTTAATATCAGGCCACAACTTGGTATCAGTGTATGTTTGAGTATGAAATTGGTTGCTTTTGTCCTGATTATAAATAGGGTTGAACCACTCATACAAGGAGTGGTATACACCAAACTTTAAGTTCACGTTCCTGACTGCAGCAGACAGTTCACCTACAATGTCCCGCCTTGGCCCGACATCAACTGAGTTCCAACTGAATGAACGCTTGGATGGGAATAGAGTGAAGCCCTCATGATGTTTGCTTGTTAGGACAACATATCTGAAACAAATATTAGTTGAATATTATAATTATTTCAGTTTTTACAGCAGCGCTACACACAGAAATATTTAAAGAAATTACTTTGCACCAGCCTTTACAAACAGATCTGCCCAAGAAGAAGGATCAAAAAACTCAGCTGTGAACATGGGAGCAAACTCCTGGTATGTGAAACCCGGTGGGTAGTTCTTTGTCATGAAGTCCTTGTATTTCTGGTTGTTTTCAGCTGAAAATTAAAATAAATAGATAAGTAGGTATTCTTTTCTCATTTTAGATACTTAAGAAGAGAAGATCCTACAACACATCTGCTAAAAGTGAATGCACTGATTGCAGATGAAAGAGAAAAAAAAATGTATTATAGACAGGATAAATAATAATAATAATAAAACTTTATTTTCTCACCACAATATACATAAATTATTTTACATTGGTCAGATTCGACAAGATACACAATAAATATTGCGATTAAGCTATTATTTAATTTGAAACAATGACAAGTACCTTTCCAGTTTGTCCAAAACCATTCTGAGCCGAAACTAGGCACAGCGTAAACGCCCCAGTGCAAGAATATGCCTATTTTAGCTCTATCATACCAATCGGGCAACGGCCGGGTATCCAGGTCACTCCAGCTGGGGTTAAATTTCTTAGGTACACTGATATCTTCTTCAAGATCATTATGGATATCAATAATTCTAATATTATCTCCTATTTCGGCATACGAGAAGGAAATTAATACAAAGATTAATAATAATCTCATCATCCTGTAAATAAATAACTGTAGTTTAAAATTGTATCAACAAATCATTAAAAATTGTTTCGCAAAACAGGGTCACGTAAAAAAGTTAGAAATACTTGAATATTTCTACAAAAACAACAAACGAAAAACACAAATACCGGTACCGGTACGAAAGTCAGACGACTGACGTTGACACTGACAGTTACGTTACAGTCATAGTTGTCAGCGTAAATTAAAGTCATGGTTTTCTGTTTGACCAATGTTTGACTCAGAGACACCCTGGCCCCTTTTTTTTTTTCTTTTTTGGGGGGTGAGAAATCGGGTCCATATTGGCTCACCTAAAGTTCTTTATCCGAAATTGTTCTTCCTAACGATTTGTAATCCGAATGATCACTCTTCCTAAAATTTTTCATCCTAAAGTTTTCATTCATACTATTTGTAGTCCTACCGACGATGTTCATAACACTCATGTTTCCGAAAATTGGAATTCCTAATATCATTAGTGTAAATATATTCAAACTCCTACTGTTTTTTATCCTAACGCTTTTATTCCTAAACATAATTACCACAATATTTTCACTCATACAACTGTTTAGAATGATTAAAGGTCGTTTCACTGATTTTTGTCTTGAAATAAAATAAATGAATGAAATTCAGGTCAGAGTGTCGTCTTGGGGGCACTATGAAAAAAATACTTAGAAAAATTTCGCGACCAATTTCGAGGTAGCGCTCGCCGGCCGCTGCCGCGGCACCGCTCGCTTCGCTCGCTCGGCTCGCGCGTAGTTGGTCACAGTTCTAACCTAACCTAACCTATGGATATCTTTGCATAGTATATAAGGTCCCATTAAAATAGGTGGACAAATTTTAACACAGCGTTTAGTAAGCCTAACTAAAGACATCTAAACAAAAAAAAAACACTATTTATAAAGTGATTTTATTTTGACTTAAAATAATAAATTGCCGGCACTCTAGAACAAACTCATCCTATAAAAGTAGGTATTTTATTTCTTATTCTTATATTTTTTTTGCTATTGTCCTTATTTTAGCGGTCTGAATGATTTCTAAAATTTTGTCCACCTCTTTTAATGGGACCTTTTATAATACTGAATGAATAAAAAGTAATATAAATAAAAAAAAAGATATCACTTTGAATAATAGTGTAAAAGATGGCTAAGTTGAGAAAATATAGGAAAACAAATAATAGTGTAATAGATGTTTATTGCTACAGACATTATGAAGTTGAATGCTTCGGAATTAAAACATTAGAGACAGAGAAGTTAGGAATTGCGATTGTTAGGATGAAAAATGTTAGGAAGAACATTTTCGGATTTCCAATTATCGGAGTTGAAATTTTAGGTGAACTTTGGCGCACCCTGAGAAATCATCAAATGACTCCTCCCACTCTGGGCAGAGCGGTAGGGAGTGTCAGACTTCTACTGAATAAAAACCACCCAAAACCCGCAGGCGCAGCACACCCTGACCCCTGAGAGCCCATTTTCAATAAATTGTCATTATCAGCTATTGTTGTTAGACAAACGGTGCAGGTACCTACCGAATTTGTAGGTGGTACCCATGTGGTACCAAATACATTCAAATATTACGAGCTAAATCTGTAAAATTACTTTATTAAGTTTATAACTTTATTGCAATCACAATAAGTTCAAGGTTGAATTGGAAAATTAGACAGTCTATAGGGTAGCTTGATTTGCTGGCCAGGGGATCGGACTGGGTCAAAATAATATGATTCTGTTTAGTCCGTAAGTTAGATTATCAAAAAATATTGAATACGTGTTTTTTGTTTTATCAAATCAATAAAGAATTACGAAGATAAAGCGCGTCAAAGATCATGGAGTGGGGCTTGAAACGTCACTTGTAGGTACAAAATGTACTATCATAATATGACGTCACACGAGTTTTCGAAGCACTGTATCGTCTTCATTTTTTGATTACGTGAAAAAAGAAAAAATACGTGTCCAATAATTTTTGGAAATCTATCTGACGGACTAATTAGTTTTTTTTTGTCCGATCCCCTATTATGTCAGTTTAGGTGTTACAGTCTTAACGATAAAACCCAGGCTTTTAACAGTGAAGTTACATTACACGCACTATTCGGCATTATTTAGGTACCTACCTACTGCAACTGCATATCTGAATATCGGTAGCAGGGAGGGAACTACTTAATTAAGTAAAACAAACTTAGTAGGAAACTTACCTGAATTCAGTTTCAAATTATGGAAGTAGATGTTGGTAACTACAATCAATACATGTTCCTTCTAAATAACAGTCGATAAATGATTAATAGTGTGCCAATTAGTTTTATCTGGACACTAACGCACCAGACCACAGTTAAATGAACACTGAGGATGGTCAACTCACTCAATGACTCAATGTGACGCCGGTAAACATCGTACATAATACAAATGGCGGAATTTTGTTGTCACATAATTATATCGAACATTAAACGATACATACATGACGGCGCTCGGCGATTTTTAACACTGGGTTCTGCTCCGAAAGTTCTAAATCCAACAGCACATTTTTGCTTTTCAAGCGTTATCTTTAGGTACATAATTTAAAACAAAGCGGATGATAGTTATTCAAGAGGAAGGTTTAGTGCCTACATAACTAATTATCTACTTTGCGGGTAGCTATATAGTTAAACATAGGTAAATTAATCTTTAACATTCTTCCTTGTGGGACAATAGTAGATTTATATTTTTTTCCCTTTTTATTCGACTACGAGTACTACAACGCGGAACAAAAAGGAGGGTTATTATTTTGACCGGTGGTTATGATGTGTGTCGTGTGCTTCCTCATTCATTCCTGCATATTCTCACATCATACCTCAACAAAAGAACATTTCAGGTCAAACTCAGGAATGAGTAGGTGCTCGGAAGTCACAACTGTACGATATTAGCTCAGGGTTCCCTGTTGTTCGAAAGAGATATCACGGCCCCGGGCACAAAGGAACAAGAGTAGTTTTTAGTCAGTAGATGTCTGACACTCCCTTCCGCTTCGCCCAGAGTGGGAGGGCCCCAAAAAAAAGGGGTCCCTCAGGGCAGCCTACTCGGACCGATACTTTACCTTGTTTGTACTGCAGATCTTGCAACAAATGAAAACACAATGACTGCAACGAAATTGAAACGATTTATCGACAGTCGGTTGTACCATGAACGTTTGGCCAAAGTATGTTTAACCCACTTATCATCCAAAGAACGTTTGATGTTCCTTCGAAAACATACACTCAAAGTGATTATTATGTTGCCAATTAGTTTTATCTGGACACTAGTTCACACTAGCGAGTGCGCCAAATCACAGTTAATGAACACTGGTGGTCAACTCAATGTGACGCCGGTAAACATCGATTTACTCACGAAATTCATGAAAATCCGACAACTATTTCCTTTTTTTAACTTTGCGCCATTTTTGAAAAATGTCAAAGTGACGTTTGGTGAAAACGGTTGTGATTTTAAAATTAAATGATAAATTCATCTAAATTATAATTTTTAATACATGTCGAAGCGCGGACGATGTTACATAGCTACGTGTTTTTTGCGGTCATTAGCTAATAAAATCGTTATCTATTGTGCAACTACCCAGGGACGGCCGCCTGGCCGCTCGGCCGATTCACCGGTTAACGCTTTCGCGAATCTACACTTATTGCGATGAATACGGACGAAAATCATAATGAAGAAAATATAATCAACACGGTAATATTGGACGATGAAGAAAATACACATTCAGAAGACGTAACACAATTATTTGTGATGGAGGATAATGAGACGTCGCAAGACAGATCGAGCCCTGCGAAAAGAGGGAGAGAAGATGATGAATGGACTGAAGTGAGAAGTAGACAATACAGGATGAGAGAAGTAAGAGGAGTTACGGAATTAAGTGTGACTTGTAAAGATAAATTTCCTAAGCAATTCGCCCTAGCAAAATTATTTAAGGAACAAGGAATATTAAATATCACCAAAGTGAAACATATAAACCCATACAAAATTATTATTGAACTTAGTAACGCGGACAGCGTTGATAAATTAATCAACTCAGACCATTTTAATGGTTTAGGTTGGCGATTCCAGCGGCCTTTTGAAGTTAGATTATCATGTGGAGTCATTAAAAATATCGACTTAGACATTTTGGAGGACGAATTATTTACATGTTTATCAAGTACATGTCATTGTAAGATCGTGAATGTAAAACGCCTACAACGAAGGGATAAAGAAGCAGCCACTTGGATCGATAGCGAGACATGGAGAATAGGATTTGAAGGGCCATCGTTGCCCCCTTATGTATTTCTATACGAAATGAGAGTTTCAGTAGAACCTTATGTTTTTCCTGTTACGCAATGTACCAGGTGCTGGAGGTATGGCCACTCACTAAGAATGTGTCCGACAATTAAAGTTACATGTCTGAAATGCGCAGGTAAACACAATGTTGATAACTGTAAAACCGGTTTTTTAAAGTGTATTAATTGCTCGAAGAATCACATGGCGTTAGATAAAACTTGCCCGGTATACATGAGGGAAAAAAAAATTCGCAGTATAATGAGTGAGTTTAATGTTTCATATAGAAAAGCCATGGATATTTATGTACTTCCTGCCATGACCCCCTATGAGACAGATGTTAACACAGTTTCGCAAGCACCCACTATGATCTCAACTACACCTATGTCACCTGTGCTACAGTCGAAAACTACCTACGCACAAAAAACAGCTGTTAACAAAGTTTCGCAAGCACCTACTATGACCTCAACTACACCTAAGTCACCTGTGCTACAGTCGAAAACTACCTACGCCCAAAAAACAGCTCGCCATATAACAAATAGGGAACCCATAACCAACCAAGGAGGCAATATACCACAGACAGATAAACCACAGATGGAGGAAGAAGAAGAAACAATTAAGAGAAACAAAAAGAAAAAACAGAAAAAAAATCTTCTCAATCCGAAATTCCCCATACCCGGGAATGTGATATGGACATTCAAGAGGATACGTGGAGGGGAGACGCTACTGAAGACCACACAAGTGAGGAAGACGCTCATTCATTCGGATGGCTAGTAGATAAAATTAAAAACATATTATTTTTTAGGAATGACACTTTAAAAAACAAAATTATGTCTGTTGTTCAAATAATCGTGGATTGGGCAATATCTTATTTTCTAAAGAAGACAATACCTAATAGAGGTTTTTCTTTTAAAAATATGTTTCCATCATGAATAATCAAAGATCTCGAGATAAGGAATCTGAGACAAAACGATCCAGCCGCATCCCTTGAACTCACCGTGGATAGATAACCAGTTGTTGAATAGAAGTGACTGTTATTGCCTTCAGACTTCGTTCCGGACACATACTGTGTTAAGTTTTTATACCTTATGGCAAAATCAACAACAGATAGTGTGATTTTTGTAATAATTTCGTTGATGATGTTCATCACACATTGACTGAGTGTTAAAATTTGTAAAACCAACCAGGGCGGCATAATCGCATGTGCGACAAAGCCCTTTTTATTGAAATAAAAAAAAAACTTTGCGCCACACTAGGAATTTCTCCTATAAGTATCGTGGGTGCATTTACAAACATTAACTCACATACACAAATACTCAGACCCGGGGAACAACTATCTGTAGGCCATAAAATATTTGGTCAGTGCGAGGATCGAACCCACGACACGCAGCGCAGCAGTCAAATTGCTCAGCCACTGCGCCGACCGTGTCGTCATTTATAGACTTCGTTCCACCTTTTGAATAGTTTTTGGCTAATTGCACTCAGGCATTTTGTGAAATGAAACAAAAGTTAAGTTCTAACACACTTTATTCAGTATTCTGTAGTAGCTATATTTAAAAATATTTAGTTGAGATCGGAATTTCAATACTGATGTACCTATTTAATTTATTTAAATACTAATATGTATCCCTATATATTTTAATAGGCTTGTTACTAATACAAAAATGTACTTATGCCTTTTTTCCGTGGACTAGGCAGTATCTATGGAGAATCCAGAAAGACAGATAGTGATCTGTCTTTCTGGTCTTATGTAGGTACAAATTACCTACATACGACTTGAATTATTGAGACATAGCTGTGCCCATGGTTTGGTCTCATTTCACCTGCCGTATATCGTATCGTGAAGTGAAAACAGCCTACCTATACAACTTTCGTAAAGAATCGGGCTACCACTAAGATTTGTTTTTTAAAATTCGATTTGAAGTCTCAGAGGCTCTTTAGTCAACTGACCCTACTAATTTGGGTCTCGCCCGCGAGATGAGTCATGAGTTTATTTTTATAGCGCATTAGCGCGTTCGAACAAACACGCAAAATTAAATAGTGAAGAGTTGTACCCAAGAAAAAATTAAATATAGGTACATGACAGTCAATCATAAATAAGTTTTCATCAATGAAAAAGCAGCATCAAGCTTGACTAGAAATAGACTATTCTAAAAATATGTGCTCATATACGTACTACATGTAGGTACGTATATGAGCTACAGTTCAATTTAGGTACAACCGTACAACCACAGGGTACATAATGTCAACAGTTTATGATTACATGGCACATGATTGTGGTGCTTTTTATATTGTCTTTTTGTAAGGAATATTTCAAAAACTATAAAGAAATGAATATAATAAATATGAGTAAATTATGCCTTGTTTGTGATTTATTCACTTTTACACATAGGTTTTTATTTTAGTCTATTGAGAGTCCCACTGCTGGGACAAGGGTCTATTTTCTCCTTCAAAACCTCTCTAACCCATACAATCTCTGGCTATTTTCACCCATGCTTAATTACAATATATTATACAGTTACAGATAAACATATTTTTACGGCAGTGGTGTCTTAAAAAAACTAGATTACTCCTATTATTTTTATTTACAGCCATAAACAAGCTGCAACGTATGCAAAGGCTCGCCTGCATGGCGATCACAGGCTGCATGAGGACAACTCCGACTGCAGCCCTCGAAGCCATACTGGGGCTTCCGCCGCTCCACCTGTTCATTCAGCAGGAAGCAACGATGACGGCGGTGCGCCTTAACACGCTACAACTCTGGGGTAAGAAGTACACGCAGCATACTGCGGCACTAGAGGGACTCCAAAGCGAATTTCCCCTGGTGAAAGCTGTTAATGATCGAGTACCCAAACAGTACGTATTCGACAAGAAGTACAAAATCCAACTCCATGAGGACCACCGCTGCGAGGGACTTAGCCCCGCAGAATTGCGGATCTTCACGGATGGATCCAAAACAGGTACTGGCACTGGAGCCGGAGTCTTCTCGGAGGATCTAAATATCCACATAGCCGTACCTTTGGGTGCCCACAACACTGTCTTTCAGGCAGAATGCATGGGCATCTCCCTGGCGGCATCAGCCATCTTGGCTCGGGAGGTAAAGGATCAATCCATCCGTATACTCTCTGACAGCATGGCGGTGCTGCTGGCATTAAGGAGCCACACGGTCAATTCCGGGCTAATATACGAGTGCCACCAACGCCTGAACCGGGTAGGTAACCTCAACAATATAACCATTCAATGGATTAAAGGACATAGCGACTCCCGAGGCAACGATGCAGCGGACGAGCTCGCTCGAAGAGGCTCAAGCATGGCGGCGGTGGGACCAGAACCCATCGTGCCGCTCCCTTTCGGTTATCTTCGTACGCTGGTAAGGAATCGTACCAGAGATCTTCACGCCAAGCTATGGCAAGACCACGGCGAGTGCAGGCAGGCCAAGGAGGCGCTTCCCGCCATCGACGCCCGCCTCACCAAACAAGCGCTCCGGCTGACTAAGCTGCAGCTACGCACAGTGACGGCCGCCATCACTGGACACGGTACATTTAACAAGCACCTCTTTGTTATAGGTGTCACGGATAGTCCTCTGTGTCGAGCCTGCATGGAGGAAGAAGAAACAGCAGCCCACGTGCTCCTGCACTGTCCAGGGGTTGCCCCATACAGGGCCAAGTACTTCGGTAACCCAGGTACTCTCCGCGAGATTGCCGGTAACATCAAGGGGTTGCTGGCTTTTCTCGGGGAGCTTCGGTGGATCGAGTAAGATTCCCACCCGCACGCAAAACACACGCTCCGGGCGTGGAGTTGCGGACACGAGCCCGATGCATCTATCTATCTATCTATTATTTTTATTTATAAACATTTTTTGCCATTTAAAATGAAATATGTACATATACTTTTTCAGCTTTCCTGGACTTCAACTGATATACCTAAAGGCCCATTTTAACACTAACATATTATGTTAGTGTTTGCAAAAGTGACGATAGGCCAATTAATTACTTATAGTATATCCCTCATTTTTATCCACTTCCTCAACTGGAAGTGGATGACACTGCTATTGTGTGTCAACTTTGAAGTTAGAGTAATGGCATGCTCCATTTATAATTATCTCGCTGATTCCTGTAGTAGGAGGGGTGTGGGACGCTGGCAACGGTTCTATATGAGTAGTCGTTGTCATGACAGGAGTAGAGTACAACTTGCTACTGTGCAAAGTAGTACTGTGTGGTTGTGTTGTATTCGCAAACACGGTTGCTAACGTCTGTTGCTCAGATCTCAGTTCACTTATCATTCCCATCTTCACTTCGAATATGATATCTTGAATTTTCTTCTTTGCTACTAGAAGGTTCTTTTCTCCTTTCAATGAGCGGAGCTCGTTGGCTATGTATTCTCCAAAAACGGAGAATTCATCTCTAGGTCTAGGTAATGTGGGGTAGCCGGCTTCAAGTTTGGCTGCTGGTGCAGGCGGCTCTGTTCTGGCGATTTTTGGAGGTGGTGACAGACTGGTTAGTTTGCACTCACTCACTGCATTTTCTGAGTGAGAAGGTAGAACACCGATTTCTGAATTGTCCTCCTGAAACGTTATAAATAAAAAGAGTTTAAGTATAATAAAATCTTTGCTGTTGCAAATCCACAATGTAATTCATCAAGGCTTCTAAAAGCTCTGGAGGATGTTTTGAAATAACATAAAAGTGATGGTGTTACTAACCGATTGTAAAACCCTGTAAGGTTTGCTGGAGTATTTCAGGAAATGTAAATACTCGAACGCGTACCAGTTACTGACATATCGGTCATTTGGCTCTTCGGCATAAGCGCGGGCTTCCCGCGCCGATTCTCGGTTGTATTGTGTCCTAAGATGTTGAATCTTCTTCGTAGCGTCCGGCACTGATATTCCTAATAAATCCGAGATCATACGCAACTCTTCTCGCCGCTTTTGTTTGTCTCGCCTTGTCTCACATAAAGACGGGTTCCATAGGCTTGCGTTCACTTGCAACAATTCAATCAACTTCAGAGTTCTATCTTTCGACCACTCCATCGCCCGATTTGTATAACCGCGCTCGAATTAGAACATAAACAGTATAGAGTTAGCGACCAATCGTTAGATTATTCACCAAACTGTGTTCACTGTACGAACTACGAGTCGGTCGTGGAGTCGGGGTCGAGCAAAACGTCAATAAATTAAATTATTGACTGTCAAAAAAGCCCACAGAATAAGCGCGACGGTTCGTAGCGTAATCTTATACATTTTCACCATTAAGCTTTCCTTATCTCTTTTAATTGAATAGCAAATGACAAAGTGCGCATATACTATTATGCACCATATCAGAAAATACAAATAACGGAACGCTTCTGGGTTGCCAGAACATTCTTTTAGTTCTCCGCCAGTAAAATCTACCAATTCTCTGGATGAATGTCTGAAAATGTAGGTAGACCGGGGATAATTGAAACAGGTCATGATTGCAACAACTTCAATTTCTCGGAAACCATGATAACTACGCGTGTGATGCGGCGTTCGTTGCATCGTCGCGCGTCGGCCATGTTCGGTTTTGTTTTTTTAGCACGGCTCGAGCGAGCGAGCAATGTAGTCGCACACAGGACGCCTCGACGAATTTCACGCCAAAAAGTAAGTTCTCACCCATTCTCACCATTTTTATTTTTTTGGTTTTTACCTAAGTATTTTATTTTAGTGTGGGACGCAACATGTGTCGATACTCTTGCGCCATCACATCTTCCAAGTTCATCGTGCTGCGCAGGTGGAGCCGCTGCGGCTGCTGAAAACCTCAAGTGGCGTAAATATAGTAACCTTTGCGGAAACTATATTTTCGAGCCGTTTGGGGTTGAAACTCTGGGGCCGTGGGGTCCGAGTGCTCATAGCCTGTTCAAAGAAATCTCGAAACGATTAGTTGACGCTTCTCGTGACCCAAGGGCTGGCTTTTATCTTGGCCAGAGGCTAAGTGTTGCCATACAACGAGGCAATGCCGCCAGTCTTTTGGGCACATTACCGGCTGACAGCGTTGAGGAGCAGTATTTCGATGCCTTTTTATAGTATATTGTTAGTTTAGTTTATTTTATAGTTTTTAATTAATTTAATATGTATTCCAATAAAGATCTAAACTTTTTTTTATAGTTTGTGAGTTTTTCTTATTTTAGAGTATTGTTTGTCTATTTAAGTTAGTTTTATTCTTATGACATATTTAAGGGCATCATATCGGCTTAGCCGTTTCGGAGATAAGTCAGAAAAGACAGGCATAAAATAATGTTTAAAAAGGAAACTTAACGGCCCGTTCACGACCTTGCCGCTGTGAGCGGCAGCTAAGCGCGGCGCGGCGAGCGGTAAGATCAATTGTATGAAAATATGTAAAACGCTATGAGCGGCGACTCGTGGCGTGCTTCAAACATTCTCATACATTTGATACCTATTATTAGGTCGTGAACGGGCCGTTAGAGTTGGCATAACTTGATGCCAACTCTAGAGCGTTTTACTCCATGGTTTTTACTGAACAGTGAACACAATCTGCTTATTGGCCCGTCACAGCTGAAAGCTGGATTTTCACTCTCCGAAATTGGGCGGGCCATAAATCCGTAATAATATATGGCACGCGATTCCAGCGCTGATTAGTGGATTATGATTAAACCACAGAATAATGTAGATGCGTCGGTGTTCCCGAGTTCATATAATCATCTTCCTACCCTCTTATCCCATGTTATTTGCTAGTGGTTGCAAGCCAGATTGCTGAATATGTGGTCCTGGTATCGATTTCTGGGTCGGGGAAAGTATTACTGGGTTATTCTATCAGGAATTTCTCAGTAGCAACCACGAAGTCTGGATTTAAACATAACTGGCGAAATGTGGGTTACTAATCAATCAGTATAACTCTGCTTAACCTTTCTGGGATCACAGGCGTGAGGTTATGTTATTCGAATTGTTTACCACATCTGCCGACCTCACATTGCTGTCAAAAAAATCATGTTTATCTTTGTGAACATAGCAATAAGTATTTTGTTCTACCAAAGTTGTAGATCTTCATTTTCGTGAAAATAAAGTTTTTTTTAAATAAAAAAACGTTTATCCTCACTAGATAAGGTTTACAAACGTTCAAAGTCACATACACAAACTATCAGAACTGGATTAACTACCTTTACTGCAGGGGCA
The DNA here is from genome assembly GCA_949775195.1 of Diarsia dahlii. Lineage (NCBI taxonomy): Eukaryota > Metazoa > Arthropoda > Insecta > Lepidoptera > Noctuidae > Diarsia > Diarsia dahlii. The sequence goes on along the minus strand of OX459195.1, from coordinate 8,029,897 downwards.
TACAAATGTTTTGTTCTATGCGGGAATCGAACCCGCGACACGGAGCGCAGCAGCCAATTTCTTAGCTACTGCGCCAACCATGCCGTCTTCTTGTTGGACTGCAGTTGTAAGAGGTAAAATAACGAATTCCGTATCTTGTGTTGTAATAATATGATCCCGAAGTTGAGAATTTCATGATAAGCAAAGATACATTAAGAAATAAAATAAAAAGCAGCTTCTAATTCATTCTCATTTATTTACAGACTACATGTGAAAGACTTTCACATTATAAAACAAGTTCTCTAAAATTATATTTACAATATTTACATAAACCACCACATTCACATACAAATGCATTATTAAGTAAAATATACATGATTAAACTCAAATAATAATTAATAGGAGACTACATCCACGTCCATTCAAGACAATAATATTATCATGTAATTATAAAAGGAACCAAATAACATTAAGAGGAACACAAAAAAAAGCGTTCGGAATCTTGTGATCTTAAAATTATAAGTATTATAAAATAACTTATTAGCACAGTACTAAAGAAAATTAAATATGTAGTTACCTACTGAAAAAAAAAAACAATCAGTTCATTTAATAAACCAACAGTAGTTACATAATTTAATTGATTAACACAAGTCTGAAGCTTTCAGTTTTATTTTTTTTATGGTAAAATATGTTAAACACTTGCAACACTGCCTGTTATTAAAATACCCGATATTAACGCACACAGTGTTGCAATTGTTCATGATGGGTTAGTTAGATAATATTATACAAATTGCCAGTATTTTTACAATAAATGCTGGTGGACTGGGATAAAATTGTGAATGGAAAATTATTTAACATTTAAGTTCGCATAAATAACAACAACAATAAAAAGAAAAAACAAACCTAGGGAATAATTTACAGATACGGTTAAATTAATTAATGTTTGAGTATAGATAGCAATACATTTTTGACTTCAATTCATCCGAGATTCAATTACTTACACAAACAACCTATTTTTCATAAAGGTGTCTACACTGGATAAAACAATAGTTTTATTACATTACATTTAGGTACACAGACAAACCTCTTAATTAATAATGGAAGGTAGGTATACAGTACAGAAGGTATCAGTGGTTTTAAATTAGGTTTTTTTTAAAGTCAACATTTATTCATTATCTACTTGGAGGTACACACCCACTCATCAATAAATTCAACATTATAAAATATAGAAGTCTCTATTTTTAACAATTGACAACAATTTGTCTAGTAAATTGTTACATCTGGTGGTCATTATCTATAATTTAATTAATTTGTAAAATCTCGTTTCAAAAGTAACAGGGAAACTTTACGCACAGACAGTGCGGATGCGGATGTTCAAATCTATGCGGAAGCTCCGCATTTGCGGATGCGGATTCGAATATTCGCAACATCCCTGGTCTAGACTACCAGACAAAGATAGCAGTTTCATCTAAGTTCAAGTCGTTTCCCTGTAGCTTTGACAACAGACAATTTCCATTTAGGTACTTACATACATTATTCGCATCGCAACAATCCCAAAGCGAGTAGATATTTCAGCACTACACTAGTGTCGCATAAGTTAGGCCTACAAGGACTCCTCATTTCACTCCTTCATTCGGGTTTAACATTCGTAGTAACTAAATAAATACTAGCTACCTATAACTGTACAAGTCCGACAAAGTCCACACGTACACATCCTACGTGACGTCGAGCGGCCGGTGGTCGCGTGACCTGAAGAAACCCTTCTCGGTGCGGCACTCGCGTATCGTGACCGTCTGCAGGTTCACGGTGACGTCGGTGATGAAGATCTGGTCGGCCACGGGCGAGCGCGCCAGCCAGTAGGCGGCGCCGCGGCGCGGGGTCGGTGTCGGGGTCGGTGGCGGCGCCAGCACCGGCACCGGCGCCGGCGCCTCGCCCCACGAGTCCTCCTCGTCCGTGGGCTGCGGCGCCGGCGGGGGCGGCGGTTGCGCGCCCTTGGGCTCCGCAGGCGCTGCCGCAGTCGGTTGGGTCTCGGTTCGTCGCTCGCGTTCCGCAGGGGTATGGGCATCAGCCTCTTCCGGGGAATGCGGCGCTCGTCTGGGCCCAGTCCTGGGTGCGGCAGCTTCCGCGGCAGGTGAAGCAGGAGCGGCAGCCCCACCGGGCGGCGCAGCGGGGGGCGGGGGCTGCGCTGCGTGCGCCGCGTGCGACGAATGCGTCGAGTGCGTGGAGTGCGAGGTGCGGCCGTTGAGCTTGGAGGAGTCGTGCGAGTGCTGGCGTTTGGCGGCAGGCGGGCTCATGGTGATGGTGACGCCGATCTTGCCCGACTCGCGCGACAGCACCTCGGCCTTGTGCTTGGCAGGCGGCGGGCGCTCGTCGGAAGGGCTGCGCGTGCGCTCGGGCGAGTGCTCGCGCTCGCGTTTCCTGCCGGGCCGGCGCATCTCCTCGCCGCGCTCGAAGCTCTGGATGAGCCGCGGGTCCAGGATGTTTTCCTCCGGCTCCCACGTGTTGTGCTTCGGCTTCCACCCTTTCCATTTCACGTAGTACTCCACTTTGTTCTGGAAAGAGAGAACGGCAGACGGTTAAAAACTTGTATAAATAAATTAGTAACGATGTAGCGCGGTGTGTGCACGCTCGCCGGTGTGGCGCGACTGGCAGCGGTGGCGTGCGCGACGAACGGGGGGTTGCACATAGCCTTGCAGATTTTATTCGATGATAATATTACGGCGAAAACGGATATTTATGTGCACTACCGTTGCTCGATGTAGTTTTAAATTTATACAGGCTATAGACACACAAGTTTGGACGGCTAGGTAGTGATAAATGTAGCACAGTGTTGTTATAATAAATAAAGAGTTGTGTGAGAAAGCGTGCGAAGTGCGAGTGGCGGCTCATTTGGGGCGCACCTGCCGGCCAGCTGGCGGCGCGGCGCGCTATCTGGCGGGTTGCACCCTAGCGCCCCTGTTGCCTGTCCACCACTTACCTCTGCCCGCACATAGCCACCGTTAGTCCTGCGCTCACATGCACAATGCTAGTAATGCTACTAAAGGCTACACCAAGCATTATAATAAGCATGCAACTTGGTATTGTGCATATTAAAAGAGATGGAAGCGATGTCATGCGGTGATAAGAGAAGGTAATCACTAAACATTCAAATCCCACGACTTTGGAATCATGCAGCGAGATAAGATTAAATCAGAAGCAACATGTTTAGAATATTCGCACAGTATTAGCTGTGCGAGTACATAGATCAAAAACAAAAAAAAGAAACTAGAGTTTAGTTTAAAATATTTGCACGTTTGACATCAAGATAAATCGAGTATAACCTGAACTCGCTTTGAATGAGCTTCCCGTACACTGAGCGATCAGCTTAAATTAGTTTTGCAAAACTAATAGGTCATCGTGCGTAAAAAGGTAGAGGAGAAAAGAGGCTATCTGTGTATAACCTACTCTATGTCTCTAGTACTTATTACGCCAAAAGGATGCTGAACACTACGCGACCTTAACTGGTTGGAATTTCGACGTTCCGCGCAGGATTAAGAGCTCAAATTCCAACAGCGCCATAACAATAATATTAATTTATTTATGAGTTGCAAAACAGCCATCAGGAATTTATTTTAAAAAATACAAAGAAAGTTGCGACAAAATTCCGGTGAAAACGAATAAAAGTCACCCCATTATCTACTTAGTAGGGGTACCTACTAGTACTACATAAGGCTGTCTTCACACTAGAGAAAAGAGAGAGTTGCGAAGTTTGCGAAAAGAAGTCATAAAAATAAATATCGGCTATCATGTAAATATACTTTGTTTACATACTATTTTACGTTGATTCATTGTAAATGCGTAGAGGTGTGTAGATTAGTAACTGACACTTTTGTGGATTACCTAATTATTTAATTCAAGCACTAAAACTAAGCCCTGAATGTAGGCAAATAAACAGTGACAACAAGTTAGTATAAATTCCAGGTTAATGAGTTGAATCTGTAGTGTATCTAGTGTAACTCAGACAGACAGATTCGGCTGTGTGCGGGGGCGTCTACTGCGCATGACCGAAGGCCTTTTTCAAGGTCCGAAGCTTTTAGGCCTTGCGATGGACCTGCATTAATCTAGTGCATATTGATATACCTATTGTAAACGTATTGGTACAGGTACTCCTAGGTCTAACCCTCCGGGGATTACTAGTATGTTATGTACAAACGTATTGGTTTCGGTCTTCTCGTATACTTATATTTAATACTTTTGCGAGACTTTTAAACACGTGGTGCTTGTAACAACGCCGAAATATCGGGAAGTCGAAACAATCAGTAAACATGGTAAAACAGTGACTAATAGGTCAGTTTAAAAACTTATACGTAGGTACATATTATTACTGAAATATAAGCTGTTTTTTTAACACCGATGAAAAATTCTTACGCGGGAGGAAGGGACCTGTGAAAACGAAAATGATCTGTGAAAACTTCAATTGTCTTGCTATCACGGTTGATGAGAAACAGTCTGGTGACAGACAGACAGACGGGCAGTGGAGTCTTAGTAATAGGGTCCCTTTTTACCCTTTGAATACGGAACCCTGAAAAACCAGCGTTGACCATATTTAACCGGAATTTTGGTAAAAAAGCTACATTCGAACGCCGCGTCACACTTTGTGTTGGCCTAGCGTAGTACGGAGTTGCAAAATAAAAAGAGGCCAGATTATACTGGTATTGGTAGTGTTGAAAGAACCGGCTGTACAGCTTTCTAACTTGCTATTTATTGTATTTTAGCGACTGACTGTACCTACATCAATACGACAACGACCTAAACAAGCTACGAGCTAAAACAATCTAAATAATATGTTTTTTTTATGTAGTTATTTTTTGCCTAAACTTTTCATTTTAAATTAGGTAAGTATAATTGGTTTATAGTTTTCTTTTTCACCGCCTATCTTATAACATACCTACTAATGGAGAAGTGTGTCCTATCTCTATCGCTTCTTCACCAGTGTGTTCGGAGCCTTATGAACTAATCGAATCAAAGTGTTCTCTAATGGATTTATTAGCATTTATTGCCCGTGGTCCACCCGCCTAGTCCGCCTGGGTGAACTACGGGCAATTATTTTTGCCCGTGGTCCACCTCCATGTCCATATGTTTTTATCGTAGTAGTACGAAAGAATAATAGTGATAATAAATTGTAAAGCCAGTGTGACAATGTTATAATCTATTTATTGGTACCCCATTATAAGTCGGGCATAAAAAAATACTAACGCAATTAATTATATAGGCATAAAAAATGATAATAAATTAAAAATGCATGTGTTGTACTATGTTAGCGGAGTTTTATGTTATTTGATAGGGATTTGGTTTCCGCGTTTGGTATGCATGAGCCATGACGGCCGTTACTCCAACCAGCCCACCTCCCTCCAGAAGCAGATCAAACATCCCAGTCTATTCAGGGCATCCGCAAGGGATCTTGGTGGTTCTAACAGTTTCCTTATGGATCTGATTTTGATGCGTAAGTAATCATTAACTTCATCATTCACCGTATGAATACCTAGGTAGGTGTCTATTTCGATAGAAAACAATAAAAATGTCAGTGTGGTAAAAATAAATGACTGACTACAATAATAAAGTTATTCCTTTGAAACTTTTGACGACTAACAAAAACATCTGTGGCTAAGCCATAACAACACGCTTGAGGACATTCCCCAATATGAAATAGCATATTTTATTACCAGCCTTTCACCTTAGGCACTTAATTTGATTAACACCACACACCAAATTACACTCAATACTGGACACGATATGGTTCTAAATTGCTTGAAGCGTTTGGTGTTTAGGGCGTTTCACTTTTGAAGCGGGGATTTCAGACCCTCGCGTCTTATTGGTTTTACAGACGGAGGGTGAGTGAAAACTGAGCTGCAAGCGCTGACTTTGCAGCGGCGGCGGCGTTCCGTGGGAATTTTAAAATTTGGAATAAAATCGTTTCTAAACCCGTTTTTTATTTGTTTGTCAAATGTTTGAGATTTGTTGGAGGAAGTAGTTAAGCATTGAAGTATGTAAAAGTGGATAGTTTAAGCAAATCTGATATTTGTAGAGATAACAGTAGTTAGTAAGCATGCAAGTGTGCAGTTGTTATTGATTTAGAAGTCTAAAAACATTAAGTAAAAACTAAAGAATTAATTATCATTGACAGCTTTTCAGTCACAAAAAAACCACTGCATTCAGAGGTTCTTAATTGTTGTATAATTCATAAAAAATAGAATATTAGAACCTAAGTACCTATACATATACCCACCTACTAAATCAAACACGATCAAATAATCGAAATCAGATGCCTACTAAAAAAGATGTCCAACATAGCCTACATTTATCGTAAAACGTCAAGTTATTTTCTCAAACCACAACAAAAAGAACAAAACATCATTTCAAACAAAAGCCTATTATATTCAACAATACTAATAAATACCCAACTCAACAGTCAATTTAAACTACAAAGTCAGAAAGCAAACAAAGACAATCGTTAAAAAATAAATAAAAAGGATCCGCTGGGACGTGTGGGCAAGGTGAGGTCGTTCGGTTGTCGCGCGGTGATTGGACGACACGCGGGGCGGGCGGGGCGAAGGGAGAGGAACTCCACCCCCGCTTCGTCTCACTCCACCCCCGCGCGCCTGTGCCAACCTACCACTTTACCTATATCGGTAACTTAGCCCTTGGGTGTTGGAGTTAAGTTTGATTTTGGTATGTTTGTGTGTTGGTGGTTGATGGGAAGTTTGATGGTTGTAATCGCGCCATGGGCGGACCGTGTCTTGGAAGCACTGACGCCAATTAGCGTTGATCGGAAGCCGCGTTGCAATTAACGTGAATAATTAACGATAATCCCTATCGACGCAGGTGAAATGTGTTGATGGGACGCGTCGTGTTGATGTCTGGCGATGATTGAGTTGATTGATGTGCCTGACGTAGAGATAAATGATGATGTATGCATGGATGGACTTATGGGACAATCTATTTACGTATTCGATTTCTACGTAAATTTGGAAATGCGAGGTATCCCTTTATTAGCCTTTTCTATGAACATGATGAATTAACATATTTCTGCAATAATCATACAGAATAAACACTGCTTCCGAATTGAGAAACAGCCGAGAAGATGGCAAAGAATTAGAGATTTAAAAACATTCCTAGATTCAACCCACCTAAGGTTATCAAGGTGATATCACCTATTATAGCTTTACGAGAACAATGATGTTTTGGTACAAGGCAAGGGTAAACTAAGCATTCCTTTAGAAAGGACAAAGTAGTATGTACAGAAGATCCTGAGCCTACATCGCATTTGTAACTTGCAAAGGCTTAATCGGACACGTTTGTAGAGAATCATCATTCTTCTGCACGTATCCCATTCCCAACTTATTTGGGATCGACGCAGCATGTCTTATTCTTCCATAATTCTCTATTAGGTACCTACTCGTCATTTCAGCAGTCATTTCTTTTCTAGCCGTATCATCCTTCACACAATGCATCTACCTACTACTTATCATTTTACCCGACTGCGGCGAAGCCCAAAATTAGGGTTAATAATGCGCAATTGAATGAATCCACGCTCTTTCTTACTTTCCACTGTCAGACGTGAGCGATGCACTATCGCTAGGTGCTACCTCGTCATCATAATCTGCCTAGCCTTTCCCAACTACATATGTTGGGGTTGGTTTCCGGACTAACCAGGCCAGGATCTTATTATATGCCAGGCGAGACCAACAGCTTGCTTTTTCGAGGCACGGACGAAACTCGGTACGTAATGGGTGTTCACCGATTCCTATTACTTAAGCCGCAAATGCCAAAGTGTCCTACCAATAGATTTCGAATCTTCTCTGTTCGTAAATCATCATCTACTAATAAATAAATGTCAGTTAACTGCATGTCATTAAAGCCATGTGCACACAAATGAGATGCCCGCATATTCAAATAACGCAGTGATTGTAACGAGGATATAAATCATTTAAACGTTGTATGAAGACTTGTGGAGGTTAAGTGGGTCTCGTATGGGTTAATATAAGCTGTTTTAGTTGAAAACGAGAATGTTGTAGCAGTATTGTCTTTGGTTGACGACTTTGGTCGAATTTCTGTGGAAACTGTTCAGAATTTCTCTGTGAATGTCCTTCTGTTTGCGTTTCTAAAGTCTAATCCTTACTCGACCAACTAGAAAACCAAGAATAGATTGCCTAGAAAATGGAGTTACAATTTAACCTTATATACCTAAATATTGCACTTTGCAAGCGCCGAAAGTTTTAGTTAAACCTAACTGATGAGCACTCCAGCGAATTTCAACTTTGTGCGGAGGTCCGAATTCGGGGAAATGTACTTAGTTAGCTACTTAACTAGTAGACGTGCCTACATATTCTTGGAAATATCACAGTTTCGCTCCTGTCAACGTAGGAGACGCAACCTCAAAGCCATTTTCCTAGAATTGGGCTGCGTTTACCTACATCCTGGAATTACGTATTTTCCGATATTTCTGCGAAATTTTGTAGGTAATTTAAGCGTCCTCGTCTGCTTCAACGAATCACGGAAATTAACGCGGATGTTTTTGAACTGGCTAAAGCTTTTGACCGGGTAGATCACCGAAATTGTTTAAGGTTTCGCGATAAGCAACTTCAAAGATATGTCATTGATATTATTCTGAGGCATTTATATAGAACAGCTTGTCTATTTTTTTTGGACTTCGCTGACAATCCGGCAATACCTACGCTCCAGAGGCGTGGGTAGAGTTATAGACAAAGGACCATTCCCGATATGTCGGTGGAGTAGTACAACATAGAATGTTCTGTATAATATCGATTACCGAAACGATACTGCACGTATTTAAGTACGGACACATTCATCTTATCAATACATTAAAGCTATGAAGGTGATCTAATATTTCCGAAGATCCTATTCAAAGACTACGCAAAGGAAAGCCTCGCATTAAGTCGGGTCCTTGGTTTCAAACTTTGTGCTTTGACTCTTGTTTGGCGTAATGCCGCACAGTGGATCGAAAATCGAATTTCGAAGACATTTAAATTCTTTTTGCTTTTTTAATTTTTTTTGCTTGTGATAAGCTTCTAATTACTCCAGCAGCTATGAATATATACAAGGAATATCATTTGATAGGTAAACTAAATTAAAAAAAAAATAAAATGAAAATTTTGTATGGCGTCAAAGTAATAAATCCAAATATCTTCAAAACCATAGTCTCGCAAGATATATCCTTACAGATGACTGTTCTACAAATTATTTGTGATTTTTTGGTGTATTTTATATAACTCTGACTTCTGCGGTTTTTTTATAAAAAATATATACGTTATATAAAAAAATGGTTGAACTATAAGTTGTATTTACATCCAAACCAATGGGTTTATAAACTTGAAATTTTGCAGAGAGGTGTCTGTATTTTAGAGAAACACTACTGCATTATCCAAATTAGGAAGTATATTTAATGACATCTTTAAAAAAAAAAAAGTGATAATTTAATTACGCATTCCAAGAACTCGTTTTTAATACTGTATTGTATGATCGTTAACCTAATAGGAAATATCTAATTACCCAAATTATATAATAACCTTAATTTTGATGACATAAATTGCTGTAATTAGTATCTCACTATTACTTTTATGACATCATTTTAAGGGTAGCTAAGCTAAATATTATAAAATGAAAGTTATTATTTACATTATAATATATACATAATAAAACTAACATATTTATACAATTAAGACTAAAAGTAAGTACCTACATACACAAATAAAACGACGACAATAGGACACTTACGCGTCAAAGTAATATATAATAGGTTAACGATCATACAATACATGTATGATCGTTAACTTATTAGGAAATATCTACCTACCTAATTACCCAAATTATATAGTAACCTTAATTTTGATGACATAAATAATTGTAATTAGTATTTCACTATTCAGTGCTATCTTTTGATTTTTGCACTTTATAATAAGAAGGATATACATCCTTTGCACCTTCTCGTATAGCTGTTTCCCTCAAAGTTATATATTGCCATTTCGACAGCTTTAACGAAAGAAGTAGACCCAGCGCTTTCTCGGCCGAAAACACAGGTTTAGAAGATGGTTTTCCAATCATTTCCATAAATTTGCCAGTTGCTTCGGGGTTCTTCATCATATACTCAATTACAGTTGCAATATTTCCCTGGCCTTGTTCTCTCAATTGAACTGCAGTAGCATATGCTAATTCAGCGCTATCGTGACCTTTCAGATCCATTCTTCTTCTTTTTTTCTGCTTAGTACTTAGGTCTTCAAATGGTTTTCGAGGTGTAGATTTTCTCTTTGTCATCGTTTCTACTGATGATGTTGTTGATGTCGAAGGTTCAGGTTCAGTACAGCTTGTTTCAGAACTTTCAGCTGTTGGTTGTATACAGCTAGGCCAGTCGATGTTTGCTTCAAGCCAAGTTCCGTAATATTTTTTAAAATCCGTAAAGTTCCTTTGGGATTTCTGCCATCTTATAACTGCAACTCTCGTGAATCTTTGGCAAAAGATTTTCAAAGTCAAACGGTCTTCGTCAGAAAGACTATGATCCAAGCAAGATACCACTGTTTCAAACACTTTGTCACTATCATTCTTCTTGTCAGATTGTTTTAATATGACAAACAAATCTAGGTTTGTAACAAGGCCCTCCATACTTTACACTTAAATATCTACCGGAATGATTCAAATGCTCAATACGAACTAAATAATAGAATATTCTGCAGTTGTACTTATATGTAATACTCAACTACCCTCATTAACGCTATAATATTTAGCCTAATTACCCTTATTAATGTCACAATACTTATAATTAGGTACTAATTATCATTAAGGTAATTATATAATTTGGGTAATTAGATATTTCCTAACGATCGATAACGGTTAACGATCAAACATGTATTGTATGATCGTTAACCTATTATATATTACTTTGACGCGTAAGTGTCCTATTGTCGTCGTTTTATTTATATGTATGTAGGTACTTATTTTTAGTCTTATTTGTATAAATATGTTAGTTTTATTATTTATATATTATAATGTAAATAATAACTTTCATTTTATAATATTTAGCTTAGCTACCCTTAATGATGTCATAAAAGTAATAGTGAGATACTAATTACAGCAATTTATGTCATCAAAATTAAGGTTATTATATAATTTGGGTAATTAGATATTTCCCATTAGGTTAACGATCATACAATACAGTATTAAAAACGAGTTCTTGGAATGCGTAATTAAATTATCACTTTTTTTTTTTTTAAGATGTCATTAAATTTACTTCTTAATTTGGATAATGCAGTAGTGTTTCTCTAAAATACAGACACCTCTCTGCAAAATTTCAAGTTTATAAACCCATTGGTTTGGATGTAAATACAAGTTATAGTTCAACCATTTTTTTATATAACGTATATATTTTTTATAAAAAAACCGCAGAAGTCAGAGTTATATAAAATACACCAAAAAATCACAAATAATTTGTAGAACAGTCATCTGTAAGGATATATCTTGCGAGACTATGGTTTTGAAGATATTTGGATTTATTACTTTGACGCCATACAAAATTTTCATTTTAATTTTTTTTTAATTTAGTTTACCTATCAAATCATATTCCTTGTATATATTCATAGCTGCTGGAGTAATTAGAAGCTTATCACAAGCAAAAAAAATTAAAAAAGCAAAAAGAATTTAAATGTCTTCGAAATTCGATTTTCGATCCACTGTGTGTCGTCTCCCCTTTTGTATAGTTGTTGGTTCGCCACTAATCCATCTCTGTTCGGTACTTTGCTATAATTTGCATTCTAATCTATATCTATACTAATATTATAAAGCTGAAGAGTTTGTTTGTTTGTTTGTTTGAACGCGGTAAACTCAGGAACTGCTGGTTGGATTTGGAAAATTCTTTTTGTGTTGGATAGTCCATTTATCGAGGAAGGCTATAGGCTATATAACATCACGCTACGGCTAATAGGAGCGGAGCATAAATGAAAAATGTTTCAAAAACGGGAAAAGGTATTTCCTTTTTGAGAGCTTCCGCTGCGTGCGCTGCGAAAACGGTTTAAGTTACGCAAATATCATGTATGAAGAAATTGTTCCTCTTTAAAAGTTCTAAAAGAAAGTCCGCGACAGCATATATCTATCTTTTAAGATTGACTCACTGTAACCCTTTTTTACTATTAAACTGTTAGGTTAAAAAGAATTATTTTTTGCGTAGCTTCTTTAACCCTTAAGGTATTAATCTATAGCTAAATAAATGTGTTTGTTAGAAGGGAAATTTAATATAGAATATTTGTGCCCTTTACTCTATACAGTTTAAACAAAAATCTTAGAAGATATCGCAATGTAAAAATATCCGCGCGGCAAAATAATTCGCGCGTCGCAATGTGGGGAGATTCTTTCCGGGAAATTCAAATTCAAAACATTTACTGCATGATCATAATGTTTACAAGTACAGAGTGTTATCGTATATTTAACAGTAAGAGATACCTATAGTAATTCACACTTTAATATAATCTAAGCTAATCTAAACCATCTAAATTATTATAATAAAGAGGAAAGATACGATTTTTTGTTTGTTACGATTTAGCTTAATTTATGTCGGATAGTCGATATATCGAGAAAGGTTATAAGCTATATTTATGTGACGCAGACGAAGTTGCGTGGGTCAGCTAGTTGGTATATAAAAGGAGAACTGACTGACTGACTTAACAACGTACAGCCGAAACTACTGGGGCTAGGAATGTGAAATTTTGCACACGGCTTCCTATTATAATGTAGGGGAGCACTAAGAAGGGGTTTTTTTGGAAATTCTACCCCTAAGGGAGTTAAATAGGGGATGAAAGTTTGTATGGAAAATCGTCATTTTTGTAGTTAAACCGACATCCACGCGGGCGAAGCCGTGGGCAAAAGCTAGTCGAGATATATTACGACATAATAGATGCATTGCTAGAGAAAATCTCAATGCCTTTCATTTTGAAGTAGGTACGTTTGCGTAGATGATCTTTTCAAATATTTGAAGCAAGGGTCTGGTCTGGAGTTGCAAATTCAAAAGGGATTGTAGAAGTTTCAACTCAGATGAAACATTATAATGATGAGATTAGGATGCTTGACTTAACGGGAGTGCATAACGTCGGGGTTACACTTACAATACTGCAACGCAGTATAAAACTCCCATATCACGGGATACAAATGCCCGGTCGAGTATTGAAACAAACCAGGGGTGGGGTTTTCGTCCCTACGTATCGTGTATCTACTACTATATCTACTTATTGTAATCGAATCGGATAAGGAATACGTGTGGTAACTCTTCCTTCTTCTCTTTGATTTTAACTTTCATCGAGTCTTTTGAAATAAAGAATCTATCTTCGAATCTATGAAAACTGATTTTTTATTGGAGTATCATCCGCAATTATGGCCAGGAGTTAAGACCCCAGATATTAATACAAAAGGAGTGGTTGTTTTAGCTTGAAGTCGGTCAAAAACTTTATAGAGAAGCCACGGGGGTGACAATGTATTACGATTACGAAGCGGGCGGGATCTAATAGCTCGGTCGAGCAATGAATAAAGAAGTGCGTTAATATTATCCCAACGTAATACGTATCCTTTGCTTACTGTACCTACAATATAGTAACAGTGCTTAAGAGCCTATACTACCCCAAATTACAATCTATTTGTGGTGGTTCAAACTTCGTTTGAATAAAGTTCTAATCAACTTGCACTACAAAGCGGTTGTTACGTCTTTCGCTGCGACCGAATAGTGCGAAATTAGTGGTATTTTGCGATTTACAACAAAAATATTGATTGCACTAAAAAGTAAAACACTATGATTTTAGTATGTTGCTTGTAAAATTATTTAGCAAAAAAATCAGAACAATGACATGTATTTTAGTATGGTTTCTTTTACTCGTTAAAAGAAATTTTTGTATCTTCGTGATTTTTTTCGATCGAGCAAAGTTAGTTGTATTATGATTTCACAACACTTATAGTTACTAGCATATATCCTGAAGAATATCATATATTTTTCTGATTTTATTTACTGGTGAGTCATATACTTTTAAGCATTATAAAACTCGTGTTTCACTCCTGTTGACCTCTTAACACAGTTGTGAGTTTTGCTAACAGTTTTTAAGTCATGGTCGTCATGGATAATTACATACTTATGTAATAGACAGAATTTTATATCGTATCTTTAGAAATAGAACCTAGTCAGTACCTAGATATTTTTGTAAGTATGGTATTTGTTTTGTTGTCTTGATAAATTGGAATAAATCATTCTCAATAAGGATCTGAAACTCTGGACTGGATGCAGTAGATTCTAATCCAAAATGGGGAACAGAGATTATTGGTGCGTTTCAACTTGGGCGAAATTTATAATGATGGGATTACTAGGATATGCTTGGCAACGAGAATGCAATATAGCCTCGGGGTACCAACACAGACAGAGCATTACCAAGCGGGGGGTTATCACGGGACACAATCAAATGGCTCAGTCGAGTAGGTAATGAAACAAAGAAGAGTGCTGTTATTGTTCCGATGTATCTTGTCTACTGTACCATTAAACGTACCTAGATTATTTTTTTCCAATACTTTTGGTACCTTTTGTTATTTTTTGTCTTGTTGAATTGGAGTACATCTATGAGAATGGAATTTTCATTAAGATTATCATTCTCAATTATGGTCAGGAGTTGACAATGCATTATGATTACGAAGCGAGTGGGTATGATTACGAAGCGAGCGGGGTATCACGGAACACAAACACGTTTAAATGGCTCGGCCGAGTAACGAAATAAAGGAGGGTGATGATATTTCTCCACCGTATCTTGTATGATCTACTGTACCTATTAGTTATCGAATATAATCTATGTACTATTAAGTGAAGATAATTTAATACTTAAAATCGGTTACTTACATAGGTAGATACATTTGTTCTGATTGATAAGATTAGCAATAAAAATAGAAGCATAGGTATGTCGTTTGTTTGATAAGATAGATAGTACTTTATTAGTTTTATTTCGAAACCAATAGCACTACTATTGGATAATGCGTCAATTTACATTACTTATGTGTTTTAGAAAGCTGTTTTCGAAATAAACATAAATAATAGAGTACAATATTTTTGTAAATCTAATTTGTATTAAAATCAACGTCCTGCTCTTGTCCCATGGTATAGGTAGAGGGTCAGCGCAACACGTTTTTTTCTCTTCCAATGTCCTTTTTTTATTTATTTTTTTCTTTGTCAACCGTCCCGCTAACACTTCCTCAGCCATAAATTTTTATTAAAAAAAAAAACATCTTTCAGGTCTCGAAAGGCTGTGTATCAGTTCTCATAATGGTATTTGAATGTAGGATAGTCGTATCTTAATTAAGCTATAAGAGTCCATCAAATACCCCAGTTTTTGAAGAACAAAGAGAAAAAGACATGGACCACAAGACAGTAATGAAAACTCGTTTTTCCCATCCCTCCCGCCACTCGTCTTGTTTCCCTCACCCTCACAATTATTACAGTGTAGGTAATAACAAGCAGATGTCACACCGTTTATATTTATTTTTCTTCACTACGGCATTCTGCGTTCTGGTAATAAAAAAACGAAACTACCCACCCCCCTTATAATTTAACGTATAACAATAATCTTTTACAACGATCGCGTCAAAATGTCTTTTAATATTGTGTGAGGACATTGAAGATAGGATAGAGGGGATGCGAACAACGAAATACAATTTTAGTAGTGCTGGCACGAAGCCAAAATACATGCGTACCGTACAGACCGAGTCTACAGTATTCTGCACTCAATAACGTGAACAGAAGCGAGAGAGAAAATAGCAAAATTAATTTCGGCGGGAATTTGCGTAGGTCTCGATTTTTAACGAGTGTTTGTTTGATGGAGATGCTAATAGCCAACTAGTGGGAAGTCGGAGTAATATCGCTTTGTGAACGATGGGACGACACGCCACCCACGAAGTGGGACGTAGGTGGCAAACTGACAGATTAAAGAGGCAATAGTTACACCTACAGAGGAGCTATAAGTTAAATATTACAGAATCCAACATAACATAACATCCGCCTGTAATCTGGGTTAGGCAGAGGTGGATCCATTAGTACACCCACATTTGGCCAGTTATGTTTAAGTCCTATGTAATAGAAGGCGATCCTATTGCCATCAACCGGGTACAAATCCAGACTCTGAGGCTGCTACTGAGAGATTCCTGATGGAAAAACCCAAGAACACTTTGCTCGACCTGGGAAATGAAAACCAGGACCTCATATAGCAGCCCGTCGACATCTCAGTCACAGGACTCACAGGCACAGCATTGAAAACCGGCTACATATTGATTATTTGAATGCCAATCTGTATGAAAATTATTCAGATACTTAATCATGTGGAGTTTAGCCATGCGAGGTTTTCAAATACAGACAGTAAAATCGATGTTAATCATTCTATCGGAGAAATTATATTGCTAAAAATATCTACTGGTCGTGGAATATTGGGATAACTAGCTGTGACCAAAACTCAATTTACGGCCGTGGGCGTTTCGTTCGTGGTAAATAATTTAGTTAACTGCGTCACAGACAGACTTGAGTGGATTACAGGGATTTCAGCCGCAAAATTCGTGAACATTTTTCGTTTAAAATCAAAGAGAAATTGGATGAAAGTGCTTGGGCCAATTGTTGTTTTGCTACTAGTGCAACTTTACGAACGTAATGATAGAATTATAATTAAAGTACGTACTGATGAATTTATGATTAAATAAACGCCACGCCTGTAATCCTCGAAGGGTTAGACAGAAATTTACCTAAATACACTCACATTTCACCAGTAATGTAAAATCCACTTAAAAGTGGACGAGCTTATTGCCCTCAACCGAGCACAAACCCATTAAGTAGCACTGCCCGACGAGATTTATGATCACGTCCATAAATGAATAGTACCTAAGTTTGAAGAGTATCAGGAATCAAGCTTAGTTTTTCATTTAATAACAATATACCATCCATGTAATTTATCTATAATATGTATGTATTTAGAAATATATAAGTATGTTTATCAGTTGTCTAGTACCCATAACACAAGCTCTGCTTAGCTTGGGACTAGATGGCGTTGTGTGATAGTTGTGGAATATTATTATTATTATTATTAACTACAGCGGAACAAAACTAACAAACTAACTCAAAGTAACAAGTCCATACAATAAACCCGCTCGTAGCAAGCTATTGCAAATTGTTCCGAGCTCTCGTACGGAGAGGTCGCCAGGGAGGGCCCGGGAGGGTCGGGGAGGGTTAGATTAATGGTTCGAGCCCAGTTAGCAGCCCCACCCGGGACCGATCAGGCGTTTAAGCATGAATCCTCTCAAATTGCCCGGATGACGCCTGCGGAACCATGACAGGGTTTGTTTGACTAAATGGACTGTGAATTGTGGTGCTATAAAATGTTTGTAATATACATTTGTATTTGATAAGTTTTTAATTAAAATTTTGATGGATAAACTACACCCTTCATGAAGCCGTCAATCAAGCTTTCTGTACATCAAACTAATTAGGTTTGCATACCACTGTTAAACCTTGGTTTGTGTGGTATGTATGTCTTTTAATATGATTGTAACACCGTGTTTTTTATAACACTGAAACCTAAAAAAAGATAATAAATTTCTAAAATGTTTTGTCTATCAACGTCAGAACAGATTTTTAGAATAATTGAAGGATTTGAAGGAATAGTGCTTAGCTAAGAAGCCCACGGTAACAGTGTCAAAGTACCTATTGAATTTTTTGCTCACGGTAAAAGTAATTTGCGTTTTCGTGCACAAATTTCAATTTCCATTTGTCTAGATTAGATATAGATCCATTCCAATTTCATGTACCCCATTGAAATTGAACCATGGGTCAATTGTAATAATCGTTTTTATCGCTATTGAAATTGGACCGCAGATTTAACGATCACCAACGATCACAACAAACAACGATCCTGTTATACACTCTTACCTACGATTGCATCCACAATTTCCCATTTCCAAGTAAATTAAATTGTCAAAGCAAACTGTTAATGAAAAGGCAATTAATACAACGAATACTGTAAACACGGGGACACATCAAACAAGGGATATCGAATTTCCAGGAATCATTCATTTCAGTAGAAGAAATTCAGATGAATTTATAAGTATTTACTAGCACAGATTCATAGTCCATTGGCAATATAAATGTGGATGCATTATAAATCGGAAAAACATGATTTGTATTAATAATGAAGTAAGTACTTTGATTTCCGATGTTTGCTATTAGGTATCTACGGATTCAGTAAAACGTAATTTTTGCACCACAATAAAATGTCCCAGCAACAATTTTTGTTTGATGTACTGAATGCTTGGTAGCCGGCTTCGTAAAGGGTACGTTTACACCACTATTTGCAGACCAGTCTAAGCCCACTGGGCATACGCACTTCACATCGATGCGTATACTGGTAGCACGCTGTTCATATTACAGACAGTTATATTATATGAATGCGTGATTGCTCAGGGACGCATTGCTTACCCAGGAAAGCGTGACGGGTCTACGCACGACCTACGCTTTGACGCTCATTAGCGTCCTCCCTGTTACGGTACTCATGCTAACAAGACTGGAATTCTTGGAGATGCCAACTTCGAAGACAGTTCTAATTCTGACAGGGATATGTATGAAGGTATGTGTGAATATGCGTGGATCAGCGCGTTTGCCTCTGTGTGTGAAAGGTAATCCAATCAATACGTGTTTACGTTGGGTTATCTTTGATGGATTTTGCCAGTAAGGTTCCTAGTTTATTGCTTGTTGTAACTTAAACGAATGACAAAGTTACTTTGCTCAAATCTAGTAAACAAAAAGCTGACGCATCAAATATGTACAGTGATATTTCGAAGCATTCAACAATACTGTCTCGATAATCTAAAGTACACAATTTGTACATTGCATTATCGATACGACAATACGCACTTCAGAGGCATTAAGATTCAATATCAGAGCACTTAAGAGAAGTATTCCCGGCAAGGAATAACAGGCTCAATATTAAAGCTCCCGACGGTGTAGATTCGAATATAATTCAATTTCTGCGTTCAATTTCGTAGACCGGGGGAGTCTCGAAGCGTTAAAAGGGATGGAGGGATCCGGGGAGGGCAGGAGGGTGAGTGAAGGTGGAAAAATGACAGGATGAAATCTCGGGTCGCAAGCCGCGGGCGATTGGCGCAATAACGATGTCGTGACGTGATTCATTTTTCAGAGGCGTTTGAAATGATTTGTCGATTTGTATTTGATGCTGGCTTGCTGTTTGCGTTCGAATCAAGATTTATGAAGTGCTGTCTTCGTTTCAAAGTAACCCTTTTATGTGAAGGGAGTTATCAGTGAGTTAAGTGTTTATTAGACCTTTATCGTCTCAAATTAATCAACTAGGTACAACAATAAAAGCGGATTACAGATATAAGGACTCTGTCAATTGTGTCTACTCCTAATCAGTACCTTCATTAATAGATAGACATCTATTGACACTACTTATGTAAGTTCATTATTACATAGCGCATAGGATAGTTAGATACCAGACGGGCGCTTTATTGAGCAAACAATTAGCTTTGATAGGTTTGTCGTTGCGCCGGCCTCGCGCCGAGCATCACAAACGGGTTAAATTGGACGAGGTTCACACCCCGGACAGCGCTCGTGTTTATTCAAACCACGTACGGACCTCCGCGGAGCCGGACGTGACGTACCTATCAGCGTCCATTCGCCATGCATCCGCGATATGCCAACCTTTCTGTATGCGTACGTCGACACCGATAAACAAATTACTAGACTCACTTTGAATAGACGAATAAATCTACATTTTATGAAACTACCATTTCCAACTGAATGACGTCATAAAACCATAAACTGCACACAATGCAATGCAACATAGACAATAATGAAAACAAGTTTTTCCTTGGTCACAAAATATTAAAAAAAAATACAATCAAAGTCACACGAATACAATTTCAAAGGAAGATGTTTTTTTTCTCTCTCGAGTCCTCGATCCAGCTCAGTGCAATATCGCGCGTATTCTTTCGTAACTCAAATACCAGGAGCACAGAAATGCTGAATAGTATACGATTGAAACCAGAGCGGTGTGTGCGAGAGAAAATTGATATGTCAGACAAGGTAAGCAAGACTGCCAGCCGGCCGGCGAAACGGCGGCAAACACATGATGAGGCACGTAGGCATTCCGAGCGTCAGTCGGCTCGCGACTGAGCTACGATGCGGACGTATAAATTCTCTTAGCGCAATGTTTATTTACTACTATCGTTCTCAATGGATGAAATAATAGACGTTCTTTTTATAATTATGAAGGAGGTGTGAATTGAATTGGTTATGGTTGTGATTATAGTCGCGCTTGATGAGAACGGTTGATAGATACGAGAGTGTTTCAATTTATGCTACGTTTTTTGTTGCTGTTTATAGTGTAGTGAAATTTAAATCCTATTTCTGACGAATGACTATAATTTGTATTGATGCCGAAGGGTTTCTAGTTACAGCTCTATTTAGGTAGAACTGCCATTAATGCCATTATAATTAAGTTTAATATCGGGTTAATTGTAGCGGTTGAATTGAAATGAAAGCCCCCACCACACGTGCTTATACAGTTTCAGGATTTGTTTTACGCACTGCACAGGAATGGAATATTTGAAATTGAACAGAAGAAAAAAAAAAACATGACTTTTTCTTTTCCTTACCACTTTAGGCACAGCAGCAGTGTGTATGCCAGAAATAAACAGTAGTGTACTGGTGTACAATTATATCGGTATTATAAAACGGTTGTTCAGAACGGGGACTGCGCTCAGCGGTCGCACGGTCATCGACTCAGCGACAATTAAATCGACGTACTTGTCAAGTACCGATTGTCATCGGCTTCTTCACGCTTGAGGCTACAGAGAAAACTTGACGAGAAAAAATACCAATGGTCACCAAAGTAGAATTATGTCTACATCAGCGGTCAAGCTAAAGTCAAAATGCTTCTTAGGTCCTGCGAATTCTGCCAGAATGCTTACACAGCGTATTCGTTAATACACCTATGCGTATTGGGGGATATTTGTACAAATTACCGGTTCTGGCAAGGTAAGCAGGTCCCTCGTTTCACACAAAGGGGCTTCCGACCCTCGCCACTTGTGGCCAAGCCGGAGAGCAAACACTTGTGACTAGTTTAGAAGAGGGGACGCGAGATTTGGCTAGTAGGCGCCTCGATTCGTTAAATTCGACATGAAGTGCTGAATTGGGTGAATTCATTCCTCCGGTAAATTAAGAAATAAGGAAACAAAGACAAGACACATAATATGCAAGGAGAACTAAAAATGAGAACGAAATGAAAGGGTTTCATCAAAGGCACATTCGTTATAATCCCGTAATAGATACGTCAGTAATAACTCAATTAAGCGAGATCACACCCCACGGCGGGACAGAGATAAGGGTACAGCGCCAGATAAGAAAAAAGAACACAATGATGACGAGCGGGTGGTTTTGGCGTAGGGGTGCCGCAGGGAGACAACAAATATTTTGTGATACCCTGACCCTCGTCTACCCTTCACTATCAGCGCCGTAACTGATTACATTCCATTGTTATTGAACGTATTAAACAATGTGCAAATATTGTTGTTATTCGAGACGAGCCGCGGTTGCACAAGTGACATGCATCGAGTAAAATTATTTGGTTCAGTCATAAATTAAAGTGCGAAGTAATCATCCTCGTGGCGTGCGGTGTTCGTTGATATTTTAACGAGCGCTGTTTCACTGCCGAACAATGGCTAGAAATGTGGCATCACGTGGGAACATCTCACCTGCGGCGCCGACCCGCTATATCCTTCACTAATTACCATCCTTATCTGCATCAGATAAAGGTGTACAAAAAAACACCGTCCTTTCCTTTTCGTTTTACATTTACATAATAATGCGTGGGGCATAACGACCGGCGGCGAGCCAACAGGCGCATTATTATAATGACGCCAGCGAAGCGCCAAGCGCCAACTTGTCTCTGCGTTTTTATGTGCCTCCTCACTCCTGTAACGGTGTCCATATTCAGCTCAACCGCTCATTGCTTTCAAAAATGGAACGGACGTATTAAAAAGCTAAGATCGGTGTCGGTGATAAGAGTCGTGTTTTAAACAGACAATCGGAATAAAATCGATTAGAGTCGGTCTGTAACGCGACTCGATAGAAGCGATTTTCAATTGGCGGTTTTGTTTTATCCTCACCTGATCGTTAGTTCTCAACGGAGGCATTCGGCTGTGGTGTAACGGAACGCGAGCGTGCATGAGACAATGCAGACTCAGCTTTAATTGTGTGGGGTCCCCATATGACGCTTCCCCATTCAATAGTTTAATATTCGGAGCGTACGTGCATGCGATTAAGTATGCTTTCTAAATATAGGGGACCCTTCACATAGGATTTTTTTTCTATGTTCCGAGGGGTGTTTTGTACCTACGTTGTAAGTATATAAGACCCGTAATTATGCTGAGTGATGCATGACAAAGATATCTATGGAGTAGACACGCTATTTGAAGTTTTTATTAGGAACTCACTTTAAAATATGTACCTAAGTACGATTAAGTACTTGCGAAAACCAATTATTTACCGGCGATAGTTTCTTCGTGGCCACGGTAACATATTTGTTGGGCAGAACTTTGTATTTCTATAAGGTCAGATTCTGGCTAGTCCTACGGTACCACGATTTGAATGTGTAAACTTTAAAGGAGTTGTTTGTAGGTTCTCTCTAAAAGTTTTCCTATTCTCATTTGCCAGCCGTCAAGTTGTCACAACTTTATGTTCGCCAATATCCTCTCTCCATTTACAAACCTATATTTTCATCACTTCCTTCGTCTAAAATAAGCGTCATCTTTGCACGTCACATGCCCTCACCAATTTAAGATCAACGACTTCCGATCAACTTTTCTGTCAATAGCGCCAGATACCAATCTTTCTATAAGTACTGATTCCTTATTTCATCATTTTTCGTATCTTCACAAAACCATTTCTTACTCAAAATTTTAATCTTTGCTAGCAATCTCCTTTCATCATAAGTACGAAAATTCTATAAGTAGGTATATATTTTTCAAGTCCAGATAAGGGTACGTCCCTCTCATAATGGTCATCCGTTACAAGAAAATGCCACTTTCAAAAGCATTGCAAGATTTTCATTGCTAAGTTAGTTTAAATCCATTCACAATCAATAATTATATTGTTATCACCTTGTATAGTTGTAACATGTCAACTCCACAGATCACTCTGTTCCCCCGGGACTTTTTTATTTCATTCCAATACAGGGATGGATAAAATTACGGTGAAGCATTGTGAAGCGATTATTTATAGAAAATTTGGCCGCTTTGTGTCGCTTCCGAGTGCACACTGCGGACGAGTTTCAAATTATTATCGGCACCACACTGCCGTGACCCTATAACGGCTTATTTTTTGCGTCTTGTCAGTTTTTTCTATATTTTGAAGAAAAAAGCCATTACATTATGCCTTGGCATGGGTAAGAGACCCAAATTATTTTCCCATGCTTCTATTTTATCATTTATCGCGTACTAATAATTACGGAATCACCATTTTCTGCCGAAGAAACAACACGATGCAATTCATTCTGACATTGTTTTTGTACCCTCTAAGTTTTATGGGTTGCTAAATCTAAGCAAAGCTTAGTCGACAAATATTTTATTATTTTACAATTTCTTCAATTTCAGTCATTGCAAATAGCGCCATCTATCCAATAACCTCGGAACTATGTCGTACGTCACTTGGCTAACAGAGTGCAGGGTGAGATCCAAGTAAACGTGGTAATGATTCTAAACAGAAAAACTATATCAATTAACTAGAACAAATATTGAAAAGTTATGATTAAACATATAACTAAACCGTCAGAAAATACTAATCACAAAAAAAAACTTAAGTATAATTTGTATCGCTGCAACACACACTACGATATTTTGCCGGACGGAATATTGCTCGACGCTGATTGGCCGAACGAAACGGCGGGGAGCATGCGCAACTCAATGAGTGTTCGGGCGAAGTCGAATACTGGCGCGTTTGCTGCGAGATACCAGGGCTACAGCGCTCTGTAGGAGTTTCTATGTTGACGCCTGGTAGTTAACCGAAATTAAGCTTTATGTTCGAGCTATAAAACACATAATTCCCTGTTTCAAGATGTTTCGTTTATATTAGACCACGCTGGCAGATAACAAGGCGAGTAAGTTGTGAACGAATTTGGTCTCTATTATGTTGGCAGTAGATTGAATTTTGTTATTGCTTTGAATTTGTTTTGATATTAAGTAGTTTCCTAAATCTGACACGGGCGCTAGTAAGCGGGCGTTGGAAACTTTGGCGGCACGAGTGAGACCTATCAAAATAATGGAATAGAGTGAAATTGTGTTCGTGTCGTACTAATTGATGGTGTTTCTTGTAATCTAATGATTCGTGATTTACGATAACGGTCGGGATTTAAAATAAACGGTAAATTATTGGAGAAACGTGGTTCGCTTATTATGCATTTTCATAAAACAACGGAGTAGAGTATGGTGGACCAAATGCTATTTTAGGAGATGCGTTAAAGGCGTTATTAAGTGCCGAAATAACTTTTGCTGGGAACTTTGGTAGATCCAACTGTGAGAAATATTGTAATTGCCTACCAGATTGGGAACCTCAAGAGCGGTATATTTGTAATGCGTTAGAATCCCATCCGGGATTTATAGCTCAACGTGGGTGGGTCTATTCAATAGTCTGTGTTGAGATAGTACATACATTCATATTGGTGAATGAGATGAGATAGAATTATTTATAGGGTAAAAAAGGAGGTGTTTGATGTGACGACGAGTAATAGAGTCCAAACACAAATCATTGTATTGTATATGAAGCATTTTGTTTAAATAAAAATATTTTTCATTTTTCATAGAGACGTATGAAATAGAAGACAGGCTGCAGGCCTCAAATGCAATGGGTTAAGGACAAGAGAATGATGATGAGAAGAGGTTGAACTGAAACATACCAGCCTTTTCTTACATAGACGTCCGACACATTTTACTCAACAAGTAAGAAAAGGAAGCCTTGTCAAATAGGTACCTACTATTAAACGGTAGAGAACTCCAACTTGCAGGTCGTCTTTTGGTTGAAGGAATTCTCTTTGGTTTTCGACAGTAGATTATCTAGTTATTGCATAGTCTATACCTATTCACCTAATTTATTATAAGTAGCCGCTGTAGGAAGTTCTTGTTCAATTTGGCAAATGGTTCAACCGACTGTTACGAACTGATGAGCAAAATTGGGTTGCGTGTTCCATCCATCATCTTAAGGAACCATCAACCTCTGTATGTTCACTTTCTGCGGTTCATTTATCGATAAAGCTCCTATTTGATAAGAGCTAGCAGGGTACAACTAAATGTGTAAGAGTGTTGATGATCTTGATTTATTCTTTACCAGTGTTACTAAACTAACTAAAATCCTGCCATGTACAATTTTTTTTTAAACTTACCAAGATCTGTTCAATCTTTTCTTAATTCTCTACGAGGGCTTACTTCTTACTTTCTCTTGCATGTTTACTGTTTCATGCGCTTCCCGTGTAGTCAGTGAAAACTTTTAATTGGCCTTCTTTCACTAACTATCGACTAAGTGTCGTCAGATGTAAGTTTTCTTAAGAAATAAAATAAAATAGGACTAGTACCTAACTGATATTTTGTCGCCAATATTACACTTGTGTGAGGAATGACATGAAAAAGAAAGGACTAAATGATGCCTTGACGTCTGACAGCGGAGAAGACAAAAACGTGTTGCGACAGCCCCAAGTAGAATGAGACAAGGACAGAAAGATGAGGGTGATTTAACTTGATTTAGAAACAAATGGCTGTGGACTAACGATCTCATGTCTTGCCATAACTAATATTGCACGTCACAATAATCTAGTCTTTGTCTTGAATATTTGATTTGACAAGAAAGAAGTTGACTCCATTGCAAACGATTCGCCCTAAGTAGCAGAAGATAGAAGGGTCTCCAAAAATAGGAATGGGACGTTTTTACGCAGCAGCGTGCAAATGAAGGCTCGCAGAACGGATGGCCGATGGGGCCGAAAAGATCTGGAGAGACGACCGCTAACCGGTAGACGTTGCTTCGGAAGGCCTTTTACTAGGTGGATCGATGACCCGGTGAAGGTTCCGGGGACCCGCTGGATGCGAGACGTACGGGACCGGTTAATGTGGAGACACCTTGGGGAGGCCTAAAATGTGCAGCAGTGGACATCTTTTGGCTGAAATGATGATGATTAAAGTTTTGAAAGTTCACGGTGTTTTAATTAAAACTTTAATTGAATGACATTTGAGAAAAGAAAATGAGCATATTATTCAATGTGACTTAAAATGGATAATATCATATTACAGGTCCTTGTTCTAGAATAGGCTTCAGTCATAGGTCTTTGATCTAGAGTAGTAACTATACCTATTCATTGAATCCTACGTTAGAGCTGTTATTAAAATACGAAGAAATTTAAGTTTCTTAGAAGAAAAGCTTTTCATAAGAAATGGTATTTTTATTTAGTTTTCAACAAGACAATAAGAACGCATAAAGAATATAAAATGAAAGAGAATTCTCAGAATTTCGAGAGATTTTTATGAAAGTGTTTTACTTAATGGATTCTAAAGAAATATTGTTAAAGGGATAGTAGACAGATTACTTATTTTAAGATCAAGTGGGTTTACTGTCATAAGTTGATGGTACTGTAGAGTAGTAGTTAAACCTCTACGATTATTTTAGAAATGACTGGCCCATTATAAAGAAATAAACACTAACTTTGGAATTTCGTCAAAGTGAAGAACATGTAAAAAGTACGATTCTTCATACCAGGGCCTGTATTTGACTTGGAGCGACTGTCTACCTGAACTCCACAATCCAATTAGTGCTAGGTAATACAATAAATACTACCTCGATAAGGCTGATTGTCAGACTTTCAGGCCACTGACTACATGTAGCGACTGTCATACTCATAGATCTACAAATGACAGCCGAGCCGGGATAATGTTCGAAGTGAGAGGAGATTTAGATGAATGACCCATAACTTGAAAAATCATTTTAAACGTAGGTACTACTACCACCCCAAAAGCACAATTTTTTGAACCAACGGGTTTAAATACAATTAAAATTCGAAATACTTAAGTAGTTGAACATTATTTGCTTCTTGATTTGATCTTACAGGTATAGCATCAACCGAAACATACAGTGAATTTTACTTCTGAATCTGGAGCTAAACGTGATCAACGCATCTAAACGGCGTTCAAGAGCTGCCAGTGTCAATATCCTATAGCCAATTAATTATGAAAGTGTCACCTCCACCTTCAAGAGCCGTCAGTTGGTTGATCATGTTCGGTTCTATTCGTGAAATTCATCTTTTATTAAAAATGTTCCAGAGTACCCCGTAAACCTCCCAATTATTCTCCGTATAAATGAACCGCGGGAAAGTCAAACACAAATTGAAATACACTAGAGCGTGCGACACGTGTAAATACCTACGTACCGATTGAACTCAAATAAAACGACACGATAAGGACGAAAATTAGAGGGAATACGGCTATTTAGAACATGATATGAATTCCTGTACACAAAGACCAAATTGTATCCCCATTTAAACACGAGTTGTGTAACTTTAGAAAATAAACTACATTTGATAGGTAAAAGAAAGAAAGAAAAAGTATTTATTGGTCTCACACAGGACCAAACAAAATGATAAAAAAATTACAATACGTCAAAAAAAAACATAGAAAAAGTAAACAAAAGAAAAACTTAAAAATAAGACATGACATTAAATTAGAATTGGCCCTGTGCGAGGCGAAAAGATCTCTCGGCGATATAACAAAACAAAAACAAAAATTGGTCTTTGTTCACAGGAACATAATAATATTACAACTGTAGCATTGAAAAGATTTGCCATTATTAAATCATCCCTCGAAACCATTCGTTTCATCTCAATAAACTAATCCACTCAAAACCACTTACAAAACGTTTTATTTTTATAAACAAATCTGGAAAGCATATTGCTTTGAAAGAAAGTTCAACATTATTTAGAGGAGAATAAACATTGTCATAATTCTAAAAAAGGAAAAGAGGGACACCAAGCTATTTGTAAGATCATTGGTCTGACACGCAAAATATGAGAGGACAACCCCAATTTAATGCGCAAAAGGTTGCCATGGTTCCAAAATCCGACAAAGATGTAAAATTCATCACATTGGTCTCATTACACTGGTATTAGATCGTATCTCATTATTTGCCAAAAATCGATAATGAAGAAAATATTCTTAAGCTGCCAAAGAAACCGTAAAGTAGGTCCATTTGATTGAATTCAATATTGAATATTATCGATGGAAGGGAAAAGAAAATGCAAGAAAATAAAAATGCAAAGAGTGCTTAACAATCAAAGTTAGAAGTGAGAAATGAAGGAACTAAGTCCTGCATCAACATTAAGTAGTTTCGTAACAGCCAATGTTTATTCTAGCAGATAAGTCTGACTGCCTAACTTTTAATGGTGGCGTAATGGCAAGTCTTTGCACATGATTGACTGCACTTACCTTATTAGCACCTTGTTGACTCCAGCAGACTTACCTTCAGTTGTCGACGTGTTTTTGTTTTACTTACAAACAATAGTGGGATTCATTTCAGTCAGTCGATATGTGATGTGGTGTATGAGTTGTTTATAATACTAGGTTGTGACTGCTACTACTCGTAACTCTTCGCAAAAATAGGGAAGAGTTGAGAATGGCAGACGTCTAATGAACCCATTTCAAAAGACCCGTTACAGACACAATCGACGACTGACAATGAATCCCCCAGTGACCCTAACATGCAGTTAGGAAAACGAAAAAGCAAATAAAAAACACAACCCAAAAGCATAATTTATTGTTATCAATATCGGGATCAGGTTAGTAACGGGGAACGACTCCAAAAAAGATAATGAAAAAGGCACATTACAATATAGCAAGGTTACCCCTCACACGGCTCGTCCAAACTTGTTTAATGTCAAAAACTTAATGTAATCTCGAGAAGGGCACCGTTTGTAAAGAAGTATTCAGTTTCTCACTGAGGCCCCCGGTCTCTTTACAGACATATGTAAGGGGACTCCTGATAATAATAAGAATCGAAAAACACCCGTGAAAAGGAACACAAAACCCTTGCGATAATTTCTGAACAGCTGCCGTCACATCACAATACTGGGATTAAAACAAAATGTAAACTACGATCATGCTCAGCCATGCATTTTATATAAAGCGTTATAAAAGTATGTTTTGAAATTCGGTGCAAGCAAAACAATCAAGCGTTCGCGAGTTGCGAAACAAGCAGTTTACAAATAAAGCCACCAATCGAACCCGCCACTGATATGTGATCTCGCATGCAAGTTTCGCAAGGTTAGAATCTGTTACGGCAATGTTTTGTAAAGAATTAAAGCTCACCTTTCTAATTCTCTTCTTCATGATACGCTCAGCGGCGTACACGCTGTCACCGAGCTCCATCTTATGCATCCCCAGTTTGGAAGTTGGAAAAGTGAAAAATCCAAATCCAAATCACTGCAATCCAAGTATTGTGATCCAAATCACTGCATCCGTTTGGTAGCGCACTGCAATCCGATACACATTCTCTGTCACAACACTCTCCTTCACACTGTCACTGTTCAAAGTTGCCGCGCGAACGATCCTTTTTTGCGGCACGCAGCAGCGCGTCCTCTCTACCCAACGTCACAGCCGAAACTGAAGTAGGGGGAGGAAGCCCCTGCCCCGCGCGCCCCGCCCGGCTCACTTCGTTTCTTGCCGACAGAGTGCGCCACGGGTCCGCCAACACCCGCTCGATATTCTGTAAACAAGTTTTAATTTCATCAGTTTTGTGTTTTCAGCTCTTATACTTGTAATTTGCCGGTAAAATACTATCGTAATTAATATGATGGACTTGAGTTGGTGTGATCAATATTTTTCGGCTTAAATATAACTAAATACATATCTATGTAGTACATAAAAAAGTAAATAAGAAAGTATATACCTCAGTATATAGGCAGTAAACAATAGTTAATTAGTATGACAAGTCTAGAAGTAGCCATAAGTTAGTATTAATTGCAAACGTAAAGTAATCGTGATTGAGTAGGTCGTCGTGTTGGTATTGTAGGTATATTGCGTTGGCAGATCGTAGTGAATGCGTCTCGCTCGAGTCGGTGGCGGCGAGTCCCCGCAGTGTCGGTGTGCGGCACCACGGCACGGCACGGGAGTCGAACGCGCCACGCGGCCGCGGTGGAGGCACAATAACGCCGGCGAGCGCGACGTTGCCGCTGTGCGCCAGCTGCGAGAGAAAGACCGAGCGCCTACCCTATTATTTACGCGCGACGTTGCCGCTCCGAACGGCCTACGTTGATTACGAGGACACCGCTTTTACGTTCGATCATCCGGCACAAAAATACTCGTTTATCTCACGATTCTCGTTAGATAACGAAATTCTGCTTTCACCACCCTTATAATTACATGTTAGGGATTATTATTACATAAAATTATAATTTATACCTGAGTCAATCAGCTGTTGGATGTACACCACTCGAAGCAATCCACATTTCGCGTTTCATCCGGCCGCGAGAATAGAGTCGGCGAGAACAGATTGTTACGATATTCGCTGGAAACGAGCGAAAGCGACCAGTCAACAGTACGCGCGTGAAGTAACTAAGGCATTTTCGGTCGTATCGAATCGGGTTGGCATTCGTGAAAGGTCGGTATTTTGGGCCTCGCGGGGCGCGGGACGTGAGAAACAAGATGTATGGTGATTGGCTGTGAAACTCGGGCGGCGGGGTCTGCGTGTAGCGCGCCAATAGGAGAGTGCGACGCAGTGCCCCGCCTGCTGATGTTCGGTCGTCGAGTGTTTTGTCCCTCTCGCACGGGTGCTCGGTCGATTCAAGCGCGTTATTTTTTGTACTGAGAGCGGCTCACATAGAAAAATAAACGGACATTTTGGAATGGATTACGTGCGTAGAGAGAGAAGGGTCGCCGGATCCGGGCTCGGGCACATTTATTTATTTTGTATTGTTGTAGGGAGAGATATGGCGCGATAAATAGACACAGCTTGAGCCGCGTCGTCGACACGTCCGCTAGATAGAGCGATTTATTTTTAAAACTGTCACGTTTGATGCATGGACCGCGGTTTGAATAGACTATGTTTTTCGTGGAACTGATAGAGTTAACAACTTTTCTAATGATGTTGTTGAACTAACTATCCAACCACCAATCTACATACCGCCTTTGTTTATATTCTATGTAACAAGCAAAATTGGGCTGAGAAACAACGATTTAGGTAAAGAGAGCTTTCATCTTTTCTCAGACACGGTAAACCTACTGACTTCTATAAAAGCTAGTCCATAATACGAGAAAATGCCTTGATTTCATAACGAAAGCAGCGAATTACAATGTGGTGCATTGAAATTGCGAGCGACGGCAACAGCTTTGAATTAAACCCTTTATCGACTCACGTTTGACAAGCATCATCATGCCATTCTTGTTATTTCAACACCCTTGATGATGCATGCATGATGTCATGTCTCAAGCGCTTGCTGAATGCTACTATCATGAATCAGCAGACAATGGCTCCAAGCCAGAATACCGCAAAATCTTGTTCACTCGCTAGGTATACGCTGGTTCTTAAATATGGCACGATACTTGATGCCAATGGATGATACAACTTCTATAGGCTAGTCATACATGATAAGACGAAGAAATGACGAATAGTATTTCATCCTCGGCACATAAGCTTTACGCGACTTACCTACGACGGCGACTGCAGAGAGCACGAAACGGAAGAAATTGGTTGTAGAGGTCAGATAGGCAGTCGGACCATATAAAATACTGGCAATCGTGCTGTATCCGATTAGACTGTAAGAAGCCGACCCCAACATAGTTGGGAAAAAATGATGATTCGTGGTATGCTCACATCAATTTCATTCCTTTCGTTTTGCTCCACGAGCCGCCGCGATGCAATTTGTGTCATTCAAACGAAACAAGAGACGCTAACGCACCTTGCTTGGCGCTGCTTTGCCGAGATGTAGACGGAGCCCGTACCAGGTGTTAAGAGCAGTAGGCGGAAACGGAATGAGGAGGTTGTCAACAGCTTCAAAACCAAGCATCACATAGGTACAGGCGGCCCCCGGCAGTTCATCCACAACGTCGTCGATGCTAATGGTTTAGGTGATGACATTCGACGTTAAGGTCTAGCGGCAAATTCACAAACAGGTGGATATGCAAACGAGCTAGACGGATGCAATGGGGTACGACACCTATAAGATATTGCGTCATCACGACAACTTCACTAGAAGATACAACGACGATAAGAACGATGTAGACTCTCTTAGGTATACCTAGGCTGACTTAACCCAATCGCGGCAAATTCACAGGGAGAGACTACAACGATTTAATAGACGGACGCCGACCCGCTGGTTCGGATCGGACGGCGATTCACCCAACGCTCAACGTCCGCAAGCCCGCATTTAACTACGGCGGCCGGGAATCGCCCTGCGACTCCCGACGTCTGGGGCGTCTTCTTCTGTCGCGGCGGCTGGGGTGTGAGGTTTCCTTTCTCTCACGTGTTCGGCCTCCTCCTGCACCACGGTTAGAAAGAGGGCCGGACGCGAGACGTCGCCGCCGCTGATCGCCTCGACGAAGTCACGGCGATGCTCCGTTTCCTCCGGGCGAACCTCGCAGTGTTGCCAACCGAGCATGTAATCCCATCGAATCCGAAACAGGTACCTCCCGAAACAACCGTGTCCGGTGAGTACCTGCGTCAGGCAGAAGGTGAGGACTCCGTGACGCCGCTCTAGCTACTTACTCCTAAAAGAGGACTTACCGCCACAGTTGTGACGTACCCTGCGCTGCATGGGTTGCGACAGTCGTTGTCTCCATACCAGCATGAGATCCTGCCGGGACTCCGTCCACCGCGCTGCGATTTGCCGCGGTAGAGGCGTCTCACCCCGGCGGCGGCGTAGCGCCACACGCTGCTCGTAAACGAGTGCGAGGGCTTTCGCTTCCAGGTCCCATAGCGGCAGTCCAGCAAAGTGCGGTATCCCCGAGATCGAGATACCTACGAGTTTGATGTAGGTTCATCAGGAAAGTACCGCATATTAGCTTGAGGTCAAGTCGAGTTACCGAGTGGGATATAAGTACTTAGCGGTCTGAATATTTTTCCCCTCCTGAAGAGTATGTTACTAAGAGGTTATCATTAAATTATTGCTCACTGTATAGGTTACGGCGGCGGTACGACAATTCATATGCGCAGGCGTCACCCATTTCAGCCAGGTTACGAGCAGTTTGATAATACGACTGGAACTTGGTCTAAAATCGTGTAACGGGCTTGAAATGGCACAGCTGAGACCAAGAATAAGTACGTCACCAGAATACATCGCAGTTAACAATGTTTATGTGAGACCATAGAAAATGGAGCTGGTGCCAGTAGAATGACAGATCGCTGTCGCGACCAACGTGACGCACTCGATCCGAAATAAGCTATACCGTTCGTCGGTGCCTGTGGCAGTAGGAACAGTTACGTCCTAAAGGAAGGAGTCGACTCCGAAGGCGTTTGGAATCAAAAATATTTCCTGCGAGAAGTATTCGTAAAAATTAGACCAACGCGGCAGTGAGCGTAACATGCAGTATTATTCTGGAGAATGGTGTTTAGTTGCTGTATTACCAACCATGCATTCTTGTAGGTACCTAAATACTTATAAGGCGATTTCCTTCCATTGTGCATTGCCGCGTGCTGCGCGATTGCCGATTTCCAGGACTTTTAAATCCACTAACGGATTTTTCACTGGCTATGGATAGATAACTATCCGGCTTATTAATAAAAATAGTTAAACCTGGTTTAACTTACGCTTGGTTTATCTCGCATGCCGCCACTTTCTTTTGAATATTTTTGAAGTGAGACGGTTGCGAGATAAACCAAGCGTCAGTTAAACCAGGTTTAACTATTTTTATTAATAAGGCGGTATAATATATTTGATAGAATGACGGCAACTCGCGCAGGTAGGGCCGTACCTTTAACTTTCATAGCATTTCGTGGTGCATCCAGTGTTATGCGCGGTATCCGTAGCTAATGATTCTTCTGTGGTTCCTGCTTTACGTGTGAAACTAAGGGTGAAAATGAACGGATAGTCACGACCACGACGCAGCAAGGGTTTGGCCTTAATGACTTTTCTGTCTCTTTCTCGCAGTTGGGCGATTCGCTCGATCAGATGAGGACTAAGAAGATGAGGAACTGTCGACTGTGTGATCGAAGATTGGAGTAAAACAAGATGTTTTGAGTTTTATTTATGAAAAGGAAACGTACCTAGGTAGTATTTTTGCATGCCAGTGATCGTCGTTTTTAATTAACACCATGTATAAATAGGATACCTAGTTTTCGTTCAGGGGGAGACCAAATTGATTACCATGAAATCGACTTTATACCCATCGGTAAAAGCGAAAAAGACTTACTTAATTCGCCTCGTTTTGTTTTGATATGACGACACGACGCGCGACATGTGACCGGCACGGCGTTTCATGCTTTTCAAGTCCTTATTTTTCGAAATGACTGTACCGATTTTAATGAAACTTCACACACCTTAGCAGGATACATAGGTGTAAAAAGTTAGTAGAAAACGTTTTCCAAAAACAATGCTACAGTTAAATTAGACCAATATCTAATTTTATTTTTTTTTATTTTAAAAAGACATTTCAAAAGAAAAAATCTACAACTTTTTTGTTGGACCTATGTATCCTTCTTAAGTATGTGAAGTTTCATTAAGATCGGTACAGTCATTTCGAAAAATAAGGACTTATTTTTCGAAATAGCGTACCTACGGAAGTAGCGTACCTACTTGTTCGTTAAATGTGTAACAGTCGCACAAGCTTATGGACCATCCGAATCATTACTTGTATCTATGCAAAAACCAAGAATATTAGGTTTACATTATGCGGTTAACTCCCACGGGTTTTAGTGATTGCGGTAACATGAAGGTTTTTCGAAGGTACGGTACCAGTAGTACTATATAGTATATACCTTCGAAAGTCTGGCCGATGTATACGTCCCGGACTCGACCTTAGGTGTTGTGAGATGCGACAAGCGCGCATGTCTAGATCTTTCCGCCGCGGTAGGTCGTGGACTTGTGGCATGCTCTATGGCTAGTTTAGTTTAGTTTAACGGGGCTTTTATCCGCACTTAGCCTCTTGATTGGGCCATTGTGCGTGATGTTTTAGGAATACCTACTCCAACCAACATTGGTCGTCCCAGAATTGCAGCAGCCTTCCCAGACTGCTGCAGGCTTCCGGGAGAGTTAATGGGGATCGTAGAGTTTGTGCCCGGTGATCTGCTACGCTCCTGCACTCTAGAAGTACGTGCCGTGGCGTTTCTTCCGCCTCCATGCATCCTCTGCACAGTGGGCTGTCTGTTACACCTATGTTATGTAAATGTTTGTTTAGGGGACAGTGACCCGTTAAAGTTCCTATGATTTTACGGAGTTTGTCCCTTTTAAGTTTGATGAGATTGCGAGTAAACTTCATTGATGCCTCCGGAACTGCATCTTTTGTTTGCCTGCATCCTTCACTGTTTCTCCATTCGGTGAGGTGTTTTTCTGTGGTTCTTGAACGCAGCCATGTTTTTATTTGGGCCTGAGGTATGGGCAGTAGTGGTTCCGGTCCAAATACTGTATTGCTTGAGCCTCTCTTGGCCAGCTCATCTGCTGCGTCGTTACCCAGCGAGTTGCTATGTCCTTTTATCCATTGCAGGGTTACACTATTCGTGGTTGCAATGGATTGGAGTGCATTGTGGCATTCCAGTATTAGGACAGAGGTAATTGTGTTGTTTTTTACGGCCTGAAGCACCGATGCACTGTCTGAGATGATCTTTATTTTAAAATCACTGACGTCTCTGGCTGCAACTGCTTGTGCCGCTCTGGTGATACCGATACATTCGGCTTGGAAGATTGTGTTTAATTTATCTAGGGTATTTGATATTGAAATGTTTAGATCATTCGAGAAAACGCCGGCTCCTGTACCATGTGAGGTCTTGGAGCCGTCCGTATATATCCTAACTTCATTGATGCCAGAGCTATCTACTGCTTCTGCAGTGAGTTGGATGTCGTAACTTCTATCGAACACATGGTGGCATGAAGTTTTATCCATGGGCGCCTCAAGGAGTGGTATTTCCTTCAGAATCCCATGCAAAACTTTTGAGTGTGTTGTTTCTGTATTTACTTTCCATAGTCCGTTTGATCTTAGTCTTAAAGCGGTTGCCTGATGCTCTATGGCTAAAGGACCTCGCGAACTACCTGGCCTCGAACGCGTCTTTTGGCTATTCAAGAAAGCGGTCGACCCGACCCAAATGCACGGATCCCTCAGATCTGACAACAAAATGATACAAATTGGTTAAAGTCCAAACAATTCCATTCATTGGTTTTCTCCGTAGCCGATGTCACTACACGCGGGTAACCCGAGCGTGTATCTGACTAAGCGGTTAACTTCCGAAGGCAGTCGCTGCCTCCAAAAACCGCAGTTCCGAAGCCACCGACGCGCGACGGACCAAAGCGTATACGGTTACAACTGGGGTTGGCTTCCAGTCTAACCGGATGCAGCTGAATACCAGTATTCTACAAGGAGCAACAGCCAACAGATTTTTAGGACACTGTCATAGATCTAAAAGTGATAACTGAGATAAACGGCTTGCTTTCCGAGGTACTAATGAATCTTGGTATGTAATGAATAATCACTCATCCCCGGTAGGACCTAAGCAAGCGTGGCTTATACTGAAGATTGACGCGTGCGGCTGACATTATTTAGCCACGAGTTCCTCCCATGATTGTAGTCTAGTGGTAAGATAATAGGCAGTCGGTTTATATCATCAGTATCATTCTCTTGTCCTTATCCCATTTCATTTGGGGTCTGCAGCATCTCTTCTTCATCCATACTTCTCTGTTTCTCGTTATCTCATTAGACACCTCCTTTTTTGCCATATCATTCTTAAGGTTTATATTTACTCCATGAAATAATTTCCGTAGTTAGATATTGAATTGCGTCTGCAATCTGCATAATATCCGTTTGTCGCATATTTTCCGGGAAACGAGAAACTTGTCGAAAGGACGAGTGAGTCAGCCTCACCAATCTGAGCGGTGACTAAGGGTATACCTACCTACCTAAATGTAGTTTGCTCGTATTGGTTGGTCATCCTACCTATAACCAATAGTTTTGGTTATTCATCGGGGCAACATTAGCATCTGCTCAAGTCTTTCTTTTACGTTTTGGCCTTGTAGCTTAATTTTTTGTTTAATTGATTTAAACGGAACGTAAAGACTTGTTTTTTTCTGATAAAAAGTCAGTCTATTCTGCATTTCCGTCAACCGCTAGGTTTAGTTGAAACGCGAAATTCTAGCACGAGTTTCGAGGTTACGAGGGCAGGGTTTTTTAAAAATGTAATACCCTGAAGAGATTATTAGAGGAGGGGGGGAGTGGGGGTTCCTTGCATGGAGGTTTCTCATTCATAGTCATGAGAAGGACTTCTCAAATGACTTCAAAAATGGCATCCAGGATATGTTTGAATCGTCATCTATAAATTGGTTTTGTACTTATGCGGGAACTTAAAGTTTTTTGGTGGTAAGTTACTAAACTAGTGGTTGCGTAACCAGGAAGTCTAAAAACTCTTTCTTTTATATTTTGGTACGCTCCGATAAGCAATCAAATTCGTTGATTATAATCCAAGCGACAAAAACCTGCTTATTTTAAATCCTCGAACACATTTTAATACATATGCCTGTGCCTCTAACATTAGTTTAGGAGGGTATCAAATGTGCGTGTGGGCAGGTTGAGATCGTTATCGAACCTTCCCGATGTTGCCCGAACGCCGACGAATTAATCGCTTAGAAAATTCGTAACGACTGCTTTTGAACGAAGTAATAAAAATAAAATTGAAGCAATCTTATGGTGGAATTGATGTCTGATGATTGTGTTGCACGGAATGTATGAACTTTTTATGACTTGGTAGGTCATAAAAACTTCATACATTTTAATGAAATACGTAGGTGGATGAAGTCTTAGTATGAATGGTAGTGACGGTAGAAGTAAGAGGAAGATAGAAGGCTATAATTTTTATCAGCTAGGTACTTAATATAAGTAGAAAAATAAGTTTATTCGCATTAGTGTACCTAAAGATAATCGAAAAAAAGTTGTATGAGAAGACTATTTTAATAGAAGAACAAAAATCTGCCTACCGGTCCTTGCTAATTACTGATTTCGTAAAAAAAATGTAAAGTCCTCCCAAGCCCATTAAAGTAATAGCCTATTACAATTTGCATAACAAGTACAACAAAACGAAAAAACAATACTATATAGAAACAAAGACCAAAAAACATTATCTCATCATCTGTAATTATCTACCGGGACCAACTAATCATAACATAATGGCACGCCTTTACCGTCATAAATAAATTCTTTATGATCCTTTACCAAACTGGTTTCCACAAAAAATATATGCTCCAACAAAAACCGGGAAAAAAAAAAAACAAAAGCTGCCATTGTAAATACCTAATAGTCGGGATTTCAATTTCGGGGCTAACGTAAAAGGCTCTCGTGACAATGAAACTGAAAAATCCCGAGCACCTTTCTATTGTAAGTATCGAAAAGCGGAAAGCGCTGCAAACATAGAGGCGTTCAGAATACAACACACAATAGAAGCGATACAGCGCTGTCGTAGTTGAAATTGGAGCTGAGACACCCGGAGCGAAATAACTGGGGTATCCCATTGATCCCTGCATAACAGAACGTTCCAAGCGAAACGCACTCTTATGGTTTGGAGGATAGGGTAGAATTTTAATTGTGTTGCCGTTGTTTTGTAATAACCCTGGCTTACATAAAGGGGATGTGAGATCTGACAAAATTGCGCTTTGTAATGACGTCCCGACAATAGGCGTTCTGGGAACCGACGATGTTTTTGCCACGTCTGTGCAAATTTGCGAATTTTGGCTTCGCATGTGGTTCTGGGCTTACAAAGGAACGAGTTGTTTGATAATTTTAGCAAGAAACGTGGAATTTTTAAAACAATGGGATTGCATTTTGTTTCTATGGAATTATGCACATTTCGAAAGATGGTTTTGGTTTAATTAACTTACTTTTGGGACATGATGTCATCAAAACACATTGCAGGAAACTATAAGTTCATCAGTGAAATTAGGTTTAATTTGACTATGTCGTGCTGCAAAATGCACATGCACTTCAAAAATCTAAATTAGTCTGTTATAAAACACAATGTCGAGCTAATTAATAATTCAATACTATATTAAACTGACAGAAAGAAAAAACTTTAGGTATACGCAAAGATCAGAAGCCCTATCAGATTTGAATGAACGAATTGTCTATGAAGTAAGCCAAAAAAGATAACAAAACTTCAATTTTTATTCAAATTAAAGGAAAAACACAAACCTCCATGAAAGAAGGCAGGCTTTCAGAAGAGGCTTACAAAGAATTGGAAATACTTGGGCTGATTTACATACTTTTATCCTCAAAAGTCGTGTCTTTTGGAAAGATTCGCAATTTCATTTAAGTTTGTCGCCTTTTGGGCCTTTCCTTGTTCGGAAGTGAAAAACAAATAGGGTAAGTGAGTTATGGCATCTACCTGGGTGTTCGTATGATCAGAAAATCATAATAAATAATGTAATAGGCATTAAGCTAAAAGAAACGTACTAAGCATTTACTAAGACCCTGAAGTTGCTTCTGCTAATTATTTGACGGATTGGTGGTTTTGAGTACTAGGATATGATGCAAGATTTAGACACAACGGATTATACTTTTACAGATCATATTCCAGCTGAAGGTGTTTTACATCTTGGCAAAAGAATAACAATATGGAGACGTTTCTGGAGACACTTGTGGCGATGCCGCTGAGCGCCGTAGGAAATCCATTTGGCTCTTACAACGGCTATCTTATCTGCACTTAGGTTGGCCACGACTTTATGATACTATTTTTTGCGTTTATTAGGTTTATAAGTGCCATTTTCAGTAGCCGATTATGATTCAGGTGGTTGAGAATTTAAACAGGCGTGAGTTTGACAAGGTTTGGAAAGTGGATATAGACATAACTTGGTATGCAAAATGGGAATAGGTTTTAAGAGTATAATAGCTCCTGTCGGGGCTCTGGATTATCGAAAGGTTAACACGGCTCCGACACAAGGGCGAAGAACATGGGTTTGGTTTTTAGTCAGTAGAAGTCTGACACTCCCCTTCGCTCTGCCCAAGAGCGGGGGGGGGGGGGGGGGGTTATTCGATGTTTTTCCACCCACCAAAAAAAAAAAGAGTAGCTAATTTGACATCATCATCATCCTAGTCTTTCCCCAAGCATGTCGAGGACGGCTTGCAGTCAAAGCAGCTGCAGCTTAATAGGTACAAGTGATTGATTTGGAACGACTGCCTAGTGCCTATCTTATCTCCGCAACCTAGCACTGGGAACACACATCATCAAAGAATAAGCTTCTTACCGTATTGCTCCTGTTCTCGAAATAATGCAAAACACTAAATCACAAGATTAACGAACTCACGTCGCGATGTAACATATAGGACGCCATTTAATACACTGACAGTCAAAGCTTCATGGATTAGTAACGAAATCAATAAATGCCAGTTATTTGGACAAGTTGGAAATCTACCAAGGAGGAAGGAAGATTATCCGTTGATTATAATTTATTGTGGATGAAATTGAATTTATAACTTGTTTATTATAATAATTATGCCTTTATCATCCATAAAATTAGTCAGATAGTTCGCTTCTCCGCTTGGCGTCTTGAATAATTTGGGAGCAGGTTCCAAGGTAATCCAAGCAATTAGTAAACAATGTGTAGTTGGCAATGGAAAATATTATAGCCGTAAAGCTGATGACCGCTGGAGTAGACGAGTTCTTAAGTGGAGACCGAAAATCGGAAGTGGGACGCCCTCAGGCTGGATGGATGAGAGTTATTGAGAATCGAGTTAAGTGGTGTCATGGTGTGCGATTGAGGAAGCCTATGTCCAGCAGTGGACTACTGTAGACTGATAATAAAGATGATGGTTTTGGTGAAATTCCTGATGTGTTTTATCATAAAGATGTAGACAGATACTAGCTTATGCTGGGTAAAAGAAGTGGAAGTGAATTTCTTACCATCTTCTGATGAGAATGTTCAAGTGGCATGATGAAACTGACTTCAGGAAACGTTTTTTTAAAGACTACGGTTTTCTTCAATACAAGAATTAAATTCATCAACTAATTTATCATAGCCATTCCTAAACGGTGTAAAAGTTTTATGGAAGCACCCATTTCTAGAACTACCAAAATCGCCACATTTCATTCTCATCCTCTTACAAAAGTTGTAAAACAAACTGCAACCCTTTTAGCATGCCCCTCGCGTATCCGCATGCATGAAGAGATAAATATTCAGAGGCCGGAGCGGCGGGTTTTTAATAAAATTACCCCCGGCCCCCAAGCGGAGTGTGGGGGCGGAAATTGAAAACATCGCTCGCCGCATCTATCCCCGGTTATCTGTGCCGCTCAGCAGGGTTCCGATGGATTGCCTCGTGGACTTATTTGAGTGAGTGCTTAAAGTTTTAGTTTGGTTCTTTTGGTGGGTTACAACAAGCGTAGCGAGTAAAGTAAACTTTTTTTACATTAAATTACTTAGTGAAACTCTGTAGACCGTTGTTTTAAAAAAAGCGATTAGAAAAAAAAGTAACTTCCAGTAACTAAACTACCTGGAAGAGACGTTCCGCAAAAAAAATGTTTTTAAGCGTCAAAAAATAAACAAAAAACTCTTCTAAAGTTTTCTGAAAATTTTTTTATATACTCTTTTTACATTTCAGAGTTTTCGACCAGCTCAACAGCATCTTCAGTTCTATTTGATCATCATTGTCTTCAATTTACACATCATCATCACCATTCTGATCATTTAAGATCTGAGCGCAAGAACCAAATACGTGAACAAACACAAAACTACAAGATACAGAATGTTAACAGATACATAGGTCGAGGGAGCACGGGATATTCACCCCTCCTGTTCCCCGACATACCTCAATTACACACCCTCTATTGCCGCGCAATGTTTGTAAGTAAGTCCTGTCAGCTCGCCTTGCCATACACATATTATAATTAGCTTTCAGAATCATAATATTTTTTTCGTCGTCGGTGCACCACGTTTTTTTCTTCGTTTCTCCCTTGTCAGTCGCCACGCTATCATTTAGACCGCTTTCACATTAGGACGTTGGCAGCGCGACAGTCGCGCGACTATAAACAAATACTCATTACGGCTGTTCTTATAAAATGTAAAGGAATGTGCTTCTGCCGCGCGACTGTCGCGCTGCTAACGTCCTAATGTGAAAGCAGCCTTACTCCTTTTTCCTTCCTTTAATTCATTTAACATAATCCATCCATCTTTCCTTTGGTCTTCCTCTCCCTCTCCATACATCACCATTTATATTTAACACTCTTTTTACCCACGACGAAACGGAGACGGTATATGCGTTTGGGGTGAGAGGTTGTTTGTTTGTTTGTTTTAGTCATATACGATTTGTCCCTTCTTAACACCTTTTTTTTATTCTATAAATTGGCGCAACTTTTAAACTTCCGTAACATTCGTTAGTAATTTTGTCTACAGAATTATATTGCTTACAGCCTGTTTAAGGAAAAAGAGAGTTCATCCCGCTGTGGGACGAACATCGTCATTGAGATGGGCCAAGAAAATTACTGGCGTGTTTCGAATGGATTGGATTGAGTTTGAGAAGGCAACGGATTTAAATCAGGAAGTATAAACTTACGTGACCTCTCTCCGTTGCCTCCTCTAGGTTAATATTAAGATGAAAACGCTAGTATAGCCCACGAAATCCTATTTTCTTACGTTTATTTAGTAAAGTCATACTTCTTACGGTCGCGAATCATATTTTTAAACAACATACTTCCTGAAACTGACCGGCAAATTGCCAAAAACGTTAGAAAATTTGAGTTTCGCGGGTTACCGTGCTGCAGTCTCCTTGAAAGAAATCATGCAAAGGACTTTTCAAAATGTTTATGTCAAACAACAACCTTTAAACATCGAAGAATCAGTGTAGGTATCGTGTTTGGGAATGTAATTAAGCCGTATCTAATCTTGGGTGTTAATTGAATTTTGCTCATTACTAACCTACTTTAAGTGCAAAGATCAAGATCACGGACAGTAATTACGATACGGTATGGTTGAAAATTGCTACAAAAGTATAAAACGAAGGAACGAAGGTTATAAATTTGTAATCAATAAACATTTAAATGAAATGGTATAGTATCCCGTTTTCTAAGGACCATTAATGTATCATACATACAATATCATACAAGCCCATAAGGACTGCAACTGCTTGTAAAATTGTATTGCATGCCAAATTTTATTTCTATCGAGCAAGCAAATTTCTGGTCTGGAACTTTTAGTCAATTGAAGAATGAGACGTCTCAATGGCGGACACATTTAGATGTCTCTTTCTGATATAATGATGATACGCGGCAGTGACACTATTAAATAGTGTCAGTGACACTATTAAATAGTGTCAGTGACACTATTAAATAGTGTCAGTGACACTAGTTGGTCTAGTGGTCGCAACACTTTTTGAATTTCTTATTATGTAGTAGAGTCTGGATTCATGTCTAGATTACGACAATAGGCTCGCCGTATTATATTGGACTTAAAATTAACTGGCGATTTGTGGGTGTAGGTACTTGTTAGATACACTTCTTCCTAAAATTTCGGGAATTACAAAAAGTGTTGAAAGAAAGAACTCCGGTCGGGCCGGTCTTCCTTCCAACACACATCGTAGGTACATGCGACAGTGAAATATTCATCCACAATAAACATTTCAAATCCCGTGAACAGCCTCATTATTTCTCAAGCCCTCCATATCTGTCAGACAAATCATTGATATCTCGAGAGCAGAACGAAATAATGACTAACAGTGATCATCAGACGGGCCCGCATTGATGTAGCGCGTCGCTTTCACCGGCGCATGCGCACACAATCGCGGCAAGCGCCATTGTACAAGAGTTATTACTGTAATCGCTGTGTGGTCTACGGCGAGAGAATGGCCGATTGTGGTTTATATAAGTGTTTAATTTCTAGTTTTATGTGATGAGGGGAATTGAATTTAAGAACGTGTAAAGCCGAACGGCATTTCATACAAATTTTCAAGTCCTTATTTTCGAAAGAGAAATAATTAATCGAGCCACAGTTTTTTTAATTGGCCACAGGATCAAACT
Source organism: Diarsia dahlii (assembly GCA_949775195.1). NCBI lineage: Eukaryota > Metazoa > Arthropoda > Insecta > Lepidoptera > Noctuidae > Diarsia > Diarsia dahlii. Next base: position 7,985,649 of record OX459195.1, on the reverse strand, counting down.
TCTAATTTTATAACTCAGCCACGGGAAAATTATATAGCCTCTAATATACTAATTCGTCTTCTTTACAACGCCCACTAAATATTCTATAGAAAGCATCAAGTGACGATCAACATTTTTAATAACTTGTCCTTGTAATTTATACATAGGCACCTAATTTACTAACTCAGCCACGGAATTTATATCTCACCACCATTTTACATTTTACAGCTTCAACACAAGGCCCTCAAAAAAATATAAATGAAGCAACCGTAGTCAACATCATTTATTATAACTTCGCATGTAAAATAATACATCACATTCTTTTATCGTGAAAATAGCAACAGAAAGATTTGGCGCGAGCGCGCGAGACGACAGCGACCGGCCATTTGCACCAATCAGAGAGCGCCAACGTATATTATATATGAAATGTCAACTTTTGATATACTTCAGATTATTATATTTACGTTAAAAATACCAATTAGTTACAGAAATGTTTTTACCATTGTCTAATTGACTAGTCACAGGCAGACTGTATGATTCGTTATTGTAAACTGAGGGAAATAGGTTAGGTTAGGTTGAAACTGTGACCAAACGCGCGCGAGCCGAGCGAGCGAAGCGAGCGGTGCCGCGGCAGCGGCCGGCGAGCGCTACTTCCGAGTTGCTTGCAGAAATGTTTTCACAATTTATTGTCTAGTTTTCCGATAAAAATGCAGTTCTGAAGCGATTCTATCGATAATTTTTGTAGCACAACATGTAAATAAAATCGATCTTTAGGACATTCGATACTCTGAACTTCAATATTAAAAAAAAAAAAAAAATATTTAGGTCATTATGTACTCTGAACTTCTGTAATTAAGCCTTTCGATGACACGACAGGAGTTTATACATACTATTAGTGGCTATAATATAATATTTGATGACAATTTTAATTAAATTTTGATGCTCAGTTAATGTGGCATGAGTTATAATTTAAACGTACTGAGTTAATAAATTAGAAGCTAATTGAATATTTTTTTGATGCCATATAATAATATTTTAGAAGTTTACTGTTTGAATTCATGTTACAAATTTAGATGCTAAAAAATAATCACGATGCTGAGTTGTATTTAGAGTGGCTTTAAAAAAGATAACTTGTGGCTAAGATAGTATTATTTAGATGCTCGTTAATTGTGGCTGACTTAGTAATTTAGAAGGCAAGTTAGATTTTTAGATGCAAATAATGCTATTAAAAAGAAGCCGGTTTAATTAGCACCCTTTTCGAAATGACTGGCCCGATTTTAATGAAACTTCGCACACCTATGCAAAATACATAGGTCTACAAAGTTTGTAGAAACCATTTTCAAAATGTCTTATTTAAAAAAAGGTAACTGGATATTTTTGTATGGATGCAAAATTTTAAATCGGTGTAATTTAACTGTAAGACTATTTTTCGAAAATCTTTTCCATTAACTTTTTAGATCTATATGTATCCTGCGTATGTGTGTAAAGTTTCATTAAAATTGGTTCAGTCATTTCGAGAAATAAGGACTTGATATTTTGTATGAAATCCCGTACGACGTACACGCTCTTAAGGCGAGGTTGCAGTACTTTGTTTTTATGAACGCACGACCTCACGCCCTGCCGCGCGAGCGATATAATGCCTCAATTTTGACTGTTTTTTCTTCTTGGAGAAAAATGGTGAAGAAATTATACAAAATGTTTTCAACATTTACTTCAGAATAAAAAGTTCTATCTACTGATATAACTTTCATATAAATTCATGATGAAATGTCTTAGCAGTACACGTTTTAAATTGTGATTTAGAGTCATGTTTGATAAAAAAAATTATCGAGCCGATCATTCTAAATCGCGTTTCTATCTTTACGATTTACTTGAGAGTATGTTCAATTTTAATGTAATGATTTTTATTTATTAAAAATCTCATATTTAGTTCGATTTTCAAAGGTTCAAAAATCTTAAAAAGTACTGCAATGCCGCCTTAAGTTTTGGTGCATTAATTCATTCATCACTTCTGGGAGGACTCCCTTCCAGAAGTGATGGGAAGAGTGGTGTCACTTTTTGATTTATCAGAATCTTTGAATAAAATTGTTATGTTTTATGTAAAACGATATTAGAATTGTTGGAGATCAACGGAGGTATGGAAGTTGTCTTATCTTAATTCAAAAGAGATTAATTGAATTATGGCGTTTGTGAAGATACGATAGATGGAATGTAATACAGTGTAATTGTTAGTTTAAGAGACTGCTGCAGTGTAAATCATATTTATTTTTATTTTTAGCACTGATTTTTTGTAATTATTGATATAATTATTTAATATTTTTTATAATAATTATAATAACGTAACGTACGTTAACGTATAATTTGTAATCAATAATTAATATACTTTTGGACATATTTACTTATTAAAACTTTATGCACAAGTAATAAAACCGTACAAAGGCGGACTTAATGCCTTGGGCATTTTCTACCAGTCTACATATTGAGAAATTATTTGAAAAATTTTAAGCATGTTTTTGCAATGTCAAGAGTCGGCAGCTCTAAGATTAAGAATGCAGTCTTAATCATCGCTTTATTTACGACGATGCTTAATTTCAGAATGCACAGTCGTTATCATATTATTCCTTTTCCTCACTTCGAATAATTCCTACGAAAACTTTTTACGATCAACTCATGAGATTGATTCGATCATAAACTTTTTACGGGCGCTACAAGATATCATATGTCATTACTTTATTCATTCATATTTTGTTGATCTGATGATATTGAAAGTTTTCATCATGAAGGAAAAGTAAAAAAATAACGAGTCTTTTGAGTTTTTAGGATAGAAGAAGGAAAAAGTATGAGAAGGCAAGGAAAGGTAGGTAATGACATACCTAATTATTATCACAGATAATTTTTCACAATGAGATGTTATCCGATTCTTGAAAAGTTGAATAGGTATGTAAACAATTTTATTTGTAAATCCTGATTAGTAAAGCACAGTGCTTTACTAATCAGGATTTACAATAACAATAACAAAATATATCAATAACAATAAAAACACTACGCAACAAAAAATAGCGAACGCAGACACTAAGTTTTAAGAAAAAAAAAAGGCAAAATGCAGCAATAGCATACGACCATGACTAATAGGATTTCAGCGAGCATTATTTAGTAGTTTCATCAAAACCAGGCTTCAGTTTAGTAAATTATTCAAAATATTAACAGTTTATTGTTAAGTCTACTTTTATTAATAACAAACCAGCTCGCCGTCCGGGCTATGCAAGGGTGGACATTTATTTTTTTAAATTGGGGATAATGCAACATTCTAATGGTGAAAGAATTTTCGAAATCGGTCAAGCAGTTTTTGAGTTAATTTGTTACAAAGGAACAAAACTTTCCTCTTTAAAATATTATTAGTGTAGATAAAATATGACGCTTACCGCGTATGAAATGCGCCGCCCGCGATATGTACAAAACAATGGCGTGTCGGAGACAGGGGTCGCCATCCATCATGGTTGTCCATTGAAACGTCACGCACGCACTGCGCCTGCACAGGTTTGTGGTCGATGGCGTGCCTCTCATGGACTGTACTTCATACAATATTAGTAGGTTTTGCAGGATAGGTAGATTTGTGTGTCATAAGAGGAGGATAAGGAATGGTAGCCATCCATCATGGTTATCCATTGAAACGTCACGCACGCACTGTGCCTGCGCAGGTTTGTGGTGGACGGTGTGCCTCTTGTGGACTTCACTTCTTAAAATATTACTTAGTTTTGCAGAATAGGTAGATCTTTGTGTCATAAGAGGAGGATAAGGGATGGTCGCCATCCATCATGGTTGTCCATTGAAACGTCACGCACGCACTGCGCTTGCGCCGTTCTGCGGCCTCAACTGAGTATAGTATGCTTACAGGCAGGGTAATGGTCACTTTCCATCATGGTTGTCCATTGAACCGGAATGAAGCGTCACGCATGCTCTGCGACCGCACCGATCTCTGATCCTCTCTCATGGGCATAATAAAGAACCTATACCTATTGAAGAATTGGGCCTTTCCACTGGCGTCTTCTAGGGGTTTCCCATGTCCGCTCTGATGATGCGCCGTCACCAAACTCCTCGAAACCAGGGACAAAAATGTATGTAATCGTTATAGCATGTAAATTCATTTGACGGCTTCTATCTTTTTTGAACTGTTGTTTTACAGGTTGTGTGCCAATCCTAGCCAGTAGAAACTTAGGTATATGTCCATCACCTTAACAGCGTGGGTATACCTTTAGTTAGATCATAAAATGAACCGGAGAGATGGTCGTCATCCATCATGGTTGTCCATTGAAACGTCACGCACACATTACACCTGCGCCGTCTGAGGTTTGTCATTACTTCTTCAGGGAAGATAAGGTTGCCTTTCTTCCTGAGATTCGCAAAGTAACTTAGCAGTGAAGATAACCTACGAAAATATGTGTATACTTCCACCAGAATTAAGTAGTGTAGCGAAACGGGAAAATGCGGTGTTTAGTAGATCTTCTAAAAAACTAGCTTCCTTGTAACCTACAAGGAAGCTCTTTCTTTTCCATCTTAGCTGGTGGAAGTAGCGGTAATCTCCCGCTCGTATCACACGTCAACTTATCACCAGAGAAGGCATAACTTTAGTCAGAACCTTGAATAAAGAACAGATTTCACTTTTGTACATCTAGTTAAAATACTCAATTGCATCTTCGTAAATAACAAATTAAGTACATAGAACCTACACGACTAGCTAGTGGTAAATGCATAGACAATATCGCCCATAATATCAGAGGTAGTAAGTGTACAGTACTTGATCTTGCGCTATCTGATCATACTGCCCAAGTGATTAGATGTCCTGTAAAAAAAACATGTTCCATTAAGCACTGGTATGCTCTAAAGCGCGACTATTGCCAAGAAAACTTAAATAAATTTATTGACTCTCTACGTAATCTTAGTTTTAGTGAAGTCTATCTACACGACAATCCCGAGGGAGCATTTAACAGTTTCTATGACCTATTTATGCTTTTCTATGACCTTTGTTTTCCTTTAAGAAAAGTGAGAATCACTCTACGTAAAAAATCTAAATGGATTTCTAAGGGAATAAGGCTCAGTAGTAAGCGTAAGAGAGAAATGTTATGGCAATACAGGCGAGCCCCTACTTCTAGAAATAAACTTTTACTAAAGCAATATACTACCCGTTTAAAGAAAATAATAACATTGACCCAAAAATCTCAGAATGATTTTCACATAAAGTCAGCAAGAAATAAATCTAAAGCCACTTGGAGCATTATCAATAAAAATAAGATTAACTATCCTAGAGAAAATATACCTGAATATTTGACAATAAATGATAATAAAATACAAAAACCGAGACTAATTGCAGAAGCTTTTAATGACTTTTTTATAGACGAAATTCAACCTAATAATTCTAGTCCTTTCTATAAAAATATTGATATGAATTGTAACTCCATATTTATTTCTCCTACGGTATCAGCAGACATAGTCGCTATTATAACTTCTTTAAATAATACCAATAGCCATGGATATGATGGCATAATTACAAAAGTGGTCAAACATGTAGCGCCATTAATAGGACCAGCTATGAGTTATATCATTAATCTTTGCATCGAATGTGGCCATTTCCCGGACAAATTAAAAATTACTATTATTAAACCTATTCATAAAAAAGATGACAAAAGTATCATGGGTAATTATAGACCAATAGCACTTATTCCAATTTTTTCCAAAATTATAGAAAAGGTGATATATAATAGCCTTTCATCATTTTTTAAAAAGCATGATCTCATAGCCAGAGAACAATTTGGATTTAGGAAAGGTAAATCAATTAATATGGCGATTTATGATGCGATCCAGACAATCGTATCTAATGTTGATGCTAGAACTCCAGTGGCGGCTCTGTTTATGGATATGTCTAAAGCCTTCGACCATGTAGATCATAGTATCCTGATAAACAAATTAGAGCGTTATGGTATCAGAGGGACGGCTTTAAACTTACTTCAATCTTATCTTTCCAATCGCACTCAAATCACAGCGATAAATAGGCTATGTGCAAAGTCGAAAGTAGAAAGAACATATATGTCGCGTCCTAGGAAAACTACTTACGGTGTGCCCCAGGGTAGCATTCTTGGCCCTCCATTATTTAACATTTATATTAATGATATGCCGAAGGTCAGTAAGAACCAGATGGTCTTATTTGCTGATGATAGCACTATTTTATTCTTTAATAATGACATAAATATTCTTGAAAATGACATAAATAACGATCTTAAAAATATAATAAACTGGTTAGTTAGTAATAATCTTAAAATAAATCTTGACAAGACTAAAATAATGACATTTAATCAACGAACAAATAAACCGAAACTAAATATACAATATGAAAACGTGGCAATCTCTGAAAGTGACATCACAAAATTTCTGGGCCTGTATATAGACAATCATTTGACTTGGAAACACCATATCGACACTTTATCTAAGAAGCTAAGTCAATTTGCGTTTGCTTTGTACAAACTTTCGAAAACGGTAAACTGCCTTACAGTACAAATAGCTTATAATGCTTATGTTGCTTCAAGCATTAGGTATGGAATCATATTCTGGGGCAACTCCACTGACAGAGACATTGCTTTTAAAGCTCAGAAGAAATGCTTGCGATCGTTTACCAAGCTACAATCAATTGATAGTTGCAAACCATTGTTTGAGGAACTTGGTCTGCTGACTCTACCGTCTATGTACATATATGAAATGGGAGTGTTTGTTCGCTGTAACCTACATTTATATGAAAAACTACGTTCTCAACGTTATCAGAATACCATTCATGTTACTTCTCATAAAACCGCATTTTTCGGAAAAAGTGTGCTAGGAATGGCCCCAAAAATATACAACAATATACCAGCAGCTATTAGAAATAAAGAGAGTCTAGGTTCCTTTAAGAGGTCTTTATTTAAATTTCTATTAGATAGATGTTACTACTCCATCACTGAGTTTACTTCGGATAAACGAAGGTATGACGATTCCGACTTGCTGGTTAGTCATTTATGATTTTATTGACTGAGTAACGACTGTGTTATTTTGTATTTATTTCAAATTGTGATGACCTATTTACTGACATATTTTTTAATATTCTTTTTATTTCTTATTGTACTTGACATATTTTGAATTATTTTTATTGTGATCTGTTGACATGCCACTTTAAATTATACCTAATTAATATGTTAATGTTATTGTAATTTTGTACGCCATATATTGGCAAAACATAGTGCTCATTTTAACAAAGACTATCTGTAATACTTACCTATGTTTTACAAAATAAATAAATGAATAAATGAATGAAGAACGAGCGTGTAAAACCGTCAATTCAGCCACTTTTTCTTATGTAACATTTTTTTCTTCAAAACAAAGGTTTCTAGTCGTATATTAAACTATTAGTACCGGAGACAATTGCCATTGTTACCACAAAAGCCCGTAATTTGCCAGTTACGCCGGAGTGGCACTGGACAACGTCTTTACGCCATATGCCAGACATGTGGCTTGCCACAACGACGCTCTATCATTCTCTATGCCTCGCCGCACACTTGAGGTTACAGACTTTCAAGCTTAATTATATGATTATTACGTGTTTAAAGACGTTTTAGTTAGATTATGGGGATGTAAATGCTTATTAGGATATGATGGATTAATGGGCATCGTTTTTTGAACACCTTTATATGGCTACAGGGTAATTTTTTGGCCTGGTATTTTTGTCATGACATATTTGCTAGTATCAAATGAAGGGTCTTGTTGATTTTTGACCTAGCGCCTTTGAAATTCATAAAGAATCGTTGAGGAAAACAAGCGGCGGGAATGAATGGACCGTTGACAACACTATTATTAAATTAAAAGTTCCATTGAAAAATTCTTATAACCGATTAATAACTCAATGAAACTATTGATACGCCAAGCCACATTATCAACATTAATTCTAATTCGAGCCACAATCATTTAAGTCCCACCGTGAACATTCCTATCAAACGAGTCTTGAGGCGCGCCTGTGAACTGTCAACTATTTCTAATGGTCCTCCACACATAGACACGTGGCGTACATGGATAGACACATTGGACACACATGTGTGACTCGATATATTGGGGGAATATGGACGTAAAGTGATTGTCGGAAGACTAAAAGTGATTTGATAGATGGTATTGCGAGACGATTTTCAGTTGCTCCATGTTCCTGTTTTCAGTTGCTCCTGTATTTCCACGGTATTTCATACAAAATGTCATTATCATATTCTTATTTTCTAAAAAGTTATGACTAAAAAGTTCGATTGTTTGTTTGTAGAAAACATTTTTGAAATGTCTTATCTAAAAAAAGATAATATTGAAATGATTGTATGGAAAATTTAAAATAGGTCTAATTTAACTGTAACATAATTTTACGAAAATGTGTTCTAGCAACTTTTTAGACCGTGTGTGTGAAGTTTCATTAAAATCGGTTCAGTCATTTCGAAAAATACGGACTTTAAAATTTGTATGAAATGCAGTACGTACGGCGTAAACGCCCTTTAATACAGGTAGCTTTTTGGCTGCTTCTGATCGGACTGGAAGCAGACAGCATACTTTGGCAAAGATTACACAAACGGTTATCATGAGTGAAGATATATCACGTGTCTATAAGCTATTTATGCAAGGTTTAAAAGGACCCTTCCGAATAAACTAAGAAAATCGTCGCAAAAATGATTGCGGGAGGGAAGCAACTTTTTTTGTTGAAGTGAGTAATCATGTTGTGAGCTCAAAACATTGTGCTGATAGATGCAGTGAAGTTTAAACATTTAAAAGTTTTATTTGAAAATAAATCGTATGACAATGTTGAAACTTTGATCTTCAATATCTCCGTAATAGGTAAGAAGTGTCCAAAAACATTTAATAAATGATCGCAATGACGCAAAGAACAAGTAGTTTTCGACTTCGTTAAGGGTAGTTTTACAAAAGAGTTTAAAATAAGATACACCGCTCGATTACACACTGATGAAGGTAGACCGGGTAGACGGAAAGTCAATTGCAATTTGCCGATGGCGATTTAGGTGACGATGTAAATTGTGCCGAATGTAAAAGTTTTGAAGCTGATTAGGAAAGGTCTGTTAATTTGCATATTATTATTAGTTCCTTCAGTTTTAAAAATGTACAAATCTTGTAAAGTTGTAAGTAGGCGAAGTCGGTAGTTATGTCCTTCTGAATCTCAGGACACTAACCAAACATTCACACATGAAACTTGTTTGTAAAGTCCTAGAGTGGCACTAACAAGATGCGCATATGCATACAACAGCGCCACCTAAGTGCGTAATACGGAGAACTTGCACTTGACATATTTGGGAATAGAGTTCGGTTCTTGGAAGACTGCGTTTAGAAGTTCAAAGCCAAAGAGCAGACGATTCTGCTTGGCTAGAAAGGCGATAAATACTGACGACTGTTCCAGAAATGTATGCTAGAAAGAAAATGGAACCAACCAAAATTGGATTAATGGCTGGAGAATGATGATATACGTAACAAGGTCAATGGTCCTTGGGCTGTGGATTGTTCGAAAGAGATACCGCGGCCTCGACACAAAGGGCTAAGAAGGAACATGGGTGGTTTTTAGTCAGTAGAAGGCTAATGAAAAGGCAAAAAAAAGGTTAATGATGCGCAGTGGCTAAGCGATTGGACTGTTGCACTGCGTGTCGCGGGTTCGATCCCCGCACGGAACAAATATTTGTATGGCCTACAAATTCTTAGTTGTTTCGGGTCTGGGTATTTGTGTATGTGAGTTTAAATGTTTGTGAACGCACCCACGATACAGGAGAAATTCCTAATGTGGGACAACGTTTTTTTAAAAAAAAAAAAAAAAAAATTGATACTTAATCCTCGTGGATGTCCTCCACCCTGCAAGCGGAGGAGTCTGTCTGACTCTAACTGACTAAAAACCATCTCGGTGTTCCCTTCTCAAACTTGTACTGGGGATCATGGGAACTAGTGCACCTTCCACGATGTCTAGCTACTATTATTTTAATGCTTCTACTTCACCTTGTTTTTAAACAAGCTGGTGAAAACATCTCGATTTCTCTTAGTTGAGAAAGAAAGGCAGGATTACCCAATATTAATAGTGATGAACGCCAGGAATTCCTGCATTTGATTATTGGGAAACTACTCATATTCATGATGACTAACGATGTATTTCCTTGCTTGAGAAAACATCTTACCCACAATAATATCAAATCATCCCGATACCGAGAATACATTGAACGCCCCTCTTAAAAACCCGGTAGGTTGGTTTAATTGTAAAGGGCATGTTATAGGCCCAAAATAGTAACAATTTTTTACGCGCACTAGCACTATAATGTAACACTATTTTAGTATTGTCTGGCTATGAAGTCTTTGAACGTAAATGGATACCTTCTACAGTTAGACCAGGATTTAGGACCGAAACAATCCTGCACCAAAGTGAAAGCAAGAACCACTTTTATTGCAGTTGGGATGAGTTCAGAGACTGCCATTAGAGCGCCGCTGTCACTAAGACGATAAGTTTTTACACCCTGGCTGGAGGCCTTACATTAAAGGATCCGTAGGATTGTCTGGTTGTGCAGAAGCCAGCTTCATAGGTTGACCTGCAAGATGCAATTAGAAAAATAAATTGTCATCCAATTTATTTTGTACTCAAACAGTTTATTGTTAGACTAGCAAAGAATAAGAATAGTAGGTTCCTACTGTCCTTATTCCTCCCTCGTTTACCAGTTCGAAAGTGCTCAAACGTATTTATAGTCTCGGAAACATCAATTTGTATGCGATTCGTTTCTTCAAGCCCCTTTGAGGCATCAGCTTCAAGTCTTCAACTATAGACCTATGATTGACAATCTGTTCATTAGCAATCTTAATTGGATGTCTAACTGACATATCCTTGTCTTGCCTAGCCTTAGCCAAGCCTAGGTTGAACTTGATCGTTTTTGACAGTGGTGGCTCGTTATTGACTAGATTAACATTTGATTTTGGAAGAATGATAGGAGCATTTAGTTCTGGAGCACCATACTAATACGTACCTGCTCATCATTCGCTTTCCTTGATAACAATTTATTTGGGGTCGGCGGTAAACATCTGCTTCCTCCATAGGTATTTCTCTAGTAATCGCAATCCACTCTACTTCAATACGCAGCTCTATTTGGCCTTCTCTTTCTGATTTGTCTATGACATTTTAGTGTTCTCTTATTTTATTTTTATCTAGGTTTATTCTTATTGTTTTCAAGTTTTTTTGCTCTTGGTCCAGATTTGTTCTCTTTTTCAGATTAGTTACCTATAGTATCTATGAATTTGACAATTAAATATACCTAAGCATATTTCCAAGTTCCAACCTTCTAATCCCACTCCTCCCCACATTCAATTACCCAGAAAGAAACAGACACGAAGCCTCATAAAGCTGTCACAAATCCAAAGATAAACAACACTACATCCAACATAATACGCATTCACGTCACCGAAGGAGGGATTAATTCTAAACGCATAAATAATAAGCGGACAAGTTCCCACGTCATCTCGCCGTCGACGTCTTTACAACTTTATAAACCATTCACGCACTTGACCCTTTCAGCATAATACCATACGACGAGAATCAAATTATCAAAACGAATAAAACGTAAACCCTCGACGAGAACGCACACATGAAAGCCGATAACCTCATTCGGACGTATCAAATGGTTGAAAACATACTCACACAGACGCAAACCTGTAGTGTCTACGCACACACATGGCAGTTACGAACCGAAAACACGAATTTCGTTCACACACACATACTTACTTCGTGGGGCTTCGTATTTCAAACGCTCGAGCTGTATCGTTTCGGTGCCAGCGGCGGCATTAACTTGGACTCGTTGCGCAGTGCGATTGCCGCGTATATTTTTAGCGCTGATGTGTTTTTGCTGAACGATGTTTGTTACGCATTATCGTTCCTTCGATGTAAAAATGCGCGGCCCGGTATTCGTGCGCCTAATGAGTCGCACATACTTTAATTGCACCATGTATGGTAATGTCAGTTTTTGCGTGAATAGGCCACCTTTACCGTACTTATATTAATTGAGGACATCTCATTTTTTTTTGTTTTAAATTAAGTATCTTAACATGGTCTACTTACAAAATTCTTGTTTTAACGTTAAATGTGAATTTTCTTAAATAAAAAACTTTTTGCAAAAAAAAACTACCGACTTCAAAAACACCAAAAAGTGAAAAATAAACTTCAGAAGAAAAATCAGCTTCTGAAGTCGGTGACATTTCTTTGTTTAATTTGGTTTTTTTGCCACCGACTTCAGTAGCTAATTTTTCTTTTTCTTTCTTTTTATTTTTCAGTTTTTGGTGTTTTTGAAGTCGGTTGTTTTTTTTTGCAAAAAGTTTTTCATTTTTAGTTGTAATATCTTATAGAAATACTTACTATGACACCTAACCCTTAACCTTCAAGATTCCCTGATTATTGCTTTCAACTCCTAACCATTGAGGAGTAGTACCTTCCATCATAAGCTCATCAACATGAAGTGATGACTGCTAGATGCGAATACTTGTATAGCGTCAGAAAAAGCACGAAACACGTAATACGTGCCTATGAAATTTGAGGGTTGCCCTCGATTTCTCTGGGATTCCATCACCAGGTCCTGGTTTCCATATCATGGTGGCCCTTGAAGTATCTCCGTTCCAATAAATAAAGAATCATCAAAATTGGTTCATAAACGACGAAGTTATTCGCGATACACAAAATCAGGTAACATACATAAAAAAATGTGTATTGTACACATCTGCATACCCCCTCAGAGCATATAGGCGTGATGTTACGTCATGATAATGTATATTCAATAAACATCCAAGCGATTCCTGCAATTACGACAGATTTGCCGTCTATTTTTGAAGAGTTCCATTGTATATCTCCGAAGATCAGCACCAGATCCTCACCAAATTAAAATGGGACCACCTCAGGACTATACTCTTTCAAATAATAAAAGAATTTTGAGAATCGGTCCACAAACGGGGGAAAAATCAGGTAACATACATAAAAAAAAATATACATACACACGAACATAGAACCTCCTCCTTTTTTGAAGTCGGTTAAAAATGGCTCAATCATTATGCGTTGAATAAATTCCTTAGAATCGAAAAAAATATATGCCATTCCGTACACCATTAATGCACATGTTTGTATTCTGTCAAAATAATATTCCACTATTTCCTACAAAAACTCCTATAACCAATGATTTCTAGACCCAAGCTGCAAAAGCGACCCGGGAGCGGCGTCACTAATTTGGACTGCCTCGGAAATATTCTTCGTGAGACTAACTTCGAACTAAACTTTTGCTTAGGAATACTCAGCTTCTCTAGGTACTAGAATCTTAAGAATTTCAGGGCAAATTAATTTGAAATCCAATTTTTTTTTATCCTAAGCCCATAAACGCAAGTTTCAGTAAATTCTGATTGAAACACGAATTTCATACGAAAACAGTGCTTGGATGATCTTGTCTGGATTTGAAAATGCCATATTAGGTAATTTTGAACCATTGATTTCTCTTAAGAGGTTTTCATGAGAAACTCGTCCTATAATATCTTGGTGTTGATGTCTATCGTAAACAGTGGAAAAAAAGTTGACGGAGGCGTAAAGGGCGCAGATTTCTTCATAAGCTAATACGCAGGACGTGTAGTGTAGGTATCAGCCTCCTGTAATTTATATGCTGAGGATGGATTGTAAAGGAAAAAGTGAAGACAGGACGACCCGCATCTACTGTAAGGGTTTGTTATATAGTTGTCGCAGGAAAAGAATAACTGGAAAATTTGGAGGAAGGCATTTAAGCTAAGCAGCGGGACTGTGTCGGCAAAAAATCATTATCATATTTCGAGACTTCTGCAGTTTATGGAAGGCACGACACACACAAACCAGTACCCACCCTTTTGATATTCAAAAGATTTCTCGTGTCTGCACGGAAGAGGCTGTCTCTTCAGAGACGGAATGAGAATTTACTTCTGCTGCGAGGCTGCTACTTCAGACAATTCAATCCAGGGGGTTCAATCTCTAAGCTTAAAACCCATAATTTCGGGCGAAGACCCGTAGTGTTTATTAATCTGTATAACTTACGTACTTCTTAGATTAGTTAGGGGCCCGAACTAAAAAATGAATGACAACCCGATTGGACAGTTGTATTTTAATTTTTCACAGATTAAGAAGCGCCCGTATCTACGGGCAAATATGTGTTTCATCATCATTTTCTTGCCCTTATCCCAATTTATTTGGGGTCGGCGCAACATGTCTTCTTCTTCCATACGTCCCTATTTCTCGTCATCTCAGCAGTCACATTTTTTCTAGCCATACCATCCTTCACACAGTCCATCCATCGTTTCTTTGTTTACAGTGAAGAATAGGTAAATCACAGATAATTTGGATCCTACATCTTTAAATGCTTTTCCTGGTTGTGAAGTTGATGTTATCATAGACAGTCACTCTATGTAAATTCTTTTTCCAGTTGGATAGAAACCGACTCCAATACATTTGGGAACACACTGAGCAATTGATAGAAGCCAGCCCAAAAATGAGTATAAGGAAATTAATGTTTTCACGTCATTCGTTTGCAATATTTCGTTACCAATAGGTATTTTAGGTACAAAATGAAGCACCTACCTGTTCATGCGGTTTTAGGTTTTCAAGTCACGTGCAGTATCATGCGACTGCGCCACATAGTCATGTTGTGCGTCATCTAATGAGAATGACGATGCCATCATCGTGCAAAATAGATTCGGTACCGATTCATTTTTTAAAGTATGTTTTGTTATTAAGTTAGTCACTTCTGCTTGTGCAGTAGGTAATAGTGATTTAGGAACTGGGTTTTGTGAACCATTTGGTTTTTCTTTTACAAAGTAGAGATCTGTTTTAGTGGCAAAGATGTGCCAGGTAAGGACTCCCAAAAAAAATCCAAGTATTATTTTCCCGAGCCTCCTCGAACTAGACCTTTCGACACGCGTATCCTTCGACTTTCCTGAGGAGTTGGCGAAGTGAACCCGACCAAATCGGCACCAACCATCATAATATTTTAGTGAACCGGCTACACCATGTGGAGACGTATCATTTATTGAGCCTAAGTAACATCGGAGACTTTTCTCGAAGAAAGTGATTGAGTAGACAACGTCCCGCCTACACTAGTGTCTCATTTAGTGAATCGGACTGAAAAAGGATTGACAGAGGCTTTCCGTAGTATATAGATACTAGCTTTTACCAGCGACTTCATCCGCGTGGAATATAGTCTGAAGCCTTCCTCGATAAATGGACTATCCAACACAAAAATATTTTTTCAATTCCAACCAGCAGTTCCTGAGATTAGCGCGATCAACCAAACTAACAAACTCTTTAACTTCATAACAGAACATACCTAACATCGTTGATATGACTCCTCTATTCTGTAAAAGTGGTTTGGTTTCGATCTCAATACCTCTGTTGCTTATGTTTTAGTATTTTCAATAAAGATTCCATTCTTTCTCCTCACGTCATTGGTACAAGCGTAAATACAATCTGCAAGTTTGAAATATGGCAGCGTGCCAAGAAAACGTTAGTAAACAGGTAGGCATGTAAAATTCAAAGAATATAAAACCGAGTCCGTGGTATAAAATTAACGTTTAGAATGGATTAAATAAAGATGATCAAGTACGGGCTGCTATGGCTGAGTTGATTAATGATGTTTTGAGGAATTGCGAGGGAGACGCGCGCTGATTTTTCAAACAGCAATGGCTTACGATAGGTCATTCGATTGAAATACGGTGTTTTTTTTACAATTCTTTCTCGCAAGTTCAGCCAGTAAAAGGATCGTTTTCAGTAGTGAACATTAAAATTATTTGACCCTAATTATTTTACCCTAATTGCGTCATTCACTTGGAATCACAATTTCAAATCAAAGCGCGGCAACGCACATTCAGCTGCTACCAGCCACCCTGCGAAGATCCTTATTAAAAGTCCTATCAGAAACATAAAGTAGTGGATTTTGTTGTAGTGTAGAATTAAAGTTATAATTATGCCAATATCATATCGGTGCAGGATCCGTTTAATGATTAATCGGTTTTTATATACATAGAGAACCTACGTCTTGGTTTTCGTAACCTGAGTCAACTGAGTCTATAATATTTATAAATAATAATTAAAAAAGAACAAGACGTAGGTTCCAAATGCTAAAATGCACGTAATAAGCATTAGTCAAATAAAAATCCGGCGTGTTTCCCAGGAAGTCGGCTTCCTCATTTGTATAATTTTATCGTCATTCGTGGTTCCGTCGATACGTGATTGAGCAACAAACTGACACACTTCCGTATTTAATGTTTATTATTTTAGGTATTAAGTATATACGGTATAAGGGCGATGGGGGTCCTACCTGAAACAGGTTTGTGCAGATTCGCATGGAAAATATCTTATGAAATTGGAAAACTGAAGATACTTATTATAATCTGAAAACAAAATTACGAATACGGAGCAAAAAGCCATTGTGAGGTTCTAACTACTTGATCCACATTTTTATAAGCTATTGAAATGCATTGAGATATAATTATAATACAATATAATAACTAATTAAATTGGTTTGTTACATAAGACGGATTGGTGTATCATACTAGCAGTGAGAACAGCTTTCTTGTCCGTTTGTCTTTGTATCATACATTCTCTTTATTTCTGTCGTTTGGGTTACAGAAAATTCCTTCATAATCTTGAAAGTATTTAATTGTTTTCAATACAGCATTGATTAGCACTCGGAATGTATCCTTGAGTAGATTTTACAACATCAACCATGGCTCTATCGTCAGTGATGACTGAGCTATAGCAATTTTCTAGGCAAAAACCGTGTAATATTTCCTAGCGTTTGGGTTCTTAATCTTTCCTTCTTAATTTTGAAAGTATTCAATTGACTTCAATACAGCCTTTATCAGCATTTGGAATAGATTCTTGGGTAGATTTTACATGATAAACAATGGCTCTATCATCAGTGATGATTGAACAATTGCAATTTTCTAGACAAAAGAGGCGGATTTTTTTCTGGCGTTTGTATTCCTAAACTTTCCTCCCTAATCTTGAAAGTATTCAATTAATTTTAATACAAATTTTACAAGATAAACCATGGGTTTATCGCCAGTGATGATCGAACTACAGCATTTTTCTTGGCAAAAGATGTGTAATTTTTTCTCGCGTTTGTGTTGCTAAAGATTCGTCCCTAATCTTGACAGTAGGTATTTAATTGATTTCAATACGGTTTTCAACTGCACTTGGAATAAATATTCTTGGTTAGATTTTACAAGATAAACCATGGCGCTATTATCAGTGATAACTGAGCTAATAGCATTTTCCTAGACAAAACGTGTAATTTTTTTTTTCGTATGGGTTGCAAAGATTCCTCCTTATTCATGAAACTATTCAGTTGATTTCAATACAGTATTGATCAGCACTTGAAATATATTCTTGGCTTGATTTAATAACATTAACCATGGCTCTATCTTCAGTGATGACTGCACTATAGCATTTTTCTAGGCTAGAGATGATAATTTTTCAAAATGGGGTAATACTTTGTTGAAAGCGAAGTTTGGCGCTTTGGAGTAAATTGTCGTCTTATAGTTATGAGTGATTTTATTTACCTACCATAATAGTGCCAACTTAATGAAGATTAAAATAACTTATTTGATGAGTGCTAAATTGGCGAACCTTTGTCGAGGTCTCCACAAAAAAGGCGATTTGGGTGAGAAACAAAGGTGAGATTTTATTTAAATTTCGCGTAAAGTGATTCTCTGTATTTACTGGCGATGTAGGTAGATATTTTAGGAAATAAGTCGATAGTTCATTACTATTCAGCTTAGCGTGTTCTCCGATAGTTAGGTTCGCTTTGCATGAAGAATTGGCCGTCCTCTTTAGTAAATTGCGTTGCAAATTCCGTGGGCACCTTTTAGGGCAGTTAGGTGATTTCTCTTCATATACGGAACAATTCTTACTTAGGCATAATTTAGTGAGTTTATTTTTTGTTTGGATATATTACGGAAATGCTTCTAGATCATTTGTGTAAATAACTGATTTCTAGTTGACTTTATTACATCTCGCTGTAAATTGTAGATTATTCACATATTTTTCATTCGTTGTCTTTATTTTCGAACATTTACAGACAACATTAACAGACTGGTTTTTTCTGTTCCATCTTTTCGGTGTTAGTATTATTTTTATTTGTTGTACTTAAGATTTTTTTTATTTTCGAAGACTTTTCCGCGAGTTTGCTTAGACTGAGCCTCAGCTAATTTTGTTTCCGTTTAGTTATTGATCATTTAAACTGTATTGATTTGGAGAATATTTAATAGGATAGGAGTTTTGGATTCAAGATTTGAATTCTTTTGTGATTTAATTTTGTTTCGAGAATATTTGTTAATATTCTACAAGTTTGTATTGAAAAGTTACTTTGGATGCATCGAATTCTATAGCTGCAGGTAATAAACGATGGAATTAAGTAACTAGAACTATTAAATTTAGTATGTTAAATCTTTCCTAGTTCTGCATAAGCACTAATGGGCAATCAAATACGAAATTACCGTGTGGATATAAATGTCTTTAGAGCAACACAAAAGAAAGTTCGAAGAGCCGCCATAGAGTGTTGGTACGAAGATTTTGAATGACAATAATAGTGAACTATCGCGTCTCTATGCGAGATCACGATGCCCCCATTCACAGCGAGTATCAACCGCCGCGCTTGCTTCATCTGCATCCGCCATTTGAATTTGTAATCAGATTTGCGGGACCCAGCTTCATCCATCATTCATTACCTCCTCGAGACGTTAACGACGAGCTTAAACGTCCCGACGATTCCCTTTAATCAATTAGATGAATGTAAAATGATGAAATCGCCCGGTCGAGACTCTCGCCGCGCCAGTAACCGCTCATTATTTCTTCTTACACGTTTTTTATTGCGGCAACATTATACGTGGGTGTGGTTGTAATTTCCTTTCACCGACGTAAGGGCACACACGCAATCTAAAAATTACTCGCGCGTTTTTCAACTCTATTTCCTGAGAGTCAAGACTGAAATTGGTATGTGATTGCATTTCCTGATGAGAAGATGCCTGATAAAATATTAAGGCGTCCGTCCCTTTCTGTCCTACAAAGTTGTTCTCTGTCGCTCGCGCTCAGAATTTCTGTGGATGTTTTTACGCGCGCCGGGGGGCAAAATGTACGTTGTTTTGGCGGCAAAACGCTTCGGGGACTTCGTAACTCAATAACGCGAATACTCAGAAGGGAGACAGCGCAACATGTTTTATTTACGGCATTTGAATTGAACTGCGTTGGTTTTCCGAGCTAGTGACGTGATGAGTCAGCGTTTGTCGCAATGTGTGCGTGACGGCGTGACGTCGGCGAAGCATATTGCTTCGGAAAATAGGTTGTTTATGAGATTAGCTTCGTTGACACGCAATCGTTTTTACGATCGCTGATATTGATCTGCCTGATGTATGGTTATAGCCGTTCGGTTACAATATTGTCCCACTTACGTGTATGGAGCTGTCCATTACTTGTGCCCAAATTGGGAATGTAAAGTGGTGGTTCTTTGAACCATAATTTAAAGTAACAACTCAGTACATTCAATGTAATCATACTGGAAACTGTTCTCGATTAATTCAAATTGATTTTCAAATCTTTTTTTTTTACAAAAATCTCTCTATAAGTAGAACACTACAAGGATAAAACTAACAAATTAGCTCACATGAATCAGGATCCAAACTTAGACCTAACGAGTAACGACTAACACACACGAGGAACTAAAACAAGCTAAACAAAATGCGACAAGAAAATCTCCGCTAACTAAAATAAATGGCTGCTTTGATCCTGCTCGTATTTTATTAAAATACGTGCGAGCGTGCATTACCCCAATTTAAGCGTGCAATTAGTGTGCGCGATCCCTCGGGGGTGGAAAGGGGTGGCGATGCCCCCTCGTAGCTTCGCGAGGGGGGTTGTGGGGTGGCTTGGGGATAACGGACAGCCTTTGTGATCCCTCTTTGTTCCGTGCCATTTCCACCAGACTCAGCGGACAGCGGAAATGGAATTGGAAAATGATTTGGCTTTTAGTTGATTGCCTCGCACTTCGCTCTTGTTGAGGTTCTTTGGTAACCTTGTTAGGGCTACAATGCCTTTTTTATTGTTAGAAACTACTTATCGTCATTTTTCATCGTTATCTTTGTAAGCTCCTAAAAGCGTTGGGAATGATTTATTTGTTCCGAGAAGAGAGCTTCATAGGTAGTTTAGTCATGCTATGTTAATGTTTTGTCTCATCAATTTCAATTTTACTTTAAAAAAATGTATATTTTTCCTAGGTTCCATTTTTATCGTTTAAAGACCCAAACAACTAAAACAACCATAACATAAGCTCTGTAGTATCTAAACCCTTACTAGCTAAACTGTTCTAGAATACCCGATACTGGATTTTAGATCACAGTGCAAATACCAGATAAGTACCTACGTATCCTAAGTATAAGGCTGATAACAATCTCAAATGTAACCTCATCCTGCAAAGGTTACAATTATAACAAGTTCAAAACATCAAATTATGAATACTATTAAACCAGTCAAATAAAACAGCCTTAGCACAGACATAAACAAGAACAAACGACAATCAAACACAAGAAATACGAATAAAAAACGTGATGTTAAAAAGGATGCGTGTTCAGAACCCATCTCTTTTCCTTTCACAAAGATAATGCAAATAGACACGATGGCAGATCTTGAGGTCGTCACAATTTCTGCTTTGAGTGAGAACACAGTTAAGCAAGTGATTGTCGTCCCCGAATCGCGAGAACGATCTACAGTAACTACAACGTGCTTTGTTTCTGTTTCACACAGGAAAATAGTCACTAACATGAAGGCACTGTAGATCTAATCAGAATGTTGATGAACATAGAGATATCTTGGGTTTTTTTGCCAATTTTATAACTTACCTAGATGATAACGATGAATACAAGGATGATGAAAAAGAGTGTGAAGATAACACGACTGGAATGGGGATGGCTATTGAGATGAAAACAAATTGAGAAGTAGACGATATTCTGAGTATTGCTGAGCTGATCTTAAATTAATGACTTCATCATCGTTATCATGAGAATAATAAAGACGATAATAATCTTAGAAAGCTTAATACCTATAGCTATGAAGTTAAAGTTGCAGTTAAAAAAACACCAAACAATTACATTGTAAGGTTAATATGCTCTAGTCAAAGAAAAATCGATCACAAATTGCACCTTTTATTTAATTATAGACCCATCAATTTTGGGATCCACCTGCAGATTACTAGTTAATTGAGTGCTAAAACAGCGAAAGGATAAAAATTCGCGATGTCTTCGCATAAATTTCGCCGTCATTAAGCGTTGTACGTAAAAACTTACGCGTACGCACGGGTGGCTGCGAACTGCAATTTAGTGACATTAACGCACCGGTGAGACGAGTAGCTGTCTAGACGTGTATATCGATAACATAAATGTATGAGTACATGTTATTTTATGTCATGTGCCTCGACAGCCTATAAAAACATGTCGATAGTCAATTTTAACGATGGGGTCGATAAATAGTTAATAGACAGTTATTTTGAAAGAAATTTAAAAACACAATAACGCGATTGTAATCCTCAAAGAGTAAGGCATAGGATTTCTTCTTATTGAAGAAATATAACGTGCTCAACGTGATTATTAAGGAAGTTCAGTGTGCGATTTATTATTTACTAACACTTCACTTATTTTGTATTTATCCGTTGAAACTACAACGAATAGAGATGCCTTGGCGGCCGCTGCTAGATAAAACTTGCCCATACAAACCAAATATGTCATCGTTTGCTCGTACCACAACACTAATGACGTACAGAATCTGGCTTTGAATGGTGGTCCGTGACAGACTTAAGCGCATTTTTGCAAGAATTTTATCAGTACTGTATTCTATAGACACTGGTGGTGCTTCGATTTGTGCTCTGTGAAATTAACTTTTCGATACTTCGTCAAAATAGCAGAAAAAAAACCTGGATGTGACCCATGCAACCGAGAAATATATCAGAAGAAAGCGGAGGCCTATACCGCTTTCTTCTGCTCTATGTATGGGTGTTTCCGGACTGAAATGATAATGATGAAGATCAACTTTTAGTTTTCTGCACACAGCATCTACACTGTAGATGCTATGTGCAGAAAACTAAAAAGATGTTTGGTGGACTTGTACCTGTAGATTCTACAGGTACAAGTCCACCAAACATCTTTTAACGTTTTCCATATACTAACATCAAAATGTCGCAAGCCCCCAGATGCTGCTAAAGCCATTTACGGTCCCATCTCCGTAACGGGCTCTTTATCGTCAATCGTGCTTCTACCAAGAACACATCATTACCCAGCACATTCCCTTGCGGTAATAACGGTTGTTGCATCTGTCGCCTCTCAAGAAGCCGTGATTGCTGCGTCTTGACAACATGCATGTGTAAAGGTGCAGCCATGCTGTGGTTGATGTACGCTGTCGATATTGTTTGCTTTTAAATAAAAATGTTCTGTAAGTACTTTTATATTGCGTTGCTTTGCCCTTTTACCTATCTACTACCTGCCTACCTATCTACTTCCTTCCTACCTACCTACTACCTTAAAACAAATCTTTATACAAACCTTGTCCTAAAAATAACAAACACAAAAAAGAAAGAATCATCCAATTTGGCGCAGTGGTTCGGAAGTTATGCGCATACATACATTTCGGCGACTTGTTTGTTAATCAGATTGGTTGTGAAGGTAAGATAGGCAGTCACTTCATGTAATATAAGTACTGGTATTCAGCTGCATCCGGTAAGACTGGAAGCCGACCCTTAACATAATTGGGAAAAGGCTAGGCAGCGACCGCAGTGTGGTTGCGCCTTAAAACTCATAAATTTTGCTAACAAATTGTCGCATCCATTTTCCCCGTAGAGGATTCATCCGGTCCTGAATAGGGGAGCGGACGAGCCTATCTCGATTTTCAAACACAATTCCAATCTCGGACCTGTCAGTGAAAGAAATATTGTTAAATTCGTTCGTCCTCAATTTCCGTACTGCTCACAAGGGCTTTATTTCCAACGATTTTAAGATTTTCATTTTAAGGCATGCTGTGGACACTGGAGAATCTTTTTCCGTCTAGTCCTAATTTGATTGAGTTTATGATAAGTTTTGAGATGTGTTTTTATCACTACTCCGCCTGAACGTCGATAGGTCTTCTTCTTTCTATTAATACTCTACAGCTATGCTTTTAGAGACCTAATTTATCGGACTACTTGCTTAGAAATAAGAATATCAATAAACTCTACATTACTTAATTCCGATCAAAGTAATAATGATATTTCTGTCAAAAAAGTTCGTTCAGAGTTTCAGATGAACTCCGGATATTGATTGTCAAAACTTTTGACCCTTGTCTTCTGTCAAATGATAACATCTTCAGGCGTCATCAGTTCATCACTGGCTCTATCAAATTAAAACTTTTAATTTGAATATTAATTATTATCAGTTGCTGCTTTTCGGTATTTGCCACAGGTATGATTTTTTTACGATTATTAAATATTTGGTTTCAGACTACGTAGGGTGCTTAGATTATTACTTTCGATGAAAGAGTGATCTGAGATTTACCCTTTATGAGGGAATAAAGTTTTTGGTCAAATGGGACATTTGCAGGTTTATTGGCATTAGTAATATTTTTATGCTGAATGCAGTCTTCTCCAAGGTTAAATGTTAAAAAGCCTTTTTCTTTCTATGCTCCTCCTTTGTCTAATGTAGTCAACTGTAGCAACATCGCCAATCCTTTTTCAGTAATGAAAATAGATCACCCTAATAATACCTAACCTGATTCCGCATTAGATATTAATGAGTCTATTATGATTATGAGTGATACGGCCTCTGAATGGTCATGTTGAAATTAGCATGTTTGATTGAAGCATGATTTGCATTAAACAGTTATTTAAGTACAAATGGATCTATTCTGAACATTTACATGCAAATTCGATCATTTCAACACCAGTCATATAGCACAGGTTGTTCGTGATCGGTGTAAATTATATTTTCTGCTTTTATCTTAAGTATAACAACTAGTAGGTATGTATCTTTATTAGCTATTAGTTGTGTTCATGGGTTCATAAAATTCATGCTTGTTCTGTTTGTTTTCTAGAAATTGTCTAATTTTAAGCTGACGGAATTGAAGTACTTCTAGTAAAAATGCAGTACATATGTATGCATGCCTGAAAATGTATTCATATTGTAATTTATACACATCGGCAGTTCCTTTTCTGAACACATAAAGTTGAATTTTTTGAAAATATATAAGAGTAGACAAAGACCAAAGAAATCATGGATGGAATGAGTCACTGATGATATGGCAAGAAAGAAGGTGTCTGATGAGATGCGGAGTGATAGAGGAATATGAAAGAAGAAGCGCCGACCCCAATGAATTGGGATAAGGATATAAGAGAATGATGATGATGTGGGTACATGTTTTTCCTATGGTGCCTTCGGTCTTTGGATATAAATGCTTTTGGGATGTTCAATTGTGGAAATTGCGACAACAGAAAGATTAGTGGCTTCTCAAAGCTATTCCTTCCTACAATTTAAAGCGGTTACAACAATATTCTGCTGATACTGATAATGTTACAAACATAGTCTTGATAACCTTCTAAACGAGGCCACAATTTCAATTTTTAAATCTGACATTTAATCCTATCAAGAATTTAGGTAAAATCGATTCTAAATCGAATACATTAGCTAGATTACGAAGTGATTAATTATACTTATGTGGCACAAACTGGTTGATAGGCACAAAAAGCATATGTTGACCAATAATTTGACATTTGCGCTTTGCGCACTATGTTCTAGTCTGCGCTACGTTTTAACGACATAGCAGCTATTGACTAACGTTTATGGCCCATAAAACTATTTTAATCTGTCCATTAGTATGCTAGCGGCGCTCGTCAATTAGGAGACCGGCGAATGTTGCCACATTTACTTCGAAGTTGCCAAGTAGGGAACCTTTTTTCACCCAATATTTATTTCACTTATGGCTAAATAATGCACTGTGCTATTATGATGGATTATAACGTTGAATTTCACTGGCTATTTTTATGTTTATTTGCGATGGAATTTCCGTTCGTTAAAATTAAAATTATTTGTTATGTTGTAATTGTTTGAGTAGTATGTATTCCACGTATTTGATGTTGATAAACTTAATTAAGTTGATTAAATTACAGAATAATTCCAATTATGCTAGCTTTTGGATTAGGTAAGTAACAATACGTTTTTAAATAGCATTGCAATTATGAAATGTTTGTTTTGTCATACATATTTCAAAAGCTACAAACACAAACTTATCGCTAATCCAATTCTTCCGCCTTACCCGACACCCCAAATAAAAATTCCCACATAAAAACTAAAGGGTTGTTATAAATCCAATCGCCCGTAACTTTAACCCAGCGCATGCTCAGAGTTGCTCGCCGAAAAAACTCGTGCGCAGGCCAGTCCGACCAGTTTCGCGTTCACAGAATTGACGCGAGAGTGAGAAAAAAAAACAAATTGCTTGTGACCGGTGGCCCGAGCGACTGTCGTCAAGGTTCACTACTTTTATTTAATTTGGTTTAAATATGTGGTAATTGACTCCGAAATGTCAAATGTTCCACTATATTTTGGACATGGAGATAATTAGATGCGACTTAAGGATGCTTCTGTTTGGTCATTACTAGTCAATTAGTACCCATAGATAAGGATACTGTCAGACTAGTTAATACAATTGGTTGTGACGTGCAGGTCGGATAAGAAATTGTTTGCTTATTTTTTGTGATGGAAGCTTGTTGAAGCTGAAAGTTGTTTGCTGAGACTGATGAAAACGAAAAATGACGTGGTGGACGGTGATAAAGACGGGAGGTAGAAGCGGGTAACGCTTATATTATGATTTGATTTGAGACCGGACATCTGCCTACCACCCAGTGTTATAGAAGAACATCTCTTATAAATATACCCTACGAATAAATGCCTACATCTATGTACCGCATTGCTACTACTGCTAAATACTACTCCTAAATTCTTACAGATCAGATAAAGTTTTCCACAGTTATTTATTGTAGAAAAAGTGTTATTTTCCTCGATAGGTAAATCATAATGTTTGGTTGGTCATGGTTCTTCAAGAATCACCCCGAATCTCTATCTTCGTATCGGGTGATGGTTCCTGTGTGGAGTGGTTTTCATTTAATTAGGACTGGCAGTTGTATGTCTTCTCAAAATATAGTTAGGCTAGATGTCTACGTTATTTGCATTGATCACAACTTATTCAAAATGCTGTTTCATCATCATTATGATTTTTCTGCCCTTATTTCAATGTTCTTGAGGTCGGCTCAGTGTGTCGTGTTGTGTGTGTTGTTTTTGTGCTGTCTTCCTATTCTATACTTCTCCATTACTCGTCATCTCAAGCTATTTATAGACAACAATTATTCGGGCCTACTTTCACCGCTACCGACTATGCGTTTGCGCCACTGACGTTGGCGAAATCACACGCGTTTCCGAACGCGAAGCGATTATATCTATAAGAAGAACTACCATTTATAAGTCCCGGCTTTCGGCAAACAACTCGGCTTTTAACATTTCCATGTATGGCACTCGATGAGCCCGAGTTAATATAATAAGGTTTTATATGAAATGGAAACTATTTTGAGAAAGTTGATGGAGAGACGAAAGTGCTAAGTATGTTTAAAAGCTAATTATGCAATATCACGAATTCTAATTTATGATGGTGTGATGTTTGCTTTTTCGACGTAAGAGGTATTGATTCGACAGTTTCACTATTAATAAAAGTTAAGACCATATTGAAGATATATTATGATACGTAAAACCTATACCGTAAATTTATCAAAGTGTTTGGTTGGGGTTTCCGACGACTATAGGTATGCCAGTATCAGATTTGATCGATGATGCCGTCTCGTCGCTACTAAGGGGCGGAAAAGCCAGACAAGTAATCAAATAGAATTACGTCCGTGCTCTCCGCCCGTTAACTTTCCCGACAGATTCAGGATCATCTTTATTTACTTTTCATTATTTGCAGGTTAAAGAGTCAGTTAATAATAAGAAGGTATAGTATTTAATACTATAATTGTTGTTATAATGGTGAAATTAGATCATCATCATCATCAGCCTATAATGTTCCACTGCAGGGACTCAGGTCTCCTCTTTATGAGAGGGATGGCCTATAATCCACCACGCGGGCCCAGTGCGGATTGGTAGATGCAAACTATGGGTAGATGTCACATGTCTTCGAATTTTTTGGTTCTAAGACATGCCGGTTTCCTCACGATGTTTTCCTTCATCGATTTGAAAGAACCGGTGATGAAATAAATTACGCAAAGTATTGCGCCTGTCTGGTTTCGACTACAAAAAGCGAAACATGTTTTTCATTTACATGGGTCTTTCGTAAACTATAACTCAATGCAGCTGCATTGAATACCGATATAATAAAAGTGAATCACAAAAAACAAGTGCGTGGAATCACGATAACGAATTTATGAATAGCGGTAACAATTATATTGAATTCAATATTCGATTCACGCGATTTACTCGTATCTATACATGCACTCATAGCAGTTCATCCGATTCTGATATTGTTATTCGGTTTCTGTTGGAACCATTATACAAGGTGTAAATGAACCCCGTCTCGCTGCGGGTTGTTCGAAAGAGATACCGTGGCCTCGGCACAAAGGGCTAAGAAGGAACTTGGGTGGTTTTTAGTCAGTAGAAGTCTGACACTCGCTACCGCTCTACCCAGAGCGGGAAGAGTAATTTGATGATTTCCTAACCCCCTCAAAAAAAAAGAAGGTGTAAGCGATCCTTCACGAACCCGTCAACCAAGCATTCTGTACAATTATACCAACAATTAGGTAGGTAAAGTAAATTACATCAACAACAAAAAAAAAAAATCCCTACGCAAAAATTAAAGTTGTGAAACTTTTATTTTGGGCTATGGTTTTGTTGGTAAAACTTTTTTTCAGCATTGAAAGCATAGTGCTGATGGTTGCATTCAATAGTTCGGGCGTAGGTACTGGGAGAAATAGTGTCTCTCGTTTTCGTTAAAGTCTATTTACACCCTTTAAACAAGGACACTTTCGAGGTACATAAGCAGCAACTCTTCCTCTGACTTCCCTCGACTAGTTTCTAACTGCGATGTCGAACACCATTCAATATCAAAAATCTATTATTGTATGATCGTATGTTGTTAAATGGATAAAATAACCACGAAAAGTCATTAAAATGAACAGTCTATTTTAGCGTTAAGGAATCATAAGTGTTTTTTTCATTATTAAAAGTTATATAAAGGTAATAAGCATAAAATTGCAACAGTAGCAAATACATTTCTTTTCTGTACAAATATTTTAAAACAAACCATTTCTCTATTTAGAATTAAATTGAATAAAGTCACAACCACAAAGAGAGTTGAGTAAATACAACGTCACAGTCACACGCTCAAAGTAACTCAACTCTAATTGCGCTCGGTACCTCGGAAAGCAATTAGAACGAAATGTGTGTCGCGCGTAAACTAGTGCGTCGACTACAAACTACAACGCTTTTGTTGTCTCTGTTAATGAGGTTGAGTGTGCGTTGAATCACTGTGGGGTTTGTTACTGTGGCGTTATCTACTGATTAGGGTTGGCATTATAAACTTACAGAATTAATTTTAAAAGAGATATAATTATTGTTTGGCTACATCATAAAACAATTACATAATAATATAAAAAAAATACTTGAGAAATCGTAGGTAATTAAGCAGAACATAATTAAAAAAAAGTTAAAACTTAATTGCGGTAATTGATGTTGACACCTGTAAGTTATACGCCTACTTTCTTTTGTCATTAAGAAAAAAACAGACGAAGGGTTTTTCTTATTTTTTTATGAGTTATAATTATAAAATTCCTTTTTTTTAAATAATTTTAAGTAACTATAGTTAACTTAATAGTACAGTACTATTCCATTTGTAAGCAGCAGCTGAAAACTAATTAGTTTCATTATTTTTATTTTGTTCGAAGTTTATTTTAAAACGGTCCGGTGAGTGTGTAGGTATAGGTACGTTAAAATAATGGTATTTAAGTATACAGAACGAGTAAGCCACGAATCTGAAAATAAATTGTGAATTACTACGAAGACTTTATTTATATTGTTACGGTCTAAAAGAGAAAGCTGTCTCACTTTAGTATTGAAAATTTTTATGGAACAGAAACACATGGTGCTGCCCAAAAAGCAACAAGGAAATTAAATGTGTCTCGTTTCGTGTGTCGCATCACAAGTTCACAACGAAGCGTATTATTGGCTTGTCGAAGGTGTTGTTAAATCATTGCACGCGGTTGTGCTGTGGCAAGCGTTGCAAAACGGGTTCAGGGTTGTCGCGATTTTATTCATTGTATTTTTTACAATAATATATATTTTTTTTTATATGTTATTACAGTGCAGTGTGTCTCTCTTTGTGCATTTCACAATGATGCGATTGTTCATCGTGCTCTAGAAAAAGCTTCAAATATAATGCGTTCGCGCAAAAACGCTCCCCTTATATTTGCAAATGCCCGGATACTTAAAACTTTCCTGTAAGTCATTACAATATTTATGTAAATACATTGAAGTACAACAGAGCAAACTTGTGTTCTCAATATGTTAATATACGATCATTTCGCGCAACTCAAACATAAAACAGTTCATAAAATTAACGAGGTACTCTCACAACAGTTTCATTTTCACACTTGCAAACCTGGGGGCATCCCAGGAAGAAATATTTTACACGTTTACGGACGACCTTAAGTAGTTTTCAAGAAAAAGATAACTGCTACCTTTTTTGTAATAGCCTCTTTTATATCCCACTGCTGGGCAAAGGCTTCCTCTTTCTAAATCCAAACCTGTCTGTTTTGGGCAATTTGTGGCCACACTTGGCCCACGGACACGATCAAATTAACACACCACCTCTACCTAACATAAAAACTACTAACCTAAAGATATTTACTGGATTTTTTTTATTACAAGTCTTCTAAAAATGTTACTAACAACATGACTGTCTTTGTCTCTGAGGCCTTTCGGAAAAACTTAGATGAACAGTATCTGTCCGCTACTGAGCTGCTCGCATCTACTGAAAACCTAAAACACAGTGTATATTCATGATTGACCCGTTGACATGAGGAACCGTAATTTAAATTGATAATTTATGTCTTTTAAGACCCTCTCCTGAATTTTGACGACGATGCCTTATTTAACTAAGCGCCAACCCTATCCTAGCTACCGAACGATAGCTGTTGTGAGTGTTTCGACTAACTACCAACTAATGGACACTCAGTAGGTACTCGAGTAATTGTTTCCTTTCCACTACCATTTTAGTAAAAGCACCATCATTTGGAAAATAAATAGGTGTAATTTTAGGTAGAAAACTTGAATACCTACTAAAAACTTACCAACTGTTTATACCTAGGTAGGTAAGTAAGTGCAGTGGTAGGTAAGTCTTCTCTACTTACTAATCAAATTGCTCTGTTATATGAACTAGATTACTAATATTATAATTTGAATTATTTTCTACTGGGTTTTAGTTAGTAACAGTTTTGTTTAATTTTCAGCACATTCAAGCCTTTTTGGTACACTGTATTCATTAAAACTGCTACGCCTAATCCAAACTTCACGCAAAAAAAGAAAAAAAAAAACTATAATCAAATCACTCATAGACCCAGACAACTTAATCACAAACAAAAAACAAACAAGTCTTAATAAATCAATCCGGCATGGTAATAGAACGTTACACACAATAATTAGCCACTCATTAAATACAAAAAAAACCGTAAAAAGTGAAGAAATAGATGACCAGTGAAAGCTGAAGTGCTATCAGCACGCGAGTAAACAAATGACTCTATCCGCCATTTTTTTTTCTTTACACTCTCTGTGCCGTCTATGCGTGAGTGTTACTACTAATGTTAGAATAACCCCTCTACTGCTTCGGGCCATTAGATTGACTAAGGTAGATTAAAAATGAATTAATGTTTAAACAATTAATGCGGTGCAACACGTTAGTTTATTATAGGAAATTATGTCGTGTAGGTGACGTAAGTGTATAGCATTTAAAAAGTTTTAGTTTTAAGATAATAAATCGTGTCTTGATAATCATATTTATTTACCAACTTAAGCCTGAAATACATATGCTACTAGAAAAGCATGCTTGTTTGCTACTAGGCAGTATTGGGCAAAATGTACCTAATCTAACTACTGATTACTAACTACGACTACAAAAAGTAGTTAGCAATCATAACTACTAACTACATAAAGTAATCGAAAAATGTAGTTAAAATTTTTAACTACTAACTACAAATTGTAGTTGCAATCACGATTACTTGATTACTTTTTATAACTACATTTAAAATGATGTAGCATTGAAAATGCCGAAAGTTGCAATTTGTTTTTTTCTGTAGGTATTTTTCGAATGTTGCAGTGAAAAATTCACAATCTACGACTTTAATCCTTGCATTTGATTATTCATAAAAAAAAAAATATAGGTAAGTGCAATAAACTGTTTTTTTTATGCAGCCTTATTCCAAAACATGTTTATATTACCTACTACACATTACATATTGTAATTTATTGATTGAAATAATATTTACAAAATATTTTATCACAAAACTAAACATTACATGTTTATTTCATTGCAAAATATAAGTTCGTAAAAGTTAAATAATCAGTAGTTACAACTACTCGATTGCAGCAATCAAACTAACAACCAATCAAACTAACAACTACTTATTGTAGTTTGATTAAAAGTAGTTAACTACATGTAGTTATGATTACATGTAACCTAACTACATGTAGTTAACTACTTTTAATCGTAGTTAGTAACCAGATTACAAAATTGTAGTTAACTACGCCCTACACTGCTACTAGGTAGTATTGTCATTTGTAGCATGCTTCCCGAGTGTGCACATTTGCTCTAAAGGACAGACCTCAAAAGCATACTTTTTACGATCATACTTCTTTTTAGCACGTCTGAGTGACATTATCTTAAGCCGCGTCCCCACAAGAGCCACGCGGCCGTGCCTCGTGATCGTGGACGTGAACGAGGCCTGTGCCGCGCGGCCTAACAGGAACGTTTGGCAGCATCCCCAGTCCCCACTTGAGCTGCGCGGCTCCATGAGGCCGAGACGCGCGCCTAACAGGAACGTTTCGGGTGACTTTAGTGGGAACGCGGCTTTACAGTCTTGTTTTGGAGACACTGACAGAAAACAGCAAAAAGGTGACAGCACGATAAAAAATCATATAAAATAGTAAAACCAAAGAATATCAAAAAAGAGGTTTTATGCGTCGTGCTAGTTAGCACGAAAAATAGACCGGCTTGCGATTAGGTAGCATGCCTTGAAATAAGCATACTCTTTTCGTATACACGTGCTACTTGTATGCTACTAGGTGACAGATGCTCGAAACTAGCATGATTTCGTGCTACTACGTAGCATGTGTATTCCAGCCTTTACTTTATTATTTAATTTCGGACGAAATGCGAAACTCTTTGTTTTTGCTGAAACTAATAAAATGTCACGCTGTCAGCTTCTAAGATAGATGGAGAAGGCTGTAATAATAATTGTGGATACAAAGAGAGAGATAGAGTGATCGTGCTATTTCGTGTTTCCAGGAGCACGTTACGCGTGACATATTGCACGGTAGTCGTTATTTTGTCAGGTTTTTTTTTATTTGTCTTCCGTTTCCTTCGTTTTGATTTATAGGTCCATTCATTGGGACTTATTGGCCATAACAATAATACAATATTTTGTGTTTTTTTACTCAACAGTGATGTTATTATAAATATCAAATAGTAATTCATATATGGATAAAAATCAATTTTTCCTAAACAATAACGATTCGAATATTTTGGAATACATATTTATTGTTTCTTTCAGAAAGTTGATACCAATAACGGAAAAGTGAAGTGTGTGTGACAAATATTTATTAGTGATTTAATTTTATTATTGAATATACGTGACGCTGTGTTTAGTATACAAACACCATTACCAAGTATTATGTTATTATAACATTTTTACAATTACATGACATTACGTCTGGCCGTAGAAGTAAAGTGGTGACAAGTTATAGTCGGAAGCGTGTTGCTCCCGTCACGCGTGCTTGACATTGTGCGGTAATGGTAGGTAATGATAATTTTATTGGCTAATGGTTTTTGTCACTAATCAAATTATGGCAAAAATTATCATTGTTTTTTTTTTCATTTTTGGAGAACTGTCTAAACAAATTTACATTTTCGTATGCAATCTGTTGTTGAAAGCGTGCCGCCTAGTTACTTTACGCGTTGCGATTAACATAGATTTATGAGCATTCGTTTAAAACAAAAATTAATATGTTAAATATTGTTAGGCATGTTATGTAATCTTTATCTGTGAAAAAAGTTTCGTATTCAAAGTGTGAGTTGAAAGCGTGCTGTGTCCGTCATGCGTGACAATATTGCGCGGCAAAAATGTTTTATGATGTTGTTTATTCAAATTACTAATTCAGTACATATTTAATCCAGAATTATTATTATAACTAGTACTTACTGCATTATAAAAAAAATAACTGATTTACAAACTAACACTACTGGCAAGTATTCACTACATTGCATTGGCAATCGACAGAAATATTTTTTAATGATGTTGTGAATTTAATCGGCGATTACATTTCTTCGTAGTTTATTTATTCAGTAAGTACACATTTATCACAAATATAATTTTTATCATAGCTACAGAGTGCTATTTTTTTAAAAGTAATAATATTGTGTTACAAGTTAATTGACAGGTTTAGTATGCAAAGTGAGAGTTGAAAGCGTGCCGTGTGCTGTCAAGCGTGTCAAGTTTGTGCGCAGAAATAATGATAGTGTCTACAGAGTTTATGTTGTGTTATTTTTTTTATGCTGCGTAAACATAGACTTTTAGATAATTGACATCATAATAAAGTTTTTTTATGAATTTAGGTAACGTTTTAAAATCTATCTATATAAATAAAAAGAGAAGTCCTGACTGACTCATCAACGCCCAGCCCAAACC
This sequence comes from Diarsia dahlii, assembly GCA_949775195.1. NCBI lineage: Eukaryota > Metazoa > Arthropoda > Insecta > Lepidoptera > Noctuidae > Diarsia > Diarsia dahlii. The sequence continues at coordinate 7,951,600 of OX459195.1, read as the reverse complement.
CTTGGACCTAGAAAGCTGAAATTTTGCACAGAAGTTCCCTTTATAACGTAGACAAGGAATAAGGAAGGATTTTTCGAAATTCAACCCCTAAGGGAAAAAATATTAATATAAATAATAATATTCCACAACTATCACACAACGCCATCTAGTCCCAAGCTAAGCAGAGCTTGTGTTATGGGTACTAGACAACTGATAAACATACTTATATATTTCTAAATACATACATATTATAGATAAATTACACTCAGACACAGAACAAATGATCGTGCTCATCACACAAACATTTGACCTGGGTGGGAATCGAACCCACGACCTCCGGCATAGCAGTTAGGGTCACTAACCACTAGACCCACAGGCCAGTCATATAGAAATGATTCCATAATTTTAATATAAATTTATTGGATGAAAGTTCGTATGGAAAATCGTAATATTCACGCGGGCGAAGCCGCTGGCAAAAGCTAGTACCTAATAAATACCTTAGTTTATTTCAAAAGATTATAATTTGAACAAGTACATTTATCCAATTTACATGTCACGTTAATCGTCCCATGATTCCACTGGTCGATTACAAAAAGCCGGGAAAAACGAAGACAAATCCCGTATCACTGTTTGTTTTGTTCTTGTGTAGTACGCCACACGTGTCACGTCAGCCCTGAAATTCCCGAACTCTGTTGGTAGTCACGTATCACGCTCTCCTGACCTGTTTGTACACTTCACGCTGCAAGAGCTGCAACTGAATGTTGGGGCCTTATTCTGTTGTAAAAGGGATCTTTTATCACTTTTTTATACTTTTACATAGGTATTTCATGTAACTGACGTTTTTTACAGTATACCTAAAGAGTGCAAAAATCTTTATAACCGAATGCAGATTTTGTTTCTTTCATTATTTTTTTCCACCGACTTCCAAACGTTAAGTTTATTCTCACATTTTATAAACGTCGAATATTTTGTGAATATGACCTTTTCATGCCGCCGGGCGGGCTTCCTCTACCAAATGAAAAAAGAATCACGTTAATCGTACAAACCATCACGGAAAAGTCGGTGTAAACAATTTAAAACAAATATGACGGCCGAATACACAATCTCCTCTTTTTTTAGAAGCCGGGAAAAAATCAACTGCACGTTTTATTAAAATCGCGGCGAGTGGGTGGATGAAATTTTTGTAATGGACGAATGCCACGTTCACGCTGATTATGTCTGCTCCATAGATAACAGAAACAACAGGTCTGCTCCGACCTTTATATCCTTGAATAAGGATAGCTCAATAAGGGGATGCAGGTTGTTCGAAAAAGATACCGCGGCCTCGACAGAAAGGGCTAAGAAGGAACATGGGTCGTTTTTAGTCAGTAGAAGTCTGACACTCCCGACCTAAGAAGGATAGCTCAATAAAAATATGTATTATTCATTTAGCTTTCAACGACTAGCGTATTTCATCCTCATCATCATCACACATCACAGACCGACTTCATTCACTACTTGGTATATGCCTCTTTTTGTTTCTGCCAATCTAAAAATTATATTTGTAGTTGCTCTGAAATCGATAAATAGTTGAGAAATTGAGATTCAGATTAGTGACGTCAACGGTTACGATTGCCATACTTAATCCATAGGACTTTGAAAGCTCATGCTAAGTAAGTATGTCAGTTGATTGGCGCGGGTCGCTCTTCAGGTTAAACACCACTTTTATATGTAGCTCCGTGGATGGGTGACCACCCTTTATATAGATACCTACTAAGTTTCTTAAGTGCCTAGGAAACCACGTTAAACCGTTGATACCGGCCGTCAAATGCAGATCTTTGGCAGTCGCCGCAAGGTGGCCCGTCAGTCTGACAACCAAGCTTGTCAAAGGGTCTTATCGCATTACCAAATACTATAACTGTTGTGTGCAGGTCAGGTACATGTAGTAGTATTACTACTAATATTCAGACCACAGAATAGATTTTTATCTGTTCCGTGATTCAGACGTATCCGGGTAAACTGGAAGTGAACCCCAAAATAGTTGGGAAAAGGCTAGGCGATAAGACGTGACACAAAAACTCAATCTAGCTCTTTCTAAGGCATGGATTAGATTTCATCATATATATAATTGTGAAAGGGCCCTACTTAATAATAGGGTTAAGTGCTATTACCGCGTCAAGCGAGCGAGGCAATTTAAAAGTAGTTAATAATGTATGCATAGCCATCTAAGGCGGACCATGGCCATACATATGCATAGAAATCTCAGTAATGGACGGTGAAGTATGTATTTAGTAGTGATTTTGAATATTATCGGGAACTTATGTGTTTGTGATGCATGTGACTAAAAGAGTGATGAATATAAATGAGTTATTCCGGTCTGATCCCCTAAAACTGATACCCTTATAGGGGATCCGTTTTATTATATGAAGATGGATGGAGAGCGAGAGGTAGACCAAAGAAAAGATGGATGGAGTGTGTGGGGAATGATAATTATGAAGGTAAAAAGAATAAATGATAGTGTGGCGACTGACAGGGCAGAATGGAAGAAAAAAACGTGTTGCGCCAAATAACATGGGATACTTAAGGGCAGGAAGAAGAAGTTGTGTTTTCACCACAAACTCAAACTCAAAGCATTTATTTCAATTAAGCCATTACAGGCACTTTTGAATGTCAGAAAAAAAACGAACGAAACTACGAGTGCAATACGTCATTCCGAAAGCCACCACGCCGAACCACACGCCACCGAATGCCCGCAACAACGAACACTGCGAGCACGAAAGCACGCAGCGACGCACACCGCAACAACGAATGCACGAGACCCCGAATCACGGAACCACGAATGCACGCCGCAACGCGCAACCGCCGCAGTTAACTCCCGGAGGCACTGCCGAAGGTTTTTAAAAAGAAACGACAGGAGTCTGGTAATTTTGTGCAGAAGTCAAATAACTTTCAACGATTTTAGTTTAAAAGTTACGCAATAAGTCCCACAGAGCAACACAGGAAATTACAAGGACGAGACAGGATAAGGAAAAGGTCTACTTACAGTCTGCTCGATCCCATGCCTGCGCCGCCCCGCGACCTGGAGCCCCGCGCACCCACCGCCACGGCACGCGCCGCCGCACGCCCCCGCATCCACAGCACTCGCCGCCGGTAACATCCGGCGCCGCGCAGCCCGACGCAGCAACTCCCGAAACGACGCATTGCACTCCTAAGCTACAGTCACAATCACAAGGCATAATAACTTGTGAAAGTACTGCAGTTGCCAGTTCCCTAACGTAGATCTCATGAAGAAGAACGGGCAAGAAACTCCATGGACACTCTTTTAAATCAGAATTTTTACCCACGACGGAACGGAGATGGTATATGCGTTTGGGGTGAGAGGTTGTTTGTTTGTGTGTTTGTGCAAATACATGTTGCCATTTTTCTCCAATACTACTAGTCCAATTTTGATGCAGTTTTCAGTTATGGGTTTAGGTTTCATTGGTGCATGTTCTTGGATAAAAAAAAATAAAAGTAAAAAGTTTAAAATAAAAAGCAAAATTAAAAATTTTGAAAAAACCCACGACGGTTAAAAATTAATTGAAAAAAGGATAAAATAACATAAAACACCCGCCTTAAAAAAAAACCCGACTGAAAAAACTGAAAAACAAAAAACAAGCACATTTTAAATTAAACAAAACTTGGAAGCAGGCGGGGTTCTATTTTTTTAGTTCTATTTTTTTCATTTCATAATTTAATATTCAAATGAACCCCGCCTGCTTCCAAGTTTTGTTTAATTTAAAATGTGCTTGTTTTTTTGTTTTTCAGTTTTTTCAGTCGGGTTTTTTGGTTTTTTAACTACTTTTTTTATTTCCAACTTTTTAGTTCTTTTGTTCTTTCGTTGGTCGCGTAAAATTCTTCGCAGATGATTTAACTTTTGTGCTTGTTTATAGGATTTGTCTCTTTTAATTTCTTTTAAACATATGTGTTATATATTTTTGTAATCTCCTTTTAAAACCCTTTATTTTGAAACCCTACTCGATGGTATTGGAAAAAAAATTTTTTTTCACTCCTCTTGCTCAAAAAGAACGTCATAATAGCATACCAGAGCGGGCCTAAAATTGCATATTTTGCCCTAGGGCTAAAAGTAAATCTCGTACGACAACTTGTTCAGCCAGCTGGTGCGTGATGTAGTTTCAAGTAAAAAAAAAATGTTTTATTTTTAAAAATGGAACTAAACGCGCTGAATGCCGAACTCTTTGGTAGAATGTGTGCGTTGCATTGCAGCTACAGAAGAAATAAAAAAAACGCATTGGCCCGAAATTTTTGGAATTGTATTAATAAAATAATTGAATTAAATTTTTAATAAAATAAACTCATATTGAACATGGTTATTTTATTTTCTCGCAATCGTAGTGAAAAGTACAGTGTAACACACGGCGCTAAAATCCCATTATAACTCGGTTCCTATTTACTACCTCGCTAAAGCAAAACTACCTCGTATATAATGGGTCATTTTAGGCCCTTGTATTACAATGTACTATTTTGAACTCCGCGATTTGGCCCCCAAAATCCGCATTTTTTTTACTGCAGTTGCCAGTTCCCTAACGTAGATCTCATGAAGAAGAACGGGCAAGAAACTCCATGGACACTCTTTTAAATCAGAATTTTTACCCACGACGGAACGGAGATGGTATATGCGTTTGGGGTGAGAGGTTGTTTGTTTGTGTGTTTGTGCAAATACATGTTGCCATTTTTCTCCAAAACTACTAGTCCAATTTTGATGCAGTTTTCAGTTATGGGTTTAGGTTTCATTGGTGCATGTTCTTGGATAAAAAAAAATAAAAGTAAAAAGTTTAAAATAAAAAGCAATATTAAAAATTTTGAAAAAACCCACGACGGTTAAAAATTAATTGAAAAAAGGATAAAATAACATAAAACACCCGCCTTAAAAAAAAAAAACCCCGACTGAAAAAACTGATTTAATATTCAAATGAACCCCGCCTGCTTCCAAGTTTTGTTTAATTTAAAATGTGCTTGTTTTTTTGTTTTTCAGTTTTTTCAGTCGGGTTTTTTGGTTTTTTAACTACTTTTTTTATTTCCAACTTTTTAGTTCTTTTGTTCTTTCGTTGGTCGCGTAAAATTCTTCGCAGATGATTTAACTTTTGTGCTTGTTTATAGGATTTGTCTCTTTTAATTTCTTTTAAACATATGTGTTATATATTTTTGTAATCTCCTTTTAAAACCCTTTATTTTGATACCCTACTCGATGGTATTGGAAAAAAAATTTTCTTTTGAACTCCGCGATTTGGCCCCCAAAATCCGCATTTTTTTTGTTTTTTAATTTTAATGTAGCGTATAACACTCGCGCCATCAAGACGAATCTAACGACGTATATTTCATTCAAATCTCTTCATCCGTTTAGGAGTTATGAGGGAACAAAGAAACGGACATACATACATACATACATACATACACGTCAAACACATAACCCTCCTTTTGCCTCCTTTGGCTTCGCCGCAGTCGGGTAAAAAGTAAATGCTTGCTCTCACTCAACATTATATAACCCTATTCTTATGTCCCATTTTCTCTCCACAACCATAAAACTCGGACCAATTGCGGCACATATTACACAATTACCCTAATCACTTTACGACACCCTGCGAACAATAGCTTTGTAATATTTAACTCAAAGGTTCTAGAACAATAGCGATAGTTATTGAACGGAAACTGTACAGACGCATGGACAAACAATATGGTTACCGCTAGTAGTAACTACCGTAGCTACCGCTGTCACTTAGTGTGTTCAATAATTAGTTTCTGATTTTGTAAACATAGGTGATTTTGGATAACTGACTTTATTGTCGATGCATAAAGTTTAGATTGTGCTGCACTTCAAAGATCGATGTTTTTTTTAAGTCTAGTGTTTAATTGAACTGAAAGTCATGGGGAGACTCTTTTATCTAGCAGTAAGTGAGTAAGTGACTAGCCATTCTAAAGTAATCTTAATCTAAGTGAATGAGTGAATATAACTTTTATTTCAGACAGTTAAAGATTATCGCTTTATACTGTTATCATAAATTCAGTAACCGATTACTGCTCGTTCCGTGACAAAGGCTCCTCTAACTCCACAAGTATAAAGTTGACATAATATGAACTTTTAGAGAAACAAAAGTCAGTTTGGAAACAAGGACCTGAATAGACTGGACGCCAGCTACCGTGCCCGCGGCGACTGACTCAGCAATTATCGAGAAAGGCGCCGACACACAGACACCTACTGTGAATGAATTTAGTCGAGAATTCTTTGTGATTTTTAATGAGGAGTTTCTTTTTGTGAGTGTAGGTGCTGCCATTGTAGGGGATTTAGATGAGCAATTAGAGAGAGCGGTTGAGTCAAAAACAATTGAATTTTCGTACATAAAAGGAGGATTTATTCAAGATTTACTAATACAAAGACAAAGAGAAATATTGAAAGTCCAAGAGAAAAACCAATACCTATAGGAAAAAATGCAATAAAAGTGAAAAACCCCGAGTACAAGACTGCAACTATTGAAAAGTTCAAAACAAGTTTTTTTTTAAGCAGTTCGTGACAGTTGGGTAAAAAAAACAAATAATAGCGATAATTAATAGCAATAGCTAGATCACGATTCTGTAAGAGACAAAAATGAAAACAAAATCAATGCGAAAGAATTTTAATACTTATCGTCTGTAACAGACGGACACGAAACACGGAACACGGTCGCAACTCCCAATCTAGCGTAACCGAGCATTTAATTAAAAGTCTCTGTATTCGGGCGGACTTGCGGAAATGCACTCAGGCCCGGTTTCCACCAAAGCGGAGACGAGCAGAGCGGAGAGAAGATACGTGCCAAATTCGACTAATCACAGAAAGGGCGAACGACCAGATGTGAATTTTATCTAATGTGATTGGCCGATTTCCGCATATCTCCTCTCGTCTCCGCTCCTGTCCGCTTTGGTGGAAACCGGACCTAATGATGAAATTAATATTGTGTTTCTCCGTTAGAAATTTTTCAGTAGCAGCCAATGAGTTTGGATTTGTGCCCTAGTTGAATAGGCTCGCATCATGGTTACATGGTACTGAAAAAACTTTACTGGCGCTAAGTTGGTAGGGAAAATATTGAGTATGAATGTTGATGGCTATAAGAGTAGAGGAAGCCCAAAGAAACGATGGATGGACTGTGTGAAGGATGATATGGCTAGAAAGGAGGTGACTGCTGAGATGACGAGAAATAGGGATGTATGGAAGAAGAAGACATGTTGCGCCGACCCCAAATCGATAGGGCAGGAGAATTATGACGATGTTGGTATATCTCCGCTTTCGGGAATTACAAGGATGCGGTTATGTTATACTTATCTTGAATCTTATGACTGTCTTCTTCTTAGCGTGTCGATGGCAATCTAAATTGTGTCGGCCCAGAATTGGGCTACTAGTTTGGCGCTTTCGGTAGCGTCCATCAGTTCCTGTAGTGAACAGTCAGCAGGACACGCAGGGCACGATGTTAAGTGCCCCATCGTTTGAGGAACAGCACCACATTTACACTCTAGAGCAGAGTCATTTAAATATCTCCACCTCACTAAGTTTTCTTTGCTGCGACCAACCTGGGTCCGGAGTCTGTTTAAAGACTTCCAGGTCAGCCACGGCAACTCTTGTCCAGGTGGCATGACTATGACTGTAATTCAGTTAAAATAAAGAGAAGTCTGAATCTATAAACCTGCATTACTTATTCCAACATTTTCCTACATAATTTGCCAATAGCTGGTACTATTACCCAAAGCGAATCAGATTCATTCGTCATACGAATATTAAAAACATCTCGATAGGTATGCGCGGGCGTGCATCAAGGCTAAATATCTGCGTCGGCAGCTGCAGCGGAAGCCGATAAGGACTGATAGCGTTATCGGGGCGATAGCGGCGCTTTGTCGCTGCCGACACCTGGGGACCTAGTTCAATGTTCGCGAATGAGGATTGGGGACTGTAATGTGCTGCTCTATTGTTTGGTACTAGTGGTCTTTGAAGCCTACTTATGTGAGCTTTGTGGTAACTTATATACTTACTCGTCCATTTTACATAGGATATAATATAAAAGTTTCCTAACGAGTATTTTGGCTAACGTGTTACTGTATTTGCCCTGTACTTATAGTTTTGACATGTCATGTGATAATACCTTATCCAAATTTTTAAGTATGGCGGGACACGGGAATGGGTATTTGTTTTGATTTATTGTGCTAATACTGTACGTTCCAAGTAATGATGTATTGGTATCAAAAAATAGCTTATATAATCTATTTTAATAATATCTACGTATCATTGCGATATGTTACAAAAAGCTACGTAAAAATCTGTTAAATCCAACAATTTTACCCAATTTTTACTCTTATTTATTTATTTATGTACACACAAAATACAAAAAAAGGAAAATACATAAAAAGAATAGAAGAGCACAAAGGTACTGCTTATACTGCTGCTGCTGCTTTGCTTAGGTGCTGGTCTTAGTGTCAACTTAAACATTTTTTGTGTGCGTTTTCGTTATGAGTCGGTATATAGTATATTATATGTATCGATTCCCTGCATTTCTCGCTATAAACAGATATTTTTTGAAACCCGGACGTTTGAGCATATTTTTTAAGCGTACGTCAGCTGTCAAAATTGGACGTTTGAGTGGTTATAGATCTTGGCCTAATACCTATATTTTTTTTCCTTTATTAATGCGTTTTCGTCGGTCGTGGATTTATGTATTGCAAGAGTTGCATCAGTATGCAGAATTGTGGCGGCTGGCCTGCTTCATAATTTCGTCTGTTTTTAGCTTTCTTTGACGGGAAACAATGCATCTATGGCACCTCTGGTATCAGCCTTACCAACTTCACTTATAACTTGCCACTCTATTCAAGTATCTGTAAAAATGGATGTTGCTGTAGCAGAGACTGTTTCACCTACGACAAATACACACATTTACGCCTGCTTATATCTACGCATAAATATACCTATAAATTGATTCCTGCAGAAGTTATTTAGGGGGGTTTCCCCGATATCGCGGGAGAAGGCGCGACAAACGTCATACAATTTCATGCTTCTATTCGATCATATAAAATGCAAAATTTTCGAAAGAAATATTTTCAATTGTAAATAAGTACCTACCCGACTGTCAACTCAATATCAATTAACGCAACCAATTAGTAAATAATAAAGTATCTTCATCAATTGACGCAAATCGATACAACGAGGCGTCACCGTGTGGTTGCATTTACTAGGAAATCTGTTTGTGGCAGTTAACGAAATACCACAATTTACAGTCATGATCGGATTTAACAATGACTAGGTACGAAATGTATTCTAATTATTGTAATAGTTGTTTAAAATTAGAATTTTTGAGTAAGTTACGGATATGCTTATGCTGCGAGTTTCTTGGAAAACATGAGTTTGTGTAGACTTACGATGTTGAAATAACTAATTAAGTAGTCTGATTCATTGTTAGTCTAGTAGATGTCGATGTGTCGGTAGAGAATTTGTCAGCTTGTGTTTCACTTAACACTAGCTTAGCTGTGTGTGCATTTTCATGAAAATCCGTTCAACCGCTAACGCGTGAAGTGATATAGGCTTATAGCCCTTATAGGCTGTTTTTCGCATACAAATAAGTATAGATTCTAGAATAAAAACTTAAGAAAGATACCCCTGGCGCATACCTATTTCGATTGTTGCCTTGATGAATCCTGATGCCGTGAGGAAACCGGGTTATGGTTAATCTCCAGTCAGATCATATTCCAGCATCTGGTTGGTAGGCCGTGATTCAAGAAAAATTATGCTCAATCTCTGTCTGCCAAATAGCCAGCTAAAGCACGGAATGGACTTTGGTTTGCTGTCTATGAATTTATTTAGCACTGCGTTCAGTATGGCGAATTTCACACGACAACCCTCGTCTTCACGATCGGGCGGTGAAGCGGATCTCACATCGCATTGCCTTGTATGATAAACGTTGATACCTAACACACGCCTCACATCATCCTTTGAGTCTGCAGAACCCGTTAAATTGATTCTCTGCCATTCCTTCGAGCTTACATTATCCCGGAGTGTCAGTGTCAGGCTATATACAGAACGTTCCCTTTTTAGGGTTCCGTAGTCAACTAGGAACCCTTATAGTTTCGTCATGTCTGTCTGTCCGTCCGTCCGTCCTCGCTTAATCTCTTTGACCGTTAGCACTAGAAAGCTGAAATTTGGTACCAATATGTGTATCAATCACGCCGACAAAGTGGTAAAATAAAAATTGGAAAAAAATGTTTAATTAGGGTAGCCCCCCTATATGTAAAGTGGGAAGTGATTTTTTTTTTAATTTCAACTTTAACGTGTGATATATTGTTGGAAAGGTATTTGAAAATGAATAGGGGTTTACTAAAATCATTTTTTGATAATGTCAATAATTTCGGAAATAATCGCTCCAAAAGTAAAAAACAATGTGTCCCCCCCCCTCTAACTTTTGAACCATAAGTTTAGAAAATATGAAAAAAATCTGAAAAGTAAAACTTTATAAGGACTTTCTAGGAAAATCATTTTGAACTTGGATGGAAACAACAGATGGAAACAGCGGTTAACCAATATAATTTGGCCCCTGAATCATATGAGCGCCTATACAATCCAGAGGTCAAGTTTCATTGGCACGTAGAAGAAATTGTATAAATTATAGCATACCGTTTTGGTACGGAACCCTTCATGTGCGAGTCCGACTCGCACTTGGCCAGTTTTTTTTTTTTTTGGTGGGTGAAAAATCATCGAATGACCCCCCCCCCCCCCCCGCTCTTGGGCAGAGCGAAGGGGAGTGTCAGACTTCTACTGACTAAAAACCGAACCCATGTTCCTTGCGCCGAGGCCACGTAATCTAGTACAAAAATCCGCGGCCCCGACGGGCGTCGGCCCTTGCGGGACCCTCCTTGCTGACATCTCTTTGAGGCGCGCGTGGAACACGAACGCGCCGCCGACACGGTCTGTTGCCGTCATGACGACGGCCGGACGGCGAGCTAGCCCATTACTCACCGTCCACAGGCCCGCGTCTACGGTGGCCGGAAGCCATCACGTGGCCCCCGACGCCCGGAGCGCCTTCCGTGCCTTCCGCGGAGGCTGGGACGTTGAGAGGTTCTCTCCCTCTCTCGTTCCGCCACCTCCTTCGCTAGCATCACTGCTTCGCAGAAGGAGGCGACGGCGTCCCATTCCTCCTCGCCCCGGACCATGGCATGCACCAGGGCCGGACGCGAGAGGTCGCCGCCGCCGATCGCCGCTACAGAACGTTCCCTTAGGGATAATTTCCAGACGTAACTAGATTTGCGCTAGAACGCGAGTGAAGCCGCTGCGCTGCTTCGCTAAAGTAATTAATAAATTTAGTAAAGTGATTTATGGTAGCGTTACATGGAGCTAATTTAGATTTATGGTTTTGAAAGAGTTATGTGGGAAAGCATTCTTTAGGGAGTTAGGGACCATGTACACAGAGTAACCTAAAATACGCCCGAAATCAAGTGTCGGAAAACAAATGTCCTTGTCATGTTACTCATTTGAACTGTCCAAAACATAGAAATCTCGAGATCTAACACCTTGGTACATGAATATTCATGTAAACAGGTCGTAACTAAACAATACACCACAGGTAAGATCTCGTTAAAGCGTTGTAGTTTCTTAGCTATAACTCGCTGTCATGAACAGACTAAACTGCTATTTACTGGACAAGGTGTGATAAAAATGGTAAAGAATTAAGAAATGGAGAGCAGGTTTTGCACTTGTTATCAGGCTATTAAGTGTTCCGTAATCATCATCATCGGCCTAGCCTTTTCCCAGTTGGGGCTGGTTTCCAGTCTAAACGGGTGCAGCGTAGTATTTTACTTAAAGCACTATCGACATCGTTATCTTCATCACCTTCTCATTGTTGTATCTTCTTTTATGTTATTCCTGCCAATCCTTGTCTATTACTTCTATATATACCTAGATCTTAAATATCTTTAGTCAACCTACCGTCATCATCATAGGCCGCTGCAAACACACTTTGGCATAATGAGGGATAAAAAAAGGATACTCCCGGTCAAACCATGACCGACCTGCTGGAATGTCCAATCTATCCTTACATCTGTACATTTGAGTACTTAAAACGCTACCGACGCTGCAATTAACGTGACCCCCTACTGAGCCTGAGAAATTTAATGAGTCGTACAGACGGCTACACATCAAGCTATACATTTCCAGTTTACGCTGATCTCGCACTGTATGGAAATCCTATACAATGCGAGACCAGCTTATACTGGAAATGTATAGCTTGATGTGTAGCCGTCTGTACCATCGATAGGAAATATATTTGGGGTCAGCGCAATTATTTTCTTCTTTTTTTGTGTTAATTGTCAGCTCGTTTCTCAGTAGTCATTCTAGCTATATCATTGTAAATTATCGCCTAGATATTTATATAATTATATTAAAAAATTGACAAGAAATCCTCAGACACATGTCTATCAAAAATTATGATTAGATCTACAGTATCTTCAAGTTAGTGACAAATTTTCTGTGTGACCAGAAACAAAGCACCCTTTGATCAATCTTCTATCATAATCAAATCAAAATAGTTCTTAAAACCGAGTGCATATAGTGTACAGTTCTACAAGCTAGTGTGAGTGTCGCGTCAAGTCGCGTGCCGGAGTCATTGACTGCCGCCGTCGCACAGTCCAGATTAGAAACGTGCCGCGAGTGCCGCTTTCTACCAGAGCTCAGAGGCGGCACTACACTGGACTGCGAGGTTGCCGCTTTGCTGCCGGACCGATATTTGGCATAAGGATGGGATGTGTTTTGATATTGTTTTTGATGTTTTGTTGTTATTTGTGATAGTATGATGGTATGGCAATCTGTAGATGTTATGTAGTCCATTATGTGATATGATAGGGTGTTGCACTAGATTTACTAGATTTTAGATAATGGAATAGGGCTTCGCAAGAGCAGGAGCACACGCAATTAGGTTTACAATATGAAGCTGTGGTGGCAAATGGCAATTAAAACATAAATGGTCTAAGATATGTGATTAAATCACTGTTGGATTCCTACAATGTTTACAAGATCCTGTTTTAAAATTGATGCGGAACGGATATGTTTCTCAGGATTCAGGAATACGAATTATGACTTCATGTTCTAACCGACTTCAAGGATTGATAAATCCTTGATGAAAAGCGTAGGATAAGACATTTGCTTTTAGACTTTAGTGTTTATTCCATGGAAAAGATTGTAGTTTTCGTATAAAACGGTTTGAAAATGTCACGGGTTGTAATTGGTCGTTGGTTGGTCTTACTTTTCTAATTTAGTACATTCATAGGCCAGTCACCTCATCAACATTTTCAGAAATACCTTTAGAGAGTAGTAACCTGTTCTCTTTCACAGATGGTGTCTTTGTTCTAAAAAGTTTCAGTTGATAAGAATAAGGATAATCGTGAATATTTCTAGATAGAGTCATACCGACAGGAACAAACAAGTTATGGATATTTGACAGATTCTCTTCAATTCGCAGGAGATCTTGAATAATTACCGTTCTTTTCTGGGCTTTTACTTTTTCCGAGCGTTCGAGCGATCGATTCTGCTTTTGCGTACTTGATAAAATCAACGCTTTATATCATCATAATCATTTTAGACAGACAGCCAATACTGGAAATGAGCCTAGGTACCCCAAGTGTCACCACATTGACCCATCCTGTGCGTCTCGTATCCAGCGGATCCCCGCTACCTTCACTAACAAGTTGCAATGCAAAAGGAAAATCCTAAAGGATTATAGATTCATCGACTAACTGGAAACTTTGACAGAAGTTATTGCGTGAGCTAAGCAATCCCGATATAAGTTAGTAGCATCATTATTTGCCAAACCCTTTTCCCAACTATGATGGGGGTCTGCTTCCATTCTGACCGGATGCAGCTGTGTCTTTATTTATTATTATTATTAGCCTGTACTGTCCCACTGCAGGGCAAAGGCCTCCCTTCCCTCCTTCCACTTTTCGCGATCTAGTGCGATGATAGGCCAATCCTTTGAGAAGGAATCCAGCTCGTCCCGCCATCTCCTTCTGGGCCTGCCGCGTTGTGTCTTTATATATGGAGCAAAAAAAATAGATTTCACCATCAGTTGCAATTTATATAAGTAACTAGGTACATAATTATAAAAAGAGATATTATAAACAGACCAAAAAAAGATAGATGGATTATGTTTAAACGTAAAACAGAGGCTTTGAAGAAAAAGGCACTGTGCCGAGAAATATATCGGTATGTAGAAGACAGGATGACGAAAATAGAGAGGCAACACATACGATGAAAACAATAACAAAAGATACAGTTTTCTTTCCGCACTAGAAGCCCTAAGCACGAGCACACGGTAAAAATAATGAAAAATCGTCGTTGTTTGCGACAAGCACAATCATCATCTATAACTACGAAAAAAGGTTTAGCTCGGGCTAGGGCGTTAGATATCGGAAAATATAGTTCTTTTTGCGCGTCAGGTGCTCGTGGAAAATATTTTTCCTTAAAATAGGTATCGGCGACAATAATCTGATTACAGCTATCATTTACGCACATTGTCCGATTAGATTGTACAGTACATTGTTTATCCAATGCATTATCGTGAGGTGTTAAGCAGTTTGTACCTAGCACTTAGCCGACTTACATGGTTACCTACTTAGATATTAAACATTATGTCGTGACAAGTTTAAATTCTGAATCTAGATTAATCTCTCTGATAGCTTGATTGTGATACGGCTTGAGGTAGGTCCATTGCTTTTACAATGTCTTTTGATTCTAATAGCTATAAACTTGTTGCTGACGTTTTTTATCTTTTACGTACCTACATAAAATATATAAAGATGAACTAACTACCGCCATGATTTTCAGTAAAAGTTGTATAAACTATGTAGTCATTTAAGAACTCATGAAAGAATAGCATCTCAACCTGGTGGTTATATATTATGAAAGTCATCATCATTATTATAAACGTCATCATAATGAGCAGCAAAAGCAACAGACGATGTTGCATCCAGTGTCTTTTCGACAGGTTTGGCTTTCACGGATGCTACAGATTGTTAAAATCTTTTATGTGTTTTAAGCACGTCATTTTATTTTCATTTCACGTCTCTTTCTCTTATCCCAATAATTCATTTGGGGTCGACGCAACATGTCTTCTTCTGTCATACTCCTCTATTTGTCTTCATCAGAGGGACAATTCCTTTCTTGCCATTTCATCCTTTTTACTTATAGTCTATTCATCGTTTCTTTGGTCTTCTTCTACCCCTGCTACCCATCCATATTCATACTCTGAACTTTCCGTGTGACATCTTTTTCATTCCTCCGCACTACATGATGTATTTCAAGCATAGTCATGTTATCCTATGTTTAGAAACGAAGTCACGGATTGGATATACTATTATAACATTGCTTGAACATAACGCAAATAAATGGATTAAGTATTTAAATAGTTTGGACAATTACATTATTTTCCATTCTTGGCAGCTATTGACGATTCGATTGCTCAACGATTTTTTGTAGGCTTCTCGTCTTTAAGAACCACGATCTTGTAATCTGAGATATTGTTATATGGATAACGACATCGCTGTTTCTCGCAGGATCTACCTCTCCCAATGAATTTCTGCTGAATCCTTTTTGTTGTTTGATCTATCATTGATAGATATCTATTTTCGTTGTCATCTGTAGAAGTTCTTCGTCTTTCATCCTAATCATTGCACATACATTACACACATTCACACATTTTTATTTTGCTTCTAAAAATCGTGTTTCTTTATATTACTGACGTAGGATTTATAAATTTTCAACGTAAGTGTATATGTTTGTGAAATCTGATACTAAATTGGCGATATTATATAAGGTCACGCCGAAAATCGGTTTGACAAAATGAATTGACGTAAAGATCAAGGCCGCTTTAGAATTATTATTGTGAATCGGAACAATCATCGAATTTACAAAGAAGCATGAATAAATCACACAAAGAGACAATGACATGCATCTACATACTATTACAAATTGACTGTCAGATAAAAATAAAATTTGATTAAAACCTTGAGGATAGTGACTGTGTTTCAAGGAACGGTTCCGTAAGCCGTTCGGGAGAATTAGTTTAAAGTTACATTAATACTGTTCATTGAAAACACAATGCAGCTTTATTCAGCCTTAATCTTAGTTATGAAAGAATACTATGACCATAGGAAATCAATAAAAAAGTAGGACATGAAAAATAAATGTTTCTGGTCTTTCTTTTAGGGCAAACTTGGGCCGCAAAGCATTCATTTATTGCGACATCTCGCTAAAGAAATGATAATATCCCAAAAACCAGATATGATAGAGTATATCTGTAAGTAGATTTAGATTTAGCTGATGACATATTATGTGTTCCATATATAACCAGATATGATAGAGTATATCTGTAAGTAGATTTAGATTTAGCTGATGACATATTATGTGTTCCATATAATATGTCATCAGCTAAATCTAAATCTACTTACAGATATACTCTATCATATCTGGTTTTTGGGATATTATCATTTCTTTGGCGAGATGTCGCAATAAATGAAACTAAACTTTGATATAACCCTAAGTAATAATACCATTTTAGCATGAGATTCCAATTGCGTAGATACTAAACTTTATCATTTAAGTAGTCCTACTTCAATAATGTAAAGGAATACGATTTTCTTATGAAAATTAGGGTGCAGAGGACTACAATTTTTGATAACATCGCTCAATTTCTCCACGTTTTTCATTAATTTGTTAAAGAAAACACCTTGCTCATTACTCACAATATATTTTCCATATAATATGGCATCAGCTGAATCTAAATCTACTTACAGATTTACTCTATCACATCTGATTTTTGAGATATCGTCATTTCTTTATCAAGCTGTCGCTGTGAATAATTCCTTTGCAACCCGATTATAGCAGCATTATTAATGAGCAAGGTTATTTCTTTAACAAATAAATAAAATACGTGAAGTTTTTAAAAAAGTATAGTCAATTATACTCTTACTTTCCTAGTAAAATCGTATTTCTGTACATTAATGAAATAGGACAATTTATAAGTCATAAAATATACAATATTACGTTTGACTCTCAAATTAAAAGTGATTTTGATTACGATTTTGAGGATGTGGCTGTGTTTCAAGAAACGGTTGAGCAAGTCCTTTGGGTGAATTTGTATAACGTGGCATAATTATGACTCATTTAAAGGAAAAAGGAACACTGTACAATCATAGTATCATTCATTACAGAATAATATAAACATAGGTAAGTAGTACAAAATGACGTCATGAAAAAATAAATGCGTCTAATATTACTTTTAGGCTAAAATCGGGTTGCAAAGGAATTATTCACAGCGACAGCTTGATAAAGAAATGACGATATCTCAAAAATCAGATGTGATAGAGTAAATCTGTAAGTAGATTTAGATTCAGCTGATGCCATATTATATGGAAAATATATTGTGAGTAATGAGCAAGGTGTTTTCTTTAACAAATTAGTGAAAAACGTGGAGAAATTGAGCGATGTTATCAAAAATTGTAGTCCTCTGCACCCGAATTTTCTTAACAAAATCGTATTCCTTTACATTATTGAAGTAGGACTACTTAAATGATAAAGTTTAGTATCTACGCAATTGGAATCTCATGCTAAAATGGTATTATTACTTAGGGTTATATCAAAGTTTAGTTTAGAAAAAAATCTTGACGCTAATATCTTCGCTTGGTCTTCCTTCCGAATCAATGCTTGCTGTGCTGTAGTCTGTGTTCCTTGATAGTTTCATTATCTGTTGTTTGCTAAACACAGCCTTCAGAAATGTGTCATTAAAATTTGGCTTATCTACCATATTATCCGAGAATATCCATAGTGGTTTGGAATTTATGAAGATGACAAGGTTGGACAGAGGACTTATCGAGTTTTTCATTTATTTCTTGTTATTCTTCCATAGTTTTAAACTCACGTGAATACTTATATTAATTTGTCCTCTTATTTAAAACTGGTTTTTAAAGGCTAGCTTCTTTGCGTTGAGTAGCGTCTAGGATATTTTAGGGATCCTTGATCGCCAGTTTGATGTTTAAATTGTGATGACGCTGTTATTTTCAACAGTTATTATCAATAAAACATTTCGTATCTCTCAGTAGACTGACCTTACTTCCAAGTATAAATTAAGAACCTGTTGTATATTTATGTCGAAGTAATTAATACAATCAGTACGAGACAGTACTTATAACCAGATAGGATCGAATATCTCTAAATCACACTCCCACGCAAGTCCGTGAGAACACAACGAGATATAATTGGTAGGCAGTTAACATATTCATGAAGTCTATATTTACCTTCGTAAAACCTTCACTGCTAAATTAATTATTAGTTGCGAAACCATTATCCAAGTTAAGTCTGCCGTGCTGCGTTTCGAACGAACCCAACAACCTATACATAGCCACCTGGACGGTCACATAGAAAAACTGTTTAGTTAAACATCGTCCTATATCTAAACAATAGCCTAATGCCAACCCTAATGCTAACAACATAAAGTACAAAATAAACTATGCATGGTAAATAGAACCCTATCGCCCTAAGCGTCCGTCAGTATTCTGTTAGTATACAATAAATATTCGGCGCCAGTTGTGTCAGAACACACATATACATAGAGGAGCAAGCGTTGTAGCTTGCCAAGAACGGCAACGTCGCATCGCTTGCCGGCGGATTCCAAGCTTGTTTCAATTTATTCTTATTAGTTCGACAAAGTTCTAAATTCGAATTACGGCTGCAAATCTGAAAAACATGAACCTTAGAGCAGGCGTCATATGGTTGAATGTTGAGGGAATTATGTCGAAAGACTTTGTCGTACTGAGGGTTTTGTCAGCGATATCCGAGGGTAGCGGGACGCGTGGCGTTCTCGACGCATTGTGTTCGTTTTTTACGAGACGCGATAGAATCGATGTCAGTTGGCAG
Organism: Diarsia dahlii; assembly: GCA_949775195.1. NCBI lineage: Eukaryota > Metazoa > Arthropoda > Insecta > Lepidoptera > Noctuidae > Diarsia > Diarsia dahlii. Next base: position 7,932,678 of record OX459195.1, on the reverse strand, counting down.
ATTTTTTATTTTACCGTTTTTTGGCCTTGTTTGCCTCGAATAGAGACATAGACAATGAACACAGTGCAAAACAAGATTCGCTATGACATTGAGCTGTTGGGGAAAATGAAGTTTTATCCTCAAAATGTTTGATCAAAACATGCTATTCAATAAAATGAAAATTGAGGAATGTCCAATACTGCACGTAATCTACTTATTAAGGAAAATAGCTAAAACAGTACAAAATAATGCAAATGATTCTGCTCTTTACTTTCAGAAACTTCACGTTTTTCAATGTTTTGTTCAAGAAACAACCTTGCTCATTAATAACACCATGTGTTCCATATAATATGGCATCAGCAAAATCTAAATCTTTTTTACAGATTTACGCTATCACATCAGGTTTCTGAGATATTGTCATTTTTTTACAAAGATATCACAGCGAAAGTATGCTCCGCGGCTCAAATTTGGCTTAAAAGAAAGTCTAGAAACATTTTATTTTACCATGCCTTTCTTGTATTCAACCCACAAACAAATGAATATTCTATCGTTCATAAGAGTATGATTAGAAAATGCTCCTATACGCTTTAAATAAGCAATAATAATATCACTTTTTACAACTTCGCTCAAGGGACTCACGGAACTGTTACATGAAACTCAGCCAGAACCCTACAAATTGTTATAAAATCCTATTCTAATTTTACAATCAAATATAATAATTTCTATATTATAACTTGGCATTGTCAATTGCTGTGATTTACTGATATTTCTATGTAAATTCGATGATTGTTCCTCTTCATAATTGGCCTAGATCTTTGCGTCAACTCAATTTGCTAACTATCTTTTCGATAAAACCTTGAGTGCCAAGGTCCATTTAGTACCAGTTTCCAAATGCTTATATCCTAAGGTTTGTAATATCAATAGGCCTACTTCAGTAATGTAAAGAAATACGATTTTATTAGGAAAAATAAAGATGCAATGGACTTAACTTTTTGAAAATATCCATTAAAGATTTCACGTTTTTCATTGGTTTGATAAAGAAATAACCTTCCTCGTTAATACTAACATGTGATTCATATTATATGGAATCAGCAAAATCTAAATCTACTTACGGATTGACTCTATCACATCTGGTTTTTAAGATATCATCGTCTCTTTATCAAGATTTCGCAGTGAATAAATGCTTTACAGCCCAAATTTGGTGTAAAAGCAAGACTAGAAACAGTTAATTTTGTTATGAATTTCTTGTATTCAGTCATAATACATATGAATATTCTATTGTTCATAAGAGAATTACTATGAAATGCTCCTTTACGCTTTAAATAAGCATAATTATATAAGTAATATCCATTTTTTTACAACTTTGCTCAAGGGATTAACGGAACTATTACATGAAACTCAGCCAGAATCCTACAAATCGTTATAAAATCCTATTCAAATTTTACAATCTAATGTTAAATTTCTATATTATTACTTGCAATTGTCTTTTCTATGATCTATTGGTGTTTCTATGTAAATTCGATGACTGTTCCTCCCCACAATTCTAAATCGGCCAAGGTTTTTGCTTCAACTCATTTTACGTACCCGATTTTTGATATAGCTTTATGTAAAAAATCAATTTTAGTATCAGTTTCTAAAAGTCCATATCCTAAAGTTTATAGTTTTTGTTCTTCATTTTGAGTAATGTGAAGAAATGCAATTTTATTAGAAAAATAAGAATGCAATTGACTCCACTTTTTGAGAACATTGAATTAAAACTTCACGTTATTCACTAATTTGTTAAGGAATTAACAATCTATATAAATAATGCCATGTGTTCCATATGATATGACATCAGCAGAATCTAAATCCACTTACAGATTTACTCTATCCCATCTGGTTTTGAAGATATCGTCGTATTTTTTATCAAGATGTCGCCGTGTATAATTCCTTTGCGGCCCGATTTGTGCCTAAAAGGAACATTAGAAACACATATTTTTCATGATATACTTTTATTCTACTTACTATTGGTCATATCATTCAGTAATTAATGCTAATATGATTATACAGTGTTTCTTTTTCCTTTAAATGAGCCATAGTGATGCCACTTCATACAAAGTCTCTCAAGCGACTTGCGTAATTCTTTCTTGAAACAGTCACAATCACAATTCTCAAAATTGTAAATAATTTTTCTTTTAATTTGACAATTATGCGTAATAATGTGTATATGATAACACGTATTTGTTTATTTTTGTGATTTATTGATGCTTCTATGTAAATTCGATGAATATTTCTCTTCACAATTTTAAATCTGCCAGGATCTTTACGTCAATTCCTTTTGTCTTTTTGTAATAAGGCCTATTTAGTATCAGTTACTAAATGTTTATATACTGAAGTTTATAATTTCAATAGTCGTATTTCTTTAGTGTAAATAAATACGATTTTATTACGAAAATAAATATGCTGTTGACTCTACTTTTTGAAAACATCGATTATAAACTCTAGGTTTTTCAATAATTTGTTAAAGAAACCATCTTGCTATTTATAATGTCACATGTTTCATACAATATGGCATCAGCTGAATCTAAATCTGCTCACAGATTTACTCTATCATATTATTATCAGGTTTTTGAGATATCATCGTTTGAATGCTTTGCGGCCCATTTTTGGCCTAAAGTGAAGTCTAGAAACATTTATTTTTTCATGTCTTACTTTTTTGTATTTTTCTATGGTTGTAATATTCTTTCATAAACGAGATTATGGCTAGATAATGTTGCAAAATGTAAAATTAAATTAACAGACATGATGATATTTTAAACATAATAAGTATCTCGAATGACTGTCGGAACCGTTCCTTGAATTACAGCCACAATCCTCAAAATCGTAATAAACTTGTCTTTTAACTTGAAACAAGCTTTTGCAGTTATTGCTTCATCGTGTTGAATATAATAATAAATATCATCCACGACTAACAAAAGATGCAGCTATATTAAAAGTCAGACAACCTTGTGTAGGTATTATATAATATCAATGCAGACAACTATGAAAATTCCAAAGCCTAAATTTATCTTTGTGTGCCTTTTTTAACAAACAAAGATTATTTTTGTACCAGAAGTCCAGAAGGTATAGAAGAAAGCAAAACAAATCGATCGAATAATACATTTATCTCAAAATCGACTCTCTGATAAATGTGATGGGAATTTTGCATTTTAGAGATAATTTTTTAACTTTGTCGTGGTCTACCTCAACGGCGATTTCCTCCGTCAGGCTTTCAGTGCTGTTCTAAGTGCTTTCAGAGCTACGTGGCCAGTAACATGATTAAATCATGTCACTACAAAAATTAAAAACTATAAATACTATACTTACTATAAATCATCATGATTTATATTTTATATAACTATTTGTTTTTTTATAGCAAAAAGTTCAACTATGTACTTGTACGTTTGGAATAAAATACAATAGAAATCTATAATTCTGTACCTTTAGTGAAAAGTGATACAAGTCACAAATCCTCGTTTTGAGAAAAACAGATAATAAGTTTTGCATTTTTTAAACGGATACAACTTTTTTATTTCAGTATATTTTTTTGACGTGTTAACTTTTATCAATTGGATCACTAGGTGGACCGATGACCTGGTGAAGGTTTCGGGGATCCGCTGAATGCGGCCCGGTCAATATAGCGACACTTAGGGGAGGTTTATGTCCAGTAGTGGAAGTCTTTCGGCTAAAATGATGAATAATGATGATGAACCAAATAAAGTTAACTTTTGTGGTTGTAGACCCAATGAACCAGGTTTGTTTCTCAAATCGTGTTACCGTTTTAGGGTTCCGTAGCCGCATGGCAAAAAAACAGAACCATTACAAATTCGTCATGTCTGCCTGTCCGTCAGTCCGCCAGTCCGTCAGTCCGTAATTCCGTCTGCTGTACTGCCACTTTATTCCGAAACTATTAAGACTACACAATAGAAATTTGGTACAAGGTAGATGTGTTCTGTGAAACGCTTTACGATTTTTATACAAAAATAAAAGATTAAGGGTTTTAGTTTGATTTCCTTGTATGGGGGGCTCCCCCCCCCCCCTTACAAGGAAATTAAACTATAAACAAAGTCAATCTTATGGGTATGGGGTGTCTATAGATAGATTTTTCAAAATGACATTAAGGTTTCTGAAAACATTATTTCTCAAAGTCAATCGTTTGAACGAAAGACACACACACAAAAGTTCCCCCCCTCCAACTTTTAAATAGAGTTAAAGAAATACTGTTGTTTAATAGTTTGAACGAGATTAAAAAAACCGCAAATATAACTTTGTTGTTAGCGACGCGCTCAATAGACTTTAAAAATTAACGTAAATATGTATGTATTTAGTAAGTAAGTAGCATCACTAGGAAAGCTAAGGGCTGGGACACGCTGACATGCCTGTCAAATTGTGAACCCCCCGCCAGTCTGCCACCGATCGTGAATCTATGCGCACGCCCGAATATTGTAATTTTGCGCAAGCGGCCATCTTTTTCTTTGTTCTAAAGTAATAAACGTGTTTTCAAAGTTTGCCTGTATTTTCGTTGCGACTAACCCGGTTCCTGCAGCACCACCCCTAACAAAGTGGTACTTCGAGCGGATCTACAATGAGCCACGCTCCAGGCGTTAAAACACGGCGAGCAAAAATGCTGCAGGAGCAACGTGGTTCGCAACAGAACAAGTCTGCAGAAAACACTCAAGCTGAGCACCTCAAGCATGTGTCGCAACGTTTGTTTTCCGATGTGCCGGGAAGCAGCATGAAGTCAGAACCGCTTCCTCACGTCGCTAAAACGCCGGTAAAATCTGTTGCGTCATTGAGCAAATCTACGCGAGAGAGCAAGAAAAAACTGTTGCAGCTGGAAGCCGCTAAAGAAAAAGCTGCTATTCGGATCGAGCTCATTGATCAAAACCTGGAGGCCCAAATGGCAGCACTCGACGACGAGGAAGAACAGTTGGAATACAGTTCACTAGTTGATAGGAAGGAACTTCCTCGCAGAGACCTGGAGGATTGGGTGATCCATCAAAGTAACCACGAGGAACCCCTACTGGAACAGCAAGCCCCCGACAAAGAAATTGTAACGGGCGAGCTGTACGCACGACCGCCGTCGCCATGCGCCGAGTACGTGGTCGGCCGGCCGCTCGCCGCAGTGGCCCCGCCAGCGCCACCGCCACCGCCGGGCGACTCCGTGACCGTGCTCAACAACGCGGTTCACATGTTGGCAAGTGCTTTGAAGGATATTTCTGCTAACTGTGCAAACAACGTGCCTCAGGCCAGTTTGCTCAGCCGCATGAGCACACCGAGAGATTTACCTGAATTTTCTGGTGACCAGTTGGATTGGCTTCAATTCAAACAAGCCTACGACGAGTCGACGGCGTTGTGTAAATTCACGCCGAAAGAAAACCTATGGAGGCTTCGGAAATGCCTACGAGGGCAAGCAAAAGATGCAGTCGCCGCATTGTTCATAAGCGCCACGTCGCCTGACAAAGTAATGTCGACATTGGAGCTACGGTTTGGTAACCCCGACTGCATTATTTCCAGAATACTCCAAGACATAAAGAAGCTTCAGTTCCTACAACAGGACTATCAGAAAGATATCGTCGCGTTTTCTGTGAAAGTGCAAAATGTAGTGGAAGCAGTACGAGCAGTCGGACGCCAGGAGTACCTGCACGGTGTCAATATCGTCTCGATGATTCTGTCCAAGCTCCCCGCAGTGCTTATCTCCAAGTGGTCCGACTACAGCTATAAAATGATCACCGAAGGAAAGAAGCCAAGGTTGGTGATTTTATCTGATTTTTTGTATGAAGAAGCTGTAAAGATTTCCACCACTGCAAGTATTTTTACTACTTTGCGAAGTGACCAGCAACTGAAGAATAAGACAAGTACATGCACACGCACACAGACCGTGTTGGTTCAAGACGAAGAACGTAACGCTAATTGTTTGTTTTGCCACGCAGCGGTACATAATCTCAGCGAATGCAAACAATTTAATGGCTCCTCTTCACGATCGGCCATGATCGACACTCGTTGATCGTCTATAATCGGCAAGGTAATCGCCATCATCATCGTGCAAGCATCCACACGATCGTCGGTGATCATTAATTAAGCGGCAAGCATTCAAGATGGACGTGGAGGTTATAGCTGCAGTTACCATTAATTTAATTTCTGTATACAATCATTTTATCAATGTGGTTGAACGAAAAGTTGCGAACAAAAAATGGAAGAAGAGAATATGGTGGTGTTTGAGCATTCATCGTAATAGAACAAAGTAAATATACATAAACAACTTAATAGGTGATCCTACTGCCCAGTTCTTACTTTAAATATCTATTTCAGACATTCAATGGATAATCAGCTCTCTGAGCTATTGGCGGAACCTTCAGGGGAATTTGAAAACTTTCTTCGCATGTCGCTAAGCGATTTCAATTATTTAGTTGAAAAAATATATCCCCATTAGTTGCAAAACAAGACACTACTTGGAGGGATTCTATACCAGTTAAAATCCGTCTTGCTATAACTTTGAGATTTTTGGCTACTGGGGATAGTTATAGAAGCTTGAAACTTAAAAACGACGCGACGTACGCACGGCTCGCTGTCCTCTGGTGAATGAATGATCGGCGATCGTGTGGGCACGCGCTCGCAATTACAAGCGATTCCCTTTGATGTGTGCCCGAAAAACCGAAAAGTTACCGTTCGCCACGATCACGACGACGATCAACGACGATGATGGGCGACTACAGGCGAGTAGCCCCTCTACACGATCGTGCTCGCGTGTAATCGCCCATCATGGCCGATCGTGAAGAGGAGCCATAAGAAAGCACTACGTAAAGTACGGTGGCAGTATGTGAAAAAACACGGCCTGTGCTACAAGTGTTTAATATCCAAACACGATAGAAAAACGTGTTCAGCTCCCGTGTGCGACAAGGACGGCTGTAATGAAGAACATCATCGTCTCCTGCACTATTCTACGAGTAAACAACATGAGCGCACTAGCGCTGATAACAACAACGCGTCGAGCACGAGTACTACGACGTCAGCTGACGTGCAACGAGCCGAGCCTACCGCTTCTTCGGAAACAATAACGTACATTAACGCGAGTGATAAATGTGACAATAAAGTGTTATTGAAAGTGTTACCAATTCGTGTGCACGGCCCTAACGGTATCGTAAACACCACCGCGCTACTCGATGACGGATCGAGTGTGTCGCTGATAAGTGCGGGCCTCGCCGAGCGCGTCGGGCTGCGCGGCCGTCGCGAGATGCTGTCAGTGCGCGGAGCGTGGACTAATGACGCGATGGTATGCGAATCTACGGTTGTGAATGTGGACATTGCTGGATATGATGACAGGTTACATAATAATGTAAGAATGCGTTGTGTTAAGGAATTAGGTTTGCCTGTCCAAAAGTTATCTGTTATAGATTGCAATAAGTATTCTCACCTAAAGAAAATTAAAGATAAATTGTGTACATCAGATACAAAACCTGATATATTAATTGGTCAAGATAATTATAACTTAATTGTACCTTTGAAAATAAAGTTAGGTAGTGTAAATGAGCCGTCCGCTACACTCACCCCCCTAGGTTGGTGTGTACATGGAAAGGTGCGCGTGGCGCGGGGTGGCGCCGCCGCGCGGGCCGCCTGCGCTGAGGCCACCCTGACCATCACGGAGAACGAAGAGGTAAGTGACATTTCATCGCATGATAGTCTACTTCAAGAAATACATGATGAAGTTCGACGTTCGTTTGCATTGGATGCCATGGGTGTGTCCGGTAAGCCGCGCCAGAATGTTGACGATTTGCGCGCCATCGATCAGCTGGAGCGATCAGCGGTGCTCGTTGACGGACGCTGGCATGTTAGCTTACCTTGGAAGGAGCCAGGTCGCGCGATGCCGGACTCGTACCCCAACGCACTAAGAAGGTTGAAAGGTATCGAAAGGAAAATGGAAAAAGATACAGGTTTTGCTAAAAGGTATGAAGAACGCGTTCATCATTTGTTAGAAAATGATTACGCGCGGGAACTGGTGGTAAATGACGTCACATCGCGTACGTGGTACCTACCTCATTTCGGTGTTGACAACCCAAACAAAAGCAAGCTTCGGCTGGTCTTCGATGCTGCAGGTAAGGTAGGTGGTTCCTGCCTTAATGACTACTTACTGACAGGACCCGATCTTCTGTCATCACTGCTTGGAATAATGCTGCGCTTCAGGGAAAATAAAGTCGCAGTAACAGGTGACATAAAAGACATGTTTCTGAGGGTTAAAATTCATGCCGAGGATCAGCATGCACTAAGGTTTCTGTGGAGAAGCAACCCTACAGAAAACATCAAAACGTATGTCATGTCATCCTTAATTTTTGGAGCTAAATGTTCACCATTTGTAGCTCAGTTCATAAAAAACAAAAACGCACGCCGCTATGAGACATCCTTGCCGACCGCAGTCGAAGCTATCTGCCGTTCACATTACATGGACGACTACATAGATAGTTTGCCGGACGAAAGTACTGCCATTGATATGGTGAGTAATATCAGTGACATTCACAGGGCCGGTGGGTTTGAAATACGAGGCTGGACGAGTAACAGCGTCGCGGTTTTAAACAGCATACCAAAGGAGACCTTAGGTTCTGCTGCAGTAAAGTTCAAAATCGGTCAGCAATATGGAGGTGAGCGAACACTGGGACTTATTTGGTTTCCTGGAGATGATATGCTTGGGTTTGACGTGTCACTAAAACGCATACCAAAGGATATCGCTCAGGGCAACGAACGACCCACAAAAAGGATAATGCTAAGGGTTATTATGTCTATTTTTGATGTCTTAGGATTTCTCGCCCCCTTTACTATTCAGGGCAAAATCCTGCTTCAGGATACCTGGCGTCTGAATATTGGATGGGACGATTATGTTCCTGATAACATTTACGAAAGGTGGGTGAAATGGATTGACCTAATTAACGTTATTGACACACTTCGCATTCCAAGGTGCCACGCGATGACTGCATGCGCTACGACGGTAGTGTGTGCGAGCGAGATGGAAGTTTCCACTCCCGCGCCGTCGCCGCCGCCGCCACAAGCGCGGCACGCATTACACAATGCTACGCCGTCTTGTGCTACGGGCTACGAAAGCGTAGCGGCCGATAGTCGTGCTACGAGTTCGGCTACAAGCGAGTCTGTTTATAGCAACTTACATCTTCACGTATTTAGTGACGCATCCACTAAAGCGATGTGTACGGTGGCATATTGGCGCTGGGAATCGCAAGGTAAAATACGTGTTTCTTTTATTGCCAGTAAATGCAGAGTGGTACCTGTGAAACCTATGACAGTGCCTAGATGCGAGCTTCAAGCGGCACTGTTGGCGGCAAGGTTAGCTAACACTATAGGTAAGGAACATAGATTATCTCCAGTACGTCGATTCTTTTGGTGCGACTCCACTACGGTTCTCCATTGGATTCGTAACAATACGCGTAGCTATAAAGCGTTCGAAGCGAACCGTCTTGGGGAGATCGACGAATTGACACGTATTGACGAATGGAGATACGTTCCTACGAAGCTTAACGTAGCTGACTTAGCTACACGGGAAACTTTCAATCCTACTTTGTATGCTGAGTGGCTAGCCGGTCCAACTTTCCTGCACTTTGACGACGCGTCATGGCCTAGAGATGTCATCCAACCGGAAACTAACGCAGCATGCGAGGAGGTAACAGCTGTTGTTCAGGAACACTCAGCTTATTCACCGGTTCCAGATCCGGAACGATTTTCCTCTTGGCTACGCCTTCTACGGGCGTCAGCCGCTGTTTTCAAATTTGTTGACAGGCTAAAAGGTCTTCCTTGCAGCGGCTATAGTGTGCAGACGATGGAGCGCGCAGAGCGGCAGCTGTTGAAACACGCACAAGGGGAGTCGTTTGCTGAGGATTTAGCTGCAATTAGCAATGGTAAGGCGTTGTCTAAAAATAGTCGGTTACTTACACTCTCACCGTTTTTAGACGAGCATGGCTTGCTTCGCGTGGGCGGTCGGATTGATGCTGCTGCAGATGTCGCCATGGAGGTAAAGAGGCCTGTAATATTGGACGGCCGGCACCCTGTGGCTCGGCTGATTGTTCGGCACTACCACGTGAAGGCAGCTCATGGAAATCAGGAAACAGTAGTCAACCTGCTGAGGGAAAAATATTGGTTAGTGGGACTAAGACCTACCGTGAAGACTGTGGTGTCACAATGCATGTTGTGCCGCATCAAGAAGTGCAGGCCGCTAGTTCCTCGCATGGGTGACTTACCTCAGTCTCGTGTGGCACATCATCAGCGACCCTTCTCTCACTGTGGGCTGGACTTGTTTGGACCTATGGAGGTAACAGTCGGCAGACGCAGAGAAAAAAGATACGGTGTCCTTTTTACCTGCTTGACGTTGCGTGCTATTCACGTTGAGACTGTTGCTTCTCTCACGACGGACTCGTTGATCATGGCACTGCGTCGGATGGCAGCGAGGCGAGGCTGGCCACGTCACTTGTACTCCGACAATGGCACAAATCTAAGAGGCGCTGAAAAGGAACTCCAACGGTCCATGCAGGACCTGGATCAAGAAGTACTGAAAGACGTAGGTGTCAACAATGGGATGGACTGGACTTTCATCCCTCCCGCCAGTCCCCATTGGGGTGGGGCATGGGAGCGACTGATTCGCAGCGTCAAGTCATCACTCAAAGTTGTTTTGCTCGAACGGGCACCAAGGGACGAAGTGTTGAGCACACTTCTAGCAGAAGTTGAAAATATAGTGAACAGTCGACCCTTGATGCACGTTTCGGTAGACCCGGAGGGCGTAGAATCCCTCACCCCCAACCACTTTTTGCTGGGTACGTCATCGAACTTACCTGTAGTTGGAGCGTTTGACAGTTCTGACCTGTACTTACGCAGGCATTGGCGTACAAGTCAACGTTTGGCCGACATGTTCTGGCACAGGTGGGTAAAGGAAATTTTACCTGACCTTCTACCTAGGCGAAAGTGGAAAACAGAGCAGCCACCGCTACGAGTGGGCGACCTCGTATTGGTTGTGGACCCGAACTCTCCCCGCAATTCGTGGCCAAAGGGACTAGTCACTGAGGTGTTTCCAGGTAAGGACGGTCGTATCAGACTTGTGGAAGTGAAGGTGGGCTGCCGGACGTGGCGCCGCTCCGCGGCACGCGTCGCTCCTATCACTCTAGTTGATGAGTGCTGTGACAGCACTGGGGTGGGGAATGTTAGCGACGCGCTCAATAGACTTTAAAAATTAACGTAAATATGTATGTATTTAGTAAGTAAGTAGCATCACTAGGAAAGCTAAGGGCTGGGACACGCTGACATGCCTGTCAAATTGTGAACCCCCCGCCAGTCTGCCACCGATCGTGAATCTATGCGCACGCCCGAATATTGTAATTTTGCGCAAGCGGCCATCTTTTTCTTTGTTCTAAAGTAATAAACGTGTTTTCAAAGTTTGCCTGTATTTTCGTTGCGACTAACCCGGTTCCTGCAGCACCACCCCTAACATTTGTCATTCATACAAACACTATGAAAAACAAAATTATCACAAAATGTGTATTTCTGTTGACACTATAACAACAACAAATACAAATTAAAGGTGATGATACAAACTATTACGATGGTACGGAACCGTTCATGTGCGAGTGACTCGTACTTGGTCAGTTTTTGTTATTTTATGATGGAGTGGATGAAGATTCACTGTCACTTCTATAATACATTGCTCTATTCACGTTTCAGTCAGTGCAAAAGAAATAAGAAAACAACATAATCATGAGTGCAATATGGACAATAACAAAAAACACACCCTGTGGACATTATCCGTCAACAACTAAAGATGCATTTTAGTGATAAGCTAATGAATCTAGTGATTTGCTAAGTTAATCGTTTGCGACTATTCTTTTCTTTAAATGTTTTTGGTTTGTATTAGCAACAATAATTATTAAATTCTCGTAAAAGGGAGTACGAGTGTTTTTTATCGCTTCTCGTACAGAGAGTGCTGCATCTCGCGAATGTACGAGATTTCTCGTACATCTGGCAACGAAGTTTGAGCGTGATTACATCCCCCGCCATCATGGCTTTTCTCGCTTACTACATAGATCACTGCATAGATCACTTTACACAATAATCACTATCGATCGGTTTCTAAAGATCCTATACTACAGCGGTATAAATCAATATAAATTCTGTACCTTTAGTGAAAAGTGATACAAGTCACAAATCCTCGTTTTGAGAAAAACAGATAATAAGTTTTGCATTTTTTAAACGGATACAACTTTTTTATTTCTGTGTATTTTTTTGACGTATTAACTTTTATCAATTGGAAATTGTTTTTATTATATCGTATATGTTTTGATTTTGTTAAAAAATTATTAGAATTTGAGATATTAAAAAAAAACTAGACTTATATCATTAGCCACATTTATGTTCCTATGTGTATAATGATACAATTTCAATTATATCATTTTACTTAATATAAAATGCACTTGTGTTCAATGTTACAAGTATTTTTGAAACATCTTTTTAATAGTAACAGAGTTATAAATAATAAAACACTGGAACTAATTTTGTTTTGAAAGCATCGAGATTTCATGGGTACCGTGTCTTTTTAGTGTGCTATGACAAAATCTAAATTATATCAATTTACACACAATGAACACAATAAAAGATGTGGTGTATTTCGTTTTATCTTTATTTATATCAAATGAGCTGAGGTGTAAAGTAATATAAGTTTAATTTAATTTCTATTGTGGGGCCTAGTGCCTACTGCCCTTATCATTATCATCATTTCACCCAAAAGACGTCCACTGCTGGACATAGGCCTACACCAGGTGTCGCCACATTCACCGGTCCCGTGCGCCTCGCATCCAGCGGTGGCCACCTTCACTAGGTCATCGGTTCAACTAGTGGAAGGCCTTCCAACGCAACGACTTCCGGTTTGCATTCGCCACTCTAGAAGTTTTAAGCCCCATCGGGTGCATTGCCTTTTGGGTGACTTTGAGCTTTCTTATGAGGCCCATTGTGAGGAACCACGCTTCGGTCGAATGGAGCTTGTTTGATTTTCAGCAACCAAATTCCTATCAAGATCTAAGACTCTACACTTGAAGTTGTAGACGATTATGTGTCTACCTGGGACAAACTGTCCAGTTAGGTAGGTTCAACTTTGAGAAAGAGGTCAATCGGCGAATCCGACTCGGCTGGGCAGCGTTTGGAAAGCTGAGTAGTATCTTCTTGTCCAACTTACCTCAGTGTCTCAAGACGAAAGTCAATGACCAGTGTGTTGCCAGTGATTACATAATTATGGGACCGTAACGTGTTTGCTCACGATCAGCCTTATCAGAAGGTAAAAAGTCAAACAAAGGGCAATGGAGAGGGCTATGCTCGGAGTTTCCTTGCGTGATTGAATCAGAAATGAAGACATCCGAATAAAACCAAGGTTACCGTCATAGCCCGAAAAATTGCCAGACTTAAGTGGCAATGGGCAGGGTACATTGCTCGCAGAACAGATGGCCGAAAAGTTCTGGAGTGGCGACCACGAACCACAAGACGTTGAATTGGAAGGCCTTCCACTAGGTGGACCGATGACCTGGTGAAGGTTTCGGGGATCCGCTGAATGCGAGACCCACGGGACCGGTCAATATAGCGACACTTAGGGGAGGTTTATGTCCAGTAGCGGACGTCTTTCGGCTAAAATGATGAATAATGATGATGAACCAAATAAAGTTAACTTTTGTGATTGTAGATCCGATGAACCAGGTTTGTTTCTCAAATCGTGTTACCGTTTTAGGGTTCCGTAGCCGCATGCCAAAAAAAACAGAACCCTTACAAATTCGTCATGTCTGTCTGTCCGTCAGTCCGCCAGTCCGTCAGTCCGTAATTCCGTCTGCTGTACTGCCACTTTATTCCGAAACTATTAAGTCTACACAGTAGAAACTTGGTACAAGGTAGATGTGTTCTGTGAAACGCTTTACGATTTTTATACAAAAATAAAAGATTAAGGGTTTTAGTTTGATTTCCTTGTATGGGGACCCCCCCCCCCCCCCCTTACAAGGAAATTAAACTATAAACAAAGTCAATCTTATGGGTATGGGGTGTCTATAGATAGATTTTTCAAAATGACATTAAGGTTTCTAAAAACATTATTTCTCAAAGTCAATCGTTTGAACGAAAGACACACACACACAAAAGTTCCCCCCCTCCAACTTTTAAATAAAGGTTTGAACGAGATTAAAAAAAACCGCAAATATAACTTTGTCATTCATACAAACACTATGAAAAACAAAATTATCACAAAATGTGTATTTCTGTTGACACTATAACAACAACAAATACAAATAATTAAAGGTGATGATACAAACTATTACGATGGTACGGAACCGTTCATGTGCGAGTCGGACTCGCACTTGGTCAGTTTTTTGTTATTTTATGATGGAGTGGATGAAGATTCACTGTCATTTCTAAAATACATTGCTCTATTCACGTTTCAGTCAGTGCAAAAGAAATAAGAAAACAACATAATCATGAGTGCAATAAGGACAATAACAAAAAATACACCCAGCGGACATTATCCGTCAACAACTAAAGATGCATTTTAGTGATAAGCCAATGAATCTAGTGATTTGCTAAGTTAATCGTTTGCGACTATTCTTTTCTTTAAATGTTTTTGGTTTGTATTAGCAACATTATTAAATTCTCGTAAAAGGGAGTACGAGTGTTTTTTCTCGCTTCTCGTACAGAGAGTGCTACATCTCGCAAATGTACGAGATTTCTCGTACATCTGGCAACGTAGTTTGAGCGTGATTACATCCCCCGCCATCATGGCTTTTCTCGCTTACTACATAGATCACTGCATAGATCACTTTACACAATAATCACTATCGATCGGTTTCTAAAAATCCTATACTACAGCGATATAAATCAATTTATATTATTGAGAACTAAACGCGTTACTTAAAATATTTCACGTGTAGTTTGATACAGGTTTAGTTGTATCACTTGACACGTTGGTGATGTTTTATGGTGCTTATACTTATGAGATACAATTTGAGTTATATCATCATTCACAATTGATAATTGTAGGGTTTTTTAGTGTCACTTAATACAAATTGTATTGTATTAATACGCACAAAACTCGTGTCATTAATATTAAATGTGTCAAGTAATATAAATCGAGATAGCCTTCTTTACACGTACTTGTTTAAATTTAAGCTTTAGTTCAATTTAATATAACTAAAGACATATCAGTATACACAAAAAATATCATCAAAATTAACCAAGAATGCCACTTGTATCATTAAACACGAAACTTATTTCCCTTTCTATAAGAGATAGAGTTATACCGATTAGATAGAAAAATCAAATAAAATTCAAGCTTCAAGATTGTATACAGAACTCAAAACTGCTACAAGTCGAGTTATATCACTTTTCACTAAAGGTACAGAATTATTGAGAACTAAACGCGTTACTTAAAATATTTCACGTGTAGTTTGATACAGGTTTAGTTGTATCACTTAACACGTTGGTGATGTTTTATGGTGCTTATACTTATGAGATACAATTTGAGTTATATCATCATTCACAATGGATAATTGTAGGGTTTTTTTAGTGTCACTTAATACAAATTGTATTGTATTAATACGCACAAAACTCGTGTCATTAATATTAAATGTGTCAAGTAATATAAATCGAGATAGCCTTATTTACACGTACTTGTTTAAATTTAAGCTTTAGTTCAATTTAATATAACTAAAGACATATCAGTATACACAAAAAATATCATCAAAATTAACCAAGAATGCCACTTGTATCATTAAACACGAAACTTATTTCCCTTTCTATAAGAGATAGAGTTATACCGATTAGATAGAAAAATCAAATAAAATTCAAGCTTCAAGATTGTATACAGAACTCAAAACTGCTACAAGTCGAGTTATATCACTTTTCACTAAAGGTACAGAATTGGCAGTGTCTATCTCAAAAGAGACGTCGTGCTCGTGAGTTGTTCCAACATTCTTATCAGGCGATGAATTGATCCAGAACAAGCAGCAATTGCTTTAAATATTACGAAATTGCGTATATTGAAAATCTTTTAATATTATGTATGATGTCATATTAGTAAGATGAAAACATTCTAAAAGTAGAAGACATATTGATTAAGAGAAAAGAATGATGCAATTATAAAATCGTTTGGCAACGGTGATCGCTTATTGCAAGACTTTGAAGCAGGCCCTTTAATCTTATAGAAAGTTGAATAAACAAAGGAAGATAATCTAGACATACACGGCTATGTATTGACAATATTCAATGAATGGACCATACAATATCATGGCATTGTATCAACCATTCATTCATATTTCCTTTTTGTTGAATTCCGCCGATTGAAATCGAAGTCAGAGCGGGAATGTTTGCATTAAAATGTATTTAAATGAATTTAATGAATACATAATATACATTTTTATAAAGAAAGATTGACGACCGTAAAAAATGTGACTTTACAGAGTAATAATGATTAAAATCACCAATACAACCCTCTTTTTTTTGGAGGCTGGGAAATCATCAAATGACTAGTCCCTCTCTGGGCAGAGTGGTAGGGAGTGTCAGACTTCTACAGACTAAAAACCACCCATGTTCCTTCTTAGCCCTTGTGCCGAGGCCGCGGTATCTCTTTGTGGCGCGCGTGGAACACGAACGCGCTGTCGACACGGCCTGTTGTCGTTATAAGACGGACGCCGGACGGATGGCGAGCTAGACCAATGCAACCCCCTCAGTTCATATTAGGTACTTCCTTGAGTGACTATTTGATAAAAAAGGCATTCATGATAGTTATATGAATTGAGAATTATTCAGTAAAGTGACATTTGTTACGGTCGCGAATCTTATTTTATTTAACATACAACCTGACACTGTAAAAAATCGTAAGAAAATTCGAATTTCGCGAGCTACCTTGGAGCACCAACCTTAACAAGCTTTCTGCAACACGGGCCCAGTACTAAGAGTTCGTGGTAGGTTACATACAATGTATTGCCTTTTAGTTTCAGGAGAATTTCAGAACTTATCTAATTCGTCGTGCTCTTCCCTTCACTATTTTGAGAGCGGTCATCATGAATAAGAACTAAAGTAGGTAAATAAAGAAAACCACTTTAACGAGAAACCGAAAACGCGATATCGCTCGATCGAGAGACGTATGAACTGTGTTTTAATTAGCTGCTGCTTATTACATAAAAGCGTTATGTTTAACATTACATTCAACGACAGGCGTTGTTACGTTAAAACCAGTATCACAATCAGCTCTTAATATAATCGTTTAATGAAGCACCTTCATGGAAAGTGATAAACAAGTAAAAAAACAAGTTACTAGTTATTGTTACAAATAAATTGTTTTTTCCTTGTTTGCGGGTTTGTGGTTTGTTACATTGTAGTTAGTAGTTTACTTGCCTACGTTACTTTGTAGGTACTGAAAATATTCTTGTTAATGAGTACCTAAGTTGAATATGTTTAGCTCTTTTATCGGTAGATAATGTTATCACTGTAACGCGATATAGTGGGTAGCAGTGACGAATTTATAAAATAACAACTTGCTATTACTAATTGGTATTAGTTAATTCGATAGTCTTGTAAAAGGATTTGAACTAAGTAAAACATCTTCCTGGGAAATCGTTTTTTTTTTGTGTGATAAGTCACGGTTCACGGTAGGACTCCATGTAATGTACTCGAAAAGTCACGGTTCACGGTAGGACTCCATGTAACGCACTCGAAAAGTCACGGTTCACGGTAGGACTCCATGTAACGCACTCGAAAAGTCACGGTTCACGGTAGGACTCCACGTAACGCACTCGAAAAGTCGAAACATTGTGCCGATGAAGGTATTAAAAAAAAAACTTGAAGAAGAACTAAAAAACTTGAACCTCCTGTATTTCCGTAACTAGGGGTCGTGGCGAAAAAAAATATCGAAACGGGAAAAACAAGTCCCTTTCGTGTTCATGAAGGATTGTTACAGCCGCGTTGTACAGACGTTGTCGACGAGTCTATGAACAAACTCCTTTTTACTCGACTACGGCAAAGCAAAAGGAGGGTTATGATTTTTTCAGGTACCTATAAAGAAAACCAAACAGCTGTAAATGACTACATAATGAGCAGCTAGCAGTTTTATGATGAGTAGACTCTACGAGTGACGGCCTGCGTGCACGTCCGCTTGTACGCCTAGGATAGAGATAGGTAAGTACCTAAGTACTGGAGAAAGAAACGGAGTGGCATCTACAGGAGTCCAGTGGTAAATGAAGATAATGAAGAGTATGTAAGTAGTGTATTCTGCTAAACGCTTTCTCTCATTTTCCTGTGGTTTAATACATAAAACAACGCGGCAAGCCCAGAAGGAGATGGCGGGATGAGCTGGACTCCTTCAGGAGGGAAGGGAGGCCTTTGCCCTACAGTGGGACAATATAGAATTATAATAATAATAACGCTCCGCAGTCGTCGTAGTTACTTTAGTGGATTTTAGCATTTATTTAATCAATCGTCGACAGGATGGATAGCCAAATATAGAGAGAGCTATAGGAAAGTCCAGCTAAATTACACAATGTACCAATTAGAATAAAAACATAAAATAACAACTCGCCTGCCAATTAGTGCCAATCCCCGAAGGGTTATCGCAGACATATACCTAATACTAATGTTATTTAAGGTGATGAGTCGAACGCCACCAGCCGGGCACAAATACAGCCTTCGTGACGGCTAATGAATAAAACAAAAACACTACATGGCTCAAATAAATAATTACAAATGTTCATGATAACTACGAAGTGTGTGGTTTAACCAAACCTAAGACACAGCCTAAGACCACCAGGATGTCAAGCCCGCATACATAGCCAGAATATAGTTACCTACCTACATATTGATGAAAAACCAAGAAATAATGTTGAAGAGAGACATAGAAAACAAAGTTTATGGTCAGAAGTCAATCGTACCCGGACCAGTCGTAAACTGCTCACAATGGATCATAAAAATGCTTTATTACTAGTGTTTGCTGCGGATTCCTTACCAAACATTTAAGATTTGAAGTCGCTTTGGCGACGTGATGTATTTTCGTGAAATATTTGGGCACGCTATGTTATAAGTACATGGTGGAAGGGATCGATGCACGAACACCACACTAGCGTATTCTTGTCTTCAGCACTACGGACTTCTTGTTGGTCACGCTATCGATATTAAATGAAATAAGCCTGGATTATTGTTGTTTGTGTGCAGTGCGCACATATACACACGCCCAATGCATTGCTTTGCTTATAAAATGTACAGTCATCAAGGTTTACAGTGAAGTTTATTTCTTTAGAAGTGAAACCTCATGGTTATATTCTATCTCGGGGAAATGGCTCAGCTACGTTCAGCTCATATTATGACTTCGAAATCATCAATCTTCTGGAAATCTTAGTCCTGAAACGTCTTATTTGTCAGGCATCATAGAAACAGGTAGATTTATTTATTGTAAAAACAGTAATTTATACATGCAAAGCTATAATTTTATTTCATGTAGGTACCGTGTTCATAAAGAGCAAGCGCTACACGGCATGCATTAGGTTTAGGCTTCACCTCATACTCGTTCATATGGCTATTTCTAAGATCCATTTACTTGACTGCGACACGCAATTGTCTGTCCACTTATAATGTGTGTCCCATTTAGTCGTAAAATAAACGACGCAGGTTAATGAGTACCTTATAATTTAATATAAAGTACAAGCTTCATTAATAAAGTACTAATGCAGAAACAGCGCAATTAAACGTGTATAATGATTTTTTGCAGTTAAAATAAAATAGGTCGTAAAATGGCTCTTATTAGTTACAAGGAGCAAATGTTTGCTAATTATAGATACGGCCTCCCCTGCGAATTGATAATTATGTTGCCTATCTACGAGTATGTAATGATTGTCATAACAATTAAAATTCTCATCGATGGCTCGCAATGTTTTGCTAATTCAGCATCATTATCATTTCAACCTAAAGATGTTTTTTTCAAAATATAGGCTGCCTCCGGCATCAAGCATCAATCCTCAGCCTCTGAGTTAGCGGATTCACGCAACAATCGCGTTCCCGCAATCTTCTAAAACTCTTTGGTCTGAAAGGTTTACCCAAAAACCCAGGCTGCTTAAACAATTAGAAATTTGTATAATAGGTCCCACACATAGTCCGGTAATCGTTCGTGCCTAGTGTTCAAAAAACTACTTCTAAAATACCTATTGGTTAAAATGTGGTATCTTCAATAAACTAGCTCTATGTCTTTTACCTGCCCTCGAGTTGGAATCGTCAGTTCCTTTTATCAAATCAAATCAAGTGCTTAAGCAACGTACAAGTAATTCTTTCACCAGTGTATTTTTCTAGAAGGTAGGTTTATTTGATTGAGATCGTCACACACTGGACTCCTGAGGAAGGACAGCGCCATCGAGGTCGACCGCGGCGAAGGTGGCGTGACGATCTGATCGTGTTTGCGGGGCTAGCATGGCCAGAGATCTCGAGAAAGGGGAGGCCTTTGCTCAGCAGTGGGATACAACACAGGCTAACTAAAAAAAAAGGTTTATTTGAATCGTCTGTGTCTTAGTAGTCTTAATAGCGAAGAGTTTTAAGACTAAGCATTATCTTTACTGCCTTCAGCCTTCTATAAGGTGGGCATATCAAGCTATTATCTTCTTTTCTCATATCGTAACGATATCATTTATTCCTTCTTCTTCCATTACATTTCTTTCATCATCACGTTTGCCAAATGCTAAGCTGAAGTTTTGGAAGATTCAAAATGTTTTGCTATCGATAAACTCATTAGTAATAAGTAAGAGGAGCTCGTGGCTTAATAACAACTGTCACTCGGGTCGATCTTTAGGTTAAGCCGCGCTTACCTAGGTTGGTCTGTGCATGGGTGACCACCCGTTACATATCGGGTTTCCTCCGTGCCTCGGAAAGCACGTTAAGCTGTTGGTCCCGGCTGCCTTATATAGATCTGTAGCAGTCGTTGCAGGTCGTCAGTGACCTGAAAGTCTGACAACCAGTCTTACCAAAGCGTATCGTATTACCCAGTAATAACAGGGTTGTGGAGGTCAGATCGGCAGTCGCTCAATGTAAAATTCTGATATTCAGCTGCATCCGGTTAGACTGGAAGCCGACCCCAACATAGTTGGGAAAAGGCTAGGCAGATGATGAAACTCATTAGTAATATGTGCACTATAATGGGTTGCCGTCACCCCTAAATGGGGTGTTCTATTTCATCGAGTTTCGTATCAAAACACCATTAACACTGCAGGGTGTGACTCAAATCCGGAAGCCGTCGAGTCAAGTTTTTCATCGTCACCGTGATCTCATGAGGATGTGAATTGTGAAGCGACAAGGTTATGATCGCAGCTACTAAAAAAACTACTGGTTTTTATAAACAGATTATTGACTGTCCGTGAAGGTAAACGTGTACGGAAGGCTTTATTTTTATCAACTCTATGTTTGTAACTCCAGTGCCCGCAAAATAAAAGTATATACAAAAGTATGCAAACTGCCTATTATTGAAACACTGTTTTAAGCTTTCACGGTTCATACCTATATCGGAACTCAAAACAAATAAAAATCACGGAAGATATCCCGTACCTAAGTGACATTTTAAACATGCCTATTATTGATTTATTTATTTCTTAAGGAAAAACAAACAGTAACATATTAAAGGTTAATGACAAGGCTTAAGTACTAAAATATGATAAATATGCTACCCACTACGTTTTCCACAGATTACTTTAAAAAAAATTATAGCTAGAGAGACATTTGTATAGGATTATAACTAAAATAACAGTTTTATTCGTATGAACTAAAATAATCATTCTAAAAACTAAAATACAGTTATATAAACTACAGATATAAACTAAAGTAACAGTAACAAAATAAGTGATATAAAATATTGTGACCCTTACTATTCCTGATCTTTATCAGTAGTATTCATGAAGTTGAACTTAAAACACACAAATTAACAATAAATAACCAACCAGTCAATAAAAGTTGATCAAGAAAAGAACCTGGGATTAATCGATAACTACCTACCTTAACTAGAAGCGACATATGGAGAAGGTTAAATCTAAACTGAGTTATATTGAGACGATAATAGCATAAAATAAGTTAATAAAAACACTCTTTAAATATATGATATTATTTATGATATTATTTTACTAAAAAGAAAATAAAGTTTTCTGTTGAGATGAAGAGTGATAGAGAAGTACCTATGGAAGAAAAAGACAAGCTACGCCGACCTCAAATGTATTGGGATAAGGGCAAAAGATAATGATGCCCATAATTTTTCTGTCAGGACTCAGGCTGTCAGTGAGAGGGTGCTGGGACTGAACCACCACCACCTAACATAACAGTATTAGGTACTTTAAGATCACTTCAGTGTGAGAATGAGACGGAGCTATACTGGACGTCTAGCTCTATCTCTTTCCCACACTGGAGTAAGTCTAAAAAAATACGGGTATAAAACAATAAGTATGCCATTTAGTAATGATAATCCACCACGCGATCTTACAACAAATAATACAAGTGCAATGAATTGAATCTGTAGATTGACAAATATATGTTTCTAGATACACGTATTTTCTAATCATCATGTTATTTGGAATTAGCGCAATATGTTTTTTTATTCCATTCTCCCCTGTCAAAAGTCATGCCATCATAAATTACTCCTTTTTCTTTCAGATCTTTTCTTTTCTTTTTTCTCACCCAATCAATCCATCTTTTCACCATTTATCAACATTTTTAATCTTTAGTATATTTGTTTCTAGATACATATTTAAATAAGGATAATAGAGATCATTATTGTAAATATGATTAAGCACGTAGCAGCGATGATAACGTAAATACCTAATTGTAAGTACATGCATATCGAAAGTAGCTACTGATAAAAATGTTGAATGAAACTGATTACAGATTTTAATCGTTGACCAGACACATTTTAATTTATAAAATACATTGGTGATTAACAAGGATATTAATTTGATTACGTACTAAGTACAAACGAATCAAAAACGAATATTGAAAAAAGAATGACACTAAGACTGCCATTTGCAGCTAACTTCCGAACCGCCATCAAGTTTGAATAAAACTATAGAATACATGTTTATACAGGCTGTAGTTTAGCTTCCTCGTCAAATTCAAGGAGGTAACTATACCTACTAATGATTCTCGACCCGAATCAATAATAAAATGGTAGGGCTTTTTCTCATAAATGGAAATCGGTTAGTGTGAAGTGTGTGAACCACTCGTGTTATAACGCGGTCTGTCTGAATATCGCCCTATAACCGCGCTTTCACTCACACAAACAAACGCATACGTTCATACGATAATTTTTTATTCCCTGAACCACGGCACGGACGTTTCATTCTGAAATACTGCAAATTTTTACCAACTAAAAATACTGTGTATTTTAGACCAAGTATCATAATTTAAATTGATTATTATTATTTATGTTGTTCATGAAATCTACTGAATTTGGATGCAGAACTGCACCTTTTATATTAAAAAAAAATGGCGGATGAAAATATAGGTTGCCATTCACGCAAGAAGAAGAAGACAGCAATATTTTTCGACTGTGAAAAATGCGAACCCGTGGTAAGGCCAAAATGACGGCTTGACTACATTGCCAATAACAATGCAATGAAGACTTTAAATAATAGGAAATGAGGGCTCGCTCGTAAAAATATACTTTTAAAACTATTTTAATTAACTTTGACAGGTTGCCCTGATTGGTTTTCCTTCACGTCCATTGGTTAGGGTCCGGAGATAAAGTAGAAGAGGTAATACTGCTTGTTATAACAATGCTATTTTTATTTCGGACCGATAAGTGTGACAAATGAAATATCTGCCTTGAACACAAACGTTGCTGAATATAGCTGTTCATTGCAATTAATTTCTTTATATACTTAACGTTATACCTTTGTTAAATAAAATAAAAGAAAATAAGCCTTTGTTCGTTGTACAACGAAAGGTTGATTTTCACCAATAAATGTTTTCTATTGAATCCCTTTCAGTTGAAGCATTCGTGTACATGATTCTGACAATGGAATATTGAGAGCCATATATGAAGCTAATTATTTCTTTGTATATGGCTGTCAATATTCCAGCTAACAATTTTAATTAATTAATATTTTTATTTTAAATTTTGCAATATTTGTAATGTTTGTAATGTAATGTATAATGTATAGTAATGTAATTTTATTTCAATTTTATGTAATTTGGTGTTTTATTTTGTCGTATGGGCGTCTTGCCTGAATTAAATGAATTTTATTTTTTTTATTTATTTTATTCCTCAAAAAATCTTGTCGTGTGTTCATCATCATCATCATCATTTCAGCCAAAAGTCGTCCACTGCTGGACATAGGCCTCCCCCAGGCGTCGCCACATTGACCGGTCCCGTGCGTCTCTCATCCAGCGGGTTCCTGCAACCTTGACCAGGTCATCGGATCGGTCCACCTAGTGGGAGGCCTTCCAACGCAACGTCTTCCGGTTCGCGGTCGCCATTCCAGAACTTTTCAGCCCCATCGGCCATCCGTTCTGCGAGCAATGTGGGGCGGCCCATTGCCACTCGCCGTCACCGTCGCCGTCGTGTGTTCATTTTATTGTAACTAGTGACCCGCCCAGCTCCGCACCTCAAATGCAATGTAAAGATAAACCTTCCTCTTGAATTACTCTATCTATTACTGAAAACTGCTTTAAAATCCGTTGCACCGTTTAATAGACCTAAGTGGAGAAACAGAGGGAGCGACTTTGTTTTATTAAATACTATGTAGAGATGTAATGTAATAAAGAAGATCTATGTTGATGATTCTCCTTATGTCGTCTAACATAAGGAGAATCATCAACATAGACGGAGAAGACAAAATAGGTGCTTGCGTATTATAGTACTACTTCTAACTCATGAACTACCCAAGCAAGCTTAATTTAATTTATATGGGACCAGCACATGTAAAAATCTCAATAGTTGACGGAAACGTCGATGAACATACATAAAAAAATACATCCGCCGAACATAAAATACTCTTTCTTTTGTGAAGTCGGTTAGAAACAGAGTTTGGCTGAAAACAAAGGTTTTTGTTTGCATGCCTGCGTCCTCCCCATTATTGCTACTCGCTTGCATTTTATGTCCGATAACCTCGTCAGTTAATTTATAACAGTTCCCACATTCACCCCAATTACATAACGCAGTGTCCTCCATTCGGAGGATTTTATTGGAAATTCCTATTCCATAGCGCCAAACATCTGACAACTCTGCAACAAATATACGCAATAAATATAACAAGTTAAATGCTTTTAAACTGCCAAAAGGCTATAGTAACAGTGTTACTCAATTACCTAAACCTTACGCTAAATAATCATCCTATATACTAAAGCCTGAAGCGGAAATATACATCGACTAATTTTGTTTACAGCCAAAACTATGTTACTTAATGACTCAGTGGCTATAATTAATAATGTTATCCTCATAATAAATGATTAATGAGTAGGTAATGACTAATGATTAGACGGTAAGTTACAACAAAGCAACCAAATATTTTTATAATGTATTTTCTTTACGCAAATAAACATTTGCGTAAAGACAATACATTAGGCCATTTAAACACACTATTCATGAGACTTTAATGTTAAGGTACATATTTTTAATGATTATGAGCCTAGTACCTAGTATGTCCCACTACAGGGCAAAGGCCTCTCTTCCTGCTTTAAACTTATCTCTGTCTTGCTGATTGGCTTCCAATCCTTTTGATAAGAGTCCAGCTTGTCACGACTACGACATCTCCTTCAGCGCCTACCGCATCGCCAGGCATGTATATTCAACGTAAAATTTAGATCTCGACGAGTTTCGAATACAAATGACATCAGCCAGCCCGCACTGGACCAGAGTGGTGGAGAATGGTTTATCATTTATCTCATAATTGTTGATTTGACAAGTTTGGTGTTGTCAAAATCAACAATTATGAGATCAATGATAGACCATTCTGACACTACTGAATAACAGACTCGGGGCCCAGGAGGTCCGTCTCCCAGCGGTGGGGACAATATAGGCTGATTATGCTATACTAGGCTATTAATATACACATTATCGGAAGGTACCGAGTAGGTAGTTTATCAAGGCGGCACATTCGAGACAGAGCCAGATAGATAACCTTTGAACGAAGATATCTCGCCAGTCTTGTCATCATATGATGTCGGAGCTATTCGTGCAAGGCAATAAAAGTAGATAGTGTGTTATGTTTTATGTTAAATGTGACTTTGATAGAGTTATGTTAGTTTTATGGATTGTTGTCCGAGGTCCGGAATTAGATTTCCTGCCATAAATATCTACTCTACTCACATTAGAATAAAGTTTATAGTTGCATGTTTGACAAATTTAAATAAAGGAAAATCTCAGGGGAATGTGCGAAACACGTTCACAAATCAGGCGGCTGAATCTGAAAAAAAAAACAAAATTACACAAACAATGTTAAGATTTTATGCAATCAGTGTTTGCACCATTTTCTCTAGTTATATTTTAGGACGACGCGAACTGGAAGACGTTGCGAAGGAGGTCTACCACCAGGTAGACCGACGATCTGGTAAAGGTTGCGGAGATGCGCTGGATGTGAAACGCATGGGACCGGTCAATATGGCATCGCATGGGGGAGGCCTATGTCCAGCAGTGGACGCTTTTTGACTGAACTGATGATGTTGATATTTCAGGAAACGCATCAGGAGATGATTTCATCTGTGATAGATGAAATCATCTCCTGATGCGTGCTGATGAATAGGTTTTGATATCTACATGTATCGATGCTATATTGATTGTGTAAAGTTTCATGACAATTAAAAGTTAAAAAGCAGCCCTACAAAACGACCTAAATATCTTTTTTAAAGCAGCTGAAGATATTAAAATAAACCAACAGTAAAGTAAGGGTCACTTAACAAATTCTTTGGCCGTAAAAGTCACAAAGGCCTTCTGGGAGAAGGCGGGTGACGCTGATACATGGTCATTATCATTAACCTACCTAGAGGCGATAAGAATGTCATTAACAGAGATAATGAGTTGCGATTAATAAATTACGCGCGGCGACGCGATAAAAATGTTCTTTACCTACTTGTTTACGCGAGGTTTCTTGCTGGTGTATATTTTGCGGTGATAACATATGGAAATGGTTATGTTTCTTGTATATAAACAATTAGTGAGACAGTACTGTAATACAATTTTATATGGTAAAAAAGAGGTGGAATTTGTAGGAGACGAGTGCTTAAAAACACCCGGAGCTGAACCATTACAATTGCGTAACACGTTTTCTACCACAGTCCGAATGATTTTGATAGATATTTCTAATCCATAACTTTATGTGACGTTGGAGTGTTAGCTTTTGTTTTGGTATGAAGATTGAAGAAACCTGAGGGTGAATCAACATCATTTATCAGTCAAAAGATTTCCACTCCCATGCACGGGGCACCCCTAAATCTCACCATGTTCATCGTCCGGTTCTGAGTTCCTCACATGCTGTGGATCCCCGCAATCTTCACGGCAGCCTTCAGCCTTCGTAGCATTCCGATACGTGTTCGTCACTGCAGAATCTTATCGCAGACATATACCTAAACTGTTCCATGTAAACTGCCTAAAACGATTTCAGTACTGTAACTAGCTGTAAACAGATTTTTATTAAGTATTGTCTTTAGTCACAATACCGTCCGTTCCGTTTTGTTCAGTACTTTTGACGGAATGGCTTTCCATCCTCCTAGATAACTGCACAAGGTAAGGACATTCTACCAATTTTGAAAATCAACAAATAGCAATGCTTTCGAAGCGGTTCATTTTTCTGCAATGGATTTACACATCATCGTCACCATTATCTTGGCCTTATTCCAATTCGGGGTCGGCGCAGTATATCTTCCTCTTCCATACCTCTCTGTTTTTCGTCATCTCATAAAACACCTCCTTTCTTACCATATCATTCTTAACACAGTCCATCCATCGTTTCTTTGGAGTTCCTATACTCTTATACCCAATTACACATCCTTGTTTAATTCTGCATATATAATGATAATAAGTGTTACGTTAGAAAAAATAGAAAAGGAAATAACAACGGGTCATAAACTAGACACATACTGTTTCTTGGCGATCCAGAACACTTTAGCTTTCTTTAGCACGTCTTTGAGAATGTCACTTGTCTGTCTGTCTTGTCGTGAAAGTCATTGTCAGGTACTACTTAGAACATCTATCTATATAAATAAAAAGAGAAGTCCTGACTGACTGACTGACTGATTGACTGACTCATCAACGCCCAGCCCAAACCCTTGGACCTAGAAAGCTGAAATTTAGCACAGAGTTTTCCTTTATAATGTAGACAAGGAATAAGGAAGGATTTTTCGAATTTCAACCCCTAAGGGGGTTAAATAGGGGATGAAAGTTTGTGTGAAAAATCGTCATTTTTTATATTTTCCGACATCCACGCGGGCGAAGCCGCTGGCAAAAGCTAGTAGATTAATAATTGAATAATCCATTAGACAAAGTAAGACCTAATCTGCATTGAATTGCAGGATGATGAGCCCGTATTGTATTGTAATTACATTTCAAAGTACCGAGTCTTGAATGAATTTTGTATTTTTCATTACCCACAAGGTTTCGATCTTTGGCTATTCATTCCTTCTGTTATTCGCCGGGTGTTTTTAATCCACTGTGGTGCGTTATTAACTAGTTTCTCGTCTTTTTTATTTACCTGCGCTCGTA
This sequence comes from Diarsia dahlii, assembly GCA_949775195.1. Classification (NCBI taxonomy): domain Eukaryota; kingdom Metazoa; phylum Arthropoda; class Insecta; order Lepidoptera; family Noctuidae; genus Diarsia; species Diarsia dahlii. Next base: position 7,903,970 of record OX459195.1, on the reverse strand, counting down.
AAGAGGAATACCCTTTTCCCAGCATTATAAGAGCTTTAGATACTGATTCTAATTAGGATTAGGAATTCATAAACACCTTAGTCAAAAAGTAATTGGATTGAGATAAAAGATTGGTCGATTTACGTATCGTGTTCAAGTACTTATTGTTTTAATTAGAATTTATGCTTTCGTATTTGTTGTTGCTAATTTCAACGGCCATTTATATATTGTTTATTTATTAGAATTCTAAAGATAAAATATGTGTTTTATCATCATGAATTTTTTGTTTGTAGGTAGAAGAAAAATGTTCAAACAGGTGATAATGATGATTTTATTATAGCCACAAGTTTCGTGATTATGTATGAAAATACAATTTTTAATGTTTCTAATTTTACCTACATCATAATTTAATTGACGTATGAAATAAACATTAGAAACAAACAAATTAAAAACATCATACATATTTCTAGCATTGCGTGATAAGTTTTGTAGTTACACGTTACGAGTGACAACCATAACTAATATGTTTCACACGCGTCGTATGGGCAAACATGTCTGCCATGTAAATGCCATATTCAAATTATCCTCCATTGCGAAATTAAATAAAGACAGAAACAAAAAAACGCAGCTCATAGCATGCTTCACGGCTCCCCCCACCCGCCCCGGGGTGTGCAGAATGAATAGACTTGCACAGAAGGGCGCAACACCCTCCGTAATCAATTGAACCCTCTTCTATTATTATTCGCCGTCCCACTCGAACACAAACCATTCTATATTCTCGCTCTTTTTCAATTTTACGATTAGATTGCGAAACACAGCGAGTGATGCCTCGGGCATCGTCACGAGTTTTGAAAACAGAATTCTTGCGGTCGTTTGCAAAGTTAATTTTACATTTCGAAGAGTGCTAGTCTAACTTTATTGCCTACGGCATAAGGATTAGAAGGGATTGTTTTTTAGTTTTTGGAACAGAGGTTACATTTGGGAATGTACTAGATTGATGTAGGCTTCGATATTGATGATGACAGACAGATTAAATCGCGTTGACGCTTTGGGCGGGAAAATGGAAATTAGGAGGGAAAAGTTATGACTTTGGGTTTGTCACCGTGCCACAAACAAGTTTCAATAGTTGTTTACGTGGGAAGTGTTGACTACTTAATCAATGTGAACAACTTAGCTAATAAGTTTGATAGACTATGAATAAAATGCGAAGTAATTTAAATCAAATATAAGTATTATTTATCTTAATATGGGTCACATGGTCTAAAAACCATTTCCAGTACTAATTTATTAATGTCTCGTTTCTTGATTCTGGCACATTAAACCGATCTTAAGACTTGCCGTGAAAATACCATCACTGTTCAAGCAAATAACAACATACCGCAAATGTTTTAGGATATCTCTTCATACACTAACACCTATGGCCATAGAAAATACACAAGCTAGGTACTACAGGACAAGGTAATACAGAACAAGACATAGAATTTGACCCTGTGGCACACCATTTTTTTATTTGAAGAGTCAACATGTAAATGCACTTTCGCGCGTTTCGTTGAGTTTACGTGTGTTAATAATCTGCATTTTCCCTCAAACTATCTTATCTGTAATATAATATGTAATAATAAACTAGAAATTTAGTACAATTCCCAAGGTCCCATTTAAATTCACACAATTGGAAGCCTTAGAAACGTCAAAGAGGAAGCCACTGCAATGTCTTGATAGAGTTTTGGAGTTTTAAATAGAAACAAAACGTTTTTTTTTTCAAGTTTTCGTGATCTTCTTGCGATTAATCTTTCGTGTTTCGATTGACCGAATAATGTTGTATAATCCTAGTCAAATCTTTTTCACAGATTCTCTCAATTAACGAAACTAATAAGAGAAATAAAAAGGTTTTGCCCGAAATGACGCGTCCGGATTACTACTATAACTTTATTCTTAAAAACCAGAAGCGAAATAAATATTCAAGAAAGTAAAATACATCAGTTGCCGCCAAAAGTCAAACTCTAATCTTCGAGCGCGCGTCCATTGACAAGTGACATTTCAACTGTCATAGTGCTTCATGCTTCTTTTTTCGAAACTTCCACTCGAACCAAAGAGGTTGGAAGAAGTAGTTCCTAACACGGCCGTTCCTGATAGTGCGACGTCCTCGTCAGCTTGGCTTGCCGGCATCGAATGCTGATGCTCGCTCGCTTCGTCCATCCTGCAAATATACGCTTTTCCGCGCCTGATTTTCACTTTTTTGGACCTCATTGGTAGACTCATCATCTAAAACATAACAAACAAAACACTTGAATGAGGTATTCTGAAAGTTTGAACTTTTAACTGCCCATCGTAATCAAATTACTAGCAATCGCACCAAAATAGGCAGTAGTCTGTAAATTGTATCACCAATGAAAGAGTTCCGGACACATTACCGAAACAACCACAACATCACCTGCCAACCCTTAACAGGGTTCCAGATTGCGAAATGTCGAGTGGCAATTTTGTTTCCTATAGCTAAGAAACAAAACCGCCACAAAGACGGGGTAAGCACATAGCCAAATGTCGAGGCCATAACAAACACAATTGCCACAATGTCGGGACAAGTAGATAGCCAAATGTTGAGGACATAACAAACACAATTGCCACAATGTTGGGGCAAGCAGATAGCCAAATACCACCACATAATTATGCGTCTTGTCGCTGCTGTATTTTCAGCAAGCAACTCAGATGCCCTCTGTCTCCTAGGCGTAAGGAGCCGTTCTCGGTTGGAATGAGAGCCGTTCAGCATGACGTCTCGCCAAGGATCTCAAGACTGGAGTACTGTCCGACACCATAACTCGCACCAGATCCATCTCTCACAACCTGACCATCATCATGATCTGAAAATACATAAAAGTACATGAGCAAATAAATAACATGACCACTATGGTTTGAAGCTTATTCAAATTGAAGTACTTTCATAAGTTAGAGTTCATAAATTTGACCAGTGTTCCAGGCGCAAGCGTGCACTCAAGCGTCAGCAACAAAGACCACCAATAGAGATTTTTAAAATTGAAACAGCTTCAAACTAAGGAGATTCAATGCATCGCTAATGATAGAATCCGGATTTCCATCACTTGCCATACACTGTGGTTGACAGAGGCCCATACGTTATGATACGTTTGCTTGTCGATGTCACGAATACATAGTAGATCCCCATAGGTTATGCTTACTATGCATTTGTGACGCACCACGTCATTCCGACAGAGGCCCACACGTTTGCATGTCTTCACTATGAACGCGGTGCAGAGCAGAGGCCCATACGTTTGCATGCTCACTACAATTAAGTAGCTGTCGGCCTGCAGCGCCGCGCATGACCAAACTAGGTCGCGCCAGCAGCTGGGGCCACGCGCTTGTCCGCGCCTGTAGCGCGCTGGCAGCCCGCAGCGACGCGCTCAACACACAAGTAGCGCGCTGGCAGCCCGCAGCGACGCGCTCAACACGCAAGTAGCGCGCTGGCAGCCCGCAGCGACGCGCTCAACACGCAAGCAGCGCGCAGTCGGCCTGCAGCGACGCGCTCGGCAACGCCAGTAGGGCGCGCAGTCGGCCTGCAGCGACGCGCTCGGCAACGCCAGTAGGCGCGCAGTCGGCCTGCAGCGACGCGCTCGGCAACGCCAGTAGGCGCGCAGTCGGCCTGCAGCGACGCGCTCGGCAACGCCAGTAGGCGCGCAGTCGGCCTGCAGCGACGCGCTCGGCAACGCCAGTAGCGTGTGCGTCCACGGCGTCACTGTAGCGCAGCCCTGGCAGCCACTGCTAAGACCAGGCAGCGTTTCGTTGTATAACACACACCACACGTCCTTGTGTAATGGTTACTCTGCAAAGAAACAAATAATCCTGTGCAGAGCGTTGCCTCATGCGATGCCTCAAAGGCAGTGGTTCCTGTAGCATGTGTCTTCATACTGGATCCTCAGTTATGACGAATGTTCTCGCCGCACGGGGTGTACATGCCACGTTAATTGACTAGTAACGTAAACAAAACACTATCTAACACGTGAGCGTTAACCCAGAAACGCATAAGAACACTGACACTGTAATTAACACGTGGTTAGAGGTTACTTTGAAACAAAACACTTTACTTTTACACTGTTACTGAGTATTTAAATGGATAGCACACGGTCTAGAACGCGTGATGAATCCCACTTATGATCTTAAAAACCAGAAGCGAAATAAATATTCAAGAAAGTAAAATACATCAGTTGCCGCCAAAAGTCAAACTCTAATCTTCGAGCGCGCGTCCATTGACAAGTGACATTTCAACTGTCATAGTGCTTCATGCTTCTTTTTTCGAAACTTCCACTCGAACCAAAGAGGTTGGAAGAAGTAGTTCCTAACATTATTTTATCTAAAATAAATGTAAATAAAACATGTTTTTTGTTGACTAACACATCCGTGTGTTAGTACAAATAATGTTCATCCGATTTATTGATTAGAAACTTTGTTAAACTATTGTGTATAGGCTCCCGAAAGTTTCAGAGTTGGTAAAACTACCCTCCACGCGAATTTAGCCGCGGGCAAAAACCAACATTTCATCAATTCTATTTATTTTTTGTCAATGAAAATAACCAAGGTACTTATAAACAATACTGAACGCAGATTCAAACCGTGATTAAAAAACAATTTTAAGACCTGTGTTGATATTTTTATCGTCGAGTAAAAATTTAATTAGAAATCTTTGTGCGTCATTCCAGTGGCAAGTAAGGTATTTAGCAGCCATATGGTTACGCTATAAAAGGTAACCCACGTCGATTCATTCTTTATTTTACGTCATTACAAATATTACTCTATGTTACCTATTTATACGGTATAAATTATGGGTGCTACTATTAATATCATAAACGGGATATTTACCATGTTTGATTGTTGTTGCAATCAAACATGGTAAATATCCCGTTTATGATATTAATAGTAGTGTCAGTGACCATGTCAGTTTAAAAACTTATAAATTATGGGTGCGCCAAAGTTCACCAAAATTTTCAACTCTGGAAATCCGAAAATGTTCTTCCTAACATTTTTCATCCTAACAATCACAATTCCTAACTACTCTGTCTCTTATGTTCATATTCCGAAGCATTCAACTTCATAATGTCAGTAGCATTAAACATCTATCTATTAAACTTTTATTTGTTGTCCTATATTTTCTCAACATAACCATCTTTTATACTATTATTCAAAGTCATATCTTTTTTGTTTAGATTTCTTTTTATTCATAATAATCAGTATTATATAGTATGCAAAGATATCCATAGGTTAGGTTAGGTTAGAACTGTGACCAACTACCTCGAAATTGGTCGCGAAATTTTTCTAAGTATTTTTTTCATAGTGCCCCCAAGACGATACTCTGGCCTGAATTTCATTCACTTAAGCCAAAAAACAGTGAAACTACTTTAATCATTTTAAACAGTATGAGTGAAAATATTATTATGGTAGGTAATTATGTTTAGGGATAAAAGCGTTATGATAATAAAAAAAAACTAAATGTGGCACTCGGAGACTGCCGCGGTAATAAAGCTATTGCATAGCATTTTTTATCAACATTCAACAGCAAATAATTAATTATTTAATTTGACAACCTCAGTTGACAACCTTGTTATTTTCCGTAACCATAGCAACCTGGTTGAATACTGAATATTTTCGTTAGGGAATTTCTGGATTCGCTCTCCACGCTCAAGGCCCGCGATAGAAGCTATGCAATAGCTTAAAACAGTAGGAGTTTAAATATATTTACAATAATGATATTATGAATTACAATTTTCGGAAACATGAGTGTTATAAACATCGCCGGTAGCACTACAAATAGTATGAATGAAAACTTTAGTATGAAAAATTTTAGGAAGAGTGATCATTCGGATTACAAATCGTTAGGAAGAACAATTTCGGGTAAAGAACTTTAGGTGAGCCAATATGGACCCATAAATTATGTCACGCACATAAAAATATACAAGACAACGGCACATGGGCACATTAGTCTGTGGAGGTTGCAGGTTTTGCGCTGCAGAATTGAATGGACATTAATAATAATTAAGCACTGTATTTCACGTCTATAAATGTTAAAATCTCATACCTTTACCAAATTTTAGGTGGGTGCAGATAAAATAAAGGGTACAAAGATGTTCACACGGTTTTATGCAGAGACCTTTTACAAAACGACAAATAGCTCCTCTTATTTTTTCTAACCGTCAATATTGGACAATAACTCTGTATGTCAAGATTAAGTGTTTGGAAATATTGTCTTTATCAAGACCTAATCTGAGTCATCATCACAGTATTTAGTCCTTTTCAACTCAAATAAAAGACATTTCACGCAATTCTTGACCCCGCGTTCCTTGTGATCATTCATACATAATATTCTCAACCTTTTCGCGAAATGCCTCTTATTTATCTGCATGACGTGACAAACGATTTGACAGACTTCTCAAGTGCTGGTAATTTTTCTTTTCTTATTTTATTTGATTGATCTATTTGCATTTCAACAAATAACTCTACAATAGCAAAAGGTTCGCAATGCTAAATGTTTTACATTATCAGTTTTATCAAGTATCACCTGTGCTAATTGAAATTCATTTGCATAGTAGGTAGGTACGGCTTTTGACTTCAATGCCAGTTTATCTACGTCACCTGCCGACACCGGACGTGTTCAATCAAGATTTCTTTTATATTTTATAAAGTTTTTTGGTAAGGTATAAAATAATTGTTTGCCGCCAATGCAGTTCGAACAAATGATATTTATATTTCTGTTGTTATTATTTCTTTTGATCTACTACGTTATGGTATAATCGAAGACAAAAACGACTCAAACAATTTTTCCTTCCTAAAACAATGGAAAGCATGCGATTGTCTCTCTTTCGGCGGATATTTAAAATTACTGTGAACCGTCGAGCACCGCGCCACCTCGACCGACACGCAAACGATCTCAGCTACCAGGCTATCAGAATATCACAAGAGCTACACGTACTATTCCATTAATGCCGTCTCGCTTACGCTATCGACGACCTCAACCCGACGGAACGAGGCAAATGGCCTTCTCAATTCCTGCTGCATGCCAAACGGAATCGTCGGCTATTGAGATAAGACCCGTTCTACACTGTTATTCCGCGCATCGCTCAGCTTTAATGATCCCCATCGAAACCTCCATTGTGTGTGCTACGAAAATGGAAACGATTTCTGAAACACGTGAAGAATTTCTGTTATATTTCGTCAGCTTATGGTACCCTAATAACTTCGATGCTTACGGATCATTTTGGCGTGGTTGACATTCCTTTTTTGTACCGAAGTGGAGAATGCTTTGAAACAACCCGAGATCGGCGCGGTCGTGTCGTGTCTGTCTGATAAAAAATAAAGTGGAGGAAATTATTAAGCGGAATGTTTGGCTCGGCGATGGCGTCCGCGGCGCTGCGTCTGTTTTTATCAACATGTTGTCGGTCGTTCTCTACCGTCAGCGGAGTTCTCGTACGTAGCTGCCTTGTATCTTCGTGGGCCACTATTCAACTGTAGCTTTTATTTACCCTTTTTGGATCTTCATTCAGAATAAATAATGAATGACGTAACATAGATATAGATGGACCTCAAACTGTTTTGGTTCTTAGCACTCTGTTGTCGTTTGTTAGTTTTATCCTATCCAGCCAGGCCAGTATTAATCTTTTTCAATTTTAATCATTATTATATTAATGCAATTAGTAAGTATGTACGTCATCAATTCATCATCGATGCATATTGAATATTATCATTGTATGTTTAAAAAAAACAAAGAGCAATGACATCACGCAAACAAGCGAAGGAGTTTTATTTAATTATTTTAGTTTTCATAGAGAGTAAAATTTTATTTTGTTGTCGAAGTGCCGCCCATAGCAGCGTCATTTGGAACTAGACTGTCAAGTTATGACTACGCTGCCAGTCCGATCACTGATGCGGTAGAGAAGATGGCGCGTGCCGCGACATAGCGGGCACTTCTACTAGGGCCGCATATACAACAAGAGGCGAACGCGCCGCGCATTCTCGCGCCGCCGCGCGCTGTGCACTAGCACGGTGTTTAAATTTTCTTTACGACTCTACGCGCGTTGGACTCTGCGCTTTAGGAATAAGGGGCAATTTAGCGTGATGCATTTTACGAGCATGTGGGTAAGTCAAGGGAATGTGTCAGAATGCCGCCTGTGCAGTATGCTCGCCGGGTGATCAGCGCGCACTGCGCAACTCCCCAGACACACGATGTCACGCACGCTCGCCGCACACACAAGGCAGGCTGACGGGTGACTGGAGTGGTATTATGCAAACAATACCTATCGGACCGGCTCGTCGCGCCACCGCTAATAAATGAATAAAAAGCAAATATGCCATGTTTATGCGGAACTTGTTAGAGCATCAGATGGCATTTGTTATTTAGATAAGCGAGCTAATGTCATCATTCGTGTGCCCAAATAAATGAAAAAACTCATTTGATCATTGAGGCCGCCCGCCATTCATATTCATGAATAGCACCAAAAGTCATTATTCGAAAAACTACTTCGTTAGGAATTATAATACTCATGAAGTCATTATATTTATTGAGAATACGTATGAATATTGGCTCATTAGTCATTGTAACTCGAAATAATAATATCCAAATAGGTACTTATTCCTGGCATACATTGTAACAATTCATACATTATGCATGTAAGTAACTCCATATTTCTAAAGAAAGACAAATTGAACAAACAGCAAAAACAAAGTTCGCGCGAGTGTTGGGTTACATTCGGAAAATGAATAGACGGAGTATCTATTTAACCAACGAGTTCAGTTATGCACACAGTTACAATGGAATCGCTTATGTACTAATACCCATTTAATGACGACCTCTACGTGTGCGATCAACGCCCGCTTTCATCATTCAATTGTGATGTAAATGTGGGGGCAGGGGAGGTCAACGCAACTGGGGGAGACTACAGAGAAACGGTACAAGAAATCTCTCCGTGTATTCTGTGCTCCTAGTATGCTGCGTACAGTGTGGCAGGTTGCGACCGTATCCGCGACCGTGGCGGCAGCGGCTGTTGCCGTCGCGCGGGGCTACGCGGCGGCGGCGGCAGCCTGCGCCGTGGGAGGGTCCCCTGACAACAGGGCCCCTCGGCCGTCGTCCCTAGTCGCCGAGTAAACAGCTCTAAGTACCTACACATACCTACTGCCCGCGGCCACTGAATGTTTACTGCTGTTAATAACGCCACTAACACAACACGACGGATGAGACGCGCGGAGCGTCCGCGATTGTTTGGCTTCATTTATTTGTTCTATATGTTGATGCTCTGCCTGATAATATCAAGGAATCTAACTTTCTGCTGTGGTTTATTACTTGGTTAACTACTTTAGTTCCATACACTATTTGCTTTATAGAAATGAAAAAATAAATTTGCTTGGTCACAGCTAAATGATTGCAATTCTATTATAATGGATTCATGCTAGATCGCGTTTCCAATTTTTCTCAATTTGATTTGAAATCGATTCGTTTAGGTTGAAAATTAAAGTTTTAAGCATTTTTGTTTAGTTTTGCATCAGCATGTATGTAGTAAAATATAATTGTTTCTTGTTTTCATAGTACATAATCCATTTAGCAACAACATTTCAAATTGATATCGATGTTTTAAAATGAGACGGTAAATGTAGAGATAGATCTCTGATCGCATGATACGACCAATTCAAGGGCTCACATCATCAGAAAAAGTAGGGAATCCGAATTAAGTGTTGAATCAATCAAAACGAAGCAAAGAAAAGTAATTATGCTTAATAGGAATATGACATGATTCAATCGTGATTCAATTCAAAATTCAATCCAATCTGTGGCCGTCAATTACAATGCTATACCATTGTAATTGACGTCCACAGATTGAATTGAATTTTTCATGAAAATTTTTGGGTAAATGTCCCGGAATTTCGCAGTGACGAGGATCAGTTTTCTCCTGCAAGGTGTGGTTATGGGCTGGTTGGTTTAAATCATTGACTCCAGAGAAAAAATCCGAAGACTTTAAAATGGGGAGGTACAGAAAAATCTTAGCCTCATCGAACTGATTCGACCCTGTAAAAGCTTTTCAAAGAAATATGCCAAAGTGTGTTTTATTGCACGTCGAACCCAATCTGTACCAGATGCGAGTAGATTACGACCCAGTCCCTCTCAAATAAATGAGGCTGGTGTCCAATCAGTAGGAACATGAAAGACTAATTAAATATAATTATTAACCATCATTCATCTCTGTTTTTTTCTACCCATCTCGCTAAATATCTTGAAAGAATTTGTACTTAAATCTGAATTCTGAAAGGAATTATTTTCCACAATTGCTGACTTATCATTTAAATAATCTTTACTTAACCGATAATTTCAATTATTGTGAATTCCGCTATGCTTATTGTATTTGTGGCCTCATCATTCATCATTTCAGCCATAAGACGTCCACTGCTGGACATAGGCCTCCCCCAGGCATTTTTGGGGGGGTTTGCCATAATCGCCACGCTTGGCAGGCGGGTTGGCGATCGCAGTATGGTTGTTACAAAGACACAGAGAACGCTGCTGCCCATTCTCTGGTACATCCCTTAGTCGCCTCTTACGACACCCACGGGAAGATATGGGATGGTTCTATTCTTTACGTCCGACACCACACGAAACCAACACCACACGGAACATTTGTGGCCTACTCAGATGAATTTAAAAACACTTGGTTATAGAAGAAGTAGACTTAATTGGCTGAAATTAGGAACTAATATCGTCCAAGTCTATCTTAATCCTCCGCCAAACGGAGGAGGATTAAGTGGATAAAGTCTTCTTCTTCTATACGCAAGTCTGTTTAAATTCATCTGAGTACGCTTTTTCTTTCCAAGAACTTGTTTCTTTCTTATTATTCTTTTTCTTTCTCATTAGCCATTTATTACTAAATAGAATGGGATACGGGAAGATGATGATGATGATTAGCCATATTACTTTCTATTCACAAACTCTTTCATTTAGATTTTGTCTTCCCCTTTAGTTTGTATAAGTCGTATTTTGTTTTCTACATTGCGAATTTTTGTTCCATAATGTCTAAAACTTGTTTTATAAACATCGATAATTGAGTTGTTGGATTGAGAATTTGCATTTTAATCGTCAAGTTTATGTGTTAGGAATTTGATATTAAAAGCACGAGACGCAAAACTGGACGATATTTTGTAGAATTATTTTAAAGATGTAATATTTTGTTTCCTAACAAACAAAACTCTTCCTTAAATCTGTAATGTATTATGTATTAGTATTCAAATGTATCGTGACCATGCATCATGACTAATGTTTCGTAACTATACGAAGACAAATAATAACAGAATTCATGTTTAAAAATCTTTTTATTTAGCCTGATATAAGCTATTAAATGAGGCGATAAGAAGTAGAAAAATTGAAGAAGTTTGAAAGCCAGTGACTGAAAAATGGTGTGGTAATCGGTTAATTATCGTGCAGACGAATCAGGAAAGTTTTAAGTATGAATGTGGATGGCAATAAGAGTGGAGGAAGATCAAAGAAACGATGGATAGATTCTGTGAAGGATGATATGGCAAGAAAGGAGGTGTTTGATGAGAGGATAAGGTATAGTGAGGTATGGAAGAAGAAGAAATGCTCTGCCGACCCCAAACAAATTGAGATAAGAGCAGCAGAATGATGACGGAAGCATCTAGTCTTTAACATTCTGTTTACTTATTGTATACTTTTTGGGTAGGTACGTTCCCACTAACTTTTATTTAATTACATTCTTTATTAATAGAATTTCATCTGAACGTTTAAATGTTATATCCTTACAATAAATACTACTCATTAAATGTTGTTGTCATACCTATTCCCGCTCTCCGCTCACAGCCATAACATTTCCATTATTTTTATTTCGTTTTCTGCTGTCGTATGTCGTATTATTACCAACATATTATGCGGGTACATCGTAAACTTATCTCTAAAAACAGAATTTAAAATAAGAAGTACTAAAACTTTTTTTCGGCTAACAGCCGGAAACAGGCGAATGGCCGCATCTCTTTCTAAAAACGTACGTTAGACAAGGAAAGATATGTAAATTCGACAGCTGCGAAGCGTATTACTGTTTTAATCTGCAGTTTTGATGGACGTATTTTATTTTTATTTGGATAAGTATTCGTGAAAAATAAATGTACGTCATAATAACGAGAAAATTATTCACAAGAGGTACTTAGGTACCTGTTTTAAAGGCCACTCTAATTGACGATTATTTTTCTTGTTTCAACAAATTAATTATTATTGTTTGTCTTGCAACTCATTGTGGAATTATTCTACACCTAGGTGACTCCGTGACTCAACGTAGAGTCGGTCACAATACATCATACATCATGTATGTATGCGTCTCTGAAATTGTTACTGCCGCGATCCTGAAAACGCTTTCTGAAATGTAATTTCTAGAGTAGTAGTAAGTACCTTTAGTGGTCCACCTGGTAGTACCCAGATTTAGTCTGGGTGTGGGTGTTGAGCTGAGTCGCAGGTCTATGGTCCATCTCATAGCTTGCTCGCTGAACTCCAAAACATGCAGCAAAAACAACATCCGCGCCGCCGCGCGCCGCCACCACCGGCGATGCCGTGAAATTGGCAACATTTTAGGCTAATACAATGTAATGTCTTACCAGGAACACGAAGAAGAAGTAGAGAGACTTATAGGCGTTTTTTTGGTTGAAAAACTAGCAACAGTAAAAATATTCTATTTGCGGCAGGGTTAGTGTAAACATAACTTATCTGGAACGTTTTCATAGGACACGCCACGTGGCTGGAGAGGCGCCACGGCGCCCTCACCTTCCGTCTGACGCAGGTCATCACCGGACACGGTTGTTTCCGGAGGTACCTGCACCGAATCAGGCGGGAGGAAACGCCCGGATGCTACCTTTGCGAGAATCGGCCGCAGGACACGGTGGAGGGAGCACACCGTGGAGGTCTGTCCCGCTTGGGAACTTCCAAGTGGGTGAAGCTAGTTTATAATAATATCTCTAAAATAATAAAGTTTAATTAATTTCTGGTCATTCCGTCGATATAATAAACAGTTAATAGTTTACTAACCCGTTTCACGTAAATCGCGACTCGTGCACGAACGAACGTTCCGAATTATTGAGCTTGACCAGACCACAGATCCACTATTTGTCACATCCAAAAAATCTTATGAAAAAAGCTTTATTCTTGTAATTGGATCGAATTAAATTTTTCTACGTAGTCTCTTGTACAGTTTTCATTTTCAATTTGTCTGGAATAAATAGAGACGTTTTCTAAGAAAACTAAACACTCTTGTTTACCCAATTTATATTAGAACTTTATCAAAGCTACGATCACGATGTGCTTTTTATTACTATAGAAATAATGGTTTCACTTGAACTGAAACAAATTTATTTACTTTAGTTTATCACGCTACGTACTGAAAATAAGTAGGTACTAGTTTATAATATGTAACGAATAAAAATAATACATTTACATAGGTTTTTTAATAGGGCCAGTGTTATCACGCAGTTGGTGCCAGAAGACGGACGTCTACGAAAGAGGCCTAGGAAGAGGTGGCGTGAGTTTATAGCGAGATTGAGACAGTTAGGCTTTGATGGAAGCCTTTGTGGGAAGGCTTTTAGGGAGGCCTTTGCCCAGCAGTGGGATCATTGACCAAACATTTATTTTCAAAACATGATTTACTCGTAGTTCCGAAAAGGTGTAAGTATGTGTCCTTTTGCCATAGCCTTTTGCCCTAAAGTGTTCATGAAAACGACGAGATAGTAAAATCAATTGCCACGAATTATGGGGACTGAAACCTTCTTTACAATTGGTCGTTATTTCATCATCATCATCCACTGCTCGATTTCACCCACTGCAGAGCGGGCATAAGGATCTCTTACCCTGTGCCAAGCTCTAAGCTTTTGTGTCAGCCCCATCCAGGGTATTTCCGTTATTTTTAACCGACTTCCAAAAAAAGGAGGAGGTTATCAATTCGACTGTATTTTTTTTTTTTTTTATTTTTTTTTTTTTTTTATGTTTGTTCGCTCATAACTTGCGACTGGGTGAACTGATTTTCATGATTCTTTTTTCATTTGAAAGCTGGTGCTTCCCGTGTGGTCCCATTGTCACCATTTCAATATCTAATGATGGGATCTTGTAGAAATCGGGGGAACTCTTCAATAAATAACAGCAGATTAACCGCGATTGTTGCTATAGCATATCTAAGCATGGTTTACGCCATCACACAACATAATATCACGCCTGTACCCACTACAAAGGTTATAAAAACTATTTTGTGAAGATCTGATGAAGAACTTTGGAGATAGGCAACGGAACTCCTCAATAAATGATAGCAAATGGACTGGGATAGCTGAAATCTCATATTGTCTGTCTATTGTTTACACCAGTTCCTAACATAACATCACGCCGGTACGTTGTGAAGGGGTAAGCACATGTGAAACACTAAAAAGTGAAAAATAAAAACTTTTTTACAAAAAATAAAACCGACTTCGACAAAAAAAACACTCAAAAGTGAAAAATAAACTTGAGAAGAAAAATCAGTTTCTGAAGTCGGTGACAAAAAAATGAAATCAAAGAAACAAAAGTCACCGACTTCAGAAACTGATTTTTCTTCTCAAGTTTATTTTTCACTTTTGAGTGTTTTTTTTTGTCGAAGTCGGTTTTATTTTTTGTAAAAAAGTTTTTCATAGATATACTACGAATTAAACATATCAACCAATTTGAATATTGTTGGTATAATAGAAGGATTTAAGAAAAAATACTTTTGGTGGAACAAATCCGCAATCGGAGACATCACGGGCAACTGCATTAAAAACTCTTTTCTCAGTTAACCTGCCCCGTGCCTGTCGTCGGAATCGCCAATAATAACAAGTACTATCATGTATTTTCTGAATTAAGGTCTGTCTTATTATCTATACTCTTTAGTGAGGGATTTCAGGCTTTTTCGACTAAAATTTCTCGCAAAAATCTTACAGCGGTCGATCGCTCATAGTTAGATGCGAGGCCTGTTTCTCCGATTGTTTGGGCCGATTTTCATGCTGTTTTAGAGCATGAAAGTTTTTTAGAGCACTAGTAGTAGCAGAGCAGTTTGCATAGAGTGGTTCACGAGGAAGGTTTTAATAAATAATTAATTTGTCAAGTTTTCGCGGGCGAAGCCGCGGGCATCAGCTAGTTAATAATATTTTTTTTATTGCATTAAACATTGTTTAGTACTTAAGCCCATTCAGTACACTCTTTGTTTTTTTGGGAATTTGCAGTTAAGTATTTAGGTAGATAATTAAGTCTTGAATGACTTAAAACTTTTAAAAAAGCATCTTAAATTTCCCGCTAAAAGCCAATAACAGCCGATCGTGACTGCACAATAACGTCTCCTGTGTACCAATTTATGATTTTAAAGTGCTGCACCAAGTGCTAATGGTAGCGTTTCAAATTTTTGCATGCTCCGCGTTATGGACCGCTTTATTTATTTTAGAGATTTTTTGTTAAGATCACGTATTCAATTAGGTTTTATGCAAGTAAAGTAAACTCGGTAAATGGAGCCTATATAAGTGGATATATGGTTACTAACTTTTGCCCACGGCTTCGCCCGCGTGGATGTCGGTTTAACTACAAAAATGACGATTTTCCATACAAACTTTCATCCCCTATTTAACTCCCTTAGGGGTTGAATTTCCAAAAACCCCTTCTTAGTGCTCCCCTACATTTTAATAGGAAGCCGTGTGCAAAATTTCACATTCCTAGCCCCAGTAGTTTCGGCTGTACGTTGATATGTCAGTCAGTCAGTTCTCCTTATATATATATAGATTATCTCGTGGCGAAATAATAACATCCACTCGGGTCGGTTCTTCAGGTTAAACCACGTTTTTTGGGTTAGTCCGTGGTTTTACATACTGAGTCTAGTAAATCTTAAATTTAACTGACACCTTGCTATTGTATCGAGTCTGGTTCTTCTAACCAACCTAACAGACAGATGTGTGCTGGGAAGTTTGTTCCGCCACTTCTTCTTTCCAGCTTAACACTAGGAAGTGTCGATGGGTGGGCGTTTTGGGAGACTGTCTTATAAAAATGTAAATAGTAAAGTAAAGTAAATTTTTGACGTTCGAAAAGTGCTGATTATCAGCCTAGTTTGAATAAATGACTTTTGATTTTGATTTCGAGTTTCCTCTGTGCCTTGGAAAACACTTTAAACCGTTGGTCCCGACTGTCAATTGTAGATCTTTCAGTCAGTGGCACGAAAATTTGACAACCAGTCTTACTGGGTAGGTATCGTATTACCCTGTACTAACTGGGTTGTGGAGGGCAGATAGGCAGTCGCTCAATCTTCTATATATAAATAAAAAGAGAAGTCCTGACTGACTGACTGACTCATCAACGCCCAGCCCCAACCCTTGGGCCTAGAAAGGTGAAATTTTGCACAGAGGTTTCCTTTATAATGTAGACAAGGAATAAGGAAGGATTTTTCAAAATTCAACCCGGGAGTTAAATAGGGGATGAAAGTTTGTATGGAAAATCGTCATTTTCAGCACGCGGGCGAAGCCGCTGGCAAAAGCTAGTGGGTTAGACTGGAAGTTGATCCAAACCTAGATGGGAAAAGGCGAGGCGGATGATGATGAATAGTAGAGGCACACCCACAGGTTCCTTAAACCTTAATATTTTCTCTGACTTCGAGCTGTTTGTTCCTGTCACTGCTGAAAATAGGCTTCCACCATTTTGGGTTGCCTTCTCTCGTTGTTGGTTTGTCAAAGTTCCGTTTACCATCTTTTGTCAACAATTCCGATAAACCAAATATTATAGTAAATTAACAATAGAAATAAAAACAAAGCGTGCATTTTAATAAAAAATAAAGCTTAACACTGGTCCTTTGATCTTAAACTCCACTCTACAGAGAAAATAGGTACTTTTCTCTAAATAAGCAAGGCTTCGAGTTTTTTTCTTGAAAAAAAAAATACAAAAGTTTTGTCTGAGCAAAAACATTTCAACAAAACAAAAAGATAATTTTCTTTACATCATGTAGGTACAAAAAATAATTTAATTTTCCTTCAAAAATAATCCCGCACTCCAAGTTAGTGCCGCCTCTCGTCCAAGAGTACAAAGACCCAGCTACGAGGGGCAGGGTAGCAGTACGGCAACATCGCACGACCGCTATATCGATCCTCTATTACACTCTGCCAGCGAAACAAGCGCTTTCAAATTACTCTTCTACTAAACGCCACTTCCGCAGAAGCGCTGCAGCGGCTTTGAATGTATTTAGAAACTGTGTACGCACTCGTCTGTAATTTGAATTTCAAGCAGTGTGGTGCTGTAGGAATTTTCCGACGCTAGACGTTGCTGTATGATCAAGCGATGAAGCAGACGTGGTTTGAAATTATTTGTAATTTTGGTTGTGTGTGTGAGCGAGGGTTAGGGTTGCCAAACATGTTATCAAAAACGGTGTTTTTAAACTTTATTTCTGTCTGTAATAATGTCACTTTTATCTGTAATTTTCGTTTTTATTTGAAAAATTGGTTTTATGAACCAATGTTTTTTTCTGTAGTAGTAGACTAGTACAACTCTACTTAAGGAAATATTTGCAATGTTATGTAGCGCTCAGTAGTAAAAATTTTGCAGAGTTTTTAACCTTTTGGCCGCAAAGGTTTTAAGAACGAATTTCTAATTATAAAACCGTCGAAAACTCTTCGAACCAAGAAACCAATAACCATAAATAAAATAAATAAGTAGGTAAGTACTTATTGTCTAAATGAAAATAAAAAAAGCATTACTATCATAAAAAACTAAATTACCTTTCAATTAAATACAATTTTCTTTCACTAAGTACAATATTTTAGATATAAAAATCTTTGACAACCCTAGTAAGGGTTCAAACGATAACACTAGAGGGTGGCTTATTTCTAAAAGACCGAAAGATTTTGGCTTAGACCAAAACTACCTACACAAACGCCTAAGTTAACTGTGGTTACCTTTATATGGCAACGAGGTTTGTGGTCTGTTAAGTAGCCATATTTGGCCAGTAATTGTTACGCGACAAGTATGGAACATTAATCATGACTAGACTATAAAACTGAATATGGATGTTAAGGATACTTCACTAAGGGAAACCTTCGTTTTATTGAGTAGAATTTAATTTAACATTGGATCCGGTAGACAAGGAAAACTAAACTTATCGAAACACCTAAACTACCTGTAGGTGGCCGAGAAAAAGTGTCTTTATAATTTCAGTGATAAAGATGATAGAAAAGTTAATTAATCGATTTGATATAAATCAACGAAAGAGTAAAATAAATCCTATCCATTTATTCACCTTATAATCTTTAAAAGAATCCGCTAAATTCTTCAAAACACAAATTAACAACTAACTAAATATTTACAAGGACTAAATTAAGACTACAACTAAGTACCTATCTTCACAGTAATATGACGACAATAGACGTTTCAGGCTTCGAAGTTCCCACTCCTCTACATCGCTGTAATCCGGGAACGTGCCTAGAATACTGGCAGAAAGAATTACCATGTTACATGTCAATGCTTATTCGTTGGGCAAAGAAAGAACCAGCCCTCTGGTGACGCGAAGACTTGGACAGTTGGCGAGAGATTTCCTTAAAAAGGAGATACGCACTTAACCGTTTCGACCTCAAACGGCTCAATTCTGCTGAAGGTCATAGAAAAACCCGTTTTAAAAATCGATTACTTCTTGTTTAGGCTTTTAGAAAAGTCAATGATATAAGTATTACTGCGCATAGTACTAAAAATACGTTCAAAACACTGTTATGTGTCGCATAGCCAATAATCCAGTAACTAAAGAAAGATATTATTTACAAGGTTAAAACAGACCCTTCTCGAATCCTTATATAAAACCATAATCAGACTAATTGACTTCTCATACTCAATTAGCAGTTTGATCGATTCGTCTACTCATAAAGACCCATCCGCAATAACTTCATTTCATCCGTGAAGCAAGCACCGTCTTGCAAACAGCGCCTGGTCGAACTACCTGGAACACGAAAAAAATAGTAAACATGGTAAATATCCCGTTCTCAGTGTTAAAAACAGTGTTTTACATATTCGTTCTTTGAATAATTGATTCTAGAATAATCTTCATATAACATTAAATAAAAGCGAAGTCAAGAGCAATTCAGTAGGTCTGTATGTGTGGCCGCCGTTTTTATATCCGAAATTTACCGACGAAGTACATAATTAAAAGCGGAGGCAAATCTTAAAAAGAGGTAAATCTTCTTTCTAGACATGCGTTGAGATTCATAGTGTTTATGGAAAGACATTTCCCGGAGGCCCATTTCTACATTGTCATATCGTCGAAGCGCTTTTCAACTATTGGTTATTTTATTGATGAGTATTGGTTATTTTATTGATCGAATTGCCATCATAATAATAGGTACGAACCTCGAAATGGAAATGGTCAGAATAATAATAATAGCACAACACTCACACAAACAGATTATACCCACAGGCACAATCAGGTAGCAAATATCATCCATCAAAATCTGGCACTCAAACATAAACTCATTGAAGACTCAAACACTCCTTATTACAAGTATGTACCGAAGCCATTTATAGAAAATACCACTCACAAAATCTTTTACGATCGCGGCATATTATCCGACAGGACTGTTCACTATAACAGACCGGACATAATCCTTCAAGACAAAGTAAATAAAATCACATACCTCATAGATATAGCAGTCCCGAACACGCATAACTTGCAAAAAACAATAGGTGAGAAAATTAGTAAATATGCAGATTTGAAAGAAGAGGTCACTAGAATGTGGAATCAAGAAAAAGTGTACGTGGTACCAATAGTAGTCTCCACCACGTGACGGGTGTTATACCCAACCATCTCCACCATAGCCTTAAACTAATAGACCTCAAAGACTCAGTTTACATTACACTCCAAAAAGCCGCGATTTTGAACACCTGCAGAATAGTGAGGAAGTTCATGCAGATTGACGAAAATGAAATATTTCACAACACACACACACACACGCTACGCTGACTTTGGCTAAGGCCCGTTAACGTAGCATAAACTAGCCAACGAGCTATGAAACAGAACATGTTTTCCCTAAATAATAATAACGAACTATCAAACGAAGCGTTCTACTTTCTCCTTTTTTACGAATTTATGAAATAATCAACCTGAACTTGAAATTGGAATTGTGTTCTTCATCGTTTCTCTATTCTAGTTATCAATAATTACAGAAGAAACGTACGAAATGGCAGTTCTCGTGAGTCGGGTCCGTTCGGGTCTTGAGAAATCGGTGAAACACTAATGGAACTCATTCAAGATCGAATAAAGACTTTATACTAGATGAGATCTGCTGAATAGATAAGCAGATTTTCACTTAGCCACTTCAATCGTAATCAACGAGCGGTTCTTGCAGATGAGATGTATCGGCTCGAACAGATCAAACGGCTCTCTATGTCTTAAACAGCCACTGGCAAGACCCTTTGTCTTGCCCGGCTGCCCACAGTAAAGGCACATGTATTATATTATTAAAGAACTTCAGTTATTTTTTTTTGTAAATCAGTTGGATTTTTGGATTTGATCTTCCATACACGCTTTAGGTGATACGGAGTTACGGACCTTTTTTTTTGGGGCTTGAGAAATCTTCAAATTTAATGACTCCTCCCGATCAGGGCAGAGCGTTAGGGAGTGTCAGACTTCTACTGACTAAAAACCACCCATGTTCCTTCTTAGCCCTTTGTGCCGAGACCGGTATCTCTTTCGAACAACCCGCAGCCCCGACGGGCGGTTGGTGATACGGACCTCACCTCCCATATCGAACGTTTACAAATATCACGTGGATTTAATGTCTGAAATAAAGTGATTTTTTAAAATTATTTTATTTCTTACAAAATAATAATTAATGATATTGTTTTAACATTCTTAATAGTGAATTGCAAGTCAAATCAACACGTTTCAATTTTCATTAGCAGTTCAATTTTTGTACTGCGTAAATCGCGCTTACAGCACCTTATGAGTCTGCTACTGCAAAATAGCTCATAATAGAATAAAGGGTTTTCATGTCCGCTTGGCCTGTTTCTAATTGCTGAACGAGATGAATATTGCAAGTGAATACTGTACGTGTACAATACAATGAGATTACGGGTGTTGGAGAGAATGGCTGCACCGAATGGCCCTTGGTTCATTAAAATTATATCCTGTTTACCGTTTGCAGGATAACAATCAATAGTTGGTTGAGGATAAAGTAGATGTCGTTATCATTAACACTGTTATCAATATATTTACCATGTTTATTGTTCGTTTCGAGTTCCCGATACATACATGGAAATATCACGATTTCAGTAACACTGAACATGATAATGTTAGTGACTACCTATGTCAGTTTTAAAACTTATAAAGAGTTACTACTCCCTACCGTATCTACTTATGTAGTAGGTAGATAATAATGAAAAATCTATTTGAACTTTCACGGACGATGTCATTGAATTATTCTTTGTTTATTGCCCATGAGAAGCGAAGTACTAATGGTGGATGGTCACCAGTTCTTTTGTCTCCGATTCTGAAGCTTAGGCTGTCTTCTTCAGCTTTTACCCTTTCACAGAAGGAAGGTACTTCCTGTTGCTTAATCTATTTAAAAATAGCGAAATAAAAAGTTTGTGAACATTTTCGTTTATTTTTAGATACAACTTCTGGATAGGTCATCTAGATTCCTTAAGATCCCACCTAGACTATTTATATGAATAAGTTTTTAAACACCTCTATTACCGGATTTCATAGTTATTTTATACTCCAAAGAGCTGATCAATTTCCAATTTCAATACTCTCAAACCATGCATGTGAGAATATCCCAAAGTTCTTTGACTAATTTTACTCCCAACAAAACAATAATACCTACAAGACAATCCCAAACAGCGTTAGTAACCCTGTAGTATCACATCAATACATTGCTCTTATCTCTCTTAAAATACAGCCTCCTTAGGTACGGGCAGGCTCGCTGTAAATTACCGCGTTTATTGCCCGCGCGCAGTCTATACCCGCAAGCCCGCAAGCCGTAACACGTGAAATGCATGACCAATCAAAATACCAATGTCGGGTCACGCACACACGCACCACGTAACCAACGAGTGTGAGAACACGGGAGGTGTGGCTGTGTGAGTGTGAAATGCATTAAAGTGCGCATGTTGTGTGGTGGGCGCACGCACACATACAACGTGATCAGTGAGACGGAACACTCGTTCGAGGGATAACGGAGGGCTCACATTTATCAAGACGGATTAGTGTGGATGTGCTTCAAATATTTTTCGTTTTCAGAAGTGACCTATTTTTTGGTGGCTGGGATATTTTTGTGCATGATCTCAATAGTCGTAATCACAGCTTAGTTCGATACGATATCGATACTCCAACTGAGTCACGATCAAGTTATTTCGCATTTACAACGCAACGCAACGTGATAGCGAGTGCGGTTGCAACCGCTTGCGTAATACATTGAATTATTAAATTACAAGCGATTCAATTGAATGTAGTGTTATATAAAGTGACCAAGCAAACTGAGGAAGTATTATGCGCTAGGTCAGCATTCTAGGTTATATGTATCATAATGCAATGTTGATTGTGAATCATAATAATTGATTTATTTGTAATGTTAATTTTGTGTCGTAACTCCTTTGTTGCTTGCTTGATTGACATTTGTATGACGTGATTGTAGTAGGTATTTATAAATGTGTTGACAACCTGTAATGCGAGACACCTTGACAAATAAATTGACACCTTGTTTTATTGTCACTCATTAATCAAGAACAGCAGTTCTCGTGTTTCTTTGTAATCTGAAATCTGGTTGTTTTCATTTAACATTCCAAAAGAAAAAATAAAAATGTAATTAAACAAAATCTTTGTAAAATGTTCCTTGAAGTTAATTGTCTCAAACCTTGACTTTATCCTACAACCTACCTAATGTTCATTTTTCAAGTGAACCAGTGCTTGGTTGAATTGAAAACTAACCTTACGTGCCTATTTTCTTTCCAGAAATCTCAACAGCAGACGTTTAAAAAAAATGCAATTTTCAGACATTTCCTACAAAACTCAAAACCCAAAATAATGGTCCGTCGTATCCACACTAGCTCGAGCCAGGCGTCAGCTCGAGCCCCCGCCCACATAAAAAATGACATCTAAATAAATCCATTAGAAGCCGCTCTTCCTGCCGAGACCCTTTTGTTGATGGCGCCCTGTTTTGACAGCCACGACTTATGATTTGTGATGAGCAGCATGCTATATTAACTCTGATGATATAAATATGTTGCTTGAGAATGGATTTGATATGTAAAACAGATGGGTTGTGGTTTATGTTTTCTTTTATGGGAAGAGTTTGGTCTTCGTTAGATGAATTTGTTAACCGTCTTTGCCACTATTAAGCCTAACCAAGAAAATAATCGTAATATTTAGGTGATTGTTTACCCATTAGAGCACCCAAATTTCACCAGATATGTATAAGTCCCTTATGCAAGCATCCATCAACCGGTCATAATTCCGGACTGTGTGGCTGCTACTGAGAAATTCGTGATGCAAAAACCGAATAACACCTTGCCCGACTTGGGAATCGAACTCACAACACGACAACAAGACCAACGAGGCAGTCACTCCACAACAAACAGTCAGCAGCAACAAGTGGCAGTCGAATATCAACAAGATTTGTATCATATTAGGGTCGCTTATTGAATGTCTGTTTGTGTAGGCTTCAAGTTACTAAAACTTTTCAAACCGAAGGTAAGAAAAGCAAGGAAAAGCGAGAGCAACCACTAAAGTCTTGACTTAGCCACAAATTAAAATAAAAGTTTTTCTGGCTTAAGGCTTATAGGATTGTAACACAAGGATATATGAAGATTTATTTTCTGTACATTGGTCCAGGTTCGTTGGAAGAGGCAGGATTTTTTGATTTGCTGGCTTTACCAGTACACGAGCACAGGTTTGACAGAACCAACGCCAATAAGGCTCTCTTGGTTTTCCTGTCGCTGTCGATCTCTCTCACTCAGTGTTTCCGTCTTTTCCAAAGATCACTGGTTATATCTGGTTATATTATATCAAAGGGTGTGTCAGTAAATCCACTAATTCACAATAACTGTCACCAATAAAATCTTTACCAGCTCAATCCTACCCGGTGGTCGTGAATCCGCTTATTAACATGACTCAGCTAAACCTTTTAGTCGTAAATTGTAATAAAATCCGGTGTTATGATGATAAAATCATCAAAATTGCACATGCAAATCATGCATGTCATTGATTCTTACTTTTAGGACAACGGAATTATCTTTGGATTAGGTATAGCTTCTATCTTTTACCGCGGTCCACGATAATTCGTCGCCGGCCGAAGATCTTCCTTTTCTAAGACTTCTAAAACAAAATGAGGCAAGTAAGACATCGTTATCGATCCAAAAACTTCAGCTAAGAATACCTCAGAAATAGAACAAGAGGTAGACACTACAGACAAAATAATAGGGGATCGGACAAAAAAAAACTAATTAGTCCGTCAGATAGATTTCCAAAAATTATTGGACACGTATTTTTTCTTTTTTCACGTAAACTTAAAATGAAGACGATACAGTGCTTCGAAAACTCGTGTGACGTCATATGATAGTACATTTTGACAACACAAGTGACGTTTCAAGCCCCACTCCAAGATCTTTGACGCGTTTTATCTTCGTCATTTTTTATTGATTTGATAAAACAAAAAACACGTATTCAATATTTTTCGATAATCTAACTTACGGACTAAACAGAATCATATTATTTTGACCCAGTCCGATCCCCTATTGTCGAGGAAAGTACGGTATTAACAATAATTCGGTAAGAAATGAAAACGACATCATCCTTCCCAAAGCAATTTTAACTCCCAAAGCTACTGAATTGGGAGACAATAGATCGTTAGTTGTTTGGCGAATTATTGGAAAATACCAGAGGGATCACAATCCTATGAGCTAAGTCCGGTGACAGTCTGGGGCGGGCTATGTCGAGAACAGAATTAAGCCGATTAAGGTGTTAGCAGGATTTAAATGTCACTTCAGTAGCCACTCGCTTGCTTCTGGCAACGATTGTTTCCAAAACCAAAACTCTCTCGCTTGCTCTTGGCAACGATCGTTGCCAAAATATATTTTTTGTTAAACAACTCTAAACTCTATTTTAAAGACTGTAAAGTCCTTTCAAAACGCCTTTAAACCATGGATTATAAGATTGTTTATCATTTAGACGCAAGTTTGCAACATCACCCGACGAATTTTTTTTTACAATTAATAAGTGAAGTTTGAGGCCGACATTTTGGGTTTATTTGTGCTTTGTGTCCTTTTATTTTTAATGACGATTTTTTAACACAATCGTTATTGTTTCTTGTTCAATAGTACAAATAACTAGTCTAGTTTATAAAAATGACGAAAAACTATATACCTATCGCGCAAACTTTTTCACAATTTCACGATATTCGACAAACCGGCAAAATATGCTCGACCTTAACTTTAGCCTCTTATAAAATATTTTACACTCAACTTTTGTCAAAATAACAAACGTTACTCTTTTCCTTATCTTTTTGTCTACACAAAACAATAAACAAAATTACGCTAGGTCTCTCGTATCGATTGTAAATCAAGTTTTAATGAGGGGCGGCTGCGCCGAGTGTTTAGGTCAAATGTCACGAGCAAAGCTCGACGGTTTTCTTGAAATCGAAAGCAAGCGAGCGGGTAGGTAAGTCTTCGCTTTTATTGGATATTCTGTTTAAATTTTCTTCAATTGGTTCAGGGTTTACGTCATCGTTGCTTTGTGAATCATGCTGTTCATGTTCGACTTCTTTGTTTTCAATAATGTCTGTTTAATACAATTATTTTGTACTAGCTTTTGCCCGCGACTTCGTCCGCGTTTCCGTCGTTTTTCGTAAAAAAAGTATCATTTAAGTCCTTTCTCACGGTTCAGTGGCGTTTTTTAGGTGGCATTGGGTATTTTATTTTTAATCGACGGTAACGGAAAGGCTGTCACTTACCTAGGTAACAAAATCTACTACCTTCACCTAAAAGGAAATAAAATGCAAACTATTAATAATTTGTAATTTGAACGAATATTTAAACACTACCAACTAATACCTATTTTAGAAAATAACAACAAAAGAAATTCAAATAAACTATTTAAAGACTAAAAGTCGCGCTGATAAGCATTGTTTGTTAAAATCAATTATTGTCCGTCAATAAGGTCGAACGCTCTGAACGCATCAACAGCCACGACCCGTGTCGTGCGCGGCAACCGTTACACAAAAATAATCCTTATGGCATGATTCAGTATTCACGCGCGACGGCTTATTAGCGTATTTCATGTATAAGTTTGGTGTTTCTATACCGATTACTATGATTATTTTTTTATTGAATAGGTAATAATATTAACTTCTTTTAATTAGGGATGAGTGAGAGTATTATAAACGTAAGAGTAAACAAATATAATCAGAAAGCTCCGAACTGCTAAGCCATCGGGAGTTACACGTGTTATTGTGAGTCAACCATAAAAGATAGACATATGCTGTTGTGGGATATTTTTTAGATAATTTTATGTAGATCATTTCCGTCATAAATGATTTCTATGTAGCTTTAACCATTAAGGCTGCACACGCGACGGAAGCTTAAAAAATGGAGCAACTTCTCCCGTTTTCCCAATATTTCCCTTCACTGCTCTGCTCCTATTGATTGTAGCGTGATGAAAAGTATACTATAATCTCCCCAGGAGTATGAAGAATAATTGTACCAAGTTTCGTTAAAATCCGTCGAGTAGTTTTTGTTTCTATAAGGAACATACAGACAGACAGACAGACAGACAGACAGACAGACAGACAGACAGACAAAAATTTTACTGATTGCATTTTTGGCATCAGTATCGATCACTAATTACCCCCTGATAGTTATTTTGAAAATATATATCATGTACAGAATTGACCTCTCTACAGATTTATTATAAGTATAGAAGATATAGATAGAAGATAGATTGTCTGGGTCTTTGTTTTGTAGAAAATTCAAATTTTTGTTAGTATTCTTGTGACTGTATTTTACAAAGCCAAATCTACCGACATTTCCATGTCGGTAGATTTTGTCTTTTTCTGTATATTTTTATTTCAGTTTGTCCTTCGCAGATGACAAAATAAATGAGTCAGAATAATGTTGGAATTTGTAAAGCATGTAAACACATGCACGTGTGACATCTACCAACCCGCACTGGGCACGGGTGGTGGGTTATAGCCTATCCCTCTCCTAGAGAGGAGGCCTGAGTCCCTGCAGTGGGAACATTATAGACTAATGCTGATGATGTAAAGTCGTTGGTGTCACCTGTCATTTATAGATCTGTGATTGTTTAAATAGTAACTCAAAAGTCTGACAAAAAGTCGTCATCATCATCTGCCTAGCCTTTTCCTAGTATGATGGGGTTGGCTTCCAGTCTAACTGGATGCAGCTCAATACCAAGTCTGACAAAATGTCTTAAAAACCTCACTGTTTTGTGGAGATTAGATTGAAACTTGACCCTAAAATAAAATCATAGGAAAGGCTAGGTAGATGCTGAAGATGATGACGGGATCTTTAAACTATTTGGAACACCGTAGTTTGTAGTCAGATGGGTAATTTCAAACAAATAAATCGTAGTTAAAACAGTGTTCTATACTTTGAATGTTTCATGTATGTAGATACTGAATGCAAACCGCGTGATTTTCATAATCCAACTTAATTAGTAGGACCGGTATTTATTAAAAGAAAATTATTTACATAACTGAGCTAAGTTGTAACAAAATACAAAAATAGTACCTAATTACAAATTAAAAGTTAGTACTTACATAATATACAACGACCACTTAAGTGTCCTAGTAGGTACTCCTCCGTATCGCTGACAACCGGGAACGTGCCCAGAAGACTGGCAGCATTGCCACATTGAATGGCAATGCTAATTAATCCTTTGACCAAAGAAAAAGTCAGTATAGGCAGTAGGCATAACAGTTGTAACTCAAAAATATGGAAACAGCAATATCATCGTGCCATCTCAAGAACGGGAACTCAGACAATAATTTGATATTATATTATGAAAGATGAGGTTCCTCTCTAATCATAAAAATCCATCTAACAGATGTGACTTGCTAAACAATGGAAATAGAGCTCTCTCATCATAACAAATCAAGTACAATACTACATTCACCGTTCCCCAATCATCACCATATATACCAGTACCTTAAACGCAGCAATATCTTATAGTATAATTTACATAATCCATTAAACATAAATTTCTCCCGAAATGGACATAAAAAAGAACAACTACGCAACAAAGGGCATGTACGTACGAAACCTCAGCAAATAGCAGTGTTCGCGCAATACTTGCCAATGCAGCACGCAACGGACCAGACAACGAAAACCTTCCCCACCGCTCTAGAATCCTCAATTCTAGATCCATCAGGGGAGAGATAGATAATAGTGAGAGGTCAAATAGACTGGTCGCCGTAGTAGGCAGTAATCTAAGCGCATTAGAGCGCTCGGCGTCGCGTGACACGAAGTACGTTGACCGCACCGCTCACTGTAAAGCAACTGCTCCATTAACAGGGCTATCACTGTTCCTAATACCCTTCTAAGATTCTTTAGATAAACTATTCTGTTGTTTAATTACTGTCTATGTGTAGAAAGGAAATTACTATTACGTATCGCAGGATCAAAACTGTAGGACCCACCTCCAAAAAATCTAACGCGCCTAAAATGAAAGGAGATTAAATCAGAAAGAGGTTAGTTAAAAATTTCGTTTCCCAAAGTGGTAACCCTGGCCATTAGTTGTACGAAATCTGTGAAGTGATTTGTAGTTAGTGCGCGAATACGGGGCCAACGACCGTGGATGCAAACCACGATAACGGTTCGCGGCGTGCAGTCGGCAATGTTTTGACGGCCCAATTGCCATTAGCGTAATGAGACGAGAGAGAGCGTGACACACATTGTGTGTTTGTGAGCGAGGATGGACAATCAACTATTGTTGGAGCTGCTTTATATGAAGTGCTTGTTAAAATACTCGCATGAGGAATATTTCTTGAGAATGTGATGGACTCGTAAATTGTGAATGTAGATGTAGTAAATATTAATAAAAGATAAAAAGGTATAAACAGTAATAAAGTAGGAAAAAGCATACTTATCGATAGAAGAATGCGAGTGAAGAGTTGAAATGTGGAAAAATGTAGCAGCTAATTCAAAAAATACTTATTGAACTATAGTAACAAAATGTATTGAACCAAAATCTAAGTAGTTTGGCAGACGACATAGTTGCCATCGGGTGATAAACTTGGGTGAGGTTTGCATAGGACCATGGAGATTGGCAAGTAAAGTCAAAGTCAAAATATTTTGTTTCACATAGGCCTACATGGGCACTTATAAAACGTCGCATCGACAAAAAAAGTGCACCGGTCACTTTTTACTTTTCCCAACAGTGGAGTTCAGACTGTAGATGAAGATAGTGATGAACATCTAGTTTCTGTTAACGTCTCAATAACTCAATAGATAGATGATTCGACTACGTCCGAGTGTCGAGTATATTATGTAGGCGAGCGTGACACACTTAGTCTGAAATGAAATCAAGCAATACTAATGTTAATAATTAAATGACTATACTTATAAAGAAGAATACTCTTCTTTAGATTATTATATAGGAAATGGATATAAGAAAAAAACATGCGAAACAAGGGGGCGTATTTTACCAGGAAAGTAACATAACTAAATATCAATTAATTAATGAGAATAAAATAATGAAGACAATAGTATGTTTAACGACGTTATCACGTTATCAATACTTGTGTCTTACAAGTATTGATAACGTGATAACTGTATATTACAGATACTAGGAGGTCGTGGCTCAATAAATAATAGTAACAGTCGCTCGGAACAACTGTCCAGTCAAGTCGCACTTGCTTAGGTTGTTCAGTGAATGAAAATTACATTCCCAGTTTCTACCGTGCCTCGGAAAGCACGTTAAACCGTTGCAGCTGGTCCTGGCTGACATTTGTAGACTTTGACAGTCGTAACAGGAGTACCTAGTAGTTGTAGATGGGTCGGAAAACTGACAACCAGTTTTACCAAGGGTAGGTATCGTATCTGAATAGGGTAGTTGACTCACTAAAAAATATGACTCTGTTTAGTCCATCAGTTACATTATCGAAAAATATTGGATACGTGTTTTTTGTTTTATGAAACTAATACAAATTGACGAAAATAAAACATGTCAAAGATCAAGTGAGGGCTTCTGACGTCCCGTCGGGGCTGTGGATATCGAAAGGTTACCGCGGCTCCGACACAAGGGCGAAGAAGAAGGAACATGGGTTTGGTTTTTAGTCAGTAGAAGTCTGACACTCCCCTTCGCTCTGCCCAAGAGCGGGGGGGGGGTTATTCGATGATTTTCCACCCACAAAAAAAAAGGGCTTCTGACGTCACTTTCTGGTAAAAAAATTACAAACTATGACGTCACACGACTTTTCGAAGCACTGTTTCGTTTTCATAATTTGTTTACGTGAAAAAAGAAAAAATAGGTATGTGTCCAATATTTTTTGAAAATCTATCAGACGGACTATTTTTTTTTGTCAACTACCTATTGTGGAGGTCAGACAGGCAGTAGCTCCATGTAAAATACTAGAAAAAGAATTGTATTCAGCTGCATCCGGTTAGACTGTAAGCTGACCTGAAGATGATGATACACAGCTGATATGTCTATGCAGTTGTAGGTAATTAGGCCACAATAGGTCTATTAAGCCTTTAATGGCTATCGGTTAGATGATCCAATTGCACTAATAACCGCCGATCCGATACTAACATGGATTAAACATCATTGATCTCCTAAATACAAATAGAGTGGATTCATACACAAAACAAAGCGAACAGTTAAGAATGGAATCATGAAAAATAAAGTAAAGTAGTTTTTGCTTAAACCCTGAGGAAATAAACCAGTAATGAACACCAGTAAGTAGCTTGGTATGCAATAATTCATCGGGAACGATCCTAGAACGGGAAAGTACTACCGAAGTAAAAATTTATCCTTTGTCTTAACTCAAGTCTTCCTCTGTAGCTGTACCAAAATACAGTGAAATTTCGTCTGCTGCTATGGTGTGAAAAGGTAACAGACAGACGGACAGCCTGTTAGATAGATAGAGTTATTTTCGCATTTAAAATTCTAGTATGAACTAATTAGTCCCGGCACAATCGGTCCAGCCGTTTCGGAGATTTCCTGGAACCTGGAACAAACAGACACAGACAAATATTTCAAAAATTGTTTTTGTTATAAACACCGTACATACTTTTAAATAAATTCAGTAACAAGCTGTTTTTCTTAAATTACAAACAGACACTTCCATTTTATTTATTTGTATAGATTTGCCTTTTATCGTAACCAAGTCAGGTCGATATCGGCACTTTACATTGAGATCAAAGGTATTCGGAATCAAGAGAAAACGCTTTGAAGGTCCTATTGACATGAGTACCACGATTGAAGCTCATTGCAATACGGAATGCGTTGAATACCTTATTTGTCGATAAGGACAAAGATAAAGAAAATACTTTCATTTAAGTGATTGTACTACCTAATGTGCTTCGACTGGAACATCTTCTGCATGATACGACGACGGTAAAGTAAACATAGAACAGTCTTAGAATAGTTTGGTGATAGTTGCGGTACTTATCAGACAAGCCTAAAAGCTTGACTGGTTCTTTAAGCTAGTACTTAGTCTTATGGGCTTAACAATTGTTGGCCCCTAAGCACGCCACAGATGATAGTTATGTGGATCGCTTTTGAAGAGCAAAGTGATTATATAATTGCAGATGAAGGATCTAATCTAACTAAAGGTGTGGTGTAAGTAGATACTACTACAGAAGCAACGTTGCAGTAACCCTGCAATAGTGCTGGGTTAGGTGCCAATGCGATAGCGGTATTTACAGACATTTGAGATATTAATTACGGTTCATCATAATAATCATCAGTACAGCAATCGGTCTCTTCAACCGTACGTTACTCAACTCGATTCTCGGCAACTCTACTCCAGTTGCTACCAGCCAACCTCAAACGATCGTCACTCCACCGAGTCTGAGGGCGTCCCACCTTATTACACCTTATAAGTAATATCGACGCTATTACGAAGCCTCTAGTATTACAGTTCTGTTGTCCAAAGGCACAGAAAGGGGCATGGCAACAGATAACCTGTTGCCGTATCTCAAATCTCTCGGAACAGCATCATACGCTAATCCCACAGTATTTACAACACGGTAGAAATTAACATCACATTCACACGACCTTCCACAGTAGCTTAAGTTTATCACCACTAACTTACTAATACTTAGATAGTTATAACATTTCTACAATATGAGCAGGTCATTCAATAAATTGTTGCAATCGCGTAAACGTTGTACTTGCACTTAAACTACAGTGGTTCACAGATCACGCCATATGTAGTGATTTATGTACGTTTGCTGGCATTATATACGGTAGCCAGTTAGTCGTTGAACTTAGCTGGTAATAAATAAAGACATTTAGCGTGTTTATAGGTGTATGCTTGCCAACAGGGAATAAAGCAATGCATGTTTCGACTTTGTGTGTCTGCTGTCTACAATGTTTGGAGTTTAATGGACTTGTTGGAAAAGTGTGCTTGTTGGGTATATCAAAAAGTTTGAAATCTTTTCTTCAAATGCAGAATGTTTTTGGAAGCATCCAGGAATTTAGATCTAAATGAAATTTATAAAAAGAGGCAATTATTATTATGTAGGTACGAGTACATAGTGATAGATCCTGCTAAGGGGTATCGTGTTATCTAGCAACTGAGTCCTAGACGTTACGTAGATATTGGCATTCTGTTACATCCGAATAAACTAGAAGCCGACTCCAACCTACAGATAAACGATAGTTGTGACCTGTGAGCATCCTGAATCTAGGTTCCTCAAAGTGTGTTCTAGGTTGCCTGATGTTTTATCTGGCTTAAGGGAATTCATAGACTTCGACAGGAATGTGGTTGTCCGTAATTCGTTCAAGTAGTTAATGGCATATTATATCTGTGTGCTTTTTGTAAGGTGTAATGGCTGGTTCCTGGTTCTAGATTCTTGTAAAACAGTGCTAATAAATAATGTTTATCGTGTATTGGTGAATACTGATGTGATTTATCTTCCAGAAATAGCTCCTTAATTTTCAGTACCAGACAAGGCATAGGGTGTTCTAAACTTAGCTCAAGACCACACAGAGCAGGTAATAAAATTCTATGATTTATTTACCTCCATAATGTATGAAGACAACTATGTCAGTAGTTAAACTTAACTTGTAATTAATAAAGCCGTATTTCTAGGCTCATTAATAATGCTAACTTATGTGTTACGTGATACAAAGTCACGGGTCTTAGTGGATATACGTCATGTTTATACCTTGTCTCGGCTATAATTCATAATTTATTTATTGCTAAAATTTTATCTGGCATATTTAATGGCTTTATCATTTTGTCATCATTAATCATCGTGGACCAGTAGGGACCTACTATTATTTTTATGTTGCAATCAAATACCTACCTTAAACATATATTCCATAATAGTGACGTTCCACATATTGTACCTGCATACTTACATGTAGTTTATTTTTTCTGATTTCATCATCAACTTCCTGCCCTTATCGATGTTACCTTATTACTTGGGGTCGGCGTAATATGTTTTTCTCTTCCATTCGCCTTTGCCCACGGCTTCGCCCGCGTGGATGTCGGTTTAACTACAAAAATGACGATTTTCCATACAAACTTTCATCCCCTATTTAACTCCCTTAGGGGTTGAATTTCCAAAAACCCCTTCTTAGTGCTCCCCTACATTATAATAGGAAGCCGTGTGCAAAATTTCACATTCCTAGCCCCAGAAGTTTCGGCTGTACGTTGAAATGTCAGTCAGTCAGTTCTCCTTTTATATATATAGATCATTCCTCACACAATCTATCCATCGTTTCCTTGATCTTCCTCGCCTTCTCCATCCATCAATATCATAATGAGAGAAAATCTTCCACGGTCTATCTTCCTATGAGATAAGACAAACTGCTAAAGACAATAAAATGTAGTCTCTCTGTAGTTTTACCATGAAAACGTCATAAAGACAAGATATATTATCGCATTCATCAGTGTGAATGTCCATGTGTGAAATCTCCCCCGGTACTAGAGTTTTTGCTACGGACATCTATCACGCGCTTATGGGCCGTTTCTCAATTGTCAGCATCCCGTACAATCTGTGATCAATGACTGACTCGTTTTTGTTTCAAGCCTTATTGGGGCTTTCTTTGCTTTTCCTTTTTTTTTGCGGAATCTTTTAGCTGTCATGTGGTATGTTTCGACCAAGCCGGTACAGACTACTAATACGGTAGTTGACAAAAAATCTAATTAGTCCGTCAGAAAGATTTCTATAAAATATTGGACACATATTTTTTTTTCACTTAAACAAAAAATGAAGACACGGTACAGTGCTTCGAAGAGTCGTGTGACGTCACAAGCCCCCAATGACACGTTTTATTTTTGATATTTTTTATTAATTTGATTAAACTAAAAACACGTAGGTATCTAACATTTTTCGATAATCTAACAGACAGACGAACTAAAATCTAAAATCACTTACCCTTTTATTTCAAAAATGATTCCCAGGTCAATTCACAGACACCGACACTGGCTAGCCGGGCCCGGCAGCCGTAGCCGCGCGGCCCGCTCATAGATCTAAACTCCCCCTCCCGCACGCGCACCTTGGTGACAAGTTGGTGACGCTCACTTCGCAACGTGCCGTGCAGCAGAAATCGTAATATTTTAATTTCGCCATAACCACAAAACCAAACGTCCAATTTTAATCATTCAAAGACCAAATAGTATCTACATGAACTGTACTTAGTGATTAAATAATTTATTTTCATAAGGATTAATAGCATGAGTAAAATAAATGCGTTTAAATGTAGTCCAAAAAAAAAATCAAGATATATAGATAAAAAAATGGTTGTTGTGCCTCACTCGACATAGATAGGTATAGTGTTTTGCGGATTTTTTGTAGATATTTATAAGATCTACAATTAATTAGAACATTTTATGGTTCTATCTTTTATAGTTTAGGCAGCGTACGCAAAATAAGTAACTTTTCTGGTTGTTTTTTACACCTTGTGTCCGAAAAACCCAAATATCTTACGGAACCCTATTTTTTCCAAAATAAAATTTTGCTTATGTTACTCGTGGATAATGTAGCTTTCGAATGGTGTAAGAATTTTTAAAAACGGTCCGGTAGTTTTTATGCCTATTCATTACAATCCAACAAAGTTTTCCTCTTTATAATATTAGTGTAGATGTAGATTATTCATACAAATTGTTGACAGCTCTCACCTTCATTGAATTATCAAGTACGAAACTACGAGTATCAACACGTAAACTCAATTGTGTTACAAAAGACCACCCAGGGTTATCACTTAAACTCACTTAAAGACATAATGATCTATCCAGTGATTAAGATCTCTTCATTGCGTGAGGTGATATAGTGATGAGAAACACGCATCCAATGATTGATGATCACGCAAGAATGGGGAAGAAATATTGCTTCATCATTATTTGTTAGACTTTTCTTTTGTGGGGTGCTAAGGTGTGAAGTATGATAAGCAAGTAGAAGAATATTTTATGTAAAAGGTGTTGGAAATAAAAGTAGCAAGTTAAAATAAAGACCAGAATCTATTTTATTATGTTTGCATTATTCCTGGCAATGATAATAAAACTATTGACACTTCAAAATCTGGTAGAAGTATAATAATAATAATAATAATATAATAATATTCCACAACTATCACACAACGCCATCTAGTCCCAAGCTAAGCAGAGCTTGTGTTATGGGTACTAGACAACTGATAAACATACTTATATATTTCTAAATACATACATATTATAGATAAATTACACCCAGACACAGAACAAATGATCGTGCTCATCACACAAACATTTGTCCTGGGTGGGAATCGAACCCACGACCTCCGGCATAGCAGTTAGGGTCACTAACCACTAGACCAACAGGCCAGTCATGTATGGAAGTTGTTTTAAAGGCAAATGGAAGATTTAGGCACAGGCACAGTAGTGTTGCTTCATATACAAAGGTACAATTAGTACCTACTTATAAGTAAACTATAACAAGGATTTGCAAGTAGTGGAGTGTGAAAATGTTGGCAATAGGTATCATCAGATGATGGTACTGCCAACATAGTTGGAGTTGGCTTCCAGTCTGTCCAGATGCAGCTGGATACCAGGATCACGGTAATATTATCATACAGTAGTTTGACTTCATACATACGGACGAAGCGCGAGCTATGCCTACGCGCCTCGATTAAGGCATGCGCCTGGCATGCAGACAGTCGCGACTGTGCCGCAGTGACGAGCGGACGGTGTGTTGTTTTTTAACAATAAATGCGCGATGTTTTCTCTAAAAATAAGACAAGTACATATTTAATATGACGAGTAGCATATATTGTGTTGTTTTTGGTTTTATGAATTCGTTAATAACGTATCCAGAGATAACTTTTTTTTAATTACCTGGAAACTTTGAAAGATAAGACTATAAAATAATTTCACTTACTAGTAGGTAAGCATATAATGTGTGTCTTTTTAATGGATAAGTATTTCTTTCTATGTCCCGAAAAAAAACATGGCTTTTTAATTAAATCTATCAATCAAAAAACAACACGCATGTTTATTGAACACTTTCTATTCAATTCACAAAGTATTTTATTTGTTTTAAAAAGTATATTTACGATCACAAAACTAAATGGAAACACAAAGTAGGCAAATGTAATTAAAATACTGGAGGCAGGCAGCCCTTTCGCATGTTTACGTACCGCGCGGCTGTAGGCATTTATTTCAAGGACACGGCCGAGTCACACTACTGTAGATATTTATACT
Source organism: Diarsia dahlii (assembly GCA_949775195.1). Taxonomy (NCBI): domain Eukaryota; kingdom Metazoa; phylum Arthropoda; class Insecta; order Lepidoptera; family Noctuidae; genus Diarsia; species Diarsia dahlii. Next base: position 7,867,085 of record OX459195.1, on the reverse strand, counting down.
GTGCCAGGATTTTAGATGGAGCGACTGCCTATCTATACCTCTGCTACCCAGTTAGAACTGGGTAATGTGACACCCCTTGGTAAGACTGATTATGAGTCTTCTTCTTTGGATTGTTTGAAGATATTGGCAGTTATAGTATTGAGTACAAATTCAGCTCGTGTGTAGTGTTTTCATGGCTTTTATTTCTTTTTTGCTGTTATGTTTTTATAGGAACAAATACTGCTTTAAATATCACCCAACAAGCATGTCGAAGGTCTTAGATTCGTGTGTTGTATTGTACCCACCGCACGTGCTGACTAGCTATCTCAATGTCTTTCCGATAAATGGCAGGCTACTTAATATTGGATAGATTAAGTAGCCTATTTAATAAAACAATATATTTCGCAAAAAATATAGATTCAAGGTACTGTATTGACGCCGACGATATGCATGAAGGGGATGTTCTAACATTAGCTGGCTATACTTAAAACGATAATTATTCTATTAACTAGGTAGTGTAATTATGTAAATTGCAATTCTCTCACCTCTTCCTCCTAATTAAACCGGTCTATTAGGGAGGTTTTGCATAATAGTGGCTGTTTACGATAAGAATTTGCATAATTATCATCATAATTATGTGTTATGCTTACTAGTTCTGCTTTGGGATCTGCATAAAGTACTGTGAAACATATTTTTGCAAACATTTTATTATATCTCTAAGTATTATGTTATTGGTTCCTCCGTGAAATAACAGCCAGTGAACCAATCATCAATTTTGTGTGTAGGTAGAGACAACATTCTCGGCCTCTCCATTCCATCTTATATGGTGCTTGACGCAAACAAACTAATTTACAAGTCTTTATTTGGAAAATTATACAGAGAACTACTTGTGTTAAGACCAGACCTTGAAACTAGAGAAAATGCACGAGAGGCCACAGCAAACTGGTTGACCAAAGTGTACACTTGATACAAACTTACAACATCACCAACACAGGGAGATTTAGACTTTACTGCAGAAGAGACAAAGGTGAAAGTAGCTGTAGAAAAAAGTTGGCTAAACTGTATCCCAGACGCCAAGAGCGAACCGTGTCACCGTCCTCAAATGTTGCCGCTTCGTAACGAGCGAGAGGGCGCTATCACAGCAATTAATATGAAAGAAAGAGATGCAGAAAACGGGGACAAACCGAGTAAATTGCTTCATGATTGGATAATTATTTTATTGATACAGTTAAATGCCATTGTAGACGGACCTTAGGGTACGAATGGAGGGAAGTGCTCTTATAATTTATGATGACAAAAACTATTAATGCTTTGTATTAGACATTTACAATATTCATGAGTTTGTTAGCAGTAAATATGAAACATATTGCTAATAACGTGAGGCATTTAAACTGGTGGCTTTACGATTGCTAGTAAAGGGAATTGAGGTTTATTTCGTATTCAAATGAGACCTAAATTAAACCTATAAGTTTTCGAAAGTTTGTAATAATACTATACTGTTTACGTCAATTCTTTTACGTAGGTATTCCTATTTACACTTCGAGCTGGATAAAGTAGCGAGTGCATTCCAATGGTTTTACGGGTGTTATGGTTGAATAAAATCAGTACTTATCGCTCCCTACCATGATTAACAAACCATACTAATGCGTAGATTTCATGTAGTGGCTTGTCTCATCATCATTGTCTCATCATCATTGTCTCATCATCATTGTCCTGCCCTTAGGTGCCCCAATTTGTTTTGGGATCGGCGTAGCATATCATCTTCTTCCATAGTTCTTTATTATATATTTTTTTAAGCTATTGCATAGCTTCTATCGCGGGCCTTGTGCGTGGAGAGCGAATCCAGAAATTCCGTAACGAATATTTTCAACCAGGTTGCTATGGTTACGGAAAATAACAAGGTTGTCAACTGAGGTTGTCAAATTAAATAAATAATTATTTGCTTAGGTTGATAAAAAATGCTATGCAATAGCTTTACCGCGGCAGTCTCCGAGTGCCACACCTTTTTTTTCTTTATTCTTTCGTCATCTGTTTCTATGAATATAGTCCCAAATATTTAGACCCAATAAATATAAATTTAGTCCCAATTACAGAGCAGTAAGTCAACGAGGGTAGAAAGGCTTCAAGTAGGATTGAACAAGACTGCCAGATGCTCATCATCATCATCTCTTGCCCTTATCCCAATTCATTTGGAGTGGAGGCAGCATGTCTTATTTTTCCACAGTTCTCTGTTTCTCGTCATCTCATGAAACACCACCTTTCTTACCATGTCATTATTAACACTGTCCATCCAACGTTTCTTTGGTCTTTTTCACCCGAATATTTCACCCGAATGATATACCACCACCACTGACATCAACTTAATTTTAACGAGAAAACAATTACTACTAAATATCATAATCTGCCTAGCCTTTTCCCAACTATGTTGGGGTCGGCTACCAGTCTAACCGGATGCAGCTGAATACCGGTATTTTTCATGGAGCGACTGCCTATTTGACCTCCACAACCCAGTTAATACTAGGTAATACGATACCCATTACTACTAAACGATGGCTTTAAAAGCTCCTCGTGAGAGTTCAGCCATGTATGTACCTATCAAAAAAAGGTACGAACGAGGTGAGTACGTGAAACCCCCCGGACTCCGTGTGGTTACCTACCAACACCCTCACAGAGTCAGCGTACTCACTCACCTATGTGAAAGACAGTTGGGTTTCACCTATACGGCTAGACCTTTGCCCAGTAAGGGGAACACAATCTAGGCTGATGAGGCTTAAACTATTTTCATTTACCAGTGATACCTATACCTATTCATTGTCTTTTTAAATGGGTGCTAATTAAACCGGCTTCTTTTTAATAGCATTATTTGCATCTAAAAATCTAACTTGCCTTCTAAATTACTAAGTCAGCCACAATTAACGAGCATCTAAATAATACTATCTTAGCCACAAGTTATCTTTTTTAAAGCCACTCTAAATACAACTCAGCATCGTGATTATTTTTTAGCATCTAAATTTGTAACATGAATTCAAACAGTAAACTTCTAAAATATTATTATATGGCATCAAAAAAATATTCAATTAGCTTCTAATTTATTAACTCAGTACGTTTAAATCATAACTCATGCCACATTAACTGAGCATCAAAATTTAATTAAAATTGTCATCAAATATTATATTATAGCCATTAATAGTATGTATAAACTCCTGTCGTGTCATCGAAAGGCTTAATTACGGAAGTTCAGAGTACTTAATGACCTAAATATTGAAGTTCAGAGTATCGAATGTCCTAAAGATCAATTTTATTTACATGTTGTGCTACAAAAATTATCGACAGAATCGCTTCAGAACTTCATTTTTATCGGAAAACTAGACAATAAATTGTGAAAACATTTCTGCAAGCAACTCGGAAGTAGCGCTCGCCGGCCGCTGCCGCGGCACCGCTCGCTTCGCTCGCTCGGCTCGCGCGCGTTTGGTCACAGTTTTAACCTAACCTAACCTATTTCCCTCAGTTTGCAATAACGAATCATACAGTCTGCCTGTGACTAGTCAATTAGATAATGGTAAAAACATTTCTGTAACTAATAGGTATTTTTAACGTAAATATAATAATCTAAAGTATATCAAAAGTTGACATTTCATATATAATATACGTTGGCGCTCTCTGATTGGTGCAAATGGCCGGTCGCTGTCGTTTCGCGCGCTCGCGCCAAATCTTTCTGTTGCTATTTCCACGATAAAAGAATGTGATGTATTATTTTACATGCGAAGTTATAATAAATGATGTTGACTACGGTCGCTTCATTTATATTTTTTTGAGGGCCTTGTGTTGAAGCTGTAAAATGTAAAATGGTGGTGAGATATAAATTCCGTGGCTGAGTTAGTAAATTAGGTGCCTATGTATAAATAACAAGGACAAGTTAATATAAATGTTGATCGTCACTTGATGCTTTCTATAGAATATTTAGTGGGCGTTGTAAAGAAGACGAATTAGTATATTAGAGGCTATATAATTTTCCCGTGGCTGAGTTATAAAATTAGAAGTTTGATCCTGTGGCCAATTAAAAAAACTGTGGCTCGATTAATTATTTCTCTTTTTAAATCATTTTAAGGCTACGGGCAACGGAGCCAATCAGTTCTGCGCTAACAAATGGTTTGGTACAGGGTACCGGTAAAATGGGGAGAATAGGGATCCAGGGGTGAATAGAGACGAAACTTTGAGAGGGATTTTAATGTTGAATTAAAATGGTATGTTGTCAAAAACGTATCTAAATTATAAAGTAAAATTAATCAAATAAAATAGCCTACTTGTTGGTAAGCTATCAAATTATTTGAATGTTAAAATCCCTCTCAAAGTTTCGTCTCTATTCACCCCATTTTACGGTACTCTTTATGGAATGAGTAACGTTAACTACATACCAAACAAAAATTACAACTACCTCTATAGCTTGTTTGTAAGTTACCTACTAGAAGAGTCTTCTGTATGCAATTCTTTTACCATTTTTGTCTTTTTACATACTTTTTTGGAATGATTCCGACCTTGGCAATTTTCACATCTGTTTCCCCAAGCAGGACAAATTTTCTTTTTGAATATATAAATATGTGCTTCTCACCACAAAATTTGCACTGTGTATTTGTGCAAGAATTTGTAGAGTAGTATTTTTTAGGGTTCCGTACCTCAAAAGGAAAAAACGGAACCCTTATAGGATCACTCGTGTGTCTGTCTGTCTGTCTGTCCGACCATTCCCCCCCCCCCCCTTATCTCCCAAACTACTGACCCTAAAATTCTGAAAAAAAAAAACAGAATTTAGTTCAATACTTATAGATTACAGGAAAACTATAAGAAGTCATGGTACGAAACCCTTTCCGCCTTATTACAAAAGGTAGTTAAACCTGGTTTAACTTAGACTTGGTTTATCTCGCATGACGTCTCACTTCAATAATATTCAAAAGAAAGTGACAGCATGCGAGATAAACCAGGTCTAAGTTAAACCAGGTTTAACTACCTTTTGTAATAAGGCGGTTTATGTGCAAGTCTGACTTGCAATTGGCCAGTTTTTTTCTTCAAATAGCTTATTAAGTTTTACGAAAGTAAAAGTATTGTTATTTTGGGACTGTTAAGATCAACCCCCTGAGTAAACACAATTTTATCGCAAACGAAAGTTGAGCTTATCGCATTACCGCACATGTTTGGAATTCCCTCTTTGAGAAATAAATTAACAGGGAACAAAAAGGTTTTTTGTCTGTAATATTTTTTTTTTACTTTCTGCACAATTTCTTTCGAATTGAGAACGTTTGACGACTTCTCCGCTTCACATTCATCATGATAATGACAATTTTGTTCTACTTTTGATACTCTAGGATAAAGTAAGAAACACACCCAGTGTTTCTTGCTTTTCAACATGAACTACCAAGTCTTTTTCGTCGGCTTCCAGAGCAAATTAACTGAAGTTGAGACGATAGTCTCGAAGATTTATTAGATGCCTAAATATCCCTACGCCTGCTTAGGAGTTTGAACGTACTTACGTTGAGATTTTCTGCCTTATAGGTCAAAATAGCTATATGGTCAGATTGTGCTCTGGAACCGTTGTTGATCTTGCATCCGCTATTTAAGAGAAGCAACAGGATCTGGCGGCTTGCCAAATAAAACCACGCTTTCGTTCAAATTGTGAGTTGTGTCTCGATCTCTTTTAAAATATTCTTTAGGCGTATTTTCACTCCATTCTCCAAAAGTATTGCTATCAGGTTGAATGGGAAAACGACTGTTTTAATAGGGATGTTTACTGACTAAAAAAAATATGATTCTAATTAGTCCGTCTGTTAGATTTTCGAAAAATATTGGATACGTATTTTTTGTTATAACAAATCAATAAAAATTGACGAAGATAAAACGCGTCAAAGATTTGAGTGGGAGGTTGTGACGTCACTACTCGCTATAAAATACCATACTAATGTCTTAGAATAAGACGTCACACGAGTTTTCAAAGCACTGTATCGTCTCCATTGTTTGTTTATGTGAAAAAAGAAAAAATATGTGTCCAATATTTTTTAGAAATCTATCTGACGGACTAATTACATTTTTTTTTGTTAACATCCCTATTATTAAGACTTATCAGGTAAGGAATACACATCCTTTGGGCTTCGAATCTTAACAAATGAGAGGCTCATCCATTAATGCAGCTGTCTTGCTCTTGATTTGCGGACACGAGGATAGTATAGAGTAAGGAAGTAAACCATGAAATAAGTAAACCATGAAATATCCAACTACAAACTTGTTACTGAAAGTTGGGGCTGGAGTAAAAAGCATTGCAAGTTGTAATGTCAATTAAGTTCGGTACCGCTACTTACTGATTTAATACACAGTCTTACTTAACCGTTTTCTTTGACAGCAACCTAGACTGATTAATTCCCCACTCTTCCCCTTAGACTTTCTTTCATAATTCATTTCATTTTCATTTATTTATTCATCAAACAATCTTCATTGTGTTAGAATTTTACAAAACAATCACACATCAAATCACATAGCAGTAAAATTAAATATAAAGCACACAAAAATAATTAACAAAAATGTTACTATGTCTTCAACTCAAAACCAAACAAACAATAGAAGCACAAAAACAAAACCACCATTTCTTTTCCATTTCACGTAGGTACCTACATAAATCAATAATCTCTGTTGTGTGATGGCCTATGTTTTTTTTTTGTTGATTGGAAATCAACAAATCAAAAAATCATCATGCTCATCATCCTGCTCTAGCAGAGCTGACCAGCACCATTGCACATACCATTTTGAATTGCTGTCATTGACGACATCAGCGTTGTTGGAAAAAAGGCTTGATTCCAATTTTCCAATCTCGCATACTTGGGTGTCGGTAGGTATAATTTTAGGAAATACACTGATTTTATTATTTAGACAGACGGTTCAACAACTAGTTTATGGGCTATAGGTTCCAATCCAGACAAATAGATATATTCATCTGTGTCAAACTTACCGTCATCATTGCTCTCAAAACGGTGTGGGAAAAGACAAGACAAGTTCTGCCCGCTTCATCTCACAGATATGAGGCCAACACCATGCAGTTCCGCCTGATTATGCATGTGCAGATTGCAAAGATTCCTTTTTGTTATAATGGCTCACTATTCTTATGCCAAAGAAGCTAGCAGTGCGAATTTATTAAATAGACGAAAGGCTAGTTAGTACCCGGTCTATAAAATTCCTAAATTTTAACAACCACAACTTTGAGATCTCAGTGTTTTGTGAGTGAAACCATACAATCCTAATGTGGTGTTCAAATCAATAAAATACCAAACTGGTTAACAATACCACTAGCTGGTTACCTAAACCGCGTCATGCGAATGGTTCGTGGCTGTAATTGGTTTGGCCGTATCTTATCAGCGTTATGTGGTGTATTCTTATCACTGTGTTTACTTCAACACTACCGGGCAACCACCAGTTATCTTGACCCCCCTCCCCCCTCTCTGTCCCATACAAAAACGTGTCAACTAGGTGCATTATACAAGGTGCAAAAGAAGTCCAACTATAATGGTCGCTATAATATTATTAGCCGATGTTTGCACAACTGAGGAAGAAATATTTTCATTTAGTCACGGCCGTTTCCTGCATGTTTTGAAACGTGGAATGTATCGCGCTTGCTCAAATTAATAACACCACTCATGCTACCTACAAACAATGGTACTGGTTTATAAATACATACGGACAGATAGTTGATAATAATGAATGAATAATCTCGCATGCTGCCTGCCTGTGTGATGACAATGCACTTATTTAAAGGTATACATAACATAGGTAATATCAGTATGTTATTGTCCTACTGTATGGCTAAGGCCTGTGGGGTTACCATGATGGTTTAAAGCAGCAATCTTTTTCCAGTGTGGTATTATAAAGCGACCGAGCTATACAGGGTATCTAGCGCCATCTATTTTCCGCACTGGAATAAGATTAAAGCAGTCCAGCTTAGATACCTACTGTGCTATGTGCAGGATAGTTTTCCCTACATTGAAATGAAATCGTTGGCATGTGACAATTGTGACATTGTGCAAGAGCGTGACAACATTGCGTCATCGGTTTAATAAGAATAAAGATATCTACAAGTGCATTGATCAAATGCCTTTGAAGAAGCTATCAATGTTTATTTACCTGTACATAAAGATACAGCTACTGATGGTAAAGCAGTTAATACATACACAACACAAACTATAGAAACCAATACAGTAGAGGTTAAGGAAAAAAATAATGAAATAGAGGCAGAAGGAGAAGGAGTAATTACTTCAATGGATGTTTTTGACTAAGTCACTATAGAACAACTTATGAACTGTGACTAACTATGAAGGTATATCCGTATCATTGTTGTATTGTACACTTCATCAGCTAACCAAGAAATATTTGGTTAGTCCGAACAGCCAGAAAATGCCTTAAATAGGAATCACGAAAGACTTTCAACCTTATCATAACCGTAACAGTATTGGGCCAGAAACTATTAGCAGATCTGATATGCAATTTTTTTAAGTAAACCGTTAGTTACTACATACTTGTCCAGTACCAAGAAACCAGAAACAGGATAACCAGGAAGTTCCTGAAATCCTCGAGATACCACGAAATCACGGAAGATGACGAATATTCTTCTAGTCTTATCTTCTTCCTCTTGTAAAAAACAATATGATACGTCGTTCTTGTGTTGTTGTAGATTCCAATAAACCACCAGTTGTTTTATCTCTTGCATTTGACACTTTTGAGAATCATCTCATCGCTCTCTTCCTCATACCGCTAGAACAGCTTTTCCCCTGAATTTACTTTACTCTGAGGGTCAACACACAATTAATAAACTGCAGCTCATACAACCCTATAGAAAAAACTTCCACCCAAGCATACTAAAACAACACAAATATGAAAAATATCATCGACAAAACGTTGAATTTACTCAATTATCGCGCGCCTAACCTAACAGTACATTTGAAATGTCTAAAAATCTTATATTTATCGGCAAACGGCCAATTTCATGGACCATTAGCGTTACGCGCAGTCACTTTACAGTCCCAACTTCTCCAAGGTCTTAGACTTTTAGTCGTTGTGATAAGCGTCATTTTTGAATGGTTGGGGTACCAATTTATGTTGGAAAATAGCTGAGTTGAAGTTGAGAATTCGACACGGCTGGAGATTGAACTGTGAATGCTGACTGACTATGAGTTGCGTCACGATATTTGCGGTATTTTGCTTATTTTTGTGATGGTATATTATGAGGTGCAGTAATTTGAGGGGTATTAAAAGAACTCGCATGTTATCCTGGGGATAATGACGGAATCGTGCTGCTGTTTAATTCTGACTGCGCTGCTGTATGGCTTCTGGTACCTAATACTTAATAACCAATCGTTTTATAGTGGTATGTGTATGCAGAATCGATCATCATCGTCGGTCGTTTTAGTAAAGTGGGGAAACTCAAATAGAGATGCACTTGCCTTGGGCATTAAGTATGGTATGATGGACGGTGGTGGAAATCTGTAACTAAATCTAAAAAATTGAAAGAAAGAATCAGAGAAAGTTAGTCGTTTGATAAAAGATGACCAAGTACCATCGCTGAGGATGGTGAATACCATGATTATAAAACGGGATATGAACCAAAGAATAAAATTGGTTTTCATCAGCTCCAATGATTATTTCAGAAGTCTTTCTTCAAATAACCAATAATTCAGAACGCGAGAATACTACCTACCCATTAAGAAATCAACAACGCTATTTTCCGCTTAAACACACCAGTAACACCCAATTTTCCCCGAACCCACCCAAAAACTCTCACCACCACCATTTTACCACCAGTTAAACAAAAGTGTAACCCAATAAAAGGCGGGTTATTCTCGTAAACAAGTTAAACCAGCGTTCAGAGCACTTTACCTGTCGCTAAGTGGCTCTAAATCAGATTATAGCCCACCCCCGTAGGGTAAGCTATTGTTACACTTTCGTGCCGACTCGCTAAGCCGAACTGAATTCGCAATTTTGAGATTGGCTTGGCATATACGTTTGGTTAAATTATAATTAGTGCTTGGGATTTCATAGTTCGTTTAGTAATTAGACTTTTTGTATGACAGTTTTGTTTTTCAGTCTGACAGTATTTCATGGCAAAATGAGGTTTGGGTATTTTGAAAGGGGGATCCCAAAAGGGTGTACATCTTTCTGGCTAAATATAATGGATTTTCGCTGGATGACCGACGCACCGTACCAGTAGATGTGGCGATGCTTGCGGGAAACCTATAATCCTAAAGTCTTCCATCGAATGATGATAACGGTATTTTATCTTTTGTTCTTGGAACACACGATAATTCAAAAATGATAGAGGCTTGCCTCATATCCGTGGGTTTGTTAAGAAACTTCAGGCTTTTTTGGGAGTGAAATCTCATGGACGTCTATGATGAGATCTTTTACCCTGTAAGTAAGTAGTAAGGTACCTTACTTCAGGACACAATATCATAGAAAACCCATGGTTCACCACAATATCTCTACCATTAATCATATTAAAATAGTCCCAACCCTCAGTCGTCGCTTACAGCCGGCACGTGCTACCGCAAATACCCCGCTCGTGTTCCCCCTTCCACCCCTGTGCCCCAACATCCCCTCGCTACCTACTGCATATAATGAAGCTAATTTTGAAGGTATCACCCCTGCTAACGATACGAAAGTTTGTGAGCGTGATGATTTGAGTTAGAAATTGATTATGATTAACGATTTTTTGGGGATAATAAAGTGTTGTAGTGCAGTTAAAAAGTTAGTTGTAGTTGTATAGTGTCTTCAACGCTATTATAACATAACATCACACTTGTAATCACAAAAGGGTGGGCAGAGGTATAACCTCATAGCACAGCCCCATTTGGTCGTATTATGTTTAAGTCCCATGTAGTAGGGGCGAGCCTATTGCCATTAACCTGGCACAAATTCAGACTCCTTGGCACCTATTAAGAAATTATTGATGGAAAAACCCAATACCAATTATTCGCCTAACCCAGGAATCAAAGCCAGAACCTTATACGCAGCAGCAGCGTTTGCGACCACTAGGTACACCAACAAGGCAGTTCAAACTGTCAACGCTTTAAACTATGTAAAAACTCCTAAGTAAATGCTCAAAGGTGACTGACGATCAATCAATCAAATCAGGCCCAGCCCCTGCTCAAACAGGCAGAAGTTTTGGCGAAAACAAGAAAAAAACCTTACTCTGTTGAAAACTTGCTACGTTGGTTTAACTTGATCAGTATCAAATAGATGAAGGTACCGTTAGGATTTTGATTTGTATTTATTTCTTGTAGCCACGGATCCCGGCGGCATCGGAGGAGACAATTTTTTTTTTTTTTTTGTAGAAGCTGGTCCCGGGATCCGTGGAGACAACTCGCCGGGATCCGTGTTAAATCAAATCGGATCCCGGGATCGGTGGGGAAAATCCCATTTTAAGTATAAAACTGGCGAGTCACTCATTTGTTCCCTTTTTGTTTTTTTTTTAATTAGACTATTCCTTATCAACACTCTCGGTTTTGCCTTCTCTGGCCAATCAGTCAGGAACGAGTCCAAATCGTCATTTGTCTCTACCAAACATTGACTACACGGGCTTGGTTCCCATTGATTTTTCACCAAAATGAAATGGAAATACCATGTCATGCAGTTTTGGCGTAATCCCTCACAACACAAACATCAAATCGCCGTGAGAACGATGGACACTAGCGCCACCTGTTACCCCGAGAGTAAACAAATGGCGAGACGGGCGGGGGACAGGTTGAATGTCCACATTCATTCACACACACGTTTTGATATTAATAGGTGGGCTTTTTTTATTAGAATAGTTATTTTTAAAAGGGGTGTTAGTTAAGGGTTTTAGACATAAAACATGTTGGCCTGAAATGGATGGAGCTTCTAAATTTTTTACGACCGGCCTATTGTAATATTCAAACGCCTTGATTTCAGCAAGTTCAAAAAAAAATGTTATGTTAACTCAATATAGATAGATTAGTGATAGGGTCAAACTGACAGAACTTACGGTAAAGTGAAGTTTTGAAAGAAAAAACACCCAAAACAATAATTTTAATACCATGTTAATTGATTACCATGCTATTTGCTTTTTCCTTTATAATATTCGAATGAATAAATCTGAAAAACAAAATGTTACCCATGTTTCGAATAAAAGTAATTCTAATAGAGGTAAAAATTTGTTACCCATTATAAAACATCATTAGCAAAACGATAAGCAAAAGTTAATAGCCTCCAACCCTCAAAATAAAGCCAAAAACACAAACCTACTAACCTCTTACAAGTCTTACAACTCAACAAATAACTTTTACACATACCAAAAACGTGTCAAAATCGTTGTCACCAATAAATTAAACCTGTTAATAGCCCTGAAAATAATGAGTTATAAAGTATCGTTTTAATTAGGGTGCCCACTAATTGGTGCGAAGCGGGACTGCCAATTATTGCGAATCCCGGCTTCACGCCGCGTCGCTGTCACGGCGTAAAATTTACGAACCAAAACCCCGTGATCGGGATAATCCTCTCGGGATTTTGCGTGACTCTAGTAGTGATCGGATTTCTACGTGTTGAAGTTTTTGCGTTGTCGTATAAAACTAAATTAAACATAGATTTAAATTAAGATTCAAGTTAGAAATATTAATCTTTTGACGAAAAAAGTTTTGCTCTAAGTGGACTGCAAAGTTTTATTCGGGAATAATCCTCCTGGGATTTCGCGTGACATTAGTAGTGATCGGATTTCTACGTGTTGAAGTGTAGTCGTGAATAAAATTATGAGGTGATAAGTATGGGGCGATGCGGTAGGTGTCCTAATTGGTATTCTGCTTGTAGAGGAGCGTGACTGCCGAGTGATTTGAATATTGCTAATAAAATTATGTGTGATAGCCCGAATCACCTATTGTAGGTTGTCTGTACTTCAACCTTGTGAAGAACTTAAAATTCTGCGATTTCTTTTGTGGTTATTAAAGTACACTGATCGATTTGCGATATTTTATCGTCATTGTTTGTATGAGACATCCTCGGAAAAGACCCACTACAACCCTGTTGACTGGCTAAAAATTTATGTTACAATGGCACAAGCTCTTCCCATGTTGCTCGTGCCAAGGAGAAAGTAGATATTCGTCAATTTATATTTTACCAAACAATTCTGGTGCTTTGTATACTCATAGTTATAAGCGAAGGTGGCTCACCGATTATTGTGTATGACACAACAGATTTGTTTCTATTTATTAATAAACCTGTTGTGATGATAATAGATATACCCTTTTAAAGTTTTTATGTTAAGAAGCAGCCGTAGGAAGTGCAGCCTTTTTTAAAATTATATTTCCTAAGTCCTCCAAATTTTTGTCGGACTTTGAACGAGAAGCCACGAAAAAGGCAAAATATACTTTACGACGAGGAAAATTCTTCTTTGTAATACTATATTTTTAACCCAGCTTTCCTTTAAATCAAATTAAAGTAAATAAATTGCTTTTTCCGGCGAGCAGCGGTAATTGTTGGACACCGTGCCTGATGTGCGGCTATCCCGGGGGATTAGAATGACGCCAATTGGGGGAACTTTTTCATCCCCTTTGCTTTACAAACCTCCGGTGGATACCTATAGTGAATTTTTAATTTGTAGGTGCAGTACCAAATGCTCGTACTATTTTGTGAGAGATGTGTTTATTTTGACACGCTTTTATTATTTACTATTCCAAGTTTTAAAATTACTCATCAAAGAAACAAGAAATCATCAAATGACTTCTCCCGCCGTCGGCAGAGCAGAAGGGAGTGTCAGACTCTTACTGACTAAAACTTATACCTGTTTCGTTAATAACCCTTTGCATTCCAGGGCTGCGGTGAGTCTTCGAACCAATTCCGCAATAGAAAAGTTATTTCTTGCTAATTTCTATCTTTTTAGGTGACTTTCCAGGAAAGCATTCAGGCGTCAACATAGGACTTGTTTGTTTTCAGTAACGACCTACGTTAGGTCACATTCTAGTTACCGCATTTTATTTTTCAAAATAAACGGAATCGCCCCTAACGTATCTGCCACGGACTCCGAAGTGGTAATTACTGAAGACCGCGTCAGATGTGTGACAACCCCCCGGGGATTAGGTTAGCGCCAACAGGGGAAACTTTTTAATGGCTTAGAGAGGATTTCTGTGCTGTGACGGTCTGATATGTAACTTACATTGTTTGAAATCGGTGTACATATAACTAGAAATGCTTCTTTAGAAAATACAAAAAGTATTTTTTGTTAAAACACAAAAAGTTTAAAGTGTTTTTTGCAATTCGTGTTACTTAATTTAAAATTGAGATTAGTTATGTAAGTAAGTAGAAAATAAACGTGATGGTTGTCAGAGGAGAATGGAATAAAAAATGTGTTGCACCGACTGCAAGTAACATGGGCTAAGGGCAGGAGCAGAGCGCTGAGGAGAGGACAGGCAGAGCAGCCAGGCAGGGCAGAGAGAAAAGGAGGGCAGAGCGGGAGGAGTCATTTGATGATTTCCCAAACCGGGGGGGGATCCCCAAAAAAAAAATGGCAGGAAGATGATTATTTGTTATTAATAGCCTATCGCCCAAATACTCAAACGTAAAACTCCTGCTATCTCTGTCACTCTGCGTTAAAGTAACAAAGACAGCACGAGATTTAAGTACAACTTATAATTGAGTGACGTTTGAGTATTTGGGCGTATAACATTACAAATACGTATCTGAAGGAATTATTAAAGGATCATGGGCAATTTTCCAACATGAATTGAAATATATTCCAAACAGTAGTTTATAATTTAGGACCTCACTTCATACTAATACAACAAGTAAATACCAGAGCCGCCTATAAGAAACATCAACCAGTAGACCCCATCCAAACAGAAGCCACCTTCGTTAAACTTTCCCCATCTCCCTGCAACTTCTTAAAACTACTAAATTCCGAAACATTGAACAAAAGCCTATCAAACCAACGAAATATTATATAAACATGGCAAGTTTTAGCACTTCAATATGACAAAACTTCGTTCTGAACATTGTTTTGTTCGTAAACTTTGTTCGTCAACTTTGTTCCGAACTCAGGGAGAGTGCAGTTCGATTTTGGTAGAAAGTTGAAGTAGTAATTAGTTTGTTGTTAATGAGGTTTTTCATAGGTTTCTTTTTCCGATGTAAAGGCTTAATTAAATTACGTGTGCAGAACGAATCGAGGGGTATTGTTTTTTGGGTTAGCAATGGATACGCGAACTCTGTGATGAAACCTAACGACGAAGTAAAATTGAAGTAAGTGTAACTTTCTGAACAGTTCATAAAATAAGTTTAATAGGCAATTTACTTTAATATTATATTACGATGCTGCAGACACAAAACCGGGTTCATTTCATTGGCGTGCAATGAAGTTCCCGTCGGGGCTGTGGATTGTCGAAAGGATAACGCGGCTCCGACACAAGGGCAAAGAAGGAACATGGGTTTGGTTTTTAGTCAGTAGAAGTCTGACACTCCCCTTCGCTCTGCCCAAGAGCGGGTTATTCGATGACTTTCCACCAACCAAAAAAAAAAAGGTATTGGTTAAAGCATCGACACGAGGTCAAGAATAAAAGAAAGAAAGAAAGAAACGTAACTTCCACCAACACGCATTGATCCCTCGTGATGGACTATTGGCCACTCCCTCTCATAGAGAGGGGGGCCTGTGTCCCAACAGTGGGATATTAAATGCAGATTATGCTTATGCATATAATGCTGTTAATTATTACTTAACCGTAAGAACTTCTGAAAACAGAACTACATTCACAGGCTTTTTTTGTAGAGTCACTCAACCACTACTAATTAAATTTTAAACCACATGACCCGCTAACAAGTTTCTAAAGTTAAAATAACTAGCCAAAGTATCGATATGCTATATCTAATGAACCTCCAGGGTGGTCGTTACTATAGCTCTGACGTCATACCAGTTCCTCTAATGGTACTCGACGGATAGGTGTCAATTTGTACAAGTCAAACGCGGCACGTGTGTGGTTGGCTCTGAAGGCGTTTTTTTAATTACGGAGGTTTTGTGTCCGTGTTAGATTTACACATAGGTTGTGTTTTTTTCTAAAAACACAAACTCTTCTGACTAGGATTTCTTCAGCTTAGTGGCTTCTTTAAGCAACGTCAGTTATTATAAGTTAGCTATTATTTTTAACACGCTCTTGAAGCAGACCCCACTGGTTTTCGATTGAACTAAAATTTTGCATGCATCTTTAGCATGGATGACAATGCATCATGATTAGCTAACAGTAAGTGACGTAATTCTAAATCCAATAGACCTCTCAATGGACTAGTAATTGTTTTATTCATATATTTTTAAATTAAATTACGAGAAATAATATTACGTCGCTCTAATGCGTGAATATTATATCTCGTGTCTTGTAACGTGTAATATCATATGGGGAAACCTGAAATAAATGGTTTTTTTTTTTTTTTTTTTTTTTTATATACTTTTTTTTTAATTTAAAAACTTTAGGGGTGAATCTCTGATATTTCTATCTGAGTGCTCACCTTCAATATTTAATAAGAATAAATACTCTTGAGTAGTTACGGTTTCATGCGTCTGTCTGTGGTAAAATTCAAGACTTTGGTTTCGTTGATATTTTGGACGGATATGACGTCAGATGTACATAAATTATATTTAAGTATATACCCCTGTATATATCCCTGTTCAAAACCCCTATAATATCCACAGGGACATTTAGTAGAGGGCTAAGGAACAGTTGTGCAACACAACTGGCTCTGTTGCCAACAATTATAAGCGTCGGTACCAAAAGGTTTGTTAGCTTCTTATTACACTCCCTATTAAACACTCCCCCTTCAGTAAGTTGAATGATAATCCCGATGGCGATGACTAATCCATACATTAAGTCCGCATTGACACCAAACCAGGGAATTATCCTTTATTTGAAAATATATAACTGTTTTCGTTCTGTGGACGATTAACTGTTGGCGATGCAGGCCCAATCGTTAAACAATTAAATCAGAATAATAAGCCTTATGCGGCCGGGCGCCGCGGTGTTTGTAATTAAATTCACATCATAACTCCTCATTTAGTTCAATTAGTTACTAGTAGTAGCTAATTTACATGGTTTTTAAGTTTATGAAACCAAGGTACAATTAGTAATGTTGATGGATGGAGAAGGAGAAGAAGACCAAAGAAAGATGGATGGATTGTGTTAGCCTGTGAAGAATGGTATGAGGGTAAAAGGAGTAGATGATAACGTGATAATTGACAGGACAGGGCAGGACAGGACAGGGCAGGAAGATGATCATGGTGATTATGAAACCGAGGTAAAAGGAAGAACCTTTTATCGGAAACCACACGGAAACAAGGATAACATAATTTCCAATCAATCCTATTGACCCCTAAAACACCTCAGTTTATGACGATAAAGTACTATAAACTATACTATAGAGAATACCATTAAAGTGCCGCTTAAAGTGTCAATTACAGCTCAAAGCAGCGAAGGCCGTATACCAATGAACTAAGCGGCTATAAAACGATGGAACTCATGGAATATATACCAATTAGTTCGTTTGACGAGTCGTAAACTTTTTTGTTCTATAATGTTATGTAAATTAGATGTTTTGTATTTTATTTGTGGCTTTTTATGTGTTTATGTCACGGTATTTGTACATAATAGGTGTGGGTGAGAGCTTGTGGCTAGATAATAACTGCCACTCGGATCAATCTTCAGGTTAATCTACGCATACCTAGGTTGATTTGTGGATGGGTGACTTACATACTGGATTACATATCGAGTCTCCTCCGTGCCTCGAAATTTCTCCAAAACCACATTATGCCGTTTGTCCCGGCTGTCATTTTTAGGTTTTTGACAGTCGTAACAGGTAGTCAGGGGCCCGAAAGTCTGACAACCAGTTTTACCAAGGGCCAAGGGCTGGGGTGTGGACATCAGATCTAGTCGCTGCGGTTAGATTGGAAGCCGACCGCAACATAGTTGGGAAATAGCCTTTTCCCAACTGTAGTGAGAGTGACTTCTATATCAATAATTGTTGGTGTTTTATCCAACTGTGGACATCATTATGGAGGTATGAGGAATATAGTAGTGATGCAAGTTCAGAGATGAATGAGATGGCTAGTCCAAAGTAACGGATGGATTGAATGAAAGGCTGAAGTTTCTAGTGAGATGACAGTTGGTAGTCGATGTATTTGTCTGGATCTATGAAAGAAGAAAACATACGTAAACCCCAAATATAGTACCCAGGAGAATGATGAATATGACGATTAATGAACAGACTCTACAACCTTTAGTTACTCGTAAAAGTATAAAGAAGAAATTCATGTTGTAAAAATAAACACCTTTAGTTCCTTCCTTGATTGTCGTATTACGTTGGTAAAACAATTTCGGATACTGCTTCTCATGTTCTTAAGTACACTTCATGGTATCAAGGGAACCGTTGTCTGCTATGACATCTTCTTCATCTCTTGGTTGGAAAAATAACTGCACTGAAGAATATACTCCTCCTTTAGCTTGCTTTACACCTTGCTATTGTATCGAGTCTGGTTCTTCTAACCAACCTAACAGACAGATGTGTGCTGGGGAGTTTGTTCCGCCACTTCTTCTTTCCAGCTAAACACTAAGAAGTGTCGATGGGTGGGCGTTTTTGGGGGTCTGTCTTATAAAAATGTAAATACAGTGAAACCTGGTTAAATGTGTCTCAGATATCCAAATCTATTTCATGGGACTTCAGTATGAGTTCCAGTTATAGAGATTTCTCACTTATCCAGGTCCCAGTTAGCCAAATTTCACTGTAGTAAAGTAAAGTAAATTTTGACCTTCGAAAAGTGCTGATTATCAGCCTAGTTTGAATAAATTAATTTTGATTTTGATTTGATTTATTTATTTGCCTGCAGCTGTAATTATGACTGCGGGCTGAAAAGATAGGATTATATAAGTATTTCTGAATGTTTCTGTAAAGGTAGGTATGCGCTGCTGCTACTATGGGATTGTTACCCTATCATACATAAGACATTTAAATTGTTTCTTAGAGACTTCTGCAAGCTTCATTGTCTCAGCGCTTTTCTGTTGGTCGGCACTGTTGTTCTGGTTTTCAGAAGTAGGTAACAGTGGTTTGGGAATAGTGTGGCGGGCTTGTTACCATATTATCATCCTGAAAAATAAAGTAAATAAATGTTAGAAAATAAGAAATTAAAAAGGGAAAGAAGTTCCTCAGATACTTAACGGTCTCATCATACATAGATCTGATATATTAATTGTGTGGCACATAAAAGCAGAATAAAATTAATTAGACCCACGAACTAAACGGGAAGTGAGCCGCGGTGGTCGGTCCCCTGTGGGAAATTGGTTTAATACGGTGGGTGTTAAGTATTTAAAGTATGTCATGGTTCTGTACAGTTTTACTGACATTGATTTTTATGAATATTTAGGATTTTGACGTTTCAAGATGTGAATTACAAGACTAAAAGTTGGTACCTATTAGACGTCTTTCGGCTGTAATGATGATGACTTTTTCCATCAATGGGAACTACATTAAATAATTATTTTTAACTAGGTAGGTAAGTTAAAAATGATTATTTAACGAAGGGATTTTGGTATCGTTACAATTATTATTTTAGTTATTTGTGGCAAAAAAGGGCGTGACTACTCGAATGTCAACTTTTGTATACAGGGATTCTCTGTTAGAGAAGGATGAAAGTAAGGAAACATGCTGCGCCGATTATGAATAAATACACGGTCCTATAGGCCTAGAGAACACTATTACAATTTTAGAGAGCTAGGCTTCATAGTTTTCTGAACTCCTGAGTTTTCCTAATTATTACTAAACTTCACTATTTCTAAACAATAGTTAAACATAAATAGCTTCTCACGATCCTAAATTCTCAAACCATCAAACACAAAATCATCCGCACTTGTAGTGCACATGAACATAATTTTAATGAGTTTCGTTCGGCTGTATATCACGCGTGCGGATCTCTAAAAGTTAAATAAATTGCCGCTCTTGTGAGGAGCACAAAGCGCCGGCCTGCTTGTATTTCATTCAGCCCATCGATAGGAATGTTGAGCGGATCGGGGCAGTGTTGCGGCTCGTGGGAATTAGATATTTGTTGCTGTATTGTAGTTGTTTCTGGTAGAGAAAAGGTGGAACAGGAAGGACGGAGAAAGATGTGATTTTATCGTGAATTTAGAGCAAATGAGATGGTCATTATAATAAGGATTAGCAACAGGATAGAAAATTGATAAACATTCAAATTAATCGAGGATTTACAGAAATAGACAAAATGGAGAGGAAAAGGATATTGAAATGCTCATGAAGAAAGTAGTTTTTTTTGACAATGTAACTTCTATTTTTCTAGCATCGAACTCTATCGATATGAAACTAAAGCTTCTTCTTAGCAAAGTCTTTAAGTTATTTATTATTGAATTTGTCTTCTTATTTAAAATATATACTGAACACCAACGATTCACCGATCCATTAACTCCACGCGGCGTTCACAACTGGTTGTCGTGGGTGTCTAGGGGTATCGATTGATGTTAGAAAGGGACGCCATTATCACCCCATAAGCAAGCCAGAAAGAGACAAAAAACAAACCTTCCGAGAACAAGATAGCATCAAGAGTTACGCCAGGAAGACAGAGACGTCTTAGGGGCACTCAATAAAAGCCCTTTTTTATTATTTTTTTTATGAGAGTTATTTTTCATTTTTTACGATTGTTAAGTGGTTATTTATTCATAACACCTTTGTCGGTTTTTTGTCGCGCTCATTAACTCGAATTAGTTTGAACAGGCGTGCGGTGTTCCCCTTAATGACTCGGTAACTATGACTTTTAATATATTTTGGGCTCTTAAGTTTTAATTTTCAATTTCAATTGTTTTTTTTTTTTGTAGGTGAGATATGGTATTGTAAGAGAGTGATGATGATGATGGTTATGGTCATTTTTGTAAGGACCACTGTGTCTTAGATGGTGACGAGAACATTCTAGAATTTATTTGGGAAATTTTGTTATTGAAGCTGGAAAATATACCTTGTGACGTTTAAAACACTCAATAGAAAACTTTCAAATAACATGCATTATTGAAAATAAACCTCGAGCACTTTTACCCGCTGTATAACACGCTTTAGACGTAGAGTTGCGGACACCAGCAGTCCGTTATACAATACAAGTACTTTTACCCATTTTTATTACATTAATAGGTACCTACCCATTACCCACTAACAAAGTTGTATCGCGTTTGTCATGAAATCTGGTAAGCACAGTCTTATATTTCACAGACTTAAGAGTGTAGCCTACAAGTCAATAGAAAGAAAGAAAAAAAAATTGTTTTTCGCTGAAACATGACGTGAAACAAATACATATTTTTAAATACTAAAGGACGCAACAACAAAAAATAAATGAAAACTTAATGCGACAAGCAGGCTACCTCTCAGCATGATACAATTCAATTAGGCTTAAATCAATTTATTAGTAAAAGTTATAAAACCTGCTTTCATCACGTATACACCTCCACTGATGAAATTGCATTAATTTTAATTAAAAGAACAAGCTACTAAAGTAACCTTTAAGCACCAAGTTCACATTTCTCACGTCGGCCGACCTGCATATTCGTGTAAATTCCGCAGTAATTAGAGACTAAATAAATGAAATTAAACTACAGCTGTCATTACAAGATCCTTGGTAATTGATGATACCACTCCAGCTATGTTGGTACTAAAGGCATTAACTATGAAACAATAAAAGCACCGCACTGCATCTCCTACTTTTTCTAGGCTAAAGTGGATAATCCAGGTTTATGGTTTCCGATAGGCTTTGTCCCTTTTCCCTGTCCAATGGTCTTTTTCTTTAAGACAAAAGCTATCTTCATCACCAGAACAGTTCACACCTTGTGGTAATGAAGCTTCTCTTTTTTTCGTCTCTTAAACAAAACCAGATCCCACTGAAAAAAATATTTAACTATACGATTTCTCTAATTTCGACACTAGTGATAATTCATTCCTGTTTGTTCAATAAATACAGACCTATTGTATTTAGAATGCCTTACAGACGAGAACAAAGCCATTATAGACTTGCAGGTGATTCGCGTTGTTTCCTACAATCGCAACGTTGTAACGCATACTAATATTCTTCCGGACACATTGTTTGTATCGAATTAATTGCATTATTATACTCGATAAGGACATTTCCTCATCTCATGCATGTATTAATAAATAATACAACTGGCTAACAATAATAAACCTGTAATAAATTATTCTGTGTGAAACAGACACTAAGCAAGCAGACACCAAAAAAGGAAGTAAAATTAATAAGACCCGTGGGCGTACATCTGTAGAATCAAGTCAATTAATATCGCGTTTACTATTAAAAGAAATCAATCAACCAATTCAAATTCACTCTCTGCAACAAAATTGGTAGTCCATCGATGAGTGACGATCTAACAGCGGATGCAAATTACCAAAAGATATCATGAACACAAAAGCAATGGAAGAAAAATAAGTAAATGATAGCGTTTAACAGTACGAACGACTACGACTAGAACGGAAGCTAAAATAGATGTTGCATCCACTCCAAACATATAGATAGGACAATGACAAGAGAGAGATGATGGTGATCACACATACTATTAGAAAACAGCATCACGCTAGATATCAAACTATGCTGGATAATGAGCAAAAATATATACATATCTATCCCCGAAGGCACATCTTTGGTATGCCGCGGTGCTGATGTTGGTTTTAAATTAATCACAGGATGCACTTCTTTCTTCCTGTGTAGATAACGACAACATCCTTTGCAATAGCGTACTGATTATTCCAATATTGCTGCATTCAAGCGAATATGAAGAACAAGTAATCATTGATAATGAAAAAGACTTGGATAAATTAGAAACGTTTCTTAATAATAACCGGACACGTGTTATTATAAAGACCGTAACTGTGTCCAATCGTGTGCAGACGAAATGTATTCTAGACGCGATAAGACGTCTTGATTTCATGCTATTCAACACTATTCACGACAAATTGTAAACTTTGATAATAGAAAAATAATAAAAACAGAAAACGATTTTGCTGAAGACGTAGGTAAGGATTACCTAATGGTTTCTTTGATACGAGTTATTGCCGTTGGTAATGAGAATTTTACACTTGTATAAAGCTAGCGGTCAATAGACATAATTTTCTGCTTTGGATTCTGAAACAACAAAAACGGCATTAAGACAGACATCGCATCAAAATATTTCCCAATAATAATAGAAAATATACAATAAATGAACACCATGATTTCTAACTTAACTTTCTACCTGATTCATTGTGTGTTTTATTGTTAGACAAAGAATCTTTCTAAATGAAAGCTTGTTGTGATATTAGTTGAAGCATCAACTGATGAAGCAGAGTAAAGAAACGGTCAACAAAACATACCCTAAGCTCATCGAAACGAATAGTTCTCGACACTAAATTGATACTGGGTAAAAACACGATCGGCTCCTTTGGTGGCAATAAAAACAATGTTCAAGTGTCAATCAACACCCCTTACATGGACACAAACAAGACGGGTCTAAAGTTCAATAAATACTTTCTACAGACAAAAACGCACACACGCCAGCAATTAAAAAAAAAAACAATACGATGAACAGTTAAAAAATTTCAGAAAACTATTAAAAAGTAACAATGTGGGAGCCAGTCACGTTCACCACGCTTGACTAACGTGTTATAGTTAATTTTCACTCCACTCCATGACCAAAATATTCCCATCACGGTTATTATTTTTACGACTTTCTTTTATAGACAAAACACGTACATTTTACACGTTTCACGCGATAATTGACAATTATGATTTTTATCTTGGTATCGGTATGTCTTCAGTTGAATGAAGTTAGTTAGCAGTCTGCCAGGTGGGTTGCTAACCGCGTTAAGGACAGTTTGCTAGTGATCGGGGTGTGTTTGACCACAATCTCACCTATTAGCCCATTTACCGCCACAGCCAAGCAAAACGACAAGCCAAAAAGTACCTTAAGTCGCCAGACTTAAGGCACTTCTTTGCTTAAAAGGTTAGTAAGCGATACTGTTCATACTGTGGTAGACGATGGTGTTGTGGGCTGTGGAGTAGATACAAAATGCTTCGAACGTTTCTTTGGCTGCTTAACCTATCCTACTTCCTACTAATATCCTAGTTATCCTACTAATATTATAAATGCGAAAGTTTGTGAGTATGTATGTATGGATGGATGGATGTTTGTTACTCTTTCACGCAAAAACTTCTGAACGGATTTGAATGAAATTTGGTACATAGATAGTTTATAACCTGGATTAACACAAAGGATAGTTTTTATACCAATTTTATCTTCCCGTGGGATAATTTTCGAGTTGTAGCGGGCGAAGCCGCTGGCAACAGATAGTTATTTATATAATTTTTATGCCATTGATTTAATGACCGCTTGATATTAAACATAACATAAACAGCCTATAATGTTCCCACTGCAGGGACTCAGGCCTCCTCTCTAGGAGAGGGATGGGCAATGATCTACCACGCGAGCCCAGTGCGGATTGATAGATGTCACATGTCTTCGAATTTTTGGTTCTAAGACATGCCGGTTTCCTCACGATGTTTTCCTTCACCGTTTTGGGAGCAGTGATATTATAGATCGTTTATTATAACCGAGGATTTTAACTTCTGTGTGGCATTATACCTACCTTGAAATGAGAGAAATCTAAAGTGGAAGTTCATCATCTTCCCGCCTTTGTCTCAACTTATTTGGAGCGGCACACCATAATGTTTTTAAAATTCCATCTCCCCTCCCAACCGTCACGGTTTTATTTATTTATTTTACTTTCATAATACCTTTCCTCGCACAACTCCTCCATATTTTCTTTGGTCTTCCTCTTCCTCACTAAAAAAATATAAACTGGAACCAGAAATTAATAGAAAGAACAATAGCACTAGAAACTAGAAAAGCCTGATAAGAAGAGTCGTACCAAACTTGAAAAGTATGAAAGCCTCCGAAACATTTACTTAATTCAATTTTAATTTGATTACTCTCATAAAAATACCCGAATTAAAAACTAAAGTGTGACCTTAAGATAAAAACCGTCATAACTTCAGAAGTATTCTCTTTTATTTAAAAAGGTATAAGTAGAGCCTCAGGGTAAATTATACGTCCCTTTGAAAGACTCGTGTTCAGAGCTCGTTGTAAGAGAACAAAACGAAGAT
Source organism: Diarsia dahlii (assembly GCA_949775195.1). Classification (NCBI taxonomy): domain Eukaryota; kingdom Metazoa; phylum Arthropoda; class Insecta; order Lepidoptera; family Noctuidae; genus Diarsia; species Diarsia dahlii. The sequence goes on along the minus strand of OX459195.1, from coordinate 7,841,911 downwards.
CCCTTTGAGGTCTTGCAATTTTAAATCCCCGCTTTGGATTCGAATGGACGCAAAGGTCGCCTGTTTTAATTAAATTATTCATAAAGGTCTAAACAATCAATAATAGGTGAGTTTATAAGATACACTATAGAGTGACACTTTAAACTATGAAAATCAGACAAAACTGATGAAAATTATCAAGATGATGTTTGTTTGGCTTCTTGAAATTTTGGTCGAAACATGTAGGTATACACAATTACACAGTTACTGCATAATGTCCCACTTACTGACAGAATCATCATTCTCCAGTCTGTATCCCTATTTATTTGGACTAAATAAAAATAAAAAATAAATATTTATTTTTCCTACAACAAGAAATCAAGCTGGAGAGACTAACTTTCGCCATAAACCATAACACCCAGTTCACATTACGACTTAACATTTATTTTCTTCTGATTATTTCCTTATTTCAGAGCGACTTCACTTCAAATCATGCCGTATCTCAATACACTTGATTTATCTTCATCTAAAAGAGCTAATTATTTTAATGGCCGTCTTGAAATTGAAATATAATGTCAGTCGTGATATCTCAACATTCTCAACTTCCGAGCAGTACTACAAGTTCTCGTTTTATTATCGCTTCTGAATCTCTTAGAGCTGTAAAATACAAGCCAGTGTTTTTAAATGAACACGTTATGCCAGATGTGTCAATTAGTATTCCATGTCTCCTGTTAGTAGGTAGGTATATTGTTGCGGTCTCGTCGTCTCGTAAGTCGTGTATACCTTTCTGTATATGCCTTTGTAAAGGTTTTGTACGGTCAACCCTGCTGCTATGTATACTGACTGGGTTAACTCTATATTTATCACTTAACACAGTATGTTAACTCTATATTTATCACTTAACACAGTATTATGTTGCTCGTGTATTCATAACAGAAGAAGACGTGTCAGTAAACGGCGAGAAGGAAAAAAAATCAAGAAGATCTTTCATTTCGCATTTCATCAAGCGGAGGGGTAATATTATGCATGATGTCGCCCACAGTATTACGAGGTACGTTTTTTTTTTCGAATCTAATAAAATAAATGGTTTAAAATGAAGCTATTGAAATATCAGCTCCAGTGATGTACAATATTAATAGTAATATCAACATTAACAGTAAAGTAAACACTTAATAAAACGGTCATAATATGAGACAATGACGATCCTTAATAACTTAAAACAACAACACGATGATGACACGCCAGTTTTTTTATCAAGTGTTAATGTTGCCTGATGACGTCATCACGAACAAACATCACATTAAAGATAAATATGCTTTAAAGTGTCTTGTCTGTGTACACAGCGGCATTGGTTCAGACAATTTATTTGAAGACCTATTTATTGCAGGCTTAATATTATAGTGACAGGAAGGAGACTTGCCATGGATTTGAACAAACTTTGTACCTATGCAAAAGATTCTGGAGACGCAACGCATATCGGCAAGCATTTTGAGGCCTTCCACAAAGTAGACCGATGACCTGGTGGCTGCTGGAATTCGGTGGATACGAGAAGTAAAGGACCAGATGATGTGATTACGCGTGCCAATGCAAAAATTGCTAGCGCTGCAAAATGTGTTTTACATGTGGTGCCCAATTCCACTGACTTGAGTAAGTCAGTGGAATTGGGCACCGCCAACCACCTACCAACCAACCACTAACCAACCAGCCAACCTGTGTTAGGGTTACTGTCAGCTTGGATCATTTCACTGTTAGTCAGCTACTTTGAGCTTGCGTAGGTTTGCGTTGGTGTGTTTGTCTAGCTCATCACGGCATCTTCAAAGACATATGCTGCAACGTTCATTTGCTTTACTCGCTGTGAGCAGACGTGCTGTTGATCTACATGGTCGTGTCGGGGCTATTTTAAAGTGTTGATAATCTGGTTCGTTCGATATACTCGGTACCTCTCTTACTATCTTGCGGGGTGTACCATATAGTGCCTGCGCCATCTTGGAACTTGTGGAGCGGTGTCCCTCTCGCACTGTGACTACACAAACTAAATTATAACATTTGAAAAAGTGGTGTGTGCGGTGGGATTTGAACTCGAGGACAATCCGTTTCGAGGCGACGGGTGTAGCGAGTTAAGCCGCTACGCCACCGCTGCGTGATCTCCTGACGGCGAAATTTTGTGTTACTATCTACGGTCATAACGTGTTTTTCTTTGCAACGCGTCATACCAATATTGTCGTGTTTGTGAATAACTGTACAACATCAAAATGATAATGTCTCGATCACCGAACAAAAGCCAGTCAAGTCCAGATCTGCATGCTGGACAGGATTCTGGTGTCATTGCTAATGTTACGCAAAGAAAAAGGAAACAACCTGTTTGCGAGCTGACGCTGGCTATTGCTGATTTATCTACAGAGTTCAAGAAAACTATGGATGACCTGCGCGCTGACATAAATGGCCAGTTCTCGAACATTAATGTGAGTATTGGTAAATTGAGAGATGATTTCAATACTTTATCTACCACTTCTTCACTAATACAAACCGAACTGAGGGAACTGCGAACAGAATATTCTACGGCAAAAATAGAAATATCGAGTCTTAGCGCAAAACATGATGATCTGTCGCAGGTAGTGACAGAGCTCCAGTCATCAGTGAATTTTAACTCTGCAAACTGTATCGACAGTGCAAAGCGTATTGCTGAGCTGGAGATGAGCATCAAGAGCTGTGCGGCGACGTCGGTGGCCCTGCTGGAAAGCAAAATAGATGTACTAGAACAGCAGGCGAGGCAGTGTAACATTGAGCTGGGGAACATTCCTGAAAAACGAGGTGAAAATCTGATATCTGTGCTGGAGTCGATTGCGTCAGCAATTAATATGCCCCTAACAAAGAATGATGTGGTTGCGATTCACCGTGTTCCTCATGCACACACCCAAAATAATCGTCCTAAGAACATCATAGTTAAGTTTGCGTCCCGCCTGCTTCGAGATAATCTACTAAGTGCGTACCGTCTATCAAAGGGACTGACATCCGATCGCATTGGCCTCTCCGGAACACCATGTCGTGTCTATATAAATGAGCACTTAACACTCCGAAATAAGGATTTATTTCGCAAATGTCGTGAAGCAGCCAAAGCTAATAATTTTAGATACGTATGGATCAGAAATGCGACCATCTTGGTCAAAGAAACGGATGATGCAGCTACTTTTGCCATTCGTACGGAGGCTGATATATCCAGCAAAATCGCACCAAAAAACCATCCCTAAAAAATTGCTAATAATTAAACTTTCCCTAGATAGTAAATTAAAGGATCCGGAATCATTTTCTGTTATTAGTATTAATTTTATTAAGCTGTCTCTTGCAGGTTTATCTCTTCTTTGTGTTATTTGTCTCTTACGCAATTGTGTAAAAGTGTCATTGTTGAGGTACAATATGTCTTATGCTAAAAAAAAATGGTCCGCTGATTATTTTACGGTGCTCCTGCCGATCTTTAAAATGTTGCTGTACAAATATGTCTTTGCCTTATTTTTTTCTACAGGCGCCAAATTGAACGTAACGTTTTTCATTGCTCTGTTTATAATGTGTCGTTGTTGTATAATTTTACCAATATTGCTTTTATTTAATACTAATGAATTGCCTCATTTTATTAATGGCTAATAATCATCTAACTATATATTACCAGAACTGCCGAGGTATCAGGACAAAACTGAACACACTGTATTTGAACATTCTGACTCATAATTACGACGTTATTATTTTCACCGAGACCTGGCTGACACCTGATATCTCTGATAACGAATTTATTGACCAACGTTACCTCGTATTTCGATGTGATCGTGACCGTATTGTTACTCAAAAAAAAGACGGTGGTGGTGTCCTGATAGCTGTATCTCGTGGATTAAAACCATCTTGCCTCGAATTATCACCCCCTTTAACTTTGCCTGAGCATAAAATAGTTAAAATTCCTTCCCGCCGTGATAATTACAATTTAATATGTGCTACGTACATACCGCCTAACGCTACGGAAGAAATATACATCCAGTTTCTTAATTCTCTCTCGGCTCTGTGTGACGATCCGTATGTCGACAATATTATATTGACAGGCGACTTCAACTTGCCACAACTCAACTGGGTTAAAGTAACTTCATTTATGGAATGTGCTGCGAATACTTCCTCTAATGTAACTCGTCAACTCTTAAACTTTTGCTCACAACTTAATATTAAACAATATAATTATTTAACCAATTGTAATGGTCGTATTTTAGATTTGTTTTTCAGTAATGCACATTCTGTAACGTTTACCTCTGATGACCCACTCTTGCCCATCGATACTTACCATCCAGCCTTTTTCGTCCACGTACCTTTTGTACATTCTCCGGGTATCTCTAATTGCAAAATTCCGAATCCGCTAAATTATTATAAAGCTGACTACGGCAAGATAAATAAAGATATTAGTAATGTTGACTGGAGTAATTTACTTGAAGGGTTGATGCCTGAGGAGGCTGTGTGTACTTTCTATGAAAAAATCTTCGAAATAATTAGATCACATACACCCACGTGCAAGCAGAGAAACTTTAATTTTCCCGTCTGGTTTACACGTTCACTCATACGTACTTTTAAAAATAAAACTTGTGCATGGGTAAAGTGGAAGAAATGCGGCAACATAAGTGACTATGAAAAGTTTTCTGTTATTAGAGCAAGGTTCAAAAGGGATGTTGATAGATGCTATAAAAGGTACATGACGTCAGTCGAAGATAATATTGCCACCAATATCAAGGCTTTCTGGACATACATCTCCAACCGCAAAACATCAAATAGAATTCCTAGTACGATACACTATAAGCATAGTTCAGCCAGTGATACAACTACAGCGTGTAATTTATTCTCTTCCTTTTTCCATTCTGTGTACGAGCCATCCACATTTAGCGCCGATTCATGGGTGCCTCCTCCTGCAAGTGCCGATCATGATATCAATCTGTCTAAATTGTACTTCCCCCTAGAAAATATTCGTAGAGAACTAAAAATGTTGGACTCGACTAAAGGACCTGGTCCGGACGGTATACCTGCGTTATTTTTAAAAAACACCTACAGTACAATATGCTATCCCGTATTTATACTATTTAACAAATGTATTTCGTGTGGAGTCTTTCCGGATATATGGAAACGCGCAAATATCGTACCAATACACAAAAGTGGTGCCAGAAACAATGTAGAAATGTATCGTCCAATTTCCATATTATCAGCATTGTCTAAACTATTTGAAAGGCTTGTCCATGCTGAGATTTATCCAGTAATTCGTCATATTATAATAAAAGAGCAACATGGCTTCGTCAAGGACAGGTCTTGTATAAGCAATCTTTTAATATTTACATCGAAGCTTTTTGAGGGTATTGATAACAGACAACAAACAGACGCGGTGTACACTGATTTCCAAAAGGCATTTGATAAAGTGGATCATAGATTGCTGCTCAATAAAATCGCGTACAATGGCATCAGAGGGGATCTCTTGCGCTGGTTTATCTCCTATATAACCAATAGGACCCAGAAGGTTGTGATCAATGGTTTCGAGTCTAGCTATATACAAGTTACATCAGGAGTCCCTCAAGGCTCAATATTAGGACCTTTATTATTTATACTGTTCATAAATGACATAAAATATTGCTTTCAAAATTCAAAATTTCTCTTATACGCTGACGATTTAAAAGTTTTTAAACAAATCTCAAATGAACAGGACTGTATTGAATTTCAACGCGATCTTGATCGTTTCTCAGACTATTGCTCTTATAATAAATTGTACCTTAGCTTGCCTAAGTGCCACAGTATAACGTTCACTAAAAAGAAAAATATCATACATTTCAATTATCGCCTAGCTAATAGTATTATTAACAAAGTTAGCAATCTTCGTGATCTTGGTGTGCAGCTAGACTCGAAACTTCATCTTGATATACATGTAGAAAACATTGTCAATAAGGCATATCAGTTGTATGGCTTTGTTATGAGAGCATCTAGAGATTTTCATCGCCCATCCACTTTCTTGCACCTATATAAGTCTATAGTTAGGCCGCAATTAGAATACGCAGTACCAATCTGGAATCCTTACTATGCGAAATATATCGAAATGATTGAATTTGTCCAACGTAAGTACCTTCGTACTATGCAATTTAGATGTTTTCGGAGGAAAACACCAATTAAATCGCTGCTAAAAAAATACGATGTGCTTACTTTACAGTCAAGACGCGTCCTCCTTGAGACAATGACATTATTTAGTATATGCCGTAACAAGTTTGATTGCCCTGACCTGGTGTCTGGTTTATGTTACCTGGTTCCTCGAACAGTGCATGGACGTGAGGTACGCGCCAGGCGACTGTTCGCCACCAGCTTTTGTAGATCCAATGCTGGTGTGCGCTCACCGCTATACCGTCTTGTCGACACATACAATTCGCGTTTTGATGCAATAGACATATTGTTCCTAAACAAATATAAATTTAAAAATGAAGTAACTTCCGTTTTAAGGGATCAGCTATAGGCTCCATATTCCACAATATGGATATCACTTTTTATAGGGACCTGTATGATACACGTATGAAATTATGTTTTTTGTTTTTTTTTTTTTAGTTTGTCTCATCTTTTATAAAATATTGTTTATCTTTATTTTTCTTTAAATTTGTTTTTCTTTGATTTAGCCCTGCTACAGTTAACGTTTGTTTACAGTTTGTTTTTTATTGTATAACATAGTAATCTGTGGAAAATGTTGTGGGTAGTATATTTGTTAATTTTAATTTTAAGAAGTTTTTAAGGTTGTGTATACTTAATATACTACTGTTTGTTTTCCCAAATGAAATAAATAAATAAATAAACGTCTTCTGGTCATCGAATCGATTATTATTAAAATCAGTGGGCTGTGGAAGGCATTAGGTCGGTATTGACCTAGGTATAACAAACTTTCTACGTAAAGGTCACGAGAGTGGGTGATATTGTAGGTTGATCAAATCCACTGCTTTTGACAGCAGCACAGACAATGACGTCATAACTTGATATTAAATAGACTTGCGTAACCGAGTCTATAATATCATCCGCCTACGAATATATCATAAGCCCCGACGTCAACTTATTGATTACGTCAGAGTCAGGTCCACCCCCACAATCAACGCGGGGGTGACTCGATTCAATGTTAATTGGAAATTGTAGCTTCATAATTGATTGGCTTTTCATTATGTTCCGCTGTCATTGACATTATTTTTTATTTGATTGTTCTACGGGATGGCGTAGGGGACGCTCATCTTATCGGTGCTGTCCATTTTGCTGTGGGTTAGAGAGAATATCTTAATTTGATACAGCCAAATTTTTAGAGGGCCTTTTTGGAATATGTAAATCAAAAATAGTACGTTAAATTTTTAAACTGAAATGTTCACTAACGCTATCAATAACATTAAAAATAGGATATTTATTAAATGTTTATCCGAGATCATGGTACTTGCAACGGCGCCGAAATAACGGCAAATCAAAACTAATCCTATTCAACATAGTAAATGTCCCGTTTCAGTCAAAATGATACTGTACAGAATACTCACCTCTAGAATAACGACCAAAAGATCAAATGCATTGAAGCAGAAAATTCTACTACAGAGCGATGCCAGCATTGGAACTCCCGCCAGAAGGATCGCAGAAGATAGCTTGCGTAGACGGTTGCGAAAAACATCAAACAGTACCTATTGTGAAACTAAAGAGCGCAGAGCCGTATAGACTGATGACAAACCGGCTATTGTAGACCTCCGTCCAGCAGCATGAAGAGGACTGACTCAGGAACTGACGATTACAGAAATATGGAACAAGAAGACCTGCTGTAAAGACCCCAAGTAAATTCAAATAAAGACAGGAAAATGATAAAATGACGATTTCCAAAAGTTTGAAGGATGCCTTTGAGCTAAACTGTCCGTTTACACTTTCCCATCTCACTAAACAACTAAACATATTTATTCGGATTTAACCGAATTGTTTCATAGTAGCGGCGCCCGAAGTGAAACCGCACCGCTTTCTACTGCGCCGGCGCACGATTCGCGCGCCGCATTTCTATTAATCATGACGTCAACGTCACGACAGACGCTGCGCGCACGCCACTCGAGTCACGTGTGTGTGGCAATAGCCATTTTAGAGGATTACTTCACACGTTTCACTGAAATAATTGAAAGGAAGGTAGATTGTTTTGACCTTTTTAGCATCGATTTGTTAATTATTCGTGGTGAGTACTGTACCCCATACTTGATTCTAGCATAGGTACTATTTCTTGATTAGTATGTGGTTCGCCTCAAGTCGTCCTGGACAGGATATATGGCTTCGACTGAGTGGTGGCCAAGGTAAGGTCAAAGAAACCAAGGCCGTTCTGAAGCTCGTTGGGTCGACAATATCGTCAAAGCCACGGGAAACACTTAGGTAAGGACGCACAGAACCTGGAAATGTGGGAGAAAAAGGGGAGGCATCATCATCAAAATCATTAGTTGTCACATGACCTTTAAACAGGAAGTGCAAACAAGACATCAGAACAGGAGTGAATATTTATTAAATCCTGGCTCTTCACGCGCTTCTTCATTCGCTAAAATTGTGATAGCTTGACTAATATGCATGATTTAAATATAATTTATAGCCTGTAGCATCCACCAATAGTGTATTTTTGTATCAGTGATAATTATTTAAGAATTGGATAACCCCCTACATACAAACTTAAAAACTTTTACTTCTTTAGATATTAAGTACATTATTGATTATATCCACTTAGTACTGAAAACGTAAGCCTTGACCGAATGGTAATGAACAAATCGATATAATAATATAACGTAATAAGAGCGTGGGGTTTTCGGCAATAGGACGGCTAACTTGTGAACAGTTTTAGGTAACTATTGATCGTTAGCGGCTTCGATCGAAGAAACGTTTCCCATCACCTCCTTTTCCAACTTCATATACCTCCTCCTCCTCCTTGCGTCGTTTTTCCTCAATGCTGAGGGTCGTGGCCTCTTCGGATCACTTTCTCTCTGACTGTCTTGCGCCAGCTCACTCTGTCTTCGGCAGCATGTAAGGCATCGCAGACAGAAGTGTTTAGGGCAGAGCGGAACTGGTCTTACCAGCGTTTGCCCGTTATCAGCAGCTTCTCTAAGTTTTCACCTCTTTTCCTGGCAATGTGCCCAAAGAACTCAAAGCTTCTTCTCGAGCATATACCTATACCATATACCTATTTCATATACACACTTCACTAAGCAGCAAACACGAAAGAGTCGCTCCAAGATGTTTCCACTTTTCATTGATATAATCTTTCTATAGAGGTTGTCAGTTAGAGATCCAAAAGCATTGCTGCATGATCCCTTGCTATAACATACTTTACTTTCGGATGAGGGGTGAATGGGATTTAAGTAAAATATTACTATTATCCTAAAGGTACTTTGAGTGAAATGAGCTTAATGGACTGAACTTGTGGAAACGGAGTGAGTGACGCGGCCATGATGAGTGTTTTTCCGTCTGACTGTCGCATGTCGATGTGTTTTTCCTGCCGATGGAACCTATATTAGCGGAGAGTATAACACAGAAGCCGAGGAGGAAGCGTAGGTCCAGCAGTGGACTGCTGTAGAGCCTTTCTATTCGATCTGCCTATTAAAAAGTAAGTAACGATCAATTTGTATGGCTGATTATTTACACTACGAAAAATCAACGTCCAAATGATTTGAAAGTTAAAAAGTTAACGTTTCTTCAATAATATTTTTGTTTATGTATTTTTTATGTATGAATTACACAATACGAGGTCTGGTTTCTAGCTATAGGCTATAAATAAATGGAATAGACGAAGAATGCGGATGAACGCCAGCTATGATCGCTATACGTAATCGCTCTATCAATATTGGGCTTACGAAACGAACTGAGAAAAATAGGAAATACGAGCTATTGTTTTCTTGGAGTTCATTTATTTGATGGATGACTTATGGAAGTTTGTATAAGATTTTCAATTTACATAGGGGTGTTTGTTCATTTTGGGGGTATTAGTAGAAGTTGCGGTAGGTTCCTAATTCTTTTAGTTGTTATGTCCATAACATAACATCACGCCTGTATGCCCGAAGGGTTAGGCAGACGTGTACCTAATAGTACACCCACATTTCGCCAGTTATGCTTAAGTCCCATCACATGTAATGGAGGCGAGCCTTTTACCATCAACCGGGCAAATTCCAAACCCCGTGGCGGCTATTGAGATATTCCTGGGGAAATCCAATAACACTTTTCCCGACCTGGTAATCGAACACAGTACCTCATACATACTAGACCAACGCTTCAATCAAATCTAGGTAATACACACTAATATACCTACATTTCGATAACACATTCCCAAACTGACTGCGATAGTAACAAAACATACTATCCTTAAGGCGAGTTGCACTACTTTGTTTTTATGTACGCACGACCTCACCCCCCGCCCTGCCGCGCGAGCGATATAAAATGCCTAAATTTTGACTGTTTTTTCTCTCTTGGAGAAAAATGATAAAGAAATTATACATTATGTGACCCGAGATAATACACATTTTTACGACCTTTATTATGATATAAGTTTTATTTTTCAAAGCCTAATAACTATAACTCAAGTATAACGATTATTTAGCCATCATTTGGACATGTCTTTGCGATTTAATTGGATGCAGTGAAGTGTAAGTAATCGTGTATCGCATGCCCGACATATCATGATCGAAGAGTCAACTATGTAATACATTTTTTTCAAAATTTAAATCCGTTCCATGTACGAGTAAAACGCTATTGTTGACGACGTTTATCGGGGTAACCTCGCCTTAAATACCGACGTTATGAGAGAGACGATTTGATATTTTCCCAAGCTCCAAATGTGAAACAGACCACACAAACCGCGACATGATTGATCGGCCGTGTAGTTAGTCTGACACGACATTACAAGCCGCGCGATGTCGCGACTCGCAACTCGCAACTAGGCGCGGTAAATCAATGTGTTTACGAATGCAAATCACGACGTCATTTATTAATTAAAGATATTTTAAATCATGGGAGGTGATGTAGAAAATATACTTACTATGATTTTAGAACTGATAGATCGTTTATTTGTTAGTCTGGATGTTTAACAGATTTCAATGTTTGGCTCACAAGATACATATTTGCATTTTTTTAGTAGCTTGTACTGTCCCAGTGCTGGGCAAGGGCCTTCCCCAATTCCTTTCATGTGCTCTTTTCTCATGCCCTTCTAGATATTTTGTTACTCGATAAAAAGTAAGGGTTGTTTGCGTCGGTAAAAGCAAAAGGTTTTTATGAATGTGGGCGGAGAGAACTATCAATCTTCGTGTCATTATCAAGAGTGGCAAAGATTTGCAAGCACCGACCAAACAATTTCGTTAATATTCTCTTAAAGGATAAAAACAAAGTTTATTTTAATCTCTTGTGTAAAAATCTGCAGACCATCTAAACAAGTATTTGACATAATAATGACAGATTGGCTTGGTAGTCGTGAGTCGCGGCAAGACGCGATAAATCACACTATTTACCAATACGCAAGGGGCCTTATTACCAATGCAAATGACGAAAGCAATTAATTTATTAACATGAGTGTGTAATGACTGCAGTAAGTCTAGACAGGAGAGTTCTCTGTGAATTCAAATAAGTATTTAGCATAGTTAAAAATAAAACGATTGTACAACTCTGAAGTTTTAGATGTGCGTTAAAAGTGGCAAGTCGATTATAGTTATTACCATAATTTAGAGTGTTAACGTCAGACCGATGAGCTAGAAAATATAAATTTCCACTGACCTTTTTTCTTATCATACCTTGCTCCTTGACTTGAGCGGTACGATAGGTTTATGTATAATTGATGTGTGTTGAACTTACAGTCCTCTTCCTGCTCAATGAAATGGTACCTACAATCTACTTATGTACTTAAAAACATTACATGAAAAGCTACAGCCTACACAACCACGATTGATCACCGAGAGTGTTATGAAAGAGCGCGGCGGCGCGTGTGTCGCGAGTCGCGGTAAGGCGCGGTAAATCACTGTTTACCAATACGAATGAGGCCTTATTATCAATTCAAATGACGACAGTAATTAAATAATTAACATGAGTGTGTAATAGTGACTGCTGTACTGTAAGTGTAGGTACACAATAAAAAAATTGTTAATTTAAATTGTTTTATTTTCATTGTTCTAGGAATAAGTAAAAGTAAAAAAAAAAGTTTATTTTTCTTTATTGTAGGATATATGTACAAGAAAATAATAATAAAATTATGTTTATTTTTCGACAGCCATGTGTGCTTTAATAATAATAATAAGTGTGTAGGTAGGTTCTTGTATGTACAAAAACTAAGGTATAGACTATAGAGTCTTCTTCCTACCAAAGTACCTACGAACATTACTTGAAAAGCTCCAGACCACACAAACATGATTGATCGGCGAGAGTGTTATGACAGAGCGCGCGGCGGCTCGGCCGTCGCTAGTCGCGGCAAGGCGCGGTAAATCACTCTGTTTACCAATACGCAAGCGGTCACATTACCAATGCAAATGACGCCCTATTGAGCCCGCTTGGGGAGGACGGATAGCATAAAACTTTTGGGTTTATATTGTGTGTGACGTTTGGTATCGTAGTTATTTTTTATTTTTTGTTAATTTATATTATACTTTTGTATACTTTAGCAAATACTGTTTTTAGCACGTAATAATTGGAAGAGTCTGTTTGACTAATTTTTCAGCTACCTTCAGCCAAAAATACTACCTTCGGTTTCAGCCAAAATGGACCGACATTTTCGTTTTCTTTTTAGCAGGCACCAAAATTGAACGAATTGCTACGAACACGCGTGAGTGCGATGCGGGAGAGAGTTCATACATTTTAAAATGTTATTATTTTTACGACATGCGGCAAACTGAGTTCGATTGCTCCCAGAAGGCGAAACCTTCGCACTAGTATATAAAGCAGTTAACCATGGTGATATTTTCTCCAGTTATGGTGCGTGCTCATGGTGGAAGATAAAACTAAAATAAGAGAAGATATTAACATCAATGTTTAACAAGCAAATCTTTTTATTCTATTTGTAAGCCACTAAACGGTCTCCGAATTTAAACGGGCTAATGTATCCTCAATTTGGTAAAGTTAGAACTCCTCAATGAAACGGCTTAGAAGTGTGGATGAGGAACTGCATCTAAAACTATGTCCCACCCCACCCGTCTCCCATCTAACCCCATTAATTAAACTGCAGTCAGAGCGGTTTAGTGATGCTAACAGCGATCCACTGTATTTTCAAAAAATTATCACTAAATTAGTTCCCACAATTCTCTACATTTTTTTTACAGAACTGTACTTGTTCATTTGGATTTTGTAACAGTGCAAAATTGTTATTTAACTATTTCAGACTAAAATATTCTTTTTCCAGAACATGTTTATTTTGGTTTAGCTGCAGATTCTTTTACTATTCATTAGTGCTTTTGAACTGCAACAACATTTCCACAATATTTCCTTCATCAACCAATTTAATCCTCGTGGAGGTAAAACGATTAAGTAAATGAAACGTATTTTAAAGAAAGTCAAATAAACAACTCTGTTTGCTGACCATACATAAAATTTTCGACAGCATGTTTTGCTTTTGCGTGCCGAGGCTTTATCTGTGTGTGTGACGTTACATTATACAAACACAGACGGGGCTATACCTACGTAAATACCACACATAGATTAAGGCAACCAGTGTAACTTGACCTATATTGTCTCCCGCTAATGGAAGAAAAGTGGGATTAATAAGGGGAGGTTAGAACTGATTCAGGGGTCTAGAAGTCAGGTTGTTATTAATAAATGCATCTGTCTATGTGTGCGTATGTCGTGATCGTGGTGTTAGCACTCGGCTCACCTTCGTGCGACCTCGTGTTTCGACACCGGCGGCCGAACAGCTAGTTATTGTTCCCCCGAAGGTTCGCGCCGGCGCGCGCGCTGACTACTGATGAGCTCTCAACGTTCTATTTTTAAACATCGATACGAGTTTGAGATGTATGAATGTTGAAGGATTGTAGCACTTGTTTTAGTTTCTGCTTACCCTATTGGAGGATGGGTGACCTCAATGATTTATGAAGCGTTTGATGTGAGATTAATAGAAGTTATTTTGTAATGGTATTAGTAATTCAAAGATTATGCGCGCGGGCAATTTGTGTAGAGGTGATTTAAGGTATCCTATCTTATCTGCTTAGCCAATAAATTAATGAGCAATTTAGTTTAACTCGTATTAAATGGTTATGGGGAGATAGAGAAGTCTAATTTATTGGTTTCCGTTAGGTAAGTAAATACGTTCGGCTTAACATAGCCGTTGAATTAATTAAACCCACCAGCACGTGGGTTTTGACAGAGCATACCTAGTAGCTTATAAAATTATTATGAAACAAAATAATGAAAGTGACACATTAGAGGAAAAAGTATCATTACCGACAAGATCAGCCGAAAAACCTATTTAGTTTTCAACATTTGGAAATTTGATACCTAAATTAATAACTTTCTGCTCAATAGAAACTAACCATTTTAAGGCAGTACCAAATGTTGTAAGCTCGCTTCGCTCGCTATTGCATTTTGCTCTTTTTTATTATGGTTTCTATAATCTCTTAAATTCGTATGAATAAACAAAAAGAACCCAATATATGGGTCGGAGGCGAGATGCTTAAATTTTGAAGCCTCTGATAATATCAAAAGCGGTTTCAGAGGCTTCCGCCTTAGAACCTAATCCTTTTGAGGGCCGGCTTGCTCTACTCTCTCTTGTGTTGTCTTTACCTTGACATTTGAAATTCTAACTCATCTCGGGGAACCTCTTCACCTTCCCCCGAAATCGAAGCGATTAACCTATCTGAGGCAGAATGCAAAAAAAAACTAGCTCGCAATGCTCGCGAATACATCCTGTCTCGTTTCTACAAAAATTGCCAGAGTGTTTTCTATTCTCAATCCCGTATGAATGAAAAGTTAATAATAGTTTCCCAGGACATGAAAAATTTTTGAGCTCGCTCCGCTCGCTCTCCCATTTTTTTCACATTGGCTGTCATAATAACTTCTTACAAGACACAATTTAAGACAATAAGAAAACCTCTGAAATTCAAACTGGGTACTGCTGCTTATTTAAAAAATAAGCGTAGTGAGCTCAAGCTCCTGCCTTTATCTCGACACACAAAACCTAAAGACTCAGAGCTCTTTTCGGGAAACTGAAGATGCACCCCCCGCCCTCCCGGGATCTCGCAAATAAACCTGTCGGCCCCCATGCACGTTTTGATTCAGAAAACTATCGATTTTCAAAAGTAGTTCCTAATAGTTGTTAACTCACCCCCTCCATCCCTTCTAACCACATTTCTGGCTACGGCCCTAATGTGACCCCCCTCTAGAATCGTCGGCTAGGACCGCGCCTAATTGAGGTCGATAGGTCGATGATATTATATCAATCGCCTGCGTGATTCGGAACGCAGTGTTGTACCTACTTCTCATCATCAAAGATGATATTTTTAAACACGTTATGTCACTATTTCGATAATGAGCGAGTTCATACTCCAACTCGCACTTGGCCGATTTTCGGGTGTCTGTGCCCACAACCTTTTTTGAGGGCTAGATCCGCGCCGTACACGGGTAAAGTCTCATTACCACGAAGGCACAGAATACATAATAGTACTACGTACAGAAGGGACACTCCCTTCCCCGCGCTCATATTAAATACCGCACCTCACCCCGCACTTCGAGGTATTCGTCGTCGACACTTGAGCAATGGCTCGCGCTCGTATTAGTCGTCGTTCGGTTTTCGCGACGCAGACCGTTGCACTTTCCGCGCCATTTTTTAGGCTACGATAACCCTACTAGAGTTTACGCACACATTTGCACGTGCACGTCGTGCACAAACGTTATTTGTTTATGTAGTAGTAATAGGTAATTATTTTGCGGGCGTTGTATGGAGTGTCCGAGGTGTGACGAAGGGTCACCGTACCAGTACAAAGAAAGGGGGAAAATTAACCAAAGGCCAAACTTCATAT
The DNA here is from genome assembly GCA_949775195.1 of Diarsia dahlii. Lineage (NCBI taxonomy): Eukaryota > Metazoa > Arthropoda > Insecta > Lepidoptera > Noctuidae > Diarsia > Diarsia dahlii. The sequence continues at coordinate 7,825,931 of OX459195.1, read as the reverse complement.
TGCTTCAGAAAGTAATAATTAATGAGAATTATAATGTTATTATGCTTTAAATATCAGAGCGAAGTTCAGAAAAAGAGACAACTTAAATCCATTTGCTTAGCTGAAAAACATAACTCAACTAAATTATAACTTACCTTATATTATTGACTAGATTCAATAAATACGGAATACCACAAATGCACGCCCGAGCCTTTAACATCAATCAACAGGATTGCTTTTATCGCATTGTTCATGCAAATGTAACCGGATGCTAACTTCGATTTGCTCGAATTCTCAGGATACGTCAACTTGTTAGATCATGTCTGAAAGCTCACTTTATCTAACATTTATTTTCATTTTTCCGGGCGTCTGTCTTGTTTAGAAAGTCGTCCGTTATCCTTTCACATTGTTCTACGTACCTGTGATTGTTTTATAATTGTTTTGGGGGGTGGGAAATCATCAAATGACTCCTCCTGCTCTTGTTAGAGCGGTAGGGAGTGTCAGACTTCTACTGACTAAAACCACCCATGTTCCTTCTTAGCCCTTTGTGCCGAGGCCGCGGTATCTCCTTCGAACAACCCGCAGCCCCGACGAGAATGCTTTAAACTAATAATAATAATTAATATTCCACAACTATCACACAACGCCATCTAGTCCCAAGCTAAGCAGAGCTTGTGTTATGGGTACTAGACAACTGATAAACATACTTATATATTTCTAAATACATACATATTATAGATAAATTACACCCAGACACAGAACAAATGATCGTGCTCATCACACAAACATTTGTCCTGGGTGGGAATCGAACCCACGACCTCCGGCATAGCAGTTAGGGTCACTAACCACTAGACCAACAGGCCAGTCAACTTTGTGGACGGGACTCGGGAGGCATGTTTTCGTTTTTTCATTCTTTCTGTAACTCGAACATCGACGAGATCTCCTCCTACTCTCTAGGTTTATCATCTTTCGTGCAGTATATTCATCGATTATTTCGGTCTGCAATGATCATACCCACATTCATACTTCAAACTCTTTATAAACAGTTAGCTTCCCTTATTCTTTTGCATGACCACGACAACCAATATCCATCTATATACACAATGTTTCAGTCAATGTGCCTTCTGCTTGTCGCCTAGAATAAGAAAGTATTCTTGAGTATTAATTAATGATCTGACACTCCCCTTCGCACTGCCCAAGAGCGGGGGGGGGGGGGGGGGTTATTCGACGATTTTCCACCCACCAAAAAAAAAAAAAAGTATTAATTAATGATCATTAATCTGTTAGATCTTGAAGAGCCGTAAAAGCTTCTTAAGGCATACGACCTCCTTAGAATACGTTACGTCGGACGAGAGATGCAAACTGTGGCGAAACAATCATCGCATCTCTCCACATTTCATCAACTCGGAAGAACACTTGCCGCCCGGAAACGAACTGCAGTGGCCAATCTGGAAATCTCTTATCGACTTCGCAGTCGGTTAAGAGATTCGGTTCGCCCAGGTTGGCTGCTGTAGAAATAATCTGGCTAAATGGGGTATCCTCGATCCACCCCAAACAAACTGCCCGTGTGGAGCCCCTCTGTAGGATGCGCCACCTCCTATCCTGTCCATCCTGCACAACCACTTGCAGCTCTCAGGACTTACTAGAAGCAAATGATAGAGATGTGCTACATACTGGGCTAATACGATTTGAGCTCATCGACACGTAAAGAAGAAGAATCTTGAAGTTTCAGATTTCAAACCAATTGATATTAGAGACAAAAAAAACCTTGTTTTTCACACCAAAATAGGTAAAATGAAAGCTGATTTCTATAAAAAGAACCCTTTGTTTTTTGTTTTAAGTGAACCATGTAACCATTATTCTACTTTTATCTGTAGTTCTGCGTTATCCTATGAATCAATAAAACGAAATAGATCTTAACACTCTATCGTCTACTTTATATTCCACTCAGCGTTGAACAAGTTTTATTTCCAAGTATAAATAAAATTTCCAAATGTTTGCTTAAAATATGAGCTCTCGTTGTCTGAGATGGACAAAAAGATAACCCTCTGGGGATAGACCTTTCTGTGGAGATTGCGAGAGACAACAGTGGGACCGGTGTTGTGTTGTTAGACAAAACTACTTTGCATTTTCATGAAAAGAATTTTGTTTGACGTGATTTTCGTATTGTTATATAGTTTTGTTTTAGTTTGATTCTACATTCACCGTGTATGTTATTGTAAAATATCGAATTACTGCACGATCCTACGATTCTCCCAAACAAACCAAGACAATACCGTACCAATACCGAAAAGCTAAATGGATCATCATTATCTTGCCCTTAGCCCAATTCATTTGGGGTCGGCGCAGCATGTCTTCTTCTTCCACACTTCTCTGTTTCTCGTCATCTCATGAGATACCTCCTTCCTTACCTTATCATATCATTCGATACTCTTTGAAAATTAGAAATTTTGCAGGTATTCACTCTGCAAATATATTTACCCAAAATCATATTTTACTATTCGTAAGTGGTAAAACCCAGCAATAGGCAACCTTGTATTTGCCGTAGAAGTAGAAACCGCGAATTGACACGCGTAAGGGGGGCGCCCTCAGGCTAGGTGGAGCGACACTCTCCGCAGGGTGGGTGGTAGCAACTGCATAAGAGTTGCCGTGGATCGAGTTAAGTGGCGTGCGATTGAAGATGCCTTTATCCAAAAGTGGACTCATCATCAACATCATCAGCCTTTAATGTTCCCACTGCAGGGACTGAGGCCTCCTCTTGAGGAGAGGGATGGGCTATAATCCACCACGCGTGCCCAGTGCAGATTAGCAGATGTCACATGTCTTCGAATTGTTTGGTTCTAATACATGCCGGTTTCCTCACGATGTTTTCCTTCACCATTTGGAAAGCAGTGGTGATGAAATAAGTCATACAAAGTAATGCCTGATCTCCTTTCTTCTGCACTCTTTTCTGTTTTGAGCTTACCTCATCCATCCGTTAACTCATATTTATAGTAAATCCTAAGAACTATAAATAGTCGGTCTTATAAAGTAACACACATTTATAATAAAGGAATGGGATGTAGTAAAAGAGCCTACAGCATAACGAGTAGACTCCAAAATTTCTGGGCTGTCCGCCAAGGTAGGCTTCAGTTCAGCCTAATGCTTTATCTTGGCACTGACGATCACCACTATGCTCGTTACATCTATTAAGTTACAGGTGACTTCTCAATTGAAAACAACAATTTCTCGGCAGACTTTTTCGTTGGTCGAGCGGTCTTCCCAGGTCGGGAAAATTATTTATTATTATTAAACTTTTATTTGCAGACCTTAAGTCCATAGGGTTAGTAATACATGAAATAGACTTACTTAACTAATATTAGTAACACACTTAAACAACAAGTACAAAACAAATAATAACAGACAATAATATACACAATATACATAACGAATATACGAGAAATAAACACAATGTAAACAAAAGGAACACATAAAAGACGTATACCTACACGACACTGGTCGACTCAAAGTAAAGAAAAAAAAGTGTTACTGGATTTTTCCTTCAGGAATTTCTCTGTAGTTGCCACGGAATCTGGACTTGTGAGCGGTTGATGGCAATGGCATCCCCTCTATTATATGGAACTTAAACGAGACGGGTGAAATGTGGGTGTAATATTAGGTACACCTCTGCCTACCTAAGCCGTCGGAAATTCCGTGATGTTATGTTTTATGTAACATCTCGGTTTTCATGCACGAATCAACCACTGCACTAGTCAATGAAGACATGAAGATGGCATTTAAAATAGCTTACCTGGCAACAAGCCAGAAAAACAGATGATGAAAGAATAAATATTATACTTTTGATTGAAGTAGCCTATGAGGTAAAACTTAACTCAATTGCTTGTTTTCCTTAACATCATTTACCAACTTTATTGCGGTCGACAGCAGTCTTACCGGATACAGCTGAATATCAAAATTTTACAAGAATTGACCGATCTACAACACAGGTGTAACAGGTAATACAATACCCCTTGGCAAGACTGGAAGTCAGACTTTCGATTCACTGACAACCTGTAACGATTGTTTTCATCATCCACAACCCGAATTAACCCATAGCAGGGTTGTTCCGTATGGTGTCGGACGCAAAGAATAGCACCATCCCATATCTTCCCGTGGGTGTCGTAAGAGGCGACTAAGGGATGTACCAGAGAATGGGCAGCAGCGTTCTCTGTGCTTTTTGTATCGACCGTACTGCGATCGCCAACCCGCCTGCCAAGCGTGGCGATTATGGCAAACCCCCCCTAAGCAAAAATTACACTTAGGGGAGGCCTATGTCCAGCAGTGGACGTCTTTCGGCTGAAATGATGATGATGATGAGGGTATCCTCATCTTGGTTCCTATGCCAGCCTCACCCAGGTTTTGCTCCCCACAAACTTCTCTTGTTTTCCTTAACGTTCGTTGTTATTCCGAGATCTCTCTCTTCACTCCTCTTATTTCGTCCCCTACATTTTCCAGTACAAGTACTTTATTTGTTTTTTTACTCGCGGCTTTCTTTCAATTTCACGGCTTCCGCCTCCGATTTCTCTTTGTAGTGAATAAATAATGTTGGCACCTCGTGTGTTTTGCTTTATTTTGCGGTTTTTGCCTTTGAGGGGATTTATTTCGTTTAGAGATGTGAAAAATGCGACGGGATAGATTCGTGTGATGTGTTTACGGTATAGTTTATTTACGGGTTACGGTTGTTTGACTTGTTTGTGGCAGAAAAGGTCGGATAATCCGATAATGCTACTGTATTTTGTAGTTTCCTTTTCTGTTAGGATTTGTTTTTTCGAGAATCTACTCTTCGTGTTTGATCTGGTTAGTGTGTTGCCTTTAAAAGTAAAGTTTTTTTGCAGTGATTGGATGGTACCTACATAAAATAACATCAATACTATAACATTATGAAGAGGTATTTGTTTGTTAGTTAGTGTGTAAGAGATGATCTTCGGAACTCATTCGATTCCGAAAATTATTTCGTTAACAGAAAGCTGCATTATCCCCGAGTGTATTTCATTTAAAATGTTTCCGTTTTCAGACATGAATGAATTGAAATACGTAGCAATGTATTGTATCAGATGAGTTTCTTTTTCAATATGAAATCATTCAGTCAATTAAAATTATTGACGTTGTTGCATCAGTTTTAGGGGGCATTGCAGTCAGTCATGAATTTGTTCTTCTGCATGGTGCTTTGAAAAGGGATAGGTTGGCAAGGGGCAGGGCTGTAGGTAGCACATCAGATAAGCTAAGGACGTGAATGAAAATTCAATATACGAGTAAGTAGGAGAGACAGACGATTACAAAGGAAAGCGTTATCTCAATAGGATAGGCCTATGTGTAAAAGCTCGTAAAGTCGAGAAAGCATTTTTTTTGTTGGTAAACGGTAAGTATGAAGAGAAAAAAGGAAATGTGGGCTACTATGGAACTTTAGGTTTTGGCAAGCTTAATTTAAAATTACACGTAATAAAATAGAACATGCATCATGCCTCTAATAACCAGCTGTTTTTGTTCTCATGATATGTTGTTATTAATTGAAACGACCCATAATAACACCTTTCGTACAAATTAAACAGCAAGATATCTTCTAACGTCATCTTTGGCACGTTAATTCCGAACAAATAAGTAATCAATCATCCTAATAAGACAGAAAACAAATTAAACTTCTCAATCTCTAATTGCGGCACGAATTATAATTCTCGTCGGAGTCTTGAAATACACCTGTACATGAAAACGGTGCGAATCGACCGAACTTGTTCGTCGCCGACGCCGATTCATTATCGGACTTCCAGACGAAACATGAATATTATTCCGGTGGAAAACACAACCTCAGAATAAACCCTGTGAACAACTTCCTAAGGTTGCTAATCGCATGCAGAAACAAAACCGATAAGACAAACTGGAATCGGACATCGAATGATTACTAGTCTCGCGTGTTTGAATTCGAACGTCGTATTCGTTTCGAATGCTAATTAAAATGTATCTGTAACGCGAGGCAATAAGGTTAGTTTTCGAAAGTTTTGTGAGCATGTAGGTTGTTTTTGAAGCGTGCTTCGGCGAAGCAATGAGAGAGGGCGTGCGATAAATAACCGCCTTTGTGCCGTCACCGGTCGGCTAAATAACGGCTATTAAAATGTGTTTCGAGATTGCTCGTGTTTTTTGCGACTTTGGGCAAGGATCGACAGGTATGCGGTTCGGACTTGGCATTTTAGGGAAAGAATTTCGTTGAAGGTGCTCATAAATAATTAAATTATCTGTGATATAGGATGATCTGACTATGGGTTGTTGAAAGTTTGGGATATCTTAGATCTCATCTATTCTAACAATGGGTCTTGAACATTCTAGCAAATGAAAAAAAAACAAATCTCGACAGTGTAGACCAAATTATTCACATAAATTAAAACTAATGTTCTAAGAATACTAATAACACTTAATGTGAAGTAGAAAAAATAAAGAATAAACGACAACAAGGACTTTTAATCACCTTGGAGTTTTCCTCAAGCGTCTCTCTCGACTGTGTAAGTAGCGCCATCTATGTTTTGAATCGAAGTGTTGCCCGGTTTACTTTGTCTAAATATTCAATTAAGACCAAATGACTGATAAGCTAATTATTTCCTTTTCGTAAACACAATAAAGTATGGAATTTATACAAACTACTAAACATGAGACAGGTAATTAACATAGAAGGAGGAAAAGTAATTAAAATAACAACGATGTTTACCTTTTAGCTTTAATAAGACACATTTCAATATCTTTAGCCTGGTCAATTTTCAATAATCAGTAAATTTAGCATGGAGAGAAGTTTGAGAATCTTATAGGTAGGTAGGTAGGTACTGCACGTCTGAGAGCAAGAAAATTAACTAGCCGATCAATCAACAATGCCAGAAAATATCTCTACTTGAGAAAGCTGGCTTGGAATTTCCAATTTTAATTTAATAATCTTTCTTCTTTATCGTGTAGTTAGTGCCTATAAATCTGAAGACGGACCTTTTATACCACCCATGACAATAAAACAACACGACAATATAAAAATTACGTCTAGATGGGCAAAAATGCGGCATGAAGGAGAGCCTATTCCTCTTATAGAAACATTTCATCACTTTATCACACACGTCGACAGCTTTAGGTGTATCCTTAAAAGTACTTCAAGGAGAAATTACATAAAGAGTAGCTTTGGAAGTGAGACAAACTGAGACTAAAGACTTTGCAAGCTCTAACTTTTCATATAAAGTAACGTAAGCATATTATCTCTCCAACTAAAGAAAATCGTAATAAGCGTATTTTAAAAACAACCCTAGGTAACAATTGGCTTATTTTCATGACTACCGTAATGAGCTAATGCTGTAATACAGCTGTTATGTTTGGATTTAATTTCATAAATAGCTAGAAAAGAAGAGGAGGGTAAAGAGAAACGATGAATGGATTCTTATAATCCACTCATCGCAAGTTTATGATTAAATTGAACGGGTACCTCATCTATTACACACACATAATTTCTGGTAATACCTAATTAGGTACCTAATTACTCTTTATCAAAGTTTATTCATATCACAAATTGTTAGTGCTTTAGCTCGATATCATAACACATTATGATTCTAAAAAGTTGAAAAATACTTCAGTGCCTATTGAAAATTTACTTTTGTTTTGTGGAGGATATCCTCATTGAAACCCTTCGTGACAGGAGAGTTATGTAATTATGTTGGACATCAATCAACTAAAACCCCGTGGTTCAGTGTTTCTGTAAGTACCCTAAATCGAAAGAAAATCATAAGAACTTGCGCCCGCTCCGCATTGAAAGTTTATGTGAGGGCAACTGCAACGGCAACTTCAGAAACTGTGCTTAATCTCATGTGTATTAGAATTTCTATTTATAAACTAAGGAATTTGCCAGCAATCTGCACGCATGGCATTAATTAAGATCTCTTCCCAGGCTGCATAATATCTGCGTAGTTACTGGATAAAGTGGTGCCAGCGATAACGTATCATATCAGGTTTAGAGATAAACTGCGCTAACGCTATTGCCTAGGGCCTAAATAACTTGTAGGTATAGCAAGCAGAGAAGTATTAAGATAGGACTGATTGTTAATTAACTGGTATGTTCGTTTATGATTAAAATAATTACAACTATAACGTCAATATCAAGCCAACAGACAATCTTTTCTCGCCTCTGTTATCGTCATCGTAAAATAGTTACGAAAACTTAGTTAGGAAAGATTCTAAAGAAGAAGTATCTCAATACATGGAGGAAGGACGGTCATCACCAGGTTAGACTTTACCCCACAATGTTTTGTAGTTACCGTAACGACATCGACAATACTAACTAGGTTGTGGAAGATAGGCAGCTGCTCAATGAAAAATACTGATATTCAACTGCATCCGGTTAGGTTAGAAGCCGATTCCAACATAGTTGGGAAAAGTCTAGGCAGATGATTCTGTTGATTTTCTTCTAATTCACTTTATGTTGCTGGATTAAGAAAAAATAGAGTTGAAAAGCTTTCGGTTAATTAAATAGATGTCTCTGAAGCCGTGGATACTGCATAAACAACATAATTATAAATTACCTGGAACTTTTGGCCGCCTTTTTTGCACTTAAAGTTTTTGCAAAGGACTTTCACGATTGTCAAATACTTTTATGCGTTGATAACCCAACCGCTTATTAGTTACATCAATCGAATGGGTGGAACCTCGTGTCAGAAATTTTTGCTGTTTGCTGCCTGTGGTCCTCTGACTTGGCTATACATGCCGTCAAGAAATACATCTCATGCTGGTTTCCTCACGATGTATTCTTTCACCAAAACAAGTGTAATAATACATTACGCATGAATCCGAAAAAACAGAAGTGCATGTTTTGGGTCGCGAGCAGGGTCATAAGGCGAGGTTGCAGTACTTTGTTTTTATGAACGCACGACCTCACCCCCGCACTGCCCGGCGAGCGATATAATGCCTAAATTATGACTGTTTTTTCTTCTTGGAGAAAAATTATAAAGAAATTATACAATCTGTTTCCAACATTTACTTCAGAATAAAAAGTTCTATCTACTGATATAACTTTTATATAAATTCATGATGAAATGTCTTAGCAGTAGGTACACGTTTGAAATTGTGATTTAGAGTCATGTTTGATAAAAAAATGATCGAGCCGATCATTCTAAATCGCGTTTCTATCTTTACGATTTACTTGAGAGTACTACTATTAATATCATAAACGGGATATTTACCATGTTTGATTGTTGTTTGTGTTTATCCGTGATCATGGTGCTTGTAACAGCGCCGAAATATCGGGAACTCGAAACAACAATCAAACATGGTAAATATCCCGTTTATGATATTAATAGTAGTGTCAGTGACCATGTCAGTTTAAAAACTTATACTTGAGAGTACTTATGTTCAATTTTTATGTAATGATTTTTATTTATTAAAAAACTCATATTTAGTTCGATTTTCATAGGTTCAAAAATCTTAAACCTGCAACCCCGCTTTAAAACCGTGTGTAAAATAAAACTTGAAATGTATGTTGATGCAATTGGAAATGGATCTTCCATGAAACGAGAAAATTCCGTAACGAGTTAGAATGAAACTTGCACATTTAGCACAACTAAATTTTGAAACACGAAAATGATGATAACGGGAGTGATCATTCTCATTTACGTTTTATTATCAGCCAAAAAATGACCGTTGGACTTCCCAAGAAAGCGTTAAATATTTTTCAGGACACATTAACCATTTTTCAGGAATCGAAACAACGTCAAAAACATAACCCAACAGAAGCCATCGAACCTCGCATAAATCTACAGCCAAACCCGTCCTCTATCAACACCAATTCGCTACCATCAATAAAGAGAGGAGCTAACAGCTAACCCTATCCAATATCGGGGCTCATCAATCGAAGCGTGAACATTATCCTGCGATAGTGGATGCAGGGTAGGTAGGGTGGCAGGTGGTAAATCACAGGGAACGACATTTTTTCCGCCGTCGCTTCGCTTCGAGTTCGCCCCGCTCTGTCGAGTGCTGTCTCGAGAGATATGGTGCAGGACGGTCTGCAAAACAAGAGAGGATTATTTTTTGGGGTTGAATAAATTGTGAGTGTTTAAAATATTTCGAGGAAGCATGGTTAGTAGTTTTGTTTCATAATAAATTCTGTAGCATGTTAAACATGCTAAATTAATTGTGATATGAAAATACGTGAAGTAAGCATGGTTAGCAGTTTTTGTTTTTATCCGACTACGGCGAAGCCAAAAGGAAGGGTAATGATTTTGGCAGTCTATGTATGTATGTATCTTCCACCATAGCGCATAAACTACTGAACGGATTTTAATAACTTAGGTGTCAATAGATTCGTAAGAACAGCCCGGGTGTCATAGGCTATATAAATTTTATAAATTCTTTATATGACGGAATTTAAATGTCAAAAACTTACCTAAAAAAATATTAAATTGAGATAATCATAGCAAGTTTGGCATCAAATGAAAGGTCTTGGCGAGCACATTACAAATAATATAATACAAATTTGTATTATATTATTTGTATTGTATCATAATTAAATATATTTTGTATTATATTTAAATATACACAAAAATAAAATTCAAATAAAAAAAATAAGTTCAAAAATCTAAAACTCGACTACTAACAAAATCGCGGTCTTAAAAGTAGAAAACAAGAAAATAATTCTTGTCTGATATTCTTCGTAGTCGCATGCCATCTTGCTAATGGCAATTAGCAGCTGACTTCTGTATCAATGAGAACGCCATGAAGGAGCATCAGGTATCAGTGGCATGCGACTACGGAGAATATCAGACAAGAATTATTTTCTGTTTTCTACTTCTAAGACCGCGATTTTGTTAGTACATAGTTGGGTTTTAGATTTTTGAACTTATTTTTTTTTTAAATTATTGATCTTTTTGTTGTTTTGTAAGTTTACAATTAATTTAAGTAAGTAGCTAGTAGTGTGATAAACATGCATGTAGCATGATTGTATCTACCACGTACTAACAACACCTGTAGTACCTGACAGAAATATTATAATCGTACTTCACTGTAAGAAAGAGATGGAGCTATACAGGACGTATAGGTCCATCTCTTTCTACACATTGATTGTCAACTGACTGTCAGTACTTTATTTATTTTTTAAAAGCTGTCAGTGACGTTTTGCGCTAATCACTTATTCGTCTGTTTATAAATGGAAACATTTTTGGTTTAATTACGGCTAAATCAGATGAACATTTAACGACAACGAAAGATAGGTCAATTTTTTATTTTTAGACAAATCAATCGAATACGAACCTTGTGTCCAATAGAGATTCCCATCGAAAAAGTACTTTACAATTTTTCCCTATGGAACCCCTTCATCATCATATCAGCCCTGAATCACCCACTGCTGGGTATAGTATAGGCCTCCCCTTTTTTCCGCCATGCGTCCCGATCCTGTGCGTCTCTCATCCAGGTGTTGCCCGCGACCTTGACGATGTCATCAACCCAAAGGGCTTTAGGACGGCCCTGGTTTCTATGGCCTGACCTTGGCCATCACTCATTCAATGCCTTGCTCCATCGGCCATCTCCGCGTCAAGCAAGATGTCCTGCCCAGGTCCACTTGAGGCGCACCGCCCGGTCCCCGACATCGTAGGCTTTCGGCCGACGGCGGATTTCGGTGTTACGCACTAGATCCAATAGGGTTATGCCGAGCATGGCTCGCTCCATGGCCCTTTGGGCCACTCGTACTCAGTGGATAGTCTCCTTTGTGAGCGTCCATGTCTCGGCACCGTAGGTAATCGTAGGTAGGACACACTGGTTAAAAAGGCGGGTTTTTAGGCACTGAGGGATCTTTTTGGACCGAAATATATGTTACTGAAACTGGAGTCCGAGTTGTACTCTCCTAGAAATCTCCTTGTTGGAATGCTCCTTGTCGAAAGACAGAACATGTCCAAGATAGACATAATGATCAACCATCTCCAGACGCTCGTTTCCAACCGTAACAGCTGAGACAGAGTCGTCCAGAGTGCCTGACATCACCTTCGTCTTGGACATGTTCATTCTTAAGCCAACTTATACGGAAGCATCAAAGAGTTGTCCCAGCATGCATTGGAGGTCTTGCAGGGACTCGGCAAACAATACGAGGTCATCCGCAAACCGAAGGTACGACAAGTAGACACCATTTATCTTTACACCACTTTGGTCCCATTTCATTGTTTTTAACACGTCTTCCAGGGCAGCAGTGAAAAGTTTAGGCGAAATGGTATCTCCTTGTCGCACTCCCCTTTTGATTGAGATTGGTGCGGTGAGTTTATGTAACCTGACCTGCATTGTTGCCGCATCGTACAGCTGTTTGAGTACGTCAACATACCGAGTGTCGATCTGGCAGCGATGGAGAGAGTTAAACACGGCCCAGTGTTCGACACTGTCGAATGCCTTCTCATAGTCGACGAAAGCTAAACACAAAGGCCGGTTGTATTCTGCACTCTTTTCCATCATCTGCTTTTTTTTTTTTTTTTTTTTGTTTTGGCAGGAGTGGAAAATCCCCACGGACACCTCGACTGTCTCACAAAATTGTGAGGCAGTCGAGGTAGTGTCGGACTCGAACCGACTAAAAACCACTCCTGCTCTGCTCGTGTCCTCCGGCATGGGTGACCGAAGACCTTTTTGTATCAACATTTTCTTAATTCTTTTCATTATGCTAATTTAGTACGATTTTATTAAATTTGTTTGTATGACTGATTTTTTGGAAAACTTTATTTATTTGTATAACTCTATTTAAAAACTTACTTTATTTTTATGACTCTATTTAAGCTTCACTAAATTTTTATATCTATTTATTAACTTTTCTATTTTCTTCAATTACTCTTTTGTTAACACTTTTTCTTTCAAATTCTGTTTTATAACGATTACTTGTTATATATTCTTATAATATATAAAAGTGCATCTTCTTTAAGTTCTATTCTTTTTAACGACTTTATTAGCTATTTCCTTGCAGTAATTTAAAAATTTATTTCTTGTTATTTTATTGCTCATAATTTTTGGTATATTTTCTAATTTAATTTCTATGTTTATTTCAGCTTCCAGATTGTACTTGTCAATAGCGAATATGGGGCACTCCGTAATGAGGTGTTGGATGCTCTCATTTTTAGACGGGTCACAGGGACATGCCGGGCTCTCCTTGCACTTGAAACGATGCAAATACTCGGAGAACCCGCCATGGCCCGTTAAGACTTGAACTACCAGTGGGTCTAGCTGTATCTTCCTAATCACATGGTAGGCCGCAATCGCATCCGGGAGAAAGATCTTGGTCGTGGAAGCAGTCTCGCCCGATCCGTATCTCGTGCTCCATTCGTCAAGCGACTCCATTCGGATTTGTCGCTTGACGAATGAGGCCGGGCACAGGTCATAGTGAGGCCTAGTCTTGCTGTTAAGTGCTGCCTCCTTCGCCAAAACGTCTGCCCTCTCGTTTCCCTCCATCCCCGCATGTGCCTTGATCCAGAACAGCTGAAAGGTTTTACCACGATTTCTCAGTGCCTGGATGTTCTTTTGTATTTCAAATGCCAAGGGATGGAGGGAAACGCCTCGGGTGACCGTTTCCAAGGCCGATCTGGAGTCGCAGTAGACTTCGACAACGGCTGAAGGGTGTTTCAGAGCTAACTCCGAGGCCCTGTGCAGAGCCAATAGTTCGGCCTGATAGACGGTGCAGAAATGATCCAGCTTAAACTTTTGGGTTTTGACCTCTACCCCATTTTCCCATAGGCACAATGCTGCACCGACTTTGCCTTCAATTTTGCTTCCGTCGGTGAAGATTTTCGGGTATGTGAGTCCTTGCTGGTCCATTTCTGCATCGTCTACCACGCACTTGAACTCAATACCAAATTGGCTGGCTGGATGAGGCATTTGAGTGTGTGGGACAGGTGCCTCGATCCCTCGGTCCCCTGTCACTCTCCGGGTGTAACCTCGTTTTTCTTCATAAAAAGCGGCTGCTTCCCGAATCCGTAAATCCAGCGGAAGCAGTCCGGAGAGTACCAGGGCCGAGTTCAACGAGGTTGTCCGATACGCCTTGATCACCTTCTGCACAAAGCCCCGCTGAACAGTGTTGAGCTGCTTCCTGATCCCAACCTTATTTACCGCCGGTGCCCAGGCACTTGCCGCATACATGATCACCGGTTCCACTACAGCAGTGTATATAGTCCTGATAATTTCGGGCTTAAGGCCCCAACTGATTTTTGCCGCTTTCGACAGCTGTTTATAAATGTTCACCATCATCTGCTTTACGGTATGGATGTGGTCAATCGTGGAGAAACCACTTCGGAAACCGGCTTGTTCCACGGGCTGGCAGTCGTCCAGTTGGCGGGTGAGACGATTGCAAATGGTTTTGGCAAACAGTTTATAGATTTGAGAAAGGAGAACCCGCAGCACGGGTTGACCACCAGCACGCAGTAATTCAACCGTGATACCGTCCTCACCAGGTGTATGGAACCCCTTATAGAGGATAATTTGGACGTTGTACAAGGAACTCTTGTTGATAAAATCATATTTCGAGACCCATTAATTACATGTTAATTGTTAGGTTGTACGTCTTAATTATGTCAGAAAATGCAAGAATTTAATTAGTAAAACTGCTCGAAGTTTATGCAGTTTTTTTTGCTATCACTACCATAGTGAAGGCGTGGCATCATCCTCATTATTTAGATATTAATCCGGCACTCTCCCTCGCTATCCTTCGTGCACACAGAGGGTTGCGGGGTGGTGCAGGGTATCCCCGAAGCCAGGGGATGGGGGGGGGGGGGGCAGGCGACGCGTCGTCTAGTTTTAATTAATATACGACACTTGTGGGACTTTGAAGTGTCCCACAGTAAAAGTTTTTTGACTTTACATTTATTTGAGTTTTCGTGAAAGTTTTGTGCTTTTCTGAGCATTTGAATGTAAAAGTTTTTCTATGGGATAGGGATGATGTTTCTTTTTGAGTTGAGGGGTGCAGTTGTTATGGTTGCCAGATGTTAGGTATTGTTTTTAGACGAGTTTTAGATTAGAACTACGATTACTTACCATTACCCTAATTTTCCCCTATGCAGGGTACGGTATAGTTCTCAATCCTTCTCTCTATGTGGCGTTACTTGGGACCAGTCTTTAATCTTAATTAAAGGAGACCAGTTGCATCTTACATGTCACAATACCAATAATAAAATAATAATAAAAAATACTCTGTAATTTGAATTGTCTCACTGTACATTGTTTTTATCTTTAAGCTATTAGCTTTAAGCCTAAGGATAAATAAAATAATAATCGATAAATGTATTATAGTTTGTCTAATAATAATTATTATCCATAACGGCTACGAGCCAATCTCAATATTATAATATCTGTAACCCGGGCAAGAAAAGTGCTGGTGAAACGACATGCAACAAGTGGATGTCCTATCCATCTCATTATCAAATCAAGTGGTCGGGACGAATTTTCTTTCACTTATTCGAGACCTAACTAAAGCGATCGTTGCACAAACAGTCGAGCGTCATGTTAATTAAGTTCGGCTAACGCATGGTCTCGAAGACAGAGAGTGCATTCTAGTTTTCCGAACAAATTGGTGGCATTTATCATGAACGCGTCATTCTCGTATTTACGTGGCCGATCGCTTTGTTTAGGACGAGGTCACAAGTGTTCGGTCAAGTGAATAGTGTAGGTACGTTTTAAGAGTTAAAGTCGTTCATTTGCTCGGTAAAACGGACAGCACCATCTGCCGGCGCGACCATGCGTTCGAGTTCGCCGAACAAAAAAATTTTTCGTGATAGTCGTATGTTCATGCAAAACTCGTCTTGATAGAATTAGGACAGTCACACAGGCAGTAAATTAATTCCCCAAGTAGCAAAAGCGATTGAACGTCTTTGTGAATAGGCGGTAACTTACTAACATATATAACATCACGCCTATAATCATAGAAGGGTAAGGAAGAGCTATAGGAGTACACGCTTAAGTAAATGTTATAGAACGTGAGCTTATTGGCACAAATTCAGGCTCCGTGACTGCTACTTAGAAATTCCTGATTGAAAAACCACTAACACTGTCTCCAACCTGGAAATCAAACTGAAGACCTCATGCTTCGCAGTCGTGTTTGCGACCACTAGACCAACAAGACAGTCATCAGCATCACCAATACAATTATGAATAACACCAAGTCTCTATTAATAAATACACATAACAATAAAAGTGAAGTGCTATCAACTGATATACCTACATATAAAATTACCGTATTTCACACCCAGAGTTAATGAGTTAAGTGGAAGTCATTAACGATTACGATATCAGGGCGTCATAAACAGTAGTGGTTAATAATTTATCCATTCATAGACAAGAGCCGACAGAGAATACCGACATATACTTAGGCACCTAGTGGTGTGAATACACACACTCACGTGGGTGGATTAAACGATAAGCCAGGTTTAAAACGATATTTCAAAGGTAAATATTTATTTTCACGATTAGATGACAAGATAAATAAGTATGGAAGAAAAGCCATGCTGCGCCGAGCCCAACTGGATTGGGATAAGGGCTATAATGATGATGACATTCATTATCTGCCTAGCGTAGCCTATCACCATCATCATTTTTACCGAAAAACGTCCACTGCTGGACATAAGCCTCCCCCAAGTGGCGCCACATTGAACGGTTCCATGTGTATCACATTCAAAGGGTCCCCACTTCCTTCATCAGGTCATCGGTCCACCTAATATGAGGCCTTCCAAGACTTCCAACGCAATATCTTCTTCGTCTAGCCTATATAAAACTAAATTGGAGTCGCCTTCCAGTTTAACCGGAAGCAGCTGAATATCAGTATTTTCTTCCTCCCTCGACAGCCTAGTTAGTGATAGGTCATACGTAAGACTGGCTGAGAGGCCAGACCCTTGGTAAGACTGGTTGTCAGACTTTCGGGCCACTGACTACGGTCAAAGGTCGAAGGTCAAAGGTCAAAGGTCTACAATTGATTGCTGATGGGACCAATGGCTTCATGAGCTTTCTGCGGCATGGAGGAGACTCAGTATGTAATGATGGTCACCCAGCTAGGGATTTACCTAAGCAAGCGCGGCTCAACCTGACAGTCAACCACAGCGGTTGTGCATTATTTCGCCGCGAGCTCCAGCTTTTTACACATTGTTGATATACATTTTCCTTTACCGCTTTGAAAGTAGTGATAATGAACTTAGCCTTCCCCAACACAGGCATTACTCCTCCAAACACAAATATTGTAAATGTAAACTTGTTGAAGCAATAAACCATTTTGTATTTTTGTATTTTTGTATTTTGTATACTAGGTATTACTCGTCATCACATTAGACAAATCCTTTCTCGTTATATCCATTCATGTATACAACTCAAACAACTTAACCAACTTACTTATATCAACTTTGCATATTTCATTCATCGTTTCTTTGGTGATAAAAATGTTATCATTCTCTTGCGATCTTGCCCTTATCCAAATTCATTTGTGGTAATGGTAGTGGTAAACAATACGGTAGTGGTAATGAAGAAAATGACACAATGTTAAAGTCTACTAAGATTTGAAGTTTCGAACCCACAATAGATGATTGTGTGGTTGGGATCAGTTGGGACCAAAACACTTGGCCGTCTATGTTCCTTCTCCTGCACTGGTATGTGGCATGCATAATCCACCAACTACATATTACTAGACCCGTATGTTTTATTATGACCTTCTCCCTCGGACGCGCCCCGCGTCCCAACAGTGGAAATATTATTCGCTGATAATGCCGAAACAGAGGCGGCTATGACACTTGGCTAGACGTGATGATATCAGATAGGATTAATACAATTAATTTAATTACCGAAGACCAATTCACTGCGACGTTCGCGCGTCCTTATCATGAATATACTAATAACCATAGTTTAATTTATAATGGAACTATTATTAATAAACAACGGTCTCGGTGCAGACAACAATAGGTACACAGACTACATGTCATAATCATTGCACGTGACACGGGAATGTGGGGTGTGTGTCACTGCATAAGTGGCCAGGATTTGGGAAATAATTTGTGGGAATGTTCCTACTATTTTTATGGACATATCACATAACAATATCAAAATCATCTGCTAAGCCTTTTCTCAATTATGTTGTGGTCCAGGGAAATACCAGTAAGTTATATCGAGCGACTGCCTATCTGACTTCTATAACCAAGTTAGCACTTGGGTAATACGATGTTGTTGATGTTGAGGTTGCGTGGACCCGCGGGATGCGAGACGCACGGGGACCGGTCAATGTGGCGACACCTGGGGAAGGCCTATGGCCAGCAGTGGACGTCTTTTGGCTGAAATGATGATGATGATGAATACGATACCCGTTAAGACTTGCCGTCAGACTTTCAACGACTTTCAACGACAGTCAACGATCTACTCGTTGATAGTCGTTAAGTGGCCCGAGACAGAGAGACAGCCGGGACCAAAAATGGGTATCAGTCACCTATCCACGGAGTAACCCAGGCAAACGTAGTTTAGCTAGAAAATAAATTGATAACAGCGCCGCGCGCCGGGCGCCTAGGGATCATAAAGAAAAAAACACAACGTAAAATTAAAAATACCATAAATCACCCACCTTAAAAAAACCCAAGAATGTCCATCGGGGGCTGCCATTAAATGAACTAGTTTTGCAATGTTCAGCTCCCGACGGACATTCTTGGGTTTTTTTAAGGTGGGTGTTTTATGTTATTTTATCCTTTTTTCAATAAATTTTTAACAGTCGTGGGTTTTTACAAAATTTTTAATTTTGCTTTTTATTTTAAACTTTTTTTTAACTTTTTACTTTTAATTTTATTTTTTTATCTAAGAACATGCACCAATCAAACTTAAACCCATAACTGAAAACTGAATCAAAATCGGACTTGTAGTTTTGGAGAAAAATGGCAAATTTGATTTGCACAAAAAATGTTTGCTGCAGCGCCCCCTGGTGAGTTGTCACCTTAACACCTATCTAAGAACATGCACCAATCAAACCGGAACCCATAACTGAAAACTGAATCAAAATCGGACTTGTAGTTTTGAAGAAAAATGGCAACTTTGATTTGCACAAAAAAATTTTGTTGCAGCGCCCCCTGGTGAGTTGTCACCGCAACACCTATCTAAGAACATGCACCAATCAAACCCGAACCCATAACTGAAAACTGCATCAAAATCGGACTAGTAGTTTTGGAGAAAAATGGCAACATGTATTTGCACAAACACACAAACAAACAAACAAACAATCTCTCACCCCAAACGCATATACCGTCTCCGTTCCGTCGTGGGTAAAAATATTAACAAGGTTACAACCTCGCTGAAATTCCATAAACAATTAATACAGTTACTTAGCTGTCAATATCGGCTGAAATTCACGCTGGCCGCGATTCTACTCTTTTTTATTTACAAAATGTGTGTGATTTTCTCAGTTTCCACTGACACAGCCATAACTGAGTCTAATGCAGCAGGAAAATTGACGTTTGTTTCATAACGAAGGTAAGCACTTAGTGGATATTTGAAAACTCATTCCTTATAGGGTAAACTGCCCTAATTCCGGCCCCGTCCTAATATCGGCCGTGACGAAGAAATCGTGGCGTAAATTAAAAAACTTCACATAATGTTAGGATAATATTGCACCAAAATAGACCTTAGGTCATACACAATAGACACTATCAACATGGCAGCGCTCTGTGTGCTATAGAATATTCAGTCGGTCTTAGAACGCGGAGGCATATGAGCGTGTGCTTATCCTGTGCCTTTTGATCCTGGACCTACTGTGGACGACATTTTGGGATAAGCGATTTTAGCGTATTATATTTATTAAAAGTAATGAGTATTGCTTGTTTTCGATACATAATTAAATAAAGAATCGCCTTACATATCTATTTTAATAAAAATATCATGCTTTGTGGTAATTTTATGAGGCCGGAGTTAGGTTTCTGTTTATTAGTACAAATCCAAATATCGGCCGCCCCGGCCGATATAAGGCAATCATTTTTTAACAACGAATCCTAAAACCGGCCGGCAGAGGGACATTTTTCAAAGAATTTGTTAATCCCCAAAATCTCTTAATTTTTGCAATAAAAGAAAGTCTAAGGGGGAATTAATGCCATAAGCCATATCTTCGAAAAAATGGAAACAGTTTACTCGAGAAAAAGATGACTAAAAAGAATAAAAAATAAAACATGAGCGTGAAGAAAGGAAGAAACGAATTGAATATTAATTTGTCCTAAACGGTTTCATTTGGGGTGCACAACGCAGCATGGCAGAAATTATATAGATGTTGCAAAAGAAAATTTTACCTGCCATCACTGCCTTATTCATTTAGTGTGATAGTCCTAAATTAAAGCTGTTTTTTATTTATTTTAACTTACTTTGTTATTTTGTTGACTACTAACTACAGTATGACTACATTGCACATTTTAAGATACTCTTTCTATTATCACCTATTATGTGTTCTTAATTATGTTAGGTAAGTATATTGTGACGCTGATTTTATTTTATACCTAATCAATAATAATTTTGAAGACTGAACAATATAGATATAATTTTTTTTTTTCAAATACCTAAGCCGTTTTATCCACCCACTGCTGCTCACTGGTTAGTGTTTAACCATACATTTTGCATATGCCGATATAAGGGAAAAATCTGGTCGGCTTTAGGCAAAAGGGGCCGGTATTGGGGAAAGTCGGAATGTATTGATAAAATAAATCATAATAATTAAACAACTAGGTTATTTTCAAAGTTTTACGTAAGAATAAGAAACCAATTAAATTTCACAATAGGAAAAAAACTATGCAAACACTTTATTTATCATATTGAGATATTATGAGTAGTTTAAAACTGAAAAAGGTTAAAGGGGCCGATATTAGGGTGGTTTACCCCGTGTTAAATAAAACATGAAAGTTTGAATGTAAGTTCGCAGTTTTTGCAAATTCGAAAATCCATCGGGCATACCTACTGCTTACTGAACGTCGAAAACTCTATTTACAAGATAATCATCATAACACCTGTAGTCCTCTTATCAATAAAGGGTTAGGTTGGGGTGTATATAGTACGCGGACATTTCACCCGTTATGTTTTTAAGTTATCATCAACCGGACACGAACGTCGTCGTGGCTGCTATTGAGAACTTCCCAATGAGAAAACACAATTATACTTTGCCCGAAAATTGAACTCAGGACCTCATGCTCAGTAGTGGCGCTCTCAACCACTAGACTAACGAGCAAGGCCCGGTTTCCACCAAAGCGGAGAGGAGCGGAGACGAGAGGAGATGTGCGTAAATCGGCCAATCACATTAGTTAAAATTTACATCTAGTCTTTCGCCCTTCTTGTGATTGGTCGAATAGGGTAGTTGACAAAAGTCCGTCACATAGATTATCAAAAAATATTGGACACGTATTTTTTCTTTTTGCACGTAAACCAAAAATGAAGACGATACAGTGTTTCGAAAACTCGTGTGACGTCACATCGCACTACATTTTTAGGGTTCCGTAGTCAACTAGGAACCCTCATAGTTTCGCCATGTCTGTCTGTCCGTCCGTCCGTCCTCGCTTAATCTCTGTGACCGTTAGCACTAAAAAGCTGAAATTTGGTACCAATATGTGTATCAATCACGCCAACAAAGTGGTAAAATAAAAATTGGAAAAAAAAATTATTAGGGTAGCCCCCTATATGTAAAGTGGGAAGTAATTTTTTTTTTACTTTCAACTCCAACGTGTGATATATTGTTGGAAAGGTATTTAAAAATGAATTAGGGTTTACTAAAATCATTTTTTGATAATGTCAATAATTTCGGAAATAATCGCTCCAAAAGTAAAAAACAATGTGTGTCCCCCCCCCTCTAACTTTTGAACCATAAGTTTAGAAAATATGAAAAAAATCTGAAAAGTAGAACTTTATAAGGACTTTCTAGGAAAATCATTTTGAACTTGGATGGAAACAACAGATGGAAACAGCAGTTAACCAATATAATTTGGTCCCTGAATCGTATGAGCGCCTATACAATCCAGAGGTCAAGTTTCATTGGCCCGAGAAGAAATTGTATAAATTATAGCATACCGTTTTGGTACGGAACCCTTCATGTGCGAGTCCGACTCGCACTTGGCCAGTTTTTTACCACGTAGTGCCGTCAAAAGCCTCTCCTGAGCCACTCCTGATCTTTGACGCGTTTTATCTTCGTCAATTCACGTATCCAATATTTTTCGATAATCTAACTGACTAAACGGAATCATATTTTATTGACCCAGGACATATCCCTATTTGGCACATCTCTCCACTCTGCTCGTTAACGCTTTGGTGGATACCGGGCCTTAAAATCATGAAACTCATTGCCTAGTCACAAAAAATTGATTTATTAATGCAGAGCAAACTATTTTGAGCTCAAAAATAATGCGTGTGTTATTGACGTGTCCGCGGTAGCGTGGCGTAGCCATTGGATAGTTAATTTCGGATATAAAGTTAATGGAATAATTGATTTAACAGTCGGACGTCTGTGGTTGGGTCAGCCATTGACATGATTGAAATATTTGAGGCTGCATTCGTGTTGTTTTTATTATTCTTTTGATCGAATGGTACACGTAACATCATGCCTGAAATCCCCGAAGGGTTAGGCAGAGGTGAACGCATTTGTAAGCCCACATTTGACCAGTTCTGTTTAAGTCCCATGTAATAGGGGGCAAACCGGGCACAAATCCGAACTCCGTGGCTACTACTGAACAATTTCTGATAGAAAAGTCCATTATAGCTTAATGTGTGTACAAATGAATATCCATTAAAAAGGTTACTTCTACGTTTTATTGTGATTTACCTCAGTATAAAATAGAAATAGGACAATAATTGAATGCCGCGCCGGGTGAATTCACACACGGTACACAATAACGGGTGATAATTATAATTATATGAATACATATAACCACTCACACGTCCGTGGATACTAAAGTATCCAAAACCAAATATAGGGTCTTATGTCCCGGATACTTTAGTATCCACAGTGTCCAGTTTTGTAAATCCGACATCTAGCGAAAATATACCGTACTTTTTGTAACTATTGTTCATGAAGTCGATAGCTGACGAACTAGTCCACACAACAAACACAAGATGGCACTGTTACAAGCCCGGACGAATAAATAAAAAAATGTTTAACTTCAGTGAACTCCGGAGTGCGTTTTGTGAACAACTGTTTTTGGACTGCGAGTGATTAAGTCATAAGTACTTAAGTTTTATTGAATGTTTCTTAGATTATTTTATGTCAAAATAAACTAGATAATTAATGCTTTTTAACTACGTATGCATAACATACATTTAAGTTTAAAATCAAGTAAAATTTTACATTCAAAGTGAGGTGTTCCGAAAACATGGCCGGTCTAAAGATAGCTGCCCAGTTTTAGGTATGTTTACGTTGTTTTTTCCGTAAAATATTATTTAAACAACGAGTGATAGTTCGTAATAAGCATAATAATGCAATTTACAAACATAATTAAACTGTATTTACTTAGGATTACTTAAAAATGTCTTTGTGTCCCTCAGGTTTTGTTGTTGTGGATAGTTGACATCGCGTTAAGATTACGAAGAGTAGGTGTTTTGTTTTGAATTTTATAACTACTTAGCGATGAATAAACATACTCATCTATATATCATATTATAGGAATATTAGTCTAGTTTGCTGTGGCATTATTATAATTGTAAAATAAACAATATTTTTTCGTTGTGGTGCGAATAAATATAATTTATATGTTTATTTTACTCCAAGTTTAATGTTCATACCTGTTTTTAATACCTTAAATTAAAGTTTTATATCTTAAAACGTACATAGGTTTAATCTGCATTCTTCTATCATTTTTTCGTACTTTTTTTGTTTACTCTAGCTGTTGTAGATAAGTAGCTATAAGCGTTTTTGATACAACAGGCGAGCGCGGCAGCGCTCGAATCAAGGCCGCGCGCATCCGGACATGTAAGGGGGTACCTAGTCGCGCGGGGTGCGCGGTTGAGTGGATAATTATAATTATGACAACTTCCGTTCGAAATACTTACCAAATGCATTCCGAAATATCCTGCAAATTCTATCACACGTGGCCAGTCTAATATACAGAACGCGAAGGGTCTTGTCTCTGTCCCGCTCATGTTTTTTATTTGTCAATTCTAACGCGACCCATTTCATTTGTCCAATCAATTCCTGTATCACATTCTGAACTGAACTTGTAGGTAAAACCTTGATGTGAAATGCAGAAAATACTGAATAAGCGAAAGTGATTGTCCTGATTCAGATTTGAAAAGAAAACTGGTTTTCGAATGAGTTAAAGTAACAGAGAATTCTAGACAGATTTCATTCCTTACTCTATGCTAAGTTTTCAAGGTAAAGTTTGACAGAAAGTAAGTTTGGGTGTGCACCTAGGGTAATCATCGGAACTACTGATCCGATCCGATTTTTTTTAGCTAAAGGGAAGTGGTGAATGAATTATCCCCGAGTGCCATACGCTACATTTAAAATGTACCCGTAGCATAATTTCCGACAAAAACGGTTACGAAGCCGCGGGCAAAAGCTAGTTTACTTAAATATAGCCAAACTATTCTAACAACGTCATTTCCCTAAATCACTTGTTCTTAGAAGTAAGTAGATAAGTTTATTTGAAGTAATAATAACAAAAACAAAGGAACAAAAATCATAAAATTTTAATCCCCGAGTTAACATTCGGGAATTAAAATTTCATTGTTTGTGGCGGTACCCAAGTAATGACAGGGTTACCCTCGCGTAACCCCTTTGTCCTGTATTTATTTGTTATTTAACTGGTCACTTGTAACGGGACGCGTCCCATTTAATTTGTCCTTTGTCCCGGGATAATGCTCCTGTTTGCATGTTGTGCCGGTATTTTTGATGTGCGTAAATGTGCTCTTGCTACATTCATATTAAATACCGGGAAAAAAGGGTAATGTAAATTCTTGGATATTCAAATTAGTAAAGCAAGTAGTGTTCTGTAGTTTATCTAGTTATGATAAGTAGGTAATTTTACTTTCATAGTTATTGCGACTGTGTTAAATGCCTCATTGATCCTCATGATCGGCAGTCCCAATTGTGAACAATGAGCAATTTACTTGACCAAATTGCTATTGGGTATTTACAACAGAAATTTCTCTCAGTAGCAGCCACCGGGTCAGCATTTTTGCGCGCTTGATGGCAATCGTCTCGCCTTCTAACTGGCGATTATTTAATTCATTCCTCCTATGAAATCTGTAGCTGCTCAAAAATGTAGATACTTAGCCTACAGTTACGTAGCAATGAATATCTAACTGTAGAAGTAGATTTTTCTTCAAAACACACCATTGCGGTACAAGTTGGTAGCCGACTGCACGCAGCAGCAGCAGACGACATGTACATGTCGTCGCTTTATACTAAATAATAAATTATTATTATTCAATTTCATAGAAATACGCAGAAACCAGTAGTTGTCGTCTGCTGCTGCTGCGTGCAGTCGGTTACCAACATTGTACCTTTACTGAACTAAACAGTACATCAAACTGTCCAGAATACCAAGCAACGCACATAATAAATGACATTGGGAACTTTCGGCCCCGTTTTTCGAAAAGTAGCGGACACAAACAAAACCTATTACAGATGATAGATACTGTTATCCACTTTATTGCTGTGCATATCATTTTTCTGTTACATATGGGAACATTCAGAAAATAAGGTTTCAATACTTTGATACTTTTACTTGTACACTTCACATTACACCGTTTTTTTTTTGGGTCTGGGAAATCATCAAATGACTTCTCCCGCTCTGGCCAGGCGGTATGGAGTGTCAGACTTCTACTGACTAAAAACCACCCATGTTCTTTCTTAGCCCTTGTGCCGAGGCCAAGCCCAACGGGCGCGGGTGTCAGCCCTTGCGGGCCCAAAGCTAAAAAATAGCTATGATAATGCGCGCTGCGGCAGATTATCTATTAAGCCGGCGAACATCGCGCGTTTACTGAACAGCACTGCTCAAGCTAGTTATTCTGCGATGCAAAACAACATAAAATGTAAAAAAAAAAAAAACATTTAAGACAAATATATTTCCAACTTACACTCATCCTACCTCAGAATTCCCATATGTCACAACATAGCGCTTTAAGTAAACATACCATACCTACAGGTCTAAAACTTTCAAATAAATTCCGTTTCATCTCTGTCCGCCGTGGGGATTTTTCCCATAGTAAAGTTCCCAATGTCCTTTCTCGCAAAATTAAATATTGACGGTCCCAGCCGCATCATATCCCGTTCGAGCTCCCATCCCGTCCCGATATTTGTTATTAAATTGCACAATTCCATTCTGCTGCTCACTTTCCCGGGAATATCCGGGACTGCTCTCGGTTACATCCTGCATTGGAATTTTACACGGATATCAATGTGAAATGAAACGATAGGAGTGAACGAGCTCAAAGGAAATGCCCGTCTTTTAAAGTGTACTGAGTGCTTTTTCAATTATAATTGAATTTTCTCGTTGCAATCTTTTCAAGTTGTTCAATGTTATTTGTTTTCTTTTAAGTGGTAGTACCTACCTTCTTTTTTCTATTAAAATGGAATTTTCTCGTTGCCTCATAATTTCATTTGATTGTAGCATGGTTTGGTATTTTATTAAACATTTGAAAATGTTTTGTAGTTAAGTAATTAGTTTTTGATCATTATTTAAACATTTATGAACTTTAAATCTTTGATGTTTATATTATTTTAGTGCAAACCTAGTAACTACCTACGCGCGACTGCTGAGCAAAAGTTTCTGGGTTCGATCCCGGGTCGGGCAAAGTTTGGGTTTTCCCATCAGGAATTTCTCAATAGCAGCCACGGAGTCGGAATTTGTGCCCGGTTGATGGAAATAGGCTCACCTCGTTTTGCATTTAAACATAAGTGGCGGAATGTGATTGTACTATCAGGGACACCTCTGCCTACCCCTTCGGGGATTACAGGCCTGTTGTTGTGTTAAGTTTTACTGAGCATAGGTCACCTTTTATCAGAAAGAAAACGGTGAGCGGTAATCCACCACCCACGGTACAGTGTTCTGTCTACTTTGTTTGATCCTTAATCACATTATTACGTTCGTTCATGTATAAATGTCGATGTGACGATGAATATCAACAGACTAGACGTTGTGTATACTATAAACAGGACACATTTACGATCGACTTTGATGACTTTCATAGAGCACGTGTTCCTCGTTAAATCTTTATTTCCCGCCCGATATTCATTACCTACGTTACGTACGAGTCCTCTCGATTGTAACTCATCCAACTGAGACGTACTAAAAGATCTATATAGCTAGTTATGTAAGTTTGTATAGTATTATTATTCATGCGTGTATTACTCGATAAATATCAAATTTCCAAAGGCAAAGATATCTCCGTTTCGTACTATCGTCCCGCGCTTTCACTTTTCGATCGCGGTTTGTATCTGCTTAGCCCACTTTCAACTATGGCGGCTAAACCCCTAACAAAACTTCCTTTGTTAATACATCTGGCGCTAATAGCCACTAATATGGTTATATGGTTCAGCTCTTTAGCCTCTTTAGCGCCTTGAAGTCAGTGCTATGCAACGCAAATGCACGCGCTATCGTTCCGGCTCGCAACGTCGCGCGGCTATTATTACGTAAGCGACGTTGCCGTTCCGCCAGACACCGGTCTCGCCGCTCTCGCCCGGTGTGCCCCTCAGTCTCGCTAGAGCGCTTTCGATATTACAACGTCAATTTCGACATTCATGATGGATTCGAATTCAAATTCGTTCGATATGTATTCTCCAAAAATAGAAATGGACTCGGAGAGTGAGAGAGAGTACTCAAGACGAGAAATGAAGTTTGATAGTGCGAAGTTTAAAGTGCACTGGAACTCGGAGAATACGATGAAGTTGATTGAGACGATGGAGAAGGAATGCAAGGAGTTGTGGGACACGAAGAATCCTTTGAATAAGGACCGGAATGCGCGGCAGGCGAGGTTGGATTTTCTGGCGGAACTCTTTGGAACCACTTCTGAGGAGATGAGCAGGAAGATACACAACTTACGGACACAGTTCAACAACGAGTTGAGGAAAATAAAGCGGCGCCAAGTTGTGCGTAGTGGGTGGGAGTACTTTGACGCCCTCTCGTTCCTGATGCGAGCGCCCTCTACCGATCCTCTGGAGACAGTTGACGCAGTTAATTTAGAGGTAAGTAGTACCTCGTGAAACTACGCCGTGTAAACTATTGCGCGTTTGATAATTTTTTATCTTTGTTTTCAATTTTGCGTTGTTGTGTTTTTGATGTCAGCGATTTTATCGCTTGACTGTTATCAAGTGTTGTTTGCTAATATTTGAGTAGGTAACTGATGTTCGGATATTGCAAACTTTATTGCCATATTTTTCACTAAAAATTCAATGAATTGTCTGTCGTCAATGAATTCAGATTTGCGTCTAAATAACATGTTTATTTTGAAGTTAATGTCACAGCAAAATGACATTTCTGAGACAGATTATACAGAAATTAGCAAAGACAACTTTGCTATTTTTTTGTTCTAATCTAGAAATCGTATCGCCCTCCCTACTAGCACAGAGTACGGACTACTAGCCACATTCCTTGGCCAGAAAAAAAGGAAAATACTGTAGGGGGAACCGAAAGGGTAGCCCGCGAAAATTTGTAGGACAATGTCAGGCTGTATGTTAAACAAAATATGATTTACGACCGCAACACGCATGTACCTACTTAGTTATAGAATTACTTACTTAAACCTAATCACTTAAAACATCAATACAACCCTCTTAGTTATTTTTACCTCATAAAACCGTATTTTTACGGTCACGAATCATATTTTAATCAACGGACAACCCGACATTGACCTGCAAATTAAGTAGAAAAAAAAAGTAATAGGTACCTACAGTGAAATTTCGCGGGCTGCCCTAGCACTTTGACTTTGACCTAAAGATAAACTACCTACGGGTGTGCTACGGGTTTGATTTGTTTACAACGACACGTGGTTTTATATTTGAAAACAAACGTTGTAATATAATGTTCTCATTTATGTTACGTAGGTAGGCACCGGCCTATTATTGTTTTCATTTACGGAATTAAACTTCATGAAGCGCAATTGTTTAGTTAAAAGTGAACTTTAGTTGCACTTATTTAATGTCTTTAATTCCTTGCCTACCTGTAAAAGTAATCAAATAGCAATCTAATGAAAACCTACGGCGAGGAATAGACATGCCAAGTCAAGCGAATTAAGACTGTATGCAATAAACATAAGGTACGTTTTTGAAGCACGTATGTCTTCCCTTGTTATAATTCCCTACAATATTATTGTACGGTAGATATGTCGCAGGTTTTTCATAAAATTAGGTTTTTGATCAAAAACCTAGGTTTTTCATCAAAAACCGGAAGATGACACATTTTAAACTCAATTTCATCATAAACCTGTAACAATCCAGATTTTTGATCAAAAACCTGAACTAGTTTGGGTTTATGATCAATCTGATATATGTCGCAGGTTTTTCATAAAATTAGGTTTTTGATCAAAAACCTAGGTTTTTTATCAAAAACCGGAAGATGACACCCCAGTATCCTACAAGGGCGGCATGGGCACCGGGCCGTAGGCCAACGAAGGAGGCCGGCGGAGGCCCGGCACTTTGGGGACAGAAGATATTAGTGTTATATAATATGCGAGCGAAGCGAGCGCGCGTCACGGAGTACTACTGGGATTTGTTCAATTCACTAGATTTGTTTAGGGAAATGATAAAACCGTGTTGTTATTTTATCTTCCTCCGTGGTTTGATCAAATCCCTTAGGGAATTGACCAATTCCCTGTTTTCATCATATCACTGCGACAGATACACTATGACATGAACGGAATCAGTACATCAGTGTAAACTGCGTTCAATTAAAGGCAGTCACTGTTGTCATTGCTCTGGAACATTAACAGCTCTTTTAATTTAGTTAGCTATGCTTTAGTTGTGTTAAACATATTTACTTTTATTGGTCTTCTTTCTTCTTATTGAATGAATTAGTTTAAAAAAGCATTTTTCTCACACAGCTTGCGGAATTCCAAGCCGATGAAGAAGAGGAGTTCGGCGCAGCTGCCCGAGCTCATGCTGCCTTAGCCCTGAACAACGGCAATACCAACAGCACCAGTAGTAGCCCCAGCAGGCGCCTGCACAAGCCCCTCAGGGTGGCAGCATCAGCCCCGCTGCCGTTGCCACCCAGTGCCAATCCGCTCATGTGGCCTGAAGAACCTACGCCAAGGATTAGACCTGGACTAAATGCTGATGAATGCCAGGTGAGATGAAGTTTACGGTAGGAAACAGCCCTCTGCTGAACGCAGAACGCTCGCATCGGATGCCATTTTTTTCGAATTTCGGTGACATCTATCCAGCTGCTATCAAGGGTAGCCTTGTGGCGATTGTTGCCTTGTTGTCTTGTTACTTTAACCTGACAGCGATCTACCACACGTTTGCCGATTCGCGGTCTCCAAATAGAGTAAAAGCGTCAGGGTAGCCCGCAAAATACGCAGGCTATGCTTTAAAAACACGTCTATTGCCAACGGTCAATTTTTCTACAGCTAATATAGCCGACTTGTTGTCACTTCTGCATGCATTTGAAGTATGTAGGTCGATTTTTAGTTCAATAATTAATTAATGAATCAACAGCGCAGTAAGTAACTACTCAGAATACTACACACTCTTTCTACTATATTCTGTATCACTGGTGTACGTGCTGTACCTTTCAAAACAAGTGTCCTGTCTTGAATAGTACTAAATGCTGGAAACCTTGATTAGGTACATCATTGAGCGGATCCCTGGAATCTCGAATATTTCAAATAAATATTTAATTATGTAAGGCCCATTTCATCGAATAAATTCCGTACGTTCAGTATGTCACTACCGATTTTGTTGTTCGCAGAATTTCAGTAGTGCGAATCTTTTCATTGTTTCTATGTTGTAAATCAGTGACATTCAGATTCGTTGATCATTTGAAGTGTTGACATTTTGAACCGTTTGTGTTATAAGCTAACGATATTCTGAATTATTGTGAACATTGACTTTCGAAAAAAGGGAATATACAGATAACGGTTTAAATACATGCCTTTAATAATTTATAATTATTTTTTATCCGAATTTTAATATTTTATTTTATTCATGTTTGTGTATTATGATTGACATGGCAACGGGTGTAAAATTACCTGAATAAATGAATTTATTTATTATTATTTAATATTATATTAGTGTGATATTGTGATTCTTTCAAAGTAGGACTTAGGATGAATATGACCAAGACGAAGATTATGGCAAATATCAACAGCTGTTCAAATTCTTCTGTCAAAGTTGGAAATGAAGAGTTGGAGATAGTTGACCAGTATGTCGATCTCGGTCATATTCTTTCCTTTGGCAAAGAACACCCACAAAAGGAGATATCTCGAAGAATACAGCTTGGATGGGCCGCGTTTAGCAAATTGGCCTCTATAACCAGTGTGTTCTGCCCACAATGACATACGGTGCCTAAACATGGACGCTCACGCAGGAGACTGTGTACAGATTGAGAGTTGCACAGAGAGCCATGGAGCGTTCCATGCTAGACA
The DNA here is from genome assembly GCA_949775195.1 of Diarsia dahlii. NCBI lineage: Eukaryota > Metazoa > Arthropoda > Insecta > Lepidoptera > Noctuidae > Diarsia > Diarsia dahlii. Next base: position 7,794,401 of record OX459195.1, on the reverse strand, counting down.
TAAAACTTACAGACCGAATTCCTAACGTCGAAATTCGAAAACGTACAAAGGTTTTCGATATTGGAAATCGCGTTACGGAACTCAAATGGAGTTGGGCAGGACACCTAGCAAGGCGCAGTGATGACAGGTGGACTAAGGCTATCACCGAATGGCGTCCAAGAACTGGAAAAAGAAGTGTGGGTCGTCCAGCGGCATGATGGGCAGACGACATAGTTACCATCGGGGGAAAAACCTGGATGAGGCTGGCACAGGACCGTGGAGACACATGCTAAATTACTTTTTCCTAGAGTTTGACACAGGCACACAAGGCACGAGACTTTGAGTCAATTTCCCACTGAGTACATATTAGATTGTTTAGGTACATAATCGCGGTTTTCCACTTATTTTTGCTACGGTTCGCCGTGAAAATATGATATACAGAAGGCTACCTAGATCATAACAGTTCCCATTGTCCCCAGATATTTGGCGACTTCGTAGCCTCAGAGCTCCGAACGCTCCGCTCCCACGAGTCTCGAAAGCGTCTGAAGCGCATGATCCAGAAGGCCATTCTCCAAATTGGAGAGGAGGAAGATGTCAACATGATCAGTGGATGACAACGACGCCTATCACTCGATTCCACTGAGTAAACTGTTGGATCGGCAACAGTCGACGAGGAATCTTGTGATACCCCTTTGAAAAACTCTTCTTCCATACTTTTTGGTCATTATCCTTTGTGTGAGCTTGCACAATGCATAGTGATGATTTTAGTTTAAGTGTTTAGAATAAATATTGGAAATATTTCTATGCTTTAAATTAGGTAGTGTTATTTTATAGTATGGTCTATGTGAACTGTATTCTAAATCTTTGGTCATATAATAAGCTGCTGTAGGTATGTTCCACATTAGAACCTACGAATCTTATTTGTATCCTTACATAGCTAGTATAAAACAAAGTCGCTATTTTTGTCTGTTTGTTTGTCTGTATGCTTAAATCTTTAAAACTACTATTTTGATGCGGTTTTTTGAAGTGAAAACTTCTTTAGCGGCGCTGAGCACTTTTTTTGTATGGGTAAAAACTTTCGCGTCAGGGTCACGTGATGCTGATCGAAAAATCTTACGCTTTTTCGATCAGCATCACGTGACCCTGACGCGAGTTTGAAAGTTAATATTGAAGTTTTCACTTCTGCCGGCACTCCCGGAGTGCTACCTTTTTTTTTAATAGATAGAGTGATTCAAGAGGAAGGTTTTAGTATATAATTTGAACGACATCCACGCGGGTGAAGCCGCGGGCATCAGCTAGTTAAGTATATAATGGCAAGGTAGTACACAAACAGAGTACCTGAAAAAAAAAAACTGACCAAGTGCAAGTCGGATTTGCACATGAAGGGCTCTGTATCATGACTTCTTATAGGTTTTCCTGTAATCTATACGTGTTGAACTAAGTTCTGAATTTTAGGCTCAGTCGGTTCGGAGATAAGGGGGGGGGGGGAATGGTCGTACAGACAGACAGACACACGAGTAATCCTATAAGGGTTCCGTTTTATTCCTTTTAGGTACGGAACCATAAAAATTAGGGATACCTTTGCCCAGCAGTGGAAGATAAATGTTATTAAAAAGAATTGTTACGATAATGATAAAAAATACATCGACGGTGGAAAATGTCGTCGGGGACACCGGTTGTTGTGCACAGCATTTCAATAAAAGAAAAAAAAAACATTTTTTTATCGTCGACATAAACACATTAATACATTCACAGTCACAAAACAAGAATGTTTTCAACTGAAAACAAAGTTATTCGGATCAGAAAGTTCGTGAACTAAGTAATTAAACACTTCGCTGACTCTCGGTTAAATAGACTGAGCAAATGGAATGAGGCGAAACCGCACACTGGTATACTTTATTATGTTGTGGAAAAAAATTACGGCAATTCTTTTGGTATTTTGTCGACTGTTGGAATGTTTAGTCTCTGGCCTATGTTAGTGTATAATTATGAATAATGGAAAACCTTGTTATTAGATGTTTAATCAAATTAGTGTTAATATTCAAGTTGTCAAAAGATATAATACTTATGTGTGTAATCGATTTTTACATACTTAATAAACACTTCCCTACTGCGTCGATAGCCGGTATTAATATTTTTTAAGAAAGATCTACAGTATTTTCGCATCTAAGGCAAAAGCGAATATAGGCCAATTTAAGGCAGCTTTTCTCAGGAAAAATATACATATGTATAGGTAGTTCTAGGATAATAGTGAAAAGTTGTGTACATGCAGAATATATTTTATTAATTCAGTGTAAAAACGTTGTCCCGTTAATGACCCACCAGATTATAAATTATTATTAAATTTTTAAATTCCAATTGTTGATAGCTAGTAATTATTAACCGTATATTATGTATATTACCGTTGAATACTTCAATAATAAAAAAATATGAAAATTGTACCGTTGTATTTTATTTTCCTGTCCTGAAATAAATTAAACTTAGTAACTTTTCTAGTTATCAATATGATAATAACTGCAGTAAAAAATATCAGTATGTAATACATTTATGTATTGATTGGTCAAGCTTCCCATCGATATTTTAATTACGAATATAAGTTTTGCATAAAATGAATATTTTATATCCTACCCCGGTCCCCGCGGTCTTAAAACTTATAATTTATTCTAATTAAGAACTCGTACAAGAAATGCTGGCTGGAGATCGAGTATTTATAAATTATTATTTTTATTGATCGTACCGCGTGAATCGCGTCTATACCATGAAGTAATGAATACTTTTTTTGTTGTAAATATCTATAATAAAATCCCAGTTACTATTTAATTAGTGATTACTAAAACCAATTATAAATCGTCAAAAGTAGATAATTTATTTCTGGAATTATAAGACTTAATTTAAGAAATTCTCGGTATGTAAAACTTTGTCCAGCTTGTTTGAGAAAAGGAGCAATAGGCAATTTTAATCGGTGTAGCGATTCAGTGGTTGTCAGTATTTAGAGAGTATATTAATAATGCCTTTACTAATGAAGCTGTTTGAAATTATGCGTATTTTGATATTCGGTTCGCTATTTAAGTGGTTTTTGGTGAGTGTTTGTTTGCACATCATGTAGTTGCCATTCAGGGGGGTTAATCTAGATGAGGCCTATATCCAGCCGTGGGTGAATTCAGGCTGTGGGTGATTTTGTTGATAATAATTATAAAGTCATTCGTAGCTATAATGTAGGAAAAGGTTAAAAAAAAACAATAAAAAAATATTCTGTTTGTGACACGTATGACGGAGTATCACTTGAGGATGTTTCAAATATTAGGGTAGTTGACAAAAAAAATCTAATTAGTCCGTCGCATAGAATACCAAAAAATATTGGACACGTATTTTTTCTTTTTGCACGTAAACCAAAAATGAAGACGATACAGTGCTTCGAAAACTCGTGTGACGTCACATCGCACTACATTTTTTACCACGTAGCGTAGTGCCGTCAAAAGCCCCCTTTACTCATGATCTTTGAAGCGCTTTATCTCCGTCAATTATTATTAATTTGATAAAACAAAAAACACGTATCCAATCATTTTTCGATAATCTAACTGACGGACTAAACGGAATCATATTTTTATTACCCAGGATACAACCCATTGTCAGGATGAGGTTTATATGGAAGACATTTTTTTTCTAAAGGCTCTACTCATTTTCTTCAGTAAAAAACAAAGTCCTCCGCCGAGGAGTCATGTCAAGTTTTTGATATCCACGCGGGCGAAGCCACGGGCATCAGTTAGTATAAAATAAAAACAAGAATCTATTTAATTTTCTATTGAAAACTATATGCATTTTTAATTAAAAACGATTAAATAAACTTGGTTAGAACAAGGTTGACTGAAACCATTCAAGACAATAAACGTCTGTTTTCTGTCGTCTTTAAATCAAGTAATTAATTGAATTAACTGAAGATACTTATTTTACGTAATCGCTTACGTAAAACCGCAATTACCGTGTCAATGTGATCGCTATTAGCAGACCGGATTAGATTCCAATCATATATGTAAATGAACACACGTGTCCTTATCAGGCCACAGTATCTTTTAAATAGAACCTATTTAATTAAATAAAGAAGGAATAACAGATGCGATAAACGGTGCACAGCATGACACCAGTCAGCTTTTTAGTTTCAGTGGTGCTCAACCTTTTTCGTCACCGCAAATGTTTGTTTTAAATAAAGCAAGATCTCGCATTTTTTTAAATTTTTTTTTTTATTATAAATGGGCTTGCTCTTGACCTCAATCTTGCCCTAAGGGCAGAGATGATGTCGACGATGGAACGAGCTTACCCAGAAGAAGCCTGTTTACTCGCGACTTAAACAGATTATAGGGTTATCATCATCACCTGCCTTTGTCTCATAAAATTTGGGGTCGGTGCAACACGTTTTTTTCTTCCATTCTCCCTGGTCAGTCGTCACGTTATCATTTACTCCTTTTTCCATCATATAATTCCTCACACAATCAGTCCATCTTTTCTTTCTCTTCCTCCTCATCCGTCAACATTTATATTATATTGAGCACTCTTTTAGCAGCATAAAGCAGCTAGACAATAAAATAATTGCAATGACGGAGAGATCAAGTACCTTTTTTACAAAAGATTTTTCACATCACTTCCTTTTAATAAAATACGAATAATGGATAAGTACCTTTTATGTTTCGAATCTCACACAAAAGGTCTGAAGGTCGCACATTAAAGGGCGCCTCAGGTTGAGTACCGCTGGACTGTTATCTCACGTTTACACACGGATAACCACGCATGCGATCATTAGGGTTCCGTAGTCAAATATGAGGCTCTTATCATTTGAACAGAGCACGTCTTTTTAGCTTGTAGGTACGTTTTCATAAAGAAAGTTAGTAAGGGATATGGAAGATTTACAAACTTTGCATTTATCGTTCAAAAGACTTCTAAAAATTATTTATTTGTTGTCTTTACATTTAGATTGTTTTTTTTTTATTACTAGCACAGTAATATTTACTAGCATACAAAAGCTTTATACTAAGGCTCGTAAATAGTATTCATCATCATCATCATCATCATCATTTCAGCCGAAAGACGTCCACTGCTGGACATAGGCCTCCCCTAAGTGTAATTTTTGCTTAGAGGGGGTTTGCCATAATCGCCACGCTTGGCAGGCGGGTTGGCGATCGCAGTACGGTCGATACAAAAAGCACAGAGAACGCTGCTGCCCATTCTCTGGTACATCCCTTAGTCGCCTCTTACGACACCCACGGGAAGATATGGGAAAATAAATAGTATTAGCATATAATTATTATCATAGTACCTATCATTTACTAGCCTTAGAATAAAGATCTAATTCGTATAAAACTTAGCAAATTAAACTCAAAGTACGATAAGTTAGACACATCATCATCATCAACAGCCTATTAATGTTCCCACAGCTGGGACACAGGCCTCCTCTCTTAGAGAGGGAATGGGCTATAATCTACTACGCGGGCCCAGTGCGGATTGGTAGATGTCACATGTCTTCGAATTGTTGGTTCTAAGACATGCCGGTTTCCTCATGATGTTTTCCTTCACCGTTTTGAGAGCAGCGGTGATGAAATAAATTACACAAAGTAATGTGCCTACCTGGGTTCGAACCCACGTAAGTCGGGGCCGCCACCCAGGGCCGGCAGTCTCTACACTAATAACGACGCTACGAATGTCGTTAAGTCGAGAAATCGTAAACTTTCTGTAATAGATTTTCAGCTTTATTTCAACAGCATAAGGTTCAAAATCTATTAAAGAAAGTTTACGATTTTACGACTTAGCGACGTTCGTAGCGTCGTTATTAGTGTAGAGACTGCAGGCCCAGGGGTCACCGCTACTCGTAAGATAGACACGTGCTCTTCAAAAATGTCTTATTTCTGTGGGTTTCCCTTATGGCCTAACAAATTAATACACTTCAAGACCGAAATAACTATTGTTAGAGGTGAAGCTTTATTCATTTTACAGTCTGTTTCTCAAATTTGATTTTAGCTTAAAATCTACTCTAGTCACAATTTCTTGTAACAGAATAACTTAGGTTTTCTTTCATGTACTATTCACAGACAAAACATGAATACCAGACAATGACAAAACGTCGAAATAAGCCTTTAGTGTGAATTGAAGTAGCAACAGCTTTTGCAGACATAAATCGCATCACACGGACGACACCTCCATACTTATTCTGTATTTATACGAGAATTCTGGATTCACGATTGTCTGCAAACATGAAAACGAAAACGTGATAACACCCAAAAATTATGTCATTCTCCTGCCCTTTTTTTTTTTTTTTGGTGGGTGGAAAATCATCAAATGACCCCCCCCCCGCTCTTGGGCAGAGCGAAGAGGAGTGTCAGACTTCTACTGACTAAAAACCGAACCCATGTTCCTTCTATGTATGCCCTTGTGCCGAGACCACGTCCGATGGAATCCGCGGCATACTCCTGCCCTTACTTATTTATTTAAGGTCTAGGCGTTATGATCCTTCACACAGTCCATTCATCAATTCTGTGGTCTTCCTCTAGGCGTTCTTTCTTGCTTTTTTTAGCCATCCAGATTCATACTCAACATTTTTTTACGACATTTAGCAGAGTCTTAACATGCCTCTAATCCCCGATGAATTAGGCAGACATGTGTCTTGAAATTACCGCAAGAGTTTCTATTTCTGTAGTTGAGTAATTGCGCTCGTTTTTAATAAGAGATTTGCTCATTTATGCTATAAATACTTCTTTATCGACTTCTATAATGAAAGCTTTTTGAGACGACTCAAGACTGTTTAAGTGGACTCAAGAGTGTTTAAGAGGACTTCTAGAGTGTTTAAGAGGACTCCTCTAGACTCTAGAGTCTAGTACATCTACATTTAATTTTAAGTTTCATGTAATAGGGCGAGTCTATTTGTCTCTAGACTCAGTCAGCTCTAGCTTCCGTGACTTATACTGCTGAGAAATTCCTTATGTAAAAACCCAATAACAATTTGCCCAACCAGGGAATCGAAACCCTCAGCTGTCGCGCTTGCAACTATTCGACTAACGAGGCAGTCTACCTATTGTTCACAGAGGACCAAAACGAAGGGTTTGTTTTGGTCCTCTGTGTCGTGTCGTGTGAAACTGTGAAGTAAAAAACAGTTTTGCAGACACTGGGAGTGTCCGACACTCGAAATAAATCGCATTGCACGAACGATACACCCCATAGAAATAACACGCGCCGCTTCCTATCACCCTTTCAAGCCATTGCACACAAATATGTGCTTTTATAAATACAATAAAATAAATTGTGTATCCTAAAAGGGTATAGTGACTAAAGGGATGTTTACTAACTAAAAAAAATATAATTCTAATTAGTCCGTCTGTTAGATTATCGAAAAATATTGGATACGTATTTTTTGTTTTATCAAATCAATAAAAATTGACGAAGTTATAACGCGTCAAAGATTTGAGTGGGAGGTTGTGACGTCACTGCTCGCTAAGAAATGTCATACTAATGTCTTAGAATATGACGTCACACGAGTTTTCAAAGCACTGTATCGTCTTCATTGTTTGTTTACGTGAAAAAAGAAAAAATATGTGTCCAATATTTTTTGAAAATCTATCTGACGGACTAATTACATTTTTTTTGATTGTAAATAAAATGTTTCAAGAAATCAAAACAAAGTAGGCAGTACTTAGCTAAAAAGAAAGGCTGTCAAAATCATACGCATAAAAGAGTTGCAGTGGAGACCAGTCTACGGTCAGGAGAAAATTGGACAAGGTAGCAGAAAGCAGTTGCTGTAGAGAGACGCAGGAAGCCTAAGTGCATTTTTACGTACAACCGGGCGTCGCGCGGCGCGTGCTGCGTTTTTATTTCAAACACTTGGCGATGTATGAAAAAGTTAACGATTTCAAACGTTGATTTTCGAGAAGCGATTTTTCGCTCGTTACTTTAAAATGCAGCGTTTGTTACGGTGGACCCGTCTCTCAGTAAATTAGTAAAAAAGCACGAGACGAGCCTTTTGCACGCGCCGCGCGACGCCCCGCGTCTCCGTAAACGAACCCTAAGGCGGGCGAATGGAGCCTTCTAGACCAATAGAGTGCTTATGGGGAGACCTTCCTTCAATAATGTGTGAATACTATGAATCTAATGGAGAAGGAAGAGATGAATGAGATACCACAGATGACTGTGGTATCTCATTCATCTCTTCCTTCTCCATTAGATTCTTTTTCTCCAATTTTCATGAGAAAATTATGCAAAATTAAGTATATCTAGTTACTGTTAGTGGCAATGTTGTAGGTGATAATTGCCACATCAAATTCAACCCTATACACTAAGCCCTTGATACAAAATCACACAACATTCCCGCTGCATGAAATACAGCTATATCACCGTTTATAATAACAGTATACGAGCTGGCCCGAATTATTTCCGCCTTTTGACTCCGAATAACGAATGGTAGTTTCAATTGTTCGTCAATCACAGTTTTTTGGTACGAAGTTCAATCGGTGTCAACTTGGTAGCCCTTCTATTGATTCTACCCCTATATTTCGGTAATGCGGGGTTGAATGTCAATTACTGTGTGTTTGTGATGACTACAAGCATCTAACTAATGAGTATATGGTAATATTTTTAGCTGCAATGCCCTATTTATGTATCTATTGGATCCAAAAACATGTAAGACACCAGACACAGAACAATGTCTACGCATAATCCTAGCATAAGTCTATGACCACGCTTTCTGCAGTAGTACTTCGATAGGTAGATTAATCTTCTATGCAAATCTAGCGGTCGGTAAAGCATTGGAAATAGAACAGTTGTCTCGTACACCCTCAGTGTTCCAAGATCGGCAATCGGGCATTCCAACATCTGTATTCTGTGGGTCCTCTGGTTTATTTCATAGTATTCACCTGACTTATCTGAAAGGCATTCTAGCTATCTACTTTTATGTCCTCTTGTTCACCTATATTGATCTAGACTTGAAAAACTTTTAAAGCAATACGAGTAATCACGTCACTTTCAAAGTATTTTATATTTCGATGACACCTTTTAAAAGGGTTGACCGGTTGACAGAAGCTTTTCGGTAGTACACACGGCGACCCATTAAAGCGATCCAGTAGAACTGACCTCGTTTAGTATGAGCTTCCCGTACAGTAAGATATCAACTTAATTTGAATTTGCTGTCGGGTGTACCTACAAGAATCTATATCAAATCAAATCATTTTTTACACTTTTCAACCATAACTATGGTTACCTAGCTATCTTTCCTTTACCATCGCAGATAGAATCTCACTTTGTCTAAACCCTCTGGTTTACAGCAGAATAGGTTTACCGAGTTTTCAACTTTTTACACTGTAAAAAACAACTATCAGCTCTGTTTCTATGTTATAAAACCAGCAATTTAAATCTATTTCGCAGTTATAATGGCTTCCAAACAAATGTCAAACATCGCAAAGTTCCCAAATTAATCATTCCGTACATGTCACGGGCAGGTGAGAAGGGTTCCTACCTACGCTCGGTGACCCCTAATTGCCTTGTTTTATTTGACGTGCGTGTGTAAATAATAGCGTATGCTAAGTTTTAGATTTATTTACCTAAGTACTGAGGTTGAAGGTATGTGTGATATAGATATTGAATACATTGAAGGTTTTAATTTAGAACGTCCATCGGTTAATTTATGTAGGAAAAAAGCAAATTTTCAAACGTACAACCTTCTCCCGACGGAAGAAAAAATGAGAGAAATAAAGAAAGAATCAGAATGATCAAATGTAAAATAGTGACAAAAGCAAAAGAGCTGTAGTGCATTAGTGCACACATAGGTACAGTCGCACATGCAGACTCCCGAATCTGAATTTAAAGACATAAGAAGAGAAATATACAGCACAAATGAAGAAAATATTACTTTCAAATATTTACTAGAAGAGAGATCGTACAATAATTTTGGAGTTTGTGTAAGCATCTCTGATTAAACTCAAAGCATCAAAGAAAGCTATAAATAGCTACAGGTATCTACAGTTCAGTAGTTTCATTACAAAATTCTAAGAGAAAATAATACCCTAATAGGCTTCCTGTAGGAGAAAATTCCCTGAATAAATCATTCTACTAATTCCGTCTGACGGGGCTTCAGCATTGAAGTGTTTGCAGAGAAATGTAAGTAAATATAAATATTTGTTTTCGTTGGGAATGCCGTTGGACTTTTATTTCATTAAATTTTCAGTCGGTAAAGCGAGATTTTTTATGAATGAATGTAGATGGCAATAAGAATAGGAGAACAGTAAAGAAACGATGGATGGAATGTGTAAAAGATTATATGATGATAATAAAAGAGAAGCGTGGAAGAAGAAGAAAAAATATTAATTTGACTCGCACAGTACAAAATAATAAATTTATGACAAAGAAAATTAAGATATAATTTTAAAGATGTGCGAAGAATGTTGACGATTGACAGGAATCAGCTTTTGTTTGCTGGCCTTCGCGAAACTAAAGTCTTATTAAACCCGTAATTTAAAACAATACGTACACACTATTTGGCTATTGTAGCTATAATTTTTGTTTTTTCAAGAATTTAAGGGATTTTTCTCCCAAGTATTCTAGTATTTTATGATTAATGAATCTATATAAGGTTTTCTTTTAAGTGAAGTTAACTACTTTATTCTGTAACTGAGATATTTTTGAGAATATAATTTTCCTTGAAACCTTCCATCTTCCTTAATTCAAATACCTACAATATTCATTCGTAATGAACCCATCTCACCTTTGCTTGGCATCAGGAAAATCCCTCAATAAAACCTCCTCAGCCGCGTACCTGTGTCCGTGGTAGGTATTCGGTGCGTTCCGCCCTACCCTTTGTTTACTTATTAAAGCCATTAGGGTAGGTCGAAGCATTCAATTGCCCCTTTATGGTGAGAGTGGTATTACTTAGAAAAGGTTTTGAGGAAAATTGGGAACGTGCAGACAGTCGCGTCTTCGAGAGGCTCAGGATTGTCGGGGTTTGTCGGTTCTTAGATTGATCTGTTCAATGTACGGTAGACAAGTTTTTTTTTTGTTCTAAGCATTAGGGGATCGGACAGGGTCAAAATAATATGATTCTGTTTAGTCCGTAAGTTAGATTATTGAAAAATATTAAATACGTGTTTTTTGTTTTATCAAATCAATAAAAAATGACGAAGATAAAACGTGTTCAAAACGTGTTAACAAAGATCTTGGAGTGGGGCTTGAAACGTCACTTGTGTCGTCAAAATGTACTATCGTATGACGTCACACGAGTTTTCGAAGCACTGTATCGTCTTCATTTTAAGTTTACGTGAAAAAAGAAAAAATACGTGTCCAATAATTTTTGGAAATCTATCTGACGGACTAATTAGTTTTTTTTGTCCGATCCCCTATTACCCAATTAAACCTACGGATCAGTTACAGAAACACAATGAATTCAGACAATTATAATGCTGGAGTACTATAATGATCTAGTTAACATATTTCTTGTTCCTGCAACTAGATATCTTCACACGCTATCATAGATTGTCTCATTAGCTCAAGAAACACGCCATTTTGCTGTTTTGTTTTATATCTCGGAACAAACTGTTCTGTTTATTGAAAAATTTTAATATTATTGTTAGAAATATTAAACGTAGGTATGCCAAGTACTTAAAAATTGGAAATCTGTAAAAGACGTTTGGGAGAAATCCCGAAAAAGCGTAATTAATAGTCCTTCGAGCCGGATCAAGGACTAAAGAATCCATTCCTGCTCAAAGGATACCTGCTGCGCTGTTTATATGAAGGGATGAATCCTTCTTGTGTTATCGGATAATAATAGTGAAGTATGATATAAGTTAACAAAATATTTACAGTTTTATTTAATTATTGTTTTGATACGAATAATACCAATCTTAGGATAGGGTTTGAATCCTTGTTTTTGGTTAACGGAATCTTCTACCCATTTACTCTGCGCAAGCGGTGCGCGTCAATGCTGAGCAGAGTGCGGGCTAGTCGCAACAGCGTTTTAGGTATGATAGCCAGTAGACTTGACTGTCTGTACATGAATCGATGTATTAATGTTCACATGAGTATTGATACATCGATTCGTGGGTCAGGCAGGGGGCGAGTGGATTAAGCCTGTTTTACTAACATTAGTTATAAGTTATTGTACTACTAACAAATTGTATCACAGTTAATTTTATTATTTAATATGTATTACACATGTGATTTTTATGCCTACTAACATAGTTTATAAGTTCAACTGTTACTAACCATTATGGATCTTTGTTATTCTATAATAAATAAATTATTATTATTATTATTAATAGATGAACAGCAAATCTTTGAATTTAGGTTTTTTATCAGCGTTCCAAGGGATTTAAATAATCTAACTAACTGACGTACCTGAGAGATATTTAATGATTACTTAAGCCGTCACTTAGTAAAGGTTTGGCAAACATATACCATCACACAAACATGAAGAGTAAAGATTTTGACACTTGTGTCAAAATCTATTTAAAACCGATTTTGCCACTTGTGTATAAAACCGATTTTGACACTTGTGTCAAAATCTTTACTAAGTGATGGCTTAAGTAATAATTAAATATCTCTGAGCAAGCAATTTATTGATGTCAACCCGGGAGGACGCCGAGCTGAAAGGCTCTTTTTTCTTTTTCTCTAACTTTTCGTTCGCCTACTTCCGTTAATCGATAAAGCTACCAATTTATTTGTACAGAAATTGTTCCCACTAATTTTCGGCCTACACTCGTGCTCCAAGCAACTTCTAAGTTAAATCGAACAAAAAGCACAAACCGTGTTTTACTTTACGACCGTATTTGCCAGCACTTCTCGTCTTACTCTCTCGCTCTATCGTATTGAATTTGATATGTTGGTCCTTATCGCACGGCCGTCGACCCGACACGGCACCATTAGCCCGCACGGTAAAAGTACATACAATCATACAGAGATTGGATTTTATTATTGGACACGTTTCATTGGACATGATGCAGTTTTAGTCGCTTTAGTATCCTGCACGTCTATCTTGTTAAGTTTCTTCTTAACAAAGTTAAGTATTTCTGAAACAATTCGCACTGATAAAATTACAGCTACAATATTATTCACAGAACTAAATTGCTACTTGGAAGAACCACTTAGCAGAAGTTAATATTAGAAGTAGGTACAGCTAGAAACAGAATTGTTTACGCGAATCATTTCACTAGCAGCAACAAAATTAGCGTTACACGATCAGGAAATCATAAAGCAAGAAGACTTATTATTCTCCTCAACTACAACATTCTGAGAACTAAACTAGCGCTCATTCAATTTAATTTACAAAGAATGCGCTGTGAATTATGTTCTGAATCCGTCATTAATTTCAACAGGCACTCGAGTTAAACACCAGGAGCGCATGAGTGGCGAGGCGGTGGAGACAAGCTCTTCCTGGGAGGACCTGCGATGACAGATAGACATGCTAATTGCGCCCGGCTGTCGCTGACGCCATAAATATTTAGCAGACACTTAAAATGTGACGCAAACCATGTTTGGTGAACTCCGACAAAGTGCTGATAGATATGAAGTTTAAGAACAATAGCTGTTTTGATAAAGACTCCTCATACGAACGATATTAAATTCCCGTTCCCGACTTCAAGGACCACTCAAAATATTGAGTATAAAAGCTTTAATATTACATTATAAAGCGCTCACGTTTCAATTCTTCAGCGTAATATCTTTATAATGAATGTCGGCAACTCGGTAGCACATGTGAGTGCGGTATGTAAACACATGTTTCGGATATTATTTATTACACGCGATAAAAGACGGAAAGGATCTATTAAAGGATACCTTTTATTATGTCTTAATAGTCTCAGCTATTTTCGATTGAGTAATATTTGTCAAGTGTTTTGCTTCATTTTGCTCTATAGTTTTTAGTTGTGGCGATATTGGGTAAGCCGCTATAATAAGTGCTCCGCTAGTTGTCTTGGTTTGGAATTGTGCCCAACAGCCAGATTAATGGTTATTGGATAAAAGCCCAATACGCATAAAAGCACAATAGCATAAAGAATGAAACAGAAATACAGAACTTTTCAAGACCTTAAACGATCACAACCGCGAGCATTTTTCTACCTTTCCAAAATTTTTTCACCTTATTTCCTTCTTACCGCTTTAGAAAAATTTCTTAAATCTCTGTCATGAGAAATATTTCCTTCCTTTCGGGCTCCGTAGTAAAATCAAATGTTCTTATTAGAGTAGTCTTATACTAATCAATACTACTCAAGATCTAATAGAAAATTAGTCGTTCATCATACCGACGTTTCAAAGAACCAACTCTGCCTCATCAATATCACAAACTGCATGATTTTCAGAATACTGAGACTGATTTAAGAAATGTGGAGTTCTAATGGAGTCAAATACAAAATATGACTCACATTTGTCTGAGGATCTGTAGGTTTTTGTTTAAGGATCATTTCCCAGACTTATTTTTTAGACAAAAACTTGTCCTTTGAAAATTTTCGCAAAAAAGACTACCTACTTCACAAAAGACCCCGTATCCAGCATCGTTTAAGAATATTGACGTGGACTTTTTGATGTAGTTGTCATGCCAAAATATTTACCATTAACCCACAGCAGTCCATAGACATAGGTACGATCGCATGCAATTCGAATCTATTCTCGAGGGAAACCGTCGCTCCGCGATGCACAGATTCGTGGTTTCCACTCATATCAGGAACCCAACATTAATTCCCAAAATATAAAAGCTATTTCATACCTATGTTTTTTTTTTGTTTTTCTATAGATTCAATTATATCCACGCCTAACCCAGCTTGTCATGATAATTATTGCGTAGGAGTACATGACTACGTAGCAGGAAGTTGATACTTATCTGTTTCCGGCATTTTATTTCTATAGAGCCTCTCTGTCTAGCCGAACAACAGTAATGCGTAGGTACAGTAGGTAGTTACTCTCAGTGCATTGACTAATGTACCTACTTTTGTTGCACGAACATCATCATCATCATCATTTCAGCCAAAAGACGTCCACTGCTGGACATAAGCCTCCCCCAGGCGTCGCCACATTGACCGGTCCCGTGCGTCTCTCATCCAGCGGGTTCCTGCAACCTTGACCAGGTCATCGGTCCACCTAGTGGGAGGCCTTCCAACGCAACGTCTTCCGGTTCGCGGTCGCCATTCCAGAACATGAAAACATGAACATGAAAATTGTAAAATGCCGATGGATGGAAATGGAGGGGAAGACCAAGAAAACATAGATGAATCGTATGAGCAATTATGAAATAAAAAAAAGTTATTAAAAGAGTGCATAGCGAAACAAAAACTGCGTCGACCCTATGTAATAGGAATATGAAGATGATGAACATGAGACTGTAAAATTACTATTGAAGTAGATTTCTTCAAAACAAAACAGAGACACTTGGTGTGTGATTTGGCCTTTTTCAGGACAATTATATCATCAAAAATGGCTGCCCTGCCAACGACATCGACACTATCTGTATAGAAGTCGGAGGACAACGTAGAGTTGTAATTTTTTAATAAATATTCAAGGTATTGAGGGTCGACGAAAAAAATCAGATTCCACAAAGAATGATGCAGAAGAGACCCAATACGCTACGTGACGATGACGCGTTTCATAATGCCAAGGATAGATGCATGATTTCACGTTGGAGGAACACGATGCAAGGAGGACGAAGGTGCGAAAGATAAAGGATCTGTATGTAATTCATAATGAGTATAATGACAATGACAATAAATTAAGAAGCGATCTGATGACAAAGATCTACGCCGAAATTCAGCTTGCTCGTGGCGTGCATTTCAGATTACTGAAGACTGCTCTGTCATCTAACAACTGGGAAGCGTCGTGCAGGAAATCGACTCTTGCGCTTCCGCTTACGCCAACATATCTGCTATTAATATCTGGCAGGAAGTATCGTGATAGAAATGTATCGAATATTGATTATGTCGTCGCTAATTTGTGGGTTCAAATTGTTACGCTTTATAATCCTGGTATTTCTTATTCTGTAAGGACTGGAGTGTTTAAGACAGTTAAAGGTAGACTGGTCTTCATGAATACATTATTGGAGACCAACAGAATAACCTCAAACTGCATAACAACAAAACGTTACGAACTTTCAATTATTAATTTCGCTTAAAACCACCCCCTCGGATGCCCCGTGGAGGGGTAAAACACTTGTCGAGCACAGGTTTGCCATGGGTTGCATTATCTTTTGCATACATTTACGGATGATTTTTGGCCGAATTAATTTTTTTAAATATTTATCTGCGGAGTTCAGCTTAGTACCTAACTCCTTGTACTCGTATGAAAGATACTTCATAGAGTTATATTGCTACTACAGCTGATATATTATTTGGATTTATGTGTCTTCTCAGTAGATAATATTTTACAGTCTCGTGTTTTTCACATCGAATCTAGATTGGTGTTGCTTAGATTTAATGCCTCGATGGTTATTCAAGCAATAAGATGAGAGAGAGAGGTAGTTTAGGGAAGAGGGTGAGCTGCAAATGGATTTACATACTTAGATACTCATTTTTAGTGACACAAATTAAGGGAAGAAAAAAAAAACAAACAAGTTAGCAATTTTTAGTAAGTATCGAAGGTTTTTTTGAAGTTCCAAGGTAAGAGAAACGGAAAATGCTAATGATGTAAACAACGTTTCAATTAAGCGGCTTAATAGCTCTTGATACAACAATGCCCGACATTTCGCAAGGTCCCCAAACACAAGCTGCATCCCTGTTGACCGTATCATCATTCAACTTCCCACTAGCCTCATGTTACGCAATTACAGCTTTTTTATTATTTTCATTCAATCCAATGTTACGGCGCATTTTAATCCGCTGCCACAACCATTCATTTTGTTCGGGACCCGTCAACCGAGACGCGCTTGTGTAATGTTCCGGTCCTCTTCCCCTCTCTTTCACTCTCCCACTAATTTATATATTTAGGTCCTTTTCTCCGCACCGCATGGTTCCTTTGTGCCTTCAAAGGCGATCAGGGGGACTTGGCACGTTCCTGAGAAAACGGCAGATGTTGAAAGTTTGTTTGCTTCGGCGACAGAAACTTTTGATAATGTTGGGATTAGAAGAGTTTTGAAGGCTTAATAAAGTTTTTACAGAGAATGTTGAAAGGATAATGAGGTGTATAGAAAAGTTCTCTCGCAACTTCCTTTGTAACGGAGTGTTGCGTGAATTCTATACTTTCATTGACGACTTTTTTTGTAATAGCTAAAATTTTTACTGTTTAATCTGAGCTGAATTTGATACCAAGAGAATTACATAAACATACTTTTTAAAAGATTGACTGGACATAAAAGTGTTCTATATTGTAGATATTCTAAAATCGATGGAAGAATCCCAGCAGTTAAATGTAAACAGCATATTTGGCATGACTTAATTAAAGACATGGCAATTAGCAACCCTTGTGCTATGTATATTTCAGATATTACAAGTGCGAATCAGCACCTAATTAAAATGTTTATTTTATAAATAAAGCAAAATGCCACGAAAATAAATTAACGACTCCCATTTACAATAATATTAACCGCCCACACGGTCTCGATCCCCTCTCTGCAATTTCACGGGATTCCAAGAACTTCAAAATATATGACTAATCAGTCGGTAGGTAAAAATATAAATTGTGTGAGCAGTATACCTAAACTATCAGGCTTCATTGTTCGTACTGTAAACAATGGCAGTTTAATATATATACAGCTATAATAAAAACATTCAACCAGAAACAAAAAACGAATTCAAAAGCAATATCATTATAACGTGTATCTACAGAGATAATTGAAAACTCATAAAATTTTGATAAAGAACCAATAAAAAGTGCGAAAAATTAAATACTGAAAAGCAACATGCCGCAAAAAATGAAGTCGAAAAATAAAATTCCACTTTGCTCGACACTCATTTATTTTGTAGCGACAACAGATAACTTTGTGGAACGAACTCCACTATCTACAGTTTTATCGAGTGTGCGCTTGGCAGCAATATCGGAGAGACATTTCCCGGCTTCCGTCGGTCTCGCGTCGAACTTCCTTGTGCGTTATGTTACTCTGGTACTTGTCACCAGTTCCGATTGAGCATTTAACGCGCCGGTCTCATTAACTTCTTTGTAAATAAGAAAGTTTGAACAATTTTAATTAAAGTTTGTTTTATCGTTGTCATTATCATTTAATTTGTTGTGGGTTTAATTTTTCTTTTGAACTGTATTATTATTGGTTTTGTCACAGAGATCGGAGACGCCAACGTTTTTTTGTAAACTTTTTATTATTCTTGTTTTAGTCATTTTTCTTCGAAGAGTTTGGCTTCCGTAGGCTTATTGACTTACAAATAGGGACACACCTACGTTTGGATCGTTATTTTTGTTGTTGGGTTTTTAGAGATGATCTTTTTAGCTGTTTTTGTTTAGTCTGCTTATTATGGAGGTCTATTTAGAATATTTATGAAATCTCAAACTTTTCAAAATGATGGCCCTGGTGCAAGTAGTCCTCCAGAAGATTATACTTAACTAAAACTGCAATTTGAAAGTGTTAAGATCATTTTAAAACTCAAACACAACACTAATGGAAATTTCATTCGTGCAATGAAAATGCAAAATACTTTCAAGCCTCTGTTTAACTGCTTCAACTTTGTCACGGACAAACTTGGCATAGCCAGCACATAAATTGTTCCCTCGTAGAACTTCGCAGACTTCCCGTAGCTGCCATTAAGTGTGGAGTTTTGTTGGCGACTGCCATTTCACAGTTCCTGGTTCACATTCGTTGCTGACTGTGTACTTATTTTTCTTTCAGTTTCCCTTTATAACTTTCGGAATGCGCTGTTTTTATGATTTGTTTTCTATGCCTGCTTATGTTTTCGTTTTATTTCTTTCTGTTCTCTGTCTTGGTGGATAAAGACTTGGAGCTTCAAAAATATCTGTACATACTTAAGATATTATTTCGTAAAGTCAGGTTCTTCTACTTTTGTTTGCTTTATTCGAGTTTTTATGGGTATTTTATTTGTGATCTTGATTATTTATCATTAATCGTTATTTATAAATATTCTGGTCAATTGTATTTCAGATCTATCTTTTGTTTCAACAAGTGTTCCAGGCTCAAGAGGAGATGGCGGGATGAACTGGGCTCTTTCTCAAAGGAAACAAAAGGCCTACAATTGCACTAGAGCGCAAATAGTGGTAGGAAGAAAGGCGGCCTTGGCCACATGGCAAAGGCCGCCTTACAGTAATACAATGTAATAATAAATCTTTCGAAACATAATTAATAGGCATGCTCAGTGGGCTTAGGGAATCTGCTGTCTATTAATAATACTTATCCTTATTGGGCACGCTTGGCATACAGCACATAGGTAAATTGTCACATTTTATTCTATAGATTTACTGTAAAAATCTGTTTATTTTCATATTATAGACCCATTGGAAAGCAATACTAAATTAGTTCGTTTAAAATCATAATCTACGTTCTACCAATCCCTCATCTCAGATTACAATAAAACATTGTATTAATAGACATAGATTAGCTTTTTATAGACCAATTTACATATTTAAGAGAATATATGTGACTGAAAAGCGGGTTATTAAATATTTAACATCAAAGCAACATAGAGCTAGGACATAAAAAACTCCTCGTTCCAACCAATTCCATTTAACTTCAACATTTTTTTTTTTTTTTTTTTGCTTTCTGTGCGTATTTACAATCAGTCATAGACTATAAGCAAATCTTTTGTGTGCATTAGATGTCATGCCGAGTGTGCACTCCAGTGAGTGCAACTGCTCCTTGTCGATTGACTAGATTTAGTCCAGTTGTAGAATAACACGCCGTTTTAGACGTGTTTCGCACTCGGTGTGTATTAGCCCAGCTGCTAGATTATTAGGGTGATTTGATAATCTTGTTTTATAGCTTGCAATGGAGTTTTTAATCTCTTCCTTTATGGTGTTCATTTTTAAATGGTTGTGTATTTCCACATTTGTAGTATACCATGAAGCGTTTGATATGGTTCTGAGTATTTGGTTCTGTAGTCGCTGCAGTATATTTATGTTTGAATCGCTAGCGGTAGCCCAAAGTTGAGCACCATACATGAAACTAGGTTTCAAAATACTGTTATATATCAATAGCTTGTTATCTGTGGAGAGTTTCGAGTTTCGTCCCATTAGCCAATAAAGGTTTCTGTATCGAATATTAAGTACATCTCTTTTACATTTTATATGGGTCTTCCAAGTCAGTCGTCGATCGAGGTGCATTCCTAGATACCTTACACTATCATTGTGTTGTAGGATGTTGCCTCCAAGGCAAACTGGTGGACAGTTTCCCTGCCTCAGAGTAAATGTTGCCTGAACAGATTTGCTAGCACTGGCTTTTATCCTCCATTTATTCAGCCAGGTATCTATTTCATCAAGGCCTTTTTGTACCAATTCTGTAGCTATTTTGGGATCTTTATTTCTGGCCAAGATTGCTGTATCGTCTGCATAGGTTGCAGTAATGACTCCTGGAACTATAGGCAAGTCTGCGGTATAGATGATGTACAGAACTGGACCAAGGATAGATCCCTGAGGTACGCCTGCCTGAAGTTTGTGGAATGGTGACGTAGCATCACCCTCCTTCACTTGAAACAGTCTGTCCGAGAGATATGATTGTAGTAGCAGAAGGTAGCTGTGCGGTAGATAAAGTTTGATTTTATGGAGAAGTCCCTTATGCCAGACTTTATCAAATGCCTGCTGGATGTCCAAGAAAGCGGAAGAACAGTATTCTTTATTTTCAAAAGTTTCTCTGATGACATTATAGACTCTGTGTACTTGTTCAACCGTGGAGTGGCACTCTCTGAAACCAAACTGATGGTCAGGGATTATGTTGTTAGCTGAGAGCATTGGTGTAATTCTTCGTAACAAGATCTTCTCAAATAACTTTGAGAGTGTAGGCAATAGGCTGATTGGTCGATAAGATGAGATCTCATGTGCTGGTTTTCCTGCTTTATGGATCATGAGAATTTGTGATATCTTCCATATACATGGGAAATATTGTACGCGCAAGATACCATTGAAGAGAGTGGTCAGGAAAGTAATAGCTTTTTTTGGGAGCTGTCTAAGTACTTCTTTCGTAATCAGGTCAAACCCTGGCGCTTTCTTGTCCTTTAATGTGTGTATGCTTGCCCACACTTCTCGACCGCTAACAGGTTTCGGTGGTAGGTCTAGTTGGAGGTCTTGGTTTAAACTATTTTCCACAACTGTTTCATTTTCACTATTTGTCGCTTCATTTGGAGTAAATACCTGTGACAAAAAATCCCCAAATGCATCAGCTTTTTCTTGTCTCGATTTGGCCCATTTATTTGAGGTGGTTTTTATTGGAGGTTTAGCTTCTTGGGGTCGATCTAAAGATTTGGTAAACTTCCATAGTGAATAATTTGTATTTGCAGTGGGTGTTAGTGACTCAAGCTTTGACTGCAAGGTTCTGTTGTGTTGATTCGAAATGACAGTTTTGAGTTCTGATATGGCTTTGTTTAGGACAGTTTTGTCGGCAGGATGTCTAGTTTGATGCCATATTCGTCTTAGTCGGCGCTTCTCGAGGACTTTCATTTTGACTTCTAGGGACTCATTTGTGGACCGATAGGTTTGTTTTATTTTCGGGGTGTTTTTCCAGCAAGCCTCTTGGATAAGACAAGTTATGTATTTTGTGGCACTTTCAATATCATCCGATGACTTGAGTGCTACTTTAAGTATTAAGTGTTCCTCAATGTAGTCTCGAAATGCCTGCCAATCTGTACATCTATTGCATAGAGTATCCTGAGCCTCATACTCAATGACGGTCGTGCTAACAGTCAGGATAACTGGAGTGTGGTCTGACGTAGTATCGATGCAGCTCTCAACTTTGGAGTAGTGTCTAGACAGTCCTCCCACGATAAAAAAGTCCAGAAGATCTGGTACCTTATTAGGGTCTGTCGGCCAGTAGGTTGGTTCCGAGGTGGAGATGGTATGTAGATGGTTTATGTCTATGCTGAATTTCAGCTGCCGACCTCTAGTTGTTATCAATCGAGAGCCCCAGTGAGTGTGTTTGGAATTCCAATCTCCGCCTGCAATAAATCTGTGTCCAAGAGATGTAAAGAAGTTGGTAAACATTTCTTCGTCTATTTTGTGTTTGGGAGGGCAGTACACTGATGACACATTGAAATACCCGCATTTGTCTTCTACTGATATGGTGGTCGCTTGTAGATAATCAGTTCTTAATTCAGGCATCTGATGGTGTTTTATGCTATTTCGTATGATTATACCTGATCCCGCATGTCCTGTTCCATCTGGGTGGTTTGTAAGGTATGTATTATATCCTTTTAATTTTATATTACTGGAGTTCGTGCAGTGTGTTTCCGAAATTAATATTATGTCAATGTGATGTACTTCAACATAAGTCACTAAAATCTTGTAAGCAGGAATGTGGAAATACTCCGTTGAATCCACAAGCGGTATGCCGTACCGTCCCGTAAACGGCAACCAGATAAAGACGGTAATTGACGTCCACGGTTGCTCGCTGTGAGACATTTAGCTCACTCGTCCACTTCTGTGCCACCAACCAACATGCCTCAATCAAAACTGGACTTTACTGCTACTTAAATAAGTTTGTGAATTGAAGAGTAGATTTCACTTGCGTCATTACGCGCCGCAGAGGTAATTTGAAGCCGTATGGTTAGGAGCGAACAACATATGATTTATGTCAGAGTGTTCCAGTGTGTATAGACGGGTCGTATCTATGTGTGCGTGCGTTCAATATTATGAGGCATGCGCAGTGGTAGCTACCGCCATCTGTTGACAGCCACGTGGTCTGGCGCGTTCGGCGCAAGCGCGACCTCATCGATCGTCACCTTGACTGCTTAATAAATTCATGTACACGATAACACGAGCACGTTTTGTGAGTAAGAAACGCAGTTTATGACTGACGTGACGTTTGTTTTGGTCGAGTGGCGTTGGCGGCATTGGCGCATAGTTCGTGTGTGCCAATACTGCCAACCTTACATTTAGAGGCACCTTATTTGTTCTCGTGGTGTGATAACTTTACTCATATATCCGCATTGCGTTAAACACCTTCGTACAGTCTATTATTTTCATCTCCACTTGTAATGTTTTATTCAGTTTTGCCTTGAACTCATTTGTGGAACAAATATCCTCTTCTGCTCTTTCATAGTTACCTTATTTTGTTTGAGGAAAACTTAGCTCTGTTTATAATAATTAGTCTTTAATTTTCTATTTTCTGATTTTCGCCCATTTAATAAAAAAAAAACAGTTTTTAAAGAAAAATGTCGAAACTTTTATTTTTCTTACTAGAAAATATGTATTTTATCTCTGGATAAAGAAATCCCGCAATAGCAAAGTTAGTCTGTGGATATATTAAATTTGCTATCTAAGTATGTTCAGAGCAAGAAACTTGCAAAGCAACCATAACCATTAAATCCTGAAACTTACTCCATACAGCAGAACAGAATAAAACAAGAAACATAACAAAATATAAATCAAATACTAAAACTGGCTCAAAACTTGTAATGTCATTCCTAACAGCTAACTCCATTATCCAGATCACACAAGAGTCTCTATGTAAACCAACTTGATTTTCGGATAATATAAGGACGAGTTTTTGAAACCGGTCACCATTAATACCAACTAGCTCCATTCTACCTTATTCACCAACGATTTTATTAGTAGAAGATTAATAAATGTAAAATTTTGCCCCACAATAGGAATTTCTCCTATATCGTGGGTGCGTTCACAAACATTTAAACTCGGGTCCATATTGGCTCACCTAAAGTTCTTTACCCGAAATTGTTCTTCCTAACGATTTGTAATCCGAATGATCACTCTTCCTAAAATTTTTCATCCTAAAGTTTTCATTCATACTATTTGTAGTGCTACCGACGATGTTCATAACACTCATGTTTCCGAAAATTGTAATTCATAATATCATTAGTGTAAATATATTTAAACTCCTACTGTTTTTTTTCCTAACGCTTTTATTCCTAAACATAATATATTTTCACTCATACAACTGTTTAGAATGATTTAAGGTCGTTTCAACTGATTTTTGTCTTGAAATGAAATAAATGAATGAAATCCAGGTCAGAGTGTCGTCTTGGGGGCACTATGAAAAAAATACTTAGAAAAATTTCGCGACCAATTTCGAGGTAGCGCTCGCCGGCCGCTGCCGCGGCACCGCTCGCTTCGCTCGCTCGGCTCGCGCGTAGTTGGTCACAGTTCTAACCTAACCTAACCTATGGATATTAACCTTTGCATAGTATATAAGGTCCCTTTAAAATAGATGGACAATTTTTAACCCAGCGTTTAGTAAGCCTAACTAAAGACATAGGTATAAACAAAAAAAAAAAAAAAAGGTAGCACTCCGGGAGTGCCGGCAGAAGTGAAAACTTCAATATTAACTTTCAAACTCGCGTCAGGGTCACGTGATGCTGATCGAAAAATCGTAAACCCATACAAAAAAAAGTGCTCAGCGCCGCTAAAGAAGTTTTCACTTCAAAAAAACACTATAAAAAGTGATTTTATTTTGACTTAAAATAATAAATTGCCGGCACTCTAGAACAAACTCATCCTATAAAAGTAGGTATTTTAATGTATTTTTCTTATATTTTTTTTTTACTATTGTCCTTATTTTAGCGGTCTGAATGATTTCTAAAATTTTGTCCACCTATTTTAATGGGACCTTTTATAATACTGATTATTATGAATAAAAAGTAATATAAACAAAAAAGATATGACTTTGAATAATAGTGTAAAAGATGGTTATGTTGAGAAAATATAGGAAAACAAATAATAGTGTAATAGATGTTTATTGCTACTGACATTATGAAGTTGAATGCTTCGGAATTAAAACATTAGAGACAGAGTAGTTAGGAATTGCGATTGTTAGGATGAAAAATGTTAGGAAGAACATTTTCGGATTTTCAATTATCGGAGTTGAAATTTTAGGTGAACTTTGGCGCACCCTTTAAACTCACATACACAAATACCCAGACCCGAAACAACTATCTGTAGGCCATACAAATATTTGTTCCGTGCGGGGATCGAACCCGCGAGACGCAACGCAGCAATTGCTTGAGCCACTGAGCCAACCGTGCCGTCACAATGAAAGACTTCCAAGCCAATCATCATCATTCCTGCCTTTGCTGACCGTTTCTTCTCCATGTACGCCATCAACTGCGAAGATTTCTTCTTGTCCTTTGTGACTACTATTCTGAAGTCTCACTGATACGGCTAAGCATCTGTGACATAAAGTCATCATCATCTTTTCCTAGTCGAAAGGCGTCCAATGCTGGACATAGGCCTCCCCCAAGTGTCACGTTGGCCACTCCCGTGCATCTCGCATCCAGCGGATCCCCGCTACCAGGCCATCGGTCCACCTTTACGTACAACTCAATCAAATGAATAAAATTGAAAAGTCTGTTTAAAGTTTAAAATAAACAGATTTTTACTCAATGCATATGAAAGTATATTATACGGTACTTATGACATTCTTTTTTGTTTGTTCATCTGTCTGTCTGTCTGTTGAATGGCTGAACCGATTTTGGCAGGACTCTTACCAGCAGAGACCTGATGATAGAAGGATTCATTTAGGTTACTTTTTACTTTTCTTTTATTAAAAGAATTAGGGAAAAAAAAAAAAAAATATCATATTTTTTTACAAATCATAAACGGATGTACGGAATATTAGAATAATGATTTCACGTATACGAAGGTCGCGGGCAACACCGCGTCTTTAATAATATTAAAAAAAAAACTTTTTTGCAAAAAAAACAACCGACTTCAAAAACACCAAAAAGTGAAAAATAAACTTCAGAAGAAAAATCAGCTTCTGAAGTCGGTGACATTTGTTTGTTTCATTCTATAATAAAACGAACGTGTTGCGATTCGAAAAGAACTGAACTATATTTTAAATCATAGACACGGATACAGATATTCTATTATAGAGTATAAACTATGACAATAGAGTAATAGAGTGATTATTTTAGATACATTTTAACACCCCCACTATCTCAAATAATCATCTAGACACTCTACACACATTTAACAACACCCAACATTTTCATAAACATATGATGTTTCTTTGCACATAGACTTTTTGTTAGCAAATCAGCGGGCATGTCTGCTGTCGGCAAATATTGCATATTTACTATATTATTTGAAACACATTCTCTACTAAAATGATATTTCACATCAATGTGTTTGGATTTCTTATGAAATACAGGATTTGTCGATAGCTTCTGTGCACTCTGATTGTCATTATATAATGTTAAAGTGTACATTCTATTAGTTATTTCAAATTGCAAAGACCTTAAGTATATTGCTTCTTTACAAGCTTCTGCAATTCCCATATACTCAGCTTCACAACTTGATAAAGCTACAGTCTTTTGCTTCTTACATTCCCAAGATATGATACCATTAGATAATAAGAAACAAAATCCGGTATAAGACCGCCTATCTATTTTATTATTTGCCCAATCGGCATCCACAAAACCTTCTATATTGGAAATTCTATTATTAGAATATTTAATACCATAAGATTTAGTCTTTTTCAAATATTTCAACACTCTCTTTGCATAACCCCAATGCTCATCTGTATGACAATTATTATATTGACTTAGGTAACTAACTGAATAAGTTATGTCTGGTCTAGTTAGGACAGATAGGTACATAAGGCTACCTATAAGCTGTTGAAAAGGTACTTTATTATTTACATTTTGACCTGTGTTAACATTCAATTTCTGTTCCATTGGAGTTTCAAAAGTTTTGCAATCTGTCAAGTTAAATTTATGCAACAAACTATCAATATAATGTTCTTGACTTAAGGTGACAGACCCTTCTAACTTATCAAATTTTACATTCATCCCTAGACATTGTTTCACTTGTCCTAAGTCTTTTATTTTAAACCGACTTGACAACATTTCTTTTAGATCAGTACATTCCTTTTTATCATTAGAAAATATGAAAAAATCATCTACATAAACCGTTACAATAGTTTTACAATTTTCATTCATTTTTGTGTACATACATGGCTCAAGCTTTGACTTTTTATAGCCATATTCAAGCAAACAACTATCTAATTTTTGATTCCAGGCTCTTGAGGCCTGCTTAAGGCCATAAATAGCCTTCTTAAGTTTTAACACTTTATTTTTGCTACCTTTGGAATCAAAACAATCTGGTATCTGCATGAATATGTTTTCCTCTAGATCACCATTAAGAAAAGCAGTTTTTACATCCAAATGTGTTACATGTAGTCCTAATTGCACTGACAGTGAAAATAATAAACGTAGGGTTGTGTGTCTAACGACAGGCGAGAAAGTCTCTGTATAATCTATTCCTCGTTTTTGTGAAAAACCTTTAGCAACTAGCCTGGCACGAAACCTTACTTTATTTTCACTATCATATTTTTTACGTAATACCCATCTACATTGAACTATAGTATTGTTAACAGGCACATCTGAAAGTTCCCACGCATTATTTTCCTCAAAACATTGTAACTCATCTTGCACTGCCTCTAACCACTGTTCTCTTTCAGGTCCATTTAACGCATCTTGTAATGAGAGTTCACTGACATCTATTGTACTATCTCTTTCAAAACAAACATTAGAAAAACCATACCTATCTGGTCGTTGTCTGGTTCTTTGTTTCACTACACTCACTTCACTTTCACCACTAGAGAAGGTCTCTTCTTCATCAGGAACATAGGTTTCATCACCATCATGATACTCCTCACTTTCAGTATCATCTGATATGTCCCCCACTGAATCTAAAGTCACTTCAGAGGATTCAGTCTGTGATTGTAATTCTTCAATCTGAACTGGACTCTCTACCTGTGTAGGTTTTTCAATGATGATCACATCACGGCTGGTTGTGATCACTTTTGTTTTAGGTATATAAATTCTATAACCCTTTACATCCTCTGGATAGCCTACCAGTATGCCCTTCTCTGCCTTCTTATCCCATTTCAGCCTTTTTTCCTTTGGGATATGCATCATTACTATACTCCCGAAGACTCTCAAATGGCTTATATTTGGTTTCTTCAATGTCCACATCTCATACGGAGTTTTCCCGTTTAAGGCTGATGCTACGGTCCTATTCTGAAGATATACAGCAGTATTTGCAGCTTCAGCCCAAAAGCTTTTATCCAGACCAGCATCAAACAACAGGCATCTTGCCTTTTCCACCACCGAACGGTTACAACGTTCTGCCAGTCCGTTCTGTTCTGGTGTGTACGGATTGCTCTTCTGCGAACGTGTTGCGATTCGAAAAGAACTGAACTATATTTTAAATCATAGACACGGATACAGATATTCTATTATAGAGTATAAACTATGACAATAGAGTAATAGAGTGATTATTTTAGATACATTTTAACACATTCGTTTTTTTGAAGTCGGTTGTTTTTTTTTGCAAAAAAGTTTTATTATTTTTTCATTTTTAATTGTAATATCCTATAGAAATATTTACTATACATTTAACACTCGACTAAGAAACCTAAAGGAATCTTGAAGGTTAAGGGAACCTTCAAGATTCCCTTATTATTGCTTTCAACTCCTAACCTTTGAGGAGTAGTACCTTCCATCATCAGCTCATCAACATGAAGTGATGACTGCTAGATGCCAATACTTGTATAGAGTTAGAAAAAGACGAAACCGTAATACGTGCCTATGAAATTTGAAGGTTGCCCTCAATTTCTCTGGGATTCCATCACCATGTCTTGGTTTCCATATCATAGTAGGCACCACCCTTGAAATATCTCCTTCACAATAAAAAAGAATCATCAAAATTGGTTCATAAACGACGAAGTTATTCGCGAACACGATGATACCTACTGCTGCTGAGACGTCTCCCGTAAACGTTACCAACTGAATGTCCTGTGCTCCTCGGATCCAGCAGATTCCCATGACCGTTTTTTTTTTAAAAAACATCGTGCTGTAGAAATTTTTCTTCAATCTGACAATTTGACGTTTCCTCACGTTTGTAGTGCCGGCTATAACAAGACCTGCAATCACACAAATACATCAAACGTATTAACGTACTATAAATAAGTTTTCGAAAATATCTGAGAAAAGCACCTGCTGTAGTACGGTCAGCAACAGAAGTAGCTTAACACTACTAAAAGTTTCAAAGCAGGTTTTTTAATAAATGCTTTTTAGATATTCGTCGTTACTAGAACAAGTTATTAAAGAGTAAGGAATATTTAAAAGAATGATCTTCTGAAACAATAAAAATAATAGCAGGAGTCCTGTACATCAAATATTTAAAATTCCGAAATGTTTAGCTACTTCTGTTACTGACCGTACTAGATGCCAAAATAAAGTCACAAACAGCACGAATAGCCAACGAATGTACGGACAAAATAATTATATAGGTACTGACGTTACGAAAAATCAAGTTAAGCTGTTTGTTGTTATTTGTTTATTTATGTGCTGCTCTTTTGTGTTGCTGCTGTCCATTAGCGAATAAATACATATTCTATTCTATTCTTATCAACGTAGATTTTGACAACAATACTCGTATGATGGCTATTTAAAAAAGAATGTTCTACTAACTAACTTCTAATGCGGATTATACAGCAGAATCAGTTTCTATTTCGTTTCCTATCTTTTGAACTCGTATCAACAACGGTTTTCTTAAAATTTCTGAGGCCTATTAGTTACCTAGGCCTAGTAGTTTATAAGTTCCCAAAAGTCCAACGAATCGTCATCTGAATAAAAATAGCCTGTTCAATAAATAGCCAAAATTTCGGAAATATATTTTTTTACATCATAATTAATGACGACAATTAACCGCTCGGTGCTAACAAATTGTCTTTGAATTGCTGTAGACATCAAATTATATTTTCTGATTAACAGAAACGTTTATTGGCTAATACTACAACTAAGTATTTATTTGTATCTACTGGTGTTATAGCTGTAGTCAGCTGTACTTAATATTATATTATTAGGCTCTACCTATCTATACCTATATTTCCTTATTTAAATTACTTGCTAATTTTGCTGACTGCAGTTCTACCAGGCCTGTAATTTTTAAGATTGTAGCCCGTTTACCAATATTAATAAAGATGTTTAACAAAAAGTGCCTTCTAAAATATTATGTTACGGAGAAATTGCAAAATTCCTTTTGAATTCACCGTCTTTTATAGACACACAATCATAATCGTATTAAGTCGACAATATCAAATGCATCATCTTCTTCATCATAAAATAATTGATTGATGTTACCAAAGTCTATCATCATCAGAAAACTGAGTGTGTTAATTAATAAATATAGTGTGAAAACATTCGAATCATTTTATGAATTCGGTGGCCTACTTGAAACTCTTTTGATGAATTTTAATAACTCTCTTCATCTGATTTGTTTCAACAAATATCTGTATCTGTGTTCGTTTCTACGATACCTAGTGATATTTATATCTGAAATTATATGAATTTATATTTTCAATGCGTGATTTCAGACGAAGAGTTCACCTTCCGTACAATATTCATCTTATCGTACTCGCCTCTGGATGTACCGGGTTTTTTAACGATATTTGAGTGAATTCAGAAATTAAATCTAAATGTATCGTATCCCATCTATAATTTTTAACATTTTTTCATCAACCTTTACCCAATTTATTTATTCGTAAGTTCAAAAATTCATAAAACTATCCTCAAATTCAAAACGATAACGCCACCCGTCGGCCCGGCGCGTTTCTCCCGCAGGTAAAATTGACGTCAAGGTACCAGGAGCGCACAAACCCGAGGAGATGTATTGCTGTCTCACCACTTGTGGATGGACACGACCACGCCCCTTCTCCCCGTCTCGCTCTCGCATTAGGGCCGGATACTGTTAATGTGTGTGTGTAGGTTTGAATTTTGAATAGGGAATGGAAGATTTTAATGTTTTTTTTTGTTATCTTGTGGTGTCTTTTGTGTTATATCTTTCTTTCTTTTGATATAAGTTGGTCTGTTCTTTTGTGTGGTTACGATTTTAACAGATGACACTAGTTTTTTTTAGAATATAGATACTAAGCGTGTTTAAAATAGATGTTTTTATATTATAGAAAAACACAATAAAAACTGGTGGTTAAGTTAATTAACCAAAATTACTTACTTACTGGACAAATCAAAAGTGTCTATCAGTGTCAGTGTATGGCTATCAGTGTCATTCTCTATGTTTCCAAGATTAATAGCTACACCGCCATAATCAGTGGACCTAAAGAAAATAAGTAAAAGATAGGTTTCTACTTATAAATATCTAGGGCGTAGGTACAAACATTGTCACGGACCCAAGGAATAACAAACCGAAAAAGCCAAAATAAAAGATATGGCTTGATAAAATAAACTAAAAAACCTCACGCCCATCCGAACCTAATACATAAAAAATGCACAATTTTCTAAATGTTGAATGCGACATACATCGCCAAATAATATGATTGACAGAATGTAATAGCACATTCAGCGTTCCCGAAAAATCCAAATATGAAAAGTGAAAGCTAACCAGAATTCTAATAGAACATAGGCAATCATCATGATCAATTATAGGAAAGAAATAGATGCAAACAAATCATCCAAAGAGCAACAGAGAGAAAGCGAAGAGTCAGAACACCAAGACACAAACAAGGCAAGCGACTTAGTCGAAATGAAAAAATAAAAAAACAAATAATAGGCAGTGGGAGGGGTGGGGCACTTATCTGTCAAAACCGACAACCGGTGGACAGCAATCAGTTTTAAAACATATTTACGCAACGTGTTCTACACCGAGTTCAAAAATATTGATAGAAGCTTTTCGGTGGAAAGAAAAAAAATTATTATTTGTCGCTGATATAATTATGACGTGCATTAAAAATAACAATAAAAACCCCACATAATACATTTAACGCATAGAAATAAAAATACAACAGGACAGAACAAAAAAAAGTTAACAGCAGCGTCGTGACCGCGACAAGCATGTTACTCAGCATGATGCTTACTTGCTTAGCTGCAGCTTTTATCAATGACTTTTACATCATTCATGGAATGCCAGATGACGTTCAGTAGAAATCTGCTGGATGCAAGAGGCACTGGTAAATGTACCGATGTTTAGGTCCGGGTTTAGGGTTATGTTAAGGATTCGGTAAGAAACAAGTCGTTTATTGGGTGAACGATGATGCTGATGATGATAAAAATTCATCATCTTTCTCGCAAACATACCGACTTTTGGTTGACGAATTATTTTCCTTACATTCCTCCCTGTCAGCCGTTAAAATGTCTACAATTTATAATCAGAAACTAACTAAGTAGCACGTTCTTGAAATATTTTAATATATGCGAACACAAAAAAAAAAAACCGTTTTAGCATGAGAACACACCTCTGCCGCCTGTTCTAATTTGAATTGATTTTATAGAGATTTTTCGATTGAATGATTTTAACAAGTTGAATCCCACTTGCGAAAATCTTTAAAACGAAAAACTCTATAAAATCAATTAAACGCAACAGCTCAAATCCCGCATACTTACCTATTAGAACTTGGCACCAATTGTACCAAAGCCTTAAAAAATAAAGTTAGGTGTCCTAGATAACTAGGTACAACAACAAAAAACCGTAAACAACGATAATTTCAACAACCCCTGTCTGATGACGACACTTGAAAGGCAAATCAAAAACGCCGTTGTGAAATTAGCAAATATAAAAGTAAACTCACACGAACCGAAGAAATACAAAAATAAAAGCCAATTTTAACTAATTAACCTTTAAAAGCAACATCATCAAAGAAATACAATCTGTCCTCATTAATTCATAACAAACTAACATCAGAAGTCGGTCGTGTTTCTTCGTTCAAAGAGTAAGCCACGCCTTCTATCCTCATGGAGGCAGTCAGGCGACTAATGTGAGCAAAGGGCAGATGCATCCTCCCATGAGCGCAAGGACATATTAACTTAGGTATCTATTGCATTTAGCTGCTATTAGGTATGCTTAGTTTCCGTAATAAAGAGGTTTTGTCATACCTATAGCGATTAAATTGTGCTGCGCCAATTTTTAGCGCCAATTTTTATGCTCATTTCACCAATGAAAAGTAGTTCTCGAGGAAGGTTTTAGTATATGATTTGTCAAGTTTCAACATCCACGCCACGAAGCATCGGGCAAAAGCTAGTATCGTATAATTATTATCCTTTTACCGTTCTCACCACTGGGATTCAGGCCTTCTCTACGTGGGGTTGGATAGGCATAATAAATTACTCAGTCAATTGCGCAAAGGAAACAAAAGAAATAAAAAAATCACCTGCTCTGAAGTTTTGGGTGTAGGTATAAAACTAAATTTAGTGAGAGAAGAAGACCTAGGAAAATTTGGGTGGATTGTGTGAGGAATGATGTGGAAGGAAATGGAGTTGATGGTAGCATGAAAGTTAGCGGAGGTAATTGGAAGAAAAGCACGTGTTGCGCTGACCCCAAGTAACATGAGACGACAAGGGCAGGTAGATTATACTTAGCTCACCGTCCGTCCGTCTTATGACGACGGCCGAGTCGACGACGCGACGGCGTGTTCGTGTTCCACGCGCACCTCAAAGAGTTGTCAGCAACATTGAAGAGCTGACGCCCGTCAGGGCTGCGGGTTGTTCGAAAGAGATACCGCAGCCTCAACACAAAGGGCTAAGAAGGAACATGGGTGGTTTTTAGTAAGTAGAAGTCTGATAAAACCATACAACCTACCTACCGCTCTGCCTAGAGTGGGAGGAGTCATTTGTTGATTTAGCACAATCCAACAAAAAAGGGCAGGTAGTTGAAGTTGAGGCACACGGCACAATTCATGTAGGTTTCTGTCTTAAAATAACTACAAAAATCTGAAAGATTGCTGTTTAAGTAGATCACGGTCACGCCATCCGGTCTATGATCTTCGATGCATCAAAATAGATAAAAAAAATAAACGCCTTTCACAGCGCTCCGCATTTTATGCCGTACGCGGCATTTTATACAAATTTTCAAGTCCTTATTTTTCGAAATGACTGAACCGATTTTAATGAAACTTCACACATCTAAGCAGGACACTTAGCTCTAAATAGTTAGTGGAAAACATTTTCGAAAAATAGTGTAACAGTTAAATTAGACTGATTTAAAATTTTCAATTTTATTTTTATTGAATAACACATTTCGAAAATGTTTTTACTAACTACTTATTTAGACATAATAATTATGTATCCTGCTTAAATGTTTGTGAAGTTTTATTAAAATCTGTTCAGTCATTTCGAAAAATAAGGACTTGAAAATTTGTAAGTATAACATGCCGTACGGCGTAAACGCTCTTATGATAATCTTGCTGTAATTAGTTTGAATTAGGAAACTAGCATTTACTTGAATCTTTATTTTCAAATAACAATGACATCAAAAATAGAAAACGTAATTTAATTGACCAATATCAGAAATAAACAAACGCATAAGTAACATATATACCTACATTCACCCACTAACAACAGCTAACCTAACAAAACTTGTTAGAATTATCCTAAAGAGCCTTAAAACTTTCTAATTCCTAAGTTAACTCTACTTCCTAAGGCGCATTTACGAGAAAATACCATTTGCCACATCTCTCCCAAAACAAACAACAATAAACCTAAAACACAGTTCTACAAAAACTTCAAAATCACGTCAAACTTATGAAACCCATTCACTCAGCTGCAGTACCTTTGCCGAAGGGCCAGAGGGCGGGGCGCGGGGCGGGGCGAGCGGCGCGGCCCGCCCCCAGGAGTGGCCCTGCGCCGGCGCGGGCGTGCGCGCTTCGCTACAGACCCCACCGCTACACTGTGCCACAGCGATCTACCATACGTTATGGGCCTTTAGGGAAAATATGACTTTATTAATATGATAAGAAAAGGAGGAAAATTGTATAAAACTACACGTGTTACTTTAGCTATGAGTGTAACGGTTCAAAACGGACTTGTTTCAGAGATGTAGCGAGTTTGAGTCCCAGCTCTAGAATTTGATACACCCACTTATGGTACGGAGTTGCGGACACTGCACGTTGGAGGGGTCATATTGGAACACCCCTTTTTGAAAGGCGTGCTCGCTAGAACTGATACAAACTCAGATGCATATTTTGGAAACTGAAGTTGTTGATTTACTTGTGAGCCTTGTACTTGGAGGTTTAGAAAATGGTGTACTTAAGTCTATGATAGTACCACATGATTTTGAACAATTTGGAATTTGGATTTGGAAATTATGATCAAAATCCGGAAAATTGCAAAGTGGAAACTTTACGAGGTCGTAGTTCTAGGCAGATCTAGGATTTCGATAATTTATTCCAGTTATGCATTGGAAGGCTTATGTCTAGGAATAGACTGAATGAAGATCAGGATTGGCATCAGAATACTTATTAGATATTGTGTTTATTGTTTTTTTTTTCAGGAGGAGAAATCATTTATGGGTGCTGAGCTGTTGCATCTCGCAAAGGATATGGCGAAATATTTCGTGTTGGTGGAAAACCTTTAGTAAATTGTAAAGGTACAAGAAGAAGAATTAGAAGAAGCTCTCTCTAGCTCTCTCTCTCAATCTCTCTCCAGAACGGATGGCCGATGGGGCCGAAAAGTTCTGGAGTCGCGAACCGGAAGACGTTGCGTTGGAAGGCCTTCCATTAGGTGGACCGATGACCTGGTGAAGGTTGCGGGGACCCGCTGAATGCGAGACGCACGGGACCGGTCAAAGTGGCGACACCAGCAGTGGACGTCTTTTGGCTGAAATGATGATGATGATGACTCTCTCTAGGCTCCCCACAAATTCAGATGCTGCGGTACGATGGGTTGATTGATGAGTGTAGACCCAAGCACTTCTATGGAGGTCGAGCACTGCAAACAGCGTCCTTACGGCGGTGCTGGTGGTTTATAGATGCAAGTTTGACCCATAGTGCATAATATTTAAAACGGCTTCCAAGTTTTTAACCGACTTTGAAAAAGGAGGAGGTTATATGTTCGTGTGTATGTATTTTTTATTTTTTTATGTATGTTACCTGATTTCTCCCCCATTTGTAGACCGATTCTCAAAATTATTTTTATTTGAAAGAGTATACTCCTGAGGTGGTCCCATTTTAATTTGGTGAAGATCTGGTGCTGATCTTCGGAGATATACAATGGAACTCTTCAAAAATAGACGGCAAATCTGTCGTAATTGCTGGAATCGGTTGGATGTTTATTGAATATAAATTATCATGTCGTAACATCACGCCTGTATGCTCTGAGGGGGTATGCAGATGTGTACAATAAACATTTTTTTAGTTGTTATATATGAATTTCATAGACACGTATTACGTGTTTCGTGCTTTTTCTGACGCTATTCAAGTATTCGCATATAGCAGTCATCACTTGTCTTCATGCTCTTAACCGTTGAGGAGTAGTAGGTACCACTCCTCAACGGTTAAGAGTTGAAAGCAAAAATAGTTGAATCTTGAAAGTTAAGGGTTAGGTCTCTTGGTTGAATGTTAAATGCATAGTAAATATTTGTATAGGATATATATATAGGTACTTATACAACTAAAAATGAAAAAATATAAAAACTTTTTTGCAAAAAAAACAACCGTCTTCAAAAACACCAAAAAGAGAAAAATAAACTTAAGAAGAAAAATCTGCTTCTGAAGTCGGTGACTTTTGTTTGTTTGACTTCATGTTTTTGCCACCGACTTCAGAATCCGATTTTTCTTCTTAAGTTCATTTTTCTCTTTTTGGTGTTTTTGAAGTCGGTTGTTTTTTTTTTGCAAAAAAGTTTTTTTTTTTATTTATTACAAAATGCATGCTTTTGACGTCGATCACGCCTGATGGAAATATAATGAAGTTATGGAACTCTGCCACGTCATTGGCGTTAGTGGTGACCTAGGACAGGTCTAACAAAGTGCTGCAAGTGGAGTTGCACAAGGAGCAGGTAATAGGTAAGTAGTACCGCACCTAACTGCTTCTTCTGCAACAATAAAATCAATTTCTAAAGAAAATTGATTTTATCCTACGGAATGCAGGTGGACATACCCTCCGTTAGCCCTGCTACTTCGATAGGTACAGTGCGATCAAATTATCTTGGCAGGTCCGAACTTCGTGCAGGTCATTTTGTAACAACTAATGTGTAAAAGTGTTATGATATTTATTTTATTTGTATTTCTCACTGTTTAAATTAGATATTTTCTGATCGTTTAAGTATTGGTTTATTACCCACGACGGAACGGAGACGGTATATGCGTTTGGGGTGAGAGGTTGTTTGTTTGTTTGTTTGTGTTTGTTTGTTTGTTTGTGTGTTTGTGCAAATACATGTTGCCATTTTTCTCCAAAACTACTCCAATTTTGGTGCAGTTTTCAGTTATGGGTTCGGGTTTGATTGGTGCATGTTCTTAGATAAGTGTTACGGTGACAACTCACCAGGGGGCGCTGCAGGAAACATTTTTTGTGCAAATCAAAGTTGCCTTTTTTCTCCAAAACTACAAGTCCGATTTTGATTCAGTTTTCAGTTATGGGTTTAGGTTTGATTGGTGCATGCTTTTAGATAAAAAAATAAAAGTAAAAAGTTTAAAATAAAAAGCAAAATTAAAAAATTTGAAAAAACCCACGACTGTTTTGCTGTTTTTTTTTGCTGTTTTTTTTTTGTTAAATTAATTGAAAAAAGGATAAAATAACATAAAACACTTAAACACCCACCTTAAAAAAACCCAAGAATGTCCGTCGGGAGCTGAACATTGCAAAACTAGTTCATTTAATGGCAGCCCCCGACGGACATTCTTGGGTTTTTTTAAGGTGGGTGTTTAAGTGTTTTATGTTATTTTATCCTTTTTTCAATTAATTTTTAACAGTCGTGGGTTTTTTCAAAATTTTTAATTTTTCTGGCAATAACAGTTTTCTTCACAAGTTTACATGCGTAAAAGTTCGCAGAGCCTATGTTCAGACCTGCCAAGATAATTTGATAGCACTATACCTAAGTAGGTATCATACCTACGTATCACCATGTCGGACGTCATCCTGGCCATTCAAAGACTGAGTTCTGGTAAGGCATCCGGAGTGGACGAAATATCGGTCGAACAAATAAAACACCTCGGTCCCGTATCCGTGTCGTGGTTGCTGCAACTTTTTAACCACTGTTTGGAGTCAGCTAGCATCCCTCGTCTTTGGAGGAGATCAAAAATCATCGCTATTCCAAAACCCGGAAAACCACATGATGACCCTAAAAACTTTCGTCCTATATCCCTTCTCTGCCACACTTACAAACTGTTCGAAAGACTACTGTTATCGCGTCTCACACACCTCGTTGACCTAAAACTAATCCCCGAACAAGCTGGATTCAGGCCTGGAAAATCTTGCTGCAGCCAAGTACTTAACCTCACCCAACACATCGAGGACGGGTATGAATCCAAGAAAGTGACAGGAGCAGTTTTTGTAGACCTGTCAGCAGCATACGACACCGTAAATTTAAAACGCCTGATATGGAAAGTCTCCAATCTGACAGAGGATTTAAAGTTCACACGAATTCTCCAAGAATTACTCAGCAACCGGCGGTTTCAGGTGCACCTCCTAGAAAACAAAAGTAGATGGCGAGCCCAAAAAAATGAACTCCCCCAGGGTAGTGTATTGGCCCCACTACTTTTCAACATCTACACTAACGACCAACCAGTTAGTCCAAACACAACCCGCTTCCTATACGCTGACGATCTTGCTCTCACCTGTCAAGATACCAACATTGAGGTTATTGAAGCTGTTCTTGCCTCAGCTCTTAGTGACTTAAGCCACTATTATGCTGAAAACGCCTTGAAACCAAACCCCTCAAAAACGCAGTCTTGCATCTTCCACCTCCGAAATAGACAAGCGGGTCGTAAACTGATTATCTCTTGGCAGGGGCTACCAATCGCCCATTGTGACCATCCAAAATACCTCGGCATAACTTTGGACCGGTCGTTAACCTACAAAAATAACTGCCAGGCTATAAAAATGAAGGTACATGCCCGAAACAACTTGCTGCGGCGCTTGACATCTACCAAATGGGGGGCATCTCCTCAAGTCCTTCGGACCACTGGTTTGGCGCTCTGCTTCTCCGCTGGTGAATATGCTTGCCCAGTTTGGAACCGTTCTGCCCATGCCGACCTAGTGGATACAGCTCTTAATGAGACGTGCCGGATTATTAGTGGTTGCCTGAAACCGACCCGGTACGAATGCTGTATCCATTAACTGGGATTGCGCCCCCAAAGGTTCGGAGGACCATAGCCAGCTGCACTGAGAGGTCGAAGCTACACGCTGACCCACGCCACCCAATGCACAATCACGTTGCAGTGCCCCAGAGACTGAAAAGTCGTAAAAGCTTTTTTGGGTGCGTTAACAATACTGGTCCAGCTATTAGCAATGCCGCCATAGCAAGACGAGAGCTCTGGCGGGATCTGTTCAAGCCCCCTGACGACTTCATCGAGCCATCTGAAAGCCTTCCACCCGGTCATGATTTGCCGTGGCCGACTTGGAAATCTCTAAATAGACTCCGAACCCAAGTCGGCCGTAGCAAAGTCAATCTCTTCAGATGGGGGTTCATAGACGGTACGGATCTCAAGTGTGTATGCGGCGTATCTCCACAGACAATGGCCCACCTTCCATCCTGCGCTGCATGCCCTGACACCTGCACACTTGATGATCTAATGACTGCATCAGCGAGCGGAGTTCGCATAGCTGAATATTGGGCCAAATTAATATAATTTATTTAGTGACGGTTTGCCATCGACACGCTAAGAAGAAGATCACCATGTCTTCTTTTATTTTAACCACGGACCCACGGCATGGTTATTAAGAAGTAATATTATTACCTACTTATAACCTATCTCAAAAGAAGATAAGCCAGGTATGCAGGAGATATTAAAATGAGTGTAAAAAGATTCTTCGCGAAGCCGAAGGGAACTTGATCTCCACGTCATTGGACTTTTTTTGTTCAATAGGTACCTTACCTGGGATTCCTGGGAGCCTTCTAGTAACGGAGATGGGTATTGGAGATCGAAGTTACGATTTTTTATAATACAAGATTTTAATGTCATAGGTTTGGCTTTAGTGAGTTTGCTCGTATTATATGGTCAAAGCGGCCATAATAATCCATAGCCCTTAGTAATAAAAAAAAACGTTTCTTTTTTGCATTTTGAACCTTTCGTATGCGAGTCTGACTCGTGCTTTCGCCGGATTTTCAGCTTCGTTATTATTACTGTCCGGCCACAATCTTATCAGTTCGATTTTATTGTTACCTAAGTACCTGCCTAAGTATCAGGAAAATGCGTTCTCCCAAACTAACGGCATTTGTTTCAAATCAATTAGACCATTACAGGCTCAGTAGAGCTTCCGAAAGAGTGGGTCTTAAAATGAACATGGACAAAACCAAGGTTATGTTGAATGTTCATGTAACACCCACTCCTATCAAGATCGGAGACTCTACGATCGAAGTTGTGGACGATTATGTCTACCTGGAACAAACGGTCCAGTTGGGTAGATCTAACTTCGAGAAAGAGGTCAATCGTCGAATCCGACTCGGCTGGGCAGCGTTCGGGAAGTTACGCGGTATCTTCTCGTCCAACTTACCCCAGTATCTCAAGACGAAAGTCTATGACCAGTGTGTGTTGCCAGTGATAACATACGGGACCGAAACGTGGTCGCTCACAATGGGCCTCATCAGAAAGCTCAAAGTCACCCAAAGGGCAATGGAGAGGGCTATGCTCGGAGTTTCCTTGCGTGATCGAATCAGAAATGAGGACATCCACATGAGAACCAAGGTTACCGACGTAGCCCGAAGAATCGCCAGACTTAAGTGGCAATGGGCAAGGCACATTGCTCGCAGAACGGATGGCCGATGGGGCCGAAAAGTTCTGGAATGGCGACCGCGAACCGGAAGACGTTGCGTTGGAAGGCCTCCCACTAGGTGGACCGATGACCTGGTCAAGGTTGCAGGAACCCGCTGGATGAGAGACGCACGGGACCGGTCAATGTGGCGACGCCTGGGGGAGGCCTATGTCCAGCAGTGGACGTCTTTTGGCTGAAATGATGATGATGAATGATGATTACAGGCACTTTTTTACGGTCAATAACCTAAGAGATGAAGCTATGATGAAGAATGGGCAATAAACTCAATGGACATAGGTATTAGTAAGTTGCTATCCGGTTGCCAGCAACGATAAGGGTCTCCAATTTGAACATGCGGGTTTTTACATTGGCCAAAATTTGTAGAGGCAAAATCGTGGAACGTAACATCACAAGTACACGAATTGACTAAGTTAATTAAGTTTGCGTTCCTGTTTAATTGGCCCCTTCGGGATATTGTGCAAGGACAACAAATAATGACCAATTTGTTAAAATAACCACACGTAGGTACTTTGGTAGGTACCAACTGGCCCCTTAATTGGTGCCTATTTATTCATTATTTTAATAAAATCGAGGAAAAGAGTAGGCAAGCGGTTAACCAACAATAAGGAAAAAAACAGGTAATTATGGGTCCGTTGTAACAGGTCCTACTTACAATGTGGTTTAACCTAAACGTTTTGGTATAATTATTTTAATACTGAGAGAATTATTATCAGCATAATTATAACAATTTTAAATAACCACACTGTCGAGATGACCTTAGGTATGTCAAACACGCCTGTGAGGGCTGCGGGTTGTTCGAAAGAGATACCGCGGTCTCGGACACAAAGGGCTAAGAAGGAACAATGGCGGTTTTTAGTCAGTAGAAGTCTGACACTCCCTACCCCTCCGCCCAGCGGGAGGATCAACCGGACATAAATTCAGACTCAGTGATTACTGAAAACTCCTGAAGGATAAACCCGATAATAAACCCAACAGTTTGCCCGACCTGGTAATACACTTAACCCTTTAGGTACTTACAGATGATTAGTTTCCATCATAACAAAGTGAATAATAATAATTGAGCCGTTTCGATCGAATATTTGGCACCGGGTAGGTGGATGTTGTAACCTAAACCCCCTGCACCTTTTGTGGCTTCTTTACCTGACGAGTACAAAAAACAACCTTTGAACAGTAAGCTGCTATCCAAATTAGCTCATTGTTGTAAACTGCATACATTATTTTTTTTTAATAGTCGGTGGAAGGGGACGAAAAGGTTGGCTGAGTCATCAAGGATGAAACGGCAATGGAAATAATAAACATTTGATAACATATTGTTAGAAACTAATTCTTCCAACCTTCTTGGTTCGAGTGGAAGTTTAGAAAAAAAAAAGTAAAAAACTAAAACCCGACTACGACAAAAAAAACGACGCTGAAAAAGTATGAAACAAGATTTTCAGGATAGAACAAAAAGAAAAGCCGTAGTCACACGGTATTAAAGTGTTTAGGTTGGTACCTTTAACGTGTGACTACGGCTTTTCTTTTTGTTCTATCCTGAAAATCTTGTTTCATACTTTTTCAGCGTCGTTTTTTTGTCGTAGTCGGGTTTTAGTTTTTTACTTTTTTTTATTTAAACAATTTTGGTGTTAATTTTTTTTTACTCTTGACTTTTTGTCCGCTAGAGGGCGTGATTTTAAATTTGAGCAATATTTTGGAAATGTACAAGTGAGGCCCTTTCAAATGATACCAAACACGGCGTATTTATCTCCATTTTTATATTTTAAGCCTTACTTTTTGTCCGCTAGAGGGCGCCAAATCGCTTTTTGTGACATGTCACGTAGTCTATGTTCAGCGGAAAATTAAGACGGTTCTAACGATACCTCATATGTCGAGTTCCGATAAGTAGATTAGAAGCTATGAGGGAACAGATGAAGATACACACATACATACATACATACAAACATACTTATATACATAGCCAGTCAAAATCATAACCCTCCTTTGGCTTTGCCGTAGTCGGGTAAAAAAGAAGCATGGAGCACTATGACAGTTGATTGTGTTGTCAATGGACGCGCGCTCGGAGATTAGAGTTTAACTTTTGGCGGCAACGGATGTATTTTTTTAAAGATAAAGATAAAGATGCATTTATTTGTTTAAACATGTGTGGCATGATACATAAATATGCACATATGGATGGAGAACGAGTTCAGAGATTTTTGGTTCAACATGTTTTGCCATATTCGGCGTACAAAATAGTTTATAATACTTTATTAGAAATTAAGAAATAATTAAATTACATAATAGTCAAAATTCAATCAATTCAAGTACACAATTACATTCAATACAAAAATTATAGTCAAAAAATAATAATTAAAAACAATAACATTATTAAAATTACATATTAAATTACTACTTAAATAAAATCAAAATTTGTCATTAACAACAATCAAACATGGTAAATATCCCGTTTATGATATTAATAGTAGTGTCAGTGACCATGTCAGTTTAAAAACTTATATTGTCATTCAAAAACTCCGTAACACTATAGTATCCCTTATTGATAAGCAATTTTTTTAACTCTCTCTTGAATGAATTAATTGTTAATATCATAAGGGAATTTGGTATTTTATTGTAAATTAATGGTGCCATGCATATTACACTTTTTTTTAGAAATGCTGTTTTGGCGGGGACTGATTGCACCCAAAGTCTATACTTCTCACGTCTATTTCTACCTGTATTATTGACCAGAAGGGGGAACAAATTAGGATTAGTTTTTACAAATAGTGATATTTCTAATATGTAAAGTGACGGAAGTGTCAGAATTCTGTGCTGTATAAACATAGGCTTGCAACTTTCAGTAGTTTGCAACCCAAACATAGCCCGTATACAACGCTTTTGTGCTTTGAACGCAGTATCCTTCAGAGTTGAATTGCCCCAGAAAATTATTCCAAATCTTAATACTGATTCAGCAAGCCCGTAA
Organism: Diarsia dahlii; assembly: GCA_949775195.1. Classification (NCBI taxonomy): domain Eukaryota; kingdom Metazoa; phylum Arthropoda; class Insecta; order Lepidoptera; family Noctuidae; genus Diarsia; species Diarsia dahlii. Next base: position 7,750,682 of record OX459195.1, on the reverse strand, counting down.
TATGCTGTAAGTAAAGTATCTGCGTACTATTACTTTTACTACTATTACTTTCTCTAATATATTTCGCTTATGGTTTTTAAGAATATCATTATGACGTCTGATTCCATAAGGGCTAGGCAGAGTTGTACCTAATAGTACACCCACATTTCACCAGTTATGTTTGAGTCCCATGTGTGGGAACGAGCCTATGGTCATTATCTACTCAGAGATTCCTGATAGGAAAACACTAAGTATGCCTATTATTGCCTATCCCGTCGGGGCTGCGGATTATCGAAAGGCATAACGCGGCCTCGGCACAAGGGCGAAGAAAGAACATGGGTTGGTTCTTAGTCAGTAGAAGTCTGACACTCCCTTCCGCTCTACCAAAAAAAAAAAGCAGTGGCGCTAGCGACCATTAGATTAACAAGGAGATCTTACGAATAAATGTGATACTGGAAAGGTACCTTTCCATTAAAAACTACTGGGAAAAATGCTTAATGAAGGGCGTGTCTACATTTTCTCTTTCACCAGCCCCTTTTTTTTTGGATGGTGTGAAATCATCAAATGAATCCTTCCGGTCTAGTGGTTGGTCGAGTGTCAGACTTCTACTGACTAAAAACCACCTATGTTCGTTCTTAGCCGTTCGTTTGTATCCAGGGCCGCGGTATCTCTTACGAACAACTCGCAGCCCCGACAGGCGTCGGTCCTTGCCCCTGCAATGTTGCTGACATCTGTTCGCCCGTCGGGGCCGCGGATTTTTGTACTAGATAACGTGGCCTCGGCGCAAGGGCAAAGAAGGAACATGGGTTCGGTTTTTAGTCAGTAGAAGTCTGACACTCCCCTTCGCTCTGCCCAAGAGCGGGGGGGGGGTCATTTGATGATTTTCCACCAAACAAAAAAAAAAAAAAAAGGCGCACATGGACCACGAAACGCCATCGACACGGCCTATCATCGTCATAGGACGGACGGACGATGAGCAGGCCCACTGAAAGGTGTGTCTGCATTTTTTATGGTCAAGGCCTACCTTCATGCCCTGTCACCTGCATCTTTTTACTGCATTAGCGAGCGGAATTCACCAACCCGCACTGGGCCCGCGTGGTGGATTATCCCTCTCCTAAAGAGAGAGGCCTGAGTCCCTGCAGTGGGAACATTATAGGCTGATGATGATGATGATGATGAGTGACATTAGCGTGGCTGAGCATAGGGTTAAACAAATTTGAAAGCGAAGGCTTTCAAATTGTTTTACTGGGACCGCGTGGTGGATTATAGCCCATTCCTCTCCTACAGAGGAGGACTGAGTCCCTGCAGTGGGAACATGATGGTGATGATGATGAATCGGTATGATCGGTGATGTCAATATACTTCGTTAGAGGATTACCACTTTGGCGAGGATTGCCATTAATAACGCTAAGGGGAGAATTCGACCCGGTCCGCACTATTGCCTCAAACGCCCCACAACGGTTGTTTCAGCTTCGGGATCAAATGGAGGGGTATTATCAAAGGTTTTTCGCAAAAAGTGATGGCTGTGTAATACTTCCCCTCCGGCTCTGTGCGGGTTGTGGTGAAAATGTCAATATATTTTTTGGTACTAGAATAATATGCCGGTTTCCTCATCATGATTGACTCTACGATAAAGTAAGAGTCGTGGTAATGAAAAACATTACACAAAGTAACTTGCCTGCTTGGGTTCAAACCTACGTCCCTACAAGTCCTACAACTCCTAGATCAAAGTCGTTCCTGGAAAATGAACTGCCATAGCTAAATTAAATTCAAGAACCCCAATTTCCAATTTCCTTCGAAAGCAAAATAATTTCATCGCAAAAAAGACAAATCCAATTTAAAAAAATAACGAGACGTTATTATATTTCTCGAAGTTCGCTTCATTACGGGGTCTAATGATTGTAATTCACAGAAACACCCACAGAGGGGGGGGGGGGAGGGGGGGAACAGCTAATCGGCCACGTAGGTAGGTCCTAGTACGTTGGTTGAAGGGCGTCTGTCGAGGGTGGCGTATCGACCCAGCGGATTACCTCCCACAGGGAGGGTGGCAGGGCCTTTTATACGATACGATTTGGAAATAATTTTTTGATGGTGGATCATTTCGTTGTCGTGACAATGTCGTGTCAATATGTATAGTAACGATTTTGTGTACTTATCGTAACTATTTATATACCAAAGCTGTGGAATGATGGATAGGTACCTAATTAAGTATAACTCATTTGTTTGGAAGCCTCTGAAGCCATTAATTAATTCTATTTTGGATACCTTACTTTTAAAATAACATGGGATAAAAGCAGGAGGATGATGATGACCTGTCTTTTAAATTCCTGCTAATTCTCTAACTCTATACATTGTAGGTATCTAATTGTCTTTTATTCAGATTTAAGTCAGTTTCATTTTTATTTACCACCGATTTCGAGAACTTCCATCTTTTCTTAAGCCAGTACAACTCCTGCAGAGAAAACGTCTCCATCTGATTATAAGATGAGATGGATGAATTGAGAGAGGAATGGCACGAAAGTAAATGAGTAAATGATTGTGTCATATTAATTGAAACGTGATTCACCAACCCCAAGTAATATGGAACAAAAGTAGGAACATATTGATTATGAGCAGAGACATTTGGCACCTAAAATGACCTAAATAGGTACTTAGCATTCAGAATTTATTTAGGTCCTTAGTAGCTTTACTTTATGCATGGTTGAGCATGTGCGGTTGGATACCAACCAATCAGTTATGTAAATAGAAGGGACTACGAAGAGCCACCCTTCGTACGGTCATGTACGGTAGTATCGACCGCAAGGTTTAGCTCCGGCCCGGCCGGATGAGTCAGAAATATTTTAGATCTCACGACTTTTTTTTATCATAAATGTCGTAACGTAGTCGTTACGGTACCGTTTGAGAGTTTTAGGTAGAGGTCTAATGGTACAAAAATCTGAATTAACTACGTTATAAATTGAGATTACCTACAGCATCTCAATTCATATTTCGTATTTAATTTGAAAATGGCAGAATTCGGTATTGATAAGATGGAATGGGGTTGAGGTTGAATTGAATAAGAAATTATGTTTACACAATTATAAAAAAAAAAAAAAAAAATTAGACGATATTAATGAAAACTTTATTACGCTAAATTGATAGGGTCACAGTGAAAGCACAGTCACAGGTAAAATAAAAATGTCATTTAAAATTATATATTAGGTACCTACATCCTTTTACTTAGAAGTCGTTTTTACGTCGTCCCACGGGCGATTACAAATCTGGAATAGACAAGCAGCGCCATCTTTAATGCTCGACTCGTACTAATGCGACCATCCTACTATCCTACTTCCTACTAATATTATAAATGCGAAAGTTTGTGACTGTGTGAGTGTCTGAGTGTTTATGTTAGTTACTTCTTCACGCAAAAACTGAACTGAACGGATTTCGATAAAATTTGGTACACAGATAGTTTTAACCTGGATATTATATATATCTGATATTTTATCTATCCTATTAGGATAGATTTTTATCCTGATTTTATCTTCCCGTGGGATAATATTCGAGTTGTAGCGGGTGAAGCCGCTGCTGGCAACAGCTAGTAGGAAAATATACGTTTGCCTATGTTCAATCAATTTGTTTATCGAGAATTTTGTTCAAGATGAGGAAATACATGCAAAGAAACACATAATATACCTACTTAGTAGTTTTTCGTTTGTTATGTACCTTCAGAAGTAGGAAAGTTAGGAAAGTAAAAATGCTTAAGTATTAAAAACTTAAAAATATGACGACCGCACTTTATCTCACTTTTTCCAATTATTTATTATGTCACTTTAGGGAAAATTAGGAACAGTTCTCAAATAAGTAGGTGTGAGATACCACAACAATTGTAGGTTAAGCCTTGAGCTCTAAAACATAATATAATAAGTCTGTCAGTTTTTTAAGAAATAAACTTAAACATAAGGAATTAAAACAAATTAATGTTATATAGGTAAGCTTACTATGGAAAACTGTTTGTAAAAAAAAATTACAGAAAGAGAAAAACGTTTTAATCTCTTGAAGTAGGTAGGTACCTACGGATGCGATTTTACTATTGCAAAGGGAAAACTAGTTAAATGTTTAAATTATTCATTTAAAGTCGTGATGTGACACAATCGTAGGGACTAAAAATATCGTGCAATATAAAATGTTATTGTTCATCAACTTTCTTTTATATTCTAATACTGAAATTGTTTTTGGGTATTATTTATAATTTTAATTACCAACTTACGTTCAATTGACTGGCCTGTTGGTCTAGTGGTTAGTGACCCTAACTGCTATGCCGGAGGTCGTGGGTTCGATTCCCACCCAGGACAAATGTTTGTGTGAAGAGCAAGATCATTTGTTCTGTGTCTGGGTGTAATTTATCTATAATATGTAGGTATGTATTTAGAAATATATAAGTATGTTTATTAGTTGTCTAGTACCCATAACACAAGCTCTGCTTAGCTTGGGACTAGATGGCGTTGTGTGATAGTTGTGGAATATTATTATTATTATTATTATAATTTGTTAACGATTTTATTTTGAAGACGACGAGGCAGCACTACCAAAGTGTAGAGTTTGAAACAGAATAGAATCAGCTCAGAATGTTCCCACAGCTGGGATACGGGTTTTACATTCTTCCCGCATTCCAGACACTGAGCTGAAAAAGTAAGTAAGATAGATGTCCCGTTGGGGCTGCGGGTTTGGTCACAAAGATACCGCGGCCTCGACATAAAGGGCTAAGAAGGAACATGGATGGTTTTTAGTCAGTAGAAGTCTGACACTCCCTTTCGCTCCGCCCAAGAGCGGAAGGGGTTATTTGATGATTTTCCACCAGCCCAAAAAAAAAAAGAAAGTGTCACATTTCTAAGAATATTTTCTTATAAGACATACCTACACGTTTCCTCACGATCTAGGTATACACCGCTTTATGAGTAGTATCGGTCTATATAATAGAAACCGTAAAGTACTTAAATACTTATAGACAAATAATAAAACCAAAAATTATTTAGTAGAGACGAATCAACTTACCGCTGAAAAAAAATATATAGAAAGACACCTTATTTTACTTATCAATATCAAGATTAATAATAATTCATCATTTTAAGATCTATGCATTCGTATCCACTATCGTTAAAAAATCATCATCATCACCGCCTTTAAAAAACTAAAACCCCCCGCTAATTTCAATACGGAACCCTAACCCTTATCTAATAGTTGCACAAGAGATAACACCATGTTCAACAAAGTTTAACTACGTGTCGATCATCCCTCGTCCCTCATCCCTCCACCCTCTGTAACCCTCCGGGAGGGAAGAGGGAATCCCGCTGTTATGGAAGCCACGGTTTAGTAATTAATACCTAATTTTGCAAAGAGATATATTTTGTTTACTTTGTGGAAAATGTGATTATTTTCTACCTTTAATAGTTTTAGTTTGGTGTTGGCTAGTGTTTTGGTTTTAGTTTTTGTAACATTGAAAACAGTAAAAAATACTGTAAGTATGTAGATACTTACATACCCTTATATTCAAAAAATAAAGTAATCGGTATTAGAAATTCTCTTGCATTTTGAGATATGTATTCACGAAAGGTATGACTCAAATATTTCTTTTCACGAATTTCTAAACCTTTCTTTTATTCCTAAAAGTACTCCAAGTTATTCGTGCCCCAGATTGTCCGTCGAATTAAAATTCTATTTATTTAATGTACCTATATTCTCTTCTTGTAACGAAGGCACAACGAGAAAATGGAAACCGGAAATAAATCCAGCCATAAATCAGACGAGTGTGTTCAAACCATAACGTGCATTTTCCGGCTATTTTTCTTCTTTTACGATTTTTCTAACATTACAATGACATATTGCATCTCAAGAATCTGACCTAAGTTATAGGTAACTAAATAAGTTTTCTTATAATATACGTTCACGATATTGAACTCTTTGAAATGTGTGGAAACAGCGAGAAAAGTTTTGAGTGAAAATGTTGAATAGTGTCAAATCTGTATGCAAGCCTTTGTTAAAAACATCCGTCAGTTTTAAAAAGTCGTCCCTGTTTCTTCCTACTTAAATGATTCTGTAGGAGATTAATCAATGATTTGATTTGTCACAAATCTTGACTTCATCAAAACCTTAATTATGTCACTTGCCCAAATCTATTTGAGATTACAACAGCTTCTTACATTCTGCCACGCATTTGTTTTGGTCGTCAGTTTCACCCTTTTCCTACTCATAGGTACTACTTTTCACATATTTCACTCATAGCTTCTTTTATCTCCTTAATATTCTGCTTGGTCATAAAAGTACGATAGTCAATAATACTAAAACCGCTATAAAACAGAAAATGTGTGCTCTCAAAACATTCCGTGTCTCCCGGTATTACGGAACTTACTTGATACACCAATATTATTCACAATCATCAATTAAAATCAAAGTTTAATCTCACTATTGTATTAAAATTCGTACAGAATTTAATTTTGTAATGGTATTACAGAGTAAAACCGTTCCCCTTCGGAACGCTCGCCCTACGCACACTCGAATATTTAGGCCTAAACGAACGGACTGATGAATTCTGCGCTCCGCTGCGAGCCTGGTACTTATTGTTATAATTATTGCTTCATTATTATCCGTACTATTATTAAAACCAAGTAATGTTGGTTTAGTAATAAATCTAATAATAATGTGGTTATTATTGCCTGATAAAATTATGAATAATCGCAGTCAAGAAACTCGGCAATCTTTTGTTTTACTGTAAAAGTAGAACTTATTAGTTGGTTTCGTGATTCTTAGCAATAAATCTATTTGATTGAGTTATTATATGATTAAGTTGTCTAATTAAAACAATATTTATGGCAAATGGCCAAGGATTATTTAATTTTCATGTTGTTCTTACTACAAAGTAGTTTAAGCTAAGTAAAATTTCGCTAAAGTGTATACATCCCAAGTAGCTTTTAATTATTTTGCCGTATCTCAAGTACCTACTTACTTTGTAGTAATCCTATAGTAATTGACCCAATTTCACAAAAAACAAATGTTTGTTTGATTACAAAGACACACACATTACGAAATTGATTTATTCTTAAATCCGCAATATCATTTAGGCCTAAAATTATTTACGCACGAAACAACACGTCAAACTTGATAGCCTTCATTTCAAATTGCAGTAAAAATAAAGTGAAGTAAAAAATTCACTTTATTCCTTTCTAATTTATTCTTAAAAATTCAGCTTGTATCGGCCGCTTTCTCGCGGGTCACGATCCACAACATCCGTTCTCTTCTGAATGCACAATTAAATAGGAATATAGAGATCTCTTTCTAACGTACTAGTTGAAAGTATCTTTGTCTCTTTTACCCCGTCACGCGACGTTGTCAATTCTCCGTGCTGTACGCGGTGACCTTGTCGCGGTGTTCACGATACAAACACTAGGTATAATTACTGAAGATTTATAGTTTAATTTACGACCGCACATTCTTAATACTCGAGAACAAAATCCTGATGATTACGTGTTACGCAATTGGGTAATAATTTGTTAAGATTTTTATCATGTTTTGGAAGTTGTATGACTTGTGACTTGTGAAGGAGATAATGTTGTAATCGTGAGTACGTGACATGGTGTATAAGTTTTAATGAATGCTAAGTGAAATACGTGTTTCGATATCGAAACGGGTATATTATGATTAATAGAACTGGTTGGGGGGACTGTTGTAACAGTCAGTTGCGTACGGATGCAGTTGAAAAGCAATTTAAGTAATACTCGAAAAAATAAATAAATTTCCAAAAAAATACTTAGAACTCGTTACGACTGAAGTCATGTCCATGTAACTTCAGTGCTTCATTTGGAACTACATATTTATAAGGATTTTCGGATTTTTCTGTAAGGCGAAAATGGACATTCTGTTAGGTGTTAGGTATGTGTCACTTATTTTTGAATTGATGATGAAAACGAGCGTTAGGGGTAGGTTAGAAGGGCACGCCACCACGATAGTGGCGGTAAGTACCCACTTTGAGGAGTGGCTGGAGAGACGCCACGGCGCCCTCACCTACCGTCTGACGCAGGTCCTCACCGGACACGGGTGTTTCGGGAGGTACCTGTACCGAATCAGGCGGGAGGAGACGCCCGCATGCTTCCACTGCGAGAATCGACCGGAGGACACGGTGGAGCACACTGTGGAGGTGTGCCCTGCTTGGGCAGAGCCCCGCCGTGTTCTCGTAGCGGCGATCGGCGGCGGCGACCTCTCGCGTCCGGCCCTGGTGCAAGCCATGGTCCGGGGCGAAGAGGAATGGGACGCCGTCGCCTCCTTCTGCGAAGCAGTGATGCTAGCGAAGGAGGTGGCGGAACGAGAGAGGGAGAGAACCTCTCAACGTCCCAGCCACCGCGGAAGGCGCTCCGGGCGTCGGGGGCCACGCGATTACTTCCGGCCACCGTAGACGCGGGCCTGTGGACGGTGAGTAACGGGCTAGCTCGCCGTCCGGCCGTCGTCATGACGGCAACAGACCGTGTCGGCGGCGCGTTCGTGTTCCACGCGCGCCTCAAAGAGATGTCAGCAACAAGGAAGGGGCCCGCAAGGGCCGACGCCCGTCGGGGCTGTGGATTATCGAAAGGATAACGCGGCTCCGACACAAGGGTGAAGAAGGAACAAGGGTTTGGTTTTTAGTCAGTAGAAGTCTGACACTCCCCTTCGCTCTGCCCAAGAGCGGGGGGGGGGGGGGCTATTCGATGATTTTCCACCCACCAAAAAAAAAGAAATAAAAAAAAAGGGGTACCTAGGTTAGAACTGTGACTGCACAAGTGCACAGGCTAACAGAACCCTTTGTTCATTCTCACTTGTCTGGTCTTTTAAATTGATGAACCATTCAAGATTTATAAACAACATTGGTAATTTAAACTTCCTTTTAAATCCATGCTTATCATCGCGTGAAATTATTAGGTATTAAAAAATATTACTTCCTTTTTTTTATCGGATTTTATTAAACTTTTTAAGAGTTTTAATTGTTTTGCACGGAACAGTTTGTAAAATTAAAGTAACCTAGTTTCGACTTTATATCATCTGCTATCCTATCTGCCAGTAAAGTTCCATGAAAATCGGTCCAACCGTTTTGGAAATTAGCTGGAACAAACAGATAGAGAGACAGACAAAATTTATACGGCACTAACAAAAGTATATTTTATGCATTCAGTAAAAAGTAGTTATTGTGATATTACAAATTGATAGTTCAATATTATTTATTTGTACCTATAGCTTAATGACCGTAACTTACTTTGGCTTTTAATAATTTTCATAAATTAAGCCGATGCTTGTCATGTACGGAATTAATTACGTTATTTATTGTCTCAATATTCTGAAGAAAACCAATACAAAATTAAATAAATTTGATTGTCAACTTTTATTTTTTTTCGCATTTTTATTTATCTTCACAATATTAGTTTGACTCGATATCGTTATTACAACCAGTTTGTGTGTGTTTTACTCATTGAAGGAATATGGCATTAACTAGCAGTTGCCCGCGACTTCGTTCGCGTAGAAATTTTGACTCTCTTGTCTGGACTGCCTGTGGATGGTACTATGTCAAATCGAATGCCAAATGCCAATCGAAGCGATTATATTCCCTTAAACCAGCCCTGTCCTAAAATCTATTCCTACCTGAAATGTCTTAACTATATTCTATCTCTCTGCCAATTTTCCATATGGACTTACGGGAGCCCTTAGTCCAGGTCTTCCTTACAAACTTAGCTTAGATCTCCTACTCCTAATAGACTTGTTAAATTTCAGGTTGTTAGTACAAAAAAAAAAACAGCACATTTTTACAAACATGTGAAAGCCCTCAGACGTCCTTATTCTGGCCATGTTGCTAAACTCGCTAAATCCGTTCTTAGTCAACGTCTACTAACTATAAAGTACCTTCCTGCCAAAATTGTAGCACAAAAAAGGAAGGACTGTCATACAAACTCGCGTGAGCCCTTAGACCTCCCTAGTCCGGCCCTGTCGCAAAATCGGTTCTTAGCAAACTTCTACTCACCTACTACGTCCCTGCCAAAATTCAAGTTAGTAGCACACAAAATGATGGACTTTTAAACAAACTTGCGAGCGCCCTTAAACCTCTCTAATCCGGCCCTGCCACAAAACCTGTACTTAGCAGAGTTCTTCTAACTATAAACTACGTGCCTGCCAAAAATCAAGTTTGTAGCACAAAAAATTAAGGATTTTCTTACGAACTTGCAAGAACCCTTAGACCTCCCTAATCCAGCCCTGTCACAAAATCTGTTCTTACCAGACGTCTACTAACTATAAACTACGTCCGTCTCAAAAATCAACTTTGTAGCTCAAAAAATGAAGGACTTTCATACAAACTGGCGAGAGCCCTTAGACCTCCCTAATCCGGCCCTGTCTCAAAATCTGTTCTAAGCAGACGTCTACTAACTTTAAACTACGTCCCTGCCAAAAATGAAGATTGTGGCACAAAAAATTAAGGACTTTCATACAAACTTGTGAGGGCCCTTAGACCACCCTAAACCGGCCCAGTCGCAAAATTAATTCATAGCAGACGCCCACTGACTATAAACTACGTATCTGCCAAAAATCTAGATTGTAGCACAAAAAATGAAGGAGTTTCATACAAACTTGCGAGGGCCCTTAGACCACCCTAATCCGGCCCTGTCGCAAAATCCGTTCTTAGCGGACGTCTACTAACCATAAACTACCTTCCTGCCAAAAATCATCTTTGTACGTCCAGCGGTTTTCGAGATTTCGTGATGAATCAGTGAGTGACCTTTCGCTTTTATAGATATAGATAACAAAAATACCTTAAAAAAATATTCAAAACAAAACAAGCAAAACTAATAAGTATGCCAAAAAGGCTTCAGCTTAGCATAATTCCAGCATAATATACCATCATAATGGTAAACAGACGAAAAGAAGAAAAAAAAATCCAAAGACTTTATTACAACTCATTCATGGTGTGAAACCCAAATAATCCGGCACCGTATTTATTATCAGTGGCCCAAAAAAGCTCGCGTGTGTTGCGTTATTTAAAACCTACGGCTGAACACGTCCTGGGAATAATTTCTTCTGCCGACATGTAAACACGGATGCCTACCTCACACAAACCAAAACAAATTAAATCCTATCCAAAAATAATCTGAAAGAAACTCTATGGTATAGTGAATGAAGTTAAAAGTCTAATATACATAGTCTGGATAATTTGCTGAAACTTGTAAAGGGGTTCGTATTTATTCGTAGTCTATTTTTGGCTGCGGTAGGCGGTCGCTCCAATACATCTTGATTTTTTATATCTTTTTAAGGGCCTTTTTGTGGCCCGAGGCTATGTCTGGATTTAGTCCGTGTTTCCGGCTATTGTGCTCGAGTAATTTTTCAATTAAAAGTCCTTGGTACGGTATTTGATTTTAGGGTTACAGCGTCACGGCCTCACGGGTGTGAGTTGATTAACGGATGTAGCGTTAACCGATAATTTTCTGTTGACACAGTATAACGGTGGAATTTTGGAACAAAATATAGTACTTACTACATGTAAATAGGAAAAACAAAAAGAAAATGAAAATTCGTAAAAAAACTTTGTAAAAACTTACTGACGAAAAGCAAAACGAAAATAACTTGTTAGAAAACACGATACAGGGAAACTCATTAAAGTCGCAAAATGCGTTCTTTCACTAAAAACTTTTTACTTGTGCCGGACGGAAAAGGATTCTCAGCTACTGTTATGACCAGCGCGTTTCACAGACTCGTCAAACTTTTGACATTTCGATCTACACTGTTAAGATCAACACACAAGACAAAATAAAAGTATCCAATCAATCAATGAACTCAGCCTATCGCAGTTCTATGCTGCATATAGGCTATTCCTAAACTACACCAGAATACCTTTTCCTCCGCTTTCCACACCCTACCTATCCTATTCACCACTGCCTGCAATCGGCACATCACTCTTAGAAAATTGTACTTATGTAAGTAGCTACTCTTACGACGCGAGAGTCAGCTAAGCTCATCATCATTACCCTCATTTACTTATCTTTACATTACTCTCGTAATCCCTAAAGGCAGAGGTGTACCCTCTACACCGAGATTTCGAAAGTTTTGTTTAAGTCTAAATAAGCCCGCTCATAGAAATCTAAGTTCCGTGGCTGCTGCTGAAAAAAATCCTGAAGGAAAAACCCAATACCACTTTGCCCTACCTAGGAATCAAAACCAAGAACCTCATGCTAGTCGCGGTTGCGAACACTAGACCACGAGGCAGACCGCATACACCATCATTCAATTCTTACATTTTTGGGTATGAAGTCACTTGGATCTAGCTTCTACAAATTTCATGGTATCTTCAGTGAATTGAAGATAACATGAAATTTGAAACGCCAAGACTGTAACATATTCATATTTTAGAGCCTTGGAGTTCTACAATTTTTTTGTGCAGCCTATTTATACTCACGCCAAAACTTTGCATCATCGCCAAACCTTTTTTTTGGTGGGTGGAAAATCATCAAATAACCCCCCCCCCCCCCCCCCGTTCTTGGGCAGATCGAAGGGGAGTGTCAGACTTCTACTGACTAAAACCAACCCATGTTCCTTCTTCGCCCTTGTGCCGAGGCCACGTCATCTCTTTCGATAATCCGCAGGGTGAATAAAACCTCTACTGCATTAGACGAAGTTGTACCTACTTAATCGATTTTCTGACTTCTAGTGGGAGAGCCGGCTGCAAAAATACCTACCTCATCAGGTACCCCAATAGGCTATCTTTAGATCGTTAACCGACACTTAAACACGTAAAAAAAATCAGGTCTGCCAGTGCCGATCCTGCCGGGTCATGGAAAAAATTCATATTTTTTGTCGTATTTTTTTGGTGAAAATTACGTCACAAGGTACCCGAATTAAAGTGCTGGCAACAGTTAACCATTGATTAATTACCTAAAAAAAAGTAGGTCTGCCATTGCGCACTCTGCCGGAAGTACTTGGCAGACCTCTAAAATATGGCCCCTCCAGCACCATGAACCTACCTCATCGAGTACCCTGATGGAACCTACGCCAAATAATAGCCAAGATGCCCTCGATAGAGGATCAAAAGGTCTGCCAGGTCTAATCTTGCCGGAACTTAGTGTTCAAAGCATTTGAAGTTGGTATGGTAAGTAGGCAGCATTATTTCATACAAAGAAGAAGGGGCGAAATGTCCCTTGTAACATTTTCTCCTATATATCAAATGAAAGAGCGTAAAAAATAGATCATTTTATTCCATAACAGTAAATGTGTGAATACTGGGGGAAAAAAGTTATTCACCGTTAAAGAGAGAAAATATTTTTTTTATTTTTTTTCATCGGACATACTTGGGTGAGGTGTCTATTGATAGGTCTTTTAAAATGACCGTGATGTTTCTAAGATCATTTTTTCTCAAAGTCAATCGTTTGAAAGATAGACAGTTTCAAAGTGCTAAAATGTGTCCCCACCCCCTCTAACTTTTAAACTAAGAGAGTGAAAACTCTAAAAAAATATATGCTGTAGATCGCAATGAAAAATTACAACCAAGATTAGTTTGAACGAGATGAAGTTAGCCGTTTTTGAGATATAGCACATTTAAAAAACCGCAAATATAACTTTGTTATTCATACAGTTACTATGAGAAACAAACTTATCACAAAATGTGTATTTCTGTTGCCGCTTTAACAAAAAATAATACAAATTAAAGGTGGCTCCTACGATGGTACGGAACCCTTCATGTGCGAGTCCGACTCATACTTGGCCAGTTTTTTTTTATCCAATTTATTTTTTTCCAATTATTCACACCGTCCATCACACGTTTACTGTGTGAGTGAATAATTGATTTATTTTTCCAATTTTTCACACGTTTACTGTGTGAATAATTGGAGAGAAAAGTTATTCACCTTTAAAGAAATGATTTTTTAATTTTTTAGACTCAAATAGTATTCGCACTTTTTACGATGACATCGTCCGAATTTCTCATCATCATTATTTCAGCCGAAAGACGACGACCCGCCCCGCCCTTTGCACGGGTGAAATTGCTGAATATAAACCTTCATCTTGAATTACTCTGTCTATTTCTAAAAACTGCATTAAAATCCATTACGTAGTTTACAAGATCTAAACGTAGAAACGCGTTCCATATGGTGTCGGGCGTAAAGAATAGCACCATCCCATATCTACCCGTGAGTGTCGCAAGAGGCGACTAAGGGACGTACCAGAGAATGGGCAGCAGCATTCTACTGTGCTTTGTTATGACCTTACTGCGCTTGCCAACCCGTCTGCCAAGCGTGGCGATTATGGCAAACCTTCCCAAATGGAAATGAGCGCACAAAAATGTCCCCTAGTACCCCTCGACTACGGTAGCGGTCGAGGCAGCGGCGTGGCAAGGGAAAAGGTCCGGCTACCTAAAAGTAACGGAACTCGAAGAGGAATTGAGCAGGTTGCGATGGAGTATTGTGGAATTATTTGAGGTCCGAAGAGAGGGGGAGGACACGATAATCCTGAAATCCGACTCTACTACCGAGAGGGTTACCGGCAGTCCCAGGGTGGTGTTGGGATTATCGTCCACAAGTCCCTCATGAATAACGTGGTGAAGATCGAGAGTGTGTCGACCAGGGTGGTGTACCTTATACTCAGAATATCCACAAGATGTGTGCTGAAGGTCATAAAGGTCTACGCGCCGACCTCGGGACACCACGCCGACGATGAAGGGGAGACCATGCATGAGGATGTTTATAAAACCACACACTGCTCGCAGAACGAATGACGGATGGGGCCGAAAGTTCTGGAGTGGCGACCGCGAACTGGAAGACGTTGCGTTGGAAGGCCTCCCACTAGGTGGACCGATGACCTGGTGAAGGTTGCGGGGATCCGTTGGATGCGAGATGCACGGGACCGGTCAATGTGGCGCCACTTGGGGGAGACCTATGTCCAGCAGTGGACGTCTTTCGGCTAAAATAATCATCATCCTCAGCCTATTATGTTCCCACTGCAGGGACTCAGGCCTCCTCTCTGGGAGAGGGATGGGCTATAATCCACCACGCGTCCCCAGTGTGGGATGGTAGATGTCACAGATCTTAGAATTTTTTGGTTCTAAGATTTATGCCGGTTTCCTCGCGATATTTTCCTTCACCGTTTTGAGAGCAGTGGTGTTGAAATAAATTACACAAAGTAATGTGCCTGCCTGGGTTCGAGCCCCACGACTTACTGTTCGTAAGTCGGAGCAGCCACTGGGCCACCACAGCTCTGATGAAATAATGATGATTAGAAATCACACAGAAACACATCGCCGCCATTTTCAAAACTTCGTTGGCCCTGCTCGTGCTTGGGACGATGTCATCGTAGAAAGTACGAATACTTTTTGAGTGTATTGCTCATAAACACACAAACATCGTAACGGATTTGGGTCTACCTTTTTTAGCAGAATTTTTTATACCCGAATTTTGTTTTGCATGACAGTGGATGGCAGAAACTTCATTTCGCAGAAAATCATTTGGCATACACTCATTTACCATAAATTCAAAACGCATAATTTTGTAAGTCAGAATCATCTTTGAGCATAAACTTCATTTCCAGAACCATCATTTCGCCGAAAATTCATAATCAGAATCGTCTTTTGGCACGCATTTCATTTCATACATACGTGTAACATGCAATAATAATAATAACTTTTATTATTAATTATTATTATCAGCTCACCCCGGCTATAATTTCTAGGTGAGAACATTAAATGTATGTCAAAAATAATAACAGTAATTATTATTAATAATAATAATAATAATGACGTCACTCATACATGCAACGCATGTACTCCATGACGCGCGCTCGCTTCGCTCGCATATTAAATAACACTAATATCTTCTGTCCCCGAAGTGCCGGGCGTCCGCCGGCCTCCTTCGTCGGCCTAAGGCCCGGTGCCCATGCCGCCCCTATAGGATACTTTCGCGAGACGGTCGTTATACCGTATAAAAATCTACCAAATAAAATTCTGCCATCTTAAAAGTATGCCTTTGAAAATTCGGCTATTTAAACATTCTGCGAAATGAGTATTCTACTAAATAATTGATCTGCCATAAACACATTCGTTCAAAGAAGAATATGCCAAGTGTGGTATGCCAAATAAATTTCGGAGCATCAAGTTTCTGCCAGATAGATGGTACCCAACGGATTTTAATGCAGTTTTCAGCAATAGACAAAAGTGATTCAAGGGGAAGTTTTATATTCCGCACATTGCACCCTTGCAAAGCCGGGGCGGGTCACTAGCACTACTAAAAGATAAAATAAAAAAATCATTTCTTTATAGGTAAATAATTTTTATCTCCAATTATTCACACAGTAAACGTGAATAATTGGAGATAAAAACAAATTGGATTTAAAAAAAAACTGGCCAAGTGTGAGTCGGACTCGCACATGAAGGGTTCCGTATCATCGTAGGAGCCACCTTTAATTTGTATTATTTTTTGTTAAAGCGGCAACAAAAATACACATTTTGTGATAAGTTTGTTTTTCATAGTAACTGTATGAATGACAAAGTTATATTTGCGGTTTCTTAAATGTGCTATATCTCAAAAACGGCTAACTTCATCTCGTTCAAACTAATCTTGGTTGTAATTTTTCATTGCGATCTACAGCATATATTTTTTTAGAGTTTTCACTCTCTTAGTTTAAAAGTTAGAGGGGGTGGGGACACATTTTAGCACTTTGAAACTGTCTATCTTTCAAACGATTGACTTTGAGAAAAAATGATCTTAGAAACATCACGGTCATTTTAAAAGACCTATCAATAGACACCTCACCCAAGTATGTCCGATGAAAAAAAATATTTTCTCTCTTTATCGGTGAATAACTTTTTCCCCCAGTATTCACACATTTACTGCTATGGAATAAAATGATCTATTTTTTACGCTATTTCATTTGATATATAGGAGAAAATGTTACAAGGGACATTTCGCCCCTTCTTCTTTGTATGAAATAATGCTGCCTACTTACCATACCAACTTCAAATGCTTTGAACACTAAGTTCCGGCAAGATTAGACCTGGCAGACCTTTTGATCCTCTATCGAGGGCATCTTGGCTATTATTTGGCGTAGGTTCCATCAGGGTACTCGATGAGGTAGGTTCATGGTGCTGGAGGGGCCATATTTTAGAGGTCTGCCAAGTACTTCCGGCAGAGTGCGCAATGGCAGAACTACTTTTTTTTAGGTAATTAATCAATGGTTAACTGTTGCCAGCACTTTAATTCGGGTACCTTGTGACGTAATTTTCACCAAAAAAATACGACAAAAAATATGAATTTTTTCCATGACCCGGCAGGATCGGCACTGGCAGACCTGATTTTTTTTACGTGTTTAAGTGTCGGTTAACGATCTAAAGATAGCCTATTGGGGTACCTGATGAGGTAGGTATTTTTGCAGCCGGCTCTCCCTCTATTCTAAACCTATGTATCCCGAAGATTGCCCGAATGATAAAAATAAAAACTGTGAAGTTTAAAACAAAACGGATTGTAAGAAAATGTTTAATAATCTTGACTTGCCGATGTCTCAGCAACAGCCTCCGTTATCCTAGCAACAGAGTAATTTAAGAGGTATTCGTTTTATACTTGCTATAATATTTTATCGATGGCTATAAAAATACACTATACGCGATAACATCTCCTGTTTTATTGGTTACCGTCCCATTTTGATACGTAAGAGAATTTGTATATATTCCTGTTTATTTTCCGTTCCACGGTTCAAGATTATTTGATTATGTCGTCAAAGCGGTTATGATTGATTAAGTTAATTAAAACCTTCGGAGAATAGGGGATCGGACTGGGTCAAAATAATATGATTCTGTTTAGTCCGTAAGTTAGATTATCGAAAAATATTGAATACGTGTTTTTTGTTTTATCAAATCAATAAAAAATGACGAAGATAAAACGCGTCAAAGATCTTGGAGTGGGGCTTGAAACGTCACTTGTGTCGTCAAAATGTACTATCATATGACGTCACACGAGCTTTCGAAGCACTGTATCGTCTTCATTTTAAGTTTACGTGAAAAAAGAAAAAATACGTGTCCAATAATTTTTGGAAATCTATCTGACGGACTAATTAGTTTTTTTTTATCCGATCCCCTATTAAGAGCAGAATTTCTGTAAAGGAAACGAGATGATGGTAGTATCTTAGAGCTATCTGGAAAATAAATCAAATTAGCAACCACACTTTAAGTTCATCGGAAAGAAGAGGAGAGATAACGGTGTAAGCAACCGTTTGAAAGATGCAGCATAAAGAGACCAAAAAACATCACAAATTCACAACAACGTGTGATTTTCTCCAATAAAGGCAAATCAGAGCGAATCATTAGATTTGCATTATCACGCCAAATGATGTTGATTTTGTTTTTTTTTTGTTGTTTTTGTTTCATCGATGTATATATATATCTCATCATATTGAATCAGTCTTCGATGTAGCATAAGCATGGTCTTTTTTTTGGGGCAAGCCCGCCAGACTGTTCCCACACCACATGTAACTCCTGTAAGCCAGAATCAACAGTGACGACCACAAGAAAAGCGCCGAGACAAGAAGCTAGATGAAGTGCCAGAGAAACGATTTAACTGTCTTGGATCCCGCAACGAAATCAATCAGAAAAATATAAGCATGGTCTAGCTAGCGGGTGTAACCTAAAGTAATCCTACTGCTGGGTCACGGATAAAATAAACACTAATTCATTCATTCATATTATCTTACTCTAAGAAACGATTGATGTACTGTGCAAAAAAATGATATGGCCAGAAAGGAGGTGTCTGATGAGTTGACATACTCGCCATCTCATTAGACACCTCCTTTTATAGAGAAGTATGGAAAAAGGAGACATGCTGCGGCGTCCATCGTCATTATCATATCAGCCCGGAATCACTCACTGCTGGGTATAGGTCTCCCCTTTCTTCCGCCACATTCTCGATCCTGTGCGTCTTATAACCAGGTGTTTCCCGCGATTTTGTCCTTAATAAATACTAACATTATCATAGTTTAGGAAAAGAGGAAACTTTTCAAAATTCTCGTCTTTAAGAGAGGGCTCGAGATCTCGTGGGCCCAGTGTGGGTATAGAAGTAGATTTCACATGTTTTCGAATTTTTGGATCACCGTCCCGATGTTCGAAATTTGTCTTCGATGTGTTTATAATTACCTCCTGATTTTACTTGCTATGCACTTTTTCCTGATTCAACCAACTATCAAGTCGAAAGATGAGGTGTGCCTGATGATTACCCACTTCTTAAAAATGTAAAGATAAGTAAGACTTTCTCGACAGTTTCATGAGATAATTGAGGTTACGCAAGAGATCTTCCCACGTCTTCGCAATAATACGTGATTCGACTTATCAGATAAGAAGATGAAGATACATTGCGACAGAGAAGGTAGATAGAAGTGTTGTGCTCGCCGACAATATTTTTTAAAGAACTTGAAATAGTTAGTGATTGAACTGCAATAAAAAGGGCCATGAAGATTCGTTTGGGTCAAAGAAAATTCTCTATTTGGAGATTTTTTTTTTCGCGTCGATGATTCTTTTGTTTTAGATGATTGAAGTGAGCTAGAAAAGAATAGAGACTTTGTTTAAATTAGGTACTATCTACATTTATATTATCCCATCTATAGAATAGGTATCAAATCTATTAGGTAATCTCGAACAATCGAACTCATTAAAGCAGCTGATAAGTAAGCTATAATCAATGGTAAGTACCTACCTAAAGGTAGGTAAAAGATACAACAACACAGAAGTAGGTAATTACTATTCTAGTGCATACTAAATCGCGTATCAACTCGTAATTAAATCGCTCCATTACTAAATCCAATACAATGTAAAGGTTACAAACCAAATTGATCTTGCCAAGCTTGCATTCCGACACGAACACGTCTAAACAACAACTACTAGCGCCATCTGTTAGAACAAATGCGAACTACCAAGCCAGCGCGTGTCGCTTGCCATTGGTCTAAAGTGACGTTTACGTCACCTTGACAGATGAAACAGAGGTATAAGACGATGGTAAAGACAGACAGAGACAAAACAATAACATAGAGGCATCGATTCGGAGGTCAGCCGCGCATGTCAAGTGCATTTCGATAAAAATAAATTGAGTTGCGACTGGCTGTTAGAACGTTTTGTATTGGCAGATAAGACTATCGGTAGACGTGCGTACTGATATCTGACACACGTGAGGATCAGCAAGATTCGTTGCAAAAATTGATGTCGAACTAGATTAACAAAGGCATTTCTTATTTTGAAGACTACAAAATCTAAGAAAGAAGTTTTTGAGAAGTTAAAACAAAAAAAATAGATTTTCGGCTCGAGATTCACCTCTTATTAATTTACAAAAATAGGTTGGTTAATCCACACTTTAACAATAACAATAAAATATATAAAACAAAACATAAGAAAAGAGCCAACCAGATTTTTTCTATGAAAACAAACATTTGTTTGGAAACAACTTATTACGTAGCAGACACCACGTAAAAAAAGAAAACAATTTGGCAGACAAACCCTAATCAGACCAACACATTCACAAGTACAATGAGATTCATCTCAACAAACTAATGGTTACTTAACGTCAGACGTGGTGGATTGTAGTACAAATAAAGATAAGTCACGCACCCATTACTGCCAACACATACAAAAAATACTATCGGACCATCCACGTCCCTTTCTAACAAACGCTAATTCTCCATTCCAATCTCTCTTCCCCATTTTTCACTTATCCTCAATTAACAATTACTTAGGTCTCCTGTCACTGAATTTTCAGTCCTAAACCCTAGCAAAAGAGTCACTTTTTTACTTGTGAATCTTTTTAGTACTGATAAAACATTGTTGCGCTAATTTATATGTGTGAGTGTTTAATTCACTCGTACAAATGAAAAAAGGGAAGTTCCTACTATTGGTAACAATGTCGGTGTTAATGAGCATGGTCGCTTTTAAATGTCTTTTATCCCTTTCTATAGTATCATATTAGACGAGGAACAAAACAGGATGGTTGGAGGGAGAATCGGGTGAGTTTCTTCAGTAGGGTTTACCCTTAAGCGCTCGGATCGATCTTTTTCAGCTGCAAGGTACACACGGTATGAAATTTCCACGGACTTGGATTAGCAAAAATGACAAGACGTATATAATTATGAGACATTTTCAAGTACACGCATAGAATCTGTTATGGATTGAGAAATAGACCTAACAGTGATGTATTAAAGTATTGAGAATGAGCCCAATTTTGAATCACAAAAGTATGACATGACATCAACTTACGAGTAGCATGGCTCAAAAGGGCAGGAATAATAACTACTGAGTAATTAAAATAGTAAAATAAAAGAACACAACAGGGCCCAGGAAAATGAACTAGGAAGTAACTACCATGAAAAACCTTTCATGAGATTTATTAGCCATAGCTGCAAAACTTTATCAGACCTCGTTGACTTATACATGTATAGGCAGGTAAAAGATGTTTAGAGTACATAAGACATAAAGCCAGCTACCCCAGGCTACACTGCTGGCCTAACCTGGGTGCGCCAAAATACAAGTCTGCCTGTCGTAGATCTTCGCACCTGTCTTTTGCAGGTCGTCCATACATTTAGCTCCATCTAGCTCCACCCTGTTAGCTACATCTAGAAGCTCGAGCAATTTAATCATTTTTACAGTTATTATCGTAGAGTCTTCTCATAATGGGATTTTTTCTGAATGCCCGGTCAATGGATGTAACGTTTGTAAAAATTATGTAATCACTATTGGAACATGACATACATACAAACGTTAAGATCTGCTGTACCAGTAGAAGATACATCGTGCAAAATATCACCCTCTGTGCACCGGAATTCAGTCACTCACACATACACACTACACCCTATACATACCTTTCCACACGCGCCGACAGTTCACACAAGCGTGCTTCGGTGACGTTGAACTTCGCACACACAAACAAAATTGCATGCAATTCTCGACCTTATAGCAACGGGGTTGTTCTCAATGTGTCCTACATATACCGATCCCTTAGATAACCTCAAAATTTCAGTTTTTGACCCGGACAGATCATGTTATCGACTATGCACAGTTTCCTTTGGACTTGAGTTTTCAGTGCTTCGAAAGATGACGTAGTTTTTTCGTTTATATTGTGTGTGTGTCATTTCTGAGGCGTGGGTGTGTATTGTGGCTCAGATTTGGGACGTTTTCGCCCAATATTCGGTTGTGTCTGGAAGTAGACAGTTGTAGGATGTGTTGTGCAGTGCGACCGTCATTTCTCGACGTCTTATGATAGTGTCGGCACTTGGATAAGTAAATGATCGGCAACAGTCTTTGTGGCAGACAATGAGCGTAAGTACTAACCTATATTTCATTATTTACTGATAGTGTTAAACTTTTATCAAGTTTTTTTCCATATTTATCTACTACAGTATTTTTTATTACCAGTTTAATAATATTTTTTGGCAATTTCACAATTTTTCAAAATAAACTTTTCACTGTAAAAAATAGGGGACGATATTATTTTGCCTCCCCAAAGGTATGTCGAGTTTTCCGCCACCGGCACCTCCCCTCTCACATTTCCCTGTTTAAATATTTATTACGTATTTTTTATTATTCATAGTGATGGAAAACCGGTTCGTATTATCTAATAGTTCAAGGTTACGTTATCTTTCGATCCGGAAAGTTAAATGCATGGGTGACCATGGTTACCATATGGATTCAATACAAATACTCATACACGGTAATCAGTTTCGTTGATAACCGCTTTAATAGAGGTATTAAGATATTGGTTTTCTAAAGTGCTTTTGAGGTAATTATTGGCTTTATATTATCAGTGGGTGAGTGATGTTCGGTGGGGAGGTATAATATGGAATTTGTTGTGCTAGGGTAAGTGACATTTGGATTATTTTGTAAATATAATGTTTTACGTTATTTAACGATGCGAGGCGCTTGCTTGCATCATTAAAAGAAGAAATACATAGAACAAAGAACTACAAATACGCAGTTTATCATCATTAGCATCTTTAAATGAAAACTTTTTCTAACAAGCTAACTACTCGTTAAAACTTCAGAAATAATGAGAGTCTTAAAAATAAAACTATGAAAAGTTATTTAAACACTAACGAATGCGAGCTTTAGAAAATCCCGAATTATTTTCACCAACTTTGTCTATACATTTTTCTAGCTTTATTTAACTAAGTTACACCTATCTCAGGGCTTATAAATTGTTCATTTTACTTGTTTTCTGTGTTATTATGTAGGTGCTTACTTGAGTTACTTGAGATCAAGAGATAAACTATTGTCTTGTGCTTTATTTCTGTTGGTTGATTTATTTGGACAGCTATGAGAAAGTCCAGATGTTTCGTACTCGTAATTACAGGATTGTCACTTATTTTTCTTCTTGTGCTTATTTTTCTTCATAAGTTTCTTCTTATTTTTCTTCCTGTTCATCAACGAATTTATTTAAACAAACAGTTTAAAAAAAATCGTTGATGAACAGGTAGGTTTTAGCACGTTTTATCGTTGTATTTTTAGTTTTTATATTAGTAAACCAAGTGAGTGAGTCCATAAGACTTCGTCTTTACTGTTTCAATTTACCTAAGTAGCAAAAGAACAGAGAAAAGGCCTGTGACGATATAGAATAGGCAGATTATGCATGCTTACCCAAGTTGGTATCTTTTCAGTCTACGTTTTTTTCCGATTTTCTCACGTTAAATACTGAACGTAGGTAGGTTAAGTACCTGATATTAAACCATGAATAAAAATAAAAGAAGCTATCAAATGAATAACCCAGTAAACTAACACAATAGGTACCGCCACTTTTATGTTCAGTATCCTAAATAAAATATAACAATCATTGTGACGGATGTTAGCCAATATAATGATATCACGAACCACAGTTATATCATAACAATATTTATTATACGTATTTCAGTATAAAATGAACAATATAAAAGTAAGTATCCGTCGCGTCGTCCACATTGATGTCAACACGTTCCATAGAAATGTGTAGAAAGGAATTCAAATGGTATTTTAAAATATTATCTTGCTCAATTAAGCTAGAACGAAATACGACGGCCATGTTGCAAATTCTAGACATTTTCTTCCCCCCTGGAAGTGATCGCTCCGTTGGTTTGTGTATGTATGTTATGTTGTGTTGTGTATGTGGTGTTCCTTATGTTCATCAAAAAACGACTCACGGTCATTCTTTCTGGTCTTCAGAGTTTTTGTTGACTTGTTCAGGTCTTTCGACCACTTTAATATAATCTCAGCCCCAGCCTAACGATACAGATAGAGATAGAAACCTCTCTGTGAAACGTAACTCCATTAAGTTACGGATTAAATTCGGTACGGGTGGATGTCACAAGTCTTATGGAGCTAACACACCAAAGCTCTTCCTCTTCTTCTTTATCGTGTGGTTATTGACTGACCTGGTGTCAGTGTTGTCCGGCTGTCAAATGTCCGGCTCGGAATGTTGGCTCTATTACCTAGATTTTTTAGTTCCTAAACATGACGATTGCCGGCCACTTTATTGGCCATTAAATTGTACATTAGTTGTAATCACTTATTGAACCTTGTTGAATTATGGGATTAAATCTATCCTACAGTGCCCATTAGAGAGTTCCATTCACAATAAGGAGAAAGAGTAGTAGGTATCATGAACTAAAGAATAATATAATAAATCATCTCGAGAACCAATATATCGTGAATGTAACCGATATTATTCACACATATTGTGTCATCTGAGAGGTTGAAAGCATCGCTTGCTTTCAGGCGAGAGTGCTATCTATTTACTTATTAAGGTTCGTGGCCCGTCCATTCCGAGCTCGGTTACAACGTTGCGAATCGTAAAACATCCGATAACAAAGGTTAGGTTAGATTGCAAAGCATGTTTATTGCTGTGAAGCAGTTAGAACAGTCCTGTTAGACACGCAATGTAAACATGTTTATTGTAAACGGTCATCGCTTGTGGGAAATACTTACAGATTTTTTTAAAATAATTATGTTTGGAGAGTAAGAGGAAGGCCAAAGAAAAGATGGATGGATTGCGTGAGGAATGATCATATGAAAGAGAAAGGAGTGAATACAACTGTGATGTCTAACAGAAAACGTGTTGAGCTGACCCCAAATAGAATGGGATAACGGGAGGAAAATGATGATGATGATGATGATGATGTAGTCGGTATATATCTCTATAACTTTTTATTTTTAACCCTTAATAACTCGCGTCCATTACAGTTACACTTACGCTCGCGTGGGGAATATATAACCCCAATTATAAAGGTACAATAAAACATATTTTTAATGACATACTTTTATTTTTATTATTAAAATTAGAAAAAGACAACATTCTTTTAGATTGTAATAGTATCCTTAATGAACTTTGTTATAAACTTTTAAAGATATGAAACTTTAAATTTAGGAACTTTTTATAATCAATACATTTATCACATTATCATAGTGGAATGGTCGTGACAAACTTGCTGGTGGCATTTGGCATAAATCTTATTTTTTTATCCTTCGACCTTGGACAGATATGGCACCTTCTAAAAGTTGTCGATGGACCACCTCTGGAAGTGGGCTTTAGGATCCTGAACCTGAGACACTCGTCCAAAAAAAGTTGCACGAATACTCGTGTGGGGCAATATATACCCCAGACGTGATCTCCTGAAGTCCTGACACAACCACACGACACGGAGCGGCGCTTGCGACTGATTCGCGGCGGGGGGAGGTATTTAGGCAGCTACTAGGAACGGCTTGGAGGTAGCTTTAAAAATGGCGGAGATACGACGCTTCAAATACACCGTGGGGTTAAATATACCCCACGCGAGTAATTAAGGGTTAACTTCCAATAACATCAAAACGATGCCTGTTATTATAATGAAAGTCTAAATAAAGTATGCACTGAAGGATTTTCAGCGCTAGACTTAGCGACGAAAGTTGAAATTGCAACAATGCAATAATTTGCATTTAGGCGTCTGGTTATAGTGCAAGAGAAAACAGTCTCTTTATACAGAATGGAAGGGACACCGATGCATCATTTCGAGTCCCATCTACAAACTATTTTTATCAGTAATCAAAAAATAATCTGCGTATACAGTCCTCCTGACCGTTTTTTCGGCCACGGCGGCCAATCTTAGATTAGCCATCGGCGCGGGAGATATTATAGTGCACAAGTGTGTGCGCAGGCACAGGTGCACTCTCTGTTCCTTTACCTCTCATAGTCCGATGGGACGGCAATCCGACACGACCGGAGAGAGATAAGGCGCAGGACCAACGGCTTAACGTGCTTTCCGAGGCACGGGGGTATTATACCGCCAACTTCCAAACTCCGGGCTACTACTGGGAAATTTCTAATGAAAAACCCAATAGCACTTTTTGTCCGACCCGGGAATCGAACCCAGGACCTCATGCACAGCAGTCGCGCTTGCGACCACTAGACCAACGAGGCAGTCACGATATACGGTAATAATACGTATTTCAAGAGCCATATTATTATTATCCATTTATGAAACTACCACGAAGAATTGGTTTTCCTACAAAACCCTAAAGCCACGAACATCTACAAATAAACGGATTTAACTGAATTTACAATTCAAATCAAATTATAGGAAGGAATAATTGAATCCCTCCGCTGCTTCCAGTTTGAAATCCTCCAGTCCTATCGAAATATGGCTGAAGAAATTATAAGTAGATATACATTTTGCGAAGGCGGATTAGGCTTAAAAATAAGCATCTTTGAAATTCGCCGAAGATAAGTGGGATCTTCGGGAAAAGTCTGTCACATTGTCATATTAATATTATCTCAAGGTCCTGAAAAGTCTACAGCGTACTAGCGTAGGTGGAGCTTTTATTACCGTTCTGTTTTAGAATTTGCAATAATTGGAGAAATATAAGGTAAGTCAGTGGGATTAAGCCAGTATAAGCTGGCCCCGTTTTTTGAAATTTCCTACTACCTATACGCTAAAAATTATACGGGTACGTCGGTACCTTGTAAGCCTCCAGGCCTATAGGTTTACATGGTACTGACGGACAACGTATAGTTTTTAATGTAGTCAAACTGATTCCTAGAACGTAGGGACCCTGTCTCGTGCGAGTTTTAGAAAATATGTCGAGCCGTTGGTGCCGCCCGTTATTTGTAAATCTTTGACAGTCATTACCGGTATCCGAAAGTCTGACAACCAGCCTTACCAAAGGGTGTTTTTAATATTATTCAGTACTAACTGTGTTGTGGAGGTTAAATCGATGTCGATCCATGTACAATTTTGGTATTCAGCTGTATTTGGTTATACTGGAAGCCGAACCAAAGTTGGGAAAAGGCTAGGTAGATGATGAAGTGGGCTGAAACTCTAGAATTCATCTTAATGCATTTTGCTGCAAGGTTCTTATTGCTGGGACACAGGCCTTTTCTCTGGGAGAGGTGTGAGCCTTCAACCACCACGCGAGTCAATTGGTGGGTGTCACGTCTTGACTTTGAATTTGTCGTTCTATTAGGACCTCCGGTTTCCTTATACGGTTTGCCTTCTTACTTTCATTTCCGAGTCATCCATTACATTTAAGTTAATACGAAATTACAGGTGGGCACACAATCTGGGTGTCATAGCCTGATGCCAAACAAGGTGGGCCACTCGTAGTAAGTATGGGGTAACAAAACAGCCTAACGAGGTAGCCTCTTCATTTTCTGGCCTTAACCCAGTTTATTTTCGGCACATTACGCAACCAAGATTTGTGTCGGAACAGGATATTTCACCAAAAAAATCTAATTAGTCCGTCAGATAGATTTCAGAAAAATAATGGACACATACTTTTTGAACCTAAATAAAAGATGAAGACGATACAGTGCTTCGAAGTCGTATCAAGTCGTGTGACGTCACAGATTCGTACCCAGAAAGTGACGTCACAAGCCCCCACTCATGATCTTTGACACGTTTTATTTTCGACATATTTTTCGATATCTAACAGACGGACTAATTAGATTTTTTTCTCCGATCCCCTATTAGATGTCACTAGTATTCTACAAGCAAACAAATGTTGTTTGTAGTTTAATGGTCCGGTGGTGCAAGACGAGAGGAGGGACGAGGTCTTGCGTTTATTATGTTACACCTCGTAGATACACAGACATTTATAGCATACTAGCGGACGTCACGCTGTTTCACCCGCGTAGTTCCCGTTCCCGTGGGAATACAGAGATAAAAAGTACCCCGGGATGAATGTAGCTTTCTAATGGTAAAAGAATTTTTAAAATCGGTTCAGTAGATCCCGAGATTACCCCTTACAATTTAACAAATATACAAACACACAAACTTTACTTCTTTATAATATTAGTATAAAGTATAAAAGTATAGATCAGTTTTTACTATAAGGAAACAAGTCTCCAGTACACAGGCCAAGCCCACGTTGATGAATGACGAGCCAGCATCTCTTCCAATATTTGGTTCTAGCAGAACAGTTCCTTCATTATGTTTTCTTTATCCATTTCGTTTCCGAATCATCCATTACATGTAATGTTGATCGCCTACACAATTTCTATCTTCATATTCAGAGACGTAACTCTAAGAATAACAAGACAAAAGTTAACCCTCCTAAACACACATTCCTACGTAACAGTAACCTGTAAACTCATAGGTCTAACTAACTCAAGATACCTCAATAAATATTCTAAGAAGCTACTGCCCCTAATACGTATACGTCCAAACAAGGGACGCGTCTGAGAAAATGCGGCCAAGTCTGAGTCCGACTCGCACCATCGGGTTCCGTATATTTGACCCGTCCCGTTATTTTAACTAAAATTTTAATTGTTGTTAGAGTGGCCAAACCAGTCATCTGTGAACATTTTAAGTGTCTTCTTAAAACGGTTCAAAAGGTACTATACCCTGAAGTACCCTGTGACATACGAGCGGGGAGATAGACGACGGAGGCTTAATAATAGGATTCCGTTGGCAAGCTTTGTATACGGAACTCTAAATAAAACAATTCACGAAGTCAGCAGGGTCCATCGAAATGTGTTGCGTAAGCCCAATAGTGGACAAGGAATGATAGATGAATCAAACATGGCATGTTTTCTTAGGAGCTTTTGTCGGCGAATATAATAGATTTTGGTTGAATGTTATTTCTGTAATATCTACTTCTATTGGGTATCTATTGTAAACATGTGAATGAAAACATCTGAGGGAACTTGGATTTTCAAATATTATAAGACTGAAAGGAAGGACAGTGTCGTCGAGGTCGATCGCGGGAGTTACCGGTTACGATGTGATCATGTTTACGGGGCAAACATGGCCAAATCCACACAGTATAAACAGGTATGGAAGGAGAAAGGGGAAAACACCACACCTTTGCTTCATTAAGATTGAAATTGAGCAAGCGTGGTGGTTATTAATAATGCTCGCACCTTCGCTGCATGAGCTCTTCGCCCTGAAATGAATCAGTAACAGGCTGGTTTATTATTTTTATAGTAAACGGTAAAATGTTTTAGTAGTATGTACAGTCGAACAAGCTAATAAGTATACAGGTAGAGTTCTTTATAATTCTAGTACACTGAAAATATTGGTTGCAATTTTGTTTTATAAAGTGTTTCGCACTAAGCAACTGATGCCAAACACTGTATCGTTTTACATCAGTGTCTAAATTTATCTGTATAATATTAAAAGTAAATACAAGTTAGCTGGCTGTATACTTATTAGCTTGTTCGACTGTACCTACAGAAAAGAGGCACTGGCGATGGGATAGACCTGTATCCTACTTAGTTTATGATGAATATCATTTGCCTTTCTTTATAATTGAATCATGTACTTTATATTATGAGAGAAACTACGGGGATATTTTTCTTACTTTGTACCTATGAAAACAAATCTATGCGCTAACTTTGTGGTATCGTTATAATAGAATCTTTGCGCTAGCGTAAAGATAGGCAAACAAAATAACATAGGTTGGCAATGGCTTAGAAATAAAAAAACACACTCATAAAACGATACAGAGTTGCTTTCGCTTCAATCATTTTGAAATAACCAAAGTAATGAAAGTATAGATAAATTCACACCATTTTCCCTTGAGGGTATGGAAATTACTGAATGGCACGCGCGTCGTACGATGACCTTATGAATGAGGGTCGCCCTAATTCGTGTAACTTTTTATTTATTCATAAAAATATGGGTGGCGGGGCACGAATGTCGAGTTTTTTGTTTTTCTTCGTCGCCGTCGTGTAGAAATTGTTGAGTCTTTTGACACTTATCTTTTGATATTTTCAAGACCCGTTTGTTTGTGTACCTATTGTTTCTCCTCTTAGTATATCATTTCCTGTAATTTCTCGGAGTTTTTTTTTTACAATGACTAATCGGAAACTACCTACTTTTATTTCAGTATCTTTTTGTCCTATTATTATGGTTAATTCCCCCTGTGTGGGTATTACCTAGAGATATTGCGTGACGCTAATAATATAATCTGAATTTCAGGTATCGTTCGTAATAATATTAATTTATCTTATCAATATAATATGAACTCAATATATCATTGGATTGGATATTACCGGCGACGTTAATACAATACCTAACTGTTTTCATCATTTTCGGTTGGGGTTCCCCTAATCCGGTTCACATTCCTTTTTTTCAGCACCGCGCACCGTGCTGAGAGTGAGTCATTGGGGGCCTTTTGGCCTCATACTAATTTAGAACCAATTTGGTTTAAAGTCTAATTTTATTTAAAAAAGGATATATTTGTTGTTTTTTATTGTTTTGTCGCGAGTCAAATAAATATTTTCTTTCTATTTTTCTGTAATATGTGCACATTACAATAGGGTATTTCACCAAAAAAAATCTTATTAGTCCGTCTGTTAAAATCAAAATCAAAATTCATTTATTCAAACTAGGCTGATAATCAGCACTTTTCGAAGGTCAAAATTTACTTTACCTACTTTACTACAGTGAAACTTGGTTAACTGGGACTTGGATAAGTGAGAAACCTCTTTAACTGGAACTCATACTGGGGTCCCATGAGACAGATTTGAATATCTGAGACACATTTAACCAGGTTTCACTGTATTTACATTTTTATAAGACAGTCCCCCAAAACGCCCACCCATCGATACTTCCTAGTGTTTAGCTGGAAAGAAGAAGTGGCGGAACAAACTCCCCAGCACACATCTGTCTGTTAGGTTGGTTAGAAGAACCAGACTCGATACAATAGCAAGGTGTCAGTTACATTTAAAATTTACTACAGACACAATCAGTAATAAACAAAAGTATATAACAATAAACAATGTAAAAATAAAATAATAAATACATAACATAACAGTAATTAGATTATCGAAAAATATTTGATACGTCATGAGTGGGGGCTTTTGACGTCACTTTGTGGGTAAAATAGTGCTAACCTTGTGACGTCACACGACTTGACGCGACTTTTCGAAGCACTGTAAGTATTGTCTTCATCTTTTGTTCAAGCGAAAAAATAAAAAATACGTGTCCATTATTTTTTGAAAATCTATCTGACGGACTAATTAGATTTTTTGGTGAAATACCCTATTCAATAATTTAATTTATGGGACTACTGATTCACAACCTTAACCCCTATTTTGAATAAACGCTGTCAAGCCACTTACTATACGTAATTTCTGCCAATAATGTTCCACATTAATGTCGAAGCTATTTCTCCAACAAATTGAGGGTGAAATGACGTTCGTTCGACGCGTGGGATTCGATTCCGTGCTATTAAACATCAATTGCCAACCAATAAATGGGGTATGTGGGGTAGTCAAATTTACTTATACATATACCTATGATGTATCATCTTTCTTTCATTTACCTAGGGATATCATTTTTTCCAACTGTATGAGCCTGTAGGGGTCGACTTCCAGTCTACCCTGATACAGCTGAAAACCAAAACTCGGGTACTGAGGGACACATGTAGAGTTCTTTCACGGATTATTATCTTCTAAGGACAGGGGCAGTAGAGGTGGTCTTCTTCTCCTGCTCTTGTTCCATGTTATTTAGGGTCGACGCATCAGAAATTTCCTATCAGCTGTCACGCTATCATTTAAAACATGAATCGTGCCGTCTCTCTCTCACAATCTATTCATCGTTACTTTAGTCATTCTCTTCCTCTCTATCCATCAACACTTCACTCAATATCAATGTACCCCAGCCAGACAGTAGCAACAAAATCTAGGTACACTTTATTGTAAGGAAAATAAAGATAATAATTCTGATTTTGACAGTGATGCAAAGTTACAGGATACAAAACACCTGTGAAATTACAGTAAAAATTTAATATTATAAAATTTTATATAATTTTTTATTTTATTTAATATGGGCTTACTCTTGACCTCAATCTTGCCCTAAGGGTAGAGATGAGGTCGACGATGGAACGAGCTTACCCAGAAGAAGCCTATTTACTCGCGACTTAAATAGATTGGGGTTATAAGAACTCGGGAAAACCGACGCAGGCAGGGTGTTCCACTCCTTGGCTGTACGAATAATGAAAGTCTTAGCAAAACGCTTCGTACGAATGTGTGGAACATCGACAAGGTATGGGTGATAACCTGCAGTACGCCTAGTCTCTCGATGGAAGAAGGGAGATGGTGGAATAAGCTCTTGGAGCTCTTGCGCACACTCTTCGAAGTACAGTCTGTAGAAGACCGACAGACATGCAACTTTGCGGCGGTTGGCCAGGCTATGTAGCTTGGCAACCAGCTTGGCGTCACCAATCAGCCTCCTAGCTCTGCGTTCTACTGAGTCGAGTGTGGCAAGTTGGTATTTGGCTGAGCCATCCCAAAGGTGACAGCAGTACTCCATGCCGGACCGGACTTGAGCTTTATACAATATTGAAAGCTGTCCATGCTTGAAGTACCGCTTGACCCTGTTTAGGATACCTAGCTTTTTTGCCGCAGTTTGAGCTTTTGACTCGATGTAGGCGCCGAAGTTCAGATTTGCATTCAACTTCAGATAAATAGACAGATAGAATACTATTACGATGTAAATATCTATAATTCTAAGTTCTTTAAATTACAATAATTGCGGAAGCATTAGTTAAATCCAAATACGGTCGTTAAATAGTCGTAATTTTTGTCGGAATTAAAAAGGTACCTCCCTAATGACCTCGTAAAATACGTGAAAAGTAATTCCACACGTAAGTACTACCCACCTTCCTAATTTGGTAATTTTGGGCCGGATTTCCTTTTAAACTCTCGTCAAGGTGTTTCGCAGAAATCCACTTTTTAGCTAAAAGTAAAATAAGAACGTTGATGAACGTTTAATGATGAAAGAAAATGATTAAATACTTCAAAATATAAGTAAACAAGGTCATAGGTATAAAAATAATTGGTGGAACCTACCAGATGTGATGAATATTATTTTTTTCATCATTAAAATAAAACCAGCTATTTTAATTAAACCGTAAATCTGGGGAGTGCCCCCATCAAGTTGAGCAAAAATATATTTTAAGTCAAAGTGTCTAAAATCATCATAATGTAACCCTTATAACAATTTTATTTATTTTGGGTCGGCGCAGTAACTCTACGTAACTGCGTAGCTTATAATCTCAATAAGTAAGAAAGGAGGAGCTTGTGGTTAAATAACAACCGTCACTCGGGTTGATCTTCAAGTAAAGCCGTGCCTAAATAAGTTGGTTCGTGGGTGGTTGACCACCCATATCACATAGGTACAAAGTTTCCTCCGTGCATCGGAAAGCACGTGAAGTCGTTGGTCCCAGCTGTCAAAGATCTTTGACAGATGTTACTGGTAGTCAGTTGCTCGAAACCTGTCAACCCAGTCTTAGCAAGTCTAACTGGGTTGTGGAGGTCAGATAGGCAGTCGCTCCATGTAAAATACAAGTATATAGTGATCTCATCTAACTTCGTGATAAAGGCATTTGCAGAAATATAAAAATAAAGTACTAACTAAGTATCAAATATCACCGAATTAGGCGTATCACAGAATTAGATGAGTTCACCCTACAGCTGAACCCGGAAGTAATACTGAAAGCCGTCCCCAACACCAATACGTATGAAAGCAATCCCAAAATAAAAGAAGACATATTCCCTCAGTATTCCGGGTGAAAGAAAATGGTGCTGCGAAAAACATGAGATAACTTTTACGATTGGGTTAGAAATGGTAAAGAAATGGGCGTCCGTTACACATACAAATGTTTCTACTTATATTAGAAGGATGGTTTGTACGACACATTCATATAATCAGACGTTTTATTAAGAAAAGTTACGTTTCGTTTATCTAGAGAATGTCTATTCCGAAAGGTTTTTGTGTATAATATGCCTGTGCCTTAATCCACGTTTACAAAAACTTCTATGGCAGTCGATTATAGTATAGATTCTATTGTTGAAACATTTCTTGACTTGGTGCATTCAAACTTAAGCCTTTTTGTAATACAAATAGGTTTAATTTTGCTCATTATTTCATATGCCAAAGACATTTCACACCTACTATATCCAACACCATTCTCACCTACTCACACATAAAAGCTCGCACTTAAAAAAATATCTATCCATATGAATTGTTGAAACAAGATGTAACTTATCCGATGTGTCAAAATTGTACACTTGACTCACAAGTTGGTTTTACCTTCTAAGTTATATCATAAACAATAAATAATTTACGGCACACGACATTCACGACACGATCTTTCAAGCAAGCCAAGTCTGGAAACTGACTCCCAAAATACGAACCTTGGCTTAGTTTAGGTACTTTTTGGAGCTTTTTTGGAGGGTGGTAAATCATCAAATGACTCCTCTCGCTCGGAGCGACTAAAAGACTAAAAGCCATCCATATACCTTCTTAGCCCTTTATGTCCAAGGCCGCGGTATATCTTTCGAACAACCCGCAGTAGGTACCTACCAGTTACCTTACCTTACCTTTAAAGTATAAAGGGTGTAAATACCCTTCAGGAATCCGTCAACCGTTAATTTCGTACATCAAACAAGGAGGTAATACTGCGCAATTTTCTTCTAGGACACGACTTTATTTTCATTGTGGAAAATCACGGTTTACGATATGCCTCAATGTAACGCAATGAAATCTTTGTGCTTATAGACGCGTTGAATAGTAGTACCTACAAGGGACGTGGAGTCAACAATTTTAGGTAAAGTTATAGGTCTCATTTAAATGTTGTATTAAGAAACAAAAGTGTGAAAATTTTGGAACTTAAACTTTTATTATCTCCGTAAACTGATGGTTCCCAGTTACCAAGTATTGAAATAACAATGATTTCTCAATGTTTTGTCAAAACCGTGCGAAGCAGAGGCTGGCGTCTATTTTATTTATACTTCAGAAGCCCACGTTCTACGAGAATAACTATTTTGCTTCATCCTTATTCATGCATATTTTATAGATGCGCGCCGATGGTATTAGGATAACATTATGTGCTAATGTGGTTAGGCTCTTAGCATTCACCACGAATAGAGCAACGCGATTTCATAAGACGTATTTCACAAGTATCTATAATGTGTATTTCTAGTACCTATAATTTATGTAACTATTAATGTTAATTTTTAGAAGTTAAAGTAACACACAAAATTTACATAAAACACAAAAAAAACACATATATAACAAAAATCACACAAAATTTTGCAGGATTTAGGAAAACACAACATTTCATTACCCTTTTAATCAAAAAAATCAGAAATCATTTAAACAGACAAAACCAACAGAAAAGGAATCAATACAGTCAATCTAAATTACACAATTACTTTGCCAACGTTCCCCTCTTCACCCTCACCAGTTGAATGTGACATTGACCCAATTCTACGAGGGGAGACAGGGGAACACTCGACCCGTGGTAAAAATGAAATTTTATGGAAATGACGTTTCCTTTTTACTTTACATGCATATTGGGTGGATAATGAAATCAGGCCTATCAGAATTTAGTGATGGAGCGTAAACTATTTGAATACGGAATCAGAATACGAATTTTCTGAATTTGAATCTTATTACCATGTTATTTCAGAAAAAAATATAACAGTGCCTCTGCTTTTATTTTTTTTCGTACCTTTTTAACACAATGCTTGGCAGTTTTTTTAATCTATTGCATAGATTCTATCGCGGGCCTTGAGTTGAGTTGAGCGTGGAGAGCGAATCCAGAGATTTCCTAACAAAAATATTCAGGATTCAAGATTCAACCAGGTTGCTATGGTTACGGAAAATAACAAGGTTGTCAACTGAGGTTGTCAAATTAAATAATTGTTTGTCTCTCTGCTTTCTCCTTCTAAAATATTCTTACTCGTATAATTTGTGTACAAAGTGTTTTCAATATGAATAAACAAAGTGCATTTATTAATGAAGAAAGTCACGAAAAAATAGTGAAAGAAAATGAGTGAGTACTCTATAAACATTCATTTTATTATTAGTACGCATATCATAAGTTTTATTGGTTTTTGCATTACTATTCTGCGAATCGGTCTAAAACGATTCGTTTTCTTATAAAATATCTAAAATAAAATAAATAATCTTCATATTTTTCAATGTTATGACTAGTGGTGGTTAATATAACGAATAACACCAAAACATAACATGTTATTGATTCATAACGAATAACGTTTGTTATACCGACGCTGCCTACGTGTTATCATTATAATGTCTAACTCAACAACACGCTCAACGAATAACGTAGCAAGCGGTGGCGGCGGTCCTACGATGCACCGTTTCCGAGTTATGGGCGTTCAAAGTTTCTGTTAAAAAAAAAATTAAATTGAAATATCTCGAAAACGGAGCGTCCTAGGCAAAAAAGGACCAACATTTTGACCCCCCTCTGCCACCCCCGTGATATGTAAGTGAGATTCACATAACACGAAGAAACATACACTGATGCAACTTTACTTAATCATAACATTTAATCATATTTTATTAGTCCTAAAACTGCGCAGAATGAAGGAAAGTTCATTGAAAATATAAAACCATAATTATAATACATTTATATTCGTTTTTAATATTATTAATAACGATATTATTATAATCGTTCGTATACCTACAGTCCACTAGATTATAACATTAACTGCGCATCAATAATCATTGCGCACGTTTAGCGTGTTGCCGAATAAAACGATAACGTCTCCGCGTTCAGATTACTGCCGCGTTTTGTTACAACTCGTTATTATGATAACGTATAAAATAACATGTTATAAAAATATATTCAATAGTCTATAACATGATAATGATTTATAGCAGAATTGCACACCACTAGTTATGACACTTACGTCAGGCTGTCAATACTTTTTCTTTTAAATTTTCTGTCATAGAGTTTCTTACTAGCTTAGTCTATGAAGGTTAGTTTTGATTTATTTAATTTACATCGCGCGAAATTCGAAGATCAAACTCTTAATATCGTTATTTTTGTTCAAATTTTTTGAATGTGTAATAAAACTGCTGCACTTCAGTATGAGCGTTTATTCTATTACTAGGTATATAAAATATTCTGGTTTTATACAAGTACTATAACAATGAATAGCTGTTTATTATTTTAGCCAAGAACTTTACGAGTACAATTCAACAACGTATTAAAATCAAAAGCCCGCCATCTTCCATAGACAATTTTCACCTAACCCTATGTTTCTTGGTGTTGCCAACACATTTAGTAGATTGTAATAAATAATTGTTACAAAAATTAATTAAATTATAATCTTAAACGCAATAAATTACTTTTTCACATCCAAACCTAACACTCGTCCATCCTGACAACGTGTATGTCCTCATACACGCTCTCAAGAAAATACAAAACCTAACACTCGGTTCAGTACATTATTGTAATAATTAAGCTACAAGCAACAATAACTACACAATAAAGATGTTATCGAAATACATATAAAACTTATATAAATCAAATGAGTAAAGAAAAAAAATAACTCTATTATCTCTCTCTTAGTAACTAACTTACATTTTGGAGTCCCGCACTTTCCAGTCTTCCAACTTTTGGAATTCCCCTTACGTGTCCAACTTTTGGAGTTCTCCAACTTTTGGAGTCCCTAACATTCCAACTTTTGGAATTCCCCCTTGCGTCTCCAACTTTTGGAGTTCCTAACATTCCAACTTTTGGAATTCCCCCTTGCGTCTCCAACTTTTGGAGTTCTCCAACTTTTGGAGTCCCTAACATTCCAACTTTTGGAATTTCCCCTTGCGTCTCCAACTTTTGGAGTTCTCCAACTTTTGCATGGAGTCCCTAAAATTACAACTTTTGGAATTCTCTCTTGCGTCTCCAACTTTTGGAGTTCTCCAACATTTGCATGGAGTCCCTAACATTCCAACTTTTGGAATTCTCTCTTGCGTCTCCAACTTTTGGAGTTCTCCAACATTTGCATGGAGTCCCTAACATTCCAACTTTTGGAATTCTCTCTTGCGTCTCCAACTTTTGGAGTTCTCCAACATTTTCATGGAGTCCCTAACTTTCCAACTTTTGGAATTCTTTAAGTTCCTATAAATAAAACCATTCTTAAAAATAACACTACTCACTTTCAACAACTTATAGTGCATTTTAAATAATTTACGACCATATTTTACGAAAATCATGTTAATACAATAATCTAGAATCCTTCGGTAAAATGTACCTATTAAACTACGGAATTAATCACTAGAAACTTAACAATTACTATCAGTTTCATCATCCTTCATATCCTTCATTCTACTTTCGTGAAGCTCTGAAGCAGCTACATGAACCCATGGTAACATTCGATTATCGGCTACTACCCTATTACCTACGTTTATTCTTTGTGGTACTTAATCAGAGAATTGGGGCTGATTCATATCAATCATTATCAAGCGACGCATCTACGCACGCGTTATAGACCTACAGAGTACTTTTTTTTTGCATTTGCTGTTTTATTACAAAATTAAGTTTACGTTAAATTAAAGTTTGACAGCTGTAAAAAGTCACGAGATTGAACGACTTTGTATCAAACGAACACTGCAAAAGAATTCCACAGAACCTAACAAAGCTAATGTCATTATTCAGTTCGGTTTCAGCAAAGAAGTCATAAATTTCCACACTAACTAACTAACATTGACAGTAACAAACAGCAATATATCGAATAGCCTTGCCCTGTCAGAATTAGTTATAAACTCTCCTACTCAAATCTGGCTAATATCACGACTATTAGGGAGTTTTGAAGAGACAGACGCATCTGGTACAAGGACTCGATTCACAATCTTAACGACTATTGTTCCCGTTAACGATATTGCTATTGACCTAGGTTTGACACAAAGGGTAAAGAAAATGATAAACTAAGAGGCCTTAAATCGACAACCGTTTGACTACGTATAATCCACCAGCCACTACACAATGCTGATGCGGCTTACCTTACATCTTGCCATCTAACATAATGTACACACGCAAAGAGGCTCTACTGAAACTTTTACCGAAGCTCTTCCATATGACATCACGTTGTCGGGCACACTAACTTAGACCACATTATATTACTTCTTTGTTTTTATGAAAATTGCATTTTATTTTGACATCAACGTTCATGCATTGTATTGTAATTCCGCGGTAGTCTTATTTACAACAACGTGAGGCATTTCTGTGAAATTTTGACGAACTAATAATAGTCCTCCTGACCGTTTTTCGGTCACGGCGGCCAATCTTAGCAGATTAGCCAACTGCGCGGGAGATATTCTAGTGCACAAGTGTGTGCACAGGCACAGCTAGGTGCACTCTCTGTTCCTTTTCCTCTCATAGTCCTCAGGGACGGCAATCCGACACGACCGGAGAGAGATCAGGCGCAGGACCAACGGCTTAACGTGCTTTCCGAGGCACGGGGGTACTATACCGCCAACTTCCAAACTCCGGGCTACTACTGGGAAATTTCTAATGAAAAACCCAAAAGCACTTTATGTCCGACCCGGGAATCGAACCCAGGACCTCGTGCACAGCAGTCGCGCTTACGACCACTAGACCAACGAGGCAGTTGACGAACTAAAACAGGTATTATATCCAAGTATTTGTCGCTCACCACACGGCAAGTAATTTTAGCGAGCACCTCATCTACAGAAAGTTTAACGTTAACTCTTCCTATCGGTTATTGTACTAATAATTTTGTTACCAAAACCTTTTTCAAAACAGTTTGCACGCGATCATTCTGAAGTCCTAGTTTCACTCCAAGAGACTCGGTAATCAGATACTACGCTATCAAAATTTATTAAAGACTAGCTTTTGCCCGCGACTTCGTTCGCGTGGAATAGTGACTTCCGGCAGATTTTTGGTTTTACCCACATAGTTCCCGATCTCGCGGGATCTCTTCAAAAATGAAATGTGGAAGATATTCTAGCGAGCTCCGCTGGAACTACGTGCTAAATTGGACTTGCGTTTTCTCGTCATTGAAAAAAGTAGTTTAAAAAAGAACATAAACTAAAGAAATATTACAATCTTTCCGAACTTTAAATTGAAAACTAACTGAAAACAAAAGAATTTAATCTACTAATACAACGGAGCCAATTTTAAATTTACGAAACGATCAATCCACAATTCCACGACAGTACCGAAGCGCTCGGCCGATACCCAACCAAATGCGTGTAGCGTAACCATAGCGCGATCTATTTCGATCCCAACGCCATCTGTCGAGCATAGTGACAACTCGGATTATTTATCTATACTCCGTTCGGGCATTTTCTTTGTACTAAAAGTTTTAGTATATTGATATTATTTTTTTACTTTTAAAAAAGTAATTTTAAATGAATTACCGGCAAAGCGCAATAACTTAAAATATTTGATCTCACTATCTGCTCATTTTGCATTTCATACCTTTTTACTATTTATTTATTTTTTTCCGATGAACTAAAACAATAACATGAACCGAACTCGTGTAACGATCGACACCATTGCGCGATCACCAACTCGACATATAGTACTAATAGAATTATCTATACTCTGTTAGAGCATTTTCTTTGTACTATAAGTTGTATTATATTATATTTTCATACCTTTTTACTATTTATTTACATTTTTCCGATGAATTTTCAGTACTGAATTGATGCCGACTCTTGACCAATAGATGGCGCTGTATGTCCGGAATAAATTTTATTTTTTATTTTATTTTTTGTAATAAAAACTATCCGTTTTGCATAGCGTGATGAATGGTTGTGTTCTCGTCCCATCCATACACAGAATCGCACTCGTTAACTTTCTTAAGCCATACGTTAATGCGTTGGTTTTTCAATGAAGGGTTAAACTCTGCTAAAATATTCTTAGAATCACTACTACGGTACATCGGTGTAGTTGTTGATGGCTGGGACGCCAGTTGTTTAATAGAACTTAACAAATGAGCTAAGAGAGAGAGGAGGCCTGAGTCCCTGCAGTGGGAACAATTATAGGCTGATGATGATGAGGATGATGAACAAATGAGCTATATCTTTAATACCTACTAAAAGAAACGCTACTTGATATCACAGATTGTTCCACATTATTAGAAACATTATCATAGTTGTTGCGATTATTTGTACGATGACGACTTGACTTAGCATAGTCTTCGCGATGTACGGAAGATTTACGAGAACATGGACTATGCCGGCGCTTTGACAATAAACAATTACGTGCTCTGGTCACCTCGTTTTTCAAAGCGTTGAGGCGCTCCCGTAGTTGTTCTAGCTCTTTCTCGCGTAGACTCAACGAAGTAGGGCTCCGGCGAAGACTGCGACCGCGACTTCCACTTCGGAGTCTCCTCGCATTGCCACCGCTG
Source organism: Diarsia dahlii (assembly GCA_949775195.1). NCBI lineage: Eukaryota > Metazoa > Arthropoda > Insecta > Lepidoptera > Noctuidae > Diarsia > Diarsia dahlii. The sequence continues at coordinate 7,709,082 of OX459195.1, read as the reverse complement.
CCCGCTCTCGATCTGGCTTCAGCTGCATGGCGACTTCGACTTCGAAGGCGCCCGTGACTGCCTCGCCCAGCACTGCAGTTGTCTTGCACCGTCGATCGCGCTTCGGCTGCATGGCGTGTTGGACCCCTTATTGGCGTCAACAAGCGCCGCGATGTAGGCCGGGATGTTGCTCGATTGCGTGGCATGGTTCAGATTCGAAAACAGAAATAAAACTACGTTTGAAAAAGTACATCAAACCAACAACATGATAAATTTACTTATGATATAAAAAGTGATGTAGAGTATTTCAAAAATATCTCTGAGATCAAAAATAAGAAAAACATTCCCCCTTTTAGCTACCCCGTACAAGGGATAAGTATCAAAAGATAATATACAAAAATTCATTCAAAAATAGCATTCATTCACGCATTATTCATGTAACATTAGTTACGTGGTAGATAAAAGTTGTGCTTAAACAATCATTTTTGGTTATTTGTCACTTTCATTCAAGCTAACAATCAAGTTGTGCGCGACTCATTCAGCACCGCAAAGGTACACAATTTTCTTGTTCTGGCCTATTTAATTATAGGTATCCAAATCATGTAATTTTTAAAGTATTTGATTGATACAACTCTAATGAAATCGTAATTTATTATCACCAGGATACAAGACGAGCAATAAAAAAAACAAATCATTTAATAAACATAGGCGTGTACTTACCACTTCTGAATTGTAATAAAACTGCTGCACTTCAGTATGAGCGTTTATTCTATTACTAGGTATATAAAATATTCTGGTTTTATACAAGTACTATAACAATGAATAGCTGTTTATTATTTTAGCCAAGAACTTTACGAGTACAATTCAACAACGTATTAAAATCAAAAGCCCGCCATCTTCCATAGACAATTTTCACCTAACCCTATGTTTCTTGGTGTTGCCAACACATTTAGTAGATTGTAATAAATAATTGTTACAAAAATTAATTAAATTATAATCTTAAACGCAATAAATTACTTTTTCACATCCAAACCTAACAAATGAATAATTATTTTGGTGTGTAATTACACTATTAATACCTAATTATTTATACCTATTATTGCATAAGTTAATAAAAAATGCTATGCAATAGATTTACCGCGGCAGTCTCCGAGTGCCACACGTTTTTTTTTTTCTAAGGAGAAATACACATATCAAATAATTTGGTTCTTTTTATAAGTTCAGTACCTTCAGAAACACTCATATTCGTGTTGAATTGTAGACACAGCCTGAGTGCAATGTTGATAGGAAGATCTATAAATTAAAACACGAAATGATTTAATTTTATTAACATAACTAGTATTTGCGTGGCTGCGCGAGCTGCGCGCAGCTCGCGGGGCGTGAAGAGGGGGAGAGGGGGGAGTTTCTAAAAATGATTTCGACTAACGCAATGCCCCTCTATATGAATCTGAAAAAAAATTCGTTCCAAGTCTCTTAACTATCGAGATCCGAAAGGGGGTGTAAAGAGGGGCAAGGAGGTCAAATTCAAAAAATGGTTTTTACTTTCCCGAGCCTCCTCTATACGAATCTCTAAAAAAAACAAGTAAAATCTCTTTATTTTCGAGATCCGCCTAAAGAGGGGGGGGGGGTGAAGGGAGGCAAGGGGTTCAAATTTGAAAAACGGATTTTACTTCCCCGAGCCTCCTCTATATGAATCTCACGTATGACACCACCTACCTACACCTACCTACCACCTACCTACCACTTACCTACTACCTACCTACTACCTACCTACTACCTCCTACTACCACTAAAAAAACATTACCCTAAAGTTTGCTTGGAGTTACGCTTCACCCACTCAACCTTCGTTACGCTAAGGAGGTCGCCGGCTCGCTTCGCTCGCCACCTCCCCCCTTCGCTCCACTCGGTCTCGCAGGTTCGCTCCACTCAGGACCTACCTACCACCGGAAAGCTATCATGACATTATCCCTACGCTACGAGGGTCGCCGGCTCGCTTCGCTCGCCCGCTCCCCCCTTCGCTTTACCGCTGTACCACCACCGGACAGGTTTCGACGCCTACTATAATATTTGTTCAAACACCTAATGGCTATCTCTAACCGTTATGAAGTTACAGCCCTTTTAATTTTAGGGGAGGTTGGGGAGGGGAGGGTATACAAATTTCAACGCCCCTCAAATAGATTTAGGTAAGAATCAAAAATTTTTTCAGGAGTAAAAAAAGAAGTGAAGAGGGGGGGGGGTGAAGGGGGGGAGAGGGGGGAGTTTCTAAAAATGATTTCGACTAACGCAATGCCCCTCTATATGAATCTGAAAAAAAATTCGTTCAAAGTCTCTTAACTTTCGAGATCCGCCTAAAGGGGGGGAGAAGGGGGAAAAGGGGGGCCCCCCTTTTGAAAAATGATTTTTACTTTACAGAGCCCCCTCTATACGAATCCCTAAAAAAAAACACGTAAAGTATCTTTGTTTCCGAGATACGATAGGGAGGGGGGAGAAGGGGGGGGGAAAGGGGGGTTTTGGCAATTTTCCCATACTCACGAGAGTTGCTTGTTTACGAATCTGTCAAAATATACCCACCTCCCCATCCACCATCTGGGAGAACAATTCTGTCAATCAGTGAGTCAGTCAGTGGTAATTTAGCTTTATATAGTATAACTAGTATTTGCGTGGCTGCGCGAGCTGCGCGCAGCTCGCGGGTCGTGAAGAGGGGGAGAGCGAGAGCTTTGAAAAATGATTTCGACTAACGCATTCCCCCTTTCAATGAATCTGAAAAAAAAGGTTCCAATGCAGTTCGCGATCACCTACCTACACCTACCTACTACCTACCTACACCTACCTACTACCTACCTATACCTACCTACTACCTACCTACTACCTACCTACACCTACCTACACCTACCTACTACCTACCTACACCTACCTACTACCTACCTACACCTACACCTACCTATACCTACCTACTACCTACCTTCACCTACCTACACCTACCTACACCTACCTACACATACCTACTACCTACCACCTACCTACCTACTACCTCCTACTACCACTAAAAAAACATTACCCTAAGGTTTGCTTGTCGTCGCCCCTGAGTTACGCTTCACCCACTCAACCTTCGTTACGCTAAGGAGGTCGCCGGCTCGCTTCGCTCGCCACCTCCCCCCTTGGCTCCACTCGGTCTCGCAGGGTCGCTCCACTCAGGACCTACCTACCACCGGAAAGCTATCATGACATTATCCCTACGCTACGGGGGTCGCCGGCTCGCTTCGCTCGCCCGCTCCCCCCTTCGCTTTACCGCTGTACCACCACCGGACAGGTTTGGACGCCTACTATAATATTGGTTCAAACACCTAATGGCTATCTCTAACCGTTATGAAGTTACAGCCCTTTTAATTTTAGGGGAGGTTGGGGAGGGGAGGGTATACAAATTTCAACGCCCCTCAAATAGATTTAGGTAAAAATAAAAAAAAAATCAGGAGTAAAAAAAGAGGTAAAGAGGGGAGGGTAAAGGGGGGGAGAGGGGGGAGTTTCTAAAAATGATTTCGACTAACGCAATGCCCCTCTATATGAATCTGAAAAAAAATTCGTTCCAAGTCTCTTAACTTCCGAGATCCGAAAGGGGGGGGTGAAGGGGGGCAAGGGGGTCAAATTTTAAAAATGGTTTTTACTTCCCCAAGCCTCCTCTAAACGAATCCCTAAAAATAAACACGTAAAATCTCTTTATTTCCGAGATCCACCTAAAGGGGGGGTAAAGGGGGGCAAGGGGGTCAAATTTGAAAAATGGTTTTTACTTCCCCGAGCCCCCTCTATACGAATCCCTAAAAAAAAACACGTAAAGTCTCTTTATTTTTGAGATTTGCCTAAAGGGGGGGTGAAGGGGGGCAAGGGGGTCAAATTCAAAAAATGGTTTTTACTTTCCCGAGCCTCCTCTATACGAATCCCTAAAAAAAAACACGTAAAGTCTCTTTGTTTCCGAGATCCGCCTAAAGGGGGGGTGAAGGGGGGCAGGGGGGTCAAATTCGAAAAATGGTTTTTACTTCCCCGAGCCTCCTCTATACGAATCCCAAGAAAAAAAAAAATACGGGTCTCTTACTTTCTGAGATACGATAGGGAGGGGGAGGAGGGGGGGCAAAAAGGGGGGGTTTGGCACTTTTCCCATACTCACGAGAGTGACTTGTTTACGAATCTGTCAAAATATACCCACCTCCCCATCCACCATCTGGGAGAACAATTCTGTCAATCAGTGAGTCAGTGAGTGAGTGAGTGGTAATTTAGCTTTATATAGTATAACTAGTATTTGCGTGGCTGCGCGAGCTGCGCGCAGCTCGCGGGGCGTAAAGTGGGGGAGAGGGGGAGCTTTGAAAAATGATTTCGACTAACGCATTGCACCTCTCAATGAATCGGAAAAAAAAAATGTTCCAATGCAGCTCGCGGTACTACCTACCTACACCTACCTACACCTACCTACACCTACCTACACCTACCTACTACCTACCTACACCTACCTACACCTACCTACACCTACCTACACCTACCTACTACCTACCTACACCTACCTACACCTACCTACACCTACCTACACCTACCTACACCTACCTACACCTACCTACACCTACCTACACCTACCTACACCTACCTACACCTACCTACACCTACCTACACCTACCTACACCTACCTACCTACACCTACCTACTACCTACCTACACCTACCTACACCTACCTACCTACACCTACCTACACCTACCTACTACCTACCTACTACCTACCTACACCTACCTACACCTACACCTACACCTACCTGCACCTACTACCTACACCTACCTACACATACCTACTACCTACCACCTACCTACTACCTACTACCACTAAAAAAACATTACCCTAAAGTTTGCTTGTCGTCGCCCCTGAGTTACGCTTCACCCACGGACATACCTACCACCAGAAAGCTATTATGACTTTATCCCTACGCTACGGGGGTCGCCGGCTCGCTTCGCTCGCCCGCTCCCCCCTTCGCTTTACCGCTGTAGCACCACCGGACAGGTTTCGACGCATACTATAATATTTGTTCAAACACCTAATGGCTATCTCTAACCGTTATGAAGTTACAGTCCTTTTAATTTTAGGGGAGGTTGGGGAGGGGAGATTCAAATAGGAGGGGAGATCAAATAGATTTAGGTAAGAATCAAAAATTTTTTCAGGAGTAAAAAAAGAGATGAAGAGGGGGGGGGGGTGAAGGGGGGGATAAGGGGGAGTTTCTAAAAATGATTTCGACTAACGCAATGCCCCTCTATATGAATCTGAAAAAAAAATCGTTCCACGTCTCTTAACTTCCGAGATCCGCCTAAAGGGGGGGTGAAGGGGGGCAAGGGGGTCAAATTTTAAAAATGGTTTAACTTCTCCGAGCCTCCTCTATATGAATCTGAAAAAAAATTCGTTCCAAGTCTCTTAACTTTCGAGATCCGCCTAAAGGGGGGGAGGAGGGGGAAAAGGGGGGCCACTTTGAAAAATGATTTTTACTTTACCGAGCCCCCTCTATACGAATCCCTAAAAAAAAACACGTAAAGTCTCTTTGTTTCCGAGATACGATAGGGAGGGGGGAGAAGGGGGGGGAAAAGGGGGGGTTTCGGACTTTTCCCATACTCACGAGAGTTGCCTGTTTACGAATCTGTCAAAATATACCCACCTCCCCATCCACCATCTGGGAGAACAATTCTGTCAGTCAGTCAGTGAGTGGTAATTAAGCTTTATATAGTATAACTAGTATTTGCGTGGCTGCGCGAGCTGCGCGCAGCTCGCGGGGCGTGAAGAGGGGGTGAGGGGTAGCTTTGAAAAATGATTTCGACTAACGCATTGCACCTCTCAATGAAACTAAAAAAAAAATGTTCCAATGCAGCTCGCGGTACTACCTACCTACACCTACTTACACCTACCTACACCTACCTACACCTACCTACACCTACCTACACCTACCTACACCTACCTATACCTACCTACACCTACCTACACCTACCTACACCTACCTACACCTACCTACACCTACCTACACCTACCTACACCTACCTACACCTACCTACACCTACCTACACCTACCTACACCTACCTACACCTACCTACACCTACCTACACCTACCTACTACCTACCTACACCTACCTACTACCTACCTACACCTACCTACTACCTACCTACACCTACCTACACCTACCTACACCTACCTACTACCTACCTACACCTACCTACACCTACCTACACCTACCTACTACCTACCTACACCTACCTACCTACACCTACCTACTACCTACCTACACCTACCTACTACCTACCTACACCTACCTACATCTACCTACACCTACCTACACATACCTACTACCTACCACCTACCTTCCTACTACCTCCTACTACCACTAAAAAAACATTACCCTAAGGTTTGCTTGTCGTCGCCCCTGAGTTACGCTTCACCCACTCAACCTTCGTTACGCTAAGGAGGTCGCCGGCTCGCTTCGCTCGCCACCTCCCCCCTTGGCTCCACTCGGTCTCGCAGGTTCGCTCCACTCTGGACCTACCTACCACCGGAAAGCTATCATGACATTATCCCTACGCTACGGGGGTCGCCGGCTCGCTTCGCTCGCCCGCTCCCCCCTTCGCTTTACCGCTGTACCACCACCGGACAGGTTTCGACGCCTACTATAATATTTGTTCAAACACCTAATGGCTATCTCTAACCGTTATGAAGTTACAGTCCTTTTAATTTTAGGGGAGGTTGGGGAGGGGAGGGTATACAAATTTCAACGCCCCTCAAATAGATTTAGGTAAGAATCAAAAATTTTTTCAGGAGTAAATAAAGAGATGAAGAGGGGGGGGTGGTGAAGGGGGGGAGAGGGGGAGTTTCTAAAAATGATTTCGACTAACGCAATGCCCCTCTATATGAATCTGAAAAAAAATTCGTTCCAAGTCTCTTAACTTTCGAGATCCGCCTAAAAGGGGGGAGAAGGGGGGCAAGGGGGTCAAATTTGAAAAATGGTTTATACTTCCCTAAGCCTCTTCTATACGAATCCTTAAAAAAAAACACGTAAAATCTCTTTATTTCCGAGATCCGCCTAAAGGGGGGGAGAAGGGGGAAAAGGGGAGCCACTTTGAAAAATGATTTGTACTTAACCGAGCCCCCTCTATACGAATCTCAAAAAAAAAACACGTAAAGTCTCTTTCTTTCCGAGATACGATAGGGAGGGGGGAGAAGGGGGGGGAAAAGGGGGGGTTTGGGACTTTTCCCATACTCACGAGAGTTAGTTGTTTACGAATCTGTCAAAATATACCCACCTCCCCATCCACCATCTGGGAGAACAATTCTGTCAGTCAGTGAGTGGTAATCAAGCTTTATATATTATAACTAGTATTTGCGTGGCTGCGCGAGCTGCGCGCAGCTCGCGGGGCGTGAAGAGGCGGAGAGGGGGAGCTTTGAAAAATGATTTCGACTAACGCATTGCAATGAATCTGAAAAAAAAAAATGTTCCAATGCAGCTCGCGGTACTACCTACCTACACCTACCTACACCTACCTACACCTACCTACACCTACCTACACCTACCTACACCTACCTACACCTACCTACACCTACCTACACCTACCTACACCTACCTACACCTACCTACACCTACCTACACCTACCTACACCTACCTACACCTACCTACACCTACCTACACCTACCTACACCTACCTACACCTACCTACACCTACCTACACCTACCTACACCTACCTACACCTACCTACACCTACCTACACCTACCTACACCTACCTACACCTACCTACACCTACCTACACCTACCTACACCTACCTACACCTACCTACACCTACCTACACCTACCTACACCTACCTACACCTACCTACACCTACCTACACCTACCTACACCTACCTACACCTACCTACACCTACCTACACCTACCTACACCTACCTACACCTACCTACACCTACCTACACCTACCTACACCTACCTACACCTACCTACACCTACCTACACCTACCTACACCTACCTACACCTACCTACACCTACCTACACCTACCTACACCTACCTACACCTACCTACACCTACCTACACCTACCTACACCTACCTACACCTACCTACACCTACCTACACCTACCTACACCTACCTACACCTACCTACACCTACCTACACCTACCTACACCTACCTACACCTACCTACACCTACCTACACCTACCTACACCTACCTACACCTACCTACACCTACCTACACCTACCTACTACCTACCTACACCTACCTACACCTACCTACTACCTACCTACCTACCACCTACCTACTGTCTACCTACTACCTCCTACTACCACTAAAATACATTACCCTAAAGTTTGCTTGTCGTCGCCCCTGAGTAACGCTTCACCCACTCAACCTTCGTTACGCTAAGGAGGTCGCCGGCTCGCTTCGCTCGCCACCTCCCCCCTTCGCTCCACTCGGTCTCGCAGGTTCGCTCCACTCAGGACCTACCTACCACCGGAAAGCTATCATGATATTATCCCTACGCTACGGGGGTCGCCGGCTCGCTTCGCTCGCCCGCTCCCCCCTTCGCTTTACCGCTGTACCACCACCGGACAGGTTTCGACGCCTACTATAATATTTGTTCAAACAACTAATGGCTATCTCTAACCGTTATGAAGTTACAGCCCTTTTAATTTGAGGGGAGGTTGGGGAGGGGAGGGTATACAAATTTCAACGCCCCTCAAATAGATTTAGGTAAGAATCAAACATTTTTTCAGGAGTGAAAAAAGAGGTGAAGAGGGGGGGGGTGAAGGGGGGGAGAGGGGGGGAGTTTCTAAAAATGATTTCGACTAACGCAATGCCCCTCTACATGAATCTGAAAAAAAATTCGTTCCAAGTCTCTTAACTTTTGAGATCCGCCTAAAAGGAGGGAGAAGGGGGAAAAGGGGGGCCACTTTGAAAAATTATTTTTACTTAACCGAGCCTCCTCTATACGAATCCGTAAACAAAACAGAACACAAGTTAAAAAAAGGGGTGAAGAGGGGGGGGGGGGTTAAAGGGGTGAGAGGGGGGAACTTCGAAAAACGATTTTGACTCACGCATTGCCCCTTTTAATGAATCTGAAAAAAAAAATGTGCCAAGTCTCTTAACTTCCGAGATCCGCCTAAAGGGGGGGTGAAGGGGGGCAAGGGGGTCAATTTTGAAAAATGTTTTTTACTTCACCAAGCCTTTTCTATACGAATCCCTAAAAAAAACACGTAAAATCTCTTTATTTCCGAGATCCGCCTAAAGGGGGGGTGAAGGGGGGCAAGGGGGTCAAATTTGAAAAATGGTTTTTTTTTCCCCGAGCATACTCTATACGAATCCCTAAAAAAAAACACGTAAAATCTCTTTATTTCCGAGATCCGCCTAAAGGGGGGGAGGAGGGGGAAAAGGGGGGCCACTTTGAAAAATTATTTTTACTTTACCGAGCCCCCTCTATACGAATTCCTAAAAAAAAACACGTAAAGTTTCTTTGTTTCCGAGATACGATAGGGAGGGGGGAGAAGGGGGGGGAAAAGGGGGGGTTTCGGACTTTTCCCATACTCACGAGAGTTGCCTGTTTACGAATCTGTCAAAATATACCCACCTCCCCATCCACCATCTGGGAGAACAATTCTGTCAGTCAGTCAGTGAGTGGTAATTAAGCTTTATATAGTATAACTAGTATTTGCGTGGCTGCGCGAGCTGCGCGCAGCTCGCGGGTCGTGAAGGGGGGCAGAGGGGGAGCTTTGAAAAATACCTACACCTACCTACACTTACCTACACCTACCTACACCTACCTACACCTACCTACACCTACCTACACTTACCTACACCTACCTACACCTACCTACACCTACCTACACCTACCTACACCTACCTACACCTACCTACTACCTACCTACTACCTACCTACTATCTACCTACACCTACATACTACCTACCTACACCTACCTACTACCTACCTACACCTACCTACACCTACCTACACCTACCTACACCTACCTACACCTACCTACACCTACCTACACATACCTACACCTACCTACTACCTACCTACACCTACCTACTACCTACCTACACCTACCTACACATACCTACTACCTACCACCTACCTACTACCTAACTACTACCTCCTACTACCACAAAAAAAACATTACCCTAAAGTTTGCTTGTCGTCGCCCCTGAGTTACGCTTCACCCACTCATCCTTCGTTACGCTAAGGAGGTCGCCGGCTCGCTTCGCTCGCCACCTCCCCCCTTCGCTCCACTCGGTCTCGCAGGTTCGCTCCACTCAGGACCTACCTACTACCGGAAAACTATCATGACATTATCCCTACGCTACGGGGGTCGCCGGCTCGCTTCGCTCGCCCGCTCCCCCCTTCGCTTTACCGCTGTACCACCACCGGACAGGTTTCGACGCCTACTACAATATTTGTTCAAACACCTAATGGCTATCTCTAACCGTTATGAAGTTACAGCCCTTTTAATTTTAGGGGAGGTTGGGGAGGGGAGGGGAGGGGAGGGTATATAAATTTCAACGCCCCTCAAATAGATTTAGGTAAGAATCAAAAAAATTTTCAGGAGTAAAAAAAGAGGGGTAGAGGGGGGGGGGTGAAGGGGGGGCGAGGGGGGGAGTTTCTAAAAGTGATTTCGACTAACGCAATGCCTCTCTATATGAATCTGAAAAAAAAATCGTTCCAAGTCTCTTAACTTCCGAGATCCGCCTAAAGGGGGGGTGAAGGGGGGCAAGGGGGTCAAATTTAAAAAATGGTTTTTACTTCCCTGAGCCTCCTCTATACGAATCCTTAAAAAAAACACACGTAATGTCTCTTTATTTCCGAGATCCGCCTAAAGGGGGGGTGAAGGGGGGCAAGGGGGTCAAATTCAAAACATGGTTTTTACTTTCCTGAGCCTCCTCTATACGAATCTGTAAAAACAAAAAAATACGGGTCTCTTTGTTTCCGAGATACGATAGGGAGGGGGGAAAAGGAGGGGGAAAAGGGGGGGTTTGGGACTTTTCCCATACTCACGAGAGTTACTTGTTTACGAATCTGTCAAAATATACCCACCTCCCCATCCACCATCTGGGAGAACAATTATGTCAGTGAGTCAGTCAGTGAGTGGTAATTTAGCTTTATATAGTATAACTAGTATTAGCGTGGCTGCGCGAGCTGCGCGCAGCTCGCGGGTCGTGAAGAGGGGGAGAGGGAGAGCTTTGAAAAATGATTTTAATTAACGCATTCAAAACGCAAAACGAAAAATCTAGGAAAATACCCTAAAAATGGGGATTTTTTTTGCAACAGGCAACATTACTTAACGAAATACACAACCGGGACAACACAATCCGGTCAGAAGGTGCCGGCCGGCTGTCCCATTTAACGTGTCGAGAATTGGGATTTTTCATCATTTTTCCAAGATGGCCGCCACACTGTCCGCCATCTTGTTTTTCTGAAAAGTCATAATTTTCCTGAAATCTCAGGGATATAGGCCACCAACTGGTTTACTTGATATTGCCAACTTTTGAGTTTAGTAGAACAAACTAATTCGCCAAAGTTGGGTCCGACCCAAAAATTCAAGCACCTATGGCTCTCGGGGTTGCCAGCTGAAAGTGATGAAAATGGTCAAATTTCATTTGGGGGACCCCATTCTCTGTGTTTATGTAAAATTTCCATTCAAAATGTCGTTATTTCTACTTTTCATGTTTTCGGGGAAAATCTGGGAAAATACCCTAAAAATGGGGAAAATTTTTGCACCAGGCAACACTCTTTAACAAAACACACAACCGCTTGGTACAAAACAATCCAGTCAGAAGATGCCAGCTGTCCCAATTATCGTGTCGAAAATTGGGATTTTTCGGCCTTTTTACAATATGGCCGCCATGGAATCCGCCATCTTGTTTTTCTGAAAAGTCATAATTTTCCTAAAATGTCAAGAATATAGGCCACCGACTGGTGTACTTCGTGTTGCCAACTTTTGAGTTTAGTAGAACAAACTAATTCGCCTAAGTCGGATCTGACCCAAAAATTCAAACGCCAATGGCTCTCGGGGTTGCCAGCTGAAAGTGATGAAAATATTCAAATGTCATTCGAAGGACCCTATTCTTGGAGTTTATGTAAAAAAATTCCATTCAAAATGTCGTTATTTTCACTATTCATGTTTTTGGGAAAAATCTGGGAAAATACCCTAAAAATGGGGAAAATTTTTAAGTAAGGTAACACTGCACAACAAAGTACACAATCGCTTCATACAACACAATCCGGTCGGGGGATGCCGGCTGTCCCATTTATCGTATCGAAAATTAGGATTTTTCATTATTTTTACAAGATGGCCGCCACACTGTCCGCCATCTTTTTTTTCTAAAAAGTCATAATTTTCCTGAAATCTCAGGGATAGTGGCCACCGACTGGTGTACTTAGTGTTGCCAAGTTTTAAGTTTGGTAGAACAAAAGAATTCGCCAAAGTCGGTTCTGATCCGAAAATTCAAGCCCCAATGACTCTCGGGGTTGCCAGCTGAAAGTGATGAAAATGGTCAAATGTCATTTGGGGGACCCTAATGTTGCCGGCTAGTCAAAGTCTCTATTTAAAATGTCATTATTTCCACTAATCATGTTTTTGGGAAAAATCTGGGAAAATACCCTAAAAATAGGTAAAATTTTTGCGTAAAGTAACACTCCACAACAAAATACACAATCGTTTCATACAACACAATCCGGTCGGGGGATGCCGCTGTCCCATTAATCGTGTCGAAAATTAGGATTTTTCATCATTTTTACAAGATGGCCGCCACACAGTCCGCCATCTTTTTTTTCTGAAAAGTCATAATTTTCCTGAAATCTCAGGAATATAGGCCACCAACTGGTGTACTTGGTGTTGCCAACTTTTGAGTTTAGTAGAACAAACTAATTCGCCAAAGTCGGGTCTGACCAAAAAATTCTAACGCCAATGGCTCTCGGGGTTGCCAGCTGAAAGTGATTAAAATGGTCAAATGTCATTTGGGGGACCCCATTCTTGTTGTTTATGTAAAATTTTCATTCAAAATGTCGTTATTTCTACTTTTCATGTTTTCGGGGAAAATCTCGGAAATGTCCCGAAAAATGGGGGAAATTTTTGCACCAGGCCACACTCCTTGACAAATTACATAACCGGTCCATACAACACAATCCGGTCGGGGGATGCCAGCTGTCCCAATTATCGTGTCGAAAATTGGGATTTTTCGGCCTTTTTACAAGATGGCCGCCATGGAATCCGCCATCTTGTTTTTCTGAAAAGTCATAATTTTCCTGAAATGTCAAGAATATAGGCCACCGATTGGTGTACTTGGTGTTGCCAATTTTCGTGTTTGGTAAAACAAACTAATTCGCCAAAGTCAAAAAGTCCCAAAAATTAAAAAGTTTAATATTTTTTGGGGTTGTCAATTAAAACGAACTAAAATAGTCAAATATCATTTGGAGGACCCTAATGTTGCCGGCTAGTCAAAGTCTCTATTTAAAATGTCATTATTTCTACTTTTCATGTTTTTGGGGAAAATCTGGGAAAATACCCTAAAAATAGGGAAATTTTTTGCACCAGGCAACATTCGTCAACAAAACAGACAACCGCTTGGTACAACTCGAACCAGTCTGATGTTGCCAACTACCCGAAAAATGGATTTGAAAAAAATCGAAATTTCCAACTTTTTTCAAAATGGCCGCCGCAGCGTCCTCCATCTTGGATTTTCACAATGTCATAATTTTTCCCAATTGCCATTAAAATCACCAACAAATTGGAAAACTTTTTGTTGGCGGTTTTAGAATTTGGTAGAAGAAAACAATTCGTCAAAGTCGACTGAAAAAAGTCGACAGTTTCAAAACGTCCTGGCGCAGCCGCCATCTTGTTTTTTTTTTTTTTTTTACTTTTTTTTTAAATGCTTTTACATTCCGTATAGGACCTCTGAGTCGAAATCCATCCAAGTCTTTCCCCCACCGAAATCGGAAATGGACTCGCCCACCATCTTGGATTTGAACTTTCCCTATAATTTTCCTCTACTCGATTGGTCAGATTACACATTTTTGCAAAACATACCCCTAACCCATCTCCCACCCATTCCGAGAAACGACATGTCAATGAGTCAGTGAGTGGCTTTGTAGTTTTATATAACTATAACTAGTATTTGCGTGGCTGCGCGAGCTGCGCGCAGCTCGCGGGGCGTGAAGGGGAGCTTTGAAAAATGATTTCGACTAACGCATTGCCCCTAGTATTTGCTCGGTGCTGCTTGCAGCTCGCGGTTTTGTCGTGCTTTTGAGGAGTTTTAGTTACCCTTGTAAAATTTAAATGAATTGGAAAATCCAATAAGAGTCCAAAATTCCAAATGGTCTTTTAAGTAAATCAACTGAACGATTTTTTATTCCTTTAGTTGATGTACTTAAAAGTCGGTACAAATAAACTATATGTTTGCTCTAATTGTATGCAACATATAGGTAGTTTATAAACCTTAAACGTGATGTCAAAAAGAACCCTAGTCTTCCACTTTTCGAGGAGCTCGTGGCTTAATAAGAACTGCCACTCAGGACGATCTTTAGGTGAAGCTGTGCTTGCCTAGGTCGGTCTGTGGATGGGTGACCGCCCGACATACCGAGTTTCCTCCGTGCCTAGAAAAAGCACGTTAAGCTGTTGGTCCCGGTTGCCATATATAGATATTTGGCAGTCGTTACAGGTAGTGACCTGAAATTCTGACATCCAGTCTTACCAAAGGGTACCTATTGTATTACCTAGTATTAACTGGGTTGTGGAGGTCAGATAGGCAGTCGCTCCATGTAAAATACTGGTATTCAGCTGCATCCGGTTAGACTGAAAGCCGACCCCAATATAGTTGGGAAAAGGCTAGGCAGGTGGTGAGTCTTCCACTTTTCAAACTCTAGTGAAATGCCAAATAAAGCCCAGAAGAGACCCGAAAGGTTTCTACTTCATTGAACTCTTAAACGTAGTCCGCCTTATTACAAAACGTAGATAAACCTGGTTTAACTTAGACTTGGTTTATCTCGCATGACGTCTCACTTCAATAATATTCAAAAGAAAGTGACAGCATGCGAGATAAACCAGGTCGAAGTTAAACCAGGTTTAACTACGTTTTGTAATAAGGCGGAGTAAGTCTAGAGAAAGCCATAAGAAAACCTATTATTGTTTGAATGAACTCGTACAATTTTTTTAGCGCCATCTATCGTGGTCTTGGGAATTACTATTTTATTTTGAAAAGAAAATTCGTCATTACTAAGTAATAAATCATTATGATAGGCACTTAACTACCTCTATTACCCAATCGTGGAAAGTTTTCTTACAAAGGTTCACCAAGGTGGACCTCAGGAAGGGGGACTGTGTGTATTTTTACCCGACTGCGGCGAAGCCCAAAAGGAGGGTTATGTGTTTGACGTGTATGTATGTAGGTATGTATGTATGTCCGTTTCTTTGTTCCCTCATAACTCCTAAACGGATGAAGGGATTTGAATAAAATATACGTCGTTAGATTGGTCTTAATGGCGCGAGTGTTATTAAGCAGGCGGGGTTCATTTGAATATTAAATTATGAAATGAAAAAAATAGAACTAAATAAAATAGAACCCCGCCTGCTTCCAAGTTTTGTTTAATTTAAAATGTGCTTGTTTTTCGCTTTTCAGCTTTTTCAGTCGGGTTTTTTGGTTTTTTAACTACTTTTTTTATTTCCAACTTTTTAGTTCTTTTGTGTTTTTTAGTAGTGATGACCAGCTACATGGACCGGACCAGCTATTTGGACCTCTCAAGAGAGCTTAGCAATATTAAATTTATGATGATTCAGTTATCTTATATTTTAACAGTAAGTAAAATGTATCATGTGAATTTAATAATAGTATTAAAACCTATGACTAAGTTATTCGAAAAACACATTCGATTCCTCATCGTTTTCACAGGCGATAGTAAACAAAACTGCTTTATTGATAAATTAAATAAAACTATGTTTTACTTGTTACGATATAAATATAATTTGAAACAGTTCCATGGTATTTTAACATTTTCACAGGCGATAGTAAACAAAACTGCTTTATTGATAAATTAAATAAAACTATGTTTTACTTGTTACGATATAAATATAATTTGAAACAGTTCCATGTTATTTTAACATAAAAAAGTATATTTAGAAAACATAAAAAGGCATATAAGGCATCTTCTCCGGTACCTACATTTGTACATTAATTTCTTAATTATTGATATAGTCTTTTTCGCCCGTGGTCCCGGTCCCTGGAAGGGACCACGAGTATTGTTTTGCCCGTGGTTCCTTCTAGAAATATATACCTACTGCCGAATTAAATTGTACTCCATGACGCGCGCTCGCTTCGCTCGCATATATATATAACACTAATATCTTCTGTCCCCGAAGTGCCGGGCCTCCGCCCGCCGGCCTCCTTCGTCGGCCTACGGCCCGGTGCCCATGCCGCCCATAAAGGATACTGTCGCGAGACGGTCGTATTATAGGAACACGAAGAAAAAAAAGGACCACGGCATTTTCCAGGGACTACGGGCGAAAGAATAAAGTAATTTACAATCAAAACATTTTGATAGATTTTTTACTCTGGATGTCGATTGTCGATGCTGATTGTGATTGTGACCTACTTATTTTAAAACTATTTATTACATAATAAAATCAATAATTATTGTAGATATTATGATTATTATTGTAAATGTGAATGTAAGTTTGTTTGTTACGTTTTCACGCAATGAACTTTGTACACAGATTCTTGGAGGTATTAGAAGTAAACAAAGCGAGCAAAGCCGCGGGTAAAAGCTAGTGAAATAATAAATTTTATGATTTTTCAGCATATAATTACATCCAATGCCAATGGCTAGGTACCTACCTACATAATTTTGTAAGGTAGGGAGTAGTACCTACCTACTGTTGAAATTGACGGAGGTGGCCTCATTTTAACTTTCCTTTCATCAACAATAGGACAAGTAGGTATGTTACAGCCTCCCCCTGTTGAGATTTCCTCAACATCATCGTGGACAATTTGTGGACCGACTTTATTGTAGTGTCCATATTTGGGCAGTAGGTATAGATAAAACATTACAGATAGGAGACGCATAGGTTTATTACTCGTCTTTAAACATAAATGCTCTGTGCTTATTGTGCTTCAACTATTGGTACTCTCCGGCTGAGCTTTCTCTTGTAATTTTGTACCTACCTACATATTTTATTGAGCGATCATTGTTTTTTAGTAGGTAGATAGGTATTAAAGCTGTTTGCGAGAGCTCGCCTGCGGAAGTATTCACCATGCTTATTTCTATCGTCAAGCAATATCCTGTTTCGGTTTGAAGGGTGTGGGTGCCGGTGGTTACTTCTGGCACGTAAGGCTTAGCATCTATATGCCTCAAGTTGATGAACGCAGAGCAGTGCATCGTAGGACACATTCTATAGGTACGTGCCTCAACTGCGAAGCAAAGAGTTACCATTTAATACCAATATTGACCATAATTTGCTTGTTCCGTCAGTTTTAGTAGATAAATCTACAAGTAAAGGTAGGCAGAACCAAATAAGTAGATAGGTACGTAGGTATATCTTTGTTGTCCAAGTCTTAATAAGTTAGGTTACATAATTATCTATAATTATTAAGTATTAATTGTGATGCCCTTATACTTACTTAGGTACGTTAGTTGTTATCCCAAGTTTTCACGATGCTCTATTCTAGAATAAGATTTGTCAATAATTATAATACTTAACCCAGTTTCTCATATAAATAGGTCAGGTAAAGATAACAGTCCTATCTGTATTAGTAGGTTCCTATTAAAAGTATCTGTTTATGTACCTATACCTCAGTCGGATTATTCGTTTGAATGACCTCTTACGGTAAATTTTTGGGAAACTTGGGATTTTTCATCATTTTTCCAAGATGGCCACCACACTGTCCGCCATCTTGTTTTTCTGAAAAGTCATAATTTTTCTGAAATATCGAGGATGCAGGCTACCGACTGGTGTACTTGGTGTTGCCAAGTTTTAAGTTTGGTAGAACAAAAGAATTCGCCAAAGTCTGTTCTGATCCGAAAATTCAAGACCCAATGACTCTCGGGGTTGCCAGCTGAAAGTTATGAAAATGGTCAAATGTCATTTGGGGGACCCCATTCTTGGTGTTTATGTAAAATTTCTATTCAAAATGTCGTTATTTCTACTTTTCATGTTTTCGGGGAAAATCTGGGAAATTTCCGTAAAAATGGGGAAAATTTTTGCACCAGGCCACACTCCTTGACGAATTACATAACCGGTCTATACAACACAATCCGGTCGGGGGATGCCAGATGTCCCAATTATTCCATTCAAAATGTCGTTATTTCCACTATTCATGTTTTTGGGGAAAATCTGGGAAAACACCCTAAAAATGGGCAAAAATTTTGCGTAAGGTAACACTCCACAACAAAATACACAATCGCTTCATACAACACAATTCGGTCGGGGGATGCCGGCTGTCCCATTTATCGTGTCGAAAATTTGGATTTCTCATCATTCTAACAAGATGGCCGCCACACTGTCCGCCATCTTTTTTTTCTAAAAAGTCATAATTTTCCTGAAATCTCAGGGATATAGGCCACAAACTGGTGTACTTGGTGTTGCCAACTTTTGAGTTTAGTAGAACAAACTAATTCGCCAAAGTCGGTTCTGATCCGAAAATTCAACCCTAAATGACTCTCGGGGTTGCCAGCTGAAAAGCATGAAAATGGTGAAATGTCATTTGAAGCACCCCATTTTTGGTGTTTATGTAAAATTTCCATTCGAAATGTCGTTATTTTCACTATTCATGTTTTTGGGAAAAATCTGGGAAAATACCCTAAAAATGGGGAAAATTTTTGCGTAAAGTAACACTCCACAACAAAGTACACAATCGTTTCATACAACACAATCCGGTCGGGGGATGCCGGCTGTCCCATTAATCGTGTCGAAAATTAGGATTTTTCATCATTTTTACAAGATGGCCGCCACACTGTCCGCCATCTTTTTTTTCTGAAAAGTCATAATTTTCCTGAAATTTCAGGGATATTGGCCACCAACTGGTGTATTTGGTGTTGCCAACTTTTGAGTTTAGTAGAACAAACTAATTCGCCAAAGTCGGGTCTGACCCAAAAATTCAAACGCCAATGGCTCTCGGGGTTGCCAGCTGAAAGTGATGAAAATGGTCAAATGTCATTCAGGGGACCCCATTTTTGGTGTTTATGTAAAATTTCCATTCAAAATGTCGTTATTTCTACTTTTCATGTTTTCGGGGAAAATCTGGGAAATTTCCCTAAAAATGGGGAAAATTTTTGCATCAGGCAACACTTCTTGACGAATTACATAACCGGTCCATACAACACAATCCGGTCGGGGGATGCCAGCTGTCCCAATTATCGTGTCGAAAATTGGTATTTTTCGGCCTTTTTACAAGATGGCCGCCATAGCATCCGCCATGTTGTTTTTCTGAAAAGTCATAATTTTTCTGAAATTCCAGGGATATAGGCCACCAATTGGTGTACTTGGTGTTGCCAAGTTTTGAGTTTGGTAGAACAAACTAATTCGCCAAAGTCAAAAAGTCCCAAAAATGAAAAAGTTTAATATTTTTTGGGGTTGCCAATTAAAACGAACCAAAATGGTCAAATGTCATTAAGGGGACCCCAATGTTGCCGGCTAGTCAAAGTCTCTATTTAAAATGTCATTATTTCTACTTTTCATGTTTTTGGGGAAAATCTGGGAAAATACCCTAAAAATGGGGAAAGTTTTTGCACCAGGCAACACTCGTCAACAAAACACACAACCGCTCGGTACAACTCGAACCCGTCCGATGTTGCCAAGTACCCGAAAAATGGATTTTAAAAAAATCGAAAAATCCAACTTTTTACAAAATGGCCGCCGCAGCATCCTCCATCTTGGATTTTCACAAAGTCATAATTTTTCCTAGTTGCCATTGAAATTACCAACAAATTGGCAAACTCTTAGTTGGCGGTTCTAGAATTTGGTAGAAGAAAACAATTCGTCAAAGTCGAGTGAAAAAAGTCGACAATTTCAAAACGTCCTGGCGCGGCCGCCATCTTGTTTTTTTTTTTTTTTTACTTTTTTTTTTAAATGGTTTTAGATTTGGTATAGGACCTCTGAGTCGAAATCCATCCAAGTGTTTCCCCCACCGAAACCGGAAATGGACTCGCCCACCATCTTGGATTTGAACTTTCCCTATAATTTTCCTCTACTCGATTGGTCAGATTACACATTTTTGCAAAACATACCCATAACCCATCTCTCACCCATTCCGAGAAACGACATGTCAATGAGTGAGTGAGTGGCTTTGTAGTTTTATATAACTATAACTAGTATTTGCGTGGCTGCGCGAGCTGCGCGCAGCTCGCGGTTCTGTCGTGCTTTTGAGGAGTTTTAGTTACCCTTGTAAAATTTTGAGAATCCCTAGGAATCCTTAAATGAATTGGAAAATCCATTAGAGTCCAAGATTTTGTAAATTGTATAAAATCTTTTAAATATTTTGAGAATCCTAAGTACATAAATGGTCTTTTAAGTAAATCAACTGAACGATTTTTTATTCCTTCAGTTGATGTACTTAAAACTCGGTACAAATAAACTATAATTATAATGTTATTCCATAAAAGTGATTAGGTAATTAATGAAATAAGTTCCAATTTTATGCTCTAATCGTATGCAATGTATAGTTTATATAAACCTTAAACGTGATGTCAAAAAGAACCCTAGTCTTCCACTTTTTAAACTCTATAGTGAAATGCCTAATAGAGCCCAGAAGAGACCCGAAAGGTTTCTACTTCATCGAACTCTTAAACGTAGTAAGTCCAGAGAAAGCCATAAGAAAACCTATTATTGTTTGAATGAACTCGTACATTTTTTTTATCGCCATCTATCGTGGTCTTGGGAACTATTATTTTATTTTGAAAAGAAAATTCGTCATTACTAAGTAATAAATCATTATGATAGGCACTTACCTATTTCAAATGCTTTAGTTCTTACCCACCGCCCACTTGGGTGAATCGTGGAAAGTTTTCTTACAACGGTTTACCATGGTGGACCTCAGGGAGGGGGACTGTGGGTATTTTTTAGTAGTGATGACCAGCTACATGGACCGGACCAGCTATTTGGACCTCTCAAGAAAGCTTAGAAATATTAAATTTCTTATATTTTAACAGTTATGTCAATGGCTGTGTTGTTGATTGAGTAAAATGTATCAGGTGAATGTAAGAATAGTTATTAAAACCTATGACTAATGCCCGGTTTCTGAGGCACTTTATCTGTGGTTTATCTATTCATATGCGTACATTTGAATAGATAAACCACAGATAAACCATAGATAAAATGCCTCAGAAACCGGGCACACAATCCGGTCGGCGGATTTATTGTGTCGAAAATTATGATTTTTCATCATTCTTACAAGATGGCCACACTGTCCGCCATCTTTTTTTTCTGAAAAGTCATAATTTTCCTGAAATCTCAGGGATATAGGCCACCAACTGGTGTACTTGGTGTTGCCAACTTTTGAGTTTAGTAAAACAAACTAATTCGCCAAAGTCGGGTCTGACCCTAAAATTCAAGCGCCAATGGCTCTCGGGGTTGCCAGCTGAAAGTGATGAAAATGGTCAAATTTCATTTGGGGGACCCCATTCTCTGTGTTTATGTAAAATTTCCATTCAAAATGTCGTTATTTCTACTTTTCATGTTTTCGGGGAAAATCTGGGAAAATACCCTAAAAATGGGGAAAATTTTTGCACCAGGCAACACTCTTTAACAAAACACACAACCGCTTGGTACAAAACAATCCAGTCAGAAGATGCCAGCTGTCCCAATTATCGTGTCGAAAATTGGGATTTTTCGGCCTTTTTACAATATGGCCGCCATGGAATCCGCCATCTTGTTTTTCTGAAAAGTCATAATTTTCCTAAAATGTCAAGAATATAGGCCACCGACTGGTGTACTTCGTGTTGCCAACTTTTGAGTTTAGTAGAACAAACTAATTCGCCTAAGTCGGATCTGACCCAAAAATTCAAACGCCAATGGCTCTCGGGGTTGCCAGCTGAAAGTGATGAAAATATTCAAATGTCATTCGAAGGACCCTATTCTTGGAGTTTATGTAAAAAAATTCCATTCAAAATGTCGTTATTTTCACTATTCATGTTTTTGGGAAAAATCTGGGAAAATACCCTAAAAATGGGGAAAATTTTTAAGTAAGGTAACACTGCACAACAAAGTACACAATCGCTTCATACAACACAATCCGGTCGGGGGATGCCGGCTGTCCCATTTATCG
The DNA here is from genome assembly GCA_949775195.1 of Diarsia dahlii. Taxonomy (NCBI): domain Eukaryota; kingdom Metazoa; phylum Arthropoda; class Insecta; order Lepidoptera; family Noctuidae; genus Diarsia; species Diarsia dahlii. The sequence continues at coordinate 7,686,800 of OX459195.1, read as the reverse complement.
TATCGAAAACGGGATTTTTCATCATTTTTACAAGATGGCCGCCACACTGTCCGCCATTTTTTTTTTCTGAAAAGTCATAATTTTCCTGAAATCTCAGGGATATAGGCAACCCACTGGTGTACTTGGTGTTGCCAACTTTTGAGTTTAGTAAAACAAACTAATTCGCCAAAGTCGGGTCTGACCCAAAAATTCAAGAGCCAATGGTTCTCGGGGTTGCCAGCTGAAAGTGATGAAAATGTTCAAATGTCATTTGAAGGACCCCATTCTTGATGTTTATGTAAAATTTTCATTCAAAATGTCGTTATTTCTACTTTTCATGTTTTCGGGGAAAATCTCGGAAATTTCCCTAAAAATGGGGAAATTTTTTGCACCAGGCCACACTCCTTGAAGAATTACATAACCGGTACATACAACACAATCCGTTCGGGGCATGCCGGCTGTCCCATTTATCGTGTTGAAAATAAGGATTTTTCATCATTTTTACAAGATGGCCGCCACACTGTCCGCCATTTTTTTTTTCTAAAAAGTCATAATTTTCCTGAAATGGCAGGGATATAAGCCACTAACTGGTGTACTTGGTTTTGCCAACTTTTGAGTTTAGTAGAACAAACTAATTCGCCAAAGTCGGGTCTCACCAAAAAATTCAAGCGCCAATGACTCTCGGGGTTGCCAGCTGAAAGTGATGAAAATGGTCAAATGTCATTCGGGGAACTCCATTCTTGGTGTTTATGTAAAATTTCCATTCAAAATGTCGTTATTTCTACTTTTCATGTTTTCGGGGAAAATCTGGGAAATTTCCCTAAAAATGGGGAAAATTTTTGCACCAGGCCACACTCCTTGACGAATTACATAACCGGTCCATACAACACAATCCGGTCGGGGGATGCCAGCTGTCCCAATTATCGTGTCGAAAATTGGGATTTTTCGGCCTTTTTACAAGATGGCCGCCATGGAATCCGCCATCTTGTTTTTCTAAAATGTCATAATTTTCCTGAAATGTCAAGAATATAGGCCACCGATTGGTGTACTTGGTGTTGCCAACTTTCGAGTTTGGTAGAACAAACTAATTCGCCAAAGTCAAAAAGTCCCAAAAATTAAAAAGTTCAATATTTTTTGGGGTTGCCAATTAAAACGAACGAAAATGGTCAAATGTCATTTGTGGGACCCCAATGTTGCAAGCTAGTCAAAGTCTCTATTTAAAATGTCATTATTTCTACTTTTCATGTTTTTGGGGAAAATCTGGGAAAACACCCTAAAAATGGGGAAAATTTTTGCACCAGGCAACACACACCAACAAAACACACAACCGCTCGGTACAACTCGAACCCGTCTGATGTTGCCAACTACCCGAAAAATGGATTTGAAAAAAATCGAAATTTCCAACTTTTTACAAAATGGCCGCCGCAGCGTCCTCCATCTTGGATTTTCACAATGTCATAATTTTTCCCAATTGCCATTGAAATTACCAACAAATTGGCAGACTTTTCGTTGGCGGTTTTAGAATTTGGTAAAAGAAAACAATTTGTCAAAGTCGAGTGAAAAAAGTCGACAATTTCAAAACGTCATAGCGCGGCCGCCATCTTGTTTTTTTTTTTTTTTTTTACTTTTTTTTAAATGCTTTTAGATTTCGTATAGGACCTCTGAGTCGAAATTCATCCAAGTCTTTCCCCCACCGAAATCGGAAATGGACTCGCCCACCATCTTGGATTTGAACTTTCCCTATAATTTTCCTCTACTCGATAGGTCAGATTACACATTTTTGCAAAACATACCCCTAACCCATCTCTCACCCATTCAGAGAAACGACATGTCAATCAGTCAGTGAGTGGCTTTGTAGTTTTATATAACTATAATATCAGAATGATGTTTTCGAATACAACATATTTCAATAACGTAGGATATACTACACGAAATAAATGCATACCTACGTCCGGCTGGAGAGATATTAATTTAATATCCGAATTCGTGGCAGCTTAAAATTCCAGAGTGAGAGGAATTTTGATTTACTGGACAATCAAAATACAATAAACCGATTGGGATAATGTAATCAAGGTGGAAGCCCCCAGGATAGCTCGCGAAATGAAAATTTTCTTACCGTTTTGCCATTTGCCAGTTAGTGTTAGGTTTTGTGTTAAACAAAATAGGATTCGCATTCGTAAATCATAATGTTATTTAAGGAATTGTAGTCATCAATACAACCCTTTAAGGTTGATGTTCCAGGGTAGCCCGCGAAATTCAAATTTACTTTTTACAAGGTCAAAGTCATTCCGGAACCTTTATGAGCTCGGAGGGTTGTATTAATGATTTTGATGATTATAATTCTGTAACTACATATGTCTTACAGAGGCGAATCAAACGTTCATCAACATACAACCTATCACTGGCCTCCAAATTGCAAAAAACTTAAGAAAATTTGAATTTCGCGGGCTGGTTGGAGGATTCACCTTAAGTTGATTTAATCCCATAGAATGACTATGATAAAAAGTAAGAATTTCGAAGGCTACACTGGCGCTTCCATCTTAATATTATTAAGTTATTAAATTCGTCATGGAGTACCACAGTCGTTTATTTGTTAGTAATTTAATCATTTACATAATTTGTGTTTTAGCTGAGCAAAAATTGTGATAGTCAGGACTTTTCTAATTTTTTCAGAAAGATTCAAGCTACTTTCAATGTACCCTGACATCTTGAAGAAATATCTGGAACTAAGCGTCACGTAAACTTTGTGAAACGTGAAACGACACGGGCGACAGCCTGAAATATTTCAACTGAAACTTTGAGACGACTTCGAGATCGTATGATAGATGGCGTTGGCGTAGCATCTTGTTGTTCAAAAGGGGTGATGTCGCTGGTTTCAGAGTTTTACTCGGAACTGGTTCGAACAACTACTGAAAAAGCTTTAAAAGGTTAGGAAAGGAGTAGGTATGTTTACCCGGAAAACAATTATTATTATTTTTTTAATTTTTTTTTTTTTAATTAAAAAAAAATGATTTAAACACAGTGGATAAAGTGGCAACTAAAATTTACTATAAAACATCATAACATCACGCCTGTAATCCCCAAAAGATTAGGCAGAGATGCACCAAACAGTACACCCAATTTTATCAGTTGTGTAAGTTGTGTTCAAGTCCCATGTAATAGGGGGTAAGCCTATTGCCATCAACTGGGCACAAATTACACTAAAGGGCTGGTATTTACTTCAATCGCTAATTACTTAAAAGCTTAATAATATGAAAAGGTCAGTTTTAAAAGGGTTTATTGTTATCACAGAGAGAGAGGGTTAAAATAAGTTTATCAAGAAAATTACTACTCATTTAGATTGAAAAAGGTTATAAATTCTTTGATGAGCAATCGTTTGGGTCAGTCAACATTGAATTAAGAAAAATGTTCGTACTGAGATTAGTAATCTTTTGATAAAAACAGACAGGTAAGTAATTTGTAAATTGAAAATTTTTTAATTGATCATATTTGAATTATATGAAGTAACCGAGAGATTGGTAGGTTCCGTATTTAGATATTCTACAAAGATTTGCCGATCGTATGTTCCTTAAAAATTACCATGTTTACTTTTAACATGGTAAATATTCCATTTTCAGTATTATTATTAGTGTTAGTGACCATGTCAATTTAAAACTTATAACATAGGCAATATTTATTACAAGTTTAAATAAAATGTTAACCCTTGCGAAGCCGGGAAATTCAAAATAAAGGATCGTTTCCATGTAAACGACCAGACACTTTACTCCATTAGAGAAACCGCCTCTGGGTGTTTGCGCCGCCATCAAAGTGTCGTTTTCCAAAGAATATATAATTTTTACGACAAAACGCTCATCGTGTAACGCTTATTTTATTTGGAAGGTAATGGAGAACCTTCAAAATCTGAGGAAATGTTTAAAAAAAATATATTGATAGGTTTTTGAGTCGTTTTGATTCGGGAGACCGACACACGTCGACTGCCAATCAGGCTGTATAAACAGTTTATATAAATGAGGATCTCTCAATATAATTGAAATCTATACCAAGCGAGACAACAAACTTATAGCTGATACCCGCGGCTTCGGTCGCGTAGATGTCGGTCAAATTATATACTTAAACCTCCCTCGAGAACCACTCTATGACATTGTATTGCTGAAAACAGCATGAAAATCGGTGCAGTAGTTTTTAAGTGTATCGCGAACTGACAGACAGTCACGGTGGGGGACTTTTTAACACATGTTTTTCAACCGACTTCCCAAAAAGGAGGAGGTTCTCAATTCGATAAGTATTTTTTTAAATGTTTATACACCCTGTTACGCTGAGATTTATAATCCGATTTACGTGATTCTTTTTTAGTTTGATTCGGAATAGTTGCCCTTTGGTCCAATAAAAATTTAACATACCTAGTTTGGTCCAGTACTGTTCATTTTATGTTTTTTTTTTTTTATGAACATTTTCGTCTATATAATATGTAGTGAACTAGTGATATATAGCTTGATGTATTGCCGTATTTACTTATTCAATTTTAATCAACGGCCCAATTCAGAAGATTATTTGTAAATCAGAGAGTGTTTGGACTGTCACAGAACAACCCAGTAAGGTTTTAATCCAATTACCTGTCTGAATTAGGTACTCTTTGATTTTGGATTTCCTTTTTTGGACTTTCATGAAATTAGTCATTTTGTTCCCCTATGGAGCATAAAATAATTGGCTGATTGTATGCAAGGATGATATTATCTCCTATAAATAGCTAGGCTTCATATTATATACAGACGTGACGCCATTTTAAAAGGCATTATTGATGAGTTCATAACAGGGGCTGAATGCCTTCAAAAAGATTATCCTATCTGACCTTACCAAATATAGAAAGACACTGTCTTCGACGATGGCCAATCAAGCCATGTATAATAAAACCAAATTTAGCTGATATCTCATTACACGGAAAACTTATAGGTACATACCAAGGTCAGGTTTAACAGGGCACGCCACGATAGTGGCGGTAAGTCCCCTCTTTGAGGAGTGGCTGGAGAGGCGCCACGGCGCCCTCACCTACCGTCTGACGCAGGTCCTCACCGGACACGGGTGTTTCGGGAGGTACCTGTACCGAATCAGGCGGGAGGAAACGCCCGGATGCTTTCACTGCGAGGATCGACCGGAGGACACGGTGGAGCACACTGTGGAGGTGTACCCTGCTTGGGCAGAGCCCAGCCGTGTTCTCGTAGCGGCGATCGGCGGCGGCGACCTCTCGCATCCGGCCCTGGTGCAAGCCATGGTCTGGGGCGAAGAGGAATGGGACGCCGTCACCTCCTTCTGCGAAGCAGTGATGCTAGCGAAGGAGGTGGCGGAACGAGAGAGGGAGAGAACCTCTCAACGTCCCAGCCGCCGCGGAAGGCGCTCCGGGCGTCGGGGGCCACGTGATGACTTCCGGCCACCGTAGACGCGGGCCTGTGGACGGTGAGTAACGGGCTAGCTCGCCGTCCGGCCATCGTCATGACGGCAACAGACCGTGTCGGCGGCGCGTTCGTGTTCCACGCGCGCCTCAAAGAGATGTCAGCAACATGGAAGGGGCCCCAAGGGCCGACGCCTGTCGGGGCAGTGGATTATCGAAAGGATAACGCGGCTCCGACACAAAGGCGAAGAAGGAACATGGGTTTGGTTTTTAGTCAGTAGAAGTCTGACACTCCCCTTCGCTCTGCCCAAGAGCCCGGGGTTATTCGATGATTTTCCACCCACCAAAAAAAAAAAAGGTCAGGTTTGACTGGATATAGTACAGTTTATAAAAACACACTATTTTCACTTTATTCAGAGTCAAATCTATTCACTATAGAACCACAAAACAATAATACCTATTTTGCTTCATGCCTCACCCTTCTTACACCTGGTCTACAAACTAAAACAATTAGAATCGTAACGTTCCAACCCCTCAACAACCCTTACGTGTCCTATTATTGTGTACAGGTCCGTATCAGATTGTCCCGGGTCTAGCAGGTACCTATTAAAGCGGTACCGTGGGACATCTGATAACAGGTAACAGTGATAGTACCTATGTCCAGGGACGTTCAGGGTGAAATCATTATTTGTGGACACTTTATGGAGAAGTTTGTTTGAATGAAGTTTGTGGGCATAGTTAATACGTTTAAGATTCATGACAGCTGTCATTTCTATTCGATGGACCAATATTCTATCGTCTACTTGGGGCCTTGAATTAGGTAGAATCGCTTAGGTCCACTTGAGGTGTTTCGAGGAAGGCCTGACAAAGACCGATTACCAAGTAGAGGCCCCGGGAATTCACTGAATGCGGGCAGTACAACGACGGGCGATATGGCAAAACCTGTAGAAAGCTTATATCCAGCCAGCAGTAGACGACTTCCATCTGACATAATGTTGATTTTGTTTAGTTATTGCTTTAATTAAACAAACAATATTACGGATCTTAACGGTGTCTCCCTCCTTTTTCAAAAAACAAAACACGATTGCACAATTTGCATCGCATTGCATGTTTACGAATGCTCGATGTATGCACTGTTTATTTGCTTTTCAATAAAACAAGCAGTTTTCGTAAACAATTGTTCGGCTAAAGTAGAATTAATAATAATAATAATAATATTCCACAACTATCACACAACGCCATCTAGTCCCAAGCTAAGCAGAGCTTGTGTTATGGGTACTAGACAACTGATAAACATACTTATATATTTCTAAATACACACTTATTATAGATAAATTACACCCAGACACAGAACAAATGATCGTGCTCATCACACAAACATTTGTCCTGGGTGGGAATCGAACCCACGACCTCCGGCATAGCAGTTAGGGTCACTAACCACTAGACCAACAGGCCAGTCAAAAATTTAATTGTTTTGTTTTTTCAAATTAATAACGGATGGATGTATTCAGGTAAACATCAGCTTCGATAATATTGATCAATATTGGACTGTAATTGTTAGCTAGGGCGTAGATACTGCTCTACGGCACTAGTTTGAGTCTATTTTGTATGGTTAAATAGTTGAATGTTGTTATGCAAGAGCACGTTTGGACACCAGACGTGTAGAATACCTAAGTTATTTGTATAAATCTGTTCTTTCGTGCACACTGAAAAAGTATATACACCCAAATAAATTGTAATAATTGATAATATATATCTCTCTCCCTGACAGATATATCCTATGTAGGTACCTAATGTAGTTTTGGATTTTTTCCATTAGCCTATTTTCTCCCACTGCTGGGCAAAGGCCTCTCCCATTCCTTTCCATCTCTCCCGATTGATTACTTACTTACTTACTTACTGATTGGCCAGAGAAGGCAAAACGCCGTCTCTGGCCAATCAGTAAGGAATGAGTTCAAATCAATCAAACGTTTTTTTGGACCTGCCACGGCGACGACGACCGTATCCCCACAGGGTTTTTTTTTCATCAAGATTATCTCAGAAGTAGCCACGAAGTCTGAATTTGTGCACGGTTGATGGCAATATTAAAGGCTTGCCGGCAAAATGTGGGTGTTCTAAAGGTATCCTTTCTCCTCACCTCTGCCTTAATCTTCGAGGATTACAGGCGTGATGTTTTATTATAATCTACTCCAGGTTAATATTACAGTTTCTCGGAACCTTGTGTAATAATCTCTCATAGTGAACGTGTCTACAGGTGCATATATATACACTCGTGCGAAGTATAGACACTCCTTTGATGTTCTCACAGGTAATAATATAATATCCAGATACAAGCGACCCGACGCGGAGTAAAGAGGATCATCAACTAGTATATTACATTTGTGTGATTATTAAGGCGGGGTTGCAGTACTTTTTAAGATTTTTGAACCTATAAAAATCGAACTAAATAAGAGTTTTTTAATAAATAAAAATCATTCCATAAAAATTGAACATACTCTCTAGTAAATCGTAAAGATAGAAACGCGATTTAGAATGATCGGCTCGATACTTTTTTTTATCAAACATGACTCTAAATTACAATTTCAAACGTGTACTGCTAAGACATTTCATCATGAATTTATATAAAAGTTATATCAATAGATAGAACTTTTTATTCTGAAGTAAATGTTGAAAACATATTGTATAATTTCTTTATAGTTTTTCTCCAAGAAGCAAAAAACAGTCAAAATTGAGGCATTTTATCGCTCGCGCGGCAGGGCGGGGGGTGGGGTCGTGCGTACATAAAAACAAAGTACTGCAACCTCGCCTTAAGAGGCTAGGCAATAAAGGTTTTAGAGGATTAGTCAATTATGTCGCTTGATTCCTAATTATGTCGCTTGTTTTTACTTTTTTAGTAAAGAATGATGGGGAGTATTTAGTATTAACTTAATATTTGAGTATATAAACATGGCAACAATATAGGTATATAAACTAAACTCACTTAATATCGTTGAGTGTGAAATAAACTCCATTCCGAACCACACGGCACTTCTCACTGCAGCTTTCGGCTTCAAAACACGTCATCGAGAATTTGCCTCAGCTACAATGGCAAAGTTTTCCCACTTGTATCAAAATGTATTAGGTATTTCGATGCTTTACTTTCAGTGTGCCTACTTCACAAGTTTTCTCTGAAAATATCCAAAATGGCACCCAATTTGAAGATCGATAGACGATGTCCTCTCCTGAAAAGAGGTATTAGGAAATTGATCTTTTATTCTATTTTCTCTTTGATGTTTTGCCATTCAATAGGAAGAATTGAAATAACTCGAATATAATAGAGATACTTATTGAAATCAAGATCCCGGACAGACGGAATGTTTCGTCAGATATTTCAAAAGTTTTGGTATTTGTAAGATTGTACCTACTTTATGTTCACAAGTTCACATAGATGATTTAATAATTTAATTAACTCCTTAATTTAAATTAGATTTGTTTTCGATTTATGATCACACAATATTATGCAAACTTTTGATTTTTGGATTCGTCGGTTGATGGCGATAGGCTCGACCCGCGACTTTAAAATAACTCGAAATGTAGGTGTACTATTAAGTAAACCTCTGCCTAAACATTCGGGAATTAAAGATGTGATGTTATGTTAATTTAATCTCAACTTGAAAATATTGAACATTTCGTCAACATTTTCAATGACATTGATATAACCTGTGAAATTCAAAGTCCAAGCAAAAACACGATGTTTCAAAGAAAACCAATTATTATTATCTTTTCGCTATTTTTCTGTACTGCGCAACATTTTGTGGCTTCACTCATTATAACTTTTGCCTTTAAAAAACTAGAGTAGAATTTCTCAACTTCGTTTAAGTTTTTTCTGTACTGCGCAGCATTTTAGCGGCACTTTCCAGCTAAAAACTGGATCAAATCAAACAATTTATTCGCATAGATAGATAGATTATAGCTAGTTAAGTTAGTATGTACCCGTAGTGTAAAATGAATGTGAAAAAGATACCTCAATACTTTATTGCATTCCAACTTAGGTGATAAAACTTATAATTAGTTCACATGGACCCGTCGCGCAAAAACAAGTTAGTTAGGACAAGTTAGTTAGGAGAGAGGAAGCATTTGTAAATTCTTTAACAACCATAGAAATATAAAATGAAATGTATAACATGGGCAGGTACTTTCTGTTCACTAATATAAATTATTTTAACTACTAATTTTCTCATAATAAACATATTTTCTAGCCCTGTAATGTTCCATTCTAGTTCATCTTCAAAGAACCTTTACAAAGAAAAAAGCTTCAAAGTTTTAAAGAAAATATTCAAGAATACATGACGCTGTATAATAATCTTTCTGAAACAATAAACTTTTCCCTTGCCTTGTTATTTTCACTAATGAGGAGCTGTCTGTTATTATAAACTTTTTACCGTTTGACAAAGACTTTATTGTAAAATATATGAACAGATATAATATAAGCTGCTACGTTCTGCTTTACAAAAATGAGCTTAGACGACCATGTTATAAGAGCAAAAAAAGAAAAATCGGTATCGATATCTGAAAAAAATCACGGTGTTATGCAAAACTGACTAACTAATGACATGAAATGAAAATCCTTGTGTTGGTAATTAAGTGCGTCTGACAAAACCCTCGCAACACTTTACTTTTGCAAGCCCTTTTCAACTTGACAGCTAGAACATTGAGATTGTTTTAGTAACTGTTAGATTAATTTAATCTATAGATATATAAATTCTCTAAATATAGTTATTTATTTATTTAAACTTCATGTACAAGAGTGGTACATAGGCGGACTTAATGCCACAAGGCATTCTCTACCAGTCAACCTTAGGGTCGAATAGGACATATCATAGGATATAATTATCATGGTAACACCGGTCTGTATTTTTATGTCTGTCTATGTTGCGGTAGGCTACAGTCTAACTGATCGGCACGGTTGGCGCAGTGGCTGAGCGATTGGACTGCTGCGCTGCGTGTCGCGGGTTCGATCCCCGCACGGAACAAATATTTGTACGACCTACAGGTAGTTGTTCCGGGTCTGGGTATTTGTGTATGTGAATTTAAATGTTTGTAAGCGCACCCACGATACGGGAGAAATTCCTAGTGTGGGGCAACGTTAATTCAAAAAAAAAAAAAGAAAAAGAATACCAGTATTTTACAAGGGATTGCCTATCTGACCTCCACATACCAGTTAATACTGAGTCATACGATACCCCTCGGTAAAAATGGTTTTCAGCCTTTGGCCCACTGTAACGACTGTCAAATATCAAGGTAACATTGACAGCCGGGACCAACAGCTTAACGTGCTTTTCGAGGCACGGCGGGCTATGATTTCAGAAGAATATTGCACGTTCAAGGACTTTTCAACGAAGCTAATGAAAGAGCTGTCCAGGTTGCTACGTACTGGATGGACAAAATTTGAGCTGTCGACTCCAAAAGAAGAAGAAGAAAATCCATTCAAATACTCACATGTGCTTCTCTTCTCTTACAGCAGATGGCAACAGACGACAGCATGAGTGACGACGTGTTCGAAGACGACACGCTGCGTGCCCCCCCGCACCCCGCACAACGAAGCACCCCCTCCCCCACCGGGTATAGGGACTACTACCCTCCGGTCATCACGTCTACTCGCCTGGCGGATGATGATGATGTTCTTATTCACAAGGTGAGGTTACTACACCATTTTTTTATGATTTTTGGAAGGCGTGTTTGTACTCGACATTCAATGTGTGATGAATGGTTTTATTAAATTTAATTACCTGGCGTAACGTCATTTTAAGGAGTATCGATATTTCATAAAACAACCGATTTGTTAAGCGTATGTTTCATTTCAAGTAGGTAAGTGGTAACTACAGTAGTAACCAGCAGTTGTTGCTCCCGTATTCCCAAAAATATGAGTTTTAAATTATCAGTTTTTTATCGATACTGTACCCGTTGTTTATTTCGTCACTAACTTATTCGTTTAAATTATACCCTCTTCTCAACTTTATTTGACTTTAATAATTGTACAACCACGTCACGAGTACCTAATACTCAGCATTGTTGTAAGTATTTACTTACGTCAATTTTTCTCAAAAAATAATATATCCCATGTCGTCTAACAAATTTCACTCGAGCTTTTATGAAAAATTGCTCTTCTCCTTAAGCCTTAATCATCTTCAAAGACTTTTGTAACCACAAAGCTTTGTGTAATCCATGACGAGACATCAACCATATTAAGGTGCCTTTGGGTACCTAAGTAGACCTGTCATATAGTTCAGTTAATATACCTGTATTCAGCTTCCAGGATTTGGCTGAATTTGCATTTCTTACATAAATATGTAGCTCACTGCGCTGTCGTCTGGTAAAATGACTTTTATAGTGCCTGACAAATATTTTCTTTTTCCAATTACTGCCCAAATATATGGTAACTTCAGGTAAGTATGTTCCCCGTCGGGGCTGCGGATTATTGAAAGGCATAACGTGGCCTCGGCACAAGGACGAAGAAGGAACATGGGTTGATTTTTAGTCAGTATTTGATGATTTTCCACCCACCAAAAAAAAAAATAGAAAAGGGAAGTATGTTCCTCGATTCTCCAATTTAAATTGAAATACCGAACGCCAACACTCGAGACACACATTCAACATACCTATCTATGGTTCTAATAGATGCATAGTTGAATGACCCGGCTGCGGTCGTCAGCGTCATTAGGATGAGATCATGCTGTTTGTTTAGGTCATCTACCTGTTGGTATCATACGCTGTATGTATGAAACAACATTTACTAAGTAGGTACCTGTGTCAATAGGTCATCATCATTTGCCTAGCCTTTTCCCAACTATATTGGGGTCGGCTTCCAGTCTAACCGGATGCAGCTGAATACCAGTATTTTACATGGAGCGACTGCCTAACTGACCTCCACAACCCAGTTAATACTAGGTAATACAATACCCTTTGGTAAGAATGGATGTCAGAATTTCAGTACTGACTACCTGTAACGACTGCCAAAGATCTATATATATGGCAGCCGGGACCAACAGCTTAACGTGCTTTCCGAGGCACGGAGGAAACTCGGTATGTCGGGCGGTCACCCATCCACAGACCGACCTAGGCAAGCATAGCTTTACCTAAAGATCGACCTGAGTGGCAGTTCTTATTAAGCCGCGAGCTATAGGTACCTAATTAAATTTATGGATGAGTTCTTTCTTCATCATCATACTTCCGCACGTTTTCTTCATTAGTTCTTCCCTATCAGACGTCATGGCATCATTTACTCCTTCCTCTTTCATATCATTCCTCTCACAATTCATCTATCTTTTCTTTGGCCTTCCTCTTCCTCTCCATCACATTAATATCTATCACATTTTTAGTCAGATCAATGTATTTAGTTCATCTTCTCCTGAATGCCTAGTCGAGCTAGTTACAAATCGTTTTGCTGGCGACATCTACACAAAAGGGGATCGGACTGACTCAAAAAAATATGATTCTGTTTAGTCTGTCAGTTAGATTACAGAAAAATATTGGAGTGTTTTTTGTTTTATCAAAACAATAAAAATTGACGAAGATAAAGCGCGTCAAAGATCATGGAGTGGGGCTTGAAACGTCAATTGAAGGTACCAAATGTACTATCATATGACGTCACACGAGTTTTCGAAGCACTGCATCGTCTTAATTTTTTGTTTACGTGAAAAAAGAAAAAATACGTGGTTAATATTTTTTGTAAATCTATCTGACGGACTAATTTTTTTTTTGTCCGATCCCCTAATCTTTATTTTTCTTTCATTAGATTGTACATCATAGTTTTCCTTAACCTCCTTGTACCACTACATATGCCCCATACAATTACCTGCTGCCTGCGGTTCATACCACATCCATTGTTACCCTAGCTTCGTCAAACCACTGCTCATTGTCTGCTAATCTCAACAAGATTAGCTCAGCATACAAATTAATTGAAGTACTCTATACAACTTTATATGGAGTTATAGGTCTATTGTTTTAGTTGGAGCATTTTCTATTGATTGTTTTTTGTTTTGTTTTGTTAAACAATGAGAATATGCTCGTGCATAAATTGGAATAGAGTATGTAATCACGTGTAGTCAGTATATTATGTATCTATACTAATATTATAAAGAGGTAAAGTTTGTGTATTTGTTAAATTGTAAGGGGTAATCTCGGGATCTACTGAACCGATTTTAAAAATTCTTTCACCAATAGAAAGCCACATTATTGTTGAGTGTCTTAAGTTATTAGTCTTAAGTTGTTAGTTTTTATCCCTGTATTCCCACGGGAACGGGATCTACGCGGGTGAAACCGCGGGACGTCAGCTAGTATTTTATACAAACAATTAATAACGACAATAACTTCATTAGCGTTTTGTTAAACCGGTGTTAAAAAAATTGAACCGTCTTCTTGTACCGGACACTATTAGGCACTATTTATATCTTCGCTGTCAACTTGACACTCTCAAAAGCTATAAATACTAGTCGTAAATAGAACCCATGGCTGAACGCTGACCCCTAAAATACAGGTCCAGGCCTAGTTTGGGGGTTAGGATCTCATTTGTGACAATAATACTTGTGTGCTCCCTTATTGTGACTGTGATTTGTATTTTTAAGTGTCAAATAAACATTTTATTTATTTTATTATTTATTTATTTTGTTCATCAACAATTTAAAAATCTCAGACACTGATCAGCTGGACCTCATATGACTTGACCAATGTCTGAACTTTAAAAGAGACAGTGACCTCTGAAGTTGTTTCGTTTTTTTTTCAGTTTATTCAGGTACAATACACAGTCCTCTTCTAGTTTTAACGAGTAATTCTTCCCTTTTTAATACCTGTATATATTATATATATTTAAATATTATTATTATATTTTTTTGATTACTACTATGTTATTATAATTTTAGTAAAACTGTTTTGTGAAACTAATTTACAGAAATATATAACTCACTAACCTCAATACCATACTTCACTTCAGTAGGTACCTATATTGTCTCTCTGTGTCTGCTGTCACGAGATATGTTTACAATTTTTCTGTCCCTGCTTTACCTAACCTTTTGTCAATTGAAATTCCAATAACTGCCATCGAAAGTAAGTAAGCTGATACTTGGTGATGATTTGTATATTATTCCCTTAAATTCATTATCGACTCTGGTATAATTATATTCTGTTGATGCAAAGATTTACCTATTTCAAATAATGACCGATTATATATCTTTCATAAATCAATATTGTAATGACATAAGTACAGGGGGTACTATTGCGTAAACCTTCGTTTCGCGTAATTTTTGAAGACTTTTAAAGCGTGGGTTGTTGTTGTTGACCGGAAAGTTTAATAGATAATTCTAATTTACATTTCTTTTACAAGTTACCAAGTAATTTTGTTTTGATTAGTTCATTACACGTGTTGAAAGATTTTTTGATGTTGGTTTGCATTTTTTATACTGAAAAAGAGAATATTGTGATGCCTTTGATGGGTAGCTAAAATAAATTATTTAATTAATGTCTGCGGGACAGGTCCTGCCGCGCTAATTAGAAGTGCAGTAAGGAGGTTATTCGTAGTTTCGAGTAAATGGCGCCAAAAAAAAATTACTGTTATTTTGTTGTTTTAGATGTAATTTTGAAAGTTTTCAAATATGTTTTGATTTACACGTATAGCTGAATATGCACTGTTTCTTATGAACTAACCCAATTCTCTATATGTTTAATACAACTAATTTAAATAAATAAAAACTATTTATGCTTAGCAGGGTCTTCAAAACTAACTCCACTATTACAAGCTGTAACAGCAGTAAGTTTGGAGTTACTGCGCTTTCTACTAGCAAACTCAGTTTACTGCGTTTATTTTATTTTATTCAATTATTATTATCACTCCGACTACAAACTATAAACGCAGTGCAATAGTGACTTATAGCTGTTAAAAATAGTATTTAGATGTGAATTTCTTGGTTATATTCATCCTAACCACTTCTTAATTAAATAAAACAACGTATATTTAATTAATTACGTTATTTTAAATAGCAAATAAAACATAATATTGAAATTATCTTAATCACAGACAGTTACTGCCTTTATTATTAGTAATAAAATATTTTCATATAGTTGTGCTTAGCCTGACTACAAACCATAACCGCAGTTAAAGAGTGACTATTAGCTCTGAAATTAGTGTATACACGTAAAAAACCACAATAACTAGGTTATACCCATTAAATATCAAGAAGAAATAAATAGTACAACTATTTTAATGTATTTTTATTAGAAGAACCAAATAAAACTTAAAACTAATAATTATTATAACTACAGCCAAGTATTATAGTGCATTATGTTGAGATCAAAATCATAGATTAATATTACTTATAGTAACAAGGACTTATAATTATCACTAATTACAGTGAAATAATGAAATCTAGTAACAATCTCTTGAGTTTTTACAAAATCTAGGAATATTAATATAAAATAGGTCACACTTATTTAAGATCAGTTTCATTAGTCAACTTCAACCAAACTTCCTTCTTTGTTTCGAACATTAAAATTTTAATTATCTTAATCACAGCTAATTAGTGATTTATGTCTATGGCAAATACGGAGATCAGTCAATGTTAGAATTATTCGCACGTCTGAGAACTTATCATTAAAAAGATCTATACTAAAAAAAACTTTAACAAAACCATTCAAATATTTAAAAAGTATTATAGAACTATCAGGCCTCTTCGATATCAGTTTCATTATTATTATTTACGGGCAAATTCAGCCAAAATTTCTTCCTTGTATCGGGCATTAGATTTAAAAGCTTATCAATTAGGGCTGATTTAGTTGTCGCCTTTATACCCCCTTTTTTTTTTTTGGTGGGTGGAAAATCATCGAATAACCCCCCCCGCTCTTGGGCAGAGCGAAGGGGAGTGTCAGACTTCTACTGACTAAAAACCAAACCCATGTTCCTTCTTCGCCCTTGTGTCGGAGCCGCGTTAACCTTTCGATAATCCACAGCCCCGACAGGCGTCGGCCCTTGCGGGTGGGTCCCTTCCATATTGCTGACATCTCTTTGAGGCGCGCGTGGAAGAATAAACATAATTTACAAATCATAAAAGCAGCAAGTGTTTCTTACTGCGTTTCTTACTAGTAGAAAAAAATAAGTTTATACAAATACTGTAAGGCAAAGAGCAGTAATGTGTCTTACTGCAGTTGTGCTTAGTAATTTAATTGTCAGCAGGAAACATGCTGCGTTTTTGCATAATAAAAATACCACTTCAAGAACAGCTATCAAAATAAGGATCAAATCACTACATAGAGCTCATTACGAGGATTTAGAATCTATAAGTAACTCAATTTTCCAAAAAACCTTCTTTACTGCGTTTCTAATTAGCGCGGCAGAGGTGCACACAAGATGCTACATAGATGTTTTTAATACCTGGTCTATATAATTATTAGGTACTAAAAGCAAATATTGAATCAATATGAATACATATTTTTGACAAAGAAAACGAAAATAATTCAGATACAATACTCAAAATAAAGGTTTTTTAAACAAGTCCTATTTTATAAGATAATTAAAACCTTTTTCAATTTCAAAACTATTTAACTGGCTGTTCTAGATCGAAAAACAAATGGATGCCATTAAAACTTTTTTCAAAGATTTTTTTCTTTACTGACAAATAGCCCGTTATATTTTTTTCTTTCAAAAACAGCCAGTCTTTTTACGATATTATTATTAAAACCTTGTTTACTCATTAATAGTAAACCTTTTCTACTTCATAAAAAACATTTATGAATTTCCCTCATTTTCAAAATATAAAAAATAACAACTTATAATACCAATATCGAGAATAGTTTTCAGTCAGGTCAGGATGAACCCTGTTTTTATTTATACGTCAACGCAGTATTCTCCATTTTTCTATAAAAATTGTACATGATTTTCCTCAAATACCTCCAATAATTATCTAAAAATTCTAAATTAAGGTATGAAAATAAAAGAGATACCGCGGCCTCGGCACAAAGGGATAAGAAGGAACATGGGTGATTTTTTGTCAGTAGAAGACACTCGTATCCCTACTGCTCTGCCCGGAACGGGAGGAGTCATTTGACGATTTCCCAACCTCAAAAAAAAAAAAGGTTTATGAAAATGCACATTTATATAAAAAAAATTGAAACTATTTATTACATCATGCATTCATAGGTTAAAATAATACAGCAACAATAACGCTCAATCTTTGTCTCAAGATTATGTGCGCTAATAATAATATGTATAATAATATGTATAATATATATAATAATATGTATGTATCTTTCACGGATTAATGATGGTCCGTCTCAACCAGGTCTTTACAAATACGGAGCGCAGTACACGATATTCTGTTATTAAGTTACGACAGTGGACGGAAGGCCAGCAAAGAGCTTTGATAAACTGGTTTATCCTTTGAAGAAGACCTGCATAACACTGTTGCAGTACCATAGGATCTAAATTGTTTGCTAAATAAATTAAATCTTGAAGTAAAACCCTAAAAATATGGGAGAGCAAATGTAAGGCTCCAATCTCGTAACATACATGTGTCATCTTTTAGATTTTTTTAATAAAAAGATTAACTTTTCAATCGCAATTAAGGCTATAGACTCTAAATCGGCCGCTAGCGCTATTTTCTTCCATTAAGAGTTACGACTATTTTTAACCGACTTCCAAAAAAAGGAGGAGGTTATCAATTCGACTGTATTTTTTTTTTTTTTTTTTTTTTATGTTTGTTCACTCATAACTTGCGACTGGGTGAACTGATTTTCATGATCCTTTTTTCATTTGAAAGCTGGTGCTTCCCGTGTGGTCCCATTGTCACCATTTCAATATCTGATGATGGGATCTTGTAGAAATCGGGGGAACTCTTCAATAAATAACAGCAGATTAACCGCGATTGTTGCTATAGCATATCTAAGCATTGTTTACGCCATCACACAACATAATATTACGCCTGTACTCACTACAAAGGTTATAAAAACTATTTTGTGAAGATCTGATGAAGAACTTCGGAGATAGGCAACGGAACTCCTCAATAAATGATAGCTAATGGACTGGGATTGCTGAAATCTCATATTGTCTGTCTATTGTTTACACCAGTTCCTAACATAACATCACGCCGGTGCGTTGTGAAGGGGTAAGCACATGTGAAACACTAAAAAGTGAAAAATAAAAACTTTTTTACAAAAAATAAAACCGACTTCGACAAAAAAAACACTCAAAAGTGAAAAATAAACTTGAGAAGAAAAATCAGTTTCTGAAGTCGGTGACAAAAAAATTAAATCAAAGAAACAAAAGTCACCGACTTCAGTAACTGATTTTTCTTCTCAAGTTTATTTTTCACTTTTGAGTGTTTTTTTTTAATCGCAAAGAAGGAGGAAATTGCATAATAAATAATACCGGCTTTATATTACTGAGAAGACACGAGCATTGATTACCACGCTTGCTCAAGACGGGTTGGCGATTTCAGACTAATCTATATCTCTACTAATAATATATTATTATATTACTAGCTGATGCCCGCGGCTTCACCCGCGTGGATGTCGTTCAAATTATATACTAAAACCTTCCTCTTGAATCACTCTATCTATTAAAAAAAACCGCATCAAAATCCGTTGCGTAGTTTTAAATATTTAAGCATACAGACAAACAGACAAAAATAGCGACTTTGTTTTATACTATGTAAGGATTAAATAGGGGAAAGGTTTGTACTTTTGTATGTAACGAATAAACTTAAAACGTACTGGCCCGATTTGAAAATATTTTTCACCGTTGTCAAACTACACTATCCCCGGGTGACATAGGCTATTTTTGGTAATCCCTGTATTCCCACGGGTACAAAAACTACGCGGATGAAGCCGCGTGACATCCGCGAGTATCAATTAAGTCCAGTTCCCGCATTCACAAACGATTCAGAAAGTCATAATATGTCTGTCTCGCTCCCTTTCGTAATGAAAAAGATAGACATACGACTTCTAGAACCGAAATCGAATCGAAGCGTTTTTAAATACCTACAGGAGTTTCTTCACGGTCACTTTAAGTGTGCAGTTCAGACTTGTCAGGAAAAAATGTATTGATAGAACATTTCTTTTAGTTCTGTGCTTTCCTACCTGCACGTAAAAGTTGGTTGAAGTGTAACGCAATGAATATTATTGAACGTCTGGCGTTGAATGGCTGTTGAACTGTCAATGTGAATAGCATAAGCATTGCTATTGACAATGTGTAACGCAATCACCCCGCTTAAATATCTGTCGCTTTTGAGCTATTTCCAATTGCCTGTCTACGTCAGAGAGGCTTGATATTGAGGGCCTTCCTATAGGGTTCTATCGTACATGGCCAAAATAAAAGCCATTGCAGTACATTAATATATTTGCTTCGCTTGTCAGTAGGTAGGTAACTTTCTTTTTAATTTAGCAAAAACAAGAAAATGCTTTTGAATGGCTAAATAATTCTATTTGCGCCAAGAAACATTTCTTTCGAACTCAAGTTTTAACAAGAGTTCGGTTAATTAAAATTTTGATATTAATTAACTTCTTTTTAAACAAAAAGTAACGAATCGAAACTTAAAAAAAATAGCCTTCGATAAGAATGCAACAATTTTACTGAAAAGTTAGCAACACAGCAATTGAGAAAAAAGTTATAAATACCTGCTACTCGCTGGCCATTGATTTGTTAAAAGAAAATTAGCTATTCAGGGAACTGTCCATTGCGAACGCGTGGGACACACGTAAAATAAAACAATTTTCCTACATAACAGTGAAAGCACTGAAAGCAAATATCAAACTCGTTGAATAAAATATCGTTGATTAAGAAGAAGGAATACGAAGAAGGAATGATTCCAAAAAAATTTAACATAGGTACATTTCTAGGTAGGTCCATAAAACCTTTTTCAGTTTCGCCCCTAACTCAAAATCAAAATTTTCATACGCCCTTCGGGAAATCAGAAAAACTACAGACATAAAAACTGCGTTGGTAGCATATTACGCGTATGCATATGCATGGCTTAAATATGGTGTCATATTAAGGGGAAATAGTACAGACTCGCCCACACTTTTCACCTTGCAAAAAAAGCTTATTAGGATACTAGTAAATATTGAACAAACGGATAGCTGTAAGCCCCACTTCCAGGAACAAAATATTTTAACCCTACCGTGTCTTTACATCTTTGAGATCTGTAAATTTGTACGTAAATACCCGAATTTCTACACAAAAAGAGAAGACATCCAAAATGAAATTACTCTTAGACATAAAAATAGATCAAATATCCCTACATCCCGATTAAAAATGCATTCCTCAAATACATATGTCATGTCGATAAAAATATATAATAAGTTACCTGAGGAAATAAGAAGTCTAAACAAATATAACATCTTTATTAATAAACTAAAAATTTTCTTGTTAAACAAAAGCTATTATAATATTAACGAATACTTCAATGATAGATTTTATTTAATATAATAAATAACATTGTATGTTATTGTTTTGTGAGTTTAAAATAATTATTTTGGTTTTTCATGTATAATTTAATTTTAATTTTTGGCTGTGTTACTGTGTACGACTGACATTTTAACTTGTAACTTTAGGTATTTTGACATTTATATTTCTTTATTCTTTATTTTTTCTTTGACATAATTTGATTTGATTTGACAATAATACTTTCTTAATTATAATAATATGTAATAATAATTTTATAAATTTGTGACATGCTAATTTTTAGTATGATTTGAAATGTTATTAATTTGATTTTATTTTTATTTTTATGTTTTGCAGTGCCCTTACAGGGTGCATGTTTGATCCTTTTACAAAAATTCTATCTCATGTACAACATGTATGCAATAAATTGATTGAATTGAATTGAACTCTGGCTGTTTCAGACCGAAAGCTAATCGGATGCCATTTAAGTTATTTTTTTATGTTTACTTTTAAATAGCAAATGGCCGGCAATTATCTTTTTTTTTGCAAAAGCAGCCATTCGTTTTTGAAATTAGTATAGTGAACTCATCTAACTTCGTGATAAAGGCATTTGTGCACTTGTACAGCCCTATGATACCTCTCAAACCAAATATCGCCGAATTAGGCGAATCACAGAATTAGATGAGTTCACCCTACCTACAACAAAATCTTTTTACAACTTCTATAGTTATATTTTTATTGTAACTTTTTGCGTGTTGGTAAAATCCGAATCCTGTTATTTAGTTCCTTTACATTTTATTTTGCCTGGACTTTTATCAACAGAGACACACTGGCATTGAGATTCAGAAGCTTACACGATCTAGAAGAAATATATTATTTAAGTATGAATAGTTAGGTTGTAAAAATACAATTTACCCACAACGGAACGGAGAAGGTATCATATGTGTTTTGTTTGAATTCGTAATTTTCGATTCAAACATATTTGAATTTTACGTTAGGTTTACGTCTGATATAATTTATATTGCCTACCTTTTACTCCTAAGTGTATCGATATCGGTATGTTTAATACCGAGATCAAGCACGGCAAACACAATATGATGAAATTCCTGAAAGGAAAAATATTTGAGTGGAAAAAACCTGTAACTTTTTCCTTTTAGAGTTGTTTGTTCCTACAGCGAAAGGAAAATGTAACAAAAACATGACTGGTAAGCTTTTGATGTTATTTCAGAGTCGATTGGGAAAATGTTATGTTACTTACTGTTGTATTTAGCTTCGTATTTTTCTGTTACTGTATGAAATATGATATATTTACAAATATTAAGTACCTACGATAATTACGTAAAGAGTGCTTCGTGAATATTTTAGTGCTTGGAAGACTTTGGGGAGAAGTTACAGTAAGAATAATTACCCATTAGTTTTTTTTACGGAAATTGTTTTTACTTGATAGGTAACATTCCTGTTGAAGGACTTATATTGACCACGCGTCTAAAGACCAATGCAAAATTAAATGGAGTAATAAAAAAAGTTGATGTGGCACTCGGAGACTGCCGCGGTAAAGCTATTGCATAGCATTTTTTATCAACTTATGCAAATAATTATTTATTTATTTTATTTAAGCAGTATTTTTTTAAAAGAATTTAAATTATATAAGTAAATCAAAAGTAACCTTCATAGACTAAGCTAGTAAGAAACTCTATGACAGAAAATTTAAAAGAAAAAGTATTGACAGCTTGTCAGCCTGACGTAAGTGTCATAACATTGAAAAATATGAAAATTATGTATTTTATTTTAGATATTTTATAATAAGAAAACGAATCGTTTTTCTAAGACCGATTCGCAGAATAGTAATGCAAAAACCAATAAAACGTATGATAGATGCGTAATAATAATAAAATGAATGTATATAGAGTACTCGAGGAGTACTCACTCATTATCTTTCACTATTTTTTCGCGACTTTCTTAATTAATAAATGCACTTTGTTTCTTCATATTTAAAACACTTTGTACACAAATTATACGAGTAAGAATATTTTAGAAGGAGAAAGCAGAGAGACAAAACAGAAAAACTTTACACCTTTACAACGTGAGGTTATAAATTATTTAATTTGACAACCTCAGTTGACAACCTTGTTATTTTCCGTAACCACTGCAACCTGGTTGAATACTGAATCTTGAATATTTTCGTTAGGGAATTTCTGGATTCGCTCTCCACGCTCAAGGCCCGCGATAGAAGCTGTGCAATAGTTTAAAAGTATCAAAACACCAGAAAGGTTCGTTATTAAAACCTCGTTTAAAATAGTGGCTGGTTTCGAAGAAAAATAAATGAGCTGGCCATTTGCGAATAAGAAAAACATTTAAAAAATAAACTTTAATGGCTGACTGGCCTGTTGGTCTAGTGGTTAGTGACCCTAACTGCTATGCCGGAGGTCGTGGGTTCGATTCCCACCCAGGACAAATGTTTGTGTGATGAGCACGATCATTTGTTCTGTGTCTGGGTGTAATTTATCTATAATATGTATGTATTTAGAAATATATAAGTATGTTTATCAGTTGTCTAGTACCGATAACACAAGCTCTGCTTAGCTTGGGACTAGATGGCGTTGTGTGATAGTTATGGAATATTATTATTATTATTATTTTTGGTTCTTTTTGTTTCTTCTCATTTAAGAGAGCATAAGAAACCTTACACGCGGGTCGAAACCAAGGATGTAAGGTATAATTTAGATAGAGAAAGTGGATGATAATGTAGAAGAAGTCAAAAACTTTCGGGTGATTCGACAGGTGTTGAGAATGGTGGCTTTTTGTAGCATGTAGAGTGTGTGAGTAGGCATTTGTAGAGTGTTGAGGCTTTGTGTGAGAGATTTTGGTATAATACCAGTAGATGAGAGAACAATGGGGACTATATGAACAGTTTGTACATTCCATTGGGTTTTAATTACAATGGCAAGATCTTGGTACTTACTGAGTTTTTCGGAATTTGTGGCTTGGATATTATGTGAGTTAGGTATTGCTATGTCTATCAGATAAGCTGTTTTATTGGTTTTGTCGTGGATGGTAATGTCGGGTTTTATCAGTTATTATAGTTCGGTCCCAGTAGATTTTTGAATC
Organism: Diarsia dahlii; assembly: GCA_949775195.1. Lineage (NCBI taxonomy): Eukaryota > Metazoa > Arthropoda > Insecta > Lepidoptera > Noctuidae > Diarsia > Diarsia dahlii. The sequence goes on along the minus strand of OX459195.1, from coordinate 7,662,924 downwards.
GTTATTTTCTAATAACGATACTTCCGGTTTATATTTAATAATACGGTATCATTTCAGAAACTAGTTTATATTTAAATGATAACTGTTGGTGTATGATGGCAGCAACTTGGTCATGACGGTGTTTATAATCGGTTTGTGCGAGTGATTTACATGCTCCTGTTATATGTTGTATAGTGTGCGAGTGATTTACATGCATTATTATTATTATTATTATCATATAGTTTTTTGATCTAAACCAGCCAGTTGAATATTGTTTGGTACTGAAAAAGGTTTTATAGTACTTACGTGTTATTTGAAACTCGCGTATGTACTTAATGTATTCAAAATCTATTCGTCTTTGACAACGAAATTAATTTGTTTAATCGGTTTACACACAGAGAACACACACGCCCCTCAGCCGCAGCCGTTAATTAAATAAGTTATTTTTAAGTAACTGATCTTAAGCATCAGAATATTCTCGATTTCAGTAGACAATTAGAAAAACGACACCATGCCTATAATAAACCTGTCAAAGCGAAATTACTTGTAAAAAAACATGGCCACGAGCCTAAAAATCTACCCTAAAGTCTCACATAAATATAACATTAGATCACATATTTGTTGGTTGCGCTCTTCAATGTGTTCAAGTGAAAAATCAAAAGTTATGACATTGATCTCAAATACAGTTGGTTCTATTTTAGTGAAGACACGAAACCCAACCTTCAACTTCCATTAAAAGCGTTTCAGCTGCCCCTTCCTACCTGATCAACCAATTATCCGAACCGAACTCGACTCACAAACAATTATCACCTGATTCTCTATTCACAGACGATACTCCTCGGTGACAGCGGGGTGGGTAAAACCTCTCTATTAGTGCAGTTCGAAACGGGAAAATTTCAAGCCGGCAATTTCTCTGCGACTGTCGGTATCGGATTTACGGTGAGTGAACGCATCAATTTAGTGGTAAATTCGCCACAATACGAACGCGACTATTTAAAGTTGTTTTGTGACTAAAATAAAGCTTAAAAAGTAATTAGCTTTGATGAAAGATATGCGTGTATTTTTCAGGTGCATCAATACTTTTCAGCTATTTATTAAGGAATGTACTGTCAGAACCTTTTCTAGGTTTTGTATTCTAATGTCCAACGCGTATACATATTGTAAGATTGAACAATATTTTAATGTAATAAATAATGAAAATATGCCATATACTTAAAGGATAACATTATGGTCATTTAAACAATGTCTACTCTAACAAAAGAAAACTCTAAACCTAAGAATAACACATATACTTATACCTATATGTTATTCTTAGGTTTTAAACTAACTGGCTATGATTTCTAGCAACGCTTTGTATAAATTACAGACAGTTTCACACATTTTATGTTTATGTAGAGTAACTTACTCACATAACATTATTATTTTCTAAGGCCCGTCGCGTGTCGTTTACACTTCATGTTTATGTAACAAAATATCTATTAGTTTTCGGGTTTCTCAGAAAAACAATCTTGTGACATAAAACTTCTATTTGTTGTGATTATTCTCAGAAAGGTAAGTGAACATTTTTTAATGTTCTATGTAGAAGAGAAATAAGTAAAAGGGAATTGGTAGTAACAACATGAAAAGTGTGTCTATCAGGTAGGCACACTTTTCGCAGAACCAAATACAAACTTAGATTGATACGCGAACACCGAAAGTAGCATTCATTTTTTTTGTTTTAACTTTTTTTTTTCGTCGTTGGGAAATCATCAAATGACTCCTCAGAAAGGTAGGGAGTGTCCGACTTCTACTGACTAAAAACCACCCATGTTCCTTCTTAGTCCTTTGTGCCGAGGCCGCGGTATCTCTTTCGAACAACCCGCAGCCCCGACGGGTATAATCGTTTAACCTGATAGCAAAATCGCTTAGAGTATTACCAAATCGGGATGACTGGGGCGCCTCCTAATTTTCCGAATGTGTGTCATGTGAACGCGACCGTCGCTTATAAATGCGTGTGACCGATCACTTTGTGGATTTGGAACTGATCCTTTCATCATTTACGATTTACTAACTTAACCCTTCGTGTGCCGGAACGTAGATCTATGCGAGACACAATCACTTTTTAATTGTGTCTTTATACGCGGCATACGAAAGGTTAAATGTCATCTGCCTAGATTTTTCTCAATTATGTTGTGTTATAACGATATGGCGTCCCCGACTTACGAACAGTAGGTCGTGGGTTTGAACCCAGGTAGGCACATTACTTTGTGTAATTTATTTCATCACCGCTGCTCTTTAAACGGTGAACGAAAACATCGTGAGGAAATCGGCATGTAGTAGAACCAAAAAATTCAAAGACATGTGACATCTACCAATCCGCACTGGGCCCGCGTGGTAGATTATAGCCCATTCCCTCTCAAAGAGAGGAGGCCTGTGTCCCAGCAGTGGGAACATTAATAGGCTGTTGATGATGATGATGAAAACGATATCCCTCCGTAAGACTGTTTGTCGACTTTCGGGACCTGTAACGACTGTCAAAAATCCACAAATAACAACCGAGACAAACGACACGTAAGTAACGGGTGGTCACCTATCTATAAACCAACCTAGGCAAGCGCGACTTAACCTGTAAATTGATTCAAGCAGCTTTTAATATTTAACTGCGAACTCCTGATTTATTAATTCAGTTATTTCACATAATTACAATCCATACAATACAACACCTTTGACTTCATTCCAATTCATTTATGAAACTGAAGCTTTAAATTATATTTCACTCTATTGTCCTTTCAATGACCAGACAACAAAGACATAGATAACATTCAATAAACCCTCTTCAAATGTCAAGTGTACAAATAATTGGTAAAAATATTATAAAAACAAAATCAGCCAAACAAAGTGCACTAGACCGGCAGTAAATCGCCGTCGAACAAAGTAGCCGTTCACCTATTAACTGTCTAAGTAAGTATAAGGGTAGCTACCACCCTTGTGCATTCAGTGTAAGCGACCAAGCGTGTCGTACACACCCCCTGTTGACGGGACATGTTCCCTACAATCTACACGGCTACGTAGCTAGTTAGATGGGTACACTCGACGAAAGAGATAATTATACATTTCTTTTTGACAGCATACCTAGTTGGCGAAAACTGCAACCTTTATAACAAATCTGATGCCCGCGGCTTCGCCCGCGTTGATGTCGATAAAATTGACAAATTTTATATACTAAAACCTTCCTCAAATACTACTCTATCCATTGGTGAAAACAGCATGGAAATCGGTGCAGTAGTTTTTGAGTTTATCGCGAACAGACAGATAGACGCGACCGAGGACTTTGTTTTAGAATATGTAGTGACATTTTTGCTGTCACGGGAATATCTTGGATAAGGCTGGCACATGAACATGGAGTTTGGCACAAGAACATGGAGCTTGGCACAAGAACATGGAGCTTGGCACAATAACATGGACCTTGGCACAATAACATGGACCTTGGCACAAACAAAGAGAAGCCTATTCCCAGCAGTGGATGAGGTCGTCGGACTGTGGATGATGAATGATGATGTGATCCGCGGTTGCACCCATCTGTTACTCTTTTTGCTCCGCTTTAAAGACTCGTAGCGTGATCGTCCTCAGGAGTGAAGCTAGCAATTAATGCAATTTAATAAGTTTAAGTCGCATTTGCCTAGGTTGATCACCCCTTATATACGGAGTGTCCTCTCCCTGCCTCAGAAAGTAAGCGAAGCCAATGGCCGCTGTCATATTAAGATCTTTGACAGTCGTTACTGGTAGTCAGTGACCCTTACCAAAGGGTATTATGATACCCCTTGGTAAGGGTCACAGGATCGGGGCTGTGGATTATCGAAAGGATAACGCGGCTCCGACACAAGGGCGAAGAAGGAACATGGGTTTGGTTTTTAGTCAGTAGAAGTCTGATACTCCCCTTCGCTCTGCCCAAGAGCGGGGGGGGGGGTTATTTGATGATTTTCAACCCACCAAAAAAAAAAAGGGGTATCATATTATCCAGTTTAAGTAGGTAACTTCGTGCAGGTTATTTTGTTACAACTAATGTATAAAAGTGTTACGATATTATTTATTTTATTTGTATTTCTCACTGTTTTAATTAGATATTTTCTGATCGTATAGGTATTGGTTTATCTGGCAATAACAGTTTTCTTCACAAGTTTACATGCGTAAAAGTTCGCAGAGCCTATGTTCAGACCTGCCAAGATAATTTGATCGTACTGTAATCACTTTGATTTTTTTATAGATACGGTAAGTCTTTTGTCGAGTGTACCTTACTACGACAACGATACTATGACTTACGGACGGTAAATGTAATTAGAGTAATGCGTTTCTACGTTACTATTAATTTCATTGTTTGAATTTAGTTTCACATTAATTTTCCATTTGTCTCGATCAGCAACACATTATGAAATTGGGGTCATCATCATCATCATTTCAGCCAAAAGACGTCCACTGCTGGACATAAGCCTCCCCAAGGTGACGCCACATTGACTGGTCCCGTGCGTCTCTTATCCAGCGGGTCCCCGCAACCTGAAACCCGAAACTTGACCGAAATTGGGGTAATGTTTTGAAAATAAACTTAATTAGACTAGAACAGGCCTCCTCTTGTAAGAGGGGGTGAGTAGTAATCTACGTCGTGGGTCCATTGGGGGCTAGTGGACACTTAGGTGCTATCTTCGAATTTTGGTTTCTTAGATTCCCGGAGTTACTACATAACATCATACGTGTAATCGGGCTGAAGGGTTCGAATACTATTTAAGAAAAAAACTTGGTACTTATTTACCTATTTTTTCTTTATACTGTACCTAAGTAAAGTACTTAAAAGGTGCTTCGGTAAATTCGGAAAACTGAAAAATAACTATGTTTTTGATGTTTCTAGTACTTTTTAGTACACCAACTTTACAGGACTCTCAGTTATAAATACGTCGATACTACAAAGTAGGTCAATATTTATAGACTAGTTCTAAGTAATTAAAATCAATTATTGTTGGTATAGAAATCAAAATCTCAATAACGTTAAATTCAATCGGAACCTTGAAATCAGTAATTAATTCAATCTTCAATTTAGCCAGAATCATTTCATTACCAACAAATTTATTTAAACATCATCCGAATTGCTTTCAATTTGTTTATTTATAAAGGGGAAACAGGACATTTATCCACCCCTTAGGAGCCGAAGTAAATTATCTTCGAAAATATTCGATTTGCCGAAGAGTTTACCAAAGACTTGGCGAAATTGAGATATTTGGAAGTCATATTATACCTGGAAGTTATTACAAAGTTTGTGATTTTTGATAGGATTTTCTTCTTTGGTATTTATTTTATGGACAAAATTTTTGGACTTCTTGTTTCTCTTCTAAATAGGTCAGATCTTGTTAATGTTTTTTTTTTACTTGAAATGTTTTAAAAAGTTACCAGTTTCATACAAGCACTCACCAGTAGGTAGGTACTTACCTAGAGTAACATTTATTTTTCTGACGCAATCACATCTTATCACTAGTTCCAGTACTTGCACAAACCATGACTGCCCGCCAATTCCGAATTTATGGACAATATATGACTACTGTTAAACCTTTCCTTCCTTTATCGTGTTTATATCTGGTGTCCGACTTTTTATGCCGCCTATAGGCCGCTGACTTTTCTTTATATGCCGTCGAGAAATATCTCTCAGGCATGCAGTCTTCCGTATTTATTTTACATTTTTTTTTTTGTTAGCCTGTATTGTCCCACTGATGGGCAAAGGCCTCCCCCATAGTCTTCCACTCTTCTCTCCGTGCGGCCCTCTCCGGCCAATCCTCGTACAAAAGCCTCTTCCCAATAGCAGCCAAGGAACTCAAGCCAACCTCACCTGCTCGTGGTACACCCTGCTTTCGACAAACGAGGCTCTGGCGACACGCACTGGACCAGCGAGGCGGGATTCAGTCAAAACCCCCCATCTATGAATAGCACAACTACAATTTATTTTACCTAGTGTTGGAAAATGTATCTACTTTGTGAGAACACCACAAGCATGTAGCCACATTTTTGCAAAGGGTCGAGATTCTTAACCATATTAATATTGTACATTTCCTAATAATGTTCAGGGTAGGACACGAAAGTGCTTTAAAGAGCGCGCTCAAAGGGTTGTCTGTCGACGAAAACTCTATCTACGTAGAATATACGTAATGAGAGTTTATGATGTACGTGATGTTGAAGGAAATGAAAATAGTATTCAAAATAAGAACAAAATGTACGCATTAGGAGCACAGATTTTCGAAACTAAAAGATTTCCAACCCCTAACTAACACAACAACAACACAACGCAACAACAATTAAGGCAACAACGACAACTATGTCTTATTAATTATTTTCTATTCAAATTCCTGCATTTTTAACAGAATTATGAATTATAAGTTTTTAAACTGACATGGTCACTAACACTACTATTAATACTATTAACGGGATAATATTTACCATGTTTTCTTATTGTTTCGAGTTCCCGATATTTCGGCGCTGTTACAAGCACCATGATCACGGATAAACGACTGAAATGACTTCATCATTACGGGTGGATGACAAACAAAACAAACAATAAGAAAACATGGTAAATGTCCCGTTAATAGTATTAACAGAATTATGAATTTATGTGATATAAAGATACGCACAAAAACAAGCAACTGATTTCACTACCTATCTCTTGATAAACCACACACAAAAGCAATTTAAAGAGATTAAACACTTAACTAATGAATGGCTGAACTTAAAACGCTGTTAAGCGCCATTTAGTTTTAATAATGTAATTCCTGCAACAGCTCAACTCAGCGAGCGCAAACAAACGCGCACACGTTTCAAACTTACCTAATTAAATATTCTGTTTTAACCAAAGTAAGTTTAATTTTGTGCGATACTCGTTATCTGAATTAAAGCATGACAGGCCTTTATTGTTTCCACTACTGGGACACTGGTGGGAGTGGACCGTGACTCACTATCTTTCTCTTAAGGTACAAGTTGGTAGCGGTCGATATGAAGCTGCAGCAAACGACGTGTCGCAGCGACACTACTGGTTTCTACGTATTTCTATGAAATTCCCTCCGTAGTTAGCTACCTGAAGCTAGCGACGCATCGTCGAGCGGCAGACGGCAGTGTCGTCCGACCGCAGATCAGTAGTGCCGCTGATGAATAACGACATTTATCGCTTTTCAAATGGTTTTTGATCAGTATTGAATAAGTTCCCTTACTTGCTCTTCATTTAAGCATAGGACGTGTGGCTTTTCGTCTTTTTCTGTATAATAAAAACAAGTCATCATCGTCTTCTTCCTCTCCTAATAAAAGATATAAAAAAATACGATCACTATTCTCGAACACGTCAGACATCTTGTTTCACGGAGCACTCGGAACCAACTGGATGCCATCTGCTGCCGTCTGCAGTCGGGTTCGAAATCATGACTGCAGCGACATGACGCAGCGACGTGTCGTGACGACATGAAGCGACGACATGTCATCTGCTGCTGCTATGCGTGCAGTCGGCTACCAACTTGTACCTATATGCTTCTGTTCTCGTGTTTATCCAAACATAACGTAGTCAAATGATTATAAACAACCCATAATGAGTGTAAAAGACCGAAGCTGAAAGGCCACTGTTCTTCTAGTTAGGCAAATAGGCTCACCCCAGTTATAAGCGTACTGTGTGCCTAGTTTTATTCCGTGTCCTGCTGATATAGAGGGAAGTGGAAATTATGTTTTCCTACTCCTTCCTATTTCACCCCAAAAATAAAAAGTAATTTCCCAGCAATCATTTTTTGCGAAGAGTTACTTAGTTCGATGTACAGAATTCTGAAATGAGTGGCTTCGAGAAGGGTCCGTTTACACCATTATAGTCCACTGCTGGGACACAGGCCTCCTTCTTATTTGACGGAGAGGACTATACGTCACAGTGCGGGCCCAATGTTGCCTTCGAATACAATTAGGGGTTACCGTAATCAAAGTATTTTCATACCATAACACTGTCACACGGTTTAAACTAACCGAGTACCTAACTACATCCAATTTGCGTGAAGCACAAAGGCTACTGACTGAATGCCGTACCAGGGTAACAGGAAGTGACATGGAAAGTTGAGAAGGACAACTTATGACAGCGTAGGACAATAATTCATTGAATCACTATAGAGTTTGTTCTAGAAATTTTGTCGGTTGGATAGTAAGAAAGATAAGTAAGAGTGTTCTCTTCTACTCCACTGGTGAACCATAACACTCGTAAAAGTGATAATTAATGTTTTATTTACAAGAGTAATAAGTTAGTAGGAATTTGGTGTAGCAAAATGTTTCACCCTTTTCAACAGTTTCTCAAGAAAAACAAAAACTCGTCACGTTTGTTTTTGTCCTAGACTTAGTCCCAAAAACAAACTACAATTGTCACTAGAATTCAGAAGTTAATATTTCAGTGGTCGTACCGACCATGTAAAATTGTAGAATGAAACAGGCCTTCTGCCTGTATCTACATTGTGACATCAGGCAGCGGTAGGGGACGCGCCCGGGTCCCAGCATCCCTTTCGTTGAATCTCGACCAGTCGAGACGAGACATCGGCCGCGAGTGCTCCCGCCATTTACAAGCGGGAAAATCGCGTCAAGTTTTCGCTTCTCAACTGACGGTTACAATTTGAATTTCGAATTTCACGAGTGCTTCTTTTATTGAGTGCCAGGATTTATGGTCGTTTGAAAGTGTGTTTTATTTTTTGTTTTAAATATTATGACCGTTATATTTTATTTATGATTTGTTAATAAAAACGTGTGTAAACAGGTATGAATCAAAATAAAAACAATCTTTATATTTTAAGAGAAATGCAAGGACATAGTTTTCTGAAGCGAAAACAGTCTCAGCTACTGGCAGCTTAAAACAATGTCAATTAAAATCTAAGACCAAGTTTTTTAGTTTGATTGGAAGGAGGGAAGTGTGCTTTTAACTCAATTAAAATGATTAATATCGCCATTTCATTAATTTATACTAAAATAAACTACGTGACATGGGACTTCACGACTTGATTGGTGGAAAGTTATTTCGAATGAACTTCGTGAAGATCGTCAAGGTAAAAATGAACGAATTATTTCTTGAGGATAAAAAATGGCAAACACAAAGGAAAATTATAAATAGGACCAATCGTAATTGCTTTGTGTATTACATTTTTATTTCGTTTGATTATAAACTCTATAGGTAGGTATCAAATACTAATGGAAACAGAGAACCTAGACAAGTGGCCCTCACACCATCGTTTGTCTACAGCTACACCGAATTCCAATGTGGGTGTCATAAACTCTTCGGCTCCATAAGTTGGTTTAATATATTTATTTATTGACACTTTGTTCGATAAAATATCATATAACCTAAGTATTCAGTTCATCTGCCCGAAAGAAGTCGCATTACTGGCTTTTAATTACTTTGCCAATTCTTTTAATGGCCAACATAATCAGAAGTTTCTGAATTCGTTTCGATGAAGGTACCTATATTCAATGGGTTTGTAGAATTTTACTGTTGTGACGATATTGCATAGAACCTTTGTTCTCTATGTCTTGCCTACGAGTCACTACGCAACAGATTGGGTCTTGAATAAGCTCCTACACTAAGAACAAACATTGGGACGCTGTTACCAGTGTGTTCAGAAATCCTTAGAAAATCATCAATGCGGTGTCTGATAAATCAATATTTTGTCACTTTAAAAACAAATCGCTTAAAATCCCTTTATGACCGCCAGTACAAGAAGAATTAAACACCAAATTCTAAAAACCAAATTCACTGATAAAGGCATTCAATCGGGCTGCGGGTTGTTCGAAAGAGATACCGCGGCCTCGGCACCAGGGCTAAGAAGGAACGTGGGTGGTTTTTAGTCAGTAGAAGTCTGACACTCCTTACCGCTCTGCCCAGAGCGGGGAAAGTCATTTGAGTATTTACCAACGCCAAAAAAAAAGGCATTCAATCGAACGTAGGGTATTAATCTATACTTCCACGTATAAAAAGAAAATTGTTTCAAAACTTTTTAACAATGTACCGATATCGGTACGGTCACAAAAGCGCGAATCCTTTTTTTTATTTCATCGGAGCGAGAATTTCAATGCTCTCTTTGGTTCACCGGTTCCAAAGCGTGAACTGGACCAAGCTATATTGACCGTGGACCTCAATCAACACTGCCAAAGTTTCAACCAGTTTAATTAAACGAGATGCACTGCAACTATTTTCAGTTGAAAGCTTTCCGAAACCTCAAACCTCAAACATGGCTAGCTGAGATTGAAGGTAACTACTTTTAACTTTTATTGTATTGGTTCCTGGATTTCAGTAAAGCTGACGTATTGACTATAGTTATACTTAATGATGTTCGTTGAAAATATTGCTCTATAGTAGAATTTACGCCCCGCTTTCTTAGACATGCAGAATCATCGTTCTACTGTCCATATCTCACATACACACACACACACACATTACTCACGCACACACATACACACACACATACACACACAACACAATCACACTTCACGCTCTAAAAAACACATCCATTTAATTTTATTTTTTATTTTTTTTTAGTTAGAACGTGTTTTGTTGTTAAATTATTTATTTTTTCTTACAATAGTCCTACATGTTCTACAATAATGATAAGTCAGTCTCGGCGAGGGGGGCCAGGAGTCCATAGCACAGGGTATCCTAGTTTGGGTTCCTGACTCCCACAATCCTCTGTACCTCCAATAATATTGTTACACCTCTATATTGTATTTTTGTACTTTGTGGGAGAAAAATAAATGTTACTATGTTACCAATGACAATATCCCAATTAATTAGGTGTCAGCGCATCAAGCTTTCTTCTTCGATACTTCATTATAACTCATCATACCACCAGTCACCTTCTTTCTAGCCATATTATCATTCACGCAATCCATTCAGCGTTTCTTTGGTCTCTCACTATAATAGCCATCTACATTCATAATAACTTTTTTCTCACTACATTTTCCTCATTCCTCCGCACATGGTATGGACATATACCACAATAACCGATTACCAAAAGCTATTGACAATTTAATGAAAGACCTCAAAAACCACAAGGGCAACCAAATAACTGACTAGTTAGACCTCTGACCCTATCTCTCTATGACCGTGAAGACATAATAACGCAAGACAAGAAGTAATAAGGTCTACTTCACATTTAATCTTATTCTAGAAAAGGTATAGTGACGTAAATATGCGATGAACAAAATCTCTTCAACCCTTGTCAGCAAAGAGATTATGTACTAGAAGTGGAAAGGTAAGAGTGTCTAAAACGCTCTTCAGCGGCCTTCGTCATATAACAAGACATTTTAGCTTTTGTCTTAGAAAGAGCTTGGGACCTCATTATTTAGTTTTTAGTCGTATTTGCATATTTTATGACTTGTCTAGTTTTAATTCTTCTCTAGTGTCGTACTCATCATCATTCACAAGTTCACAACCCGATTTCAGCCACTGCATTGTATAGGCCTCTTCTTGCCCGTATCACACTCTTGTGCCATCCAGGATATTCCCGCAATGAAAACAACAGGGAACTCAATTCACAGCAATTAGCTAGAAGTCCAGATAGGTACGGTACAAAACAAAATCATTATCATATTATAATTGATATGATAATGATTCTCTATAATAATTCAAACTATCTGAACGCACCTTAGAACCTGGAAGACCTCGGCAATTTAGTTAGCCAGAGCCAGCTATCGCTCTCAAACCGTTTGGTATAAACGCATTTCATGTACGCGTTTATTTGAGTTATTCCGGTCTGATCCCATAAAACTGATACCCTAGGGGATCCGTTTAGCAGTGCACACGCCGATGCATGTAAACTAATTCCTTAAGGCTGATGTTCCAGGGTAGCCCGCGAAATTCAAATTTTCTTACGTTTTTAGCAATTTGCAGGCCAGTGCTAGGTTGTATGTTAGTGAAAATATGATTCGCGGCTGTAAAACGTATGCAGTTACAGAATTATAATCATCAAAATCATTATTACAACCCTCCAAGTTCATGTAACTGTCAAGAATGAGTATTTCATCAAAAGGTCATTCTTGAGAGTTACATGAACTTGGAGGGTTCACTAACATACAACCTAGCACTGGCCTGCAAATCGCTAAAAACGTAAGAAAATTTGAATTTCGCGGGCTACCGTGAACATCCACCTTAAACGCACTAGTGCGATAAAATCGAGCGGCGCGCGGCGTTGTCGCGAATAGTTTTAGTACGTCGCTTATCCGCGTCGAACATTCGCGCGGCTCGTTGGACATATGGGACACAAAATGGCGATTATCATTCAACGGAGCCAGTCATCCTTGATGCCCTTGGATGTAGGTTAGTGTAACGGGCTATTAGGTGACAAAGTATGCGACTATGAGTTATTAGGTAAAGTTATGTAAAATCAAGGAAGTAGGGCTCTTGTTAACTTAAATATCCTAATGATAGGAAACGAGATAGGCCTGTTATAGATCGATCATAATTTCGGACTTTTTGAAAAAATGGTTTGCACTTTGAAAACAAAACTATAAGAATACGCTTTTCTGTCTTATTCCTGGGCAAATACTCCGCTACTCGCTTCTTTTGCGGTTTTGAACTTTGAAGTACATTTTAAATATACTAACGGTTTTATTCACGGAAAACATAATATTGTGAATTCACCCACGGGCTCTTAGGACTCGTTTTTAAGGTGAATTGGAGCGGGCTGAAGTATGCAGTATCAATTTTATTGTCTCTCTTTGTTGTTTCCGTCCTTTGCGAAGAGGCTGCAATATCGTTAAGTGTAGGTATCTCCGTTAAAACGATTAAAGATCGGAGGAGGACATCTACCTATACCTAGCGTTCTTTATGTACCTTTACACAATAAAGAGTACCTTTGGCAGGTATAGTAAGACGGGTTACTTTTACAGTTTAATTGCGTCATCCTACAACTGGACGAAACCCTCTCCCTATGACTTCTAATTCTTTCGATCCAGGACTACTGGTCTTTTGTTTGTTCCGCGAATCTCGCTCCATCACCGTGTCTGATCTTCACAAGTGTTTATTTTGGCCCACATGCACCTAATTGTCCTACTCCACCTTCACGGTACATACACTAGATTTTAAAAAAACTTAGATTATTTTCATTCTTTAATATTCCTCGTTATATAAACCCATCTACAATCTAAATTGAAAATCACTTTTGGCACGAACCTCATTAAAATCGACGTACAAAGTTTTAGCACAATGTGTGCCTTTTCCCAACATTATAATTAGTTTGCTATTTTACGCCCGATGAACCATAATCCGCTAATTAGTGGCTCATAAAGAGCTTATTGAGAGATTTTATCAAAACCGATTATTATTTGGGAGGCTAATTGATTAAAGTGATTTCAATGAAAGCAGATATTTTTACACAAAACGTTGCGCGTTGATTAGATTCTGTTATAGGGACTACTAACTTAGAATACTATGTTACTTAGATGTTATAGCCTCAGAGTGTAAAAATACCCTTAACGAAGTTATAAGCCACTGCATGGTTCTCCTCGTCATTGCGTTTGTTCTGGCTCATCCTGGGCACCTTCTAGTTAGAGATAGTATGAGATATTGGTTCCTAAGTTTTACATTTTGTTTATATAGGTACTACTTTTTAAGGTAACATCTTTCCCTTAATTACCTCCTTGGTCCGTTTACTATTACTTAAAAACGTGATATTCACACCCCAAAAAAAAGTTTTGTCAATCATTTTTGCGTAGGGTTAGGTACTTAGTTTTATGTTCATAATGCTTGGTTATCGGCTTCGTGAAGGGACCGTTTAAACCCTGTATACTAACTAGGCCTATTTTGAGAAGGAACGATCATTGCCCATCAAGTGTACTTAGTGCAGGTTGGCTCCCGCTATTGCCACAGATTCGGACGAAACAGAGTGGAAAAATGTAAACTTTGGAAAACATTTATCAAAGGAACTTCGCAGAACTCGCGAGATTCACGCTTGACGAGTTTTAAACTATTTTATTCGGTGCAGTCGTTGAGGACAGCCAAGTGCCGGGCAAAGTGTTATTGGGCTTTGCAACAGGCATTTCTCAGAAGCAGCCACAGAAACTGTATAGGTACTTATGTGTCCGATTGACGGCAATAGACTCGCCCCCTATTATATTACTGGCTAAATGTGGGTGTAGTATTAGGACCACCTTTCAAGCCTGCCTTTCAAGGATTGCAGGCATGATGTTGCGTTAGACTTCCGGTAGACATGCATATTTTTGGAGAATTTTTTATAATTAATGGAATTTAATTCTTCAGTGAACATAATCACTCTCCGCTATATCTACTGGTCCACAAAATTTCCTCAGCTCGTCTCTCCCCACTCGAAAAATAAACAAGCAGATTATCCCAGGTTACCACACGATGTTTTTCATCCCCGAGAGTTAGTAAACGTATAAGTGTATTGGGACTAGGATTTGTAAAGATTACTGGGATCTTGTTTCTTAGTATTGCTTTCAAAGAACTTTTATTTCTTCTATTCGTCTTATAGGGTTCACTGACAGTCTACCACTATTCACATTTATGCTCTAAGTAATAAGATTGAAAATTGGTCAACCGTCAGTAAACCACGGTGTTTTGTTACCAAAATCTGGTCACTGATTTCATCCGACTAGTTTAAATATTTCTGACACTGTTGCTGGTAAAGAGGGTACTATCAATACACATAACACCACGCCTGTAATCCATGAAGGGTCAAGTAGAGGTGTACCTAATAGTACACCCACATTTCGCGAGTTACTTTAAGTAACTAGGGACGATCTTATTGCCACCAACCGGGCACAAACCGCTGCTACCGAGACATTCCCAATAGCGCTTTAACCAACTCGGGTACCTATCGAACCCAGGCCCTCATACTCAGGAGTCGCGCTTGCGACCACTAGACCAACGAAGCAGTCAATATTTTCCACAAACCAAGCGTGTCAAAAGCTAGCAAAACAATGATTGTTTAGTTTAGTTTAGTTTAACGGGGCTTTTATCCGCACTTAGCCTCTTGATTGGGCCATTGTGCGTGATGTTTTAGTAATACCTACTCCAACCAACATAGGTCGTCCCAGAATTGCAGCAGCCTTTCCAGACTGCTGCAGGCTTCCGGGAGAGTTAATGGGGATCGTAGAGTTTGTGCCCGGTGATCTGCTACGCTCCTGCACTCTAGGAGTACGTGCCGTGGCGTTTCTTCCGCTTCCATGCATCCTCTGCACAGTGGGCTGTCTGTTACACCTATGTTATGTAGATGTTTGTTTAGGGAACAGTGACCCGTTAAAATTCCTATGATTTTACGGAGTTTGTCCCTTTTAAGTTTGATGAGATTGCGAGTAAACTTCATTGATGCCTCCGGAACTGCATCTTTTGTTTGCCTGCATCCTTCACTGTTTCTCCATTCGGTGAGGTGTTTTTCTGTGGTTCTTGAACGCAGCCATGTTTTTATTTGGGCCTGAGGTATGGGCAGTAGTGGTTCCGGTCCAAATACTGTATTGCTTGAGCCTCTCTTGGCCAGCTCATCTGCTGCGTCGTTACCCAGCGAGTTGCTATGTCCTTTTATCCATTGCAGGGTTACACTATTTGTGGTTGCAATGGATTGGAGTGCATTGTGGCATTCCAGTATTAGGACAGAGGTAATTGTTTTGTTTTTTAGGGCTTGAAGCACCGATGCACTGTCTGAGATGATCTTTATTTTAAAGTCACTGACGTCTCTGGCTGCAACTGCTTGTGCCGCTCTGGTGATACCGATACATTCGGCTTGGAAGATTGTGTTTAATTTATCTAGGGTATTTGATATTGAAATGTTTAGATCATTCGAGAAGACGCCGGCTCCAGTACCGTGTGAGGTCTTGGAGCCGTCCGTATATATCCTAACTTCATTGATGCCAGAGCTATCTACTGCTTCTGCAGTGAGTTGGATGTCGTAACTTCTATCGAACACATGGTGGCATGAAGTTTTATCCATGGGCGCCTCAAGGAGTGGTATTCCCTTCAGGATCCCATGCAAAACTTTGGAGTGTGTTGTTTCTGTATTTACTTTCCATAGTCCGTTTGATCTTAGTCTTAAAGCGGTTGCCTGAGCTTCCTCCTGTATGACCAGATCCAGAGGTCTTAAATTTAGAAGATACTCTAACGCTGCTGATGGAGTTGTTCTCATGCATCCAGTAGCTGCTACACTAGCTAGGCGTTGCAGACTCTGGAGTTTCGTTTTCACCGTGGTCAGCTGAGTTCTGGGCCACCATACAACTGATCCGTAGGTAATAGAAGGTCTGATGACTGATGTGTATAGCCAGAGTGTGATCTTTGGGTTAAGACCCCATCTCTTACCAACTAGTCTTCTACACTGATTAAAAGCTATACAGGCCTTCTTTGTTTTAGCCTCTAGGTGACTCGCCCAGTTCAATTTGTTATCAAGAATTATGCCCAGATATTTCACTTGCGTTGATAGGGAGAGTCTTGTGTTGAAAAGCTTTGGTAGTTGTAATTCTGGTAACTTCCTTTTGTTGGTAAAAAGGATAAGTTCTGTTTTCTTGGGGTTTACTGAAAGTTCGTGTTCTTCACACCATTCCTCTACTATCTGCAGAGCAGAGCGCATCACTTTGCATAGCATATCTTCAGCATTCCCGTTTATCAGTATAGCAAGGTCGTCTGCATAACCAATAGTAGTGTATCCTCTGTCATTTAGTTTCTTTATGAGGCTGTCCACTACTATGTTCCAGAGAAGTGGAGATAGAACGCCTCCTTGGGGGCATCCTCTTACTACCTTGGCTCTTGTGGTAGTATTTCCCACTATCTGAACCGCCCTTTTGCTGACCAGTTCAGTGATCCAGTTTCTTATTACTGGTTTTACACTAAATTTTTGCAGGGCGTGGTTAATGCTGTTGTGTATTGTTTTATCGAAAGCTCCTTCGATGTCTATGAACGCAGCAAGTGTTGAGTTTTTATTGGTTATAGCCGTTTCTATTTTGTGCACTACCATGTGTAATGCCGACTCTGTTGATCTGCCTTTCCTGTACGCATGATTGCATAGTAATGATTGAATAGTATACTTATTATATTATACTATACTATACTATACTATATTATTGAATACTTGTACCAAAAATTCGCAATTAAAAACGATAGTTTTCACTATAAATTAACCGTCGATAAATATCATATCTCACGCGTATCGTAATACAGGACCTCTTGACTATAGGCATGCGTGTGACAGCTAGCTTGCTCCAAACTCGTACGTGACTATGAATAGATATTGTTTGTGAAGACGAGACGAGAGACCCTCTCTATTCTCTGAGATTTCAAACTCGGTGATTTCTGATAAATTCAAAGGATTGGTCAAGAGGCGATGTCGTCTCTATTGGCTCGCACGATGCTAATCAAGCTACGAAAACCAAACTAAACTGATCTTCCATTGTGACGGCAGCTTATATAAAGCGAGGCCAGGGCATACTGGATAAACTAGGCACGGGTGTACCTACTAGGTTTTCCAGTCTAATAAGTCCGATATAGTAAACAAAATATTCTTGTCTCAAGTTATTTGAGAGTTTTCCAATAGAACCTTTGTCAAATGATCAAGCTTTTACTTGGAAATTGAATTGACTGTAAATATAGTTATAGATTAAAATTACTTGGTATATATAATGTAAATATGTATCTAGGTACTTATGTATTTATGCTTTATAATAATATGTGTGCCAGTGAGCCTGCCTGCCTAGCCTTTTCTCAACAATATAATATAGGTAATACCCCCTAATAAGACTGACGATCAGACTTTCGGGCCACTACCTGTAACGACTGCCACAGATGTACAAATGCTTATAACGTGTTTTCCGACGAAGGAAACTCTGTATACACCAGGCCCTGCAGTCTCTACACAAATAACGACGCTACGAATGTCGCTGAGTCGTAAAATCGTAAACTTTCTTTAATAGATTTTCAACCTTATGCTGTTGAAATAAAGCTGAAAATCTATTACAGAAAGTTTACGATTTCTCGACTTAACGACAGTCGTAGCGTCGTTATTAGTGTAGAGACTGCAGGCCCTGGATGGTTGAAAACATAATTACTGGGTATAAAACTTACTTTGGAATAGGGATGTGTTCTGACTAAAAACAATATGATTCTGTTTAGTCCGTCAGTTAAATTATCAAAATATATTAGATACGTGTTTTGTGTTTTATCAAATTAATGAAAATAGACGAATTTAAAACGCGTCAAAGATCAGGAGAGGGTACTTTTGACGTTACTACGTAGTAAAAAATGTAGTGCGATGTGACGTCACATGAGTTTTCGAAGCACTGTATCGTCTTCAATTTTTGTTAACGTGAAAAAAGAAAAAATACGTGTACCATATTTTTTGGAAATCTATCTGACGGACTAATTAGATTTTTTTTGTCAACTACCCTATTATACATTTTCTTAGAAAATCAAAATCATTTTCCAACATTAAAACCCGAAGCTGTCTCAGAAAACAAGCTTTAATATTTTCATAACTACAACACTTCTTATCTCATGATATGAGCGAAAGCTTACGTGCCTAAGTTCCCTTTGCTCGCTGTCTGTTCGTAATTACGTTTTCTCAAAGCTTTTCTAAACGATATCATATTTTTGAATGTTTCTTTTTCATATACTGATTCTGTTAACCTGTAAGAAGCGGTTCGCTTATTTGTACCTTATGTTTTTCGGTCCATAGATTCAAAAATACCGTTTGCTTTTTTTTGCCACCCTACATACTTATTGTCTGCTGGGCAAATGTCTTCCCTTTCTCCTTCTATAACTCTATCCTGCCTGCTTGATCTCAGTCTGGCCATAACTAGGTACTCTATTTCATATAAAAATATACTAAAAAGAATACCCGAATAAGAAAATTAGGTTTAAAAAGGTAGAAAAATATATTTTGTTTATTTCTTTAAATTTCTTGTAAACGTATCTAGATGTTGGAGATAAACGGTATTAAACTCAGTATTTTGCTTTTAGTTTGAACTAAAACTCATCAAGAAACAGTTCAAAATATACACGTGTCTTGGTCGGCCATTTCTGTCTAATGTTACTTAAATATGGGTTGTATCTTCCTTGTTCTTATTTTCTCAACATGGATCATAATTAGGTCAAATAAGATTTGGCTCACAATAATTATAATTGATTGAATATTATTAATGTATACGCTCACTAGTTATTGATTTGGAAATGTATGATTGGAAATTCTATCATGTAGAAGATTGTAGATCATTTTTATTTCAAAGCATAAAGTTAGCTAAACTGTGAACGTCAAGAAGACAGAATTCATGATAGAAGCATTTTCACAGCTTAGGGTTTATTCACACTGGGTCGGTCAACGACGATTCGTCAAAAAAGACGATACGCAATGACGGATGAACGTTCACATTGCATGGAATCGAGTTTTTTCACGATTCATCAAAATATCCGAATAGATGTTCACATGCATGAATTCGTGATTCAGACTTCAGTCTCGGACTCTTGGACGAACTACGTCATAACGTAACGATTCGTGATATAAAACTGATGGTTTTTGAAAAAAGACGAAACGTCATTTAAGACGTATCCGTCATTTTTCACGATTGCGTAATAGTGTGAACACGGGCAATTAAAATGTATAGCCGCCCATACAAATAAAAATAACGATTCGTGAAAAAAGACGATTCGTCAAAAAACACGAATCGTCTTTGACGGATTAGTGTGAATGAGCCGTTACTGTCTTAAGTTTTTCTTTCGTTTGTTTTTTTCCCTCAGTACAAAATTTGTGGAATAAAGTACATTTATTTGAGATTAAAAATACATAACAAATAACTAGACGCCATCTTCGGGATTTCTCCATGTTGTTATCATTATTTAGAATGACGTCATGTATAATAGCCATGCATTATCATCCAAACTAAACATTTCAGCTCAATCGGAAACCGGGAAGGGTGGTCCAATTTAACTTCCAAGATTTTATAACTTTAGTCCCAGGTAAAGCTTACAAATTTTCTTTTATTTCCATAATTTCTGCAGCTGAAGGTTTAGTATAAGTACATACGATTTGTATGTACACGACACGACTATACCTACTCGGACCTACCTACCTATAACCTATTCGGATCTAATGCTGCATTTGTGGTCAGATAAGCGATGCTACAATGAGGTATTAGTTTCACATTAATTTTGGTTAGATCCGGCCACCATAATGGCCTATAATTTCGATGAATATAATTTTACAATGTGCTTCGTTTTTGGTCTGTATATTGTATAGTATTATTAACATAGATGATTAACGTTGATAGAAGGAGAGATAGAGGAAGACCATGAAAACGACGGATGGATTGTGTGAAGAATGATATAAAAGAAAAAGGGGTAAATGATGGATGACAGAATTGACAGAGGAGAATAATGGAACCAAAAAAATTCGAATTGTGCCGACCCCAAGTAACAGAAGACAGGGCAGGAAGATCGTGATGATGTTGTTAACATATTATAGCTTGTAAAGTGATTGGAACATCGTGACACTCTAGTCTACAATAGACGGACAAAAAAAAAACTAATTATTCCCTCAGATAGATTTCCAAAAAATATTGACCACATATTTTTTCTTTTTTCACGTAGGTAAAAAATGAAGACGATACAATGCTTCGAAAACTCGTGTGACGTCATTTGCTATAGTACATTTTGTACCTTCAAGTGACGTTTGAAGCCCCACTCCATGATCTTTGACGCGCTTTATCTTCGTTATTTATTGATTTGATAAAACAAAAAACACGTATCCAATATTTTTTACCCGACTACGGCAAAGCCAAAGGAGGGTTATGATTTTGACTGGCTATGTATGTATGTATGTATGTATGTATGTTTGTATGTATGTATGTATGTATGTGTGTATCTTCATCTGTTCCCTCATAGCTTCTAATCTACTTATCGGAAGTCGACATATGAGGTATCGTTAGAACCGTCTTAATTTTCCGCTGAACAGCTAGGCTACGTGACGTGTCACAAAAAGCGATTTGGCGCCCTCTAACGGACAAAAAGTAAGACTTAAAAATAAAAATAGAGATAAATACGCCGTGTTTGGTATCATTTGAAAGGGCCTCACTTGTACATTTCCAAAATATTGCTCAAATTTAAACTCACGCCCTCTAGCGGACAAAAAGTCAAGAGTAAAAAAAAATATTTAACACCAAAATTGTTTAAATAAAAAAAAGTAAAAAACTAAAACCCGACTACGACAAAAAAAAAGACGCTGAAAAAGTATGAAACAAGATTTTCAGGATAGAACAAAAAGAAAAGCCGTAGTCACACGTTATGGGTCCCAACCTAAACACTTTAATACCGTGTGACTACGGCTTTTCTTTTTGTTCTATCCTGAAAATCTTGTTTCATACTTTTTCAGCGTCGTTTTTTTGTCGTAGTCGGGTTTTAGTTTTTTACTTTTCGATAATCTAACTGACGGACTAAATATCATCATATTTTTTTGAGTCAGTCCGATCCCCTCACATCATACTGAATATGCACATACGAAAGACATGTAGGGAGTTTTATATTTCTCCGGTAATGGGCGTTATGTTCCAAAACCTACACTTTGACACCAAAGGCAAACGAAATCGTTTTCCTTCATCTAACTGACACGTAATGCCTTAAAACCTCCCCAGAAAACGATTTACAAAGAAAAATAAGTAGCCATTTTCTTGTTCTTTATGTTGGAAAATATATTTTTTCAGTCTAGATACTACTAGGTATGTTTCATCTAGGATATTAAAGCTATTATATCTATGGGACCATCTTAAAAGTTTTGGAGTTTAAAACTGAATTCACATTTTGGCTTTTTTATCTTTTTAGGTCATCCGTCAAACGGAACGCGCTATCCATCGTAAAATGATATCAGAGACTAAAACATCCGCTCACTAACTAAAAATATTTCAAAACACAAGTTGTTAGTTAATATTTGTTATTTCAGCAATATTGTCTTTTTGCTGATTGTCATATTTGCCATGTAGGTAGTACAATATCAAAATTCTTTCTAAAGAAGGAAAGAAAGAGTTTCAAAATTACCCATACGATAGACGTCTTATTAATTTAACCTACGCTTTTGAACGTTCGTGATAAAATAAATAAAATGCAATAGAAAACTTGCAAAAGATCCGGGTGGACTCTCAGCCTATTAAAGATCTATGATTAAATTCTATTAAACCGGTTCCAATTCAACTTCGCCCTGAGAAAATACAATTTCCTTAACACGTAAGTAGATTGTCTTTGCATTCAGGACACAGCTGCATTTTATCGCATTCGCATCCGAGTGTAGAGTGTAATGAAAACCACACACCTACTTATTTACATAAAACACAAACCTTGGACTCATTACAAAATATATACTTAAACATGATAACGCATTGAGTTTAAACAAATAAACAAGCAGAGATTGCCAACCCTGGGTACAACCGTAAACCCGGAAAAATAGAAACGCACGGGCGCTGGCGGGGTGAAAACTCAATTTAGATTTTAAATATATTTGAATTTGTTATGACGAAATATCCATCCCCTTTTTGACTACGTAACATGGTGAAATTAATGTAAATTTTTATGTTGATGTTAAGAGGAAAATGTAGTCCGTTTTAAAAAATAATTTTCATTTTATAACACGCTAGTTTTTAAAAGCTTTTTCTTTTTTAGATTGCATAACAGTATTTGTGAATAGCTTGGTTCTATTTCGTTAAAAGCATTGCAGGCAGCAATCCAGTCGAATGCTGTCAATTTTCCTGCCTCAGTCAGTTTCATCAGTCAGACTGTTGAAAGTCCGATTACGGAATGTTTTTCACTGGTAAGTAATTTGCCGAATAGAATAAATCCAGCGGATGGATACTTGCATAATTGTTGCCAGAAAACCATAATAGAAGATTAATGAAAAATATATTAAGGTAAGTTTTAATTGAGAGAATTAAAACTTATCTACCTGTAAAACTACATTACACTCAGGATGAACTCGTTATTGCAAACCAGCGAATGATTTATTTTTTAGCTAAACCAATTATTACTTTTCGCCATCGAACGACAGGTGTCGTTAGGTGACTACGCGTTCATTAATAATCTGGGGTTACCTGCAAACAAAACAGTCGTTGCCAGAAAACAATAGTTCAAAAGAAAAATGAAAATAAAACTTCATAATTAAAACTTACAATATGTAAAACCCCAAAACACACAAAATGGAGTCAGGATTGCAACAGTCAGTTTCAACAAGTTTTAGCGAACAAACAAACGAATGTTTCCTTTTTTAGCTAAACCAATTAATTACATTTCGGCATCAAACGACAGGTGTCGCTAGCGGACTAGGCGTCCATTAATCTGGGACTACCTGCAAACAAAATAATTTTTGATAGGGTTGTTCTGCTCTGATTTAACTTTAGATTTGGGGTTTTTTGGTTTCGGTTTCCATAAATAAGTAATACAAGCAGAGGAAATGAGGAAGTTCATTTCAAGCATACATTTTTAGTAGTATAAATTAATATAACTAAGTTTCCCGCGTTTATGTGCCTTTACCAAAAAGTTTGACAGATGTGAGTAGGTAAATGTAACATTAAATCATTGACAATCGTCCGTCTAAAAGCATACTTTTTCTCAAAAAAGGGCCTGTGTACTTTGCAGATAATTTCGTATAAATTTGGTTTAATTTTTGTATTTTTTCGGCACCTACCTACTTACTTACCTAGTGGACATTAGGACACGTAAAATACGTCCAAGTCTATAGAATAAAAGCCCGGCTTTAGGCCCTTGAATTAATCCCCAAACCCATGCTTTTATCCTGTACACTTTATCCAGCTTTTTCACTGGAAACGTCACAAACGATCAATGCTATTATACTTTATAGTCCTTATCCCAACTGTTTACATTTACAAGATGCCGATCAAAGTACATAACCCTCATCGATTTTGGGTCTCGTTTGTTATTTGGATCGTTTACGGGATGGTCTGACAAACCCTTCTAATATCCTGTGTCAACAAGATTTTAATTAGGTTGCTTTAATGTCATTGTTGTCACAAAGGGTTTTAGTTTCGATGGCATTATTTTAAAAGAAAAGAGAAAGGAGAGTGGCCCGTCGGGGGCCACGTGATGGCTTCCAGCCACCATAGGCGCGGGCCTATGGACGGTGAGTAATGGTCCAGCACACCGTCCGTCCGTCCTATGACGATGACAGGCCGTGTTGGCGGCGCGTTCGTGTTCCACGCGCGCCTCAAAGAGGTGTCAGCACCATTGGAGGGGCCTGCAAGAGCTGACGCAATAGGAATGCCAACCCCACCTAAAGTTGGATAGAGCTTAGAACAAGAAGAAAAGACTGGAACACATTACCAGGTGTGATTCAGACAACTTTCTACTTTTCTACATGGTACTACTATCGAAATAAAGAAATTAAACAGCTAGTAAACTTACAGTCTGCAGCAGAAGTACGGTAACTTAACATTTCGGAATTTTAATCATTTGATGTACAGAACTCCTGCTATTTACAAAACACAAAACCAAAAACTTGAATACTTACTCGACGCAAGTGTAGGGGTCGAATAGAAAAAGTATGCATGGGATCGAATAGAGGAAGTTGTTCAGCTTGATAATCTGAATCACGGCCTGAAATATGACTACACCTTTCTCGTACACGCTGTATAATTATGAGAGGGACCGTAAATCCGTAATACACCTCGCAGGCCCATTGCTGGTGTGCATTAGGTTGTTAACTAGATTATTATACACTAGCCGCTTCGCCCTAAATTGGTGCCTCCGGCTTAAATAATATACTAAAACTTGTTGGACTTTGTGAACGAAATCTTGTCTATGATAATTATTGTTTATAACTTGTATGTGTCAACGTTTACTTCATTCTGGAATAATCTTCTTGTCATGTTGTCCGTGCAATAAAACTTCTATTTAACTTATTTGATTATGTATTCTTTTAATACACCACACCTGGAAACCAAGTCATAACAGGTTATGGGCCCAGGCACCTACTCAGATAAGTGAAAATATTTTTTGTAAGAAGAAAAACAAAAAAGAAGATCGTCACTTTTTTTTGTCGTTTTTTCTTTGGTGGAAATATTTCAAGAAAATATGAGCAGCGAAGCCTCAAACTACCCAGGTATTCCAATAGAAAGGCTGAAGGGGGCGGAAAACTATAACAACTGGAAGTTTTCTATGAAGATGCTCCTGATGCACGAGGACCTACTCGAATGTATCGAGTCCACCGACGGAAGCAAAGATGTCAGAAAAAATCAACGCGCGCTAGCTAAAATTTGTCTTTCTGTGCATCCCAATGCTTTCTCGCTTGTGCGTAACGCAAAATCAGGTTACGAGGCGTGGACTAATTTGCAAAAAGCGTACGAAGACAAAGGTCTGTGCAGGCGCCTTGGATTATTGCGGTTGCTTTTTGGAACTACGCTCGAAGAGAATTCTTGTAATATGAACGCTTACATTACAAAAATAATGGAAATTACTCAACAATTGCATGACATAGGTTCTCCACTAGACGATGACTTCATAGCAGTCATCATGTTGAGCGGACTGACATCAGATTACGACCCGCTCATCATGGCGTTGGAGAATTCCAGTGACAAGCTTGTCAGTGAAACTGTAAAAACGAAATTATTACAAGAGTTTCACAGACGAGATGACAAGACAGAGAATGCATCGGCTTTGACTACTATCAAGAAAATTAAATGTTATCGATGTAAGAAACCAGGACATACAATTAAGAATTGCCCTAAGAATGCTGCTTCTACGACTCCAGTGAGTAATGTCAAGGATAAGAAGAAGGCGTTATTGTCAGCATTGTCGGTTAATCTCAAGAAGGATGTCTGGTATGTAGACTCTGGTGCAACCAACCATATGTGCAACAACAAGAGTGTTATGTCAGAATTAAAATCAACTAAAGATCTCTCTGTGAACATTGCAAATGGTGAGCAGTTATGTACTGAAGGATTAGGTCAAGTTAGAATTAAGTTAGACAGCGGTTTTAGAACAATAACTAATGTTTATTTGGTTCCTCAACTGTCAACTAACCTTTTGTCAGTCAGTGAATTGACAAGAAAGGGTTATAAAGTAAATTTTAATTCTAAAACCTGTAAAATAATGGATGGGCATGAAACCATTGCTACTGCTTGTTATGTGAATGGTATTTTTCAATTAGATTCTATAGGGAATAGCAGTAGAGCTGATGGTGACGTGCAGCATCAATGCATGTTGTCTGACAGCAAATCACTACAAAACTGTGATGTGTCAGAGCGAGAGCAGAGCAGCTTGGTGTCACAAGAACTATGGCATCGCAGGCTGGGGCACCTCAACTCTAGGAGCATGAATGTCATGAGACAAGGTATGGTCATTGGTATGAATTATAATACTACTTGTTTTCAATCTTGTATAGCCTGTATTAAAGGAAAACTTACAAAGTTACCTTTTCCAAAAGTGTCTCATAATAGGTCTAAGGAGATTCTAGGCTTAATACAAACAGATTTATGTGGTCCAATGCAAGAGAAGTCATTTGGTGGTGCTTGTTATTTTCTTACTTTCATCGATGACTGTTCAAGAAAAACATTTGTTTATTTTTTGAAAACAAAAGGTGAAGTTTTTGAAAAATTCAAAATATTTAAAAAACTGGTTGAAAATGAGACCGATAAGAAAATAAAAACTATTCGTAGCGACAATGGTGGTGAATATATTAATAAAAAATTTCAGGAGTTTCTGCAACAGCAAGGAATCCGTCACCAAACAACTGTCCCGCATTGTAGTCAACAGAATGGTGTGGCGGAAAGAGCTAATCGTCCATCATGGACAAAGCTCGCTGTATGCTAGAAGATGCTAATCTTGACAAACGTTTTTGGGCAGAGGCTGTAAACACTTCAGTTTATCTGAAGAACCTCTCACCTACAAAAGCTGTCATGGGCATGACACCACTGGAGAAATGGACTAATACAAAGACAGATGTAAGTCATCTTCGTACATTTGGTTGCTTGGCTTATGCTTTGACTTCAAATCACAAGAAACTAGATTCGAAGGCAAAGAAATATATATTTGTAGGTTACTGCAATACTACACAGGGTTACAAACTTTTTGATCCTGAGAACCCTGGGCATTGCATAAAGGCACACCATGTTAGATTTTTAGAACATTGTTTTTGGAAAAAGGATCAGTCAGATAATGACACTAATGGGGTGGTTCATGTTGTTTCACATATAGAATCAACAGGTAGGACAGACGAAAACACTGGGGATGAAAGTTCACAGGATGTCTCTGAAAATAGTCCTCCTGATGATAGAAATAGGAACAGGGACACAGTATTTAGTATAAATGACAGTAGTTCATCTGAGGCAGATAACTCATCGGATGACACCTATATTCCAGGGAGTTCAAGTGAAGACTCGACAATTACAGACTTCACTGATGCTGTAGATGAAGATCTATCTGCACAATTACTGGTAGCTCAACAGTACAGGGATCTTGGAGACCCGGAGACTGTTAAGGAAGCACTTGGTGGCAATGAAGCTAAAGAATGGAAGGAAGCCATGGAAGATGAGTATAAATCCTTTAATACCAATAAAGTCTGGCGCCTTGTGGATCTACCTAAAGATCACAAAGCAGTAAAATGCAAATGGATCTTCAAAAGAAAAAGGAACTTAGATGGAAGTCTCCTTAAATACAAGGCACGACTGGTTGCCAAAGGATTTACTCAACGGTATGGCATTGATTACTATGAAACTTTTGCACCTGTTGTCCGTTACTCTACTATCCGTTTGTTGTTAGCACTTGCTGCAGAATATGATCTGGAAATAAATCACCTAGACGTCAAAACAGCTTTTTTGAATGGTGATTTAAAAGAGCATGTGTTAATGGAACAACCAGAAGGATTTGTTAAGAAAGGACAAGAACACAAGGTGTATAAGTTGGATAAAGCCGTTTATGGATTAAAACAGGCA
The DNA here is from genome assembly GCA_949775195.1 of Diarsia dahlii. Classification (NCBI taxonomy): domain Eukaryota; kingdom Metazoa; phylum Arthropoda; class Insecta; order Lepidoptera; family Noctuidae; genus Diarsia; species Diarsia dahlii. The sequence continues at coordinate 7,635,021 of OX459195.1, read as the reverse complement.
GCAAAGTCATGGTATGAAAAGATTAACCGAGTGTTAATAAATAAACTTCATTTCAATAAGATGCCTTCAGAACCATGTGTCTATTATAAAGGACAAAAGAGGGAAATGGTTATAGTTGCCCTTTATGTCGACGACATAATGTTATTTTCTTCATCAGTATCGAAAGAAAAAGATATGGTGAAAGAAAAACTCATGTCAGAGTTTGAGATGAAAGACTTGGGACCAGCTCATCAAATATTGGGTATGAGTCTATGCAGGAATAAAGAATCGATTACTTTAAATCAGTCACATTACATTGAAACTGTTCTATGTAAATTTAATATGACTGACTGCAAACCGTCTCCAACCCCTATGGAAGCTGGATTAAAACTGAAGAAAAGTGAAGTCAAGGATACTCGTTTTGACTACAGAAATCTCATAGGTTGCTTGATGTATATTTCAGTTTGTTCCAGACCAGATATCTCACGTGCAGTAAGTGTTTTGAGCCAATTTAACGAATGTTTTGATGAAACACATTGGAAAGCTGCGAAAAGGGTCCTGCGATATCTCAAAGGTACAAGTCATTACTTTCTTAAGTATGTTAAAGGCGGATTGGTCATAAATGGCTACACAGATGCTGATTGGGCTTCCAATGAGGTTGATCGTCGTTCATACACAGGGTATGTATTTAAATTAGGCGATTCTGTTGTATCTTGGGAAAGCCGTAAGCAGCGGACTGTGGCTCTCTCAAGTATTGAAGCAGAATACATGGCTATTTCAGACGCTTGCAAAGAAGCGTTGTTTTTACGTACTTTTTTGAAGGAATGCCTTCAAGTTAATTGTAATATAAATTTGTACAATGATAACCAGTCAGCACAAAAATTATGCTCTAATTCAATGTTTCATGCCCGTACCAAACATATTGATATTAGACATCATTTTATAAGGGATATTGTAAATAATAAATTTATTGATATTTGTTATATGCCTACAGGTGAAATGGTTGCTGACATACTCACTAAACCGTTAGCTAAAGAGAAACATGTTAAGTTCTGTTTGTCTCTTTTATCAGTTTAATATTGTTATTCTTATTTACTACTGTGTGAAGTAACGTTAGTGTTTTTATAAGACATGTGTAGTTCAAGAGGTAGTGTTGGACTTTGTGAACGAAATCTTGTCTATGATAATTATTGTTTATAACTTGTATGTGTCAACGTTTACTTCATTCTGGAATAATCTTCTTGTCATGTTGTCCGTGCAATAAAACTTCTATTTAACTTATTTGATTATGTATTCTTTTAATACACCACACCTGGAAACCAAGTCATAACAAAACTTTCCCCAGGAACCACTCTGTCCATTGGTGAAAGCAGCATGAAGATCAGTGCAGTAGTTTTTGTGTTTATCGCGAACAGACAGACAGAAGTGGCGAAGGACTTTTTTTATAATATACTAGCTGATGCCCGCGGCTTCACCCGCGTGGATGTCGTTCAAATTATATACTAAAACTTTCCTCTTGAATCACTCTATCTATTAAAAAAACCGCATCAAAATCCGTTGCGTAGTTTTAAAGATTTAAGCATACAGACAAACAAACAGACAAAAATAGCGACTTTGTTTTATACTATGTAAGGAAGGACTAGCTTTTGCCAGCGGCTTCACCCGCGTGGAAATGACGATTTTCCATACAAACTTTCATCCCCTATTTAACTCCCTTTTGGGGTGGAATTTCGAAAGATCCTTCCTTATTCCTTGTCTACATTGTAAAGGGAACCTCTGTGCAAAATTTCAGCTTTCTAGGTCCAAGGCTTTGGGCTGGGCGTTGATGAGTCAGTCAGTCAGTCAGGACTTCTCTTTTTATTTATATATATAGATATAGTGATAGTGTTAAATATTACAAACTAGCTTTTGCCCACGGCTTCGCCCGCGTGGATGTCGGTTTAACTACAAAAATGTCTATTTTCCATACAAACTTTCATCCTCTATTTAACTCCCTTAGGGGTTGAATTTCGAAAAATCCTTCCTTAATCCTCGTCCACATTATAAAGGGAACCTCTGTGTAAAATTTCAGTTCAAGAGTTTGGGCTGGGCGTTGATGAGTCAGTCAGTCAGTCAGGACTTCTCTTTTTATTTATATAGATAGATAGATAGATAGATTTTAAACTCATGTAACCCCTCAGTTAATTAACACAAAATCATTATTATTAAACCTCATTTATGAGGAAGTTATTTATTTCTAAGTAAAGTTTAGGGAGAATAAACAACTCCCGCGAGTTTCTGATTTCTATTCTTGTTTAGAGCAGCGGAGCGAGTGAACAAGTGAGTAGGGAAAGTTTTGAGTGAACGAATGAGTAACTGAAGTTTTGAGTGAACGCGAAGTATTGTTCTTGTTCCACGGTTAGCATTGAACTAACTTTGCGCTACCTACCCTCTATAATTAATGAAAAATCTGATGAGTTTCTTATATGAAAGGGAGTTTAAATATGTTTGAAGTTGATGACGCCTACTTTTATACAAACATGGTGTTGTTTTTGTTTTAATGAAGAAGTCTGTTGTTTCATGCATGATGGATTTCAATTTATTTGATGCACTAAAAGAAAGTTTTATGTTTAAGAACATTATTCTCATTTTGTTCTTAAAATATTTATAACAAGACTATACAGTACAGTATTATAATTGTAAATCATTGATATTACCAAATAAAATATGTAGGAAATATTCATGATAGTAAAAATAATAGGTAGTGAATTTGTCTCATATTACCACCATTTCATTGACGAGTGACGTATCCTACTACTTTCTGATACGTCCGGCGCACCCTGGGCAATCGACTTCTGTCGATTGGCTAATCCTTTCACCACGATGGCAAATTTTAGTAATCGGCCCTTCTCAGGGCCAAACAGTCCACTAACAAAACCAGCACTGTGTGTAATCTCGATCAACATCGAAGGGTTCTCTCGGGATAAAGCAGAAATACTTTCTGAATTATCTCGCAAAACGCATTGTGACATCTTATGCGTTCAAGAGACTCATCGGGATTCCACTCAAAGCAGGCCTCACATTCCTGGACTGTCACTTGTCGCCGAGATCTGTCACCCGAAGCACGGTAACGCAGTGTTTGTTGCTCCCGGCGTAAGTATCATCTCCACAAAGTGCAGTAATGATGGCAACATCGAAGTTATCACTCTAGACCTCGGTAATTGCGCAGTAACATCCGTGTATAAACCCCCCGGCACTCCTTTCCTACTTGACACTCCTGAATTTAACACTCAGCGCCCAAACATGGTGGTTGGTGACTTCAACAGCCATAGCACCAGTTGGGGCTATCGCTCCACGAGCACAGACGGTCAATCTGTCGAAGAATGGGCAGAAGCTAACGACCTTACTTTAATCCATGATCCGAAACAACCAGCATCATTTAATAGCGGACGTTGGAAACGTGGGTATAATCCCGACCTGATATTTGTCAGCTCAAACATCTGTAATCAGAGCAAAAAGACGATCTGCCCTCCGATTCCCAGGACCCAACATAGACCGATCATGTGTAAAATCCTATCCGTTGTTCATCCAGTGACTATGCCACTAAAACGCCGCTTCAACTACCTAAAAGCCGACTGGGAACAGTTTTCAAAACTTGTGGACGCCGAATTATTTAACATTCCACCTGTTTCACAAAATTACGATAAATTCGTACGCATAATTTATTTATTTATTTATTTATTTATTAGGCTTCTCAACAATGAGTACACTGTTACAATTATAATTTGTACAATGCAAACTTAAGACTAAGCGCCTCATTACTTACAGAGAAGCACAGCATGCACTATCTTACGCGCATAGAATTACACAATTAAATATTAATTTTATATAAAAAATATATATATATATATAAAAATTGAATACATTGAATTTAATTGAATTAAATAGTTTAAATAAATTAGAACAGATTAAATTAAAATGTAAAGGATGGAATTATTTTATTATATATTATATGTTTAGATAAGATTACGTAAATATTTGACAAGAGATACCCATCACATAGCAAGGGCCACTTTTTTTAGAGTACGTACTGAAGAGTTAAATATATCAATGTCCCCTTCGTGCTCTTCGTATGCAGCATACATTCGTGATAGTGGACAGTATTGCCTCAAGTTAGTGTGACATCTTGGCTTGCAAAAAAGTCTCCTATTAGTACTTCTTGGCAGACCACGTGGCACATGGAATAAGACCCTACTAAGCAAATCGGGACAGTTCAGAGAGCCCGTTACCAACTTCTTCAAGAAAACCAAATCCAGCATAACTCTACGTTTCTCCAGCGATACCATCCCAAAATACTTCAGCCGCTCTTGGTACGAGTTGAGCTTTTTACCCATATTATTAGCATAGGTAAGATGCCATAAGAACCGTTTTTGCAGCCGTTCAATGCGCATGATGTGGACCTTATACTCAGGTGACCAGACCACACTGCAGTACTCAAGATGGCTTCTAACTAACGAATTGTACATAATTTTTTTAATGCTGGGTTTTTTGAAATTTTTACACTCTCTCATGACGAAGCCAAGCATTTTTGATGACTTTAAAATAATTTTGTCAATATGTTCGACAAAACTTAACTTTTTATCGAACAGAACACCTAGGTCACGTATAGTTTCAACTTCCTCAAGCCGCTCACCATTTAATTTATAAACAGACTGAATAGGGTTCTTTTTTTTTGTAAATTTGATATGGTGGCATTTTTTTACATTGAGAGACATTCTGTTATGCTCGCACCACTCAGTCAGCCGGTCCAAGTCACTTTGGAATAGTAGCGAGTCCGAAGGATTTCTTATAGACTTAAAGGCTTTAAGGTCATCAGCGAATAAGAATATATTCGAGTTCGGGAAGCATTTGTGTATGTCATTTATGAAAAGAGTGAACATAGGCGGACCCAAATGAGATCCCTGAGGGATTCCCGACGTAGCAATATACGAACTTGAAGAGCAGCCATTTACCACAACCTTCAGCATCCGACCAGACAAATATGATTGGAACCAACTTAAGAGAGGGTCCGAAACGCCATACATTTTGAGCTTCTTGACGAGTATTTCATGGTTTACTGTGTCAAAAGCCTTGCTGAAGTCGGTATAGACGGCGTCAACCTGGACACGCGCATCAACCGCCTCAACAATGCTTTCAACATAGGTCACCAAGTTGGTGGCTGTCGATTTCCCCTTCATAAATCCATATTGGCTGTCTATTATTATCTGTGATAAATGTCTCGCTAGCACCGGGCATATCAGAGCTTCAAATACCTTAGCAAGTATGGATAGAATAGCGATGGGCCTGTAATTGCCCACATCGGACTGATCCCCGTTTTTAAATATAGGCATAATTTTGGTTTCCTTCCAGATGGTTGGAAAAGTACCCCGAAGCATAGAATGATTAAATATGATACTTAGGGGCAGTGATAGAACGTCTGCCAGCTTATTTAAAAGCAAAGCAGGTATATTATCAGGCCCAGCCCCTTTGTAGATGTCCAATTTTTTTAATTCTTTGCGGATCTGATCTTGTGACATAGTTATTTGTCCTAACATACTATTGCTTAGGCAGCTACCCATGACATCTGCATGAGCATGCATTCCAATTCCATCACTAGTATAAACCTTAGAGAAATGGGATGCAAAATAATCACATATAACATTTAAATTATCAGAAGTGTTTATACCATCTGTCATGGAACTAGGGTAGTTACTGGTACCGCCTCTCTTCAATTTTAAGTAGCTCCAGAAATATTTCGGGTTTGAAGTAATTTTTTCCTCTAAATCGGCAATGTGCGCATTATAACAAGTCGTAGCCATACGGTCACATCTTTTCCTAAGTATATCCAATGCAATAATGTCCAAAGGATTATTGTACTTCTTAACTCTGAGACGTAGGCGGTTCTTTTCATTAAGTCTTGTAATGAGCTGTCTAGAGAACCAGTACGGATATTTAGTATCTTTTATTGGTACTTGTGGAACGTAGCGCTCAATTAACCCATACAATATATTGTAAAAATAGTCTACCATCTGATCTACAGTCATGCAAGGAACAAGCTCAGATGACCAATTGACCTGCTCCAGTGCTGCATTAATTGCCACGTAATCTGCCTTAAAGTAGTTTAACCTTGTTCTATTGTTACAATTTTTTGGCTTTTTAAATCGGGTAAATGAGAGTTCACACAGTATAGGTGGATGGTGCACATCTATTTTAGAAAGTACATCTACTGGTACACTTACTACAACAAGATCCAAGTTGGTTAGGACCAAATCAAGAATTCGGTTATTTTGATTGCATAAATAATTACATTGTCTTAAGTTGTTAAGCGAGACAAAATCACAAAAAGTCCGTTCCAAACCTGTGCAGGTAAGTTGCGGAGCTCCTATCACATTACCACCACCTGTCCCAAGCCAGTTAATAGTTTTCATATTAAAGTCTCCAATAATCAAACAGTCATTCGCATGTTCCAAGACATTGTTTGTATTATCAACAAAGTGTTCCAGTACTCTGGGCTGTATAGGCGACGGCAAGTAAACAGTGCAAATATAAATTATTTTAGCTTTCTTACCCCCTTTAAGTGACAACTTGACCCAGAGATCATCGCATGAACTTTCAAATTTAATCATTCTCTGTGATTCTAGTTTTGTGGATACAGCGATAAGAACGCCACCACCGTCGGTTTTGTTATTCAAAATATTCTTGGATCTATCTCGCCTATAGATAGCGTAACGCCCATCCATGATTTCTGAGTCAAATATACCATCCAGAAGCCAAGTTTCAGTAAACATTATAACATCGTATGAACAGCATGCAACTTTCTGGTAAATGTCACTCAGTTTAGTCCTAATACCCCTAACATTCTGGTAGTAAATTTTTAACTGATCGAATTTAAATCCTTATCTATCTTATACATTATCTACACATTTTACTGTTTATTGTAAACTGTCCAACGAGCCGGAATCCCTTATATACTTATAGTCTGCACCATCATGTTTTCTAACAAAGATCTTACCGCCACGGACCCACACATATTTGTAGCACAAACTCTTAGCTCTAATCCTAGTCGCGGCATGCAGCGCCTTGTTTGCTGGTGATAAATGCTCAACTATATAGACATTCTCTTTTTTTCCGGAAATCCCAAGAAGAGCGGTGTTGAGCTTCTCTTCAGAAGTCTTTTTTTTATTAAAGTTGATAGAAGCCGCCAGAAATTGGTCGCGAACCCGTGGACTACTGAACTGAACAACGATAGACTTCGGGCGGTTGCTAGTTGGGGTTTGCTTTGCAATCCTTGTAACATGATGTATGTTATTCTCATTTATGTCTCCAGAGATCACCTTACTAATATTCAACACTGTTGACACAAGATTTTCATTGTTGTGCTCTGGTAGACATTGAATTTCCACATTTGTAGAACGTGCTTGTTGTTCCATCTGAGTTAGCCTCACACCTAGGTCTTTGACAGTAGTTTTGAGCTGCTCGTTTTCCTTTTTAAGATCATTAACGACTTTGGTGTTTAAAGAAAACTCAGACTTCATTTCCTCAAACTTTGCGTTCATAAATTCCATCGATGTATTAAGACATTCTAATTTCTCCGTAATCGCCTTCATCTGCGTGTTAACATAATTCGCTAAAGTTTGGTTGAGGTGCCGCATAAGTTCCTCTATCTGTTTTTTCATTATACGAGAAACTTCGCTAGACGTAACAGGAACATCATCGTTAAGGATAGTTACCGAAGGCTCTTTCTTTCTTTGTGTTACATTGGGATCACTCACCTTACTGTTGCGCACTGGGGTATTATCAGCATTACGCTTCTTCGGCTTGCAGGTCGGACAGGTCCAATTAAGCAATTCAGTTGGGTGGAAATCACAACCCAGTTGCGTGAGATTGTGGTAGGATTTTTGGCACGATGAGCATTTAACTACAGCATTTCCTTCAGCTATGACTTCAGAGCAGCAATCACAATTCATTATGGTACGACTTTGTTTTTGACTCGCACAAAAAGTTAAATTGCATCAATAATTCTGAGCACACTAATAAGTTGCACGCTAATAAAGGCCCACGCCTGGCGACGAGCTGTCGTAAGTCGGCGAGAAAAACGTCGTAAGCGCCGCGGAATATCGTGTCACTTACGCGTTGCGCACTTAAAGTTTGTTCTCACAATTTGTTTATGTTAATGGCGGTATAATAAAAACACTGGTAGATTGATTTTAGTCACTGCTTAGTTATTAACAGTATTTATCACAAAATATATAACACTTCACATGTACTAGACTTGATGCTATTAAACTATAACAGAATCAGTACCCAGCATTCACTATTTGACGGGTTTTTAAATTATTTAGACGGAACAAATTTACACAGGTATTACTCGCGCGCTGTCTGTTGATCTCAGTAACATCCCGAAAATGTATTCCCCGAGGATGTCGCACATCTTACATCCCCGGCATATCTCAGGAATCTGGTGAACTACTTAAGAAGTACGAACAACTCTATGATACAGACCCTTTCTCGGAGGAAACTGTTGAGTCTGGGGAAAAGCTAATGTCACTTATAAGCGAAAGACGCCAGGAAAAATGGATGGACACGGTGACAAATATTGACATGACTCACAACAGCAAAAAGGCATGGACCACAATTCGCAAACTCACCAGCGAACCTCCCCCACCTCAAACGCCTAGCCCAGTGACTGCTAATCAAGTTGCTCACCAACTCATCTTAAATGGTAAACCTCCAAAACGACTTGGCAGAATTCCTAAAATAAACAACGCCTCCTCTCCCAGTGAATCTGTTTGTGTCCCATTTCAACTAACGGACCTCGTCCTGGCTATTCAACGACTGAGTTCCGGTAAGGCTTCCGGAGTGGACGACATATCAGTCGAACAAATCAAACACCTCGGTCCCGTATCTGTGTCGTGGTTGCTGCAATTTTTCAACCACTGTTTGGAGTCAGCAAATATCCCTCGTCTTTGGAGGAAATCAAAAATAATTGCTATTCCAAAACCTGGAAAACCACATGACGACCCTAAAAACTTTCGTCCAATATCCCTTCTCTGCCAAACCTATAAACTGTTCGAAAGACTATTGTTATCTCGTCTTACACACCTCGTTGATCCGAAACTAATCCCAGAACAAGCTGGATTCAGGCCTGGAAAATCCTGCTGCAGCCAGGTACTTAACCTCACTCAACACATCGAGGACGGGTTTGAAACCAAAAAAGTGACGGGAGCAGTATTTGTGGACTTGTCAGCAGCATACGACACTGTAAATATAAAACGGCTTATATGGAAAGTGACCAACCTGACAGAGGACTTCAAGTTTGTACGAATTCTCCGAGAACTACTCAGTAACCGACGATTTCGGGTGCACCTCCTTGATGATAAAAGTAGATGGCGCGATCAAAAAAATGGACTACCTCAGGGTAGTGTATTGGCCCCACTGTTATTTAACATTTACACTAATGACCAACCAATTAACTTATACACAACCCGCTTTCTGTACGCTGACGATCTTGCACTAACCTGTCAAGACACCAACTTTGAGGATATTGAAGCCGTTCTCTCTAAAGCTCTAAGTGACCTAAGCCACTACTATGGTGAAAACGCGCTGAAACCAAACCCCTCAAAAACGGAGACTTGCGTCTTTCATCTCCGAAACAGACAAGCGGGTCGTAAACTCAACATCTCCTGGCAGGGAGTCCCAATCGCCCACAACAATCACCCGAAATACCTCGGTATAACCCTAGATCGGTCGCTAACCTACAAAAATAATTGCCAGGCCGTAAAAATGAAAGTACATGCCAGAAATAACTTACTGCGCCGCCTTACATCTACCAAATGGGGGGCGTCTCCTCAAGTTCTGCGAACCACTGGATTGGCGCTTTGCTTCTCCGCTGGCGAATACGCTTGCCCAGTATGGGATCGTTCTGCCCACGCCGATCTAGTGGATACAGCTCTAAATGAGACGTTCCGGATTATTACTGGTTGCCTTAAACCAACTCCGGTACGAATGTTGTATCCACTAACTGGGATTGCGCCTCCACAAATTCGTAGAACCATAGCGAGCTGCACCGAGAGGACGAAGCTACAAACTGACTCACGACACCCAATGCACAGTTATGCCCCAGTGCCTCAGAGGCTGAAAAGCCGCAAAAGTTTTTTTGGGTACGTTGAGCCAGCTAGTCCCATCTAATAGAAATGCCTCCTCTGCAAGACGTGAGCTCTGGCAGGAGCTGCTTAAGCCCCCTGACGGCTTCATCGAGCCGTCCGAAAGCCTTCCACCTGGACATGCTTTGCCGTGGCCGACGTGGAAATCTCTAAATAGACTCCGAACCCAGGTCGGCCGCAGCAAAGACAATCTCTTCAGATGGGGGTTCATAGACGGCTCAGACCTCAAGTGTGTACGCGGCGTTTCTCCACAGATAATGTCCCACCTTCCATCTTGCGCTGCATGCCCTGACACCTGTACCCTTGACGACCTTATGACTGCATCAGCGAGTGGAGTTCGCATAGCTGAATTTTGGGCCAAAACGATTTAACAGAAAGGGGATTTTAGGGATTCTAATCAACCTAAAACGATCTTCGGCATAAGTTTGTTCAATCGTCAAGCGTTATTTTACGACTCAAGAAGTGACCCGAGCGTCCAGTATGTTGCCATGTAAGTTTCCTCATTTTAGTACCTACATGTATTCATCGGGATATTTTTATATTTTATAACCAAAAATAATTTAATCTCGATACCTAATAAAAACACCCTCACGGATCGGACAGGGTTTATGGTAACATAATTATGTGGTATATAATTATACTTTAAACACTGAGTACAGAGGTGATCTAAATCCCATGGGCTAAGATTCGTGTGATAAATCCAACGATAAACCGGTAGGTATCATATAAAAGCGAATATAAACCAAAACATATCTGTCTGTTATGTACTTTACCTCATCCATCAAAGCGAACAATATAATTTCGGAGTGAGCACCACTTATAATTAATCCATCAATAAGTAAGCTCTGAAAATATATCGTAAATCAATATGAAGCTACGAAAATGCACGAACAATAATAATTAATGTTACCGTGAAAATGGTGGAAAATGTTGACATTATACGTTGGCAGTTGTTGACTCCTGATGATTGTTGGTCCCAGCTGTCATTTGTCCATCTTTGCCGAGTCGTTAGGTACAGTGTGGTTAGTGATCCGAAAGTCCTACAACCAGTCTCAGGCCCGTAATCCACCAAAGCGGAGAGGAGCGGAGACGAGAGGAGATGTGCGGAAATAGGCCAATCACATTAGTTAAAATTTACATCTAGTCTTTCGCCTTTCCTGTGATTGGTCGAATTTGGCACATCTCCTCTCCGCTCTGCTCGTCTCCGCTTTGGTGGATTACGGGCCTTACTCAGGGGTATTGTATTACCCAGTGCTAAAGTTAGCACTGGGTAATGCGATTGCGATTGTGAATGTTATCTGACCTAAGTACTTAATGCATTCACTAACACGATGTTGTCAACGTGTTACATTGAGTTTTACCGCAAATCATGTTTTTTCAGACCAAATCGGAAAGTCCTTATCAAAAAGAAAATGTAATTTTTGCGTATGGTTACTTAGCTGAGCAGAAGAAGAAAGATTGTTGAATTCGTCGTTCGTGATTGTTCGTGAGCGTCCGTTTTCATCCAGATGCAGTTAAAGTGATAAAATTTAATACTTTAGACTTAAAAATTATCATGTGAAAAAGTTGGAACTATGACTTTCAATATCTCCTTAAAACCTTCAAAAGGTATGCTGTGTAACAACTTAACTCGAATATTGGCAAACGTACCTACCTTTATTTAGTTTGACAACTTGTAAACCCTACGTGTGTTCTGTCTGACAAAGGGTTTAAAATTGAACCGTTAGTACTTCTGAAGTTGGATAGAAATTCCCTAGAAATGGATAATTACAGATGCTGAATTCATGTTAACAGTGTCTTAATACCTACTTACTTACTTCTCCGTAACAACTTATCCGTTGACTTGTTGCTTGTCTCATTGCCATCCAAAACGGCTTCGAAACTCAAAGAACAATCAACTCGTTCACATAGCTTAGTACTCAAGATCTCAATGTTCCAAGAAGCTTTTAAATTAGTCTCTGGAGAATTTAGGTTGAGGCACTAAAGAATCCAAAGGGGCTGTGGGTTCGAAAGAGATACCGACACAAAGGGCTTATATAGAAGGAGCATGTGTGGCTTTTAGTCAGTAGAAGTCTGGTACTTTCCGCTCCACCCAGAACGAGAGAAAAACATCAAATCACTCCTCCAGTCATTTGACTGGCCTGTTGGTCTAGTGGTTAGTGACCCTAACTGCTATGCCGGAGGTCGTGGGTTCGATTCCCACCCAGGACAAATGTTTGTGTGATGAGCACGATCATTTGTTCTGTGTCTGGGTGTAATTTATCTATAATATGTATGTATTTAGAAATATATAAGTATGTTTATCAGTTGTCTAGTACCCATAACACAAGCTCTGCTTAACTTGGGACTAGATGGCGTTGTGTGATAGTTGTGGAATATTATTATTATTATTATTATTTGATAATTACACACACTCCAAAAAAAAAAAACGAAAAATGGCATTGAAGAATCTGCAGCCTATAGGCACACCTCGGACACTCCATACAACGCCCGCAAAATAATTACCTATTACTACTACATTTACAAATAACGTTTGTGCACGACGTGCACGTGCAAATGTGTGCGTAAACTCTAGTAGGGTTGTCGTAGCAACGACAACGAAAGACAATGCTTTTCTTAGGTCAAAAGTTAAATAAACCCAAAATCGGAAAAATGCTACATATATATCCGACATTGTTAATTGGGACAGGCGATCTGACTCCCACAGCCCTGTCATGATACCCCTTGGTGAGACTGGCTGACATGTAACGACTGTCAAAGATCTACAAATGACAGTGGAGACTGACAGCTTAACGTGCTTTCCAAGGCACGGAGGTAACTCGATATGTAACGGGTGCTCACTAACCCTCAGACCAACCTAGACAAGCGCGGCATAACCCCGAAGGCTTTTATTATTTAGCCACGACCTCCTCCACATCCTGTTCATCATACTTATGAAATATTCCAGCTGCATCATACATCCATACTCGTAAGCATATAGGTATATGTTAACGGTAAACACAAAGTTTAACGGAGCATATTTTGCTGGTAATTAATTCCTTCGGATGCATCCTACCTACCCGTCAGCTCAAAGCAACAACTATATCCGGCTTACAATCTATATAGATGAGAGGCGTACAACATTACGTCAACATTATATTTTGTAATGGGTATATATACAGCTGGCTATTGATTCATCTATAAATAGCCGTGAGGGAAATTAATATCTTGTTGTTAGTGAGACATTGATTATGTTGGCTTGTTTGATATCTTGCTGAGAATAGTTCAGGTGGATAATAATTTATGGTTAACTGCCTCGTTGGTCTAATGGTCACAACCGCGGCTGCTAAAGCCAGGTGTTGGAAATATTTTATGTTATCCGACCAAAACTTCGGCCACCACAGGCAGCCCAAAACGAAATGGCTGTTGCTAGTCGTCCGATAAGTCACGTGGCAATAGGGGATCGGACAAAAAAAAACTAATTAGTCCGTCAGATAGATTTCCAAAAAATATTGGACACGTAGTTTTTCTTTTTTCACGTAAACTTAAAATGAAGACGATACAGTGCTTCGAAAACTCATGTGACGTCTTATGATAGTACATTTTGACGACACAAGTGACGTTTCAAGCCCCACTCCAAGATCTTTGACGCGTTTTATCTTCGACATTTTTATTGATTTGATAAAACAAAAAACACGTATTCAATATTTTTCGATAATCTAACTTACGGACTAAACAGAATCATATTATTTTGACCCAGTCCGATCCCCTATTGTCAACGACAGCCAATGACAGCATCGTTCGAACTGACAACACCGCGCGCCATTTTCTCGTTCTCTCTGTCACTCATACTCCATGACGCGCGCTCGCTTCGCTCGCATATTATATAACACTAAATTGCTTACGGTACAAGTACCAATATGATACGCTGGATGTTCCACTATATGGCCTCATGCTCTTTGACTATGGCTCTCAATGCATTCAGGGGGAAGCGCCAGGTTAGAGATTCGGATTTTCTCTAAGTGATAAAATGAACATAGATTGTTTTATTGATAATTAAAATACATACCTACGTGTTTCGGTCGTGAATTATAAATATTTGATTAAACACAATGCCTGACACTGAAGTTTTTTTAAAACGATGAACTATTTCGCAATTCATCTGCTCCATCCTAGGCCGTATCATCGCTTCTCATGTGAGGAGTTGCAGTCAAATGCAATCCTTTTAAGTTTAAAAACAAAAACAATTTCGCTACTATTGGTTCTTGGTAATAGTTTGAACGTCTACGTACCTTTACACCATTGTAATCATCAAAGTGCTGCTTAAGCTCCATAGTATTCAAAAAAAGCTATATTCATTTTGAGTCTACTGATTTCATGGTAATAATTTGAATTTCACGCAATTGCCATATTGTTGCTCTGTAAAACCTAACTTCTATATCCACATTTTCTCATAATAATTCCCGTCTGCTCCATTAAGTTTTAGAACCGAATTTGGTTTCTGTCACTACGGAGATACCTATATGGAACATCTGCTATATACATTTACATACATGTATGTGTAGATTATTACCTAAGTGTCTTGTAGTCCTTTAAGTACCTAAGCTTTAGGCAGCTGGTACCTTATCATCAGACTATGCATGACCAAGCTTTGAAACTGTATCTAATGTATATTTTCTGCTGTCCATCCATCTGTAGATAATCCTTTTCGAATCTTACAACACCAACGTATCTTACGTTGACTCCAAAACCGAGACTTCTTTAAGGAATATCGATGATATCACTAAGAATCATACTTCGATAATTTTGCTATTTCTTTTTACATTATTAAAGCAGATATTATTATGTAAATAAACTTCCAGAGAAGCTTTTCCTTACATTGGGTCAGCTTTAAAAGTACCCGGTGGTAGCTGAATTCCAGAACCCCACGACTTAGTTATAGCCAACCTTAATACTCCTTGGTAAGACAAATTTTATTAATAATTGGTCGAAGATTCACAAATGACAGCCGGCCCGAAGCAAGATGGAGTACTCTAAAGCGTAAATTAATCCCCGACCGAACTTTACAGCTGTTATTAATACCAATAAATATCTGCAAATAATACGTGAAAATATTCTTGGAACCGACAGACTTTACTTAATTTTACCGAACAAACGTGCTTACGTGGTTTATAAGTCAATATGAAAACTCATTTCATGTTACTCACTTTGATGTTTTTGAGACTCAGGTAGGTAAGTAAATTGAGGTTTGGCTGGTAGGTAATTTAAAATTGACTTGGTTGGAAAATGGTTTAGTAATCCATACCTGTAAAACAGAGTAAATATTTACGGCCTACTTAGGTAAATAAAAAACATAATTTCTTTCATATCAAATCTTAATTTTGTACTATTCGACTGACTGAATTTTATTGGTCTAAGGCAGACGGCTTTATGTAAAGTACTACCTAAAAGGAATATAACTGTATTCGACTAGACTTAACACATGCCCTAAGGCCCAAGATAGTTAGACAAATGTTAGGCAGATAGTGATGCTGTTGAGGTTATGCGTTTCAGAAGTCTATTATTTTATTGCTATAAAAATAGTCAATCTTTTAAAAAGCAATATCCATATATTGCTACATATTTAAAAGTTTGACTATTTTTCATTTCTGTAAGTACCATTACTTAAATAGCAACGTTCCTGTATAACACCTTTCCTCAAAATATTTTTCAAATTGCATATTTTTCGCAAGGAACGCATTTCCAAAGCAATAATTTCACTTTTATGCCTCGTTTGCTACACACAACATTCACTTTCATACACACAGGTCCAATTAAACGTACATACTTGAATGATTCTTAACTCACAATATCTCCCCAAATAGTAGAAATCAATACAAGACTCGTCAACTCCAAGTTAAATCCCGATTCGCAATTAACAAACAACCACTTAACACTTAATGTTATTTAAATGAACCATTACGATAACATTTAACATTCCTGTAATCTGCTCCCGATCAATTAGTAGCTGAGAGTAAAGCGCGGCGTACAATAATCTACTACAGTGACCAGTTTCAAAATCATATCTTTAAATTGAGTAGTCAAATAACGGATAAGCACCATTCTGATAAATACACACAAATGAATTAGTGACGCGTTTGTAAATCGCAGGGAACTGTGACGTATTTGCATTACTAATTTGGATATATATTCTGAAAACTCAATGAATCAGCATAATCATTCTTATCACCTGTAATTTTTCCTTACTTCTACATTAGTCATCTCTTGACACTATAGTCAACTCTTTTTTAGCCTCATAATCCTTTACACAGTTCAACCATCAATTCTTTGCTCTTTCTCTATTTTTATCCACATGAAGAAATAACTAATTATTCACCAAATTATTATTTGTCTTTTGGAAAGCAGATGATTTCAAAATTTACGAGTCAGCGTTACCATTAATTTATAACTTGAATTACCAACCCGTTCAGTTTTGTGTTGTGTACTACGGGACTTATGCTCCCAATACCTCTCATATTAATTTACACAAAACCGACGACCATCGATTTCCAATAGTTTAACTGGGGTATGCTTGTTTGTTTTTACCCGACTGCGGTGAAGCCCAAAAGGAGGGTTATTAATGCATTACCTACCCTTTGTTTCGATCTTTAGTTATATTATACCGTGACTATATAATAATTATAAAGTCGATGCTTTGTTAATCGTAGGTAATGTTGAAACTTCACTTTATGTTCTAATTTTTTTCTGCGTTTCAATGTTATTTATTTGCCAATCCACCACAATAATATAATATTAAAATTCTAATCAATAAAATATAGCGTTAGGTACCTACATTTTGACCTATTTAATCTCGTGGAGGGTTGATCCGTTGCATGAAAACAGACAACACAATGAATCACTATCAATTTTAAAGCCAAAATTAAAGAATACTTACTTAATTTTTTAATTTCAGATTATCCCTCCGTGGGATTAAAACGATCAAAATGTAACGCTGTTTAGTCAAAACCTTCCGGTAAACGATATTTCAATTGTCCACAACACGTTAGGAATCAATTGATCCCACTCTACTGTGTCCGCTTTATTTTCCATACAACACTGTCTTGAGCAGAAGGGCAGTTTCTATGAAATCTCGCTCTCAAGTCACGTGGGAACAAGCTTAATACACAAGTCGACTTAACAGAATAGCTGAACAAGAACGTATATACTATACGCATGTGTAGTTTACACGTCAGAGGCAAAGAAACCAGTGTAAGCTGGCCTCTTATTTCATGGAAACTCTGTGCTACGCTGGGCCAGCTCTGACTCTAGTTGTTACTGACACGCGGTATATACGATATTTGCCATAAACCAAATTGGGTATGAACCACAATCCCTATATCCTTCATTGCCATGTATAAACAAACGTTTTAATTGAAAGCCATTGCCATTGTTTTGTATGGGCTGCCAAAATATTATTATGTTCATTAAATCGGGACGAATCATTGGATTTGAGTAGCCAGAGGTTAATTCGTCAGAAAGTAACTGTTATATTATAACACACATACACTTAACAGTTACATCACGCCTGTAACCCCCAAAGAGTTAGGCAGATGTGTACCCATTAGACCAGGGCCGAAGCCTTCAAAAATGGTAAAAAATGAAAAAAAATTACAGTAGGATGAAACCCAATGGAAAAAGTAGAGAATATAAAAAAAATAAAGGAAAAATAAATTACGGTCGATCTGAGGTCGGGAAGTGGGGGTGAGGGGGTTTTTAAGGGGGCAAGCGGTTTATCTCGAAAAATAAATATTTTTAATCAAAAAAATTACAGTGTATTAAGGACAATAAAAAGGTGTGTTTTCACTAAATTTCGTGAAAAAAAAATGATTTTTGTAAAAGATAAAAATTAAAAACCAGAAACTTGGTTATTTGAATTTTTCACATACATTTTGAGGTTATGTGAAAAAAGTTTTAAAATCAAAGTTGTAGATCTTTTTATTCTCTACAACTTTACCGTCACATTTTTTTCCATAGGACTTGTAGTTTTTCCGGAAATCGAGATAAACCACTTGCCCCCCTTAAAAACTCCCCCACCCCCACTTCCCGACCTCAGATCGACCGTAATTTATTTTTCCTTTAATTTTTGTTATATTCTCTACTTTTTCCATTGGGTTTCATCCTACTATAATTTTATTTGTTTTCAAAAATTAAATACCCTGGTCTACATTAGTACCTAGGTACATGCACAATTCGCTAGAACATGTTTAAGTCCCATACGTAGGTAATAGAGGGCGTTTTATTGCCATCAACCCTCTCCTAGAGGCTATCGCTCATGTCCGCGTTAACGTCAAAATCCTATTAAATTTTTGACATAATTATATTAAGACTAAGATAAGAGCATTCTAGTCTCACTCAGGTAATTTATCAACGGACCGTTCTGAAAAATACGAAGAATTGCTCGTCACTCGGAGAAAAATCCCTACTTAGATAAAGCAATGGTGATGACACAATCTTTTAATCTTTTCTGACGACACATCAGGCTACGCTTCGCTGTATCATGCAAAAAGTTCAAAAAACAAAGCAGTCTAAGGTTAATTTAACAACCTTTATTACTCATTAAAATGCTCATAAACCTAAAATAATTTTAGGATCGCCCAAACTCATTAAAATTGAACCTTTTTAAAATAAGTTCAGATTAAATTTCATTTATTTTCGAGATTTGCTTTACGATGTTTACACAGTTACAATAATGAATGAAAACATAATTTAATTAATAAGTAATAAGACGCGCTTTGGTTAAGGATTATTAGGTTACCTAACACACATACACATGATTTGATTTAAAAAATAATTTAGATGTTAGGTTTTCACTATTTTAATTTTAGTCAAATAAATAAAAAATCATATTAAATCAAAAGTACATACAGCGTGTACAAAGAAGGTGCGATCATATTTCATGGTGTGATTCAGATTATCAAACTGAACAGCTTTCTTCATCGGACGACAATCAAAATCGCGAAAAATAATCTTCTGGCCCATACACTTGGGTCAAAGTAGCTATTGTTTTGTACTGGACAGCAGTATTGTATTCTCATAAAGGTCAGATGTGTGGGTACTCGCATCTGGCAAACAGAAACTGATTCAGCTAAAAGTCTCAAGATAATGTTGACATATCTTTAAACTGTCTTTAAGAAAAAATATTTCTTATTTACTTTACTATGGTCTTGATCATACAATCCATTACTTCCTTACTTTAATATTAATATGTATTATAAATGCGAAAGTAACTCTGTCTGTCTGCTTTCACGCCAAAACTACTGAACTGATTTAAATTATATTGAGTACCTACACAGATAGTCTAGAGCCTGAAAAAGGACATAAGCTATTTTTTAGTGCGAAAAATAATAATAAGGGTTGTAAGGGGTTGAAAAGAGGGGATGAAGAGATTACTTTTGGTCGCGATAACCGACATTCACGCAGACGGAGTCGCGAACATCAGCTAGTGACTTATAAATGGGCACACAGACACTCCGTGATATATTTTTTCTTTCTTTAACTTAAACTTGTGGTAGCCGTATCCGTAACTGCGTTTTTACGGCTTCACTTTGGAATTGCCTTTCAATCTCATTTCGTTTGATCGTAGCAACCATCAATCGGTTTGTTTTCGTTTCCGTGTTTGTGAAAAACAGTTGTTTCAAAGGTTTTGCTGTGGAGAATATACTTAATTAAAAAAATATTGAAACACATGGAACATGAATTTTTATTAAATCTCGCTTTGTCACGTTATATTAGCGGGGTTGTTTGGGTATTTTGGGATTATCCTACTTCTGAATCGTTTTTCAATGAAGACAATTTATGTTGTATTAAATAAAGAGAATATTAAAAACACATGGGTAAAAATGACAAATTTTAATAACATAATATTATCAGTGCGTGAATCGCACGCAACCATGCAACGTTATGCATGAGGTAGCCCACGATCGTGTCCCCACAGTCCGCATCGGTAAAGCCTGTCCTACGCAACGTTACCCAATTTGTGGTCACCACACCGCTTAACTAAGGGGAAACACCCACATGAGTTAACAGCTCAGCTCCCTTGCACCTCTCATCTCACTACTAGAAGGAATCTAGCTTCAAACAATATAATATAACTAGTATTTGCGTGGCTGCGCGAGCTGCGCGCAGCTCGCGGGGCGTGGAGAGGGGGAGAGGGGGAGCTTCGAAAAATGATTTCGACTAACGCATTGCACCTCTCAATGAATCTAAAAAAAAATGTTCCAATGCAGCTCGCGGTACTACCTACCTACACCTACCTACACCTACCTACACCTACCTACACCTACCTACACCTACCTACACCTACCTACTACCTACACCTACCTACACCTACCTACACCTACCTACTACCTACCTACACCTACCTACTACCTACCTACACCTACCTACACCTACCTACACCTACCTACACCTACCTACACCTACCTACACCTACCTACACCTACCTACACCTACCTACACCTACCTACACCTACCTACACCTACCTACACCTACCTACACCTACCTACACCTACCTACACCTACCTACACCTACCTACACCTACCTACACCTACCTACACCTACCTACACCTACCTACACCTACCTACACCTACCTACACCTACCTACACCTACCTACACCTACCTACACCTACCTACACCTACCTACACCTACCTACACCTACCTACACCTACCTACACCTACCTACACCTACCTACACCTACCTACACCTACCTACACCTACCTACACCTACCTACACCTACCTACACCTACCTACACCTACCTACACCTACCTACACCTACCTACACCTACCTACACCTACCTACACCTACCTACACCTACCTACACCTACCTACACCTACCTACACCTACCTACACCTACCTACACCTACCTACACCTACCTACACCTACCTACACCTACCTACACCTACCTACACCTACCTACACCTACCTACACCTACCTACACCTACCTACACCTACCTACACCTACCTACACCTACCTACACCTACCTACACCTACCTACACCTACCTACACCTACCTACACCTACCTACACCTACCTACACCTACCTACACCTACCTACACCTACCTACACCTACCTACACCTACCTACACCTACCTACACCTACCTACACCTACCTACACCTACCTACACCTACCTACACCTACCTACACCTACCTACACCTACCTACACCTACCTACACCTACCTACACCTACCTACACCTACCTACACCTACCTACTACCTACCTACTACCTACCTACTACCTACCTACTACCTACCTACTACCTACCTACTACCTACCTACTACCTACCTACTACCTACCTACTACCTACCTACTACCTACCTACTACCTACCTACTACCTACCTACTACCTACCTACTACCTACCTACTACCTACCTACTACCTACCTACTACCTACCTACTACCTACCTACTACCTACCTACTACCTACCTACTACCTACCTACTACCTACCTACTACCTACCTACTACCTACCTACTACCTACCTACTACCTACCTACTACCTACCTACTACCTACCTACTACCTACCTACTACCTACCTACTACCTACCTACTACCTACCTACTACCTACCTACTACCTACCTACTACCTACCTACTACCTACCTACTACCTACCTACTACCTACCTACTACCTACCTACTACCTACCTACTACCTACCTACTACCTACCTACTACCTACCTACTACCTACCTACTACCTACCTACTACCTACCTACTACCTACCTACTACCTACCTACTACCTACCTACTACCTACCTACTACCTACCTACTACCTACCTACTACCTACCTACTACCTACCTACTACCTACCTACTACCTACCTACTACCTACCTACTACCTACCTACTACCTACCTACTACCTACCTACACCTACCTACTACCTACCTACCTACACCTACCTACTACCTACCTACTACCTATCACCTACCTACTACCTACCTACACCTACCTGCTACCTACCTACACCTACCTACTACCTACCTACACCTACCTACTACCTACCTACACATACCTACTACCTACCTACTACCTCCTACTACCACTAAAAAAACATAACTCTAAAGTTTGCTTGTCGTCGCCCCTGAGTTACGCTTCACCCACTCAACCTTCGTTACGCTAAGGAGGTCGCCGGCTCGCTTCGCTCGCCACCTCCCCCCTTCGCTCCACTCGGTCTCGCAGGTTCGCTCCACTCAGGACCTACCTACCACCGGAAAGCTATCATGACATTATCCCTACGCTACGGGGGTCGCCGGCTCGCTTCGCTCGCCCGCTCCCCCCTTCGCTTTACCGCTGTACCACCACCGGACAGGTTTCGACGCCTACTATAATATTGGTTCAAACACCTAATGGCTATCTCTAACCGTTATGAAGTTACAGCCCTTTTAATTTTAGGGGAGGTTGGGGAGGGGAGGGTATACAAATTTCAACGCCCCTCAAATAGATTTAGGTAAGAATAAAAAAATTTTTCAGGAGTAAAAAAAGAGGTAAAGAGGGGGGGGGTAAAGGGGGGGAGAGGGGGAGTTTCTAAAAATGATTTCGACTAACGCAATGCCCCTCTATATGAATCTGAAAAAAAATTCGTTCCAAGTCTCTTAACTTCCGAGATCCGAAAGGGGGGGGCAAGGGGGTCAAATTTTAAAAATGGTTTTTACTTCCCCAAGCCTCCTCTATACGAATCCCTAAAAAAAACGCGTAAAATCTCTTTATTTTCGAAATCCGCCTAAAGGGGGGGTGAAGGGGGGCAAAGGGATCAAATTTAAAAAATGGTTTTTACTTCTCCGAGCCTACTCTATACGAATCTCTAAAAAAACACACGTAATGTCTCTTTATTTCCGAGATCCGCCTAAAGGGGGGGGTGAAGGGGGGCAAGGGGGTCAAATTTGAAAAATGGTTTTTACTTCCCCGAGCCTACTCTATACGAATCCCTAAAAAAAACACGTAAAATTTCTTTATTTCCGAGATCCGCCTAAAGGGGGGGAGAAGGGGGAAAAGGGGGGCCACTTTGAAAAATGATTTTTACTTTACCAAGCCTCCTCTATACGAATCCCTAAAAAAAAACAAGTAAAGTCTCTTTGTTTCCGAGATACGATAGGGAGGGGGGAGAAGGGGGGGGAAAAGGGGGGGTTTGGGACTTTTCCCATACTCACGAGAGTTGCTTGTTTACGAATCTGTCAAAATATACCCACCTCCCCATCCACCATCTGGGAGAACAATTCTGTCAGTCAGTCAGTGAGTGGTAATTAAGCTTTATATAATATAACTAGTATTTGCGTGGCTGCGCGAGCTGCGCGCAGCTCGCGGGGCGTGAAGAGGGGGAGAGGGGGAGCTTTGAAAAATGATTTCGACTAACGCATTGCACCTCTCAATGAATCTGAAAAAAAAAATGTTCCAATGCAGCTCGCGGTACTACCTACCTACACCTACCTACACCTACCTATCTACACCTGCCTACCTACACCTACCTACCTACACCTACCTACTACCTACCTACACCTACCTACTACCTACCTACACCTACCTACTACCTACCTACACCTACCTACTACCTACCTACACCTACCTACTACCTACCTACACCTACCTACTACCTACCTACACCTACCTACCTACACCTACCTACCTACACCTACCTACACCTACCTACCTACACCTACCTACCTACACCTACCTTCCTACACTTACCTACCTACACCTACCTACCTACACCTACCTACCTACACCTACCTACCTACACCTACCTACCTACACCTACCTACCTACACCTACCTACCTACACCTACCTACCTACACCTACCTACCTACACCTACCTACCTACACCTACCTACCTACACCTACCTACCTACACCTACCTACCTACACCTACCTACCTACACCTACCTACCTACACCTACCTACCTATACCTACCTACCTACTACCTACCTACACCTACCTACTACCTACCTACACCTACCTACTACCTACCTACTACCTACCTACTACCTACCTACACCTACCTACTACCTACCTACTACCTACCTACACCTACACCTACCTACACATACCTACTACCTACCACCTACCTACTACCTACCTACTACCTCCTACTACCACTAAAAAAACATTACCCTAAAGTTTGCTTGTCGTCGCCCCAGAGTTACGCTTCACCCGCTCAACCTTCGTTACGCTAAGGAGGTCGCCGGCTCGCTTCGCTCGCCACCTCCCCCCTTCGCTCCACTTGGTCTCGCAGGTTCGCTCCACTCAGGACCTACCTACCACCGGAAAGCTATCATGACATTATCCCTACGCTACGGGGGTCGCCGGCTCGCTTCGCTCGCCCGCTACCCCCTTCGCTTTGCCGCTGTACCACCACTGGACAGGTTTTGACGCCTACTATAATATTTGTTCAAACACCTAATGGCTATCTCTAACCGTTATGAAGTTACAGCCCTTTTAATTTTAGGGGAGGTTGGGGGGGGGAGGGTATACAAATTTCAACGCCCCTCAAATAGATTTAGGTAAGAATCAAAAAAATTTTCAGGAGTAAAAAAGAGGTGAAGAGGGGGGGGGGTGAAGGGGGGGAGAGGGGGGAGTTTCTAAAAATGATTTCGACTAACGCAATGCCCCTCTATATGAATCTGAAAAAAAATTCGTTCCAAGTCTCTTAACTTTCGAGATCCGCCTAAAAGGGGGGAGAAGGGGGGCAAGTGGGTCAAATTTGAAAAATAGTTTATACTTCCCCAAGCCTCTTCTATACGAATCCTTAAAAAAAAACCCGTTAAATTTCTTTATTTCCGAGATCCGCCTAAAGGGGGTGAGAAGGGGGAAAAGGGGGGCCACTTTGAAAAATGATTTTTACTTTACCGAGCCTCCTCTATACGAATCTGTAAAAAAAAACTTTCAAAGTCTCTTTGTTTCCGAGATACAATAGGAAGGGGGGAGAAAGGGGGGGAAAAGGGGGGGTTTGGGACTTTTCCCATACTCACGAGAGTTAGTTGTTTACGAATCTGTCAAAATATACCCACCTCCCCATCCACCATCTGGGAGAACAATTATGTCAATCAGTCAGTGAGTCAGTGGTAATTTAGCTTTATATAGTATAACTAGTATTTGCGTGGCTGCGCGAGCTGCGCGCAGCTCGCGGGGCGTGAAGAGGGGGAGAGGGGGAGCTTTGAAAAATGATTTCGACTAACGCATTGCACCTCTCAATGAATCTGAAAAAAAAAATGTTCCAATGCAGCTCGCGGTATTACCTACCTACACCTACCTACTCCCTACCTACACCTACCTACTACCTACCTACAACTACCTACCTACACCTACCTACTACCTACCTACTACCTACCTACTACCTACTTACTACCTACCTACTACCTACCTACTACCTACCTACTACCTACCTACTACCTACCTACACCTACCTACTACCTACCTACCTACACCTACCTACTACCTACCTACTACCTATCACCTACCTACTACCTACCTACACCTACCTGCTACCTACCTACACCTACCTACTACCTACCTACACCTACCTACTACCTACCTACACATACCTACTACCTACCTACTACCTCCTACTACCACTAAAAAAACATAACTCTAAAGTTTGCTTGTCGTCGCCCCTGAGTTACGCTTCACCCACTCAACCTTCGTTACGCTAAGGAGGTCGCCGGCTCGCTTCGCTCGCCACGTCCCCCCTTCGCTCCACTCGGTCTCGCAGGTTCGCTCCACTCAGGACCAACCTACCACCGGAAAGCTATCATGACATTATCCCTACGCTACGGGGGTCGCCGGCTCGCTTCGCTCGCCCGCTCCCCCCTTCGCTTTACCGCTGTACCACCACCGGACAGGTTTCGACGCCTACTATAATATTTGTTCAAACACCTAATGGCTATCTCTAACCGTTATGAAGTTACAGCCCTTTTAATTTTAGGGGAGGTTGGGGAGGGGAGGGTATGCAAATTTCAACGCCCCTCAAATAGATTAGGGTAAGAATCAAAAAATTTTTCAGGAGTAAAAAAAGAGGTGAAGAGGGGGGGGGTGAAGGGGGGGAGAGGGTGGAGTTTCTAAAAATGATTTCGACTAACGCAATGCCCCTCTATATGAATCTGAAAAAAAATACGTTCCAAGTCTCTTAACTTTCGAGATCCGCCTAAAAGGGGGGAGAAGGGGGGCAAGGGGGTCAAATTTTAAAAATGGATTTTACTTCCCCGAGCCTCCTCTATACGAATCCGTAAACAAAACAGAACACAAGTTAAAAAAAAGGGTTGAAGAGGGGGGGGGGCGTTAAAGGGGGGAGAGGGGGGAACTTTGAATAACGATTTCGACTCACGCATTGCCCCTTTTAATGAATCTGAAAAAATAAATGTGCCAAGTCTCTTAACTTCCGAGATCCGCCTAAAGGGGGGGTGAAGGGGGGCAAAGGGGTCAATTTTGAAAAATGTTTTTTACTTCACCGAGCCTTTTCTATACGAATCCCTAAAAAAAACACGTAAAATCTCTTTATTTCCGAGATCCGCCTAAAGGGGGGGTGAAGGGGGGCAAGGGGGTCAAATTTGAAAAATGGTTTTTACTTCCCCGAGCATACTCTATACGAATCCCTAAAAAAAATCACGTAAATTCTCTTTATTTCCGAGATCCGCTTAAAAGGGGGAAAAAGGGGGGCAAGGGGGGCCACTTTGAAAAATGATTTTTACTTTACCTTGCCCCCTCTATACGAATCCCTAAAAAAAAACAAGTAAAATCTCTTTGTTTTCGAGATACGACAGGAAGGGGGGAGAAGGGGGGGGAAAAGGGGGGGTTTGGCAATTTTCCCATACTCACGAGAGTTGCTTGTTTACGAATCTGTCAAAATATACCCACCTCCCCATCCACCATCTGGGAGAACAATTCTGTCAATCAGTGAGTGAGTCAGTCAGTGGTAATTTAGCTTTATATAGTATTTAGCTTTATATAGTATAACTAGTATTTGCGTGGCTGCGCGAGCTGCGCGCAGCTCGCGGGGCGTGAAGAGGGGGAGAGGGGGAGCTTTAAAAAATGATTTCGACTAACGCATTGCACCTCTCAATGAATCTGAAAAAAAAAATGTTCCAATGCAGCTCGCGGTACTACCTACCTACTACCTACCTACACCTACCTACTACCTACCTACACCTACCTACACCTACCTACACCTACCTACACCTACCTACACCTACCTACACCTACCTACACCTACCTACACCTACCTACACCTACCTACACCTACCTACACCTACCTACACCTACCTACTACCTACCTACACCTACCTACTACCTACCTACACCTACCTACACCTACCTACTACCTACCTACACCTACCTACTACCTACCTACACCTACCTACTACCTACCTACACCTACCTACTACCTACCTATCACCTACCTACGACCTACCTACACCTACCTACTACCTACCACCTACCTACACCTACCTACACCTACCTACACATACCTACCTACTACCTACCTACACCTACCTACACATACCTACTACCTACCACCTACCTACTACCTACCTACTACCTCCAACTACCACTAAAAAAACATTACCCTAAAGTTTGCTTGTCGTCGCCCCTGAGTTACGCTTCACCCACTCAACCTTCGTTACGCTAAGAAGGTCGCCGGCTCGCTTCGCTCGCCACCTCCCCCCTTCGCTCCACTCGGTCTCGCAGGTTCGCTCCACTCAGGACCTACCTACCACCGGAAAGCTATCATGACATTATCACTACGCTACGGGGGTCGCCGGCTCGCTTCGCTCGCCCGCTCCCCCCTTCGCTTTACCGCTGTGCCACCACCGGACAGGTTTTGACGCCTACTATAATATTTGTTCAAACACCTAATGGCTATCTCTGACCGTTATGAAGTTACAGCCCTTTTAATTTTAGGGTAGGTTGGGGGGGGGGAGGGTATACAAATTTCAACGCCCCTCAAATACATTTAGGTAAGAATCAAAAAAAAATTCAGGAGTAAAAAAGAGGTGAAGAGGGGGGGGGGGGTGAAGGGGGGAGAGGGGGAGTTTCTAAAAATGATTTCGACTAACGCAATGCCCCTCTATATGAATCTGAAAAAAATTCGTTCCAAGTCTCTTAACTTTCGAGATCCGCCTAAAAGGGGGGAGAAGGGGGGCAAGGGGGTCAAATTTTAAAAATGGTTTTTACTTCCCCTAGCCTCCTCTAAACGAATCTTTAAAAATAAACACGTGAAATCTCTTTATTTCCGAGATCCACCTAAAGGGGGGGTGAAGGGGGTCAAGGGGGTCAAATTTGAAAAATGGTTTTTACTTCCCTAAGCCCCCTCTATACGAATCCCTAAAAAAAAACACGTAAAATCTCTTCGTTTCCGAGATACGATAGGGAGGGGGGAGAAGGGGGGGGGAAAAGGGGGGGTTTGGGACTTTTCCCATAGTCATGAGAGTTGATTGTTTACGAATCTGTCAAAATATACCCACCTCCCCATCCACCATCTGGGAGAACAATTCTGTCAGTCAGTCAGTCAGTGAGTGGTAATTTAGCTTTATATAGTATAACTAGTATTTGCGTGGCTGCGCGAGCTGCGCGCAGCTCGCGGGGCGTGAAGAAGGGGAGAGGGGGAGCTTTGAAAAATGATTTCGACTAACGCATTGCACCTCTCAATGAATCTGAAAAAAAAAATGTTCCAATGAAGCTTGCGGTACTACCTACCTACCTACTACCTACCTACATCTACCTACTACCTACCTACTACCTACCTACACCTATGTACTACCTACCTACCTACACCTACCTACTACTTACTTACTACCTACCTACTACCTACCTATCACCTACCTACTACCTCCCACTACCACTAAAATAAGCATTACCCTAAAGTTTGCGTGTCGTCGCCCCTGAGTTACGCTTCACCCACTCAACCTTCGTTACGCTAAGGAGGTCGCCGGCTCGCTTCGCTCGCCACCTCCCCCCTTCGCTCAACTCGGTCTCGCAGGTTCGCTCCACTCAGGACCTACCTACCACCGGAAAGCTATCATGACGTTATCCCTACGCTACGGGGGTCGCCGGCTCGCTTCGCTCGCCCGCTCCCCCCTTCGCTTTACCGCTGTACCACCACCGGACAGGTTTCGACGCCTACTATAATATTTGTTCAAACACCTAATGGCTATCTCTAACCGTTATGAAGTTACAGCCCTTCTAATTTTAGGGGAGGTTGGGGAGGGGAGGGTATACAAATTTCAACGCCCCTCAAATAGATTTAGGTAAGAATCAAAAATTTTTTCAGGAGTTAAAAAAGAGGGGAAGAGGGGGGGGGGTGAAGGGGAGGAGAGGGGGGAGTTTCTAAAAATGATTTTGACTAACGCAATGCCCCTCTATGTGAATCTGAAAAAAAATTCGTTCCAAGTCTCTTAACTTTCGAGATCCGCCTAAAGGGGGGGTGAAGGGGGGCAAGAGGGTCAAATTTGAAAAATGGTTTATACTTCCCCAAGCCTCTTCTATACGAATCCCTAAAAAAAAACACGTAAAATTTCTTTATTTCCGAGATCCGCCTAAAGGGGGGTAGAAGGGGGAAAAGGGGGGCCACTTTGAAAAATGGTTTTTACTTTACCGAGCCCCCTCTATACGAATTCCTAAAAAAAAACACGTAAAGTCTTTTCGTTTCTGAGATACGATAGGGAGGGGGGAGAAGGGGGGGGAAAAGGGGGGGTTTGGGACTTTTCCCATAGTCATGAGAGTTGATCGTTTACGAATCTGTCAAAATATACCCACCTCCCCATCCACCATCTGGGAGAACAATTCTGTCAATAAGTCAGTCAGTCAGTGGTAATTTAGCTTTATATAGTATAACTAGTATTTGCGTGGCTGCGCGAGCTGCGCGCAGCTCGCGGGACGTGAAGTGGGGGAGGGGGGGAGCTTTGAAAAATGATTTCGACTAACGCATTGCACCTCTCAATGAATCTGAAAAAAGAAATGTTCCAATGCAGCTCGCTCTACTACCTAATACCTACACCTACCTACTACCTACCTACACCTACCTACACCTACCTACTACCTACCTACACCTACCTACACCTACCTACACCTACCTACACCTACCTACACCTACCTACACCTACCTACACCTACCTACACCTACCTACACCTACCTACACCTACCTACACCTACCTACACCAACCTACACCTACCTACACCTACCTACACCTACCTACACCTACCTACACCTACCTACACCTACCTACACCTACCTACACCTACCTACACCTACCTACACCTACCTACTACCTACCTACACCTACCTACACCTACCTACACCTACCTACCACCTACCTACACCTACCTACACCTACCTACCTACACCTACCTACACCTACCTACACCTACCTACACCTACCTACACCTACCTACACCTACCTACACCTACCTACACCTACCTACACCTACCTACACCTACCTACACCTACCTACACCTACCTACACCTACCTACACCTACCTACACCTACCTACACCTACCTACACCTACCTACACCTACCTACACCTACCTACACCTACCTACACCTACCTACACCTACCTACACCTACCTACACCTACCTACACCTACCTACACCTACCTACACCTACCTACACCTACCTACACCTACCTACTACCTACCTATCACCTACCTACCACCTACCTACTACCTCCTGCTACCACTAAAAGAACATTTCCCTAAAGTTTGCTTGTCGTCGCCCCTGAGTTACTCTTCACCCACTCAACCTTCGTTACGCTAAGGAGGTCGCCGGCTCGCTCCGCTCGCCAACTCCCCCCTTCGCTCCACTCGGTCTCGCAGGTTCGCTCCACTCAGGACCTACCTACCACCGGAAAGCTATCATGACATTATCCCTACGCTACGGGGGTCGCCGGCTCGCTTCGCTCGCCCGCTCCCCCCTTCGCTTTACCGCTGTACCACCACCGGACAGGTTTCGACGCCTACTATAATATTTGTTCAAACACCTAATGGCTATCTCTAACCGTTATGAAGTTACAGCCCTTTTAATTTTAGGGGAGGTTGGGGAGGGGATGGTATACAAATTTCAACGCCCCTCAAATAGATTTAGGTAAGAATCAAAAAATTTTAAGGAGTAAAAAAGAGGTGAAGAGGGGGGGGGGTGAAGGGGGAGAGAGGGGGGAGTTTCTAAAAATGATTTCGACTAACGCAATGCCCCTCTATATGAATCTGAAAAAAAATTCGTTCCAAGTCTCTTAACTTTCGAGATCCGCCTAAAAGGGGGGAGAAGGGGGGCAAGGGGGTCAAATTTGAAAAATGGTTTTTACTTCCCCAAGCCTCCTCTATACGAATCCCTAAAAAAAACGCGTAAAATCTCTTTATTTTCGATATCCGCCTAAAGGGGGGGGTGAAGGGGGGCAAGGGGGTCAAATTTGAAAAATGGTTTTTACTTCCCTGAGCCTCCTCTATACGAATCCCTAAGAAAACACACGTAATGTCTCTTTATTTCCGAGATCCGCCTAAAGGGGGGGAGAAGGGGGAAAAGGGGGGCCACTTTGAAAAATGATTTTTACTTAACCGAGCCCCCTCTATACGAATCCCTAAAAAAAAACACGTAAAGTCTCTTTGTTTCCGAGATACGATAGGGAGGGGGGAGAAGGGGGGGGGGAAAAGGGGGGGTTTGGGACTTTTCCCATACTCACGAGAGTTACTTGTTTCCGAATCTGTCAAAATATACCCACCTCCCCATCCACCATCTGGGAGAACAATTCTGTCAGTGAGTCAGTCAGTGGTAATTTAGCTTTATATAGTATAACTAGTATTTGCGTGGCTGCGCGAGCTGCGCGCAGCTCGCGGGGCGTGAAGAGGGGGTGAGGGCTTTGAAAAATGATTTCGACTAACGCATTGCACCTCTCAATTAAACTGAAAAAAAAAATGTTCCAATGCAGCTCGCGGTACTACTTACCTACACCTACTGACACCTACCTACACCTACCTACACCTACCTACACCTACCTACACCTACCTACACCTACCTACACCTACCTACACCTACCTACACCTACCTACACCTACCTACACCTACCTACACCTACCTACACCTACCTACACCTACCTACACCTACCTACACCTACCTACACCTACCTACACCTACCTACACCTACCTACACCTACCTACACCTACCTACACCTACCTACACCTACCTACACCTACCTACACCTACCTACACCTACCTACACCTACCTACACCTACCTACACCTACCTACACCTACCTACACCTACCTACACCTACCTACACCTACCTACACCTACCTACTACCTACCTACACCTACCTACCTACACCTGCCTACTACCTACCTACTACCTACCTACACCTACCTACACCTACCTACACCTACCTACACCTACCTACACCTACCTACACCTACCTACACCTACCTACACCTACCTACACCTACCTACACCTACCTACTACCTACCTACACCTACCTACTACCTACCTACACCTACCTACTACCTACCTACACCTACCTACACCTACCTACACATACCTACTACCTACCACCTACCTACCACCTACCTACTACCTACCTACTACCTCCTACTACCACTAAAACAACATTACCCTAAAGTTTGCTTGTCGTCGCCCCTGAGTAAAGCTTCACCCACTCAACCTTCGTTACGCTAAGGAGGTCGCCGGCTCGCTTCGCTCGCCACCTCCCCCCTTGGCTCCACTCAGGACCTACCTACCACCGGAAAGCTATCATGACATTATGCCTACGCTACGGGGGTCGCCGGCTCGCTTCGCTCGCCCGCTCCCAACTTCGCTTTACCGCTGTACCACCACCGGACAGGTTTCGACGCCTACTATAATATTTGTTCAAACACCTAATGGCTATCTCTAACCGTTATGAAGTTACAGCCCTTTCAATTTTAGGGGAGGTTGGGGAGGGGAGGGTATACAAATTTCAACGCCCCTCAAATAGATTTAGGTAAGAATCAAAAATTTTTTCAGGAGTAAAAAAAGAGGGGAAGAGGGGGGGTGAAGGGGGGGAGAGGGGGGAGTTTCAAAAAATGATTTCGACTAACGCAATGCCCCTCTATATGAATCTGAAAAAAAATTCGTTCCAAGTCTCTTAACTTCCGAGATCCGAAAGGGGGGGGTGAAGGGGGGCAAGGGGGTCAAATTTTAAAAATGGTTTTTACTTCCCCAAGCCTCCTCTATACGAATCCTTAAAAAAAATCACGTAAATTCTCTTTATTTCCGAGATCCGCCTAAAGGGGGGGAGAAGGGGGAAAAGGGGGGCCACTTTGAAAAATGATTTTTACTTTACCGAGCCCCCTCTATACGAATCGGTAAAAAAAAAAAAATACGTGTCTCTTAGTTTCCGAGATACGACAGGGAGGGGGAGGAGGGGGGGCAAAAAGGGGGGGTTTGGCACTTTTCCCATACTCACGAGAGTTAGTTGTTTACGAATCTGTCAAAATATACCCACCTCCCCATCCACCATCTGGGAGAACAATTCTGTCAGTGAGTGAGTCAGTGAGTCAGTGGTAATTAAGCTTTATTATAATATATAGTACGCCTAGTAGTAGTATACTCTTCACGCCCCGCGAGCTGCGCGCAGCTCGCGGGGCGTGAAGGGGGGGAGAGGGGAAGCTTTGAAAAATGATTTCGACTAACGCATTGTCCCTTTCAATGAATCTGAAAAAAAATTGTTCCAAGTCTCTTAACTTCCGAGATCCGCCTAAAGGGGGGGTGAAGGGGGGCAAGGGGTTCAAATTTGAAAAACGGATTTTACTTCCCCGAGCCTCCTCTATATGAATCTCACGTATGACACCACCAACCTACACCTACTTACCACCTACCTACTACCTACCTACACCTACCTACCACCTACCTACACACTACCTACCTACACCTACCTACCTACTACCTACCTACTACCTACCTACTACCTACCTACACCTACCTACTACCTACCTATACCTACCTACCTACACCTACACCTACCTACACATACCTACTACCTACCTACTACCTCCTACTACCACTAAAAAAACATTACCCTAAAGTTTGCTTGTCGTCGCCCCTGACTGAGTTACGCTTCACCCACTCAACCTTCGTTACGCTAAGGAGGTCGCCGGCTCGCTTCGCTCGCCACCTCCCCCCTTCGCTTCACTCGGTCTCGCAGGTTCGCTCCACTCAGGACCTACCTACCACCGGAAAGCTATCATGACATTATCCCTACGCTGCGGGGGTCGCCGGCTCGCTTCGCTCGCCCGCTCCCCCCTTCGCTTTACCGGTAGCACCATTTTAGTCCCCCGAGCCTCCTCTATACGAATCCGTAAACAAAACAGAAAAAAGGGGTGAAGAGGGGGGAGTGAAGGGAGGGAGAGGGGGGAGCTTTGAAAAATGATTTCGACTAACGCATTGCCCCTTTTAATGAATCTGAAAAAAAAAATGTTCCACGTCTCTTAACTTCCGAGATCCGAAAGGGGGGGGGGTGAAGGGGGGCAAGGGGGTCAAATTTGAAAAATTGTTTACACTTCCCCAAGCCTCCTCTATAAGAATCCCTAAAAAAAAACACGTAAATTCTCTTTATTTCCGAGATCCGCCTAAAGGGGGGGTGAAGGGGGGCAAAGGGGTCAAATTTAAAAATGGTTTTTACTTCCCCGAGCCTACTCTATACGAATCCCTAAAAAAAAACATGTAAAATTTCTTTATTTCCGAGATCCGTCTAAAGGGGGGGAGAAGGGGGAAAAGGGGGGCCACTTTGAAAAATGATTTTTACTTTACCGAGCCCCCTCTATACGAATCCCTAAAAAAAAACACGTAAAGTCTCTTTGTTTCCGAGATACGATAGGGAGGGGGGAGAAGGGGGGGGGAAAGGGGGGGTTTGGGACTTTTCCCATACTCACGAGAGTGACTTGTTCACGAATATGTCAAAATATACCCACCTCCCCATCCACCATCTGGGAGAACAATTCTGTCAGTGAGTGAGTCAGTGGTAATTTAGCTTTATATAATATAATATAATAATGTGATACCTTTAAGGAAAGAAATATATGGAACTAGGTGTTCCAATAAACGAATAAATATTTTTTCTCTTTCTCTCTTTCTCATATATTTCTTTCCATTCCATATACCACATATGCTTGTAGGCTTCGCCCGCTACAACTCTAAAATTATCCCACGGGAAGATAAAATCGGGATAAAAACTATTCTATAATATGTTAGTCCAGGTTATAAACTATCAGTGTATCACCAAATATTATCCAAATCCGTTCAGTAGTTTTTGCGTGAAAGAGTAACAAACATCCATCCATACATACATACTTCCAAACTTTCGCGTTTATAATATTAGTAGTGTTATGTTACAAAAATACATATATGGAAAGAACTGACTTTCCATATTATCACCTCACAGTAAACTAGTGCAGTCTGCTGCCATTTCGTTACATGTATAAGATAGAAGCTTCATCAAATTTAAACGTAACGTAAGTACCTACATGTCGAACGAAACTAACACCGTTTTATATGGTTCCGTAGCTAAAGAGTCAAAACGGGACCCTTGGGAGGTTTCGTTTTATTCCACGCATTAATTTTATAGGTTTAAGTAATCAGATGATTTGTTCGTAGAATATAAATAAAGGAGATGTGAGCGCCTACCTAGTTTAGCCATATATGTGTATCATGCATGTCATGACAAAGTCGGCCCAAAAATAAAAATATATAAGAAAATTCGAAAAAATGTTGCAGTGGTGGTATGTACGAGTACACACGACGATGCGTTACCATGCGAAGAAGCTCTATGCAACTCCAATATAATCTGATCACTCATTGTACGGGAAATATATTTGATACCTACTTAAACCGAAGTATATAGCTCGCTCACATCAGATAGTTTTCAGATAGCTTTTCATTTTTTGACAATCATATTGAAATTCATAAACCTACGTTGTCGATCAGGCGATTTTGTTCTTATTCGCGTTTGCAATTCAGGTGCTGCATGTTATGATATGAAACCACAGAGTACGAGTTCGACTCACACTTGACCGGTTTTTTGTTTGATTAAAACATTCTTACGTTGCAGCGTATACAATGGCTTTTCTGCTGAATTCTGTGTGGGCGTCCTTTGTAGTTCTTTTTTATCCACAATTTCACGAATATGAGAGCAGCGGGTTTTTCACGAGAAAACAATATCAACTTGTAATCAATTTTGAATGGCGTTGCTTTGTAAAGGGTAAAACATAGGTGGCAAGCAGGGTTTGTATCTTTTTTTTCTAAAAAACTTAAAAAGTTGTAAGAGAGAAAATAGACAAGAATTGAATAAAATGTGTAAATTTTATCTTAGTTAATAAGTACTTAAGGCCGATTTTCAATGGGGTTACCATGACGTCTTAAAGCAGAATTGTTTTAATCATATTGCAGTGCGGGAAGAGAGCTGTACAAGGTGACTAGCGCCATCTCTTTACCACACTGGAATAAGATTATTAACAATCCTGCTTGAAGACGTCATGGTAGACCTCCGGATCTTGTTAGCAATGGTTCTGTACAAAACCCAACGTCTGATAGTTTTATAAGGAAGCACTGCCAATTTTATGCCATTACCGAATGGGCCGACCCGTAATAAGAGCAGTGTGTAGGTGTGGTGTGGCCCCTGATATTGTTAAATCAACCCCTAAATATAAAAATAAATATTGTATTGTTCTTCTAAAAAAAGGTCAGAATAATAATACTAATTCTCTATTTCATATTCTTTTGATGGCATTAGTAAGTAGTTATTTCAAGTTTCTAAGTACGTATGTACCTATTCCAAGAATACATTAACGATCTTCCTACTATTGAGAAATTGAGTACTTGTCTATATAAAATTTTAAACTTAGTAATTTATGTTTGTTTTATCTATATAACAAGATATGAAATACAATCTTTAAAAAGTTTTCGTTCGTTAAACAAATACATTTCAAAGATATTAAAAGTGGCTTATTATATTTACATTGAATAATGTTTTCATAATTGTTATGTTGTTATAATTTTTATTTGTTAAACTGTATACAAAAAATAATCACATGCCAATAAATTGATTTTGGCTATGGTCTCATTCATACCCAAGAATGGAATATAAAAAAACATCATTATAAAAAATTCTTCGTTAAAAAGGATATTCGATATCCGAACGTTAGATATTGTCAAAGGCGGAGCCGTAGAGTTCAGAATAATTACAGTGCCATAACAGAATTAACGCGATGCACTGACGTCACTGACTCGTTAGTACGACATTACACGACAGTACGACATATCGAACCATGTTTAAAAAATAATTAAGTTAATTCGTCATCATTCATCATCTGCCTAGCCTTTTCCCAACCATGTTGCAGTCCTCTTCCTACTGCTATTCAGCTCTATCTCGTTTAGACTACAGCTGAATACCAGTATTTTACGTGGAGTGCCTATTTGACCTATTTATCCCAGTTACTATACTGGTTAACACACAGTTAACACGAGACTGGTTTTCAGACTTTTGGGGCCACCTGTAAACGACTATCAAAGATTTAAAACTGACAGCCAGGAAAACCAGGTATTTGAGAATTATGTCCCTACATTACACAATTTGAGAGGCTTTATGAATAGACTGAGTATACAGTCAAAGCCCCTGAAAAAAAAAGTAATTTCGTCAAATTCGCTAGATTGGTAACGCTTTCGCACGGTTCACTTCGCGCAATTGGAATACCTAAAACAAAAAAATATTCGTTAGGAAAATATTAATTTGCGATTCGTATTCTGTAATAATAAAAAAATATATTGTGAAACCTGAAAGCATATTATGTTATCACTTTGAAAATAAAAGGCTGGTATTGGTGGTAAAGTGCGCTCTTTTGTTGCCTTGCCAGACTAAATGTTACCAATTATTATTAACATGAAAGTTTGTTTGGATGGATGGATGTGTGTTACTCTTTCACGCAAAAACTACTGAACAGATTTGAATAAAATTTGGTACACAGATAGTTTATAACCTGGATTAACACATAGGATAGTTTTTATCCCGATTTTATCTTCCCGTGGGATAATTTTCGAATTGTAGCGGGTGAAGCCGCTGGCAACAGCTAGTCGATTGTACTTTTCACCAAACTATAAGTAACCGTTTCTTTGTTTTATTTATTTCGGAACTAGGAGTTAATTTAATATTCATTATTTCCATCATCATCATATTCCTGATCTTGTCCCATGTTGCTTGAGCGGCGCTGCACATTTATTTTTACCCGACTACGGCAAAGCCAAAGGAGGGTTATGATTTTGACTGGCTATATATTATGTATGTATGTATGTGTGTATCTTCATCTGTTCCCTCATAGCTTCTAATCTACTTATCGGAACTCGATATATGAGGTATCGTTAGAACCGTCTTAATTTTCCGCTGAACATAGGCTACGTGACGTGTCACAAAAAGCGATTTGGCGCCAAAAAGTAAGGCTTAAAAAATAAAAATGGAGATAAACACGCCGTGTTTGGTATCATTTAAAAGGGCCTCACTTGTACATTTGCATAATATTGCTCAAATTTAAAATCACGCCCTCTAGCGGACAAAAAGTCAAGAGTAAAAAAAAAAATTAACACCAAAATTGTTTAAATAAAAAAAGTAAAAAACTAAAACCCGACTACTACAAAAAAAAACGACGCTGAAAAAGTATGAAACAAGATTTTCAGGATAGAATAAAAAGAAACGCCGTAGTCACACGTTATAGGTACCAACCTAAACACTTTAATACCGTGTGACTACGGCTTTTCTTTTTGTTCTATCCTGAAAATCTTGTTTCATACTTTTTCAGCGTCGTTTTTTTTGTCGTAGTCGGGTTTTATTTCCATACTCCTCTGTCAACCGTAACTAATTCACTCCATTATCAAATTTCCATAATTTGAACAAATATTGGTAAATTCCGAATTTTCTTAATTGGGTCCAAAATTGAGTACGAAAACCTCTTTTCCAAATCAAATCCGAGGACAAAAACCGATTATTAACAACATCTCAAGTTTACTCAAAGGTATACCGTGTCTCTAAATTATCAAAGATATTTTTAGTTGTATTTGAAATATATCATAGAAATATTATGCTGTCTAGATGGAAAAACGGAGTGAAGTGCTTTAAATTATAATGAGGCTGTATACACACATACCTACTAGACACACACATGAACTAACGCCTTTTTCCCGTGGGGGTAGGCAGAAACCAGAGAAACTTTATCTTCTGTAAATTATACAAAGTCTTAATCATTACTAGATAGAATATTATCTTTGAAATCTTGTGTTTGTCATCTTGTCTAGAGGCTAATCAATATTTCAAATCTAAGTCGCCTAATTTTTTGATTCGAAAGGTTTAAAAAAAAAAGAAAGCGTTTTTTCCTCTGATAGTAAAATGAGGCTGCAAACTTCGATGATGATAAAGAAATCATTGACAATAGATATATTAAACACTATTGTGGTCTTATTACGTTCATTAAAGCCAACAGCCATAACTCTATAATAAACCTGCACGTAACGATTCAATTAGGTAAGCCGTTTCACATCAAAGGCTTCTCTTTAAAATTATCTTCTTATTAACTTGCTTGCTCCTTAAACAAGTAATAAAGTAAGGAATAATAATTAAGAAAAATATTCTGAATAAATTGACGATGTACGAGCAACTTGGAGATTTTCAACAAGTTGGTTTGTAGACCGCTCCGGGCTATCACAGAGAGTTTCCAACCGCCTTTACGAAATGATAAAACTTTTAATTCCGTGTTGAAATATAAAGATACATAATTTAGTTTTTGAGATTTTATAAGACTTTTTTCGATTCTGTGATGTTTATTAAAGTTAATGAATCGTTAGAGCGGTTTCAGACTAGCTTATTTTTCTGCGCGTTAAAGTTCGTATTGACTTACGCGTTTGTACACGTGCGCCACATTTTATGCTTCATGAGTTATTCACGGGCCTTCCTTTATGTCAATTTACTCGCACATGTTTGAAGTGAGCTTTCTTTAGTATAGTACTTAATTAAAAAAATATTATCATGTCGTCTTGACCTTTTATCCAAGTTATTAGCACGTGTATTCTTGGCTAAAATTACATACAATAATCAGCAAAAATCATAAGGGAAAATAATGACCATATCCTCGTGTCAGCACTAGTAATACGAATGTCCATATTGACATTTACGTTCCACAATCCACATAATAGAAGAACAAATACTTATCCGTATTATAGTAGCAGCCAAATTCTTCTGTCCTGGCGTGTCTACAAGAATTGAATAAAGCTGTATAATAAAGAAATCTATATACAAATGGCAGCGCCGCGTTTCGCCGTACAAATGGGACTCAGCGGGGCGTCTGATATGATCAGAGTGACTTATCACGTTCGTTCCACTGTCATGACAATCTCGTAACACTATGGAAGTATTTGGGGTTTCTTTATTGAATATTTAATGGGTGACATGGGTTTGTGTTTGATGTGTTGTCTTAGGGAATTTAAAACATAATGATCTGCTCAGCCTACTCTCAACTGCTTACGTTGGGGTCTGTCAAAAAGTGAATGCAACTGAATGCATAATAGGTACATGTACATATTTTAATTAAAAAGATTGCCTATTTGCATCCACAATCCAGATTCTAGGGTAAACGACACGCTCCAGAGTAAGTATGTATTCTCTGATTTCACCGTAAGCTATTCTGTGTATATAAGGGAATGTGACACGTTTGTTTCACAAACACGTGTCTACCTACATACTAGGTGTAGAAAGACCCCAAAAAAAGTCGTTTCTCAGTAAAAAAATTTGCGTAAGTACATAGGGGGGGGGGAGGGGGGGGGGGTACATAGTAATTAGTCTCATGAAATAATACTTGGTTAACGGCTTCGTGAAAAGTCCATTTACACCTAGTAAAAGTAGGTAAGTTTAACTATGTAGCCACTGATTAAAACTAAAATTAATCGACAACCAACTCTGAAATAACTAACTTATCGTATTAAAATGAACAGTCAATTTGATACCTAATCAATATTTAGTAGTTCGATAAATTAGATGTTATAATAAAAATGGTAACAAACGACTGGAGCGAGGACGCCCAGTTAAACATAAAACAATTTTAGATGAAGGTTGATAGCCGATTTTTAATCAAATTGATTAAGTAATTGAGATTAATGACATTAAAACCAAAATATATAGTTTGTATTTAGTAATTTTGTTGTCTGCTGCACTAAATTGGCTTATACTACTATGAGCCACTTTATTTAATTAATTATTCATTATTGTTCTCTCTCCTTCCTTTATCCCAATTTAATTAGGGTCGGCGCCACATGTCTCCTTCTTCCATACTCTACTATTCATCTCAGCAGTCACCTCCTATCTAGCCATATCATCCTTCACATAGTCCATACATATTTTAAGAACTAATAATCCATCAAAAATTATAATTAAGTAGTCATCATCATCAGCCATATGACGTCCACTGCTGGGCCAAAGCCTCCCCCATAGAACGCCATAACGAACGGCAACCTGCCGTTTGCATCCACCGGTTGCCTACGACTTTCACGATGCACGATGTCGAAGGCTTCAATTATTTATATTATCAGTGATTCCATAGAAGATTAAAGACATTATGAACGGTTATTCATACGGTGCGGCCGCACGGCCTTGTCTTGCACGACAGTTTACCGTATGAAGTTTGAATGAAATGCCAAAAACCCACGTCCACGGGGCCAAATACATGCAACATGGAACTGTCATGTGATCCTATAAAATTATACTTCATCAACCAATCGGGGGTGGTATGACTGAGGGTTACTCAACTCCTAACACTTTCCCCTTCTTGTACTTGATTAACTAAAATCCAGTCAGTCTAAGACGAAAGTGAACTCGTGTCTTCAAATTGAAGGGTACATGTTGACCTTTGCCAAAGCATATGATTCCTTATCATGAAGACGCTTCTGCTTCAATTTGATTTCATGTTGACCTTCACCAGAAGTGTTGGCAAAGTAATATAATCTGCTATATTTAGAAATGACATTTCAGAACGTACGATGTAATTACTTATGCCATAGGAATAAAATAAAAGGATTTCAGAAATGTCCCGGATCCAAATTCCGTTTAATAAATGCTAGAAGTGGAAATGGTTTATTTATCTGCCTAGCCTTTTCCCAACTATATTGGGGTCGGCTTCCACTCTAACCGGATGCAGCTGAATACCAGTATTTTACATGGAGCGACTGCCTATCTGACCCCCACAACCCAGTTAATACTAGGTAATCCGATACCCTTTGGTAAGACTGGATCTGGATGTAAGAATTTCAGGTCAAGGAAATGGTTATATTTAACTTTGGCATTTTAGGATAGGACTATTGTGTTATGTACTGCTGCCTCTTGTGAAACAAGCACTCACAGTACAATAGCAACACTGATGTTTGAGAATCAAGTCCTTGTCAATTTTTTATCCAAAAAATTAAAATCACTGGATACGTAGTACCTATTTTATGAAAATAATTCTATTTGATTTTATTTAGTGTTATTTTTCTTTCAACAACCCGTTCCCTAAAAAAGACTTTATT
Source organism: Diarsia dahlii (assembly GCA_949775195.1). NCBI lineage: Eukaryota > Metazoa > Arthropoda > Insecta > Lepidoptera > Noctuidae > Diarsia > Diarsia dahlii. The sequence continues at coordinate 7,592,275 of OX459195.1, read as the reverse complement.
ATTTCGCTCTCCTAAATCATTGATTACATTAAAAGAAAATAAATGGGCAACATTAATAGTCCATAAATAAACAAAGATATAATTTATAGACGTCCAAACATTTTATCTCGTTCCATATCAGCGTAGGTATTCAATTAATAAATTAGACACATTCGGCTAAAAACATATTAATTATGGGTTATAAATAATGGTGAACTTAATAGAATAAAAGCTATTGGTAATTCATATATCATTAGCATTATAACTTGTATCTCCGAAGACTTACACAGGTGCCGTGTACCTCCATAATACACAAGTTGGAGTACAAACGCGCATTAATCATGAGTTTATTTACTTACAATTATTGGAAGCTAATATAATGAAAGTTTATGAACTAAAGCTGTTAGTGTTTATTACTAATTCCTTTCTCGCGCAAGTGGGGATAGCACTGAACTAAAACGATAAAGGATCTTCCCTTCTGAAGGGCGACTATAATTATATGCGTTGTGAGACACGATAGAGAATTAGGGAAGAAAGTATGGAAATCGTGGGTAACGCTTAATTAGACAATTTTTTTAGCGAATACCTAATGATAATTATTGCCATAAAATTGAATAAAGAAATAACAAAGTGGCAAAATAATATGCATAATCAAAATTCATGAGCCCAAGTTCAATATAAATTACCTAGTAAACCACTTAATCAGATTTTGACAAAACGAATCTGCTTTAGTCTAGTCGAAAACACTGTTTGAGTAACCTTTTAAGATCAAACACAAAACAAAAAAATAAACTAAAACTGGTAATAAAATGTAACAAATACCTATTTGCTGTTAACTTTAGACCGTTCGCCCAAACCGGTTCAGTATAAATCGATCCCGCTGTTTGTCGTAAAACAACTTTGACTATCAGTAGCGCGCAATGTTTGACAATTTCGTCGGATCCCTTGTAAACTGATTAAACTGTGAACGTCAAAAGTTCAACACATCAAAGATGACAGCGACGTTTATTGGCTGCCTGATTTTTGTCTGCGATAACGCTTGAATTTTAATGATGTTTTTTTTGACTTGATGATTTTAATTAATAACCCTGGCTTTTTTAAGTTGATACTTTCAAAAGTAAGTCTCAGAATATGGTTATTGAGATGGCTATCTCAGTGGACTTAGGTACGACTATTTACTTATCATTGCATTTATTTATCATTTTTATTTATTGATACATTTTGCTATTTATTTATTTATGCAAGGTAGCTTCACAGCTTACAGTAAAATATTGGGTAAAATATATATTCTATTGTGTCAATTTCAATAGAATTTATTAAAGCTTGGGCTATCTCGGTTTTACTAGCTTAAAATATATACACACACACACACACACACAGCACACACACAGTTATCACAGTTTTCTTTAAAGTTAATAAAAGCAAATAATTGTTAAACAGTTTTAGTCTCTTTTCGATTTTTTAAACGAGCAAAACATCTTCACCAATGACCTCCACAATATTACATAAACCAGCTATTGACATGACACTAATACACAAACATCGGAAAAATCTGTCCAATCTGTCGACACAAACACAACCCTAAATAAACAGGTTCGACGACAAAATTCAGTAATTGTCTCACTTTGTCCGTAAACGATGGCGACCGCACTTAGCCCTCCCTGGCAATATATAGCCCGCGTATTCATTGAGCCAATTCATGTGGAGTTAATTCTTGTTGCTCATGGAGGCTTTCATCATAGCTCGCTGTTATGGAAATGTTTTATTTTTAGCCACTTAGCCTACTTAAGTACGCGTGTGCTATAAATGTTGGTCTACATTTAGGTATACTGTCGCCAGTATGTGTTGTTCTTGTTTATTCAACATTGAATGGGGGTTTGCATTATGTAATTTGATGGTTTTATAGTACCTACTAATGAAATAAACCTTATCCGTTTGTAGTTATTATAGAGAAAACGTGCGTGGGGTTTGCTTTAATTTAGATAATGCACTTCAGTTATTTCATGAAAATTATGATCCTACTGTTGTTGCTAGCGGCATCACCCGCTGCAACTCAAAAATTATCCCATGGGAAAATAAAATCGGGATAAAAACTATCCTATGTGTTAATCCAGGTTATAAACTATCTGTGTACCAAATTTTATTGAAATCCGTTCTGTAGTTTTTGCGTGAAGAAGTAACAAACATACACACTCACACAGTCACACACTCACAAACTTTCGCATTTATAATATTAGTAGGATTAGTAGGATATATTACATGCATGACATATGCATTCGTTATGTGATGATATAATGTAGCTTACTTTAATCTCACAGTAACTAGACGCAAAGCCAGTAGACTATTAAAAAAACCGGGACTAAATTCTAGCACATTTTGATTTCCCTAGAGGTCCTATATACCCAAGACAGCTCGCTCTGAGTCAAACTAGATAAGACAAATCATCACTAAATGGAATGAGTAACAATAAAGTTAAGTTAAAAGAATACATAAATTACGTAGATCAGTATCGTGATTGACACAGTCAAACAAACACATCAACTGCTGTAATTGGTTAACTTAAAACATACGAAAAAAAAATGCTAAGGCTGAAAAAGTAGCCGAATCAACTTTACGTTTCATACCACATACTGTTTAACTGAATTGACAGAGTTTTTGTAATAGGAATTGGTTATGTGACCACACGAAAATGTTATGTTATTTCAAAGAACTAACTGAAATAACACGATGTGTGAAAAAACCTTTTTTGCAAAAAAAAAAACAACCGACTTCAAAAACACCTAAAAGTGAAAAATAAACTTCAGAAGAAAAATCAGCTTCTGAAGTCGGTTAGATTTGGCTTTTTTGCCACCGACTTCAGAAGCTGATTTTTCTTCTGAAGTTTAATTTTCACTTTTAGATTTTTATAACAAAAACTTACTCGGGCAACAGAATTATTTCGCTCCACAAAAAACCTGGAACAGACCTGTATGTAAGTCACATCTAAGCAACATAATCGTGCTCGATAACGTGACACAAGCTTCTGATTTAATAGAAGTTCCTAAAATAAATCCTGCCATTTCCAATAATGCCCCAAAACAGAATCTTACACGACTCATCTTACAGAACTTTCACAGTGGGTATACAGCGTGTATCAGAAAATAAGACGCCAAACTCTACGAAACGAAACGTATTTTGATCTCTTTTTTTTAACTTTCGCTGGCAAAAATTACAAATTCTAATTTCTTTAAGAATAATAATCAGTTGACCCTGTACCATACACAGCTTATAATAGGGTGGTTGACTGACTAAAAAAACTTTTTTACAAAAAATAAAACCGACTTCGACAAAAATAAAACACAAAAAAGTGAAAAATAAAAATCAGCTTCTGAAGTCGGTGACTTTTGTTTGTTTGATTTCATGTTTTTGCCACCGACTTCTGAAGCTGATTTTTATTTTTCACTTTTTTGTGTTTTATTTTTGTCGAAGTCGGTTTTATTTTTTGTAAAAAAGTTTTTATTTTTCACTTTTTAGTGGTTCACATGTGCTTACCCCTTCACAACGTACCGGCGTGATGTTATGTTATGAACTGGTGTAAACAATAGACAGACATGAGATTTCAGCAATCCCAGTCCATTTGCTATCATTTATTGAGGAGTTCCGTTGTCTATCTCCGAAGTACTTCATCAGAATATGTTCATCAACCTTTGTAGTGAGTACAGGCGTGATATTATGTTGTGTGATGGCGTAAACAATGCTTAGATATGCTATAGCAACAATCGCGGTTAATCTGCTGTTATTTATTGAAGAGTTCCCCCGATTTCTACAAGATCCCATCATCAGATATTGAAATGGTGACAATGGGACCACACGGGAAGCACCAGCTTTCAAATGAAAAAAGAATCATGAAAATCAGTTCACCCAGTCGCAAGTTATGAGCGAACAAACATAAAAAAAAAATAAAAAAAAATAAAAAAAAATACAGTCGAATTGATAACCTCCTCCTTTTTTTGAAGTCGGTTAAAAAATATGATTCTGTTTAGTTAGATTATCGAAAAATATTGGATAGGTACATGTTTTTACCCGACTACGGCAAAGCCAAAGGAGGGTTATGATTTTGACTGGCTATGTATGTATGTATGTATGTATGTATGTATGTATGTATGTATGTATGTTTGTATGTATGTATGTGAGTATCTTCATCTGTTCCCTCATAGCTTCTAATCCACTTATCGGAACTCGACATATGAGGTATCGTTAGAACCGTCTTAATTTTCCGCTGAACATAGGCTACGTGACGTGTCACAAAAATCGATTTGGCGCCCTCTAGCGTACAAAAAGTAAGGCTTAAAAAAATAAAAACAAGTAAAAAACTAAAACCCGACTACGACAAAAAAAACGACGCTGAAAAAGTATGAAACAAGATTTTCAGGATAGAACAAAAAGAAAAGCCGTAGTCACACGGTATTAAAGTGTTTAGGTTGGTACCTATAACGTGTGACTACGGCTTTTCTTTTTGTTCTATCCTGAAAATCTTGATTCATACTTTTTCAGCGTCGTTTTTTTAGTGACCGACCCATAGTCACACTAAACTACCACACCAGTGTGACTATGGTTAATTTTATTTATCCGTAGTCACACTGGTGTGACTACGAATAATTTAACCTGATCCGTAGTCACACTGGTGTGACTACGGCTGATCTGTGGTCACACTGGTGTGACTACGGATAATTTAACCTGATCCGTAGTCACACCCGGATGAATAACCAAAATTATAGGCGTTGCTATAGTCGTCCGCTAAGTGGATGAATCACCGTCTCGCGACAGTATCCTTTATGGGCGGCATGGGCACCGGGCCGTACGCCGACGAAGGAGGCCGGCGGAGGCCCAAGTGCCGGGGACAGAAGATATTAGTGTTATTTAATATGCGAGCGAAGCGAGCGCGCGTCATGGAGTACATGCGTTGCATGTATGAGTGTCGTGACCAAAAGCTACGATACTGGTGTGACTACGGTTCAGCCGTAGTCACAACAGTGTGACTACGGATCAGGTTAAATTATCCATAGTCAAACTAGTGTGACTACGGATCAGCCGTAGTCACACCAGTGTGACTACGGATAAATATAATTAACCATAGTCACACTGGTGTGGTAGTTTAGTGTGACTATGGGTTGGTCATGGTTTTTTTTTGTCGTAGTCGGGTTTTAGTTTTTTACTTTTTTTTTGTTTTATGAAATTAATAAAAATTGACGAAAATAAAGCTTGTCAAAGACCATGGAGAGGGGGCTTTTGACGTCATAGTCTGGTAAAAATGGACCAACCTGTGACGTTTCACGACTTTTCGAAGCACTGTATCGTCTTCATTTTTTGATTACGTGAATAAAGAAAAAATACGTGTTCAATATTTTTTGGAAATTTACCTGACGGACGAATTAGTTTTAACTACACTATTCAACCAACCAAAAACTTAAACGTGATCAAAATGTATGGGCCAGCTGATAAATTTTCGCGATTACGAAGTGAGTCCAATTTTATATAGAAAATTGTTCAGTTTAATGATCAGATCCACACCCAATTAAGTAATACAACCATGCATTTCTGATTCACGCTGTACTCGTATAATACAAAATACGTAGTGACACTACTTTGAAAGCGTAGGCCCGTAGGGTGTGGACCCCTATGGACGGCTTTTATTCCCAAATTGGATTAATTATCGCTTACGAACGACCAACAGCGGGGATCGAACCGATGTAGTCTGTTTATAGGTTTTTGTTGTTGCATTTTATGAAATCGGCTCGGCTTTCACGTTTTGTAGTGAACGAGTCTGTTTTTGGTTGGGGATAATTGATAAGGGCGGTCTGTTTTGTGGATTTCGTACATTATTTTCATTATTGTTAATTGGTGGATTATATATGGTCCATTCGAAAATACTTTTCAACCAGGGACTTTTATCTTACCTCTTTTCCTTACAAGTTTGCCCGTAATTAAAATTGTGTAAGTCATACACCTCGTGCTGAAAAATGTGTGCGAGAAACGAGTAAGTAACCTTTCTTTGTTTGCAGCTCCGTTTTCCTATAGGTATATATTAGTTGTCTTAGCCATATGTTACTTATCCCAGATTAACTTATTCCGTGTGGGTGTGTCCGAATCCAAACCAGATACGTGTTTGTACCTACCTATACCCAGGTAAGTACTAACCTAAGTGATGAATCTTTTACGATGGGATTAGGGACGTAATTATTTCATCCTTCCCATTACCTTTTTAAGATCAACTCGAAGCAATTTAAGCATTACCTACTAATTGAAATATTGAAGGCAGTGAATTAACGGAGGGAAATCACAAAAGAAAATGATTTTTAGAAACGTAAATCTTAGCAGAATAAATGTCTTTTTTTTAGAACCCCTCCCGCTCTGGGCAGAGCAGAAGGGGAGTGTCAGACTTCTAATGACTGAAAACCACACATGTTCCTTCTTAGCCCTTGTGCCAAGGCCACGGTATCTCTTTCGAACAATCCGCAGCCCCGACAGGTAAATAAATGTCTCAGTTAAACTCAGCTTACTTTTCAAGATTGTGCTCTGTCGGAATGCAATCGTTCAACTTGATTCAGGCGTCCAGTTGAAAACTAACTTCAGTGGACTCTTGAGTAAGAAATCCAATACTTTATTAAACTAACTAGCTTTTGCCCGCGACTTCGTTCGCGTGGAATAGTGACTTCCGGCAGATTTTTGGTTTACCTCGCGAAAAAAAGAAACTATCCTATGTCCTTTCTCAAGTTCCAAACTATGTCTGTACCAAATTTCACACAAATCGGTTCAGTAGTTTAGGCGTGAAGCAAAGACAGACAGACAGACAGAGTTACTTTCGCATTTATAATATTAGTTAGGATTGAATTTTCTTTAATCTCTTTATATCGCTGGGGTAAGAACTCAAACTATTTACGTCACTGTTTTACACAGTGGTTAAAAACGCTCTATAAAAAGATCATGGAGAGTTTCCGTAGTATGAAATATGTTCGATGAATTTTGGTTGCACTTAATTATATTCTCAAAGCCTCGAAACACGGCTCGCAAAATGACAGTGTATTAAATAACATGTACTGGGAGGTTCTATAGTGAAAAAAGAGTTTCCCCACGCCCAAGGGTAGGTATCCGAAAATACCCCATGTATGTTTCACGTTAGCTTTCGAGTTAAAAGCTTCTTTAAAATATGAGAACTGCTTGAAAACAACTAAGTATCTCAAATTATTATTTAATAGCTTTTGCTCGCGGCTTCGCCCGCGTGGATGTCGAATCGTCTCAAATAACTTTCATCTCCTATTTAACTCCCTTAGGGGTTGAATATCTAATAAAAATATATACCAAAACCTTCCTTGGGAACCACTCTATCTGTTGGTGAAAACAGAATGAAAATCGGTGCAGTGCGCCTCTACTTAACGTTAGAAACAGGCGTATACAATTATACCAACAAGACTCGCGGTACATACATGGAGTATATTCGGATACCCCCGGGTGTGGAGAATATTTTTTAATATTTAATTAATTAATTTTAAAATATAATACAGCCTGCATTTGAAACACATACAATTGACATTAAAATACATCCATAGTTCTGTATACATTCCGTTTTAAGTTCTGAAATTGATGGGTAAACGATTAAATTAAGAAATTGAACATTCTGAATTTTTAATTACCGTTGGTCGTAACGTTTATTGCGAAAATGTAAATAAGAAGGCAGGAAACTATTATTTCGTGTTGTAAACAGACACAGGCGAAACGCTTTATAAGTGGGTATTTAAATAATTATAATTATCACATCAGCCGTGGTAAACAATAGATCTCCGGAAGCTGAAAACTGAGAAAACGACGTCTTTTTTTTTTTGGAGGGTGTCAATACTGTCAATCATCAAATGACTCCTCCAACTCTGGGTGGAGCGAAAGGGAGTGTCAGACTTCTACTGACTAAAAACCACCCATGTTCCTTCTTAACCCTTGTGCCCGGGGCCGCGGTATTTCATTCGAACAACTTATAACTATACTTGGGACACTTTATTTTTATCATATAATGTGTGTTTACGATATTCCTGTTGAAAAAAATCGTGTCATCCATAGTTCAGTCTTCCGTTTAGTGATAAAAGTTTTATTCAGTTTTGTCTATTTTTAGTCCGCTTCCATGGCTTTTGTATTTTTCGATCACAATCTGAAAATAAAACAGGGTTTGATCTTTCCATTCCTTCTATATCATACTTGATCAGTGCATATTTACAAACAGGTTAGAAATAAGATAAATTATGTTTGTTTAAGAAAACCTCTACTTATTTACCTATATCTAAGAAATTACTATGGGAATATTGATCATAAATGTTCGCATGAAAGCCCCGTAGGCTGTATTGTACCTATGTTGTGTGTACAACAAACAAATCCAAAATAAAGATCCTTTTATCAAGCAATCTCAATAACAGGAAAATCCCGCAATAAAACAGACTCATCCCGCCATCTTCAAAGCTTCATAAAACATGAAAGAAGACACCGAGTTTTTAATAAAGCATCGTTATAAATTGATATTTCGACTTTATTAAACGTTCCTCCATCCTGTATCCAATATTTTCTCCATTGCGTGATTTGTTGACTGTTTACCTTTGACGGTTGGCTGTAGCGAGCAATGGAATATGCCTTTAGAACTTGCGACAAACGTTGTTATAGGGAACGTGAAACGCAATAACGATTTTGCTTGCAGTCGTACAGAACGTTTGACTACCGAAGTTATTCTTTGTTTTTTTTTTCGTATCATTGATTTTACAATAGTGTTGCTTGTTAGACTAAGTTTTTTGCAGTTGAGTTATAGATCGTGGTATCGAGCTGTGTGTTTCAAAACTGTCAACAATTTTAAAATTCCCGTCTGGTTTTCAAATCGCTAGGTAAAGTTAGTATATGTATACTTTTTTATTGTAATGCATTTTCTCTCACGGACATTATCTGCCTAGCCTTTTCGCAAGTATGTTGGGATCGGCTTCCAACCTAACTAATGCATCTGAAATTTCTTACACGGTACTAAACGAAAACGCAAAATATTTCGCAAAACATTTTGGAACGATTATCCAATAAGATATTACGATCATTGTAACGAGACTTTCGAAGATAAGTAGGTACTTTCACAGTCCCCAATGAAATAATATTATCATAATCGTCTGATAAGTCCTAAAGCTTTATTTTATTGCAATCGGTATCATTTTCAAATAATTTTCAAGAAGAATTAAAATGTTATCTACTAGTTGTACGGTCTACATCCTCAGCACGATTGAGAAAAGTATCTCTTATACTTCGATTACGGAAAATGAAACTGTTACTGTAAAAGCCCGTATACTGGTAAATCTGAAGTATTACTAATTTTATTTTGTTGTTACCTTAGTCTTTTGGTTTTTTTTTTATCATTTTACTTAAGATTCTATAATATCCTCTATAGGATATAATTTGAAAAAAAAAACAGTTTGTCTGCCAGTGCTGTTCAGAATCACTCAGAAACATATCAGTTCGAACTTTTACCATTCAGAAGGTAAATAATAAGTTTTATTGGTAAATCTTAATATTTACCGTAGTTCGGGGTTTTACAGTAACATGATGACGATGGAATTTTGTAATACGTCAAAAATTGGGGCTTTTATTTAAATATGCAAACTTGTAGTTAAATCTTGTAGCGTAATAAATAAATAATAAAACATAATTGGCGAAATGTGGGTGTTCCAATGTGTACATCTCTGCCTAACCCTTCGGGGACTACAGGCGTTATGTTATGTTTAATAAAAAAATACCTGAAACAACATAAAGCTTAATTCAACGTGTTACAATTAGGTAATTAAGTAACCACCAAGTTACTGCTACAATTGCCTCGTAAACGGTTACCCAAACTGCTACTGTGGGCCTCCAATTATATTATGTAGGGCTCAAGCTATCTACATAATAATACAATAAAGGCAGTTACAGAAATTACCTAGCTCTGGACTCAGGAGTCTGCTAATAATGTCGAGAAAATGAACAAATAAATTAAACATCTTTTTACACGTTGAAAATAGGCCGCAATTGTTTTTTTTTTTTGTTATTCGTATTTCAAATGTCGAATGTTTTTTTGTAAAGGAAAAATAAAACAAAACAATAAAGCTCCTTTCAGTAAGTCATTCATTAACTTTTCACTGAACACAATCATTTTTACAAAGTTTATTTTTAAGAACTTCATCATTTTCCAATGCCAGTATTTACGTACCTTAATACAATACAACACAGTTCTTTCATTTTTCTTTTAGCTCTGTTTTTGCATTACCTTTATTATGTTTGACATAAGGTTTATATCAGAGGTTAAATAGCTGCTAACGCACTGTAACTGAAGAAGAAAATCATCAATCTCATTGAACAACGAAACCAATCAGAAAGCCAATAAAGCCTAGTTTACAACAGCGGAATTAAGTGTTACTATTGTACCTACTAACAAGATTAGCTGTCATCTTGACGTGGAGGCTGACGTCGACGTCTATTTGACTTCATTACTGAGCCTTGACGTTTTCGTTCCGTTCCGTTCGATCCCAGCCCATTATTGCCCTTTTTTGCCCTTATTTGCCTCCTTTCGTCTTTACAAAGTCTTTGTAAAGTGATGAGGGAAAGGAATTGGAAAGCAACAAGCTGTGAGATCCATTAATCAACGGGATTTGTTATCTCTATGTTCGTTTAGCGTTGTTGATGTGATTTAAATGGTATGTTTTATGTAGCAGGTAACTACTTAGCATTTTAATTATTGAATTATGATAATGTACATAATTATGTACTGTACTACTTTTTTCACACTATTCCCAAAACACTGTAACTCCTGAAAGAAGCAACAGTGGCGACAACCAGAAGAGCACCAAGATAATTAATCTCGACGAAGTCCCATAGAAACGATTTAGTTGTGTTTAATCCTGTAACGAAATTAATCAGAAAAAAATAACGGACAAGTAGGAAAACATAATTTCCACATTGGTTCTGTACTACTATGTAGATAGCTTTAACATACTTACTTTATTTATAGTTGCGATCGTTATTAGACGATCTTTTGCTCTGAGCCTGCCGTTTTGCCTTCCACCCTTCTTTTTTTTTTAGGGTTTTTTTTTAATTATAAATGGGCTTGCTCTTGACCTCAATCCTGCCCTAAGGGCAGAGATGATGTCGACGATGGAACGAGCTTACCCAGAAGAAGCCTGTTTACTCGCGACTTAAATAGATTAGGGTATATGAACTCGGAAAAACCGACGCAGGCAGGGAATTCCAGTCCTTGGCTGTGCGCATAATAAAGGACTTGGCAAAACGCTTCGTTCGAATGTGTGGAACGTCGACTAGGTATCGGTGATACCCTGCAGTACGTCTAGTCTCCCGATGGAAGAAGGGAGATGGTGGGATCAGCTCGTGGAGCTCCTGCGCACACTCTCCGAAGTACAGTCTGTAGAAGACCGACAGACAAGCGACTTTGCGACGGTGGGCCAGGCTATGTAGCTTGACAACCAGCCTATCGTCACCAAAGCCTCCTGGCTCTGCGCTCTACAGAGTCAAGTGTGGCAAGTTGGTATTTGGCTGAGCCATCCCAAAGGTGACAGCAATACTCCGTGCCGGACCGGACTTGAGCTTTATATAATACTGAAAGCTGTCCAGGCTTGAAGTACCGCTTAACCGTGTTTATTTAGGACGCCCAGCTTTTTAACCGCAGTTTGAGCTTTCGACTCGATGTAGGCGCCGAAGTTCAGATTCGCGCTCAACTTCGTGCCAAGTAGACAGTTTCAGACTTCTACTGACTAAAAACCACCCATGTTCCTTCTTGGCCTTTGTGCTGAGACCGCGGTATCTCTTTCGAACAACCCGCAGCCTTGCCTTCTACCAGGGCTCATCAAAAAGTCGAAAATGCCAACCAATTAATCCATACTTAAAATAAAACTTGAAAACGACTTTTGATGTTTCTTTCTTCTCGCAAACTTGAAACATTCAAAGAGCAACCCACCCCCCTTGCTCTTTCCTCGATCCTTTCCGGGTGCTGTGTAGGTTTTATTCCGGAAAATTACAATTCTTTAAAACGCAAATCATGTCCACACATTGCCACAGACAATCGCCAGATTTTCATCGTCATTCTCTTGCCTTTATAAACAGCAACAATCGCTGCCACATAATTTTTATTTTCAAAATGGTCGCATTTAAATTTTAAGGTGAAATCACTCCTTGCCTTAACTGTTTGGAAATAAATCAATGGCAATTTAAAATGTATACAGTATAAAGTTAGTTTTTCACAAGCACGGACACCCAACTAATTCAATATATAAAGTCTAGAACTTAATGTAGATAATATTTAGGATTTCGCTTAGGTAATGCTTAGTGTTAGTAACACCGAGCGTTACTTTATTTCAATTTAAAACATAAAGGGTAAACCGTCCCGTTGGGGCTGCGGATTATCGTAAGGCATAACGCGGCCTCGCTCGGCACAAAGGTGAAGAAGGAACATGGGTTTGGTTTTTAGTCAGTAGAAGTCTGACACTCCCCTTTGCTCTGCCCAAGAGCGGGGGAGGGTTATTCGATGATTTATCACCCACCAAAAAAAAAGGGTAAACCGTTATCATAATTTTTGGTTTAATAAATTGATATTTACCTGTCTGAAAAACTTGTATCGTTAAAAACGTTTATGAGTTTCTAGACAACTTGTGATTGGTATTCATAATGTTGATGAACTATTAATGACTTTCTGACTTAAGATTACTTTATCAAGTTTATAATAAAGAATTTATCGATGTATGTAAATAGTGTAGTTAATACTAAGAGAATAGATAAAAAGTTCGACTTTAGATAGGTTTTAAAATGGAATTCGCAAAGAGAATACAAAAACTTTTAATAAAAACTATTGTTAATTTTCTTAGTTCTCTGTTATAAACTTTTTTCAGCGTCTCTTTTTTTACAAGTTTATTTTACTTTTGTTACACAGATTTTCTTTTAGAGAATTCGAGTACGACAACACTCTTAAAATAAAACTCAACTTTACGAAAAAAAAAACATGGAGCCGAAGTATTTCAGTTATATTTTCTATGCGATAAAGTTCAATAGATAATTAATAGCATTGGTAGTCTATTGATGTGATGTGACCGTTGGGCTGCCATGTCATAGGCCACGAGTTCGAAGATACGCACTCTAATTTTGTGTACCTATGTGATGTGTGCATTGTATGTACAACATATTATTTTAATAATAAAAATCACTCAAGCATATACATCTCTGCCACTAATTAAAACAGACACAACATAGAGTAATACAAATTAAATATCTGTACCTATATAGGTATAACTAGTGTCCCCCGCGGCTTTCCTCGCGTAGAAATTGATTTTATACTTGAGTAGTGACCCTCTGTTCATCCAAATGGAAATAAAATTCTCTGTGGACATCGTTATCGACTGAGTATGACTTTCAAAAATAATGGATTAGCATTTTTTTAAACAGCGTTTATTGATCTGAATTGATCCAATTTAGGTGCTCGGAATGACATTAACAACTTAAGGCTGTATGTCCAGCCCGTCGGGACTCCAGGTTGCTCGAAAGAGATACTGCGGCCTTGGCTCAAAGGGCTAAGAAGGGTCATGGGTTGTTTTTAGTCAGTGGAAGTCTGACACTCCCTACAGCTCTGGAGCGGGAGGAGTCATTTGATGATTTCCCACCCCCAAAAAACAAAAAAGGCTGTATGCTTATTAGCAGATTCGTTTATTTTTCACTGCATCATTGTCTTAATTCAGGTAAAGCCTAAGGTCGAATGTCCTTTGCACGTTTTAAAAGATAAGTGCGGCTAAAACACGCGGGGGTACACGGAAGCTGTCAATATTCCTTAAAAAACGCGTGATACGCGCCCGCGCTGCCTGTTTCTTGTTCTTTTTAGCGTGTGACCATTGATATAATAAAACCAAAGATACACACTCCGCGTCTCAAAACCGTCCGCTTAAAATGAGTTCACAATGAACTCATTTCAAATAGTTTCGCGTCGCTCGCGTCTCTGCACGGTCGTACAATAGTTATTTGTTATACAAGAGTGCAAAGTTGCTTTTTAACCGCGTGCTCAATTTTGATGACCGAGGAAGCGAAGGATTCTAAAATTGAATCACGAGCGGAGCGAGTGATTCAAAATTAGAATCCTGAGCGTTAGCGAGGGAATCAAAAGAGCACGAGGTGAAAAATCTTTGCACTCGAGTGCAACACGTAACTTTTCATCCCACCTCAGCGAGGAAATGACTAAATGCAAAAAAAAAGCATTAACAATCACAAGATAGGTACTTTTATTTCAGTTTAAGTATTATCTACTACATTATGATAGCTAAGTGTTACAGAAATAAACTTCTTCGTCGCTAGAATCACTCATTTTAGGTTTATCACTTGTTCCTAACGTTTTAACAATATGACCTGAAAAGAAAATGGCGCGCGCAAAGCAAATTAAAAAAAAAGAACACCAAGAAAGTTCCAGTTTTTAACAAATTAAAAAAAAGAGGTTGTATGATAAATTCGGCACCATAGAGAATAATCGAATGAATGAATGATCGGTGATAAGTGTGAATGTTCGGTATGATGTTTTGAATTCACAGACTTAGCTTGCACACGATGTTCTAAATTCAAATTACTTTATCGCTCTAGAGGATAAAAACGGCTTTTGCACTCAGATATCGAAGAGCAAAAAGACTCTTTCCGAGATGGGGGGATGAAAAATACTTTTTATATTGCTTTTTATAACTGCATTGTAAAAGGAATCTGCGTAAGGTGGAATTTGCCAAAAAAAAAAATGTTTATAGTGACGATAACTACATGTAGTAGTGCGTGTATTGGTGAGTGCTTGGCGACAGCTTCGACTGTTTGTTTTGTTCGAGACTGCATCTAGGGTTTTATTATATCAATGCGTGTGACCAATTTAAATTGAGTCTGCCCGATTGGCGACAAGTTTGGCACTTTCAGTAGCGTTCATCAGCTCTGCACGCCTGCTGGTCATATTATTTTTTAAAACAGAAATACGACCGGGAAGGAGGGCATCACTCGGTGGTTGCGGACTTGCGGGTGCATTCGCAACTGTGTTAGCGGACACCCTAAGATCTATGATCTATCTATGTGAACGTGGTAGTAAAACAGTTTTATAAAACGGTACTAATAATTGAAAACGGGATATTTACTATGTTTACTAATTGTTTCGACTTCCCGATATTTCGGCGCTGTTACAAGCACTATGATCACGGATAAACTGAAGTCATTGCGGGTGGATGTTTATGAGCAGACAAATCGGTCTACCCTCTTTCAAGTTCGTATTTTGCGTTCGGCACCACTACCATTGTCACTCACTACACGATTCTGTTCCCGACACACAAAACTCACTGTGTCCACTCGCGAACTTTTTTCGACTATTTTCAATATAAATCTTAGTGTTAGTGACCATGTCAGTTTAAAATCTTATATCAGTTTTATAAGATAAAGTTACAATTTACACATCTTCGTCAGCGTCATCTCAGTATTTATCTTCTTTTCAGCCATAGATTTCTCCACACAATGCACCAATTTCAAAATTATGTTTTGTTGCCTTCTCTGTATAATGCATATAAAGAACACATTCATACTTAAAACTGAAAGGTAAACAACCTTTTGTCGTCTATTTATTAGACAAAACGCGCTTTATAATGATGTTAATGATCATGTCAGATGTGATCCTCATTATAACAAAAATAACTTTTATACACAACTTTTCGTACTGGTACAAGTTACAACTTCCTCGAGAAAGTTATTGGTACAGACGCAAGCACATCAAGTCAATACAATCTGTCTGCTCTAAATGGTATTCGACTTTATCGCTAAAGCATTAAGTTCAAGGTTGATTGAGAAACTTTTACATTTTCGGGGATATTGAAGTGTTTTTTTTGGGAGTTGGGAAGTCATCAAATAACTCCTCCCGCTCCAGAGCTGTAGGGAGTGTCAGACTTCCACTGACTAAAAACAACCCATGACTCTTCTTAGCCCTTTGAGCCGAGGCCGCGGTATCTCTTTCGAGCAACCCGCAGAAAGATTGATGGGCTGGTGTCTGTACCAATCGGATAAAAAATGTTTTTTTTTTCTTATACAGCCTAAAACGTCTCAAAGTCGAGAACAAACAATTTTGAAAATCAAAGGAAACCAGTTTTTTTAATAATAAAACATCTAGTGTATAGTATAAACCTAAAGATTTTTTTAAAATAATAACCTTGTATTTACAGGTGTTGATAAAATGATCGAACAAGGTTTCCAAATTCTCAAGAATCTCAACGGTTAATCTTACAAACTTCCATTAATATCTCTCTAGAGATAACTTTACTTATGAACTTTATTCAAACGATTCTTTGATAAATAGAGCGCTATTTGGGAAAATATCTACTCAGATAATATCAACATTATCTAAAGTTTATTATAAGATGAGAACTAATTATTATGATTAATTTTGAAAACGAAACTCTTACTTCAGATTTAACATATTATATGAATTTTCCATTTTCTGTGCTGCTGACACACTTCATCATCAGCCTATAATGTTCCCACTGCAGGGACTCAGGCCTCCTCTCTAGGAGAAGGATGGGCTATAACAGTGCGGATTGGTAGATGTAACATGTCTTCGAATTTTTTGGTTCTAAGACATGCCGGTTTCCTCACGATGTTTTCCTTCACCGTTTTTGCTTTTAACTTTAGTAGAGGGGCTTAGTAGAGGGGGAACCAGTGCAAGGCGTGCTGAAAACCTCAAACGGCGCAAATACATTAACTTAATTGGTAATTATGACGTGTTGTCGTTAGGACCACTAGGGCCATGGGGTCCGAGGACCCACATAGTATTTCAGGAAATCGCCAAGCGTTGTTTTGCCCAACCACATCGTATCCTATTTCAATTTCATCCTATGTTTTTGGCCAAAGAGTCAGCTGGCATTGCTATGCAACATGGTAATGCTGTCAGCTTTGTGGACACCTCTCCTATTGACAGCGATGTAAATTCTTTCCCTTTTGTTACTTGTACCTAATATTTTATTATGATTATGGATCTGTAAATTGTATTTTAGTAGGTTCATTAAAGTAAAAAGTAGGCGGTTTTGACTGGTGAATCTACTGACGGGAGGTACGCTTCAGAACGCCACACACCGCAGCTGAAACCTATAATAGGTAACGTTAAACAATTTAATTTAATTCTGTATTGTTTCACACGACCTTTGGTTTTGACACTCCAAGTCTATAAAAGTTTAATTAATAAAATATCAAAAAGTTACATTTATTTTCGAGCAATAATGTTCGGTGTAATTTTTAATTACTGAAGTTTTTTTTTGTGAATCACATAGAACCTGTTCTACAATAATTATAATATATACGTCGGCTAATATTCGTGATATAAATATAATTTACAGCCATGAATAATGTAGCTTTCTGCTAGTGAAAACATTTTTAGAATTGGTTTATTCGTTTCGGAGATCACCTAAAACTAAACTATTACTCTAAATAACTAAGAAGTTTTTTACAATATTAATATAGAAATATAGTTCATACGAACTCATATTCAGCAGATGTTTAAATTCCTGAAAAACATAGATCAAACAAAAAGGAAACATGGACTAAACATTATTTTATTAATACATTTCTTTTTGACTTTCCGTAAATTACCTAAATAAAAACCTATTTTTGAACCGCAGAAAAATGTAAGCGATACTCGAGACGTAATTAATTATACAAAATCCCGAGAAATGTACGATATAGGCTGTGAACACAATATTCAATAAACTGAACGTTATTACATTATGGCATACGCACACTCGCAATTTATTTCCAAAAGCTTTTTCACGATACTAAATTTTTTATTTTTTATTATTAAAAATGGGCTTGCTCTTGACTTCAATATTGCCCTAAGGGCAGAGATGATGTCGGCGATGGAACGAGCTTACCCAGTAGAAGCCTGTTTACTCGCGACTTAAACAGATTGGGGTTATATGAACTCGGAAACACCGACGCAGGCAGGGAATTCCACTCCTTGGCTGTGCGCATAATAAAGGACCCAGCAAAGCGCTTCGTTCGAATGTGTGGAATGTCGACTAGGTATCGGTGAAATATGTAAAATTTTGAAGGATTAGGCAGAAGTGTACCCATTATTACACCCACATTTCGGAGTTATGTTTAAGATCCATGTAACAGGGGGCGAGCCTATCAACCGGGCACAAATTCAGACTCCGTCGCTGCTACTGAAAAATTGCTGATGTAAAAACCCAATAACACTTTACACAACCTAGCAATTTAACCCAAGGTCTCACGCATAGCAGTCGCGCTTACGACCGTTAGACCAACCAACGAGGTAGTCGAGGCACAGGGGGATACTTAATACATTTTAGCTTAACCAGGCCGTAGGGCGAGGGGAGACAGTACCTCCGTTGTAACACGGTAAAATTATCATCAGCTGATCCACAAATCGGGATATCAGGCGTGAAATTAAATATGCAGATTCACTCGAGAATTCAATATTGTAGTCTGTAATTTCGCAGATTGCGTACTTTTGTCCTTTATTCGACTACAAAACGTGTTTAAAAGGTGAATGTTGTAATCGTTATTTCGGAAATTAAACACCTTTTGGCAAAATTTGAGTTGGATCCCATTACCACATAAAAGGATTTGTCGGATTGGATCCTCGTTCAATTGAGTGGGACCGAATCTGGTCGGAAATTGGACAGAGAAAAATAAATTTTGGACACTATTGACATTAATAGAACAACCAAATTATAACAATATAAATTATTTAGTGATGGATGAATGTGTTATGAATGATATTGCAAGAAAGGAGGTGTCTGTTGAGATGACGAGAAACAGAGAAGTATGGAAGAAGGCAAACTACACCGTCCCCAAATGAATTTAGATAAGGTCAAGAGAATACTGATGATAAAAATTATTTAGTGAGTCCACAAGACATTTTTGCCAGTCAGTGGCATGGCTATATTTCTGTTTGAAAACTAAAAACATGGAAGGAATTCTAACTTTCTCTAGTGAGGCAATAGTAGATTGTATCATAAGGGAGAAAAATACTATTTTTACGGCGAGGGCGCTTTTTTGAATCCAGAGCGAAGAGTAGAATCCCGAACGTAGTGAGGGATTCTTTAGTAGAATCCTGAACGTAGCGAGGGATTCAAAGTACGTCGCCCGAGCCCAAAATATATTTTGCTCCCGAGTGATACACTCGACTTTTCATCACCCTCTATGAGAAAATAAAAGGCGCCTCATATTTTATTGTAATATTATTATTTAATAATAAAAATGGAGTGACGACACGTTTAAATCCATCAGACATATTAATTACGAATATGTGTCCAGTTTTACGTCCTTATTAAGCCAACACGTTACTAAACAACCTTCTACTCCATATTAAGAAATTGTCGTATGCCTTTAAATATTTATCCCTGGATTTCGTAGGGATTAAGTTTTGTATAACGTTATTAGCTTCTATTTTTATTGTTTCAGGAGTTAATGCACTATCACTTTCAGAACTCGACGTAGAACTCATCTTTTTTGCACAAAATACAATAAAGTCCGTACCGATTATTATAACAGGGAAGTAAATCGCGCGCTTTTGTTTTTTTTTAATAGTACATTACTGCAGAATCCAGTAAGTAAGCCTTCCTGGCCAAGTATGAGTTAACCGGACCGAACCGCAGGTGAGGTCTGGTTATATACGAGGCCAGGATGGCTTTCTTACTGGTTGAGGTTTGTATAATGCTTTTCTCAAAAATTCAATTAAAAAAAAAAAAAAAAAATTAAAATTTAATTTTAAAAATTCAATTCAACAACAAATTCGTTTAATTAATATTGAAGGTTACATTCATATGTGAAAAATACAATAGCACTTTTTGGCCGACCCGGGAATTGAACCCAGGACCTCACGCTCTGCAGTCGAGCTTGCGACCACTAGACCAACGAGGCAGTTTAGGAAACAACTTTAGAAAAAACTTTTTAATAAACTGAAATTACTAATTAATACAATCATAAAATCCCACACTATACTTCTACAACATTACTAAGTACAAAACGCAACGTATAAAATGGCTGTTTAAGGTTCCAAAAATATATGTATCTCATAAAATGTCACACCAAAAAGAGAGATAGATATATATTTGGAACCTCCCTTCTATAACCATGTTATGATGGCTAAACTCTAATCTGTGTCTGGTACTATGTTTTTTTTTCTAAACAGATCTAAAGAGGATGACCTAGTATCCAGTAAGTAAATTACATACTTACTTACTGGACAGTAGGAGATTCCAAGTTTAAAATCTCGCTTCTTACTGGACAGTTGTGAGTAAGTCTCCGGTAAAGTTCACTTTCTGGATACTTTTTAGAGATGTTATGGCAACATTACATACCATTTTTGAGAAAATTTAGTTACCGCGTCTCCTCGCACCGTACAGCCAACACTTACAGCCAGTAAAATACAATTTGCGTTCGATTTCAATGAACGATTCATGTTCTAAATTCAAATCTCATTACTGCCCGCTAAAAAGTCTAATGGAGAAAAGAGCTACTTTGCTTTTCTTGCCTCGCAGACACTCGCAGTAAGTCTTCAAGGTTCTGTGATCCGTTCGTTTCCAATAGGTATTGCCCATGACCTCTAAAAGAGCATCAAATATAAGCTGTAAACCTTCATCAGTGTAAAGTATCTGATTATAAACTTAAATTAATTAATATGAGCATCTTGACGAGCCCAGTCCCCAAACTTTGTCCGACTTTGTGTTTGTTTGGAGTTTCACAAGCAGGGGTGACAAAAGCGAGGGCGCTTTGACAAGTGACACGCATTGAGTTGACACTAAGGGGTTCTCTTTGGAAATATATTAACAAAACCTCTATAGTACACTACCTTCATTTCGTTCAGTGACCTGTAATAATCATAGCTTCGCGTAGGACACTATTAACCTTCGGCATGCCTGGTAGGGTCCGTCAGACCCAGGTAGGTCTGCTACGGCGAGAAACTCGAACTTAAAGGAAATACAATGCACTAAGTAGCTGGCCGTTATGAATTGAACCAGAACGCACTCTCGTGGTAGTAGGATGTGCGTTTAGTTTTCCAATGTGCAATTTCCTTTCGGACCAAAACTCTGAAAAATGTTTATATACTTACTGAATATTCTTTAGTTATTTACAAGTACATAGAAGTGCCTTATATGTTATAGTCTGATTGAGACCTCTTTAGTTTTTAATAAGTAAAGTGTGTCTAAGCGTAACTAAGTTTAAAACGATTTAAAAACACTACTTTAATTGGCATTATAATTATTAAAAGTTGGTGATTTGCAATATTTTTTTATTTTATTTTCTAACATACACCTCTGGTAAACATACTAGTACATTTAAATAACTTATTTATCAATAAATATTTTAGAATTTACAAGTTAAAAATCCGGGTCTGATAAACCCACCAGGCGTACCGTGTAACTTTTAGACACAAGGCATGCCGAAGGTTAAATATTATTATTTTTATAATTCCGTGCCACGGAACCGTTAGTACCGGCTGACATTTGTAGATCTGTGGTGATTATTATAATAGCAGGTAGTCAGAATATGCCGAAAGTCTGACAAAAATTCTTATACGAGTATATTCTACCTAATAACTCATCATCATCTGCCTAGCCTTTTCCCAACTATGTTGGAGTCGGCTTCCAGTCAAACCGGATGCAGCTGAATACCAGTATTTTATGTAGAGAGACTGCCTATCCAGCCAGCCAGAATAGGTAATACGATACCCTTTGGTAAGACTGGATGTCAGACTTTCAGGTCACCTGTAACGACTGCCAAAGATCTATATACAGCAGCCGGGATCAACAGCTTAACGTGTTTTCTGAGGCATGGAGGAAACTCGGTACGTAATGGGTGGTCATGGTCACCCATCCACAGACCAACCTGCAAGCGCAGAGATCGCCCCGAGTGGCAGTTATTTTTAAGCCACGAGCAAGCACTTAACAACCAACCGCCCAGGAACTAGATGTGGAAATCAGATGGCTTCTTGTAAATACTTATAGAAAATCGATCTCAATATCTTTGCGAAGGGCGTAAGCGGATGTGAATCACCTATAACGTCCGCTAGTAAAATTTTGTTGTTAAGCAACAGATCAGATATCGGTTCGATTTATGACTCTCCTACCTACAAGAAGCAGAATTACTAACAGAAGAAACTCGGTACGTAATGAGTGGCCAGAGCAACCTAGGCAAGCGCAGCTTAACCTAAATATTGACCCGAGTGGCAGTTCTTTTTAAGCGATGAGCAACGAAACCCACCACTCAGTGACTGGATGTGGAAATCAGATGGCTTCTAGTAAATACTTATAGAAAATCGATCTTAATATATTTGGGAAGGGCGTAAGCGGATGGGAATTACCTATAACGTCCGCTAGTAAAATTTTGTTGCTAAGCAACAGATATCGGTTCGATATAAGACTCTCCTACCTACAAGAAACTCAATAACAGAAGTTCTCATTAACTATTCAGTATCACGGAAACAGAAATAAAAGGCTCGCAATTATTTTGTCCAAGCTTACACTAGTTCCTAAACAAAGCTTTATTCCCCTTTCTGATTCAAAACCTTCGAAGGAATATATTTGAGGATCGAGTCTGCAATCTAGTGCTTACGAGTAGTACATGAGCCTTTTCAATATCCGGACAAATTGGCTGAGGACTTACTGTAGTGAAAGCTTTTGTCTTTAATATTGTATAGTTTTTGAGTAAAAGCATTTTGTGGAAATTTTATGAAGATGAATTGTAAAGGTAGTGGCAAAAATGAAAAGAGATTAATGCTTTGATCATGTTGAGAGGATAAGAGAAAAGCGAATAACAGAATATTTTACAAGACAGACGTGAGTGGCAACGCTGGAAGGGAATACTCACAAAGGAGAGTGCACAGAGCAGTACCTACCAGAATTATCATCATTATCATCATTTTCCTGATCTTAGCCTAGTTTATTTGTGGTTGGCACAGCATGACGCCTTCGCTTTCCATACTTTTCTATTACTCGTCACCTAGTACCAGAACCAGAATATAAAAAAATATTACTAAAACATTTTCATTATCCTCTAAAATATAACAGCTGTAAATAAAATTTAAATTCTCAAACTAAACTACGAAAATGTAAATATATTCGCAAGAGTTTAGCAGACAACTGAAATTCTATCATCTTTGTAATATCTGTGGCCCCCGGCGATCTCTGTCTGACGGACAAAATAGCAACTATTTCTACATTTTCTTGAAATATCGCTTCATTCTATTATCTTTAGATATTAGATACGAATGGCTGTGTCCATATTTATTACCCGACTGCGGCGAAGCCCAAAAGGAGGGTTATTTTGTAAGAGGTTTTGCTATTAATAATAACAGTTCTCAGATTTCTAATACCTACAGTAAATATAGGTAGGATATTTAATTTGATTTAATCTCTAGATTCAGTGGATAAATGGTACCTAGAGACTAATTCATTTATGTTATACCGATATACTGGGAATACTGGAGCATCTATTCGATTTTTGCTTCTCACTTCGGGTGTTTCTGGTTTAGGATCACTTTTGGCCATGTTTTAGGAACTCAAATCTATTTTAGGAAATCTTATTTTTGAATTTCAAGCTAAACACGGTGGCTAAGGTCAATGTGTAAGTATGCCATGCCTTTGTTACTAGATAGATAATAATCACCTCGTATAGATAGAATAGAGAGCCGTCAAACCGATCTGTTCACCACAGCGTCCCATCTCGCATAATTGGCTACAATAAAATTAATAAACGAGGTTTCCGGGTTGTCCCGGGTTTATCGGAGCGTAAAGATATTACGAACTATCGGCACAGGTATTATGGTGGGGAGTAATCAGGATGGGCAGTGGAGCCGTACCTACAGGTATTGCCTGCTAATATGATTATCCTTCAGATTTCTGTGTTGTATAGCTGTGAATGTATAACTCATATTTCAGGATTAAGTAGGTACTGCGACTTAGATGCAGTGATGTGTAGGGCTCGCCGAGCACCTCCGTAGCAGCACCGCTCGCTTAACTTACCTCACGCGTGGTTGTTCTAACCTAACCTGGTCCATTTTGTCGAGGTGGAGCTATGGTCATTGTGCTGATGAATGCACAGGCGTAGTGGAGATATTTAAAGTAAAGTTAAAAAAAAGTGTAAATAAGTTCGAATTTATAGCCCCAATATCTTCGTAAGTAGGATTAACCCCCAGATACGGTCTGGAAAATAAATATCGCATGGCTTCGTTTTGTACGTTTACAACCATTATTTAAAACATCATTCCGTTTCTTTCAATTGTTTGATGATGAGTGACAGAGACAGAATAGTGTTCTTAAATTGCTTAGTGTTAATTAAAATTAATTGTTGTGCAAACGGGCCTAAATTGTCTTACGTCAAAGCCAGCATTGCGGTTGGCACATCTGTCTGTGCAGATAGGTTAGGTCGGTATTATTCATTCTCGAGCATTAATTGTGGTCACGCCACTGCTAGATAAACATATAATATCTTCAAACATACAGATGTCGACCAGTATTATATAAACCTTATAAAATAATTAGGTACATCATCATCATCAGCCTATTAATGTTCCCACTGCTGGGACACAGGCCTTCTCTCTTTGAGAGGGAACATTGTAGGTAATACTAAAAAAATAGGTAGGTCCTACCCTATGAATCACTGCAACTTCAAATCTTCTTTTGTATTATTATATTATAGCTAGCTTATGTTGTCCCTCTGCTGAGCAAAGGCCTCCCTCCATTCCTTCCACCGGTCACGACTCTGAGCGACGTCTCTCCAATTCTCAAGGAAGACATCCAGTTCGTCCCGCCGCGCCATCTCCTTCGTGGTCTGCCACGACCTCGTGTAACTGGTTCAGGGCACCAATCCTGAGCTTTATGGGCCCACAGCTCGTTCGGCATGCGATAGACATGTCCTGCCCAGTCCCATTTAAGTATGGCAGCCTTTTGAGCCACGTCAACAATTTGCGTTTTGGAGCGCAGTGTAGTGTTTCGAACCCGATCGGTTAATTTTACACCTAAGCTACTGCGCTCCATAGCATGTTGGCAAACCTTGAGTTTGGACTTTTGGATGTTAGTCAAAGACCAAGTTTGTGCACCGTAGGTCATGATGGGGAGAATACACAATGTCCATTAGCTTTCGCTTCAGAGACATGGGCAGGGTGCCCTTAAATTACTCTTTCTTTTTTCTTAAAATACTTTTTATTTTTTTCTTTCTCTTTCTTTTTTTTCTTTCTCTTTCTTTTTTTCTTTTGTATTGATCTTTATTATTCAGGAGGTCTTACTTTGATATAATTGGCCAGCCGATCAATTCTCGTTTTCCGAGAAGAGGTGCCGTTCACCTCCTGTTTTTTAAACGGTTTTCCCTCTTTTATCCGGCCTGTGGTTTTCCCTAATCCTAGTAGATAGATATGTAGACTTCGTTCGTACACATATTATAGGGATAAACCTGCCTGGGTGAAAACTTGCCAATACCCTTATATAGGTCCCACCCGGCTACTTGTTTGACAAATTACACGGCGATTAGTTCAGTGGTTTATTATTATTATTTTATAATATTAGAATAAATTTGGATAACAACATCATTTCGTTTCCTACACTTGATAAGTAATGGAGTAATACGGATTTATTACGGTAAGCCGATTAGCTAACATCGCATTATGGTACTAAGCGTAGTGATGCGATACAACATTTACAAACGCTCGATTAAGTTATAGACTGATATGGTCACTGACATTGTCATAAATACTTGAAACGGGATGATAAACTGTGTAAAAACTGAAAAAGTGCCGAAAAAGTTCGCGAGCGGACCCTGAGTTTCGGGAGTCGGGATAAGAATGTAGTTGTAAGGCCGCGGGCACACGATGCGTTGTGGCGGCGCGGCGGCGATTGCGGCGCGATTTCGACCAATCGGCGGGCACACGACCAGTGAAATTGAAGGCCGATTCGTCGGAATCGCACCGCACCGCCGCCCGCCGCAACGCATCGTGTGCCCGCGGCCTGAGTGACAGCGGCAGCGGTACCGAGCGCAAAAATGAAAAATCTACTGTACATCACCCATTCCATCTGGATTGCTAAAAAATATTTTTGGCAATCGATAAAATAATACGACTAACACGATCCATTCGAGATGCCTATGAGTTTAATTGCACACATCACTAATCAATTGACCGTCGACACTGATTCTATTAACGCAGTGCTTGTAATATGAATATGCAACTAGATAGTCAACAATTAATTCCATAGTAATTCAATATCACCCTTATTAAGGGTGATATTGATTCCGTTGTGGTTTGTGTGTTTGCTTGGTTGTCAATATAAGTAATGTGTTCAATTTCACGTGCAATTTGGTCAATATTGTGGTTAAACATGTGTAATACTAACAGTTATCTAACAAACGACTTAGACTCATCTTTATTCGACGAGTCACTAAAGAGCTTTCTCTCGCTGTCATATTCTAAAATTGCTAAACAAGAATTTGTTATCTAAAAACAGTAGGTAAATGATAAAGTCGTTGTTATTATGGCAAAGCAAGATAAAGACTTCGTTTTAAAGAGTATAAGCCTCTAGTCAATTCAAATTACGAATTCTCAAAGGTCCTAAGAATGGTACCCTGCAGTATTCCTTAAGTAATTACACCTAATTAAGTCTTTTATTGACCGTTTTCTTTCTAATAGCTTTGCCCCCATCATAATAAGGGTACTGGGTACAAAAGAAAATAAAGCTAAAGGATGATCTCAAACCCAACGCATAAAATCTAACACCACTAAATAGAAAGCTCACGACGTCATTTCCCTATTAAATCCTGGTTTCCCTTTAAAGCGAAATATTAATAGCTCATCGGGGACCGGGTCTGCCTTAAGACGTGGAGTAAAAAGGCTTTGCATGAATATAAACAGCTTAAGGTAGTTGCTTAGGGGTTAGCGGGGAAATCACTACGCTTTATAAATTCATGGCTTTACCCTTTTAGATGACGGTAAATAAAGGATATAGGTTCTATGTACATTCGATGAAGAGGGTTTTATCAACCAGCCATTAGGATTTCGAGGAAATTGACAAAGAGATATTTATGAATGCCTCTATAATTTATTGGTACCTTTTGGAAGGCTGTGGAAAATGGAAGCAATTCAAGTAAGAGATGAAGTCGTGGAAACTTGAGAGTTATTTTAAGAATTTTAATTAACTGTCAAAGTAAACAACACCGGCTTTTTTATTTACACACATTACTAAACATTTCAAAAGGAATCTATTGAAATGTCAACAACACAAAGTTAACTTGGTCACCCTAGTGTTTGTTCTCTGATTCATAATTTTAAACACTTTAAACCAATAATATTATTGACTCTGGAGTTACAAGATTACCATTACAAATAATAAGAGCTTAAAGTTTGAAACACAAATACGACTAACACAGATATTACAAATCCCGTTGAAGTTGCTACTAAACAAATAGAAGTTACGCAAACATTTGACGAGTCCCCGGGAGAGATACATCAGATTAAACAATATACAGAACAGGATTAATGTCTAGAGGAAAGAGACAGAATAATCAGTACGTTTAGTATATAGGTCACGAATAAGAGAATGAAAAGGAAGGTGTGAGACCGTGAGCTTATAAATATTGTCATGTATGGACTAGGCGTGCATGGCGTGCGGCCAGATTTAAAGATAGATAATTATGTAGGTATTGGTATAATCTGAGTTCCTTTGTAAAGGATCGTAGCAGGTTTTCTGTGGTTTCGGACTACCCCCATGGAAGAAAGGAGTGAGTTAATGTATGCATGTGTGTAATTTAAACTTTAAAAAACAAGGATTGAACTGTGACAAGGATAATTTAGCTAGAATGGAGGTGAATTCTAAGATGAAGAGAGAAAAAAAGAGAAGGAAGGGACATGCTAAGAATAAGTTGGGATAAGGGCCAACCATATAAATATATATATATTTTAAGTATAGTTGTAAGAGACATAAAAAACGCTTGTACCTAGTAGATAGGATTACTATAAGAAAAAAGTCACAATAACAATATCACAAGATGGAAAGTTTGCAATATTAGTCTATCCTCTGTAACAAGTCCTGCTACACTATTGTCTTTCTAAGTTCCAACAAAAATACCCTGTTCCACTAATAGAATGAAATCTACTGCTTGAAAACTCTGATTGTTACTAATATTCTTAAGCAAACCTTTACACTGTTAGTTTATCTTTCTCAGATAGTTATGTTCTTGAAACTCAATTAATTTGATTCATACCAGTTTTAATTCTATTGAAAACTCAATCGACGCAAAGTAAATAACTTCAAGAAATCTTTTCTTTTGTTCGTTTATTTAAGTATTTATTGATTTTATCTTTAGGACTTCTGATAAATAACAAACAGCTATACCGACTTAAACTAGCTGAGTACTGTGAAACTGAAGAAGAAACTTCAATTTGCGAAAATAGAAATATCATTGTTCTGGAATCTCTTTGTTCTGTGTTTTTGAGACTAAAGTTAAGTAAACGTAACAGTGCGGAAAAAATCATATTGAAAATGGACAGCACATAAGCCTACCAAAATACAAATCAACCACCGAAAGAATAAAACAAAGAACGATATAAAAGTGATGAACTAAAAACCAAAGCCTAAAAATGTGGAACCCAAACGCCACAGACAATAGGCAGATGGAGAAACGAGTGGTAGTGGGCCGAGTCAGGCCAACATGGGCCAGAAACCTTCCAGAAGCAAGAGAAGATGATGAGAAGAGTGAGGCAGAAGCTGGAGTGATGCCTCATAGTGAACCGCCTTCTCCTACAGAGACTTGGGAACAGAACTCTAAACAAGAAGATAAATACGAAGTTTTTGGAAAAGTGAGTAAATCTTTCGTTTTTATTTTATCATTGTTAATTCAATATACTTACCTACTGAAAAGGTCAGAGATAGAAATTAACGAAAAGAGGTCCTCCGAGCATCTATGATAAATAATGGAAAATAATACATTCTGAACATAGGCTAATGGATTGTTTGAACAATACGTCCCTAAAAGTGACTAAAGTAGATCCAATATAATATACCAAGCCACCAAGGTCTTGGTAGAAATGTATAGAAAAAAAATATTGAATTTCTCTAAAGCGAACACGAAAGCGAACGTCTAAATCCTTTAATTACTCTTTTAGTAATAAGTAAAATCGCTCAAGACCTTTACATTAGTGTTTAGAAATTACTTATTACTTTCGTAGGTACTTACTTAGATCAAAGAAACTTCAGATTATTAAGTACTTTAGTGAAAGTTAATATAGATTTCGATCCTCTAGTCTTATGTACCTACCTAGGTACTATACTATCTATAATCTACCTTAGTATTACCTACCTACGTGATACGTTCGAAGTAGTAATTAAACGTGTGTCTGCTATCCGACAGTGAGCTTTGGAAGCCCCAAAACTGACTGAACTAATTAAGAGCTCGCAACCTTCCTAACTTTGTACCGACATTTCAATCATATTATTTACCAACTACGTTAGATATTTGAGTATGTGTATATATAATTAGTTACTGCTGACTTCAGTACGTATGTTATACTTATAATTTATGTTATTCTTTATTGCTTAGCAGAAACGTGTTTGAGATATTTTTCCGCTTTTAGTTCAATTACCATCAACATAAACTTATTGATGCAGATTAGATGGACTGGGGCCTTCACGGGGAATTGATTGAACATGGTCGTTTTTAGTCATTAGAAGTCAGACACCCTTCCGCTCCCAGAGCGGGAGAAGTCATTTGATCATTTCCCCAATAAAAAACAAAAAGGCTAGATAGTTTCATAACTACGCAGCTTTTTCTTCATAGGCGCCAAAGCGCATCTTGATAGATATTCAATGAATTTGTTCGAAAGAACTGAATTATTTGGATACTTATTTTGATGTTGCTTAATGCTTTGATCTTAAATATTTAAATAAACATTGTAATCCTTGCAGGTAATGCTACTCGGCGACAGCGGCGTCGGCAAGACTTGCATGCTAGTCCGCTTCCGGGACGGCACATTCCTCGCAGGAAACTACATATCCACCGTCGGGATTGACTTCAGGGTACAATGACTCACGTTGCACGTGCCGACTGTTTTCTGAATAAGTCATTCCTCGCCTTCCTTTGGCATTTACTTATAGGAAATAATTAAGGAAAAACGAAAAACCATACCTATCAATAGGCGTTTATTAAATGCCAGAAACAAATTGTCAGCTTTTCAGTTCGCAAAAAAAAGTTGATTCAATGTGCTAACAAACTTTTAATAAAAATTACGAAATTCAATTAGTTAATCCACCTACTTACTCAACAAAAAACGGCAGAAAAAGTCAACTGCAATGTTCAGCAAAAAGGTTTATCAATCAAGTTTTATTCACCGAAACGAAGTACAAAAAAGTCCATTATCAATAAGCAAAAAGTTAATAATGCCATTATTATTTTTAATTCTCGCAAAAAAAAAGTAATTAATGACCATCAAGGGTTCCAAGTTCAAATGGGCCAGTGAGTGGCTGCACGCGACCGGTTCGCCGCAACGCTATTGGTGTTCGAAGTTTGGCGCGCTTTTTCCGTTCCCGCCCCTTGCCCATGACAGCTGTGATTGAATCGACTGCTCGCCTGAGTGATTTATTGTTGGCTAAAGGTCTTTTTTTCTGCCTGTTCAGTTTTTGCAGTTTGATTTATTGCAGCTGTCTTTGTGGGCTAGAAAAAATGTCTGAGTAGCCAATAACAAGTTTATGTTCATGTTTTTATGAGACGAGAAAAAAGTGACTCATTATCATTTTATTTAATTACTTACTTTTTACGACATGAATATGAACTGTGTAGAGTGTTTTTTTTTATAACTGTTTGGTGGTTACTACTAACTTATGTAAATATTATCCGACAGTCCGACACAATAGGTTTTGAAATACCCTGTATCCCAGTAGTTCCATTCTTTTCATTTTCTTATCCACTTAGAAAATAAAAGTTATCGAAGTTTATTTGTTTTGTGTACCTACCTACCTACCTAGATAAAGCTTGTTTAGGTACCTATATACCTACACCTAATTGGCCTTACAGAATTTGTGGCATAGGTATTTTCATTAATTATTATTTTAATAATGTTTTTCCTTGATAACAATAACTAAATATTTGCGTCATCAAGTTGCATCCAACAAAATTCATAAAATAATATCAATTACAATTTAGTATAACTAACGCCATCTGTCCGCAGAATAAGGTAGTCACTGTGGACGGCGTCAAGGTGAAACTTCAGATTTGGGACACCGCTGGGCAAGAGCGCTTCCGTAGCGTGACGCACGCATACTACAGGGACGCACATGGTAATTTACTTTATTTATATGATTATTGTACAACATTGAAAGAAAAACTCTAAATGATAGGTTTATCTTGTTCATTTTACGACATTTTAAATATTTTAATCATCCTGATTCAGAACCAGTAGCGCCATCTATCGGAAAAACTTTGCAAACCAAATTCCATTCATCTCATGACCGCTGATAACTTCCACATGGCACGTCTGCTCCGCCTTCTGAGAATTGTGTTATGCACGATGTGAAATGTCACGAGGGTTTCGTTCCTACATTTTGAATGCTGTTGTAAAATTCGATTTCTATTAAAATAGTTGACCTTTAGCCCCGTTCGGTAGTTTAATTTCTTGCTGGGTGGAGCTACCTAGGCACTTATGACAGGAGCATAGAAACTGCCAAGGCTTGGCCTCGACCCGTTTCTGAGGCGGCAAACCGGATCACGCATTCGCACACGTGTGTAACTAGATTGGGCCACACTCAACCAGTCATAGCCACATCATGTCATTAACTTAGTCTGGTATCCTTATCGGGCTTGTTCTTAATTGATTCATGGACTGGTAGGTCTCTATTTTTGTGTCGCGTGATCGACTCGAGTCTATTGCATTTAGGTTCTTGGCTTTTCGTTTTAAGCGTACCTACCTAGATGTGAGTTATTGAAGAGAATCGGCTTCGAGAATGCCAGCCTGATAAAAAGTAGGTAGGTACATAAGAAAGAAAGGTACCTAGCTTATATCGTGCTGTGCGATAGCGTATAAACCTTGTGATAACAAACATCGTTAAACTGGCCCAAGTAGGTACTCGTGCATTCTTGTAGGTAGCATAATATCTCGGTAGGTCCTATTGCACTAGGTTCCTACCAAAAGTGTCTCCTACCTAGGTCCCTACCTACTTGTTCTCCCTTTCCTTTACTTACTTAGGTGGGTAAATCTCATAGTCAAAGATATAATCCAAAGTAATCGAGACCATTCATAGGGTTTTAACGCCATTAGTAACAGATGTGAACTGAATAAAATAGACAACAAAACAAAAATACAGCTCATAAAGTCAACTGTTTTTTCTGAAAGTATTGAACGCAGATGTTGATGCCGTTGAGTTTTAAAAATAAGAATAAAATACATTGATCCTTCCTTTAAAGGTCTAAAGATCTCTAGGTGTACCAACCTAAAAATACGAAACAGTTGGAACACCTGCTGGCTCGTTCTATTAATTTTAATCCTCCCAATGCCTTCTCTCTAAAGAACTAGCCTTTGCCGGCTGTAACTAAACCATGGCCATGAGCAAAATTTCACTTAAATCCAAACCGCTGAGATGTTCAAACAAACTACATACTTTCAAATATAATGTTCTGGGTAAAGGCAGCGCAGATCCGGCTTTGACTATGTTTTTTTGTCCCTGAGGAACGCCAATGCAATCTATTTTGTTTTAATAACAATGCTCTTGTCCACCAGCCCTACTGCTGCTCTACGACGTGACCAACAAGATCAGCTTCGACAACATTCGGGCTTGGCTCGGGGAGATTCGGGAGTATGCGCAGGACGACGTCGTCATCATGTTATTAGGTGATTTTCTAATAGATAATAGGGGATCGGACAAAAAAAAACTAATTAGTCCGTCAGGTAGATTTCCAAAAATTATTGGACACGTATTTTTTCTTTTTTCACGTAAACTTAAAATGAAGACGATACAGTGCTTCGAAAACTCGTGTGACGTCATAATGATAGTACATTTTGACGACACAAGTGACGTTTCAAGCCCCACTCCAAGATCTTTGACGCGTTTTATCTTCGTCATTTTTAATTGATTTAATAAAATAAAAAACACGTATTCAATATTTTTCGATAATCTAACTTACGGACTAAACAGAATTATATTATTTTGACCCAGTCCGATCCCCTATTGAATCAAATATATGTACTTGGAAATGCTATAGAATCAGATATTATCTTTGCCGCTGTATCCAGCTCATTTGTAAAGGTTTCCACTCAGTATTCCACTCTGAGTGTGTAACAGGACAACTTTTTATTTTTTGGACAATATCAATTCCAACACTAATTTGAATACTTAATCTAAGATCTAATTTAAATAAACCTGCAGATATAGAATAGTAGTGGTACCTACCAACAACGTTAAAAAAAAAAGCTATTCATAGCCGCCTGTCTGCTAATACAAAGAAACTGCCTTAACCGTCAAATAATACGGTTGTCCCCTCAATTCTGAACCAGTTCACATGAGCGGAGGTTGAGTAACATTGTGCTTGCAGGTAACAAATCCGACAGCGGCCTAGAGAGGGCGGTGAGGCGGGAGGAGGGACAACGCTTAGCGAGAGAATACCAAGTATCGTTTATGGAGACATCAGCCAAAACCGGACTGAATGTCGAAGCTGCCTTTGCCCATGTGGCACGCTCTCTAGTAGCGAAAGCGAACCCCGTCGACCCCTCGAGGCTGACGGTGCGCGCGCAGCCAACGGTGGAACAACGGTCTTCATGCCCGCCATGTTCGTAATTTCGCGGCAAATTCAAATTCAGAATGTGGACCAAAAGTTCGTGGACTTATGATTTCTCAGTTTATACGTTGGTGTTGGTGCGGTGTTGGAAAGACGTGTTGAAGTGAGTGTTCGGTAGAAGACGCTTTCTTAAAAAGCTGAAAATATCGCATGCGTTGGACAGTGTTCTATGATGTGACAAATATAAATATTGGTCTTATAATACTTAGTATAAAGTACCGACTTTTATTGTAATTTTTGTTAAGGTACTTATTGTTTAGAGATAAATGTATAATAAATACGTGTGTACAAATTCCTTTCCTCACTCCCTGTTTTTCCAAAGAACTATCCTTGATGGTTAACATGAAACCTTTCAATAATAAATTGTTTAGTTGAATCAAAAGGCTTTGTAAAATGTACTTTGATATAACATATTTATTGGAAAATATTTACACTGGTATAACCTAATCGATTAATAAGTACCTATCATAACGTATTGTTTGTACTTAAGTCAGTTGAAATTGGACATATTGTTTCCGAGAAAAGAAAAACAGCTCAGTCACAGGTCACAGTACTGCAGCTGTATATTTTTCTCATGGAAACACGAACACGTGGTTTTATAAGTCACCGTGTTTTCATATCAAGTTTGTAGGAAACAAATCTACTAAGAAAATGTATAGAGGAGGAGGTAATGACAATCAGAATTTAGTATTGAGGGAATATTGTGTTACCAGCACCTATAGTAAAATAGCCTCGTCCGGTCTCCAATTTATTAAGCAAGACTATTCTCATTGCTCATAAAGTTGCAGTTCTGATTTTCTTGAAATGAATTCGCTGCTAATTGGAAATATTGTGTCAAATTATGAGACGGGTAGGTACCTACATTCTGATGCACAGTGGTGTATTAAACCTAAGGCGTCAAACAGACAAGGAGCACTTTGTTATCAACACAGACAGCTTCAGCCGTCGACAGAGGCAACTGCGCCTGTCGAAAATTTTACTGCTCTATTGATACCTTAGCTGAAGATGGCTCTGTCGATAAGTTGCTGAAGTTGCCTCCGTCGACAGCTATAGTTGACTCTGTCGACAGGTGAAGTTGACTGTGTCGACACCGACAGCAAAGTGCTAGTCGTCTGTACGGGGCCTAAGTATTCGTTTTAAACTCAGAAATAATCATCGTCTTACTAAGAATTTATAACATTATTGCCAAGACCTTCCAGCTGTAAATCTACGCAAACCAAATATTAGATACCTACATAATTATAAAGTAGAAACTAAGTGATAAACCCTTATCCCTGTGATAACTAATATCTTTATTAATAAAATATATTACATACTTACTAATTTGTGTTTATATATTATTATACATAATTATAGGACATTACAATATAACATATCGAAAGATGTATTACTTAATAATTACTTTAGGAGCATCATTCTCGTATCAAACGCTTCTTTGTGCTAATACTTCGAAAATCAGATAATATTATAATTATGTAACATGCATACATATAAAACATGCAAGCTTACAGATATTACAATAAGAGGACAAATAGTAATCTTTTTCTTGTTACTAAGCCGTAAGAGGATCATCTTCTCAAGAA
Source organism: Diarsia dahlii (assembly GCA_949775195.1). Taxonomy (NCBI): domain Eukaryota; kingdom Metazoa; phylum Arthropoda; class Insecta; order Lepidoptera; family Noctuidae; genus Diarsia; species Diarsia dahlii. The sequence goes on along the minus strand of OX459195.1, from coordinate 7,556,870 downwards.
GAATACGATATTGAACGTGGGGCAATGAAGCGGAAAATCTGACTTGTAAAGCTTTTATTTAAGAAGGTAGTACCTACCTACTCAGACAGGGTGTCCCACCACAACAATATCATAGGTTCTCTTGAAAAGTTCATGGTCTATCAAACTTGGAACAATATTTTGTATAAAATTTTGTAATTTTAAACTTAGGTACAGTTGATTTTCCGCCAGTATACCACATAGGTTTTCATGTTTCGCTCTCCGTTCTATTCCAATCCAAAAAAAGAAAAGCTGATTAATGTATATTACTTTTATGTTCTCCAAACAATTAAATGTCATAATCATATGAAATTAAGTTGCAAAACTTTGCAGGTGTAATGGGTGAATTTAAGATACCTGTCTTAAAAATTGATAAAATGGAAAAGAAATGATTTGATGAATTTATTCGTTTTATCATTATTTACTTATCGATATCTGATCTACATTGTGTAGTCTGCAGATTTCCACTTATAATTTTATGAGACTGTACTCGTCTAAACTAGGAAAACTTTTACGTTTTATTATTTGATAGGTAGGTACTTCAACAAAACCTATAGTGATAATCGTTTCTACTAAATTAATTGTATTTCTACTCAATAATGTGATGATGGACACAGTGAATAATAAAACTAATGTATTTACTTATAAAGTACATCATTGTATAATATTCAATTGTCGTTGCAAGTTTTGTTTAAATGTTGTGTGGCGTTGAATGTTGCTTGTGCTAAAAATAATAAATAAATCCGATAAACTAATACCTACGTGTTTCTTTTATTAGCGTTCCTTATTAAAATGATACTGCTTCCACCAGTCCCACCCTTTAATGTGTTGCCTAACCTGCCAAAGGCCCGGGCGGGCCAATGAATGAGACCTTTTGGGGGGGGACATCAAATAACTCCTCCCGCACTGGGCAGAGCAGAAGGGAATGTCAGACTTCTACTGACCAAAAAACACCCATGTTTCTTCTTAGCTTAGCCCTTTGTGTCGAGACCGCGGTATCTCTTTCGACATCCCGCAACCCCGACGGGAATCTGCACAACCCTTCACGTCATAATACGATGTAAGTACAAGTAGGTGTCTGAATTTTCAAATTACTGTTTGAACCCATGGTGTATTTTCATTCATGATGACCCTCTTTTCTTTCGAACAACCCGAAGCCCCGACGGGATGAATGAGACCTCCAGTCTTTAGCTGAGACACACCTCGGACACTCCATACAACGCCCGCAAAATAATTACCTATTACTACTACCTAAACAAATAACGTTTGTGCCTTCGATCATTAATAGGTTTGTGCACGACGTGCACGTGCAAATGTGTGCGTAAACTCTAGTAGGGTTGTCGTAGCCTAAAAAATGGCGCGGAAAGTGCAACGGTCTGCGTCGCGAAAACCGAACGACGACTAATACGAGCGCGAGCCATTGCTCAAGAGTCGGCGACGACTACCTCGAAGTGCGGGGTGAGGTGCGGTATTTAATATGAGCGCGGGGAAGGGAGTGTCCCTTCTGTACGTAGTACTATTATGTATTCTGTGGCTGAGATCTACAGTGTGTATCGGAAAGCTGTGCTCATACTGCTCATATTTAAGCGTGTGATTCAAGTTTCAACCCATCAAACTGAACAACTTTCTCCATGGGACCACCATCGTAATCACGATCAACTAAAGTTCATAAGGTTCATTTTTTGGAAGAAGAGCGACTGAGCTAAGATTGAGATGTATACATAAGTTCGTTTTATACCTAGATTTGCCTATTGCAAGTCAAGGCAAGGCAAAAAATATAGGATTATTCTTTTAAGGCAATTTTTATTATTGATTTTGTACCGCAGTGAAAATCAAAGTGTAGGCTTTATTGTTGGAATAAGGTATCTGGTGGCCCGGTCGTGGCTGCGGATTATCGAAAGAGATGACGTGGCCTCGGCACAAGGGCGAAGAAGGAACATGGGTTCGGTTTTTAGTCAGTAGAAGTCTCACACTCCCCTTCGCTCTGCCCAAGAGCGGGGGGGGGGGGTCATTTGATGATTTACCACCCAACAAAAAAAAAAAAAAGGTAAGTATCTGGTGGTTGGCTCTTCAGTTAAATAACTGCAAAAAGACTGTAGCAGGCTCTCGTTGTATAGGTACTTTTAAGTTAGATGACGTAAAATTAATTACCTTTCACGATTAATAATTTACCTGTTTACACCTGACAACAGCAAGCCAATAGCAACCTTATTTCAATTACCATAAAGATCACTTTTTCTTGTCTAATTTCTCACTGGCAGCAATCAAACCTCAACCTTACATGGATGAAAATAAAGAACACTGTCGTTTGGTCAGTAATGCCCAATGAAAAGTAAACCAAAAGAACAATATAAGATTATTGGGTAGACTACAATGACTCGTAAGTTGGCGAAAGGAGCAACCACAATCATCAGCTCGGCAGCGAGGCGACGCAGGCGAGGCAAAGAAAAACTGTAAATGTGGGTAACTAAATACAGCAAGAGTAGGTACTTAACTGTATAAAAAGAAAGGGTGTCGAGCTGGTTTAGGCGCAAAATGCCAAATTCTCAAAATGGCAACAGAGTCGCAAAAGGACAAGTTCTCAAAATGGACAAATCTCAAAAAGCCTAATTCTCAAAATGCCTAGTTCTCAGTGCTCGCTCCGCGCTCGCCATGCCCATTACCCATTATGTACCCATCAAATAAATGATATTATTGTATTGTACCTATCAAAATCAAAAGTCATTTATTCAAACTATTTAGTCAACACTTTTCGAACGTAAAATTTATTTACAAGAGACAGTCCCCCAAAACGCCCACCCTTCGACATTTCCTAATGTTTTCATTTCCTAGACGGAAGAAGAAGTGGTGGAAGGAATTCCCCAGCAACACATCTGTCTGTTAGGTTAGAAGAACCAGATTCAATAGGTACAATAGTGAAGCGTACGTTAATATTACGATATACTACAGTCAGTCCTACAGAGTATGCTCGGAGAGAGCTATGCTCGGAGTTTCCTTGCGTGATTGAATCAGAAATGAGGACATCCGCATGAGAACCAAGGTTACCGACATAGCCCGAAGAATTGCCAAACTTAAGTGGCAGTGGGCAGGGCACATTGCTCGCAGAACGAATAGCCGATAGGGCCGGAAAGTTCTGGAGTGGCGACCGCGAACCGGAAGACGTTGCGTTGGTAGGTCTCCCACTAGGTGGACCGATGACCTGGTGAAGGTTGCGGGGATCGAACACGACCGGAGACGCACAGAACCGGTCAATGTGGCGACACTTATAGGGGAGGCCTATGTCCAGCAGTGGACGTCTTGCGGCTGAAATGATGATGATGATGATGACTAGTACCTACAGAGTATACAGTAGGTATGTTATTTTAAACGAGGGACATATTGAAACCCGCAATAGGGCATGGTTACATGAAACTAATAAAAATATAAACAAAAAAAAACACTGATAAATAACAGACAGAACCATACCAAATATTTCGGAAAAGTCTCGCCACCCTTGCGTTTATCACAGAAAATGTGCGCGGATCAATGACTTTTAGGTATAATCCATTTTCCCTTCCTATTTTAAAACTGGCGTAGGACAATACCGAAAAAGAAACGTCCAATAATAAAGTGAGATCTGAATCAAACTGAAGAGGTTAGAGAGGCATGTAAAATACTGATATTCAACTGCATTCGGTTAGACTGGGACCGGACCACACATAGTTGGGAAATGGCTTGGCAGAATATGATGATCATCACATTCATCACGTCGCCAGTTATGTTTCATCATCATCATCATCAGCCATAAGACGTCTACTGCTGGACAAAGGTCTCCCCCATAGACCACCATTACGAAGGGCAACTTGCCGTTTGCATTCACCGGTTGCCCGCGGCTCTAACGATGTCCTCGGTACACCGTGTGGGCCTACCAACGCTGCGTCTTCCGGTTGGTGGTCTAGTTATGTATAATTCCCCTATAATAGTGGTAGTGGGCGAGCCTATTACCAACAACCGGGCACAAATCCAGATTCTGTGGCTGCTAATGAAATTCTTACACTGCTCGACCTGCGAATTGACTTTACTTACCAAAAAGTCCGTTATCGTTTTACTGCTTTATAACTTACATAATGTAAAAAGTATACCTACCTATACCTACCTAACATGTATAAAAATAAAACTTTATTTTAAAACCAGTCTTACGTCACTCACGAACGGAAGCCAAGCCATAGTATAAAGAAGGCAAGCTTCCAATTAGTAATAGAACCCTATCATTACATCAGATTCGCTACAAAGAACGTTGAAAGGGGAATAATGGACCCCAAGCCCAAGACGCACGGCTTAAGGAACCCCAGTGAATGGGAATGGCACGGCACCCTACCTTTTATTATAACCGGACCAGTTATTTAGATGCAACATGCAACGAGTCGTTGGGTCATTGGGTGGAGGGACCGTCCATCTGAAGTCCTTACTTAGATACCTACACTTCGTAGGTGTAAGTATAAGGGTCATCATGAAAACAAAAAATCGAACGATAATAAAAAAATCTTTAAAAAAATAATAAATATTTCAAAATATGATAGCCCGGTCACTGTTATCGGGAACGGTAGCTTGGTTCCCGATATCATATCTTGATCCCTTGGGTCAGGGCTTCAGAGAAAGGAACCTCTTAAGGTTGCACAAGCCAGTCATTCTTCCATACAAACGTAGTATGGTGATTACTCCTCTGGTTGACGGTGTAGGTTCAAAATTAAAATTGTATCAACTGGTCTTGTCATTATCAAGGCCTCTATGGAAGCAGAATTGGAAAAACACGGTTTGGAAGTTATGAGCGTCGAAACTTTCATATTTTAGCGCTAATTTTAACCATCTTTAGGCGTAAATAAGTTACGTATATAGTACGAAAATGGAAAAAGTTAAACCATACAGGCATAGATTAGTTATTAAAGAATTCAAATAATTTTATTTTGAACAGATACATTCAATGGATTTTTCACAGTATCCATACTACCAAAGGTCTGCATAGAAACAATCGCGCGCCCGTTTTAATTGTCTCTTTCGCTCTATGCATTTCGCTCGTGATGTCGGATGAAATAGCATGCATTTTAGCCCCGCCCACCAACTAGTTCGTGCCGTTGGCTTGTTCGCGAGCCAAGTCAAGATGCTTGATTTCCCGTCGGGGCTGCGGGTTGTTCGAAAGAGATACCGCGGCCTCGACACAAAGGGCTAAGAAGGAACATGGGTGGTTTTTAACCAGTAGAAGTCTGACACTCCCGCTCTGCCCACACGCTAAAAAAACACGTAGGTTCCTCCTACGGAACCCCGAATATGATTAGAACAGTAAAGTTATATTAGCTAGGTAGGTACTTACTTAAATAGACTCAAACTTGGAAGCTGGGTTACTCTGGGTTGCTTCATACCAGTCTTATCTACCTCGTCCATATCATAACAAAAAAAAAAAGAAAGAAAGAAAAGAAAAATAACGGAATGTACCTAATGGGTGGTCCCATCCACGGACCGAGATCGAGCCGTGCTGCTGGCCTGCTGCTAATTATTATTATTTAGTAGTTAGAGGACGGGCGCCGGGCGTCGTCGCCGAGGGAGGCCTAAAACTATGCTAAAACCTTCATTCAGATAGTAGGTAGGTAGTTACGTTGGTAACAGACCATATGCTACTGTATGTAAGTATTTGTGCCTACTTACCCACGTATGTAGAAAGTAGGTATGCCTTGTCGATAGGTAGGTACCTACCTATTTACAAGGCTCAGAAGGAAAGAATAGGATTAGTTTTCTGTTTATGTAGGTATGCCAGAAAAAGTAGGTACTGTACGCAATTTCTCGCTAAAAGAATTTGCTAATTTTTTACTTGATGGTTTTTTGTTTACCAAGAATGACATCACAACAAAATGTGCACGACTTTTAGGGTCAATGACCCAAGTCTGAACTATTTTCCTTTTGACGCATAGTATACAAACATAAATTTACGCTTTCATTCATAATTTTGTTCTCCCCACCTTTCCATGAATGAACCAAACTAATTTCTTTCTATCTGTTTGTTTAATAAACACCTATAAAGTTGGCACTACCTTGTTTTTACGACCACTTAGGCATTTTAGTCTTTTTTCATCGAAAGCTTCACTGCATCTTTTATTTACTTGATTTTAAATACCATAGAAAACGCGTAGCTCCACATTCGTTCTAATCAAAAATATTATTTTAGAAATAAAAATGTTATTAAAAGCAAAATAAACAAAAGTCAGAGTTTTGTATTCTCCCGCCATTACGAACATAGAGCGAAGTTATCCGAAGTTTGAATCTACCGCCTTGACGATACTGGTTTAGAAAGAGAGAGAACTACTTCTGTTACACGATCCAGAGATCACAAACAATTTTACCAGAGTACTTTAACATCTGCTGTTTGAACACTATTATATAAAACTATTACGTCTTCCTAAGTGAATATTGATTTATGAGATTTATTAAACTTTTATTGCAAAATATGACCTTCTAATGTAGAAAAACATCAAGACATTTAGTAAAAATGTACTTCAACATTAAATATATATATTTAATGTGTTTTCACAGCCATTGATATATTATAACCCTAGATGCACAGTCACGAACAAAACAAACAGTCGAAGCTGTCGCCAAACACTCACCAATACACGCACTACTACATAAGTAGTTATCGTTACACTATAAACATATTTTTTTTGCAAATTCAACCTTACGCAGATTCCTTAAAGTTGTTTTTACAATGCAGTTATAAAAAGCAATAATAATTTTACGACCGAAGTAAGCCGGTAGGACAAGGTATGGAGTGGAGATGAATAGGTACTTTTTATGTTTTTTTAATACTTAATTATTATTTTAACAGATAATTAAATTGTGTTTTAAACACATAATTTTACTTTTATCTAATGGTAAATGTTTTTAGTTAGGATCTGACTGTGTTAGTGTACGTGTAGTCGTGTATAATCAATGAAACAAGTATTATCCATTCGAATCATTTATTTACATTTTTGGTTTAAAGGAATTAGTAGAACATTATTATCGAAACTAAGTAGTTATTAAGTTTAAGGTGTCAAAAACGAAGTCAAATTGACGACCTCTTCTCATTTTGAAATCCAATTAAAAACTAATATAATATGTAACGATATAATAATTGTTAAAAACATAAAACAAAAAACTTTTTGATTAAAAAACACAAATAAACACAATAAAAAAAAATCGACTCCATTCGATACGAACAGGGTCATTTGTATAATGCGACTAAAAGAAAAGACTTGTAATACATCGTTCTTACGCTAACAAAGCGACCATTGAAATATGCCGTATTATACTCGGACCGTTTAGTAAAGTTCTGAGAGAAATTAAATCAAAATCACGTATTGCTTTCTATATTATGCCATAAACGCAACAAAAATAAATCAATAAACATTTTTACTTACCGAAAATACAATATCCCATCCTTTTTTAATGTCTTTGACGCTGTATTTTTGCAAATTCTCAGCGAACACTTCGGCATTTTGTACGACCGTGCAGAGACGCGAACGACGCGAGACTATTTGAAATGAGTTCACGATTTGTAATTTTGCACTCATTTTAAGCGGACGGTTTTGAGACGCGTAGTGTGTATCTTGGGTTTTAATACATCAATGTTCACAGCAGACAAAAGTATTATTCTGTCAAAGTAACTTCGTGTAATCATTTGTATTCTTTTAAAACTGTAAAACTGATGTTCGGATTACATGTGCACTAAAACGACATTGAACATTGACGAAAGCCTAAACAATTACGCTTATTTGTTATTTTACCGATATGTTAGTCATTCGAATAAATTTTAAATAAAGTTTTAACGCAAGCTTATTATTATGAATTAATCTAAAATGTTTGTGGCGTCTGAGATAAACTACATTTTAGGTTTGTCATGTTGGCCACCCTGACGCAATTTTACGCGCACATGCGCAGAACGACAGGTGGTCGCCGACTCGAACCAGCCGTCCCGAGTGAACCTATCGACTTCTCATCCTCATCATCAGCCGCTTTCGTGCTCTAGCAAGAACGATGTGCAGTGCTTTGTGTTGAAGTGCTCGTGGTGACATGGCGTCCCTTTTTTAAAGATTGTGGAAGGTATTATTACCTTCAAAATATCGTTTATTTACAATGAATGTGAACTATGATCGTGTTTGTAGACTGTGCTTGTCATCTCGAGGCGAATTACTGCCGATTTTTCCTACCACCAGTTCGGATGACTCGGAACCTCCCGTCCTCGCTTTGAAAATCAAGGACTGTGTGTCTGTACAGGTACGTTATGTGTAAAATAAGGGATACATTGATGTTTTGAGTGAAAGTAGACCCTCGGCATACGTGAGAACTCGTCATCCGCCTCGGTTCGAGCAATGACAGGCAGCGCGTTTAGGTGGAGATGTCGTAAGATCGTCCACCATTTTGTAATGTACCACGGCTATCGCTCGGATCGTGGCCGCGTCGCGTCGCATTCCGTGCAGCCGGCGAGGAATGGCGCATATCATGAGGGTCGGGTTGGCATTATTCCCGGGGGTCATATCGGGAGGGGGCTGCGTATCGCTAGGTTTGGGTCGCGTTGGCTTGGCCGTCGGGCGTATTGATTTATCGGACGAGACCAGCCTGCAGCTCGTCCCTCGGACGGGTCGAGCGTCGCTGTCGGCGTGAGTGCGCTATACTTGTGTGCGTATATCGAGCGCTAACCCTCGAGGGGCTCGCTGGCTGCCACTCGACTCGCTTCTACTTATTCGGTCGAGGAGTAGCCGCTCGCCGGCGCTCGGTTATACCTACGCCTACCTACTTAGTTTCTCCTCGCCGTAGCTATCTATACACGAGGCGCGGTTTCGCCTCGTTCGTTCTGATGAAACGAGCTCGCGCGTCGTGGAGGGCGCCTATTTGCCCACCGTACGATGATTACGTATGATTGTTTTTTCAGATAAACGAAAATGACGACCTGCCCACCAATGTCTGCAGGAAGTGCATGGACAATGTCAATAACTGGCATGTTTTTAAAAATGTATGTGAAAGGACACAAAACAAACTACTGTCTCTAAAAGATGGCAACCAACTAGAAGAGGTGGGTTTATCTTTCTAGATATTTGAGCTTGGAACTGTCAGTTAGCATTTTGTGATTGTTGTTTAAATGGTGGAATTATGTATTTTCAGGTGAAAATAAAAAGTGAACCACTGTCTGATGAGGCTTATGAAGATGGAGTGGTCATTGATGGCTCATATCCTGTCATTGAGGTATGTATGAGTCAGCAAAGTACTTGGTTGAAATGGTATGCTGTTATCTAGTAGAGCTATGCAGTACAAGTTTATGAGCACTGTCTGGTCTGGTCAACTTGTACTAAGAAATTGCTACGTATTGGTGTCAAGGACATATGAACAGTTGTCAAGTAAATTACACACAGGGAACTTGTGTCAAGTGTTAATGAGCCAGCTATGAATGCTGTGTGTTTGTGATAAGTCCAGAATGAAATTTAACCGTTACTGTTTGGTTTTCCTTGTATTAGCTCAGTAAGGTTTTACATGTTGCATTAGCTCAGTAAGGTTTTTCTACTGTTTCCTCTTGTTCTTTACTCTCATTTAATAAATAACCTTCACTCTTCATTATGACATTCTGGTTTTATGTAATGTTAAACATTGTATTATATTGCAGTGAGTCCATAATACCTTGCAAACAAGTCCCTGACTTCTCTTACATTCACTTGCTATAGTTGATGTAATCGAAACGAAAACTATGTACTTAATTTAGTCTGATTCCTTTGTTTTTGCTTAACACACTGGAAATTCAAAGATCCATTCAATATTAATATTTGTTAATAACTGTTAGTTTTTTATTTGTTTTGAAAATGTTAATTTTAATTTTTATAATATTTCAGAATGCGGGCTATTCAAACAAAGTGCAACCTGAAGGTCCCCCAATCTTGGCTTCACTGGGGCTCACACCAAGAAGTGATAAGGTAGAGATTACATGCCCAATATAGTTTATCATTGAATGAAACAAGCGCTTGTTTTGTATCACATACTCCCATTTAATATGACACTTCAACATTCTAAACTTTAGTTTTGTAATGATACCTACATAGATTTTAATACTTTATTGTTTTTTGTTTTAAATCATAGTGATTTGATACGCAATGTTGTGGCCATTTTAATGTGTGAAGAATACCCGTGCGAGAATAGTTCAATTGAATTAATTTCATCCACAGAAATGTGTGGACCCGCGAATGGATTGGCACCGGGTCCATGCAATTTTGGACATGGTTCAAGACAATGAGGTGATTGACTCTCTGCAGACAAGGGAAGAGTGTGATGTTTTGCAGCATTCGGACCATGACTCAGATACTGAAGCCGAACTCCAAACAGAAATTGATGACAGTTATGTTAATAGCAAAAGTGGATATATTTGCAAAAGTAAAAAAGTAATGTCAAAAGTTCCACAACTATCAACTTCTGTAAATAATGCCAGAGTGAAAGAAGCTTTCAAACTCAGGAAACGCAAATCAGAAGTTCGTAAACATTGTTCACGGCCTAAGAATGCGTGGCAGTTGTTATTCACTGATGACCTACTAGAGTTGATTGTTGCTTCTACAAATGACAATATTGTGACAAATGGGAAAAGTTTCACGGAGTCAACGAGCGTCAGCGAAATTAAAACGCTTATCGGTATTCTGTATCTACACGGCATAATGCGGCCGACGCATCAGAATTGTAGTGACCTTTGGAACAGTGAATGTGGTGTTCCTTGCGTCAGAAATATCATGAAATACGAAAGGTTCAAATTCCTGCTTCAAAACATGAGCTTCGACAAAGAGGACGACAACAGCATTATACAGTTTGACATAATGAAGCGTATGCGTAAAGTATTCGAAATCTTCGCCATGAATTGCAGAACATCTTACGAGATCGAGAATGTCGCGGTTATTGATGAGATCATCGTGCCAGTTTACGGACCTTGCCCATTTCGATATGACATTGATAAGAAACCGCTGAAGCGAGGGTTAAAGGTGGTATTGCTGGTTGATTCATCCACATTCTACGTGAGCAATTTAGACGTCATCACTGACCTCTACTTCGGCGCCAAGGATATAACGAAAAAAATGGTTCAGCATTTGGCTGGTACTGGCAGAACTATTGTTATGGACAGTTGGTTCACTTCTTCCTCACTGATGGATACCCTTAAAAATGAGTATCAGTTGTATTCTATCGCAGCCTTGAACCCGAACAGTGATATGATTCCGCCACTCTTCCTGTCTCAGTACAGGAAATGTCGAACATTCATGTCTGGATTTATTGATCACGAAGTATCACTGACATCGTATGTCAATACTGAGGGGAAATCCGTAAATGTATTAACCAATGAGCCTAGATATTACAGGAAAGGTCATATAAATCACACTACAGTTGTTTCTGTGTATAAGAAGAATCAGTCTGCGGTAGAAGTTGTTGATGTTCTGATGAATTACTACACTACAATGCAACACACAAATGATTGGACATTGTCCTTATTTTTTACTTTGCTAAACATTGCATCTGTTAATGCTCAAGTACTGTGGTGCTCTCAAAACTCGAACGTTACACAGCGTCGCTTATTTATCAAAGATTTGGCTTTAAGCTTACTGGAACAGGATGAAGAAAGAATGTTAATTTCTCCAATACACGATTTAGAAGAAAGACAAAAGAAATTTTCTATTGTGCGCAGTAATGCCCAACCATATTATAAGAATAGGAGAAGGTGCAAGATATGTGTGAAAACAACGAAACGAGACAGAAGAACCAGACAGTACTGTGTAAAGTGCGGAACATTTATTTGTAAAGAGCATGCTGTCAGTATCTGTACTGTGTGTGCACATTAGATTGTATAATTGATGTTTAAAACTCAAAATATATAATAAGTATAAGTAAATGATATTCAATTATTAATGTTAATTTTTTTGCATTAAATCTATGTAAACCATGTTTTACTTGAAAAATATCAGAATATGTTGAAACTTTTTAATATTACTTTTTATGATGTCTTGTTATGCTTTTTTTCTAAGTATATAATGTTTAAAAAAATATGATTATGATTGTTTTCTAACTTTTACAATCGTTCTATAATACATTGAAAATTTTCTTACTTATTTTAAAAATTTGTGAGTTTTATTAAATGTTTAGAATAATTTTTCTAAGGTGTTGGTTTGAAGTGTCACATTAAATGTTAAGATTTACTCCTATAATCATAATTTTAAAATAATCAATCTAGGTTTGATCTAGTTTTTATACATCGCCGCCCTACAACGAAAACCAATTAAATCATAAAAAGTGCAAACGGAAATATCGCGATTACAAAGTTTATGGGCTTGAAAATACCCTTTGTAGTATTATATTGTTATTATTACTTCATAGCATTAGTACATTGATAAATGTTATATTTAAACATGTCTATTGAGGTTTAAAAAAGTTATTGCTTTGAATGAAATTTTCAATTTATTGTCACAAGGTTACCCACTTAATTGGTTTTCCCTGAGAACTGATAAATGTCTATATATTTCAAGGTAATAGGAATACAGCAAATCCCGAGAAATTACTTTTTACTTTTAGTTAATTAAGACTAACCATTATAAAAAACTATCTATACAGCTGTCCCTTGTGAAGTTACAAGTGAAAATGTATCAAGATAATTGGTTTTCCCTGCAGAAAATTTAAGAACCTAATAGGTTAAGCAAGTAATTTATTAGAGTTTCAGTACGTTTATTTTTTATCAAATTTATAACTCGAAATAATTAATTAAATACAAATTAGCTTGAGTAGTTCAAATAACAATAAAAGCGCGCTTCAGATGCCAGTAATAGGTGCCAAAAAAAGGTGCCAAAAAAAAATGTAAATTTTGGAAAAAACTGACTTATTATTGAGTGACCGACCGAATGACTGACATACCAAAGCAAAGCCATTGAGGTAGACGTCTAAAATTTTACATAAATCTACCTTGGAGACCTTTGATAATAATAATAATCAATTATTAAACAGATCATACAATCCAATTTGTTAGTAATACGTACACACTTAAACACTAAAGTTAGTAGGCACACACATTTGGAAAATTTTGATAATGATTACTAATAATGTCAAAACAAACAGCAATAATAATGTCAAAATTAAATAATGTCAAAATCAAACAATGTCAAAATTAAATGCATAATGTCAAAATCAGAAAATGTCAAAATCAAATAATGTCAAAATCAAACAATGTCAAAATTACCACTAATCATGTCAAAACCATTAGCAATACCTATTACTTTACATTATAAAGGACCCCTCCAGATCCGTGAACAGTATTCCAGTGCCTCACAACCGGACAGTCAACCCTTTCCAATATGGTATTCAGAAGGCTGTTGGTGCTGCCCCGTACGCGGCGCATCAGGGAGGCCACTCTTTTCCGTACTATAGCCCTAAAGCAGTCAGTGCTGGCCTTAGCAAACATACCTGATGCACTGCAAAAGCGAGGCAACCCCAAAAGCATCCTAAAACCATTTTTGTACAGGACCCGTAGGGCATTGAAAGATCTTTGCGTATAGCGGACCCACAGGCTACAGGTATAAAATGTCTGGCAGTAAGCTTTAAAAAGAGAAATTTTAACTTCTTTTGTGCACCTTGCAAACCTGCGTGCCAGCATATTGCATCTCACTGCCAACGCCCTACGTTCCCGCTCAATATCTAAATCATCCGAGAGGTCCTCGGTGACCCAGTGCCCCAGGTACTTGAATTTGGTGACTCTACTTAACGGCATACCTCCAAGCCTAACTGGTGGAACGGTTTTCGGACTCTTATTACCCGCCTTGAAAATAAGTAATTCACTCTTCTTACAGTTGTACCTGAGGCCATGTGACTCCGAGTACCCCTCACAGATACCTATGAGGTAGTTAAGGGCTGTGACAGATGGGCTCAGCAGCACCATGTCGTCGGCATAACTAATGTTGTTCATGAAAACACCATCCACTGAACAGCCGACACCGGCCCTGCTGAGCTCACCTATCAGTCTGTTAACGTACTGGTTGAAGAGCCGTGGTGAGGTCAGGCCTCCCTGCCTCACTCCACACTCCAACCTGTACTCTGACGAACATGAACCCGCCCACCTAACATTATTGGTCTGGTTGCCGTACCAATATCTCAATATATTGACCACATCTCTGGGTGTGCTGGTTTCCCCCTGGAGCTTATCCCACAGCACACCATACGAAACCAGGTCAAATGCCTTCGACAGGTCCAAAAAACAACCGTATACAGGCGTCTTCCTCGTCACATAGTACTGGACAGTATGCTTGAGTCGCAGTACCGCAGCTTCAGTCGACTGTCCAGCCCTGAAACCAAACTGAGCTTCGTGGAGATCTATATGCTTACTTAGCTGACTATCAAGCAAACCATCCAGCACCTTAGCGATCACTGTAGCTAATGAGATAGGTCTGTAATTGTCCCTGTCGGAGGCATCACCCGTCTTGTTTTTAAGTATTGGTATAACCGTGGTTTTCATAAGCTTTCTAGGTAAATATGAATGGCCTATACACAAATTGAAAAACATAACCAGCACCCTAGGTAAATGAACACCTGCAAACTGCAAGTGCTCGATGCTAAGGTCGTCATGTCCTGGAGACTTACCTCTAGTCATATTTTGAATAATATGGGCGACTTCTTTCGCCTTAAATCTGAACCGCTCACAATCTGCAACCTCATCATCGAGCACCTGCTGTACACATCCTAAGGGAGACACTACCCTAAAATGGTCCTTAAACAATTCAAGCTATTTGACTGGGCTCACTCCTACCCTCAAAACTCACAGGGACACACGAACCAGCTTCCAGTTTCTTAGTGTGCTTCCAAAATTTTTTGAAATCCCTCCCTTTATGGTGTTGCTAGGATATCCATTTTCAACCTCACTTTTTTTTTTCATTTAAATCACTATAATAATTACTCACCTTTTTCTTGTTTTTCTTTTTCGCGATCGAAATCAAGTTTCTTGACACAATTTGAGCTCATTTTAATGTACTTCAAAATACAATTAAAAACTTAAAAATTAACTTTTTCCGCAAGACGCGAGCGCACTGGTTGCAAATGCAAATGGCCGAAAGTCCGATACTAGCGCCAGTGACACGGAACTAAACTGGTTTAATCGTTTTTCGCTGTAGTGATGGTTGCATCCGTGAATAAATATCGTCAGAGATAAACAATTATCTGGATATACAATATTTTCTTAGACGATTGGATTGTATTGCTTATTATGGAATTCTTCAGGTTAAATCAATTAAACTATTTTAATAGCTTTTATTTGACCATTTTATTCTAATTTGGAGATTTAAATCTTAGTAAATGGTTGTTACTGAGGGAAAAGTAGAGTATTTCATGAGATCTCTCTGAAGAAAAACAAATTTTATCAGATTAACTGACAATCATTGGAGACAAATATGTCGGCAGTCAAGTTAAATCTGCTTAATGTTTTGTATTTGAAAACAAACCATGGAAATGCTTGAAATAATTGGTTATCCTATTAGCTAGCACCGAAACTATAAGACTTAGCGATTAATGGGTTTTCGCAGACGAAAGAACACAAAATTTTAAGTACTTTGGCATTCTTAAGTCATTTTCGTCAAAATTTCGATTTAATTGGTTTTCGTTGTAAGGCGGCGACATCATGTTGCAATACAGCATAAATTTTGATCATATTTTTGATTTTATAAGAATCTATTGTTGTTATACTTGTAACTATTTCGAATTTTATCATCAATTACAGGGTGCGGAGAGTGAGAACAATGAAGAAGACGAGGAAGAAAGTAGCGAACCCGCACAAAATTTCCCAAAAATGCCCAACATGCCCGAGGTGTCTATCACGGTCATGAGGCCTACTGGTGAGACCCTGCACGCTCGCCAAGGTATTCACCAACTCGCTTCGAAACTGTGCCTCGTCTGCGGCCGCTCGTACAGGTACTCTCACAACGCACGCAGACATGAACTTACCTCTCACAGCTTCGACAGATATACAAACAAAATTACTCCTAAAAAAACCCTCAGTCATCTACAACCCAAATTGAGACCGAACCCATTCAACCCCAAAGCACGGATGATGCCGAATCCTATTAGTCATAAGATGCAGTTCATGAACAAGAACATGTCATCAAAAATAATGCCCATAAACAAAGTTATAACACCACAGAAACCCATTCCAATAAAGACGTCGTCAAAGACACAAAATAATTTGCCTTATCCTCTACGCATTAAAGCACTCAAAGATTTACAAATTAAGAAGAAGGAGCCTCAGATTCTTAAGACATTATTAACCACTAAACCTGAAGTTCTGGTCTCAGAACCAGAAATTCTAAATTCTGGGCCTGAAAGTCCAGAAACATTGATATCTGAGCCTGAAATTGCATCTTTTCAAGTTGAAACTATTCTTACGGAACCGGATGCCGATGCATACGATGATCTACAGCAAGGCGACGAAGAAGTCGATGAAGAAATGCAGAACAATCAAAATCAAAACTATGACACTGTCGATATGGACTCTGAGAACGAAATAGAGATTGCTCGTCAGCAAAGCAGTGAACACGACGGCGATGAAAATGCTGATGGGGACGAGAATATGGACCATGATGACGACAATAACATGGAAGGCGGTCAGAGCGATAACGAGAAAGATGCCAATGACGATACAGCCGACAGTCAAGAGAACATAGAAGAAGATAGTGTTGATATTAAACCTGAAGACCAAATGAAGGAAGAAGACGGCCAAGAGGAGGGAGAACACGAAGAAGAAGTAGAAATGAATCATAATGATAACGAAGAAGAAGACGATGATGACCTGCCTATGTCTATAGCGCCCGTAGTGGAAATAAGTGAGGGATTGCAAGGCGACTCGTTCAACAGCGAAGTCGTAGAGGAAGAGGACGAGCTCGACGAAACTGTCGATCCGAATGATCCCAGTGATCCCAATGATCCCAATGACACCATTCAAGAGGAAGAACAGGTTAAAGAACTTGACCCTGACAAAACGTATGTTACGAAAACCCAAAGAGACTTCATCCAAAAATTCCGTGATATCATACAGCAAATCAACACTAAACGTTGTTTATGTTGTGATCGAGAACATCCGCGCAGAAAAGCTGTTATACAACACTTGCAGAAAAACGGACACAAGGTACCAAAACACACATGCTACAATTGTGTCATCACATTTAGTCATATTGGCGCACTACTCAGCCATATGAGGTCGAACTCTTGCACCAATCTGTGGAAGATTATTTACAATGAAAATGGCATTACGGACGACCAGGTTCTCGAAGATGAGCCGAAAGAAGTCAAGGTTGCTTACAAAGATATTTTCAATGCCAGGTCATATGCTTGCAAACTCTGCCCAGCTAAATTCCAACTGAAACAGTTTATAATGAAGCATGTTTTGGATACCCATGAGGATGGACAGTCAAGGATACCACTTTGTTGTGTCCACTGCCGCGCTAGATTCAAAGATAAGAGTTTACTAAAGAAACATATCCGTAAAGGGGATTGTACAGTTTATATTGCTTGCGATTTGTGCTCAGAAACGTTCGGGAACATGCAGGACTTCAACGACCATGCGCTAGCAATCCACGCCGGCAGTTTCGATCAGTCGGATAATCAAAGCAAATGTGTTGACGGTCGACCAACAGACTGTCCTTTGTGTGGAAAGAAAAACAGCAGCTATCCGAATTTAGTGAAACATTTGAAGATTATACATGCTGAGGAAAAACCTCACTACTGCCAGCATTGTGACGCGAAATACGAACAAGCTGCTGATCTGAACAAGCACATTTACATGGAGCATTCTGACAGAACACTAGGCATGCCGCCTGCTGAACCGGATATGTCCATAGTGAAGGAGGAAGCTGAGGAGTACCACTACTCCTGCACGGAATGTAATGCCATATTCGAAACTGTTGATGCGTGGACTGATCACCAAGTCGCTGAACATAACCAAGTTGCCCACCACTGTGATCAGTGTGAGAGAAAATTCCTTCGTCCTTCCGAGCTAGCAGAGCACAAAAACACTCACTTGAGGGTTAAGTTTTATCCTTGTAGTGTATGTCCCAACTCTTACAGCACTCCACAGAAACTGTCTGAGCATGTGCAACAGGCACATCCAGGAGTTGGCGCGGTCGCGGCAGGAGAGTCAGAATTCTTCTGCGACATGTGTATCAGAGCATTCAAGAGTCGCCAAGCTTACTCAAATCATATGCGTATTCACTCGAAAATACCTACTACTAACAGGAAACCGGCTCCAATCAAGGGGGAGGGGGGATTCGCACCTCAAATTATCGGGAAACCAATCAAGCAGTATCCTATGGTTCAACCAGGTTTTGTATCATTTAAATCTAATTACAACATCCCTAACGCTCCGTATTCTTGTGACATTTGTGGTAAAGGATTCATGCATAAGAAAAATATATGGAAACACAAGAAAGTGTTGCATGCCGATATTTTAGTCGATAGACATGATAGTGAAGAGAACACTATGCAAGCTTCCACTGAAGAGGATGAATTTAACCCTGATGAGAATGGTGCCATTCTCTCGACGCCACAATTTAATAGTTTTAACTTTATGAACTTACCGAACAATGCTCAACAACCAACACCAGAACCATTGCCATACTCGTGTGAGTTATGTAGCAAACGGTTCCCGCTTAAAAACAGTTTATGGAAACACAAGCGCGCAAAACACGGTATTGTAAACCCTAGCACTAGTGGTAACAACGATACGTCAACGCCTTCCGCCAGCGGAGAAAGCAGTAGTCGATCTAGCTGCACTATATGCAGAATATCATTTTCAGATAAGAAATCTTACTATCGCCATCGAAAGAATGTTCACAAATCTACCGTTCAAATGTGCAAAATATGTGGCAAACCGCTAAGTTCAACTTTGGAATTATACGAGCACTTGAAAGCTGCTCATGCAAGGGAGTTACTGGGGTATAACGCTAACCAAGGCTCCAGTAAATCACAAGACATGTCACTAGAGATGGAACCAGATTATGAAAATGATCAGGAGTCTATCGACCCCAGCGTTGATTACCAAGCGCGGTATCCATGTGATACTTGTGGCAAACAGTTTGTTGGTTTGCTAGCTTTGCAAAACCACCAGTGCATCAATCAGATATCATCACAGCCACAGACGTTTGACTGCGAGATTTGTCACAAGAGTTACACTTCAATATCTGCGCTAAAAAGCCATCGTGGGTGGCATTTACGTTCACCCGATGGAAAAGCTGCCGCCAACAATTCTGGCCTGTGGATGCCTCAGCACAAAGTTACTAGCAAGATAAGCAAACATGAGGTTGTGGACGCGTCTCAACTGGCTAAGGTCACACACACCCCCACTCCCCCACCTGTAACTGCTACCGTAGCGAAAAGAAGACTACCGCCAGAGGTCGAAGTGACAGTCGTAAACCCGAACAAGAAACTGCGCTCAGACGACTCGGTGGACTTGGATATGCAAAGTGCTGGTGCCATCGAGGATAGGTACTGTACGATTTGCGATAAGGAATTCACAAAACGAGCGGCGTACCAGCGCCACATGGACGAGGTACATCAACCGAACTCTGTGTTTTGCCCGGTTTGCGATAAGAGTTTTACAAGGAAGTCCACATTGCTCATTCACATGAAAAAACATTATGAGAGTGGTGAGGGCAGTTCTTCTGCTACAGGTCAAGGGGACGATGATTACTCCTGTGATCTGTGTGGAGCTCAGTATGACAATGATCAGGCATTGAGGGCGCACCGAGCGCGGCACCACGGAGAAGACGAAGAGTCGGCCGAAGAGAGTGACGACGGAAATGTTCCTATTGCTCCTCCCGGTGAATTCACATGTGCGCAATGTGGCGATGGCGTCGCCACTCCCAGGGACCTCATCGCCCATCGCACAATGCACGCTACTCCCACCAAATTCTTCTGTAACATATGTAAAGTGTACTTCGCTCGGGCGCTCGATCTCTCGTCGCACACTCGGGCGCGACACGCTGACAACGAAAAGGTATTCTTCCCGTGTGCCATGTGCGACAGGTTTTACATGAACAAGAAGAGCTTACAGCGGCACATTGAGATGGCTCACTGATGTTTAGCTGATCCGAGCGGCGTCTTGTGATTAGTATAATAATTGAAAGTAAGGGAAAGCGAAACGCGTTTCTACTACTCGTAATTTTAATTACTTACTTATTATTTTATGGTGTCAAAATGATATGATGCCGTCGGCTTTACATTGTACATACATTTGTTCTATACAATCTCACGAATGCTACAGCTCGGCTGTACTGAAATGATATTGTTTTCTTATCAATATGATGACGTCATTCCTTGACTTTTGATTTAAATGAGAATCAAGTTTTATTTTTCATTGTTTGTTTTCGTAAAGCCTTTGCTCACGAATTGTGTTATTTATTATTACTATTCTGTCCATAGTGATTTGAAGACTGTTACAGATTCAATTTGATGTAATGGTTCATGTGGACTCACTTGGACACACTATAGAAATGTAAGTACCTAACATGATTTACTAAATAAATTATGGTAATTAAGTAAATAGATAATGATAGCAAACTATTCTATTTTTGAATATTGGAATAACGGGCCAAAATTGTGAAACATAGTCAAAATCAGTCAACCAGTTTTTACATGTAAGAATTTGTTTCTTAATGTATGGATATTTTTTAAATCGACAAATATAATGTGGTCTTAGGCGTTTTTTCATTAAATTACGTTTAGTTTCTTATCTTGTGTAAATATTAAGTAGTTATTTTAATTGTAATTTTGGGATTCAATGAGTTATTGATTTGGTATAAAAATGGTAAGGTCATTTGTGTTTCACTAAAATGTACTGATTATTTTTAGTAATTTTTAATATATATTCTATGTGAACCACTAAGGGCATATCTCCTCATCTATGGTAACAGATATCATTTTATAAAGCTAGTTGGTGATAAAGGCCTAAAAATCTGGAAATAATTAATAATACTTATGTAAAATATACTGTTAAGATTTATCTAAGATTTTGGATACTGTTGATAATATATCTTTATACTTTTACAACAAATTTTTCTGTTTTCGCTGTCAGTCAGTGCCAAATAAGTATCTTCCGTTCACTGTAACACATAACTAAATACATCAAGAATACTACATAGATATAAAATGTTCCTGTAAATTAAAAGTGTATAGTGTTGAGATTGTACACTGTAAATATTATATACTTCAAGATAATAATAATATGGAATTAAATATATTTCATATTTAGTTTGTAGTTCTACAGGCTGACCATAATATCGAAATAGTTGCCTTTACTGCTCGCTATAAAGTATGATACTAATCAATGTATGATCAGAAAACCTTCGGGTTGACAAGACACTCCTGATACTTTTATTGTAAATATTGATGACTTAAAATTAAAATAATTATTGTTGGCGGGCAAAAGGTCTTTTCTAAATAAAAAGGTATTTTGATAAATAAAAACACGCTTGCCTCACATTTCTTGAGTAATGTACAAATTAAGTGATAATGATGTCCTTCCTGGATTATGCGATTTTATATGAAAGTTAAAATTTGTTGATTAAATAGTCAATTGTCGATCACTGGTTGAGACGCCGTGAAATATAAAGATCGTTACTGCAGTAGAAATGTATTTATTTAAAACCGTATTTTAAAGAAAATATTTACGTAATTTTGCTATTACAAAATAAACTTTATTCCAATGGGAAAAGGGTTATTTTGAAATGGCCATACTACGTGAATATTAAAAAAAAAATACGTTCATAATATTTTAAATGGCTTAACCACAGAGCACTGAAGACGGTGACCACTGCTAGAGGTGACATACTCAAGATTTTCTGTACCAATCAAGTTACGTGTCAATTTTACTTACACTGTGACAGAACGATGTTACAGTGTAAGTAAAATTGACACTTAAGCACTTACCGTCACTACTTATTTTATGATTGGTACTGTCGTCACCAGTAATTGATGCTCGCACGATTCCCTGCTCTGTGGGCTATTTCCTTAACATATTCTATTGTAGTACGAGTGCCTATTTTATGTGAATCAGGGCATTTATTGGGATTCTGATGTAGCAGAAAAATTTGAAACGGAGACTTCTTTAAACTTATGTATGTTGACTAGTGGTTAACCGTGTGTATTGGTTGATGTAATTAACCAATTTATTTGTTTAGTCTTAGACCAAACATCTAATATACACTGAAAACCTGTCTACACTACATTTTTTATCATATTTTTTTTTATTATAATTATTTTAGCCTAAATTGTTATATCATGTCAAATTACTACGTACACACAACGGTCAATGCTTTGTATTTGAGATCAAATTGTCAAATTGATTATACAAATCCAATTTTATTATTTTGCTTTAGTTAGGATAATAATTATAATAGCTACCAGAAAGTTATTTTTACATAGTACTGCATAAATATTTTTGTACTTGACGGCGTCTGAATGTGTTAAAATTGTCCATAGATGAGGTTCACTTTTGTCATCTTTGTGGTTTGATAATAAAGTGACTTAATGATTATTATTTTTGACTTTCATTTTTAACATAACCCTGATTTACGATGGATGGAGAGGGAGAGGAAGGCCAAAGAAAAGATTGATGGATTGTATGAGGAATGATAGGAAGGATTAAGAAGTAAATGATGCCATGACGACTGACAGAGGAAAATGGAAGAATAAAACGTGTTACGCCGACCCCAAATAGAATGGAACAAGGGCAGTAAGAAGAAGATGACCTGGCAAAGTGTTATTGGGTTTTTCCACCAGGAATTTCTCAGTAGTAGCCGCGAAGTCTGAATTTGGGCGTGGTTGATCGCAATAGGCTCGCCCTCTATTACGTGGGACTTAACATCACTGGTAAAATGTGGGTGTACTAATGGGTATACCTCTGCATAATAACCCTTCGGGGATTATAGGCGTGATTTTGTGTTGTGTTAGTTGATAGGGTTTAAGGTTGATGTTCCAGGGTAGCCCGCGAAATTCAAATTTTCTTACGTTTTTAGCAATTTGCAGGCCAGTGCTAGGTTGTATGTTAGTGAACGGTTTAGGCGCAGAACGTCAGAAACGCAAAATGACAGAAACGCAAATGGTCAGAAACGCATAATGCCAGGTGTAGCAAAATGACAAGATCTGAAAAAGACAGATTCGCAAAATGACAGATTCGCAGAAAGACAGATTAGCAAATGGTCAGAAACGCAAAATGACAAGATCTGAAAAAGACAGATTCGCAGAAAGACAGATTAGCAAATGGTCAGAAACGCAAAATGACAAGATCTGAAAAATCTTGTCATTTTGCGTTTCTGACCATTTGCTAAAAAAAGACAGATTCGCAGAAAGACAGATTAGCAAATGGTCAGAAACGCATAACACCAATGTTTAAAAAAAAAATGACCTGCTCTGAAAATGACAAATTTGTAAAAAGACAGATCAATCTGGAATTAAATAAAAAAAAACATCAATGAATTAACAACATTCTTAATTGATTATCAGTAAAGTTTACATCAACATTGTCAATTATTTAAATCATCATTTTAAAATAATAAAATCAACCTTTTTCAGATATAAAATCAACATTTTTCAAATAATAAAATCAACCTTTTTCAAATATTACAAACAACATTTTTCAAATAATTAAATCAACATTTTTAAATAATAAAATCACCTTTTTCAAATATAAAATCAACATTTTTCAAATAATTATATCAACATTTTTAAATAATAAAATCAACCTTTTTCAAATATTACAAACAAACAACATTTTTGAAATAATAACATTTTAATAACATTTTCAAAGGTTTTATTTTTTCAGATTTCGCCTATTTTTATTGCAGCATCTTATTAACCTTGGCCATAAAAACCATTTAAGTTCAGAGACACATGGTCCTACGACGCACCATTTTGGATATATAGAGCGTTTAACTCATGGTTCTCAGAACCTTAATAAGTTGTATGGTCAAGGTCAACCCAAAACTGCAACAAAAAAAAATCTGATTTCCAAAAACAAAAAAATATAAATAACTAAATCACGAAAAAAAAAGTACACTTTTTTTTTGGTGGCTGGAAAATCATCAAATGTTCCCCCCGCTCTTGGGCAGAGCGGGGAGTGTCAGACTTCTACTGACTAAAAACCGAACCCATGTTCCTTCTTTGCCCTTGTGCCGAACTGCCGAGGCCACGTCATCTCGTTCTATAATCCGCGGCCGAGACGGGATCCGCGGCCCCGACGGGATCCGCGGCCCCGACGGGATCCGCGGCCCCAACAGGAAAAAGTTTACACTTACACCACAAAAAAAAATAATAAAAAGAAAAGTTTACATTTAGTTTACGTTTCTGTCTTTTCGCGAACCTGACATTTTGCGAATCTGTCTTTTCGCGAACCTGTCATTTTGCGTTTCTGTCTTTTCGCGAACCTGTCATTTTGCGTTTCTGTCTTTTCGCGAACCTGTCATTTTGCGTTTCTGTCATTTTGCGTTTCTGACCATTTGAGAAAAAAATCTCACACCTGACGATTTGCGTTTCTGTCATTTTGCGTTTCTGACGTTCTGCGCCTAAACCTAGTGAACATATGATTCGCGGCTGTAAGACGTATGCAGTTACAGAAAGAAGACGTATGCAGACGTAAGAAGTTCATGTAACTGTCAAGAATGACCTTTTGATGAAATACTCATTCTTGACAGCTACATGAACTTGGAGGGTTGTAATAATGATTTTGATGATTATAATTCTGTAACTGCATATGTCTTACAGCCGCGAATCATATTTTCACTAACACAACCTAGCACTGGCCTGCAAATCGCTAAAAACGTAAGAAAATTTGAATTTTGCGGGCTACCCTGGAACATCCACCTTAACCTTTACTCTAGGGTTACATGAAAAACCCTAGAGTATCGCACACAATAGGCTGGCCTCCTGTTACATGAGACTTATATTGCCGGAATGTGGGTACGCTATTTGGTACACCTCTGCGTAGCCCTTCGGGGATTTCAGGCGTGCTGTTAAAATATATGCAAAAGCGTAACGGAGTCAGCCCTCACTCGGTGCTGCCTCATTTATACTGGTTAATCAGCAATATTTAAATAGTTAACCCATTAACATACGTATTAAACCGTTTAATGTTTAATCAAACAGGATATTATCGTTTATTGCCCGTGGTCCACCCGCCTAGTCCACCTGGGTGTAAGTACTACGGGCAATTATTTTTGCCCGTGGTACACCCAGGTGGACTAGGCGGGTGGACCACGGGCAATAAACGAATATTATAGGTCTACAGGTTAACTTTTGAACCAGTTGAGCGATCCTACTATATAAACTGTTTTCTTGATCCACCGTAGAGAGTATAGGGTTTCGTTCCAAATAACACACATTATAGATTGCACAAAACATTTTAATATAAACTTAAAAAGTCGTACAACAATATGAAAAATTATTATTGACTAATTATATTAGCGGACATGGAGAGCCGCATTTACTATATTATGCAAATATTATATTATCTTTAACACTTCCGTCGAATATATCTTACAAAAGAAAGAAAAATAAAAAGTATCTTTATAATAAAAAATCTCATTACGCTAAGTTGTATTATTATTAAACTTACATTATAGATTTTATCTACAAAATACTGTAGCATTTCGGTCAGTTTCTCAATCGACAATCATACCGATATTATTACTTATTACGTAATAATTTAATCATAGGATGGTAATAAAGTACATTTTAAGGTTGAAACCATACAACTAGGCTTAATTCTAAATCAAAATATAAAAATAGTAAAAAATAGTTGTACATATCAGTTATTAAGGTACAAGATTGTGAGTGTTGTGCTTGGAACCCGGGCGAGCTGCGTCACAACACTAGCAAACCTACCGCTGCACCTACACCACTACTGACCACCATTGAAAAACTGAACCGAGCGCCAAGTGAAATATAAAAAAGATAAATAACACATAGTTTTTTATTTTTATGAATTTGCATGCACCCGTTATCTTAATGAAATTGAGAAATATTTTTTCTATAATTTACTCATATTCATGTCTTTTATAACAATATAAGTATACCATACACGCTAAGGCCGGACGCCGCGACGCGGTCGCCCGGCTAATGTACACAAGGACTAATATCTTCTTAAAAAAATACTGTTAGATTGAAACGTAGCTAAACCTATTATATATTATGTATATTATTATAATAATTATTATTATAAGGGTACAATCGTACGAGTGATGATTACACTATGTGAGATCTCCGACGCCTTCGGGCGGCCCGCCGCCGTCCGACCACGTCCCACCGGATATGCAAACATTTATTACAACATACGAGTACAATACATAGGTACTAGTACACTATAATAGTAAGTATGAATTATCAATTTCAATATTAAAAATACGTAATTTCTCTATTGGCCTCGTTTCCACGTGAAAAATTAGACGTTTATCGCGTACGAATATATATTTATGTATACATATTTAAATATCAGTATTTCTCTTAGATCGGAGGACGTATGTATACAGGCTCGCTCTAGAAGGTACGTCGTCGTAAGCGCACGCGGCCGTTCGGCCTATCGCTCCCTTACACCCTACGAATATATCGATATCGAACGAAGACATCAAAAACTTGACTCAGCATTAAATATTACGAAAATAAATCGCCGGCGAGTCGCGCGGCAGATTATTGCTCCTATCGATAAATTTACACATCGACGTAACGAACGAGAATACAAAAAGTTATGGAAAATCGTACGGATATCACAAGCGGCGGGCGGCGCGGGACGCCCCCGCGGAAAATAAAAAAATAAATCGCGGCGCGCGTCTCTCTCGTAAAAAAGTAAAGACTCTATGAGCGGGTCGCGCGGTGCGGCTAGCGCGCATGCGCGGCTCAGTTGGCGAGCAGCAGGTGCGCCGGCGCCGGCGGGTAGGGAGGCGCGGAGGAGGGGGCGGGCTCGCGCCGCGCCACGAAGTACGCCGCGGGGTCCGAGGCGGGCGACAGCGCGCGCGCCGCCAGCTGTTGCTGCATCGCGCGCTGCTTGATGTAGTTGCTGAACTCGGTGGGAGACATGCGGTTCGCACGTTTGCTGCTCGTCTTCAGCTTCGTGCTCCCGAACTTGGTCTGCGCGAAAGTCGCAGTGGTGAAGGTTAGAGGCTGAGCGCGGAATGGCGGCGCTGGAGAGAAAGCGGCAGGCGCGGGGGGCGAAGGCGCGGTAGCTGGCTCCACAGGCCGGAAGCACTGCGCCTCAGGGTTGAATGCGCGGGTCACCTGTAACAATACCGTACCATTACAATCAATATCATCAGCCAGCTATCGTAATCAGTGGTTCGCCAGCGTTCAGCCAGCGTTCAGCCAGCATTCAGCCTGCATTCAGCTTTAACTTAGAGTGGCTCTCAAACTGGGAGACTTAAGAGATTAATACCGAAAGCCTGTGCGTATTGGTCAAACTGCCAATGTCTATAGGCCTGACGTGCGACCTGTCGTCGTCTCTGCCTAGTGTCACATGAGTTATCTGTTATGCAGCTAGTATTAGAGATTAGTCTATTTTCACCTTAGTTTCAATGTACACAATAAGTATCTAGTAAGGCCAAAATACGCATGCTCTCGTCTCGATAACGCGTAATGAGCTATTTACCTATCATTGATAACTGGGTTGCGCCATGCGCTATACAGCACTAATTTATTCGAATATTGTCTTAAGCAATAAATGTTATAAGTTGATATTTCTGCTCTGGTATTACAGACAGTTGTTAATAGTCACTTCACACACGCATCTGACCTTTTTTTAGGATATAATCTTAATAGGACGTAATCAGCAAGATCAGAGGAGGCACAGACATGACGGAGAAGCAAAGGAGTTTGTAAAGCCTCATTTACACGATGTAAGTTTATTGCTTGCGGCTTCGATCAATAATGTACGCTTGCGGCATGCAATAAAAAAGAAAGGACTTGCATTCGGCATACAAAAAAAATGTTAATCAGTCTTCAAATTATCGCGATAGGAATACGACATCTATGATAACTTGCTGGTCCAGCCTATTAGCGGGCTTGAATGTGGTGCTTACCTCTCTATCGGTCCTCTCATCGGCAGCTCGTTCGTCGCTACTGAAGAGCACCTTCACCGCGCCCTTTTCTCCGATGCGGTATGATACTTCGCCTGAAACACGAGAGAAAATCTCGTCTTTATTTCGTTCGCCATCCAATCTCGGCACTCAACCTCGTGAAATTGTGTCAGGAATTACATTACTTTTTGGTCTCGATCTTTTTTCAAGATTCATTTCGAGATATCGGTTTCGCATTGAGCACACGAGCACTTACATGTTTTTACAGAGCTATGCCAAAGCGTTTTCGAGTGGAAAAGTTATCCAGTTACACCCGGGACTTGTTCTGAGTTTATGATTTGTTTCTAGAACAATGCTATGGTAAGAAGTATTGACGGCATTGTACCTATCTAGTTGAGAGAGAAAATCAAGTTCTAGTTGCTAGTGAACTACTACAATCATTACTCGTTCCAAAACATTTGTCTGTTGGTCGACCTAGTTTATTTTGTCGTTTTGCACATTATGCAACGCACCATCATTTATGGACATTGTTAGGCGTGACTGGTACAACGACTTAACTGACTTGATTGACTTATCTTATTGCATTGTTTTGTTCATGAAGAATCCACGCTTTTACATTATCATCAAACATATGAAAGCCAATTAAAATTCCGGGCCGACTGTTGATAATTATTGGCTATTAAGTACTGCTATTACTACACCGTTTGTTCTGGACTATTATCTACATTAACTACGTAAATAGAACAGTTATCGCCACGGCGACATAATTAAAACTAGGTGTAATGGGAAATTAAAGTAAATTTTATCTCAACAACAGACTAGCTAGTACTGATATTTGGTCTACATAGATTGTATGTGACGTCATATATTTGGCAAACGACGGAGCCAAGCCAAGCGACGCGACGCCGGGATAGCGTCAGAACTTCAGTGGTAGTGACGTTTGTCAAAATTTTCCCACAGCAAAACTAGGAACAATTTACTGGGGGACAGTTCTAACTTTTCACAGCGGAATTCCATTTGGGTCGGGTTGTTTTTGATTTCTATTGTAGCAGAAACGAAGTTTCTTCGACTTTTAAATTGAATAAACTGCTACATAGGTACTTTGCCTAACTTATTTTGTTTTGCCTAGTTTGTGTATCATAAAAAGAGTTAAGCCTCACCTGGATCTACCCAGACGGCGAGATCCCGCGGTAGATGTTCGAGTACATCCCGGACTGGTACTCCGGATTCTCTTGCCGCTCGCTCCAGGACGGGGTCTAATGGGCCCCCAGTCTTCAAGCACCGGTAGGCCGACCCTCTGCACGGCCGGTCAGGGTACCAGTGCCCCCTGAACTTGTCTTTCAACGCCTTCTCCAACTCCTCGCCAAAGATGTTGACGCGCCGTCTTGGTAGCTTGTTGTACAGGTAGGATATGACGAAATTTAGGGCAACTTGCACTTCAATATGCATGTTGAGTCTCTGTGGACAAGAAAAAAAAGAACTATTAGATTAAAAAGTAAAAAAAAACCGTTTTAAAAATCAGTGGTCGTGAGTTAGTAGTCGTGACGTGATGCTGTTTTTCGGTTTCATTTGCTTGAGGTTAAATAGAGCTAACATTTAACATCGGACGTTCAAGACGACCTCTGCTTATGACCGTGACAATGAGAACAAACGGTCCGTAGCAACGCAAAGAAATAGGTACCTACTTAAAATACATTTCCTTACTCACAGCTTTATTGCAAGTAAACTCACAAATCGATTTGGTTATGCGAAACAAATCAATGAAATTGAATCGATTTGCTACTCGGAATAGTCGTTCCTCGGTGATTTGTAGATCTAACATTTAACCACTCGCTTGCTTCTGGCAACGATTGTTTCCAAAACCAAAACTCTCTCGCTTGCTCTCGGCAACGATCGTTGCCAAAATATATTTTTTGTTAAACAACTCTAAACTCTATTTTAGAGACTGTAAAGTCCTTTCAAAACGCCTTTAAACCATCGATTATTAGATTGTTTATCATTGAGACGCAAGTTTGCAACATCACCCGACGAATTTTTTTTTACAATTAATTATTGAAGTTTGAGGCCGACATTTTGTGTTTCTTTGTGCTTTGTGTCCTTTTATTTTTAATGACGATTTTTAACCACAATCGTTATTGTTTCTTGTTCAATAGTACAAATAACTAGTCTAGTTTATAAAAATGACGAAAAACTATATACCTATCGCGCAAACTTTTTCACAATTTCACGTTATTCGACAAACCGGCAAAATATGCTCGACCTTAACTTTAGCCTCTTATAAAATATTTTACACTCAACTTTTGTCAAAATAATAAACGTTACTCTTTTCCTTATCTTTTTGTCTACACAAAACAATAAACAAAATTACGCTAGGTCTCTCGTATCGATTGTAAATCAAGTTTTAATGAGGGGCGGCTCCGCCGAGTGTTTAGGTCAAATGTCACGAGCAAAGCTCGACGGTTTTCTTAAAATCGAAAGCAAGCGAGCGGGTAGATGGCGATTAGCTTGAAGACGATTCTGCGTATCAATCGAATTGTACGGTCTATTTATAGAAGTAAGTTAACGAGTTAGGTAAGTACGTAATTGTGGACGTTTCACTTGCAGTTTAAGTAAAGTAGGGTACGCAAATGTGGCCTAGATTTCGTAAATAGGTTTGTTGATTTAATAAAGTCGAGATAAGACAAAAATACGTATTTGTCCTCGAGAAACAAGTATAGTTACGGTGGTTTGTTGTGATATCCGGTCGTCGATCCCCGGTCTGGATGTTGGCTAACGTTTCCGCACTGAATTAACTTCGGCCTTCCAACGTGTCGCGACTGTGAGCGAATAGTGTTGTAACTACACATACGACATTTTACAAATACGACGATTTCCTTTTAAGATACCTTCGTACGTGTAGATTTTTTGGTCTGATTATCCCGAAAGAAAAAACGATCGGAAGGAATATAAGATAAGCACTAATTAATGACAAATATTATTATTGCGGTGTTCTTCCTGTCATGACTTGAATATCCAAGTCCTTCTATATCACTATCGTGTTTGTTGATGGGTAGGTATTGGTTAATTAATACACGTTGTCTACTAAAATGTTTTCAGAGCGACCTGTTAATATTTGACGACTGAGCTGTTAATATTTATGATAAATCAAGTTTATCTTATCCATGAGATTTATCTGTCCAAACCTACGCGAGATATAAAAAAGTTAAATAGGTACACACGGCTACACATCAAGCTATACATTTCCAGTATAAGCTGGTCTCGCATTGTATAAGATTTCCGTACAGTGCGAGATCAGCGTAAACTGGAAATGTATAGCTTGATGTGTAGCCGTGTGTACTCGTATTGTCACACGTAAAAATAAAAGACGAAGATGGTTCGAAAACGTTAAGTGCTGATAATATTCTGAATATGGAAATCAAAGTCCCTAAAAGTGGATGTTGTAGTGTAGGGTTAGGCGAAAATGATCCTTGTATCCATCAGTTTACATAGAACAAAAAAGTGTGTAAAAGAAAAAAAGCATAGTTGCCGTAGGAGGCAACTTACAGTAGTATAGGGACATCCCGTGCTCATTATTGCGTACCAGGTCACGTACTGGGACGACCGTGACTGTCGCCTTGGTTTTTTCCTACAAGCGACTATATTTTAGAGATCACCAGAAATATATCTTTCTATTTCTGTTGCTAGTCCTTTTTCCTTGTGATTTATTAGCGTACAATCCAGGTGAAACTGTTTTGTTTTGTAGCTAACGGTGCGTTCGTGAATTCACGCTAAGGAAGGAGAGAAAATAAATATTGTGCGCCCTTTTCCCTTGGGGGTAGGTAGAAATCACAGCATAATTATTATTAATTCTACCCAAAATTGAAGCTTGGTTACAGATTAATTACTAAAACCTCTCCAATTTGTCGTACCAAGGATTTTTTCTCCAAAAAGAAAACCCTGACGTCATTCAGATACTTATCAGCAGATCCATCATGGCAGACTACGCAATTTTTAACTGACACGCCAATAAATGGATATAGAATCTAGTACCGAACCGATAGTTAACCTTGAGACATCAATTTCAGATTGATAGATAACTTTGACAGGTCTATCTGAACTAGTTACAGTTTTATGGCACAAGGCAGACATGTATGATGCCATCGCAGACACTATACTTATTAATAGATGAGGTGTGGTCTTTGGGTCACCCTATTTTAATGGGGTGAGGGTCATGCCAGCTCATGGTCACGTTTTATGAAAATAGGCGTCCTAAGCGTCAGTTTTAATTATTAACTTTAGGGTATGATTGCCGTTATTATGATAGAAACGATTGCATTATCATGATTTTTGATTTTGATAATTTTCTTGAACTTTTCCCTTATTTAATTTCACATGTATGGATCGGTTACACGTTTTCTTGAAATTCCTAATGCACATCTCTTTTCTGTCTCTTGAATCCACACCACCTTCAGCAGCTTTACGAAAAACAAAAGCCAAACCAACTTTTCCGAACACCTGATACATTTTTCTACAAACAAAATTCTTTGCCCGTCTTGTAAATACAGTACCGAATTTATAACAGTAAGCCAGCTTCGAAATATACAATGCTATTGCAACCCTCTCTCCATGTTTATCACATCCTACGTTTATCTAGTGGATAGGTACTATTTCGTAGTTTAGCCGACAGCTGGAAAGTTCTAGACGGTTCTAGTGTATATTTCAGACTAGAAATGTCGCTAGATATTTCATCTGTACGTGATTGTGGTACATGAGATGGTGTGAATGATCATTGTACGATGCAGTCCGTATATTTATTGTTTCGCTGTGAATTTTATTGCAGTATAAAGGCTAGGGAAGTATTGGATGAAGTGTCCTCTTATTTCATTATGGGTCGGCGGCAATTTCGGCATAACCAATGCGTTTCTGGGTTAAAATTTTGCCAAAAAAACAATTCTTCGTAAGTAGATATCTAAAATAACTCAAAGTTGAAACAAGTCTCAGATAGAACATTTCATTCCAGCTTTATATGCGCGTTGATGACAGTAGGTATCTTGCAAAATACAATACCAATGGAAAATAACTACCTACCTCCACTCTCTACCAATCTTTCATTCCATTATTTTCTTTCTTTATGTAAAGACACGCATATTTACTGCCATACGTTTCGCTCGATAAAGATATATAACCGGAGGACATAATAAAAATATCACGGAGCTAGATTGGGAAAACATGGTCGCTGCTAAAAAAATATTTTTCCCCTTTGAGATCAATCGGCGATACGCTTCAGAGGAAAAACACAAATATTTATCTAACCGGCGAAGTTTCTTGAAGATGATGAAATAAGTTACTTCATTGCTTATTTAAGGCTTCGTCATCTAACGTTTTACTATTTTCTAATCACGCAAACTTTGCCTGTGAGTTAAAAATCAATAGTCTTTGCGATGTTAGTTTATTTTTAACTGAACTGTAATGTCGTGACCCGATCGTGAAGGCAGCTAGTTCTATTTGGTTAATCAAGTAGTTTAGTAACATTTTATGAGTTGTTTTTGCGAGGAGCTTTCATGAAATGTTTGATAGTTTATCCTATATTTCCCGGATTTTCCTCAATTTCCCTGAACATTAGGTGGAAGTCACAACGTCTTGAAGTACTCTCGCGACCTAATCAGTAGCTGGGGAACTGTAGATAAGGCGCAAACGGATGGTCTCTGCGGAATAAACGAAATAGACCCGAAACCCTTTGAAGGATTCTTCAGAAATTTCGAGAACCGAGATAAGTTTGCTTGAAACGAATGACATTTGTCGAGTAAACTTTCTACGGAAAGAAACGATTTAACATTAACTTGTGAAAGGAGTTCGAGATGTTTCTGTATTTGCTTAGGCTTTGGGTCTAACGTCGACTCAATATACATAATGCCTCCAAGCGACTTTTGAAAAGGTATAAAAAGATCGTAAAATGTCTTCGACACGTAAACTCGCCGGGACCGAATTCTGTTTTGAATGCCAATCAATAGTAGTATCTTGTGAATCGATCTGTTGTTATTTGTTGGGTTTTTTCAAATATATATTTTGCTTTTATATAGACTCATTAAATAATATTTGAACTTCCTACAGGCTTACTTAGTCTCGCAATAACATAACTACGTGAGAACCAGTATTATTTCATATGGTCACTACACACACACTATTCTTTCGTTGTAGGAATCTATCCTTAGGAGTGACAATGAAAATTCCGATATTATAATCAGTTACCTATTACGATAGACAATCATGAAGAAATGCCAAGGAAAAATCGAATACAAATTGTTAACATCAAGAACCGTGATTAGAACAGACTCTACTTTATTTATTGAACACTTTAGGTATAAATTATGAATTTATTCTTCATTATTAAATATTCCTAAAAAAATACTTTCCTCCAACCATGACCCAGTTAATGTCAAACTTTATATTATTATATTATTATTATTTATATCATCATATAAGCCAGAACGACCAAACTGCAAAAACTCTAATTACATCCCAACTGACACAACATAACGACAAAACCACCAACATCACGGATGCGACGCAGACAATAATTCAGCACAAATATCTAGGTTACGTACTACCAACATAATACAGAGGAATGAGGCTTCCAGGCACATTTTCCAGCTAAATGGTTCCCACCATTATATCTCAAACAAAGCCACCCTTGTCACAAGGAAGGTCATGATGAGAAATGGCGGCCTACGCCTGTGGTACAAGTGTGAGTGAGCAGCGGTTTGTGAAATTATTTTATTTTGTTCGAATGAGATTTCAATAATTGTTCGGTAAGTTTTTATTGGAAGGCAATTGGTTTCTGTAATAGTTTGAAAAATGCACCAGTACCTATGTAGAAACGTATCTACCAGCTGGTAGGACACCTATCTGTACATACTTTTCGACATAGTGACGTTATTCTTGTAAAGTAAGTAGTATTATAAACTTAATAAGCTGTAAGTCAAGTTGTACCTATTTATTTACTAATTCATAACTTTACAAAACTGCAACCACTAACTAAAGACACAAAAGAGTCCCATACCATACGAGTATGTACATTTGTTAAAATATTATTGCTTTTTTCGTACACATTGTTGACGTAAAAGTAACAAATTAAATAAAATCAAAACGCTTCCGCTCACACCCCAGAACGTTGATACAGCGGGTTCCCAAGCTACGGCAGTTTGCCTAAACATGTGAGCCGTGAAGTATGAAGGTCGGGTAATTAATTTACCTAAGATTAATCACATAGGTGCTGTTGATTTGCGATTAAGGCCTCCATAAAGGCTTTAGGAAGCGTCAGTGCCTTGGATCAAAGGGCCATATTGATGGGGTTGAGGATCAACCTTTGTGGAGTTGAGCTGTGTTACTGATATTATTAGGTGGGGAAGTTGTATCATGGAGTGTTTCATGTGTTTTACGAAAAAAATGTGTTGGAATTTTGGTTTTTGAGATATGTATGTGTATTATAAATGAGACTCTTCCTTATTCACTAGGGATTAATATGTATCTACAATATTTAAGGGCCTCCAAAACTTTTTTTTAGCTGGTTTGATACATAAAGTCGGCATTATTTAAGTATGTACAAGCTTTAAGTAATTATATCGCCGTTAATCTATTTCCGTTTTATAAATAATTTCAAACAAATAAATTACCCCTCAGTGGCCACTTCCGTGGTTCGGTAACCAGGGTCCACCTACTTACCTACATAAGCCGTTAACCAAAACTTGTTCACCGGTATCGTCACAAGGTTAAAAGTTATTTAACTTTTCCTGTTGCTAACCCATTAGTATGCCTTATCAGTTATCAGTGAAAACTTTCATGAAAATTTCTTAGATCAAAAGAAAAAGTTTGATAACGCGTAGTGTTTACGTTATCAAACTTTTTCGTATAATAGACGTTCGTGTTTTTTTGTAAATAAAAACGTAAATAATGTAAAGATTTTGATAAAACTCGTGAAGGAAATATTTTGATACCCGGAAAATATCTTAGATCCATGATGTCTTTGCTGAAGATTTCGTAATAGTATGTTTTCCAAAAAAACATGTTTTCATGAAAACATAAATCCGTAATCAATATAATACGTGAAAATCAGTGGTTTCGTGTATACATT
This sequence comes from Diarsia dahlii, assembly GCA_949775195.1. Taxonomy (NCBI): domain Eukaryota; kingdom Metazoa; phylum Arthropoda; class Insecta; order Lepidoptera; family Noctuidae; genus Diarsia; species Diarsia dahlii. Next base: position 7,520,642 of record OX459195.1, on the reverse strand, counting down.
TTGGTGCTCATGACTGTATATGACCATGGCTAGATTCTTATTGTATAACCACTATACTTAAACCCATAATAACCTTTGAGGAAGCTTCCGTGCCTCTAAATACAGCACTTAACACCATAATAAACCTGTCACAGCAGAATGGAGTACTTAAAATCAAATAGTTACAAGTAGGTCAAGATAACGGAACTAGATTATTTCACTGCAAGTTTCTTACTGGAATTAACATATTGTTCAGAATGGCAGACTTGTTAAGGCTGGCAGAGGTTCAATTTGTACTGGAAGTTTAGTTTGGATGGCTCTGCCAACCGACCTCCATGGATGTTTTAATAAGTTAATGGCTTGAAGAGATTTACCTACGCTTATTCAAGTTTCAAGTTATCAAATCTGGACACATCAGACGGAGTTGTCCTTATCCGTATATGTCCGCATCGGATATACCGTATAGAATATTATTAAGTAATACATTTTGGTAATTATGTAAGTCCCTTGTAATAAGGAGCGACTCTATTTCCATCAATCGAGTACCAACCGAGATTACGGCTGGCATCAGAGACATCACATTACTTATGGAAAAACATAACAATATTTTACTCGACCCGAGTATTTAAGCAAGGACTTCATGCTTTTGACCAACGAGGAAGTCCTTCTCTTAGATTAAAAAAAAATTAAGATTTTATTGTCTCAGAAACTCCCGTCTAAGATGTTAACAAGAGCCATCTATGTATTTACTATTCCAATCCTCAACACACTAGACTCAAATATGAATAGCCCCAGACATTCACGAATAATACAAAAGAAGACCAAACACAGAAATAGGTTAAACTCCGAACTACCCGCTCCAAAAACTCAAATATAGATGCCATCTCTATTCAGAAGCTCACAAAGTTAAATATAACTGGAGTGTAGCAGTTAAATTAAACCGTTACGTAAATAAATGGTTAAAATCAGGATGCAAAACGGACCGTTTCATACGTAGTGCCGTTAAAAGGTTATGTATTTGACGTGATAGTGTAGTGTCACGCTATTTCGCGTTAGATGGTTGGAACACAATAACACACGATGTTCAGCTGTTTTAGCTAATTTGTGACGTGTGACTAGTTCTGTTGGTATTACGATGTTTTTTTAATGAGAGTTTTGGGTGTTTTAACCCGTATATGGAATGGATAAATCATCATTCTCATCCCAATTTATTTGGGGTCGGCACTCCTTTTCTTAAATTACTGCTCTACTATAACTCATCATTTCATCAGGCAAAGTCAATTTAAATATAATATTAACTAACGAAACTACTGATTCTTGCTAATTAATGAAAGACAGCTTTACTTTTATGTCACCCGCACGCAAACAGGCACCCCAAATAAGCATATACATAGTCAGTTAGTTCATCAAGATGTGAATATGAATATTCAAGTTCCAAAGTAGGCCCCTATCTACATGTAAAGGAAGTAATACCACAATAAGATTATAATATTATCGCCCTAAAAGTTTGTTACTAGCCCATCCCTTCGCGCGCTTCTAAACTTAGCAGTTTTGCATAATCCCCGCGATAATGGAATCAAAATTTCCACTTCACATCTCCTTTGCAATCCAATATGCGGGGTATATTTATGTAGGCCAGTTCAGAGTCTGCTCTCGATACTATTAGGCACTACAATCGATTCCTACCAACGAAACCGAGCGTTTGAGGACATACGGCCTTAAGTTCGCCCGTCCTATTTATATCTGTAACCCGGTATCGATCTGTCGCCCCAGTAGCCGACAACCCTCCATTCTCACACACGCGATTTTATCACCAAACCCCCAAGTTACAAAGTCCATATTCGTTTGTAACCTTACTTACATGGGTTTTAAATAGCTGAGGCGAACTTCTGTTGATTCGAGTATTATTCTTGGTGTGGTTAGGTTTTGTTTTTCTTGTTTTCGCTCGGGGAAATTGTGGACGCGAGAATTATGTGGTGACGTAAATAGAATACGTCACCGTGGAAATACGCTTTTATTTTGTCGAGGTTCACTACATGCGATTTACTATGGTTAGTAGTTGGTTTTGTAATACTTAATCGTGTTGCCATGCGGGTGGAGTGTATTGTTTAAACATGTATCGAATTGCGCGAAGTTTTTGTACGGAGAAAATGTATTCTGGGTGTAGCTCTTGAGAAAATTCTAATAAAACATCATCAATATTCAGCACAAACTCCGTATATTTTATAATAAAAAAGCCTAATATAAATAATATTAAACCAAAACTCCGTCGAACTGGAAGCCATTACGTGGGCGCTTAATAATTTCCATTCTATTGAAAATTGAGGAATTATCTCGCAAAAAAATTTACGTAGAGCCCGGCCCTATTCGGAACGAATTCTTTGATTCATTCAACCGTTTCTTCTCTTTATCGGAAAGAGATTTAGGTTAGCCTAAGTGTGGATACGAAGCTCTACAAATTCGCACTTAAAGAGATTATTTTCTGCTTTATTAGCCCGTGTTCGGCGGTTCGGGTCATTAAACAAAGGACAAAAAGATGTAACATTGAACGAAGTCGGAGGGTTAGTTATAGTTCGGTTATCGGTAATTTCTCACGGTCTGATGCACCTTATTAGATGTTACAAAGGTTTTGTGGTAGGTTTGGCATTAATTTTCAATTACAATAAAATTGTAGAGGTCTGTTTTTGGACGATTACGTTGAGGTATAAAATCCTTATAATGCCATTTACTTTTCTTTTGCGTTTATGAAATAAGTTAAAACTGAAATTTACTGATTATAAACTTTACTGCTGCACTATTAAAGTTTAAAAGCAAATCGCATCTCTTTTGTTTATAGCAATATAAGCCCCTGAATAACCTGAATGGTCTATCAACTTTTAAAGTAAAATATAAGTCACTTCAAATACTCTTCAAATAAACAAAGACGAGAAAATAATTCTTAGTCCTTCATTACCATTAAATAAAGACAGACAATACTGCAGTTACTACCAGTCTGGCCCATAAACTTCAGTTATCCTCGGCTAGATACAAAATACACTATTTACACGAGACGCTGCGCCGGAGCACCTATTATTGTTATCTGCAGAAAGTGTTGCGATCATTTACAGAACGTACTGAATAATGCTGTGGGCTAAGTGGAAGCGGCAGCGGCAGCGATTTTATGACCGATGTTTAAACTGCGTTTTAAAAAAATACAAGTAATGATAACTTCAAACAATTTGTTTTTTTAAGCCTATATATGGTAATGACTTCATATCATGTTTGACATAAAATGGAGATTCCCGAACTTCGCTTATTGATGTAGCCATACAGATGTTTGTTATGACTACGTATGACCGTTGTATAATAGCACTAACAATTAATTTATTTGTAATCCTTAATCTGTTTGCCAAACACAAGTCTGTTTGATTTCTATGGATTCGGATTACCTACTAAAACTTCGTCTATTGAAATAAACCCCCTGTCACGAGTAGTATTATGGCTACGATATAAACCTAGTGCCCTATTACTTTACAAGAAAAAGGTTTTCCTAAAACATACGACCTTAACCTTGAAACTAAACAAAAAGTATTCAGCCCATTACTCTTCACTTTTTATCCGCTAACGCTTGTCATTTGTCCCACTCCAAAACAAATGGCTTGCATTCATCTACGTTACACTGCTCTCAGTTGTAATAGCCTGATGTATTGTAACAGCTTAATAATCTTTTGCCACCTTCCTGAACACCTATCGGTAATACTCAGAATTGCCCAGTATCCTTTAATATCTTCAATACAAGACAAAGTAAGTTTAATGGCCGTCCGATCGGTGATTTTTCTCAGAAAAGCTTTTAAAGTTGAGAGTAAATTGATTGTAAAAATGTTGGGTCTCATTGTGGATAAATGGAGCTAAGTTATGACCCGTTTGATCAACCGTGAAGGAGTGTCTTTCTTAGAATGTTACTGTTTTATGGATGAGATGAAGCAATGTACTTTAGAGCTTAGAAGTTTGAGAATATGGTACTTTTTATTAGAATAAAATACAAAAAAAACTGTTGGAGAAATTGTATATCAAACCGCACATGACCAGTATGAGGGAGTGTTGTGCAAAATTCAGACCATGTCATCCTGATACGCGGATAAAATGTTGTTGAGCTATAGCATTTATTAAACCCGATATTCCGATGGCCTATATTTTTGACCGAAAATGATTGGAGAGTGACGCATGTCGGTTCACAATGTTGAGCCCGAAAATAGCGACACAACTTACAAATTGGTATTTTTTTATATACCCTCAAATGTAATATAGGAAATATTAAGAACTTGTAAAGCAATGAAGATGTTATTGAACTCAGACGCTACCTTTCGTTTGTAAGATTTAGCGCCTCCCATAAAAGCGGCTACGGCCATCAATTTCCATCATTTGCAGAGGAAAATAGCCCATAATGTGTTCACATTTAGATAGTAAATACGTCAATAGAATTTATTCCACAATACGGGTACTGTATCCTTCGCTTATTATCTCCGTAATGATATCTCAATGTAAAAAGTGAGGAAAGAAAAAACAATTTAGATGTTTATAGAGCCTATTAAATACTTTATTGCTAATAAATGTTTATAGAAAACCGTTTTTTTCTGATCCTGAATAAATTGGGCAAGATTGTATCTGTGAATAGGCGGGATTAGGATTAAATGATAGAAACTAGGTTGTTATATTGTAGATACACACTAGTGATCCGCCCCTACCTCGCAATGTTTAAAACAAGTTGGTATAATCGAGATTTAGGTAAGTTGGTTTATTTAGGTAACCTGTAAATAAATCTTCCGATAAAAATATTATAAGTAGTGAAAATAGAAAACCGTTTCGTAATTTTTTATATCAATCTCCTACAAAACTGCCGAGGTATAAATTTAACGTAAACACTCCAGACATAATCGATTTTCAGCAAACATTCAAGCATAAAACTTTTAAATGGAAATCATGTTTATAAGGGTCCCTTGACACGAATTCGTGTTACGTTTTACATATAAAAGGACCTAACTCATGTGGAGTGTTCGTTCAGTTTATTGTGTACATAGTCCCTTAGTCGGCGTAGTATTTACATATGTATTGTCTAGGAGTGTCGTATGTACAATAGGACTTAATGTTTGAAGTTCTATAAGTAGGGCACATTTCAATTTAATTGGGTGGACGTCAGATAAGTGATCTTAAGTTTTCTAGCAGTTTTAGTAGGAACAGTGGGTTTTTAGTCAGTTAGAGTCCGATATAACCCTCCACTCGCTCCATAAGGATATTCTCACAAAAAAAAGTGATAGGACAAGCCGTTTTCTCGATAATATTTTTCCTTAATATTAGTGCTAATCAAATAAATTGCACATAGAAACGCGCATGTCTGGGCCCGAACCAACGACCTACCAATTCCTAAGACGAAACTGTTACCACTGTTCTGAATTCGGGCCATAAGAGAAAAGTATTCCAACACCTTTGTCCCAGAAGCACTTGCTAAACCACTTTTGTATTGGATTATAAGATTAAATTGTTACTTTGTATCGCAGTCTGACACATACTATTAATATTCCGCCATTGAAAAGGCTTCAATTGAAGGTAATGTCAAAATAACGTCATAGGGAATAAATCCTTTACTAATCGAATAGATTGCTTTGGAATTTTGGTCCTAAAGGATTTGAAATATAGTATGTTTTTCCGATAGTCATGGTTTAGTAATACAATTAACGCGATAAAAGTATTTTATATGATAAAACATTTGATCCTTAGAGACGCATAATAAAATTGGAAAACTGTATGAAAGTAATTTCAATTATGGTCCGATAGTTTATCAAGTATTAATTGAATGACACCTTTTATTTCACACGTCATTGTTCGCACGGTAGAAACGTGGGTAGTAAATAGAACATTAATTAATTGATTGCTTATCATATTGTACAATAACTTTTACTATTTTTTAAGTTATATATTACATCATCTCCTTCCTTAGTTGTAAGTTATTTTTTTAAATCAAAATTTTGTAAGAATTAGATTGTGAAACGAGGACGACTGCCGACAAACTGTTTTGCAGTTTGGCAGACTTTTTGTATGTTACTATTGTAAAGATTTTGAATAAACATATTAAAAAAAAAACATTATTGTAAACTTTATAGTTTAAAGTTACAATAAACCGGACATAAATAAAGATACCGTGGCTGATACTGAGAAATTATTGGAAAACCCACTTTGCACGACCCGGGAATCGAACCCAGGCCCTCATACTCAACAGTCACGCTTGCGACTACTAGACCAACGAGTCAGTCGGTGGAGGAGTCATCAATAATTTAATCACCTAATAAATAAATCAACCCGCTTCATACCTAAGCTTTTACCCTAATATTCGCTACATAAGACCTAAATATAACAGCTACGCCCGCACATAAAATCTACATGTTATATCTAAGTGCTGAATAAATCCTCGAAGCCTACTTCATGAATATTCAAGCTACGCTGATTACAATTCTGGTTGAAAACGAGGTTGACATGAGTTTTAGATGATAAACACTATGAAGGGATTTAAGGATTTTATTTGTTATTTTGGACCTTCGATTCGTGATCACGTATAGCACCATTGTTTAATTTGTTAATTTCAAGGAGAAAACTAAATTTCTGAAGGTTTTATTAAGTTATACTTAGGCCTTCATTAGAATGTCGGCCCTGAATTTTTCAAGGCGAAATTATAATTAAAAACTAATATTTTTAATTCATTCAAAAAACAGTCTCTGACTGTCTTAACGGTTAGTCGAATGGCACAAGCGACTGAAAGCCTGACTACCAGTTTTAATAAAGTATTATTCAGATACTTGGTTGCGTAACTCAGATTAGCAGTTGCCTGTAGCATAAAGACATGAGAATTAGCAAAATAAATGCTCTGGTTCCTAAACATTAAAAAGGTATGAACAATTTAAAACATTTTACAGGATAAACGCATCAAAAGCGTACACGTAAGTAAGATGTAACTTAATTACGAACGATGTTATCTCAACAACGCATCCTGAATTACAATAATAGACTTTACCGCAATTAAATCAAGGTTAGTAATAGTTTGTCGCAATCATGGCCGATGTTTATCTGTGACAATCATCGTTGATTTGTAGTCACAGTTGATTGTGGGAACACCTATGTATTATTAATGAGGGAGCGTAGCGAGCTCGTTTTGACTTTATCGATTGAATTTAGCATCTAAAATGGGATCTAGTATTTAATTCTTTCTGGAACTTTCCGGAGTGAAGTATTGTATGTATTTGAAAGATAAATGAACTTTTTAAAAAAGTAGAACTTACTTATCCTAACAAGACGCTAAAACTGGTCTTTAAGCCCCTTTTCGAGCCAAATTTATCTCCTAGAAATAAGAAAAGATTTTTACTTCGAAAAAGACACTTATGATCTTTTTGACCTTTTTAAGCATCCTTACCAATTTTTTCGCAAAGTCAACCTAAAACCATCTTCATATTGGCTATTACAGACTTTTTAGAACATAAAAATGCTTAAGTACGACCCATATTTCCTTCTGTCCTATCTGTCAGACCCGCTTTTGATTTTATCGCCGAAAAGGCTCAGCTGTGTAATAGTGATTCATAAAATCCTAACCCCAATCTAGATTTGCTGGTTTATTTGCTCTTTCGGCCCTTCAAGGCTTTGTAGTGTGACTGACATTTGTGTTTTTCGGCCTTCAGAAAATAGGTGCGGGAGAAAAAGTTTTGTTCAACTTGAATTCAAGGAGGTTGACACTCCAATTCGTTTGTTTGTGATAAATGGTTAAAGATGTTAAATTGTTTGTTTTAAGTTTAATTCTGTTTTCAATTTAGCGAATTTTGAATAAGGATTGTTACAATATTGTTTTGTTTGCTTGGACTTAGATCTGACACCCAGATTTTTGATTAAAATGATTTTACAAAAGATCTCCTGAAACACGATTTATGCTTCAAATTATCCCTATAAAAAACGTTAATTCCTTTCATAAATGCATTTTTTTTAACGTAAAATGAACTTTAATAAACCTAACATTTCCATTTATAATATTCCGCATAGTACCTACTCATTCTTATCCGTTTCTCTGCAAGTTTCAAACAAGGATGTAACATTTCTGATCCTCGCTCCGAACGGGATTCATATTTCGATCCTTCATGATTACCTTCCGGCGTTCGTCTGGTCTTTATATACTTACCTTTATGTAAATATTTATAGGTATATAAAGATACCTTCGAGTCCATTGACTGCAGTGCGGTGGTGAATACTAATACATTTATATTTATAGAGTAGAAGTTCGATTAATGTTTAGTAAATGTAAATTTTCTAGACTACAGTTTTAAATGTATTGGCTAGTGTTTTAAATGCGTAGATTTTTAGTCTTGTCTTATTCTATAACTTTAATTAAGGAAGATACAATAACATAACATGGTTAATACAATAACATAATATGGTTTTGCGGCCATCATACGTAAAAGAAGTGCTTCCCTGCTTGCTCGTCTCCGTGGCAGTACCAACACTATCTTGAGTTTATTCACAGATAGATGGGAGTCTCCAATGCTGCGTCATTGGATGAAACTCCATACTGTTTAATTTTCATACTGTGTAATTTCTGTATTGTGTATTATGTCTACTGACACTAGTTTTTAAGATCATTGTTACTAACATTATGGGCGCTGCGCGAAATACATGCAATTATTATTATAACAATTTTCGAAGGATGAAGCTCTTTGCCTATCAGTGGAATGATGTAGGCTAAGAGCATTGGTAAAAAGCAAAAGTTTTCTTTTCTACCTGTAATAGCTTTTTAGCCTTTAATTTATGAAACCAACAAACGTGCTTACGTCACATAATCTACACTACTCCCCCTCATTCCGTTATCAGCCCATAAAATACAAAAAACCACCAGTTCATCACATATACATTTACAATATCTTTACAACGTATGCAATTACCGAATGACGTCATAATCTGCAGCGTGGGTACAGGAAACGAATCGTTATCAGTGACATGACACTACCTTACTATCAGTTACTAGTAAGGCACTCACCATCGACGGAGAAATTCACGCCTGTAATCCTCGAAGGGTTAGTCAGAAGTGCACAGTATTTTTTTGAGATCCTGGGTTTGTTATTTGGTTTTCAATAAAAGTTTCGCCTCCTGATCAGAAGGTCTAAGTAGCAAAATGTCCAACAGCGCAAAATATCTAATGAGCAGTAAGTCTACTTAGCAAAATGTCCATGTAGCAAAACGTCCAACTATCAGTTGGTCTGTATAGTAGAACGTCTATTTAGCAAATCGTCAGATTCTCAAAATGTCTGGATACTCAGGCACAAAATTCAACACACACATTTCATCGGGAGGGAAATGGACACGGCATTACAATGTTATGTACATACAGACTAATGTTTAATACCAAATACAAAAGAGAGCTGCAAAAGCTTGAAGGTCAAAAAGTTAGTCCCTTTGAATTTTTGGTAAACCTTGGCCATATCAAAAGGATATTAGGTGAATAAATACAGGGGAGTTTGTGCGCCAAATTTACAAATAACATTGAAGAGGCTATTGAAGAGTTATTTTAACCCAGACTTTTTTTTTTTCAAATAAATTTATGTAATTTACAAATGACTTTTAGTTTCTATCATGACTGTACACATTTTAAAAATGACGTTTTGCTAAATAGTTATTCTGCTATACAGACCATCTGATAGTTGGACGTTTTGCTACATGGACATTTTGCTAAGTAGACTTACTGCTCATTAGACATTTTGCGCTGTTGGACATTTTGCTACTTAGGTAGACCTTCTGATCAGGGGGCGAAATTTCTTAGTAGCGATCACAAAATCTGGACTTACGGCAATAGGCTCGGCCCCTACTACATGCGACTTAAGCAGAACTGGCCAAAGGAGAGTGTGCTCCACTGCCGAACCCTTCGGGGCTCACAGGCGTGATTTTATGTTCCCTGTTATTTTTCCCTGTTTTCCAATATCATTTAAACAAATCGTTTATAATATAAAATCCGCTTAGTGCCCATTCATAAACGTAAACATACACGCACACACACATACACACTTACACACACTCACACACACACACTCACACACACACACTTACACACACACACACACACGCGCACACTCACTCACACAATATGTTTTCACACACACGAACTATAGTAATAAACAAAGTAATGATATTGAATACTATAGCTACTTATATTTGCACTGCACCACACTTGTAATGGCATCTCGATAATGGTGGTGACGGAAGTAACTGGTGCTTACAGCACAGGAGTCCTCCTAGTTTAAGCCCAGTTGCACTTGTCTTGTATCTTGCCACTAAATTAAGTCTAATTAAGGTTCAATAATTGTAATAGGTTTAAGTCTTGAACAAATAAATATTGTTTATTATTGTGTTGTTTATATACATGACCTCACGCCTGTAATCCCCGAAGGTTTAGGCAAAGGTGTACCTACACCTGCACATATAATAGTACACACTCTTATTTCACCAGTTATGTTTCCCTTGTAATTGAGGGCAAGCATATTGCCATCAACCGGGCACATATCATTTATACATAGTTCCTACCCATACCCGCTTCTCGTTAATCGCTTGCAGTGGCACAGGTGCCTTAGTTCGTATGCAAATTAGGTTACTGGCAGACTTTCACACATTTCGGGATGAATGTTGATAACCAAGTAGGTTATCTTGCTTACAACACGTTTGGAACTGATACGCGGCCCGTATCACCTGTTTAACGAGTCAGGGTAACTTCGTGTTCGTGTTCGTTAATTTTGTGCCGTGTTCGTTAATTTTATGCGTAAAGGCTTTAGGAATATTTTGGTTGTTGTGTTTTTATACTAAGGGTTTTCGTAAGATTTTTAATTTAATACAGGTCTGGGGACGGCTGGGTTTGGCTTTTAAGAGAAAATATTATCGGCTTCGCAAATTGGATTCCTTGGGTGCCCGATATTCATACCCTTCGTCGGTTGGTAAGGTAGCTACTGGGGTATTTATATTTACTGAAAGTAAACCTTCTTTTAATATTGTGTTAAAACAATAAGTTATTGCAGTCCGTATCTGAAAAAGTCAAGGTAAAATTGGACATGTTTTGAGTCCGCTAGGGTATAGTTTACAAAAAAAACACAACATGCAACTAAAAAGACCGTAACGGCATCAAAACATCAGCTGATTAATTAAATGTGGTTCGTAAAACGTACATTTTGTCTCTTGTTGAGACTAAAATATAAAATCTTTTATTTCAAAAAACCTCGACCAGAAAATACAATAAAGCTTTTTATCAAAAAGAAATTACCTTCATAATTAAAATTAATTTCTAATGGAAATTAGCGGTCGCTGTATGTTCATTAGGGTTTATCTAATCACGGACCTTTTTGATTCCCGGGATTTGTACAACGTCCCGAAGGAATCCCGGGTATTTCTTTATCTCGGAAGTAAAATTCTAGAGCTCATCAAACATTATTAGGCTTTATTTTTGGTGTTAGGAATTCATCAAATGACTCCTCCCGCTCTGGGCAGAGCGGTAAAGAGTGTCAGACTTCTACTGACTAAAAACCACCCATTTTCTGTCTTAGCCCTTTGTGTCGAGGCTGCGGTATCTCTGTCGAACAACCTGCAGCCCCGATGGGACATTATTAGTCCTAGCAGAAAGTTCCTCATCAAGCTTTGTTCAAGGGAGCTTTTCTTAGAATTTACTTTACAGTAATTACATGAAAAGTTTAATCAATATATAATTAACCACGTGGAGACCTTGAAAGTTTATGTTTAGTCGTTTATGTATTCTCACATTCGTGCCCAAACACGTTTACGTAAATTATAATTATTTTATTAAGGTTTGATTATGTAATTAAAGTTTCGATAGGTATAAATATTTCCATTTAAACTTTCGTAAGGAAAATGTTATTTCAGAGGTTTCAATTTTGTAATGAAATTGAATTTCAGATAACTTTTAAAGAAGTAATTTAATAGAAGTTAAAACGTTAAGGTTACAATAGAAAAGGCAATAACTGCCTATTGAAAAGAAGCTCTTTAAGTATTGGCAGCTATTTAAGTATATACAGCACTGTTTTACAATTTTGCCAATTTTAGAGTTACAATGGTAGTCCTATGTGAATCGTACCTATATGATTTCAAACTTTGCTCATAAACAAGTGAGCCTGAAATAATTGAGATCCTCCTCCAATATCAAACCTCAATTCCAAGCAATCTGCGCAACAATATATGAAGCAATATATAAGGGAAAATTCGATGTTTCGAACTGAAAATATAAAGCTACCAAGTTAATCATACCCACCATTTTGTAAAAAGATCAAGGTTTTATACCAACTGCAATATATTTTTGGGAGACCTAAAGAAATACACGGCTCTCGTGTTAACCTACATCACGAGGGTACTTGATCATTCTGAGACATCCTTCCCTAAGGGAGCGACAAAACCCAGTCTTTGACCTCAAACAAGTTGATACAAATTCGGGAACTACAAGGATATATATCTGAACCCTTGTTGGTTTTGGTCCGAAGAAATAATACCTACATAACATCACGCTAGTAATTCCCTAAGGATTAGGCAAAGGTGTGCCTAATCGTTACCCCGTAAACCCAAATTTCGCTATTGCCGTCAATCGGGCACAAATCCAGACTCCGCGACAGGTACTGTGAAATTCCGGATTGAAAATCCCAAAAAAATCTTAGTTAATGTCTAATCGTCACTAATGCTATTAATCTGCCAAGATTACTACTATAAAAGTAAAGTCTCACTCTCACTGCCATGTAAACTGGTAATCACAGATTTTCGTGATAAAAAGACAAAAAAACCTGTGTCTCACCTAGTTGATAATCTGGACATAAATCATGGGTATAGAAAATACGATTACTAAAACTATTCTCTTTTTAAAAATAAATCGCCCTTACATAATTCTACACCACAATATGTTATCGCATATGACTCATTTCTCGCCTAGCATAAAATTGTCACTAAGTCAGAGGCGGTATTCTCATGACGTCAAATGTACATAGCATTGTACATAGAGATATATGAAACACGTACATAGTTACCCAAACATAGTGACGCCAAAAGTTTACGTCATAATTATACCTAAGAATTTTCATATCAAGGCCAAAATAATGTCTACTATTTTATTTTATTTTGTCCAAATTTCATTCAACTATATGGTAGACTTAAATGTAAATGTTTGTGTTCGGAATTTGTTATTTTAATTGAGTTTTGTGATTAAAATAGACTGAATATTTTGATTGAAAGTTTTCTAGTATTTAATAATCCTTTTGAGGATGTAACGATGTAGTTGGTTCTGTTAGGTTATTCGTTTTTCTTCAGCAATTCTTTTTGCTTATAATATTCTAATGAGCCAGAGAAGATTTAGACAACAGGTTATCAAATGAACAGATCTTTATATCCCTAGAAGAGAAATTACAAAACATCACGCTTATAATTCCCGAAGGATTAAGCAGAGGTTTATTTAATAGCACACTTATATTTTGTCAGTTATTTTTAAAACAGAGATAAAAACTAAATCGAAAACTCTTTTGGTTAAATCAACCATTCAATATAGTCCATTCTCCTTATATATTATATCTTCAATACTCTCTCAAGTACAAAATTGAAAAAAAAACAATATATTAGGTATTTAAAATTCCTTGCCTAATAGGGCATAATTTATCAACATCACGTATGCCATTATAGGCGTTATTATATTCACGTAAATACGATAATGGCATGATGTATCATTACGGCAGATGGATCGCGTGAGAGCTGTCTCTATAACGTAACAGCTGTTTTACTGACGTATTCATCTATGCCAATATTATGTACCATTACTTTTCAAGGCCATCTTTATATTGAAAAAAATACTTAGCAGAAGAGTTATGGTTGCTGTGACAAGAAACTTTAATTTACGCACATAATCATTTCATGACACCTTTAATCTCATAAAGGATTTGCAGAGACGTATACACATATGAAATCACATGTAAGTGATAGAGAGTAAATGTAACTATTGCAGTTTTCTGGACAGAAGGAGGACTACCAAGCTTCTAACCCCTGTAACGCCTCGTAACGTTTTACAAGTCCCAAATTCGTTACGTAACGAATATTATTCATTCATCGGTAATATAATTTACTAGCTTTTGCCAGCGGCTTCGCCCGCGTGAAAATGACGATTTTCCATACAAACTTTCATCCCCTATTATCCCTTAGGGGTTGAATTTCGAAAAATCCTTCCTTATTCCTTGTCTACATTATAAAGGGAACCTCTGTGCAAAATTTCAGCTTTCTAGGTCCAAGGGTTTGGGCTGGGCGTTGATGAGTCAGTCAGTCAATCAGTCAGTCAGTCAGTCAGGACTTCTCTTTTTTAAAAAAGGATTGTTGGGGTTTAGAATGTTGTAATGAATACGTGATAGCCGTTTGTGCGTTGGTGTACCTTCTACCCTCTATTTCAAATAGAATCATTCCCTCTGCGTCGATTCCCATTACGTCGACTCGTGATTTTTCTTGGTTTTGATCCACTGTCTTTTGTTTCGCCTTGACATGGCTGTCACAGAGTACAGTCACATTGAAAACGAAATACGGCTTTTTAATTAATAAAGTTATTTTGCTTATCCGGTGATCCGTATTTTAAATAATACATTGATAACCCACCTAAAAGTACTAGGCTAGCATAAGTTCAAGGAGTTATTCTGGGGATATTCCAGGTATCTGAGTAGGTAGGTACTTACTGTTTAATATTATCACAGATTAAACCTGTGATTGAAATACCATCTTCAATTCCTGCTAGCCTAGTACTTTGGTTGGCTGGATCGAAGCGCGAAAGACATTTGCGCGAAGGACACTTGCGCGAATAGACTTTTGCGCGATTGGTCATTTGCGCGACTGGATTTTAGCGCGACTTTCCGTCATGGGTGTCGTATTAATGGTTTTTGGGGTCGCTGATTACGAAAATGATGTCAAAATGAAAATCCAAGATAGCGGCCAGGATTTTTTTGGTTTTTCCATCATGGGTGTCGTTTTCATAGTTTTCTGGGTCGCTGATTACGAAAATGAAGTCAAAATGAAAATCCAAGATGGCGCTGAGGATTATTTTCGGTTTATTTGCCACCATCCGGCCACTTTTTCATACTGACCACCGCCCCACAATGCACATAAATTCTACTTTACCAGAAAGACCACTTTACCAAAATGATCACTTTTTCAATGACTTCTTAGTCAGTGGAAGGGGAGGGGAGGGAAAGGGAGGGGAGGGGAGGGGTGTTGTGTTGAGTTGTAAGGATTATTTATTTAGTTTGACAGCTGTCATCCGAAATGTAGATATTGTCAGCCTGTCATTTAAAATTTAAAATTTTTATTGAACTTTTTAAACATTTTGAAAACCTTTATGAGCGCCCTAACAGCAGTACAAAAACTCTTAGGAACCCCTAAATCAGTATGAAAACCCTTAAGAACCCCTAAACATTCTAAAAACCAATAAAAAAAACGAAATTAAAGTAAAAAAAAATGAAAATTCATTAGAATCGTTAAAAGAATTTTTAAAATCAATTAGAGCTTTTTAAAGATTTTGAAACCCCTTATGAACCCCTAATACACACATCAAAAGTGTCTAGGGATCAACATATATTTTTGCAATAACTTTTCTCCTGATTGATATTAATTAAAATTTTCTTTAAGGATTCATCAAATAAAGTGTTTTCGTTTGTCACAGTAACAATAAACCAAGTCACCTTTGCATTAATAAAGAAATTTGCCATTTTCCTAATAAAGGGATTTTTGACATTTGAACCACTAACATTAAAGTTCGAAAAAAAGACTGAAATAACAGTTTTCTTTAAAATTTTATTGGGTAACTTAAACAATTAATAATCCGTGTTTCTACCGCGAACACTAACAACACAAGAACATCGGTTTGGCATACTCAAAATGAGTTCATCCAAATCACGCTGTGGAATGGCCGCCCATGTTCGTTGCAACAACAAAAAAGGTCTTCTTGCGACTGGATACCCTCCATATTCGGCAGAGCTCTTCTCTGTAGCATATCCCATGCATGCTCAATCGGGTTCAAGTCTGGCGACTGAGCAGGCCAGGGCAGGACATTGATGTTAGCTGCGGCGAGAGTCTGTCTTACAACTCTTGCGCGTGTGCGGTCGTGCATTATCATGCATTAACTGAAATAAGGGACCGATTTGCACTTGTAGAGGAACGATGACGTCTGATACAATCGTCTCAGCATAAATTTGAGCGTTGAGGTTGCCTCTGATTCAAATCAACTCAGTTCTTCCGCCGATTCAAATACCCGCCCATACTATGATGGTTCCACCACTATAAGGATGGACTTCCTGGCAGGATTTTAATCGCTGTTGGCGTCCAGGGGTTCTCCAGTGTCGTATACGTCTTGTATACGGTCTCATACCAAAACGAGACTCATCAGAAAAGCACACGAAACGCCATTGTTCTTCTGCCCAATTTCTGTGTTCAAGAGCCCATTGATATCGAATCCTACGATTGTGCATTGCTATAGGTGGTACCCGTAGCGGTCTTCGGGAATGAAGGTTCACTTCATGCAAGCGGTTTCTGACTGTTTGGTCGCTAATTAAGTTCCCTGAAGAGTGATGAAGCCTCACGGCTAACATCATGGCGGTTATTGTTGGAGCTCTTCGAGTTAAGATTTGAATGTATCGGTCTTGTCTCCGTGTGGTGCAGCGATACCGTCCTCCATGGCGCTCAGCCACGGTACCAGTGCTTCGGTAACGTGTCTAAAGTCGACTGATAACACTCTGACTTGTATTCAGAGCTAAAGCCACAGTACGTTGCCGGGAACCAGCTTCTATCATTACCACGGCTCTGAGCATTTCTTCCCTGCTTAAATGACGTCGCCGCTCCATAATAACGTTGGTTTTAATCAGAAAAATGTGTTATTTCAGTCTTTTTTTCGAACTTTAATGTTAGTGGTTCAAATGTCAAAAATCCCTTTAATAGGAAAATGGCAAATTTCTTTATTAATGCAAAGGTGACTTGGTTTATCGTTACTGTGACAAACGAAAACACTTTATTTCCTACCCCTAAAGAAAATTTTAATTAATATCAATCAGGAGAAAAGTTATTGCAAAAATATATGTTGATCCCTAGACACTTTTGATGTGTGTACATTATGAAAACACTAAAAAGCCCTATAAGCAGTCTAAAACCCTTAAGATCCCCTAAAACAATCTAAAACCTTATTTAACAACTCAGACCTTTTCCCGTTATAAAGTTACAGCCCTTTTAATTTTAGGGGAGGTTGGGGAGGGGAGGGGAGGGTATACAAATTTCAACGCCCCTCAATAGTTTTGGATACAAATAAGAAATATTTTCAGTAGTAAAAATCAAAAAGCCGCTACTTGTAGGGAGGGTGAAGGGGGGGAGAGGGGAGAGTTTTAAAAAATAATTTTGACTAACTCAGGGTTCCTTCTTAGGAATCTGAAAAAAAAATGTTCCAAGTCTCTTAACTTCCGAGATCCGCCTAAAGGGGGGGAGAAGAGGGGCAAGGGTAGCAACTTTGAAAAATGGTTTTTACTTCCACAAGCCTCCTCTATACGAATCCGTAAAAAACAGAATATGGGTCTCTTAGTTTCCGAGATACGATAGGGAGGGGGGGAAGGGGGGCAAAAAAGGGGGGTTTGGCACATTTCCCCAATATAACCCCTCCCCCTCCACCATCTGGGAGATCAATTATGTCCGTGAGTCATTCAGAGAGCGAGTGAGTGGTATTCGAGCTTTATATCTATACTTCTATACTAATATTATAAAGCTGAAGAGTTTGTTTGTTTGTTTGTTTGAACGCGGTAAACTCAGGAACTGCTGGTTGGAATTTTAAAATTCTTTTTGTGTTGGATAGTCCATTTATCGAGGAAGGCTATAGGCTATATAACATCACGCTACGGCTAATAGGAGCTGAGCATAAATGAAAAATGTTACAAAAACGGGAAAAGGTATTTCCTTTTTGAGAGCTTCCGCTGCGTGCGCTGCGAAAACGGTTTAAGTTACGCAAATATCGTGTATGAAGGAATTGTTCCTCTTTAAAATTTCTAAAAAAAAGTCTGCGACAGCATATATCTTTTAAGATTGACTCACTGTAACCTTTTTTTACTATTAAACTGTTAGGTTAAAATAATTATTTTTTGCGAAGCTTATTTAACCCATATGGTATTAATCTATATCTAAATAAATGTGTTTGTTAGAAGGAAAATTTAATATAGAATATTTGTGCCCTTTACTCTAAACAGTTTAAACAAATATCTTAGAAGATATCGCAATGTAAAAATATTCGCGCGGCAAAATAATTCGAGCGTCGCAATGTAGGGAGATTCTTTCCGGGAAATTCAAATTCAAAATATTTACTGCATCATAATGTTTACAAGTACAGAGTGTTATCGTATATGTATTTAACAGTAAGAAATACCTATAGTAATTCACACTTTAATATAATCTAAGCTAATCTAAACCATCTAAACTATTATAATAAAGAAGAAAGATAAGATTTTTTGTTTGTTACGATTTAGCTTAATTTATGTCGGATAGTCGATATATCGAGAAAGGTTTTATGCTATATTTATGTGACGCAGACGAAGTTGCGTGGGTCAGCTAGTACTATAATAAAAATAAAATATAAAAATAAATAAAAGAGTTTCACTTTTTGTTTTAAGTGTACTTTTCCAACCTCGAGGTCAAGCGTAAACTTTTTAAAACAGATGTCATTTGTTTCACGAATCGACGTAATGGGACTCGACGTAGAGGGAATGATTCTTCAAATATAATCAAGTGATTCCAAGTAGTAGCTGGTTAGATCCTTAATTTATATTGCCTTTAGTGCCGTTTATATACAATTTAGTGCTTTACGCTCAAAGAGACTAAGATAATAGTCTTAGTCATTCTGTTAAATATTTATCAGTTAATTATAATACTAAGATAAAACGATGTACTTAGGTGACCTTGGTAGAGTTAGGTCTAGTATTTAAGTTTAAAATAATACTCGTATTATTTTTCGGTCTGGAGTCTGAATTTTTGCCCTGTTGATGACAATAGGTTGGCTGTTACTCGGGATTTACAAATATAACTAGGCAACATATGAGTGCAAAATAGTTAGGTCTATCTCTGTCTAATCCTCTGGGATTACAGGCATGCTGTTAATTTATGAAGAAAAAAACGGTGAAGAATTAAATTATATATTAAAAAAATATTTTGTTTATTGTTTAACTAAACAGTTAACATTTTACGTAGGTATGTTGACTTTAACAACACCTACTATAATGTTATCGTATTACGCTGTAATGCATACTCGGAATATTAGCATAATTATGTCCTTATTCGTAACTATGTAGGTAACTTTGAACTGACATAGAGCATAATCTAATTTAATTTACTTTCAGTGGCTAGCATGCCTGAGACATATTTCTGGACGGCATGTAAAACCAAGTCAAAGGTCTAATGTGTGGCCTAAAAGCTCTGATATCACGCGTTTTTTTTTTTTTTTAAAACGAGACCCAACGCACCCGTTCGACTATACTATAGGCGTAGTGCTACACTCCACCTTAGTCGGATTCAATAAGGTTGCTTTTTGGGCGTACAGTGTTAGGCTGGCTAGTCTTTGTTAGGCGCTTGGGTTTATTGATATTCAAGGGTTTTCCTTTAATTATGATAAATAACTTAACATAATTTGAAAAAATAACCGGTATTAAATTAAATAATTGTATTCTTTATTTATTTCTAGAAAAAAATACTTATGTTATCGCTTAAATTACGGAGATTTTCGACGATAAAGTTAAAAAAAGAGGCAATTGTATTTATTTTTTTTATAGAGTTAGTAACTTTATTCGGAAATTTGATTCGGTATAATGCAAGTTTAGTTCTTTCTCTTTACAGGATATTTTTCCCACCTCAGTACTTCAAACCTATAGTTCACACTTGACGTTCAAAGACAGTACATTTTTGTAAATCCTGGTTGGGTCTCGCCTAAAAAACGTTGCCCCACACTAGGAATTTCTCCTGTATCGTGGGTGCGTTCACAAACATTTAAACTCACATGCACAAATACCCAGACCCGAAACAACTATTTGTTTGTAGGCCACACAAATATTTGTTCCGTGCGGGGATCGAACCCGCGACACGCAGCGCAGCAGGTTAGTGCCAAACCACACGAAGAAGAAGCGGTCAGCATTTCTAGGTAAAGTCGCATATTATCTCTCTGTCAATGCCAATTTTTGACAGACTTGAAGAAATAAAGGAGACAACAGACTTCCCTGCAGTACTCACTAAAGATAACCACAAGATAAGCTTATGAAATAAGCTGTACCTTTGTGCTCTTCTATTTCAAAATACGTCCTATTTTGTTTGTTGTGTACATAAATAAATAACCCAAATGTCAGTCAATTTACTAGTGAACATATAACACTAAACAAAACGCACGTTTGTCGTCTGTAAACGGAAACAAACTGTTAACGGTCACGTGAGAACCGTAGTACTAGCAATAGAGACGATTCCATTCAAGGCCACTATAATGTACACATTGTCTCATACTGTATGCAGGTTTCTATGCAGTTATGACAGTTAACGTGACGTTTCCTGGTCTCTGGATACTTCTGGGATGTTCCGTCAAGGTCCATTCCAGGCCATACACAAGAATGAATGGGGAGTAGTGGCAATAAAGAAGATTCCATTCAAGGTCACTATAATATACGCATTGTTTCATACTTAAGGTAGAAAACGCAGTATTTGTGACGTTTCCTAAAAAATGGTAAGCAAAATTGTTTCCGTAAACATGTTTTTAGGTAACAAACTTCCATTGCTATCTGGTCTCTAGAAAGTTCTGTTGAGATCTATTCCAGTTCTTATAATGTTGACATCAGACAGAAGAAGGAGATACCAGAATGAAAAATTACGTGGTAGTGGGGAGTCGCTTCCTGGTGTCTGGGACCTTCTGGAATGGACCGGGATTACTGTCAAGGTCCATTTTAAGTGGGAATGAGTGGGTCACGGGCGAATCGTGCGTTTATAGGGCATGCAGTTCCTGTGTTTTGTTGACCGTGTATGTTTTCTGATAGGTCAGTAACCAATGAATTAATGACATAAAAATTGGATGAAAAAATTTGGGAGTTTCTTCGTTACTACCTAAAAGATTTTAGACATGAGAATTTTGAAATGAGAATTTTTTAGACATGTAAGTACGCATTTTAAAAATCCATAATTAAATTCGCGCTATCCTATCTATTACAAATGATAAATCAGTTTCATATCAAACCACGTGTGAAATTATATTTAGCCGAACATAGCACATGGATGATTGATTACACCTTATCAGAAAGTTTTAGACAAAGATTAAGTACATATTTATGTACGTATAAATAGGTAGATAGTAGGTAGGTAACATGAGTACTTGAAACAGACACAAAGCTATAATATTTACAACCAACGACATTGATTGATTGATGTGAAATCAATGATAGGATGTAGGCCAGTATTTTACCTATGTGAAATATTTATCGAGGGTTCCAATTCACATGAAAGGCTTGATTGGAATACCCGCTAGAATAGTCAAATATTTTACGGTACGTTTTTAGCTATTTTGAATAAGTTATGTGACTTAAAGAAATAATTAAAAATTCTAGGAACAGTGCGAATAATTTATTAGTTTAAATATTCAACTTTCTAACAATAATTGGAGAATCAGTTAACCTACAGCCCTAAAATATAGCTGAAACACCCACTAATTAAAGAACAAAAGAAAATTTCAGTTGAAAAAGAAAATACCATTTGATTGGATAAAATAATAAAAAAACGAATAATCGAACTTTCGATTATTCGATTTTTTTAGTTTATAAATACTTATTAAGAAGTTTCTCATTTTACGTCAATTCAATGAAAAGACTTCTTGATGAATAAGTGAAAAAATTTCTTCGTTGGTTAAAATGATAATTAAATCAGTTACATTTAAATATTTAATTCTAGGGCTCTACTTGTAATGTAAGTTTATTAGTATGATTGTGGAGCCGACATCAAAGAATTGAGCAAATATAGGGTGCATGTTTTATTGCTAGGGAGATGGGGACTAATTTGTTTATTTTTATGAAAGCGTCTAGTTTCTGGATCGAAAATAGACATAAAAATGACGAAACAATTTGTCAAACTGCTGTAACCTAACCAATCGCATTACTGGACTTTTATTTAATTTTGATGTAACTTTTGTTTTAGAAACCCTGTGTTAGTTTGATTGGCAAGTCTTGGCTGAAGAAGTAAGCTTGCATGATTAAGTAAAATACCTAGAGGTATTTTACTCTAAGAGCCTCATTATGAACATTTAGATTATCATGCCAAACACTCATAATACCCCTGGTTTTACATACAAACTCATATTATAATCCATTCTCTCAGTGACAACGGACATGGCGACGTAAAATATTATGCCTACACAATACATTGCTGATTCAAAATGACAATGGCTGCAGAAACTATAGACCGAAGCAACTATGTCAAGGCGTTTCCCTATTAAAGTTTTGACACGGAGTTGACATGAATGGCTGATAAATGACCTAAATAAAAGTGGGTGTCATACTTAAATGTGTCATTAGAAATGTTATGATTATTTTGTACCTTCTTTCTTGCGTTTACTAATAGAAAATGTACATAGGTATAATTAAAACTTAATACAACTCGCAGACACCTTTTGCAGCTCCATTTTGTTTTTTGACTAAAATAATCAAGAAGTTGCCAGTAGCTGTTGAAAAATTCCCGTACTGACACAATCTTGGTGTAACAAGAATACTACAAATAACAGTATTGTTTGACTGAACCAACATGTTTTTAAAGCTTTACACTTACCTAATCCGATATAATCGAAATTAAGTTAAAAATCGAAATTAAGCCATAGTTACTGCAAAATATCTATCGAAAAGTCATGAATTTTTGAATAATCTGAGTCACTAAACTACACAAGTTTTAGATAAGGCTGTCAACATCGATCAATTTATCTCTGACGCATATTTTTGGGTGTGAAAAACCACTTCATGATGGTTATTGATGGCGCCAGATAAAACCAGACAAAAGTTAGAATAGATTCAATTTATGGGTAGGTAGTCTAAATCGACAAGACTGCCATCGTAACCGAGGCAGGCCCAAGAAACGCTGCCGTGACGATCTGGACTCATTCTTAACAGATAGGACGGAGAAGGCAATTAGCAAACAAACTTGGAAACTCATGGCCATTGCCCAGCAGTGGGACAGAGTGGGCCGATAAAAAAAAAAGTCAATATCGAAACTAGCCTCACTCATCTCATCTTTAATGAAGTAGGCGTCGTTAACGGGAGTCGTGCCTGTATCGTGTCAATAAAACTGATGAAGCAGAAGTTAAATAACAACTCGATCCAAATGTATAGGAAATTGATTAAAAGGTTAATTGATGTCATCGAGAAAGTTGATCAGTTTGATGGTCATGGTACATCTATATAAATAAATAAAATTGAAGCTACTTTTAACCAAATAACGTTTTTTTTTGTCTAGTCTGTCTGTCTGTTTGTTCCGGCTAATTCCAATGGGACTTTTACTGACAGACAGCTGATGTGATAAGGAGTAATTAAGCTGCTACTTTTATTGTAGAAAAGTATTAGGGCTGCGTGCAAAATAATTAAAACCTTTTAATTGTTAACAATTTCAAGCCAGTCAAAGGTCACGGTCTTGTCATAACTTGCGATCCGGCTATGGCTGAAAACTGCATTAAAATCCGTTGCGTAGTTTAAAATATCTAAGCGTACAAACAGTGGGAGCGACTTTGTTTTTACCCGACTGCGGCGAAGCCCAAAAGGAGGGTTATTATACTGAGTAAAGATCACATCATCATCATCAACTTCCTGCCCTTATCCCATGATATTTGGGGTCGGCACCACACGTTTTTTTGTTCCATTCTACTCTGTCAGTCGTCACGCTATCATTTATTCCTTTTTAGCACAGCTCGTCCTGATATATAAATAGAATTTCCTGATTCACGTTGTATAGGTAATCTAATTATTCTTCAGAACCGTTACAGTTCCGTCATTGAAAACTAATATAAGATATCCGCATTATTATGTAATTAAGACACGACAGCACGACATTACACGTAACACTTTCAGTTACAGGCAGCATCTTTTACTAATCACGTGAATATTATACTATAAGTATAATATTGCGTAGTTCACGACAGTCTTGTTATGATAATTTGCATGTTCACACTTCTTGTTAACTTGGTCCTGATAGTAACTAGTGTTAGTATGTTGACAGTGGTCAGATTATTCAAGGTAATTTATAACATTTTTAACAAAATTTATAGAGTCCTGCTTCGATTTTTTGTTCAAGTTAAGAGCATGAATGAAAGCCGTCAAACAAAAGGTATTTAGAAGGTGTGAGGGGTAATGCTTGGACGTCCCAAAGTTACCCCGCCCTGGAAGAACATAACCGGCCTTTATTGGTCAAGTTATTCTAAAACAGGAGGTCTGAATTTGTTCCCGGTTTGTGGCAGTGCGCTAGCCCCCTATTAAATGAGACTTAGGCATAACTGACAAAATGTGGGTGATGTAGCTCAGTACTCTGGCTAACCAACAGGGATTGCAGTCTTAACTCGAGTTTCAGGCCTATTTCATGAAACTTCACTTATTCAGGGTTATTGATTATTAGTATCTATTTCATGGTGTGGTGACAACATCATGTTTACTCATCGTGAATTATTATCATTTTGTCACTGTTCGCAGTTTAGCACACTTGAGTTTTTTTCGTTATGAAATATAGAGTTTTTAAGGATAGGTGCTATCTTAACTGGTATCAGTTCACGTACTGATTCAAGTACTGGTATCTTGAATTATTCATACTATGTATTTACAACATAACATCACACCTGTTATCCCCGAAGGGTAAGTCAGAGGTATACTAAATAGTACACTAATAGGGGCGAGCCAATTGCTGTCAAACGGGCACAAATCCAGCGCCACTGAGAAATTCCTAATTGAATAACCCTCCTTTTGGGCTTCGCAGCAGTCGGGTAAAAAATGTATAAACACTTTGCCCGACCCGCGAATCGAACCCAGGACGTCATGATCTGCAGTCGTGCTTGCGACCACTAGACCAACGAGGCAGTGTGTAGTTACTTTTATTAACTTTTATGTCTCAGTACAGGTGGCAAATTCAAAATTATGGGAGGTGATCTCCACTCAAAATTCATTTATCGATTGAATAATACTAAAAACTAAAGTACCGTTTTTTCAGCAAAACTCTACCCAAGAAAGAGCTCATTGGCAAACAACCAATAACTATGCGTGTTACTATCTCATTTCTGAACAAAAAACTACTAATAAAAAACTAACTCCACTCACTAATACGGTAAACCGAAGCACGGTTTAGTCAACGTAGTAATGTGGGGCAATGACGTCAAACTTTTCGCATTAGGAACTTCAGTAGGTCTCGGTCGCCCCCTCCGATGGTGACACGGAAACGACACTTAAACCGCAAGGCAAAGGGATCAATTTCCCATGAAAACACCACGGCAATGACGTAAGAAGTATTGAAATTAACCCTGCTTACGCCGCATGCATTGTATCTGATGTGTCGCAAGTTGTTCAGTAAACATGCTTCGTTTTTAAGTTGGACTGCATTTCTTTGATACCTTTAATAAAAATTCACGACTGAAATCACTGAAGGCTTGGTAGAGGTGTTTCATACGACATCCACATTTCAATTGGTATTTTTTTTAAGTCCCATGTAACAGGGGGAGGCCTATGCCATCAGTCGGGACACGTCAACACGTTAGAGAATAATATTATTATAGTCCTAAGTAGAAGATAAAAACGACTTTTTTGATAGCATTTTGTCGGTACCGCAAAAAATAAACGGGAATCTGTCTGGTTCGTTGAACTTTCCTAAGATAATCAAGATTGTAGGCCTACATAACTATCTTATCTCAAAGTTCCTTTACATTTGGGCCCGTTTTGAAAGATCAAACAAGTAGGTACTACCAACCTACCAACAAAAACAAAGTTAATATTCTTGAAAACTCGAAGCTCTCGGAGTAATATTACACAAAGTACGTACACGACATTTTTAAATGAGTAAATTCCTGCGTCATATCCCCTGGGTTACGTTGCGTAATTTATTCCAAAACTCCAGAATATGCTTGGGGAAATATCTCAGCCACCCAGTTTGTGTGGGTGGCCGGATTATGGTGATTACCGTTAATGGCCGTAGGTAGGTACTTAGGTTATTGATTCTCCAGTTAAACGTCATAGGGTATTAAGTAGGGATGTTATGGATATGAAATTTCGGATCTGGATACAGATATTTATTTATTACATATAATATTATACCGGTTTCGGATACGGTTACGGATATGAAATTATTTTGGATTATCTGCTAGTTTACGTTTAATATTAGAATTAACAAAATGAATCTAAGTTTGTAATACATAAGATGAAAATAAATTATAAAGGTAAAACAGGCTAATATCACACTAAGTAGGTACTGTAACACCTCTTTGTAACTCATGTTAAAAAATAAACAATCTGAATCCCAGACACAAACATTACAAAAATATTTGGATTTAGACTGCGCCTTTATCCGAAACTTTTAAAATAGTTACGGTTATGGATAATTATTTTTATTTTTCGGATATCCGATAGTTTCGGTTACGGTTTCAGAGCTCTATAACATCCCTGGTATTAAGGGATCGATGAGAACCTTTCTGTTTTGCTGTAGTTTTCACTCGGACGAAAATAGCTCCGTGAGTAATCTATCTTTATTAGCCACACGCGATTTTTAATTCAGTAGGCTAGACTGTTTTGTTCGAAATAGGGGCATGACATCATTTATTTACGGTCAAAGTGAGTGTTAGTACTCATTTGATTTTTAACGATTTGTATTTTAATAGGGAACTATTTCACCTTTATTTGTGCCCGTATGATGGCAATAGGCTGGCTCCCTATTACATGGGACTTATACATAACTGGCGAAATGTGGGTGTACTATTCAGCACACCTCTGTTTCAAACTTCAGGAATTACAGGCGTGATGCTATATTCAAATATTAAACTGTAAATTAAACATTTAGTTAGACCAGAAAAGTCATGCACCGCAGACTAAAATATAAATTAACGAATTGGGCAAACTATCAATAAATTGTTGTCCGTTTCTGTCAATTTCGACTTGGCTCCAATAAATTAAGCCATCGATGACATTTAAACTGTTATATTGACTTTGATATTAATTTGAAATAGTTTAATTAACTGCCAGAGCTATTCGTACGGATTAATAACTTTGTTTTCACTGAGATTTATGTTTGTTTCTGACATTTGAACTTTAGTTTCACTGTCTAATAGGAATAATTTATAGATAACTGTTTTGATTTGTTACTGAAATTATGTAAAATTCAAGTTTATAACATAAAATCCCGCCTGAAATCCCCAAAAGGTTAGGCAGCGGTGTATCCATTAGTACACCCACATTTCACCAGTAGTTTTTCTGTCCCATGTAATTTGGGGCGAGCCTATTGCCATCAATTGGGCTGCTTCTTAGAAATTTCTGATGAAATCTTGATTGCACTTTACCCGACCCGGGAATCGAACTCAGGACCTCAGCACAGCAGTCACGACCTAGACCAACGAGGCCAGCAATTCAGGTTACTTTCAAGAAAATCATAGTAAAGTTTGATGTTGCACATGTAAGTACCAACAGCACAAAACAATTTTCCTTATCACAAATTCTCAGCGGAAAAATAATATTAATAACTGCTTACACAAGCCGAAATATTTCCATACTGGTAACTAGGTAAGGTTACAAAGATACTGCTCTCTGCAAGGTTATATACCGAGATCATCTCGTAGTTGATAAAGCTATCTATACTTGTGCCAGGGTGTTCGAGATTTTATGAGCATTTAATATGCAAGAAGCGTATGTATATTGGATGTAGGTAGAATTTTAAACATCCTGCATTTATGATAGTTTGCTCAGATATTTTATAATACCTTTATAGGAAATGTACTGTATCCGTAACTACCAATTTTGTTGCTAATGATGGAATTTTAGCTCTCGAGTAATTCGACTTACATGTTTTGGATTTCAAGACTACTCATATACAATATACACAACAATAGACGTTAATATATATATATATATATTTAGAATATAATCTAAATAATCCGGCAAAAACCCTAGAGATATCGAAAAAATATCTTCACTAAATCGCGCCCCGAAATCCCGTATCTAATGTTATATTCATTAGGCAACCGAAATCCGCGAAAATGGAATATTCCGGTTGTGACATATTGTCGTAAAACATGGATACATATGGTGTAAGATATCTTTTGGGATAAAAGCATCGTAAGTCCGTAGATCGTTCATCTATAATGATTAATGCTATCCATCCATCCCACATAGACCCCCGGGGATGGAGAGAAAAACTTGATTGATGAAGAAACGAGGGTTAGTGGGTAATATTTTCCAACTATTTCCTCGTTCCAAATGTGGGTATTGCAGTATGTGGGTTATTGGGCTTATTTATTTGTTGGAGGGTGACGCGATTTACGCGATCAATAGCCCAATAGGATGATGTAGCGATTTGAGAGATGACCTAGTAAGGGGTGGGGGAATATGTGTTGGTATAGAAATCGTATAAACATTTGAATGGGTCGGTAAACTACTTTTGGCGTGAAAGACATCAATGATAACTACTAGTATAGTTCGGTAATATATTAAAGAAGCAATGATAGTCTAGTAATGTGACTGTCGAACTGACAAGTCATACAGATCTCGAGTTCGAATCCAATTTTTCGAATTCATGTGCGTATTGTTTAATGATTACTTGTGTCGGTGAAGTATAACATCGTGAGGAAAGTAGCGTGCCCACGAAATATTGCTTGAAGGTATGTAAAGCCATGTCAGAGGCCCTTCCCCTTGGGCGGCATAAAAACTCTAACACGTGGTTAGGCACTTACTATACGAAGAAGAAGATCGTGTACTTACCTACACCCAACCCTTTACAAGTCCTATGGGTCCGTACACCTTACCTTCTAAATAAATACACGAGCCTTACAAAAACAGAGGACGCCAAAGATAAATACAGCTACCGACGTATTTACACGAAACTTTAGGGTTAAGTATTTAAAATTATCCAATGGGTGCCTCCCTTCCCAGTTTACGCCCACATACTTGTAGGTCAACCTTCGACCACAAGCTGAAAGGCCTCGGAACGTCGAGAAATTTAAATTATAAACACGAAGTAGGAACGCGTATTATTTATTTGAGTTGCTCGGTTTTACTTTAGCGAATATGTTAATGTTAAATGTGAGTTACGTGGTATGATTATTTTATTTAGAGCATTAAAAAGTTTGTTTGTTTGTTGTATGTTTATATGTACAGACCTATGGGATAACTGTGATGGTGGCTCGCGGTGTGGGAGGCGTGATTACGCCCATGACAAAGCTTTCACACCCTTCCTGCCTTTATATAATTATAGTTATGTTAGTGATATTTTAATGTTTAATAGGTTCACATAAAACCTGCTGAACTATTTCCCTAAATATTGACGAGAGCCATAACCAATCGCTTTAATAACCGAAAATAGCAATAATATTGATAGAGTTCGTGATCTAAATCCCTACTTTATTTTTATTAGAGCCAAAAAGCCTTCTTAAAGCAACATAAAGTCGAAGCAACTCATTCAGCCTTATGTAAGCTGTTTTTTTATATGTATACGTCAGTCTGTATGTATTTACCTCCAACATGACGTCATTTGGGATGCGTTAAGAGCACAATAGTGTCTTCATCTTGTCAATAATGTTGCTCATTTCAGTCGTGTTGTTGTTGACAACAAAAGATCTGTTGTTACGAAACATCCTTCAGTTAACAACAACTTTAAAGTCTTTTCGTGTAATGACAAGTTACTGATGACATGAAAATCTATGGATTGATCGTCTGAAATGGTTGTTTGGGAGTGAGGTTCTGAAACTCTGTTTAAGGTCGTATTTTTGGGTAAATATTAGACTTATCAAGGGTAAATTATATCGATTTCCAACGGCTATTTTTGGACCAAATATTCAGATGATGATTTATTTTTAGTAGTTCAAAATAACACTCAAGATTGGTTCTATCATTTTATCCCCACAAAGGATTACAGATAATTAAATCCTATTATAACCTTTCATCCCTTTAAAACCCGCATTTTGGTGATAGCTGATTAATTAACACAGATACGGCTAGACCCCTGCTTATCTCAAAAGGGTAGAGGAAAGATACATGGTTCAATCTACTGCAACAAGCCGGAAATAACGCTTATGGCTTAATATGCTTGCTTGAGCATGAAGAGGATTAGCGTCAACAGCCACCCATCCAACTGATGGCCGGATTAGGAGTAACTTAACCCCGTCAATCGCGACCTGTATCTTGTCATTACGTTTATATGCATTTACATCGGTGCACAATTATGTTACCAACTTAGGTATAATGGTTCATTAGGTTTTTTTTTGTATGCAAATGTTATGAAATATTTATAAGGTAATCTCCGAAACTAGTCATTCGATTTTGATTTTTCACTAGCACTTTTCCCGAGACTGGAGATTACCCTCTACATACAAACAAGTTTAACTCTTTATAATTAATTGAAAGCCACGTTACTGCTAAAGTACCATTAAGATATGATTTAATATTAAAACACGAAACTCCACTGACCTAGTTTACAAGATTTACAACAAACTGATTAAATCCAATCTGTTTTTAACCGACTTCCAAAAAGGAGGAGGTTATCAATTCGACTGTATTTTTTTTTTTTTTTTTTTTTTTTTTTTTTTTTATGTTTGTTCACTCATAACTTGCGACTGGGTGAACTGATTTTCATGATTCTTTTTTCATTTGAAAGCTGGTGCTTCCCGTGTGGTCCCATTGTCACCATTTCAATATCTGATGATGGGATCTTGTAGAAATCGGGGGAACTCTTCAATAAATAACAGCAGATTAACCGCGATTGTTGCTATAGCATATCTAAGCATTGTTTACGCCATCACACAACATAATATTACGCCTGTACTCACTACAAAGGTTATAAAAACTATTTTGTGAAGATCTGATGAAGAACTTCGGAGATAGGCAACGGAACTCCTCAATAAATGATAGCTAATGGACTGGGATTGCTGAAATCTCATATTGTCTGTCTATTGTTTACACCAGTTCCTAACATAACATCACGCCGGTGCGTTGTGAAGGGGTAAGCACATGTGAAACACTAAAAAGTGAAAAATAAAAACTTTTTTACAAAAAATAAAACCGACTTCGACAAAAAAAACACTCAAAAGTGAAAAATAAACTTGAGAAGAAAAATCAGTTTCTGAAGTCGGTGACAAAAAAATTAAATCAAAGAAACAAAAGTCACCGACTTCAGTAACTGATTTTTCTTCTCAAGTTTATTTTTCACTTTTGAGTGTTTTTTTTGTCGAAGTCGGTTTTATTTTTTGTAAAAAAGTTTTTATTGCTTCGTTATCCATAATTTAATTGCACATTACTCACTAATTACATGCATCATTATTTTCCTCTATAAAAATTTCCGCATTAACTACAGTCATTAAAATCTTACTAAAACAAATTGATAAGTTCTCAAAGGTCGCCTCGAAAATAGATTACGCTATTCCGATCGCAAAGTAGGTAGGTACATTTCTAAGCCAAAAAACTTCGCTAACCGAAAAGTAATTAAGTAAACGCAGACTAATAACGACCTACTTACTACTTATGTACTTTCTTTATCCATAAGTAACTCCTAAATGAACGCTACTGTTGGAATTTCAACCCTCATGACCTCGGCCGAAGCGAGCGTTGAAAATCCAGCAGCGTTATTTTACTTAGGGGTTTGTTTAGGTTGTTGATGAAAATGGTCATTAGAAGCCTCACAAATGTATTGTGCCTTCTAATGAGTCGGCGAAAATAGGGCTGTGATTAACTAGATTAGAGAGATAACACGCTTTTGGATGAATAGCCTATTCACTTGTTTTTGAGACCGCCTATTTTGAACACTTTCAAAGTGTTTGTTAGTAAAAGCGTTGCAGCCTGAAAACTGGAGTATAGAAGATTATTTTAATGATAAACACACAAATTCTTTTTAAAATAGAGTGATTCTGTTTCCATTATTTGATAATGTAACGGAAAATAGAAATCTTTGTTTACGATCTAGATTTTGCTATGCCTGCTAAGAGGTCAAAAGTTATCATACGAACGTATCAGAATAAAAAGTAACCAGATCCACCAATTTCATTGTCATTCATTTGGCCGAAAGCTAACAGACCACGTTACTTTCAAATCTCATAATATTAGTAATTATTATCCACAATTCAACCTCCAAAATGCAATTACGTGACATTACATAAACGTTACATCCACAATCACTGATGATCGCCATCGCACTATAAACAAGAGAGCATCAATGACAAAACAACAATACCGCCAAGCTCCACTTCGCCTGACCACACAATACGTAGTGGCCATGACATTGCCGAGGTCAAACCAGCATTGTATAACGAACAAGACAATTCAGCCGTACGTACTAGAAAAATTCAAGAGGGGCTCTTAAAGTACCGCACAAACCTGCAGTAAGGTTAAGCAGTGCACGCCGAGGTCTAGTCTTTGGATGGGTGACCATTATTATATTGCGAGTTCCTTCTCCGTGCCTTGGAAAGCGTGTTGAGCCGTTGTTCCTGGAAGTCTTTTTTTTTTTTTATATTTTTGACAGTCGTTAGGAGGTGTCAGAATCCCGAAAGTCCGACCACCAGTCTACCCAAGGTATAGTATAACACAATAACTGTGTCGTGGAGGTGAGATAGGCAGTCGCTCCAGGTAAAGTAACTGCATCCAGTTAGACTGGAAGCTAAAAGACTAGGCAGATGAAACCTATAAAAATTCTAACCCTACACCTGCGACACAACGTCATTACGTCACAAGGTCATGAAAATTATACAATAGCAGCAATTAATTATGGACCGTATGTGATCAACAATAAAACATGTAACGATGAAACAAAAGACCTTCATGACTTAGAGGTCAGAGTAAGGTCGGCACTGATTAGTACTGAGGCTTTAAATATGCAAAGTGCGTTATGAAAAACGTTTCTTGTCAGGAGGGTCTTGTTGAGAGGGAAGTGGCAGAGGAGGAACAGACCCTCTCAACCTTGAGGGTACTATTTAACTACTTGGTTGGGAATTGTTTCCGATAGAACAGAGGTCTGTGTTTATTTATAGAGGGCAAGTTGCTGCATTGTTTGTGGGATGTTGCGGCTAAATAACAGCTTTAGTTCGTGTTACGAACATAATTTTAAACGAGATTTACATGAGGCTTTAAATTGGGCAAATAGTTTTAGATTTCACAACTAAACTGTTATTCAAGCCTGATAAAAAACACAATAACTTTGAATCAAACTCACGCCTCTATTTTTTGCAAAACATGCTTCTATTTGCTATAGTCAATCGACTCGTACAACTGTTAAAGAAAATCATTGATGACGTCACACGCACGTGAACCGCACAATGTCACGGTGTCCATTCATCGCCACGGCAGGGTTGCCAACCAAACAAAATTTACATGTCAATGTCAGTAATGTGATATTGATGTTTGACGTTGTAAGTAGGTGGTGCTTCGTTTAAAATGCAAAAAGTGGAGTGGTAAATGAAGTGATAGATTTTAGTTTGGTGGGATGTGTGCCAAATGAATGCGACAAGCAAATTGCAGAATGACAGTAGTGTATTTGATATCGTATTAGAAGTTGATATGACAACCAACACTCTTTCTACATACGAATGATTTGAAAGGAAACCTGCAATCCACTGCTTCATATAATTTCGATAATTCGTCAGTTCGATAGCAGAACTTAGGTAATGCAATGAATATTGTTGATTTGCCAAAATGGGAAGTGAATGTGTGATGCTTTACCCCGTGTGCTGACTTTGTTGTAGTCCGTATTAGTAAATTTTTAGATATCAAAACTAATTTCATAATGTGTTTCACACTAAAATTACTCAACGCCTTTCAGTACGTTCTTCGTCAACAAAAAGTAAATTATTATTCATTTATTTCAGATTAACAACATCCGTATATTGTTAGTAAAACATAAAAAACTTAAAACTATGTTAGTAACACATGTAGGCTCGATAAAGAATAAAGACACGGTAAAGACATCTTTCGACAATTTGTATCTACCTAATATAGGTGAACAGTGCGTGCCAATTGCAGGGCGGCTAATAGCAGCCCTGCAATTGGCACGCACTGTTCGTCAACGGTGCGTGGCACAATTTTATTTCTATTTGTTTTTTTCCCACGAGTGGCCACGACGGAGCAAGATTAGTGCACCGGAAAGCCAAGGTGTACACTGTCGAGAAAAACTTTGGTTATTTACTGCCCATGTAATCATGGCCGAATCTGTAAAATTAAGTTTGCAAAAAGTTCGTAAAAATTGTTTTTCTTTTATATCGAGTATCTTTGTATTACATAATAATAAAATTGTTTTTTCAACACACTTGCTCATAAAGTGGCTATAATTTCACCGCAATTAGGCACATAATGACACCTATAATCAAACTGTGACTTTTTCATTGCTATTATTCACTAGTGAGTTATAGGGTTTTTTTTTTAAATATTGGTTGAGTTGCTACGTTCATAAAAAAGTTTCGATACAAAAAAGATCGTGTTCAATAGTAAAAATAAATTAATGTACTTAGTGCTTGCTCATTTCATGCAAATTTGAATTTAAATAGATAATTTCTACTTGTACGTTTTTATTAAATGAAACTTTCACTCAAATAATATAACTTTTATTTTTTCTGTAATAAAGAAAACTTTTTCCTCATTTTTTAAGTGGCTAAAACTCTATCGCGCTCATTCATTTAGTCTATGGCCGATCTCCATTGTTAGTATGACCATTTTAAGTGTGAATTTCATGGTGGCGCCACTGGTCAAGAAAAAATGCATCGCTACGTCAAACTTAGTACATTTATTTTAGTTCCGTGTTTTCCCGCATGCACAGATAAGTTGGTCGAACTGTAGATGCGCGCGCATAGGAAAACCGATTAATTTTTCCCGATAGTGTGAAAAAAAAATCAGAACTCGTTTTAACTGTTGAAGATGGCTTTTTAGTATTATTTTATTCACAAGTGTGTTGAAAAACGTCGTATGATACACGTGTGTATTGATGATTACCGTCCTCGGCTTTCTTAAGACCCTCACCTGACGGCTCGGGTCTCAATGGCGCCTCAGCGGTAATCACCAACGTTACACACTTGTACCATAATGTACTATTAAATGGATCGAAATTGTGATTGTAATAAAATAACGATTATTTAAATGAGTTTGATTGATAGACAATGTTTTAAAACGGAATTAATAGTTTTCATGAGCGTCTGTTTTGACGGTCTAAGTCTCTTACAGACTAAAGCTTAAGATTTACATTCAGATTGGAATGAAAATTAAATGAGTAATTAGGATGAAGTATTAATACGATTACATCGAATTGAAAGACGATTTAATTTAGAATTTTGCCAATAAAACCCTTTCGTGGCAAAATTCTAGTTTTCAGTCTCTTATCCATACTGTAGCGAAATATTACACAAATCACTAACTTAGTATGACTTTTCAAAGTTAAAACATTCTAGTTCAGATAGATTTATGAATATTGAATTTTGCAAGACGTAGGCAATAAATATGTTTCTCGAAGTAATAAATATTAATACTTAATCTCAACGTTGACAAATAAGTCACAACATCATCATTATGACTTGTTGGAGTTCTACGCAGAATCAATATTGATGAATTATATTGATTATCTTCTTCTTCTTATTCGATACACTCTTGTCAGAGTGGTCGTGGTTGCGCAGACGAGGTACACGGCGAGATGTTTGTTGGGTCGTAGACTTCCCCGAGGACTGCTCTTTCAGCGATGTGCTTCCATTTCTGCCGGTTGGAGACGTTGCGAGTACACTGGACCATGGTAGACTTAGTAGCCTTTTCGATCGAGTCTGTCCAGCGAGTCGGCGATCGGCCGCGCGATCTTTTGCCCTCCACTTGGCCCTGAACTACCGGTCTCTCCATCGAGTCTTCATTACGAGTAATGTGACCGAAAAACTTTAAAATTCGTAGCTGCACAGTAGACGAAAGCCGGTCCTTAATATGAAGCTCTTTGAGGATATATAGAATATTGATTATATCCGATAGTATTCAAGCTTAAAAATATCCATACAATGTGTCTTGAAAGTTTGATTAATAACCGAATTCTTTGAAAATTTTCGGGTAATCGATTACCCGAAAGAAATCCTAATATTTTTTTTTTTTTTTTCGCGAGATAAACCAAAAATCTGCCGGAAGTCACTATTCCACGCGAACGAAGTCGCGGGCAAAAGCTAGTAAAAATATAAATCCTACAAAAAGTTCTATGTATTTCCGCGATTCAATTGTTTTTATTAGATAGACTTTCAGCTATTATCGAATTTAACCCCACAAATGCTTCAATACGCGTATTTAACTAATGAGATGAATCTAGTCATCCAATGTGTTGACAGAGGACTAGTTTAGCGGATGCAGAGCGGCTGTGGCCCATCATCCAATATCCTTGTTACTCTAGCTAGCCGGCTACATCTGACTACAGCTGATATTGTTTGGACGCTAACTATATTTTACGAGTTCTTTGCTCTGTGCTGTAATAGACGTAATTTGGAGAATACTACACTTATGTTGTCGCTTTTGAGATTCATTGGTTATAACTTTGTTTGGGTTAAAAAATATGTTTTGCTATACATTATATCTCGAAAATAAAAATCGTTAAAAATTCGCCCCTTATTACATGGGTCTTGAACATAACTAGCGAAATGGTTTACTTTAAGGTACATCTCTGTTTAACCCTCGAGGGGTTACAGGTGTGATGTTAGGTTATGTATGTTGTTTCTCAAAGAATAATAGACTAGTATGAGATTTTGCTGTGGTTAGATGTGGTTTATACATTACGGAGTTTACCCATAAGTCAAAATATAAGTGAAATTAGTAATGGTGAATGATCAACATAATTTTAATGGGTGTGTCAAAACTGCGTGTTTACATAATAAAAGAATAGTAAAAGACCTTGACAATGAATGTTTTTGTTATTGTAACAATACTCGCCTGATGGTAATGTGATGCGCAATATTGTAGGGTTAATAGTTAGATAAAAGAGATAGATTAATGAGCAATATCATGATGATTGGTGATATTAAAATTATCGAGTGTGATAGTAGGTAATATAATATATTAACCCTGTATTACCTTTAATCTATCTGACAGGATTTTGCATACTTTTTATTTGTGCAAGCCTACTTTAACATCCTTACATAGTATAAAACAAAGTCGCTATTTTTGTCTGTTTGTTTGTCTGTATGCTTAAATCTTTAAAACTACGCAACGGATTTTGATGCGGTTTTTTTTAATAGATAGATTGATTCAAGAGGAAGGTTTTAATATATAATTTGAACGACATTCACGCGGGTGAAGCCGCGGGCATCAGCTAGTAATGTATAAGCCTATTATTCTGACAATGTGTATTATTTTCCTATTTAATAATAAAAGAAAAATACTGCTTTTCCAATCTTTCAATAAAATATTATGTTGCTATTAAAGAAAACATTATTTTTGAACAACAATGAACAGTTAATTGATTGTTATTTTCAACCACAGATTTTTTTGTTTTGAAACATATTTAATAAATAACGACCTGAATTGTATTACGAACAAAACATTGAAAGATGGTTGTTATTAAAACTTTCTTTTCAAAATTTCTTTTGAGAAATAATAACTAATACTTTTTATAAAAAAAATAAAAAATAAAAGTCTCAACTGGCACATAACATTCCGTTTTTGAAATCCACACCACGCAAAATTGTTTCTATCTTGCACTGAGTCAAACACAGTTAAAACGACATAGGTCCATGAGTGTTTGCATTCGAACAGATTCCAAACTCAGCAAATGAGCTGGAAAACAGACTCCTGGGTGGTGTACCTAGTGATGTCACAATTGTTTGTAGGCCGCGTCAACAACACCTGGCCGTAAGTATTTATAAAATATAATGTTCGGTTTATAGAAATAAACTAGTTTGTTTTTAAATTCGATTTAAACTTGTCTAGACTGTTTTTTTATGAATTTCGAAACTAGGTCAAATTTTGCTTTGGTGTTATGATTAACGAATCATAACACCAAAGTAAAAGTTACTGAATACTTTAATTATAAGCCTTTATGAAAATAGTTTAAAAAACCTGAAAATTCTGCTTTAAACAATATTTTTCAGACCTTGTAATTATAATGTTGTTATTTATCTATTAGTGTGCTACAATAACTCTGTAAAAATAGTACACTAAATGGAAATACTAATGTGATTTTAATGACTTCAAAATTACATTGATTCTAGTTCAAATTAAAATTAACCCTTCCGTGTTCACGTGGCTTTAATTTGACCGAAAATTATACAAAAATATAGAGCCCATAAAAATTATATATCGTTGGAATTCATCAACAGCCTATAATGTTCCCACTGCAGGGACTCGGGCCTCCTCTCTAGGAGAGGGATGGGCTATAATCTACCACGCGGGCCCAGTGCGGATTGGTAGATGTCATATGTCTTCGAATTTTTGGTTCTAAGACATGCCGGTTTCCTCACGATGTTTTCCTTCACCGTTTTGGGAGAAGTGGTGATGAAATAAATTACACAAAGTAATGCGCCTGACGGGGTTCGAACCCACGACTCACAGTTCGTAAGTCGGGGCCGCCACCACTGGGCCACCACTGCTCACCGTTGGAATAATTTATGATTATTTCGTTGGTCTGTAAAACTTTTATAAAACTTTTATTAAACGAGGAAGTAGGTACAAAAGCTAAAATATATTCGGAAGTGCTCACTATGACGAAATATTGAACGTTTGTATGGAATTTTGAACGCCTGCCAGTATCAGATGGGAATACAAGCGAATGTCTTATAGTTTTGGCATAAAAGTTTCGTTGTGACCTAAATAGAAATAGGTGAACACTTTCCAGTTATAATGGTCTATTAAATTAATATAAAATATATTATGTAGGTTGAAATGTATTATTTTGACCTAATATTCTTACGATTCACGCGTTGCTAAGATTACGATACATTGTTTTTTGTTTAAACCATGAAACTTGGGCAGGAAATAATTGAGAACAATGCAAATCAATAATACAATAGTAGAGAGTTGTAGCATTAAACGGTAGAAATTAAAAACGTGTTTCAAGAAACTAAAACCAAGATATTATGAACGTATGCGTATACCATTTAGAGTTTAGTCACTCACGTGTGTAACCCTAATTTACTCCTCCAATAGTGGCTTCGTAAGATCATCATTCATCATCATTTCAGCCATAAGACGTCCACTGCTGGACATAGGCCTCCCCCAGGCATTTTTGGGGGGGTTTGCCATAATCGCCACGCTTGGCAGGCGGGTTGGCGATCGCAGTATGGTTGTTACAAAGACACAGAGAACGCTGCTGCCCATTCTCTGGTACAGCTTCGTAAGATAACCTGAATAAAATTAATTATACCAAAGTAAATATTATTCTAATAATATGCCTCTCTAACCGTGAGATGCAGATAAAATATTTGCAAACACAACTTGTTTGTATGGAAAATAGACCTAACTTTTAATAGATTTTAAGGACAAATTGCAGTGATAATGGAAAACTGATTGTCATGGTGTTTTTTTCTTGCTACCTTGATTTTTCATTGAGGCTTTAACTGATTATTAAGTAAAATACTACTTTTGTGTCACGTGTTTTTTTTTTACGCTCGTGTAATTCTTGATGCGACAAGAGGACTGCGAAGTTTAATTTTCATTCGATTTGATTTGAAAATCAGTGTTAATTTCATATTGTTATTAAGAAATAAATGCTGAATGATGGATTATATAACTATTTTAATATTTCAACTATCAAAAAGGATATAAACATTGGGAGCACTTCAGGTTTTTTACATAATAATACATTTTCTAATGCTTCCTACAACTCCAAACTATTTAAGTTAGGGTTAAGTACCTCCTCCAACACAATACATCGGTGAAATAGAGTGGGGGAAAGTAATATAGTTAAGTAAATGGCTTAGTTAAACAACTTTTATTAGCGGCTGCGACTTAATATCACGCCCAGTGCCTACATAATATGGATTAATGATCGTGTGCACTGGCGGAGTTGAGTTATAGCCGTGTGTGTGCGTGAAAGTGATTTCGTTAAAATTGGAACAAATTATTTTTATACATTTTAATTTAATCAAAAAGAGGAGTAATATGGGAGTTGGCTGTTTATTTTGTCTAATTTAGAACGTGGGCACAGTGAGGGTTATATGTCACATGTCTTTGAATTGATGGTTCCAGGACCTATTAGTATCCTAGAATGCTTCTGATAAAAATGTGTCCATATTTGGGTAGGTACAATAAAGGTTGATTGTTATTATTTACGTGATCATTAATAATAGCAATAGCACCATCCCATATCTTCCCGTGGGTGTCGTAAGAGGCGACTAAGGGACTTACCAGAGAATGGGCAGCAGCGTTCTCTGTGTCTTTGTAACAACCATACTGCGATCGCCAACCCGCCTGCCAAGCGTGGCGATTATGGCAAACCCCCCCAAAAATGCCTGGGGGAGGCCTATGTCCAGCAGTGGACGTCTTTTGGCTGAAATGATGAATGATGACGTGATCATTAAAAGGTGGCCTATTTGTTTAATGTGTCATTGTCAACATGCAAGCTTGCACATTTTTGACGTAACAATGTCAAGTTCGAAACATACTTAATTGTTTTTTTAACTAAACAAATGTCATTCATAAGTAACGTCTGCCGCCATTCTTCGATACTTTAGGCTTATACCGTGTATTGGTTCGGCATTTTAACTCAGATTGTTATGTTAATCGGCTCATTCCAAGCTTATCTTCTCATCAATCTTTCGTTGCTCGCCATTTGTTCTCCTGACAGCTAACAACGTGGCAATTAGTTCTCCTAAGATGACAGTTTAAATTGTCAGCTTGTTAATTTCAAGTCATTATGACTGATATTTGAAACTATGGATCTTTTTGTAAATAATTTCGCTGAGTAGTGACTAGTCATGTTTATTTACGATGACATTATCTGTAGGCTGTTATGAAAAATCTGTTTCGTTTTTCGTAGAAAATGTAAATTAATATTCTCACGAATCACAGTCATCTTGTTCGGTAGATAGATTTTATTATAGGTATACCCACAAGACCTATGCGAGACATATAGCAAATATTTGACGCAACTAAATTGGATATTTAACATTGTAATATTTACAATTTAATCCCAGTTTACAACGAGGTCATTTTGATAGTATAAATAGAAGACGAGGCTCATAATAGTTTCTCCATTTCAGGCAAATATCGACCATATTTCGGCTCAAGATATTATTTATTGAGCCTTGTCTCCGCTGTGCGAAATTTAAAACAAATTAAGGTAGGTAAATATTCTCAGGGATAAGATCTCTTTAGAAATATATATGGAGGAGCATAAATCTAAATAAACTTAGGCTAAAGTAGGTACGCACATCACTATCTTTTAAACTTAAAATAATGTTCTTGTAAATCAAAAAAGAAAATACTCAGCAGAACTTTTAAACTCTTACATAATTGA
The DNA here is from genome assembly GCA_949775195.1 of Diarsia dahlii. Classification (NCBI taxonomy): domain Eukaryota; kingdom Metazoa; phylum Arthropoda; class Insecta; order Lepidoptera; family Noctuidae; genus Diarsia; species Diarsia dahlii. The sequence continues at coordinate 7,478,963 of OX459195.1, read as the reverse complement.
AAGTTGGTCTCGTGATGTCTCGTGTCTTGATTTTGGCAATCTCATATCTCTCGTATTATGTCAGACTTGGCTCATTCTCACTCTCCAAGTATTAATTATTTAGTTCTAAGTGCTTTCAACTACTCGAAACGAAATTAATTTCATAAAGCGTAATTTATGTTTGAAGTTAGGTAGATAATACTGTCGTTTCGTATTAATTACCTTTTTCATTTTAAAAGGGTCCCGAGTAACGGCTCGGTTTCGTGATATTTATGCCTAATTTGAAGTTACCTGAGTTAATGAATATTTATATGACTGAGGAAGATTGAATAATTTCGGAATGACAGGTACCTTAGAGATTCATCGACGTGTCAAAGAACTCTCGATAACGATAAAAAAATAAAATACCTAATCGTAATTTCATTGAGTAAATAGTCGTATTGCGTGTTAATCTCTCCATCTAGAACGTGTATATTAGAGGCACTTCCACCATCGATATTTTGGTCACGTAATGTTTCGTAACGATCTCGAAACAATTTCTTATGACCGTCACAGGGAAATACAGGTACGAATACCTTTATAATCTACCTAAAAGGTTATTTATCAAACAGACTGGCTGAAACATATTTATGTTCAATTACAGAACAATTCTCTTACATACATTCGCTATGGTATGGAGGTAAATAAATTGTGTGCCAGAGAAAAGGAACGAGGGAAGGAAAACAAAAAACCTGTGTAAGGAAAAGGCCTCCAGTAACGGATTGCGTGACCTACGAAGGTAAAACGAAGGTGGTATAAATTAGGCCAGCGCGCACTGAACTGTCAAAGACACGACATGTCATCGGGAGGGTTAACTTAACCTTGTCTCTTCAAGGTTAACTTATGGAAGGAAAAACAAAAATCTCGATTATAAACACACAAGAAGAGTTTGGTTCAACAAAACTAATTAATATCTTCGGTGAAGTGATAAAACTTTTTCAATTATTTTCAACAAACATTTATTAGAATAATTCGATTGTACAAGTTTTGCGTTGCTGTAACCCCATTAACCCTATTATTAATTTGGGGTTACATCAGAAATTGAAATTGGGGTTCATCTACTGAGTTACCCTTCGTGGATTCGGCTCGTCATTGTAGTGGTAAAATGGGCTCGAATCTCGGTCGTGTCCCAAATATTTTTAGATATATTTTTTCTCCCGCATCGTTTTCGCTCTAACGACATCATTATGTAGATTTTTGGACTATATATCTACCGTTATCATACCCATCAGATGCAAAGGTCGGTTATTCATTGAATTTGAAAATGAGAACCCGTCTGGGTACTGAAGCCGCTCTTTATTCCTCGAATCCTGTTAGTGACAACTCCAGCAGATAATTTTCATAGATAAGGAAGATCTATTTTCAGTTCAGCTTCAGCTGAAAGCGGTTGTAATCACGAGTTTTTAATATCTCTATTTTTAAGGATAAGGTTCTAAACGCTAAAATTAATAAAATATGGTTTATTTATAGCGTACGTAGCTTTGATTCTAAATTTGTTGCACGACTTCCAAATAAAGTGATGATTTACTCAGTCAAAGAGCCAAGCACATCAGATTACACCAAATTTTGGCTGCAGTAAGCTTAATTTTGTAAATAAAAACAACAGTTCCTTCAAGATTAAGAAAATAAAACGAATTAACTGACGCAATGTCCGAAACGAATGTACTTTTCACGGTAAATCGGTTACATGCTCAGGTTCAAGTGAGAATCTTAAAACGAATTAATTTACTTACACGTGTTTTGGTAATTAAATCTTAGTACTCTAAAGAAGTACCTATTGAAGGTAGGTATTATTTTTATGGAAGAAAATGTGCCATCATTTTTCGGACGAAAAAACCAGCCAATCTACAAAGTATGGTATATAGCTTTATTTATCGTTATAATTATAGACATATTCATTCAACATTTCCGATAAAACTGCAATATTGGAGAACAAATTATTATGATAATAATTATCCATTAACTGAGGCTAATTTATTCTCAAACACAATATAATTTTCCTCAAACCATTTTCATCAACCCTTCTACGTCAGCCAGTCTACCTCAACTCATAACTCATGAGTAACTATGTATCAGATCTCCAAACGAGCGATAAAATAAATCACATTCCCAAATTTGGCTGCTACCAAGTCGCCAATCGATCTGGCAACCCCTATATAGATGCTATCAGGCGTTTTTACTGGCATTTTGGCGTTGCCATCGGTCTGATGATGCCAGATGATTCGTGACGATACCTTGACATTATTCGTTGGTAGTTTGTTGATGTGGAATATTATTATTATGATATGTATTTGAGCAGAGTTTGAACTCGTAATGTGTTAGTTTCGTTTGGGATAAAGAAGATTCTATAAATAAATACTAATCACACGATTTATAATAGGGACTTTTGAGACGAATCTAATCAATTGTTTTAAATCACCAGACAACTAATTCATTAATTATTACCAACTAACAACCCAACTAATTATAACCAGAGACAACGTCATAACCCGAAGGGTTTTACAGTAATATAAAATTATTTATGTATTTTTTATTAAACGAAACTTATGAGGAAGCCCTTGGAGGACAGTGTCCGATTACTTAGAAAGAAAAAATCAAACGATAAAGCTAAGTTTAAGGTTCGACACTTACGATGTTTTTCTTAAAATCTGTCAGCTATGTTAACATAAAGCCATAACTAAAAATCCCTTTGCCTTATTAATCATTTAAAAACGATACCTATATAATTTACGAGGAACTGTTCAATATAATTATTATGAGATTAATTTCTATTTTCTTCGCAGAACTGGAGAAATGTACCTACTACATTATATATATTATGTACACCTCTGTCCAACCCTCCGGGAATTACAGGCGTGATGTTATGTAATGTTTATCCCCAGACAAGGTTTTAGTTTTTTCAGGGTTACAAAAATCATGACTATTTACTTCTTCAGTCTAAGCAGTTTAGATTTCGTGTTGTTATTTCATGAAATCAGATGAATAAACAGCTGTTAATGTTAAAGTATCACGCAAAAGTTAACATTAGTTATAGTTTAGTATTTATTTAAATCAAGGTTAAGTTCAACGTTCAAGTTATTATTATTGAGCTGTCTCGGAACTATGCTTGGTTGCTAATATAATAATCTTTAAAGGAATCGTATGTTTCCGGCTTGTCTTACTTAAATAGTAAAGTAGGATTATTACCGTTCAGAAAGTTTTATAATTTAAAATTAAACATACTATTACATAGCTAGAACCTTCACTACTTATATGATCCCTAATGTAGATGTTCAAATAAAAGATTCTGATTCTGCAAGAACGGAACAACTGTAAATAATAGCACGATTACAAAATAAGATTTTATAGCCAAAATAGAACAACTAAAAATTTAATATTCTTCAGTAAAAATCTAACAATCCGTTAATTAGTCACGCGATAAAAATATTAAAACGACTTATTTAATAGCGTTCAATCGCCAAACAATTAACATTTCATTCTCAAAGAAACTTGCCAAAATTATTACATCAAAAAATAGCTAACGATGCCTAAGGGCTGTTGCTATGTTTTCTGTTACCAACTGTTGACAGTTTTCCACCAATCACGAGCTTGCGTTTCCAAAATGTTATTAAACAGAGGTTCTTGATTGGTCGCTTTGTTTCATTACATAATGATGTATTTGGCATTGTTACATTTCAGCATCTATATTTTCAGTAACGAGTTTAATTTTCTTTCGTTTTGGTCCTTCTTTTTTCGATATTCGTAATGGAAATATATAATTGGCCATATCTCTTCGAATGGAGAAAAGTAAAGCGTATATTACCTACGTTTTCGTGTGTTTTATGTTTCTTTTATGTAAAAGCTATTTCCAGTATGTACGAAGGTTTTTAGAAAAATCTTTTCATTACTTGCATGGATTTAATACAAAAGAAATACCTTCTTTGTTATTGAAGAAGGTGTGAACTCAAAGTAAATATAGTTAGACATTAACTTTTACATGACTTAAAGCTACAATTTTCTGTAACTAAAACTAAAAGTCGGCAAAAATCGCGGCCTTAAAATTTACGTTTGAGAAACAGAAAAAAGACTTCAAAATAGCCATTTATAATTCATGAAAGCCTCTACCTTTATCATGAACCGTCATTTTCATACAAAACTCTCTAGGACGGGACAAAATATTTACATAAAATGAATATGTAGATATTTTTGGTATTATTTTTGCATAAATGTTGACGGAAAGCGATAAGAATTCAATAGCAAACGATATGAGATTGGGTAAAAGCAATTTGTTTAACGCGAACTATACAGTCCATAAAATTTGCAAACTTATAATGAAGTAGATAGTACGCTTGCACGTTTACTTGGGTTTGCTTACGTCAGGGTAGGTAGAATTTTTTCCAGTTGGTTTAGTAAGTTGGTTTAGTAAGTTTTTTTAAGCACAAGTGCGCTTTGAATTTCATTACGTTTAAGTTTAGTTTTACACTTAGCTAGTTTCATTTCTTGTAATTAATGGTTTACTCAGTTGATATTTTTCCTTCATACAAATAAAAACAAAAACGTTGTGATTAGAGAACTAAGAAGACAGTTATTAAGAAGGTATTTAATTGACTTTACGAAAATAATAAAAAGTTTCAAAGTTGTCAGTATCGAAGTTTTTCATACTTTACAGTATTTTACCATTTGTTTGACTCTATGTAGGTAACGTTTGCAAAGAAATCATGACAAGATAGAAAGCACCTGACATATAATAATTTCTCAAGAAGTTTATCTATCATAATTTAATAACATCGTCGACTTTGCTCTTTTAATAGTCATGAACTGTTATGATGTAATGAACACAAACATTCGTACATCGCTTGAATGAATCCCTGCCTGAACGTCTGCCAGATAGCATATCAAGCGGTCAGAATTAGTGTCCACTGTGTAGGTCATGATCACTCTCAAGACCATAATCATTCACACCTGGCCCTACTTGTGACCCCAACTCCGAATTAACAACACTTTACAGGGGAAATAATTCACCTCCAATACATCTAAGTGCACTACACAAGTCTTTTAAGCGTTTCTACTTACTTCAGCACGTCTGTTGTCATACAACAATAAGAAAAACGTAATGCTCGTCACCCGCACCACAACCTTGGTATTAACAACGTTATCGCATTACTTATTCTAAGCACGCGCCCACCACCGTACAGCCGTGAAAACGATTCGTTTTCCTCCCGAACTCACCGCGTGATAACAGATAACATTGCATACGATCTAAACAATCGATCAAAACATCAACGTAAACTGTACCTCGAACGTATACGCGGACGCAAACAAACGCGGCCTTGAACGCTAAGCAGATCGCCTGAAAATACTCGGCGCGTGGAAATAGCCGCGGTGAAAATACTGGCACGTGACGCTTACGTACCTCGCGAACTGTCGTATGGAGAAAATCGATGGTGCTTGCCACACGGCGACCGGCGGCGGACTGAGCCACTGTGTCAGCGTAACGCGCCCCACCCGAGCCTCCGCCCGCCTGACTCGCTATCACAGTTTAATATTAAAAAAAAAGTACTTTCACAGTTTTCGCACTTTACAAAAATATGGATGCAGCACTTAAAATATTTTAATCAGGCGGCGTCTGTGAGGTTGTGTTTGTTCGCGATCATCCGCGGCGTCGGGTCGCGGCCGGCGCGTGCTTACAGCTCGAAGTGGGGCGTTGGACTGATCGGAGCAGGCAGCCAGCGAGCCGTCGAGGTGCCTCCCTGCCCCCGCCGTGACGTAGGCTACAGCCCGCGATGGTGGAAATTAGCAGCTTCCCGAGCGAGGGTCGTTGGATGTAGGTCACGGGGACTGGGCCTGCACTTGCCCACTCTACCGTGCTGATACACTTGACAAGTTTAAGGACATAACTAGTCGTGATTCGCCTAATCACGGCGATGCATATCTTATATTACCGTAATAATATGTTTCTTACAATGCTTGCTACGTTTACTACGGTTTTTCGTAGCACGGTTGTCGTAGGCGCGCCCGGGTACACTTGAATGCCGAGAGTAACTACCTAAAGCAAAGCTTAATTCTTGTACTCTTCCTCGGACAGGGGCGCGACACATTTCCTCATTGAGAGATGAAAATTGGAAAAGTTTTGGGTCAGATATTTTCCTTGTTAACTTTTGTTGTCATCGCAACGTTTATCGAGTCATTGCGTTAAGTTTTACACGTGTTCTGGTAAATATTCCGAGAACTTTTGTTTTGTTCGGTATTAGGAAAGCACTTATACTTGCGAAATTAGTAGAGTTTCTAAGGTATTTGCTCTGTAGTGTATTTTCTAGCTGCTTATATAGGTACAAAATTGATTTACACAAGAATCACGAACTTCCTTAAAGTGGCGCCGAGGCGTTAATCAAATTGTGTGGGTGCCTGCCGATCTGCGTCCATTCCATCGTGATTGTTCGTTAACTGAATAACAACTAATGGCCAAGGGAGTCACGATCGAGATTGCTCCGACATAGAATAGGGACATCGCTATACCGCTATAGAATACCCCCATTTACATATTCTTACTGTTTCTGAGCGTGCGGTTCGTTTGTGAAAACGTTTTGATTTATGACGCTGTTTTCGCTTAATGATGAATTTGTATTCCTGTTTTGGTAAGTTGATGTACCGTTTTGCAGGGGAGTGAAAATTTGCGTGGAATTATGATTCCTATTGAAATCCTGTTAACTGTGTGTAAAAATAAACTTTTTTGAAACCGTTGCCTCCTTTTGTAATTGCTTCTGTAACACGGCTGTGATAACAAACATTTAAAGTCTCATACACAAATATATAGACCCTGAACAGTACCTGTAGGCCATACAATGAAATATAGCAGCCAATCGGTCACCCACTGTGCTAACCGTGCTGTCAACTAAAAGGTAGTACTGTGTACATTAGGTATATCCCACTGTAGTAATACCTAATCCTTTACTAATGTACCTGTGGGCTACAAAATATATTGCAATGGATTGAGGTAATTAATGAACTCTTTTGTTCATTCGGTTATGTTGTTATTTAGTGGGTAAGTAAGTAATTGAAGGCTGGACGTGAGCGACCAATGAATTATGAATGGTTTTGAGTCAATTTACACACACACCGTGAGTCTAAAAATTGGTTAAATAACCGTAAGTTTCCATAAAAGCCCGGATGATGGCAATAGGCTCGCCTCCTAATACATGAGACTAAATCATAAGTAGCGAAATGTGGGTAAACATGTTACGTACCTACATCTCGGCCTAACCCTTCACTGATTAAAGGCGTGATGTTATGTCATGTTTTCATACTTGAACTACCATGAATGACAAACCTCAAAATAGCACAGAAAATGTAGATTTACATTAAAACAATTTCAAATCCCAACGTTTTCAGTAAAATCTAGCTCAACCTAACGCTAACCAGGAAAAGTTAGGTCAATTACGAACATAGCCGGACCTAGAAAAGTTTAATGATATTAACTACCGCACCGTTAGCTTTACTGTACTTTTAATATCATTTTTAAACGTTGTTCGTGGATAGGCTTTATCTTTATGGTTAGAAAACAAGAGCAGATATCATTATTACGCATAGTTAAAGAACTTCCCACTGGGTTTGATTGGGATGGGATGTTCCATCAGGAATTTCTCAGTAGCAGCAACGGATTCTGGATTTGTGCCCATCATCATCATCATCATCAACAGCCTATTAATGTTCCTACTGCTGGGCCTCCTCTCTTTGTGAGGGAATGGGCTAATCTACCACGCGCCCACGCCCATGCACGATTTGTGCCCATTTAGTGGCAATGGGCTCTCCCCCTAATTATATTATGTGCCTGAAACAAAACCGGCAGAAAGTGACTGCCTGACCCTTCGGGGATTAGAGGCGTGATGTTATGTTATTAAACTTATCATCGTCAATGAATTGTTTAGCCTTTATTAACCGGGTACTGTGCCTTTATCACTGCACTTGGAAGGCGCATTGGTACCAATCCAGTAGGTACCAATCTACGTAGGTAGTATGTACCTATGTTGTTATTACTACAGTTACGAGCACTATACAATTAGCCAAATTCGGAGGCGATTCAGTTCTACTTTGAGATAAGACCCATTTCGTAACTGCATCGTTTTCAAAATACTTCGAGAAATCGTGAAATGCGAATCAATACAATAGGAGGAATGGCTCTTAGAAGTTTTTTCGTGTAAAGATATTAGTGCTCGCGATTGTATATATGAGGGATGGTAGTTTTTAATCTATCATTGTGGTATTTTAAAATAAAAAGTATTAGTAGTTAGCAGCCAGTTCTTATTACCTTTAAATAGCTGAAAAAAATGCATCTAGTTTTATTGTATGTATATTAAATATTTGTTGAATCATTGCGAAATTTCAACCACAACCTGCCTAAACAATGATAATTCGTTTAACCTTGCAAATACACAGTTTTATATCTATTGTGTTAAATATTTCTGTTGACATAAATGATCAGAATAATTTCATATCAGTGTCGTAACCTGTGACATGTCAAAAGTTATGTGGAATTATGCCATATTTATGTGAATTATGTGAACCTTATTATGCGTGTTTGTTTTAAGTTCAAGCTCTTGGCCCGGTTTGGAGATAGAAAACACAAATAACACATTGTTCTGTAGGTTGTTTGTGTTGTCTTGACAATTCTGGAAGGTAACAGAATATTTAGGTTGTGCTTTTTTTTCAAAACTTTGCTCCACACTAGGAATTTCTCCTGTATCTTTCACAAACATTTAAGCTCACATATATAAACACCCGAACCCAAAACAACTATCTATAGGCCATATAAATACCTATATTATTTTGTTCCGTGTGGGGATCGAACAAGCGACACGTTGCGCAGCAGTGAACTGCTTGAGCCACTGTGCCAGCTATGCTAACAAGTCTGCCAAGCACAGAATCAACACCGCCATAAAAATACTCAGGGTACAAAGTTCGACTAGTTCTACAATGATGTTAATCACAAAGAATCAGCACAGGATCACAAAATGAAGAGAAAACAAATTATTTGCTTTCCTCCATTGGAAACAGGAGACGGTAGAGCAATCGCACTTCACACTAATATTAAAAAGGCGAAAGTTTGTGAGTGTGTATGTTTGTTACTTCTTCACGCAAAACTACTAAACGGGTTTGGATAAAATTTGGTACACAGATAGTTTATCCGACCGACCGTCCCGATTTTGTCCCAATTTTTTCTTCCCGTGGAATAATTTTCGAGTTGTAGCGGGTGTAGTAGTTTATAATTTCTGTCATTTTGCTTGAGGGACTAATTTCTTAAAAAAAAAATATCCGTATTTTCCGCATTTTCCGGATACTCCGGATAGTATAATATTAATATCCCTATTATCCGGATAGTAAACATGAACGGATATTGCAAGCCCTAGTCGGGTCACAGGTCGGGCAGTGTTATTGGAGATTTCTATCAGAAATTTCCAAGTATAAGCCAGTAAGGGTGCTTTTCCACCAGAGATGTGCTATGCTACGTTGCTAATGGTTGCTATGGATGCGTTTGATATCCACCAATCATATTCATTGGTGCAAATATCTTAGCACTAGACGTGGAAACGGACTGAACTAAGCAATGTTTGTATATGTAAAGATGCGTGCTATGGATGTGTGCTATGGATGCGTGCTATGGAGGCGTGCTATGTCGTGCTTCCGTACTATCGAAACATAGCATAGCTCGAGCTGCGCATCTTCATGGCACATCTTACTCGCGCAGCTACATAGCTTAGCATCAGTGGAAACGGTCACATAGTTTCACAGCTTAGCTATTACATCTTCGCAGCATAGCTGCATAGCACATCTCTGGTGAAAAAGCACCCTAAATGGATATTTTCATTAACAATGGGCCTGCATCGAGATGTTTTCGGTGTTGGAAACTGAAATAATTCAGTTAAATAGCCTGTACCGGGTGATGGCAATAGTCTTGCTCCCTATGGCCTAACGCACACCGGCGGAGGCGCGGCGAAGATACTGAGAATAAATCAATTTCAAATAAATCTTAACAGGCGCGGCGAAGCGCGTTTCTTGTCTGCTCTCGTGGCAGCTTGACGGAACACCGCGCGCGTCTTGCTTTGCATGCCGTTTTCAACCACATGTCATAGGAGTTAAGGTTTATTTTACATGAAACAACAACATGGAACTTAAACATAACTGGCGCAATGTAGGTATACTCTTAAATACACTCCTGCTTAACCTTTCGGGGTCTACAGGTGTGACGTTATGTGATGTACACATTGTACACCTTACTTGCGCTTGTCCACAGCATCGTGCAGACAGGCCTCGTGTTTGCTGGCCACCTCGGCCGTAGCCAGCAGTTCCCGCGCCTGCCCCGACAAAGCCACCTCAGTGCTGCAGTGAGCTGACACCAGCACCTGTTGCTCTTCGCATGCTTGCTTTGTGCAGACCAGTTTCTGGGAAAGAAGATGGAAGAAAAAAAACATTGTCATTCATTACATAACATATCAGAAAAGCAAGAATGCAGTCTATTTCAAGTTTCTACTGATCACTATTTATGCAGCGTATATCAGAAAGTAAAATATCCAGCTAAGCTACCACCATACACTTGGGTCGAGTAGATGAAGATCTGATTACCAAGTGGTCCACTGCAGTTGACACTGGGGATTCTGTACCGTCGCAAGAACTTGACGAGACTTCACCAAATATCGTAACGACGACGGCTTCTCGCTGCATAGCTATTCACAACCACTCGATTGTCCGTCGTACAACGTATCCGGCAGAGTGGAAAATCTCACGTGTTGCTGCCCTGCTGTACCCAAGGATGGCTCCAGGTCAAAAGTAGAGAATTATAGGCCCATAGCCATTCTATTCATTCTATTCTTCGGCAAGGTGTTTGAGTCGATACTTAATCGGTACGTCACTGGACAGATCAAAACCAAACTAGCTGTCGGCCATAGGATTTACCCCAAGGTCCAACTCTTCTCGAGTTATCTCTCTGAGTCTCTGACCGTCTTTAGTATGTCCAGATTTTTTAGACACAAATCCGACCCATACCTAACTACTTCCGGTGTAAGTAGAAATAACAATTAAGGAGATATGGCCGAAAATGTATCGGAAACTTGTGTCGCCAGTTACTGTTTTCCCCACCACACGGCAACAACTACACACGCATAGCAGTAAAAACGGGTGCGCCAAAGTTTACCTAAATTTTCAACTCCGATAATTAGAAATCCGAAAATGTTCTTCCTAACATTTTTCATCCTAACGATCACAATTCCTAACTACTCTGTCTCTAATGTTCATATTCCGAAGCATTCAACTTCATAATGTCAGTAGCAATAAACATCTATTATACTTTTATTTGTTTTCCTATATTTTCTCAACATAACCATCTTTTACACTATTATTCAAAGTCTTATCTTTTTTGTTTAGATTTTTTTGTATTCATAATAATCAGTATTATACAGGGTGGTGCCCTCAGACACTAATCTGCATGATCTTCATGTACCTATTTTATTATTTTTGAATGTGAGGGACCGTGTGGGTTTTTATTTAATTTTAACGATTGTTTGGCAGTTTGAGTACAGGTAAGTTCGTTTAATCTTATAATTATACTCTCTGCTTGTCCGAGACGGTTTAACGTCTAGGAGCAATCTCTGAGTGTTCATACTGTGCAGAACATAAGCGACCCACCCAAATGTCCTTTCTTTGGTATTGTTAGTCGTGACGTTGAGCTCCTTGAGTTATAAGTCGAGCTCCACGATAACTGACAAATGCTTGCACTGACTGGACGGGTCCACTCAAATCTGTGTGGTGCTTTCTTCAAAAGACCATCTCAAACACTAATCTGCATAGTCTTCATGTGTGTATTATACACATACATATTGTAAACCCAAACGATTTTAAAAGAGTGTCCATGAAGTTTCTTGCCATTCTTCTCATGAGACCCACGCTTTGGAATTGGCAAGTTCTACAGTACACTCACGAGTTATTATGCCTTGTGACTGGGACTGTAGCTTAGTTTATTTAGCTTCAGTAGTTAAGTAGTTTACTGCCGCACTCGGAGAGCTTCAGTGGTTGCTTGAGCCGTCGCTTGGTAAGGGTTTTTCGAAGTTTTGTCATACAAAACTATGTCAGGCCTTTGCTGGGTGTGGCGGCTTGAGTAATCGTTGGATATCTCTGAGTACCGCAGTTAGTTTAATTCGACTATTCAAAAGTGCCTGTAGTAACAGGCACTTCAAAAATATTCAAAAATATTTATTTAATATTTATTTATTTTTTATTTAGGCCTACTTGAAATAAATATTTTTGAATTTGACTATTGGACTTTGAATTGTAATATGAATTGTAAAATGAATCGTAATATGAATTGTAATATGAATCGTTATATGAATCGTAATATGGATCGTAATATGAATCGTAATACGAATTGAAATATGAATTGAGATATGAATCGTAATATGAGTCGTTATATAAATTGAAATATGAATCGTTATATGAATCGTAATATGAATCGTTATATGAATCGTAATATGAATCGTTATATGAATCGTAATATGAATCGTGACATGAATCCGAATATGAATTGTAATATGAATCCGAATATGAACTGTAACATGAATCATAATATGAATTGAAATATGAATCGTTATATGAATCGTAATATGAATCGTAATTTGAATCGTAATATGAATCATAATATGAATCGTGACATGAATCCGAATATGAATTGTAATATGAATCCGAATATGAACTGTAACATGAATCGTTATATGAATCGTTATATGAGCCGTAATATGAATCGTAATATGAACTGTAACATGAATCATAATATGAATTGTAATATGAATCCTAATATGAATCGTAATTTGAATCGTAATATGAATTGAAATGTGAATCGTAATATGAATTGAAATGTAAATCGTAATATGAATTGTAATATGAACCGTAACATGAATCGTTATATGAATCGTAAAATGAATCGTTATATGAATCGTAAAATGAATCGTAATATGAATTGAAATATGAATCGTAATATGAATCGTGACATGAATCCGAATATGAATTGTAATATGAATCCGAATATGAACTGTAACATGAATCATAATATGAATCGTTATATGAATCGTTATATGATCCGTAATATGAATCGTAATATGAATCGTAATATGAATTGAAATGTGAATCGTAATATAAATCGTTACATGAATTGTAATATGAATCCGAATATGGACTGTAACATGAGTCGTTATATGAATCGTTATATGAATCGTAATATGAATCTTAATATGAATCGTAACATGAATCGTAACATGAATCCTAATATGAACTGTAACATGAGTCGTTATATGAATCGTTATATGAGCCGTAATATGAATCGTAATATGAATCGTAATATGAATTGAAATGTGAATCGTAATATGAATCGTAATATGAATCGTTATATGAATATTATAATATGACTGGCCTGTTGGTCTAGTGGTTAGTGACCCTAACTGCTATGCCGGAGGTCGTGGGTTCGATTCCCACCCAGGACAAATGTTTGTGTGATGAGCACGATCATTTGTTCTGTGTCTGGGTGTAATTTATCTATAATATGTATGTATTTAGAAATATATAAGTATGTTTATCAGTTGTCTAGTACCCATAACACAAGCTCTGCTTAGCTTGGGACTAGATGGCGTTGTGTGATAGTTGTGGAATATTATTATTATTATTATTAATATATGATCCGTAATATGAATTGTAATATGAATCGTAATATGAATCGGAATATGAATCGTGATATGAATCCTTATATGAATTGTAATATGAATCCTAATATGAACTGTAACATGAATCATAATATGAATTGAAATATGAATCGTTATATGAATCGTAATATGAATCGTAATATGAATCGTAATATGAATCGTAATATGAATTTAAATGTGAATCGTAATATGAATCGTTACATGAATTGTAATATGAATCCGAATATGAACTGTAACATGAATCGTTATATGAATCGTTATATGAATCGTAATATGAATCGTAATATGAATCGTAACATGAATCCTAATATGAACTGTAACATGAGTCGTTATATGAATCGTTATATGAGCCGTAATATGAATCGTAATATGAATCGTTACATGAATCGTAATATGAATCGTAACATGAATCCTAATATGAACTGTAACATGAGTCGTTATATGAATCGTTATATGAGCCGTAATATGAACTGTAACATGAATCATAATATGAATTGTAATATGAATCCTAATATGAATCGTAAAATGAATCGTAATATGAATTGAAATATGAATCGTAATATGAATCGTGACATGAATCCGAATATGAATTGTAATATAAATCCGAATATGAACTGTAACATGAATCATAATATGAATTGTAATATGAATCCTAATATGAATCGTAATTTGAAACGTAATATGAATTGAAATGTGAATCGTAATATGAATTGAAATGTGAATCGTAATATGAATTGTAATATGAACCGTAACATGAATCGTTATATGAATCGTAAAATGAATCGTTATATGAATCGTAAAATGAATCGTAATATGAATTGAAATATGAATCGTAATATGAATCGTGACATGAATCCGAATATGAATTGTAATATGAATCCGAATATGAACTGTAACATGAATCATAATATGAATCGTTATATGAATCGTTATATGATCCGTAATATGAATCGTAATATGAATCGTAATATGAATCGTAATATGAATTGAAATGTGAATCGTAATATGAATCGTTACATGAATTGTAATATGAATCCGAATATGAACTGTAACATGAGTCGTTATATGAATCGTTATATGAATCGTAATATGAATCTTAATATGAATCGTAACATGAATCGTAACATGAATCCTAATATGAACTGTAACATGAGTCGTTATATGAATCGTTATATGAGCCGTAATATGAATTGTAATATGAATCGTAATATGAATTGAAATGTGAATCGTAATATGAATCGTATTATGAATCGTTATATGAATATTATAATATGACTGGCCTGTTGGTCTAGTGGTTAGTGACCCTAACTGCTATGCCGGAGGTCGTGGGTTCGATTCCCACCCAGGACAAATGTTTGTGTGATGAGCACGATCATTTGTTCTGTGTCTGGGTGTAATTTATATATAATAATATGTATGTATTTAGAAATATATAAGTATGTTTATCAGTTGTCTAGTACCCATAACACAAGCTCTGCTTAGCTTGGGACTAGATGGCGTTGTGTGATAGTTGTGGAATATTATTATTATTATTATTAATATATAATCCGTAATATGAATTGTAATATGAATCGTAATATGAATCGGAATATGAATCGTGATATGAATCCTTATATGAATTGTAATATGAATCCTAATATGAACTGTAACATGAATCGTTATATGAATCGTTATATGAATCGTTATATGAATCGTAATATGAATCGTAATATGAATTGTAATATGAATCCTAATTTATGAACTGTAACATGAATCGTAATATGAATTGAAATGTGAATCGTAATATGAATCTTATTTAAATTGTAATATGAATTGTAATATGATCCGTAACATGAATCGTAAAATGAATCGTAATATGAATCGTGATATGTATCCTTATATGAATTGTAATATGAATCCGAATATGAACTGTAACATGAATCATAATATGAATCGTTATATGAATATATGATCCGTAATATGAATTGTATTATGAATCGTAATATGAATTGTAATATGAACCGTAATATCTACGTATGATTCATATTGTGATCCATTTTATGATACTGGTATCTAAGCTTGATGATGTGCTTCCGTACAAAAAGATGCTGCTTCCTCTCCAACCACGCACGACCCGTCCATCATACTCAAACTTCAGTGCACGTTTACTAATGAGCTTGATGATTTTTGACAAAATTCCAAAAGCTTCTCTAGAAGCTTAGCTTAGCCGTTTACAAAATTCCTAAAGCTTCTAGAAGCTTTGATTTATATTATGATCCATATTTTGATTCATACTATGATTCATACTATGGATCATACTATGGATCATACTATGGATCATACTATGGATCATACTATGGATCATACTATGGATCATACTATGGATCATACTATGGATCATACTATGGATCATACTATGGATCATACTATGGATCATACTATGGATCATACTATGGATCATACTATGGATCATACTATGGATCATACTATGGATCATACTATGGATCATAATATAAAGCAAAGCTTCTAGAAGCTTTAGGAATTTTGTAAACGGCTTACGGCTCGGCTAGGTCTCGGCTCATTGGTAAACGTGCACTCCGTTTGACGGGTCGTGGTTCGAGAGGAAGCAGCAAATTCTTTTACTAAGTACTTTAGTTCAGTGCCGTGTTGTTTAGTTGTTTCTTGGTAAACTTTAGTTTTACATGTAAATAATGGAATCACTTACGTAAAATATTTCTTGCACTTACTTAAGTTCTGCGTTGCATGGTAAATACACGCTGCGTTTAAAGACATACGGTTTATTAGTAGATTGTGTAGTACGCGATGTTTTAAGAAATGCGGGTGTGTGCGCGACTACGTATGTATTGTTTTACTGCTCTGCGTGTGTAGTTGTTGAAGTGTGGTGGGGAAAACTGGCGACACGGGATTCCGATACAATTTCGGCTATATCTCCTTATTTATTATATCTATGCTTTCACCGGAAGTAGTTAGGTATGGGTCGGATTTGTGTCTAAAAAATTTGGAAATACTAAACACGGTCAGAGACTCAGAGAGATAACTCGTACCTAATAAATGCCACCACGCAAAGAAGGACTTTAAGCCCTGTAGAGTAGTTACTATCACCAGTCCAGTTGGGCTTAAAGTCCCTTTTTGCTTAGTACCACGGCTTTAAAAAAGTGTGCTTGCCTGTCGAAAGGACCTATGCCCATTTCATAGTCAAATATGTTCGTAGGTTTAAAGGTAGGACAAGATTAATATTAACTGTTTCATTCGCATGTTGATTTCTGGACGGGTAGGTAGAGCATATAAAGTTTAAGTGTTTTTCATAACTATGTCCGAACTTATCTCGTTCGGACATAGTTATGAAACATATCTTTGAACAGATATTGAAAAGAGATCTACAAACATCGAAACCAATTTTTCCATAAAGTAGCTAGCTATAGATTTTGGATTCTCTCTACCCATGGAATTAAGTCGGAACTCACCTAGAATCTACATTTTGTATTTCAAACACATTTAATATTAAGTGCCTCATTTCATACGAAAATCGACTGTTTTCAATGAAATCAGGAAAAATAGAATCTCGGGTATAATTTCTAAAAACAACATTATTATAGCTCTGATATTTAACAAGTTAATATTATTTCAGCTAATTCAAGGATACCCACTTCTCTTTGTTATTCAAATAAACAGAATTCTGAAGTTTCCGTCAACTGAAAATACAATTTTAAGGATTTGCTAATGATAAATTCAAATAAGTATGTCGCAGATCGCGTAATGGAATGTCAAGCGTTTATCATAATTTTGATTTAGTTCAATTTAATTTAATTTTTGGTCTGGCAATGCTTGAGTGTGTTTAGTCGGATAAAGTTATCGTTGGTCATTTTTGATGTTAATAAAAAGGCGGTAGACTTGTGCAGTTGACACATTCAAATTGAAATCATGGTGACGAACGGTTGACTTGGCTAACCTCACTACATTCCATTTAAATCTGAAAACAGATCTTCAATCCTTTGTTATTTTTTTTATTTGTAAAGTGTTTTGGACGGTAAAGTTTAGTGTACCGAACAGTGCCTGTGTGTTATTTCACGTTGGACTCCACATTCCATCATGACCGACCAACAAATCAACGAAGACAGGTCTCATCTGTCGTCATCAGAAGTGCGATGTGACTCAAACGCCCTACATAGTGTAAGTGACAGTGCTAGCCAGGAAAAGTGTGTGTAAAGACAATGCGAGCAAGTAACACAGAAACGGAAAAGTGGCGTTTTCGTTAGCGCAGCAAAAACAAAAACTTTATGACTATTGCTCTGATGCGCGCCTACCGTATTACGACTCTGAAAAACGGAATATCGACAAACGTGCTTGGTTGGCAACAGCAACAGCAGACATGACATGTGTGTTATCGATACGAATAGTCAAGTGTTACGAATGTGGTGAGGAAAGCCAAAAGGTTTCCACGGTTTACCAGAGAAGAGACAGCAAGACTGACAGAAGACCTCACTCCTCGTCTTCTCATAGAAGTACATCATCTGTTCCGGCGAAGCCCAAGGTCAGCTCCGTCACCTGCCTCCGTGCAGGAGCCGAGGTCACTACGCGAACCGTTGTCCAGCAGCGGCCCAGGGTTCCGGCAGCGGCGGCACTGGTGGTGGCGCTGGTGTAGCTCCTGAACAACGCCGAGTGGACTTGTGCGTAGTAAATGCGCCTACAGGTATTCTCCGTCACTCTGGTGAGTCTTTTAGTTTTATTATGATTCTGGAGCAGAGTGTTGATTAATGAGAGATTCTATTTTGTGTAAATTTAATGTTGAGCGTAATTATTATAGTTTCTTTACTATTACGGGTATAGGTCAAACTTCCGTGAATAGTAACCTGAACATTTTAGCTAATGTTGACATTGGTAACATTAGTTTGGATATTGTTTTTCATGTTTTACCTGATGAATACCTTCAACATGACATAGTGACTGGACGTGAAATTTTGATTAATGACTTGGTAATTAACATGACGTCTAGAACTTTAAAATAATACCTAATGTGAATACCGTAAATATAGAGTCGAATATAGAGTCGAATATAGAGTCGAATATAGAGTCGAATATAGAGTCGAATATAGAGTCGAATATAGAGTCGAATATAGAGTCGAATATAGAGTCGAATATAGAGTCGAATATAGAGTCGAATATAGAGTCGAATATAGAGTCGAATATAGAGTCGAATATAGAGTCGAATATAGAGTCGAATATAGAGTCGAATATAGAGTCGAATATAGAGTCGAATATAGAGTCGAATATAGAGTCGAATATAGAGTCGAATATAGAGTCGAATATAGAGTCGAATATAGAGTCGAATATAGAGTCGAATATAGAGTCGAATATAGAGTCGAATATAGAGTCGAATATAGAGTCGAATATAGAGTCGAATATAGAGTCGAATATAGAGTCGAATATAGAGTCGAATAAAGAGTCGAATATAGAGTCGAATATAGAGTCGAATATAGAGTCGAATATAGAGTCGAATATAGAGTCGAATATAGAGTCGAATATAGAGTCGAATATAGAGTCGAATATAGAGTCGAATATAGAGTCGAATATAGAGTCGAATATAGAGTCGAATATAGAGTCGAATATAGAGTCGAATATAGAGTCGAATATAGAGTCGAATATAGAGTCGAATATAGAGTCGAATATAGAGTCGAATATAGAGTCGAATATAGAGTCGAATATAGAGTCGAATATAGAGTCGAATATAGAGTCGAATATAGAGTCGAATATAGAGTCGAATATAGAGTACTGGTTAAGTACTATAGGTTCACTTGCTGGTTAAGCAGTGATGCAGAGTACTGGTTACGTACTATAGGTACACTCGCTGGTTAAGCGTGTTGTGATAAGCTTTCGCTGGTTAAGCGTTAGTTGTGTAATCGCTGGTTAAGCGGATTACGTTGAGCTTTCGCTGGTTAAGCGTTAGTGATTGAATCGCTGGTTAAGCGTGTGGATGAGCTTTCGCTGGTTAAGCGTTAGTAATTGAATCGCTGGTTAAGCGTGTGGATGAGCTTTCGCTGGTTAAGCGTTAGTAAATGAATCGCTGGTTAAGCGTGTGGATGAGCTTTCGCTGGTTAAGCGTTAGTGGGTTGTTATCACTGGTTAAGTGATAGAATTTGTAACGCTGGTTAAGCGCTACAATGTTAAGTACTGGGTAAGTGCATGCATGCATGGTGCTGGTTAAGTACTGTAGATTTGTTTGGTAAGAGTCATAATGCTTTCTTCGTTTTGTGCCGTTATAATTCTTTCATTTTAGTTTGTTATGTTTGGTTCACAATCAATTGAGCATTAAACGTATTACTCACACGGTTTAATTTGACCTAATTATTTTTGTGATGATGTTCCCTGACGTGGGTCAGAATAGCCGAGTGATCTAGTTACTTTTCTGGATTATTTGTCTCTTAAGGTACCTCATCCACGAGGTCGTGTGAAGGTCAGAGATGGCCGTGTTGCAGATCGCGTAATGGAATGTCAAGCGTTTATCATAATTTTGATTTAGTTCAATTTAATTTAATTTTTGGTCTGGCAATGCTTGAGTGTGTTTAGTCGGATAAAGTTATCGTTGGTCATTTTGATGTTAATAAAAAGGCGGTAGACTTGTGCAGTTGACACATTCAAATTGAAATCATGGTGACGAACGGTTGACTTGGCTAACCTCACTACATTCCATTTAAATCTGAAAACAGATCTTCAATCCTTTGTTATTTTTTTTATTTGTAAAGTGTTTTGGACGGTAAACTTTAGTGTACCGAACAGAGCCTGTGTGTTATTTCACGTTGGACTCCACATTCCATCATGACCGACCAACAAATCAACGAAGACAGGTCTCATCTGTCGTCAAGTATATACTCAAATAGAGCTGGCTATTCCAGCTCATCAGCGGCAACAACTTGATCTTGTTTTGCCTTTATATCTTAACAATAAGGGTGATTTTCGTAGTTTTAGTGTGTTTGACTGTATCAAATGGCTGTCAGAGATGAGTTCACAGAGAAAATATTAGGTACAGTCAATCACAGCTGCTTAGTGATGACGGAAAATGATTAACTATGTTTTGTTCACCAATGACTTGCAGTATCCACCTACCTAATGAATAAACAAAAATGAGAATCCACCTACCTAATGAATAAACAAAAATGAACTTACTACATAACTAAAAACATTTCCAAAAACAAAACACAGCGAACTACACTCAATCCTCTTACTACCCTCTTAAAACTCTTTGCTAATGAATTTTCTGGAAAACATCAGCTCTTCAGACATTTTTCATTTAGAAAATTTGTCACACAGTGCAAAACTTTCCTTCAGTGCATTAGTGTTTATATGAACTTGCATCATGGTCGTATGAAGTCTCCCTTGAAGTTTAATTTAAAAGTTTTTGATACGTATCTACCCACAACTATATGCGGGTTCATTCACCGGAAAACTGTCATTTTTGTTGCTGGCATAAAGACGTCTGTTTTTTTTTGTGGTTCGTATTTTTGTTCCACAGTCTAAAAATAATTCCAAAAGCTACAATTACGAAAGCGGCTGCAATAAAAGACACCCCAATCACTTTGGCAGAAGACTACAGTGACACGACTGCTTTCTTCTATGTAACTCTGTATAATGCTTCCGTTATGATTGACGTTGCCAGCTGAAGTTGCGGTCGAACGGTGACCGGAGAGCCCAAACAAGTACTGCAACCACTTACTGCGACTAATCAGTCGCAGAAAGTGGATGCAGTACTGGTTTGGGCGACGAGACGTATTTTTGTTCTACGACAAACGACTTTCGAGAAACTGAAAAAGAGAAATGTTGCAACGACATTGTTGTATGAGGTTGTTGTCTACCGCAACGACGCATCGTCCTCGCTTGCGGTCTGCTCTTGCCTTCGGAGGTGAATCTTCAGTAAGTAGATGTAAATATCATCATCATCATCATCACCCTCAGCCTATAATGTTCCCACTGCAGGGAGATGTAAACATAAAGAGTTTTAATTTTTCTGTAAGTACCGTAGCGCCATTGATAACAAGGTTTCGATGAAGCTTGCAGATCAGTCGTCTGTGGTTGTTGATTGATCTGATAAGATTATTCAGAACGTCTGTATTTTGAGTTATAATCTTGTAAAAATGAAAAGTCATCTGTTACGTGGTAAGTCATGAATCATGATACAAAACATGGTACCGATGGCTTTATCTATACTTCTATATCTATATCTATACTAGTCTATATCTATTACTCTATACTAATATTATAAAGAATTAAAGTTTGTGTTTGTATATTTGTTAAATTGTAAGGGGTAATCTCGGGATCCACTGAACCGATTTTAAAAATTCTTTGACCATTAGAAAGCAACATTCATCCTGGGTGACATAGGCTACTTTTTATCTCAGTATTCCCGCGGGAACGGGAACTACGCGGGTGAAACCGCGTGACGTCCGCTAGTTCTACCATAAAAACGTCGCTTCTTAAAAGTGCGTACCTTTTAGTGACCCTCTATGACCGTAACTCAATTTCTAAGATTTTTGAGTTAAGGTTGATGTTCAAATTTTCTTATGTTTTTAGCGATTTGCAGGCCAGTGCTAGGTTGTATGTTAGTGAAAATATGATTTGCGGATGTAAGACGTATGCAGTTACAGAATTATAATCATCAAAATCATCATTACAACCCTCCAAGTTCATGTAACTCTCAAGAATGAGTATTTCATCAAATGGCCATTCTTTGAATGAGTATTTCATCAAAAGGTCATTCTTGAGAGTTACATGAACTAGAAAATTTGAATTTCGCGGGCTACCGTGAACATCCACCTTAAGTCCATATAATTCTGGATGTGCGCTATAATAGGGAAGGTGAACATAACTGGGCAAATATCAAGGGTGTACTATAGGTACGTACACCTCTGCCTATCTCTTCAGAAATGACAGGCGTGGTATCAGGTGTTACGTTCTACATATCCCGGAAATAATATTGAAATAATTTTGAAATAATATTGCTAACGAAATACAGACCACTTACTTACAAACCACCGTTTCAATAAATAACCCAATACGTGCCAGTCACTGGCGAAATTGCGAAAACATGACAAAATAACATTTATACAGCTAAACCCTCATTTATCAATAACATCTATCTGCCAGTATCTTACCCAACTTTCCCGATAAAGACATATACGAGATTAAATAAAACAGCTGGATAATCTGCACAGATACAGAGATTTTTGTGAAGTATACATACCTATACGAGAATTCATATCCATACAAATACATTTTTTTTATGCAAAATGGGATTGCTCTTGACCCTGATGGAAAGCGTAGGATGAGGTCTATGATGGAACGAGCGTGCCCTGAAGTAGCCTGTTCGGTCTTGCTTCGTTCATTTGAAATGCGAGAGTAATTCTATCTGTCTGCCTGTCAACTCTTCATGGCCTTAACGGCTGAATGAATTTCGAAGGTATATTCGAAGGACCATACATATCCTGCGACTCCTGCGAGTGAATTCGATGCGTTTTTATTCAGGTATAGTACATTCCTGCAGGGTAACTTCCGACATTCACGGATGAAGCTACAGCCAAAAGATGAGAAGTATAAAAGAGATAAAAGATAGTATTAATATATTTTTGAGCTCCGATATTTATCCGAAGTGACACGAAAGTAATTGAGGACAAAGGAGTTTGGTGCCAAAGGTCAACTTTCTTTTGTTTTGAAGCCGTGAAGGACTTCAAAACAAAAGAAAGTTGAAACACCAGCGGACTGTTGGAATGGGGGCTGCAGGATCAGAGCACTTCTTGTAACCACGTGAACTGCTATAAGGGACTGTTTATAAAATTGTATATTTACAGGCGCTTTGTCACTGGAACATATATACTAAACTATAAAGACACAATATTTTTGTTTATAAGTTTGCATGATAATCTCCTAAAATATTTACTTTCCTACTTCAACGGAAATTTAATAACAATTTCAGGTGCTTTTTTGCTGGCCTAAAGCCTTACACAGAACTGACAGGCAAAATTAATAAAAATGTTATTTTTTTTGTACTTTCAAATGCATTCAGTAAAAACCTGTAATTTTGATATTTCAAACATTCTTAAATGTTTTTTATTTTAGAAATAGATGCTAAATACACCTGATTTGAATTTTCAGTGACAACCACACGACAGGACATAACAACGTCACAAAAGATACATGCTTATCGACCACCGCCTTTCCAATATTCGATACATTATTTCAGTCCGTTCCAAAATCGATTCTCAATACATTTCGTCTGAGGACCGTCTCGAGAATTCTGGGCCAAGATCCTTGAAAATGCTCTTACCATAATGCCGTTTCCACTGTCACAGTTCTGAACATCTAAACAATATCCATTAACAATTGTTTATGCTTAGTTTAACATCTACTTAGTATGCTTGTTCTAAGTATTTGGAGCATGGAGAATTGTGGCCTGTTGACGTTTACTTTGCCTCTTGTTATAGTGTATCAAACAGCTTAAGGGCTCTACACACTAAAGCAACGACCCGCCAATATGTACCTGCTAGTCGACGGTTTCATATCGGTGCAAGTCGAAAAAGCCTTGTCGGCATCACCAAATGTGCAACTTTTTTACACGAAAGCTTGAGTGTCCACCGGGTAACTGAGTGCGTCCGAAGTTTTTTTGTTTTTTCATGCATTGCATCTCGCAGGTCTTCCTATGAGCATGGCTTCTGCTTGACCGGGCAAACCTGTGGATGCCTTGAATGTCTTAAATGCCAGGTTGTATAAACCTATAGACTCAGTGTCAGCGCACTAAGGGCACCTCCTGTGGGGTACGGACATCGGTTGAGGGTGTCCACTGGGGACTAGCTCGCCGTCCGGCCGTCGTCGTGCCGGCAACGGACCGTGTCGGCGGCGGCGCGTACGTGTTCCACGCGCGCCTCAAAGAGGCCGGCCGGCAAGGGCCGACGCCCGTCAGGGCTGTGGATTATCGAAAGGTTACCGCGGCTCCTTAGTCAGTAGAAGTCTGACACTCCCCTTCGCTCTGCCCAAGAGCGGGGGGGGGGGTTATTCGATGATTTTCCACCCACCAAAAAAAATAAAAAAGGCCGTCACTTGGGAGGGCACCAAAGAGACAGGCTGGATCAACACCGACTTGATTCTTTTTATAAAAGACCACCGGGCTGTGTCCGCGGTTCGGTGGCTTTAGTGTGAAGAGCCCATAAGAAAGGCATTATTATTCAAACGTTTCAGAGTATTGCATTAGTTGGTTTTGCTAAGTAAATGGACTCTCTACTTAGAACTTACGCTGCAAGTTGAAAGTCAGCTGAGAGAGGTATATCTAGTTAGTTGCCTACCTATTTAGTTCTACAAACTACGGTGGTTGGAACAAACTACTTATAACTTGATTAGTCATTCCTGTAACATATTATCGGTGTTATACAAAAACACCTTTTTTTTTTTTGTTGGGTGGAAAATCATCAAATGACCCCCCCCCCCCGCTCTTGGGCAGAGCGAAGGGGAGTGTCAGACTTCTACTGACTAAAAACCGAACCCATGTTCCTTCTTTGCCCTTGTGCCGAGGCCACGTCATCTAGTACTAAAATCCGCGGCCATACAAAAACACCTGTATTACAATGCAAATTGTAAGCAGTGATAGTTTAGTGGTGTGAACGTCGGACTGCCAAGTCGTAGGTCTCGAGTTCGAACCTAAGACACCACATCTGCTTTCGGATGGATGTACCTACGTATTGTATGATTCAAGTTTCGGTGAAGGAAAACATTGTGAGAAAACCACCATGCCTGACCAATATTTCTCGACGTCATGTAAATATCAATCAGAGGCCCTAGACGGGAAGCTCAGACACCAGGTTAGGGACTACTACATGACTTACCTAGACTTTATAATATTAAGATCCGAGACAGTTAAACGCATGATGACACACGCAATAGGGGATCGGACAGACTCAAAAAAATATGATTCTGTTTAGTCCGTCAGTTAGATTATCGTAAAATATTGGATACGTGTTTTTTGTTTTATCAAAACAATAAAAATTGACGAGGATAAAGCGCGTCAAAGATCATGGAGTGGGGCTTGAAACGTCAATTGAAGGTACAAAATGTACTATCATATGACGTCACACGAGTTTTCGAAGCACTGTATCGTCTTCATTTTTTGTTTACGTGAAAAAAGAAAAAATACGTGGTTAATATTTTTTGGAAATCTATCTGACGGACTAATTAGTTTTTTTTTGTCCGATCCCCTATTATATAGCAACCAGAAATTCAAAATTGATTTACAGAGAAATGTGTCCAGAAATAATTTTGTATTTAGAATAGTTCCGAAATCCAACCCATAAATTCAATGTTGAACGTATACAGGTACCTAATTTCCCCGAATTCAAATCCTAAGGGAATTTGAATCAGCAACCATGAAATGCGTAGCTCTAATGAAACGCTGCACCATCACTGTCGATATGTCAAAGCGAATCAGAGCCGCAGCTATGTGAGACTTCAAATACACAAAGCCTAAAAGCACATACCTACCATGTATGTGTATCCATCAATCGATGTGATCGGTCATCTGAGCACCAGTGGACGTTACAAACATGAAACTAATTGAAAGATCACTGTTTCATAGTGCATTTCTAAAGGTTTTTCGTACAGTATCTGATATCTGTTAATCTGTTAATAAGCCCATACGTCAACGTCGTAATCGCAGTTAATCAGAATGGATGGGTTCAACTAAATTATGTTGGTCAATTAATTATTATTATATTACATAATTATGCTGTATAATTATTGCGTTGATGATCTCCAGTAAATAGAGATGGTTGTAGATATTACACACTACCATTGGTACTTATGCATAATAATTATGCAACATTGTCCAATTCAGATTTGAAGAAATCTAGCTAGTGAAATTATAAGAGCATGAGCCATTTTCTTGATTTTGATTCCCGGGTTGGGCAAAGTGTTTTTGCATTCTACGACTGTGTTCATAGCAATAATAGGATGGTCTCCATTACATGGGCTGAAACATAACTGGCGAAATGTGGGTGTAGTATCAATACTTCAATAGTAATCCCACATTTCGGCAAAGCTTTACCTATGTACCGTTCTGCCTAATGTTAATTAATTTTAAATTAATTATTCTACGATTTCTTAAGAGTGGTTCATATTTGATTGTTAGGGACATGATTTTCAAGACCAAGTGCCAATTATTTAATCTTAAGATTTATCAGTCGATGATTCGATAATGTAAAACTTGTGGAACAGTGTCGCAGATTATGCTCCATCTCCTATCCTGTCTCCTTAGCATGCATGCAACTGTAGTGATGTTTGCGCTGCCACCAACGACGCGGTGGAAGTGGCGAAGTTCTGTACTAACAAAATATTGAAATTGCCAACTGGTATGGCAATTTCAATATTTTAGACACGAAGAAGGTAAAGTGTAGACTTAAGATTGTAAAAAAAAGTACCTTACCTTATCTACCTTTAAGTTACATATCGCATTAAATTCTTTAGCAGAATTTCAAAAGCCATTTTCATGCGATGCATCTTATCATTTCAAATCTTCTAAGGCAGGCGCTCTTAAGTTTAAGGGTTTAAGTCGAGCCATTGTCATACAATAGGCGGGATTATGCCTCAAGCAGATTAGTCTTCTATTCAAATAAGTACAACATTTTCCATAAATACCCTCATTGTGGTAAGAATCTAAGATTAAAACACGTCAAACCTATTAATGTTTTCTTAAAAATGTAAATAAAGAAAACCTAAGGGATTATCTTTATTAATGGTTGGTCCCGAATCAATCTTGTTTTTTAGGAGAAATTCTAGAGGACATTTTTAAGGAACATTGTTTTGAGTTATGAAGATGAACTGGTTCCTATAAAGACGGGAATGTTTGTTTTTTTCATTTTTATTATATCCACGAATATTTCTACCGTCTGAAAATGTTTAAATAAACATCGTCGTGTTTTGATCAGGAGTTCAGTCGCACAAATTAATACATATTCCTTTGTAAACATGACATGGATATAATATTAATTATGAACATCGATTGCATCCTTCTACTTAGCGTGTAGGTAAATGGTGTCGGCTCAGAACTGAGCTACTAGTTTGTCGCTTTTGGTAACACCCTGTAGTGAACAAATAACAAGACGGAGGACACGATATCAGGCGCCAAATGCGTGTGTCACTTTCTCTGTTCACGTTCTCCGTTCTATCGCACGAGAATCGTCGCGTCTCAAGACAAATCCCACTATCTCTTGACATGCTCCAAGCAAAACACATAATTATCTCTTGTGTGTGAAGCTGATGAAACGATGGATGTACTGTGTTAAAAATGATATGGCAAATCACCATCCTTTAATTTAGTTCCGCCGTAGTTGAGTAAAAAGGAAAGGACCGCGGAAGGCATTCCGGGCGTCGGGGGCCTCGCGATGACCTCCGGCCACCGTAGACGCGGGCCTGTGGACGGTGAGTAACGGGCTAGCTCGCCGTCCGGCCGTCGTCATGACGGCAACAGACCGTGTCGGCGGCGCGTTCGTGTTCCACGCGCGCCTCAAAGAGATGTCAGCAAGGAGGGGCCCGCAAGAACCGACGCCCATCGGGGCCGCGGATTTTAGTACGAGATGACGTGGCCTCGGCACAAGGGCAAAGAAGGAACATGGGTTCGGTTTTTAGTCAGTAGAAGTCTGACACTGCCCTTCGCTCTGCCCAAGAGCGGGGGGGTCATTTGATGATTTTCCACCCATAAAAAAAAGGTGTCTCATGAGATGACGAGAAACAGAGAAGTATGGAGGAAGAAGACATGCTTGCGCTGACCCCAAATGTATTGGGATAAGAGCAAGATAATGATGCTTGTGCGTGAAGCTCGAGACTAAGTAAGCATTAAATTTTAGCAACAATCACGCTACTCTTGCTTTTATAATTTCACAATATAAAAGCACCTATTCTAACATAGTGGAGCCACCTGCCACGTTCCACAGACATTCAAAGAACTGGAACGTAAAACAGCAGTTCAGTCAGATCCATTATTTCTTCAGAGCGTTTCAAACTAAGCTCCCAACTCATTCAAATTTGCATTCACTATTCCGCGCTCTGGAGACATAGAAGTGAAGTTTCCCTGCTTTAACTTTCAGCGAGAAATAAACTTTCGAATAATCGAAACCACCAACAGACTGGCTTAGTAATTATGGAGAGAAGTGTGGACGGATGACTGTTTGAACATTCGTTTGCGGAGCTGAATTAATTATATTCCGTCATTCGTGGTGTACCTAATGTTATTTCTATTCCAGGATTACGTGATACCTTAGCTATGTACCAGAAATATTTAGGTTTGGAAGTCGATCAGCACATTTGGTAGACAGAATACCAACCAGAAAGACTCTCTGTCAAGTCAAGTCTCCAATCATATATCACAGCACAAAGTTTTCCACCTAATTTACAAAATAAAATTACACAACTATAATAAAAACCAACTTGTAATGCCAAAAATACACTAAGCAGTCATA
Source organism: Diarsia dahlii (assembly GCA_949775195.1). Taxonomy (NCBI): domain Eukaryota; kingdom Metazoa; phylum Arthropoda; class Insecta; order Lepidoptera; family Noctuidae; genus Diarsia; species Diarsia dahlii. The sequence continues at coordinate 7,449,745 of OX459195.1, read as the reverse complement.
AACTACTTTTATTTATTTATTTAAACTTTATGCACAATAGTGATAAGCAGTCAAGCAGTCATAAACTACTTTTCATCAAGACTTACAAAAACAGTCATATGCAAAAATAACCCTGAAATATTCTTACTTACGTAGGTAAACAACATTACCCCAGTTCCTTAACCTACACTGGAGTGTTAGCCTGGGAAGCCGTTAAAATTAAACCAAGACTCGAATTAATTCCCCCACAAAGATTTCCGGGGGCTATTTTAAGGTAAAATTGCCAAACACCATAGCAAATGTATACAGGGGAAGCCGTAAGCTTCAGCCGCTTAAGTTTGGCAAATAAGATTTTTTTGGCAGTTTCGTTTGGGTAAATATTTGTGAAGCTCCGTATTTTGTTTATTTTTATTGGATTTTTTTTTTGCTCGGTAATTTGTTTGAGGAGATTTTTTATTATCCGATGATGTAGATTTATTTGGTTTGAATTAACATGGTGTGTAAGAGAGTGTATTACTTTTTATGTAATTAATTTTGAAGGTTTTATAATTTATAACAGGAAAACAGGTCATCATTTTCTTTTTTCTATTAATCTGTACTATTCCGCTGCTTGGCAAAGTCCTTCCCCAATTCATTTCAAGAGCTCTTTTCTGGTGCCTCCTCGACACAGCCCTCGTGGTACTCGTCCAGATCGTCAACCACTATGGAAAACAAAAATTATTAAGAAAAAATTATTTCATAGTGGAGATCTTGCAAAATGCACTGGATCTATTTTCACAAAAAATTGCGTGCTCATTTTGTTGCGAAATGATTATACAATATTTTGCAATCACTTTATTATGAAACTCAAAGGGTTGTCCCTTATGTGGGTGGGTCCTTTGTAATCTATTTCCTAACTAACTCAGGGTTGTTTTCATACAAAAACTTCCCCTATATAATGGAAGGAAACGACATCAAAGTTCGTTTGGGGCTTTTTACCATAATTGACACGGCTATTTTTATAGCCATCACTCCCCTTCCTTAGGGGTGGAAAACTGCTTCTATTAGTTATAATTACCTTGAGGAATGAATGGAAAATTATGCAGTAGTTGCTTGCTAATATCCTGTATAAGTGTTACTGGCGTTAATTGGGTGAATTGATTTCCATTTAATTAAGTGTTGTCCTGTATTTGGTTTTGTTTGTTCTTGTGTGCGTAGTAATTGGCCTAATGGACGGCAGAATTAATAGAAAGACGTTCCCAGATGGTCCCAGTCACTTGCAAAACGTCAAACTGCCGTTTTTGAATTCGGGATTATACAAAATCATCCTAACGCCTTTTTCTGGCAGCATCTACAGAACTCTATGCTGATTTTACTGTTAATTCAACTACTATAATGTTTTCTTCAAGGAATTCCTTGTTTAATTGAATGCACTTAGTTTTTCAGTCTCACAAAAACCACTTTACTAATCAAAACAAACCTTGCAATCACGCTGCGTGTCGCTTCTACAAAAAAAATCACAACAAAAAAAAGTTTTTCTATATATTAGGCTTATTCAATGTCATCTAAAAATACCGCCGACCCTGTTGTGGGGTGCAAGATATTGATTTTCCATTGTTAGGGTACCGGGTAAGGGTATCAGGGTATCAGGCCTTCAGGAGTTGATAAATTGGAGCGGCATGACCATGCAAATCAGTGTCGGGCGCTGTTGCCAACGGGCGTGACTAATTATAGTATATTGTGTACCTACAGGGTTATGACGTATACTATAGAGTGTTGTATATCTACGGTATTTGGTAAAGGGTGTTGCATGACGAGTATTTTAACTGTTCGTTAAGTTATTTAAAAAATTTGAAGGGATTTTCGAAGCTGCCTAGATAAAAATAGATATGAGGAATAATACTGTCTGGTGAGATGACGACAGGGTAATAAAAAAGTGCGGAAGAAAGTGCTAAATAAATTGGGATAAGGGCAGGATAATGATGAAGACTGTGACAATTAAACTTTGTTACGTTGTAGACGGGGTCTGCAATTAACTTCAACTTACAAAAAATTTAAGAAGTCGGTAAACAGCTAGCTAGATTCACCAACTATGGAAACTATTTTACTGCTAATTTGATTGTGTTTAATGATTTCCTAAGTTAATTTTTGATCTAAAAATGATTAGCATGTAGCATGTAAAGTTGTAAACTTACTTCCAGTATAATGTAACAGCCTCTAAATTAACCCACAATATAATATGCAACGCCCTGTTTATGTATCGGTAGCACATTTTACAATGGCATGCAAACATTGTTTACGCGGCTTTTGTACTGAACGCTGATTCATGGGATTCTAAAGGTGTACTCGATTTCGTTGCAAGTATTAATCTTTCTTCGTGTCGCTGGCACGACATTTTTAATATTTTTGAGCCCAGGAGACAGGGGATATTATTTAATATGTTCGTCAATGGTCACTTTGTGACAATTAAGAATAGTAACTGCGTTTGCGACTATTTTAAGAATTTTAACTTGATTCATGTTACTATCCTAATATGATTCTGCTAAAGTGGCCATGTTAGGGTTCCAGAACTTAGCTGCTTCCATCGCGTCGTCGGTGCCAGCGTAAAGGTCACTTTGGTTGCATATTTTTGGGCTTCCACGCTATCAACTGTGACATACTATACAGAGCCCTGATAGAATTTGTGCCTTAATGTGAAAGTATTGTAACTATAATTAGATATTTATGTCATTTTGTACTACTTTTATATAGTCTTCCATTCTTCCCTTGTGTGATAAATGCCCGGTTTCTGAGGCACTTTATCTGTGGTTTATCTATTCAAATGTACGCATACGAATAGATAAACCACAGATAAAGTGCTTCAGAAACCGGGCATTAGCCTGCTCAATTTTCTACAAACGCCTCCTAGTCGTGTCATGTCAGCGGTTTGTCCTCTCTTAGAGACGACGCCGGTCTTCTGGCACCCAGTACGCAAGGATTCTGGTTCATTGTGCATACTACAGGCATTGTCCGCCTACTCTCCATCAATACCTCTTCAGTCTACCGGAGAAGTTTCATAAATAAAAACAGAAATAAAATAAAGAACCAGTATTATCTTGACTTGAAACGTAGCTTTTCAAGAGAGCAAAGCCTCATGAAATACGGGTCAGAGCCCATTCTCCCCTAAGATTCGCACCCTGTGCCCACTCGTCCCCTGGAACTTTTGAGGGGCCCATTCGTCCCCTGAAGAATATTTATTTTTATTCATTCTTCTAATATAAGTACATGTATATGTGTATACTGCAGCTTGATAGTCCTGGTACAGTCGCGCAGAAAAGGCTAAAATATAAAATATAGTAATTTGGTAGATATCATGTTTATTTCAAATAAGATTAACACATACAAAATCACAATGTCCTAGAAACTAACAAAATACAACTCTTTTACAAATATCAGCCTTGATTGACCATCATATAAATCAACATTAAATATAAAATATGCAAAAAAAAATAGAACACATATCAATCACTTCTTATTTTTTTGTTTTTTTGCAAAATCATAATAACTTAAATCTAAAAAATTATAACAGTACAAAAAAAATACTAAAATCACAGTAATTATTGAAGACTAGATAAATCAACATATATTTTTTTTGTATATTAACCAACTACATGCAAAATCGTAATAACTTAAATCTAATAAATTGTAACTAGAAGTACCTACATAAAAATTGGCTAAAATCACCGTATTTTTTGTATATTTATTTATTAGTGATTGACCGTATTTATTTATTAGTGAGACAAATTTTACATCGTAAGCCTATCGACAGGTTATATTATTATCATGACGGATTATCATTCAGCATAGCTCTTTTTTCAATGATCTGTTATGATTTATTAAATTAATTCCGGTAATAAACTGTTCACAAGTGTACTATGTTAACCGTTTCTTATGTAAAATATAGCTAATTTTATCTCAGGGGACCAATAGGCACCTGAATAGGTGCCGAATCTTTAACTTATATTGTATATATATTAGAGGGGACGAATGGGTACCTTAAAAATAATATTTTTTATTAAAATATTACCAGGAGACCAATGGGCACCTATATAGGGGCCGAATCTACAACTTTTATGCTGGGGGACGAATTTTAGGGGACGAATGGGCTCTGACCCTGAAATACGTATACTATTGATGTAAAAAATTTATCACAAAAGGGAATAATTTTCACAAGAAAAGTAACAGCAAAATATTTATTACCTTCATTGAAAAGGGTTATTAATATCCAATAACCTTTTACTCTGACACGTGCTATATTAAAAACTTCCAATACGAGGGCTTTGTGACCTTTTAGTACCTTTGATACTCGAGATTAAACCTGTATCCCCACCTCGATCTCCCTCACCCCCTTCATATATTATTCAATACACACTACCTTTTGTTTTCTCCGCCATTTTTCTCGGAAAACAATTTTATAGTTGATCTGTGTGTGTGATGTAACAGAATTGAATCCAAGTTTGGCAATTTAGGCGATTTTACGTTGAAGATCAGGGAAAAGGTTTATTTTTGGTTTGGGGGCAAAATAGCTCGTTATTTTCGTGTTTGTATTCCGAATGGACGATTGGAAAATAAAATTCACTATAATATTCTTACTTAATCGTATGGAAGCCGACCCCAACATATGGAATGATGATGATGACGATTCCTGTATAGTTGAATTTCATATTCAGTCAGTTATTGTAGAAACAACGAAGCTCGAAGCTTAGATTTACATTTACGTACATTGTATATTTTCTTTGTCTTTGGTGCACACCACAAGTCGCAAAAAAATAGTATTATTATTATCAAGAAAATAAACCAATGTTCCTATTTTCTGTACCTTTGACTACTTTTTTCACAACATCCGTTCCGTGCAATATGTTTGTTACTCGGTTTGCGATGTGTTGTAAAAAATGATATATCAGTTTTTCCTAGTAATAACACAAAGGATTCATATGGATTGAATCGGAACCCTCCATGTTTTTCCTCTTGTTTTTATTCTCGAATCCTACGCTTTTGTACCTGTAGTACGCCTGTAGTGATTAATTCCTTCGTTTGTTGTGGTCCAGATTTTTGCTTTATCTTTGAGCCGTTCTTTGTAGAGAGCGTGAACAGTGCGAGTATAGTTCTTATAATTAACTAGCTGATGCCCGCGGCTTCGCCCGCGTGGATACTGTAAAAACAATCCTTGATGCGGATTATATAAATCATTCTAAAATTTCAGCTCGATCGGTGCAGAACTTTTTGAGTTTTTGAAGCGTACACAAACCAACATAACATTTTTATATGTAGAGATAGATTAATAAAGGCAGACATCAAACGGACAGTAAATAGAAGAAATGTTGTGCACAAAGGTATTGTTCCAGGGTTTTTCATATTTTTTCACAGACATTTCCAATGCATTGTGTATTTGCAGAAAAAATATTTTGTAAGGTTATTTTAGATTCTAGAGGAAATCTTCATACTATTCATATTCGTACTCGTGTTTCTAAAACAATGAAGCTTCTACAAGGAGTAAAATATGATAGCATGACGTTTGGCAGAGGAGAATGGAAGAAAAAAACGTGTTGCAGTGACCCCAAGAAACATGGGATAAGGGCAGAAAGATGATAGAGAGGGAGAGAACTTCTCAACGTCCCAGCCGCCGCTGAAGGCGCTCCGGGCATCGGAGGTCACGCGATGACCTCCGGCCACCGTAGACGCGAGCCTGTGGACGGTGAGTAACGGGCTAGCTCGCCGTCCGGCCGTCGTCATGACGGCAACAGACCGTGTCGGCGGCGCGTACGTGTTACCGCGGCACCGACACAAGGGCGAAGAAGAAGGAACATGGGTTTGGTTTTTAGTCAGTAGAAGTCTGACACTCCCCTTCGCTCTGCCCAAGAGCGGGGGGGGTTATTCGATGATTTTCCAACCACCAAAAAAAAAAAAAAAAAAAGGACAGAAAGATGATTATGATTTTTTCCAGCTGTGACTGCATTTCTTCGAAAATATGTATGAAGAGCCCCTGCATCTTCTAGCAAAATACGCCACTTCATCATACGTGATCATGAAAATCATTTGGCCTAAGTATGCTTACCGCTATCATAATTAAGGTAAAGGAAATAACGGCTTTCTCGTTTTATTGCCGCTGATAAACATGGGTTTCTTGCGTAAACGGTTACGTGAAACAATCGACTGATATTACATAAGAAGTTCAGTGTTATAGCTGAAAAAAGGCTAAGATTACGAAGGTTTTTAGTTTTTTCAAAGGTGTTCGTAATCGGTGATGTGTATTCCTTGCCTAGTAACTGGTGAACATAATGTTCGGTTTGTTCGCGCGTGTATGTGTGACCAGAACCAGATGTATGAATGTGGACGAGACAAAAGAAGTATATACGGCTCGTAGCAGGTGGCGTTCTGTGGTTTCCGACTTTTTTATTTATAAGAAGTGAAACAAAGCTCATAGATGCTCTGCAAGTCTGCAATACGCTTTAACACTAAAGTGGCGATGGGCAGGGCACCTAGTAAGATACAGAGACAAAAGATGGACATTAGAATCAACGGTATGGAAAGGACCAATTGGTAAAAGGAGCAGAGGACGTCCAAAGAACAGATGGATTAACGATATAATCGCCACGGCAGGAAAAGAATGGCAAATAAAAGCAAGGGACAGAGATAAATGGAGTAAACTGGAGGAGGCCTATACTCAGTTTGGGGTTCCAACATCAAATAACTAAAATTAATATTAAAAAAAATGCATAAAATTTATATAAAACACTATATTCTAAGTAAAATTGTTATTTAAGGTTGTTGGAAATGCCCATCGGGGCCGCGGATTTTTGTACTAGATGACGTGGCCTCGGCGCAAGGGCAAAGAAGGAACATGGGTTCGGTTTTTAGTCAGTAGAAGTCTGACACTCCCCTTCGCTCTGCCCAAGAGCGGGGGGGGTTATTTGATGATTTTCAACCCACCAAAAAAAAAAAAAAAGGTTGTTGGAAATAAATGGGTTTATTATTATTATTATTATACATTATTTATTGCGTAAAAAACGTGCAATATTGCGCAGTACCTACTAACAGTAAAACCAATTGTCCAACTGTTTACTTACCTGTTTTTAATGACTGAAGCACTTGAGCGTGACAAAATCGATGCGTTGCAAGGACAGAGATGCATTTCCTACTTCCCAATACAGATTCCGTGTGAAAAAGATGTCGTTAAAAAACTAAGGGCCTCGAAGTCAATGGTGCGAATAATAGTGTTAGAGGCAATCGTTTCCCGAATAAAACTGGATAAAGGCAGCCCTTTTTTGTTACGGTTCCATTTTTGAGACCTTGTGATTCTGCCCTTTGTAGTAGAAAAAATAGTTTTTTGTTCTTGTAGAATATTGATGGTTTTTGTTGGGTTTCAGATTGTTTATCGACCTAGAGATTTGTTAGTTTTGCTTGTTTTATGATGAAAATGATTATGCAGCTTGTGGAATTTCAAAGAGAGTGAAAAACAAGCATTAGTCACTCCCTGTGTGGGAAGGAATGCAATGGGCAGCAAGTCCACTACGTGGGCCCAGAGTGGAATGGAGATGGAGAACATCACAGTCATGTCTTCACGATTTTTTGTTCGAAGATGTTATTGATTGATTCTATTTTAATCAAAGATTCAATAATGTTGTTAAAAATAAAAATATTGCTAACAAAACAAAGGCAATGTACAGTTACCTAAGCAATAAGACAGACAGACCCCAGAGGTCTATTTGTGTGCTTTGTTTAACTATAAGGAAATGTATTTTTTAAATAAATAAAACCAACATAATTTTCCGTCGCACATAGTTCAGATAATGTAGCAACCTCAGTTATTTTTATCGCTGCTATTCTTGATTCTGATAAAATAATCTCCGGTATTGATACCGTCAGATCCCGATAAGGATATGAGGAAACGGTCTTAAGAATTGATAACATTATGAAATATTAGAAGAATAATAATGATTTTGAGAGAAATTACTTAATTATATTCCACGTAGGTATTGGTATCTATTTTATGAGTGTATTTTGTTTGATAGAAAATGTGGTACTGTATGAATCGGAATACTTGGCAGTGATGAAGATAGATGAAAAGAGATTGCAATGAGTAAAATGGTTAAAGTTAGAAATGAGTATAATCGCTAATAAACGAAGTTTGGAAGTGGTGCCGGAAAACATGAAAGGGAATCGTCTGTCATGATATAGGCATGTGATGAGGAGGGATGCAATACATGTGACTAAAAAGAGTGATACATGTCAATGTTGATGAATGGGAGGAATGATATGAAGGAAAGAGGAGTAAATGATAGCGTGACAGTTGACAGTTGAGAGTGGAAGAAAAAATAATGTTGCGACGACCCCAAGTAACATGGGAAGATACACACTACGTAAAATGGGTAGGATTTTGTTTGACCGAATTAGTCCTGACAGTTTAAAAACACTCATGAAAACTGAACAGAGCTACAATTTGGAAGGTACCCAAACAACTGCAGCAGAGTCACCCAATTGATGTGAACGTGATAGGTACAGTCGTAGAGATACAGAAAGAGAGAAAACTGCCGTGTCTGTGCCGTGTTCTGCCATTGCGATTGGACAACTTTGCTACTGGGCCTCCAAAATTTTATTTTTAATCGTTCAAGGCATAAATATCTCCGGAAGTTTCAAACCCAACAAATTAAATTATTTGCGAAAGTGGTCAAACGATACTTTCATCAACAGTGGTTCAAAGGAACTCCTTTGAAGCACTGCTGTAAGTACTCATAATACCTATAATTTCAACGTGAATAGATGGTGAACATGGCTCCTTCCCTAGAAGAGCCATTAGTTTATTCAACCACGTTCTATTCAAATAAATCTCGTTTCCCTCGACCTTTCCCTTCCCTTTTAATTATTTTGTTTAGTGGATCTAATTAAAATCTCATTACGTAAAGCTTCCCCCATTACTGTCAATTAATGCAATTCTGTAGGTATCAGGGTAATTACTCTTGAAGTATGCCCGATAAGATCGCGCTTTGTAAAAGATATAAACTTTTATAGGACAATCTTGGCGTGTTGATGTTTAATCAAACTTTGAGGGTACTTTTGAAGAGTGAAGGCTGCCATGGAACGACCTTGTTGATCTATACATAGATTATTTTTTATTTATATACCGTCCTTGAAATTGATGTGTTTTATTATACTCACACTTACGCACAGCCATCATACTTTATGACAGTAATTTATCAGAATACGTAAGTACTCGTAGTCCTTTGTTTTTCTCTATTCATTTTCCGTATTAATGTAAGTCGGAGCTTCTAAAACATTAATGCTATTATTCCCATTACCTAGGCCAGGCAAGTAAATAACAAAGGAACAAAATGATCAGAGTACGCAAAGGCTTTTGGTCATATATTATTAATGCTATCAAACATAGGGAGCTGAAGACAAGGCCAGGCAATTATCCTTGTAATTAATAATTCTGCTGAATTACGCTAAAGCTTATCTAGCTTTAATTAAGTTGAATAAAATAAGGATTTTCGTTGTGTAATAGTAACTACTAAGCGAATGTGTGAGTGATCAAAGTGGGATAATGGTGATCAATGTCTAATTAGGTGAATTTCGTAGAATGAGGCACCAATAAGTAATCAAGAGTCTCTCGGAAGAGGATGGCTTTTACCTTTGTGTAGTTTGGTCTTAGTTTATTTATGCTTTGTTTTATCCAGCGGTTAATGTGTTTTAGTTAGTCAGTAAAAGATTCCTCTTGTTTTACTCGATGCGATTGATAGTATGAAAAAGCGTGTCATTGCGGAACTAAATCAAAAAATACTATTAAAGGATGTCTAAATAACTTATGTTATGAAACAGTTGACGTAACTACCTACGCATATCTGTGTGGAAATGGGGCGAGTAAAAATATTAATGCTAGCATTAATTAAAAAAAGAAATTATATTTTGGGACTAATCTGTTAGGTACTGAATAAATAAAAGAACAAAAAACTCATTTTACAATTTTATCTAAAAACCTACCAAAATTACAATTTGAAAAGATACCAAAATTAAAATTCAGTATAACGTCAGTGATAAAAGATCCAAGCTATTCTATCGCTGTAATTACAACGAGTCATTGCTCCGAATTAAACCAAATCTGTTAAACAGATTTAACGACCCCGGCCCTTTTTGTGGTCATGTTAAATAGGTAGACGAGATTCGGTGGTTGGTTATGTATACTAAAGTTTTTTAAACTCAAAATTACCATTTGCTGTCTGCTTAAATAAAGTGGTTTTGTATAGCCGAGGTTTTCAGCCTAGAGTTTTACACCCAGCTAATCAGACCTTGCGGGTTTTATTTAGGGTATGTAGTCAAGTATAAAATCAATTTGCAAAAAAAACCATACGATATACCGACCTATGCATCAGCTCTCAATATGTTGAATTTTTCAGTAAAATTTTACATGTTTTTCTTCAAGTAAATAAATGTCTATGTTCCATTGAACAAATATTTTTAGTATCAGGAAACCACCAACCAACCAACTTACTATATATACCTAATACGGTATACATAATCAAACTTTTATTTGTATTTTTTTTTTTTTTATAATTGGGCTTGCTCTTGACTTCAATCTTGCCCTAAGGGCAGAGGTGATCCCGTCGGGGCTGTGGATATCGAAAGGTTACCGTGGCTCCGACACAAGGGCGAAGAAGAAGGAACATGGGTTTGGTTTTTAGTCAGTAGAAGTCTGACACTCCCCTTCGCTCTGCCCAAGAGCGGGGGGGGTTATTCGATGATTTTCCACCCACCAAACAAAAAAAAAAAAAAAAAAAGGGCAGAGGTGATGTCTATAATTACAGACAAAAGAAGTCGCTTAAAAATTAAAACAGAAATGTTTTAATGAAAATACCAAATTACCGGGCCCAGACAAAAAGGTCAGTTAAGTCTTAGATACTTGCTTATAACACTGACTTTTTACCTTTTTTGCGTAATAAAAGCATTATGTAATGTAATACAGTTTATTTCGATTGTTTTCTTTCCTATTGTGTAATATTACGCAGTTTCAACTTGTTCAAGTTAGTTCTATCAACAGTGTGAGTTGTTGTTTTAGTCTTTGGCTTCGATAGTTTTAAATTTCACATTATCTGGCATATTGTACCCATTCAGTCTTTACAAGGATATTAATATTACAACTGCAAAAAAAAACTTAAAAAAAAATATAACGTGTACAAACCACCTTTCAAAATCGAAAAGAACCAACGGTAACTATACAACCTGAATATGGAACCCTTTACTTTGCGAAGGTCCAACAATCAGTTGGCCGTTTTTTATCTATTTAAATCTATAAAAGGAGAACTGACTGACTGACATATCAACGTACAGCCGAAACTACTGGGGCTAGGAATGTGAAATTTTGCACACGGCTTCCTATTAAAATGTAGGGGAGCACTAAGAAGGGGTTTTCGGAAATTCAACCCCTAAGGGAGTTAAATAGCGGATGAAAGTTTGTATGGAAAATCGTCATTTTTGTAGTTAAACCGACATCCACGCGGGCGAAGCCGTGGGCAAAAGCTAGTCTTAGCATAAACTTAATCTTTTAAACGTATACTTTATGAACGAAACGTCGAAACATTAGTCTGAAATCGTCAAACCGTCAGGAGCAAGCATGGTAATCAATGCTCATGCCTACAATGGGATAGTAGGTAACAAGCTGGTGGCCCTGGGAAGTATGGTTATCCAGCGTGTGAAATACAGACAGAGTCACGAGCTCATTTCCATCGCGTTTACCTAAGTAAAAGCCTACAGACTACACGTGTAACACCGTTCTTCTCCGTACAAGTTTAAGGCGTTGTAACTCAAACAAACTTGAAACTATAAATATTTTCGTCTCGGCACTATACCTACCAAGGCTGGGAATGTTTCAAATTTTGCCATAGTTTGTTGTTCATTACATGGCTCTGTTTACTCTGAATTCGGCTATTTCTTATCAAATAGTAGGTAATTCTTGTGCAACAGTGCTGAAATTATCGCTGCCTTTTATGTAACTGTACCGTACGTGTTACTAACTTTGTTATGGGGGTCGGTTGACCAATGAACATACCTGTAAAAATCTCTATTTTCTATTGACGTACAGCGTTCTGCTGCATATTTAATCGTTCGTTGATGACGAATAATAAGTTTATTTTCAACACTTATTGATACAATAAAACATTGTACATACCTAAGTAACTAATTCATCCATAAACTCACGCCTGTTTCTGATAGGGGTAGGCAGAAACCACAGAACACTGCCTGCTATGATCCTTACATACTCCTTTTGCCTCGTCCACATTAATCGTCACCAATAAGGTCAGTGTATGTCTTTCTAGGGCGTTCCCTCTGTCTATCACTCGGGGCATAGCCACTCACACCTGCCTTGTCTTAAATTGTAATAGGTATTAGTAATTAACAACACAATCATATAATTTATGCCCGTTAACTGACTTGTGGTCTACCTAAGAGTGATGCATTACTTTAAAAGGTACCTATATCGCTCATTAGTTTACCTCGGAGACCATCAACTCTTGATGTAGGTACTAAAACATATCCCTCAGATGCCTGCCACAGCTCTTACAGAGCAAAAAGTCACAATTATAAACAAAAACTTTCAAACCAAGGGACTAATACGTTGGGCTTTAAACTTAGCTACTTTGCGTCGAACACTAACGAGGGTCATCGGCGGGACACAATTTGGACACTAAAATAATGTCTAATACGATAAAACTTCACTAAACAGGGGCCCAATAGGTCCCGAAAAGCAAAAAAGCGACGTTGCCAGCTTTACAATGAATATTTTACATCTGTCTCTCTCAAAGGAACGTTATTTCTCAGTTGAAATGAGTTTAGAAATTAATACCTCGAGTCATTTGTTTTAATTAACTCATGAATATGAATGAGAATTACGCAGATGACATAGCTAAGGTGCCGTAATTTAGTTTGCTAGTGTAAATTTTGTTGGTATGTTCATATTTGCAAATGATTTGGTAATAAATTACTTGGGTGACATCGGAATCACGTTTCAATCTTAGCTGTTATTGCAGGCGGAAATCCGAAGATTATTCTCATGTTCCTATACTGAATTGAATAATCACTACCATACAAAAACTGGAGCATTTTCTATCAAAAGGACACTAAGTTCGACAAAGTTTTTGAAGTCTACAAGAAACGCTGGCAAGTTTATCCCAGTCTGATAACAGATTAGTTCGCATCAAAAACTTTAATCAAGACGAGTCAAATAATCTTTCAGCTCTTCAAAGATTTATATAAATAAACTGAAACTTTGTTACGAAATGAAACTTACTGCAAAAAAATCACTTTGCACGTCGCAAAGTGAATTTTTGAAAGTAAGATGATAAGCTGTCTTTTGCCAGCTGAAATGCAATGAACTATGTAATCTGAAAAACTTAGATTAGGTACTTACCTTGCTTTACGGTTTGAGGACTAATCCCGTTGCTGAAAATGAAATATAAACCTACTTAGTGTGCTTAGCGTACAGCTTACTAAACATTTAAGAAATCTGTAAATGTAACGACAAAGTCAATCACTACATATTATAAAACAAAGTCCTACGCCGCGTCTGTCTGTCGGTCTATCTGTTCGCGTTAGACTCAAAAACTACTGCACCGATTTTCATGTTGTTTTCACCAATGGGTAGTGGTTCGTGAGCAAGGTTTTAGTATACAATTTGATTGACATTTTGATAGCCGATTGCCAAGGAGAATCAAAGTCACATTACAATCAAGCAATGCACCGTTGCTGTTGTAAATTTAGACGTAAAATAGATTTGATGGTCTATCTGTCCATATATTCTTACCTACCAAGGATATAGGACAGTACCTAAGACTTCAATAATAGTCGTCAAACACAAAGCACAATACATACAAAATAACTGTGAACATAGCTAGCTTTTGTTTATCTAAAATCTTCAAAGCCGTTTAGAAACAGAAAGTAGACCAAACGTGTGAGAGTTAGTTTAATTAATATTCCTAATGAGCGTTACAAGAAACGACAACAAAATCCTAAAAAGACATTAACTCCAAGCCCGTTAAACCAATTATAGGACTTACGTTCCTGAAATACGGACGAGAATTCCCTGAAAATAATTGGTTCATGTTGAATCAGTGGGGCTCGAGTTTGTTCCAAGTTTGTTTTCGGACCAATGATTTCCAAATCTAGTTTGTGTGTTTAGGGCTTAAGATATTCGTCTAGTTTCCTCAAGTTTTACTTGTACTGCGACATAGTTTGGGATGTCTTGTTTACTGGCGGTAGTAAAATCAATCTTTGTCCGGCAGTGTCCCTTGGGGGCTGTGGAATAGAATTGAGGCGTCAATAATGTTTGTTTTAAAGTGTTTTTGAGTGACGGTACCAGATGTGAGGGTTAGCAGAGCTGTACAGTCAAGTACATGTCGGAATACGTACTGAAAAACGCAGTTCGGTGTAGCTCGAATTGTACTGAGCTATGAATACGGTTTAGTAACAGAGTTTGCATATCGGCACAAGTCAATTGAAAGGTGAATATGCTCATTAATTACTTCGTGTTGGATTTATTCCTCAACAATTACTGCCGAATCGCAGATGTCGGCCGAACATATATGTATGTACTTACAAAAAAGTTGCTTTTTAGGGTTCCGTAGTCAATTATGAACCCTTATATTTTCACCATTTCTGTCTGTCCGTCCGTCCGTCCGCCCTCGCTTAATCTCTGTGACCGTTAGCACTAGAAAGCTGAAATTTGGTACCAATATGTGTATCAATCAAGCCGACAAAGTGGTAAAATAAAAATTGGAAAGAAATGTTTTATTAGGGTAGCCCCCCTATATGTAAAGTGGGAAGTGTTTTTTTTTAAATTTCAACCGTAACGTGTGATATATTTACTAAAATCATTTTTTGATAACGTCAATAATTTCGGAAATAATCGCTCCAAAAGTAAAAAACAATGTGTCCCTCTAACTTTTGAACCATAAGTTTAGAAAATATGAAAAAAATCTGAAAAGTAGAACTTTATAAGGACTTTCTAGGAAAATCACTTTGAAAGTGAAAATTAAAAATGTATATAAAAAAATAAATAAAACATAATGGATTGATGGACCTTTAAACTCATAAGTGGGAACACTTATTGTGACGGACGGGAAACTACGGAACCCTATACTGAGCGTGGCCCGACACACTCTGTTGTACTGATGATGCGTCTTTTCGTGTTTTAAAGAGCATAATATGGGCGGCTAGATTGAAAAAATTCTATCACCTTTTCTGCTAATTCAGGACACTATCCAAATACAAAGTAATGCAAAAAGAGAGAGATTTTATATTTTGTTCTCTACAATACCTACCTAAGTACACAACCATCATATACAGGACATCCGCGAGACCTATTTTCTCAGACAATACGAAATAACACAGCTGTACCAACACCAATAATTGAGACTGTTTTATCGTATTGTATTAGTCTAGGCTAACACTACCTAAATCTGCAGACCTAGATTGGCTAGGTAGGCTTATGTATGGCACAGACATCAGGTATTCAAGGCATCCCTTTTGTTCTAGACGAAGGTATATAAATGGTGAAAGATTTAAATCTTAGATTCAACCGAGGGCAATATTTTTTTTAATGAACTTTTGTGTATATTTATCAGAATGTTTATCTTGACTTCTAGATTATTTTTCTATTAGTAGCGTTCTGAGAGCAGCGGTAGCTCAGTGGTGGCGGCTCCGACATACGAACAATAAGTCATGAGTTCGTACCCAGGCAGGCGCATTACTAAGCATAATTTATTTCATCACCGCTCCTCTCATAACGGTGAAGGAAAACATCGTGAGGAAACCGGTGTGTCTTAGAACCAAAACTATTCGAAGACATGTCACATCTACCAACCCGCACTGGGCCCGCGTGGTGGATTATAGCCCATCCTGCCCATACCTCTCCTAGAGAGGGGGCCTGTGTCCCTGCTGTGGCAACATTATAGGCTGATAATGATAAAATAATCTGAACCGTAAATTTGCTTTTGTACAGGTTTTATTGGTGCATAAAGTTATAATCAAAGAAAAAATATATAAATTGTCATTGTCACCCAACTACTCATACTGAAAATCGTATCTCTTGTTCTTTGGAGAATGTGTGAGCTCACTTTTTTCATTTCACGCAACTTGAGTAAGGTGACATCTTACGATTAAAATCTTTGTAAATTGTAATTGTAGTCTAGCCAAGGGAAAAGTTGATGAAATATTTCGTAGCAAAACCAGGTTATTCGTATGTTTTACGAAAAGTTAGGTTGGTATGTTTAGGCACGAGGCTAGAATTAAATATTTTGGGTATGTTTAGCTTGAAAAGTTGGATAGCTAAATCTTATCTGTAGCTAAAACATTGTAGTTGTAAAACTTGTTTGATTTCTGTTCATTTAACAGTGATTTTGGTTAGGTGAGACCAGAAATGATGGAAATTAAGATTACTATAATTAATCCATCCTTACTTAATGGTATTAAATATCTACAAATTCGTTAGTAACTCTGCCTATCTGCTCTTTCTATCATGCCTTAACGACAGTACACTTTCTATATCCCAGTACATGCCCTGGGATAATTTCTGACCTACGTGCAGTCGAAGTCGTGGGCAAAAGCAAGTGAAAATATTATATTAGGTCTTATTTTGTGAGTTTACCTACCTGCTTCGGTTTCTTATTATGTTAAGACCCAAAAATCAACAAGTTTTTGCTTATTTTTACCTTTTTGAAATCAAATTCCATTTCTACTTATTCAAAAATGAAATACGAGCCGTGGTCTGGCTTTGGTAACAAAAATACGATTTATTTTTTTCCTTCTTTCATTTGATTTTATCCTGAATCAAATAAGCATATAGAATCCGATAAAATATAAAGGTCTCAGTTCATGAATTATAAATTTCCTGGGTCTAAACGAGCTGTATTGATTTCTTGCTGTACTGGTTATACCTTTACGTAGGGTACATGGATAAGTTACAAATGAAGTGCTGATGAACAATACATTTCATACACTTATGCGCTATTACGGCGGATCAAATCATTTTCATCATTATCTGCCTAGCCTTATCCCAACTAGGATGGGGTCGGCTTCCAGTCTAACCGGATGCAGCTGAATACCAGTATTTTACATGAAGCGTCTGCTTACCTAATTCGTAATATTATGATACCCCTTTGTCGTATCATATCAATCACAGATAAAATATTTAAAAGGCTGAATTTTTTTTGAATGTAGTGAATTTGGTGTACTTAACTGGCTACCTGCAGTATTTGTTAGACAGGGTTGTGAACGGATGCTGGCACAGGAATTGGAGGTGGGCACATTCCAATAAAGGCTTATTTATTTTTATTTATTTATTTATCCACACACAAAATACAAAAAAAGAGATAAAAACATAACAAAAAGAAGAGCACAAAGGTACTGCTTATTTCAAAAGAAATTTCTTCCAGCAGACCTGCGAGAGGAAAGTTTGATTAGAAATGTAGACATAAGACTAACAAGATTTTAATTAAAATTAAGAACAAAAGTATATCCATATAAAATAAACATACATACTAATTATATACACATATAAAAATAAATACTAGTATCCGAAAGGCTTATTGCCAAACAGTAAGTTAACTCACTGTGCATGATGAATAATAGATAATTTATTATGATCTAGATTGGAAATATCAGTAATCATACAATATAATGGGGCCGACAAATTCTGGAGTGGTGATCGCGAGCCGTTGACGATGTTGCGTTGGAAGGCTTCCCACTAGGTGAACCGATGATCTAGTAAAGGTTGCGGGGATTCGCTGGATGCGAGACGCACGAAACGGTCAATGTGGCGACACTTGGGGGAAGCTTATGTCCAACTGTGGGTGTGGACGTCTTTCGGCTGAAATGATGATGATACGTATCATCTTATGCGTGACGACAATACGTGTGTACTCCATTTAAATGTTACTCCGTGCCAGTATCCATTATTATTATAAGCATTATATCTGATAACACACTGAATATTGACCATTAAATTCACTGTCAAGGCTGTACGACGGACCTACGAAATAACAGATTAATCTATTTTTGATTTGGACATAAATCCATCAAGTGCCGAACAAAACATGATACTTTCAGTGTTTTTCGTAAGTTGAGGTAATAAATACTTGGTAATAAATCTGTTCTTAATGTTCCTTTAGGTACCTTTTCACTGGTTTTTTTCTAGTTACATTAGTCTGTGTAGTGATTTATTGTTTCAGATATCATGTACCTTTTAAGAGACTTCACGAAAAATACTGCTACGCTTTTAATGTTCAGTAGATTAAATAATAATTACACCACCCTATTATCTTTAGTTTTGTTCTTAACCGACTTCAAATAGGAGGAGGTTCTTAATTCGTCGGAATCTTTTTATAATAATATCATGTGCAGTTAAGAAAGAAAGAAAGAAAATAAGAAAGAAAGAAAATGTATTTATTAGTCTCACACAGGACAACATAATTTGATAAAAAACAATAACACAGAAAACACAATTGACAATAATCCTTAAAACATAATAAATTAATTCTGAACTTAGTCCTGTACGAGGCTAAAGGGCCACTATCTCAGCATGGTGCTGTGACATTTATGACAGATGTCAATGTCACAGCGCTGATGGTATTCTGATAGGGCCCAAAGTGACGCCACAATCACGGACAATCAAACACAAAAAACAACATTAATTTGTCAGCTAAGCAGAAAAACAAAACAAAACAATAAAACTTATACTGTAAATAATATCAAAATTAAATGGTGTGCAGTGCGTAATGGTGTGCAGTTGTGACATGTACCTACCATTTTTTTTTCTCCTTTTATTTTTTGGATCCATGTGCGACTGTGCGTACCTATTATATAATTATCACTTGCTTCGGCAAAGGAAATACATCGAGAGGAAACCATCATGCGAGAGATATTTATTGACAGTATGTTGAGCCAAATCAGAGGCCCGTGGGCGGCATAAAACTCTGGCACTAGGTTAGGCACTGCTGCGCAAAGCTCGGATCGAGGCTGATTGGTGATTTGAAACCTATAATAGTTATACACCACGTCCACAGTGATTTCCTCGAAAACGTTAGAAAGTCAACAAACATTTAAAAAATCAAGCCACATGGCTTTGAACGCATAATCTCTCTAAGGTGCGAATCCTCAATCTCAGAGTGAACACGAAACATAGCCTATTCATAATCCGAAGTTAATCTACCATGTACCACATCACCTAATTAATAACTCAAAGGAAACATCTTCATTCCCACAGCCATTAAATAAATGGAAACTATTTTCGGCTTTAATAATATTATCGAATTATTATTATCTTTGTGGATCACTGACGAAGTAATCGAGTTCCCTCGAATTGATATCCTGACCTTTCAGTGATAAAGTTCCGCCTACAGGACCATGTTTTTAGGATGAGGTTGATATCATCCAGTTCAATATTGGTGTGGGTTGACATTTGTGGAAATATTAGTTTAGGTAATCAATCAAGACACTGTTATCTTAGTGACTTCCGAGTTCGCTTTATTGGGTATGCCAAGCGATGGTTTTAACTGATGATCATCATCTGCCTTTTCCCCAGCTATGTTGGGGTCGGCTTACAGTTTACCGAATGCAGCTGCATATAGGTACCAGTATTTTACATGGAGTGACTCTATATCTGACCTCCACAACCAGGTTATCAGACTTTCGAGCAACGGACTACTTGTAACTACTGTCAAGAAGAAAGGACTTCGTGATCTTCGATGTCCAATGCCTAGATGGGTATCATAGAATACGCAGGCAGATACCTAAAACTCTTGGCAGTAAGTACCTTTTTTTTTGGGAATTAATCCAATGACTCCTCCCGCCTCCAGAGCGGTAGGGATTGTCAGACTTCTACTGACTAAAAACCACCCATGTTCCTTCTTAGATCTTTGTGTCGAGGCCGCGGTATCTCTTTCGAACAACCCGCAGCCCTTTTTTTTTTCTTTTTTTTTTGGTGGGTGGAAAATCATCAAATGACCCCCCCAGCTCTTGGGCAGAGCGAAGGGGAGTGTCAGACTTTCTACTGACTAAAAACCGAACCCATGTTCCTTCTTTGCCCTTGCGTCGAGGCCACGTCATCTAGTACAAAAATCCGCGGCCCCGACGGGAACCCGCAGCCCTCACAGGAATATATACTGTACTTTGAGTTTCGTTCTTTTGAAGTATGTACCTACCCGTTAATTAATGTTTATTCATTACCTAAATACACGGATAAGTAATTAATGGTTTGGTAATAATACTGTACTCCCACGCAATACTAATTAATTCGGTATTATGATATGTATTGGTGAGATTGGTATATAAGGTACAGGTAAGGTTTAGGTAGGTAAGATTTATAAGTACACCTACGGAAGTTTAATCGGACTAAAACTGGATACTCTTACAACATAATATCTCGTCTGCTATCCCTGAAAAGTTAGGCAGACGCAAACCTAATATAAACTCAACCAACTCACCTATTTTCACCGATTATGTTTAAGTCCGATCACCAAATTCAGACATTACTTATGAATTCAGAAAAACATAGAATCCAGGACCTCATACTTAAAACTCCCGCTAGTGACCACTTTAGCAATGAGACACTCGGAATAGATAGATATTTTCTTAATTATCTATTTCATTTAAGCATAATGGTCGAAAATAATAATGCTGAAGAGAATTACAACAACGTAATACAGAAAGTAAGTAACTAGCCAATTATATTTTTTCAGTTTCTGAGAAAAAATAAACAATTACAGCTTTTAATTGTTTCGGTTTCATTTAAAATAAGAACTTCATTTACATAATCCCTGAAAAGCAAAACTTGAAAGAAATCTAGCATAGAAATAAATTAGCCAAAGTCGGGACTTATTTTTACCTTAAAAAACTTTGAAGCGGTGTCAGAAAATCCTTATTAATTCCAAGATTAAGAAAACCGTTAGCGCACCCAAAAATTACTTCCAAAAATTAATGATACGAACTCCTGCCATCGGAAACGTACAGGAAAAAGTAATTAATAGTCAAGAACGCCGATTACAACATGAAGATAGCACCGTACCTACAAACTCCGAAGATTCGAATCTTCATAATTAAACCGACCAAATTGAAGACGTTCCCGAGGTCAACTACTCTGAGATAATTTCTGCACATCTAACTTTGGTTGGATAAACTTCTGTCAGATCATTCGCGGCGTCTTGTTAGGAACTTTCGTTGATTTTATCTGTGTAATTAACGAACACGACCCCGGTATAATAATAGTTGAGGTAATACTTGAGACAGTTTGAGATTCATTATGGTATTATTTGAAAATCATTATCACGTTGAAAAAATAATGTCTGGAAACCAGTGTGATTTTTTGCCCACGGTTTCGTTTGCTTGGATGTTGATAAAAAAGTACGGTACTGAAGTTTTGGTATAATATCAATATTACCCTTCCAAATCTGTTCAGCCGAAAAAAGGAAAGTTCATTTATACATACATAAAACCTCTTTTCCATGGGGGTAGAAATAACAGAACGCCACGTGCTAATATCCTGATAATAAATACTCCTTTGGCCTCGTCCACGTTTATACTTTATGGAAAATTCATCCTTACATAGTATAAAACGAAAGCCGCTATTTTTGTCTGTTTGTTTGTCTGTATGCTTAAATCTTTAAAACTACGCAACGGATTTTGATGCGGTTTTTTTTAATAGATAGAGTGATTCAAGAGGAAGGTTTTAGTATATAATTTGAACGACATCCACGCGGGTGAAGCCGCGGGCATCAGCTAGTAAGTAATATAAATTGCGAAACTGTACATTCGTATTTAGAATACCTATATGCGTAGCTATAGTATACATATGGACATTGAATACATGCAAACAGTTCTGGGATTAGTAATTGTTCAAAACGGTTGATGGTTCTACCTGTGGTCGATTTTAGCTTGAATGGTACAGTAATTTATTGGCACTAATTTGGTACTAACCACATATCAATGTGGTTTAGGAAATTACGAACAATTTAGTTTCACACAGAACCCATTTTCGGAAAATTGTGGTCTTTTTTTTTGTACCTGATTATATGGGTCATTGTGGGCAGTTTTAGGTTAGATAATGATGAATTGGATAAAAGTAGACAGTTCTTCCATACTCGAGGGGAAAACGCCACAGGCTTGGTGCAGGGGTGTGGTGGTGCTCTTCTTCAAAAAGGGTGATAATGCCCGGTTGAAGAACTATAGGCCCATCTCACTTCTAAGCCATGTCTACAAGTTGTTTTCAAGAGTCATCACGAATCGTCTCGCACGCAGGTTTGACGATTTCCAGCCTCCCGAACAAGCCGGATTCCGAAAAGGCTTCAGTACCGTAGACCACATACATACGCTGCGGCAGGTTATACAGAAGACCGAAGAGTATAACCTGCCTCTCTGTTTAGCGTTTGTGGACTACGAGAAAGCCTTCGATTCGATCGAGACTTGGGCTGTGCTGCAGTCTCTCCAACGGTGCCAAATCGACTACCGGTACATCGAGGTGTTGAAGTGTTTGTACAAAAACGCCTCCATGTCAGTCCGACTTCAGGACCAGACCTCGGAACCTATCCTTCTGCAGCGCGGTGTGAGACAGGGAGACGTCATATCTCCGAAACTGTTTACCGCTGCATTGGAGGATATCTTCAAGGTTGTGGATTGGAGAGGACTTGGCATCAACGTCAACGGCGAGTACATCACTCACCTTCGGTTTGCCGCCGATATAGTGGTCATGGCTGAGACCATGGAAGACCTCAGTGCAATGCTCGATGACCTCAGTAGAGCTTCCGAAAGAGTGGGTCTTAAAATGAACATGGACAAAACCAAGGTTATGTTGAATGTTCATGTAACACCCACTCCTATCAAGATCGGAGACTCTACGCTCGAAGTTGTGGACGATTATGTCTACCTGGGACAAACGGTCCAGTTGGGTAGATCTAACTTCGAGAAAGAGGTCAATCGTCGAATCCGACTCGGCTGGGCAGCGTTCGGGAAGTTGCGCGGTATCTTCTCGTCCAACTTACCCCAGTGTCTCAAGACGAAAGTCTATGACCAGTATGTGTTGCCAGTGATTACATACGGGACCGAAACGTGGTCGCTCACAATGGGCCTCATCAGAAAGCTCAAAGTCACCCAAAGGGCAATGGAGAGGGCTATGCTCGGAGTTTCCTTGCGTGATCGAATCAGAAATGAGGACATCCGCATGAGAACCAAGGTTACCGACGTAGCCCGAAGAATCGCCAGACTTAAGTGGCAATGGGCAGGGCACATTGCTCGCAGAACGGATGGCCGATGGGGCCGAAAAGTTCCTGGGCAAAGACAAAAAATATCTGTTCTCATCTTCTTTCAAATGATTGTTAGGAATAATAACTTTAATTCCCAAAATTTAACTCCGCTAACACCGAAAATACTTTAATTTAATTTGCCTACAAATGTCCAATACGTGCGGCGACCTATATCGGCTGGACCCCTGTCCACATTATACCTTAACCCTAAATCAATAGTATTCAGCATCTCCCAATAAATTATACCAAAGGATTACGCGGGTCCCCCAGACCCTGATATTGGCACACAGTGTTATCGTGGCCAATTTATCCCAGCACGTTCACGCATCACGACACATGGATGATCGAAGTTACGAAATTCTCTCAAAGGGCAAAGGTCAAAGGCCTGGGAAAATCTCACAATTAGGACGAGGCCTAAAAGGCAGGAAACGAAGCGTTGAACGTACCGATCAAACGCGAGTTGACGGATAACTAGGCGTATACAGGGTGGATGGGATACTGTCGCGAAAATGGCTACCACGTATTCTGTACATCATTTTAGACATCTAAATTTTTCATTGGTTATTTAATAAAAAAAACAGCAGCTACTAAAGTGCAAAGCCAGCGTTCAAAAAGAGCTATTTTTTCTCAGAATAATGTAGGTACTAAATAAGTGGCGTTTGTGTTTCTTCTGCCTGTGTACTTAGTACCCATATTCTAGAGAGGTGTGGCCATATTTCAGGGTGTGATACAGATCACTACAACACAACTTTCTCCATGGAGCAAACATAGAAGTTACGAAAAAAAACTCAAGTGTTCCATACATTTGGGTCGAGTAGATGGTGTGGGAGAGCGAAACACAGTTATTTTTTTTTTTAACTTTAACTTATCGAAGTTAAAGTTAAAAAAAAAACTGTATTTCGTTATTTCCATTTTGTTCCCATGGTGAGAGTTGTTCAGTTTGATGGTCTGATTCACACCCTGAAATATGACCATACCTTTCTGGTGCACCCTGTATAATAATGGTAGGAAATTATCCCTTACGATTCTTTTGTAAAAAGTAAAAATGTCCTAACCAGGTCAGGTGATATTTGATCCAAGTCGTGCAGCCGAAAGGCTTTCGGGATAAATCTAGCTGCGATAGTGAAAACCGCATCATAAACCACTATTACACGTCGACGTGAAACGTGACTTTTAATATGTACCTATTGTATGTATTTAATTATGTGTTCACGTCTAATCAAATCTAGTAATTTGAAACGCACATAAGCAATCACTCGATCAATCGTGCGCTGAAAAACGTTTCGTAAGTCTATATCTGCTAAAATGGGATGAATAAGAAACAAGGTTGAAATTCAATTCACAGAAGAAACATTAATTTGCCGTATCGTAAACGAGATAGGAAAATCACGCACGACTAATGAATGTGGTAACAAAAAGGGAGGATCGGAAAATAGTGATACATTTATTTTATTCGTTAACGATCATGTTAGCAATATTATTGCGTGGAAAGTGTATGTAATTGTCGGGAATAAGTGGATTAAGAATCACTGAAAATATCCCCGTTTCTATAGAAAAAATATCGAGGAAATACGAAATTTTCCTTATTTTTCGTTGTTCAAATTTTCTCCTGCCTTCCTAGTTAAAGGTCAATTTCTATATTACTTAGTATTCTTTGAACGCGTTACTGAGTCGTTAATATTCTCATTTTCTTTGTGCTTCGTTTACGACGAAATCTGTTTCTTATCTTTTGTAGCATGTCGTAACTAAAAGTTAAAAGGCAACATTTTGGATACAATTTTGCTAACACATGTTTGATTACGGGTTGTTCCTTTGCTTTGTTCCAAATTGAGAGGAGATACCGTAGCGCTTTTATATTCTTGCAGAATTATTTATTTTATTATTCCTTAGCTGGGAATCCACCTAGAAACAGTGAAGGGAAGCGTTCTATTTCTAAATATACCAGCGAGGCCCTTAGCGGTCGGTGACTTTCCGACTAAAGTACCTCTACCGTCATATAAAATACCCTCCGGCTTTCGTATTTATCTCGATTGTAATAACAACTACAAAAGCCTAGGTAACAAGTACCCACGAAATAATTAATGAAATCACCAGAAGTTTAACAACAAAGTCAAACCTGTAATTATGTACTTTCAAAATCCAAACAACAATTCATTTATATTTAGGTTGGTATACCTATTTCCCAAATTTAAGCAGCGAAGTTACCCGTGATTCGAGTTCCCTTGTTTCTGTTCGCAATAGAAATTATAAATCAGTCCTGTTCTCCATACCTACAGCACAAAGTTCATTGTATTAACTTGTGGTTTCAGCAGGAGTTCCCAACCATGTTCGTGAATTTAAGTGGATTAAATCTTAAGTTTGTGGAGGAGACCAAGTGTTTATAGTTTGGGAAATCTTTGGAAATTATTCTGTTGTTTCTTAGAGTTTGTACTTAGTTGTAAGTGAAATGTCCTTTGTCGACAGAGAACCGTGTCTTCTTTATCTTATGAAGTTACTAATTGGGTAGGTTTATTATGATAAAACAATAGATGATGGAGGAAGTCACAACTGTGAACTGTTGCAGTAGGTTTTATCCTCACAGTAGTAACATGAGGGAATCTTTTTCATCATAATAGCATCCAGGAGCTTCCTTGCAGTCTCGTAAAGGCAGGCAGTACCACTAGAATAAAAAAAACTTTTTTACAAAAAAAAAAAACAACCGACTTCAAAAACACAAAAAAAATTTTCTTCTGAAGTTTATTTTTAATTTTTTTTGTGTTTTTGAAGTCGGTTGTTTTTTTGTAAAAAAGTTTTTTTAATTTTTCATTTTTAGTTGTAATATCCTATTTATATATTTACTATGCATGTAACATTCGACTAAGAAACCTACCCCTAATCCTTCAAGATACCCTTATTATTGCTTTCAACTCCTAACCTTTGAGGAGTAGTACCTTCCATCATCAGCTCATCAACATGAAATGATGACTACTAGATGCGAATACTTGTATAGCGTCAGAAAAACACGAAACACGTAATACGTGCCTATGAAATTTGAGGGTTGCCCTCGATTTCTCTGGGATTTCATCACCAGGTCCTGGTATCCATACCATGGTACCACCCTTGAAATATCTCCTTCACAATAAAAAAAAGAATCATCAAAATTGGTAATAAACGAAAAATGTTCATAACTTAAGAAAAATCTTCTTATAATGAAAAGTACTTCACCAAACTATACTAAATTTTTGTGGGACCAAATGGCAACCATTCCGCATCAAACTAAAAAAAAATCACGTAAATAGGATCATAAATCGCAGAGTAATCGGTGTACATACATAAAAAAAAATATATATATACCGATTGAATTGAGAACCTCCTCCTTTTTGGGAAGTCGGTTAAAAAGAGACTGACACTGGTTTTCAAAAGATATGGTAACATAACTTTCGCTTTGAAAACATTTTTTTTTTGCATTATGGGTCTACTTTTGACCTCGATCATGCCTGATGGAAAGTGATGAATGGGGTTTATGATGGAACCAGCGTGCCCAGAAGATGTAAGAATGATTGTTCATTCTTGCTTAGAAGGCAGATAGGTAAAATTTAGGGAGAGTACACAGATTTTAACAGGTTTTGATATTCAGGTACATAGTCATTGCAAATACGACCAAGCAAACGACACGTATCATCAAAGTAGGTCCAAAGTAAACCCAAGGCTGACAAAA
Organism: Diarsia dahlii; assembly: GCA_949775195.1. Taxonomy (NCBI): domain Eukaryota; kingdom Metazoa; phylum Arthropoda; class Insecta; order Lepidoptera; family Noctuidae; genus Diarsia; species Diarsia dahlii. The sequence goes on along the minus strand of OX459195.1, from coordinate 7,422,772 downwards.
GCCAGGGCTGCGGGTTGTTCGAAAGATATCGCGGCCCCGGACGCAAAGGGCTAAGAAGAAACATCCTTCCGCTCCGCCCAGAGAAGTCATTTGGTGATTACCCACACTCCAAAACGAAACGCTGACAAAAGTATTGACATATTAAAAGTATAAAAGCTGTACGATGGCAAGAGACCGGACGGCATGTCGTTGTTTCCTTGGAAGATGGGTAGGCCTTTAGTATGGGACGCAACTTGCGTCGATACTCTTGCGCCATCGCATCTACCAAGCTCTTCGTATTGTGCTGGCGCTGCCGCTGCGGCTGCGGAGAACCTCAAGCGGCGTAAATATAGTAACCTTTGTGGAAACTATATTTTCGAGCCGTTTGGGGTTGAAACTTTAGGGCCGTGGGGTCCTAGTGCACACAGCTTTTTTAAGAATATTTCAAAACGCCTTGTTGACGCTTCCTCCGACCCGAGGGCTGGCTTTTTCTTTGGCCAGAGGATAAGTGTTGCCATACAACGCGGCAACACTGCCAGTCCCTTGGGTACTTTACCTGCTGACAGCGTTGAGGAGGAGTTTTTCGATGCCCTTTTATAGTTAGTTTGTTTTTAGGTTAGTTTAGTTTATATATTTAGTATAGTCTTACATTTATAAATACATATGAAGGAAAAGTATATACAAGACTTCCTTCTTAAAGAACTCATGTGACATAACATACACTTTCGATCGATTAATCTCAGAACCGATTCGGTTTGTTCCTTATCAGGCTCACAAGGCCATTGCAGACCGCCACGACAATGATAGATGGTCTCACACTTGATGAATTGCAGGAGACGTATTCGGAAAACGAGATGAATGCGATATAGAAACGATAAGGAAGTTAGAGCGAGTCTGGAGCGAAAAAAACGAAAGATTTAAATTGTTTTAATAAAAACTATGTCCTGAAAACGAACACAGTAATATTTAGAAGACCGAAAATAACAAAGCTGTTTTTAATTTTAAGCATCTCATCAGGTTGGGTCGACGATATTGTTGAAATCGGAAACACCTGCATTAAGGACACACCGGACAGGGTAATGTGGCAGGAGAAAAGAGGCCTATACCTACCAGTGGGTGATTCCGGACTGATTCGATGATGATGAACTCTTCACCGTCATGATCCTGGTTACTTCGTAGGTCTATTTGTCGCAAACGCTACTCTGAGTATAAGGTTTTAGGCATACCTTTGGTTCAGAATCAGACAAGGTTTTGTTTGGTTTTCCCAGCAGGAATTCTTCTTCAGCCCGATTTCTGGATTTGCTCCCGGTTGATGGGAATGGTCGAATACATATGAGTGAAATTCAGGTATACCTCTGCGTAACCCTTCAGGTGTAATAGACGTGGCAGATGTTCAACATGCAAAATTCATGAAGGTTTAATATAAGGTATAGGGTAGTAAAGAAAGACCAAAAACATAATGAATGGACTGCGTGAAGGATGATATGGCGATAAGGTGAATGCTGAGATGACGAGTAATAAATAGAGAAGTATGAAAGAAGGAGACATTGTGCGGCGACTTCAAATAAATTGTAATATGGACAGGATAATGATGAGGAGTAGGTATAGGGGAAAATAGAACAGGGTGTAAAGTTCTTCATACTCCATAGAAAACAGAGGTTCCTCCGACCAGACGGATGCTACCAGTCTAGTGGGCACTGCCCAATAGCTGTAGTTGTCGGGTTTTCCTATATAATTTTAAAGGTACAAGTTGGTAGCCGGCGACACGAAGCGGCAGCAGACGACGTGTCGCGGCGACACGACTGGTTTCTACGTATTTCTATGAAATTCCCTCCGTAGTTAGCGACATGAAGCTAGCGATGCGTCATCGAGCGGCAGACGCACGTGTCGTCCGACCGCAGATCAGTAGTGCCAATAGATAACAGAAACAACAGAAGATATTATGTCATTTATCCGAAAATGTATCTGAACCTGTGTCTTCAGTTTACACACGCAGAGCAGTAGTCCACCCAATAAATCACCCATAAGGAGTTGTAGAGTGCGTGAGTTAGGCCCTAAGTGATTTCTTCAGAAAATTGTTCAGGGTGCTTAGAGAGTTAACATACTAAAAGTCCTGACATCTAGGGGTTGAGGCGGAGTGGGGGGAGGGGGTTAAAGTTCCCATAATGTTGATGTTAGTTCTTTCTATAAGGCATATGCTGTAGTACTTTTTGCACTCTGTTACTTGTAGTATTTTTTTCTGTCTACTCCAGACCGATTCTCGGAATGAATCCAATATATATTTTTTCATTCATGCCATTGACTTTTTATTTGATATTCTTCAGCATGGCTAATTTCACGCAATTTCACGATACTTTTCGAATTATCGTTTCCCAGAATAAGCCTTCTGTCGGAGTCTGTCCAACAAAAAACAAATTGATCGGAGATGAGCTCCGACTTTTTATCGTTTATCTTGAAAAGTGTGTCGAGATTGTCTCGAGATTGATGCGTTCATTCCACCATTCACTCTTTTAATAGATTTTAAGTGATCATTTGATTTATAGTTATTTTGGAATGGCCTTGTCTGGAGGTTTTTCTGTGTATACCTACAATACAAGGTATCTGTAAGTGTACTTTCATAGTTTATCGTAGACATCACAGATATCTACGAAAAAAAAACATCATGAAGAAACCTGAATATAATTATAAGTCAAGTAACCGCCAACCCGTCTCGAGTAAACGTGGCAATCAATATTCGTGCCTTATCTGTATGAGAGGAGGTCTTAGCCCAGCAGTGGGCCAGTAATAGGCTAGTAACTTTAATAATCTGTTGGTGTATAGGGATATTTTTTATATATAATATATTATATATATTTTATATTTTTTTTTAATTTTATGAGAATGTTCGGAATAGTCGCATTTGTATAACCAGAAGAAGATTTTTCAGTCGTAAAAAAAACACCAGATTTGCAGTTGTCAAAAAAACTGAAGCGATTTTGAAATCTTAATAGATAAGTATAATCATCTAGCTGAAACTACTAACTGCTCAATACAGAACATTTTAAATAACGTTTTTTAAGTTATTTAGCTAACGAAAATAGAATAATATTCTACTTGTACCTAATGAAGCAATAGATATTCTAATTCAACGCAGTTTTGGAGCAAATCATTTGTGAATTGTTACATAAATAATATTCTAGACTTCTAGAGATAGGATTTCTAGGAGGAGGCTGTAAATATCCGAACTTTAGACACTTAGAAGGCTGTATCTCATTTTGAACTAAAATTAGGGCATTCAGACGTTGGTGCGTTACTTCTACTTGAAGTAGTTAATTTTGTTGTAATATTTCTTGTTTATTTACGTTATTTAATTGTTTAGATGATGAAGAATGTTATTTATATCGAATTTTTCTTAGTTACGAAGTATCGTTAGTACAAGCAGGCGTGCATTTGTTATTTGCTAATTTGACCAAAATAGGCGCTCGCGGTATAAGGGGCAAGGCCTATCACCATCAACCGGGCAATCCAGGGTCCGTGGCTTCTACTGAGAAATTCCGGATGGAAAACCCCAATAACACTTTGCCAGATCTAGGGAATCGAATCCAAGACATCAATGCTTTGTAGTCGGACTTGCGACCACTAATCCAACGAGACAGTAGATTTAGTAATGCTATCGAAAAGCTTATAATATTGCGGTTAGAACTGAGTTGTTTAATCCGTAAGATTTTTGGAAATATCATTAAATTCTGACGCAGAAACATCACAAATGTTCAACTAAGTTAACATAATTTATTATCACAGAAGCACAAATCACGCAGTTCTATATGAGGCACCAGAATTTTATTTTGCCATCACTTCCATTCCGTTAGATCCACACCTCATCATTTTCTTCACGATTGAAAGGATTCTACACATACTATAGACGCTATTTTGCACTACGTAAGACCCGCTGCTTCGCTTGCTTTTATGTTGAGTGGAAAAGTAGGGCCTATTTTAACCCTGCGTCTTTTCATCCCTTGCTCAGCTATTGGTACTTCTCATGCTTTATTTGTCGATTAGTAGAAGTTTACCTCCTACATTTATTTTTTGTTGTATTTCTTTCAAATTATTTTAAAATGTGGATAATAATAACGCACATAGTATTAACTTAGTATAAATATAAATATTATACTATTTTTAGACCATTTCCCTTTGAATTTATCATAAATCTCTTAGCATTTTTGGATTTTCGTTCTTGTAGCTGGGTCGTTAAGGACTCTACGACCGTGTTCAACCATTTGGTAATGAGTTAGGATCTCCTACACCTAGGTACTTTAGGCAGCTAAACATTCTAGATTTAATGTCTTCCAACAGAAAGACCCCAAGTTAAAAAAATACACCGAAAAAATTAAACCTGATTTGTATGTTTCCTAAGAAATATTCGCTTCATTTCCTTTAAGGATATTAAAGAAAATTATTTTCTATTTGAACTCACCTTATACCGTGGGAAGTGCTAACAATCTACATAAATTAGGAAACTCTTCACCTTCTAAACTGAATTTCAGATAGCGTCAGGAGACGTTAAATTTATTAAGTTTCTAAGAAATACTACGTTGATTTTGGGTTATTTAGTGGTGTTCGTGAGAGCGGAATGAGCGAAACATAATTTAATTTACGTATTAATTATTTGGTTGAAACCACGTGACGTATAATATGTTGCTTGCTGATTTTAGTGCCGAAATATAGGAAATAAATAACGTAACGTTCAGTTTTTGTGTCCCCATGCAAAAACTATGATGCGAGTGGCTTATGGTTTATTTTCATATTTCAGCTTCAAAACGAAAGCCACGCGCCACGCTTAAACAAGTGAATGACTGATTTTTATGTTCCAAATTAGAAAGGTTGACATTGCACTGTAAAACCCCTGTGTCTACAGTTCTCTCACATATTCATCATTTATTTCAACCTTATTCAGACATAAACTTGATTATCGATGAGATTAAAGCCAACTTGTGATGCGAAAAACCGAGGTAAAATACCAATGAAATGCCGCCGGCACAGTGGGCCATATTTCTATGGTTAGCGCAGTGGCTAACCGACTGGCTGCTGCGCTGTGTGTCGTGAGATTGATCTCCACACGGAACAAATATTTATTTATTATGTCCTATTTGCGTATTGCAGCGGTGGCCCAGTGGTGTCGGCCCCGACTTACGAACAGTAGGTCGTGGGTTCGAACCCCGCCAGGCGCATTACTTTGTGTAATTTATTTCATCACCACTGCTCTCAAAACGGTGAAGGAAAACATCGTGAGGAAACCGGCATGTCTTAGAACCAAAAAATTCGAAGACATGTGACATCTACCAATCCGCACTGGGCCCGCGTGGTGGATTATAGCCCATCCCTCTCCTAGAGAGGAGGCCTGAGTCCCTGCAGTGGGAACATTATAGGCTGATGATGATTTGCGTATTACTATGTGAATTCTAATATTGGTTAATGTACCCACATGTGTGTGTATGTTACCTGATTTCTCCCCCATTTGTGGACCGATTCTCAAAATTCTTTTTTTATTTGAAAGAGTATACTCCTGAGGTGGTCCCATTTTAATTTGGTGAAGATCTGGTGCTGATCTTCGGAGATATACAATGGAACTCTTCAAAAATAGACGGCAAATCTGTCGCAATTGCTGGAATCGCTTGGATGTTTATTGAATATACATTATCATGACGTAACATCACGCCTTTATGCTCTGAGGGGGTTTGCAGATGTGTACAATACACATTTTTTGTTGTTGTTGTATATGAATTTCATAGACACGTATTACGTGTTTCGTACTTTTTCTGACGCTATTCAAGTATTCGCATCTAGCAGTCATCACTTGTCTTCATGCTCTTAACCGTTGAGGAGTAGTACCACTCCTCAACGGTTAAGAGTTGAAAGCAAAAATACACACATCAAAAGTGTCTAGGGATCAAGCATTTTTATGCGGATTTCTTGAGATTGAGATGTGGCTTTGTAATAAATTTATGATTTTATAAATTTATATGGATCCTTTTTGGTGCATTTCATAATTTGAATCAGGAACTGTGAATCAAATTCGAGTAAAAGATGAAAATCAGCTGTCAATATTTTCCCTTTATAAACATACAACGCATTGAAGACATTATTAGTGCTACTCGTGCTACTGTTTCCCTACTACTGATTAAAACCAACGTTACTAAGGAGCGGCGACGTCATTTAAGCAGGGAAGAAATGCTCAGAGCCGTGGGAATGATAGAAGCTGGTTCCCGGCAACGTACTGTGGCTTTAGCTCTGAATACAAGTCAGAGTGTTATCAGTCGACTTTGGACACGTTACCGAAGCACTGGTACCGTGGCTGAGCGCCATGGAGGACGGTATCGCTGCACCACACGGAGACAAGACCGATACATTCAAATCTTAACTCGAAGAGCTCCAACAATAACCGCCATGATGTTAGCCGTGAGGCTTCATCACTCTTCAGGGAACTTAATTAGCGACCAAACAGTCAGAAACCGCTTGCATGAAGTGAACCTTCATTCCCGAAGACCGCTATGGGTACCACCTATAGCAATGCACAATCGTAGGATTCGATATCAATGGGCTCTTGAACACAGAAATTGGGCAGAAGAACAATGGCGTTTCGTGTGCTTTTCTGATGAGTCTCGTTTTGGTATGAGACCGGATACAAGACGTATACGACACTGGAGAACCCCTGGACGCCAACAGCGATTAAAATCCTGCCAGGAAGTCCATCCTTATAGTGGTGGAACCATCATGGTATGGGCGGGTATTTGGATCGGCGGAAGAACTGAGTTGATTTGGATCAGAGGCAACCTCATCGCTCAAATTTATGCTGAGACGATTGTATCAGACGTCATCGTTCCTCTACAAGTGCAAATCGGTCCCTTATTTCAGTTAATGCATGATAATGCACGACCGCACACCGCAAGAGTTGTAAGACAGACTCTCGCCGCAGCTAACATCAATGTCCTGCCCTGGCCTGCTCAGTCGCCAGACTTGAACCCGATTGAGCATGCATGGGATATGCTACAGAGAAGAGCTCTGCCGAATATGGAGGGTATCCAGTCGCAAGAAGACCTTTTTTTGTTGTTGCAACGAACATGGGCGGCCATTCCAAAGCGTGATTTGGATGAACTCATTTTGAGTATGCCAAACCGATGTTCTTGTGTTGTTAGTGTTCGCGGTAGAAACACGGATTATTAATTGTTTAAGTTACCCAATAAAATTTTAAAGAAAACTGTTATTTCAGTCTTTTTTTCGAACTTTAATGTTAGTGGTTCAAATGTCAAAAATCCCTTTATTAGGAAAATGGCAAATTTCTTTATTAATGCAAAGGTGACTTGGTTTATCGTTACTGTGACAAACGAAAACACTTTATTTGATGAATCCTTAAAGAAAATTTTAATTAATATCAATCAGGAGAAAAGTTATTGCAAAAATATATGTTGATCCCTAGACACTTTTGATGTGTGTAGTTGAATCTTGAAGGTTAAGGGTTAGGTTTCTTGGTTGAATGTTAAATGCATAGTAAATATTTGTATAGGATATATATATATATAGGTACTTATTACAACTAAAAATGAAAAAATAAAAAAACTTTTTTGCAAAAAAAACAACCGACTTCAAAAACACCAAAAAGAGAAAAATAAACTAAAGAAGAAAAATCACCTTCTGAAGTCGGTGGCAAAAACATGAAGTCAAACAAACAAAAGTCACCGACTTCAAAAGCAGATTTTTCTTCTTAAGTTTATTTTTCTCTTTTTGGTGTTTTTGAAGTCGGTTGTTTTAAAAAAAGAAATGTAGGATTTAACTTGAGATAGGTTGATTAACAGATCGATCGATTGTTTATCAACCTATCGCATAAGATTCGTGTGACAGTGAAGTCTTGTTAGTGTTAAATACACTGAAGCAGATTCCATTAAGTACGGGAAGATATATGGCGGAACGCTGTGGCGCTTTATGTGCTAAACCGTTAGCGCTTTATCAATTTACTCTTAAACTAAAATTAGCAATTATTTTAAATATTTAAACACATACACATATTTATGCGTGTTATATTCTTTATAGAACATAGAAACGCCGGAAATTCATACATATTTAATTTTCTCACTTACTCTATTGCTACCCAATTTTGAAATACATATCTCGGCCCTTACGGTACATTTTCGCTTTTCATTTATGTAATGGTGAATATAAGAACGTATACGTGGGTTTCAATATCAGCCAATATCTCGAGATTGACAGTTCGTATTACATCAGATGTCATAAAACATTCTCATTGCTTGTAAATATTTATGTGGTTATGTTTATTTTAATGGTAATGGCCTTATATTCCCAAAATATAAATAGGTTAGTAGGATCGGCACCAACTCGTGTTTGAATATAAAGTAGTAGAATACACGAGTTATTCTTAGATATGCATGAAGATATTCATTTTCAAATACATCTACTGAAGCACAAGTTTCAAAGACAAGCTTTTACCCACAGCAGCTTTTGCTTTCGGAGGTCGAAAATTATCCTCCTGAAACGTAATGCTGGGAAAAAAGCTTGTGGTCTACCTGTGTACAGTATACGAACTTAAGCAAAATAAAAAACAAAATAATCAGTCAAAATAATAAGAACCTTACGTTTCCCGAGTAACATCATCAAATCCTGCTTACAGTGCGATCAAATTATCTTGGCAGCACTGAACATAGGCTTTGCGAAATTTTACGCATGTAAACTTGGGAATAAAACTGTTATTGCCAGATAAACCAATACTTAAACGATCAGAAAATATCTAATTTAAACAGTGAGAAATACAAATAAAATAAATATCATAACACTTTTATACATTCGTTGTAACAAAATGACCTGCACGAAGTTCGGAGCTGCCAAGATAATTTGATCGCACTGTACCTGTAAGAGGTTGATACATTTGTCTGTGATTCTAATGTATGTATCTCATATCTTTGATTTCGTGTATTCAATTGTTGATGAGCCAAATAAATAAAATAAAAATAAAATAAACCCACATCTAAATCTGAAAACCGACCGACCACATAACATTCACCACAAAGTAAATAAACATGGAAAACACACCGACATCTCTCAAACGCCATCTTCAACCCTCTACAGTTGCATTAAACTGAAGCAATCATTTCAGTACCGAATCCATCAGAGTAAGCCAGTGATTCTGAATTAGAACTCTTTGGTATTAACGGATTCCGAAGGGGGTACAAAAGGGGAGGGGTAGGGGGTGTTGATGGCTCAAGAAATGAGGGGATCTGGAATTGAGTACTTGAAGAACTGGTATGGGTATTGGTAAGTTGGTGGTAATTTATTTTTATAGGATTTAGGGTGGAAAGATGGCGTGGGTTTAAGTCAATGGAAGATTTAGATGCTTCGTGCTGAAAAATAGATTGATTGTTTACTTGCTTTATAGAGTAGGTATGTTTTTCTCAACTTTGTAATAATAACATAACATCACGACTGTAATCTTAGAAGGGCTAGGCAGAGGTGTACCCACGTTTCGCCAGTTATGTTTTAGTCCCATGAAATAGGGAGTGAGCCTTATGCCATCAACAGGGCACAAATTCATAACATAGTTTTCATCGACATCGGTATATATTAGCTAGCGACCTACTAGCCGTATTATTTTAGGATGGGTATTGAGATACTTCGAGCACAGTATTTTTCATATTTTTTTATCGTCTTTGAGTTCATAAAACACCGTTTGTCGCATCATCATCATCTGCCTAGCCTTTTCCCAACTATATTGGGGTCGGCTTCCAGTCTAACCGGATGCAGCTGAATACTAGTATTTTACATGGAGCGACTGCCTATCAGACCTCCACAACCCAGTTCATACTGAGTAATATGATACACTTTGGTAAGACTGGTTGTCAGACTTTCAGCCTCAGGTCACTGACTACCTGTAACGACTGCCAAAGATCTATTATATGACAGCCGGGACCAACAGCTTAACGTGGTTTCCGAGGCACGGAGGAAACCGTTTGTCGCATGAACTAGAATAATACAATATTTTTCTCTTAAAACTTGTTATGACTCCAAACCTACCGGGACTTTATATTCTTCTAAAAAAACAAGAATTACGACCCCACTCTAAAAGTATTTCAAGAGATTTATGACTGTCTATGTCATATTCATCTTGTTGTAACAAACAAGTGGGTACCTAGGTGCCTAGACAAGTTCAAGGTATCTGCCTACCCTCTTTCTAACGTAAACATGCCTGGATTAAATAATCATAACTCGCGCATTTGTCTGGCGGAAGTTACTGTCTGGCCAGGTCAACACTGAGATGTACGAAGGCTCTTTTCCGTGAAAATCTGACCTTTTCTTAGTTTTTAAAGTTTTTTGGGTGCTTTTCATGTAAAGGTAATTAAAGGCACATTGGATGAAAAATAAATGTTTTTTTTTGTGACTTTGCCTTTTTTAAATTCTGCCATAAAATGTATATTGAATGTTTGTATAAACTTTATTTTTGTTATCCATTTATTATACCCTCTTACCAAAACGAAATGTAAGCAAGTACTCACCTCACATATCTATTGAACCTTGATTACGATAGCACTGAAAGCCTCTTACTTGTTTTAAGATGAATGTGTTTTAGCCTACACCTCAGTACACCACACCACACACCATACCACACGTCTCAAAACACCATATCACGTCACATCATATCACACCACACCACAACACACCACACTACATCACATCACATCACACCACATCACATCATACTACACTCAACTAGTGCACTTTCAATAATAATTTAAGTTTGTAAATGTTTTCCCCTTTGTTTGTTTACTGTTTCTTCTACCAAAGGTTACAATAAGCTGTTACTATATAATATTTAATACTTTTAACTGTTTTGGGGGGGGGGGGGGGGGAGGCTAATCTGTGTGACAGGGTTTTCCTAGTGCAGATACCAGTCTCCCACAAAGGTTTTATCTGACGTAGTTTAGACATAATTTTTAAGGCACCTTTGAGGAAGAGAAATAAAATGTTTATTATTATTATTTGTTTTTATACTTTTACTTAATTCGGCTTTATTACCGGAATTATAGAATAGTACGGGCCGGAGCCAAGTACTATTCCTGAATCCTGGAGAGTGGTAAATGGGATGAGATGATGATATAGTCGGGATATTATTATATTCTAAGAAAAAAACGTGTAATGTTAAACGTGTAAACGTGGCTTCAATGCACTGAGATACAATTCTAGTGTAGTAGCCATAAAAATTACTAAATTATAATATTCACCGTGCAATGTGTGTCAACGTAACATTTTTTTCATAAAAGCTGTAGGTACTCCTCACATAATAAATTGGATTTCGCTATCGGAAAACAGAAACAAAAATCTAGATACCTGGAATTCGATCCGCTGAATATATACCGGTTATTCCAGGAAAGTTTCAAATCACCCTTTGAAACCCGTCACCACTGACCATCCACTCGAAATCCTTTAAAAGCTTTCAGGTTTAATACCTGCCGTTGGCCGTCACTGTATAGAAACCAGCTGAAACTGTAATTATACAAAAACAATCCATTCTTTGAAAAAAGACTCACCATAATTTACAGTTTATATGTTATGAAGGTTCTCCAAATATTATGCTACCTTTTGTTTCTACGTTCCGAGACGAAAATTAATATTTTAAGCTCGTACCTTGATTTGAGACAGCCTACAAAGGGAGGAAAGGCTCCGAAATATTAAACGTCTATAAATCCGAAAGATTTTGCATAGTTACGACGAAAAATGTTTTACGACGGTCTCCAAAGGTATCGGATTATATTTTAAAGGCTTGCGGAATGTATTTTGTCGTTTTACGGAAATTGGAGCTGTTGAGAACTAAACGAGGGGAAGGTAAGTACCGGAAAGTGATATTGAAATAAGCGGTTTTGGTACATTATTGCTGAAAATGCTGAGGATAGTGTTTGACAATATTAAACAGATATAGCAAATAGGTGTTACTGGATATTTATCAAAAGGAAAATACGTTTATTTTAACTGACTCTATCAAATATCTAATTTGCACTAAGCTGAATTAATTATTTTGTTGTTTGTTTAACATAACACACGCTGGTGTTCCCTGGAGAGCTCGGCAGATGTGGGCCCTGATAGGGATGAAAAAAAAAACTTACATAAACCGACCAAACAAGCACGCTATTAAAATAAGCATACCCTTACAAAAATACCCGATTTTACACGTTATGAGAAAGTATAAAAATTAATACTCCGTTGCAATGCCGTCCCATATATTATTATGTCGCATTCGGTTCATTCGTCACAGTTATTAATCAACAGATTTTAATTTGTTCGCTTAGTGAGAACCGACTGATTAAAAGCCTGAAGTATCTGTCAGCTCAGAAAATAAATTTTCCATTTTCGGAAATATATGAGGTGATTTAATCTTTCTGGTTAAAGGAAATAACGGTGACAGAATGTACGTATATTTTGTTGACAGCATTTTTGCAAAATAATGCATACATGTAGAATGAAATCAAAACTTCATAATTATGGCTCTATTCGTTGACTCCACGCATAGCCTAGCCTAGGTATTGCGCGACGCTATTACATCGAACCACTTCGAGAAAAGTTTTCGTAAACTTTTTCTGATAACCACCTTCTTAAAAGTTCGCTGTCTCCAAAATAATTAGATTAACTGCAAGAGAATGATGATGATATTTGTTACCTCGTAACTTAGTCATTTATGAACCGTATTGAAAAAAAATATCCAGTTGGCCATAAAAATTTCATGAAAACTGATTCAGTAGTTTGTGTTTTCTTCTTCTTGGCTTATGTTGACATCATGTTTTAATAATAATAATAATAATATAATAATAATAATAATAACAGGGTAAAAAAACCTTTTCCAATAAAAAAACAAAAACATATTTTTCATAAAAGCCAAGACACGAATTGAAATCTGGCTATACTGGTTCGCATAACTAATATGAATCACACCACTAGGCGCAACTCCCTATGGGAGCTGAGAATAAAAAGCGTGTGATATGTCTGTCAACGCCTGAAATATGTACACACATAATACACAATCCTACATGACACACATACATACCAACAGTCCCCAACGTTATTGCCGTTATGTCTGCGAGTACATTTGTCTTTAGGCGACACGGAAAATGAAATTCCTTTACTTTTTACCTCAGTGTATGAGTAAATACTTGTATGTCAGTGATATTATGTTGAAAACTGTCCTGTTTTATGTGTTTCAAGTTGAGATGACGAACTAAGAGCATACAAGCTTTTGCTAACTGGCTGGATATTTATCCTGAATTGACAAAAAACTTAAAACCGATTTTACTAGAGCACTGGTAAAAAAAGTTTGGGCGCATAACGTCAGAAACGCAAAATGACAGATTAGCAAATTGTCAGAAACGCATAATGCCAGGTGTCGCAAAATGACAAGATCTGATAATGACAGATTCGCAGAATGTCAGATTCGCAGAATGACAGATTCGCAGAATGCCAGATTCTCAGAATGACAGATTCGCAGAATGCCAGATTCGCAGAATGCCAGATTTGGGTTTGTGCTCAATCTCATACGTTTGAGTAAAAGAGGGCCACATCCTTGATATTTTTTTTCATCAGATAGCAAGTAAAAGGAGTTTACAAGGAATGTAGGAACGTTTCGTGGCATTCTTTAGTTGCTGCCTACCGTTAACGGGAAAAGGCGTCTTAACTGAATTCATTTAACATAAATGTGATTTTTTTTTAGGGCACTAACCACGAACAGTGTTTTGGTTGCATTGTGAAAGATAAACATGGAAATCACGCTTTAGTTACGACAAAGTCAACACGAATCCGAACTGAATTTCAGTTTCTATTTCAAATGTTGGGCCACAGACCACAACGCATCTCAAAACGAAATGCCTCCAATGACAAGTGGCCCTATCTATCAACGCTTCCAGAACATTAAATTCGTTAGATTTTATGACGTGAATGTGAGCGTCTCTTTACGACATTTCCTTCATCATTGAAACCAGTGATAAATTGTATTTTACGCCCACTGTTCCTTTTTGTTCATTGCCTTTCAAAGTAATCGCATGAAATGTAAAGGAAGCCTTTTTTTGGTAGTTGGTAAATCGTCAAATAACCCTGCCCGCTCTGGGTAGAGCGAAAGGGAGTGTCAGACTTCTACTGACTAAAAACCACCCATGTTCCTTCTTAGCCCTTGCGCCGGGGCCGCGGTATCTCTTTCGAACAACCCGCAGCCCCGACGGGATGTAGAGGAAGCCTGTAAGGTATTTTCACTATAAGTTTATCAAAAGATCAAACTAGCTCAGAGCAAATATATGTAGTCATCAACAGCCTATAATGTTCCCACTGCAGGGACTCAGGCCTCCTCTCTAGGAGAGGGATGGGCTATAATCTACCACGCGGGCCCAGTGCGGATTGGTAGATGTCACATGTCTTCAAATTTTTGGTTCTAAGACATGCCGGTTTCCTCACGATGTTTTCCTTCACCGTTTTGGGAGCAGTGGTGATGAAATAAATTACACAAAGTAATGCGCCTGACGGGGTTCGAACCCACGACTCACAGTTCGTAAGTCGGGGCCGCCACCACTGGGCCACCACTGCTCTGGGTCATCACTGCACTGAATATGTAGTATACCGTAGTAATAGTTTATCGTCAAAGTCAGTACGCACCTAAATTTGGACAGTTAAGTCTAGGCCTGGAGTTTATACGGATATAATCAGATTAAAATGGTGGAGCTCGTGTCTAAATAGGTAATAACAAGCGCTCGGGTAGATCTTCAGGTTAAACCGCGCTCGCCTGGGTTGTTCCGTAGATAAATGATGATGATTACCTTTTACACAACCAGGCACGAAGGATATGTGTCATGCCTCGAAAAGCACGTAAAACCGTTGATCACGGCTGTTGTGTAGATCTTTTACAGGCATTAAAGTCAGTCAATGGCCCGAATGTCTGTCAACCAGTCTTTTTGAGGGGTAACTTTTTACCTAGTAGTAACTGGGTTGTGGACGACAGATAGATAGTCGCTCCATTAAAAAACTGATATTCAGCTGCATCCGGTTAGACTGGCAGTCAACCCTAAAATAGTTGGGAAAAGGCTGGCAGACGATGAAAATCAGTTAAATTATCTCATAAAAACGGATCATTGGCCACTTATTTAAAACCGTGATTTTGCGAATGCCTTCTTCCAGAAAACACGAAAAAGGACACTGACATTGTCATTATACTCCACATTCGTTCCTAAACCGTCTTCCATTTGCTACAAAAACCAGTCCGCCGATATCAGCTAAAACAATCTGCAAAAAAACAGAAGCGATATCAATACCGCACTATTAGGGGGTGTTCACATCGAATGCGCGGTAATCTGAACCCACAGTTCCGGATACAACCCTAATACGCGCAGTAAATCAGCACGATCGCGCGGATGTACCGAAAGTTATGGTGCCACCATAAATTCTGTGTATTGACTATATCTGCGATCGTGTATCGTGTGTGTTGGCTTTTAGTTGTGGTCAGTTTTTGTTTGTGTTGTGTCGTTTTGATGTAGGTATTTCCTTCCGATATTGGGTGGTTTGTGTTGGAATTTTTTAAGAACGGAAAAACAAAATACATTTATTAGTACTTCCTTTAAGTGGAAACATCGTTATCCAGCAACCGACTGGTTAGTTTTTTTACATTTGTGCAATGTGTCAATACTTGGCAATCATGTCGTTTTACTTCAAGGCGTCTCTGAAAATACGGGACCAAAGGTCTTTTATGACATTTCTTCGGATTGAGCACACATGCACCCGGAACACACAGAAGGGACTATAACATAACTGGCGAAATGAGGGTGTACTATTAGGTACACCTCTGCCTAACTCGTCAGGGATTATATTATGTATGTTATGTAAATGTTTCTTCAAAAGAGACTTGAAAAAAGATTTCGGATTCTATAGATTATATAGGTATTAATCTAAAGAATCTTAAATATCTTTTAAACTTCTTTTCGAAACACTTTTTCTCCTTTCTTCTTTTTGTTTTTTTTTCTGTAGCCCTGTCAATTTAATTAGAGAATCTATGCACGCTGCAGCTGCAGGCACTGCTTTTATGAGATATCATTTGAGTCAAAATTCTGCTAAAGTCTCCGACATAGTTCATCACACTGCGTAAGTCGTAAATACAGGCGAAAGGAAACCATAGTCTACTAGATAGACACTGGCTAGCATCCTGCCCCCATATTTATGGCAGACGTGTTTTCTTGGCCCCATTAGCATTGCTTAGAATGCTCGCTCCTTTGAAATAGCCTTGCGAATTTAAGAAAGTGTTCTCTCTGAGTAAAACTAAATAATTTATCGACATAATATCTTTCGACTTAATTGAGACTAGAAGTGTGGTTGAGCAACTCACTCTTTATATGATAATATATAATTGCGTTCAATTGGGCCATTTAAGTTTCATTGCGCCATAAGTTTAAAAAATATATCTGAATCGCCCACTGGGTGTAAGATTTCCTTTTCTTTTCTTCCGTGAGTACATCATCCAACTGTTTTCCAAGACTTCACAACGAGTCATCCCAGTGCGACGTTGGAAGGCCCTGGTTTTTTGGCCTAACCTTGACCTAAAATCAACGCATAATAAAAAATAAAAAAATATATATATATATATTAAGATAAAAAATATATTAAAAGCATAGGTTATTGTTGTCCAGATGAAAGTGATTGTCATCTTTTAGAATGCACCATGTAAATGAACTGTCAAACTGGTACTAACAAATTGCATTCTGGCTAAGGACTCGGACAGTTCCAAACCAACATGTCAGTGTCCGTATCCCCGGGCTGGAGACACGATGTGACCGACCTTTTATTTAAGTAATTAGACTGGAGCTAATAAACGCAATTTGTGACTAGATGTATCTTTTATCCAATGTATCCAACTCATCGCGAAAATAACAAAGAAAATTAAACAATAACACAATCTTCTCGTATCGTTTGTACACGTAAAAGATTATTGAATATTTCGCCCCAACGCGTCGGAAAATTCTGTATTCATTGCCTATGTTATATTATTTAAGGGAAATAGGGTCAGAGGCGAAGAAAAATAAAAGATATCTTTAGCTCCGGGTATAGTCCAGCGTATACGAAAGTGGCATATCTCCGGAAAATCCGTTTAGTTTTTTACGAGGGTTAAAATGACGTCCAAGGAAGAGAGATTTTGGTGATAGGTAAATTACATTGTTGTCATTGGGAAAACATGGATGAAGATGGCACAGGAACTAGAGATTGACAGTGGGTGAATACAGACTGAGGATAATAGTAATGATGAATTTACATTGATTGTAACGGATTGGAAGTGGTAATTGGTGAGAACATCTGCTCTTCTTCACTGGTTCACCACACGATGAAACAGTAGATCTGCTTGTCGCGACGAGCAATCTGTTAATTTGTAAAACCAAGTTAGAGGTATATGAAATTAAAACTGACACCAGGTTAGGCACTAACCACACATAAAAGAAAGAAGATGTTAACTTTTTTTCTGTTCCGTCCTGTATTTATAAATATGTGTGATGCGTTGTACGTTTATTGTTTATCATTATTTATTTATTCATTTTGTGTGCACGTCATGTGCTACAAATACATTTTAAAGATGGGAATAGCTTTGGTGCTCTTAGCGTAGGTGCTCTAAAAATCGGTGATCATGGGAATACCTCTTAAATATTTTACAAATAAATATTTTTTCATCCTAGATGTCGTGAACATTTATTTCCTGAAAAGTTGGTCTGAGATGTACATATTGTGGTATCACCACGAGGTGGTATAGAATATTACCAGGTAGGTAGCTAGCAAGGAAATATATGATTTAAGATGGTTATCGAGAACATATTGATTTCCAATTAAAAATTTTATTTTCTGAACAATAAACGCGATGTTTAGACATGTGCCACTTTCATCCTAGCAAGCGGTATCAGGGTTGTTGAACCTTTTTGCATGAGCTTCAGCAATTTGTGTCTAATATTGAAGGCACGAAACTTTTGATGACAACCTGATAGTTGCGGATATTAATAAAGCCTATAAAGTTTTAAACGACATTGTTTGTTGTAAATTATAATGTGGCTTCACGTTCATGTTTTATAATTATGTTCGCGTCTGTTTTGATGTTCGTGTGAACATACAAGCCATGTCGGTTTGAGCTTTATGTACATGAATGGGGTTGCTAACTTGATATATTAACTGAAATTAAATAATTACTTCACGGTTGTGGAAAATGTTAATTTGCAATAGTAGGTACCCACAGACATTTTTAATTCAGTAAACTATTAAAAAGGTAAAGGTAGGTAAGGTATATTATTATTTACTAGCTGATGCCCGCGGCTTCACCCGCGTGGATGTCGTTCAAATTATATACTAAAGCCTTCCTCTTTAATCACTCTATCTATTAAAAAAAACCACATCAAAATCCGTTGCGTAGTTTTAAAGATTTAAGCATACAGACAAACAAACAGACAAAAATAGCTACTTTGTTTTATACTATGTAAGGAAAAGGATGTAAGGATAAGGATTGACTAGCACTCATTATATAATAGCAACATATCAGATTCATCCAATACGATGCTATAAGACACAAAAAGACATCAACATAAAATAAGTAAAGTTAAATTAAAACTAGAGTTTTCAATTATTGAAACTTTAAGCCTTGTAAAAGCAAAAAAAAAAGGATGACAGCAGCGGTGGCCCAGTGGTGTCGGCCCCGACTTACGAACAGTAGGTCGTGGGTTCGAACCCAGGCAGGCGCATTACTTTGTGTAATTTATTTCATCACCGCTGCTCTCAAAACGGTGAAGGAAAACATCGTGAGGAAACCGGCATGTCTTAGAACCAAAAAAAAAAATCGAAGACATGTGACATCTGCCAATCCGCACTGGGCCCGCGTGGTGGATTATAGCCCATCCCTCTCCTAGAGAGGAGGCCTGAGTCCCTGCAGTGGGAACATTATAGGCTGATGAAGAAAAGGATGACAGAGACAGTTATGTCGACATATTTTTTGATCGATCAGAATTACTGGAAGCAAATGGCGCATTGATTTCCCAGTGGCCATTTGTAGCACAAAGCTATCAACCCATCCATCTCATTCAGATATGTACATAACATAACATCACACCCACCTGTAATTCCCGAAGGGTTAGGCAGACATGTAACTAATAGTACACCCACATTTCGCCAGTTATGTATACGCCCCATGTAACAGGGGGCGAGCGTCTTGCAATCAACCGAGCACGAATTCAGACACCGTGCATGGCTGCTACTGAGAAGTTCCTGATGGAAAAACTCAATAACACTGTGCCCGACCCGGGAATTCAGGACCTAATTTTCAGCAGTCGCACTTGCGAATACTCGACCAATGCGGCAACGAGGCAGTCAATATAACTTAAGGGTCGCCATGTGTACAGTGTACTTATTATTATTTTTTTGGTCGAATGCTTACTTAATGCTAACTTAATATTATAAATGCGAAAGTAACTCAATCTGTCTCTCGTGCTTTCACACCAAATTTACTTAACCGATTAAAATGAAATTTGGTACGCAGATAGTCTGGAGCCTGAGAAAGGACATGGGCTATACTTTAAGCGAAAAAAACGGTTGGAAGGGGTTGAAAGGGGGGGATGAAAAGATAACTTTTGATCGCGATAACCAACATCTGTTGCAATAACCGATATCCACGCTGGCGAAGCCGCGGGCATCAGCTAGTACAGAATAAAAAAAAATCAAGTCATTCATAATAAAGCCTCTGTTTACACATGGTATGTACGGTAATTTAAATGGAACATATCGTGATATTACAAAATGGAATAACAACAGAGAGTGAAATTGAAATTGTTGCGTGATACGATAAATATAACTTGGCTTTGTTTGTTAATTGTAATGACTTGCCTGAGGTCATACATGTTATATCTAGGAATATTAAATGGTACTTTATTGTGTGTTTCTATGCTGAACCGGTGCAAATTATACAGAAGCCTCAGTGAGAACGACCCACGATATATACAAATAAATATATGCTTCTTTTTCTTTAGGTATGTATGCAGTGTGTCTCCTCAGACAATGGCCCACCATCTTACGCTGGATGCCCTGACACGGTACACCTAATGATTTTATTTCTGCATCAGCGAGTGGTATAATCGCATAGCTGAATTTTAGGTCAAACATATTTTTATATTTTTGCCATTGACACATCAAGAAGATAAGTTAAAGGTCTGTTATTATACACGTTTTCAGTCTAAGTGACACATCTCTAGAGAGATCCTAAGAGCCATATTTTATGTGCACATAAGTAACATTTTGATGACAATCTGTTTAAAGTAAATTCGTGTCTGCGTCGTAAAAATAAATATACACAGCTAGGCTTTTAAAGTAATTCCTTTAGGCTTTTAGTTTTCGATGAGAGCCCCAAAACCGTGTTAACGAATAATCTTAGTCTTGAGAAGAATTGGCTTTTGTATGTTTGGACTGAAGATATTTTTATGTAAAACTAGCTGAACCCGCGCATGCGTTGCAATGCTTTTTTTCCTATCTACTACCCTACCTACCTACTACCCTACCTACCCACTACCCTACCTACCCACTACCCTACCTACCCACTACCCTACCTACCTACTACCCTACCTACCTACTACCCTACCTACCTACTACCCTACCTACCTACTACCCTACCTACCTACCTACTACCCTACCTACCTACCTACTACCCTACCCACCTACTACCCTACCTACCTACTACCCTACCTACCTACTTTCCTACTTACTACCCTACCTACTTACTACCCTACCTACTTACTACCCTACCTACTTACTACCCTACCTTCTTACTACCCTACCTACTTACTACCCTACCTACTTACTACCCTACCTACTTACTACCCTACCTACCTACTACCCTGCCTACCTACCAACCACTTTCTCTCCGTATAAACCTTCTCTGGACTTTCACAAATAATTTAAGACCAAAATTAGCCAAATCGATCCAGGCGTTGTTGAGTTATGCGCTTACCAACACATTTTGCGATTCATTTTTATATTATAGATATAAGGTGTTTTGGTTTCATTCAGGTCAAGTGTTTATTTAAATAATTCATACAATTTTGCGTAGCTTATAAAACCAGCGTTTTTTATGCACCTTCTAGTTAGGTACTATTACAAATTAATGTCTAGAATTACTTGACTTTAAGAAGGTTTGTTCGCCGCCTTAGATACAGATACCTTCTACATTGTATTGGCAAAATGAAACAAATCATACAATAGTGACGGCTCGGTTGGCGCAGTGGCTGAGCGATTGGACTGCTGCGCTGCGTGTCGCGGGTTCGATCCCCGCACGGAACAAATATTTGTATGGCCTACAGATAGTTGTTTCGGGTCTGGGTGTGTTTGTGCATGTGAGTTTAATGTTTGTGAACGCACCCACGATACAGGAGAAATAATTCCTAGTGTAGGGCAAAGTTTAAAAAAAAAAGTGTGGTACAGGCAGCAATATTCAACTACACGGCAAACAACGAGATCACACAGACAAAATGTGTCTGGCGACCGACGACAAAGGACTTTTCGAATCACCAAGCACGAAATTACAATTACTCGCAGAAGAAGGTACTCGTACCTAGTAGCTGAACAAAATATATGTGATCCTTGTAATTACGGTCCCAGAAATCGATATCAATATAGCAAAGCCATAACTTGGCTGTAATTAAGGCGAGGTCGATATTTACCGCCCACGCTCGTACGTGAAGCGATAGAGTCATATTCTTTCATCAAAATAAGGGCTAGACTCCAATGAGTACTTTCCTCCTATCTTCTTTTATTAAATTTAACGTTCTAAATCGAGATAAAAAGTGTTGCTGCCTTCGGATTTCTGGCTCACAAGCAATCGAACGAAGTTGGGGTCAAGTATCAAAGCACTCCGAGATAGTATGTATAGAGTAAGGACCATGCATGGCAGTTGACAGCTGTCCGGGTTCACAGAATCGGAGATAAATACCCAGAATCGGCAGATCAGCAGGAGCCGAATAAAACCGAATATGACTAGCAATATTGCTAATCTCTAACAATTGCTATTTGCTAATTGTTCAGCTCTTGCTAGCTTGTTCAACAAATACTGCCAAAACGAGTGCTCTTAGCGCCCCTGTTCAAAATAATAATGCTAGTTTTTTACGTTTATTGCCCGTGGTCCACCCGCCTAGTCCACCAGTAGGCTAAATCCTCTCGTTATTCATCGTGTTTTTGTTACCAAAAATTAGCTATAGTCAATCAAACGACTTCCTCCCAAGCCTGCTAACTTACTTCCGATGACTTCGCATAGCTCATAAACTTTTCAAAGAGGAAATCTGCCACACGTGCCAGGCTCAACCACTGTGTTCAATACCTAACTGCGTCACTATTATCAGAGGATGCTGCAAGCTGTAATTAATGAACAGCAGAGCTTAGCCACTAATTAAATTGCAAGCAAATAGCCGAGCATTATACGAACTACCGGACATACTAATTATAATTATAGCCCTTGTGTGTTTACGACGTTCTATGTATCAACTTGGATGTTATTAGAAGAGAGTATAGACAGCTACCTATCTAATTCAGTCTAAGCTAATCTTTCCCTGAGTAAAGATTGATTTTAGTTTGGTTTTGATACTTAAATTGTTTACAGGTAGGTAGGTAGGTACGTGCTCGTATAGGGGATCGGACTGACTCAAAAAAATAGAATTCTGTTTAGTCCGTCAGTTAGATTATCGAAAAATATTGGATACGTGTTTTTTGTTTTATCAAATCAATAAAAATTGACGAAGATAAAGCGCGTCAAAGATCATGGAGTGGGGCTTGAAACGTCAGTTGAAGGTACAAAATGTACTATCATATTATGACGTCACACGAGTTTTCGAAGCACTGTATCGTCTTCATTTTTTGTTTACGTGAAAAAAGAAAAAATATGTGGTCAATATTTTTTGGAAATCTATCTGACGGACTAATTAGTTTTTTTTTGTCCGATCCCCTAATCACTCGAATCAATCTTCAGGTTAAACCAGGTTGGCCTAGGTTGCTCTGTGGATGGGCCATCCATTACATATCGAGGTTCTTACGTGCCTTGGAAAGCACGTTAAGCTGTTGGTCCCAGCTGCCATGTTTAGATCTTTGGCAGTCGTTACAGATAAATCAGTGACCTGGGCCCCGAGTCTGCTATTCAATAGTGTCAGAATGGTCTATCATTGATCTCATAATTGTTGATTTTGACAAGTCAAGTCATCAATCAACAATTATGAGATCAATGATAGACCATTCTGACACTATTGAATATCAGACTCGGGGCCCTGAAAGTTAGACAGCCAATCTTAACAAGGAGTGTCGGATTACCCAGTACAAACTGGGTGGTGGAGATCGAGATAGGCAGTCGCTGCATGTAAAGTACTTGTATTCAGCTGCAACCTGCTGCTGCTGGTGGTCAATCACAATATAGTGGGGTAAAAGCTAGGTAGATGATGATTAATTTGCTTAAACATACCCATCAACCAAAACAGTGCGATGCTGAGGATAGGTGGAGCTATATGTAAATAGGTACTCCACTGGTTGACGAGTTCAGTGGACTCAGTAGGCAGCTGATGGTGATAGAGACTAGCGTGGGCGAATTTTGCATCATGGATTGAGAACTTGCCAAGTCACTAGTTCAGAGCCGAAAGACGAAAACAAACTTGAGTTTGTTGTATGTGGGTTTCGATTCTGCAGAGATTTCGTCAACTGTTTAAAGATTCATTGCAAAGTTTCACTATTAGCTTCCGTCATCCGGAAACTTTTGAGTTCATGGTTGTTTGCTTATTAATATATGTATTACTATGTAGTTACCTTAGCTTTATTTATGTGTCACTAACTTTGGTTGCTAGCGCACCCAAACCCACATGTGTAAAGACTAGTTAAAAACTCAATTAATATAGTAATGCTTCGAAGTTTTTGCTGAAATATATACATAATATGTTATTTTAACAACAACTGCCTTGACTGCCTCGTTGGTTCACAAATGCGACTACTGAGCGTGAAGTCCTGAGTTTGATTCCCGGGTCGGGCAAAGTGTTATTGAGTTTACCTTAAGGAATTGCTCAGTAGCAGCCACGTAGTCTGGACTTGTGTCTCACTGATGACAATAGGCTCGCCCCTTATTACTTAAACATAAGAAGTGAGATTGGGCTTACTATTAAGTATACCTCTGCGTAAACTTTCGGGGATTACAGGCATCATAATTATATTATTTTATGAACAACAACAAAATAATCAAAACATAAAAATAAATGATCACCACAAACAATATAAGATTAAGCACCCTCCACACAGACAAAAGAAACCTTAAGTACCCTCCACACCCGAATAAGCCCCCAATTACCGTATTTTCCGATCTCGTAATACCCTGTTAGCTACCTCAGCACGTTAATAGTGGCCATATGTTACCAATATGGGTGATTCGGATGAATTTGGTGCGCAAGCGGTGTGATAAACTGTGACCCGAATATGGGTGATCTTGATGATGAATAGGGACCTTTCTTTTGGTGATTACAGGGTTATTGTGTGTGTATACTTGTATAGTATTGGGTTTTTTGTATTTATATAAGTATACAGGGTAGAGATCTTTATAATTCTATAACACTGAAAATATTGATTGTAATTTTGTTTTATTTAGTGTTTCGCATTAAGCGACTGATGTCAAACGCTGTATCCTAAACCGCTGCATGCTAAATGTATCTGTATAATCTTAAAATTAAATACAAGTTAGCTGGCTGTATACTTATTAGCTTGTTCGACTGTACGTGTGATTGTAGCTATTTCATCTTTCCAAGGCTTGATACAATGCTGTTTTTCAGATTTACTCTTCCGAATAGGTGATTGCTTGTTCAAATGTATAATTAGACATAAGGTCCCGGGTCTGATTCCCACGTTAGGCAAAGTGACGGTGGGTTTTCCATCAGCAATTTTGCAGTAGCCGCTACAGAATCTGGATTTGTGCCCGATTGATGACAATAGGCCCCTATTACATGGGACGTAAACATAACTACCGAAATGACGGGTGTACTTATTAGGTACACCTTTGTTTAACCCTTTGGAGATTACAAGCGTGCTGTTATGTTATTTTGTGACCCTAAAATAACCTTAATTTCATGTTTGTTTTCATTTATTTATTTGGTTAACCAGCAATTGTTTGCACAATACAATTTACGAAACATTGGTTAGAGGTACATTTATATGTGCAACAATTAATAATAGGTTAACACCACATACACTACTTGTGTTCATCAAGATTAACTGATAATTTACTTGATTATTTTTATAAAGCAATAATCCTCTTTTATACCACTAACATTTATATCTCCCAACTCCAGCTTCCATAGTTTTCATCAGACTTAAAAAAACATATAATTATAAATAAGATCTGAATGATCATGAAGACACGTTGATAGCAGTACCTCCTAGCTAATTACGTAGCGAGTGGTCACAGGGCAGCCATCCAATCTAAAAACTAACTGATCTTGAGTTGTCTGAGCGAGCTCTCTGACTCTTGTAGTCGTGTTGGTTTGTTGCACTTTGGTCTTGTGAGTGCAACTATTGTTAAAATTTTCACAAAATCTCCAGTATCTACAGTCGTAGATACCTCAACCTATCTTCGCCACCTTCTTCCACCTTTCGGGAAACACAGGCTCAATTTTTTGGTATGTCAAATAATTCAAACCGTACCATAACTGTACAGTAAAAGATAAAATTGTTTTTTTTTATCTGGTTTGTGTCATGGCTATCTATTTTGTTCCGGTCAGTTTAGTAAGACCGTCTGTCCACCTAGTCGGTTGTCTTCCCACATTCCTCCGTCCTGTCTGTGGTCTCCACTCCAGCACTTTCATCCCCCATCTTCCATTTAATTTATGGCATATTTGGACAGCCCACATCCACTTTCTTTTTATTATTGCTATGGCCGTAAGTCTCGTTCGTCATTAAGAAACTGCTTCACAACAAGACTATTCCAGTTCTGATAATATACGCACAACAATTTTCATATGCACGACATACTACTTTACACCGTATTGATACCAATTCCTATGTAAATTATTATCTATGACATCAGAGGTGCGACTGCGCCGCTAATAAATCACTCAGTTCATTAGCAAACAGTAGATTTTTGTTTCAATTCAAACTGTTTCACACAATTATTTACAATATGTTATGTTACAAAGACTGGTTTGTTTTGTTACAAACTTGTTATTTTAGCGTGTGTCGATGACGTGAGGTTTTACTTCGTGCGTTCTGAGATAGTTATTTAAGATGAATTGATTTATTTATAAAATGGTTGTGCAAAACAGTTATTTTTACTAGAGAGAGAAGATAAACTATCTGTGGTTCAGACCATTTGAGTGCTCTGAATGCTGTATCTTTTATGCTCACCTATCAGACCATAATGAAGTATAGGTACCAGAATTTCAGAGTTCATTCCGATCTGCACACACCAGTCCACCTGTTCCACAAGGTAGTGGTTGCCTCTGATTCAGTCGCATTTGCTATTATCTACATGTGTCCCGAATGTTGCAGATGACATTGGCTCTCGCATAAAGGTTCTTTAGCAACAAGTCCTTTAAATCCATGTTCATACTTTGCATATTACTTGAGTCACGATATCTGCAGATAGAATCCCCGTATTCCCGAATACCCGTATAGATCTACGTCACTGCGAACACAAAAAATATTCGTACAGCGTGTAAATACGGACCCAAGTAGAGCACACTACCAACCGTATCTCATAAAAGCTAGCTATAGTATCGCAAGGTTGGTGCACTGTTAACTTGTCTGTAAAGCGCTCAGTAGCGCTGAAGAGCTGCCGTTTATCAGCGCTAGTCTTTACCTGAGAGCCATTGCCTGATTGATATAGTGGAAGGAGTTAGCGATAACCTACCTATATACCTTAAGGGCTCGTTTACGGAGACGCGGGGCGTCGCGCGGCGCGTGCAAAAGGCTCGTCTCGTGCTTTTTTATTAATTTACTGAGAGACGGGTCCACCGCAACAAACGCTGCATTTTAAACTAACGAGCGAAAAATCTATTTTCGTAAAATCGACGTTTGAAATCGTTAACTTCTTCATCCATCGCCATGTGTTTAAATTAAAAACGCAGCACGCGCCGCGCGACGCCCCGCCTGTACGTAAACAAGTACGTAGTCACGTATTGATAGGGGAATCATTCTTTCTGTTTAATATTTTCGAAATAGTAGGAGCACGTGGCTACATAAGCCGCCTAGGTCAATCTTCAGGTTAGACCATGCTTGCCCAGGTTGGCCCGTAGATGGGTCCACCCATAACATACCGAGTTTTCTCCGTGCTTCGGAGAGCACGTTAAGTAGTTAATCTGACCCCAACATAATTGGGAAAAGCCAAGGCAGATGGTGACTTTGGGCAACCTAGGAATCGAATCCGAGGCCTTTTGAACAGCAATAACCCTTGTGTCCACTAAACTAACTCATCCGTAACAACAAACTTCCGTGTGGTGTCGGACGTAAAGAATAGCACCATCCCATATCTTCCCGTGGATGTCGTAAGAGGCGACTAAGGGACTTACCAGAGAATGGGCAGCAGCGTTCTCTGTGTCTTTGTAACAACCATACTGCGATCGCCAACCCGCCTGCCAAGCGTGGCGATTATGGCAAACCCCCCCAAAAATGCCTGGGGGAGGCCTATGTCCAGCAGTGGACGTCTTTTGGCTGAAATGATGATGATGATGATGATGAACAACAAACAAACAACCGCAACCGTATTTATCTCCTAAACAAACACTAAAACAACAACACGGCAGCACAAACAATGTCTAACTGCACTAAATCCAACACAATTTTACGATGAACTGTGAAAATAAAAGTAAATAATAATGACAAACGTCCACAAAACGAGCTACGAATCTAATACCGATATATTATTCGTGAGCTTTCGTCCAAATACTGACGTCGAGCACTGAGTTACAACCCCTCAGGGGGTGAAATCTACTCCGCAACTTATTTATTATTCAACCTTTCCTCAGCTATGAATGTTCATTAGTGCTAAAATAAATTCGTTTGGATCTTTTCATGTTCAGTGACCTTTTTTGTCTAAGTATGCTTGTTTGTCGACCAGCGGATTGAGCGTGTCACTAAAGTTATTGTTGAGAGTGGACAATCCCTTTTACGAAAATGGATAGGTAGGCGTTTTGTGTCTTTTTGTGTTCATGTTTTTGATACCGATTGAGGACCGGGGATGACCAAATAAATAAAAGATGGATGAATTGTGTGAGGAATTTTATAAAGGAATAAGATGTATATTTATGATAGCTAGACGATTGACAGGGGTGAATGGTATAGACAAATAACATTGGAGAAGGGCAGGAGGATGATAATGTTTTTGATAACGGACTTTGATACTTACGTTTTGTGTCGCACCTTTTTTCAATTTAATGAAATTAAATCCAAACGGGTCGATTTAACTACGATATTTTTTTCCCATGGTATTCTGGCCCACGCCACAGATATTATAATACTTCGTACAGATACCCAATCCCATACAAAGAAATGACACCTCCCTAAGTCATCTTATTGCTCGTTTTATATTCTTTCCTCCATTATTTCAACAGATGGCAGCACCAGCGTCGCACTAATTGCCACAGACTGGAGTTTTACAACGCCATCTAGGAGTTCACGTTTCGTGTTATGTAGTTCCGGAACTTTCGGGTTCAGTAAAATGAGAAAAATATTTAATTATTTCGCTTAGAAATGTTAAAAGATGTGTTATATTTCTTTATACAGTAATACATATGCTTTTTAATGGTTAAATTTAATTAAAATTATACAGCAGTTACGATTATTGTATGTGGCAAATTGAGTAAAACGCCATCTATTGCAAACAGCTCTAGAGAAAATGATTTACAGATGGCTTACTTTTGACAACTTTATCAATCTATGGGTACGAATTGAAGTAAAAGTCCTCCTTTAACCTTTTTTGTTGAAATAACGTGATAAATGAGTGTAAATAGATAAATAAGCGTTAAACATGGAACTTTTGATTTTTGCAAATCTTATTTCGGCCGAAATCTACCGTATAACGCATTTAAGCGATTGTTAATTTTATTACTGCTACATAAGCTGCCATCTATTGTTTTTTTCAAGATTAATTATAATTTGTTCGAGTTGTGACCCCATGCCCACGCATTCGGCCGAGTTTTCCACTACTGTTCCCACTCCGTGTAATCTGGGCCGCGGACCAGAGGCCAGTTTCCCCCTAACCCACGATTACAATTGAAATTCCGACACTCAGCGTTCTGGTGTTGCTCATTAAAAAGGAGTATTGGCCTTAATTAAATGACAACTGAAAATTCAAAAATGATACTTACTACTTACTTTTTTTTAACTTTGACCCACACTAGGAATTTCTCCTGTATCGTGGGTGCATTTACAAACATTTAAACTTACAAACACAAATACCCGGAACAAGTATCTGTAGGCCATACAAATAATTATTCCGTGCGGGGATCGAACCCGCGACACGCAGCGTAGCATTCCAATCGCTCAGCCACTGCGCCAACCGATAAAGCCACCATACATTTTATTCCTTCCTATAACCACAAATAATTAACCTACCTTCAAAGACCACAAACTTAGGTTGAAGACAGTAATGTATGATCTACTTCAGCAGTGCAACTCATGCAATTTCTGTGTTCTAATCCTCTATACACCCCTGTCATATTACAAACACTAAGTTCATAATCCTGAAGTACAGATACTATATAGTATCTAGGTATACTAGTCGCTACCTGCGGTTGCGCCCGCCTTTGAGACGACAGACTCAAGCTTAATGCTAGATATAGCGATAGCTTTAGAGATTCTAATGGTGTAAGTCCGTTTGAATTATTTCAGATGACTTTTTTGACTTTGGCTTTAGGATTCGAGAGTTGGATCACGCTTTTACCCACAAAGAGATTTATAATGACTTTTTGTGGCATAAAAAGTACTCTTTTTTTTTTTTGGTGGGTCAAATGACCCCCCCCCCGCTCTTGGGCAGAGCGAAGGGGAGTGTCAGACTTCTACTGACTAAAAACCGAACCCATGTTCCTTCTTTGCCCTTGCGCCGAGGCCACGTCATCTAGTACAAAAATCCGCGGCCCCGACGAGGTAAAAAAAAAAAAAAAAAAAAGTACCCTTGCTTCGACATTTCGGAATCCTTAGCTTTCAAGAATTTTTGACACATTGGTACTTCCAGATGTATGAGGAGCTCTTTAAGCCACGTAACTGCCGCTCTTGTCAATCTTTACGTTAAGCCGTGTTTGTCTTGGTTGATTCGCGGATTGGTTGGTACCGGCTGCCATATATGAATTCGTTACAGGTAATCAGTACCCAGAAATTCTGAGAACAAGTCTCAGCAAAGGGTATCGTATTCTCCAGTAGTAACTGGGTTGTGGAAATCAGATTAGTCAGTCACTCCATATAAAATACTGGTATTCAGTATCCGGTTAGACTGCCAGCAGTGCCAGCCGGCCCTGAAATAATGGGGAAAAGGTTAGGCAGATGTTGTACTTTCAGTATAGGTAATATTCCCAAACATAAAAATTACCTCCCTTTGCAACTTGCGTCGACACCCTTGCGCCATCCCATCTTCCTAGCACGGTGAGCTGTGCTGGGGCGGCCGCTGCAGGTGCTGAAAACCTCAAGCGGCACAAATACAACAACTTAATTGGCAGATAAAATATGTGTTTGAGCCGTTTGGGGTTGAAACACTGGGGCCTTGGGGTCTGAGTGCTCACCTAATCTTTAAGGAAATTGCCAAGCGGTTGGTCGACTCTTCACGTGACCAGAGGGCTGGCCTATTCTTTGGCCAAAGAATAAGCATTGCCATCCAACGTGGGAATGCTACCAGCCTTCTAGGCACTTTTCCTGTTGACAGCAATGTGGACGAATTTTTTGACGCCCTGTAATTCTTCTCTTTTGCTACTTGTATATATTTTATTATAATTTTAGCCCTCAACTAGTGGGTACATATACATAATGTACGTTACTGTAGCGCGTAGTTTCAATCACATCCGAGGGAAACAACTTTACGTAGGTGGAATATCGTCCGTAACTCAATTATCGGAAAATTCTGACAGGTATCTCGAAACCTGTGCTTTCCCAGAGTTTTCGATATGTTCACAAAATTGCCCAATTGACCATCCAAGGATTGACAGCAGTTTACCTTAAATCCCTATCTAGGTTTAATTTTTCCAGCTTGTGACTTTTGTCTCACTCAGGTGAATCTCACGCGGGACACGGGACAAGACTGCCCGCGTCGATCAATACAATGATTAGGAATTTGCGTGAATATTAGCAAAAGAGGTTAGAAGATTTTATGTTCTTCTCTAAACTTACACCATTTTATTTTATTTTAAAAATAGCGGCCACTCATAAATCTATAACCACAGCATGAGCTATTAAAACGACAGGCGTCGTCGGCCCTTGCAGGCCCCTGAAATGTTACCCCTTTAAACACCTACATACAAGTTAATTAGCACCTCTATTCCGCTCCCACCCCACTCGGGATATGCTTTAGTTTACCCAGAGCTTAAACATTAACATATTCTAACATAACAGATGAATGAGCTCCACGAACAGTACAGACCGAGGCAGCGAATTGTAACTGTTGCAAATAAATCCTACTATAATTACGTAGCTCGGTTGTACAAATAAATGT
Source organism: Diarsia dahlii (assembly GCA_949775195.1). Lineage (NCBI taxonomy): Eukaryota > Metazoa > Arthropoda > Insecta > Lepidoptera > Noctuidae > Diarsia > Diarsia dahlii. The sequence continues at coordinate 7,391,082 of OX459195.1, read as the reverse complement.
TGTATTTGCACGGATCAGGTGGATACCAGTTCATCCGTTGTTAATACAGGTAATATTAAACTGTGTTGATGAAACTCGATGTTTGTTGTGTGAACGCTAGTTTGGTTGGTTGAATGTATGGTGACTGTTAAATTGAAGTTACATATTTTGTCAGCATAATACGTAACATCACGCATGTAAACAGGTTGACAGAGGTGTACCTAAAAGTACACCCACATTTCGCCAGTTATGTATAAATCCCATGTAATAGGGCCGAACCTATTTTATCAGTTGATGAATATAATGCAGTCTTTAACAAAATTCTTGACAATTGTAAATTTTGGTTCGCACTTATAGGTCGTTATTGCAAAATTTCTAGTTTGAGTATTTGATTATAGAACTACTAGAACTCCAGTCAAGGCGTTTCCTTCATAGCAATGAAGTAAGTTCATGACATCACAAAGAATTACACCCATATTTTGCTAATTGTGTTTAAGTACCATATAATAGGGAGTGTGCCTATTTCCACCCACCGGGCTGCTAGAAAATTCCTGCAATATAGCAATTTCCTGACCCAGGAATCGAACCCAGGACCTCATACTCAGCATTCGATTTAGAAACTAATAGACAGTACTGTCATTATCGTGACTCAACCAGCTTTCCCATAGGACCCACTAAGAAAAACAAAAGACAGCGCCCTATGTATAAATGAAAAATACTACTTAGAAACCAACATCAAAGTGTTCCCCGTCTAGACTTCACATGGAAATATCCCTAACCTCCTTGGTTTGTCCGTAAGAGAGGATTAGGGGATTGTGTCAGGGGAATGGATATCAGCTGTATCCACACTGATAGCATGCTTTTACGACAGTCTGTTTTCGCCGACATTTTGCTACACTACGTAGCTATAACGAGATCCGTGCTAGTAGAAAATATCTTGAGCCAAGAAGAGGAAAGTATGCAGTTTTGATAAATACTTCAGCGTAAAGTAAAAGGTAAAGGATTTTCTTGCAGAATGCTTAATCTTACGAAAAGACTAGGACTAGAAACTGTAGGATTGTTCTAGTTAAACATGGAGGATACCGAATCACTCAGAATACTTTAATCTCACGCATTTGTCCCATGGGGGTAGACAGCAATCCTTAATCCCCTTCAAATCTGTATAATCCTTTTGCTTTCTACTGTCAAAAAACTTTCATTATGAGCTACAAACAAAAAAACAAATTCAATAAATAGTATAAAGAACCAAATTCATAAAAGCGAGCATTGACGGAGCTTCTAGTAAACCATAAGTTGTGCAGTTGAATGCACTCACTACTGCAGTTGCTGAGTGCATCGACGTCGCTGTTGAACTTGGCTACGTCACGGCTTTACTTTCATGGAACCATGATACAGAAAAACTATAGAAGTCTTACTTCTTCTTTGTCAATTATTCTTTTATAACATATCTTTCTGGATGGGTACAAGAGTAGAGGAAGACCAAAGAAACGATATAGATGGGACTGTGTTAGGAATGATATGGCAAGAAAGGAGGTGTCTCATGAGATGACGGGAAAGAGAAATATGGAAGAAGAAGATATTATTAGAGAATTGGGATAAGGGCAGAAGAATGATGATAGTATTACATGACGTTAAGGCGGGGTTGCAGTACTTTTTAAGATTTTTTAACCTATAAAAATCGAACTAAATACGAGTTTTTTAATAAATAAAAATCATTACATAAAAATTGAACATACTCTCTTTAAACGCGATTTAGAATGATCGGCTCGATACTTTTTTTTATCAAACATGACTCTAAATCACAATTTCAAACGTGTACTGCTAAGACATTTCATCATGAATTTATATAAAAGTTATATCAATAGATAGAACTTTTTATTCTGAAGTAAATGTTGAAAGCATATTGTATAATTTCTTTATAGTTTTTCTCCAAGAAGCAAAAAACAGTCAAAATTTAGGCATTATAACGCTCGCGTGGCAGGGCGGGGGGTGAGGTCGTGCGTACATAAAAACAAAGTACTGCAACCTCGTCTTAAGCCATATAGCTAATATACTAAGCATGTGCAGTTTTATCTGTACAGGCACGCATGAACGTGTGTAGAAGAAAACTGTACAGTAATCGTTGGAATGCAACTCGGTTTTTTTTATACACATTCAAAACAGTCACATAATCTACTGTGTATGACCATCTTTAAGTAGAAGTTTAATAATAGTAATAGTAGAATCATATTTCACATGTAAAAAAACTTTTTAACAAAAAATAAAACCGACTTCAAAAAAAAAACACAAAAATGTCAAAAATAAATCAGTTTCTGAAGTCGGTGAGTTTTGTTTGTTTGATTTCATTTTTTTGCCACCAACTTCAGAAACTGATTTATTTTTGACATTTTTGTGTTTTTTTTTGAAGTCGGTTTTATTTTTTGTTAAAAAGTTTTTATTTTTCACTTTTTAGTGGTTCACATGTTCATGGGTCATAATGTGGACAATGTAGTTTTTTTTTTTGAGCATTATTGATTTTTCAAAAACCGCTTGTCCGATTTCAATAAAAAGACCATTTGGGAAGTATACCCTTTCCAACAAAAAAATAATTTTTCAAATCGGTTAGCAAGTGACGGAGTTATGCCCGAACAAACATAAAAAAAAAAAAACATCTGAATTGAGAACCTCCTTATTTTTTTAGAAGTCGGTTAAAACAGAACGAGCCTATTGCCCTCAACTGGCCATAATTTAGGACTCGATGGCTACTACTGAGAAATTAGTGATCAAAACACAATAACACTTTACCCGACCCCCGAACCTAATACCAAATGTCCAGCAGTGGCGCTTGCGACCACTAGACCAACAAGGTAAGTGACATTTCTTAGAATATTCATGCCAAATTAGTTTCACCGAGAACTCAGCTACATGGACGCTTCGGACAAGTCTCTCAAAGTACAGGTGGAGTTGTACTGAAAACAGGACACGAGGCGGGCCATCGGTCCCTTCCACAGCCATTCTAGGAATATGAAACTTACAAAGCGTCCCAAAGGCATGGGCAGTTCAATCGCTTTGTGAATACTAGGCATCAAAGGTGGAAGTAGGTGTGGTATTATACGTGATGTACTTCAAGTCAGCTCATAGTTATTGAATAGAGGAGTCTGTGTTAAATGTACAGGGGGTCTAAAATGGCCACGTTAAACAGTTAATGGTGCTAAAATAGCACTAACTGGGTTGTGGAGGTCAAACAGGCAGTAGCTCCATTTGAAATACTGGTATTCAGCTGCATCCGGTTTGACGGAAATGGCTTAGCAGATGATGATGAGTCTTGATCCTGAGTATCATTGGTCATCATTATGGTCTCACCGATAAAAAAAATGTCTAGTGCTGCAGCTGGTGATCCAGAAAACAACAGTTTACAGACACAAATTTTATCATTGTTGTTTTTGTTTATTTTTTTATTTTATTTTACAAACCTTCTTCATCTTTCTGTGGGTTGCTTTACCATGCTACGTTAGACGAATGTACTTACTTAATCTGTAGTGGTTATGCATATCTTTTTACTGATTTTGTTTCTGTTACGGTATGAATATGCAGGGGTGCATCGCTCACGCTAGATTATAAAGCTACGTGTTCAATTTATTTATTTATTTTACAGTTCATGTACACGCTAAATACAGAATAGACAAAAGGTAATTTAATTCTCTACAATATTAATCATACATACAAATAGCGAGAAACCCATAGGAAAAAAGATGTTTGCAAAAAAACGATTTTTGTGACCTTAGATTTTCAATAGACGCGGTCACCCTACCATATGTGAATTTTGAGACAACTTTTAGAATGTCAAAATACAACTTTATACGGGTTTGTAGCTGGGTATCTCAAATTCCGAGATTCTTACCTAATTTTGGCTAATTTGACTGGACTAAGAGGAAATCGTCAAGTAGTTGTACACCTATTTTATTATTTTATCACCCCCACTTTCTGTTAATGGTGATTTAATCCCCCAATAACTTCTTAAAAACATCAATTAACCATCTTCTATAAAAGAAATAAATATAAACATCCGAATTGATAACCTCCTTCTGTTGTCTGTTAGTAAAATAACAGCTGTTACTAAATATATTAAGTAAATATATATGGCACTTATAACAAAAACACTTTTTTCATATATTTTTTTGCCTGTCTGTCGGTGTGTCGTATCTGTTTGAAAATGAAAATGAAAAATATTTTTAATCTATTGCATAGATTCTATCGCGGGCCTTGAGTTGAGCGTGGAGAGCGAATCCAGAGATTTCCTAACGAAAATATTCAGGATTCAGTATTCAACCAGGTTGCTATGGTTACGGAAAATAACAAGGTTGTCAACTGAGGTTGTTAAATTAAATAATTAATAATTTGCTGTTAATAAATTAAATAATTGTTTGTCTCTCTGCTTTCTCCTTCTACAATATTCTTACTCGTATAATTTGTGTACAAAGTGTTTTAAATATGAATAAACAAAGTGCATTTATTAATGAAGAAAGTCACGAAAAAATAGTGAAAGAAAATGAGTGAGGAGTGAGTACTCTATAGACATTCATTTTATTATTAGTACGCATCTATCATAAGTTTTATTGGTTTTTGCATTACTATTCTGCGAATCGGTCTAAAACGATTCGTTTTCTTATATAAAATCTAAAATAAAATAAATAATTTTCATATTTTTCAATGTTATGACACTTACGTCAGGCTGTCAATACTTTTTCTTTTAAATTTTCTGTCATAGAGTTTCTTACTAGCTTAGTTAGTCTATGAAGGTTAGTTTTGATTTATATAATGTACATCGCGCGAAATTCGAAGATCAAACTCTTAATATCGTTATTTTTGTTCAAATTTTTTGAATGAATAATTATTTTGGTGTGTAATTACACTATTAATACCTAATTATTTATACCTATTATTGCATAAGTTGATAAAAAATGCTATGCAATAGATTTACCGCGGCAGTCTCCGAGTGCCACACGTTTTTTTATTTAAACAAAATGCTTCTGCTTGTTCCAGGAATCCCCCTATATGGTTGGACTTTTACTGGCACACAGCTTATTTTATAATGTGTAATTTGAGCTAATTTTATTTTAGGAAATAGGTTCGTGTCCCTCCCAAAAAAACCCGTGTGGAGAAGTTACATTTTTTATAAATAATAATTTCACGCGAACGGAGGTCACAGGCAACAGCTAGTTGTAATTAAAACTAAACAATTACTTCATTGTGTAATTTAAAGGGGATACAAACCTAAGTCACTTGAATGTGAACTGCACGTTCTTAAAATAAATTGTTTTGTCTCATAATAGGCTTAATTGGAATGTGTCTCTGTAACTTAGTTTGACCCAAACTTAATTACTTACATAGAGGTAAGAACTTTGTGTAATTTCAGGCACTATTGCTGTTTCAAACACGTATGTACTAGATTTTAGTTTTAGTGCTCAGTAAAGTATTGTTAAAAAGTCTTAGCGACTTTTTCTCAGGTGTTTGTAATTTTGTTGGCTAAATAAACACTATAAAGTAACGGTTTATTCCATTCTGCGACAAACTGGGGGAGACGACTCCCCCAGTTTGTCGCCACTGGTGTTAGTCAACGAAAATCAAAATCCATTTGCAAACATCTATAATACATTCTGGTTTTAATATATTTTTTTTTGTAAATTGCGAATTTCTATAAATATACGGGTTATTCCTCGAAACGGGAACACCCAAATACTCCGAAATATTTTATTCCGAATTTCAATATTCCGATGTTCAAAAGTCCGAAAGTCATAGTACCTAAAATTTATATTCTCTATTATTCAAAATCACGAAGTTTATTTTACCGAAATTCATAAATGCGATTTTTTTGTTTTCCGATGTTCATATGTCCGCAGGGTCAAGTGCCAGACGAGATGTCTGTCCGAAAAACGGCATTCCGATTTCCAGTATTTCGAATGGCAACACCCAAATACTCCGAAATATTTTATTCCGAATTTTAATATTCCGATGTTCAAAAGTGCGAAAGTCATAATATCTAAAAATTATAATCACTATTATTCAAAATCCCGAAGTTTATTGTACCGAAATTCATAAATGCGATTTGCTTCTTTTCCGATGTTCATATGTCCGAAGAGTCAAGTGCCCGACGAGATGTCTATCCGAAAAACGACGTTCCGATTACCAGTATTCCGAATAAACTGCTAATATTTTGATTATATATATAGGATAGACATAGGATATTAGTTTAATCCGCGTAGGCGCGGAGGGACAAGACGGGCCCCGAGCTGAGGATCAGGTTTACCAAATATGTCACTTAGCAAAATAATTATCCGATTTTTTTTTATTTAATATCGTATTATTTGACAAACATTTCATAATTATTTGACGGATGCTGACGGAAGTCGACGTCAAAGGCACCCCGAGTTCGTTTAGATAGGTTCCTTTAAACCCTGCAGACAGAAATAGGAGCCTTGCGCAACGGGCCTCCGTCGACCTGCTGACAGAAACGCTAACCTTAGACGGTCAACGTCAGGGGCACCCCGAGGTTCGGTTAGTTAGGTCCCTTTAAACCCTGCAGACAGAAATAGGTGCCCCGCGCAGCGGGCCTCCGTCGACCTGCTGACAGAAACGCTAACCTTAGACGGTCAACGTCAGGGGCACCCCGAGGTTCGGTTAGTTAGGTCCCTTTAAACCCTGCAGACAGAAAAAGGTGCCCCGCGCAGCGGGGCTCTGTCGACCTGCTGACGGAAACGCTAACCTTAGATGGTCAACGTCAGGGGCACCCCGAGGTTTGGTTAGTTAGGTCCCTTGAAACCCTGCAGACAGAAATGGGTGCCCCGCGCAGCGGGGCTCCGTCGACCTGCTGACGGAAACGCTAACCTTAGATGGTCAACGTCAGGGGCACCCCGAGGTTCGGTTAGTAAGGTCCCTTGAAACCCTGCAGACAGAAATAGGTGCCCCGCGCAGTGGGGCTCCGTCGACCTGCTGACGGAAACGCAAACCTTAGACGGTCAACGTCAGGGGCACCCCGAGGTTCGGTTAGTTAGGTCCCTTGAAACCCTGCAGACAGAAATAGGTGCCCCGCGCAGCGGGGTTCCGTCAACCTGCTGACGGAAACGCAAACCTTAGACGGTCAACGTCAGGGGCACCCCGAGGTTCGGTTAGTTAGGTCCCTTGAAACCCTGCAGATAGAAATAGGTGCCCCGCGCAGCGGGGCTCTGTCGACCTGCTGACGGAAACGCTAACCTTAGATGGTCAACGTCAGGGGCACCCCGAGGTTTGGTTTGTTAGGTCCCTTGAAACCCTGCAGACAGAAATGGGTGCCCCGCGCAGCGGGGCTCCGTCGACCTGCTGACGGAAACGCTAACCTTAGATGGTCAACGTCAGGGGCACCCCGAGGTTCGGTTAGTAAGGTCCCTTGAAACCCTGCAGACAGAAATAGGTGCCCCGCGCAGTGGGGCTCCGTCGACCTGCTGACGGAAACGCAAACCTTAGACGGTCAACGTCAGGGGCACCCCGAGGTTCGGTTAGTTAGGTCCCTTGAAACCCTGCAGACAGAAATAGGTGCCCCGCGCAGCGGGGTTCCGTCAACCTGCTGACGGAAACGCAAACCTTAGACGGTCAACGTCAGGGGCACCCCGAGGTTCGGTTAGTTAGGTCCCTTTAAACCCTGCAGACAGAAATAGGTGCCCCGCGCAGCGGGGCTCCGTCGACCTGCTGACGGAAACGCTAACCTTAGACGGTCAACGTCAGGGGCACCCCGAGGTTCGGTTAGTTAGGTCCCTTGAAACCCTGCAGACAGAAATAGGTGCCCGGAAACGCTAACCTTAGACGGTCAACGTCAGGGGCACCCCGAGGTTCGGTTAGTTAGGTCCCTTGAAACCCTGCAGACAGAAATAGGTGGCGGGGCTCCGTCGACCTGCTGACGGAAACGCAAACCTTAGACGGTCAACGTCAGGAGCACCCCGAGGTTCGGTTAGTTAGGTCCCTTGAAACCCTGCAGACAGAAATAGGTGCCCCGCGCAGTGGGGCTCCGTCGACCTGCTGACGGAAACGCAAACCTTAGACGGTCAACGTCAGGGGCACCCCGAGGTTCGGTTAGTTAGGTCCCTTGAAACCCTGCAGACAGAAATAGGTGCCCCGCGCAGCGGGGCTCCGTCGACCTGCTGACGGAAACGCTAACCTTAGACGGTCAACGTCAGGGGCACCCCGAGGTTCGGCTAGTTAGGTCCCTTGAAACCCTGCAGACAGAAATAGGTGCCCCGCGCAGTGGGGCTCCGTCGACCTGCTGACGGAAACGCAAACCTTAGACGGTCAACGTCAGGGGCACCCCGAGGTTCGGTTAGTTAGGTCCCTTGAAACCCTGCTGACAGAAATAGGTGCCCCGCGCAGCGGGGCTCCGTCGACCTGCTGACGGAAACGCTAACCTTAGACGGTCAACGTCAGGGGCACCCCGAGGTTCGGTTAGTTAGGTCCCTTGAAACCCTGCAGACAGAAATAGGTGCCCCGCGCAGCGGGGCTCCGTCAACCTACTGACGGAAACGCTAACCTTAGACGTTCAACGTCAGGGGCACCCCGAGGTTCGGTTAGGTAGGTCCCTTGAAACCCTGCAGACAGAAATAGGTGCCCCGCGCAGCGGGGCTCCGTTGACCTGCTGACGGAAACGCTAACCCTAGACGGTCAACGCCAGGGGCACCCCGAGGTTCGGTTAGTTAGGTCCCTTGAAACCCTGCAGACAGAAATAGGTGCCCCGCGCAGCGGGGCTCCGTCAACCTGCTGACGGAAACGCAAACCTTAGACGGTCAACGTCAGGGGCACCCCGAGGTTCGGTTAGTTAGGTCCCTTGAAACCCTGCAGACAGAAATAGGTGCACCGCGCAGCGGGGCTCCGTCGACCTGCTGACGGAAACGCTAACCTTAGATGGTCAACGTCAGGGGCACCCCGAGGTTCGGTTAGTTAGGTCCCTTGAAACCCTGCAGACAGAAATAGGGCTATTCAGTTTTACTAGGCGTTCCTATGAATTCGGAGTTTTAAATAATCGGTACTTTAATAATCGGAATTCGTATTTTTGATGATTCGAATTATCGTTAAGTCGGATTTTTTGTTTTTCGATTAATTGAAACTCGGCATTTTGAGAATATTAATTATAAACGTTAGGAGTTTAGAAAATTCGGATTTATATAAATATGATGAATGATAAATCGGAGTTGTTAAATTAGGAATTTTGAATCATTCGGAATTATGAAAATCGGTATTTTGAAATTCGTACTTGTGAATATCGGAATAAAGTTTTTCGTATTATTGTAGTGCACCCATTTTTGATGATTCGAATTATCGTTAAGTCGGATTTTTTGTTATTCGATTAATTGAAACTCGGCATTTTGAGAATAGTAATTATAAACGTTAGGAATTTTGAAATTTCGGAGTTATAAAAATAGGATGAATAATAAATTGGAGTTGTTAAAAAAGGAATTTTGAATCATTCGGAATTACGAAAATCGGTATTTTGAAATTCGTACTTGTGAATATCGGAATAAAGTTTTTCGTATTATTGTAGTGTACCCCCTCGAAACATGCCAAATATATAACAAGAGCATGAAGATTTGGTAATAAAAGAAATCGATAGACGTTTTAAAATTCAACTACCAGGAAAGCAGAAATACAATGGGTTTTTATACCATAATTGAGCAAAGTAGTAGGTAAATCGCTTAAACACCTAGTTCCAGTTATAGGTTCAAGGTGCTTTAAAAGCGACTTCCTAAGCGCACCTGAATGGTGCGTTTCGAGGAATACCCAAATTAAAACTCTTATTATGATCTATCAAAAGAAGTAATTACAATTCAAACCATAGATATAATAAATAAGATTCAAACCCAGCTCTTATAAATTATAAACCTACAATGTTCTCCTTTATAATTATCTACTTTAAACATTATTATAAAATGCAAACTTTACCTGCAAGTTATTACAACGCTGGCTCTTCCAATTTACCGAGAGTAACCAACTATCCTAGTACATATACAGTTTATAATTTTCAATGCAACTTCGTGCTTCTAAGTTCAGTCGCAGGTAGACAATAAGTTAAGTCATGAGTACTTATTTGGATGGATCACAGAGTGGTTGTTTTAACTTGTATAGTCATTTTAACTAAATTGCAAGGAACTTCTGCTAAAGCGAGCGCGTTTTAAGTTGGTTTCGTTGACTCTAGTTTTGAACCAATGTTGGGATTGATAGTGCCAATGTTGGGTAGTTACCCAACATTGGCACCAACCAACCAACCAACATAGTTATGTTGGTTCTATTTTTTAGCTATTCAGTAGCAAGGTATATTGAGAAAGATAATTTTATCAACACAACAATTTTGAAACCAGTTTCAGATCCATCAATTTCATAGATGGAATAGGATCGAATAAATCATGGCTCTCATCCTCTCGCAGTCAGAAGGTTTGTCTCCTTTCTCTTTTAGTCACCTATTTTCACCCAGTCGTCTAGTAAACAAGTGCTTAGGATCCTTCCCACTAGTTCTACTGAATAGTTCTACGGTAGAATTAGTGGGAATTATTTTGTGTCTGTGGGATCGTTAAAGGCTGATTATAGATCGAGAATCGATCGGAGGAACTAGCAGCAAAAACATCGGAATATTGTGAAATTGTGGCGCTTTTCCTAGTTCATTTAATCGGTGCAACATGTATTTTTCTTCTAATATACTCGTCATCTCATCAGAAACTTCCGTTACTGTTATATCATCCTTTACTCAGCAGGGTAGGGTGATTGATCGACTGGCTAGTGATGATGAAACATTGTTTGGAAAGCTAGAATTCTAATTAATTAAATTTTAATAGAACTATATCGTCTTAAGCTGGAAACTCACTCATTTCTTTATAAAGTGCATTTAAGTAAGCAGCTCAGATACTAGATAGCAGCAGTGCACTAATTAGCGAGGGCCGGAACTCCCTTAAGAGCTGCTCTGTAACCTACATCCGTGTTTTACGAGCTGGGTAATTGAACACAGAAGTTTTACTGCACTGGGATTAGCTTAGTAACCTATTAATTTTATATAGAAAAACTAGTTGTGCCCTGCATGTGTTGCATTGCACCTTTTTCTGCCTACCCTACCTTTGGGTGGGGTTAGGGGGGTGAAAAGTACTTTACGATCTATTCTCATACCTACTGAATATACACATAAAATTTCATAAAAATCAGTCAAGCCGTTTCCGAGAAGTATGGCAACCAACACTGTTACACGAGAATTGTATGTTCATAGAAGAAGATAGATAGATCGAAGTGATAGATTTTAGAAGATCTTAATTCTGTTATAAATGCGAAAGTTTATTCTTTCACGCTAATATTACAGCTGACTGACTCGTTGGTCTGGTGGTCGTAAGCACAATTGCTAAACATGAGGTCCTGGGTCCGATCCCAGGGGCGGGCAAAGTTTTATTGGGGCCTTTTGTTATTGATTCGGGTCGTAACTATACTAGTTACCTCCTTGAATTTGACGAGGATGCAAAATGACTGCCTGTATTAGGTACTTAACATAATCTTTTAGTTAAAATAAATATTTATAGAAGTACCAACCACAAAGCTTATTGCCAATACCTACCAATACACCAACGTTGTACCAAGTGTTGGCCATCATAGCACATATTAGAGTCTCGCCGACGTCTTTTGTTATATTTTATATGGAAATTGTATCTACAAGCGTAATTTACAAGAATACGCTTTTGCTTTGTGAAAATATTTCAACTTTGACGAATGGAAATTGTAAAGACAAATGAATGGAAGCTTCTGTAAAATATTTAAATAAGTTTGAGAAGTACGATTTTAGATATTGATCAAATAACTCGTAAAAATAGATATCTTGAATAATATTTTGTTGGAAAGTTTTTCTTAATTTAGCTTATGGAATTCTATTTCATAGAACTCAAAGGAAACTTTCTCAGAACAAAACATCCGTTTTCTGGAAGCCTCATCAAATCTTGTCTGCTTTAGAATAATATTTTGTGGGTTCTGATAGATTGATCACCATAACAAAGACCAATGTCATAAAATTGGTCAATCTTGCATAATGTGCTCTATTTGATTTCCTAGCGGTAAAAATATCTCTATACTCCCTGCTAAATGATGAATTTCTAAAAGTCGATCTTGTTCACTTAATAAATAATGAGTGTCTAAGACGTTAATTAATATATGATGGAAGTCTTAACAGCAATAGCGTGAATTAAATTATATCCGTTATTTACTAGAATTCATCTAGTAAGCAACATTTAAATAGAACCTTTTACTTTCAAAACCTCACTGTACCTACTTTATTTAAATAAAGATTTTTAATAACATTTAGGATAATAGTCGGATGAAACAATTTAATTATTGATTAAATGAAAGGACGAACAAATGCTGGTACAGTAAATAAGTAATACATGGTTCAGTAAAAGCGAAGGCAAAACGATTCTCTTCGTACCTTTAATTCTTGTTTACTCTATAAAATCATTGTCATAGTTCCACCAGAAACTCTTAATCACACAAAGGGGGGTTGCATAAATGTGTATGATTATTTTTATTACGGCGGCGAAAGGAGAAAGGGGAGATATTTTCGTAAAGGGCGGAAACATAAGCAGTTATTACTTGGGATTTGGGTGATCATAGCCGGGAACGACCACTTTCGGTCGGCGTGTTATGTTGGTATCACTTCCCCTTTGACGTCATCATGGGTCGATGGCTTTCGTAATTTTTCAATGTGATTTAATCTAATTTTGTTAGAACTTTTTCTAGTATGTTTTGTTAAAAAGGGTAAGAGATTTTAGAGAATCTCTCAAAAGTGCAGATATCCGTGTACATTAAAGATAGATGAAACCTAAAGTAACGGTTAAAGAAAGGGCGATGTTGTATATAGTCAACATTCTGCTCAGCACTTAAGAGTGGAAGGAAATTCCAACAGTGAAATAATTATAAGAAATTATTTTATTTAGCTATCGTTCAGTTCAAGTGATCAGTAGAACGGTAACACAAAATAAAATATTAATTCTTGTTAAAATCAAGAGTATTTTTGACTCGTTCCAGAAAACGAGTCAAAAATACTCTTGATTTTAGAACCCAACATTTGAAGGTCTGTAGCACTGACAACACACTAACGCCAATAACAATAAATGACGATGTTCCCATATTCCTTTGGCAGCATTCCACTTCTATTTCACTTATGATTCTCCATTCAAACTTCACCATCCCCTACTTTAAAAATCCAAGAAATATATTCACCACGGTTTCAAACGGACGGCATTCACTTACAAATCAAATCAAGTGCAAGGGATGGTCACGAAACTAACTTAGTATGTATCTAAGCATAGTTTACATAACACTGTATAACAAGGTCCGATGCGGGCTCAATGCACTTAGAGACCGTTTACATTCAGTTACGGGGGAGTAAAGAAGATTTGTAGGGGAGCCGTTAGAATGCTGGAAAAAGGGGTTTTAAACGGATTAAATTATATTAGTCTAGTGCTTAGAACTAACTTACGAACTAGGTTTTTAAGTAAGAATTGCATTTAGGTTCAGCTTTTACGATATAGGCATATCTACAATGATGGCCTGCAGTATATAGCCGGCTTATTATTGACTTCAATTAACTAAGAGAGTAGTCAAACAGTTAATTTTACTATAACCTAAACTATGCGACGATGATGTTATTGTTAGGCCTTCTTTTAAGGAAATTGAGGAACTCGTGGCAAAATAATAACATTACAGTCGCTCGGGCCGATCTCCATGTTAAGTAGCACTGAACTTGGAGATCGACTGAACGTGCTTTTCGAGGGACGGAGGAAACTCGATATGTTGGGGGTATTCACTCATCCACCTAACATTAACCTAAAGATCGACCCAAGCAGATGTGATTATTTAGCAACGATCTTCTTCGAGTAGGAACATTCTGAAACGGTGTGTTTATTAAGCCCACCAATGTGAATACTTCTTTAGTCGTAGGTCGCTGGCCCTCGGGCAAAGCACTGTTACGTCAGTGCCCAGAGATTTGCTTTGTTATAAAAATGCACCTTTGTATCTTAATGTTAGATATACGGTGAACTTTGAGTAGAAAGTATGTGCAATACAGCTTAGTCTGTTTATAGGAGTTGTATTGAATAACGGGCTTGTGTCCGCAACTCCATATCCAAAGCAGGTATTTTACGTACTGAGTTATTAGATATTTTTATTATATTTTATTATTTTTTTAGAAGAGTAACCATTGTGTTTCTTGCCGGTGCTATTCGATAGGAAACGACCAACCCGAACCATGCCGAACCTTCTGTCGACGTTTGACAAGTACCCAAGTAGGCCTATGTAGAACAATATTTTTATTTTGACTGAAATTGCAGGTTCACAGCTGAATAGTACCAGTGGATCTTCATGGATAAGCAGTGCTTTTCGAGGTCTGTCCATAATTGGGTGACAATCAGTACAAACTGAATTCTCTGCGGGTCTCAGAAAACACAGTCAAGCTGTTGATTCTGATTGCCATCATTTGTAGATATTTGACAGTCGTTACGTGTCGTCAGAAACCTAAAAATCACAGCCAAGGGTATCATATTACTTGTTGAGTTGTGGAGGTCAGATACATAGGTACTAATGCTCGTGATTGTACCTAAATAGTGCTGAAACAGTTTTTGGTTACTAGGAATCTTCTGATAATACAGCAATTTTCCCCAAAAAGCTTAAAGTAGACGGTGCTTTTGTTGCTCTTATTTTCACTTTAGCTTGTTGAGAGTTAGAGGAACAGCTTAAAATTAAAACTATTTTATTTATAGCTTGGCGTTTTTAACAGAAACCTCGTATTTGGGGCCCCTTTCACCCTGATTGTTACTAGTGAGTAAGTATTGTTTTCTCAAAAGAAAGTTCATATAACATAACATCCTGCCTGTAATTTCCAAAGGGTTAGGCAAAGGTGTACCTAAAAGTACAACCACATTTCGCCAGCTATTTTTAGGTCTCAACTCATAGGGGCGAGCCTATTGCCAAAACCGGGTAGAAATTCAGATTTCGTGACTGTTCTGATGGAAAAAACCAATAACGCTTTACCCGACATGGAAACAACACCCAAGGACCTCTTGCACAGTAGTCGCGTGTGCGACCACGTTAATTTTTTTGAAAGACAAAGATATAATATATTTAGAAAACCTTATTATCCTTTTTTTTAGGTGGGTGGAAAATCATCGAATAACCCCCCCCCCCCCCGTTCTTGGGCAGAGCGAAGGGGAGTGTCAGACTTCTACTTACTAAACACCAACCCATGTTCCTTCTTCGCCCTTGTGCCGAGGCCGCGTTATGCCTTACGATAATCCGCAGCCCCGACTGGAGGCGACTGCTCTTACATGTTATTAGATACTTTAATTATCACGAGTACCTACAGCTACCTTATCATCCTCAAAAACGAACCTCTCTTCAAAATATCTCTGAACGACAGACATTTTTCACGACATATCAAAGTACCGATCAATCCGTCTTGCCCTCGTCTTTTCTAATTTAAGAAAAAACTAGCGGTTTTAAGTAAAGTCCCTGAATCCCTCAGTATCGGTCACATCTCGGTCCCACCCCGTACCACTTGCTTGGGGGTGAACAAACGTTTAACTGACCTATAAGGGGGTTGTATCGTTGACGTAGGACCCCACTATCGTCGCATCTACTGTACACTGAATGCAACTGGCATTTCAATGCTTTATGCTGTATTTTTCTGATGGAAGGTCGACGTTCGGGATAATATTCCGTTTAAACCGATAGCTGTTTTATTTGAAACCTAAACTTAAACTAGCCATTTTTAACCTCGGAATGGATTTTTATCATAAACTGACGCCCTTTTCTCATAGGGCAAGCAGAAACCACAGAACGCCACCGGATCGATAAACATTATGGATTTTAGAGGTTTTTTTTTTTTTTTAAAAACGTTGCCCAACACTAGGAATTTCTCCGTATCGTGGGTGCGTTCACAAACATTTAAACTCACATACACAAATACCCATATAAATATAGTTTTGATTTCTGTTAGTTTATATTATCCCACTGCTGGGCTGAGGTCTCTTCCCATGACTTTCAGTTTCTTCCATTCGGGCCACTGATTTTGATTAAAACATCATCCCATAATGAATATCAACGTAATCCCCGAAGGGTTAGGCAGAGGTGTACCTAATAGTACACACACTTTTTGCCAGTTATGTTTACGTCCCAACTCTCAAGTATTAGGAGCGAGCCTATTGCCATCACAAATCCAGACTCCTTGGCTGCTACTCGTAAATTACTGATGGAAAAACACAATAGCACTTTGCCCCACCTGGGTATCGAACATAGGACTTCATGATCAGCAGTCGTGCTTGCGGCTACAAGACTAAAGAGGCATTCATTAGCACATTCTTATTTAATTGTAGTTAAATACTTAAAATAGTTCTTGTTTACATAACTACGTACATAGGTACACTTCTCACACGTGGGAGTCATAGAGTACTCACGTACCTTGTTAAAACGGAAAATATACAAAAAAAATATAAATGAAGTATCTTTCGACACGGCTATTCGAGGTAACAAGCAGTGTTTGTATGTGGCCCAACAAAAAGCGAGGGTGGAATACAAAGAGGCCCACATTCCAAAAAAAGAGGTCGCACTTTCTATGTAGGTACATCGGTGTACCCGGCTTTTACCCGAAAAACCTCTTTGTCAACGTGCGAACAGAAAATTTTTCACAGCGTATTTTTTCGTACTCTACTACAGGAACCTATGAATTAGTCAGTTTTATTTTTACAAGCTTTTTTTTATAGTTTTCTCTTTTTTTATGTTACTCAACTGTACTTAAAGCATATGCGGCAGTATTTTATATTTATAGCGTGGCTGTACTCACACTGAACAAATTCGTATTTTTTTCCTCAAGCAATGGAACCAAACACATCGGAATACTAACTTAAAAAGTTGTAAATGTATAAGAACGCTTGATAAGAATTTGGTTGTTAAATTTTTTTAGTACAACAAAATAAATTCTCAAACTTTTGGTATTCAATGTTCAGCAGACGCGCTTGCGGTCACTAGACCAACAAGGCAGTCGAATACCTGACAGACTTTGCAATAAAAACCAATGGTATACCACATAAAGCCAATGGTATATACCACATAAAACCAATGGTATACCACATAAAACCAATGGTATACCACATAAAACCAATGGTATACCACATAAAACCAATGGTATACCACATAAAACCAATGGTATACCACAAGGCGAAGGCACTTTAAACCATTGATCCCCGTTGTTACTCGTATTTGCAGATCTTTCATCATCAGGAAGTCAGTGGCCCGAAAGTCTTAAAACCAGTTTTACCAAGGAGTATCGGACATCGGTACGTCTAACCCAGTTCTAACCAGGTTGTGGAAGTCAGATAGGTAGTCGTTCCATATGATATACTCGTACTCATCTGAATCTGACTGTTTTAAGACGTCATAGTAGGGGGCCTGATCCAAAGATAATTGGTAAGGCTAGGGAGATGATACTGACAACATCCCGCCTGTAATCCTGGAAGACTAAGGTGCAGGACACACATAAATGGCGTCGGGCGAGGACATGGCGCGGGCGCCGAAATGGCGAGTCATATCCACGCCCGAGCCACGTCATTCCATGTGCCAACAAAGCGCCCTTGCCAAGTCCGCGCCCGACGCCATTTATGTGTGGCCCGCGCCCTAAGCAAAAGTATACTAAAGATGTGAATTAGCCAAAAGCGTGCATTTTATTTGAAATAGATTTTAGAAAGATTAAGATAGACAAAGAGGTGGTAAAAAATTCTTAGCAATAGAAACTATCAAGTAGGTACTAATCAAAATATAATTGACATTCTGCATGACATTCTATGCCATCAAAAGTTATTCTCTCCTTAGATATATTGTAGTCTTTGAGTTATTCCTACTATCAATTCGGACACGAATACGAGCTGATAGAAAATTTATTAGAATAGAAAATATTTTGTTTCGTATTTTAATCAGCCAAAATGGCTGGTACTGACCCGAAACTCAAGAGAAGTAAGAGCAAGGTAGCAATAAGATCCTCCGTCGATGAGACCCCGCACAGGAATGCATCCGCTGCTTTAGGGTCGAGGTCACTTAGCCGAATGAAGTTCCGCAAACAATCTTATGGCTTCTCTGGGATTCCTGGTATCGGAGGGCAAACTCGACGACGGAGTTCACAGGTTAGTACCCTCTAAATCATGATAAAAGCCAGTCAATGCCGTAGGATGCAAATGTCTATAAATACCATGATAATTATAATCACCGTCATAGGCCTAGCCTTTCGGCTCAGCTTCCAGTCTTACCAGAAGCAGCTGAATACCAGTGTTGTACATGGAGCAACTGCCTATCTGCTCTCCACAACCTAGGTAGTACTGGTTATCACGATAACCCATTGTAAGACTGGTCGTCTGAATTTCAGGCCTGTAACGACTGTCAAAAATCTATATGAGAGCCGGGAGCGATAGAATAATTATAATAGAATAGAATTTATTTATTTTCAGGTAACAATGACCCATACCTAAATACCTTCATCATGATCATCATCATTCAGCCTATAATGTTCCCACTGCAGGGACTCAGGCCTCCTCTCTAGGAAAGGGATGGGCTATAATCCACCACGCGGGCCTAGTGCGGATTGCAGTGCGGACCTAAATACCTTAATCTAATTAAACATACTAATAATACAGTTTGTGTTAGTAAATAGAACCTTAAAACTATATTAGTAATGGCTTAACGTGCTTTCGTCGTGTGACATCCCTCATTGATCTTGATATATTTTTTCAGCTCGGAATAGAATACAAACGGCCGCCACTGCTGTACCTGAACACATACCAATTGGAACCTCGTACCCGGTTTCACGCGGCTAACGTAACTAAGGCCATTGATTCTATTCTAGACACGCATTACACTGATTCCAAGTATAGTATTACGGTAGGTATTGCAAACAAAATTATATTCAGGCTAGTAGTACCCACATTGCATCAGTTATATTTAAGTAAACTTGAAATGCAGCAAAAAAAGACACTTATTGAAAGCGCTACATCCTACGGCAGGCGCTGTTGTGTAAAAAGAAGAAAAAGCAAATAGTTCAGTACATGTATTACAATAAAAGGTGCAGTTTTGCAACCTCGTTAAATTCAGGAGATCCTTGATAATAGCCTTTATAATTTATTCACTAATTTTAACTACTTTTTACCCCAGGATTCACCCGGAAAAACAATGCTCATAGCTGATGAAGTGATGCGATCGGTCAAGAATATGAACTTTGATCGCTATCGAATCATCTCTATTGTCACTATAGCGCAAAAGAGAGCTCAAAGCTACAATAATGCCGTCAGCTTTCTCTGGGATCACGAGTTCGATTGTATTGTCGATGTTAATAGGGAGAATAATACATCTTTCATACAAGTCACTTGTTTTGGAGTGTATCTTGACTAGGTAACCAATTCACATGCTGCAGAATAACCTCCTTGAGATTCTTAACTCCTAGTACTTAATGTTATTTTTTTTATTTTCTAGCTTCTCCGCTCGAATAACTTTGCCTTTTGTTTTCATCACTTTTTAACTTATTGTTAATGAGATAAATATATTTATTTTTAGAATAATTCATGTCATGTCTTTTGTATATTTTGTCGAAGCAATTTCTCAGGAATTACCTAAAAGTGTAGAAGCTTGGTTGAGGTTTTTATTGCGTGGATATTTTAAGCCTTTGAACAAATGTCTCAGACATCACTTCGGCACAATCAGCGCCTATAAACTGAAGATTATCGTACGCCTTCGTGTGTAAATGGGCTTTCTTGAAGCGTAGGCGACGTGACGCGACGAACGTAAAAACCGACTGTTGCCAGATGGGTAGGCATTCTCAATAATACTGCCTACTTGAGTAAAAATCCCACCGGTTTGTTTTCAAAATCTGCTTCAAGAAGTAAGCAGATATCATTAATTTCTTTATATTGCAGTGTTGTCTTCAACTTAGAAAATTCCACACTGAATGATTTCTACGGGAAAGTACAAAGAACTGGATAATACCTATAGGATTGTACTGTAGCTGTGTAGTACCCGAGGACTATATAACACGATTGTATAAGTATATGATTAAGGAAACCTTTTCACTTCTTTAAGTAAACTAACAATCAAATTTGGTCTTGGCCTGCTGTATAATCAACATAATAGGCGTCAAACTAACCGACCGCGCGCCACTACACCAATACACTGCATTATTAAATTAGATGGAAGTACGTGGGTTTTCTACCACAACATTTCAGGTTAAAAAATAGTCTTAATAATATTAGTACTCTCATGCTCATCAAACAAGCAGACATTCATAAAAATTGGCAGAGCTGTTTCGGAGGAGTGCGACCACAAAAATATATAAAATGTTTACATAATACTCAGATCAAGTAAAAAAAGGTAGATAACGCACGGCCATTGCTAATACTGAAGCCACAAAACTCGGCTCATTCAAGTAAACACACGCACTCACGCACACACATGCATCAAACTACGCTCATTTTTGTTATTGTCTTACGAGTCGTCGTGCAGTAAGTTTGCCTAAAAAATGCCGTCGTGTGTAATTAAATGGTGTAAAAACAATACTAAAGTGAACAAAAAGTCTGAAGGATTATCGTTTCACACGTACAAACTCATAAGACTATATTTATTTAAGATATTCAAACATAATTTTGAGGTTATTTGACATGAATAATGTCAATGTTCCGAAATGACGTATCGGGAGAGTGTTGCCAGGAGTTCGTATTTGTAATAGCCCAAAAATGTGGGTAAGTAAATTGTAGGCAAAGTCATAGTAAAATAATTAGGCACAGAGAGGACAATATTTATTGTTTAATTTTATAATCACTTAATTTTAAGTAAATAGTTACTCGTTTCTTTTTACATTCTCGAGTACTTGCCTTCTATTTTGTACTATCAAATATTATTGGTTTTAGGTTGTCATTAAATATTTTAATAAGACATGAATGGGTAGCTGCTATTCGACAGAGTCGAAATGACCCGCAATGGCAGCCATCCTCATTTAGTGTGGTTTGTTCAGACCATATTAATAAGACTGACATGACGTACGATACACAACGTGGACTTCACCGAATTCATAGAACAGGATATCGAAAAAAGGTATATTAACTGACTTAAAATAAAAGGAGGTTCTCTTTTCTTCTTCCTTAGTAATGTTATGAAAAATTTAAACCATCCTTACATAGTATAAAACAAAGTCGCTATTTTTGTCTGTCTGTTTGTCTGTATGCTTAAAACTACGCAACGGATTTTGATGCGGTTTTTTTTAAATAGATAGAGTGATTCAAGAGGAAGGTTTTAGTATATAATTTGAACGACATCCACGCGGATGAAGCCACGGGCATCAGCTAGTATACCTATATTACTATACCTAATCATTAGTATGTATAAGGATATAGTTTTGTTTCTATTGTTTCTAATATACTTTTTTTTTATTTCCTCTGGAAAAGTACCTATAATTGTAACTTCAAGGAAAGGTTTTTTTTCTCTACTCATTAATTATTCCGTCTATTTTTTTGTTTTATGTATTTTTTTTAAATAAACACTACATAATCTTGTATTTTTTCTCGCAACTCACACCCCCACAACGGGACTATCTATTGAGACAATTTATAGTGATCCTGGTCAGTGGGTCTACATATTTTTATTTATAATGTTATTGTAATTTATAAATCATTTATTTTCGCATTGACATATTTATCACTCATTTTTACGCAATTTTAAGGGATTTTTTTTCAAAAAGTGGCAGCACTTCATTTACTCACACATAATTGAAAAAATGGCGTCACTTTGTTGTTCTAAGTGCGCTATCTACCTTTTTTTACTTGATCTGAGACATAATATTAAAGATTGTTGAGGGAGGGGGTCCCTCTCCTAGAGAGAAGGCCTGAGTCCCTACAGTGGGAACATTGTAGACTGATGATGATGAGATTATTGGGCACGATACTACTGCTGTTACTGGTCACTTTGTTTTCGTCTACTTACTGGAAAGGAGGTATGTCGTATTTTATTAAATCGGGCGGATGTATGTGAATGGATATTTATTTGTATGATTTCTATAAGAAAAGCTCGTCCCTAAGGGTTAGTTGGACATCTGCCGTTTAGCATAAAACTATATAAACAGCGAGATCAGAATCAGGATCAGTTGTATTTAAAATAACAATAGTTTTCCCGTTTGACTATTTGTGAGAGTAAGAATGACGGGTGTATTGTTGCAGAATTGAATATGTTATATATAAAAGGTTAGTACCAGCAATGTACCTGAATGTACCTTTAATGAAATTCAAAGTACCTCCACGAAACAAGAACAATTACAAATATAAAGTGAGCCGCAGACCTGATAGTCAGAATGACGGGTGAATCTGTTAATGATGTGATAGATATGTTATGTTATGGTTACCTAAAATATTTACCAGAGGTTAATACCTTCAATGTACCTTACAAAATATAATCTGAAAATAAAATGTGACGAGTAATTAATGAGAAAATCAAAAAACCAATTTTGGCGCCTACCATTTTTTCATAGCAATATCTCGCACCTCCTCCGCTCAAATTAATAGTGTCGTAAGTGAAAAATTCAACCTCGAGAAAAAGTTTGAGAGTTTTAGAGGAGGTGCGAGATATTGCTATGAAAAAATGGTAGGCGCCAAAATTGGTTTTTTGATTTTCTCATTAATTACTCGTCACATTTTATTTTCAGATTATATTTTATGAGGTACATTGAAGGTACTAACCTCTGGTAAATATTTTAGGTAACCATAACATATCTATCACATCTTTAACATATCACACCAGCCCACCATCACCACCACCACCTCCAAGTTCTTGGTAGAGGTCTATTAATTAGTACACCCACAGTTTTCCAGTTATGTTTTAAGTCCCATGTTATAGGGTTCGAGCCTATTGCCATCAACCGGGCACAAAACCAAACCCAATACCACTTTACCCGGTCTGGGAACCGAACCTTGAACTTCACGCACAGCAGTCGCGCTCGCGACCACTAGGCCAACAAAGTAGTCACTTTGTACTTAGATACTGTTTGGCTTTCAGGCCACCAATTGCCAAAATGCTTTCTACTGATGGTGACATATTGATCTGAACAATAGAGCATGCTGAGAACTCTTTGGCAAATTGAAATAGCGATTTTAAGAATGATACGAACAAAGCACAGAATCCACTATCGATTCCCCCTCACCACCCAACCACACATGTTAGCAAAAACACCAAGATTTCCATAGAATTACGATTGGAATAAACATCCTTCTAGATTGTAAGTCAACAGCACACAGTCACACAGCAAATGAAAGACTTAACTGTAAGACCAATTCAATTCAACATGGCAGAAACTCTATTTCAATTTGGTTCCTTTTAAAATTCATACCTTCGTTCTCGAGTACTCGCTATTTCTTTTTAAATGTTACAGGAGTTTCTACTGGACTTAGTAAAAAGCTTTCTTTAACAATGGATTTTATGGATTTTTATTTTTGGTAATGTATTTAAAATTGAGTTACTGGGGACATTCAAAACCCTCCCCGGGTTTTGAATGTCAGGAATCAGTGGCTGAGTGTTTTTAGGTTTTGTGACCTTTTTATTAAATGCTTGGCTTTAGACTTGGCTCTGATTTGATTCAATGTGGATGATTGATTATCTACCGTTACCTATGTCTGAATTTGTTATATGCATATTTTAGCCCGTAACATAAAAAGAGTAGAGTAAATAGATAATTTTGATGTAAGTGGGAAAACTTTGTGATTGTTTTGTTATCGAATATTTCCTTTAAAATCTACGCAATCATTTTTCATAGGTATCCTCGTAACAGTTCAAAAAGCGTAGCCTAGACTCAAAATTTTCAGCTCAAAACGAAAATATAGATTCAATATTGGAGCTCGTACAAACAGTGTGCGGTCAATCGCATCAGTTTCTATGTACCTATGTGAATTTCAATGACGTTTTCCTAGAACTATAGGTTGCAATGGAAACAAATGCCTGAGGATTTAATTGCCTCCCTTTCCGAGAAATGTTATTGCACGAGTTCCATCTGGACTTCATAGAAATGGAAATTTTTGCTGAAATCTTACTTTGTGAATAAGTAGTTTCTATCCGTTACACCACATGTGTAAACAGATGACTGCGAGTGTAGACTAGACCATTGAAGAGGTTTTTGAATATCAGTAAACCAACTATGACTGAAATAATGATGATGATATAAGACTGTCAGGATTATCAATAAAAAGAGTAATAGAGTTAGAAACAATTTTGGCCTACAGTGTTTCATGTTCATGTTACGTATAGGTAGTAATATTTTGGAACCCCTTTTGTCACAAAGTTGGTCATATCATCTCAAAGTTGCAATCATTAACTTCACGAGAAATTCGCGTTTGAACTTTGCCAAGTGTTTACATATTATTGGTCGTGATTGTATCATATGAAATGAGTAAACCCTCGTACAAATAAAGCTATTGGTTGCACTTTGCAATCGACGTGTTCTCACTCTTATCTCTTTGGAAAACCACAAGGCCTCTGTAAGTGCGACCACGCGTTCGGGTGATGCCACGCCCTAACCAAGACTTTTGTTCAGCGATCGCTTTGGTTAGGACATATAATAAACGCCACGATCGCGTGTTCGAGCATTGATTGCCGTGGTTAGGACATGGTCTGCCTCTTCTCCGTGTCTTTTTAATGTTCCATTTTTTATAGTCACAATTTCAATTCCAACGTACTTTTACGAGTTTAAAAACAAAACTCGATATACAGATACATCTTGTTTGAAACTGCTTAGTAATACGTTTTCACTTTACGCCACATTTTTATACATCAGCAATATTTTATACAACGAGTCTTTGTGGTTGATATAAAATTTATATTACCTCTCAGGTGATTGGTCGTATATGAAAATAATATTAAAAGACTTGTGGTTATGCAATGGCACGTTTGGCTTTTCAAATTTTTAACGTTTGCTGACGGAGCTAGTACGATTGTATCGGCGAAATTTTAGATTAAAAACAAACATGCTGTCGTTCAATAGTTTCGTGTATTTTTATTTTATTTTATGGTATCTACTTAAGTTTAATGAGATAGATAATGAGATCATTCGGGTCGGAAGGTCTGTCAGGCCTGTATGCCTTAAAATACAGCTTTGATTTTTCAAATTACAGGTATCTAACTCTCTATTATAAATTAATTTCAGAAATTCCTAGACCGTCAACTATTTCTGGTTTGTAAGGTGAAGTTTGTCTAGAAAACTTTTAGTATATACTTTTACTATTGTTGTGAAGCAGCGGTGGCCCAGTGGTGGCGCCCCCGACTTACCAACAGTAAATTGGTCGTAGGTTCGAACCCAGACAGGCACATTACCTTGTGTCATTTATTTCATCACCGCTGCTCTCAAAACGGTGAAGGAAAACATCGTGAGGAAACCGGCATGTCTTAAAATCAAAAAAATCGAAGACATGTGACATCTACCAATCCGCACTGGGCCCGCGTGTTAGATTATAACCCATGCCCTCTTAAAGAGAGGAGGCCTGTGTGCCAGCAGTGGGAACATTATTGGGCTGTTGATGATGATGATGATATTGAGAATAGGGGATCGGACTGACTCAAAAAAATACGATTCTGTTTAGTCCGTCAGTTAGATTATCGAAAAATATTGGGTACGTGTTTTTTGTTTTATCAAATCAATAAAAATTGACGAAGCTGTAGCGCGTCAAAGATCATGGAGTGGGGCTTGAAACGTCACTTGAAGGTACAAAATGTACTATCATATGACGTCACGCGAGTTTTCGAAGCACTGTATCGTCTTCATTTTTTGTTTACGTGAAAAAAGAAAAAATATGTGGTCAATATTTTTTGGAAATCTATCTGACGGACTGATTAGTTTTTTTTTGTCCGATCCCCTATTTGTCATTTGTTTTTTTTTTTCTAATACCTCATCATCATCACCCACAGCCCGAATTCACCCACTGCTGGGTATAGGCCTCTCTTTTCTGGTGCCAATCGCCACGCATACCTACCTTTTTTTTTTTTTTTTTTTTTTTTGGTGGGTGGAAAATCATCGAATAACCCCCCCCGCTCTTGGGCAGCGCGAAGGGGAGTGTCAGACTTCTACTGACTAAAAACCAAACCCATGTTCCTTCTTCTTCGCCCTTGTGTCGGAGCCGCGGTAACCTTTCGATATCCACAGCCCCGACGGACGCATACCTACCTCAATTCAAATTATTTAAAAGGCCTGCTAATCCAATACTTTTTATGCGTACTATGCACAGTATCAAATTAATCTATATATATATAAATAAAAAGAGAAGTCCTGACTGACTGACTCATCAACGCCCAGCCCAAACTCTTGGACCTAGAAAGCTGAAATTTTGCACAGAGGTTCCCTTTATAGTGTAGACAAGGAATAAGGAAGGTTCATTATTATTTTTCGAAATTCAACCCCTAAGGGATTTAAATAGGGGATGAAAGTTTGTATGGAAAAACGTCATTTTTACGCGGGCGAAGCCGCTGGCAAAAGCTGGTTAGGAATAAAAACGATTTTACCTAGATATCTATATTAATATTATAAAGCTGAAGAGTTTGTTTGTTTGTTTGTTTGTTTGTTTGACCGCGGTAAACTCAGGAACTGCTGGTTGGAATTTTAAAATTCTTTTTGTGTTGGATAGTCCATTTATCGAGGAAGGCTTTAGGCTATATAACATCACGCTACGGTTAATAGGAGCGGAGCATAAATGAAAAATGTTACAAAAACGGGAAAAGGTATTTCCTTTTTGAGAGCTTCCGCTGCGTGCGCTGCGAAAACGGTTTAAGTTACGCAAATATCATGTATGCAGGAATTGTTCCTCTTTAAAATTTCTAAAGAAAAGTCCGCGACAGCATCTATCTATCTTTTAAGATTGACTCCCTGTAACCTTTTTTTACTATTAAACTGTTAGGTTAAAAATAATTATTTTTTGCGAAGCTTATTTAACCCATATGGTATTAATCTATATCTAAATAAATGTGTTTGTTAGAAGGAAAATTTAATATAGAATATTTGTGCCCTTTACTCTAAACAGTTTAAACAAATATCTTAGAAGATATCGCAATGTAAAAATATCCGCGCGGCAAAATAATTCCCGCGTCGCAATGTAGGGAGATTCTTTCCGGGAAATTCAAATTCAAAATATTTACTGCATCATAATGTTTACAAGTACAGAGTGTTATCGTACCTATATGTTTTTAACAGTAAGAGATACCTATAGTAATTCACACTTTAATATAATCTAAGCTAATCTAAACCATCTAAACTATTATAATAAAGAAGAAAGATAAGATTTTTTGTTTGTTACGATTTAGCTTAATTTATGTCGGATAGTCGATATATCGAGAAAGGTTATAAGCCATATTTATGTGACGCAGACGAAGTTGCGTGGGTCAGCTAGTTACATATAAATGAACTTGGACGAGACGAAAAGGAGTATGGAAGAATCGTAGCAGGTGGCGTTCTGTGGTTGCTGCCTACCCCCATGGGTCTTCATTTTCATCACTTAAGTTTATTCAGAACTAGGTATATTTGGCGGCTTTCACTAACACGATGCTGCTGAGTACTATAAAACAAAACAAAACAAACATGAAAGTAAACAAATATTGATTTAGCAAAAATAAGCATGAAAGAGACACATTCCCAGAAACTCTGATGAAAGTAAATATTTTATTACAATCTCGCGTTCCAATACCCGTCCGTAAATTGAACGTGGTTCGCAGAACTTGCGTTTGCGGAAACGTTCGTACATTAAAATTACCTACCTACGTTCGTTTTCCTAGAAATTCGATAAATCTTCAGATAATTTGACTGACCTGTTGGTCTAGTGGTTAGTGACCCTAACTGCTATGCCGGAGGTCGTGGGTTCGATTCCCACCCAGGACAAATGTTTGTGTGATGAGCACGATCATTTGTTCTGTGTCTGGGTGTAATTTATCTATAATATGTATGTATTTAGAAATATATAAGTATGTTTATCAGTTGTCTAGTACCCATAACACAAGCTCTGCTTAGCTTGGGACTAGATGGCGTTGTGTGATAGTTGTTGAATATTATATTATATTATATATATTATAATTCCTCCTTACATTCATTATTACGTTACCCTTAGGGAAGTACTACACTAGCGGGATTTACGTTGATCCATCGCAACAAATAGGTTTGTTTTAAAACAGATACTACACAACAGACAACAGATTGTTTTGTTTTTTTTTTTTAGATTGCAATCAGTCATCATCACCGTCACAAAATAGCGGCTGATTAAGAATCGTCCGATAGCTTACAAATGATTGTTTAATTTTGTGGACTTAACTCTTTTTCAAAGGATTGATCTACAATTGCACTTGATCGCGAAAAGTACAAAGAGGGAAGGGAGACCTTTACCCTTCAGTGGGACTATTTATAAGCTTGTAATAATAAACCATCAATCAACAGACAGACAGCACCCTGCTATAACACAAAGGTACCTTGTGTAACGAAGGTGACTACTAACAAAGAATCTATGGGAACTGATCCTGTACTGATCCTTTATTAAATGTAAAATCGTTTTTTTTTCTATGAAATATCCTTCCATCGCACACTCGTCTTACACACTCATAACTTAATAGAAGACGAACCTGCTCCATGTATTCTGCAAGTTTCAATCAGAAATAACTTAGCGTTTACCAAATACATCAATGCGACGTCGACCACGTTTGTGTAACATCACCCTTATAATGATATTAGATATCAGCAGAAGCTATTGTTCGTGGATGGTGCTTAGGGAACCACTTAGTGACCTTTAACGTTTGAGGTCGAATGGATATTAATTTATCGGTTAGAGGTAGTAGTGTTCTATATAATATTTGTATATGTTGATATAAGCTCAGTAATTGGATTTTAGTTTTCAGTTGTAAGATATTAGGATAAGTAATTATTGTCAAAGGATTGTTTTGTATATGCATAAAAGTACCACTTTTATGTGCATTTTATGTAAACTAAATCTCACAACCTTACAGCTTCGCAGGTTGTGTGACATTTTGGCAGGGTAGGAGCCGCAGAATAGATACTTAAAATTTATCTTTGGTAGGAAAATGTCCCCTGATTAAATTATTTTTTTTTACCAGAAAAAATATTATCTTTAGTATTTTGTCTTTCAGACGTTCTATTTATATCTACTTCAGATCGTAATTTAATAATCGTGTACTGACGTACCCAATTAAGCAAAGTGAATTCAATTAACACAAAACTTTAACACAATTTTTAGTAAGACAAATAAATGCACGTTTTTACAGTTAAATGTGGCATTAACTGTAACAGGAAATATGTAAAAGGAAATAGAGTCTGTTAATGTAATCGATAAAAGAAGATTAACTGACGCCGATGATGCTGTTATTTTTTTATGCAGTTTTTCTATTCAAAAACACAACAATTATTCTATTTGTCTTTCTGCCAGTACCTACTAAAACCATAACCAAAACACCGTCTGCCTGTTTACCTCAAATTACGTTAAAACACAATCAATACACAAATTCGCTCAATAGTCTAACTCACGAATCACGCGATCCCAAAAACGTCAAACAAATCAGTTTCATCAAAAGCTTTCATATTTTCCTTTGCAAATTTCTCGCGTCAATAACTAAAGAAAAACTAATAAAACGGTTCGGCTGCAGTATGTCGGATATCGCTACGTAGGGTTCGTTTGCATACGAAATATTGGAACTGAAACAACACTGACTAGACTGAATAAACTGAATAAATAATCGAACCTTAATAACAAATACGATTTGATTAAAAACTCTATTGTTTACAGTTAGAGTTTAATTCATTTCGTTGAAAACTAACGTTGTTTTTAGATATTTGAGGATAAATGCTATAAGAGTAATATTTTTGGTATGTCTGTTCGTTACTGTTCTGTTGTAGACATGTACTTAATGTATGTTCTTATTTTTCATACATTATATTCACTTCCAATTTTTAGTAGCTCATTCAGTTCAAAATTATCATTAAAAATGTGTGGATAATTTAATCATCAAAATAACGAGAACGATACTATACACATTTATATGACCCATGCTTGAGAATCTTTTGGTTCCATAAATATTGAAGGTCTAAGTTCCAATCTGTTAAGACTAAGTATTCTATAATTGCACAAATTTTACAACTTACAATTTTAAATACGTTTTAGTAGCTCATTCAGTTCAAAATTATCATTAAAAAATGTTTGGATAATTTAATCATCGAAATAACGAGAACCATACTAGTTATTCTAGAATCTCGTTAAAAATAATAATCGCCTTGAGAGTCGAGAGAACTCTTACAGTAATTGACAATCCAAAATGATTACACGGTCTTAAGAAGAAGGTACTTTTTCTGGATCAATTGTTGGGAAAGTAAAATAATGTTGTTGTGTCCAATCTCCGGTCTGTCTATTCAAGTGTTATTCGAATATGAAATAGCGTTTTCTGCTACGGATTCCATTAACCTCAAACGTACTTACTCTGTTTTTGTTTTCGTATCAAACACGGGTTTCAGATGTTCATAGGAGTTTTTGGATTGTTTTCCTGCTTACGCAATCCATCCAAGATAGTTTTATGATCACTTTTTGTTCATGGAGGGTAATCACGTGAATGGACAAAAGAATCGAAACACAAGTTCAAGATCGAGGAATTCATCTGTCTTGGTATGAATATCACATTATGACGAGGAGGGATGCAACACAAGTGACTAAAATAGTGATGAATATAAACGTCGATGGATGGGAAAGGAGAGGAAGATTAAAGAAAAGATGGATGGATTATGTGAGGAATGACATTAAGGAAAAAGGAGTAAATGATATTGCAAAGATTGACAGAAAAGTATGAAAGAAAAAAACGTGTTTCGCTGACCCCAAATAGCATGGGACAAGGACTGAGATAATAGGGAATATTCATGTTTTTCTTTTCTGTCTTAAATTAATAGTTTACTATTTTATAACGTAGAAAAAAATATTAATGGGCTTCAAAATACTCTAGATATTTTTAAAAATGAAATTTTAAACTTTTAAAAAATTTAAGTGGTTCAAACGCCGCCATTTCGCGCGCGCTTTGCGTGACGTCACATGACACGTCCAGTGGGTGTTTCACAGAACATCTACATACCATAACGGGATACAATGTCGTGTCAGATGACGTCACATTTCGTTCGAGCAATGGTGGCGCGTTTTGGAAGTTTGAATTTCGCTCCCTTATTTTGCACTTTTTGAATATTATTTTAGGGGTTTAAATAATCAGTAAAAAATCCTTTTCATTATAATATTACGATAATAAGTATTCGAGAAAAAAATATTTTAGGCCATTTCAAATTTTATGCATATTCCCTATTATCGAAAGATGCAAGAAGAAGTGATGACAGACACCACCTGATGATATTCAGAAGGTCGTGATGAGACTCGCAAATATACTCAATAGTAGGGGAAACAAGAGTGCCAGTGATGATAATGACGCACACATTGATCAAGTCCTAACAATGACCAAACAATATAGGTTATTATCAGAATGTGAATCGGAGTGTCGAATGAATGGAGTGTCGAAAAAGGTTAGCCGCCAGACGTCAGGCGTGACAAGTTCAATGTTAACCGTCGACCTGAATTAGAAGCTAAATGGCGACAGACACGAATACCTACTTGATTAGGGGGAATATAGGTCAAAGGGGGTGCTTTGGAAATGTCTATAGCAAGCAGTTGACGAAAATCCTTACTAATATTATAAACGCGAAATTTTGTATGGATGTTTGTTACTCTTTCACGCAAAAACTACTGAACGGATTTGGATAAAATTTGGTACACAGATAGTTTATAACCTGAATTAACACATAGGATAGATTTTATACCGATTTTATCTTCCCGTGGGATAATTTTCGAGTTGTAGCGGGCGAAGCCGCTGGCAACACCTAGTTTAATATATTTTGTTTGTAACTAAACATTCATTGCTCCAGCAAAACAATATTTGTTACAAAATATTCTAAATTTATTTTAATAGAATAGAAGATTGTCTACGAGTTTGTCTAATTTTTATTGATTTTTAAAAAAAAAATTATAAACGAACATACATGGACATGCTAAGGAACCTTTTTGACCAAAGACTGGTGAATATGAATGTTGATGGACAGTGGAGAGGAGAGAATGGAAGTAAAATAACGTTTTGTGTCGAACCAAATTAATGTGGGACAAAGGCAGGAACATTTAGGTGGCGTAAAAAAGCAGGCTGAGCCTGAAAAAACCTGAACACTTGAAAACCCAAATAAAACTTTGCCCGACTTGATAATTCAACCCAGAATCTGAACCATACTAAGAAGTGCGCTTGAAACCATCATACCTAAAGAATTGAATTACTTCGTCAGCCCAAATACAGTATCTTTGCTAAATCTCAGCTTATAATATCACATCTATTCTAGGTACTTTAAATTACTATGGCTTATTGTGAGCCGTAATACAAGGCCGCAAGATTTAATTTATTGATAGGCGCTGTCATTATTCGGGGTGACCTCAGGTAAATTGGAAAAGGTATAATCCTCTCTATGGCAGTTTCTAAGTCTATTGTTACGTGTCAAGATTGCTTCTTGTGGCTAGTTCAATCCTTATTGAGAAAGGGGTTTCAAGTTAACTGAGTTAGTTTGGAGCTTGAAATACAATAATTATTTTGCTGAGTTTTTTTATGGTTTATTCGGAGAGTGGGATAACACAACGTATTGCATTGAGCCCAAGTACCATGGGACAAAGGTAAGTATAATAATTATTATGAACATTTACCCTTTACAATACGAGTACCATTTCATATACAGTATGTAGCTGTAGTCAATTGTTTGTCGTTAAAAAGAATATCACCAAAATCGCAGGAATAACTTATACATCTGTTATTGTAAATTGCTTATTTCCAATGTATACTCGTATATTCATCTAAGCACTTCTTGCTAAGAGTTCCATAGTATCTTTGACGTTAGCAAAACTTCTCACAAAGCTCAGACCACATCGAGTCTTTCTGATTAATTCCGTCCTTGAGACAATCTCAATTACGGCCAACACTTCGTACCAGTCTTATTTTCTCCCAAACTATTTGTGGAGAAACCTCTATTACAGGTGCGTGAAGATTAGGCATCCCAGTCTGGATACATGAACACATCCCAATTATACATTTCCAGTATTACCTGATTTCTCAGTATACTGAAACTTTGAGAGAAAAGGATGTAAAAAGCTTAACGAAGCCTGCAGATTAACATGCCTGATAAACTTTTGGTTCCATAAATATTGAATAAGTTAAGTTCCAACTTTTTAAGTATTTTTGATTGTTGAATTTCACAACTTACGATTTCAAACACTTCTGTACCTACGCGTCTGCGGCTCCACCATTGCAATCTTTTTACTTTATCAGCAAAAATAAATGTTGTTTCCCTGTAATATGCGTAACTTTACTCAATGTGAAAGTGAGAGAATAGGTATAATAAAGGTCAGCTTCTACTCGTAATTTATGTACAGTTTGATGTGTGGTCGTGTGTACCCAGATCACAGATATAGATACCTACCTAGATTAGTTTAGATAATATCACTCAGGTGAACATTAGATACTAATCCTTCAAGAGCACCTACTTCGTGGGTCTGGCTTCAGTATTTTATCAGCGTGGTTACTGGCGCAGCAAGCTAATTTGTTTAAAACAACAACGTTAAATCTTTATAGCATAAGAGCTTAATTCTTTAAATTCAAATCACAAAAAACCATAGTCTATTGTGTAGTAACTTAGTTAAGATTTATTATACACCCCATCACTATACGCTACCGCACCGAGGTGCTAAAAAGGGAATAAAGTTGAATATTTTTTATTGTTCCCATTTGAGCACCATATTAAAATATTGATTGGTGCTCTAATGGGAATACCTTAGGTGTTCAAAGCATAGATGCTCAAAAAATAGGTGCTCAAACGGGAATACTTCACTTGTTCGTATGGTTACTAGACAATGCTTATGAAGTCACAGTAGGTAGTCAAAAAATGGCTCACTTGGTTTTCATACGGATCGTAATACTTACGTTATCTAGGTACATCGATATCTGTGACCCAGACACATTCCACAGCTCCCTTTGTACGGATCAGCCAGTTTTATTTCTTCACAAAATTGGAATAGATACGAGACGAAACAGATAGTGTATATGAAGATACCTACGTGTTACCAGTCTGTAGCTGATAAGATTGTTTCCAAACAAGTGATAAAATAAATAAGACTTTCTGCTCTAGTGATACTTGATTGAAAATGTTGCCATTTTGATTTTGGCTTTGATTTTATGTTTTTAGTGATACCAACATCGGATAGCATAATACCTATCCCCCTTATTCATAAAAATAGTTAAACCAGGTTTAACTTACGCTTGGCTTATCTCGCATGCCGTCTCACTTCAAAAATATTCAAAAGAAAGTGAGAGATAAACCAAGCGTAAGTTTAACCAGGTTTAACTATTTTTATTAATAAGGCGGTATACTATGTGTAAGACATGGGAGGTATAATTTCAGTGTCAATTTCACAGACTCCTTCGTTTGCATATGCATGCATAGTGATTGCAAGCGCGACTGTTGATTGATTATGAGGTCGGGGTTCAATTCCCAGGTAGGGCAAAGTGTTATTGGATTTCTCCATCACGAATTCAGTAGCATCTACTAAGTCTGGATTGGTTACCGGTTGATGGTAAAAGGCTCGCCTACTATTACATGGGACTTAGGTATTGGGACAAATTAGGTACTTGCACCTCTGCCTAGCCCTTCGGGGATTACAGGCGTGATGTTATGTTTGTATGCAGGTGATTAGAACATCTTTGAAGTGCAAATCGTTGACGAGATCGTCACTGTAACGTCACTAGCTCCGTATGAAAAATATGCGCTTGGAACGTGGAGTTGTAGACACCAGCCCGGTTTATAAACATTTATAGCCGATATTAATAATACTAAGAAACACCTAAATTAACGCCGAAAGCTTATATTTTACCAAAACCATGAGATTCATGTTAACCTCCATTTTCAGCAATAATATCGTTTTACCAAACTACAAAGGCTTCGCCAATAATTACTAGGTACACCTTTACCGGTCAAAATTCGTGTCCAAGTCCAATTTATTTATATACCCACCAACCCACTAATAATAGATACCTTTGTTCTAAATCAGGGCACAGAAATTCACTATCAATAATTCCAGACACTTAATAAATCTCGAAACCCGAACAATTTCAAATTAATCAATTCACAAAGTGGTTTCGCGGTGAAAATTTATTAATGACTATTGGATTCCTGAAACAATTTAGGGAACTTGATGAGTAGATGGATGTGGCTCAAAGTTCAGGGGTCGTCTATCTAAGGATACCGTTGACACTAGAGATGTTCCGACTAGTCGGTTAAGCCGACTATCCGGCCACTTTCGTATTCGGCGATTATTCGGTAAAAAGCGCAGACTACGAGTAGGTATGTAAATAAGAAATTCGCATACAAGACTTTTGCTTCTTTTTGCTGGTATGATTGACTTTTAATTGAGCTCTTTCATTTTAATGAACAATAGCAGCATTGTCTTTTTTAAACTGACTTCCCGCAAAGGAGGAAGTTTCTCAATTCGATCGTATCTATATACATTTTTTTATGTGTTCGAGGTTATGCAAAAAAAAAACCAACTTAAAAAAACCGCACCGTTTTCCAAGCAAACGCAAAAATTTCAAGAAAGGAAGAAAATAATCAGCTGTAACAATCGTCGAAAAACCCTGAAACCGACCGTGATCGATTTGACCGAATAGTCGGCCTGCTACTCCTGCTAGTCGGCCTCTTTACTACACAGACTAATCGCCTAGTCGGCCTAAGTCATAGTCATCTCTAGTCTGTTTGATATCAAACTTTGGTTCACAAGTTCCTAGAAATGAAGCACTCCAATTAAAGTTGGTACTCGATTCAAATTACAAACTACCGCTGCGTTCGACCTAAATAAATATTTTAATGAAGTTTGTGTTATTGAATAAAACAGGAGTCTTGATGAACGAGATTGAACTTTTAAATTGACTGAAGTTCTTTTTATTAAGGTGAAAGCATTTTCTTAGAAACGTAAGTACACTTAAGTGCTATTTACTTTATTTCGTAAGTACTAAAGTGTAGGCAAAACAAGTAGTTGAGCGCGGTAAATTAGAACTACGTGGAGTAAAATACAACAATAGCTATTTGGGTCTCTAAAAGTTGCCAATCTAAAGAAATTTATTGGGAGTCGAGTCAAAAAGGGGCCTATTAAAGAAACGCCATTTAAAAATAATCACTGAAGGAATGTTAACAGTACCCTTAAGAAAAGTTATAGAAATGAAAATGCACGTTATCGCTATTAAAATAAAGTAAATTTTCTATTACAGTTGTAGTCGATTTTCTCTTCGTAAATGAACAAAAGAAAGCGCTTATAGAATTTTAATCTGAAGCTTAACAATCGGCTAAATAAAGTATTCTATTATAACGTAACCGGTAATTACAATGGCGCCTGTTCCTAATCTTTTCGCTTTAATTAAAGTAAAATATTTATTTCTGATCATTGTGTGCTAGAAAACTAAAAAAAATGTATCCTAATATTATAACCGTTACCAACGGATTTTTTGGTATTATTTTGTTACTTATTACAATGTTATCTTGTTTAACCCAAAGCTTGACGAGTAGAGAATGTCTTGTGGCGTTAAGTCTGCTGTACCACTATTGTACCATCACCTGCAATAATGCATGGGGAGTTTAGAAAAAATACCGTGTGAAGCAAGAAATGACGCCACCTGGCGTAAATAAGTACTCGATTAGCAACATTGATTATATTGTTGATGCTACACTAACTAGAGGGCGCTCACGCTGTATAAAATGTTTATGTAGTATCTTTTTTCTGTTTAAACATTCAAATAATTTATAATGAATTATTTCTATTATATAAATTTATTCCTAACTACCTACTATGTTTGTTTAAATTGAATATTATTATCATTTTATAACAATCTGATTTTAATTATCTATGTTTTAGTTTTCAAACTTGAGGGTAGGTCGAATATGAATTCATAAATAAATTAGTAGGTAGTAGAAATAATTAGATTGAAGATTTATGAGTTGTGACCTTCGATCAATAATGTACTAGATTCCCGATAAGCGCTTCAAAAACGGCCCGAAATATAAGACCACAAACGTATTTGTGGTCTTATTTCAAATCAGTATGGTCCAATCATAGCCAACATTAAGACGTCAAAATACCGCAGTATGCGTTCAAAAACTGCTTAAATAACCACCGTATCACCAAGGTTTTGGAAGGAATATCTTTTTTTCGGTAATTTAATATCATTATGTGCTTTTTCATAATATTTAAACATAATTAAACTGTAAATACAATTAAATCAGCGAATATTATAATTGTTTGGCCAATGTTTGCTACAACGCACCAACTATTGTATCATGTTCTTGAACAGGGAACACTAGTTCCGCAATAGAATAAGCACGACATTGTACACAAAATGCTTTTAACCGTATTGCTTAGAGTTTAAGTTTCATTTTAGAATTAATATTTTTGTACTGATGACTTTTTACTTTGGAGCGACATTTAAAATGTTTTGCTTCTAATCTTTCTCCGATGAAAGGGCATAAATAAATATACTTTACAATGATAATTAAACGTTATGTTTAAGTGTTAAGGTTTATAATCATCTGAAGTTGTTGATAATATTGAACTTTTTTCTAAGAAGCTATGTAGATGTTTACGTGTGTGCAAACGTGGCCACTTGAGCGACTTAGTTTTGTTCCTGATGCTTAATCTAGTACTATTATTGATCGAAGGTTGTGACTAAGCTCAATTGATTGTTCGCTAAGTTTGTTTCGATCATCTCATTCGAGTGTGTTTAGCTCAGTTTTATTTTAATTTAGGTGAATTAACTTATTGCATCAAAATGAGTACGCGTTGTAATATAGTTTTCGTTACAAGAGCTCAAATAACTGATTTGCAAAATCAAGGCAAAAACTTATCGACACTCGAAACTTGTCGACTTATCTTATTGTTAACGTAAGTAGTTTTGATTTCAAATTTTTATAAGAAAAAAAAATGTTTTAGTAACGACTATACTTCTTAATAAATAATCATTATTGCGTATTATATATTTCTGTTATAAATTGTTGCAGAGAAAAACAGTTGTTCTATTGGTACGACGATTTGAAAACGAGGGTTCTTTGCAACACCATCAAAGAACTAGTAGACCACGGCGCATAAACACATTACAGTGTCAAATCGTGTTATGAGAGTATGAAGAAAATGGATTCCTGCCGATGACCGACTATGCTGCTATAAATGACTCATGTGTTGACAATGCCCGTCGTGCTCTTAAAAGTGAAGAGCTGCATTATAGGAGGCATGTTGTGAAACCCTGGCCCACAGAAAACCTTAAAAGGGCAAGATTACAGTTCGCTTTGGATCATGTTAACTTTGATTTGAGTAATGTTTTTTCATCTTTACAGATGAAAAAACTTTTAAGTCCAGTGAACACGGACGCTTATGTTTGTGGTGCCGAAATAATACGTGATAAACAAGTGGTTATGTAGTGTCCAATATGCTGGTCATATTACAGTGAACGTGTGGGGATAGATAAGTGTTGCCGATCCAGGATTTATATTTCATAATACTTAAAAATAATATTACTTAACTTTAGTACTTATTATTTATATTAACTGGAGACCGGGTTATTATAACCTATTACAAGACTTACGTATTTTTAATAACTAAAAAAAGTCAAACACAACATTTTTTTTTTACATTACGTAAGAACCGTTTCGTATGTTTTTGTGCAATTGTATACCTGTTATCCTACCTATTTAATTCATTTAACTTTTCACTTTTGTGATAAAATAATCCGGTCTCCTGTTTGTCTTTGTTGAGGTTACAAAAGCTTCAATCCTCTTTCCGATTTTGGAAACGAATACTTAAGCTATGGCCTCAATAAGAAGTTT
Organism: Diarsia dahlii; assembly: GCA_949775195.1. Lineage (NCBI taxonomy): Eukaryota > Metazoa > Arthropoda > Insecta > Lepidoptera > Noctuidae > Diarsia > Diarsia dahlii. Next base: position 7,352,072 of record OX459195.1, on the reverse strand, counting down.
TATATAATATAATAATGTTGAACGATAATAAATGTCTGTTTTTGAATAATAAACTGTAAGAAATAAACCTCTTAAATTTGTGTGATAGTGTCTTTTTGTTTGTCTCCGTTCATCCCTGTTGCTAACTGACTACTAACTCGAATATTATATTTTTGAATGCTATGCGCACTTATTAGCTTAATGAAAACATTCCTTATGGTTTCCTTTGTTTTTTTTTATCATTTAACTTCTCACTTAATCCAACCTAATACGACGTGTTTCCTAACTTCTTACTTACCTAACCTATTCCCAAGTCAAAGTCCATTTTTTTCTATATCTCAGCAGAATATATTACATTTAGTTATGACTAAGTTATAAAAATCTACCTCCTTTTTATTTCACCTACAGGTGACACCGGGTAATCCGGTTATTGTCATTGCGGAAAGTAAAAACTTTAAAGGTTTAATTTCTTATTATTATTTAAGTAGGAATTACAAATTAAATTGCTGTGAGGTAGAAACAGAAATAAAACTTATGCCACCTACAACTGACACTGGGGATTGAAGAGTTTAATATCACAGTTGTGCAGAAACCAAACGCCATCTATTAATTGTTTTCGAAAATTTGATTTCTACCTTCACAGAAAAATAGGCCTTAAGGTATCCATGCACTTATGTGGGCGACTGTACATGAATGTTTAATAAATAAATAAAATACATATACCTACTTACCATTATTATACGTATTGTTAATATGCATCACCGACGTCAATAACTGCCAACCCACACATTGAAATTAAACCATAATTCCACCAACGTAACATTTTATTAAAGACCGCTCTTTATTAATAGAACTTCCACGAACTGTACGCCAATATAATATACCTTAGCGTACGTGAAAGTTACTATAAAACTTAATAAAGCGAGAAAGTGCGATAGTGCTATCTTTCTCTATTACATACTCTTAAGAAAGCAATACCATTCAGAATCTAATATTACTTTACTGTCTTCTATAACATTTGCAATACTGTTGCACCTGTTTGCATTGCCTGATTCTGCATTATCCGTTGAGACGTTCTTATGACTCATTTTTTATATTGCTTGAAGTCAGAATTGTAAGGAACTTGTGTATTCAGGTTTCAGAGCTCGAGGGAGTAAATTGTTTGATGTACGCAATTTGAATGTCGTACTAGACTCAAATTGGAATTATTACTTGTTTCGAATTAACTTTACTAATTCATAAATTATAAGACTCAATTATATTTATTGCAATCCGTAATTAAATAGCACCTCAATTGCATATTCCATTTACTATCGAAATCAGCGCCGCCGTGATGTGGGCCCCCCATAGTACAGCTTCATGCTGAGTGGTAACCTGCTTGTCGCAGGTTTTCCGTCTTTTAGTATTTATGAATATTTGTTAAGCGTTACATATTTATTATGTTTTTTGTCATTTCATTTTTATTGTTGTCAGTTTCCTGATAACTATTTCACATGATTTGGTTGAAGAAGTGTGGTGTGATGTTGTATTTATAACGCAGATGCTTTATTTTCGTTTAGTGAAAAATTTAAAGACGGTGCTAATTCCTTGACATAAACTTCATACAAATAATCTCCAAAGGAAGCAAAACATCGCATAACATCACCAATAAAGTGACTAATATGATACATCATGATAACACACCCTAGAATATCTTATGTGTTAGGAACATAAAAGTAAGAAAGTAAATAAAGAAGTATATATAAGCTTGGAAGTAATCTGTAGTAGTTTTATGCGAAGGGTCGAGATGTCTTCGCAGCACTTATCTTTAATACAACTAAAGCGATATCGGCTGGACGATCATAACGTAGAGTAGTGTATGAAGACAGAGAGCTCATAAATATTTATACTAAAATGTTATGTTTTATTTTGGAATAAACCGTTTTATCTGATGGTCGACTTCGGTGAAAAACAAAACTTTTATTATATGCTTCGTATAAAATTTAAGTCGTTTTTCGTTTATATCTGTGTTGCCGCTTGGATCTTCAAAATGTGTTTTTTACGGTTTTGTCACTATTTCGAGCGTTTATTTCGAATGGTTTATATAACCATTTACTAAATTAACATAACTTTAACAAAAATAAAGCAAACATTGCTTAGGTTCTGATTGATGTCATGTCGTGGCCGCGGATTTTAGTTGCCCGCGGATTTTAGTACTAGATGACGTGGCCTCGGCACAAGGGCAAAGAAGGAACATGGGTTCGGTTTTTAGTCAGTAGAAGTCTGACACTCCCCTTCGCTCTGCCCAAGAGCGGGGGGGGGGTCATTTGATGATTTTCCACCCACCAAAAAAAAAAAAAAATGTCATGTCGTTTATGCACTCGTGCGAAGTAGCACTTGCCTGCCAGCATAAAATATAATATTGATCTCTAAATAAACGTACTAAAGTCCATATTTTGTTCAAATCCAATTAACATGCCGTCTGCAGACGCTATCTAAACTTCTAACATAATATGACCCATTTAAAAAGTCCGACTTAGCATCTTATTTTTACTTATGCCACAAAGTACGTAGACTAAATGCAATTTCCTTTTTTATATCCATTGGGTAAGATTTAGAGTGGTTGTCTATATCTTCAAAGCTTTGGAGGACAATTTATTTTCATTGATGAGACGGATCAAAATTGGGCTGCAAGTGATACTTATTTTTATTTGATTAAAAGAAATCTGCTTAAGATGTTTCAATAGGTTGAAATACTTAGAAATAATTGCACGTCATACGTGATTTTCTTTGAGATTATTGTCAAAAAAGCAATCCAATATTTTTAGATATTAGGCTTCATTATTTGACACACGCAAAGTCTGTTTTTGAAGAGAATTCCAATAATATGTTCAACTTTAAATGAAAATTGACGCATGTAATGTGAAAGTTTAATGTCACGCAATTTTGTAAGATGTTTCACTTTTTAAGAATGTCAATTTAAGTACATAAAGACATTGATCGATTTGATTAAACATTTTTATTGATAAGTACGAGTAGATGATACTATATAAAAAGCTAGTAGGTTTCAAGCATCTTTCGGATATATTGTTAAAGGTGAAGATTTTCAAAATAGCTATACACACATTGAATATACCAATAGGCAAAAGTATCCAATAGGAAATCCAAAATAACCTCACCCGGCCTAGGTCTAGTACCATTACGTACTTACCAAAAAAAGTACTTACAGTAGGTATTGTAAGTACTTTTTTTGGTAAGTAAAGGGCCAATTCGCCAAAATGTAACTTTAACAAATAAAAAAAAATACAACATTCATTAGTCTAAGTCCCCCGTAAAGGGCGACTTATTGGCAGAAAAATCTCCGATGAGCTGAAAACTACATTCGAACTAGAATCACTCGTTTTTTTCTCCGACCAACTAATGGATTTCCCAACGAATAGAGAAAACAAGAAAATATAAAACAGGGTGCAGAACCGATGTCTCAAATGATTTGTATTGGAATAGAAAGCTGGTATTCGCTGGGAATTTTTAATTTCCTCTATTATGTTCTCTGTGTATTTGTGTATTCAAAGGAAACCCGTGATTGGATTAGAATTTATTTAATGAAGGAATATTCTGTTGAGGAAAAATGTGGTGCAACGAAGTGTGAACAATTTGAATTATAAACAGATTCGTCGGAGTAAAAATAACACTTCGTGGAAATATATTTTCAGTCTTTCGTTTCTGATCGGTATTTGCTAGCAGCAATGGGACACAATGTATTATATGAAACTATGAAACTACATATTATGAAACTGCTTACTTTAAAATCAAAATTTGTGCATACGATGACCACATCTGTTTACCGTTTGAACCAAAAGTGCCTTGTGCTGCAAGCAAGAATAGTCCTTACGGGGCGATCAGAATCAATTGTTGGCGATGGCTAAGTGTTGTGTTGGGCAGTCTCAGACCGGCCCGGACTCTCACACTTTTTCGTACAAATATGCATAACATTAACACCTTCATCTAACCGTTGATGGTTCGAATTACAGGCTGACAACATGACATTAAAAAAAAAAACGTGTGGCACTCGGAGACTGCCGCGGTAAAGCTATTGCATAGCATTTTTATCAAATATTTAATTTGACAACCTCAGTTGACAACCTTGTTATTTTCCGTAACCATAGCAACCTGGTTGAAAATTGAAAATTTTCGTTACGGAATTTCTGGATTCGCTCTCCACGCTCAAGGCCCGAAATAGAAGCTATGCAATAGCTTAAAAACAACTACGGTTCATATATAACTTTATTGATCAACCCAGACCTAGGTATATACATACCTACCTACAGTACCAACACACATGTTTTCTTGATTACTTTAATATTCTAACACCCCATCCAGAGCTCCCAAATCAAACACAAACGAATTTGATCGCCTAAATATGTAAACACAATTTATTGGCTCTAAAATCAACAAATATTGGATGCAAATGAACACGATTTAAATCTCCCTTGTGAATGCTGTTGTCTGATTGGACGATCCCCGCTTTGCCTTTGTAAAATCTTATTTGCTTGTTGTTATTGCATTTTGAACTATTGATGGCCTTTTAGAGGAGTTTGTCAGACAAAGAGATGGATAGGTTGTTTGGTTTCGTTGATTGATCGAGAAGGATTACACTAGGGGATGAAATAGGGGAAACTATTCTCTGTGACCGTTTGTCAAACATCTGGGAAGTGGGAAGTTAAATTGATGTTACACATCATAACTTGATGTGCTGAAACTATTTTTTTCCATCTAACACAGAACCACTTACAGGTTACGAGTAAAAAACAGAAAGGTTGTTGGAATCTTAGGATCTCTAATAAGCGTGATAAAAAATAAAAGGAATTAAAAGAGGTACAATAAGTCTTACATGCAATGTGACCCCAGGTTAGGCACTATTAATGCACACGGTAAAAGAAGAAGAGAACACTAAGCGCTTTGAAAAAGTTAGCATTCATCCGAATGAAGTTTTAGTAATAAATGAGAACAAACTCTTTACAAAGAATTTAAGTTCTATTTATGGGAAGTGTTATGAACTTATAGAGTGGATATCACAATAATCGGCCGTAACAAACGGCTAACCATACGGGTAAGTAAAAATGTGATGTGCCTTGCAGTCGGGCAAAAAGCGTTTATTTATTATTTTATGCCCTCGGCGCTTAAGCTGCTGCCCACCCTGTGGACATAAAGCTTTAGACTGCCAAAGCACTCCACCGGAAGGGAGGCGGGGGCGACTACAATGGCCGATTCTAAATAATTGATAGTCCTCTGCACTATTCGACTTAGACTATCGATTTTGCAGGACGCTCCTATTACCGACTTATGTGAACAATGCCTGTCTCTGTATACTATAGTTGCTTTATTGGCATTTGTTTTGATTTATCGTAAGGGTCCGGTGAATTGAAACTAGGGCAAATACCACGCGGATTGCGGGATGAAATTATAGCTCGCGTATATTGTGTGAACTAATTAGACCGACCGACCAGAGTGTGACTTCCTGATCATTCATAACAAAAGACGCACTGATTTAATTTAGATTAAGATGCTGGATTTGCCATAATAGTGCTGTCAGAGCTTAACACTTTCTGTACCGGGAGCCCACCTCGTGGGTTCCCTTTTATCCAAACATAATGCCAGTGACCCATCGGGGTTCACTTGCAATATGTATGGTGGGATGGTACAGGATCTCTATGGGGGTGGACTCGAATGTGTTAAGATACGTAACATAACAAAGATACATAATCTACTTACGGGTAAAGTGGGACTATTTGGTTTCTTTTGTATAAAAAAACAGTCTTGTGTACAAAAACTTTAAGGGAACTTAATTTTTTTTTTTTCGAGTGACTACATCGATAACTTTTAGAGAAATGCAGTGGTATTTATGTATTGAACATAAATACAGAGATATTTGTCTTCAAAAGTATCGCCGTTTAGGGATTTTTGGAATCTGCATAATCTTAACTTCGTTTTTCAATTCAATTTGGGGCTAGCTGTAGGTATACATTTAAAGAGGTCTTGTGATACTTGGACTATTATAACATCGGTTTAGTTGTAAGTATGTCCACAGCATTGATGTATTATAACCGTCCACAGGGACATACAGCTTAAAACTTCCTTAGCACTCCTGTGAGAGAAGGTGGGGGCGTTAACTATGGCCGATTCTAAATAATTGATAGTCCACTATACCTAAGTACTATTCGACTACTGACTCGAACTGGACTACTGTTTCATGTACCTATATTTTGCTATCGATTTAAGCTTGCAGGAGGCTCTAATTACTGACCTACGTGAACAATGCTTGCCTCTGTATGTTATAGGCACATGCATTGTTGCCATTTGCTTTGATTATTGTAAGTGTTTGGTGAAGCTGCGGGTTGTTCGAAATTTGCTGGTTGTCCACGGACACGAAGGGCTAAGAAGGAACATGGGTGGTTTATATTCAGTGGAAGTCTGACACTCCTTTCTGCTCCGCCCAGAGCGGGAAGAGTCATTTGATAATTTCCCACACTAAAAAAAAAGGGTTTGGTGAAACAGGGGCGAATACATTCATAACTAAAGCATCTAATGCTGGATTCGCTGTGTCAGATCTTAAATTTGAGATATCCCCACTTACTTTACAGCAAATTCAAATTATTTAAACATAACATAACATTATGCCTGTAATCCCCGAGGGGTTAGGCAGAACTGAATCGAATATTACACCCACATTACGCCAGTTAGGTATGTTTCAAGTCCCTTAGAGGGCGAGCCTATTGCCATTAACGGGGTACAAATTCAGACTACGCGGGGCTGCCACTGACAAATACCTGATGGAAAAACCTAATAACACTTTATCCGACCCGGGAATCGAACTGAGGACCTCATACTCAGCAGTCGTGCTTACGATCACTAGGTCAACGTGGCAGTCTATTATATTACGTGGCAAATTATTAAAAAACAAGTAAAATATACAAATACAACTCAAATGTCTTTTCATTGATAGTAATGGCTTTGTATCCATTACAAGATATTATTTTCGGCGAAAATTGTATTTGACTTGACAGCTTTTTATTTAGGTACACAACTGAAGAAGAGAACGCCTTTTATAATGTTTCTACTTTAATAACCTTTATTGTCTATGTTTAAATGTAGGCATTTTGTAATTGTTAGGGACGTTTTTATTGCTAAATGCGTTTAGTTGGTCACCTTGGTAAGGTTAATTGTCAGCAGGTCTGTTTTTATAAGAAGCTTTTTCTACAAAACAATTCAGTTAAAGTTATTGTTATTGCATTTCCACGATGATAAAAATCCCCTAACAGTAAGGTTCAAATTTGATTGCCCCAACAACAAAACGCTGCAAAAATAACACCATAATCCAATATAATAATGTAAACAGTTGAACATGACCCGCGACACCATCATGGACAAACATCAGCCGGGCACAAAGAGCTGGCTTGTGACGTAATAACAGCCTCTGACGTCAGAGCTTGCGTGCATGTGGGTCAATGGAACGGCAGCTCGGCCCGGGAAGCACCCGCCAGCTGAAAATAGGTCACCCAGCTAAAAATACGCACCTCTATTCAACAACCTTTTCACACTGGCCGTATTAAACCTTAAAAGATTCACCCAATACCTTTTTCTATCTTAAATGCCCAAATACATCACTTTAATGGCGGCTGAACATAAACTTAGGTAATAAGGATGCTTTATTTCTCCGTGTTCACGCTTATTTTCGGCCCTTCTTCGAACAAAGGCTTTACCCACCTTCCTTTGACGTATTTGTAAATAATATTTTACCGAAGTCCTAACAGAAAAGATATGTTACCGCTTTCATATTAATACGTTTTCTAAATTGAATTCGGAAAGGTAATTTTTCCTGAATATGATATTCCGAATTTGTGTAAGCGGTTTTCTGTATCAAATAAATGTGGGTCCACAGTACTTTTTATGTAATTGATATATGTACACGATGTAGGCAAGTAATTGCTTTTTATATTTAAGTTTACCTTTTGGTATGTTAAGGTAAAGCTACATTAATCTGAGTCGGATCCCGTATCCCAATAATCAGGCTGAACATTTTTTCCCATTTCCGACACAGGTACAGAAATTGAATTTGGTTAGTGAGTTCCCCATTTATCTATACTTTCAATTGAACGATTGGTTGCTGTATGTACCTACTAGGTATATGACTGTGTTTATTTCACATAAATTTATTGGACTTAAAGCGCATGGCTGTTCCAAAGGCCAAAAGTGGAAGCAGTGAGAGGGGATTTTGATGTAGCCTGGGATTATGTACAATGGAATGCATTGTGTGTGCAATGCATGTTCCCGCTATCAATCGTATATTATTCAACTCATAAAGGCTAAATCAAACCGAATAACGTTCAGTAAAGGAACAAAGACCTAACTAATTTTGTGTCCATAACTAATATGATTATATCTAATTTCGTAGCTAGTTCCACTTATGAAGGAGGCACAAGATACATCGCGGATCCTTAAGAGCAAAAAAGCCGTTTGTTTTCTTAGTAAAAGAAAATAAATGATCAAGGAAAATGTTAGGAGGAACTTTGTGTTAGCCCAAAATATCGCGTTGTGTGGGAACATTAAATAGCATGTAAGCGTTTTATGGTTTCGGTGTCCAAGGTCTCACATCTACCTACTCAGTCTAACCGAAAAGAGGAATTTCCTATATAAAAGCCTAATTTATTTTCTTTCTTTGGGCGAGGCTGTAAATACCTGCGATAAAAGCTTGTGGCATGGTGAGAATGTAAGGCAGTCAGTGGGAATGGTAGTCCAACTAACTGCCCATCAGGACGCACTGGACCTTCGTCTTTATTTTGGTGAAGCGTCTTGTAGTGCATAAGCTTGACGGTGCCTGAAAAACTATCAATCCTGCACGATACTCATTGAGATGCGTTACGATTAGCCACTTAGACTGATTGTTCTACTGCACTCATTTTCTCGTTAGCGAAAATTTGTGGTAGAATATCAATAAGAGGTAGTATTGCGATTTTTATCGTCAACTTTGAGGCGCCCGTGATGCCAATATTAACGTGTTATCTGCATCTCGTCTTGATGACTTCTGGCCAAAGGGAGTGTTATTCCGCCACTTCAACGGGCAAGAGCCACATGAACGCACGTGACACAGTGCGCAAGTACAGTACTAACATAGATTTTAAGTTCTATTTTGTCCACAAGTATTTTATCACGAATGTACCTACTTTTAGATAATACTATGGTTAATTCTTGTGTGTAACTAAGTTTTTGGATCAATAAAACATTTCATTATTTATCTCTAAGGCATATATACGAGTATCTATTAATGGGGCTAAGTACTAAGTAGGCTAAAGATAAACGAATGTCGTTGTATTGTAAATAGGTGGGAGTGTCAATGTGCACTTCAGCATCTTTCAAATATGTTAGTCCTTTATGCATCTGGAAATACATATTTCCCTTTACACACTCCTCTGAATAGATAACAAAGAAAGATCACACAAACGGATTAGGTATCGCAGTATATTGTTAGAAACCAGCTGACAATCCTTCACAACATACAACATCGCTTCTTGCTACAAAGGGTCGACAGATCACCGAATACCTTTGTTTACTAGACTTACCAAACAAAGGCCGTACTAAGCTACAATTCAGCTTCCAGTGCGCCATACACAAGAGCCAGTATCTAGTTAATCTGTCAATACGCAGCGATGTATACAACATACGCTGCGTTGGGACTATTACTGTTCTGATTAAACACATACGTAATGAATATGCATGTGTGTTGGTATAGGCCATACGAGCGGGTTTCGCACGACCTAGGATTCCCGGGATGACCTAATTCTGATAACTGACCTTAGTGCTCTGGTTTTTCTGCAGAAAATGTAGCAAAGGTGGGAAGATATGATGGAGTTTGGCGTGATTTTATTACTAGATTACATAAAACACAGTCAAGTGGTTCTTTTTTGATGAATAATTAATCAAATTGACGAGTCATTAGGTAGAGTCTGAGGACTTCAGTAGTGCCAAAGTGAGTTCATTTTTGTGTCACTGGAGTCTTTACTTGTAAGTTTTGTATAATTTTTCTACAACTTCTTTGTTAGTTGGTATATAAAGGTACTCATGTATTTCAACGTTCCTTGTGAACCATGGTGCGCTGGTCATGGTTTTCAGCGCTTTATTTTGGAAGCGTTGTTCTGTCGACTGTACATCTAACAGTGTTATGTATTTTACACTCTGCAACGTACATAATTTACTGAAGCCAGTGTCCTGCTAGGCAACATTGTAATTAAGGACCCAGTTTCCCAATAAACGTTATCAAGTTGTTCACAAAGGTCGAACATTGTCACTATATCTACTTACTATACACTTTGTCTGTATAGTGGTAGGTCCTTTGTGTGCTCTCAGCCTAACTATTTGGGCAAGTTTTGAAGTGGCATGATTTGAATGATAATGTTTCATTGATTGTTATATTGTTACTTGGTTTTGTCTGGTCATATAGACAGTTGTTCCATGTATAATTCTGGTATTTAGCTGCATTTGTTTAGACTGGAAGTCGATCCTAAATCGATTGGGAAAGACTAGGAACATGACGGTGAATGTGGCTTAGTTCTCTTTGGTACAAATAAATTGTTTGTATTATTATTATCCATTGCGAAAAATCTGATGATATTTATTTATTCCAATGATTGTTGTTTCTGTACAACCAAATTAACTGTTTAAATGTACTCCAAATTATTTTTTAGCAATCAAGATTAATAAAGATCAAACAAAAAGATAGATAAGTGACTAAAAACTTTCTGAAATCCCTTAAAATTAAATTAAAATGTACAAACAACTCTGATATCTAACAGATGAATAACTTTGTTTATCACGAGGCAAATAAGCCGAGCTTAGCGCTGTTAACAACAGTTACAGTTAAGTGAGTTAAGTACTTACTTAATTATCCAGTGCACAATTCGCTCAAGTAATTACTGAGTTAAGTCGGCGGGTTCAAAGCAATGCAATTATCTTCAAACACCTGAGAATGAGTGACGGAAAATATCTGTTAGTGAATTTAAGATAGAGCGCAGAGATACGACTTTAGATGCGTGTTTTTTATTTCTAACTAGCTTTTGCCAGCGGCTTCGCCCGCGTGAAAATGGCGATTTTCTATACAAACTTTCATCCCCTATTTAACTCCCTTAGGGGTTGAATTTCGAAAAATCCTTCCTTATTCCTTGTCTACATTATAAAGGGAACCTCTGTGCAAAATTTCAGCTTTCTAGGTCCAAGGGTTTGGGCTGGGCGTTGATGAGTCAGTCAGTCAATCAGTCAGTCAGTCAGTCAGGACTTCTCTCTTTATTTATATAGATAGATAGATAGATAAGATCGCCAAACTACACACATAACAGGAACACAAGTACATTACTTATAACACCATAATCTTTCTTCTGCCCTTATCCCAATATATTTGGTGACGGCGCAGCATGTCGTTTTCATCCATATTTCTCTCTTACTCGTCTCCTTCTTTCTAGCCTTATCATCCTTCCCACAATCCATCTACCGTCTTCCACTCATAAAGCCATACATTCATACTCAACATTTTCCTCATTCTTCCGCATCAGATGTCCATAACAAAGCTATTTATAAGACTTAGAGAGCAGACGATGAGAATATTTTTGTCCGAAACATTTTCGATGTTGACCATTTTGACACACGAATCCTACCCGACAAGGGGCGTGTGACACTAGACAGAAATATTTGTTAGTAAATTGTAACAAGTATTTGACACACCTATCGTTCGAAAATGTCTTTGCCGTTTTTTACAAATTGCTACACGTTATAATCAATTAAATTATAAAAATTAATCACACGCCGAGATTAATTTATGTTTATTCTGCTTAATGCCTTTGAAGTTCTTATATAATTTTAGTCAAAAGAAAAGTTTATGAAGCCTTTTCTAATGATGTGAGTATGGCAGATTCATCAAAATAAAAATAATATAAAATAATCAAGTTGTTTTTTTGTAAAAAAAAACATTCGATATGAAACTTGTATCAAAAAGAACATTCGTTTTTCAGAATTTTGTTTGCGGTCTCCCTTTGTTTGTTTAACACAAAGTAATAAATGATTCGTAGAAATAAATAACGCAGGTTATATAAAAAATAAAACTGTATTTACCCTGGCCGGCAAATATTAGCGCTGTAACGATAAACCGTCGGTTTTATAACTTTTCAGCCCTGATTTTTTTCACCGAGTTATACGAGAGCGCCAATTCATTTTAGGGCTGTTTTGCTCCAAATACTGCGTTGAGGTATTTTACAACTTTATCCGATATTTAGGCCAAGCACCTTACTCACCCGTTGTACATTGAAATTGACCAAGTGTAGCACATAACAATATGTCGAATTTGTCGAAAATTTTGTGACTGATTTGCAGATCTAAGGACCATAAACTTCCCGTCGGGGCTGTGGGTTGTTCGAAAAAGAAACCGCGGCCTCGGCACAAAGGGCTAAGAAGGAACATGGGTGGTTTTTAGTCAGTGAATGTCTGACACTCCCTACCGCTCTGCTCAGTACGGGAGGAGTCATTTGATGATTTCCCTCCTCCACAAAAAAAAGGACCAACAACTTGATATTTAGCTGAAATAACTAGGTATATGAGTTTGTCTCATCCACAACATAACTTCTTGAATGTACTTGTATCTTCCGAGCTCCCGTCATATGGTAGGAGAAGGAACAGTGGATTTTAGTTGGTTAGAGTTAGACATAATCAATTGACCCTCCGCTTGCCCCAGATGGTGGTTAGTTATGAACATTTTCTAATTCAAAAAAAGAAAAATTGCGTGAAAGAGTAACAAACACCCATAATATACATCGTCACTAGCTTTCGCATTTTTAATAGGATTAATTCGAATAATATTATCATTGGAAACGTTTTTTTTTATACATTTTTCACATACGGTACCTAATTGTTGAGTCTCCACTTCTCTCTATCCGAAAACAATTACCTAGAACTTAACAGACGATGACAGCATATTTCACACACATCGAGCACCGTCGAACAGCGACAGCCGTCGGCCATTGAGCAACACACCCTGTAGCTACCTACAGGTTGATGCATTTACATACAAACCATAAATCATATGTTATTACTTCGCTTGCTATTGCGAATGGTTTCCCTTGCGTTGCCTTTTGGGATTTAGATGTATCGTGTGGTTGGCTGCTTAAATATAGGTAAATGTATAAAGTTTTGTTCTTTTTACGTCATCATCATTTCACCTACCGCTGGTTATAGGCTTCCGACACATTTCCCGGTCCTGTCCGTCCCTTATTCAGGTGTTATCTGCGACTTTGATGAAACCTCAACTTAACCAACTTTAGGGCGGCGCTGGTTTTTATGGTCAAACCTTATTTTTATGTTATGTAGAGCAGCTGGGAAAAGTTTCAAGCATTGTGTCGACGACCAGTTCTGTTTCTCGCATTCAGAGGAATTCCACGGCTCTTAAGCAAGATAATCGGTCCACCTTACGGGATACCTCCTAACACTATGTATTTTGAGGCGCAGTACATGGTGGTGAAAAATCTTAGCTAAAACGCATGGAATAAAAAAAGCTTCTCCATCAACAAACAGCACGATGTCTCATTAGTATAAAGTAGGTACCTACTGATTTAAAATGCCTAAGTTCTTAAGTGAAATATCGTGTAAAATTCGACCCTATTGACCTACCACAGCTGTCAAACATTACTTATGAGCATTAGGTAAGCGTAATGACGTTTTTCACAGGCTACCCACTGATTTTAGTACGCCTAACGTCACTAAGTACTTAAAAGCGTCATTATGTCCAGTCTCCTCGGATGGCGAATTAAGCAATTTCGGCGTAGGGTAGATTTGTAAACTGAGTTCACGGTTTAGTTTCCAAACATGATAACATTTATTAGGTATTTTTGAGAAAACAACTTGATATCCCAGACACAAAGTCAAGTTTGCAAAACAATTTCATTTTTTTTATAAATTTTGTAACACTAGTTTTTCATATTCATACTAGTTATTCTGAAATGAACCTAATATTTACAGCCATAAGGTTGAAATTCGTATTAAGTGGACACAACATCAGTAGGAAACAAGGCTTCGTATAGACTTTATGGTGTAAGAGTAGATACGTAGTTCCAGCCAGCAGATTATCGTTAACCCACTTACGTGGCGTGAGGATGTCGCTTAGTCCACTGTTAATGGACATGTAATACGATTTGCTGTTTGATGTCTATTTTCCATGGTTATTCCCATTAAATACTGAGTTTCCTCTGTATCTCGGAGAGCACGTTAAGCCGTTGAACCCGGCTGTCAATTGTAGATTTTGGATGGTCGTTAAGCAGTAAGTGACTCGAAAGTCGGACAACTAGTCTTACCAATGAGTATCGTATTACCAAGTACAGTGAAAATACTGCAGTTGCTCATTCTAAAACATAGATATCATTGGGAACAATGGACAAGGAACTTCATGGAGACTCTTGTAAATTGTAAATTAAATTGCTGTTAAAAAATCTGACAGAACAATGTAAAAAAGAATACTGGTTCCTCAACATTAATTTACGTATTTTTTCTTGCTTTCAGACTCCAGTAGTTACCTTACAAAATATTACAAAAAACTTTAAAAGGGGTAAAGTAATGCTCCAAAAGAGACGAGAGGTAGTAGCCCTGTTATTTTAAATACTCTATTAATAGTACATTACTGCAGAATCCAGTAAGTAAGCCTTCCTGGCCAAGTATGAGTTAACTGGACCGAACCGCAGGTGAGGTCTGGTTATATACGAGGCCAGGATGGCTTTCTTACTGGTTGAGGTTTGTATAATGCTTTTCTCAAAAATTAAAGAAAGTTTAACAACAAATTCGTTTAATTAATATTGAAGGTTACATTCATATGTGAAAAACACAATAGCACTTTTTGGCCGACCCGGGAATCGAACCCAGGACCTCACGCTCTGCAGTCGAGCTTGCGACCACTAGACCAACGAGGCAGTTTAGGAAACAACTTTAGAAAAAACTTTTTAATAAACTGAAATTACTAAATACAATCATAAAATCCCACACTATACTTCTACAACATTACTAAGTACAAAACGCAACGTATAAAATGGCTGTTTAAGGTTCCAAAAATATATGTATCTCATAAAATGTCATACCAAAAAGAGAGATAGATATATATTTGGAACCTCCCTTCTATAACCATGTTATAATGGCTAAACTCTAATCTGTGTCTGGTACTATGTTTTTTTTTCTAAACAGATCTAAAGAGGATGACCTAGTGTCCAGTAAGTAAATTACATACTTACTTACTGGACAGTAGGAGATTCCAAGTTTAAAGTCTCGCTTCTTACTGGACAGTTGTGAATAAGTCTCCGGTAAAGTTCACTTTCTGGATACTTTTTAGAGATGTTATGGCAACATTACATACCATTTTTGAGAAAAATGCTTTTTCCTTCTTCATTTTGCAACCAACTGCTTTCATTATGAATAAAACTGGAGTAACTTGAAAGAGTTCGTTCATCGCAGTAATCGGTTTATTTTTCTAGATCATAAGTTGTTATTTGCTAGTTGTCAGTATTTTATGTTGCTGTACAAATGAACGTTAATCAGGATGGTGGTTAGGTAACTATTCTCATATTTGCAAGTGAAATCATGTTTTAAGTACATTTGACCAAATCACCCACAGATCGCAAGTAATAAGGTCGAGACTATTGCCATCAATCGGACTAAAATCCAGACTCCGTGGCTGCTCAGAAAAAATCCTGATTGCAGAACCCAATAACAGTTTATCCGACTCGGGAATCGAACCCAGGACCTCATACTCAGGAGTCGCGCTTGCGACTACTAGACCAAAGAAGCAGTTGAACCTACGTATAAACTACATAAAGTTTCATCTAATCTACTGCCCACTCTAACCGCCTTCTGACGGTCAATTACTTTACAAAACAAAACTCCGCCTAACCGTTTCTTGTGCCAGTTTAACCCTCAGTTACATTAACAAAAGACAATTTGCGGGATCGCAAGCTCTCTAAAGATCGTCTATTACCCCCCACCGGTGGTTGGAGGGTTAAGTTTGCTTGCGGTGTCTACCTGAAGCGTCCCTGTCGTCTTAAAGTTGGTCCTAAGTCACTATTTAAGTCCACAATTTGTAAGGAAAGCACGAAGAATTCAGACTTTAACATTTTAGTTTTAAAATGAGTTGTTTTAACTGACGGACAGGTGAAACATGCTAGTGTGGAATTGAGAAGTTTTGTAACAGGCACCTGTCTTATTCACCGAAAGGTACTTCTTGGTTTTAAAAAAAAAATCTTATTATTAATATATTTGGGCGATTATTGATGTTTTTTTTTTTTTAATTAATTAAAAAAAAACAAAAAAAACACGCTTTTACGTGCACCAATAGGTGAACGAATTAGAACCATCTAGCTCTTCAATCTGGATACCACTAAGTGATTTTGCTCGACTTAGCGCCACATATGCCTGTCCATCCGCAAAAGTACGGGACCCTAAGTACACCACGGCGTGGTCTACCGTACAGCCTTGCATCTTGTGCACGGTAGATTGCCCAACTTAAAATCACTGGGAGCATGCGCCTTTCCACCTTTCCAAGTTTCAGTTCATATCTTCCGGCTCCATCATCAGATCAGCTCGACAGTACCATATTATTGTATTCAGACCTTGAAACCTAATCGTGGTCAAAGTTCATTGCAAGACCTTTCTAACAAGTCCAAACACGGCTATGATACGATATTTCACCATGGAATGCTAGTGCCTATTTTCCGGCTTCATCATCAGACCTTGAAACCTAATCATGGTCAACGTTCATTACAAGACTTTTCTAACAAGTCCAAACACGGCTATGATACGATCATCCATCATGCAGTTCCAGTTCATATCTTCCGGCTCCATCATCAGATCAGCTCGACAGTACCATGTTATTGTATTGTCATCAAAATCACATACAACTGCCAATTTTCATAACGCTGCGATCTTTAGAAGATGGTTAAATTAGTTTTCTTAGTTTTTTTTATTTTTTTTTATTTGATTACATAGTTACATACATACAGGTCAACCTAATAGAAGCGTGTTAAAAACGTTTCCCCACGCTAGGAATTTCTCTTATATCGTGGGTGGGTTTTCACAGACATTTAAACTCACATACACAAATATCCAGAGCCTAAACAACTATTTATAATAATAATAATAATATTCCACAACTATCACACAACGCCATCTAGTCCCAAGCTAAGCAGAGCTTGTGTTATGGGTACTAGACAACTGATAAACATACTTATATATTTCTAAATACATACATATTAGAGATAAATTACACCCAGACACAGAACAAATGATCTGTAATGAATGAATGATTTGTAGGCGATATACAAATATTTGTTCCGTGCGGAAATCGAACCTGCGACACGTAGCGCAGCTGTCAACTACTTCAGCCACTGCGCGAACCCCGCCTGAACCACCTGACCTAAAGTCTATTAAAATATGAATTTGTTTCCAATTGATGGTATTTTTAATTAAACGAATATGAACTTTGTGTAGGTGTAAGTAAAGGTTAATTAAATGTTGAGTTTGAAAAGGTATTGTTTGAAAGTTAGCAGTTATAGCCCGGTGGTGTGACCATCGGATTGCCAAGTCAAAGGTCTTCTAGTTCCAACCGAAAACATGCATCTCTGATTTTTCGGACTGTATAATTGTCACTTGGATGAGCTCGTGGCTTAATAAGAACTGCCACTCAGGTCGATCTTAAGGTAAAGCTGTGCTTGCCTAGGCCGGTCTGTGGATGGGTGACCGCCCGACATACCGAGTTTCCTCCGTGCCTCGGAAAGCACGTTAAGCTGTTGGTCCCGGCTGCCATATATATAGATCTTTGGCAGTCGTTACAGGTAGTCAGTGACCTGAAATTCTGACATCCAGTCTTACCAAAGGGTATTGTATTACCTAGTATTGGTACAGGGTTGTGGAGGTCAGATAGGCAGTCGCTCCATGTAAAATACTGGTATTCAGCTGCATCCGGTTAGACTGGAAGGCGACCCCAATATAGTTGGGAAAAGGCTAGGCAGATGATATAATTGTCACTTGCTTCTGTGATGGGAAACATCGTGAGGAAACCTGCCTGAGAGAATACTTATCGACGATGTTTTAAGCCAAGCTAGAGGCCAATAGGCAGCATAAGAACTCTCACAGCAGATTGGAAACTAACCAGACAATAGAGGAGAACATATAAAAGTATTTTTCTTTACAATTTTGGAAACGAAATTAAGAACGTAAAAAAGGCAGGTAGCGGTATGCATGTATTAGATCCTTTCGCCATTACGAAGCATTTCTTCGAAATCTTATCAAAGGTCCAGTTAGAAATAGCCAAAGGGTATGATTGGAAAACGCAAATTGTTGACGTGGCTCAAAAGGCTGCCATTCTTAAATGGGACTGGGCAGGACATGTCTGTCGCATGCCGAACGAGCTGTGGGCCCGTAAAGCTCAGGATTGGTGCCCTGAAACAGTGACACGGGGTCGCGGCAGACCACGAAGGAGATGGCGGGACGAACTGGATGTCTTCCTTGAGAATTGGATAGAAGTTGCACGGAATCGTGATCGTTGGAAGGAATTGAGAGAGGCCTTTGCCCTGCAGTGGGACAGTACGTGCTAGATATAATAATAATGATTGGAAAAACGACTGATTTCGGGTTATAGGATACGATCATAAATTAATAGATCCGTAGTACCTTAGGTTTGGTCAGGTATTTACGTGAAGTATTTTACATGAAGTGACCGCCAGATCTGAAAATCCCATAGAACTATTAAGACTAAGAATTTATTTATTTATGACAGGCATATTTATTTCATAAATGTTAAACTAAACAATTAATAAAGACAAGTGAAGTGATTCTTTAATAAACTGTTTTATTTAAGACCCTACTAACAACACACATAAATTGAAAGGTTTTAATAAACTGCGTCACATAAATATATTCAGTATAAAAAAAAACCACATAAATGTAGGTTTTATTACATTACTTATAACATTTGCTGATTTATTGCCATCTCTTGAACAAAAAACTTAACGTATTTTCTTTTATAACCTACATATATTAAGATTATTATTCAACGCATAATGTATGGGCTTCCATACATTCACATTTTTGCTTGTTAGTACGTGTTATTGTTAGACAAAATGGATTAATTTTTCTTCGCAATATAAAGTGTGTTCATTTTAAATGTAACAGTCGTAATGTTTTATCATTAATAATGATTAATGAGAGAATAATGTGTGTTATAAATCTTACTATATTAGGTACTTAGTTATTAGTGAATTAAGAGAACTCTAATACAAATTGCTTTATTTTGTAACGATGTATGGATTATATGAGGTTGACAGAGGAGAAAGGTAGAAAGAAAACGTGTGACGCCGACCCCAAGTTAAGCGAGACAAGGGCAGGACTATGATAACGGATAATTGCACATTTTAATTTGTTAATAATTGAGACTCTGAATTACATATTGTTAAAAAATTAACTGAATGTACAGTACTGGAAATCCTGCAAGAGCTTTTAACTTTTTTAATGTTGACCATAAAGTTCATACTTCTTTTCCTGCAGTTAGTAAATCATTGTTATTTATTCCTCGGAACGGTGCAGAACTGCTGCCCTAACAATTTTCTTGTAAAACAAAAGCATCGAAAGAATCCGTGTTGCGATTTTGTTTACCCATGGCTCGAAGAAAAAACTTCAAACTGGTCGTGTTTTACGGATCTCCCGGCAATTGTTACACATAATAATTACTTTGATAAAAACAATAAAGAGAAAAAATGAAAAATATTTTGTCAAGTCTCGCAATATTCGAGGAGAATGTCTATTAAAAGTTACGTCGAACACCCCCTGGGGTGCGGCCGCGTCCACCAAAATGTCTGAAACGACAGAGATAAGGTTTAACTTACTGTACAATGGGTAAAATATACGTAAGCTACAATAAACAGACTATTTAAAACCTTTTTGTTAAGAAGATAGTGCTTTCCCCTACCTACTTGGATACTTAATACATTAAAGAAGAGTGATGATCTGTCAACGTGTGGTAATACCGATTCGGAATTTCCAAAATATTCAAATTATCATCATCATCAGCCTATAATGTTCCTACTGGAGGACTCAGGCCTCCTCTCTAGTGGAGGGATGGGCTATAATCATCCAATCAGGCCCAGTTCGAGTTAGTAGATGTCACATGTCTTCGAATTTTTTGGTTCTAATTCATGCCGGTTTCCTCACGATATTCAAATAGTCGGATCCTTAATTACTCTTAAAAAATACAGGTTAATTTTTTTTGGACATTGCCCATTGAGTTTTCTTACAGCAAACTTAATAGAGTTTCATTTCAGGTCCTAAGCAAATTGTATATTCAACAAAGTTATCACAGAAGAACAAACTCATCTTAAACTTGTGACATTTACCTAGAAAATGATGAGAAACAAACAAGCGTGGGTCGAGCATACAGTATACCTACTTTTAGCATTAAATATTCATAATTATATAACTAGATATTGAACCTATTTATAGCACATCACAATCTAATTTGTATTTACATAATAACGCCTTCTACCCAGCATTCAACAAAGTAACTCAACAATTCGCTCCTTTAACGAAAAGTAAGAGCAGCCATTATTTTTTATCCTGCAAATAAATTTAGCGTCTGCAGACTGAAAATGGCTAGAAATTCTTGTTCTTAAAAAATCTCTCAGGCGTCTGGAATGGGGGCAGTATTCCAGCCGCAATTGTGACGAATTCGGCCCAATTTCTCCGCCGAGAATTATGTACAGACGAATTCGTTCATTGGGAATAACTAGTCCTTTGATCCTTGACCCAAATTTGGCACACGGGGACTTGGGTCTTGGCACATGTGTGGCCTAAGTAAAAGATATCGTAGAGTAAACGTGGGGCGATGTTTTTGTATGGAACTACGGAATAGCAAATGTATTTGGAGTAAGTTATAGATACTATATGCTTGTTTGTGTGTGAAAGTGAGTGAGCCAACTTTGAATGTGGGTTGTGTGTTGCTTATTTTGCTCAGTGTTTATTTAGGGAAGTGGACCATCAACATGTTATAGATTATATAGTTAAAGGTAACAATTGCTCCTATTCTCCTCATAACTCGTGAAATCTTTTGCAATGGGGCCGTCCATTATTACATTTCTTTCTCGTGTAATAAAAATAGGGACATAAAGACTAAATTGCGTCAGTCATAAACTATGTAAGTAGGTTCTATTGTATACTAAAATATATCACAAAAGCTTCTGCAATCAGACAGAATCGTACACCATCTATTTTTCCAAGATTATCGGAAATCTTGACCTAAAATCTAAATGGCACCAATTGATTCTAGACCTGAAGGGAGGGATTACTTGGGTGCTGGATATTACAAGGCCTTTCAGCTTTAACTTAGATTCCTCTTAAGCTCTGCCTATTTTTCTTTAATTTCTTATCCATACTTATCTAAAAGTAACTCTATTTGTCTCTATGTATGTGGTACTTTTTCGCGTCTTAACCGCTGAACGATATTTTTGGAGCAATTAGCACACCGATAGACCATAATTTGGGTTCGAGTGTAGGATAGTTTATATCACGATATGTAAAAATCGCTCACGTGGGACTCTTTTCATCTTCCAAGCGGACAAAGTCACGTGCAAAAGCATGTAGTGTTTTATACTTGAAAGGCATGCTCGAGAAACTCTTGTGACGTAAAAGAATGACTGGGAAGACACTGAAAAACGATGTCTTTAATTTTGTTTTACATTCCATTGCGCGCTACCATTAATCTTTTCAATGGCGGTGTTGCACAAAGTGAGCAGTGGAGATTGTGTTGCATCTTGTGGATGGTGTTTTGATTCCATATGACTAAGTTTTTGTTTAAAAAGGTTGCAAGTAAATTGTCCATTACTTTAAACGAAAAAATGGAAACTACATGAATTGATCTACATAATAATTATATTATGTACTTGGTTCGTGTAAATACAATGTTTCAGTAAGGAAATAACTAGGAACATTCAACCTCTTAATCGGTTTACTACTGAATAAGGCTGAACAATGATGTTATTATGTGCCGTACTATAAATGCGACAGACAGCGAAGGAGATGGCGAACGACCTGAATGGCCCACTTATGAATTGGAAAGACAAAGTGCAGAATCACGACCGATATTGTAAGGAATGAAGACGGGTGTTTGCCCAGCAGAGGCCACTACAGGTATATGATAAAAACTCACTCTTAACTAACTCATAAACACTTGCCTTATGCCTGTGCCGTCACATAGTCATAGACATAGTCACCATGTCATTTCATGAAGCACTAGCTTATGCCCGCGGTTTCGCCCGCGTATAGTTCGGTACATGTCCTACGGGATCGTAGTTCCGGGGATAACATTATCCTTAATGTTAATCCAGGTTATAAACTAGGTGTATCTGTGTTTTAATTTTCATTCAAATCCGCTCTTAAGTTTCTGCGTAAAAGAGTATCAAATATTTATCCATTCAGTCATCTCAACTTTCGCATTTAATTTATTATAATAAATAATAGTAAGACTTGTGACATTCAACCTTTTTACCAAACTGCGGCGAAGCCCAAAAGGAGGGTTATGTGTTTTTACCAAACTGCGGCGAAGCCCAAAAGGAGGGTTATGTGTTTGACGTGTATGTATGTATGTAAGTATGTATGTATGTCCGTTTCTTTGTTCCCTCATAACTCATAAACGGATGAACCGATTTGAATGAAATATACGTCATTAGATTTGTCTTGATAGCGCGAGTGTTATAGGCTACATTAAAATTAAAAAACAAAGAAAAATTGCGGATTTTGGGGGCCAAATCGCGGAGTTCAAATTTTTTTTTTTCAATACTATCGAGTAGGGTATCAAAATAAAGGGTTTTAAAAGGAGATAACAAATATATAACACTTATATGTTTAAAAGAAATTCAAAGTGGCAAATCTTATAAACAAGCACAAAAGTTAAATCGTCTGCGAAGAATTTTACGCGACCAACGAAAGAACAAACACAAAAGAACTAAAAAGCTGGAAATAAAAAAGTAGTTAAAAAACTAATAAACCCGACTGAAAAAACTAAAAAGCAAGAAATGAAAATAGAATGCTTCCAAGTTTTGTTAAATTTAAAATGTGCTTGTTTTTTTGCTTTTCAGTTTTTTTAGTCGGGTTTTTTAGTTCTTTAACTACTTTTTTTACTAAAGCAACTGCTAGGTCAACTATGAATAATATGAGTGGGAACCGATGCTCCCGAACTAGAAATACCTAACTCAATATGTCTGAAAGGATAATATTTTAAAGGTCAGGTAAGAGATCGCCCACGATTCAATTATGTATGCAAGAGGAATTTTGCAGATGATAGTTTTATTTTCTTTTACGTTTATGTAAAAATTTCATGGATGAGGTCCTGGGTTAGATATCAGGTTGGGTAAAATGTTATTGGGTTTTTCCATTAGAAATTTCCCAGTAACAGCCATGAGTCTGGAGTTGGCAATAGGCTCACCCTCTATTACATGGGACTTTAACATAACTAACAAAATGTGGGTGTATTAATCTATATTCCTCTGCCTAACCCTTCGGGGATTACAGGCGCACTATAATCCATACTATAATATATATAATATTATAAATGCGAAAGTAGCTCTGTCTGTCTGTCTGTTACTCAATCACGCCTAAACTACTGAACCAATTTGCATGAAATTCGGTATTGTAACAAATCTACTGATTTTTGAAGAAATAAAAGGTTTAAGTAGATTATCAGCTTTCCAGTTTAAATTTGAAGATCCACAGAATCACTGGTAATGCAGGTCACTCGGGTAGAAATATAGGTGGTCCTCTTTAGCGTCAGCGTAGAAACTCGACACCGTTCCGTTCACCTTAAGTAGGAAGAACCAGCAGCAGCAATGAACCAGTGTAGAATGTTTAGTATCTTATGGAGATGTTTCCTCGACCAGATTCAGATTAGAAGTCCCTCGCGTGTGAAATCATTTCAGTTTTTATAGATCCACAGCTTGTCATTTTCTGTTCCTTTTTCAGAATTTAAATTAGCGACTTCATATTGTCATAATAATGCAACTTGCCAGTATTCAAAACAGCCAGTAATATTCAATCCAAAACCTTTTCGTAGAATTCTGAGAGCGTGTTAATTATTTTTTATAAATGTAAGATAGAAAATACAATATTTGAGCTAACATATTGATAAAAAGAATTTAAATTACATAAGTAAATCAAAAGTAACCTTCATAGACTAAGGCTAGTAAGAAACTATGACAGAAAATTTAAAAGAAAAAGTATTGACAACTTGACAGCCTGACGTAAGGTGTCATAACATTGAAAAATATGAAAATTATTTATTTTATTTTAGATGTTTTATAAGAAAACGAATCGTTTTAGACCGATTCGCAGAATAGTAATGCAAAAACCAATAAAACGTATGATAGATGCGAAGTATAAGTAGGTATATAGTGTAAGTAAGTAAGTATTAAAGTGTGAATTAGGCAGTGAACGGAAATATTTCCGTTCACTGGAATTAGGTGAGAACACTACAGCCTCAACTACAGCTCACTCAGTGATATAAATAAAATATGTGGTTTAAAATAGCGAAATACCACAGTATGGAGATATTTTGATACCCGAGAAAGGACATAGGCTACTTTATAATAATAAAAAAAAAAAACTTTATTCAAGGGGTTTATAGCATAAAGTTAAGTTTAAAGCTTGAGTAAAGCATCGGTAGCGATAACCGACATCCGCGCATGTCCGCGCGGTTGAAACCGCGGGCATCAGCTAGTGTTATATAAAAACATTAAATTGTTGACCATGGAAAATGCAGATTTGTGATTTATGAACACAATGCTATTGACGTGCAGTTTTTAATGAATGCGTTAATAACACGATTTATTTTATTTTATATCCTGGTTCAGATTTTTGCTCGAATTTCCGATTGCTACGTTTCATTGAGGTTTATTTTTGCAGGAAAATATAGTTTAATCGAAACTTACTCGCATCCGTGTCTGACAACCAGTCTTACCAAGGGGTTTTGTATTACCCAGTAGGTATACTAATTGAGTTGAGGAGGTCAGATAGGCAGTCGCTCCATTTAAAATACAGACAGGTATTCAGCGGCGTCCAGTTAAACTGAAAGCCGACCCCAATATACTTGGGAAAAGTGTAGGCAGATGATTTTGTAAGTTTTGTACTTTCTGAAATATTGCTAATTTTAATCATCATCTGCCTAGCCTTTTCCCAACCATGCTGGGGTCGGCTCCCAGTCTAACTGGATGCTAATATAATAATAAATAATTTTAATATACCAACTTAATCATCGTAAAATTATTTTCAAAGAACTCTTCACAAGCTGCTGTATTGCAAATGGCATAGCTTGTCTGATTGGTAGCTACAGATCTAGGTCAATCCGAGGGGATAGATAATGAATCATTATTGGTTTGTTTGTTTGTTTTTTTTAAAACGTTGCCCCACACTAGGAATTTCTCCTGTATTGTGGGTGCGTTCACAAACATATAAACTCACATACACAAATACCCAGACCCGAAACAACTATCTGCAGGCCATACAAATATTTGTTCCGCGGGGATCGAAACCGCGACACGCACCGCAGCAGTCCAATCGTTCAGCCACTGCGCCAACCGTGCCGTGGTTCTATTAACCTAACTGACAGATGTGTTGCTGTGCTGTGTTGCGGAGTTTGTTCCGCCACGTCTTCTTCTTGTAAATAAGTAAAGTAAATTTTGACGTTCGAAAAGTGCTGATTATCAGCCTAGTTTGAATAAATGACTTTTGATTTGGATTTGATTTTGATACATTTATGGTAAATAAGATTTTTATAAAAAAACATGTATTCAAATTATAATAATGCAGAAAGCGCTTTGATTGATACCTAATACACACAATGTCGCACGATACCAAAAACACGCTAGCAAATTCTTCTCACGTGAGAATTAGGCGAGAGTTATTGAGTTTTTTTTAGGTTTTAGGATCTAGTATTAACGTAACGTAGGTACCTACTATCAGAACAGTACTACAACTGGTAAAGTGGTTTTAATGCAAATTATTCAGCTTGAGTCTTTAATAAATTAATCTCCAACGCCGAAACGAAACAACTTGCTGTCAACATCCTGAAACAAAGCCGACCCAGCTAATAGCCAAAAAGATAAGCGAAACAGCTATATCTCCCCATCTCTCTCTAAAACAACAAAGCGACACCAGTTCCCGTATTAATTACAACCAGAATCTCCATCGAAAACGTAATCATAAAACTCCATACAGAAAACAATAAAGGAAAGATCTTCAAGATTTGAATGAGACAATTGTAGCGAGCGTTCACATCAAGAAAACTTCCATCTGCTCTACTTTTGTTCAGTGTTAACTGTTATTACAAAACTTCGCTTTAGGGCTGATACTGGTGCTCGACGAAGCAATAAAAATGCTAATACAACGGGCCCCGGGGCTAACATTCTTACAAATATCTGGGAACCCTCATGATTTGGTGCACTGTGCAATAGATACACTGAGCTCTACTAGACCTGGCATAGTCAACACTTTCCTAAGTAACCTAGCGTGTCTTCTCTTTGACTCAAATAATTTGCCTTTAGAAACTGATTCTGTTGGATTATTTTACGTTGGATTCTGCCATCGATTCTTGAATCAGGCAAAGTCTGGTAGGGTTTTCTGTTAGGGATTTCTTAGAGAAGCCCGGAACTTTGGAAAGCAAAGCTGTGTGCCTGACTAGACCCCTTTGCGGTCGTGTAGGATTGCCGTCCTTTGAAGGCGGTCTATAAGTAACAGAAGTTGCTCAACGCACTTTCGGAGCCATGAATTTGATTGGAACTGCAGTCTCTAAACGCTACCGCGGTGTGTAGCTTGTAAACAGTGTTGGGTAGCTGGTGAGGTGCTGGTACGCCGGGGAGGATTCAATAAAATAAAGCAAGTTATTAAAATGTACGTCTGTTGGACCAGTGTCGCAAATGGAAGGGGCTAGTGTTGCCACTATTTACACAAGGATTTAGATTTTTAATGTTGGTGTTGCAAAATAAGAATTAAAATCTCCAACACGCGGCGACTCCATACTCTATGGTCCAGTATATATTAAAGGCGATCTGCAACAGACTGCATTCTGAAAATTGCTGTGACACTCGTCCCACTGGAGGGAGTGGTGGATATTGAATCAGAATAAACTTATTCCCCTCGGTCGTAACCCGGTAAGTGCTGGGTTAAAGATTATGTCATAAGTTAGTTAAGCGCCAGTGTTCTACACTTAAGGCTTTCACTGGTGAAATGCGCTTAGAAACTGAAGACTTTATCTCTTGAGGAGCTTGGTATAAATTAGATTACGAGCATCAGTAACCTACAAGAATAAAGTGTTTCCCGTGTTATGTTTCCTTTATTTTTAGAGCGTTGCTACCCAATTACGAAAGACATTTCTTCAAACAATATATTGTTTTCTCCTGTTAAATCGCCTCGCCTACGCTAATAAGTTCAAAGGTTATATTTGATCGCATTAAAATTGGATTATCGTTAAGGTTTTTTATTGTACAAGTATCTTTCTCAATATTGATTACAAATGTTAAAGAAAACAGAAGAAATCTGCGTAAAAAGTTTATCAAAACATTTTTGGTCGCACGTCGTCACGGATAATTAGATGCTCGAGAGTATACAAATAACTCTGATAGCACGTTGGAAGATTTTAGTTAATTTGCCTCACAAATGTCACTTGCGTTATTTTTTTCAATTTGATGTGTGGTTTGTAGTCCCTTTTTTGTTTGTTAGAATATTATGCGACAAAAAAACTGTATCAGTATTCCTCAGTGTAGATAATTCAAATTTACAATGTTTTCTTTGTTTTTCTTATAAGCAGCCCTACATCTCGATTTATGAAGCTTTTATTTAGTAAAGCCGTCTTTATGAATCGCAGTATCACGAGTAACTTTGTCTATATGGCTCGGAAAACTCGGCAAGCAATTCCTTAGGGCGAAGTTCCCATACCGGTACAATTGAGATCTTCAGACAATCTTTGTCAGCATCTTTTGATGTCCCATTTCAACAAAATGATAGGTTATTTGCCTGTAATATTATGTCTTTTTATGAGTAAATTTCATGTTACATCAGAAAATTGCTTTTGTAAAACCAAAAATGTTTTCTTATTCTAGATACAAAAGATTGTTATGAGGGGGTTTTGAGTTTAATCCTCAAAGGTGTACGTACTACGCCCACATTTAGCCAGTAATGTTTAAGTCCCATGTAAGTGGGGGCGAGTCGATTGCCTGAAATTTCTGATGGAAAAACCCAATAACTCTCTAAAAATCGAACCCAAGATGCACTGTCGCGCTTGCAACCACTTAGTCAAACGAAGTAGTCGGTAGATTTTGAAATGATTACTCAGTAGCCAGTCCAGAGTCTTTGTAAGTGACCGATTGCTACAAAACTAAACATGAACTGTAAGTAGTGGTGTATTAAAATTATTTTATTATTTATACTAAAAACGGGAAATTTACCATGTTTACTAATTGTTTCGAGTTCCCGATATTTCGGCGCTGTTACAAGCACCAATTAGCAGCAATTATTTTCCTAAAATACTATTTACGTCATTACTCACAAGTTTTTAAATGTTTTGAAGTTAAATTTTCTTCTTTCACAAAAAATATTTTAGTTGCGGAATAAAAAATGGGAAAAAACCGCCTCATAACTAATTATCTTGAGTAAAACTTAATTTCTACTCGTAACCTACTTTCTACTTAAGCTTAATGAGAGTTTTGAAAACTTAGGGAATAATAAAAAAGGTCGAGTTGGTAGAAAGTAGGTACTACAGAGGCAAAAACTTATTTTCTCTCGTAAAATATTAGCTGAGAAAGGTACTTATTTACTCGTATAAAACCTACACGGTGGTACGGTTAAAAATTTGTTAAGTAGGTACCTAATTAAATGCATAAGTTAACATTTTGACGTCGACTGTTTTTATTATTTTGTACCTTTTCATAATTCTTCACTAGAGGTTAAGCTTAACTTAACCATCTCATTTTATGATTCATCCACACTCGGCACCTAAGACTCTATTCTAACTTTCAACCTATTTTCGTTTCGTAATTTTAAACGAAATGTGTGGTTATATTCAAGACTTTGGTTCCTTGGAGAAAGCTGTCTAGTTAAATGATCTATACTACACTTTTAAGATCACATAATATGTACACTGTATAGAAATCTCATAGATTAAAGTCTATGAGATTTCTATACATCTCAACACAACATTATACACAATAGCTGTTGTGTATATACCACACATTATGTAACCCCAATCCTTCTAAAGTGACCTTGATTTGATACATCAATCTTAATACGCAGCAACTCCCACCGCAATCATGTACCCGTAAATCCCTCTACGAAAAAAACTATCGGAATTCCACACAATTAGATTTCCTATAATGGGAGCACGGTAACAACGTTAACCTTTATACTCCGACGTTATTCAACTTTCCCGAGCCTAAACCCTGCCTTGACCTATATCCACCCTAATTTAACCCCTCAGCGATGTTTCGTCCACGTAAATATTCCTAGGCGAAGACGGCTTACCTTGTAACAATCAATTTTGAACCATATTTCAGGACAGGTATAAGTTAATTTTGAATGATTGTTTTCAAGTGATTTAACGACTCGTCGAGTACGCTAACATTTTGAAGAAACTATGATTCGGAAAGTGAGATAAGCTTCTTAATAGTTTGTATTGCAGTTTATTTTAGTTACCCTTGTTTACGCCTTTTGTAGAGTTCATTTTAGATTAGCTTTCTCGTCATTTACTTCATCATCACTTTGGAGAGTGCAATTAGTTGTGCACGACGGTCAAGAGAGGTGTGACATATGCCCCAGGACTTGAAATGGGGCAAACAACAGAACTGTCCAGGCTGCTAATATACTGGTCGGACAAAATCTGAGTAATCGATTCGAGAAGATGAAGACTACCTCTGGCTTGCTGCTTCGCTTTCAATATGTACGCAATTTGAGCCATGGCACGTTTTAATAAATTGTAGTGCATGTCAATCGGGGATAATGTAGCTTCTCATGAGTGAAAGAATTTTCGGAATCGGAACATGAGTTTCGAAGATTACTCGCTATATACAAACAACACTTTTAATATTCGCATAGATGGGTATTATGTACACATTATCTCCTAAGCAACAACATTGAATTACCTCTCTAGACCGTGGGTGGTTTAATAACACGCTTTCTATCATCCGTGGGTGTTTCACTCGTGAAGCATCTATGTTATACATACTAAAGGTTGAACGTACGAACAGCTGTTTTGATAACCCAAGAACATATGTGTACCGTAGTGTAACTAATATGATGGCTAAGCATTGTTATTACGAACTTGGAGCTCTGAATGGAAAGGTCCGGTGCAGACATGAAGGGATGAGAGTTGAAACATGCCTAATTTTCAACAGCCTCCATGAGGCACGAGTAGTGATGCTGGGCAGTCGCTTAAACGTTGGGTTTGACTGGCTCTTCGGTCTAGTACCCGCAAGCGCGACTGCTGAACATGAGGTCTTGGCTTAAATTCCCAGGTCGGACAGATGGCAGGTGTGATGATGTGTTTATCAACTTGAATGGTCTAACAGTAGTCATGCCTATCATAGTTTCGCATCAGTTATCATTCTCATCATCTGAGCCTATTCCCAACCGTCTAAGCATATACAGCGAAATACTGAAATATTTTATTATTTTTAGATTGTGAATGTGAGGACCATGTGGGTTTTCTTTAATTTTAACGATTGTCTGGCAGTTTGAGTACTATAAGCGACCCACCCAAATGTCCTTTCTTTGGTATTGTTCGTCGTGACGTCGAGCTCCTTGAGTTATAAGTCGAGCTCCACGATAACTGACAAAACCTTGCACTGACTGGACGGGCCCACTCAAATCTGTGTGGTGCTTTCTTCAAAAGACCATCTCAGACACTAACCTGCATAGTCTTCATGTGTGTATTAAACTTGTTGTTAACCCAAACGATTTTAAAAGATTAGTAACCTTTGGAGTTTCTTGCCAGTTCATCTCCTTAGGAATCGACCAATGCACGGAACCGTGCCCCTTTTTTTGCCGTTTTATAAGTGCCCATGTGGGCCTATGTGAAATAAAATATTTTGACTTTGACTTACTAGTATTATAATTATACGGTGTGACTGCCATCTGACCTTCGTAACCCAGTAAGTAGTAGGGGTTATACGATACCCCTTGGTAATACTGGTTTTCAGATTTTCGGGCTACTGACTACCTGTAACGACTGTCAGAGATCTACAAATAACAGCCGGGACTAGGCTCAAAATGCTTTCAGGTGCACGGAGGAGACTTGGTACGCGTTTAGTTTAGTTTCTTATCAACCTCGAGAAAACGTGTTCAAAAAGAAACTTTCTTTCAAAAACATTATCCAACCAGTATCAACATTAATTAAGAATATAAAACATGTCTGCAGACAGGTGCCTACAAAGCAAAAACCTCCAGGCGTTTAGGGTTTAATAAAGTTATATTAAAGCCCAAATAGCGCTTTGTGACCATAATAATTTATTATTATTATAGTAAAAACAATTTTGTTGTAAAGAATTTCTTACATTATCAGGCAGTTTTGTTTAGCTTGTGCTTTACACGGGGCTTTGTTCTTTAGAGAGTAGGCAGAAAAGTTAATTGCTTAAATTCTTGTGTATAATACTTGTGTTTTACTCTTTAGTAGGTATTGACTTAAAATTTGTGGGTCGTAATTTAAGAAATTAAGTTTTGAAAGGATCCGATAATTAGTCGATGTAATGACAATGAGAATGTTTCGACGGATCTTTCCCACTAGTTCTACTGCAGTCCTACGATAGAACTAGTGGGAACTTTTTTATTATTGTATAATAATGACTGGCCTTGGTGAAGGAAAACATCGTGAGATATTTCTCAAAAGCCAATTTAAAGGTACGTGTGGCATAAAAAACACTGCTGGCACCAAGTTACTAACCTTACAATTAAGAAGAATTATTACGCAAACTGTGTGTTAGCCCGACACTATAGATACTATAATATACCTATTCTTGTATAGTTTCTTCCTTGTGAAATTCGTTACTCAAGGTGAGACACATAAAAACTTCAGCTAATAAAGTAGGTAGATACGAACAAAAAAGGACCAAAGAAAAGATGAAAATTTCTCGGTGGCCTAGTAAATTATCTTTTTTTAACCTATATTAATTTTCGTCTAGACTATGGTATCAACATTTTTCAGCATTAAATATTCATAAGATTTTACCAAAAAATTAACAGATACGAAACTACTTTAATAAATGTAGGCGGTGTTTTATTACAGGCAAAAACTAGAGTAGATAAGAAGCTCGCGAAGTTACCTATTATTTTATCACAAAGGCTGAATTTCCCTGAGGAACTTTGCACTTTTAACGAGACTAATTAATTAGTTTAATACCTTCAGCATCACTACGTCGGTCTTTTATAGGCACAAGTAGTGCGCCTGGGATTATACATTATATAATATTATATAAAATATATTATATTAATATACCATTGATAATACAGATGAATTTCAAAAATATTTTTTTTTCTCCTATATCTAAATTCACCCACACTGACTGCCTCCCTGGCCTTGTCTAGTGACCGCAAGCACGAGTATGGGGACCTAGATTCGATTCCCGGGTCGGGTAAAGTGCTAATGAGTTATTGAGTTGACTGGCCTGTTGGTCTAGTGGTTAGTGACCCTAACTGCTATGCCGGAGGTCGTGGGTTCGATTCCCACCCAGGACAAATGTTTGTGTGATGAGCACGATCATTTGTTCTGTGTCTGGGTGTAATTTATCTATAATATGTATGTATTTAGAAATATATAAGTATGTTTATCAGTTGTCTAGTACCCATAACACAAGCTCTGCTTAGCTTGGGACTAGATGGCGTTGTGTGATAGTTGTGGAATATTATTATTATTATTATTATTCTATTAGAAATTTCTGAGTGGTAGACAAGAATTCGGGCCTGGCTGATAGCAATAGAGACCTTATTACATAAGATTTAAATTTTACTGGCGAAATGTGGATGTACCATTAGTTGCACCTCTGCCTGACCCTTCGGGGTTTACAAACGTGATCGATATGTTAATTATAACTTAGGAGGAAAAGTAATTAAAGGAAGTAAACTTAAAAAAAGTGGTTAAAAAACTAAAAAACCCGACTGAAAAAACTGAAAAGCAAATTAAACAAAACTTGGAAGCAGGCCGGGTCCATTCTATTTTCATTTTTTCTTTTCATAATTTAATATTCAATTGAACCCCGCCTGCTTCCAAGTTTTGTTTAATTTAAAATGTGCTTGTTTTTTGCTTTTCAGTTTTTTCAGTCGGGTTTTTTAGTTTTTTAACTACTTTTTTTATTTCCAACTTTTTAGTTTTGTATGTTTGTTATTTCGTTGGTCGCGTAAATTTTTTCGCAGATGATTTAGTTTTTCTGTTTGTATATATGATTTTTGACTTTGAATTTCTTTTAAACATATAAGTGTTTTACATTTTTGTAATCTCTTTTTAAAACCCTTCATTTTGATACCCTACTCGATGGGACGGGATAAAAAAAATTTTTTTGAACTCCGCTATATGGCCCCCAAAATATGCAATTTTTCTTTGTTTGTTTTATTTTAATGAAGCCATCAAGACAAATCTAACGACGTATATTTTATTCAAATCTGTTCATCCGTTTAGGAGTTATGAGGGAACAAAGAGACAGACATACATACATACTTAGATACACGTCAAACACATAACCCTCCTTTTGAGCTTCGCCGCAGTCGGGTAAAAACGTTAAGATTTTAACACACTACATACATACATTTTTAATAACTCAATGCAATAAAACTGCTCGTTACTGCTAGGAGTATTAGAAAAACAGATTATTTATTCACCTACTAATAGGTAATCTACCTATCTTCTTAACTGCTTCTCCAACTAGTGAAAATCAGAAATAGTTTTTCTTCAACAAACCACTGCGCCTCATCCCCACAAGGCCAATAAATCAATAAACAACAAGACCTTATTCAACAAATAAGTAGGTCAGTAAAAAACGTACACACAGAGAGCGATAATCAATATCCATCCCGCACCAACATAAAATTGTTTTCGGTTCGGCATTTGCAAAGTTTCGCGAGCACCAGATGTTATTTATTGGCAGAAACCACGAGGACGAGTGTACCGAAACTGTCGTAAAAGCAGGATTCATAACCTACATTTGTGTTGGTTATGTTCAACATAACTTGGGGGAATGCGGGTTATGTACTGTCACGTTTTCGTCTGGCGTCTCCTCATTTCGTAATGAAGGGTTAAGAGGTCCCCGTCGGGGCTGTGGATATCGAAAGGTTACCGCGGCTCCGACACAAGGGCGAAGAAGAAGGAACATGGGTTTGGTTTTTAGTCAGTAGAAGTCTGACACTCCCCTTCGCTCTGCCCAAGAGCCCCGGGGGTTATTCGATGATTTTCCACCCACCAAAAAAAAAAAAAAGGGTTAAGAGGTCGTATTGTAAGTAGGGTCGTTCAATTTTAATTTTGTATAATATTGAGGTTTAATACCAAGTTTATATGGCCATAAATCTTAGGATTTCCCTTAAGAGTCAAGTCACTTAATATTTCACATTTATGGTGAATAAAAGTACCTAATATTAAAATTTCTTCTGAAAGTTCCTTATAATGTCAGTACCCTCAATCTATCTAAGAACCTTACAAGCAAAATCAAGAATCCGATAAAAAAACAGCGTAACACCAATTTTTTCGTGCCCCAAAATATCCTCTAAGAAACTTCCCCGATTCTTGCAATTACAAAAGATAAATCCTACGTTTCCCCATCAATCTGGACGGATAAAATCCGCCATTACACTTGAAATGTAAAGAAAGAATTCTTACAGCTTACACATGACTGAACTGAAACAAAAAAGATTTGACACGAGTCTTATCCCCAAGCTGAACATAGTTGAACTGTCCTTATTGGAAATTGCTTCGGGTGTCCCTTGTCAGAAAACTTGGATGAAGGATTAAAACTTCGGCTGCTGATTAGGATCGTAGTCTACGTACCTGACGACAGCATCCCTTTGGTCCGGAAGTTTTATGTATCTAAAGACCTTTATTCAGTTTTTTTTAAGATAGGAAGTAGGGTGAGTGAAGGTTTGATAAATTGAGAAGGTGCCGCAGGTGAGGAAACGCACACATCGGACAAGGTCAAGACTGACAGACAGATGGACAGGATAAATCTTTAAAGGTACCGTTTTTTGCCATTTGACAGCGGAACTCTAAAAAAGTGCATTGCAGCCGGCAGTACTGTGCTATGGTTCAAACAAAACACAGGAACGTGATATAGAAGACATTTTACATTGTGGCTGCCTACGTATGCACCAGCCCTAAACGCTACTATCATGTAATAATGGTTGTAATAAAGTTACGTGACATTTTCAGTAGTGTTAGAAAAGGTAATTTCGTGAACATATGCCAGAAGACCTGGTCTAAGCAAGTGCTTACACGTGGTCCATTTATCTTCGTTAATGTTTTTGTAGCCAAAAACTAGGGAGCATTTCCAGACCGTATTGTTCTACTTTATGTGGGTCTTTATAACTTGTGTACATTTCGTGTACCTAATCTCAAGAGTTAAATTGTTAGTTCCCAAAACCTGAGTCGTAACATACAATGTTTCTAGGTTCTCTCTTGGGGAGGAGTTAGGTCGCAGTTAAGCTACATTTTGGCAAAAATTTCATAAGATCGAGACCTACTTATGTCGAAATAACACAATATTTTGGGAATCATTTTATCTTTATACCGTCATACTTTCATATTCATGTCTTACCGAGAATCCGGAGATATTCTTCTTCCACTTGCAAATAAAATTTAAGACGCCGGGATAATTTTAGCGGAGCTATAACTCAGGCACGTGTACCTACAAAGTACCTTTAATTTCGTATTCCTGACTGTTAATTTAAGCAATATATTAAATATTATCAACAAAACAACGCACCATTTGTCAGAAGAAATTGGTTCATAAATATTTAGCAGCGTTAAAGAAGCTTATAATGTAAGCGTTAGGTTTTATGCAAAGTAGTCCAAAATAATCCTAAAGAATTTTTCATTGTGGATTTTATTTATTGGTTGCTGGTAGGTCGGTTAATTTGTTTTTGTAGTCGATTATTTGTTTAAATAAAGCCTTGAAGATAGTCTTGTTTATGAAAATAGGTTGGTCTAAAATATTATTATTTTACCAGACCGCTTTCAGAAGTCTACTTGTTTTAGCTTAGAGAGTATTTTGTTCTTTGCTCTATATTTATTTATGACTTTAGAAATAAACCTAGTCTTGTCCGCATGCATATTGTAGTCGTGATTTCAAATTTTATTATCATATAGGATTTTATACAGCCAGACCGTATTTTATACGGGGAAATGTGTCGACGCACTGTGATATAAAAGATAGTGCCGAATAAAATGATCAAGTATGACACATATTCTCCTTTATTCATCTTCTAACATCATCATCATCATCAGCCTATATTGTTCCCACTGCAGGGACTCAGGCCTCCTCTCTAGGAGAGGGATGGGCTATGATCTACCACGCGGGCCCAGTGCGGATTGGTAGATGTCACATATCTTAGAATTTTTTGGTTCTAAGATATGCCGGTTTCCTCACGATGTTTTCCTTCACCGTTTTGAGAGCAGTGGTGATGAATTAAATTACACAAAGTAATGCGCCTGCCTGGGTTCGAACCCACGACCAACTGTTCGTAAGTCGGGGCCGCAACCACTGGGCCACCACTGCTCCTCTGGGCCATAACCATCTTCTAACATATTAAATACTTACATTTTAAAATATTTATTACAAAAAGGCATGTAACAATATTTAAAAATATTAAAAAAAACTGGCGGACCTGGCAGACGTCGTCTTGCCCGGACAGCAGCGCTACCTACCGGGTCCAATTGTGAATCTAAACCATTCTCGAATCCACTGGGCAACACACAAAAAATTCATTCAAATCGGTCCAGCCGTTTAGGAGGACTTCGGTGACAAACACACGTACAGTAGAATCATACATATAAAGATAGTGGTCCACTGATAACGAAACCAGGGTCCAAGTTACCGGTGGTTAGGGCTCCAGAGACAGGAACCTCCTCACAATACGAGCCGTATCGAAAAGTACTGCCTTCTGAATCAGGCCTTTGATCCAACCGCCAAGCGAAAGCTTTGAAAGATGTTGGTCCATGCTTTTGCCTATAAGGCCATTGGCCGTTACGACTATCGGCACAATGATAGCCGAGTTTACATGCCACATATCGACAACCTCGTGTGCTAAATCCAGATATTTTATAAATAAAATATCTTTAATTGCGCGTTGATCGGTCTATCACCACTATATCAGGCTTATTGGCAACAAACAGATATTGTTATTATTATAATGTTTGTCCATGACTGCCTCGCTGGTCTATTGGTCGCAAGCGCGAATACTGAGCAAGAGGTCCAGGGTTTTATCCATCAGGATTTTCTCAGTTGAAGAAATGGATTTTAATTGATGCCAGTAGGCTCGCCACCTATTACATGGAACTTTAACATAACTAACAAAATGTAGGTGAACTATTAAGTATATACCTCTACCTAACCCTTCGGGGATTATAGTCGTGATGTCATGTTATGTCTATCCATATAATATCTTTATCATCTGAATGAAACGTTACAGAAGAGAAGATTTATTGCCATGTACCTGTGTGAGTGTGTACGTGTGGTACGCGCACGGATTTACATTTGAGTACTAGGAAAAGCCCGTATTCAAGCATGCACGTGTGTTTAATATCGTTATTATTGCCTTGCTATTTTCAACCTTATAAGCACTTATTTATTGTACGAAATTGCCAATCATGTTGGAAAACTTTAAGTAAACTGTAATACTTGGAAACGTAACGAAGGTAACCTTCTTGGAATCTCATATTAGGTACACCAATGTTTTGAAAATCGCTTCGTCGAATGGTCTCGTGGATAATCGAGCGTGCAAATAACAACGCAATATACCCAATTATATAAGCACCCAGTTTTGTGCATCAGTCCACTGTTGGGTAAGAGTAGGTGAGACTCTCCAAAGCTCTGCCAGAATACCGTGTCCTCCGCCTTCAGTATCCAGGCTTACCCAGCCATCGTTCATCATCCTCATGGCCATCGGTCGTTGACGTTGGTCTTCCCCCATAAATATCATTTCAGGCTGGGGTTACATAATATCTGGCTTGTATTTCTTGAAGGTTGAGGCAGAGATGTAACTAATAGTAAATACAGATTTCGTCAGCTATCTTAAAATCCCATGAATTAGTGGGAGAACCTATTGCTATCGACCGGGCACCATTTCTTCGTAAGCCCGTTCACAACAACATTACGGCTACAAAAATAATCCAGTCGCACGGTGAATAGCTGATATATACTTTAGAGAAATAATAAACCGAGCCACAGTTTTTTTAATTGGCCACGTGATCAATCTTCTAATTTTATAACTAAGCCACGGGAAAATGATATAGCCTCTAATATACTAATTCGCCTTTTTTACAACGCCCACTAAATATTCTATAGAAAGCGTCAAGTGAAGATCAACAATTATATTAACTTGTCCTTGTTATTTATACATAGGCACCTAATTTACTAACTCAGCCACGGAATTTAGATCTCAGCACCATTTTACATTT